>OX422214.1:130107618-133031368 GCA_949130495.1 Sambucus nigra | reverse complement strand
AGTATTGAATCGTGTAAATTTAAGTGTCAAGTATTTTTACAACACATGTTTAAATAATTTAAATAATTTGGACAGAGTTTACTTTATTTATAAGACTGTTCACCCTGTTTAAGAAATAAAAATTACTCGAACAACAATAATAAGTCCATCTTGGACGTTATATGTACAACATCATCAATTTAACAACTTTTAGAAATACAACCAATAGATTAACACTACTCAATTTGTGGAAAAACATCAATAAACTAATTTAGCTTTGTTTACTGTCAATATACTAAAAACAATAAAGGCATATATAAAATTATGAAGAAAGTATACTGATTTATATCAACAACCTTTACTTGCATGGTTGATCACCATATACAATTAGTAACCCAAATAATGTCACAAAATATTATTTATATCCCAACGTAGTGGTCTTGAATCGACATTGTAGTCACTCTCTAAATTGTCAAAAATATTCCCCAAACCTCATACGTCACAGTCGGCTCCTGAAAATTAGCAACGCTAGTTAGTTTTCAAAATACTTGACATTCTTGAAATTAAGCCTTGTTTAATGTCAATATATACTAAAAACATTGAGTTAGTTAAGAATAGGCAAGTGAATTTGAAAAGCATATATTAAACTATGAATAAAGTCTACATAGAGGCTTTGAACCATGTAAATCTTTGTGTTCGTCATTTGTATTTGTTCTTTTGTATCCTTCAATCTGAAGCCTAATCTTAGTTTGATTTGCAAAGGTGAAAAGGAGAACATAACGTTCTATTAGGAGTTACAACATAAGGTACAAACCTTCCAACCACCCAAATCTAGGTGACCGAAGCATAATTCTCAGCTTACACTTATGTTTAAGATAAAAATACATTTAAATGACGTCAACCCCATTAGATTTCTTCTAAATGACGCCCAAATGAACGCTGATTAATTCTATGACCATGAATATTGAAGAAATTGAAATCAAATAAATATTAAAGAAATTATAATACCTAACTAAAATCTTGGAAAACTAACAACTTTGATGAAACTCCATTACATCTAAAGACATCATCCTGGGCAATCAAACAATAATAAAAGCATTAGAAGTTTAGTAAATATAAAAAGAATATGTACACTACTGATACTTATTAGTAATGTGAACATAGTGTGGGAAGAGGAGAGTAGGGATAAAAGAGTGTGTGTTGAGTGTTTATTTTGTGCGTGTAGTAGAATGTGTGTATTAGTTATGTATTTTGTTTCAGTGTATTTTATAGTGAAGTACCCATGCTTTAACGTCTATATGATGAATTTGAAGAAGTTGGAGCTGAATAGAGTGATGAATTGAAATCATTTATGGACACCGATCAGTACTCGAAGTTCCGCGAGGAAGAAAATGCAAAGCATTAGTATTAAATAAATTATCTAAGAATGAATATATTCATTAGAGTTAATTTATATTGTAATGAATGTAGGGGTTATATTATCTAAGATAATGCTATTACTTTCATTACAGTTAGATAATGCTCTCAAACATAGTCTAAGATTATAGATAATGCTATTACAGTTAGTTAATGAATATAACATTATTTATTTAGATTATCTAACTGTAATAATATTATCTTAGAATATATTCATTACAGTTATATTATAATGAATATATATATTCATTACAGTTATAAATTATCTAAGAATGAATAAATTATCTAAGAACACTGTAATGAATATATATATATATATATATATATATATATATATATATATACTATAATAGCATTATCTAAGAATGAACACTGTAATAAAGAACTATCATATTGTGGGTTTCCAACTATAATAGCAGTGTTCATTTCCAACTATAATGTTTTATTTTTAATAGCAGTGTTCATTAAAAATAGCTTTATTACAGTTGGAAATGAATAGTAGTGTTTGTTAATGCTTTATTTTTAATAGTTGGAAATGAATTCCAACTGTAATATCATTACAGTAATGCTAACGCTATGTCTAGATGCAATGCTTTATTTTTAATAAACAAATAGAAACTTACAGTTGGAAATGAACATTGTATATTCAATAAAAAGCAAAGAATTTAGTCCAACATAACTCACTCAGTAGCATCTCTTAGTAAGGATTTTATTTGGATCAGAACACTGTGACTACCTCACTCAATAGATATCATAGTGTTGTGATTAGAACACTGTGACTACCTACTCATTATACCAAAACGTTCAAATTACATACATGTGGGATCAGGAGATACAAATTACATACAATTAAAACACTATCAACTAAAATCATAGTGTTGTGATTAGAAATTGAAATTAACTTAAAAAACAAATTACATACATGTTGAACTCGAAACTGCAACATTATGAGTTATTCAGCTACCATAGCGATACAAAACTTACCTTTAATCTGGTATTCTATAGCATTTTTGTTTGTAGAACTCGAAAACTCACCCACAAAAAGAAAACACAACTGCACGTGCGATTTCAGACCAATGCAAAGAAAGAAGGAGAGGTCAGATCTATAAAAAAAATCGTTAAATAAAAACTTGCCTCGAGTTGTGAAACGCTTAATATGTTCATGGGAATTTATAACCCAGAGCGGCAAACTGTGTATGTTTTATGTACGCAACTATATCAGCTAATATACCTCTATGTATGTTTTATGGTATCGTAGCTATAACAACTATAACAAACTATGTATATTTTACGGTATCGCAGTTATAGGTACGCAATTATAGCAAACTGTTTATGTTTTATGGTATCGCAACTATAGTTACGCAATTATAGAAGAAAGAATAGAATATATTATATAGCAGCTATAGATTGTAGGCATTCACAGCAGGTATAATCTCTATTCTGTTGGGAATGAGAAATATCCAGGAATCAAAACCAACTCCCACAATCTTTCAATCAATCTCAAAAAGGCACGATAAAAACATTTCAAGGTACAACATAAACATTATGATTTATTAATGATCTTTATTTCATATTATACAACAACCCAAGAAAACATAAATTCATGCCATTGTAATACATTTCAAACAATGTATCATTAAAATACCTTAGACCCCAACTTAAGTTAAAATATGAACCAAAACAAAACAATAAGTATCATTAAAGTAGTACCAAGCCTTTTGAATACCAAAATCTGAACCAAAATAGTACCAAAATATGAGTATCATTAAACACTGGAGCATACACCATAGATAGATCAAGTATCAAGTTCAAAGGAACACTGGTACACTGGTAAGTTCATGCTAAATTCGAGGACGATTTTGTTGACTTTCTCTTTAGCTTCCTCGCCATTCCATTAGGAAGGGTTGTATTACTCTCAGGTGGAAATGTTTCCTTGGGGTGTATGGATAATTTGAAGAAAATCATATCATATTTGAAAGTAGGAAGATACATAACATCCCATGATATAAAGGAAATGATAAATTTCCCTCGATGGGATCCAAGATATTTCTGCTTGAATTCGATATTTCCTCTTTATAAGAGCTCTCAAATTAAAATTTATCTCCGTAGATATTATTCGATCATTTTCCATCAGTTGACCTTGACTAAAATGGACAATAAAGATGTGGAAGATGATGGTATTCTTTTGATTTATAAAGATCCAAATGTCCATGGACAGTGATGTTGAGGAACGGGTGGCCAGCATTGGCATTAAGGAGGGTATAAGCATAGTGAAGGCATCGGTAAACTCTACATCAGCTTTAACTAATGGCCTCAACCTCATCTTAAAGAAGCCTAAGCAAGAAAAATGACTTTCTAAAGTTTACAGTAGTTCATCGACATTTAATTCTGGGAACTAAAGATTGCATTTATGGTTGTTGTCAAACGCAATTTTTGCTTTGCAATGCACATTTTTTGCTGACAGTATTAGTGTCTGTTGCCGTGATATTTAGTCTTAAAAAAATACAGAAAGAACACACTGTAATATAAAAAAATATACGGAAATTAGATAAGGAATTCTCTACCGCTGGGATAACCAGTGCAATAACAATTAAATCTTGAATATATTCAAAATGAACAAATCATCTACTACAACTAGAGGCATAATAAAAATAGAGGCATTATCTAAACATTTTTTTTAAATCACCACGCCAATAATTTTTAACAAACCATTATAATATGACAATAATAAATACATTAGAAATATTAAAAGTTAATTGTCATCTCTCCTACCACAACTTTCAAAATAAGACAATTCTGTTACTGGCACCTCAAGCACTTCAAAAGACATTTTAATAGTTTTCTTCTACATAACTTCTATGAAAAAAATATAACTTCTATGATAGTAATCATCCAAAATGGGTTAAGATGCATACATCTACAAACCATATTAAAAATGTATAACAATAATATCACCAGTATATTGTCTATTACTCTTTACATTTTCTTCTAAAAACATTCCCATGCCATCAACACGTCAGCTATAAGGCATTACACTAACATGCGATTTCCAAACACACATGACATCACTAACACACCTCCTACCCTCCATATCCCTGTAAGGATTCAACAAAACAAAAACTCAGATAAAATATCCTCTATGAAAAGTATGGTCTTTAATTCTGATTAAAAACACGCTTGGAAATGAAAAGAATGGGCTTTCATAATTTAACTGTGAACATAGTATGCACACGGTTATTATACTCTATCACAACAACATAGGATGCCAAAAAAGTAACATACAAACAATATAAAAATAAAATCAGTAAAAACAAAGAAGAAAAGTCCTAAATCATAAATCTGAAAATACCTTTGGACGACATACCCAAGTGTCTTTAAACGATGTACACGGATCTATAGAGATGCAAACAATTTAAATAGTAGTGTCCCGTTACAATTTAAACGATGTACACGGATCAATTTAAAGAAATAGTAGTGTGGTGCTTTGATAAACTCATAAATAGTAGTGTGTTAAAGTATAGAGATGCAAACAAAGATTGAGGGGTATAATATAATTAAGAGAGTTCAAGTCAGGGCATAACATAATTAAGATGGTTCCAAATAGAGATGCAAATAGTTAGGTCAGGGGTATAACATAATTAAGATGGTTCCAAATAGAGAAGCTGAATGCATGTGATGGGGGCAGGTTCACTGGACGTTTTCTTTAATAGCATGCAAAACACGATACTTGAATCAGATCCAAAACATATTTGAGAATTATTCAAAACCAAATTAGATCTGAAATATATTTGAGAATTATTCAAAACCATTTCTATTCCCCTCCAATGACACATAAATATATACACAAATCAGATCTGAAACATATTTGAGAATTATTGAAAACCAAATTAGAGTGACCAAATTAGTATCTCACAAACCAAAATGCACAAATTACAACAATTAATATCTAAAAAACATCTGTGTAGTCTCTACAGTTTCAATTACAACATTAATATCTTATTAGGGTTTAAATGAGAGAGAGTACCTGATTATGGTTTTGGAGAGTCAGATCTGCAAATTTGAACCACAAAAATCTACATCAGACATAAAACAGGGAAAATAAAACAAAAAAATCTATGACCGTGATTCAAGTACACAAACACTAAAACAAAATTAATTAGATCCATAAACAAACAATATGACTGTTATGACCCGCTATAAACAGAGATGGCATCCGCTCCCCACCACAAATAATATGACCTTTTAATTTAAACCAAAAATCTCGCAGACATTGAGAAAAGATTAATTTGAACCAAAAATCCACAAAGTACATTGGAAGAGAGAGCGGGAGAGAGAGAGAGAAGTTTTACCTTATGGATATGTAAAAAAAATTGTAAAAAGAATTGGATAGCCATGTATAAATGAATTTAAAAAATAAATGCAAAAACGAATGTCCAAAACCATGATTCTCAAATCTGAAAAAAAAAATACAAATTCCTGTAATAGATGGAGGAGTGTATGTAGGTTTGTTAGGGGGGGAGGCGGCGGCCGACGGAGAGGAAGGAGTGCAGCGAGGAGGTGAAGGAGGCAGAAAGAGGTAGAGGGAGTCCGGCGGAATTGATAGGCGAGGTTTGAAACCTCAGGCTTCTCGTGGAGAGAGGAGAGAGTGAACACAGAGAACATAAAGTGAGAAACAAATGGGGTTTAGACAAATGAGTGTAGGGGAGAAAGTAGTGGGAGGACTATTCTGTCCAGGATTTAGAATTTTGAACAAAATGAGAAATAAATTGGAGTGTGTCAAAAGAAGAGGAATCCAAAATTTGCAAGGACAAAATAGGGAGTGAAAAAAATTCATCTTGATGACATCATTGTTCTATCTTATGACATACATAAGTTTCCTACTTTATTATATATAGGTTTTTACGGTCTAGTCCTTGGACTAAACATTTTGGACAAAAAAACCGGTGAAATAAATTTTAAACGACTAGGTCCAACATATAAATACTGCCAATATAAAAAAATCATAAACCTAATAGGCTATTGGAGGTTTCTCTACAACTAATCACTATTCTCCAAAATAAAAAATAACATCAATATTGATGCTTTTTTCGTCTGTCGAATAATCGATTACAGTGTTCTTAATCGATTCTACCTGTATCTCTTGGCTCTATCATTTGTAAGTTTATCTTTATCAGTAGTTCGTTTTTCTATTTTCGATCGATTACAATAGGTCAATGTACTTTGTTTTGATTCAAGAGACTCATTGTAATTTCGTAATTCATGTGGTTGAATATTTTTTTATATGTATATGTTTTGATTTTGTGTTTTTTATGTATTTATCTTTGGATTCTTCATATATAAGTTATATTTATCAATAATTGTAATTGTTAGTTGAATGTGCTGAATGAATATTATTGATGTTTCATTCTAGTTTTAAGAGTACTTGATTTTGATTTGGTATTGAATCACTTATTGATATAGGCCCGCGCCAGTGGAACTAACCAGTTCGACATCAGTTTTCAAAGTACGCGCAGTGTTTATAAAGTAAACGTGATTATTTTTTTAAAAATATGCGTCTACTTTATTGCTTCATGTAATGGTTTTTAAATAGTGCCTGTAATTTTATATTAATTATATATAAACATTTTGATGTTTCATCCATTAAATTATTGCACACATTTTTAGAATTGTTGACCTTGAAGTAAATGTTTTTCGTCTCTCTTTCACTGCAGGACATTATGGTAAGTAGTATAATAGCAAGGTGGTCTTATTTGGATAATATGGCTTGTATTAAAATATTTTAAGATAGCTCATTAGATTTCATATGCAATGAGTTGTGTATTAGGTTTACTAGTTTGAGAAGTGGGAGTTTTTCATTGAGGTATTCATTTGGTGATATGTTGGTTTGTGACAACGATGCTTGTTGTATATTGCGATCCCAATTGACCGTGAAAGCAAATTTCATTTGGATATATGTGACTGATTCATTAGTATTGCCAAGTAATACATGTCGTGAACGGGTTAAATGCTCTAATTGAATTTTTGAAGGGGTTGACTGCAGTAATATAAGTTCTGAGAGTGTTGACAGTGGTGATACAAATACACAGAGGTTAGAGTCTTTATCACCAGGCACTGCAAATGATTTTAATAGTTGCATTGAAAATGAATTTTATCTTAGAGGTGTGGATCCAAGTAAGTTGAAAGTCTATCTTTTGAATGATTGGAAGACATATATAAGTCATGAGCAACATTGTTTTGAAGGAGGTGTAGTGGAATTTTGGGATAAATTGCGAAAGTATGCTGTTGAGGTTGGGCTCAAGTATGTGTATTTGAAGAATGATAAAAATCGAGTGACGACTGAATGCTCTAAAAAGACTACTGAGAATTGCATGTTGAGAATTTATGCTTCATTATCTACAATGAATGGATACTTTTACATATGTGCAATGAATAATGAGCATACATATAGAAGTGTCTTTCGTAGTCCGTCAGCCAAAATGATTGCCTCCAAGTTGGTTTCGACATTGGTAGATGATGATCTTAGAGATACCCGCTATTGAGACCAATTGATGTAGTTAGAGATATGAAGAAGAATTATGGTTTTAATATAGCTTATCAACATGCATGGCGTGAGAAAGAGATGGCTTCTGTTGATATACATGGTGATGAAAAGGTTTCTTATGCATTAATGAATAATTATCTTGACCTTCTATTGCAATATAATCATGAGTCACATTGCATCCTTAACGTGGAACATGAGAGTAAAAAATTCAAGAGAATATTTGTAATGTTTAGAGGATGTATTTATGGATTTCAATACTGCAAACCTGTTTTATTTCTTGATGGTGCCCTTTTGAAGAGCCATTATCGTGGAACAATATTGTCAGCAACTGTAAGGAATGGGAACAATGGTAAATTAATTCTAAATATTTTATTTTGTGTATTGCACTGACATTTTGTTTGTTCCATTCCAGATCATTAAAATACAAGCATAAAAATATAAAGTACCTTTGAATGTCTTTATTTTAATTCACGTGTACTTTTTATTTTTCTACGTGTATTTTGATGATATGTCTTATTATGTGTAATACTAACTAAAGTACACGCATAGTACATGTCAAGTACACATGGATATTTTTGTTAATTTCATATGTACTTTTTATTTTTATGCGTGTACTTTGATGATGATGTTGTTATGTTGAATACAAACTAAAGTACACGAATAGTACATGTCAAGTACACGTGAATGTTTTTGTTAATTTCACGTGTACTTTTTATTTTTATTCGTGTACTTTGATGATGATGTTGTTATGTTGAATAAAAATTAAAGTACACGCATAGTACATGTCAAGTACACGTGAATATTTCTGTTAATTTCATGTGTAATTTTCATTTTTATCTTTGTCACGTGTACTGTACATTTTTATGTTTTGTCTTGTTATTTAGAAATAATTTAAATTAAACACATAATATATTTCCTATGTGTTTTAAGGTCTGCGCCAGTAGCATCAATTTACGATGTGTTCTATATGGATATGTTATTTATTTTAATTTTGATATATTTTTATATTTCAGGCATTTATCCTGTTGCATATGCTGATGTTGATTCCAAAACTGAAGATAACTGGGTGTGGTTTCTTGTCAATTTGCATAGTGCAGTAGTTGAGCAATATCTAAACATAACATTTGTATCAGATCGAAATAATGGATTACTTGAAGCTATTTCGAGGGTCTTCACGTTGTCTAGACATTCCTAATGTATCCATCATTTACAAGGGAATATAAAAAAGAAAATTCATGGGAATTGTGCTGGATTTCAAAAGAAAATTGTTCAAGATTTTTTGTCTTGGGTATATACTGTCTCAGTAGAAGTATTTCACAAGAATATTGAAGCATTGAAGAAGGAAGGAGGAGCTTCTATTGCTGATTTCATTGATAGTTTGCCTCCCGAGAATTGGTCCTGTGCATATTTCCCTGGTAAACGGTATGGTGACATGGCATTTAGTGTTGCAGAGTCATTCAATTCATGGATATTAGAGCAAAGGCATTTACCAGTAATTAATATGCTTGATAAATTGAGAGTGAAGATTATGAATTTCAATGCAAACAAACTTGTTGAGTCTGACACTTGGACAAATGAGCTATGTCCTTTTTTCAAAAGTTACTGAATGAAAATTGGAATAAAATCCGACATTGGACTATTAGTCGCTCAAGTCAAAACGTATTTGAAGTTCATTCAGAAGTGCGAGCAACAACTGGCTTAGGAGAAAGGACTTGTTCTTGTAAGAGTTGGCAGATTAGATATTTTCCATGTTCTCATGCTGTTTGTGTTGTACGGAGGAAAGGGACCAGTATTTATGATTATATTGAGGAGTACTATTAGGTATCTTTCTATAGAAAATCATACTCGATACCTATAGTTCCTCTTCCTGATTTGATTTCCTTAAATATTCCTATACCTGGAAATTCATCTGTCCTTCCACCACTGACTAAGAAACCGACAGGTAGGCCAATAAATAAGAGAATAAAGTCTTCAGGTGAGATCACAGTAAGGGAAATTACTTGCTCGAGGTGTAATAAAACGGGTCATTACAGGTCTACTTGTAAGGAACCCATTTGAGTACGTTTAAAATTGTTGAATTCATTCATTTTAACCATTTGATTGAATAAATTAATTAATAAACCATTTGTTTCACATAAATGAATGTAATTTTAGTTTTTAGTCTCATTTTTTAGTTTGTTTTGTGTAGTTGTACACGTATTTTTCATAAGATACACCTGATCATTTTTCCTGATGTTCACGTGTACTTTACATTTGTATACGCATGTTACATACAGTACACGTGCATTTTGATGACCAAAGCCATTTTATCAATGCGTGTACTTGATGAAATATGCGTGTACTTCACAACGTACACGGATAATATATAAAGTACACTCATTTAAAAATGGATTTGGTCAGTTCAATCTACGTGTACTATATAAAACCATGCCTGTACTTTATTAATTACATTTAATTTAGATTTACTTGATGAAATATTCATGTACTTTATGATGTACACGCATGAAGTACATGCATATACAAATATAATATGCGTGTCTTGATGAAATATGGGTGTACTTTATGAAGTACACGCATAATATATAAAGTACACGCATTAAAATATACGTGTACACGCATGTTTTTATAAAGTACACACATATTGATATGACCAAATTTTAATTCAATTTACGTGTACTTTATGTATTCTGTATGTAATTTTATCAAGGAGACGTATATAAATTCATGTACTATTTGGAATATGGTTTTGGACATTACAATGTGCTTGTACTTTATAAAAGACATTTAGGTCACTCATATTCTTAAATTTCTATGTGTATTATGGTCCGCACCAGCGACATTATTATTCAAATATTTCAATAAGCGTGTACTTTATAGACTATGCGTGTACTTTATAAAGTACACGTGTAATATATAAAGTAAACGCATTTATATAATGGTTTGGGACAATACCTTGTGCGTGTGCTTTATAAAAACTTGCGTGTATTATAATTTATAATAGATAGAATCATATTTTGACGTATTTTGACAATACACTCATATTTTGACATACCAATTATTTACAATAAATGATATTAATGTTTACATTTTTTACAATACACGTGATCATTTTTATAAAGTTTCACCTGTACTTTTGTATATTTGGTGTATGATATAAGTGAGAATACATGCATGAAAGAAACAAATTTTTTATTAAAACAGAAAAATAAAGTACAATTTTTTCACATAAGAAAAGATGAAAAAGTTAAAGAAGGCTTCTATTAGGGAAATTTGTTAAAGGCATCAATGGTGTCAGGAAAAGAGTCAATTAAATTCGACCAGTGTCGAATTTCTTCTTCTATGACAGTTACAAGGCTTTCATGGTGTGCCTTCTACTCCTTCAGCTTGGCGATTTTCAAGGAAACTTCTTGTCTATAGAAAGACATGAGGTCTTAATGTGTTTGAGGAGGGTCCTCATCCACATCAAATAAATCTATGGGATTGGGTGGAAGTCCAGCGTAGCCTTCCCTCACATATGTTAGAAACTGCTCAAAGGCAGTTTCATACGAGGAAAGATTTTCCGCAATTTGCCTTATTTTTTTTTATTTCTTTCATCTCTCTCAATAGTATCTCACAACTTTTCCACTAGAATAGTCATTATGTAATCTTTACCCTAGATGTAATGGTTAATAAAGGAAAAAATATTACTCGTTTATAGGAAAATTTAAAGCTAATTATTTCTTTGACCAGAAATATAAAGTAGTTTTCAATTAAAAATAAAAAAATATTACATTAACCAGTGCGTGTACATTGTTTATATTCTGTGTAATTTGAATAATTCATGTGTGTACTTAGTAATTATCACTTGTAGTTTTAGTTAAAATAAGTGTACATTGTTTCATAACACTCAGGTTCATTGTTTGTCTATACCTTACATGGATTGTGGTCCGCCCCAATGGAAATAAACCATTTTGGTGTAATAAATATTGTAAACAATAACCAATATAACACAAAAAAATTACAAATATGGTTTGTATTTGAATCAATTTATAGAAGTTTTTTCTCCTTTCGGGGGAAGCAATATTTTGATAGAAGAATTTCTCTTAGTACATATGCTCTGTGTTTTAGCATGTCAGGGTCTTGAAATAATTTTTGCATTTCCTTGTTTCTGCTAATTTGTTCAATGTAGTACATGCAGAACACTCCACAGTCAATCCTGAAATTAAAATAAAACAAATATACAAATTAGTATGATATGAATGAAATTTTTTAAAAATATACAAATTAGTAATTTTTAGAAATGACGTTTTTGCTTACCCATTATATTGCTTAGGGCATTCATGATCTCTTATTAGGTCAAATTTGAGATCACTTTCCAGCAAGAAATCTACTGTCGTTTTTTCTTGATCTGTCAATGGATCATCATCCAATCTAAACTCATTTGATGTACCTTCATCAAACTTTCTCTGAGTTTTAAAACCATTGGTTTTCATTGTTTCTGCTTCAGTCTTCAATAGGTACAGTGTTTTTTGGAAGACAGAAAACTGTTAAGAAGACAAATATTTAGTGTATACAAATCAAATAGTATATGAAGATTAAAGTGTGAAAAGTACACGTGTAATTTAATTATACATTTCACGTGTATTTTAAAATATGATCGTGTACTTTGCCTAAAGAGTTAAAAGTACACACAAAATATTAAAGTACACATAATTTGTATTGGTTCATTTCACGTGTATTTTAAAATATGATGCGTGTACTTTGATAATCTGGGTGATTATGTGCAACTAATACAAAGTACATGCATTATATGATAAAGTACACGTGTATAATATAAGTACCGATAATATTACTAATTAAGTTTAGGCACTAACCATTTTTTCGCATCATCGAAGTATATTGTGTTTGTTTCCTTATCGTTCGGTCGAAGGGAATCCATGTGGACGATTTTCTTTTCTTTTTTGTATATGTCAAGTAAAGTGAAATGTCCTATTTTATGTCTTAGTACAATGAACAAATTATTACAAGTGCCTAAGTATTCAAATAAATCTCTGTATAATTACCCCTTCTTATTGACTTCATTTTTGCTACAAGCTTCTATTTGAATAAAAATTATAGACATTGTGTTAATAAAAAAAATTGAAATTTTGTTTCACAAAGCTTTCGGTTTAATTGTACTTACCCAATAATTATCAGAAAAAGTGTGTGAGTGGGAGAGCCCTTCCTCTAATAATTTTAACCTGAATACTTCACTAAAGGCAAGTATTATCTGTTTCACACAATATAAAATAGTGAAGAAATAATAATGTTTAAATTTAATGAATGTCTAATATTTGGACTACAAACTTGGCTTGAAATTTTTTGATTCTTGAGGACTTCAATAAAATCTTCTCATGGGACATACGAAACCAACCCTTGGAAAATAAATTCCCTGCATTTTATATAAGCAATAAGAATTGTATAATAATAATAACCTTATTCTTTTGCTCCCAAAAAAATAAATAAATTAGCGAAGTGATAAATCATAAAACAATACACTTTACCCTGGCTCAGCCTTTTGAATAAACTCTTCAATTTTTTTCTTCGCAGCTTCATCGATATATTTGTATGCTTTGATTGATTCAAGCTTGAAGTTAGTTTCTTTCATTCGTTGAGCTATTGTTAGAAGGCCTTTTCTTAGTTTTGTCTCTTTTTGTTTCTTAATTGGTTCATGCTTATCGATTTCGCTGTCATCTTTTATTTTCTTCTGTCCTCTACTAACAGGTCCTTTTGTTTTGGTTATTTCGAGGGTGCCCTGAACTGTCTTTCAGGCTAGTTCAATCTTCAAACTCAAAATTTCGTCCATGAGTTGTTTATTAGTGTTTGCCTGATATATTTAAACAAGGAATGTTGGGTTGTAAGCATTTTTGAAACAATGATACATTTTCTCTTGCGTGTATTTTGATAAAATTTGTGTTTTTTATCAAAATTTGTTTGTATATTATAAATATATGCGTGTATTTTATAAATACACGCCTGCACTTTAGAATTACACGTGTGTACTTTATAAAATTTATAAAATACATGTACTTTATCAAATTTATAAAATACACGTGTACTTTCATCATAATTTGCGTTTACTTTGTACTTTATATCTATTGTACTTTATAGATACCTGATCAGTTTTTTCAATGCTGATTCATCAAGTATTTTCTTCAACGCCGAAATTTCGCCATTAAGGATTTTATTATTGTTTTCCTGTTACACAAAAAGAATGTTAGATTATAAGCAATACTTGAATAAAACTGCATTATTTCTAATCATATAATGCATGTACTCTGCATTATTTCTAATATCAAATAAAACAGAATTAAAAATACTATCAAATAAAACTACGTGTACTTTAAGAAAACTGCGTGTACTTTAGGAAAAATGCGCGTACTTTAGGAAAACTGTTGGTACTCTTCATTATTTATAATCAAAAGTACCTATTGAGTTCTTTTCAATTCTGACTCCTCAAGATTCTGCCTCAATGTCTTCTTTTCTATGTCAGTATCTCTCAATTTTTGCAATGTATCATCATAATTTTTTTGAGATCTTCATTACTCAGAGACAGGTATTTATTTATTTGTTTCAAAATTCGTGTTGATTCTGCCTGTTTTTTTTATGATTCATCAAATTCTTTAATTCTATCCGAGTCACTCATTGTGACTTGATCAAGATTTTCTTTTAAAGAATTGTTTAACTCAACTAGCTGGGCATTTTCCACCTCGAAATTATTTATTAAATCTTTTTCCTTCAAAAGGTTAGAATTCTCCACCTTTAACTTCTTCATTTCCTCTTGGGATTCCAAAAGTGAATCACGATCTACCTGCAACTATACATTCCAAATGCCACTCTCCACCTCCAAAGAGGTCACCTTCTCTAGTGCACCATTAAAGTCCTTAGCTGCTTTAGATAGTTGGTTATTTTTTCCCAATAATTTCCTTTTCAAAACTGTAATTTGTTCCTCCAAATTAACCTTTGGTTGATCTTTTCCCTTCTTTTTCTTTGGAGTCACAATATTTTTATGGGGAATATTCCAACCATGTGAAAACTCATTGTCATTAATATCTTCAGCAACTTTTTCTTATGATGAATTAGCATGTATAGGACATTCTGTAGAAATGTTCAAAGAGCAACTTGGCCCTTCAAACTAAGATTCCTTTTGTACAGGACTGTCCTTACAAGCTGGTTTATTTTTAGCCTGCTTCAAAGTTGCTGTTGCGATGTCATTCTTCGCAAACCATTGTCTCAAAGAAGACAATTTCCACCTCAGGAATTTTGATGTCTTATCTTAGATTCTTCAACAGGAGAAATAATTTCAAATTTCTCGCTGCTCAATACTGTGATCATATAAAAAAACAAAATGATATTAATAATTGTATTACCTAGGTATTCATGATGCAAAGTACAAGTTATTTGTTCAAAACACATGCAAAATTAAACGTATACTTTCTAAATTTTACAAGTGTATTTTGAAAGTACACTACACATGATTTTTACAAAGTTCACGTGTACTTTGTCAAGTAAACTTATAATATTAACAAAAAATATAACAAGTATTTTTTGAAAGTAAACTGGTTATATTTATAAAATATAGTACACGTGTAATTTGTAAAATACAACTGTACTTTATAAAGTAGAAGTGTACTTTCAAAATACACGTGATATAAGACGTGTATTTTCAAAATACACGTATTATATCACGTGTATTTACAAAATACACGTGAAAATATCACGTGTATTTTCAAAATAGAAGTTATTTTTATTAAGTACACGTGAGCATTGGTATGTAAATTTTGAAATATCAGGATTTTTTTTACTCACCAGTAGGGAAATGACACATTCAGTAACTGTGCTAAGTTTTGAACTTGCTGATTTGTCAAGTGAATGTATGAGAAACTCATGCACAGTAGATGCCCAATCATACTTATTCATTTCCTCAATATTGTCAATGCATTTCAACCAAAATTCTGCAAGGGTGAAGTTTGGGTTGGAGAAAAACAACGTGTTCAAGAAGTGGAGACACACAATTTTTACAAAATTGGTAATGCGTTCATATGTCTCCAATTCAACTGATTTCTTCAAACCATTCGATATTTATGACTTTCTTATTCTTTTTGCGAAGTATCGTGCTTTTAATCCATGTTTTTTAGCAGTATTCGGTCGCTTTTCCAGTTCTATTGATTTTAAACCCTCAACTAGTGGTATGCCAAATATTTCACTTATATCTATTGGCATTATTGCAATCCTACTCTTCATAGAAAAACTTTTGGTTTCTGTATTGTATAGCAGGATAATTGATAAAATATTTTTATTCGTCTTCTTGTGGTCCACTTCTATTACTTTCTCACAGTAGTAGGCATTAAAAAGCTCCCAAAATAGAGTCTTCTTAAGAAGTTCAATATGCCTATTGTTTATTTTCTCTTTAATCTGATGCAAATCATGAAGAAAGCTAACAATATTTAATCGATATTGGTCATTCTTATTTGCAGGACATTTAGATTTCAATTCCCCCATAGAACTGGAACTAGAATTAGAACTGGAACTGGATGAAGAACTATCATCAGAACTGCTCTTTTTTTGTTTCTTTCCTCTTATTGCCTTCATCTTCATCCCCATTCTATTGATTTATAAATAAAATTTAAATTACTAACCTATAATGATATGTACGAAAAATAAAATACATGTGAATTAGAATAAAGCATAGACTAAAGCAATAAAATATAAGCATATTTAACAAAAGTACATGCAATATTCTCACAAACAATTCATACAATTCTCAACAAAATACATGCTAATGGGGGTAATATATATCGTCCGTTTCATGGTAAAACCTAACAGAGGTTGTTAGAGAAGTCAAAAACCAATATTCTCTATTCCTAAAATATTCAGTAAAGAAGTGATACAATAGATGCATGCTAAAAGTTCCAATATTATCAAAACCCCTTAAGCAATACTGCTCAATTCGTTTAGCTAAATCCTTCACTTTTGATTCAGTTACTTGAAACTGCTGCACGTCAAAAGTGAAGTAAATGTCTTCATAGTAGTAGTAGAAACCAAGTAACCTTTTATCTCTATCATTGATGCGAAGGAGAAAATGAATTTTTTCATCATTTGTACTATTGACTGTCAATGTGAAGGATTTTGTATTGTTAAGATCTTCGAACGTGCAAGCGGAAGTTTTGTAGTTGAACATGATTGATCGTATGATTCCTAAATAATAACACAATAATACAAAATAGTACACTCATAATACACATTAGTACACGCATATTGGATTGAAAAAATTGAATTTCAATGTGCGTGTACTTTATGAATTTTTTGCGTGTACTTTCAACAAAGTACACGCAAAAATAAAAAAGTACACGCAATAATACTGATTACAAACTAATAAAATATCATTCAAATGTCCCTGGCGTGGACCAAAATAACTCCTAAATATTAACACACTAATAATACTTACTACAAACTCATGGAATATCATTCAAATGCCCTTGGAGCGGACCAAAATAACATAGGATTAATCAAATATGGATTTGAAATATATATTTTATAGAGTACACGTATAAAACATAAAAGTACACAGATATTGGATTGACAAATTCAATTTCAATGTGCGTGTACTCCGTGTATTTTGCGTGTACTTTTTGAAGGTATACGCAAAATACACAGAGTACACGCAATAAAATAGGGCTTGTACATGTACATATTCTGATCATGTATATATTCCTAGTCCTCGATAAATCATTGATAAATGATGTATATAGGAGCAAAATTACCATGATGAAATGCATATATCTAACATGCAAAAAGTGTGTTTTGCAATTAAAGTGAGCGAAACAAATATATTTTTGCATATCATGAAGAAGAAGAATGTGATTTCATCAGTCCATGTGTCTACAAATTTATACATACGAGAACACAAAATACACAAGGACAAATAGGTGATAAGAGAATGTATACATACTTGTTAGAGGTGTTTGGAAGAATTTGATTTAGAATGTAAAATGCTCGGTATAACTTCAATGATTAGGGTTTGATCGAAGAGAGTTAGGGTTTTGATCGAAGAGATTTAGGGTTTTGATCGAAGAGAATTTTTGGCACTTCGATCAGGAGTATTTATATGTTGTTGTTGACCAAAATTTGATTGAGAAATAGATTCGTTTTGGGGTTTTGATCGAAGAGATGGTACAATTAAGGTTTTGATTCAAGAGAGAATACAGTGATTTTGGCGCTTCAATTTCTGAATAGTGCATATTTTTTTTAATTTCAGGGTATTTATATGTTGGACCTAATTGTTTAAAATTTGTTGCGCCTGGGTTTTTTGTCCAAAATTGTTAGTCCAAGGACTAGACTGTAAAAGCCCCTATTATATATATATATACACACACACACACACACACACACACACACACACACACACACACACACACACACACACACACACACACACACAGAGAGAGAGGGAGAGATAGAGAGAGAGAAGGAGGCAGGTGTGACACTCCACCTATTTTAATCATGAGCGATTAGTCATTTACCAAAATAGATAGGAATCTCATTTGGTTCATTATTGGCATCACTGTCAAAACCTTTTTAAATTACTAATCACTTATGTTAAATAAATATGGTGCTAAGTTTTATCTTTAATTAACATACCGTAATATGAAGAAATAAAAATAATATAAACCATCCATACAATAATAAAATTTTGAAACATCGCAGGATAATCTAAATAAATAATAAATGCCGAATAAACAATCGGCTCCAAATCCGACATCCAAATCATAAATTTAACTGAAATGATATAAATAAATCTGAATAAATCTCTAACCTGAAAGGGAAATATGCCCAACTGAAATAAATGAACATGAATCCTAAACTAGGAATGAAATAACTGAAGCGTCTACTCAAGTCATGATTGCCTCCACAAGGGCTACAGCTACGCATACCTGGAATGAATCATCATGCTTGGATCTAAAAGTTTTTAGAAAAATTAATATGATACGGGTCATAGCCCAAAACCTCTGAAAAATATTTAGCAAGCATTTAAATTGCAGTTAAAAGCAATTATTAGATACACACGTTAGTTTCACGCACACTCCTTTGAGTTCCTCACCTCTCAACTATATTTCACACCTAACGTCTCCTATTAAACCCACCTAGTTATGCTACCCAACTTAACTAGACACCATAAGTATCTAACTAACCACAACAAGTTTATCTCACATGTACCGTCCATACGATACGCTACCATAAAATCAATAATTAATATTAACCGATTATTATTATTGAACTGTTAATTAAGTTTCTCTTACTTTCGTTTCTTCAGATATACACTATTTATCTTTCCTACTATCACACGAAAGTAGAATAATCACACCTGTATATATATCACATTATTATATAAATAACAACAGCATCCCCAAAATGGCCACCACGATGCATTCATAATCTGCTATCAAGTTCATGTACCTCTCGTATCAAATCAAGAATATCGGTTCAGAATGGCACCTCTAACCATAAATCAAATAAACACGTATTGGAGGCGAACATAGTCTTAAGTCTTTGGGTTACTCAGATACCTAATGCACCCAAATGACTGGTACACACTATCATACACACAAATAGTCCTCTCCCCCAAGTTATATGCTCTGGGGCACATATCCAAACCTCACTGGCATCGCCAAGGTGGGATCGTTCACTACACGGAACCTCTTGCGATAGTAGAAAATATAGTTATGCTCATACACATAGTTATACTCATACACATAAGAAAGCACATAATAGGCATACACACAACCTATAAATATCTCCAGTTTAAGTATACACACAACCCATAAATATATCCAGTACATAGTATATATCTCTATCCAACATACTAACGATTCACACTTAAGATACTTTTCTTACTTTTCGAGTATCACTCACTACCCAAAGGGTCCTAGTTATCCCTTAAATAATTTCAGTAGTTCAAACATCACTAACCTACTCGTATAAACCTTAGGTTATCATCTACGCTTCCCTTAACCTGAATTTAGATTCTTGATATTTAACACAATTATTCCGTTTCGTCGGTCTTAATCATAATTTTAGCTTCATTAAGACTAAGACAAGATTTATCTATAGGCCTACTGATATTCTCCAAGTCCTCATATAGTTAATAAAACGTTACCAAAGTCCCTCACAATTATCGATAAAGAAAACTACACAAATGAACCAAGGACCCATTTTCATCTTGGGTCGACCGATAGACAAAACTGATCGATTGATCGATCGATACCTGCTAAGACAACTTCATTCAGTTACATTTTATTCCATGTTTAACCCATTAATGCTCCATGGAACCTTCCTAAATCTCCCATATAACATCACCAATCATCAAATATACGTATGTGGATAAAATCTAATGTAAACTTAAGATCAAATCCTGAAGAATTCAACAAGAACAAGATCAAATCTTCACTTTATTCATATACATCCTATATGTACTTTTCATGCATAATTATCTTCAAACACCCAGATTTTTGTCATTCTTTTTAAACCCAGATATCATATTTCATGTTATAATAATATGAGATTCATTTCTACAATGATATTTCCACGAATCATGAATTAAACCTCTACATATATTCCCCAAATCATATTTTTATGCAATATAAACCCTACACTATCATAGGTGTTATAGCATGCTCAAAATATTGCAAGATAAACACTTGCCTTATGTTTGTAGGTCTGATTTTCATTGCTTGGTGGTGGAGTTGTCCTTCCCTTGATCCGATCTTGATTTCGGCAACGTGGGTGATGAAAAATGGTGTGGAATGGCCTAAGAATCCTTTATTCTTCATCTTCTATGGCCTTTCTTCTCTCCCAAGTATTGTAACCCTAGCCTCTATCATAAAGTGTATGATATAACACTTAGAATGTTGGATCTTTTCCAACCCTAGACTCCCAAATGACTAAAACTCCCTTACGTGGTGTCAGATTAGTCTAAAAATGCCTCGGGACCCAATTAATACCCCCAGGTACTCTATTATGCTTATTTTGGCCCAGTCGGAATTAATCGTCACCTCGAAATCGCCATCTGAGTCACTTTACATAAATTTACTATCTCTACCTTAATATATCCTGCATACAACTCTCGATTGAGATATAACATAGTCCCGTCGATATTACTAGCTACGCCTTATAATAATTACCATATGTTATTTACTACACACTTGGTAAATTTATTCCACAGATATTAATCATAAATCTCCCTATCAATAATATTTAATAAACTCCCAATATTTTGTTTTATTAAATTACTGCACACGTGTAGTAAAAAAGATACCCGAATTAATTAAATTCTAAATGTTAAAAAACATGAGGTGTTACATAGTTTCCCCCTTACAAGGGAATTTCATCCCCGAAATTTGGAAGTACCTGTGGTAAATAACTTTGGATACTGCTCACGCATATCATCTTCCCGCTCCTAAATGGACTCGTCTACATTATGGTTCCCCCACTGAACTCAAACCAAAGGCACCACCTTAGACCGTATCTTATGCTTACTACGATAAAATATAGTAACCGATCTCTCCTCATAGGAGATATATGGGTATAAGTCGATCTCCTCTAATGGAACATGACAATAATCCATCTCGCTCCTCTGGTACCTCTTCAGCGATTACATGTGGAATATATTGTGAATTCGTTGTAAGTTTTATGGTAAGCCAAGCCTATATGCAACTGGCCCCACCCTCTCGATAATTGAAAAGGTCCCACATATCTCGGTGCTAGCTTACTATTTTTTCATAACCTCATGACTCCTTTTATATGAGACACCTGTACTAAAACCTGATCACTAATCTCCAACTCTATGTGCCTCCTATCTGTGTCGGCATAACTCTTCTGCCTATCCTGAACTATATGAATGCGCCCTCAAATCAGTTCAATCTTGGCAGTCATATTTTGAATCATCTATGGCCCTAACAGTTTATTATCCCCCAACCATTAACGAGCAAGCGGGCGAACGACAAGGCCGTCCATATAGTGCCTCAAATGGGGCAATGCCAATGGTAAACTAGTAGGAGTTCTTATAAGAAAACTCCACCAATAGAAGGTATTGCTCCCATCCTCCCTCGAAGTCGAGTATACACGTCCTCAGCATATCCTCTAACATCTAATTAACTTGCTCCATCTGCCCATCCTTTTATGGGTCATATGTGGTACTCAATTGTAAATCTGTGCCCATAGCCTCCTGAAAACTCTACCAGAAATGGGACACAAAAATATGATCCCAATCCGACATGATGTTAATCAAAACCCCATGTAACCTCTCTATCTCAGTAATAAACAACTGCGCGTACTACCTCGTCTCAAAATCTATACGAATCGGTAGAAAATAGGCTACTTTGGTCAAATTATCCACTATCTGGGATGTCGGTAACCTGATAATGAAATCCATAGAGATACTCTCCCGCATCCATACTAGGACCTCTAGTGGATGCAACATCCCTATCGATGTCTGGTGGTCTACCTTCACTAGCTGGCATGTAGCACACATCGATGACCCGTTTAATCTTCGACCATTAGTACTGCCTATGCATATCCTAGTACATTTTATCCCTATCGGGATGTATTATAAGCCTCAACCCGTGAGACTCTGTCATCATTTCGTGCCTTAAATACTCATCCTCTGGAACAACGAGCCTCCCATTGAAGCCCAAGCCTCCCTCAAAACTAATAAAATTGGACTATACCCCCTTTGCTAATAATTGGCGTACTCTGTCCTGAAAAAATTGATCCCCGACCTGTGCTTTCACCACCCGCATAATAATCTCTAGAGTGACAGCCAATACGGACATACAAGCTCTGGTGATGTAATCATCATATCTAAGCTCCCTCCACTTCGCCTTCCAAACCTCTATTATCTCACCAGCAGGCCACCGGCTCAATGCATCTGCCACCACATTAGCCTTCCAGGATGATACTGAATATCAAATTGGTAGTCCTTCATGAACTTTGACTATCTCCTTTGCCTCATATTCAAATCCTTCTACGTGAACAGCAACTGAAGTGATTTATGGTCTGTGAACAAGGTAAATTTCTCCCCCAGAAGGTAATGCCTCCAAATCCTCAAGGAAAACATAAGCGCTGCTAACTCAAGGTCGTGTGTGGGGTAATTATTCTCACGGGGCTTAAGATTACCAGGTGCATAAGCTATATCCCTCTCCTCCTGCTATAATACACCCCCAAGTCCCTGAAGGGATGCATCTGTATAAACATGGTACCCCACTCTTCCCCTAAGTAATGCGAGTGCAGGTGCTGAAGTAAATTTGTCCTTTAGCTCATTGAAAGCTAACTGACAGTGGTCATCCCAAATAAATGGTGCCCCCTTTCGAGTCAGGTTCATTAGCGAACCCACAGTTTTTTAGAAACGTTTAATGAAATAATAATAGCACTGAGCCAACCCCAGGAAACTGCGAATATTGATCGATCTCATGGGTTAGCCTAACTCATTAACCACTGATACTTTACTTAGATCAATAACAATGCCCTTATTGAACATAATGTGGCCCATAAACTATACCTCTCGTGGATAAAATCCACACTTCTTGAATTTAGCGTATAACTGAGGGTCCCGTAATGTCTACAGAACCATACATAGATGCTATGCGTGGTTATCCTCAGAACGAGAGTAAACCACAATATCTTCTATGAATACGATCACGAATTGATCACGAAACTCTTTGAAAACCCAATTCATAAGATCTATGAACATTATTGGCGCATTGGTTAGCCCAAAAGGCATCACCCTAAACTCGTACGATCCATATCATGTCAAGAAAGAGGTCTTAGGAGTGTCCTCCTCTCTAATGTACATTTGATGATGTCCCAATCTCTGATCTATCTTGGATAAGTACACTGATCCTCTCATCTGGTCGAACAGGTCATCGATCTAAGGCATCAGATAATTATTTTGAATCATGACCTTGTTCACCTCCCAGTAATTAATACACAAACGAAGTGACCTATCATTTTTCTTACGAACAATACCGGTTCACCCCATTATGATGTACTCCGTCTAAGGAGACCCTGCCCCAGAAGTTGGTAAATTTGATTCCTCAACTCCTGTATTTCCTAAGGAGCCATGCGATAAGGTGCTCGGGCAATCGACCTCATACTCGGCACTAAGTCAATGACGAACTTAATCTATCGACTGGGTGGAAACTCCAGTATCTCCTGAAACACATCCTCGAACTCCCTCACCACTGGAATTTAATCCAAATGGACAACTACCTCTCGTGAGGTCTCTTTCTCAATATATTATTGGTGTGTTCTTTACCCTCCCTCGGGAAGGGGAATCGCCATAAGGAACATCTCATGTCCTGGAATAGAAAACACATTGATCCTCCCAAAGCAGTCCACAATCGCCCTGTAATCAATTAACCAGTCTATGCCCAATATGATATTATAATCCTCCATATCTAACACTAGAAGGTCTGTGGCTAAATATAGTCTCCTACCATCAATATCTACACCCCTACAGATTGAGTGTATAAGCGACCCACTACCCAAAGGTACACATATAAGGAGACTGCCGGTTGTCTCTAATAGACCAAATGTGCATGCAAATCTGGTAGCTATAAATGAGTGTGATACCCCCGTATAAAATAAAATCCTACCCTCAATCCCATGAATAGGAAACGTACACTCTACTGTTGGTGGACCCTATGGTTCCGTCGGTATGACTGCATCTCGAATATTATAGACATGTCCATATTATAACTTCCCCTGCTGCTGTGGGGCTAGTGCTACATGTGGTAATTGTGTCTGCTATCCCTGTTGTGCATCCTTTTGTGGTAATCAACCTCGCAATGGTCAGTCTCTCCTCTTATGACCCATTTTTCCACAAGTAAAATATTTACTCAAAAAGTCTCCCAAATTTTAGACCTGATGCCCCTATCAAGGGTGTCCCTGATGCTGGACCTTGTGGACTTGGTCCTACTACCCTCCCCCATTGTTCCCTTGACCCTGGAAGCCCTGAGGAACATGCTGCTACTGCTGCTGACGACCTTGCTGGCCCTACCTAAATCCACTACCCTCAGGTCGATAACCTCCTGATCTGAATCTCCTGGATGAATCCCTTTTATTGGGAATCTTTCCCCTGGTGCCTATCCATCTGCTGCTGTGGTGCTCCACTAGCACTATTCCCTCCTACCTTTCCTTACTAGCTAGGATCACCCCCTCTCTTACTCCCCTTCAGGTGGAAGTGATGATCCTGACTTTGAGGAAGTGCAACATTGTCGACCTCAATATAAGTCTTCAATGATGGGTTGCCAGTCAAGTGTTTCTTGATCCTCCAGGAG
This sequence comes from Sambucus nigra, assembly GCA_949130495.1. Taxonomy (NCBI): domain Eukaryota; kingdom Viridiplantae; phylum Streptophyta; class Magnoliopsida; order Dipsacales; family Adoxaceae; genus Sambucus; species Sambucus nigra. The sequence goes on along the minus strand of OX422214.1, from coordinate 133,006,078 downwards.
AGTCCATCCATGAATTTTAGGTTCTACTTCTCCTCGCTGTTCACCTCGTTGGGCATAAAGTTAGCCAAACAGGTAAACTTCTCCTCATACTCAGATACAAAATGGTCACCCTGAACCACCTCATTAAAATTCCTCTACATTTTTGTCTCGACAACCAATGGGAAGTACTTGCTGTCATATCGCACCCAAAACACAGTAATAGGCATAACATCTCTCTTTTCAGAAGTGGTAATAGACTCCCACTATTGTAAATCTGCTCCCACATGCTTAAACGCGACCAATATCTACTTTTGAGTGTCTCTGCACTCAACCATACGAAGGTGACACTGAACGTCTTTCTTCCACTGACAAGTAATTATCACATCAGAACTACCTTGAAAATCTGGTGGGTGTCGGCTCTGGAAAGTCTCCCTCACTCTTTGCCAATCAGATGACCCGAATTGGCCAGGACAACCAGTGCCACTGGCTGCTGTAGTGGCTGGGCCTGAGAAAAATGAAGTGCCATGTGTAATACCCCGTATTTTTATGGTCAATAAATTTAGGGATTTATTAAATTTATTTGAGATAAATTAATTTAATTTTAATCCGAAATGTTGTTTTAAATATTTACTAGCGTGACGAGAGTAAGTAATTATTGGAAATTTGTTGAATGTTACTGGATGGGTATAGTAATATATGAGATTTATTTTATACAATTGTCACGTGTGAAATTAATTTAATTTTAATCCGGAATGTTGTTTTAAATATTTACTAGCGTGACGAGAGTTAGTAATTATTGGAAATTTGTTGAATGTTACTAGATCGGTATAGTAATAAATGAGATTTATTTTATAAAATTGTCACGTGTGAATAAAATGGCAATTATGGAAATTTAAGTCGGGACGTGCCCGTGTCGTGTTCGGACTAAATGTTGATTAATAAAAATGAATAAATTATAAGTTGCTCTTATGGTCATTTTGAGTGCGCCAAAGTGTCCGGAAGGATTGAGATAGTCAGAAAAGTGTACCCGGGGATTTAGTTTGGGTCTCGAGGCATTTCTAGGCCTATTTAGTACCCCGGGAGGGCGTTTTGGACATTTCGTAATTATGGGCAATTAAACCCACGAATTTGCTAGGGTTATATCAGATTGTAAGTGTTGTCTTCTAGGGTTAACATAACCAAAAACTAATGACGGCCATTGGAGAGGAAGAGGAGAAGCTTTCCAAGGAGTTCTAGGCCAAGAACTCCTCCGCTTGCACCGCGGTCACCGCCAAATGGTAGATCGCAGAACGAGGATCACAACCACAACAAATTCTTCCACAAATCAGAACTCTGAAATTTCAGGCAAGTATCTATCTTGCTTTAATCAAGTTAATGCTCTTTTATATAGGCCTAGGGTTGACTAGAATTAGTGCTCTTGAAAGAAAATATTAATAGAGACAAAAATTACATGTTGTAGAGGTAAAGATTATATTTTGGGAATCCATTTCACATACAGAGGTTAAACGACGAATTTCCATGGTATTAGTGATAGAAAATCTGGAAAAATAATGGAAGAAAGTAAGTTAAAGAAAAATATTAGGGTTCTTGAGAATTATGAAGATTTTTACCCTTTTATCTTGTTATAGTCGATGAAAATTCGCATGTTTTACGTAGGATATTGTTTATATGGGTATACAACACTTGTAGTATAAGTGGTTGAGAGTTTGAGACTGAAACATGATGATTTGGAGGAGTTTGGGGTTAGATTCCTGTAGCTGGGTTTTCTGCAGTTTCGCCATAACCGCTTGATAGATCGATAGAGCCCAGAGCATCGATCGACCCTTTTCATCGATCGATCGACCCCTCCTGAAAAACTGCATTTTTGCTCGTGTTAGCTTAATCCGATGTTATACGTAGTAAGCCTTGATTAGGGTTGCTAGAACATAATGGGACATAACAAGGACCCGTAGGGTCAAGATAAACCCCGTTAAGTGGAACTTTAATGTGAAGGGAAATAAATGGTAAGTGGGGATTTATTCATACTTAGAAAATGTTGATTTGATAATCGAAATGTCTAGGAAGTTGGAGTAGAAGGTAAGTGAGGACTTACTGAAATTGTACTTGGGTAAAGAGAATACTTCGAGCGACGAGAAGTGAGTTTAGAATAACCTAATTACGAGAATAAAATGAACGAGTCCGTTATACGAGATAATTGAGTAAAATGTGTAATAACGGATAATTATAATTATGGGTCGTGAGCACACCTAATTTAATAATGTAGATCTGAATACATATATTATATATATGACAGTGTGATTGTGCATATATTATTTCTGTGTAAAAATCGTACCCGGGCTACTTGCTATCATGGGGGTTTCCGTGCCGGGACAGTCTTATCTCGATGGGACCTTTATGGGGGATATTGACTTGCACCCTAGAACATAGAATTCCTTGGTACAGGCTATCTGATTGATAGTCAGACGGTCCTAAGAGACGAGTGGGTATGTGCTGTCCTCTTAGGACTGGGAACTATGCTTCGCCTCCATTTGTATGTGTTTGTGTTAATGCAGTTCGAGAGTGATTCCGAACTAGCATTTTCCTAAATATGTGTGATATAGGGACTTGATAGCAGAGTTTTCCAGCACCATTGTTTTTATGTGGGGTGCCATTAGTATATATGTATTATATGAGGGATTGGTATATATATACTTATTTATGGAAACTTTGCACCATAGATTTTATGTGGGGTGCCGTTTGTATATATATTATATGTGTAACTAATATATGTACGTGTATCTATATGAGAACTTTCTACTGAGTGAAATAGTAGTTAAGTAAAGTATGAAATTTTTCAACTTCACTATAAGTATTCGGAAACATTATAACAATACGGAATTATTCTAAATTACATAAGAAACCTTGAAGCGACAGATTTTTCTAAAGTGAATATCATAAACTAACTTTCACGTGTTAAGACTTATGGAGAATAAATTAGGGAGATATATGGGATTCATTAGTACGGTAGAGTGCACACTAGATGAGAGGTGAGAATTCTCAAGAGAGTGTCGCATACTAATATGACTGTTGCATTAGCCGGTAAGCATTTTAAATACTTGCTAAACTATTTTTAAAACTGTTTTACATTCGGGCTCTGACCCGTTTGCTATTATCTTTGCTCTCTTGAGTGTATATATATATATGTATTACATGTGCCCAGCCACAGGGGCGTCATCCTTAGGATTCTTTGGATGGAACACGCTGTAGCTTTTGTGGGAGTTGCAGGTCATTGCTGAGACGACCTCATTGTTGACTCCACTTCTAGTTCAGTTTTCTCCAGTGGGGCATGTGTCGCCCTTTTCCATTATTTAGTTGGTTTTGTCGGAAATTGTAATTCTTTTACTTTCAGTATCTTTATTTCGGGAGTTATTACTGTCAGGATGCTTTCCTTTAGTGTTTTAAAGTTAGAATTTGTTATTGATGGTCAAACTCTTGAATGTTCATTTTTATTCTTATATTTAATATTTGAATCTTAAAAATGATGATGGTTGAAGGATTTATAATTGGAAAAAAAAATTGAAATAAGGTTTTAAATGGTTTTGACACTTAGCTTAATTAATCAGGATGTTTAAATTAGAAAATTTTCATTTGCGACAGTGATGCTAAGAATGAACAAACTGTTCACCTTGATTTTAATTTAATAAAGGAGTGATCGCCCGGTATTTAATTAGACGGGGTGTCACATGTGGTATCAGAGCATCAGGTTCTAGTGTCCTTAGGATCTGTACGGCTTATTATGCTTTCAACGTTGCTTCGTTTGATATAGATCCCTATGTTTAGGATTGTCGATTTCTTTGATGAGATTTCGTTCTCCTGCTACAATGTATATAAATTAGTGAATTCTAATTTCGTTGGGATGTGTGCGTGTGTCGAGCGATAATGGATGCCAGAAGAGGACCATTAAGCGGACATCAGGAGACAGGGCTCAGTTGAGGTTGTGAAATATATTCGAGGATGATGACCGCAGTCGAGATCACCTCCATTATGCCACAAGAAACCACGACTAGGAAGGTGACTAAGGCGCAACCATGATTTCCAAATACTGCTATAGTCGAATGAGGTACGAGAGTAAACTCACCCAACGTGTTACAAAACGTGTAGAGAACAGTCAGTGGGAATTCTAGAAATGCGAGAATTGTGTATGTATACCAAGGAGGTAAAGTATCCAAAGGTTTAGATATAGGACGAAGTGTGGCTAACTGAAAGTGAAAATCTAGAGAAAAATTTTTCTTGGCTGTCGGAACGAAGTTATAATGATGGGAGTCAACCATCAATTTTAGAAGTGGAATGCTATGTCTATAGTAGAACCTTAGGTACAGTGTTAATCGTATATTCCTTCATCAGATGTTCAGGATTAGAAGTGAACATTTTCCTGAACTCATCACAGGAGGACGTGACAGAGGTCCATTTGTGAATATAAATTTTGACCGTTAGCGAATTTTGTATGGGAAGATGTAGATACAAGTGGAGGAAATGACTTCAAGTAGGTGATCGACTCGTAATAATAGTTGATAACAGTCAAGAGGAAATTGTGATGAATGGCCGAATCAGGGGTTGAAAATGTCGTATTTCGTCAATAAAGATGGTAATGCTCCTTTGTGTGGGAAGCTAAAAGAATCGAAGAATTTAGTCGAGAATAAGACTGAATACAACGGTGGTGGTGTAGCACTAGAAAGGGGTGTGGATACATATCAGAGGACCCATTTAAATGATTCGAATAGTTAAATTCTTACCAAGTGATGGTAAATTCAGTAAGGACTATTATAGACAGTGACATGTTCTTTAGGGCCTAAAAGGCTAAGGGAATAACCGGGGTAGTCAACAGGAATCGAGTCTACTAAAGTCTGAGAGAAGGACAATCCTAACATGGTTAGTAGGACAGGTGATAAGTGGATTATGTGTTGAGGTATTTTATGGGGAGTGAAATCGCACGCGATGATATTTCCCGAAGTGAGTAAAGGGACAAGAATACGGTGCCTAGTGAAAGACAACGATTAAAGTAGTTTCGTTTTGGTTTGGGCAGACGTGTTACATCCGGAGACCATTTGTTCAGTTAAAACGATTGGCAAGGAGGAATTATATGTTATATCCTCAGAGGATGAGGCGTGTTTATGTGACACGAGCGAGTCACTATATTTTGTTCATTGCTAGATTAGCATGTGCGATGAGTTTAATGCGTATAATTATAAACGTTAGTATTATGAGAATATTTTTCCCTAGTGTAGCGGTATTTTTCTTTAGTGCTATCCGCGGAGGATAAATGAGTATATTAACAGTGTTATTTACTTTATTGAGGTTACTCGTTGTAGCGATGCGATATGTGAGTATGATATTATCTTTGTTACAACGTTATAGAAATGGTTAGTATGATAGTGGGCAATTATTGCAAGGCTATCAGAGTGGTTGCATTAGTGCAGCATGTTTTTGTTCTGGCGAGGCTTCACCTGCAAGAAGGTCGGACTCGCACTTATATTATCTACCCTAGAGACTTTGGAGGGGATAGTGGGCTCGAGATATTCGATACCGATGTATGTATGGACTTTGTCATTATGATTCAGTATGCATCAGGTTTACCATTGAGGGAAAAGATTTAACTCTGTATTATGTTTTGTACTCAGGACTTGGTGATAGGAAGAGTGCATTGTTATATTTATCCTCTAGAGATGTGGGAGTTAAGAGTGATCCACCTATTATTAGGGAAAGGGATTCCGAGAATTCCGATTGTATGTATTCGAGGTTTATGAAATGCAATTACCACCAACCAATACTGAACGATAGTGCAATTGGTGAGATGTTCTTTGTTAAGTGTAATTACGGGAGGAAATGTAAATTGTCTGTCAAGAGACGGAATAAAGGGGTACATACTATGGACGGAGGACCTAACGGATTTCGAAAACCGACAATGCTAGGTAGTAGTGTATCGGGGGGGTTCCTTGTATGGATTTCGCTTTACGAGACATCCCACGCATGAAACTTAGCATAAGGTTAGAAATAGGGAGACGTTTGGTCACTATTCCATGAGTTCGGTACCCCAGTCGAAATGGGATCAAGTAATTATACATGTAAGTTGGAAGTTGAATTTTGATTTAAAGCCACTGGAGCTGTTTGTGTGGTAAGAAAGCATTGAAAGTTTTGTTTTATCACCACGAGTTAAGGGGTGTAATGATGATGAAGATGATTTAAAATCTTGATTTCTAGGGTGATTAAGAGTACCCAAGTGTTGTGATCACGTTGCGAGAACTAGGGAAAATAAAGAATTGGGTATTAGGCAAGGTTCTAAAAAACGCGGGGCGTGATCGAGGCGTGGAGGCCAAGCCTTAAGCCTTAGAAGCCTAGGCGGGCCTTGGCGTAAAAAGGCGTGAAAAGGCGTTTAGGTCTTTTTAATATATTTTAATATTTTTTAACCATAACAAGGCTATTAAAATACTAAACTTGTACATATCCTAAAAATATGTCTTAATATTTGCAAATAAAAATACTATTTGATTATTTTGGATGAGATAATGGTCCAGTTTGTAAAAAAATCTTTAAAAGGCGATATCGTTTCACTAAAGCATTGTTGTTTTAAGAGAAAAAGTACGCCTTAAGGGTTTTACCAAGCATAAGGCATCAAAATCTTAAGGCGGGGCGTTTCTCCCAAGCCTCAAGCCTAGGCGTGCCTAGGCGGGTTTTTTAGAACAGTGGTATTAGGTGTGTAGCGTGTGTGATGCTTACGCTAGTATGCACCGTTTATAGGGTATGTGGGCATCCCGATTATCTGATAATCAAATCGCCCGAGTTGAGGGGTTGTGGGAATGGAAGTGTAGAATATATGTTTGTGGGACTAGCATTACGACGTGGAAGTAGTAGAGTGGATTAAGCGTCGTAAGAAGAACGATAAATCCATATATGCAAGTACGAACAGAGTAGCACGCCAAATCTGGTTGAAGGGCTGTGGGAAACCATTTACAAAGGAGTATTCCTTGAGAAGGGTAGAATTTAATCATTATGAAGAACGCTCGGAGCAGAGTTGTAATTAGTCAAAGGTGAAAGCGACTTGAGGATACAAAGAGTGATGATGTTAGTATGGTCTAAAAGATCCAGAAGTACGCATCGTGGAGAAAAGAGCACGGGTCGGAACTTTTGGCATGCACCAAGAAGGGAAGGGGAGTATTACGTGTCATTTAATGTGAGACATTTCAAGGAAAAATCGATGTTTAGCGGGACGTAGTGAGTAGTCTCTATATGCACCGCCCATAGGTAAGATTTGGTTGGAAAGGGAGAATCAACCAGAAAATTTTGTGTTTATCGACAATTCATGTAATTGGAAGAGGTCGGTAAAGTCGATAAAGTTCTTGGATGGGTTACCATCCTCAAAACAAGATCAAGGGTTCATCGGAACATGTGAATTAAGTCACCCAAGAAGGAAGTGATTGATATTCCTTTGGAGTGGTTTATAATATTAACTAGTGTGCCCCAGACTTCATTTGAAAGGAAGGATCGCGCCATTGCATGTTCCGGCACAGTATTAATTTCTGAATCGGGATGAGATTTGTGAATCCCACCTTTAATATGGGATTTCAGGAACCAGTGGAGATAAGGTTTCATTTCTAGTAGGATGTATCACCCTTAGCCAGGGAATAGGCGCACAGTGATTAAAGATTAATGGAGCCACGTGAAGGAAATTTTGGAATCTTGGTACAGAAATTTCAGGAGTGCTCTGTAGAAGCACTCGTATCTGTTTGTCACGTACGAGGTGCTTATTAAGGTTTTGGTGTGGAAGAACCTTGCCTATTCTCCTTCCGTATGTTTAGAGGTGAGTGATTAATCAGAATTTTGGATCAGTCGAGATAAATCCGATAATTATGGTGGAATTCCACGGCTGTTTTAGGCGAACAAGAGTGGTCAAATGTTCGTATGATTTTTCTCAGAATGGGAGTTTTGTATATAAATAAATCCGAGTAGTTGTCATGTAGTGATGTGCGGCCTCTCAATGATAGTGAGATAATGGAAATTTATAATGTAAAGGCGTGACCTATGCGAATGTTGTAAGTTAGGAGTACAATGTGAAGTATCTTTAATGAAAAGTTTTAAACAAGCTTGCTGCGAGGCGGGGGTTATAGTAATTAAACACCTTCTTATGTCGATAGATTGCGTACTGTAAGGTGGCCAAAATGTGTTTACTAGGTAGGCCTTATTTTCCGAATTTCAGGACGAAATTTCATTATTGGGGGGGGGGGGGGGGAGGGGGGGAGTATGTAATACCCCGTATTTTTATGGCCTTTAAATTTAGGGATTTATTAAATTTAATTGAGATAAATTAATTTAATTTTAATTCGGAATGTTGTTTTAAATATTTACTAGCGTGACGAGAGTTAGTAATTATTGAAAATTTGTAGAATGTTACTGGATGGGTATAGTAATATATGAGATTTATTTTATAAAATTCTCACGTGTGAAATTAATTTTATTTTAATCCGGAATGTTATTTTAAATATTTACTAGCGTGACGAGAGTTAGTAATTATTGAAAATTTGTTGAATGTTACTGGATGGGTATAGTAATATATGAGATTTATTTTATAAAATTGTCACGTGTGAATAAAATAGCAATTATGGAAATTTAAGTCGGGATGCGCCCGTGTCGTGTCGGGACGTGCCCGTATCGTGTCGGGACTAAATATTGATTAATAAAAGTGAATAAATTATAATTTGCTCATATGGTCATTTTGAGTGCGCCAAAGTGTCCGGAAGGGTCGAGATAGTCAGAAAAATGTACCCGGGGGTTTAGTTTGGGTCTCGAGGCGTTTCTAGGCCTATTTAGTACCCCGGGAGGGCGTTTTGGACATTTCGTAATTATGGGTAATTAAACCCACGAATTTTCTAGGGTTATATCAGATGGTAAGTGTTGTCTTCTAGGGTTAACATAACCAAAAACTAATGACGGCCATTGGAGAGGAAGAGGAGAAGCTTTCCAAGGAGTTCTAGGCCAAGAACTCCTCCGGTTGCACCGCCGTCACCGCCAAATGGTAGATCGCGCAACGAGGATCTCAACCACACCAAATTCTTCCACAAATCAGAACTCTGAAATTTCAGGCAAGTATCTATCTTGCTGTAATCAAGTTAATGCTCTTTTATATTGGTCTAGGGTTGACTAGAATTAGTGCTCTTGAAAGAAAATATTAATTGGAGACAAAAATTACATGTTGTAGAGGTAAAGATTATATTTTGGGAATCCATTTCACATGTAGAGGTTGAACCAAGAATTTCCATGGTATTAGTGATAGAAAATCTGGAAAAATAATGGAAGAAACTAAGTTAAAGAAAAATATTAGGGTTCTTGAGAATTATGAAGATTTTTACCCTTTTATCTTGTTATAGTCGATGAAAATTCGCATGTTTTACGTAGGATATTGTTTATATGGGTATACAACACTTGTAGTATAAGTGGTTGAGAGTTCGGGACTGAAACATGATGATTTGGAGGAGTTTGGGGTAAGATTTCCGTAGATGGGTTTTCTGCAGTTTCGCCATAACTGCTTGATCGATCGATCGAGAGACCAGAGCATCGATCGATCGACCCCTCCTGGAAAACTGCATTTTTTCTCGTATTACCTTAATCCGATGTTATACGTAGTAATCCTTGATTAGGGTTGCTAGACTATAATGGGACATAAAAAGGACCAGTAGGGTCAAGATAAACCCCGTTAAGTGGAACTTTAATGTGAAGGGAAATAAAGGGCAAGTGGGGAGATATTCATACTTAGAAAATGTTGATTTGATAATCGAAATGTCTAGGAAGTTGGAGTAGAAGGTAAGTGAGGACCTACTGAAATTGTACTTGGGTAAAGAGAATTCTTTGAGCGACGAGAAGTGAGTTTAGAATAACCTAATTACGAGAATAAAATGAACGAGTCCGTTATACGAGATAATTGAGTAAAATGTGCAATAACGGATAATTATAATTATGGGTCGTGAGCACACCTAATTTAATAATGTAGATGTGAATACATATATTATATATATTACAGTGTGATTGTGCATATATTATTTCTGTGTAACAATCGTACCCGGGCTACTTTCTATCACGGGGGTTTCCGCACCGGGACAGTCTTATCTCGATGGGACCTTTATGGGGGATATTGACTTGTAACCTAGAACATAGAATTCCCTGGTACAGGCTATCTGATTGATAGTTAGACGGTCCTAAGAGACGTGTGGGTATGTGCTGACCTCTTAGGACTGGGAACTATGCTTCGGCTCCTTTTGTATGTGTTTGTGTTAATGCAGTTCGAGAGTGATTCCGAACTAGCATTTCCCTAAATATGTGTGATATAGGGATTTGATAGCAGAGTATGCCAACAACATAGTTTTTATGTGGGGTGCCATTAGTATATATGTATTATATGAGGGATTGGTATATATATACTTATTTATGGAAACTTTGCACCATAGATTTTATGTGGGGTGTTGTTTGTATATATATTATATGTGTAACTAATATATATACGTGTATCTATATGAGAACTTTCTACTGAGTGAAATATTAGTTAAGTAAAGTATAAAAATTTTCAACTTCACTATAAATATTCGAAAACATTATAACGATACGGAATTATTCTAAATTACGTAAGAAACCTTGAAGCGACAAATTTCTCTAAAGTGAATATCATAACCTAAATCTCACGTGTTAAGACTTATAGAGAATAAGTTAGGGAGATATATGGGATTCATTAGTAGGGTAGAGTTCACACTAGATGAGAGGTGAGAATTCTCAAGAGAGTGTCGCATACTAATATGACTGTTGCATTAGCCGGTAAGCATTTTAAATACTTGCTAAACTATTTTTAAAACTGCTTTACATTCGGGCTTTGACCCATTTGCTATTATCTCTGCTCTCTTGTGTGTATATATATATATATATATATATATATATATATATATATATATATATATATATATATATATATATATATATATATATATTACAGGTGCCCAGCCACAGGGGCATCATCCTTAGGATTCTTTGGATGGAACACGATGTAGCTTTTGTGGGAGTTGCAGGTCATTGCTGAAACGACCTCATTGTTGACTCCACTTCTAGTTCAGTTTTCTCCAGTGGGGCATGTGTCGCCTTTTTCCATTATTTAGTTGGTTTTGTCAGAAATTGTAATTCTTTTACTTTCAGTATCTTTATTTCGGGAGTTATTATTGTCAGGATGCTTTCCTTTAGTGTTTTAAAGTTGGAATTTGTTATTGATGGTCAAACTCTTGAATGTTCATTTTTATTCTTATATTTAATGTGTGACTCTTAAAAACGCTGATGGTTAAATAATTTATAATTGGGAAAAATGGAAATAAGGTTTTAAATGGTTTTGACACTTAGCTTAATTAATCAGGATGTTTAAATTAGAAAATTTTCATTTGCGACAGTGATGCTAAGAATCCACCAACTGTTCACCTTGATTTTAATTTAACAAAGGAGTGATCGCCCGGTATTTAATTAGGTGGGGTGTCACACCATGGAAGTTATTGTAGAATTAACTACTTATGCCATAATAACGGCCACCTCTGCGGTCGTCACTGTCCCCTATGGTGGTTGTGGTTATGGTGCCTATGGATCCTGCTGAGCCTCTCCCTCATCGGCTCTCGACGCTGCCCAAGCCAGTCGTCCTCTCTTGGGTGGCATCTGAAACAAGATCGAATTGTATGAGTTCACAATCAATACAAAAATAATAGCAGTAGACCAAAATCTCAAATATGTTAAAAGTGAATGCAACAGTCTTAATAATAGGGCTCTATATCAAAGGACGCTATGCTGAAATCATAGTAAGACACATAAATCCTATGGAATCTAGAGCCTAATGCTTTGATACCATCTATGACATTCCGCCTATTTTAATCACGGGTGATTAATCCTTTACCAAAATAAACAGGAATCTCATTTGGTTCATTCTTAGCACCACTGTCGAAACATTTTAAATAACTAACCACCTATATTAAATTAAGCTGGTGCCAGATTTTATGCTTCATTAATACACCGTAATATGCAAAAAAATAGTATAAACCATCCACACAATAATAGAAGTCTGAAACATCACATAATAATATAAATAAATAATAAATTCTGAATAAACCATCGACTCCAAATCCAACATCCAAATCATAAGTTGAACTGAACTGAAATGAATGTAAATACAAAGTCTGATACTAAAAATATTTTTTTTTGAATAAATGTCTAAACGGAACGGGTAATATACCCAATTGAAATAACTAAACATGAATCCTAAAGTAGGAATGAAACAACTGAAGCGTCTACTCAAGTCTTGCATGCCTCCACAAATATTGCAGCTACACATTCCTGGAATGAATCATCATTCTTGGCATCCCTGTGGCTGGACACCTAAAAGTTCTTGGAAAACAGATTTGATATGGGTTAGAGCCCAAAACCTTTGAAAATATTTAACAATCATTTAAAAGAAGTTATTAGATACACACGCTAGTTTCATGCACGCTCCGTTGCTCACCTCTCGACTATAGTGTACACCTAACGTCTCCTATTAAACCAACCTAGTTATACTACCCAGCCTATCTAGACATCATAAGTATCTAACTAACCATAAAAAATTTAGCTCACACGTACCGCCCATGCGACATGCTACCATAAAATCAATAATTAATATTAATCGAATATTAGTATTGAACTGTCAATTAAGTTTCTCTTACGTAAGTTACTTTAGATATACACTATTTATCTTTCCTACTATCACACAAAAGTATAATAATCACACTTATATATATATATATATGTATATATATATATATATGTATATATATATATATATGTATATATATATATATATATGTATATATATATATATGTATATATATATATATATATATATATATATATATATATATATATATATATATATATATATATATAAACTATTATATATATACAACAATAACACCCTCGGAATGGCCACCGCGATGATTGCATACTCTGCTATCAAGTCCATGTACCTCTCGTACCAAATCAAGGACTATCGTTTCAGAATGGCACCTCGAACCATAAATCAAATAAACACATATTGGAGGCAAACATAGTCCTAAGTCTTTGGGTTACACACATACCTAACACACCCAAATGACCGGTACACAAAAACACACAAATAATGCTCCACCCTAAGTCCTATGATTTGGAGCACATATCCAGACCTCGCTGGCATCGTCAAGGTGGGATCGTCCACTACACCGAACCTCACGTGATAGCAGGCAGCGTAGGTATCCTCATACACATAAGAAAGCACATAACAAGAATACACACAACCTATAAATATCTCCAGTATTGGTATATATATAACCCATAAATATATCCAATACGTAGTATATATCTCTCGAATACCCCATGTACTAATGATTCACACTTAATATTCTTTTCTAATTTTTTGAGTTTCACTCACTACCCGAAGGGTCCTAGTTACCCTTAAATAATTTTAGTAGTTAAAACATCACTAACCTACTGGAATAAACATTGGGTTATCATCTAAGATTCCCGTAACCCGATTTTAGATTCTTGATATTTAACACAATCGTTCAGTTCTCGTCGGTCCTAATCCTAATTTTACCTTCATTAAGACTAAGCCAAGCTTTAGCTATAGGTCTATTGATATTCTCCAAGTCCTCATATAGTTAGTAAAACATTACCAAAGTCCCTCACAATTTTCAGTAAAGGAAACTATGCAAATAAATCAATGACCCATTTTCTGCTTTGGTCGCTCTCTTGATTGACATTGCTCGATCGATCGATCGATACTTGTTATGAAAGCTTCATCCAATTTCGTAATCTTCCATGTTTAAGCCATTAATACTCCATTGAATCTTCCCTAACTCCCATATAATATCACCAATCATCAAATATATGTATATGTACAGAGCTTAATGTAAACTTAACATCAAATCCTCAAGAATTCAATAAGAACAAAATCAAATCTTCTCTTTATTAATATAAACCCTAGATTTACTTTTCATGAACAATCATCTTCAAGAACCCAGATTTTTCTCATTCGTTTTAAACTTAGATATCATATTTCATGTAATAATAACAGGAGGTTCATTTCTACAATGATATTTCCACGAATCATGAATTAAACCTCTATATATATTCCCCAAATCATATTTTTATGCAATATAAACCCTACACTATCATGAGTATTATAACATGCTCAAAAGATTGTAAGATAAACACTTGCCTTATGTTTATAGGTCTGTTTTTTATTTCTAGGTGATGGAGTTGTTCTTCCCTTGCTCCGATCTTGATTTCGACAATGTTGGTGATGAAAAACGGTGTGGAATGGCCTAAGAATCATCTCTTCTTCCTCTCCTATAGCCTCTCTTCTCCCCCAAGTATTATAACCATAAACTCTATCACAAAGTGTCTAATACAACATTTAGAATTTTGGAGATTTTCTAACCCTAGACTCCCTAATGATCAAAATGCCCTTACGTGGTGTCGGGTTGGTCTAAAAATGCCCCGGGACCTAACTAATACCCTCGGGTGCTCTATTCCCCCTATTTCAGCCCATTCGAAATCAACTGTGACCTCAAAATCTCCATCTGAGTCACTCTACATAAATTTCCTATCTCGACCTTAACATAGGCTACACGCGAATCTTGGTTGAGATATAATATAGTTCCGCCGATATTACTCGTTACGACGTATAATAATTACCATATGTTATTTACTATACAATCAGTAAGTTTATTCCATAGATATTAATCATAAATCTCTCTCTCGATCAGTATTTAATAAACATCCAATATTTTATTTAATTAAATTACTACACACGTGTAATAAAAAATACCCAAATTAATTAAATTTGAAATGTTAAAAAATACAGGGTGTTACAGCAGGATCTCATACATACCAAGTTTACATACTAGCTGGTGCAAACCTATTTTAATAAAATATTAAAAAAATATTTATGAGTTGAATTTTTATGTGATATTTAAACATTTCGAGGAACCCATATAAAAAAATCAACTCAAAATAACCTTTTTTGCTATTTTTAAAAAATCACCCAAACTTTCACATCTTTTAAAGTGCTTTAAAAGCTGTAAAAGTTTGATCGATTTTTGAAAAATAGAAAAAAAAGTTATTTTGAGTCGATTTTTTTATCCGAGTCCATTGAAATTTTTAAATACTATATAAAAAAATTCAACTTAATAATAATTTTTTTACTATTTGAAAAAAATTGCCATGTATACTTGGTATGTATGAGAGCCTGACTCTCTCTCTCTCTCTCTCTTTCTCTCTCTCGCTCTATTTATGTGTGTATATATATATAGGGCGGAAATAACCCTAAACAAGATGTATAGGGCTTTCTTCAGAAAATTCATTAAGGGTTTATTTGCATATGCATAGAGTTTGGTTTATAAATTTGGAGTCCTTTATTCCAACCATCATATGTGATTTTAATTGTGTCAATGGCAATGTGATTCAACCATAAACATGATGTATAGGGTTTATATGTACAAATACATCCAAATATAATATTTAGTCCTAAATAACATTTAATTTAAATAATTTAAGTGTTCTTAATGTTAATATTTAAATTAAATCATTTATATTAAATGATATTTATGACTGAATATTATATTTGGATGTATTTGTACGTATAAATCATTGTATATTCTCACATTTGATTTAAATAATTTAACCATTGTAAAATAATTTTAGGTTATTTCCAATTTCTTAAGAAAAATATGAATGAGAAATAATAGTAAAATGATCATTTTTTAAGTTCAAAGATGTAATATGTTTGTGTATGTATATGATATACAATTTAATTGCTACGATTAATAGTTGGATGGGTTGTTACGAGTAGGAATTGTTTAGTTAATTACTAAAATAGAACTGTTAATATTTTTTTCTTATTGCAATTGTACTTTTGTTATTTTTTCTTCTCATTCCATGTGTGAATGCAATTGGAGAACAATTATTGAAGCTCATATGATTCTAACTACTTTCTTTATTCAGGTAATTTTACTTATATTTTCTTTTATATAAAATATATATATATATATATATATATAACTTCTTGGTTGACTATTGTGGCCACGTTCCCCCTTTCCTTAAGTGGTTGATATTCGGTTGAACACAAATTGGTCAAAGATCTTCCACATTGGTGGATAAATAGTAATTTTTGGATTAATTTAATTAAAATGAACTAAAATTGGACTTGTTGTGCTTTATTGATTAATTAAAAAATATTAATTAGTTAATATTGATATCGTACTGATTAATATTAGTTTAGATATCTTTTTGGTTATCTGTTGTGGTCTTGTTCACCCATTCCTTAAGTGGTTATATTTGGGTGAACACACATTGGTGGACATATAGTAATTTTAGGATTAATTTAATTAAAATGAACTAAAATTGGACTTGTCGTGTTTGATTAATTAGTTGAAAAAAGTTTAATTAGTTGATTTTGATATTATGTTGATGAATATTAGTGCATATATCTTTTTGGTTAACAGTTATAGTCGTGTTCATCACTTCCTTAAGTAGTTCTTATTTGGGTGAACACAAATTAGTGAAAGGGCTTGCATATGGGTTGACACATAGTAATTCTAGGATTAATTGAATTAAAATTGAACTAAAATTGAACTTATTGTGTTTAATTGATTAATTAAAAAATATTAATTACTTGAGTGACTCATAGTAATTTTAGAATTAAGTAGAGCCTTTAATTCTAGTATTTCTATGCTTTCCCACATGCAAAAATCTTTTGTACATTTTTTCTTCTTCTCATTCATGTTAGGAAACACTGGTCGTATTCACACCCTCATTTTGTATACCTTCTTAGGGAAAGATGAGTCATGGTAATAAACTTTCAACAAATGACCGAGGGGTTACAATTGGCCTGCACAAAACCCTTTTTATTAATATTTGCCATATAGAGGGAACTCCTATTTACTAGTATGAGAATAGAAAAATTGAACAGTGTAATTACCTTACAAATCATGAAGTTGATCTCTTGTAGTCCTACATGTTCAATCGTAATATATTTTCCTTGTCGGAATGTCGGGATGATGCAATAGATAATATATTTCGCATTCATAACCTTGACTATTCACTAACGTTAGTAACAATTTTATAAAAAATAGAAAAATAACATTCATCCATTGTGGATACTATTTCATAAATAGAGGATTCACCTAGATTGTGACATCTCACAACATATGCACATTAAATGCGAGCTTGAAAAAAACTTGAAGAGAAAAGGATTTCAAGTTCTTGTCCCGAACATTTATACGAAAATCATCGATACACTTTCGCCCAGTTGGTCACGTGTATTTTTCATAAAATCATAAAAAAATAATACCAATTGTACGAAAATCAGACACATCGAGCATGTTTTACAAGATTGTAACAACCCTCGATTCTGGGAGGCTCATTTTATATTAATTTTACCGCATAAGGTAATTATATAAAATGTGGGGACTGGAGTAAATATTAATTGAATGAATTGAAAG
This sequence comes from Sambucus nigra, assembly GCA_949130495.1. Taxonomy (NCBI): domain Eukaryota; kingdom Viridiplantae; phylum Streptophyta; class Magnoliopsida; order Dipsacales; family Adoxaceae; genus Sambucus; species Sambucus nigra. Next base: position 132,988,541 of record OX422214.1, on the reverse strand, counting down.
ATAATATTTACTAGACTGATGCGTATTTACAGTATGTGGAAGTAAATATCATCAGGTTGCATGTTTATAGTGTCATGTGTATAAATGGCACGATAGTTCAAATGAAACTGGAACTCAAAATAATTTATAAAATTTCCGAATGCCAGTTTAGAGGGTGTATTTAGTCTCGGAAGGTGCGAGACAGTCAAAATAAGTGCCATATTGCATTTTTGTATTTCAGGCACTTTTACTTGGTTTTAACGTAAACACGTATTTGAGAGTCTTTTTAATGTGGTGTTAACCATTTAAGTTGGGAGTTTTAAATTAAGCCACGATTTTAGCTTTCCTAAACCCCTTATTTTTTTTCCCATTTTATGTCTTGAACATATAGAGAGAAAAGAGAGAGAAAGAAAGAAGAAGAGAAAAATGAAGATGGAAGATGGAAGATTACTTCTACCACCAAGAAATCTGAATTTGCAACTCTAAGACAAGTTTTCTACGTTCTAATATATGTTTTGAGATGAATAAATTGTGTGATATTAATGTATATATAATTGGAGATCAAAAATGGAAATTTTGGTCTTTAAACCTAGATTTGGTTTTGATGATAAAATTGTGAATTGTAATGGTTATAAATCATGTGGAAAAATATTTGGGTAGATAAAGGTTGTTGGTTGGGTTCAAAATAGAAGAGATTTGGGATTTGGAGAAAGTGAAATTTTCACTTGGATTTAATTTTGGAAGAAGGAAGAACCCTAGGTCTGCTATGACCGGTCGACCGGGGCTTTGCGGAAGGCTTACTGCTTTCCTACAGTGGAATAAATTTTGAGCGCGGTCGACCGCAGTTCCTTGATCGGTCGACCGGCCCCTCTATTTTAAGCTTTCTGTTTTTCTCCGTAGGCAAAACCTTGAGACGCGGTCGACCGCGGTCTTGGGACCGGTCGATCAGTCCCCTGTTTTTCACCCTTAAAATCTTATTTTGTTTCCTAGATTTATTTTCTTCAATAGGGACTAGGATCCTTCTTGAATGAAGTAAATTTAGAGTTTTAGAGTCCTAGATGAATTAGTTATCCACCCTACATTAGAAATAGGACAAGTGGGAACTTTTCCGGGGTTATGCCAATTAATGTTAGGGCATTCTTTTCTTTTAGTTGACTAATATAAGACTAGGAGATGGTAGTATTACGTTTGAGAGACCTTAGAAGCTCAATAGAGCTATGATTCGTCTTGATGGTTTATAATAACTTCACAAGTAAATCTTGGGAGAATAAATTGATAGTTCATTTATTCATCGAGGTTGTAATACCGTTATGATATACGTATGGCTCCGGATAATAAGTTATATCATTTACAAATAAAGTAAATGGAAAAGGTTTCGGATAAAATGAAACATATACATGGAAATGAAATGGAAATGGTAATGATGATGGTAAATGATAATTTACTTAATCATGAATATGGTAAATGTTAATTTACTGGATACACACCTCTCTAAATGACATCATAAGGGAAGTTCGGGCGCTTGGTGATGCCCCCTAGCTAGTGAACGCAGGGTGGATATAGTCCATAGGCCATATGAGCGATATGTTATGTTTTCTGCGCTGGTGAGGAGATTCCGGGTGTGGTTTTGACTCTCCCGCAGGAATATGGACGCTTCCCAACGTATTGCGTTGTAGGTGCCCAGGTTGTCTTGTATAGATAGGCCCTGGAAGATGATGGTCATTTAGGGGCGCGCCCAGTGGGGAAACTCGAAGGGGTGGTCTTAGAATCGTTATAGGTATATAAATATAACTATTCATAATCAAGTGGGACTTGAGGTATGAGATATGCCATAAAGAGCATGATGAAGTTCCATAAAGAGCCCAATGAAATGCCACAAAGAGCATTTATTGATAATGATATTCCTGTTAAGGAATGGTAATGCCAGGATGGGTAGGAAATTGGAATAAAAGCCATAAAGAGCTTAAAATTTTAATTATATTTTCCTGATAAGGAATGAAATCCTAGTAAAGATCACAAATGTTGTAATTATTAGTTCCTGATAAGGAACATAATAATGAAATGGAAGTTTTTAAATTTATGTTACCCATGTTTTTCTTTTTTGCCTTAGTTATGTTTTAGAACTGTGTAGATAGATTTTATTCTTTCTAGCATGATTTTATTCATAACTGTCATACTCTTTATTCATCTGGTAATCATATAGAATCGGGCCCTGACCCGTTTACATTTCTTGTTGCATATGCATCTTGTCTCCGCCCAGGTACTCCGCCGTAAGGATGCCTGACTTGAATTCCTCCTCCGATGTCTTCGGGGAGCCGTGATGCATTGCGGGTATTACGGGATACAATTGGTATAAACGTTTTCATTTTTTTTTGTATCCTAGTTAAGATCGAGTCTCTTTCACTCGGGCAAGGCCCAAGCTTTTGTAACTGATTAATGTAATGTAATATATAAATTTATTGAAATTGTTTAATAATGTTGTATGAATCAGCGGACCGATAACACATTTGGTCCTCTTATTTGTTATCTGTTGTTATAGATATATATACATCCTTGTGGTTTACCCTATCTTTTCAGGAAATGGGTTCTTTGTTTAACTTTATTTATTTTAAATTCAAAATTTTTGGCAACCCGTTTTCTGAAATATTGGGTGGTTATCCTGGATACTCTATATTTTATGGTGATGCTGAGAATGATTCCATCTATGATTCCGTTATATTGGAGTATTGGGATAGCCACCCCTTATTTCGGATCACGGGGTGTCACAGATGGTATCAGAGCATCAGGTTCTAGAGTCCTTAGGAATCTGTGTGGATGCCTTAAGTTTCAGCGTTGCTCTTGATTTGACATAAAGCCTTAGGGTTAAGATCGTTGGTTTCTCTTGTGAGATTTCGTTCTTCTGCCATGAGGTAGAATCAATAGAATCTTCTGCGCATTCGTGTGAGAACAGTAGGTTGATTGGAGAAGGGCGTCATGAGAAGGAACTACTAAGGACTCTAAATTATGGTCGGGGATGAGGACCGCTTTGGAGGTCGCTCCCTTTTTGCAGCACTTCCTTGTCTTGCTACTACGGCTACTAATTTCAGTTGATATAGTTTCTCAAGTACCGCTAGAAGTAGAAAGTGGTACTAAGCTTGAGAATTCAAGTGATGTTAAATTGAAGTAGAGAAGTGCCCTGAAGTAGGATGGAGGATAATCCTTCACCCGTAGGAGTAGTGCTGAGATGGTGAATATGTGGTCACCATATTCGTGGGTGCCGGAAGTTTGGCCCATAGAGAAGACCGGTGGATACTTGCAATGGCGAGTTTCTCTGGGATAACTGGACTGAGGAGAAGGAGGATTCTCGAACGTTCACAAAATGTTCGGTTAAAGACCGATGAGGAAGTAAGAGGGACTGCGTGGGTAATTGTTGTCGACCAAAGTCGGAGTAATGGCTAGGATACGGAGTGGTTGGTAAGTATGTGGATGGAAATTCCACCTTATTAGTGGGTGGTGTATTCCTTATTATAAGACTTAGTAGTATTATATCTACTGTAGATTCGGGTGTGTATATTGAGCTTGTAGTTGTATTGACGTCGTTATAGGAAGAGTACTTATATGGCTTCCTTGGTATGGAAGTTCTATTTTTTCCTCACTCGTTTTGAAACGAGTGATGATATTCTGAATATGCATGTAGTATGTGTAAATTACATTATATGCCCCTTGGGTTAAGTGATCCATTGCTCGTTTGCATTATATGTGGATGTTATGACTTATCTCCACGACCAACAAGTTAAGTAGTAATGCATAGGAGGGGTTCCTTGTTTGGATTCCGCTTTTGCGGGACGCTCCACGCGTGAACCTTAACGACGTTGGGAGTGGAGAGATGTTATTTTCCTTTCTCTTGTTTTATGTACATTATGCGAGTATATATATTTTGGTCGGTTTGGTGCAATAGAAAGCAAATGAAATTGTAAGGCTATCTTACTTCTAGTTCAAAATGGATCTAGTTGTTCTATGATTTCTCCCATGGATACAGGTTGAGACTTTATTGAGGTGAATCGAGGTAGGTAGGAGATTTTATTATTCGTTTATTTATCTTGTATGAGTGTTTGATTGTTTTTTTGTCTTGTTTATGCATGTTACGCTTATCTCCAGGATCAACTAGTTAAATAGGCATGTGCCGGAGGGGTTCCTTGTTTGGATTTCGCTTCGGCGAGACACTCCACCGCATGAACACTTAACGATGTTGTGAGTGGAGAGGCGCTACTCTTTTCTTTCTTTTATTTATTTTGTTATTAGAAACGAAATTGGAAGTTTAGCCGAGAATCACGTAGAAGAGTGATTAAGGGCTATTAAAGTGCGAGATAGAAGCACTGTGTATATTTCTCTCCTCTGATCGATGTGAGGGAGACCGTGATACGAAGTCGGATTGAGACTTCGGGATTGTGCCTTGATAAGAAGGCCATGTTTTTATAAGGGGGATAGGTATCTGAAAGACTCCACAGGAAGTGAATGTCTGATCAATTAAGATCTTTAAAAGATGCTATGGTAAGTAGGATTGTAAATTAGAATTGTACCGATCCCGATTATGTGTTTTAGACCGTCACATCTTAATGATCAACGATGCGAGGAAGTAGTGTAACGGGAGGGATCCTTGTTTGGATTTCGCTTCGGCGAGACGTACCACGCACGAAACCGAGCGAATGTCGGAAGTTGAGATAGGCCTTGGATACTAGGGATATATTTAGTATTATCTATCTACGACTTAGATAGGATGTATTCTTGTAGATTGACCTTAGGTTTATTAGAACATATGGCCCTTAGGGCAGGTGATGTTGACTTAGGAAGGCGGTAAGGAGTTGACCACGAATGAGTTGTGGGTTAACTCTATGTGGGATTAGATCCCTAGGAACGAGATTTATGGAGTCTCGGGAGGTTTGGGTGGTTTAGGCCGAAGAAGATAAGGCCTTTCTTAAATATGGTGCTACGTGGCGACTTCACTTACGGGGAGTTAAGGGACGGGTGGACCTTCACTCCTGAGCTCATGATGGTGATCTCGAGAGTGGGTTAAATGAATAAGTCTCTGCCAGGAGTGGGAAGTAATAATACTGGAGCATGGACCCGTTATCTATGCGTCTCACATGCTTAAACTTGTGGGAAGTACTATCCCACGCTTGAATTTAAAATTCATTGCTGTGGAAATTGCCTTAAAGAAATAGAGGCACTACTTCCTAGGCAGGGAAATTTAGTCTTTCTCACGAAGCAACAAGTTGTTGCAATAGGTCGTGGGAGAAATCGAGTTAGTGCTCGGATTTCAGAAGAACTAGTAATTGGGTATTTTCTCATTCGCTAAGGAAATGCGATTGGGGTAGTAGATGCGTCGAGTAAGAAACTCGTCAGAGATATTTGTGTTGGCATGGATGCCAAATGAAACAAGCATGACTCGAAAGACTCTGTAGCGAGAGCATTACGATATGTGATTGACCATTTCACCTACTCGTGCGAAGAAGAGTATCGGTGGAATGAAGAGGGGTATATTCATAGACGGTTGTATTGAAGTGCTGAAGCCGTTATGGTCATGATCCTATTTGAGAAAGTTGTTGATAGCTTGACCAGACTGTTGCATTCCCGTCCATTATGGATGGACTATTATGTAGAAGAGTACGCCCCATTATTGATGGAGGAATGGTAGAACTAGGAGGTGCCTATTAAAATAGGGTGGACTGAGACGAGATATTCATGTCGGAAGTTTGGCTAAAGTTCCATGAAGAAATGGGAACTGTATAGAAATAGCGTGTATCCTACCGCTCTAAAGTGGATAGATGTATGGAAGGAATTTGACTTAGGGCCGAAAAGCATACCTCGAAGCGGACGCCTTAAAATACATAGTAGGTGAGAGCAATTAGATATGGATAGAGATTCCAGTACAACCATTAGGCTATCGAATGGCCTTATGGATCATTTCCTAAGGCATTTGCATTGTGAGTGGCCTAGCGTGGTCGGTTGAATATTTTGTATACTCGTTGGATGGAACCAACGGGTAATATGTTCCTTGGACTTGGAGTGGTCTCGTGTCGATCCTTTAAGATTTGGCTTTTGAGCCATATGCCTTGATGAGATACATCAATGTGGGGGAAGTTGATTAGTGTTGGGGTTAAAACAATTAGAGCTGGTATAAATATCCCCGAGGTGGGAGTAAAGCGGTCTATGCCGAGTTGTGTGGGTATCTTCTTCCGTTTTAAGATGGTAGAATCGATAGTTAGGGAGGAATGCTTTGTGCTATGCTAGAGCACAAATGATGTAGGCTGAGATCGATAAAGTCGATCTTAGTCCGAGTCGATTTAGGATGACTGTGATGACGAGGGGTTTGTTTAGGATGGTAGAATCCTAGTTTAGAGTAGTATACCCTTTAGGAGAATTGGGTATGCCCGAATTTTGGGGACAAAATTCCCTCTTAAGGGGGGGAGTATGTTACAACCCTCGATTCTGGGAGGCTCATTTTATATTAATTTTACCGCATAAGGTAATTATATAAATTTTGGGGACTGGAGTAAATATTAATTGAATGAATTGAAAGATAATATTTACTAGATTGATGCGTATTTACAGTATGTGGAAGTAAATATCATCAGGTTACATGTTTATAGTGTCATGTGTATAAATGGCACGATAGTTCAAATGAAACCGGAACTCAGAATAATTTATAAAATTTCCGGATGCCAGTTTAGAGGGTGTATTTAGTCTCAGAAGCTGCGAGATAGTCAAAATAAGTGCCATATTGCATTTTTATATTTCGGGCACTTTTACTTGGTTTTAACGTAAACACGTATTTGGGAGTCATTTTAATGTGGTGTTAACCATTTAAGTTGGGAGTTTTAACTTAAGCCACGATTTTAGCTTTCCTAAACCCCTTATTTTTTTCCCATTTTATGTCTTGAACATATAGAGAGAAAAGAGAGAGAAAGAAAGAAGAAGCGAAAAATGAAGATTGAAGATGGAAGATTGCTTCTACCACCAAGAAATCTGAATTTGCAACTCTAAGACAAGTTTTCTACTTGCTAATATATGTTTTGAGATGAATAAATTGTGTGATATTTATGTATATATAATTGGAGATTAAAAATGGAAATTTTGGTATTTAAACCTAGATTTGGTTTTGATGATAAAATTGTGAATTGTAATGGTTATAAATCATGTGGAAAAATCTTTGGGTAGATAAAGGTTGTTGGTTGGGTTCAAAATAGAAGAGATTTGGGATTTGGAGAAAGTGAAATTTTCATTTGGATTTAATTTTGGAAGAAGGAAGAACCCTAGGTCTGCTATGACCGTTCGACCGCGGTCTCAGGACTGGTCGACCGGGCCTTTGCGGAAGGCTTACTGCTTTCCTACAAAGGCATAAATTTTGAGCGCGGTCGACCGCAGTTCCTTGATCAGTCGACCGGACCCTCTATTTTAAGCTTTCTGTTTTTCTCCGTAGGCAAAACCTTAAGACGCGGTCGACCGCGGTCTTGGGACCGGTCGACCGGTCCCCTGTTTTTCGCCCTTAAAATCTTATTTTGTTTCCTAGATTTATTTTCTTCAATAGGGACTAGGATCCTTCTTGAATGAAGTAAATTTAGAGTTTTAGAGTCCTAGATGAATTAGTTATCCACCCTACATTAGAAATAAGACAAGTGGGAACTTTTCCGGGGTTATGCCAATTTATGTTAGGGCAGTCTTTTCTTTTAGTTGACTAATATAAGACTAGGAGATGGTAGTATTACGTTTGAGAGACCCTAGAAGCTCAATAGAGCTATGATTCGTCTTGATGGTTTATAATAACTTCACAAGTAAATCTTGGGAGAATAAATTGATAGTTCATTTATTCATCGAGGTTGTAATACCGTTATGATATACGTATGGCTCCGGATAATAAGTTATATCATTTACAAATAAAGTACATGGAAAAGGTTTCGGATAAAATGAAACATATACATGGAAATGAAATGGAAATGGTAATGATGATGGTAAATGATAATTTACTTAATCATGAATATGGTAAATGTTAATTTACTGGATACACACCTCTCTAAATGACATCATAAGGGAAGTTCGCGTGCTTGGTGATGCCCCCTGGCTAGTGAACGCAGGGTGGATATAGTCCATAGGCCATATGAGCGATATGTTATGTTTTCTGCGCTGGTGAGGAGATTCCGGGTGTGGTTTTGACTCTCCCGCAGGCATATGGCCGCTTCCCGACGTATTGCGTTGTAGGTGCCCAGGTTGTCTTGTATACATAGTCCCTGGAAGATGATGGTCATTTAGGGGCGCGCCCAGTGGGGAAACTCGAAGGGGCGGTCTTAGAATCGTTATAGGTATATAAATATAACTATTCATAATCAAGTGGGACTTGATGTATGAGATATTCCATAAAGAGCATGATGAAGTGCCATAAAGAGCACAATGAAATGCCACAAAGAGCATTTGTTGATAATGATATTCCTGTTAAGGAATGGTAATGCCAGGATGGACAGGAAATTGGAATAAAAGCCATAAAGAGCTTAAAATTTTAATTATATTTTCCTGATAAGGAATGAAATGCTAGTAAAGATCACAAAAGTTGTAATTATTAGTTCCTGATAAGAAACATAATAATGAAATGGAAGTTTTTAAATTTATGTTACCCATGTTTTTGTTTTTTGCCTTAGTTATGTTTTAGAACTGTGTAGATAGATTTTATTCTTTCTAGCATGATTTTATTCATAACTGTCATACTCTTTATTCATCTGGTAATCATATAGAATCGGGAACTGACCCGTTTATATTTCTTGTTGCATATGCATCTTGTCTCCGCCCAGGTACTCCGCCGTAAGGATGCCTGACTTGAATTCCTGCTCCGATGTCTTCGGCGAGCCGTGATGCATTGCGGGTATTACGGGATACAATTGGTATAAACGTTTTCATTTTTTTTTTGTATCCTAGTTAAGATCGAGTCTCTTTCACTCGGGCGAGGCCCAAGCTTTTGTAACTGATTAATGTAATGTAATATATAAATTTATTGAAATTGTTTAATAATGTTGTATAAATCAGCGGACCGATAACACATTTGGTCCTCTTATTTGCTACCTGTTGTTATAGATATATATACATCCTTTTGGTTTCCCCTATCTTTTCAGGAAATGGATTGTTTGTTTAACTTTATTTATTTTAAATTCAAAATTTTTGGCAACCCGTGTTCTGAAATATTGGGTGGTTATCCTGGATACTCTATATTTTATGGTGATGCTGAGAATGATTCCATCTATGATTTCGTTATATTGGAGTATTGGGCTGGCCACCCCTTATTTCGGATCACGGGGTGTCACAAAGATCTTGAAAATGTATGTACATATTTGTGTATATATATATAGTCTTAAAACTTGATTGTGGTATATTTTTTGCTAATTATTTTATATCTTTATTTGTAGGAAACGTCGAACATGAACATCGATAATAAGCCAAATAACAACACTCCTCCATCTCAATCCTTTTTTAATCCCCCTCCTGCATACTCTACACTTGTGGGTTTGCAATAGTCTACCACGCCATAGGTTCATTCTAATACTCTATATAGTCTGTCTTTGAGTCATCAAACTCCATAACCCCTGTTAATCCAACTCCCCAACATCCCGTTACCACGGAATCCCAAGCTCAATATAGTAAGAAATTTGGATTCTTCATTATCGGGAATCCAATTAGTAATAAAAATGATGTCCATATTTTTAAAGCCCACTGTTTAGCTCTCGAAAAGATGAATGTGGACATCGGGGGGATGAGAACGGGAAGAATGTTGATCGTGCCATAAAGGATGACTTGTGAGATCAACTTTGTCATCTTTTTACATTGGCTGACGTGTGGCTCTCAAAGACAACTGTTCTTTCTTGAGTAGCTGATTAGTTGAAAATCTATCGGAATAACCTCCGGAAGGTTAACTTTCGAGTGGCTACATCAAGTTCTGACATTTTAGCGTTGAAAGACAAAGTTTCATAAGATGTTGAAATGCCCGTTAGCCAATGGAACAGCTTCTTGGATAAAGAGGCCATGAAGGAAAACGTCACACCTTATTTTTAGAATGAATGTACAAGATTATAACAAAGCAATGAAACTAAAGTTAAGGAGGAAAACATAACTTTATTCATTATAGCGATAACTAACATCGTATTACATATATTATACCACCAAACACAGGGGTGAACTATACGTGTTACATTTTATCTCAAAAATTAAAGACGACGTAAGTCATCGAGAAACAAAATTATTTATTTGATTATATCTTCCTTAATCCCCTTCCATATAGTTATATAAGTATCCAAGTGATTCGTGCATATCACAAAAAGGGAGGAGGGTACGACTTCCTTATCCTGGAAGATCTGTAGGTAAAAAAGAATTAGCACAAATATGCTAAGTAGATTTTAACCAATTCTATAACCAATATATTTATATAAAGGTTTGTGGCGTGTGTGGATTTCACTATTTACTGAAGAAAATTTACGAATTAAGCATAAGTAATAACTCTTTGAGATAGAGAAGAAAGTCTAGGATTTTTAAACAATTAATTCTGTAATTATTAGTTTACTAGCATATATAGAATATTCAAACATATCAGTATAACCAAACAATAATCCAAAACCTTGGGATTTCACATAACCATGCTACACACGTTTTGTAGGAACGATATATATATATATATATATATATATATATATATATATATATAGGTTTTCAAAATATCTTGATACCTATAGGCAAAGTAGAAAAGTTCTGTGAGATAACATGACATTCTACTCCCTAAGTTCAATGGATGCTTGTAACAAAGGCATTTGGTGCATAAATACTTGGGTGAACTGATTCAATAATTTACATTAACCTCAAGAAATCAATTATTAGAGAGAAGGGTTTAAATTGATCCAAATGATATATATTCAGATATCAATAATATTTAACAACATATGTAGCATGACAGTATCATAACATGCACATACTAAGAGTAATTTATGACTATCACAATGTGATATCAATAGCAGTTATATCAAATATACTGAAATTACAATCGAAAGGGCAAAACCTACTTATTAGCTGTGGAAACGTGTTTAAAATTGATCAAAATCACGATCGGGAGGGTTTGATGGTTGATTATTTGTCAATTAGCATAGTTGTAAGTATATATTATTGGGACAAGATTAAATATTGATGGAAAAAATGAAAAACTATATTTCGTAAAGTTTAGGGGCTATTTTGTAATTATTTTTTAGAGTTTAAAATGTAAGTCTTAATGTTACATTTGGAAAATTGGGTAGAAGACTTGTTGACTTTAAATTTATCTAAGAATATGTGAAAAATGTAGGGCTAAAAATTCAAAACATAAAAAACTCGGGGGGTCAATTTGTAATTTTTTGAAAATACTTTTAAACCACAACCTTGGTTTTTTGTAATTTGAGCTAGGTTTGACCAAACACTGCCTTACCCATACCTTTTTGACTAGAAAAAATTAATAAAATTTTTGAAAAAAAAATCAGAAAATTTTGATTGGCCACGCGCCCTCACGCCCTGAGTCAAGGTTTCTGGTTGAAAAGTTCATTTTCAACCTCTCAATAGTTGACTTAGGTTTTTATTGACCTCAAATATCTTGTAATTTCCTAAACCATTTAAGATGATTCATATACCAATCCAACCTAATTTTTCATGAGGAATCCAAATATATAGGTTTCATGGATTGAGGTTCAGAAATTATCGAGTTTTAACTACTGTGTTTTTTTTTCCCAAAACTTTTGATCAAACATTCATGGAGTTACAGAATATGGCAATGGATTTTAAGCTTATGGTTGGGTTTCTGTTTAGGCACATATTCTTCACATTTATCCCCTTAATTTCAGTATTTTTATGATCCCCTGTAGTGTAAATATCTTGGATTTGTCTCTTATTTATGCTACTAACCCATTTTGGCAATTATTTCTTGTTTTGTGTATTTCTCATGTGTTTACAGGTATTTCACGCAAGTTAGTGCGAAGGAGAACTCAAAACAGTGAAAGAAACCAAGAAATGGAGAGTTGAAGTGCATTTTTGTAATTTTTCAGCCTTTGTCCGGAGGTGGGGCCAACTAGAAAGTTGAAGAGCTCTAAATTACAAGAATACTGGAAAAAACGTCACCTCAATCCGAGCTACGGTGAAGAAGTTATTAGGTTTTGAAGTTGCGCGATAATGAAGAGTCTAGATGTGCGGATTTCTGTCATTAATTATGCATTTAATGCAGTGCAACTCTTGGAAAACTTGTTCCACAAGCACTATTGGCTGTCAATTTTGAGATTTTGTTCTATAAAAGCCCATGCCCTACATCATTTGAAGGGGAGTTGCTAGAGAGAGGCTAGGTTAGGAGTAGGTTAGAAGTGCTAGATTGAATTTTAGGGTTAGATTTTGAGAGCAAATTTTCTATTCCTTCAAGAGTTGTATGAACCCTAGTTTGTATTCTTAATCTCAATTCCTTGTTGCTGAATTCAAGTAAACTCTTTCCATTCTCTTATTTTATTACTTGCAAATTATTTACCATGTTTTGTAGATCCATAATTTTGTGTATGAATTTGTTCTTTAATCAAATCATGTTTAGCTAAATTCCCAAGGGTTGGGGTACATGAACTCAATCCTAATACAAATTATTTGTATGGAAAATTAGAAAATAAATGAAAATATTGGTTGAATCGTGAATGAAAATCATATATGCATTGTCATATCTTTTAATCTCTCTTGCCCTAGGTACTTGGGATGTTTAAGAATGCTTTGTATGTATAATTTGTCGTTCACCGCCTTATATTGATCTTTGATTTCATATGATGCGGGCTTGAACCTCATATATGTAATGCTTAGTGATGATAAGGATTGGATTTAATCAAGAATTTTGATTTACAATTCTAGTATTCTAAAGGGTAATTTGTTAAGGATTGAGGGATTGTACCCTACCCTATTTTCTCCCATTTGTTAGATCTAATTTCTTTTGCACTTTTCTGTTTGTTTTTCTTAAGTAATTTTTTAATAGAAATTTTCCCAATCATCATCTTTTTCATTTTTATTTTAGAAGTAATAAATCAATTAAATTCTATAAAACATTCCCTGTGGATTCGATACCCAGACTTACTACTATACTCCATAAAAGTGTAGTTAAAAGTTTAGGTTTTTTTTGTATTGAGGTTGGAAGCCGATAACAACGACTAGCGTATTACACGGACGCTCGGTTTTTCCACTCGATCAAAATGGCGCCGTTGCCGGGGAATGTTTTGTTATAGATTATAATTGATTTACTATTTCGAAAGATTTTTTTTTTCTTTGGATTTTTTTTAACCTTTTTTTGTAGCCTTGCACAATTGAGCGCCAAGAAACGTAGAATCCTCAACCGCACACCTTTGTACTCGAATTTCCATTTACATACTATTCGGTAAACATGTCTTTTTATGGTGAGTTCGGTAATTATAATGGTTCATATGGTAATCGTTTTCAAACTTTTTATTCTCAAGAGTCCGTGGCTCGACCTATTACCATTGGTGAGGCTGTTCTAACTCTGGAGTGTGAAAGGCTTGCAAATGAATATAGGAGAGAAATTTATATTACATATTCTCATGAATCTGTGCCTCGGCCTATTACCATGGGTGAGGCCTTTCTAAATCTTGCGTATGAAAAGCTTGGAAACGAATATCGAAAAAAAAATCATTTTGGGGAATCCAATGAAGATTTTTTCTCCAATATTTGTGAAACTATAAAAGGTTTTCAACCAAAAGAGGAATCCGAGGTTCTAGAGACAAGGGATCCTACTTTGGAAGAATACACGCTTTTTCTAACCAAAAGAGTACTGGATTTTCTTTCCACCCAAAGCACAAAGAATATCGATTATGGTCTTGTGAAGGAAATGGTCACACTTTGCGATGATGTGCGTTCTATTTTGGAAAACAAAGAGGAGGTTGAGACTTGTGTGTCACCTCAAATTTTTGAAGAACATCTCATTGAAAGTGAGTCTTGCTCCCTTGAAATTCAATCTCCAATTGATGATGAATCACTTGAGATTGAGTTTATTTCATCACCATTTTCGTTCACGGTTATTGAACCATTAGAAGTACCGCTAGATTCCTATGAGTCGGTTGAAAATTTTGAAACGTTTACACCTTTTACCGACAAAGACACTTTGCTAGAATTATTTTCTAATATGGAATGTTCCTTTTTGTGTGCCCCTCTCCCCATACTACTTGAAAAATCTTTGGGAGGTGATTATATTTTTCTTGGATCTCAATTGTACTTGTCCCACCTAGCACCCAAACCCCCCATCATCCCGTTAAATTTTTTAATTGGTGATGGTTCATTTTCTCCATCTCACACATGCCTTCCGTTTTTCAAACGGAATTCTTACTTTTCGGGAGGCATGCATCCTAATGAGGGTACACCATTAATCCCTCAAAGTCAAATTGTATTTTGGGTGGACCCTCAAATTTTTCGACTTTTAGTGTATGATTTATTAGACGTTCAAATTTTAGGTTGTAAATAGTTAGTTTTTTTTTTCTTTTATTATAGTCTAGTTTTGATAGTAGAGTTTTTGTTATTATTTTTTCTATTCTTGGTTCTAACATGTTTTGTAGATTCAATGGACTCACACTCATCAGGGATCGCTCCATTTGGGTAATATCTTTCTTTTCCTCTCTTTATGTTGTGTTCTTAATTCGCATTGAGGACAATGCAACATTTAAGTTAGGGGGTGTGGGATATTCTTCCCATTTATTGTTTGAATTCATTGATTCGATCACATGTTCTTTCCAAGTGTGTTTTTTGTTTTAGAAAAAAAAATTTGAAAAATTTTGAAAAAAGCCAAAAATATTTTTGTTCAAAATAAATAAAAATTACAATTTAAATTTTTCAAAAATATCACCTTTGTTCTATTTAAAGTCTCAAATTGTAAAATTCCTAATGCACTAAGCCAAAATTGACCGAAGATGGAAATTGAAAGAAAATTGACGACTTAACGAATAAGTGTGGAGATTGATCAAACCCGGTGAGATTTCGAGCCTATCGATCTTTTTGAGTTTTTAAATCAATCCGAGTTTATGATTAACTCAAAGTTCTTTTCAGTGTTTTAAATAAGTCGTTGATGATCTCAATCCTTTGTTTTGATCGGTTATGGGAAATGTGTGAAATGTTATCTCGAAATTCGTGCTAAATATATCTCTAAACTTAATTAATCTCGAGATGCATATGGTAA
Source organism: Sambucus nigra (assembly GCA_949130495.1). Lineage (NCBI taxonomy): Eukaryota > Viridiplantae > Streptophyta > Magnoliopsida > Dipsacales > Adoxaceae > Sambucus > Sambucus nigra. The sequence continues at coordinate 132,973,333 of OX422214.1, read as the reverse complement.
TGTGATTAGCAATTCGGACAATGAAGTAGGCCCTCGTTTGTTACCCAAAAATATTAGCCATAAAAAGTTGTGAAAAATAAAATTATCCATTTGCAACCCAATTTGAGCCTAATAAATTTTTCCTTTTCGTTTGATAACCCGAAAAACCCAAATAGCCCGGAATTGGGAAAATTGAGAAAATTCATCAAATAAAGTCCAAATTGTGCAATAAAAAGGGGTAAGAAGAAAAAAAATAGAAATGCTCAACAAAAAAAAGAAAAATAGCAAGAAAAAAAATGAAAAAAAAAGAAAAAAAAAAGAGAAAGAGAAAAATGAGCAAATGCCCGAAAAAGCACAAAGGGACGTCATAAGGACATTTTCCAATTTCGAACATTCCATCCATTCTCATTTTTACCCTTTACACTTTTTAACCCGAAAAGTCCTAACAGAGTCCGAATGGCGAAATTAATTACCGCATGGAGAGCTAAGACATGAAAAGATAATATGAGAGATTAAATGGTGTGAACTAGAGGTGATGTTCCCATTTCATTGTAACTGTATTCCGATGATGAGATCTTTTCAATTTTGTATGCATGAATTTGTGGCCATTATATTTACTCTTTATATCATGCATACCGAGAGAAAATAGCCACAATCCGAGTGATTCGTTTGTGAGTGCATCCGTAAGAATTTGAATCAAAACGAATTTTCGGAAAGTAACGTAATGCTCAATCGGTGGAAATTTGAGGTTTAATTTTTGGCTTCGCACACACACACTATGGTTTGAGACAGTTGAATATGAGTTGATGGTGATTATTTTTTCGAAAAGTTTAAATTGTACAATTTTTAAGTATTTTGATTTTTATTTGAGTCAATAAAGAATTTTGTGGGTAAATTCACTGCAAACCCTCACGAGACAAAACTCGTCCTACTAGGGTAACCTAGAGGTTTAAAGGCTTGTTGCATACGCTAAATGCAATCGCGTGCCTGTGAAAGTGGAATTTTATTTTAATAAAGGAATTTTCAAGAGTAGAATTTTGGTTAGGATTCATATACATTGCTCGGGACGCGCAAAGTTCTAAGTTAGGGGGTGTTTAGGCACATATTCTTCACATTTATCCCCTTAATTTCAGTATTTTTATGATCCCCTGTAGTGTAAATATCTTGGATTTGTCTCTTATTTATGCTACTAACCCATTTTGGCAAGTATTTCTTGTTTTGTGTATTTCTCATGTGTTTTACAGGTATTTCACGCAAGTTAGTGCGAAGGAGAACTCAAAACAGTGAAAGAAACCAAGAAATGGAGAGTTGAAGGGCATTTTCGTAATTTTTCAGCCTTAGTCCGGAGGTGGGGCCAACTAGAAAGTTGAAGAGCTCTAAATTACAAGAATACTGGAAAAACGACACCTCAATCCGAGCTACGGTGAAGAAGTTACGAGGTTTTGAAGTTGCGCGATAATGAAGAGTCTAGATGTGCGGATTTCTGTCATTAATTATGCATTTAATGCAGTGCAACTCTTGGAAAACTTGTTCCACAAGCACTATTGGCCATCAATTTCGAGATTTTGTGCTATAAAAGCCCATTCCCTACATCATTTGAAGGGGAGTTGCTAGAGAGAGGCTAGGTTAGGAGTAGGTTAGAAGTGCTAGATTGAATTTTAGGGTTAGATTTTGAGAGCAAATTTTCTATTCCTTCAAGAGTTGTATGAACCCTAGTTTGTATTCTTAATCTCAATTCCTTGTTGCTGAATTCAAGTAAACTCTTTCCATTCTCTTATTTTATTACTTGCAAATTATTTACCATGTTTTGTAGATCCATAATTTTGTGTATGAATTTGTTCTTTAATCAAATCATGTTTAGCTAAATTCCCAAGGGTTGGGGTACATGAACTCAATCCTAATACAAATTATTTGTATGGAAAATTAGAAAATAAATGAAAATATTGGTTGAATCGTGAATGAAAATCATATATGCATTGTCATATCTTTTAATCTCTCTTGCCCTAGGTACTTGGGATGTTTAAGAATGCTTTGTATGTATAATTTGTCGTTCACCGCCTTATATTGATCTTTGATTTCATATGATGCGGGCTTGAACCTCATATATGTAATGCTTAGTGATGATAAGGACTGGATTTAATCAAGAATTTTGATTTACAATTCTAGTATTCTAAAGGGTAATTTGTTAAGGATTGAGGGATTGTACCCTACCCTATTTTCTCCCATTTGTTAGATCTAATTTCTTTTGCACTTTTCAGTTTGTTTTTCTTAAGTAATTTTTTAATAGAAATTTTCCCAATCATCATCTTTTTCATTTTTATTTTAGAAGTAATAAATCAATTAAATTCTATAAAACATTCCCTGTGGATTCGATACCCAGACTTACTACTATACTCCATAAAAGTGTAGTTAAAAGTTTAGGTTTTTTTTGTATTGAGGTTGGAAGCCGATAACAACGACTAGCGTATTACACGGACGCTCGGTTTTTCCACTCGATCAGTTTCTTTTATTTTAGGGAATAGTTTTCCTTTGGTGTGAAGTGTTGAGGTATCCTTGGTGAAGAAAACTTTTAATTTGAAGTTTCCGAACTTTGAAAACACCTTTGAGAAATTAGGGTTCAAAACTTACTTATTTTTTAAAATGTCCATTTGCACTTGATCTCCAGGGATCACAAGGGACTCATTCCTCACTTTAAAACAGGTTCAAAGTCAACAAATAGAGTTTCACCATTAAGGCTTAAACTTTATTGGAGGTTTTGGGTGTTTCTATCTATACAGGCCCTATTACATGTAAAAGCTTGGGTTCTTTAATTGTGTTATGTATTGTAATAGTGAAAAAAATATTTTGGAAAATAAAAATAAAGAATGTTGCATAAAATCAAGTTACTAGTTTGGAGTGAAAAAAGACAAGTTTGGTTTCGCTGAACTGGTTGGTTTCAAGGCTGAAATTTATGGGGTATTCATAGTATAGAATATAGGCATTTGATTTGTGTACACGAGAGGTGGAATGTTCCTTATTTTAGTAAGATAGAATTAAAGCAAAAGGTTTTCACATGTGTGTACCTATGTGAAATTTGGCATTTTTTTTTACTGATTTGGATCCTTTATTAGTAGGGAGGAAAGTGAAAATATGTTGGTTTTGAGTTTGGTTCCTAAAGAGGAGGTTTAATATTTATTTTGTATTTTATTTGATAAATTTCCATATGTAAGGGGTATTTGTGTAATTTTAAGAAAGTTCAGGGATTAGGGTTGTAAAATTAAATTAATTGAGGTATAAAGGTTCAATTTAATATAAGGTTTGGGTCTTAGAGTGAAATATAGGCCAAGTTATGTTTGTTTAAAAATTTGTAGATGCATTTTTGTCATTTTATAACTTTTGGGGTTACTTATGTAATTAAGTAAAGTTGTAGGGTTTCATGAGTAGTTTTAACTTTATTGAGGGTATTTTTGAATTTGACTAAGTTATAAGGGGGATATAGGGTAACATATAGGATTAACTGATCGTAATTTCATCGTCCTAAGGTTTCGATACTACACGGGTATTGAAGTCTAACTATCTAATAAAAAATTCATCCTCGAATTTACGTGCAAAAAGCTCGGGATATTATTTCTTCATGGTTTTCTCTGGTTCCCAGGTAGCTTCTTACTGATTCTAGTGTTCCCAAAGTACCTTTACTAGAGTAACTTCGTTTTGTGTTAGAAATTTTACCTAACGGTCTAGAATTGGAATATCACGCTCTTCAAATTCATGATTGAGTTTAATAAAATTTTTGTGCCACGTAATCACATGTGTGAAATTTGAAATGTATCGACGTAACTAGGACACGTGGAATACATTATGAATACTTTACAATTCCGAAGGTAAGTCCAATTCATAGGCCATAGGTCCAACACGTTTGGTGATGCTAAAGGGTCCAATATATCTTGACGCTAGCTTCCCTTTCTTTTCGAAATGTAAAATTCCCTTTTGGGGTGAAACTTTTAGGATTACCTGAATATAAACTTGGAACTCTAAGGGTTTTCTACGATGTTCATGGTAACCCTTCTTTCTATCTTGGGCCATTTATAGTCTTTCCTTCATCTGTTGTATCTTTTCATTAGTTTCTTGAATTATTTTAGGATCAAACTTCTTTCTATTTACTGATTTGGTACAACATAGGGTGATCGGAAGGGTCTTCCATACAATAGTTAAAATGGGGAGGCTTTGATACTTAATTGGTAAATGTTGATATACACAAACTAAATTAAGGATAAATGATCACTCTAATTACTCGGCATATCTAAAGCACAGGCTCTGAATACATCTTTCAATGTTTGATTGTGCATTCAAATTGTCCATCGATCTGGGGTGAATTGCGGTACTGAAATGAAGTTTAGTACCCATTGATATTTGGAGTTCTTGCCAAAATATACTTACAAAAAGATAATCTCGGTCTGATAGTAAGGATAAAGGAATTTTATGTAATCGAATAATTTCTCGGATGTAGAGTTTGCTAAGTTTTTGGAAAGAATCAATAGTCTTTACTAGCTTAAAATGGGTAGACTTGGAGTGTCGGTCTACTATTACCCAAACAAATTATATCCTTGGGATGTACGAGGTAATCCACTAAAAAATTCCATTGTGATGTGATCCCATTTCCACCTAGGGATTGGAAGAATTTAGAGAAGTCCACCAAGGCACTGGTGTTCTATCTTCACTTGCTAATAGGTGAGACATCTCTTAACAAAGTTCTCAATATCGTTCCTTATATTCAGCCACCAAAACTGTTTTTTAAGTTCATAATACATTTTTGAGCTTTTGGGATATATCATAAATTTGGAATGATGATCTTATCATAACACTTCTTCTTCTAAAGATGAATCATCAAGTACATACAATCAATTTCTAAATTTTAGAAATGTTTCCTTCTCATCTGAAAACTGTTTGGTCATGGTTTCGATTTGTTATTTAATAATAACGGGGTCTTGAAGTTGTTATTCTAAAATCTTCGCTCGAGCGGGTGATGAATAAATGATCTACCCAAAGGTACCACTCATCAGGGGCACCTCTATAAACTTTAAGTTCAATGTCGGAATGGAGAAAATCACCCATATCCACATGAACTATAAGGGTATTATCAGCTAATAGAATAGGAAAGTAAGTGGACTCACTTAAACCCACATGGGGCTGCTCAATGATCTTAGCCACAAAATCTTGCTCAAAATTAATGAGAGAAGGCATAAAGTTATCTTGAGGGCTAAAACACGGATTAAGGTGGTATACCCAAAATCCCTCTTTGAACGATTTGCCAAGTATTCCCTTTGATATTTTGAATAAGTGATGGTGGTCGAGGGGACCCTGCTCGTAGCAACCCCAGAAGATAATCCACCCATAGTCGAGACTGTTGAATCCCAGATGGAAGTAGTGATGGTTATGGCTCTGATGGCCAAGACGGTGGAAATAGTGACAAAAATAAGGCCAGAGCCCACTAACACCTCGCTGGTGGTGGTGGCGATAGTAAAAATAGGGATTTGAGAAGAAGAAGTCATTTCTTTGGTAGAGAGAAGAAGAAGATGGTGAAGTAAGGGACAACGATAATGGAAGCTTTGTGAAATAATGGTTTTCTCTCTCTCTTTCTCTCTCTCTCTCTCTCTCTCTCCCCCTCTCTCTGAAAAGATTTGTTAAAATGAAATGCCCAAGGTAAAAAGTTAATGAGGTTTGAAGGGGTTCTTTTATACTAAAATAGACTCACATGCTCCTGTGAGCAAAAAGTTATGCAAATCATTTCCTAAATGATGGGATGCTTACTATCTCCTCAACACGTGTCACCTCGAGACTCTTAATTTGGGCTGACGTGACAAAATAATTTAATGCCAACAGTGTAATGATGTGACTTAGTGAAACAGTTCACATTCTAAGATAAATTGTATCATTGCAGATAAAACCCTTTGCTCTATACAATATAAAGATTATTATTCGAGGGGTTAATGTAGTGGGGTGTTCATATGTTATTTCGAAATAAGCTTAGGGCAAGAAAGTCCACCGGGAGGGTCTACCTCTGCCCAAATTGTTAAGAAAAGATTACAGCAATGGGGGCCTATCTTTATTGACCCCCATAACCAAATATAATACCTAAATAAGGGGACTCGCCACGAGTAACCCCTCGTCCTAATATTGAAGATACGGAAAGAGGGATAAGAATGAGGGGGCTAATCACGAGAAACTCCTCCAAAGTGTGTTAAGTTCACAGAAAAAGGCAAAAGGCGATGGGGCTCACCACGAGCAACCCTTCATCCCAAGATTGAATCCATAAAAAAGAGGAAAATACGAGGGGGGCTTACCATGAGCAAACCCTCAAAACAAGTCTGAGGCCACATAAAAGGGATAGGGAGAGGGGACTCACCATGATCAACCCCCTACGCCTAAGTTAACATCTTGGAAAAAGGAGGTAGTGCAAGGAGGTCCACCCAGATTGGTCCCTCTTCCCTAAATAACATACTACATAACTGATATAAGGCAAGGAGGCCCACCTTGATTGGCCTCATACCGAAGACTTGATATCTAGAAAATAAAAAGTACTAATATTTACTTTCTTGTACATATAGCCTAGTTGAGCAAGCTGGGATCTCTTTGGAGTTTTAGCTTGGTGGATGAGAGATAAGGTTTGTTGATAAATCTCAACCATTTAGCACTTTAAGATAGAGAGAATACAAGTAGAGGGACCCTAGGCTTTTCTCTAGACTTTCTACAGATCACACTTAATCATAACTAAAAAGAGTAGCTAATAGGCTACTCATAAGAAAAAGAACCTTTTCACAAAATGATTTTGGAAAGGGCGGACCTCAACACCACTCTCATGTTTATAAAGTTTGTACAACAAGTTATCGTTTGAAAAAGATATTTAACAAATCAGATATTTTGTCAGCATTAGGAGACATATTTGCATTTTGATTTTAGTTTAAACCAGGTGTCGTCAATCAGAGGAGAAAGTCGATTGCATACCAAGTAGCAGTACATAAAAAAAAAGATGTGTAACTGTCATTACCAGTTACAAATGTCCTTTGTAACTTCTATTTGTCATCATAATTTAAGGGGTCACAGAACGAAAATTGTCACTCTTAACCACAATCATAATTTTTTATCACACCTATGAGGGGTTATAACATGGTGATAGGAATTACCCCTTCCATTTTGTAACCGTTGTCAGAAGTTACGAATCTAATATTTGTATGTGTTGTTAACAGTGAAAAATATTAAATTTGTGATAGCTAACAACATTTACAAATATTATATTCGTAACTGCTGACATTGGTTACCAAATTAGTAGGAGTGACAAATTTGTGAGTTCTATTAGTAGTTACAAAGGTTAAGTTTCTTAAGTTTGTCACGCTAAGAGCAGTTACAAATATCTTTATATTTTCAAAAAATTAAGTAGAATATCCTTTACATATCCTGTAGACATAAAATTTCTTTAGGTGTGAATTTAACATTAAGAATAATATCACATAATCCCACTTTGAGCATTATACAAGTCTAAAAAAATTTGACAAAATTTCATTTACATTTCGAACATTCCAAATATCTTATACATATAAAACTTGTTTAAACTTAAATATAATATCAAATAAACCCATATCGGGCATCAAATACAAAATGAACATAAAAAGAAAATTAAATTAAAATAAATAATGGCACAATATTTCCATGCCATGAACATGTAACAAATCCTCAATCCTCCTAAACCTATACTTGGGGTCACCGCGCAATTGATACGCTTCATGAAGTCTAGGTATATGAACCGCGGGGGGTATTGATCCGGTAACAACCTCCCTTGTGTACTCGGAGTACGCCTGCTAAGCAAGTGCAGTGGGCTCAACTTTTTTGTATGCGCCGCCTCGATATCCATTTACGTGTGCTTGTGTTGCTTGCCATGGAGTGTAACCACTTTGATTTAGGCCTTTGAATACTACGTATGTCCAATATGCCATGTGTATACCTGCAAACAATAAAATATAATTATTAACATCATAAGAAAAAGTTAAAGATAAAAGTAGATAATTTATTTATATATAAGAAGAAGCCTTCCCTCCCTCCTTAGAACACCAAACGCACCCACACCTCCATTACAACACAAAACTCCCCCCTCCATTACAACAATAAATGAATATTCTTGACGATTCATGTTTGATTATATCCCCTAAGATGACCTTTCATCTACGTAAATGAATTTCCCAAGTTGATTATATGTGCTAATGCGTTTAATGTGATTGATTGGATGTGTTAATGTGTTTAATGTCTTATAAAACCATTAATTTGACCAATAAATGGATTGGGTAGCTTATCACAAAGATGTGGAATTTATGTTAAGCACTGAAGGAACATCTTGTCTGAAACAACAAGAAATTAATCAACTTCACCAAGTGAATTTATCTAAGTAAATGATAGCAAGACGGAGAAAAACAAAGACAAAAGAGGCATCATCATTTCCATAACATAGAGCTCATAAATAAAACAATTACTGTGATGTGTGATCATAGTTGCGGTCAGTTGCCCCATTCACTTAGATAAATCGTGGTAGATCCCAATGAAAAAATTGTTAGTGCTGACATATTTGGAGAAAAATAAGTTTTTGAGTTTGTTTAAATTTTTCTTATCGAATATTCTTTGTACATCAACTGCTGGTTTGTTCAATTGAATTATTAGTCCATATTGTTCGGCATATCATTCCGTGTTTCTTTATAAACACTTTCCTCGAATATGATTTTTTTCTCTTGGAGTTAGATAAAAGAGTATTTTATAATATTTCATTTGAAATAAAAATAGAGGTTGTCTTTAAGCTCCGGTCAAGAACCTCATAGGGAAATAATGGAGCAGAGGCAAAGTAATCGCCAACCTTGGCCGAACCTAAGGAATCAAAGGGGAGCAAGAGCAAGTTCAATGGTTAAAACCTCTATAATCGATCAACGGGAACCTTGAAGCAGTATGGGAAGGACATATTAAGCACTACCATAGTATCAACTAGTTCACGAAAGAGTCACGATAGCGAATATCGATCCATCTCAATATTTAGAAAACAAGGTGGTCAAGTAAAGAAGCATCCAACTGACTTACCCTTTATACTCAACGAGGAATGGTGATTTTGTATTAAGCAGTACGCGTGATAAATGCAGGAAGAAACTCACATAAGGTAGTGCAGTCTCATGTAATGAGAAAATTCAAAGAACTTATTGGCCATATTTTTAAAAGTATAATTGTTCTTCTCTAAAGAAAGACTATAAAAACTTCGCTTTTAAAACTAGTAAAAAGCATTCCAGGATAATTTTGTTCTTAGTAAACGGTCCCTTACTTTGCCAAATATAACAAATGTGCATTGTTATATTTCAAATATACTACTCCCTTCTGAACCAAATTAATAGCCTCCGTTTAATTGATTTATCTCATTTAAATGCTACTGACTTTTCTATGTAGTATCTCGAGTTTTATGCCCTTTCCATGATATTTATAGGTATTTATTGCTAAGTAAAGAGAGGAGAAAGCCAAAGCAAAAGAATAATCAAGAAAGAAAAGTCAAAAGGGAAAAAGCGTAATTTCCATCAGGAATCTGAATGAGAACCCAAATGAAAGTTGAAGACATCGAGTTTACAAGTGCGTAGGAAGAAACGATGTCCAAATTCGAGTTTCGGAGCAGAAGTTACGAGGTTCTAAATATAAGAGATAATGAAGAGAAAATCAGGAGATATTAAATCAAAGACCAGACCGGATTGATTTCCAACAAAAAGGGACCGATTCGGAATCTCAGAACTCACTAGCAAAATTCACTAATTGGACTAATTCTTTTTTTTTAAATAAGAGTAAACTTTTATTGATATAGAAGAAGAAAAGTCATTATTCGGAGGCTTACAAACTTAGGAGCAAACAATGGAAAAATCATCTATGAAAGAATTTAGAAATCTAGAGAAAGGACCCTTATAAGGTTTAGCTTTAAAACTGATCCTAATATCATCATTAACCTCCCCAATTATAGAGATAGAGACCATATTTATACCTTCAAAAACACATTTATTCCTATCACACCATAATTTTCAGCAGATTAAGCTAGGAATAATTTTACAAAGAATAGCCTTTATAGATCTTCCACGCATTGAGAGCCACCAGGAAACAAGACGAGATCTAAGACTAATATTGGAAGCTTTACACCCAATCAAACCTTCAAAATGATTCCACACTTGGCAAGCCGATTCTCCCTCATTGAATAAGTGATCTAGATTTTCTTCTTGATTTCTTGAGCAATACTGACATTTTGAAAGTATGGGAATTTTGATATTTTTTAAATTTTGATGAAGGGGAAGACCGTTATACATGAGTCGCCATATAAAGATTGAAACTTTTGGAGTTAAATGGTCATCCCATTTCATAGACGATGTAAATTGATAACACTCCCTTCTCCTGATTTGTTCCCATGCAATTTTGAAAACAAACGCCTTCTCCACCCAAGAGCAGATACGATGAAACACCTCATTTGAATTCTGAAAAATCTAGATTCCTTGCATTCTTTTCCAAATTGAGCTGGCAGCAGTAATAGAACCTTTAAAAATTTTATTAGCCAACTTTTTCTATTTTTTGTTCATAAGGTTGGCCCAAAGGGATTGATTTTGCAAAAAATTAAACCACAACTTACACGTGAAGGTGATGTAAACATCCAAAGTATCTCGGAAGCCTAAACCACCTTCATTATTTGGCAAACACATTTTCCTCCATGAAACCCAATGATATTTATGATTCTCATCTTGCTGGCCCCCCAAAAAATTTGCACATTGTTTGTCTAAATCTCGGACAAGGGAGACAATAGGATGTATAGACGCAAACAAGTGTAACCCCATAATTTGTATCCTAGATTTTATGAGCACAGTCCTACCAGCATGAGAGAGCAACCTGCTGCCCCAGTTGGTTATCTTCGTAGCTACTTTTCCAAGGATCGGATAAAATAAGGAATTTTATTTTCTTCCAGAAAAAAGAGGCACGCCCAAGTAGTTGATAGGCATATGATTTTGAGTGAAGCCTGAAATCATCTTGATATTATCTGACCAAGAATGTTTGCATTTTGGGGGAGTGATGAAGCAACTTTTACCCTTATTCACTAGCTGGCCCGAATGTTGTTCATAATTACCGATAAAATCCATAAAATTGAGAAGAGAATGCTTATGTCCATTGATGAAGAACATGATATCATCATCAAAGGATATAGATGTAATGAGAGGACATCCACTTGGGATTGAAAAATTATTAATTTTTTTTTGTAATACCAACTGGTGGACACCTCTTGCGAGAACTTCACTGGCTATAACAAAAAGAGCTAGAGAGAGCGGGTCACCTTGTCTCACACCACGTTGAGATTTAAAAAATCCAACAGGTTTTCCATTGAACAAAATTGAATACCAACAATTCGATAATAACCTCCATATGATGTCTATCCAAGTTTCAAAAAATCCAAAGGCCCCAGGACTTTAAGAAAGAATTACAAGATAAACGATCGTAGGCTTTGGCCATGTTTAGCTTTACAACTAGATTACCTCCACGAACATTGTTATTGAAAGAAGAGAGCAATTCTTGTGCCAACAAAATATTGTCTGATATAGACCTTCCTTTGATGAAACCTGCTTGAGAGGAATAAACAATGTTGGGAAGGACGCTCCCAATTCTATTAGCAAGAATTTTGGAAATAATTTTATTTGAAAAATTGCAAAGACTAATGGGTCTAAATTCTTTACAAGAAGATGGGTTATCTTTTTTTGGAATAAGAATAATGTTAGTTAAAGACCAACTAACAGGAATTTCATCTCCAAGGAAAAAAGATTTAATAGCTAGAATTAATTCCTCTTTGATGATATCCCAACAAGATTGAAAAAACCCCCATTAAACCCATCAGGACCTGCAACACTATTTTTCCCAAGAGAAAAAATTGCATTTTTAATTTCTATTTCAGATGGGATATCCGTAAGAAATAAGTTAGTTTCCTCTTTAATAACCTTAGGGATACAATCAAAAATCGAACAATCAGAAATATTGGGAGAGGTTCTTCCATGTAGAGATTGAAAATGAGAGGAAATTTCATTTTCAATATCCACATCATTGTCCAACCAATCACTAGAATCATTTTTGATTTTATGAATGGTTAAACAATTGATTTTTTTTTTAACTAAAGACTGGAAATATGCAGAATTTTGATCTCCATATTGAGACCAATTCACATTAGCCTTTTTCTGCCAATACACTTCCTCAATTCTAAGTTTAAGATTGAACTTAGCAGTAGCTTTATGCCAAGCCTATCTATTTTTTTCGGAGGGATTAGTGTTATACAGGGCTTTTTTGAGAATGAGAGCCTCTTCAGCCTTTTGAACCCGTGATACAATATTTGAAAACACCTCTTTATTCCAAGCTTGTAGAGAAGTTTTTACCATCTTAAGTTTAGTAGAAAAAGCTTTCATAGGTCTGCCCTCAACTTTTATTTTGCATGCATCAGAAACAACCGAATAGAAAGTCTTGTGAGAAATCCACATGGTTTGAAATCTAAATTGTTTTGGAGTGTTATCACTGGGAAATTTCAAATTTAAAAGCATAGGAGCATGGTCAGAATTGGCTCCATTAAGATGTTCCACATTGGACAAAAATTTAGCTTTAAACCATCCTTCATTCCCTAAAATTCTATCAACTCTAGCCCAGATTGTAGCATCTCCAACTCAGTTGTTGCACCAAGTGAAATCCGCTCCATTGTATGAAACTTCCTTCAATCCTGCTTGAACCATGGATGCATTAAATTATAAAATAGCTTGTTGGTCCACCAAATTGCCTCTAGATTTTTCATTTTTGGAAGAGATAATATTGAAGTCTCCTCCCAAAACCCACATGTTAAAATTTAAATTAGCCAATGATATAACATCTTCCCATAAAGCAGATCTAGCTCTTTTATTGCAGCTAGCATACACTGAGGAGAGGAGAATATTTTCACCCCCCTGAGGAATAGTCAATGAAATTGAAAGGCATTGTTGATTGTCACTTACAGTGGTAGCATTGCCTGCATATTTCCATATGATCCAAATTTTGCTGTTACAATTAGAGATTCCCCTAGCGAAGTTCAATTTACGGCACAAATCCTGAAGGTTACCTTTATCGATTTTTGGTTCTTGTAAAGTTAACAAAATGATAGAATGTTTCCTAAAAATTCGCTTGAGTCTTCTGATGGAGGATTTGTTACCAACTCCTCGGATATTCCAGAATAGAGCATTAATCATTAAAGGTTAGAGGGAGTGGAATTTTTTGAGGTCGTTCTACCAGCTCTAGTCTGGATGATCGACAAACTAGTATTTGTTTTCTTCCTTTTATTTTTTTTTGATTTTGGATATTTGTCTCTGTTAGAGTTCTCTGAAGTTGGTTCAATGGAAGAGGGTTTAGATATGGGCAAAATAATTTCAATGGAGCCATAGTTTGAGGGAGAAAGGTTAACAGGTGTGGTTATACTAGGTAGTGAGGTTTTCTAAAGGGAGGGATTATTTTTTTTAAAGAGAGAAAATTTGTTTGAAAGTTGCTTTGAATTTTTTTTAAATTCATCCGAAAGAGTAGGAGCTGAAGAGAAGGTCCATCAATAGGGATATCTTCGTCTGACTTCCATAACGGTTTCCAACTATTGTTGGGAATATTGACAACAGGAGGGGAATAGGTTTTGTTAAGTGGACACATGGTTTTATTTTTAAAAAAGGTATGGGGAAAAATCTCACCGTCCTCCTGGTCTTAAGCATCTAGTAACCGCACATCAAACTGATTTTGAGTAAGAATCGGAACTTCCGAATCTATTTATTCAGTCTCCTCATTTTGGGGAGAAATCGCCTTCGTAGAGTTATCTTCCTCCACTAAAGTTGGAAGACCACCTGTAACAAATTTTTCCGGTTGAATACCAGAGTTAAGGATCGTACCACTTATTGAGGTAGATGTCAGACCATGTTCAGTAACTTCTTGAATAAATAATGGGTATTTTCCCTTGTCTTTGATGTGTACATCCTTTTCTGATGAAACCGTTACATGGGTAGGTTTGGGTTTCTCTATCTAAACCCCTAATGGTTTAGGGTTATGATTAGGTCTCAGTTCCCTGACCAAACCAACTTGCGAACCTTTCACCCCATCATCTTGTATGAGACTTTGCAATGAATTGGTAGCACCATAATCTTGACCATGAACATAGTCAGTATCATTGTGACCTACCTTCACACAGTTAGCATAGAACAAGGGAACATTCTAAAAGATAATTCTTTGCCAAAAGCTTGTATTTCCACACCTTATACGTAGTCTGGAGGGAAGTTTTTTTGGTAATGTCAATCTCTACACAGAGTCTAGCTTGGCTGGGTCTAGTGACATTTGCAGTAGCTTCATCCACTTTAAGAGGGTTGCCAACTAACTTTACAATGACAAATAAAGCTGGTTTAGTAAAAAGATGAATAGGAAGTTGGGGTAAGGATAACCAGATAGGGAGAATAAAACTATCATGGCCAGGTATAAAATTAAAAGTCCATTTCATGACTTTCATAAGAGATTTATAGATGTACCATTGATCTCTAAGCCATAGTCTCATATAATCTTCTTCACAAATAAGCTTGATGAGAATGTGTTTCTCATCCAGGAGACCAACAAAGAAAGTTTCTTTAAGAGAACATGTAAGAAGAGTTTTACGGATAGATTCCATAGAAGGTCTGTCAAAGGGAAATCTACCTATGAGAGAATATTTGTAGGGATCGGCCAGCTTGAGATTTTCATCGTCACAGAATGAGATCATGGGTTTGCCTTTAAAGCTTTTAAGAGGTTTTGTATTAATGAAATAATCGGGTGATGGGTTGGAGAGTATAGAGGAAAAACTCTTAGCTTTTTCTCTGTCAATGTCAGGGGGTTTAGGTAGAGGTTTAAGATGATTTGGAGTCGCCATAATGGCAGATGAAGGTGGCGAGATAGAATTCTAGAGAGAGAATTCTATAGAGAAGGTGGGCAAGGTTATTTTTGTACCCTTATCGAACCAATTCAATTTCCAACAAAATAGGACCGATCCGGACTCTTGTAAGCTTACTATAATATTTTAGATGTCAAATCCATCCGATTTAGAATAAAAATTGACCGGTCAAGATTTTGAACCAGACCGAATCGAACAACCCCGACGGACCGATCCGGTGAAGATAAATCCTGACTTTTCTGCTCCGATTTTAGAGTTTGATTCAGCTATAACTCCGAATTTTTCATGAAATTGCTAGCATTCTTGGCAATAGAGAAAGTCTTCAAACTATTAATGGTGGTTGTAAGTCCAAGTCCCTCAATAATATCCTCGTTCGAGCGGGTTATGAATACATGATCTACCCAAAGGGACCACTCGTCAGGGGCACCTCCATAAACTTAAAGTTCATTGTTGGAATGGGGAAAATCACCCCTATCCAATTGAACCCTAAAGATACTATAAGTTAATAGAATAGGAAAGTAAGTGGACTCACTCAAACCCACATGGGGCTGCTCGATGATCTTAGCCACAAACTCTTTCTCAAAATTGATGAGAGAAGGCATGAAGTTATCTTGAGGGCTAAAACATGGATAAAGGTGGTATACCCAAAATCCCTCTTTGAACGATTGGCCAAGTATTCCCTTTGATATTTTGAATAAATGATGGTGGTCAAGCGGACCCTGCTCGTAGCAACCCCAGAAGATGATCCACCCATAGTCGAGACGGTTGAATCCAAGACAGAAGTAGTGATAGTTATGGCTTCGACGACCAAGACGGTGAAAATCATGACAAAATAGGTCTAAAGCCCACTAACACCTCGCTGGTGGTGGTGACGACGGTAAAAATAGGGATTTGAGAAGAAGAAGTCATTTCTTTGGTAGAGAGAAGAAGAAGACGGTGAAGTAAGGGACAACGGTAATGGAAGCTTTGTGAAATAATGGTTTTCTCTCTCTTTCTCTCTCTCTCTCTGAAAAGATTTGTTAAAATGAAAAGCCCAAGGTAAAAAGTTAATGAGGTTTGAAAGGGTTCTTTTATACTAAAAGAGACTCACACGCTCTTGTCAGCTAAAAGTTATGCAAATCATTTCCTAAATGATGGGAGGCTTATTACAGGTCAACATTTGGACCATGATATTTTCCCAATGGAGAGTTTACATTTATATACCCATCTATATCAATGGGCTACAAATAATAAAATATGCGCTAAATTTAATGAACATTAGTACCAACACAAGATCATCAACAAACATTTCTTTTCATTCAAATATTAATGGGAGAAAACGTCGAGTTTAAGTCTGAAAATTACAAAATACAACAACAATAGATAAAAAAGTAGAAACTCTAGACCAGCGACGAAGATCTATACCTGATCAGAAGATGATGGCCCCTTCCTTTTATCAATATCTAGGGTAGCTTGATCGCCAGAAATCACGATCGTACTGAGCTTGCTCGTAACTCGTGCAACAGAAGGGTCTCCAGCAGCGAGATCAACCGGCTCTTTCCCAGCTTGAACAAAAGGTTGATCAGTCAGAGGCTCCTTAAGATCCATCAAGTTTGGGCCTAACTTGTGCTGAGAAAATAAGGGAGAGTCCGTAGGAACCTCAACTGCGACCAAAGCTTGGTCGCAACCCTTCTTGAAGACCAACTACTAAACGTTGGCAATCTTACGCTCAACCTCATCATACGTTGCCTCCTAGACTTCAGTATACATGATATCCCGGGTAGAAGTATCCTCTCCCTATAACTTGTCAACCTTGGCAGACAGCTCCTTGTTGGCCTTTGCCACCTTCAATTTATCTGCAATTACTTGGGCATAAGCCTCCTGGAGGTTGGCAAGTTCTTTTGTCGATTGTTCCTTAAGAGATTCCAAATCCCTATGCTTCTCTCGATCAAAATAGGCCTTAGCATTGGCTAGGGTCTCTTGGGAGCTCCTCATAGACTCTTCCAGCTCAATGTTCTTCTTTAATTAGTCAACCCGACCATGGAGAAATGTGGTGAAATTAAAAATAAACTGCAAAAAGAAGAGAATCGTAAATTAATCTGCCAAAAGGAAAGAATTAGAAAGTATTGGAGAAATGTGACATACCAAAGCAAGTCCTTGGACCGATTTTAGGGCTAACTGGTCTCCAACCTTCTTCATCGACCGCTTGCGATCGGTAAAAAATGCATCCCCCTACAGCAGTGCAGGGGCAAGAAAAAGGAGTTAGCCACTCTCTTCCCTTAGCAACAAGAATAGGAAAAGGCACAACAGGGGCCTTCAGGGCCTGTGCCCTCTTCTTTTCCTCTTTTCTTTTTTCTCTGCTCCTCTCTCTTTCCCTATTTTTCACTTCTTCTCCTCTCTCTTTCTTCTCTACCGCGCTCTCCCTGGCACCTAACTTGGAGCCACCAGTCTTGGGGGAGTCCCTGTTTTTCTTTTGAAATACTTCATCTGATCAAATAACATATCTTTATCATCATCAGAGAGAATTAAATACCTTCTCTTTGGTGGTGCAATTTCTTCTTATTTTTCTCCTTCTTCATTGGATCCTTCCTCACTGTCTTCTTCTGACCCATGCTCTTCACTTTCTTCCTCCCATTTTTCTTATTCCTCTCTTTCTTCTTTGATATGAATTAGTTTATAAGGGCCACCAACATCTTCCTCTGGAACCTCTAAATTAGGGATGGTGTCAACTGGTCTAGCAGTGAAACTAGAGATAGTGTTCTTATATTCTAGTAGATAAGCAGCCAATCGGGGATGCTCGCCATCAACAAGACTATACCTAACACTCAAAGATTTTTGAAGCTCAGTGTCCCTAAATTCACGAGGATCGGGTTCTTCATTCTTTGCCTCAGCTGCAAAAACAACCAGAAAAGAAAAATATGACATATCAGAAAAATCACAAAGAGGAACCAGCGAGCAAGGAACTGAAAATAAAGACAGAGTTAGCAACCTATATACTCCTCCCCAAAGGTAGGGATCCGATGTCCCCTGTACCTTATGCCCTCTGGTTGGGGAGTATATTGTCAATCCCTAGCAATAAATCCCTCATTTTAGTAATCTTTGTGAAAATCAGGCATGTTTACAACTAGAACTCTGTCAGCACTCTTAGCCCTCAAATACAAGAGCCCACCTTTTGTACGCAAAAAGACATAACAATAACAAATTTTTGCAAGCCCTAAATTGGTCCCTTACAACTCATTTATCCTATGTTCTTCATTCACAATTTTCCAAATGTTTGGAATGTACTGGGCGGGAACAATGTCAAAATATTTGAAGAAATGCAAAAGCAGGGGATTTGGGGGAAATGTCAAACCCCCTTGAGAAACCAATAATGTATGGATCCAATGACCATCGTCTATGGTACGAAAGTTCTGAGGAATGGGGACACATTCAATATCCACCCAAACAGGGATATTATAACACTTTTTAAACTTGAAAAAGTATTTATTATCAAGCATTACCATTATCAGCAAAACCCTATCTACAGCTATGAGAAACTTTGTAGAAGAGAAGAAACAGAGAAAAGTTAGAGCTAAAACTTACAAGTATTGACGAAGCCTTGGAAAATCAGTAAAGAAAAGAAGCTCCAATTTGAAGTAGAAGATGAAGAGATGAATCTTAGAGATGAAGTATGAGAAAAAATGAATGAAGTCTCTTACATGACGGCTAAGTTACACATGAACGGTTTTCGAAACATCTCAAATCACGAGTCGCTCTTCCTGAAGAATATCCCAACGCTTAAAATTTCTTCTCAAAGATAAGACCACCCTCACTAGCTCTCAGAAATAACAAAAATGCCATGGCAATTTTTGGCTGTTTCAGGCCTTGAACCTTTAGCTCGATTAAAATATATTGGCCCAAAACTGTTAGCCCAAATATTTTAGGGGAAATTGTGGGAGAAATTTTTTTATAGTCCATAACAAATAACCGACCAAGTCCTGATAGATTAACACCTGGCTCTGCCCAAATCTTGAATCGATTTCCACACGAGTGTTTTTATATGGTATAACAATAGTTACGAATATGGTTAAATCAGGTACTAAAAATCTTAGATAAGATTTTCAAGTACCTTATGACTAATCCACACAATAGATAGAGTTCCTTGAAAACTCGAATTCTGGAATGACATACCTATAAATTGTACACCCTAACCCGAGTCAAAGGGATTGAAATTGGAGAGTTCAAGAGACACTTAATAAGAATAAGTAACCTCTCCATGGACATATGCAATTTGTCGAACCATGTAAATTCTTGTCATGCGTGTGATTTCGTTTACTTTATGCCATTTGTGATTATTTTTGTAGAATATTTTATTGTATTTTTCTGCCCTCACACAAGTAATTATAAATATACATAATTGTTGATCCTTTTATTCGCTAATTAATATTTATCTATGACAATTTATTTCTCTGTTTAATTAAAATTATGTTTGCCTCTAATAATGGAATTTTGTCCTTGAAATTCGGACATACCCCGTACAAGAAGCTCTAGATACTTTCCCTCTTGTCATCCTTACACTCCTTAGTCAACTGATTAGAATTATGATCCCCCATTAAACTCTAACTAATTGTACCACCTCCGACCGAAGCTTCCTCTCGCTATGGTCTAAAATGGAATTAGGCCTTTCTTCCTACGTGATATTTGGCTGTAGGTCTATCTCCTATAATGCGATACGTTTATACGCCAACTCATCCCTGAGATACCTCTGTAATGATGATAGGTGGAACACATCATGAATCATCTATAAGTGCTCCGGTAGGGGGAGCCTATATGCAACTAGCCAATCCTCTCAGTGATTTGGAAAGTTACCATTTACCTCGGTGCCAACTTTCCCTTCTTCCCAAACTGCATAACTCCTTTTATGGAAGAAACCCATAATAACACCTGGTCACCCACATATAACTCTAAGTGTCTCTACTCTGCATAACTCTTCTGCATGTCCTGAGCTATCCGTACACCACCCCGAATCAACTCAATCATTGCAGAAGTGTCCTAGATCATCTCTAGTCTAAGAATCTTGCATTCCCCACCTCTAACAAACAAGCGGGTGAACGACAAGGTTTGTCATATAATACCTCAAAAGGTACCAGGCCTATCGCGAACTAGTATGGGTTATTATAGGAAAAATCTACAAGTGGAAGGTACTTCTCCCAATCCTCCCTTGAAATTTAGTATGCACATCATTATCATATCCTCTAACATCTGATTCACTTGTTCAATCTGCCCATCTATCTATGGATGATAAGCCACACTCCATCACAATTCTGTCCCCTTCGCCTCTAGAAAACTCTACCAAGAGTGGGACACAAGGATCTTATCTTAATCCCAAAATAATGTTGAGCGGCACTCGTGCCGGTTCACTCTCTTTCTATAATGAAAAGTGGGGCATTTTACCACCCCATCATGCAATCCACCCAAGTTAGTAAAAGATACTCCACCTTGGTCAACCTATCCCAATAACCCAAAGGGAATCTTGACCCGTCCACGATGTCAATAACTCCCTAATGAAATCTATATGTATACACCCCCATTTCCTCACTAAAATTTCCAATGGTTGTAAAACCCAAATTGGTCGCCTAGGATCAACATTATCCATGTGATGAGTGGTGTACCTCGAGACAACTTTGATATGTATCACTCCACATCGGGCCACACGTACTGGTTCCATCATCACCTAGTACATATTATTCCTCTCCGAAATACACCAAAAACCCGTGACCCATGAACCTCTTCCAGAACTATGCGGTATAGGTCCTTGTTATCTAGGATAACTAAGTTCCCATTTAAGCATAATCTATCCTCAACACTAACTGACTAAGACTTTTCTTTGTCCATCAATTACTATTTAATCCTATCCTGATAAGATGGATCCCTTGTCTATGCCTTCACAACCCTCAGAATGATCTTGGGTGTTATGGTCATCGCTGTCATGTAGGCCTTAACTATCTCTTCCTCTCAAAGAATTTCATCTCACTTCGTCTTTCACACTGCTGCCATATGCCCTATAGGCATATGGCTCAATGCATTTACCTCAATCTTAGCCTTTTAGGGATGATACTGAACATTGAAATGAACAGGGTTCCATACACTCTATATTACATGCATACACAAAAATACGAAAGATGCAATAAAAATATAGTAAATATAGATTCAGTTACCTTACTAATCGTGATTCAATTATTCTTCAGATTGCCCCACTTATCAACTAATGGTACAAACATTCTCCGGTGCTTTCTACACAACACGGCCTGGCTCCACTGGCCTTAAATCATATATTAGCTCTGTGCTCGAAGCATTATATATTCACACATGTAGTGAATAATGTACTAAACCACTTCCCTAAACCCGAAATGTTTCCCACCTCTTGACGCTTACTAATGTTTATGCGTGAGATGTCTTGCAGGTAAAATCTAAACAAGGAACCCTCCCGATACACTACTACTTAACTTTGTTAGTTATCGAGATCCGTTAGGCCTAAGACACGTAATCGAAATACTCAGAAATCCTACCCCCAAAAGTCAATAAATGTATTTCTCAATTCTTTAATCTCTAAAGGAGTCATACAATACGGCTTTTGCACTGTGGCTAAATCCCCAGCGCTAAGTCAATCACAATTCGATCTCTCAACTCGGTTATAACCCCGGTATCCCCTAAATCACATCAATAAAGTCCTAAACACAGGGATCGAATATAACAAGATAATTATACTATCTGAAGTCTCCTCCTCAATATAATATAAATGTGGGCTCGGCCCTTAATCATGATGAGGCATCGCAAGAAAAGACATATCCTACCTTAGAATAGAAAACACGATAGCCTTACTATAAATCCACCATTGCTTTACACATAGCTAACCAGTCCATGCCAAGGATAACATCATACTTATACCTATAAAATAAGTAGATCCACAAAAACTTAAATTCCTAATGTCCACATCCTCTCCCTTACAGGTAGAATGAAAGAGAACCATGCTACCTAATCGTAAATGTACACTTATAATAATAATAACTAATGCTACATCCATTAAACCCATCTCATGCACAAATTTAGTGCTAACAAAAGAATGTGACATACCTATATCACAAAAAACCCACCCCATGTGTCCATGGGTAGAAAACATACCCTTGATTTATAATGGCGTTGGTTGTTCATGTAGTCCACGAATGTGATAAATATGCCCAAACATCCCCTGCCCCTATGAAGGGGATAATGCTAGAACTGCTGGTGGGGCTAGAGGCTATCGCACTTGTTTCCCCTACTGGGTTACCTTCTCCTGACCTCTAAACTACTTGGTCATGCACGCCGTATGTGCACCTGCTCCCCACATATGAAACACCTCCCTATGAAATCTTTCTATCTCTGTCTCTGCTAATCCTGGCCTTGATATCCGCGAATGTGTTAACCTCCAGTCTAGTTCTCCTGTCCCTGCTTTTAACTACCGTTACATGACCTAAATTTCTTAACCGGGTCTCCTTATCGGGAATCTTGCTTATGTTGCCTACCCTACTATGGTGGTTCCTCAATGGCACTGTTGCCCTTGGTCTTACCCTACTGGCTAGGCTTTTCCACCCTTTTTGCTCCCTTCTAATGGAAGAAATGGTTTTGACAGTGTAAAAGTGCGACATTGACGAAATCAACAGAAGTCTTCAATGCCATATTTACCAAAAAATGCTAGATAATCCTCCAAGTGAGTCCATTGGTAAACTTAAGGACCCTCTTATCCTTATTATTGACATCGTCTGGTAAAAAGTTTGTCAGGTGCGTGAAATCTTTCTCATATTCAGCCACAACCCATCCCTCTTATGAAAGATTTAGGAAACTCCTTCTCATCTCCGTTTTAATTGTCAACGAAAAGAACTTACAGTCAAACTGCACCCAGAACTCCTGTATGGTTATCGAATCCCTCTCCTCTAATGTGGTAGCCAACTCCCACCACTACAGAGCTACCTCACCTAGCTTGAACGTAGCTAGTAACTTCTTTTGATTGTCGCTGCAATCCACCATATGCAAATGCCTCTAGATATCTTTCTTCCATTGGCTAGATGCAATAAAATTTTCTCCCCTATAGCTTCGACTGATGGCCCTTCTAAAAGGGCTCTCTGAATCTCTCCTACACTGACGACATTTGGTGGGTCTTGACGACTAGTTCCACTAGATACTGTGGTTGTGCCTAGGAAACTACTGTGCCACATAAGTCATTGCGATACTAATCACCTGTGCAACAATGGTGGCAAACTCGGAAGCTGCCACTATCCCCTGAGTGACCCACAGATTCGACTGAGCCTCCCCTCCCGCGGCCCTCCTAGCAGCCCGAGCTGGTCGTCCTCTCCCATTATTTCGCATCTGAAACCAAACCGAAATTATTTGAGATTAACTTCAACTACATACTATAAAAGAAGAATGTAAAAGTGCAATATGAATCAAGAGTCCTAAGTATAGGGATTTCTAATACTCCTTATTTTTATGAATTTTAAAATTGGGGATTTATTAAATTTAATTGAGATATTAATTTAATATTATTTCAAAAATTTATTTTTAATATTTACTAGCGCGATGTGAGTTAGTAATTATTGGAAATTTGTTGAATAATACGGGATGAGTAAATTAATATATGAGATTGATTTTATTAATATTGTCACGAGTGAATAAAATGGCAATTATGGAAATTTAAGTCGGAACGCGCCTATGTCGTGTCAGGACAAAATTATTATTATAAAAGTGAATATATTATAAGTCGCTTGTATGGTTGTTTCGAGTGCGCCAAAGTGTTCTAAAGGGTCGAGATAGTCAGAAAAGTGTACCCAGGCATTTAGTTTGGATCTCGGGGCATTTTTAGGCCTAATTGACATCCCGGGGGGGGGGGATTATTTTAGACATTTTATATTTTTGGTTAATTAAACCCATGAATTTTGTTAGTATATATTAGCCATTTGGAGTTGTCTCTTAGGGTTAAAAAACATAAAACCTAATCCTAACCATTAGAGAAGAAGGTGAAGAGATTAGAGAAGAAGGTGAAGAGTTTGCAAGCAATCCAAGGCCTATAACTCACCCGATTGCACCGCCACTACCACCAAAATGTAGATCGCACGAGGAGGAACACAACCATATATTTTTCATCAACAAATAAGACCCTTGAATCCCAGGCAAGCATCTATCTTGCTGATTTCTAGTTGGTATTCCTTCCATGTTAGTCTAGGAATGAAATCACATGTTTTAATTGAAGAATTATATCTTTTGGGAGAGAATTTATATGTGTTGTAGGGAGAATCCATATAGTCTGAAATCGTGATCATATTTAGAGGATTACTCATGAATTTATTATGATATTTGGGAAGAAAATATGGATTAAAATAGAGGTTTGTGATCATTCATGCAAAATTTGGTTTTACAAATAAATATGATATTAAACCCCTTTTTGATTGATTCGTTCAGGATTTATTGATGTTGTTATGTTAGAACTTGTTTATATATATTGCTTATACATTTGGATAACTTTGATGGGAGTTTGGGATGAAATTATAGAGGTTTGGAGGAGTTAGAATGGTTGAACCCGTAGGTTGAAAATTGCAGAAAGCTGGGCAAGAACTGCTTGATCGATCGATTGACCAAGAGCATCGATCGATCGATGATCGATCGTCCTTGATCGATAGACCCCTCCTGGAAAATTGCATGTTTTTTCCCTTTTTGTTTAATCCAGATAAATTGCGTAGGAACCCTTGAATATCCTTGAAGTACTATAATGGGACATAAAGAGGACCAGTAGGGTCTAAGTTGACTTCGTTGAATAACAATTGATACAGGATGAAATTATGGGTTAACGGGGGTTTCATCACATATTATAAATTGTGGGTGCGTTCACTAAAGAATTGAGACTCGTGAAAGATTTAGAACAGAAGGTTAGAGAGGGTGTGCCTACTGAAATTATGTTTAGTAAGAGAGAATACTTTGAGAGATGAGATGTAAGCATGAAATAAATTATAAGTGAGAATAAAAGAGATGAATTCGTTATGCGAGATAATTGAGTAAAATTTATGCTAAGAACGGATAATAATAATTATGGGTCGTGGGCAAACCTAATTTTGGAAAATGTGAATATATATATATATATATATATATATATATATATATATATATATATGACCATGTGACTGTGTACATATATTAAGTATTATGTTTGTGAATAATCATACCCGCGCTACTTGCTATCATGGAGGTTTTCACCCCGGGACAGTCTTATCTCGATGGGACCTTTATGGGGGATATTGACTTGTACCCTAGAACATAGGATTCCTTGGTACAGGCTATTTGAGAATGATAGTCAGACGGTCCTAAGAGACGTGAGGGGTATGTGCTGACCTCTTAGTGACTTGAAACTATGATTCGCCTCCATTTTATGTGTATTGTGTTAATACAATTCGAGAGTGATTTCGAACTAGTATTTCCCTTCGTACAAGTGATGCGGGGACTTGATACCAGAGTATGTTAGCGCCATAGTTTTATGTGTTGTGCCGATAGTATATATATATATATATAATATGAGTGTTTGATATATATATATATACTTATATATATATATAATTTCTACTGTGTGTATAAGTATTTAAGTAATGAACAAATGCTTTAACTTTATAACAAGTGTTCGTGAATTTTGTAACGGTACTAAGTGGTTCTAAGTAACGTAAGAAAATGGAAGAGATTAATTTTCTAAAACTAAATATTATGGCCTTAGTACTTCTCGGGATAGAACTTTATGGGAGGATAAGTTAGATAGACTTATGTGATTAGTAGTACGGTAGGCCTGGACACTAGATGAGTGGTGAGAATTCTCAAGAGAGTGTCGCGCACTAACATGGTGGTTATATTAGACAGTAAGAATTTTAAATACTTGCTAAACTATTTTTTTAAAAATTTTTTACAATCGGGATCTGACCCGTTTTCTGTCATTTCTTTCTCTCTTGTATATATATATATGTATGTATTACATGTGCCCAGCCATGGAGGCGTCATGCATAGGTTATTTGGATTGGACGTGCTGCAGCTTATGTGGAAGTTGCTGGCCTTTGCTTTATACGACCTCTTCATTTATTCAGTTCCTACGTTAGTTCTTCATAGTTAGGGCATGTGTCACCCCATTTCCTATAATGTTTAGATTTGTCAGAGATTTGTGTTCATTTATATTTCCAGTATTCAGTACTCCTTGGGAGTTAACGCTTGTCAAGATGATTTCATTTGTAGTTTTAAACTTGGTGTGGTTTATCTAAATGGTTTAATTCTTGTTTGTTAATTGCCACCCTTAGTATTTATGTGATTGTTAAACCGTTGGTAATTAAAAAGGTTTTCATATTGGAATTTAATAAATGGAAATAAGACTTTAAATTGTTTTGACACTTAGCTTAATTATTTAGTGTGTTCAAATTGGAAATATTGTTTTACGATAGTGATGCTGAGAATGAACCAACCATTCACCTTGATGTTAATTTAATAAAGGACTGAACACCCGATATTTTATTAGACGGGGAGTTACAGGTGGTATCAAAGCCAGGTTCTAGTGTCCTTTAGGATCTGTACGGCTTATTATGTTTCCAGCGTAGCTTTCTTTGATATAGAGACCTATGCTTAGGATTGTTAATTTCTTTGGTGTGATTTCATTCTCCTGCTATCACATATTTATTAGTGAATCTTATTTGCATTCGGACATGTTTGAACAATGAAGTATGGAAGATGAGGGCCGTTGGGCGAGTAGCGGGAGGTAGGGCTTAATTGAGGATGTAGAGTATATTCAAGGATAATGACCGTAGTCGAGATCACCCCTATTATGGAACGAGAGTCTAGGATTGTAAAGACGTCTAGGACACAGACTACAAATTCTAAGTGCTGATATGGTCAAAAGTGATGTCAAAATTAAACTCACCCAACGTAATACACTTGGGAGAGGGTCAAATGGAAAATTGAGGAGAGTCATCAACAAAAATTCTAGAAATGAAGGAATTTTGTATGTTACCCAACGAAGATAATATATTCAAAGGCTTGGGCATATGGCAGAATGTGGTTAACTAGCAATAAAAATTTGGGGTAAATTTTTTCTAGACTCATCGGAGCAAAGTTATAATAGTGGGAGTCAACCACCATATTTAATAGTGAAATGTTGCGTCAATGAAAGGACCATAGGTACAGTTTAACCTCACATTTCTTCAGCAGTTGTTTAGAATAAGATGTGAACGTTGTTCTAAACCCATCACGGAAGGGTCGAACAGGGGTCTATTTGTAAATGAATTTAAACTTTTAGCAAATCTTGTATCAGCATAAGTGGATAGCAACGGTAGAGAATATTTGAAGTGGGAGATCAACTCGTGAGGAAAGTTGACAACACTTACAGAGAATTCTGTTGGACAGTGGATTCATATGGTGACAATGTCACGCATTGTTTGTAGAGATGTTAATGCTCTTATGTGAAGGGAGCTAAAGTAATCAAAAGATATATTGGAGAGTGAGACTAGATGAAATGCATTTAGCAACGCACTGGGAGGTAGAGAGCCATCAGGGGGGTCTCACTTAAATGCTTCAGATAGCTGAATTCTTACCAAACGATGGTGAATTCAGTAAGGGTTATTGAAGCTATTAGCATATTCCTTAGGGCCAACAAAGCTAAGGGAACGACGAGGTAGCTAGCAGAATCGAGATAATCCAAGTCCAAGAGAGGGACAACCCTAATTTGGTCAGTATGACAAGAGATAAGTGGGTTATGTGTTGAGGTATTTTGCGGAGAGTAAAACCACACGAGTTAAAAAAATTCGAAGCGAGAAAAAGGACAAGGGTATGGTGCTTAAAATGGAAATGGTTAGTATAATGCTTGATTTGGTTCAGACAGACGCATTATGTCCAGATGACCATTAAGTAGCCAAGGCGATTGGAAAAGTAGAAGTATGAGTTTTATCCTTGGAGGATGAAGCGTGTTTTATGTGACATAAGCTAGTCATTACATTTTTGTTTATTGCTAGATTCTCATGTGATAAGAATTTAGTGCGTATATCTATAGCATTATTATTATGTGTCTTTTTTCCCTGGTATAACGGGGCTTCCTTCAGTGATATTCGCGGAGGATAAATGGGTGCATTGTTTGTGGTATATACTTTATTAAGATTAATCATTTTAGTGATGTGATATGCGAGTATATTATTATACTGATTATGGTTTTAAATAAATGGTTAAAAGTATAGTGGGCATTGATTGCAAGGCTATCAGGGTTGCTGCCCTAGTGCAACATGTTTTGTTCGGGCAAAAACCTCACATGCGAGAGGGTCGGGATCGAACTCATATTATGTATTACAAAGACTTTGAAGGGTGTAGTGGTAAAAAATATTTAATCCTAGGGTGTTTAGGGACTTTTTTATTATGATTAAGTGTGTATTGGGTTTACCGTTGAGCGAAAAGATTTCACTCATTATTATGTGTAGGGCTCAGGACTTAGTGGTAGGAGGAGCACATTGTTATACTTATTCTTTGGGAATGTGAAAGTTAAGACTTATATTCATATGTTTGGGAATGGGATTTTGAGAGTCCCAATTGTATACGTATGAGGTTTATGGAATGTGATTACCACCAATACTAAGAAATAGTGCAATTAGTGAAAAGTTCTTTGTTTAAGTAAAATTACGGGAGGAGAGGTAGATTTTCTATTAAGAGATGGAATATAAGAGCATAGGTTATGGACGGAGGACCCAACGAATTTCGATAACTGACATTGCTAGGTAGTAGTATATTGGGGGTGTTCTTTGTTTGGATTTTGCTTTGCGAGACATCCCACGCATGAAACTTAGCGTAAGGTTGGAAGTAGAGAGCTGTTTGGTCATTAGTCCATGAGTCTAGTATCTTGGTTGTTATAGGATCCGGTAATATTGATTTTAAGTTAAAGTTAAGTGACAATTTGGAGCCAATTATGTGGTAAGGAAACATTGAAAGTTTTGTTTTATCACCCAATCGAAGGTTGTAATGATGATAAAGACGTTTGAGAGTACCCAAGTGTTGTAAAAACGTTCTGTTACAAGGGAAACAAAGAATTGGGTGTTATGTATGAAGCGTGGGTGATGCTTACACTAGTATGCACAGTTTATGAGGTGTGTGGGATCCTAGTTAGCTGTTACTTGAATCGTTCGAGTTGAAGAGATGTGGGAATAGACATGTGGAATATATGTTTGTGAGAACGACATACCAAAGTGGAACTGGTAGAGTGGATTAAGCATGGTGTGAAGGAAGATAAGCCATATATAAATGTACGATCAGAGTAGCGAACACGAATTTAGTTGGAAGGCTATGGGAAGCCATTTAAGGGTATTACTTGTGAAGGATAAAACCTAACTATTCTGGAAAACACTCTGATCGGAGTTCTACCTTATCAAGTGTGGAAAGCGACTTGCGCGTAGGTTGAATGACGTTAGTGAGGTATAAAAGTTCAGCAGTGCACATCATGGTGAAAAGTGCACGGGTCGGATCTTTAGGTATACGCTAAGGAAAGAAGGGGGTGTTAAGTGTCACTTAATATGAGTCATTACAAGTAGAGGTCGATGTTGAGCGGGACATAGTGAGTAGTCTCCGTAGGAACCACTCATAGATAGAAATCGGTTGGAACGAGAGGATCAATCAGAGAATTCTTTAGCAAAGCTACGATTCCTAAAATAGAAGAGAGCAATTGTGTGAAATTTCTTAGATGGGGTGCCAACTTCAAGGTAAGGTCACGAGTTCCTTAGAATGTGTGGAACAAGTTGACCTAAAAGAAAGTGATTATTATTCTTTTGGATGGTATACACTATTAGATAGTGTGCCCCAACCTCTCTTTGAAAATAAGAATCACGTCGGTAAGAGGTTTTTCCCGATATTATTCTGAACTAGAATGGGATCATTGAACCCCACTTTCAAACCAGGATTTTAGAAGGAGCGGTGATAACATTTCGTTTTGAGTAGGTTGTATCACCCTTAACCGGGGAGTAAGCTAGGTGATTAAAGATGAGTGGAATTACGTGAAAGTAATTTTGAATTCATGGTGATCATTTCATTTCCACAACAGATGTATCTAGAAAGTGACGTTTAGTACAGTAGAGTTCCATCGAACCACTCGTACCAGTTTATTGTGCACAAACTACTTATTGAAATTTTGTGTGGAAAAAACCTCAACTATTCTCCCTCTGGATGTTTGGAGGTGAGTGGGTAATCAGGATTTTTGATGGGCCGAGTTAGTGTCTAATGACTGTGGTGAAATTACCATGGCTATTTTTGGTGACTTTTGAATGTCAGACGAGTTACATCGTCGAAAATCGATATTCGAAGAAATGACAAGAGTGGTCAAATTATTCGTGTGATTTCTATCAAAAAGAGAGTTTTGTGATTAGATATATACGAGTATTTGTTATGTAGTGAGGTGAGGCCTCCCAATAATATTAAGACAATGGGGTCCAACGATGTGTATGCTCGTCTTATGCGAATAGCACGGATTGGAGCACAATGTGAAGTGTCGTTATTAAAGTGTGACTCTATAACTGATTTTATTGAAAGTGATAAATAAGCATATTGTGAGACGGGGAGGACTATAGAAATTTGCCTTACCAGAAAGTCCGTTTTGAGTAGTGATAAAGTAACCAGATCTATTTTTACCTGATATACCTTATTTTTTGAATTTTAAGATGAAATTCGATTATTAGGGGGGAAGTATGTCATACCCCGTATTTTTATGGCTTTTAAAATTTGGGATTTATTAAATTTAATTGAGATATTAATTTAATAGTAATCCAAAAATTTGTTTTTAATATTTACTAGCGTGATGCGAGTTAGTAATTACTGGAAATTTGTTGAATATTACTGGATGACTAAATTAATATATGAGATTTATTTTATTAATATTATCACAAGTGAATAAAATGGCAATTATGGAAATTTAAGTCAGGACGCGCCTGTGTCGTGTCAGGACTAAATTATTATTATAAAATTGAATATATTGTAAGTCATATGTATGGTCATTTTGGGTGCACCAAAGTGTCCGGAAGGGTCGAGATAGTCAGAAAAGTATACCTAGGGGTTTAGTTTAGGTCTCGGGGCGTTTTTAGGCCTAATTGACATCCGAGTAGGGTATTTTAGACATTTTGTAATTTTGGATAATTAAACCCACGAATTTTGTTAGTATATATTAGCCATTTGGAGTTGTCTTTAGAGTTAACAAACACAAAACCTAAGCCCAAATATTAGAGAAGAAGGTGATGAGTTTCCAAGCAATCTAAGGCCTAGAACTCACCCGATTGCACCGCCACCACCACCAAAATGTAGATCGCACGAGGAGGAACGCAACCATATATTTTTCATCAACAGATCAGACCCTTGAATCCCTGTCAAGTATCTATCTTACTGATTTCTAGTTGGTATTCCTTACATGTTAGTCTAGGAATGAAATCATATGTTTTAATTGAAGAATTATATATTTTGGAAGAGAATTTATATGTGTTGTAGGGAGAATCCATATAGTCTGAAATCGTGATCATATGTAGAGGATTACCCATGAATTTATTATTATATTTGGGAAGAAAATCTGGATTAAAATAGAGGTTTGTGATCATTCATGCAAAATTTGATTTTAGAAATAAATCTGATATTAAACCCCTTTTTGATTGATTCGTTCAGGATTTATTGATGTTGCTATGTTAGAACTTGTTTATATATATTTCTTATACATTTGGATAACTTTGATGGGAGTTTGGGATGAAATTATGAAGAACTAAAGTAGCAACTGAATCAATGAAGTGGTTTGAAGCCTCTATAATACATAATATGAGTGCGAGCCCGACCCTCTTGCAGGTGAGGTTTTTGCCCGAACAAAACATGCTGCACTAGGGCAACAACCCTCATAGCCTTGAAAGCACTGCCCACTATAATTTTAACCCTTTATTTAAAACCATAATCATTATAATAATATACTCGCATATCACATCACTAAAATGAGTAATCTTAATAAATTATATAACACAAACAATGCACCCATTTATCCTCCGTGGATAACACTGAAGGCAAGCCCACTATACCAAGGAAAACATACACATAATAATAACGCTATAGATATACGCACTAAATTCTTCTCACATGTGAATCTAACAATAAACAAAAATGTAATGACTTGCTCGTGTCACATATAACACGCTTCATCCTCTGAGGATAAAACTCATACTTCTACTTTGCCAATCGCCTTGGCTACTTAATGTAATTTTCGATTTGGTTCAGACTGGCGCATTATGTCCGGAAGACCATTAAGTAGCCAAGGAGATTGGCAAAGTAGAAGTATGAGTTTTATCCTCGGAGGATGAAGCGTGTTTTATGTGACACAAGCGAGTCATTACATTTTTAATTATTGCTAGATTCGTATGTGAGAAGAATTTAGTGCGTATATCTATAGTGTCATTATTATGTGTATGTTTTCCCTGGTATCGCGGGGTTGCCTTCAGTGTTATCCATGGAGGATAAATGGGCGCATTGTTTGTGTTATATACTTTATTGAGATTACTCATTTTATTGATGTGATATGCGAGTATATTATTATACTGATTATGGTTTTAAATAAATGGTTAAAAATATAGTGGGCAGTGATTGCAAGGCTCTCAGGGTTGATGCCCTAGTGCAGCATGTTTTGTTCGGGTAAAAACCTCACATGCGAGAGGGTTGGGCTCACACTCATATTATGTATTATAGATACTTCGAACCTCTTCATTGATTCAGTTCCTACATTTGGATAACTTTTCTTTAGACGACCTCTTCATTGATTCAGTTCCTACTTTAGTTCTTCATAGTTAGGGCATGTGTCGCCCGATTTCCTATTCCGTTTAGATTTGTCAGAGATTTGTGTTCATTTATATTTCCAGTATTCAGTACTCCTTGGGAGTTAGCACTTGTCAGAATGATTTCATTTGTAGTTTTAAACTTGGTGTGATTTATCTAGATGGTTTAATTCTTGTTTGTTAATTTCCAACCTTAGTATTTATGTGATTCTTAAACTGTTGGTTATAAAAAAAGATTTTCATATTGGAATTTAACAAAATGGAAATAAGACTTTAAATTGTTTTGACACTTAGCTTAATTATTTAGGGTGTTCAAATTGGAATTATTATTTTATGATAGTGATACTGAGAATGAACCAACCGTTCACCTTGATATTGATTTAATAAAGGGCTGATCACCCGATATTTAATTAGGCGGGGTGTTACAGGCTCTGCATTAAAGAAAATCCAATGCTGAAAACATAACAAGTCCGTACAAATCCTAAGGATACTAGAATTTGATGCTCTAATACCATCTATGAGACTCCGCATATTCTAAAACCGGTTGATCAGGCCTTTATTAAATTAAATAAAAACCATATCTGATTTCATTCTTAGCATCATTATCGAAAAAAAAAATTAAACTAATAACCTATTAAGGCCGTTGTCAATTTTAAATCTTATTAACATGCGCACATGAAATCATTTAAAAATATAAATATGAATATCCACAGTGACTAAATTTAAAGAGAACTAATAATATAAATAAATAAATCGAATACACTTTCAGTATCTAGAATACAATAATCCAAATATTCAATTTAAATAATGTAAGTGATGTTTATACAATTGTCCAACTATAGGCAAAAATCCCAAAGAGAAGTACTGAAATGGAAATCTATCTAGGTATAAATGAGGAAATCATCTAATCAAGTACTGCAGGCATCCACAGCTGCTGCGACATCACGTGATTGGAATGGAATGACTATCCCAGGTGAACATATGTCTGAGCACCTAAAATGTTTTGAAAATATTTTTTTTACGAGTCAGCGCTCAAAATATTTGAAAAACTGTTGCAAGTTTCTAAATTTAATAATAATAAAGAAGTAAGAATACTCATGTACACATGGTGTTGCACTCACATGAGATTATCCTCTTCCCTCATCTATAGTGTGCACCTAATGTCTATATTTTATCCTCCTATGCTACACTACCTAACTAGTTTAATCATCCTTCACCTACTTTGATCCGATAAATGTCTGGTCCATCTGTACTTCCCTGCGATAATTAATACTATGTACTACATAATAATCCATAAACTATAACTTACGACTTTTCAATTATATTTGTCTCGTTACGAAGGCAACGTAAACATACACTAGATATACATTGATATTCATACAATTAATTAAAAAGAAATACATATATCACTCTTTATACATATATATCTCGCATCCCCTAGATGGACCTGCCAGATGCATGACTTATGTGCTATTAGGCACCATGCACATAACGTACTACTCCTTGGCCACCTGGTCGAAATCTTACTATCGATCCCCAAAAAGCAAATAGATAACGGAGGCGATCATAAACATACATCCGAGGGTCATAATCATACGACATCACACCCAACAAGACTCAAAACCAACACCTATCCTCACATGTGTGTAGTGTCCATGCAAAAGTAATATGACCTAGAGGAACAATCAAACACTTGCTGGTCAATGCCAGGGTGGACAGCCCACTACGTACAAGCTCCAACGATAGCATATTAGATTAGGTATGTTCCATAAAATTAATCAGACATAGACACATATATACGGGTCACACTCGATATGTACATTGACATGAAGTTGGCTAACGTGCGCAATATCTCTCGTAGGACTAGACTATCGGATCCCAAAGTCTAACATGAATTTTTTTATCTTAGATAAGTATTTCTCTACTTATAGTTGAACTCAATGATTATATGTTTTTGGCCAACATGCTAATCTAACCAAGCACTAGCCTAGACATCCCAAAATCCTATCCCAATTTCCCAATTTCCCAATTTCCACCAGTGATCATTTACTCATTTAGTCACGTATTTCCTCACACGGAATCCATCCCCGATTAGCCTATGACACTTATTAAATCTCTTGGGAATAGGTTAATATGAGTTTTACAAAGTCCTCCCACGAGCTCCTTTTAAATAGGTAAAAATAGAAAAGTCCTTATCCTATTAAAATTATGAAAATCATGAATTAGCATAAATCTAATGTTCTGATAGATTTAACA
Source organism: Sambucus nigra (assembly GCA_949130495.1). Lineage (NCBI taxonomy): Eukaryota > Viridiplantae > Streptophyta > Magnoliopsida > Dipsacales > Adoxaceae > Sambucus > Sambucus nigra. The sequence goes on along the minus strand of OX422214.1, from coordinate 132,938,305 downwards.
CCTTTTACTAAAATGGTTATTTTTCCCTCTAGAGAAGTCCAAATGACCTGATTCAAAGCTCATTGGAAAAATAATATATATACCTTTATTTAAATCAGTCTATCTCAAAGTACAAATAAAATTTAATGGATTTCAAGTGATGTCAAAATTAATAAAAATAAAATATTTTTACAAGTTAAACTCCGTTAACTAAAATGGCTATTACTCCCTCCACAGAAGTCGAAATGGCCTAATTCAACTATCATTGGAAAGATAATTTTAATAAATTTCTTTACATCAATTACTCATATTCTAATTCAAAGTACAAATAAAATGGCGTTCATTTAAAGTGACATCAAAATTTCTGGTGGATTCATCAATTAGGATAATAAATCATGAAATACTAAACCCTGATTTCAAGATTGGATATTTTTTCTTAAATAATTCAAGGACATACCTTTTTTTAATCAATTTATATCACATTTAATATATAATTATCATTGGATCCATCTCCTGACATTTATAAAATTCAAAGCCCGGAATTCCTTAGTTTTCCAACTCGAAAGTTTCGTTATTCTACACCATAGTTGCATGAACAAATGAAACTAGACAAGGATATTAAAGAAAGTAAATACTTGCCTCTAAAAGGATGAGTTATGAGATTTTCATTATTGGAATTCTTCTTTTCACGATGATCTTCAACCCGAAAATAATAGCCTTCATCCCCACATCCTCTTTTCCTTTTCTTTTCTCGCTTTCTCTTCACTTTTCTCCCTTTCTCTCAAACCCTAGACTATTTGGGTGGATAAATAGTATCTCACCTCTATATACCTTGATTATATATTAACCTAAGACATTTTAATCCCCAAGTAGGGTTAGCGCTTACATAAAATGATCCGTATACCCTCTTATGTCTCTAGCTTAGTTTAAAAAGGCCCCCAAACCTAATTGTGACCCCGGCTATCTGTTATAGATTATTGAGACCCATTTAGGACCACTGGCACACTCGAAATTACCATCTGAGTAACCTAACATTAAATTCTTGAAAGAGTTAGCGCTTGCGTTCAAATAAGGAAACAATATAATAAATGCCTTTTAACCCAAATTAACCCTACGCATGCAACTAGGTGTGATTGAAACAATATGAAATCATGCAAGAATTATTCAACACACAAAGTTTCAGGAAAAATCCCCCACAGGGGCAAAACCATTTGTATATCACTATAATTTGTAAAATACGGTTTACAATCGGATTACAATGAAATACAGGTTGACTAAGAATTACCCTCGGGTATCGGATTCTGTAGTCGCGGCTGGAAGAAAATCCCTTTCCAGTAGGGCTTGCGGCTGGAACTATCCCTGTCCAGTAGGGCTGCAATGAAGAGGAAGAAACGGTCCACTTCACAAAGGGTTGAACAACATCAATGGTGTTCTTTGGGTTACCAAATTTGATTCACAAAGATACGGAAGATGTGTGAATCTAAAAACCTAGAATCATAGGACTCAATAGGTGAAGACTTTAGGGTTGATATGCTCTGAAGATCGTGGGAAAGTCTTAAGAAAACCAACTGCTGATCGTGGTTTAAATAAGGGATCGAAACCCTTCAAAATCGGCTGCACGATCTGGCAGTGATTATCCTCGCCGGATCGGTCCGGTCGATTAGGCGGATCGGTCCGGGTAAGTCGGATCGGTTCTTTTTCTGAAACCGGATCGGTCTGGTTGGCTTCGGATCGGTCCGGAACTTTTGCCTTCATCGGTTCGCTATGGATCCGGTGGCTACTGGATCTTGACAAATCGGATCGGTCCGGTAGGAGGTCGGATCGGTCCGATGAATCGGATCGGTTCTTTTCTTGCACCCGGATCGGTCCGGTCCTAAGAAATCAGATTCCTTCTTCTTTTGATCTTCGGATTTTGTTGATGACGATGTGATCTTTTCAACTATCATTCTTGTAACGGCGTATGACATATCATATACAAAATGATGGACAAATGTCCTTACAAATCTCCCCCTATGTCTATGCCGGAACAAACATAAAAAAATCCGAATTATCAAGTATGAAATTTCCTATACAAATCTACCCTTCCATGAACCCAAAACTGAAAGAGTACAAGTGAATAAGACTGCATCGTTTGATCTTCAAATCTTAAGGAATCTCAAAGCTTTTCTCATCAGGGTGTGCAATTCAAAGATCATCAAGATAGTACCTACACACATGAGATAAAGCAAAATACCAAGTGACGTATCGAGTTTTGAAATGAGATAAACATAAGCATATATATCAATGTAAGATGATATTCTCAGAATTTCAAAAACTCCCCCATAATCAGATAATTCATTCTCTCCCTTTTTATGATGTCCCCAAATAGACAAATGAGGAAAATAAATCAAGCAATCAAGTACCGGGGTGACACAAGGCAAAAAATCACACCATGAATGAACATAAAACAACCAAGTCGGTGATAGCGTAAAAGAATGGGTGTGATTAAAATTCAATAGGAAAATCAAAGCATACAAACATGACATATGTGCACGATGAATATTGGATATTCCTAACGAATGAACTCAAATGCTTCCTTTGGTGTAAAAGATTGGAAATATATGACATTGACTATCAAATCTACAAATCAAAGCTCAAAGTGATTTCTACACCAATAACGTCCAAAATGATTTTCATGCGTTTTCAGGACTTTCAAGGAAGTGCAAACCCGTTTTTCAATCTCCAAACTCCCTCAGATTTATATTTTGAATAGAGGTATACTAAATTCTCAAACTTTGGAGAATTGGTGGTGAAAACCTAAATGGCCCATATTTGGCATGTATTGCTTTTGATTGCCTTAACAATTTTTTCGGGCTCTTTTAACCTCTTAAGACCTCGGATATTAAAATTCCTCCATTTTTTAGGTCCTTTTTAACGGTGGCTTTTGCGCAAAGGATAAGAAGCAACTTTCGCAGCCCCTCCCCGTTATGAAAATATGCGCACAGTCTCACCAAACGGTTTTTACATGCAATCCAATCTTGTCAAGTTTTATCGCATTTTATACATTGTATAGACAGGATTGAGATGGAAACACTTAAGCCAACATGAGATTGACAAGTGCAACAATCAAATATAGCCGTGCATGTGTGCAATAAAGGATATAGGAGTCAAACATGTAGGAAATATCACTAATTACATCTCAAGGACTCCAATCAATGTTAAGCACATGGATGAAATGATGTAGCCTCTCAAATCTCTATCAAACAGTCACATGGATATATGAAATGAAGTTGTGACTTGGCTATCTTAAATGCTCATCCATAAAAGGCAAATCTCTTTTTGAATTTTTCAAAAAAATTTTTATCAAAATAAAATCTTTTTGTGCTTTTCTCAAAATTTTTCAAAAAAACTCTTTTTGTATTTTTCTAAGAATAAGAAACAAATACATAAAAGCTGTACAACAAAGCTATGGTACATATAAACAGACTAGCAATAGGAAGCATATGATATGACCATGAAGAAGCATCCTATTCTAGACATAGACCAACCCCTCAGTCAACAGTGCAAATCCCCAAAGACTTCCTAAGACTCTCAAATCTAAGGGCATCTAAAGGTTTCGTGAAAATATCGGCTAACTGACGGTCGGTAGGAACAAAACTCAGGGTTACGACTTTCTCTTCAACTAACTGACGTATAAAGTGCTCGCGTAACCTGATGTGCTTTGTGCGCGAATGTTGGACAGGATTGCGGGATATGTGTATCGCGCTTGTGTTATCACAGGAAATGGTCATGGTGTCCTGTGAAATCCCATAATCCTCCAACATTTGCTTCATCCACATGAGTTGCGTGCAACAACTCCCGGCGGCGATGTACTCAGCCTCCGCAGTGGACAAAGAGATGGAGTTTTGCTTCTTGCTCAACCAAGAGACAAGAGCAGAACCAAAGTAGAAACACCCACCAGAAGTGCTCCTACAACCATCTACGTCCCCAGCCCAATCGGCATCCGAATAGGCGGACAAACGGTCATCGGTATCAAAGGAATACCAAATACCGTATGAGAGAGTCCCACTCACGTATTTGATAATACGTTTTAGAGCGAGTAAGTGTGACTCTTTGGGGGACGCCTGATAACGCGCACAGACTCCAACACTAAAGGCAATGTCGGGACGACTAGCAGTCAAGTAGAGAAGACTGCCTATCATACTCCGATACAAGGTTTGCTCTACGTCCTTGCCTGAAGTGTCCTTACTAAGCTTGGTAGTGGTACTCATAGGTGTACGAGCATGCTTAGCGGAGTCTAAACCAAATTTCTTTACTAGGTCTCTAGCATACTTGGATTGGGAGATGAACATCCCATCCTCTAGCTGACGAACCTGGAGACCAAGGAAGAATGTAAGCTCACCTACCATGCTCATCTCAAACTCACTTTTCATCTCCTCCTCAAAGTGGTGAGCATGCTGGGAGCATGTGGATCCAAAGACTATGTCGTCCACATAGACTTGGGCAACCAAAATAGCACCGTCATCTCTCCTGACGAACAACGTCATATCAACTCCCCCTCTCTTGAAGCCACGGGCTAAGAGATAGGAAGTAAGCCTCTCGTACCAAGCACGGGGTGCTTGCTTCAAACCATACAAGGCTTTCCTCAGATAGTAGACGTGTTCAGGGTGCTTAGGGTCTTCAAACCCTTTTGGTTGTTCTACATAAACCTCTTCCTGTAGAATGCCATTCAGAAAGGCACTCTTGACATCCATCTGATATACCTTGAAGTGCAGATGACATGCGATGGCGAGTAGTAAGCGGACGGACTCAAGCCTCGCAACAGGAGCAAATGTCTCTCCAAAGTCTACACCCTCTATCTGTGTGTAGCCTTGAGCGACCAACCTAGCCTTATTTCTGATTATGGTACCATTTTCATCCATTTTATTCTTGAAAATCCACCGGGTACCAATAACATTAGTATCACTAGGTCGGGGGACAAGTTCCCAGACATTGTTCTTCTTAAACTGAAGCAACTCATCCTGCATAGCAGATATCCAGTGTTCATCTTTGAGTGCTTCCTTGTGATTCTTGGGCTCGACTTTGGACGTGTAGCAAAGATGGCTAACAACGTTCTCTAGCTGAGCACGAGTCTTGACCCCTAGAGTGGGATCACCAACAATGGCAGAGGGGTCATGACTCTTGCGAACCCAAGCAGGTGTGTCCCCTAACACAGGAGTAGGGTCCACAGAGTGTGAGAGAGGAACAGGTAAATCACTGTCAGAACAGTCCTCATCCTCACACTGAAGGTTGGGATCAATAATCGTCGGAGGTTCGTCATCTTGCACAGTGACGTTTATTGATTCCATAACCTTAGAGCTCTTCAGGTTAAAAACCCGGTACGCTCTACTGTCCGATGAATATCCTAGCAGTATTCCCTCGTCGCTCCGGGAGTCGAACTTTCCTAATTGCTCTCTATCCCGTAGGATGTAGCATTTACTTCCAAAAACACGGAAATATGCTAGGTTGGGTTTCTTGCCTGTCCACAATTCATAAGGCGTCTTAAGTGTGTGTGGACGCAGATAGACCCTATTCACCGTGTGGCATGCAGTAGACACTGCCTCTGCCCAAAATCTCCTAGAAACTTTACGACCTAGAAGCATAGATCTAGCCATCTCTTGGATCGTTCTATTTTTCCTCTCAACAATCCCATTTTGCTGAGGAGTTCTCACAGCAGAGAACTCATGTTTGATCCCAAGGCTATCACAGTACAAATCCACCTTTGCTTCCTTAAATTCAGTGCCGTTGTCACTACGTATTCTGTTAATAGTGACCCCGTGTTGATTTTGCAGGACACGGCACTTGGTCGTTAGGAATTCAACAGCATCTGATTTCTCTCTTAGAAAACCGACAATAGAGTATCTAGAGAAATCGTCCACCATCACGAGAATGTATCTCTTACCACCTAGACTCTCTGTGCGAGTAGGACCCATAAGATCCATGTGAATTAACTCAAGAGCACGTGAGGTGGTAATGGAATTCACCTTCCTATGTGGGCTACGGATTTGCTTTCCCAACTGACAGGGTCCACAGATCGTGGAAGTTGGCTTTCCAAGTGATGGTAAGCCACGTACTAGGTCCTTTTTGACTAAACGAGATAAGTCTCTAACGTTCATGTGACCTAGACGTTGGTGCCACAGATCCATATGAGTGATCGTGGCGCTGTTGCAGACAAGTGAGGATTTAGGCTCAGTCCCATAACAGTTATCTTCTGTCCTCACCCCTTGCACTAATAGTTTACCGGCTTGATCATAGACCTTACAAGTTTTCCGGTCAAACTTCACTGCAAAGTCATCGTCGCACAGCTGGCTGATGCTAATAAGGTTTGCTTTCAAACCTTTGACGTACAGCACGTTCTCTAGCTTTGGAAATCCTGGTAACTCTACTGTACCTCGTCCTACTATGCTAGATTTGCTACCATCTCCAAAGGTGACTCTCCCATCATTATAATCCTCAAGATGGGTAAAATATGAGGTATCACCTGTCATATGTCTGGAGCAACCACTGTTAAAATACCACTGTGAGGTATTATGGGCTTTGAGAGCGACATGGACAACAAGGGCCTTTTTCTCTTTCTTAGGAACCCAAGAGTAGGTACCTTTTAGTATTCCCTTGTTGTTGTTGGTTTTAGCCGGAATGCGGGGCGCATTCATTGATGGTAAGGTCATCCGTCGGAATTCCTCCATCAAGCTCTGTGATGTGGCGGCTAGAAACTCAACACGCTCTCTCAGACTGGCAAACTCATCAGTCTGAAGTGGTGGAGCAACCGTACATCGTGTCCGACCCAACTTATAGCAATCATCCCTAAGGTGTCCATTTCTTTTGCAATGGGAGCAAAAGGGCACAATATTAGGAGAACCTTGGTTTGCTTTTCTTGGTCGAACTCTCCTTCTTGGTTTTTTATGACGGTCATAAGGAGTTGTAGTAAACTCAGGAATTGGTCCGGGTGCAATTTGGGACGTGGAGGCACCATCAAAACATATTCCTTTCCGGTCACCAAAACCTAAAGCGGGACCGAGGAGCATCTTTCCCATCTTCCCAGATCTGTCCTCGATTTGTACCTTGACTTTCCTAGCTCTCTCAACGTCATGAGTAAGCTGAGCAACAAGGGATTCAAGTTTCTTTCGAGTCTCCAGGGAGGAATGGAGCTCACTCGTAAGACTAGCCACTTGTTTAGTCAAGTCCGCTTTCTCTTTCTCAAAACTGCTCTCTCTCTCTTTAAGCAAATTCTCTTTACTAACCCAGACAGACTCTCTTTCTCTCATGGCGGTGCAGGTGGAGGACTCTCTCTCTCTCATGTTTCCTAACTCTTCTTCTAACGCGGTGATCCTAAGAACTAACGCCTTGTTACGTTTTTTAGTTTTGAAAGACTCATCATATAACTCGGCGTAGGCGCGTTGAAGGCTACTCTCGTCCTCACTACCTTCCTCCTCTCCCTCACTCTCTTCGCTCTCGCTGTCGAGGTGTCCCTGTGAAGTAGCATCCTCATCGTCGTGAGATGCACTAGGAGTACTCACATGACTAGCCATGAACGCGGTGAAGTTACGCTCATGCGGTGACTCATCGCCCGAGTCCACCGACTCGACCTCACTGTCGTCACTAAGGGTAGCGTTTAGGACAGCTTTACCCTTTTCCCTATTCAGACGAGTGGCACACTCAAACGCTCTGTGTCCCTTACCGTCGCACTCAAAACACCTCTCACTGTCTTTAGGGGGTTCTTTGAAATCTTTCTTTTCAAACTTATTTTTCTGAAAATTCTTTTTATCTTTGAAATTTCCACCTTTTTTAAATTTCAGAATTTTCTTGAAGTTTTTAGCAAATAATGCCAAATCATCTAAGTCAAACTCACATTCAGAATCAGAAGTTTCTATCTTTCTAGATGACTCGACTCTCTTTCTTGCCGACCCCTCACTTTTTCTCTCTTGGGCTTTAAGGGCAATTCCCTTATCTTTTGGCTTGGCAGATTTGGGAAACATGTCTATTTCATAAGTTTGTAAATCTCCTACCAGTTCTTCCAATTTTGGAGTATTTAAATTACCCAATGAATTTAGCACAGTGACTTTAGGTATAAAACGCTTAGGAAGGGAACGAAGAATCTTTTTAACAACCCTAGCATTTGGAATATGTTCACCAAGATTATAGCTAGTATTAACAATGTCAGAAAGCCTAGCATAAAATTCATCAAAACATTCATTTTCATGCATGGTGATGGTTTCAAATTGAGTTGTTAAATTTTGCAATTTTGACTCTTTAACAGCATTTGTTCCTTCATGGGTAAGTTGCAAAATATCCCATGCTTCTTTTGACGTGGTGCACGTCATTATGCGTTTGAACTCATCAGGAGTGACAGACCCAGAAATAGCACTTAGACCCTTAGAGTTAAAAGACGACCATTTAAATTCATCATCAGTCCAAGTGATGTCAGGTTTCAAGTTGGTCACATTATCAACAGTCACGGTTGGAGGAGTCCATCCTCATTCAACCAAAATCCAGACACGTTCATCAATGGCTTTTAAAGCCGACCTCATACGGGCTTTCCAATAGGCATAATTCGACCCGTCAAAAATAGGCATTTTATAATATGACTTCTCCATTTGAACACGCTCTTTTCAAAAATCAATTTATTTCAAAAATTGATATCTTTAGAAAAATTTTGCGGAAAAAGGAATACGCGATAGATTAGCGTAACCTGCTCTGATACCAATTTGAAAGAGTTAGCGCTTGCGTTCAAATAAGGAAACAATATAATAAATGCCTTTTAACCCAAATTAACCCTACGCATGCAACTAGGTGTGATTGAAACAATATGAAATCATGCAAGAATTATTCAACACACAAAGTTTCAGGAAAAATCCCCCACAGGGGCAAAACCATTTGTATATCACTATAATTTGTAAAATACGGTTTACAATCGGATTACAATGAAATACAGGTTGACTAAGAATTACCCTCGGGTATCGGATTCTGTAGTCGCGGCTGGAAGAAAATCCCTTTCCAGTAGGGCTTGCGGCTGGAACTATCCCTGTCCAGTAGGGCTGCAATGAAGAGGAAGAAACGGTCCACTTCACAAAGGGTTGAACAACATCAATGGTGTTCTTTGGGTTACCAAATTTGATTCACAAAGATACGGAAGATGTGTGAATCTAAAAACCTAGAATCATAGGACTCAATAGGTGAAGACTTTAGGGTTGATATGCTCTGAAGATCGTGGGAAAGTCTTAAGAAAACCAACTGCTGATCGTGGTTTAAATAAGGGATCGAAACCCTTCAAAATCGGCTGCACGATCTGGCAGTGATTATCCTCGCCGGATCGGTCCGGTCGATTAGGCGGATCGGTCCGGGTAAGTCGGATCGGTTCTTTTTCTGAAACCGGATCGGTCTGGTTGGCTTCGGATCGGTCCGGAACTTTTGCCTTCATCGGTTCGCTATGGATCCGGTGGCTACTGGATCTTGACAAATCGGATCGGTCCGGTAGGAGGTCGGATCGGTCCGATGAATCGGATCGGTTCTTTTCTTGCACCCGGATCGGTCCGGTCCTAAGAAATCAGATTCCTTCTTCTTTTGATCTTCGGATTTTGTTGATGACGATGTGATCTTTTCAACTATCATTCTTGTAACGGCGTATGACATATCATATACAAAATGATGGACAAATGTCCTTACAATTCTATTTCATGCCCAACACGACTCTACTCGCGTGTCTCAAATGAAATACCAATAAACCCATCGCTTTAACTCACTTACGAGGTAACATAATTTAATAAGCTATGACTTACTTATCACAAACGTAATTATAAATATACATAAATATTAACCCTTTTTATTTGATAATTAATATTTTTCTAAGACAATTTATTTCCTAATTTAATTAAAATTACGTGCACACGTTAAGTTAAAATACTTTAAAAAATACGGGGTGTTACAGTATCTTTTCGCATGGTATATTATAGGTTCAGTTGCAGAAGAAGGGATAACAGAAGAATCATCATTATACGTTCGGGAACATATGCCAAAAAAATGGATTAGGAGGTTCAGTTCCTGTGGCGAATGAGTGGCCAAGGAGCATGATGTGTTTGAGTATGAATTGTCTTTCGGGATCCTTAAGGAGGTAAGAATTACCAATCTACAATATGAGCAAGCAAATAATTATGTTTTCGAATCGCAAGATGAAGTTGAAGATTGGATAGAGTAAGTACCTACATATATAGCAAATTTATGTTTGAATATTTGTATTCTCTATATTAGCATCTAAATTTTATAATTTCACGAACACTCACAGGAAGTATCAAAGAAAAATTTCCTGAAATCATAAGAGAAAAGTTTTAATGGACGCGATGACTGATGGTAGGGCATGGGTATCAAAAGAGGTAATTGTCACATCTTTGTTGCGATTACTATTGTATGTGCAGTAAAACACTCCCTAATACAAATCCACTAATAAATTTAACTTTTAAAAAGATGCGATGTCCCCTCAAGACTTGAAGCTTATCCAAAGTTCCTAATTTTCATGAGAAGGAGTTTAACAAACTTTGCATCAACAATTTTTATTTTGTCTCATACCCATTCGAGGAAAAATTATTAATGCAAAAAAAAATAAATTTTTAATTTCTGCATTGACTTCTTTTTAACTAGCAAAAGAGATAAAAATCCAAAGGATACGATGAATATCTATTATGGTATTGTCCAAAAAATCCTAGAACTAGATTACTTAGATTTTAAAGAAAACGTCTTCTATTGTGGTTGGATGAAGTTGAAGGATACTATTAATGGTTGTAAAGAGTATCATGCCTCAAAACTTGTCATGTTAGATAAAGAGTGAAGTCCACATGGTCAATGAACCTTTATTTTGTGCCTTTTAAAAATTGAAGAAGGTATTATACTCAAAGTCGATAATCAATGAAAATTGACATGTTGTTATGAATTCACCAAAGGGTTTGAGTACTCAAGAAAATCGATGATTATATCAACTAAAGCTTAGGTGGTAGCTTACAGTATAACCTATATTATATCACGCGTGGTAGGTGATAGTTATGAGGACTTAGAGGATGGGTGAAAGAGATTAGTTAGGCAGGGTAGATTAATTAGATTGTTTAAATGTATACGATAGGTGTGAACTATTTAGAGGAGGGGTGAGGTGTATCTCATGGGAGTGCGATACCAGTTTAAATATGAGAGATTCCATATTTCAAAATATAGCATTTGAAGAACTTGCTAAATATTTTCAAAACTCGAGCTCTGACCCGTTTCTCTATTTTTCTCTATATTTCTGTATATGTATATATATTAGGTGTCCAGACATAGGGGCACATGGATGATGATTCTTTCGAGTCAAACGTTGTTGCAACATCTGTGGATACAAGCATGTTTATTTTAGACGTTTCTATCCTTGTGATCTAGATAGGAGGTACTATAAAAATACATGGGATGCTAGCTCAACTGTAGTCATTTCTCCTTTTATCGCATTTTAGTTTGCGAAAATTCGATTTGGTTGTATAATGTTGTATTTCATTTCCGTTGTGGTATATAAACTGTGTGATTTTTTTACTTGGTTGGTTTGGTTAAAAAGATTAGATAAATAAAATTTTGACTCCAGCCTAATAAGTTATTCATAATTAAATTGGTTTTCGACAGTGATTCTGAGAATGAACCATATGACATTCCTATTTTAATCTGATATATGATTAATCACCGAGTATTTTATTAGGCGGGGTGTCATATATCTAAACACAGAGTAAAAAATGCCACTAGAGGGTGAAACCCATAACAACCCCAAAACATCCCTGTAAAAGGCACATACCCCTCACACGGAATCAATGTCACATGTAGGAACTGATCGAGTAGTCACGGGACTTCCGATTTGAGAATATGACGAAAATTTACGAGTATCTATACATAGACTTTAAAACATGCCTCTAGTGCGCAAAAATGCAAAACAACCCCAAAAGGTCCCCATTAGAGGTACGAACACCTCGCAAGGTGCCAGTGAACTCGTAGGAATTGTCCACGTTGTCACGGGACTCCCTATTTGAGAATATGATAAAAATTTACAAATATATGGAATCAAGATTAAAAACATGCTTTAGAGAGAAAAAACTCAAAACAACCACCAAACAATCCCGTTATAGGCACGGGCCCATTGTTATTCCTAGGAACTGTCCGTGTAGTCACAAGACTTTCGGTTTGATAATATGATGTATAAATTTCAAATATCTAAACTCGGGATTAAAAACATGCCGCTATAGGGCAAAAATCCAAAATAAACCCCAAATGGCATTGTGAGAGGCATGAACACCTCGCACGGGGCCAATGTAACTCTTAAGAAGTGAAAATGCTATCATCGGACTCCTGATTTGAGAAAATGATGAAAATTTGCAAATATATAGACTTAGGCTTGAAAACTTTCCACTAGAGGCTGAAAATTTAATACAACCCCCAAATGGCCCTATAAGAGGTATGAATACCTCACACAAGACTAATCTAATTCTTTGGAACTGTCCATGTAGTCACAGGACTTCTGATTTCAGGATATGACAAAAATTTGCAAATACATACACTTATGCTTAAAACATGCCGCTAGAGGGTGAAAAACCAATACAATCACAAAAGGCCCCGAAAGAGGTATGAATATCTTGCATGGGATAAATTTAACTCGTAGGAACTGATCGGGTAGTCACAGGACACCTGATTTAAGAATATGAAGAAAAATTGCAAATATTTGTACTTAGTATAAAAACATGCTTCAAGAGGGAAAAAACAAAAACAAACTTAAATGGCCCCGTATGAGGCACGAACACCTCACATGGGACCAATTTAACTCATAAGAGATGACCACATAGTCACGGGATTACCAATTTTTGAATATGATGGAAATTTACAAATATCTAGACTTGGGCTTAATGCATTCCACTAGAGGGCAAAAACAAAAAAAAAAGTCCCAAAATGGCCCCGGAGAGGAAGAAAACCTCGCACAAAACCAATTTAACTCGTATGAATTGACTACATAGTCATAATACTCTCGATTTAAGGATATGTTGAAAATTTGCAAAAAGCTAAACTTAGGCTTAAAAACATGCCGCTAGAGGGAAAAAACAAAAAATAACCTTGTAAGAGGCATGAATACCTCGCACGGGATGAATATAACTCGTAAGAACTAATAGTGTACTCACGGTGCTATTGGTTTGTGGATATGGTGAAAATTTGCAAATATCTAGACTTAGGCTTAAAAACATGCTACAAGAGGGCAAAACCCAAAATTGCCCTCAAATGGCCACGTAAGAGGGTAAAACACCTCACACGTGACCAATGTAACTTGTGGGAGCTTAATGCATAGTGAAGGGACTATTGGCTTGAGGATATGATGAACTTTTGTAAATACCAAGACTTAGGCTTAAAAACATACCGCTAGAGGGAAAAACCCAAAACAAATCCCAAACGTCCCCATGAGAGTTACAAACACCACGCACGGGACAAATGTAACTCGTAGGAACCGACTGCGTAGTCAAGGGACACATAGTTTAATAATAAGATGAAAATTTTCAAATATCAAGGTTTAGGTTTAAAAACATACCGCTAGAGTGAGAAAACCCAAAACGGCCTCGTAAGAGGCGGGAGACCTCGCAAGGGATCAATGTAACTCGTAAGAACTGATCGCATAGTAACGGGACTCCTAGATTGAGAAAATGATTAAAATTGCAAGTATTTATACTTAGGCTTAAAAACATTCCACTAGATCACAAAAACCTAAAACAAATATTAAACTGTCCCGTAAGAGACACGAACACCTCGTACGGGACAATTTAACTCTTAGGAACTAACAATGTCGTCACGTGACTCTTGATTTGAGGATATGATGAAAATTTCTAAGTATCTAGACTTTGGCTTAAAAACACATTGCTATTGGGTGAAAACCCAAAACAACACCCAAACGGCCCCATTAGAGGCACGAACACCTAGCACGGGATAATATACCTCGTAGGAGCTAACCACATAGTCACGGGACTACCGGTTTGATAAGATGATGAAAATTTTAAAATATGTAGACTTAGGCTTAAAAATATGGCTCTAGGGGAGAAACCTATAACAACCCGTCAATGGCTTTGTAAAAGGCACAAACACCTCGGACGGGATCAATGTAACCCTTACTAATTGATCGCATAGTCACCGTGGTCCCGATTTGAGGATATGTCAAATATTTGTAAATATCTTAACTTTAGCTTAAAAACGTGTTGTAAGAGGGAGAAAAACCAAAACATCCCTGTAAGAGGCGCGTACACATTACACTGGACTAACATAACTCGTAGGAACTAATCGCATAGTCACAGGAATTTCGATTTGAGAATCTGATTAAAACTTGCAAATATCTGGGCTTATGTTTAAAAACATGCCTCTTGAGGGAGAAAATTCAAAATACCGCCCATATGGCCATGTCAGAGGCATGGGCACCTCGCACGGGTCTAGTGTAACTCGTAGGAACTGGTCCCGTAGTCACAGGACTCTCTGTTTGAGGATATGACAAAAAAATTCAAATATATAGACTTAGTCTTAATAACATGCTGCTGGAGGTGAAAAAACCCAAAACATTCCCCAAATATCCGTGTAAGAGGCATGAACATCTTGTACAGGACCAATGTAAATCATAGGAACTGACCTCATAGTTACGAGACTCTCGATTTAAAATTAGGGTGAAAATTTGTAAATATCTATACTTTGGCTTAAAAACATACCGTTAGAGGGTGAAAACCCATAACAATCCTTAAACGACCTTTTAAGAGGCACAAACACCTCGCGTCGGAATAATGTAACTCATAGGAACTTATCATATAATCATGGGACTCCTTATATGAGAATATGATAAAAAATTTCAAATATAGACTAAGGCTTAAAAACATACTACTAGAGGACAAAAACCAAAAATAGCTCCAAATGGCCCCGTTAGAGGCACGAACACCAAGCACGAGACCAATATAACTCGTAGGACTGACCTCGTAGCCATGGTGCTCCCGGTTTGAGGATATGATTAAAATTTGTAAATATCTAGACTTTAGCTTAAAAACATGCTGTTAGAGGTCGAAAACCCAAACAACCCCAAATATCCCCGTAAGAACGAACACTTCGCACAGGACCAATGTAACTCGTACGAACTCATCGAGTAGTCACGAAACTCTTGCTTTGAGAATCTAAGGAAAATTTGCAAATGTCTATACTTAGACTTAAAAAGATGGCGCTAGAGGACAAAAACCCAAAACAACCCCAAAAACAGTCTCGTAAGAGGCACGAACACCTCGCACGGGACCATAGTAACTCGTAGGAACTAACCGCATTATCACTTAACTCCCTTTTTGAGAATATGATGAAAATTTCCAAATATCTAGACTCACCCTTAAAAACATGCCGGTAAGTGGAAAAAACCTATAACTGACACCAAATGGTCCCGTAATAGGTACGAACACCTCACATGGGACAAATGTGACTCGTAGGAACTGACCGCACAGTTACGGGACTTTCGATTTGAGAATATTATTAATAGTTACAAATATCTAGACTTAGACTTAAAACATGCCTGTAATACCCCGTATTTCTGAATATTCCATTTAATTAGATTCGAGAATTAAATGAGAAAATATCGTCTTGATTTAAATTACGTAAGAGTAGTAACTTAAAGAGTTTTATTTAAAATTGTAATTATGGTAAATAGTGACTTAACGCGTGTAGACCGTGTTGGGGTGAGAACGAGTAATATTTTTTAAGTGACTCAAATGATAATTTAGAGGTCACCAATGAGTCCGAAAGGGTCAAATTAGTCAAAATAGTATACCCGGGGGTACTAGTTGAGTCCCGGGGCAATTTTGGACTAAACCGAGACCGTTCGGGGGCGTTTTGGTCTTTTAACATAAGAGGGTATGGAGACCTACGAAATTGAGAGTTTTATATCAGTCGTATGATAGATGAATTAGGGTTAGAACACCCATGACAACACCAATACCATTAGAGAGAGGAGAGGCACCACTTCCTAAAGCAAAAAGAAGATTTGGGAAGGATTCAAAGGGGTTTCTACCATCAACTTGTTGGGGAAGAAGGATTGAAGGATGAAGATCATCAATCATCAACAAGAACCATGAAATCAAATCCTACTGATCATAAGGCAAGTTGTTTATTGCAAAAAAAATTTATAAAGTTATAATACCCATGTGTAGGGTTTTTGTATAGTTTTGTTTAAATCAATATTTTGATTGGAGAAAGATGATATTTATGCATGTTGGGATAGGAATCGCACGTAGAATGATTTAAACTATGTAGAGGATTAATATTCAGATTAGACTTGATGATTTTCGGAATAAAAATCTGGATTTTGAATGATAATATGGGAAGAACACCATAACTAGCGTTTCAAGAAATTCTGGGTTTTAATTCATTATTTCTTTAAAGTAATTGGAGTTTTGATGTAATTGACATGTTAGAAACTGTCCTAGTATATGTGTAAATATGTTAGGATCGTTGGGTAAAAGTTTGGTGGACAATAATGGAGTTTGGAAGTTTGTTAATGGAGGAGAGGATCAACGAAGAAGACAAACTGTGTCTGTCCCTGTTCGATCGATCGATCGATCTTGAACTATCGATCGATCGACTATGTCGATCGATCGAACCCAGCCGTCGATCGATCGACGCAAGCTGTTTTCTCGAAAATTTTGTGTTTAATCCTTCGTTGAGTTCGGGAATGAATGGGTATTCTAGGATTTACATTATACTGATATGGGAGTAAGAATAAGACCAGTAGGTATATTATTGAGGTCCAATAAGGCCATTGGGTGTAGGGCTTGGATTATGGACCGAGGAGAATAATCCGATTTAGTAGAGTGTCGGGGACTTCGAAAATTGAGTTACGGGGCGAAGTAAATTCAATTTAAGTAATAGACCAGTAGGGTAAGCAATAACTACTGAAATTATATGTAAGGGGTAACTAGGACCCTTAGAGTTGTGTGAATACTCAAATAAATACGATTAATGAGATAAATCGTAAAGCGAATATTGTACGGTAAATATATGAGATTAAAATATTACGTACGTATATGATTAATAGGTCGGGCGTGTACCTACTGAATATTGTGATCTTTTAGGTAGAGAGATTATACCTAAATTAATTATGTTAGGGTCGATGAGACATTCCGAACTAACATAAAGTTATTATAAGTTTGGGGTCGATGATAAATACCGAACCAAACTTTGAACTGGTGTCGCGATGAGAGAGTCCCGAACCAGAATATGTGTATATATATATTTTAAAATAATTGGGGTCGATGTATCATGCCGAACCAATTCTTACTTGGCGTCGATGAATCATTCCGAACCAAGAGTCCTTTATGTGTATAAAAGGGGCAAAATAGCAGTGACTAATATTTAGTATATATTGTGTGTGAAATATATATACCTGATGATATTCTACTTCCGTGTATTAGTAGATTGATATATTGTGTATTTAAAGATACATACTGAATTGGTAAGTTAAGTAGTGAAACTTAATTTCAAAATGAACCTTTAGATAGAGAAAATCTATTTAATAATTCAAGTAGCGAAACTTAATTACATAAGTGGGAAAGTCAACTATTGTGAAAATTGTAGTAATTTTAGTAGTGAAGCTAAATGAGAAGTCTTGAAAAATAACATAAATGAAATGTTACTTGAGAATTAATTAACATACGTGAGATGTTAGTAAAACGGTTGTACTGTATGGGCGGTACTGGAACTTGGGTACAGATAAGTTCAGTTTACTACTTTGGTTTTAGTTAGCTTGAGAAGTATGGCTAGACAAACTATGTGTGGAACGTTAGGTGTTGACCAAAGATGGGGGGTGAGTTAACTCAAGAGAGTGTACGAGAACCTAACATGTGTAATCAATAACCGCATTTTATATTGTGATAAACGCTTGCTAAATATTTTCAAAATGTTTTGAGTACTAACTCTTGCTATAAAATATTTTCAAAACCTTTTAGGTGTCCAGCCACAGGGACGCCATGTGTGATGATTCCATTCCAGACTCGGAGCTGTAGCACAGTGGATGCTTACAGGATTTGACTAGACGATATCTCTCATTCAGATCTAGCACAGGATCTCGCACTCTTCTATGTATGGACTTGTGGTCCGGTATTAGTCCCAGATGTTAGTTTCAGACTAGAGGTTATTCTATTGTTGTTTGGAATTTTTAGCCGATGGTTTATTCGGTAATACTTTTGTTCTGTTGTACTTTTACTTTGATGTTTGAATTATAGTACATGATTATTTGTACTTTGTTCCGCATGGTCGATTTTTCTGTTTTAAGAAAGATAAAATTTGGCACTGGTCTAATTTTACTTAGGGGATTAGTAATTAAAAAGTTTTCGACAGTGATGCTAAGAATGAACCATTTGAGAAACCTGTTATAATTTAATGAAGGCCTGATCACCCGATGTTTAATTATCCGGGGTGTCACAGATGGTATTAGAGCATCAGGTTCTAGTGTCCATAGGATCTATACGGCTTACTATGTTTTCAGCGTATCGTTTGATTGATATAGAGCCCTATCTTAGGATGATTGTACTCCTCTACGTACGTAGTTTACGTTCTCCTGCTATTTAATAGACGTAGTGTTATATTTGTACGAGTCCGATTGGGCACGGTACGTCGAATATGGTGGTAGGTCCAGCATTGGCGTTAGCAGGAATACAGGAGGGAGGAGCTCGGCATAAAGCATGGGGTGTTCGAAGATGGCAATCATAGGAGAGATGACCGTGGTCGAGGTTACTCCTAGAGGGTAATGGAAGTAACTGCTGCAAGGGTTGTTGAGGCATAGCAAGCATTTTCCAAGTGTCGCGACGGCAAGAGGGATGCTAGTCTAGACCTCCCAATGCAGTGATAGTGGGAGTAGGTCTGAAGAAAATTTGATGAGAACGAGCCGTAAATGTGATAAAACGGCGACTGTGCATGTTAACCAATGGAAGTAGTATGTCCAGAGGTTTTGGAATTTGGGACGGAGTAGAAATACTCAGAAGTGAAAAAAAAAATTGAGTAAATTTTCAGGCAACGTGGCGGGGATACCAGTCACTACATTCGGACCGAGGGTCCATATATATAAATAGAAGAACTTTACGTATAGTTTAACCGCAAAGTTCTCCAATGATGATTCAGAAGCATAGTGAATGGGAATATATGAACCCCTCACTTGAAAGCTTAGTAGAGGCCAATCGTGAGAGGGAAATTTATCCTGTGAAGTGAACTTGTACCGATGAGATAGGTATCAGGGAAAAGAGCCCTTGAGAAAATGGACTCTCAAGTTATAGCTCGCAATTTTTGGTAAAACTCTTCTTGAACGACTTATGTATATGAAGACAATATGGTACTTCCTACAAGGTTGAGGTTAATGCTCCTGGGTGGGTGGAGCTAAGGGAGTTTAGAGATTTAGTCAAAGAGTAAGACTGAATGTAATGGGGCTGGTGCAAGCCATAAGTGGAAACCCACTAGAGGATTTAATGATTAGATCCTAAGTTGGGACTGTTAAGTCCCAGAGTGCGTTCCTCTTGGTCAGCAGAACTAAGGGAACGAAGATGATAGTGTTCAGGATCGAGACTACCCAATCCGAGAGGAGGGGTACCCAAACCGGTCAGCATGGCCTGGAGTCAGGAATTTTTGAAAAGATGTCTAGTGTGGATTCTAGGGCCACGTGTTTTATTTTTTAGCTGGAAGTTATTTGAAGAAATAATAACTCCAATAAGTTTTGCATTCTGGAGAGGACAAGCGTGTTATGTCCGGGAACCATCTAAATCACCAGAGCGATGTATAAGGAAGTATATGAGTTTTAGCCTCGAGTGAATGGGGTATATGACGACTCCTCACCTGAAAAAGGGTCGAGTTGTCATTATTCATCAAAATGTGAGAAACTTCGGAGATTATGAACATCTCTTAGTAATTGATTTCGGTGTGTGGGAACCTAAATGATGTGAGTCAAGATATGTAGTATTACCGCTGAGCGGAGAGATCGAGCTCACCGTTGTATTTAGTGCTTAAGACTTAGTGATAGCATAAGCGCGGTGCCACTTGACTCCGTTAGAAACATTGGAGTATGGTTGCACATATTGTCGAGGAATCGAATTTGAGTATCTTGACTATGTGGTGTTCCGACAATGCTCAGTAAGAATACATGGGGAGAAGTCCCTTGTTTAAGTTCGGTTGCGAAAGGGAATACGACTAAATTTTTGCACGTCAGGAGAAGTGGCATTGTTAGATGCTAGGGCATCAGTGGAGCCGGTAGTGTTGAAGAGAAACACTGAAAGGCTTACCTCACCACGAAGGGATAAGTGGGACTTTGTAGGCAAGGATTTGATTTTCGGCCTATAGGGTATTGAGAATACCCACAAGATTGTAGTCACATCGTGTAGACCAGGCAGGAGTTGAAGAAAAGCATGATACGGGTGCGACATTTGCAATGTTTTTGCAAATGTGCACGGAGAAAAGGGTGTATGGGCGCCCTAGTCAATTGGATTACTTAGACATCCGAGATAGAGGGATGCGGAATATGTTTGGTACGACGGTGGGGAAAATAGGAAACAAGTCATATCGATGAAATGGGTTGAACGTCATGGGAGATTGACGATAATCCAAGATTATATGTGCTGAGAGATCCAGCACACCCTATGGGATGAAAGTCGGTGGGAAACCGTTCAAAGATTATCTCTTGATATGGGAGACCTAATTGTGGTGAAGAAGTAGCGCAAATGCTACTTGACAGAGTGTTGTGAATGACTTACGTGTTACTAAAATGTTGATCCTTATAAAGTAACTAACCCAAAAAAAAAAGTGCGCCAATTGCGAAGAGTGCAAGGATTGTAAAGTATAATAAACTCGGAGAGAAAGGGGAATAGAGTACCACTTCAGGAAAGATGAAGTAAGTGGGAAGCGATGTTGAGGAGAGACGTAGTGAGATTATCTCCAGATACACCTCTAGTTAATAGACAAGTTAGAATCGAAATGAACAACTGGAATGTGGTAGTGAACCCACATTTCCAATGATGGAGTGAGGAGTCAGACTCATAAATTATTGATGGGTTGTGAACATCATAATTAAGCCAACATTTCGTTGGGGGTAGCGAAATGGGGTGACCGGGATGGATTAGTATGTAGTTGAAAAGGGAGAGTGCAAGGTGCCGCTCTACATGATTGTGAATCAGGATGAAATCCTAAAATTCCACCCTGTGAGAGAAAGTCAGGAAGGAATAGAGATAAAGTTTTATTTTGAGTACGTTGTGCTACCTACAACTCAATGTTAGTGAGAAAGAATGATGATATGCCCTTATGATAGTGGAAATTTTGGAGAAGCCCACTGATCAATTAATAGGTTGAATGTATGCCTATAAGAGCATATTTATAGATAGAGTGAGTGCCTATATGGACTGTACATGAGGATTAGGTTCGTGGGTACCGATTACGAACAATACATGTACTTTGGGTGTGGTTCGAGGAGACATTTCAAACCTTTAGTCCTTAACGCGTGATATGAGGACATTCTATTAGAGTGTGACATTTTAAAGTATATGAAATGTGAAATATATGGCTCACAATTGTCTACTCATGTGCGATGAGATATATATACACATATTGGTGCTCGAGATGTGATCCCGAGACAAGTAATTAATAACTAGTGGTGATCGAGGTGGAATTCCGAGCCAATAAACCCAAAAGTGTTATAGAAGGGGGTGATTATAAAATAAGTGTTGGTAGTATATGTTATGTGTAAGATATATATACCTATTGATTTTTACTACTTATGTGCGATAGTAAGTGTGCTTAATCTCTGTATTGGGGTCGATGATGTTCCGGACCAATACATGGGGGATCGATTTGGGGCCGATATTTTTTTTGAACCAAATCAATGATAAATATTGGGATCGACGGAAGGTATGAACCGACATGTGCATTACATTTACCTTGGGGTCGAGGAATTCCTGGACCAATGTAAATGATAAGATTATTGGGGCCGATGATTTTTTTTGCCGGACCAATTTTTCCTTAAAGTATATATAGTGTGTGAAATATATACCTTATAATATTCTACTTATGAGTGATAGTAGACACTTAGATGTTATATAGAGATATACATCAAATGGGTAAATTAAGTAGGGAGAAACTTAATTTCAAGAATTAACGTTGGATTGGGAAAATCTATGAAGAAATTAAGTAGTGGGACTTAATTATGATATGTGCGGCGTGGGTAACGTGCAATAAGAAATTATGATGAAATGGTCATGTGCTTGGGATGACCGTTAGGATATTATGATTTGGTATTGGGTATTAGAGGGTGCAATTATATTTAAGGTCCTTAGCCTTAATACCAGCCTTATCCAAATTTCGAGGACGAAATTCCTATGCAAGGGGGGAAGTATGTAATACCCCGTATTTCTGAATATTCCATTTAATTAGATTGGAGAATTAAATGAGAAAATATCGTCTTGATTTAAATTACGTAAGAGTAGTAACTTAAAGAGTTTTATTTAAAATTGTAATTATGGTAAATAGTTACTTAACGCGTGTAGACCGTGTTGGGGTGAGAACGAGTAATATTTTTTAAGTGACTCAAATGATAATTTAGAGGTCACCAATGAGTCCGGAAGGGTCAAATTAGTCAAAATAGTATACCCGGGGGTACTAGTTGAGTCCCGGGGCAATTTTGGACTAAACCGAGACCGTTCGGGGGCGTTTTGGTCTTTTAACATAAGAGGGTATGGAGACCTACGAAATTGAGAGTTTTATATCAGCCGTATGATAGATGAATTAGGGTTAGAACACCCATGACAACACCAATACCATTAGAGAGAGGAGAGGCACCACTTTCTAAAGCAAAAAGAAGATTTGGGAAGGATTCAAAGGGGTTTCTACCATCAACTTGTTGGGGAAGACGGATTGAAGGATGAAGATCATCAATCATCAACAAGAACCATGAAATCAGATCCTACTGATCATAAGGCAAGTTGTTTATTGCAAAAAAAATTTATAAAGTTATAATACCCATGTGTAGGGTTTTTGTATAGTTTTGTTTAAATCAATATTTTAATTGGAGAAAGATGATATTTATGCATGTTGGGATATGAATCGCATGTAGAATGATTTAAACTATGTAGAGGATTAATATTCAGATTAGACTTGATGATTTTAGGAATAAAAATCTGGATTTTGAATGATAATATGGAAGAACACCATAACTAGGGTTTCAAGAAATTCTGGGTTTTAATTCATTATTTCTTTAAAGTAATTGGAGTTTTGATGTAATTGACACGTTAGAAACTGTCCTAGTATATGTGTAAATATGTTAGGATCGTTGGGTAAAAGTTTGGTGAACAATAATGGAGTTTGGAAGTTTGTTAATGGAGGAGAGGATCAACGAAGAAGACAGACTGCGTCTGTCCCTGTTCGATCGATCGATCGATCTTGAACTATCGATCGATCGAACCCAGCCGTCGATCAATCGACGCAAGCTGTTTTCCCAAAAATTTTGTTTTTAATCCTTCGTTGAGTTCGGGAATGAATGGGTATTCTAGGATTTACATTATACTGATATGGGAGTAAGAATAAGACCAGTAGGTATATTGTTGAGGTCCAATAAGGCCATTGGGTGTAGGGCTTGGATTATGGACCAAGGAGAATAATCCGATTTAGTAGAGTATCGGGGACTTCGGAAATTGAGTTACGGGGCAAAGTAAATTCAATTTAAGTAATAGACCAGTAGGGTAAGCAATAACTACTGAAATTATATGTAAGGGGTAACTAGGACCCTTAGAGTTGTGTGAATACTCAAATAAATACGATTAATGAGATAAATCGTAAAGCGAATATTGTACGGTAAATATATGAGATTAAAATATTACGTACGTATATGATTAATAGGTCGGGCGTGTACCTACTGAATATTGTGATCTTTTAAGTAGAGATATTATACCTAAATTAATTATGTTAGGGTCGATGAGACATTTCGAACTAACATAAAGTTATTATAAGTTTGGGGTCGATGAGAAATACCGAACCAAACTTTGAACTGGTGTCGCGATGAGAGAGTCCCGAACTAGAATATGTGTATATATATATTTTTAAAATAACTGGGGTCGATGTATCATGCCGAACCAATTCTTACTTGGGGTTGATGAATCATTCCGAGCCAAGAGTCCTTTATGTGTATAAAAGGGGCAAAATAGCAGTGACTAATATTTAGTATATATTGTGTGTGAAATATATATACCTGATGATATTCTACTTCCGGTTATTAGTAGATTGATATATTGTGTATTTAAATATACATACTGAATTGGTAAGTTAAGTAGTGAAACTTAATTTCGAAATGAACCTTTAGATAGAGAAAATCTATTTAGTAATTCAAGTAGCGAAACTTAATTACATAAGTGGGAAAGTCAACTATTGTGAAAATTGTAGTAATTTTAGTAGTGAAGCTAAATGAGAAGTCTTGAAAAATAACATAGATGAAATGTTACTTGAGAATTAATTAACATACGCGAGATGTTAGTAAAACGGTTGTACTGTATGGGCGGTACTGGAACTTGGGTACAGATAAGTTCAGTTTACTACTTTGGTTTTAGTTAGCTTGAGAAGTATGGCTAGACAAACTATGTGTGGAACGTTAGGTGTGCACCAAAGATGAGGGGTGAGTTAACTCAAGAGAGTGTACGAGAACCTAACATGTGTAATCAATAACCGCATTTTATATTGTGATAAATGCTTGCTAAATATTTTCAAAATGTTTTGAGTACTAACTCTTGCTATAAAATATTTTCAAAAACTTTTAGGTGTCCAGCCACAGGGACGCCATGTGTGATGATTCCATTCCAGACTCGGAGCTGTAGCACAGTGGATGCTTACAAGATTTGACTAGACGATATCTCTCATTCAGATCTAGCACAGGATCTCGCACTCTTCTATGTATGGACTTGTGGTCCGGTATTAGTCTCAGATGTTAGTTTTAGACTAGAGGTTATTCTATTGTTGTTTGGGATTTTTAGCCGATGGTTTATTCGGTAATACTTTTGTTCTGTTGTACTTTTACTTTGATGTTTGAATTATAGTACATGATTATTTGTACTTTGTTCCGCATGGTCGATTTTTCTGTTTTAAGAAAGATAAAATTTGGCACCGGTTTAATTTTACTTAGGGGATTAGTAATTAAAAAGTTTTCGACAGTGATGCTAAGAATGAACCATTTGAGAAACCTGTTTTAATTTAATGAAGGCCTGATCACCCGATGTTTAATTAGGCGGGGTGTCACAATGCCACTATAGGAAAAGAGTCCAAAATATCCCCAAACGTCCCCATAAGAGGCGAGCACATCTTGCACAGGACCAATGTAACTCCTAGGAATTGACCATGTAATCACGGGACTCTCGAATTAAGAATATGATTAAAATTTGCCAATATATATACTTAGGCTTAAAATATGTTGGTAGAGGACAAAAACCCAAAATAGCCCCAAAACGGCACCTTCAGAGGCACGAACACCTCGAAGGTGCCAATGTAACACCTAATAATTATCCACGTCGTCACGGGACTCCTAATTTGTGAATATGATGAAATTTTTTAAATATCTAGAGTGAGGCTTAAAAACATGCTTTAGAGGGTGAAAACCCAAAATATCTCGCAAACGGCCCAGTCAAAGGCATGAACATCTTGCACGGGGCCAATGTAACTCATAGGAATTGTCGTGCAGTCATGAGACTCCTGGTTTGAGAATATGATGAAAAATGTTTAAATATCTAGACACATGGTTAAAAACATACCCTAAAGGGAGAAAACCCAAAACAACCCCCCAATGCCACAGTGAGAGGCACAATCACCTTGCACGGGGCCAATATAACTCTCAGGCTCTGACCATATTTCCACGGGACTCCTAATTTGAGAATATGACAAAAATTTACCAATATCGAGACTTAGGCTTGAAACCATGCCGCTAGAAGGCAAAAACCCAAAACAACCCTCAAACGACCCCATAAGAGGTTAAAACACCTCGTAGGGGACCGAAGTAACTTGTAGGAGATGACCGTGTAGTGACGGGACAACTGGTTTGAGAATATGTTAAAAATTGAAAATATCTATACTCGGGATTAAAAACATGCCGCTAGAAGGCAAAAATTCAAAACAAATCCCAAACGGCCTCGTGAGAGTGATAAACACCTTGCAGGGAACCAATGTAACTCGTAGGAACTGACCACGTAGTCATGGGACTTCTAGTTTGAGAAAATGATGAAAATTTGTAAATATCTGGACTTAGTCTTAAAAATATACCGCTAGAGGGTAAAAACCCAAAACGGCCCGTAAGTGGCACAAATGCCTCGAACGGGACTAATGTAACTCATATGAACTGATTGCATAGTCACAGAACTCCCATATAGTAGCACACTCAAAGGCTCTATGACCCCTACCGTCGCACTCAAAGCATCTCTCACTTTCTTTCTTAGGAGGATCTTTAAAAACTTTTTCATTTTTCTTTTCAAACTTATTTTCTCAAACTTCTTTTTATCTCTAAAATTACCATTTTTCTTGAATTTGAGAATTCTCTTGAAATTTTTAGCAAAAAGGGCCAAATAATCTAAGTCAAAATCACACTCAGAATCTGACTTATCTGTCTCTCTTTTTGTAGATGACTCTCCCCTCTTTCTTGCCGACCCCTCACTCTTTCTCTCTTGGGCATTAAGTGCAATTCCCTTATCTTTAGACTTTAGGATACATATCAATTTCATATGTTTGCAAGTCTCCTACAAGTTCCTGCAATTTTAGCGTATTTAAATTACCCATAGAATTTAACACATTGACTATAGGGATAAAACGCTTAGGCAGAGAATGAAGAATCTTTTTTATCAAGGCTTAGGCTAAAAAACATTCGGCTGGAGGGTGAAAACCCAAGATAAGTCTCAACCGGTCCTGTAAGAGGCACGAACACCTCCCACGAGACTAATTTTACTCGTAGGAATTGATCGCATAGTCATGGGACTCCAAGTTTGAGGATATGATGAAATTTTTTAAATATCTAGACTTAGTCATAAAAACTCGTCGCTATAGGGTGAAAATCCAAAACAACCCCCAAACGGTCCCATTAGAGGTGCAAATACCTTGTATGGGATAATGTAACTCGTAGGAACTAAACACATAGCCAAGGGACTCCCGAATTGAGAAGATATTGAAAAATTGAAAATATGTAGACTTAGGCTTAAAAACATCGCCCTAGAGGGCAAGAACCTACGACCACTTGCAAACGGCCACGTAAAAGGAACAAAAATCTCACACAGGAGCAATGTAACCCTTAGGAATTGTAGTTTAGTCACGGTGATCTCGGTTTGAGGATATCTTGAAATTTTGAAAATATCTAGACTTAGTCTTAAAGACATACCATAAAAGGGTGAAAGTTTGAAACATCCCCATAAGAGGCACGAACACCTCACATGGGACAAATGTAACTCGTAGTAAATAACCACGTAGTCATGGGAATTTTGATTTGAGAATATGATTTTGGCTTGAAAACATGTCATTAGAGGTCAAAAATCCAAAATAGCCCCAAACCGCCCTGTGAGAGGCACGAACACCAAGCATGGGACCAAAGTAACTCGTAGGACTAATCGTGTAATCATGTTGCTACCGATTTTAGGATATGACAAAAAATTGTAATGATCTAGACTTAAGCTTAAAAACATGTTGCTAGAGGGTGAAACCCCAAACAACCCCCAAATGGTCTCGTAAGAGTTACAAACACCTCGTACGGGACCAACATAACTCATAGAAACTGACTGAGTTTTCATGGGTCTAGTGGTTTAAGAATCTGAGAAAAATTTACAAATATCTAGATTTAGACATAAAAAGATTCCGCAAGAGGGGAAAACCCAAAATATCCCCCAAACAGCCCCGTAAGATAGATGAAGACCTCACACAGGACCATGTAACTCGTAGAAACTGACCACATAGTCACGAGACTCCCGATTTGAGAATATGACAAAATTTTGAAAATATCTAGACTTAGAAATAAAAACATCCCGCAATAGGGAAAAAACCCAAAACCACCCTCATTGTCCGCATAGTCACGAACACCTCGCATGGGACCAATAAAACTTATAAAAAATCGCCACATAGTCACTGGAGGCTTAAGAATGTGCTGAAATTTTGAAAGTATCTAGACTTAGACTACAAAACATGTCGTTAGAGGGAGGTAACCCCAAATATCCCCCAAACAACCTTATAAGAGGCACTGACACCTTGTACGGGACCAATGTAACTTGTGGGAATAGACTACATAGTCACGAGACTCCTGATTTCAGGATATGATGAAAATTTACAAATATATCTATATTTAGGCTTAAAAACATGCCTCTAGAGGACAAAAACCCTAAAAAGCCCTCAAATGGCTCTGTAACTAGGCACAAACACCTTGCACGGGACCAATTCAACTTGTAGGAAATAACTGCATATTCACTGGACTTTCGGTTTGAGGATATATAAAAAATATACAAATATCTAGGCTTGGGCTTAAAAATACGCCCCTAGTGGGAAAACTAAAATAACCCCCAAATGACCCCATAAGAGGCACAAACACCTCGCACGGGACCAATGTAACACGCAAGAACTAACTGTGTAGTCACGGGACTCCTGATTTGAGAATATGATGAAAATTTATAAATATCTTTACTTAGGCTTAAAAACATGGCGCTAGAGGGAAAAAACCTAAAACCGCCCTTAAACGCCTCGCATGGGACAAATGTTGTTCGTAGGAACTGACCGCCTAGTGACGGTGCTCCCGATTTGAGGATATGATGAAAATTTACAAATACCTGGACTTATTCTTAATAACATGTTGTTTGAGGGTGAAAACCCAAAACATACCCGTAAAAGTCACAAAAA
This sequence comes from Sambucus nigra, assembly GCA_949130495.1. NCBI lineage: Eukaryota > Viridiplantae > Streptophyta > Magnoliopsida > Dipsacales > Adoxaceae > Sambucus > Sambucus nigra. The sequence goes on along the minus strand of OX422214.1, from coordinate 132,909,403 downwards.
CCTCGTACGGGACTAATGTAACTCCTAGGAACTGACCACATAGTCACGAAACTTTCGATTTGAGAATATGATTAAAATGTGATAATTTCTAGACTTAGGCTTAAGAATATGCCACTAGAGGGAGAAACTCAAAAAAACTTCCATACGGCCCCGTAAAAGGCATGGACATCTCGCACGAGAATGAAGTAACTAGTGGAAACTAATCAGGTAGACACGGGATTATTGGTTAAAGAATATGACGAAAATTTTCAAATATCTATACTTCGACTTAAAAATATTCCTCTATAGGGATAAAACCCAAAGCAACACCAAATAGCCCCATAAATGGCATGAAAACCTTACATGTGACTTAAAAATATGCTGCTATAGGGATAAAACCCAAAACAACCCCCAGATGGAACCATGAAGGCACAATCACCTCACACGAGGCCAATCAAACTCTTAGAAACTGAATGCGTTTCCATGGGAATCCCGATTTGAGAATAGGATTAAAATTCATTAATATCTAGACTTAGGCTTAAAACATACCACAAGATGATGAAAATTTGAAACATCCCTGTAAGAGGCACGAACACCTCACACAAGACTAATGTAACTCGTAGGAACTAACCGCTTAACTCGTAGTAATTGATCAAGTAGTCACGAGTCTCTCAATTTGAGAATATGATAAACAATTTACAAATATCTTGACTTTGGCTTAAAAATATGCCACTAGAGGGAAAAAACCTAAGATAGTCCCAAACGGGCCCGTTAGAGGCACATACACCTTGTACAAGACCAACCTAACTCATAGGAACTGGCTGTGTAGTCACGAGACTCCTAGATAAAGAATATGAGTAAAATTTCCAAATATATAGAATTAGTCTTACAAATATTCCTCTAGAGGGCAAAAACTCAAAACAGATAGTAAACAGTCATGTTAGAGGCATGACACCTCATACGGATCCAATTTAAGTTGTAATAACTGACAGTATTGTCATGGGACTCCTGGTTTAATGATATGCCTAAGAATTAAAAATATCTAGACTAAGGCCTAAAAACACGTCGTTAGAAGGAAAAAATCAAAAACAGCCCCCAAACGGCTCGTAAGAGACACGAACACCTCACATGGAACAAATATGACTTATAGGAATTGACTACATAGTCATGGTGCTCCCGATCTGAGGATATAATGAAAATTTTCATACATGTGGATGTAGGTCTAAAAATAGGTCGTTAGCACTGCAAAACACAAAACATTCCTCAAATGACCCTATATGAAGCACAAACCCCTTGCACGAGACCAATGTAACTCGTAGGAACTGATCACGTAGTTACGCTACTCCCGATTTGAAGATGTGATGAAATTTTTTAAATATATAAGGCTTAAAAACATGTGGCTAAAGGGAAAAAACTAAAATAGCCCCATAACGTCCTTGTGAGAGGCACAAACACCTCGTACTAGACAAATTTAACTCGTAGGAACTGATTGTGTACTCATAGTGCTCTCGGTTGGAGGATGGGATAAAATTTGCAAATATCTATACTTAGGCTTAAAAACATGCCTCTACGGGGCGAAAGCCCCAAACATCCACTAAACGGTCTCGTAAGAGGCACGAACACCTTTCACGGGATGAATGTAGTTTGTAGGAACTGATCGCATAGTCACAATACTCTCGATTTCAGAATGCGGTGAAAATTTGCAAATATCTAGATTTAGGCTTAAAAACATTCCGCTAGCGGGCGAATACTCAAAACAACCCCCAAACGGTCCTGTGAGAGGCACAGACACCTCGTACGGGACCAATATAACTCAAGGAACTGATCGCGTAGTCACGGGATTTTACATTTGAGAATATGATAAAAGTATTCAAATATCTAGACTTACGCTTAAAAACATCCCTCTAGAGGGCAAAACCCCATATAGCTTAACTATGTCCCCATAGTTCATAGAAATTTTTTAAAAAAACTACACTTAGTTTGATTTGTAAATGTTTAGTTTGATTTCTGAATGTTTAATTCGAATTATGAACATTTAGTATGATTTATGAATGTTTAGCATGATTTATGAGTTAAATAGGATGGAACGGTGATTTACTTTGAATAGTCGACTCCATGGTTACAATATTACTTAATTTTATTTTCTACATGCGAGTTTTTTTTTTTTTGGGGGGGGGGGGGGGGGGGGACTGCCGAAAAATAAATATTATTTTTTATCAAATGGACATGGTCATGGCCCAAATCCGTGACCCCCAATTTTCAAAAGAAACATATAAAAACATTGTCATGGTCTTGGACCATGACAATGTTTTTATTTTTTATTTTAAAAAATAATTGGGGGTCATGGATTTTGGTCTTGAACCATTTTCAATGTCATCCCACACATGGTCACAACCATGAAGCCAAATACTGTCCCATAGAGGAGATTGTGACCCTTATTTAGGGTCACAAATGAAGTTCGTAACCACAGTTTTTAGTCATGGTAAAAATGGTCGCAAACCTCGGCAGTGACCTGAAGCCCTGTTCACGGCCTAGGTCTGTGACCATCTTCGATATATGATGTAGTGAAGTGAAGTAAAACATGTGGATATACACAAGTGAAATGTGGCATGGATATATGTACAAAGAGGAGAATACATGGGTAAATCATAGATATACACACGTGAATAAATCATGGTAACATGGATAAGTAAAGTAATATGGATAGTAAATGCGTATATGTATTAGTAAGCATGAAGTACAAGGCATATACAAGTGAGTAAGGCATGGATATATACAATTGATATGGAGCATGTGATAGAAAAAATGGTATATACGTGTGATAAAAGGATAAGCATGATAAGGAGAAATATACATGGATGGTGTAAGATGAATAAGGTATATAAAACATATCATAATAATAATAATAATAATAATAATAATAATAATAATAATAATAATAATAATAATAATAATAATAATAATAATAATAATAATAATAATAATAATAATAATAATAATAATAATAATAATAATAATAATAATAATAATAAGAAGAAGAAGAAGAAGAAGAAGAAGAAGAAGAAGAAGAAGAAGAAGAAGAATAGACAAGAGAAAATATATACAAATGCAGAAAATTAACTAGGAGAAAAAAAAATAAAACCCGTGTAAATAAAGTCTAGTCTTCAAAATAAAAGTTCCTATATGAGTCGCCACTGTAGCCATCCCAACCCCTCACTTCCATCGGCGCTCGCGCGTGGAGGGAGATCATGTGTGACACACCCCAACCCAGTGACTTATAATTAAGTTTAAAAGTCAAAGTGAGTCAAACCATGATTAATTTAACCAAACCATAAACACGAGTTTTAATTTAAGAGTCATCATTCTAAATCCATATAACTGAAAACCATTTTACAACATCAGATTAGTCAAGCCCATACAAACTTCCTTGAAGGATAATATAACTTAATTACATCATTTACATCTAAACAAAATCCATGCTTCTCCCATTCCTGTCTAACCCAACACGACCTCCTAGATTTGGCTGTGACATCGTGTCACCTGAAAAAAATGTGAACATACGAACCGTGATCAAAATAGCCCAGTGAATGCATCACTACTATACTACTGTATGAATTTAAATGCACTAAATCATGTCCATATAATTATGTATTAACTTATCCGGCTTATTCATAATTGATGACCTAACTTTCCGAATCATGATTCACATATCTTGTCTGTAATAGACAATTCTCCCCATTCGTGGTCGAGGAGTAACCCCTTGTCATTAATAGACAAATCTCCCCCATTACTGGTCGGGGAGTAACCTCCCATATCGAAAAACTGAAATGAGAAATTTCATAGTCATTATATTTTGATCATATCAATAACACGATACAAACATCTCTTTCAATTGAGCACACTCACCTTGGTTGACAACTATGTATTCATGTTTCCTTCGGGTGGAGTTGAACTGGTTTGATTAGACCTTAAACCTGTCAATGAAACTAAATTAGTACTAAATCTCAATCATAAGTATTATCCTAACATAATTATGTAACTTTCAATGACTATACAACAACAATGTAATTCCACTTAAGTCACAGTCCATGAAACATGAGTAAAGACAAAACAATGGTATACATGTTGATAAAGTTATGAACATTTAATCATAGGAAATAAATCATAAGGGATTTATAACTAAAACCAAGTAAATATGAAATCACACTTCTCAATGTATATACACATGAAACATATACTCAAAATACTCTTTGGAAAGAGGAGATAACAATATTCTTTCATGGGGTATCCAGTATGGCCTCAAATTATTGTCCTCTATACTCAACCATACTATATTCCTAAATTGTTTAAATAAAGGTGTACAACCTTATAAATATGAAAACATATATGAATATACTTTCCATTACAAGTGACGGTGTAATTTTTAAGCTTCCTAGAGCAAGTTATGACCATTTCTTTACAACACAAGAAATCTGCCCTACATGCTCCTCTATTGTTCCTTCAATTTCCAAGAATTTTAATAATTTTTATCCAACATACATTTTCATTATTGTCAACCCATTTTCATTAAACATAATTAATAGTACATAATTAAAGTTTCATAATTTTTTGACTTCATTTGCTATGTCAAAAGATTGACCAAACTCAGGGCACACCGAAATGAAATATACAAACAACAATTATGCACCAAATTAAAATAGTCATTAAGGCCTAACCACAAGTAGATAAATTCTAATATTTAGATATGATATGAATATATGAGTCTAGTTTCATATCCAATTGTAATTTATCAATTCAAGTAAGAACACAAAAACATATTCAAGTTTGAATGCAAGGGGTTTCAATACAAAGAAATTTTAAAGGTTTGTACATTCAACTTAACTTATACTTGCATCTAACCATACATATATATAAAGGGCTGAAATTTTAGTAAAAAAATGATGATTTCTATCATGTGAATCAGTAATATAAGAAAAATAACAAGATTTTCGATTAGGATTTCCTTCGGGACTTTTACGTAATTTCTACGGATTTTTCTACACTTTTTCTCCTCACTTTTTCTTCCTAAACTCCCTAATTCTCTTTCCTCAAGGTAAAACTCTTTCATGGCTGCTTTTAGCTGAAGGATAAGGTTACTTCAAAGGTATAAGGTCGTCCAAGCCAGCGTACACCTCCAACCAAACACTTTAAGACACTTGTTGGGTATAAAGGACAAATTACCACTTAAACGGATGGATAGATTTGCCATTGGTTAGTAATTTTGGTATAACTTCTTACTCGGACCTTTCTTTCACACACCGTTTATTGGGTTACAACCCTAACTCAAATTTCTACAACTATTTAGTTTTCACCTCATGTCAATTGATAAATTATAAAGATCAAAACTAGTCTTAAACATGAACATTCCTACCTAAAACTTCAAAATTTTATATTTGTAACTAATTCAATATTTCATGCTTTATGAAGGTAGGATTAGACTAAAAATGATGAGTTAACATTATATATACTAATAACATATTATACATGTCACATAATCTAATCATGATTTAAACATAATTTATCATAATTATATTCGGGTTGTCACAACTCACCCCCTTAGAAAATTTTGTCCCCGAAATTTAATATATAGGTCACTTACCAAAAAAAATGGGGATACTATTTGTTCATGCTATCCTACGTTTCCCAAGTTGCTTATTTAACTCCATGGCTCATCCACATAACTTTAACTAAGGGAATAACTTTATTCTTCAATACTTGCTCCTTACGGTCAATAATTTCCATTGGTTCATCTATGTACGATAAGTCTTCCATCAGTTCAATTTGTTGAGTTTTCAACTGATGAGAGGGATCGACCAAATACTTACAAAGCATCGATACGTGAAACACATCATGTAAACGGGAAAAATCCGGAGGTAATGCTAATCTATATGTCAGGGTCCCAATCCTTTCTAACACTTCACATGGTCCAATGTATCTTGAACTTAGTTTTCCCTTTTTCCCAAATCTCATGACGCCTTTCCATGGTGTAATACGCAGGAATACAAAATCTCCCTTATGAAATTCTAATGGATACTTCATTTTATCTGCATAAATTTTCTGCCTGATTTGCGTTATCTTTATTCGTTCCCGAATAATTTTAATCTTTTCCGTAGTCATATCTATCAATTCAGGACCCAAAATTTTCCGTTCACCTACTTCATCCCAACACAAAGGCGTTCCACATCTCCTACCATATAAAGCTTCATAAGGAGCCATACCAATGGTGGACTGATAACTATTATTATACGAGAATTACATCAATGGAAAATGATCATCCCAACTACATTTAAAGTCAAATACACAAGCTCGTAACATGTCTTCTTATATTTGAATCGTCCTTTCAGATTGTCCATCAGTTTGCGGATGAAATGCAGTAATAAACTTTAACTTGTGCCCAAGGCATTCTGTAAATGAGGCCAAAACTTATAAGTGAACGTTGGATCTCTATCTGATACTATTGACACTGGTGCCCCATATAAACGGATAATCTCATCAACGTACATACGTACATACGTGTTAACAGTTTAGGTGGTCTTAACTGGAAGAAAATGAACCAACTTCGTCAATCGGTCTATAATCACCCAAATAGAATCATGCTCCTTTGGTGATCAGGGTAATCCTGTAACAAAGTCCATCGTTATATGCTCCCACTTCCATTCTGGAATAGGCAATGACTGTAATAAGCCCGTCGACTTTTGATGCTCAGCCTTTACTTACTGGCATACTAAACATTTAGATACAAATTCTACAATCTCATGTTTCATATTGTTCCACCAGTAATACTCCTTCAAATCTCTGTACATTTTGGTACCTCTCGGATGCATAGAGTAAATAGAACTATGTGCCTGTTCTAACATATCATTTTTTAACGATGGATCATTTGGTACACAAATTCTATTTTTATAAGACAATGATTCATCATTCTTAATTTCAAACTCACTCTCTTTACCGTCCTGAACTTCTTATTTCTTCTTATCAAGGAATGGATCATTGATCTACAAATTCTGTATGCGTTCAACCTATAAAGGTCTCACTCTGACATGTTCTAACAATCCTACCATCTTTTAAAACTTTAATTCAATCCCTATCGATGCCCAGTCAAGAATATTTCCAACATGTGCACACTGTATGCAACCCATAATCCCTGATGATCTTTTATTCAAAGAATCTTCTACTACATTGGCCTTCCCAGGATGATGGTGGATGGTACAGTCATAGTCTGCAATCATCTCTATGCAATGCCTTTATCTGAAATTCAGTTCTCTTTGTAAAAATAAGTTTTTTAAACTTTAATGATCCGTAAACATCTCACAAGTTTCTCCATACAAGTAATTCTGCCATAACATTAAAGCAAAAACAGTGGCTGCTAACTCCAAATCGTGTGTAAGGTAGTTTCGTGCATGCATTTTCAATTGTCTGGAAGCATATGCTATTACCTTCCCATTCTTCATAAGAACACATCCTAACCCCTGAAACGAAGCATCTGTATAAATTATGAAAGACTCATTCACACACAGAATAGTAAGTATAGGAGCTGAAACTAACCGCTTCTTTAAATCTTTAAAACTCCTTTCTCATACTTCATCCCACATAAACTTCACTTCTTTGTGGGTCAACTATGTCAATGGTAACGCTATTGCTGAAAATCCCTTAATGAATCCGCGATAGTAACCTGTTAATCCTAGGAAACTCCTAATTTCTATCACATTCTTAGGACTCTCCCATTCAACGATCGCTTATACCTTCTTTGGATCAACATATATCCCATTTCTCGAGACAATGTGCCCTAAAAACACAATTTCATATAACAAAAACTCACACTTGCTGAATTTAGCAAATAATTTCTTCTCTCTCAAAATCTACAATATAAGTCTCAAATGTTTCTCATGTTCCTCCATGCTATGCAAGTAAATCAACACATCGTCTATGAATACAATCACAAATGAATCAATAAAAGGATGGAATACTCGGTTCATCAAATCCATAAAAACTGCTGGAGCATTAGTTAATCCAAATGGCATTACCAAAAACTCATAGTGCCCATATCGAGTCCAAAAAGTTGTTTTGGAAATATCACTATCCTTTACTTTCAATTGGTGGTAACCGGATCTCAAATCAATCTTCGAAAATACAGTGGCCCCTTGTAATTGATCAAATAAATCATCGATACGAGGCAGAGGGTACTTTTTTTTAATGGTCACCTTATTTAACTGCCGATAATCAATAGATAATCGCATCATCCCATCTTTCTTTTTCACAAATAACACTGGAGCTCACCATGGCGAAATATTAGGCCAAATGAAACCTATGCTTATCAGATCTTGTAATTGCAATTTCAATTATTTCAACTCTATTGGTGCCATTCTATATGGATCAAGGAATATTGGACTAGTACTTGGAATTAATTCAATGGAAAACTCTACTTCCCTATCGGGTGGCAATCCTGGTAATTCCTCTAGGAAGACATCAGAAAATTCTCTAACTACTGGTATATCTTCAACTTTAAATGCTTCCTTACTAACATCAACCACATAAGATAAATACCCGGTACAACCTTTACTCAATAACTTCATGCTCTTAATTGCTAAGATAAGACAATTAGGGACAACATTCCTTTCTCTTATAAACTGGAACTCGGGTTCACCTGGCAGATGAAATGTAACTTATTTTTGAAAACAATCAATGGAAGCATGATTCGATGATAACTAATCCATCCCCAATATAATATCAAAATCCCAAATAGCCAACGGTATCAAATCAACATATAAATCTCGTTCCCCCATTCATAAGACACGATCTTTATAAACATGCCCCACCAGAATTACACTTTTCACTGGGGTTGAAATGTATAAGGCACAATTGAGAAATGAATATTGTCTACCCAAATATGAAACAATATGTAATTCCACAAATGAATGCGTAGATCCAGGATTAATTAGTGCATATAAATCTTTGTTTGCAATAGAAAGTTTACCTATAACCACTTTCGGTGTAGCATGGGCATCTTGAAGCATCATCGCAAACACTCTTCCTCTTGCCCTCTATCCAGTTGTTTTTTTTGTACCTCTAACCCTGGTTTCACTGCTTGGAGAGGATCCTTTATGAGGACCCACACTACTAACTAAAATTGCTCTTAATAACATAGGACAATTCTTTTTCAGATGGACCTTCCGATGACAGTTAAAACATTCTATATTCAGTATCTTTGGGCAATTTCTCCTTATATGACCCAATGTCCCATAGAAAAACAAATATTTGTATCTCCTTGTGATGAAACTCTTGAACCTCTCCCACCACTAGCTTCACCCTTTTGTGAACTACCTCCCATACCACTACCATGCTAAAATTGTTTCCCTCTAAGTCTCGAATATTATGTACCACTACCTTTTTGATAATTTGGATTGAATCTGCTTCTCTTTACACCTCATTCTTAATTCCCTCTCGCTTTATTCACGTCCTTTTCTACCAACATGGCTTTGTTCACCAAGGCTGAATAATTAACAGTCTCTAAAGCCGACAATCGTGATTTAATAACCAACTCAAGTCCGTCGAGAAATCGGCTTCACATGTCTTCCTCATTTTGTATAAACCTTGAAGAAAATCGAGATAAGGCTATAAGTTTAGATTCGTATTCTCTAACAGTCATACTTTCCTGATTCAACATGAAATATTCTTTCTCCTTATGTTTTCGATATATTGGGGGGGAATACTTATCATACAAAGCTTTGACAAAATCATCCCATGAGATCACATTCCCACCTTCTGGAGTAATCAACAAATGTTTTGTGCCATCCCACCAATACTTACCTTCTTCTTTCAGCATATCTGTCACCAAGGTCACTCGTTGATTTTCAGGCATTCTCATTACCCCTCAAATAAGTTCAATCCCTTTAACCTATACTTCTGCCTCTACTTGATCAACTACTCCTTCAAATGAGGATCGATTCATTTTAATAAATTTCTCATGTGAACTACTCCTTTCTTCCCGGTGTATCACCTCCTCATACCTAGCCAATTCTTATGACTCTAGTTGTCTGGCTTGCTATTCTTCCATCTCAGCCATAAACCTAGCTTGCTTCTCTGCCATCAAAGTCATATTACATGCCATTTTTTGCATATCTGTCAGTTGTTCTGGCTCGGGTTCCATATTTATTTGAACAGGTTGCTCAATTTCTACTTTTGTTGGAATATTTGAAGCCTCCTCTTATATTCTCATATTTAAATTCTCTTGTTCCATTCTTTTATATCTGAAATGAATCAAAGATATACCAACATGATGATATACATATATTTCCCAACATAATTGTTAGTACCAAACAAAATATATTTCTTACATTCACTGCTAAATTGAGACTCTTCTAACCCCAAAACCTCCAAAACTTAGGCTCTAATACTAAAAGCTGACACACCCCAACCCAGTTACTTATAATTAAGTTTTAAAGTCAAAGTGAGTCAAACCATGATTAATTTAACCAACCCATAAACACGAGTTTTAATTTCAGAGTCATCATTGTAAATCCATAAAACTAAAAACCTTTTTACAACATCAGAGTGGTCATGACCATAAAAACTTGCTTGAAGGATAAGTTAACTTAATTAAATCAATTACATATAAACAAAATATATGTTTCTCCTATTCCTGGCTAACCCAACCCGACCTCCTAAATTTGACAGTGACATCGCGTTACCTGAAAAAAAATGTGAAGATAGGACCCGTGAGCAAAATAGCCCAGTAAATGCATCACTACTATACTACTACCTGAATTTAAATGCAATAAATCATGTCCATATAATTATGTATTAAATTATTCGTCTCATTAATAAAGAATGACCTAAGTTTTTGAATTATGATTCACGTATCTTGTCTATAATAGATAATTCTCCCCCATTCCTGGTCGAGGAATAACCCCTTGTCATTAATAGACAAATATCCCCCATTCTGGGTCGAGAAATAACCTACCATTTCGGTAAACCAAAATTAACAATTTCATATTCATTATATTTTGATCATATCAATAACACGATACAAACATCTCTTTCCAGTGAGTACACTCACCTTGGTTGACAACTATATATTCACGTTTTCTTTGGGTGGAGCTGAACTGGTTTTATTAGACCTTACACTTGTCAATCCAACTAAATCAGTACTGAATCTCACTCATGAGTATTATCCTAACATAATTATGTAACTTTCAATGACTATACAACAAAAATATAATTCCACTTAAGTGACTGACGGGACTAAGAATTTGTCTCAAAAGTGTGTTTTACTCTAGGCTCAAGTGCAAGCCTGTCGCTCAAGTAATAACCTGGTAAGTCGGGATCGTATCCATAGGGATCGAGATTGCCAAATAATAATAAGATAAATTATTAAATCTTGAAATGATTTCTTAAAAGAAACAAAAAGATGATTAATGATTGGGAAAATTTCTAGTGAAATAAAAATTTACTTGTAGGTGTATTTCTGGGGAGCAGCCATGGATAGGGGGTATTGAGATAGTAATGGAGATAGAAGAGAGAAGATAGTTGTAGGTGTGAAGAAAATGAGTAGGGGGATGGATGTATTTATAGGGAGGGATTGGGAAATTGGTGGTAATGAAAGGGTGGGAAAGGGGGGATGAATTTTTGAAGAAAGGAATGGATTGGGTGAAGTGAAAAGGTGTGGATTGAAGCCTTGGGAATTGAACTTGTGCAGAAAATCGGACCGATCCGGTTTTGGGACCGGACCGATCCGTCTTAACCAGATCGGTTCTTTATATTCAGCCAAACCGATTCGCCTGACTGGATCGGTTCTTTTAAAATCAGACCGGATCGATCCGGTCTGCTAATTTTTCTGAATTCTTCCTCTCTCTTCTTTTCACCATAAATGCTCCTATTCTCCATTCCAAACATGAGGTTTCAACCGCTCACACTTCAAACTATCCTCAATGCTTCTCGAAAACTAAACACCCCTCACCTGTCGGATTCTCAACCCCGGGACTGACTCAAACCTATGACTCCTAATTCCTAAGACTCATATGTACAACAATCACTCCATACATGTCGGGGGTGCGACGACCTCACCTCTCTTTGGTCAGTCAATCCCCATAAATGGGGTCCGACAGCCAGATTATGTCGGCTTCTTTGACAATTGCTTCCAAATAGGGCTTGAAACGATGCCCATTAAGTTTAAATGTGTTTCCCCCTTTCTCATCTATGAGATCAACAGCTCCATGGGGAAATACCTCTTTCACAATGAATGGACCTGACCATCTTGACCGCAATTTTCCGGGAAACAAGTGCAACCTCGAGTTGTAGAGAAGTACTTTTTGTCCCGAATGAAACTCTTTCTTACGAATGATTCCGTCATGAGCTCGTTTCATTTGGTCCTTGGATATTTTAGCACTTTCATACGCATCATTGCGTATTTCTTCCAACTCATTCAACTGAAGTTTCCTTGTTTCACCGACTTTATCCATATTGAAGTTCACCCTTTTGATAGCCCAATACGCTTTGTGTTCGATCTCAACCGGAAGATGACAAGGTTTGCCATACACAAATCGAAATGGGGACATCCCAAGGGGATTCTTATATGCGGTTCTATAAGCCCAGAGTGCATCATTCAATCTGAGAGACCAATCTTTCCTATTAGGATCGACTGCCTTTTCCAAGATGTTTTTGATTTCCCGATTGGCGAGCTCGGCTTGGCCATTCGATTGAGGGTGATAAGTTGTTCCATCTTTATGGACAATGCCATACTTCCGCATTAGTTTCTCCATAGGCCTATTGGAAAAATGAGTTCCATTATCACTGCTTATGGCCTTAGGCATACCAAAACGAGAAAGTATATTTTCTTGAATGAATTTTATCACCACTTTACTGTCATTCGTCCTTGTAGCTATCGCCTCGACCCATTTGGAGACGTAATCTACAGCAACGAGGATGTATAGAAAACCAAAAGAAGGTGGAAATGGGCCCATGAAATCAATACCCCAACAATCAAACAACTCCAATACTAGAATTGGGGTTAATGGCATCATGTCACGGCGAGTAAGAGCTCCCATTCTTTGGCATCTATCGCATGATTTACAAAAAGCATTCACATCCCGGAAGATTGTGGGCCAGTAAAGACCACTTTGAAGGATTTTCGCACCAGTTTTATTTTTAGAAAAATGACCTCCACATGCTTTCGAATGACAGAATCGAATTACCCCTTGGATTTCTTCATCGGGTACACATCTCCGGATGATTTGATCAGCACAATACTTAAACAAATATGGATCATCATAAAAGAACATGCGTGACCATGTAATGAACTTTCTTCTCTCTTGCGGATTACAATTAGAATAAATAACTCCAGTGACAAGGTAATTGACTATATCCGCAAACCAAGGGAGAGAAGAAGTAGCAAATAAATTTTCAACCGAAAAATACTCATCTATGGGAATGGGATCAATAGGCACGTTGGACGAGAGGCGTGACAAATGGTCAGCGACGACGTTTTCTACTCCTTTCTTATCTTGAATAGAGAGATTAAACTCTTGTAAGAGTAGGATCCACCTGATTAGACGGGGTTTGGCATCTTTTTTGCTCAAGAGATATTTAAGTGCCGAATGATCAGTGAAGCAAATGATGGGCGACCCAACAATGTAAGAGCGAAATTTGTCGAGAGAAAAAATGACTGCTAGTAACTCTTTCTCTGTAGTAGAGTAGTTAAGCTGAGGGCCAGATAATGTTCTGCTAGCATAGTAAATAACATGGGCTTTCTTGTCTTTCCTCTGTCCAAGAACAACCCCAATCGCGTAATCACTTGCATCACACATAAGCTCAAATGGTAGTGACCAATCCGGAGCTTGCATGATAGATGCGGAAATAAGCATGCTTTTAAGTTTATCAAAAGCTTCTTGACATGCTTTATTCCACTCAAATGGAGTGTCTTTCATAAGAAGATTACTCAAAGGTCTAGCGATGGCGCTAAAGTCTTTGATAAACCTCCTATAAAATCCAGCATGGCCTAGAAAGGACCTCACATCTTTAAGTGATTTTGGCGGGGGTAACTCAGCTATTACTTCAATTTTTGCTCGATCAACTTCAATTCCTCTAGATCAGACTATTTGGCCTAAAACTACACCCTCGGTAACCATAAAATGGTATTTTTCCTAATTGAGCACTAAGTCTTTTTCCACACATCGGAATAGAACTCTTTCAAGATTAGCTAAACATTGGTCAAAAGATGGACCGAAAACGCTGAAATCGACCATGAACACCTCAAGACCTTTTTCAATCATGTCGCTAAAGAGACTTAACATGCACCTTTGAAAAGTTGCTGGCGCATTACATAACCCAAATGGCATACGTTTATAGGCAAACGTACCAAACGGACATGTAAAAGTCGTCTTTTCTTGATCAAGTACATCCACTTCAATCTGATTATATCCGGAATACCCATCTAGGAAACAATAGTAAGGATGGCCCGCCACTCGTTCAATCACTCGATCGATGAACGGTAAGGGAAAATGATCTTTTCGAGTTCCGGCATTGAGCTTTCGGTAGTCAATGCAAACACGCCACCCGGTGGTGGTGCGTTGAGGTATTAATTCTCCCTTAGCATTTTCAACCACGGTCATTCCTGACTTTTTTGGAACGACTTGAATTGGGCTAACCCATTTACTATCCGAAATGGGATAGATAATCCCAGCATCTAGCAATTTGATGATTTCCACTCTTACTACATCTTTCATGGTTGGGTTTAATCGCCTTTGCATCTCACGCGAGGGCTTCACTTCTTCCTCAAGATGGATTTTATGGGTACAAATCAATGGACTTATCCCTTTCAAATCTGCTATAGTCCAACTAAAAGCACTTCTATGGTTTCACAACACATCCAACAACATACGCTCTTGCCCTTTTTCTAGACGGGAAGACACAACAACAGGAAATGTATCATTTTCTCCTAGAAAGGCATATTTGACATGGGAGGGTAGTTTCTTTAACTCAAGACTAGGAAATCTATTTTCAGAGGGAATCATGGTTGTCTCCCTCGGAGGCAATTCTTCATACCTAGAAATCCAGTCAACATCTCTTAAATTCTCAAAACTCTCTTCCTCTTGTAACCAAGTTTCCAACTCCTCCGGCTCACACTCAAACTCAGTATAAGAACTCTTTTTCTCACCACTTTGCACTAAACACACTGCCAATGCATCTCCTCCTATAATTTTTTCAATGTTCTCATCCACCACTTATTCAATAAGATCAACCTCAAGAATCTCATCCTCATCACCCAATTGATTAGCGACTTTGAAAATATTGGTCTCGAGAGTCATGTTTCCAAAAGTGAGTTGCATTTGACCATTTCGTGTATTGATCAAAGCATTAGCAGTAGCTAAGAATGGATGGCCCAAGATTATTGGAACATGATTTCTCGTATGGGGAACAGGCCCAGTGTCCCAAATGACAAAATCAACAGGAAAGTAGAACGTGTCCACTTGAACTATCACGTCTTTTATGACCCCACGAGGCACTTTCACTGTTCGATCAGCTAACTGTAGAGTGATTCGGGTAGGTTTTAAATCACCTAAATCAAGCTGCTTATAAATGAAGTATGGAAGGATGTTTACACTCGCACCTAAATCAAGCAATGCTTTTTCCACTCTTTTTTCTCCTATGACGCACGAAATTGTAGGTGCACCTGGATCCTTGAATTTTGGTGGAAGATCATTGAGAAGGACCGAGCTCACATTTTGTGCCAAGAAAACATTCTTCTTCACCTTAAGCCATCGTTTGACAGTCAAAAGATCTTTGATAACCTTAGCATATGCTAGAATTTTTTGAATAGCATCAAGAAACGGCAAGTTCAATTTTACTTGCTTCAACACATTCAACACCTCGATATGTGAAGCCCCTTTTTTAGGTGGCTCTAAGCGTTGAGGAAATGGAGAAGAAGTAGGCAACTTGACTTCAATTTCAGGTTCAACTTCCTCATCTTTCAATTCCTTTTCTAAGGGAGGTTCTGCAGACTCGGAAGTTTCAGATTCCTTAGAAATTTCGGGTTCAACTCCATCATCGTTCACCTTTGAAAGTTTTGGTGATAGATCAATTACGCGGCCACTACGAAGAGTAGTAAAAGCTTGACATTGTTCTTGCAAATCCGATTATGTGGAGCCAACCGTAGGTTGACCTTGAAGAGGAGGTCTTTGGCCTTGGGCTGGAAGTTTACCCTTCTCTTGAGTATTCACTGCAGACTGCATCCTAGAGATGCTAGTATGAATTTCAACGAACATTCGATCATATTTAGCATTTCTCTCTTTTTGAGATTGGATGAATTGATTGAGATTATCTTCAAGATATCTCCTAGGTGGAGCTACATACGGACCAGGAGGTGGTACCTGCATAGGATTTGGCATTGGAGGAGCCACTTGCTAAAATTGAGGAGGTGGTGGTAGAGTCATATGTGGGTTAGGAACCATCCCACCTTGGGGTTGTCCATAATTGAACCCATGATTCCTCCACGATTGATTATATACATTCCCTTGCTGTGCATTATAATTTCCTCGAAAACCCCCTATTGCCTCAACCTGTTCAGTGTACATTTCCTTGTCTGCAGGAATGGTAGGACATCTTTTGGTAGAATGACCTGCATTACAAATGGTACACACTTTCTCCTTTCCAGCTTGTACGGGTCCAGATACATCTCTCAATCTTACTTCAAGCATATCTCTGAAATTATTCTCCAATTGGTCAAAATTATTATCCAACAAAGTGTCCTTGTCCAAGTGATAAATACCGGACACAGCAGGCAAGTTGGACACTTGTCGATTTCTATTTTGACTATTGGGATCAGAAATATCCCATGCTTGGGTAGTCTCTGCCACATATTTCAAATGAGCCTCAGCATCGGTCGAATCTAACTCCCAAAAAGGTCTTTCACACATGGTTTGAACAAGTTGTTTAGACGCCAAAGTAAGGCCTTGATGGAAAAATGAAATCAGATGATGCTTTTCAAAACCATGATGTGGGCATGCATTAACTAACTCCTGAAATCTCTCCCAACTTTTATCAAAAGCCTTATTCTCATTTTGACGAAAAGCTTGAATTTGGGCTTTAACAGAATTGGTTTTGTGTTGTGGAAATTTTTTTGATATAAACTTGGATTGCATATCTCTCCAGAATTTGGGGGTAGGGACCATAACCAAGTTTTAGCTTTATCCTTTAAGGAAAAAGGGAAGAGCTTCAACCGGATTACATCTTGTGGACAAGCTTGGTCACCAAACGTCTTACATGTATCTTCGAATTCTCGAATATGGAGATATGGTTTTTCAGAATCCATCCCATGAAATGTAGGAAGAATTTGGATCATACCATTCCGAAAGTGGAACTGACCGGCATTATACGGGAGTAAAATGCAACTAGGGGTAACAGTTCGCTCCGGAAATAACAAATCTTTCATGGGAAGATATGGTATCTCATCCTCTCCAGCACCAACACTACCTTGCACAGACATATTGCTACCGTAAGGTTCAGAATTCTCACTCCGGGTTTGACTCAATGAATAACTTGTGATGGAATTATTAGGCGAAGGAGGTGGAACCCAAAAATGAGGAGACTCAGAATTTTCAGAACTTGCTTCGGAAATAGGATTTTCGTGAACTTGGGTGGGAGATGAATCCTGCATATAAGCACATAAAAGATGAGAATTTTTTTTTTTTTTTTTTAAATCACTTGTAGATAAAAATAACTTTCTTGAAAATTTAACAATTTCGGATCCCCGGCAACGGCGCCAAAAACTTGACGCGACTAAGAATTTGTCTCAAAAGTGCGTTTTACTCTAGGCTCAAGTGCAAGCCTGTCGCTCAAGTAATAACCCGATAAGTCGGGATCGTATCCACAGGGATCGAGATTGCCAAATAATAATAAGAAAAATTATTAAATCTTGAAATGATTTCTTAAAAGAAACAAAAAGATGATTAATGATTGGGAAAATTTCTAGTGAAATAAAAATTTACTTAAGAAAAACAAACTGAAAATTGCAAAAATACTTAGATCTGAGAAATGGGAGAAAATAGGGTAGGGTACAATCCCTCAATCCTTAACAAATTACCGTATAGAATACTAGAATTGTAAATTAAAATTATTGACTAGATCCAGTCTTTATAAATTCTAAGCATTACATATATGAGGGATCTAACCCGCATCATATGAAATCAAAGATAGATATAAAGAGGTGAATGATAAATCATACTCGCAAAGCGTTCTTAAACATCTCAAGTACCTAGGGCAAGAGAGATTAAAAGATTGACAATGTTTGTATGAGTTTCTTTCACGATTCAATCAATATTTTAATTTAACCTCTATTTTCTACATAAATAATTTGCCTTGGATTGAGTTCATGTACCCCAACCCTTGGGAATTTAGCTACTCATGATTTGGTTCAAGAATAAATTCACATATGAAATTATGGATCTACAAGACATTGTAAATAATTTGCAAATAATAAAACTAGAGAATGGAAAGATTTTACTTGAATTCAGCAACAAAAACGGAATTGGAATTCAGAATTTCTTACAAACTAGGGTTCATGAAAGCTCTTGAAGGAATAGAAAATTTTCTCTCAAAATCTAACCCTAAAATTCAACCTCTAATTCTCTCTAGAACTCTCAACCTAGCAACTCTTAACCTAGCCTCCTTCAAATGATGTAGGGCATGGGCTTTTATAGCACAAAGTCTCGAAATTGACAGCTCAAATTGCTTGTGACACAAGTTTCTCCATTTAGCACGCCAAAAATCTGCATAATTAATGCCAGGATTTCACATGACCGGACCGGTCCGGCTTACCCTCGGATCGGTCCGATATCCACCGGATCGGTTCTTTTTTTCCTTTTCCATCGGTTTGCTATCCATCCGGGGTATACTGGACTTGGTCATTTCGGATCGGTCCGATTTTCTTCTACTTTGACTTTTTCCTTGCAACTTTGACTAGCCATATCTTTTGATCTAGAACTCCGATTTGGGTGCCGTTTCTTCCTATGCTCTTGTGAACTCATGCTCTTCAACTTCACTTTTGGTGTTGCCTTCGATTTTTGAGTGGAACTTTACTCTTTTGCCCTTTGACTTTTCTTCTGATTTTCTTCTTTTCCTTTCTTGCATTCCATTCCTGAAAACTTCATCACAATTACACAAAAACTAGGTAATATTGTTAAAAATAGACAATAGAGTGATATGGACTAAAAATGATTCAGTTACCTTGTTCGAGATATTAAAATCACCAAATTAAGGGGCTAAATTCAGAAGAATTTACGCTTGGTCAAATCCCCCTAACATAGGACTTTGCACGTCCCGGGCAATGTAACTGAATCTAACCAAAATTCTACTCTTGAAAATTCCTTTATTGGGATAGAATACCTTTTTCGCGGGCAAGCGATTGCATTTAGCGTATGCAACAAGCCTTTAAACCTCTAGGTTACCCTAGTAGGACGAGTTTTGTCTCGTGAGGGTTTGCAGTGAATTTACCCACAAAATTCTTTATTGACTCAAATAAATATCAAAATACTTAAAAATTGTACAATTTAAACTTTTCGAAAAAAAAATCACCATCAACTCATATTCAACTGTCTCAAACCATAGTGTGTGTGTGCAAAGCCAAAAATTAAACCTCAAATTTCCACCGATTGAGCATTACGTTACTTTCCGAAAATTAGTTTTGATTCAAATTCTTACGGATTGCACTCACAAACGAATCACTCGGATTGTGGTTGTTTTCTCTCGGTATGCATGATATAAAGAGTAAATATAATTGACACAAATTCATGCATAAAAAATTGAAAAAAAGGAAATATATGGTGAAAAGATCTCATCATCGGAATACAGTTATTAGGAAATGGTAACATCACCTCTATTTCACACCATTTAATCTCTCATTTTATCTTTTCATGTCTTAGCTCTCCATGCGGTAACCAATTTCGCCATTCGGACTCAGTTAGGACTTTTCGGGCTAAAAGGTGTAAAGGGTAAAATTTGGAATGGTAGGGAATGTTGGAAAATGTCCTTATGATGTCCATTAGTGCTTTTTCAGGTATTTGCTCATTTTTCTCTTTCTCTTTCTTTTTTCTATTTTCTTTTTTTCTTTTTTTTTTCTTTTTTTTTCCTTGCCCCTTTTTGTTGCACTTTTCGAACTTAATGAATATTCCATTTTCGCAATTCAGGGTTATTTGGGTTTTTCGGGTTATCAAACGAAAGGAAAATATTTTATTAGGCTCAAAGTGAGTTGCAAAGGGATAATTTTGTTTTTCACAACTTTTTATGGCTAATATTTTTGGGTAACAAACGAGGGTCTACTTCATTGTCCTAATTGCTAATCACATTACCATATGCATCTCGAGATTAATTAAGTTTAGAGATACATTTATCACGAATTTCGAGACAACATTTCACACATTTCCCATAACCGATCAAAACAAAGTATTGAGATCGTCAACGACTTATTAAAACGCTGAAAAGAACTTTGAGTTAATCATAAACTCGAATTGATTTAAAAACTCATAAAGATCGATAGGCTCGAAATCTCACCGGGTTTGATCAATCTCCATACTTATTCGTTAAGTCGTCAATTTTCTTTCAATTTCCATCTTCGGTCAATTTTGGCTTATTGCAATTGAGATTTAACAATTTGAGACTTCAAACAAAATAAAGGTGACATTTTTGAAAAATTTAAATTCCAATTTTTACTTATTTTGATGAAAAAATATTTTTTTTTAGATACACATATATATGAATACAAGCGAAGTTTTATGAATACGCACCTGTCATCCCCCCTAACTCAAGTATTTGCATTGTCCTCAATCAAATGGATAAGAGAAATAAGGAAGACAACAAGAATAGTGAGAAAAACAAAACAAGCAAATATCATATTAAAACTGTATATTACAAACAAACTGTAGAAACAACTGTGTAAGCAAAAAGAAAAAAAACAAACATAGTTATAAAAATCCTAAAGGGGAGAGGGGCATCCTAAGGGGCGGGTGGGGGATGGGAAGGACTGGGAGCAGCAGGATCATAAGGATTGTAATAGTAAGGAGGAAGAGGGGCCTCAGGTCCCAACTGAAGACGGTACAAGTCGGCCTGCATACGCAGGGCCAAACTCATGTCCCTCTCGTAGGAGGATACATACTCGTCAAAACGCGTTTCAAGGGAGAGAACGCGCTCAGTCAAGCCCGTACCAACCGGAACATAATCCGGATCAGCAGTCTCATCATATTCTTCCTCCTCACCTTCCTCCATCTCAACGTCCTCATCAGCGACGTCCTCCTCCTCATCGGACTCCGCGTCACTAGAATCTTCACCGCGCCTGGCACAGACTATCTGAATTTTCCTTTCACTACGAGTGCGGGATTCTTTTCCTAAAGGCTTAGGCAAGTTGATAACATCTTGAGGTGGTGCTATTCCGGCATCCCGAAGCATGGAGGTAATGAGGCGACCATAAGGAAGAGGGGCGCGACCCTTTTTGTCATAGGCCACAAAATGGATATCGGTGTAAAATGTCTGGGCTAAGTTAATCACTGTCGCAGGGTCGAACAAATGATATATCATAGTATCTTGGCGCGGCCTCATCGCTGAATCATTGGAGGTTTGCAAAATATTGGCACAAACGATATGAAAGGTGAAGCGTGCCTTGTCGGATAAGCGACCGACGGGAAATGTCTCGGTATTCCAAATCGCACCGGGCTTGATCCTCGAGATACAAACTTCTTTGGTGAGAACGGGATCGGGACCCGGATAGTCAAACTGGGCCGGAGTGATCACACCATAAGACTCGAGTTTCCGTGCCACAATGTCAAGTGAGAATGGAATAGGGTTGGAATCCACAAAGGCTTGGGATTCAAATTCAGCGGTACGGACAAGAGATCCATAGAACTGACGCACTTCATTCTCCCAAACTGCCTCATAGGGTTCGTTGAAGAAACGGCACCTGCCCCGTGACATGAAAAGGGCTGTGACAAAATTGGGCATTTGGTCCCACGACACTTGACGTTCGATATGAATTTTTCGGGTAGGGCTGAAAAACCTACGGCACCAATTTGCCTCGCGGCGTGAACGGTACTCTCCATTTCCGTCGGGAAGAACTTCAATGGAGGTATATTTTTGGGGGAGCAGCCATGGATAGGGGGTATTGAGATAGTAATGGAGATAGAAGAGAGAAGATAGTTGTAGGTGTGAAGAAAATGAGTAGGGGGATGGATGTATTTATAGGGAGGGATTGGGAAATTGGTGGTAATGAAAGGGTGGGAAAGGGGGGACGAATTTTTGAAGAAAGGAATGGATTGGGTGAAGTGAAAAGGTGTGGATTGAAGCCTTGGGAATTGAACTTGTGCAGAAAATCGGACCGATCCGGTTTTGGGACCGGACCGATCCGTCTTAACCAGATCGGTTCTTTAAATTCAGCCGGACCGATTCGCCTGACCGGATCGGTTCTTTTAAAATCAGACCGGATCGATCCGGTCTGCTAATTTTTCTGAATTCTTCCTCTCTCTTCTTTTCACCATAAATGCTCCTATTCTCCATTCCAAACATGAGGTTTCAACCGCTCACACTTCAAACTATCCTCAATGCTTCTCGAAAACTAAACACCCCTCACCTGTCGGATTCTCAACCCCGGGACTGACTCAAACCTATGACTCCTAATTCCTAAGACTCATATGTACAACAATCACTCCATACATGTCGGGGGTGCGACGACCTCACCTCTCTTTGGTCAGTCAATCCCCATAAATGGGGTCCGACAGCCAGATTATGTCGGCTTCTTTGACAATTGCTTCCAAATAGGGCTTGAAACGATGCCCATTAAGTTTAAATGTGTTTCCCCCTTTCTCATCTATGAGATCAACAGCTCCATGGGGAAATACCTCTTTCACAATGAATGGACCTGACCATCTTGACCGCAATTTTCCGGGAAACAAGTGCAACCTCGAGTTGTAGAGAAGTACTTTTTGTCCCGAATGAAACTCTTTCTTACGAATGATTCCGTCATGAGCTCGTTTCATTCGGTCCTTGGATATTTTAGCACTTTCATACGCATCATTGCGTATTTCTTCCAACTCATTCAACTGAAGTTTCCTTGTTTCATCGACTTTATCCATATTGAAGTTCACCCTTTTGATAGCCTAATACGCTTTGTGTTCGATCTCAACCGGAAGATGACAAGGTTTGCCATACACAAATCGAAATGGGGACATCCCAAGGGGATTCTTATATGCGGTTCTATAAGCCCAGAGTGCATCATTCAATCTGAGAGACCAATCTTTCCTATTAGGATCGACTGTCTTTTCCAAGATTTTTTTGATTTCCCGATTGGCGAGCTCGGCTTGGCCATTCGATTGAGGGTGATAAGTTGTTCCAACTTTATGGACAATGCCATACTTCCGCATTAGTTTCTCCATAGGCCTATTGGAAAAATGAGTTCCATTATCACTGCTTATGGCCTTAGGCATACTAAAACGAGAAAGTATATTTCTTGAATGAATTTTATCACCACGTTGCTGTCATTCGTCCTTGTAGCTATCTCCTCGACCCATTTGGAGACATAATCTACAGCAACGAGGATGTATAGAAAACCAAAAGAAGGTGGAAATGGGCCCATGAAATCAATACCCCAACAATCAAACAACTCCAATACTAGAATTGGGGTTAATGGCATCATGTCATGGCGAGTAAGAGCTCCCATTCTTTGGCATCTATCGCATGATTTACAAAAAGCATTCACATCCCGGAAGATTGTGGGCCAATAAAGACCACTTTGAAGGATTTTCGCAGCAGTTTTATTTTTAGAAAAATGACCTCCACATGCTTCCGAATGACATAATCGAATTACCCCTTGGATTTCTTCATCGGGTACACATCTCCAGATGATTTGATCAGCACAATACTTAAATAAATATGGATCATCATAAAAGAACATGCGTGACCATGTAATGAACTTTCTTCTCTCTTGCGGATTCCAATTAGAATAAATGACTCCAGTGACAAGGTAATTGACTATATCCGCAAACCAAGGGAGAGAAGAAGTAGCAAATAAATTTTCATCCGAAAAATACTCATCTATGGGAATGGGATCAATAGGCACGTCGGACGAGAGGCGTGACAAATGGTCAGCGACGACGTTTTCTACTCCTTTCTTATCTTGAATCGAGAGATTAAACTCTTGTAAGAGTAGGATCCACCTGATTAGACGGGGTTTGGCATCTTTTTTGCTCAAGAGATATTTAAGTGCCGAATGATCAGTGAAGCAAATGATGGGCGACCCAACAATGTAAGAGCGAAATTTGTCGAGAGCAAAAATGACTGCTAGTAACTCTTTCTCTGTAGTAGAGTAGTTAAGCTGGGGGCCAGATAATTTTCTGCTAGCATAGTAAATAACATGAGCTTTCTTGTCTTTCCTATGTCCAAGAACAGCCCCAATCGCGTAATCACTTGCATCACACATAATCTCAAATGGTAGTGACCAATCCGGAGCTTGCATGATAGGTGAGGAAATAAGCATGCTTTTAAGTTTATCAAAAGCTTCATGACATGCTTTATCCCACTCAAATGGAGTGTCTTTCATAAGAAGATTACTCAAAGGTCTAGCAATGGCGCTAAAGTCTTTGATAAACCTCCTATAAAATCCAGCATGGCCTAGAAAGGACCTCACATCTTTAAGTGATTTTGGCGGGGGTAACTCAGCTATTACTTCAATTTTTGCTCGATCAACTTCAATTCCTCTAGATCAGACTATGTGGCCTAAAACTACGCCCTCGGTAACCATAAAATGGCATTTTTCCCAATTGAGGACTAATTCTTTTTCCACACATCGGAATAGAACTCTTTCAAGATTAGCTAAACATTGGTCAAAAGATGGACCGAAAACGCTGAAATCGTCCATGAACACCTCAAGACCTTTTTCAATCATGTCGCTAAAGAGACTTAACATGCACCTTTGAAAAGTTGTTGGCGCATTACATAACCCAAATGGCATACGTTTATAGGCAAACGTACCAAACGGACATGTAAAAGTCGTCTTTTCTTGATCAAGTACATCCACTTCAATCTGATTATATCCGGAATGCCCATCTAGGAAACAATAGTAAGGATGGCCCGCCACTCGTTCAATCACTCGATCGATGAACGGTAAGGGAAAATGATCTTTTCGAGTTCCGGCATTGAGCTTTCGGTAGTCAATGCAGACACGCCACCCGGTGGTGGTGCGTTGAGGTATTAATTCTCCCTTAGCATTTTCAACCACGGTCATTCCTGACTTTTTTGGAACGACTTGAATTGGGCTAACCCATTTACTATCCAAAATGGGATAGATAATCCCAGCATCTAGCAATTTGATGATTTCTGCTCTTACTACATCTTTCATGGTTGGGTTTAATCGCCTTTGCATCTCACGCGAGGGCTTCACTTCTTCCTGAAGATGGATTTTATGGGTACAAATCAATGGATTTATACCTTTCAAATCTGCTATAGTCCAACCAAAAGCACTTCTATGGTTTCACAACACATCCAACAACATACGCTCTTGCCCTTTTTCTAGACGGGAAGACACAACAACGGGAAATGTATCATTTTCTCCTAGAAAGGCATATTTGACATGGGAGGGTAGTTTCTTCAACTCAAGACTAGGGAATCTATTTTCAGAGGGAATCATGGTTGTCTCCCTCGGAGGTAATTCTTCATACCTAGAAATCCAGTCAACATCTCTTAAATTCTCAAAACTCTCTTCCTCTTGTAACCAAGTTTCCAACTTCTCCGGCTCACACTCAAACTCAGTATAAGAACTCTTTTTCTCACCACTTTGCACTAAACACACTGCCAATGCATCTCCTCCTATAATTTTTTCAATTTTCTCATCCACCACTTCTTCAATAAGATCAACCTCAAGAATCTCATCCTCAACACCCAATTGATTAACGATATTGAAAATATTGGTCTCGAGAGTCATGTTTCCAAAAGTGAGTTGCATTTGGCCATTCCGTGTATTGATCAAAGCATTAGCAGTAGCTAAGAATGGATGGACCAAGATTATTGGAACATGATTTCTCGTATGGGGAACAGGCTTAGTGTCCCAAATGACAAAATTAACAGGAAAGTAGAACGTGTCCACTTGAACTATCACGTCTTTTACAACCCCACGAGGCACTTTCACTGTTCGATCAGCTAACTGTAGAGTGATTCGGGTAGGTTTTAAATCACCTAAATCAAGCTGCTTATAGATGAAGTATGGAAGGATGTTTACACTCGCACCTAAATCAAGCAATGCTTTTTCCACTCTTTTTTCTCCTATGACGCACGAAATTGTAGGTGCACCTGGATCCTTGAATTTTGGTGGAAGATCATTGAGAAGGACCGAGCTCACATTTTGTGCCAAGAAAACATTCTTCTTCACCTTAAGCCATCGTTTGACAGTCAAAAGATCTGATAACCTTAGCATATGCTAGAATTTGTTGAATAGCATCAAGAAACGACAAGTTCAATTTTACTTGCTTCAACACATCCAACACCTCGATATGTGAAGCCCCTTTTTTAGGTGGCTCTAAGCGTTGAGGAAATGGAGCAGCAGTAGGCAAATTGACTTCAATTTCTAGTTCAACTTCCTCATCTTTCAATTCCTTTTCTAAGGGAGGTTCTGCAGACTCGGAAGTTTCAGATTCCTTAGAAATTTTGGGTTCAACTCCATCATCGTTCACCTTTGGAAGTTTTGGTGATAGATCAATTACGCGGCCACTACGAAGAGTAGTAAAAGCTTGACATTGTTCTTGCAAATCCGATGATGTGGAGCCAACCGTAGGTTGACCTTGAAGAGGAGGTCTTTGGCCTTGGGCTGGAAGTTTACCCTTCTCTTGAGTATTCACTGCAGGCTGCAACCTAGAGATGCTAGTATGGATTTCAACGAACATTCGATCATATTTAGCATTGCTCTCTTTTTGAGATTGGATGAATTGATTGAGATTATCTTCAAGAGATCTCCTAGGTGGAGCTACATACGGACCAGGAGGTGGTACCTGCATAGGATTTGGCATTGGAGGAGCCACTTGCTGAAATTGAGGAGGTGGTGGTAGCATCATATATGGGTTAGGAACCATCCCACCTTGGGGTTGTCCATAATTGAACCCATGATTCCTCCACGATTGATTATATACATTCCCTTGCTGTGCATTATAATTTCCTCGAAAACCCCCTATTGCCTCAACCTGTTCAGTGTACATTTCCTTGTATGCAGGAATGGTAGGACATCCTTTGGTAGAATGACCTGCATTACAAATGGTACACACTTTCTCCTTTCCAGCTTGTACGGGTCCAGATACATCTCTCAATCGCACTTCAAGCATATCTCTGAAATTATTCTCCAATTGGTCAAATTTTCGATCCAACAAAGTGTCCTTGTCCAAGTGATAAATACCGGACGCAGCAGGCAAGATGGACACTTGTCGATTTCTATTTTGACTATTGGGATCAGAAATATCCCATGCTTGGGTAGTCTCTGCCACATATTTCAAATGAGCCTCAGCATCGGTCGAATCTAACTCCCAAAAAGGTCTTTCGCACATGGTTTGAACAAGTTGTTTAGACGCCAAAGTAAGGCCTTGATGGAAAAATGAAATCAGATGATGCTTTTCAAAACCATGATGTGGGCATGCATTAACTAACTCCTGAAATCTCTCCCAACATTTATCAACAGCCTCAATCTCATTTTGACGAAAAGCTTTAATTTGGGCTTTTACAGAATTGGTTTTGTGTTGTGGAAATTTTTTTGATATAAACTTGGATTGCATATCTCTCCAGAATTTGGGGGTAGGGACCATAACCAAGTTTTAGCTTTATCCTTTAAGGAAAAAGGGAAGAGCTTCAACCGGATTACATCTTGTGGACAAACTTGGTCACCAAACGTCTCACATCTATCTTCGAATTATCGAATATGGAGATATGGTTTTTCAGAATCCATCCCATGAAATATAGGAAGAATTTGGATCATACCATTCCGAAAGTGGAACTGATCGGCATTATACGGGAGTAAAATGCAACCAGGGGTAACAGTTCGCTCCGGAAATAACAAATCTTTCATGGGAAGATATGGTATCTCATCCTCTCCAGCACCAACACTACCTTGCACAGACATATTGCTACCGTAAGGTTCAGAATTCTCACTCCGGGTTTGACTCAATGAACGACTTGTGATGGAATTATTAGGCGAAGGAGGTGGAACCCAAAAATGAGGAGACTCAGAATTTTCAGAACTTGCTTCGGCAATAGGATTTTCATGAACTTGGGTGGGAGATGAATCCTGCATATAAGCACATAAAAGATGAGATTTTTTTTTTTTGAAATCACTTGTAGATAAAAATAACTTTCTTGAAAATTTAACAATTTCGGATCCCCGGCAACGGCGCCAAAAACTTGACGCGACTAAGAATTTGTCTCAAAAGTGCGTTTTACTCTAGGCTCAAGTGCAAACCTGTCGCTCAAGTAATAACCCGGTAAGTCGGGATCGTATCCACAGGGATCGAGATTGCCAAATAATAATAAGAATAATTATTAAATCTTGAAATGATTTCTTAAAAGAAACAAAAAGATGATTAATGATTGGGAAAATTTCTAGTGAAATAAAAATTTACTTAAGAAAAACAAACTGAAAATTGCAAAAATACTTAGATCTGAGAAATGGGAGAAAATAGGGTAGGGTAAAATCCCTCAATCCTTAACAAATTACCGTATAGAATACTAGAATTGTAAATTAAAATTATTGACTAGATCCAGTCTTTATAAATTCTAAGCATTATATATATGAGGGATCTAGCCCGCATCATATGAAATCAAAGATAGATATAAAGAGGTGAATGATAAATCATACTCGCAAAGTGTTCTTAAACATCTCAAGTACCTAGGGCAAGAGAGATTAAAAGATTGACAATGTTTGTATGAGTTTCTTTCACGATTCAATCAATATTTTAATTTAACCTCTATTTTCTACATAAATAATTTGCCTTGGATTGAGTTCATGTACCCTAACCCTTGGGAATTTAGCTACTCATGATTTGGTTCAAGAATAAATTCACATATGAAATTATGGATCTACAAGACATTGTAAATAATTTGCAAATAATAAAACTAGAGAATGGAAAGATTTTACTTGAATTCAGCAACAAAAACGGAATTGGAATTCAGAATTTCTTATAAACCAGGGTTCATGAAAGCTCTTGAAGGAATAAAAAAATTTCTCTCAAAATCTAACCCTAAAATTCAACCTCTAATTCTCTCTAGAACTCTCAACCTAGCAACTCTTAACCTAGCCTCCTTCAAATGATGTAGGGCATGGGCTTTTATAGCACAAAGTCTCGAAATTGACAGCTCAAATTGCTTGTGACACACGTTTCACCAGCACGCCAAAAATCTGCATAATTAATGCCAGGATTTCACATGACTGGACCGGTATGGCTTACCCTCGGATCGGTCCGATATCCACCGGATCGGTTCTTTTTTTCCTTTTCCATCTGTTTGCTATCCATCCGGGGTATACTGGACTTGGTAATTTCGGATCGGTCCGGTTTCCATCGGATCAGTCCGATTTTCTTCTACTTTGACTTTTTCCTTGCAACTTTGACTAGCCATATCTTTTGATCTAGAACTCCGATTTTGGTGTCGTTTCTTCCTATGCTCTTCTGAACTCATGCTCTTCAACTTCACTTTTGGTGTCGCCTTCGATTTTTGAGTGGAACTTTACTCTTTTGCCCTTTGACTTTTCTTCTGATTTTCTTCTTTTCTTTTCTTGCATTCCATTCCTGAAAACTTCATCACAATTACACAAAAACTAGGGAATATTGTTAAAAACAGGCAATAGAGTGATATGGACTAAAAATGATTCAGTTACCTTGTTCGAGATATTAAAATCACCAAATTAAGGGGCTAAATTCAGAAGAATTTACGCTTGGTCAGTCACATTCCATGAAACATGAGTAAAGAATAAACAATGTGATAATACGCAAACATTGCGTATTTCATCCTCCGAACCTACGCATTTGATCCCCCTCGGTTATCTTATTCCCTATATTTATGCTCGTTAACTAAACAACCTTGGATTTCTACGTTAACATGTTTTGCAGTGGTTAATTGAGCTTTTATAGGTATTTAGATGCTAAGTGTGAAGTTCGGACGCATTCCACTCAAGTTTCGTACACATTCGCACGTTCAAGGGCAATTTAGTCTTTTCACAAGTTGGGCACCTGGCCCAACATCTACACGGAAGCTGTATCCCTCCTCGTAAGCTTTGCGTGGCCGTGAACGGAGTGTGATTTCGATCCCTAACAAAGAAGCTACAGCACTTTTGGCGGAAGGGAATACCAAATACACCAAAACAAGAGGAAAGGAGAAGATGCCATGCTTGATCGATCGATCGATCAAATGATCCTTCAGATTTTTTCCACGATTTCAAACATCGATCGATCGACCAAAGGGGTCGATCGATCGATCCCCTGCGTTTTGAGATATTTTGCTTTTCTTTTCTTTCTTCTTTTCTTTTCTTCTAACTTACTATATAACCCAATTTTATTGTAATACCAGAGATATTTAGTTTTAATTAGTTTAGCCTAGGTTTTGTGGGTTTTGAGAGCTTGGCTTCATTTCTCTTTGGGTTGACATCCATTTAGTGTGTGTAAGTTGAACTTTCCATCTCATTTACCATTAATAAAGTTGTTCTTGTTGATTTCTTGCTTTGTAGATTAATTTCCATGCTTTGTTAATTAGTTTACTTGCTTTATTTATTGCTTTCATAGTTTAATTAGTTGTAATTTAGTTTAATCATTATGTGCCCTTAGATAAATAGGGACGGGATATCGTTCCGCCATTAGCGGGCCCCGAGTTTCGAAAATTAGGTTTTGTGCAAAATTGTGTTTAATTGAACCCGCGCGTATTAAAGTCAGATTATTACGCGTTTAACTTTCTCTGTCATGCAACGTTAGTGTTTATAGCGATAATACGAATTTAATCCGCGTGCGACTAATTTTCGGTTAAATGTTTATTCACACAACTTTGGCTTAAATTCCTTATTGTGTGAAGTTTATGATTAATTGATAATGCTTGATTAAATTGCTCTCGATTCGGAATTCTAATTAATAGTTGTTTTAATCTGTAAGGTTGGATGATATCCCGATCCTCGCTTTTACTTTATTTATACCTAACTTCTCTCTTTTCATTTATTTCCTAGCACACATCACCCTTTTTCATTTTTATTTCTGAATTAATAAGCCGTTACGAACCATCGAACATTCTGTGTGGATTCGATACCCGACTTACCTCTATACTCACCCGTTGAGTGTAGTCGTAACTTAGGTCCTATGCGTCGGTCGTGTTATATTCGGCACACCTAAACTATACAAATACCTAAGTTATGACTACACTCAAGGGGTGAGTATAGCGGTAAGTCGGGTATCGAATCCACAGAGAATGTCCGATAGATCGTAACGGATTATTAATTCAGGAATAAAAGTGAAAAACGGTGATGTGTTCTAGGAAATAAAAGAAAAGAGAGAAGTTAAGTCTAAATAAAGTAAAAGCGAGGATCAGGACATCATCCAACCATACGGATCGAAACAACTATTAATTAAAATTTCGGCTCGAGGGCAATTTAATCGAGAGTTTGGTTCAGGCCTATTTTCAGATTTCTGAGAGACCTTTGGGCTATCATTTTTCCTGGACCCTTGATCATATAACACAGGCGGCGCGTGCTCTGTTGTGCCGACAGGGATGGGAGCCCTTTCTCGCTACCAATGGGCGCGTTAATGAATAGATCGTCCGTATTTTTTACTCGACATTGGTAGAGGTGAGGGGGCAGGGGCCTACTACGTATGAGGCCATGGTCCATGGGGTGAGGATACCTCTCCGCCGTTTGATAACTTTGCTTTTTTGTGTATGTCGTTGTTTGAAAGGAAAGTTAATCAAAACCTCAACTACCAACAAAAATAACAAACTCAAGTGTAGAGGTAAGTATGGGTATCAATCCACTTCCCAGGGGGTAAGCTAGAGACAAATTCAATTGTAATTCACTTTATTTTCTTTTTCTGCTTTTTCACTTTTCTAATTTTTTTTGGCTTTTCAAATATTAAAACAACTGGGTGAGGTGAGGATTTAAACTAAACTAAATAAAATGGGGTAATCAAACTAAAAGTAAAATGTGAAAAATATAAACAAGTGTGTGATAAAAGTGAGTGGAGTGCGACTAAATGAGAGAAAATATTCAGGGGAGGAAAATCCACCCTCAATTCACACAAATATATCTAACTTGCACAATTTTAATTTCATCAATTTCCAAAATATTCATTTAATTCAAAAGCTAATTCTCATTACACTAATGAATTAATTGAATATTCTTTTAGAAAAGTAAGTTTAATCCCCACAAGCACTACTCTAAATGAATTAAAATCAATTAAATGAATCACCCGCTAGGATCGATTCACCATACTAATTTTAATTAGACAAAGTGAAAACAAGAGTAGATGAAAATTATACTAACAATTAAATCAAGTGATAAGCATATCTCTAGTTTGAATAGAATGATCAAATGATAATAAAATTTTCAATCCTTTCTCAAGGATGATTTTCCATTTCTCAATGTGAAAATAATAAGGAATTAAATTTACTAATCAAAGGAAACAAACAAAATTATAATTGACAATTAAACCAAATTGGATTCATGAGGGTTTCAATTCATCCCTTGAATGGGATGATTAGCCCTCCATAATCATCTTCCAATAAAAATTATAATCAAATAAGAGCATAAAATGAAAATTAGAGAGGAGTAATCAAACCAAAATTGCCTTCAATTGCATTAATTCTTCAATTCTTCATTCATCTCAATTAATTACAACACTCAATTTATTGAATTTTTTCTCTAATCTAAAAAAAATAAAAAAATAAACTACTAAAAAATAAAAATGGTGTTGCTCTATCTCCTTCTCTCTCTGTTTAATGATATATCTCTCCAAAAGCTTCCTTTAAATGGGGTCTTCCATCCTTTAAATAGTAGGGATGGAGCATGGGGGTAAAAATGGGAGGAAAAGGGTGTATGGGATATGGAAGGTATTTGAGTGAGGGTATCTAGGGAATTATGCACACAAGTGCATGGATAATAAGTGAGGTCATGTGAGAAGTGTGGTGGTGAGGAAACAAATCTGATTTGATACAAGGGGTGGGAGGGTTATTTTTGGAAAAGGGAAATTAAGTTAGTTGGAGGGTAATAAGGGAAACAGGGGTTAAATGGGACGTGTGGTTTATTTTTGTTTTTGTTGTTTGGCAGGTGAAAGAAATTGTGGCTTTGGTAGGAAAATGGGTTCATGGGTTTGTGAAGTACCCGAGATGGGTCGACAAAGAGGTTCGACTAGAGGCAGATATGGGAAGATTTGGTTGAAATGGGTATAGAGTCGAATTCGGGTTTTGAAGTTCGACTGGAGGTGCTTGGTTTCGGGCAGATGGGTATGGATCGTGAGGTAGAGAGCTGGATTGGTGGGATGCTATCGGCCCCAGGGTAGCTCGCGGGGAAGGTCCAGCGATGGGTTTTGGACAGGTCTCCAGCGGGTTTGAGTTAAGGGAACGCCGGAGGGTACAGGGGGGAGGTTCTGGGTTGATGGGTCTCGGCAGGGCTGTGGATGGGTCACAAAATGGGTCGGGTCGCGCAGGGGGTTCAGGCGAGGCTGGTTTCGGATTGATTTTGGAGGTATAAGGTGGGTGCTGAAATGGGGTTTGTGGCTATGGAGTTTGGAGAGATGAAGTGGATGTTGGGTTTAATGGAGGAGAGAGAAGAAGGTTTGGTGGGAGAAGATGAAGTGGGTAGGGTTATTGTCTAGGTGAGGTGTAGGGGAGATTGGTGTGGGTGAGGTTAGTGAGTTGAATGTGTGAGTGAGTATGGTTTA
The DNA here is from genome assembly GCA_949130495.1 of Sambucus nigra. NCBI lineage: Eukaryota > Viridiplantae > Streptophyta > Magnoliopsida > Dipsacales > Adoxaceae > Sambucus > Sambucus nigra. Next base: position 132,875,477 of record OX422214.1, on the reverse strand, counting down.
AAGGTATGGGTGAGTTGTGTGTGTGTTTAATTTGGACCCAACTAAAATAATAAAGACTCAATTAAACTTAATAAAGCTAAAACTAAAAATATCACAAACTAAAAATAATAAAAATATTAAAACTTAAAAAAATAAGACCCTAAGCTATATAAAAAGTAAAATGAAATAAAAACTTAAAATCTAAATGAAAATTAAAGTCCTAAAAAATAATCTAATAAAACTAAAAAAACTAATCCTAATAAAACTAAAAACTAATAGAAATCAAAATTAAATTAAATTATAAAAATAAAATAGAAAAATAGAAAATAAACCTAAAAAATCTAAAAGAAAACCTAAAAATAAAAATGACTCAAACTAAAAATATTAAAAATATAAAAAGACACAAGCTAAACACACACAGGCTTGGGGTGATGCTTTGGACTTGGTTTAGGCTCGAGTTTGGTTATGGGAGAGGGAATTAGCTCCAATCAATGCACATTTGCCTTGATATATAGTTTTTGACATCGCAAACAGACGTTCGACTTACAAGGTAAACATTTAAGCACATAAGACCCATATTTTCGAGAATTAGTAACTAAAGTACATCTATTCGGGATATAAAATGTACAGTTTTGGGTGCTTATCACCGTTCGTATTTGGCGGCTTTTATGGGTGTGCCAGACCCTGAGGATCCTGTCAGTTTCTTGTATAGGGATATGTTTGGTCATGCGACATTGATAGAGGCCCTTGCGCCGGGAGAGGGATGGAAGAAGGGTACTTTCCGTTCGGCGGTAATGACAGACTTACTAAGACTTCTCCACTACATCAACGTCCACTCTTTCGTGGTGACGAGCAAACTGATCAGAGGTTTGTCAGAAGCATGCAACATTCATCTACACTATGCTTCATAATTTGGGCGAAATCAGTTTTCGCAAAATCTTTTTGGAGACGATGCTCGTTCAATCCAAGGAGGTGGCTTGGAGATTTTCCCTTCCTTTTTCTGCCCTCATCACAAGGATCTACACTTCTCACGATTGCCCAGAGTACGATGCTGATCACAAGCGTGAGCCACTAGGGCTTCTCATAAAAGACAACATTTCAAAGATGTTAACTCACGCCTGGGGGTAATCGGGGAACAAAAGGCGGAGGGCAGAGGCAGCTGACATGGCAAAGGAGGAGGCAGAGATCAGAGGTATGGAGAAGGGTGAGGGTTCTAATGTGCCACAGATAGATTTGGATTCCCACTTTGAGGCATTTCAAACAGTGTAGGACCAGCGCTGGGAGGAGACCCAGCTCAGGTGGGATATATGGGAGTTCCACCTGGACCAGCAGTAGTTGGAGCTGAGACAGCAGCAGGCCGAGCAGCGGCAGGAGCATGCCGAGCAGAGGCATGTGAGAGCGTAGCAGAGACATGAGTACCGAATGATGCAGGTGATGATGAGAGACATTTATTTGCGGTGTTATGATTCGGACACAGCTCTACCTCCTCATTTTCAGGATCCTTCTGATCCTAGTGGTTTCGGCCACTAGGCTACTGTTGTACTGGGTCATTTTTGCATTTCTGGGACGGATATTATGTTGTATTTTTTTATTTTATTTTTATTTCTTTCTTTTTAATAGTTGTAATGTATTAAGTTGTTTTGTATGGAACTTATGAAATGAGCAATGAGAATGTAGTTTGAGGTTGTTTATTGGATTTTGATGTGTGTGACCTTCCATTTTATAAAATCAAAAAGTTCATCATCAATTTATCTAGTATTTGCACTTCAGCCCCTCTATATTGTTGTGACTTGTGACACTTTTAACTTAATACATTGGTACATATTCTTCCTATGCTTTGTACTAACTTGTTTTGCAGATTCATTTGGACTTGTACTTATGGAGATCGCTCCAAATTTGGCTAATATCATTCTTTTCCTATCTTTGTGTTGTGTTCTTTAATGGACGCTTTCGGGAAAATGCAACATTTAAGTTAGGGGGTGTGGGATATTCTATCCATTTCATTGTTTAGTCCTTGAATTTGAATAAAATTTAGTTACAAGGCATATTTTTGTTAAATATTTGGAAATTTTCAAAAATATTTTCTTTCTTTTTTCTCCTTTATTGGGCATTTTGACCTTATTTCCGATGATAAATTTTAATAATTGCCCGATCCATTAGACAATTCAACGATGCATGTTCTCGATTTTAGAAGTTATTAGACTTTAGTCCTCAAATCATTAATATTATGAATAACTTCATGAATTAAACTTTAACCCATGAGCACATGCATTTTTCTTGTTATATTGATTTGGTTTAAGATTTTTATAACCAGGTAATCTTTTGTTGCATTGTATATACTTACACCGAGTAAGCTTTGTACCTTTCATCATTTGTGATTCTATACACCATTCTTTCCTCTTTGAAAACGTTGAATTTGTTGGTAATCTCACTAGTCTTTCATTTGACTGATCATCAATTGAGTTCATATATGAAATGTATTACTTGAGCATGATTTTCATTTATTGCTTTGACTCGAGAATTGCATAAACTTTTTAAAAGGATGATAGGCCATCTATGTGTATCACCCATATGACCTTGACCTCTCCTCTTATATGTTCCCTAGTCAACCCACTTGAGCCTAAATACTAGCCTATCGTTTCATTACCCAAAATCCCCTAACCAACTCCAAATTGGAGTTATATACCATACATATTACCTTACATACCCGTATTCGGATTGTTACTTGGGATTGAATGATATTGTTGTTTTGTGGTTGCAATTTGAGCATGAAAAGAGTGAGAAAAAGAAGAAAGTGTAGTGAAAAAATAAGAAAAAGAGAAAGTTGAAAACAAAAGAAAAAATGGGAAAAAGAAGAAAAGAAAAAGAATGAGAACTTTATATATATTTTTTGTAGTGATTCAATAATCCTTGTCACTCTCTCGATTGTTATATCTAATGCTCGTTTGGAAATCATTTGTCCAATTTTGAAATTGCCCGCTTTCTACCATTATCCCGAGTTTCATCCCCAAACACTTTGAATACGTATATACATCTCTTTCATTTCGTACCCTAGCCTAGCCTACATTATAACCCTATTAAAGTCCTATGTGATCTTAAGTAGATGTAATTCAAAGGTTTAAATAGTTTTGATAATCTGTGAAAATGCATTTCGCCTCTTTTATATGTGCGGTATCTTTCACTGAGATTAAACTTTCTATTTTCTATATAGCGTTCTTCATTTGTGACATGGGCGCGGCCTAGTTTCTCTTTACAATTATGCCTTATGCCCGCATGTCCCGTGTGTTACCTCCCTGTTTCAAGTGAATTCATTTGATGAGTGCAATGCCCGTGAGGATTGACTTTTATACAAGTTTTGATATTTAGTATCCGAGTTATTTAAGTTTTTCCAAATCATATTTTGCGTGTGCTCACTCCCCTCCCACATTTTAAAGTTTCAATTCATTGAGGTGCATTCTATAGTGTTAATAACTATGGACTTTTCACGTGAATTCGTTTGCTATGCTAATAACATGTTGAAATCTTGTTCATATTGTTGAGTTTGTCGCATGTGATTGGGCATATTTTGAGGAAACTTTATGATGTTTGTGGGTATCATCCCTACAAACCCTCACGATATGACACTCGTCCACTAGGCTAACCTAGGGGTTTAACAGCTTATTGCATATGCTAAATGCAATCGAATCGCTCGCGAAAGTGGCCTTATGCATTTATACCATATTTTTGTACTTATCTTGCTTTTGGTCTGCTTGTTGTTCTTGTTTCATCCTATTTCATTGCTAGGTCCTAGCAATGTGTAAGTTAGGGGGTGTGGTAATACGCAAATATTGCGTATTTCATCCTCCGAACCTACGCATTTTAGCACCCTCGGGCATCTTATTCCCTATATTTATGCTCGTTAACCAGACAACCTCGGATTTCTACGTTAACATGTTTTGCAGGGGTTAATTGAGCTTTTATAGGTATTTGGATGCTAAGTGTGAAGTTCGGACGCATTCCGCTCAAGTTCCATACACATTCGCACGTTCAAGGGCAATTTAGTCTTTTCACAGCTTGGGCACCAGGCCCAACATCTACACGGAAGTTGTATCCCTCCTCGCAAGCTTAGCGTGTCCATGAATGGTGCACGATTTCGATCCCTAACGAAGAAGTTATGACACTTTTAGCGGAAGGGAATACTAAATACACCAAAACAGGAGGAAAGGAGAAGCTACCCTCCTTGATCGATCGATCGATCAAAAGGATCGATCGATCCTTCAGATTTTTTCCACGATTTCAAACATCGATCGATCGACCAAAGGGGTCGATCGATCGATCGCCTGCTTTTTGAGATATTTTTCTTTTCTTTTCTTTCTTCTTTTCTTTTCTTCCAACTTACTATATAACCCAATTTTATTGTAATACCAGAGATATTTAGTTTTAATTAGTTTAGCCTAGGTTTTGTGGGTTTTTAGAGCTTGGCTTCATTTCTCTTTGGGTTGACATCCATTTAGTGTGTGTAAGTTGAACTTTCCATCTCATTTACCATTAATAAAGTTGTTCTTGTTGATTTCTCGCTTTGTAGATTAATTTCCATGCTTTGTTAATTAGTTTACTTGCTTTATTTATTGCTTTCATAGTTTAATTAGTTGTAATTTAGTTTAATCATAATGCGCCCTTAGATAAATAGGGTCGGGATGTCGTTCCACCATTAACAGGCCCCGAGCTCCGAAAATTAGGTTTTGTGCAAAATTACGTTTAATTGAACCCGCGCCTACTAAAGTCGGATTATTACGTGTTTAACTTTCTCTGTCATGCAACGTTAGTGTTTATAGTGATAATCCAAATTTAATCCGCGTGCGACCAATTTTGAATTACATTTTTATTCACACAACTTTGGCTTAAAATCCTTATTGTGTGAAGTTTATGATTAATCGATAATGCTCGATTAAATTGCTCTCAATCCGCAATTTTAATTAATAGTTGTTTCGATCCGTATGGTTGGATGATATCCCGATCCTCGCTTTTACTTTATTTGGACTTAACTTCTCTCTTTTCTTTTATTTCCTAGCACACATCACCCTTTTACACTTTTATTCCTGAATTAATAATTCGTTACGATCGATCGAACATTCTCTGTAGATTCGATACCCAACTTACCGCTATACTCACCCATTGAGTGTAGTCGTAACTTAGGTCCTACGCGTTAGTCGTGTTATATTCGGCTCACCTGAACTATACAGAGACCTAAGTTACGACTACACTCAATGGCCGAAATCAATTTACCCAAAATCTTTTAGAAGACGTTGCTCGCGCAATCGAAGGGTGTGTCTTGGAGATTTCTTTACAACACAAGAAATCTTCCAACAAGCTCCTCTAGTGTTCCTTAAACTTCCAAGAGTTTTCATAATTTTTCTCCAACATAATTTTTCAATATTTTCAACCCATTTTCAGTACACATAATTAATAGTACATAATTAAAGTTTCATAATTTTTTGACTTCATTTGATATGTCAAAAGATTCACCAAAATCAGAGCATGCCGAAATGAAATATACAAACAACAATTATGTACCAACTTGAAATCCTCAGTAAAGCCTAACCACAAGGAGATAAATTCTAATTTTTTGGATATGATATGAATATATGAGTCTAGTCTCATATCCAATTGGAATTTCTCAATTCAAGTAAGCATACAAAAACATATTCAAGTTTGAATGCAAGGGGTTTCAATACAAAGTAATTTTAAGGGTTTGTACATTCAACTTAACTTATTTACATCTAACCATACATATATATAAAGGGATGAAATAAGTTATATAAGAAAAATAACAAGATTTGCGATTAGGATTACCTTCGGGACTTTTATGTAATTTCTACTGATTTTTCTACACTTTTTCTCCTCACTTTTTCTTCCTAAACTCCCTAATTCTCTTTCCTTAAGGTAAAACTCTTTCATGGATGCTTTTGGCTAAAGGATAAGGTTATTTCAAAGGTATAAGGTAGGACAAACCAACCTACACCTCCAACCAATCAATTTAAGACACTTGTTGGGTATAAAGGACAAATTACCACTTAAACAGACGGACAGATTTGCCCTTAGTTAGTAATTTCGGTATTACTTCTTACTCGGACCTCCGTTTCACACACCGTTTGTTGGTTACAACCCTAACTCACCCGTCTACAACTATGTAGTTTTCACCTCGAGTGAATTGATATTTTATAAAGGTCAAAACTAGTCTTAAACATTAACATTCCTACCGAAAACTTCAAAATTTTATATTTATAACTAATTCAATATTTCATTCTTTATGAAGGTAGTATTAGACTAAACATGATGACTTAAAATTATATATACTAATAACATATTATCCATATCACATAAGCTAATCATGATTTAAACATAATTTATCATAATTATATTCGGGTTGTCACAATGTGGGTTTCCCTAGAGGTGAGAAGGCTCTACGAAAGCGATCGTCATCAATGTGTGAGCGTGAATCTGTAGAGATCAGATTCGTCAGTCTATTTTACTGAAAACATACTAAATATATTTCCATATTCAACGAAACAACATAAATATTACTAGTGCTTGCGAAACCAACAAGATGTGGGCTCGGGGACTATATTACGGAATGGGAAGGTGTTAGGTTATAATTAAGACCTTTTGGTCTCTCATGATCAACAAAATATTATCCTTCTCCTAAAGTGTGTGTAACATGTGTATACTATAAAATGTCCCATATGCGAATAGGAAAAATGTATATATGTGTGAGAGTCTATGAGGATTGAAATAATCATATATAAGTCATAGATAGGATAAGAAATAATCGTCATAAGGAAATAAATAACTGAAATGTGTGGAAAACAACTATAATATGAGCGATGTACTGAATCATAGTGATTTTATGGAAAAGTGAGCATGATGTCATGGAACCGCTAGTAAATGATAAGCGTAAAGAACATAACTACAAGTAAAATGAGCGAAAACTAAATATATATGAGCGATGTATCGGATCTTAGCATAACTATGGAAAAGTGAGCATGTATGTCATGAAACCACTAAAACGTAATAAAATAAGAAAACAAACTATGGGAGTTAAACATACTAAATATATATAATAAATAATAACATTGTAATATGAACATGAAAGAGAATGCATAAATTTGACTAAAATCCCATAATTGATTTAGCGAGGCCTATGTAGGTGAAAGTGACATCAAAGTCCACATAGTTCATAGAGAAATGAGGTTGGAATTTAACACATAATCCAAAATTAGAGTTTCTATGTTTTTTTAATAAAAAAGTGTGTGTAATGTGACGAAAGTGTAAGAAAAAGTCTGAAAACGTTAATTTGGGAATTATGGGGTAAACCCCTTTTTTGGATTTTTGATTTATAAAAATAAGTTTGGAGATATATATAATAAAAGCGTAATATTAGTGATAATAGAAATGAGTTTGGACTAAGAATGTGCTAAAAATAACAAAGTATGTAAAATGGAGATTAGTTGGAAAAAAATAATAAAAGGGATTTAGACCTAAAAAGATACTTGAATTTTGTGTTTTAGAACTTCTGTAATCTTATTTTTAGGTGTAAGTAATGGTGGGGGAGTGGTGGCAAGTATTCAGGTAATGGATGGTGTGGGGGAATTTTATAAAAATGATGTAATGAAAGTAGTCGCAATGATTTCGAGGCTGGAGGTCTTTAATAGTGAGGTTAGGGTTTCCAATAATAGGAAACCCTGAAGGAACAAAAAGACCAAACTTCCCCTAGAGAGCTGACGATTGGTATATGGGCTTCCCTAACTGTTGATAGAGTGGCCAAGTAAAGTGTTATCTTCCTGCCGGTAGGAGGAATTTGTTTTGGGGACATAAAATGCAAGTCGTAGGTCTAATTCACACAAGATCGAGATTTTTGGAGATAGGATTCAGATACCATCGAGTTCAATAGTTAAACAAAGTCAAACGGGGGTCGGGGAGCGCACGTTTGTTCTCCAATAAGGATTTGTGGGGGTGTTAGAATGGGGTGTTTTTAGCTATCTATAGGTACAATTTGTCCAACCCTATAAGAGTGACTATTAAGCTGCATTTCAACCGATGGATTCCACACAACATCGAATAAAACAACTCTTGATACCCCCAAAAATATTAATCATCTCATAAAAACATTTTGTTAGTGCTAGAAAGATTTTGGCTTCACTATTTTGATCATTGAGAACATTAATCAAGTTACCATTCTAATTTGTATTCACTATTTGGATCATTGAAGACATTAACATTCCAATTTTGTATCATGATAAAATTACTAGGACTTTGATGCCAGTTTATTTGGTTGCGTACCGAAGTCAAATTAGGACTAGAGTCATCTCTTATGCTGAATTATTTCTTTACTCACTCATGTCATGATGTGGATAAAATGATTGTACTGCTCACAAACATGTGCACAATTTGTCGCTCACATCAATGCACTATGCCTAATAAACTTATTAAGATAGCAATTTTCGATTTGTGGTAGAAATGATATCACCAACATGATAACACGTTTAGGAAATAACTATTTTCTTATAAATTATGTTCAAAACATTTGTAATATTTGAATCTTGATTTCGTGTGTGTACCTTTGAATAATTTCTTGAGGGACAAACCAATCAAATTCATCTGGGATTTTCAACCCTTATAAGTTTGTGTCATAGTTTTTTTATGAAGTTAGGATTCGCTAAAGTGCTGGACCGGTTAAACCTCCAATAAAAATTCAAGGATACTCACACAGAACTACTCATACAAATCTTGTTTATGCACTTAGCATCTTCTACTCATATATTTAGTTCTCTTGGACTTAATATTTTGTCTCTCACATTTTGTACTATAATTTATGTTTAACTAGTGCCATAAATGCTATTTTCATTATTTTAGTATTCTTATTCCATTTTTTTATTGTTTATTATACTTCTATCACTAATCCCACTCTTTTTATTATCATATATACATTCACATATATTTTCAAAATCAAAAACCAAAAAGGGGTCCTTATACCACATTTTCCAATTTAGAGTGTTCTCACAATTTTCTAAACTTTCATAATATTTCATACCCTTTCATAATCAAAAGAGAGACCCTAGATTCGAATTATGGGTTAGACCACAATCTTGTTCATCTTACAAAATACTTGAACTTTGATGCCATTTTTGGCTACGTAGGCGTACCAACGTCATTTTAGGATTCAAGTCCTTTCTTACCATTTGGAACATTTTAAAATATTTACAGGTCAAGTTGGGTGGACATGAATGTCGATTACCAGGAGATTTCATTGCTTAGGATAAAGAAAACTTTGAGTATTTTAATATTATTTATGTTGGATTAATGTAATTAATTTGATGGATTAATAATTTTAGTATTGTTATTTTTTATTGATGTATCAGTTAGTTCTATAATGGAATTGTATACAGGTTTGTAAACATGTACAAGATTGTTTTTGTAAGAAAACAAATATGAATTATTATTTTAAAATAAATTTATTCTTGGTCGGGATCCAAAACCATAACCATTTACATGAAAAGATTTCAAGGGGTTAAATGGTGGTCACGGTGAGGAAGCATGACCACTGTCCCCATGGTCACGATAAGGGGTCACGGTTCAAGACTTGGACAGACTAATCAAATGTAACAGAAGGTTGTCACAGTCTAAAAATGTGACCATACAACCTATATACATGGGAATTGGTGATGGTTCGAGATCGTGATCACGATAAATCAATCATGGCTAGGATCACAATCTTGAACTGTGACCACTGGTCACGGTCCATAACCATGACCATGTTGTAATATCCCGTAATTTTAATGAATTAATTAAATGGTGGAATTAATTATTTATGATTATATGTACCTGAGGTGACATGTAATGTCACTATTTACATCTTCATATATGTTGTTTTATATGTATATTAATTGAAAATAAAATTGGACTTAATACATGGTAATGAATTAAAAATTATTTAATAAATAATTTAAGTATTGTTATTCTTAGACTTGTACCGGTTAAAAGATTTAGGGTATTAGTTGGGTACTTTGGACTGACGTTTGTGACATATCGAATGTTTGGTTAGGACTTAAAATAATTAGTTTTAGGCCATATGGACTAGTGTGTATATTAGGATAGTTTTGGACTATTTAGATATGATTTTGTCTTAGTGGGTCGTGGCTAATTAGGGGCCCAGCTCTAGTTTCGTGGATACCAATATCAACAGGGAGATTAGGCTTAAGATGAATCATTTAACACCTTAGAAACAAAACCCAAAACTTAAATAAGGGATACTAGTTAGAGAAGAAGAAATGTGGGACAATTGAACTTGAAAAGGAAGGAATTAGACTAATTGGATTGGAACTTCACATCATTGTTCAAGGAGAGTATATGTTTTATAAAGATATAATTGATTTTGTGTTATTCTATCCTTACACATTAGATACTAAACCTAAATTTAGTATAATTTGAATCAGATGTTAAATCTATAATTTTGGGAATTGTTAAATTAGAAAATTTAAGTTAAACTCAATGTTTTTAGAATAATTAATGAAATTCAATATGAAATTTGATTATATGGATAAATTGATATTTGATTAATCTTAGATTTGAATTATTGAGGAAAAGCCCTTTATACGTCATGAAAATGTTATAAAATTTAAGAATTAGGGATAAAAGTTCATTATTATGTTCAATGCCTTTAGATCTGGAAATATGACTCAAATTGTTATATAAACCATCTAGGAATTTCAAGGTTGATATGTAATTGAATTTTGTGAAGTTATTATGACAAATTGGGATACAATTAGATGTACTAGGACCTTATGGTATACAAAAATGGCGGTTCTGCACATAGGAATCGCGACTGGTGCTGTAGATTGAAGAAAACATAATTTTATCATGTATTTTACGAACGAATGTGAAAATGTCCAAGTTTGTGGACCGTGCGCACAAGTTGTGTGAACGACGGTATTGTGATGCCTTGCACACGAACAAGGCTGATTTGGTAGTTTCCCCAATCTAGTAAAAAGGGAATGTGGGATGGACTTTGGGACTTAGAATATATTTTTATATTGATCTAAGAACTTTAATTATGTTGGACTAATTTCTTAATTAGGAGTTACGTAAGTTAGTATATAGACAAAAGGCTTGAAGCCCTTATATGAACTAGGTTACTTGTTTTGTGTATTATGTATGACATATCGGATGTGTGTACTCATGGGATATGTACTAGAGGCGATATTCATACGGGGAACAAGTGACTATGATTACGTTGGTATCCTGATGAGATGAGACTGATTTACCTTAGTTATGATTACCCACGACACTACATGTTGAAAATGCCATTGTATCTATAATACGATGCTCGAGATTATCATTTCATAGAGATTTCGGTATAGTTATATATGATAGGTGTGAAGGTGTAGTAATTATCCATTTGGAGTTGATTTTATGGTTTTATGGATGGCACAACCTATAACTATCCCTAGTAGGCGCGAGTAATCCCATTGGAGTTGATTTGATGGTTTTCAAGTTAGCACTGGTGAGCCTTAGACCATACCTATATTATGTGGATATAAATGTAGAGAATACTTATATTAAGATATTATACAATTGATATGTATAAGATGATTCAAACCACAATTGGTATGTGTAGAAGATTGGTGTAACTAGGGTTTATGAAGAAACGGAATAGGTGAGGCATGACCTACTCCAATGTACTCTGTCTCCAAGGTCTTTAAAGCCTCAAGAGAAACTCTAGTAGAAAACCTTCCTCTTTTAAGAAATGTTAGCTACTATAAAACCAGGAAATAAAGAACTATAGGAAATGACCTTAGGCTCCTCCCTCTCGCTAGGAGGGTGGTTTACGACTAGAGTTTCACTCTCCTTTAGGTGTTGTTATTTTAGAGTTAGTTAATAGTGTCTATAGGTTTAATAATTCCTTAAAGAGGGAGATTCTCTCCGCTCCTACATCCCCCTAGCTACAATAAAGTTAAAAAATGAGATCCATGTTGTCTAATAAAACAAACACTATTACCTTAATTGAGTCGGTCAAGATAAAATCTATCATCAAAGTGCTTATCCGATTGCTCAAGACATCTCTTTTCAATCGAGGAATAAAACAATCGAGTAAATGCTATGACCTTCTTCTTGAAAGATAAAACTTCACAAGTAATCATGGTATCTGAGAGAGAAAGATCTCCTGAGAATAATGGCAGTAATGGTGGGAGTGAAGAGTCAAGCACTTTGACACTTAGAGAGAAAGCATGGAGAGAATACTAATTATGGTGCTATTTTGGTAGAGTAACAGTGTAACGTGAGTTTTTTTATCTTGTCTTGACCTTACCAAATGGTCCTATTCATAGGTATATAATGGACTGACTTAGCATTTTGGGAGACAAAATTGGTAGGAAACTTAGGGACAAGGTCTGCAATATACCTTTTATCCCTATTTATTTGTTAGTCGTCTGTCCCCTCTGGCATGCAACTCCTGGTGCCTACCAAAGTAAAAAAGAAAATATGTCTCCTAATGGTGACAAAATATTTTATTCGATGAATATCATTTCAAATGGTAACTTGTTGTACGAACTTGTGAAAAGCTTGAGAGTGGCTTTGAGAGTAACCTTCTCTAAACTACTTTATAAAAGTTTTTTTCCTTGTGAGTAGCCTCTGGTATACTCACTTATTAATTTTAAGTTTGGGTTATGTGAGAGCTTGAGTGACTCTCAGAGTCCATCTACTAGTATTCTCCCCATCTTAAAGTGTCAAGTGGTTGAGCTTGCTCAATGAACCTTGTCTCTCAATCGCCAAATCAAAACTCTCAAGAGATCCCAACTGTCCTGCTTGATCCCTTCTTGCTCAACTAAGGATACATGTACAAGAAAATAATCATTAGTGATTTATTAGCTTCTGATTACCAATATTGGGGATGGGTCCACTTATGGTGGACCCCCTCGCCCTAAGTCATTTCTGGGTGATAATTTGGGATGAGTCCATTTGAAGTAGATCCCCTCCCCTTGAGTAATTTTCTATGAAGTCAATCTTGGGAGGCGGTGTCATTCAAGGTCCTTGATCATTTTCTATAGTTATAATCTTGGTTAGTTGGGCCACTCGCAGTGGACCCCTTGCCCTGAGTCATCTTCAGTAATGCCAATCTTGGGGTAGTGGGAGCCACTAGAAGTGAACCCCTTGCCCTAGGCTAGTTCATAGTGAGTCAACCTTCGGGTAATTGGCACCACTCGAAGTGAACTCCATCACCGTAGGCTATTTACTATAGTGTCAATCTTGGGCAGAGGGTCCAATCAAGGTGAGTCCCCTTATCATGGGCCTTTCTTCTGTGGTATGTCAATCTTGGGCAGAGGGGCCACTCAAGGTAAGTCCCCTCACCCTAGGCCTTTCTTCAGTAATATTAATCTTATGAATAGGGGCCCCTGAAGGCGAGTCCCCTCACCTTGGACTTTTCTTTTGTGTCAAGTTAATCTTGAGTAATGGGTCGACTCGAAGTGGACCCCATTGACCCATTTTTTAATAATACATTTAACGAGTGAGCACCCCTGTACATTAGTCCCCTCGTGCAAAGTCTTTTGTGTTGGGCAGACCAAAGGATTTTCGATGAAATCATTTTTTCTTCTTGGAATTTGAAAGGTTCACTAGCATATTCATCATTGCTCTTTGGTCATTAAATGGTCTTGTCATTTCATCCTAGATTTGTGGTCTCGAGGAGACACGTGTAATTCGAGTAACTGACGTCCCATCATTTGGGTAATTATTTATCTGTGTTTTAGCAACCCAAGTGTGCGTGTCCTCTCTGGTATAAAAGGATTATTAAAAAATATTTTCAATTTTACCTTTGGCATTTCAAATTTTCTTCAAAGTTTGCAGAGATAGAAAACATTCATCATTAAAACTCCATAGCTTTTTCATTAAAAAACCTTTAATGGTTCCCTTTTCTAATGGCGTCTTGTTCTTAAACTACCTCACTCGCCATCACCACCACCACCAGTGAACCGCTAGTGGGTTATTTTCCCATTTTCATGATGGTATCCACTATTTTGACCACCGATGTTACTACCGTGGCCAAGACAATCATCAGCATTACTTCCACTTTCGTTGGAATTTATTCTTCAGTGGGTCCCTCATCTACGTCCACCCTCTCAAATTCACATAAGTAATACTTGGCTAAACGCTCGAAGATATATTTTGGTTTGTAACGTCTTGCCTTTTACTTTGGATAAAATGACACTTTCATGCCTTCACTGACCCATTTAGAGCAGGAGTTTGTTTCCAAGATAGTCAAGTGGCCCCAAGTGGACTTAGGTGAGTCCCTTGACCTTCCCATCATTTTGTATGAAAGCATTCTTAGGTTTAGAGTGGATAGGGGTGATTTACCCCACTCCAATATTAGTCTCAATGTTTGTGGATATGCCCTTGACGAGTGGGACCTCTGGGTGAATCGTGTTCTTGCTAGCCCTTCACACAAGGCTGTCATCGAGGGGCTTAGGCTCACTAGGGTTATTGACAGTTCGAAGACCTGTAGCATAGAAAAACATGCCACTACCTTCAACTTGTTGTCTTCCCATTGGAGCCTATATTCTCACACGTTTATAACTGGTTGGGGTGAGTTTACTATTACTTTAGAGGGCGCATGCAAGTTGACTGGTCTTCCTTATTTGGGGAGTCACATTTTCATTGATGGTTCGAGGATGCTGTAAGAACTCCACGTCTCTCTTTCTAAATGTTCTAAGTATGTTTCCATTAACAAAATTGGTTCCACCAAGAACTCATTCGACAAGTGGAAAAGATATTGGTTTAGAGATTTCGAGTCCCTTCCTGAGGGAAAGAGCTCGAGCAGGGAGGCCAAGAGTCAGGATAGCCTTAAGATCAACTCTCCTTCAAACTTGGCTGCCTTTTTTGTCAAATTTTTTAGTAGGTTTCTATTTCTTGGGAGGCCAGACGACTCCTCTCACGAGTCATTTTTTTTACTAGCAGTTAGAATTGTTCCCCTTGCAGACTTGTCTCTAGGATCTTTATATACTTGGTTTGATCATTCTCATGTGGACTCTGAGAGATCTTGTGGTTGTCATGACGCCGCCAACTTCACCAACTCCTTCCTCCTGATGGATTTTCTATTTGAGAGGTTTCCAAACTTTTCCCCAGAAGCGAGGGCCTATTATATAGAGGATGCTCGAATTACAAGGTGGCAAAAGGAATCCCCAAAGAGACAACTGGTGCCTTTAATAGAAAATGTTGATGAATTTTACTTTCACCCATATTACAAGCTAGTAGGTGGAATATTCACTTGGGGTCTTTATCATTCTTTGGGGGCACCTTCTACTGCCGCTCTGATGTAGAGTCTGTGGCTATTTACCCCCATATTGATGTGATGATTATGCTTTTTCCATGTAGTCTTCCTTCCTTGACTGATTTAGGTCAAGGTGTGGAGTTTTATCATTCTGAGATGGTAAGGCATAAATTTGGGTAATACCAGGGTGTTCACTCCCCAGTTTATTCTTCAAGCAGTGCCCCCTCAGAGCTATACTTTATGCCTACGCTAATTTTACTTTCGAGGGGATGCTCTATAAACTTGATGGCCTTGGTGGATTATTTGTGCCTGCTCGAGACTATCTACCTTCTTTCACTCGTTTTTGGTTTACTATGTAGCATAGGTCGGTGTCCCTTACTCAAAATTGTGTGATTGATGTTCCTCACTAGACTATCCCCATTAAGATTCCTAATAATGATAAATACTTGGGCAAAAGAAGTCATAAGAGTTGTGGTATCGCAGTAGAGTTAAGATGACCCATCTCGAGCAGGCCACCCCTATTCTGGCGAGGTCTTGCTTGATAATATCATCTACACCAAACACCCTAAGCCACAACCTACTAAGTCTAAAGGAAAGGGGAAGTTAATGTCCTAAGCTTACTCCAGCAGAAAATACCCTGACACTGATGTGTCAAACTTTATTCCTGCTCCCATTGGTGCTCCTGCTTCCCGTCCTTCTCCTGTGAGGACTAGAGCAAGCAAGAAGAATAAAAATGTTGGTACTGAGGCTGCTTCTCCCCCCTCTATCCCAAATCAATGGTCAAAAAGTGATATTCTTGAGGTGGAGGAGACCTGTCGGACCGTTCGCGAGCAATGCTATGAATTCCTAGGCATATCTATGCTAGATACATCCATTTCATTCACCCATGTTGCTAAAGGTACTCTAGTCAACTCATCTTTACTTAGTGAAACTACTAGTCATGAGGTTTCACTTCCCGGTTCCCCTTCTCTCTCACTTAAAGAAGAACTAGTTGATTATGGAAGCACTCTTTCCTATGATGACATAAATTCTTCTTCCAATGACATGGGTGTCATTGATCTTCATGATGAACTTGGACTTGATGTTTGTACTTTATTGCCAGTTTTGAGGGAGTCTGATAACGAGGATGATGAGATGATATACTCCCCTTTCACCAAGAGCTTTACTATTAGGCAACTACCGTCTGGGTAAAGCACTCGCCCAAATATTGTAAGTTTTTCCATTTCTATTTCTTTGCTCAACTCTTTATTTTATATTTCCTAAATTTCTTCTTTATGTTTTACTAACTTTAAATTTTATTACTTTGAACATGCTTCTTCGGTTGCAGCGAGTGGTTCCTTAGGGGTAAGGACCACCGCCTCACCTATTGATCCTATTTTACAAGCATCCTTTATAAGGTAAAGGAACCATATGCTTGTTTCTTTCCTAGGGTTGGCTATAGAGGTTTGTATTACTCATTCTAGAAATTCTCTTTCTTTAGACTTTTGTAATGTTCACTAACATATTTCACTTATGTTGACCCTGCAGCTTTCTCCTGTGTTTCCCACCACTACAAGAACCTCTTCTGTGTCTTTTTTTTCAGTTTAGGTAAGATTCTACCTCTTTAAGTATTTTGATTTATTTCCTTTTATACGTATCTTGATCCATTCATATTCATGCACCTGCAAAGGACTATATCTCTTAGCCGCACTACCCCACTTACTGCCTCTTATGCGGTGGGTAGTTCTTCAGCCGGTAATTCCACCACTTCATCTCTAAAAGTATTTGAATTTGTTTTTTCATTTCTATCATCTTTTTTCTTCTAAGTTCTTATGCGTGACTAAAACTTATGTTATCTTTGTTGCTTATGCCTTTCTTTTTGCAGGGCTCCCCTTCACGTAGCCCTTTCACCACTGGGGGATGTTGTTGCTTATTGGGGTTACTATTCTAGACCTATCACCCTCTGGGAGGACATATATCCACCGAGTTTGTGTGACGATGGATAACAAGCCCCATATCCATCCCTTTCCATATTAATCGATCTTCATTGTCACTTCTAGTGAGCCTGTTTCATAGGCTCTTGGATCCTCTCAGGTATTAATCACACTATCAACATCATTCCCTTTGACTTTGTTAACTTCTAACACACTTATCAATGAACAATCCACCATGTTCATCAGCTACTTCGGTGGTCATTTTACAACCTTACTCCCTCTCAGGCGGAAAAGTACTTTAGACATTTATTTACTATTCTCGAACTGCCTTTACTCGTTGTCACAACCTCATCTAAGTCATGACTTGTTCTTCTTTGTCTATGTATTATTTAATTCATGGAACTTCTTTACCATTATCTTCTATGATTGGTCCTCAGGTGACCTCTGCTAGTAGTGAGGCCCTTTCCTCTGCGGGGATGAGCATGGGCACCATTATAGTGCCTCCCTAGGTATTTAATTTAAAAAAAATTCTTTTGAGATTTACTTTCTCGTGTAAGTCATTTACTAACATTGTCTATTTCTTTGCTCTTAGGCTAGCACTGTTGAGCCTTTGTCTGCGGGTTCTATTGTGAATCCTGGGGAGGTGACCCCACAGGTAATATATATTCCACATACATCTCTTCCTTTTACTTCCCAAGTTCATTCTAACACTTCTTTATCTACTTGTATATAGGTTACTGCAACTAAGGTCCCATTACCTGCAGGATTCATCATGAATACCGTGGAGGTGACTCTTTAGGTATTACTCCTGACATATATGCATGTTATACTTGTCTTTATTTCCTTTCTACACAAGTCTCTTTTCTTGACATATCTGTAGCTGAGTTCCATTTACCTACAAGACCTTTATCTTTGTTCTTAGGTAGATACCTCATGTGTGCCTGTGACTGTGGAACACCAAGATAGCATCAAAGACGTGGATACCCTGGTACTTATTATTTTTATATGGTTTTTCTTTCTGACCGTGGAACACCAAATAGGGAAGTGTTTGCTAACACTTCCCTATATCTTTGTTTTCAGGTTAGTACAACACCTGTTTCCATGTCTGTGGAAAATTTGGCTAGCATTCCAGGAGAGACTACCCTAGTATTTAATTAATTCATTATTTCGTTTCAACTTTCTTTTTCTATGCAAGTGTTTGCTAACACTTACCTGTTTCCTTATTTTCAGGTCAGTATCGTGATTGTCCCGATGACTATGGAACACCTTGGAGAAGTGGCTGTAAGGGAGGTATTATATGGTTATACCTCTCACTCTTTTTTATTTTCCCCAGTTTCATTCTTGCTTTTACTATGAAAGTTTTTTACCATCACACCCTCGTTTCTTTGTTTTCAGGTTAGCGAGGTTGACTTTCCTAGTTCTGCGAAACAAGCTGTGAGCTCTACACTGAGCACTCCTCAGTTATTGAACTTTAATACCTGATTTATTTTAACTTGTTTCTTTAGAGTCTTTTACTAAAGAAATAATTTAATGACATTATATTTTCATTGTCTTTGACAGGTTGGCATGGTGCCTCTAAGAGGACCTTCTCTCTTTTCTGGCAGCATACTCGCCCCTTTGAGCCTTGGGGTAATTTTTCTATTAATTGCTTCTTTTTTTAGCAAAGTCATTCAGGTGTTTATCTTTCTTTCTTTGACTTCTCATTTCTATGCTTCTTATTTTTAAGGTCCCGTGAGTGATCCTACTGAGGCAGCTGATGAGGAGGGGTAGAGTTATAAGGCCACTCACTCGAATGGTGTTGATGGTTCAGGTGAGGAGTCTTCCTTCCTCCCTTCTTCGCTTGAATTCTGAAGAACCGACTGTGATGATATTGAGGTGCAGGATCTTGAGGCTTTCATGAGGGACCTTGGTGTAAAGGAAACCTAAAAGATTAAGGAACCATGAGAGTAAGGTGATGGAGATGATCTTTGAGCATCATTCTAAGACATTCATGTCCCAAAGTGTTCTCCACATTGACAGCCTTACCGTCTTCAACTTTAAGTCCCTCACTAGTTATATTCATAACTTCCTATCCACTCATCCTAATGACTTGACCAGCACTCAGACTTCACTATTCCTATAGGCTCTCCATGATCTTCGGGAGGTCTACCTTTTTTAGCTAGATCGTCTTGAGGTTGTAGTTCGTCATTACTGAGCATTACTTTAGGAAAATAATGAAGATTCACATGTCCAAACAGTATAACGCTCAGTAGCAATAGGCTGAAGCCACTCAGATTCGAGGTAAGATTCAATCACTCCAGGGAAAGTTGGCCGAGTTTAAGGCCGGTGACACTGAGGATGAGGCCAAGATGAACCAGTTGGAGGAGTAGTTCATTCAAGAGGTAGGTTCATCTTATGCAGACATGCGCTCATAGGAGAACATTTTTTTTTGTTTTATCTAGTGGATAGGGTTTTTTTTAGACTTAGATTTTTCCCCTCTTTTGTGTACTCTCTATTTCGTCTTGTAAATGTATAGGCTATTCTTATATTAATGAAAACAATCATTTTGTCTTCACATATTTGTCTTCTATTATTTTCTTTATTTACTACGATCTTCTATGTTTTCTGTGAGAGAATTAGTTTATTGAATTGCCTCATACTCTGTGGGGTACTTGCACAGGATCAATCAAGTTATCATTTTAAAGACGCCCCTCTAACTGTGGGGTACTTTTCATATATACATTTTTTGGGAAAAACTTGGAGGAGGTTGACCCCCTTGTCCTTCCCAAATAATCAAAGGATAACTATCAAAATGGAAACAATTAAAGAGAATAACTATTTCTTTTTCAATTAAACTGCCCCTAGTCTACGAGGTTCTTTTTCCACATTTTACTTGATAACATTTAAATTGTAACAAAAAATATTAGAGGGGGTGAACCCCCTTCTACACATTATTATGCAACCAAGCAAGTAATTATATGGAACGTAAGTTATAACTTGTTCTTAGATTATAATTCTATAGAAAAATAATACTAATAATAAAAAACATATTATTAGGAGGGCAACCTCCTGCTGGTCTATGGTATATTTGAACTGTTGTGTCTATAGGGACTTTCCTCTCTATACTTTATCTTTGGGATAGATGTACCCTCCAGGTCTAATGAGGAAAGTTACTTGTGTCATGTACCCTCTTCTAAACTTTGAAACTCCAATACATGTTCAGTCTAGTGGAGGGTTCCACTATATGTTTTTTAAACATTAAGCTGGATGCACCCACTTCATAACTTATGAGTGAGCAAGTACTCATAGTATATCAATAATTTATGCAAGTAAATAAATCATGAACAAATTATTAAATATTGGTCAAAATAATTGGTATTCATTTTCTTGCACTATAGTGAAGGTTTGTGTTGCTTATAATGATTGTGCTCATGAGTCACTTTACAAAAAAACATTTATGTGCAAGAGAAAGATGTTCAAACTTTCGAAAGAAATGAAACTTAAAAATAACTAGGCATAATACTTATTTAACCACTTACAGTTGATAGACTGGAGGCATTCACTCTCAGACTCGTATATTTGGCAATAACCTGACTTGCCTACCCCTCGTACCACAAAGGGTCCTTCCTATTCCGTCTTGAATTTAGATGCTGACATGATCCACATATGGTGAGTGAATGCCCGTAGGACTAAGTCCCCTACTTGGAACTCTCTAGGCTTGACCATATTTTCATAAGCCTTAGATAGATGTTGAGTGTAGACTTTGAAGTTCTCCTTGGCCTTGTCTCTATGATCATCCAACGCTTCCAACTACATATTTCGAGATTTGGTATGACGTTATTACTTAAATCCACTCTAGATGAGGTACACCCAATTCTACGGGTAGGACACCTTAGGCACCATAAACCAATGAGAATGGATTAAACCCCATTGGATTTCTCTTTGACGTTCTATAGGCCCATAACCCATCGATAATTTTTTGTCCAATGCTCCTGACATGTATTCTAACATCTTCTTCAAGATGTTAATCAGCGTCCTATCTGTGGCCTTTACTTTTCCATTTCCTTTTGGATATGAGATGGTTGAACTGTTATGCATAATTTTTTATTTGTTAGTCAGGAGCCCCATCTCCTTGCATGCGAACTTCTTCCCATTGTCTGTGAGAATCACCTTAAGGATACTAAACCAGTATATGATATACTCCCTGATAAATTGGGTCACCAACTGAGCGGTCACTCTCCTTAGGGGGATTACTTATGCCTACTTGGTATATATCTCCATAGTAACTAAGATGAAATCTTGCCATAAGAGGTTGGGATGATCTTACCAATTAGATGAAACGACCAATTGCGGAAGAGGTCTATAGACTGATTGATGGGGCATGCACCATATTTCCATGCACTTGACAAGCCCCGCACCTTTTCATGTAATGGATAGAATCAACCTCCGTGTTTGGCTAATAATACCTCAGTGTCATTCAGTGATCATACAACTTAGCTCCTCCCATGTGAAAAGGATCATGGTCCTCCTTTAGCACCTTTTCGATATCCCCCATGGACACACACTTCAACGGTCTCTCATTATACCCTCTTTTGTAGAGTTACTTGTCTACCAGGTAGAAGTTATTTTCTCTCTTCTTCAAATAGAACTTATCATCCCTTTCTAATAATAGATCTCCATCATTCAGATATAATATGTAGGGTTGCCTCTAATCTTCAAATTCTTCCATGAAATTGGACTCAACAGGTTGATCGAATCGAGTATGGCACTTTCAGCTGCCCTGCTGCAGACGAGTGGATTTTGCGCTCATAGTGGGCCAATAATAGTCCCACCACTACAACCGATGATAAAGGGGAATATTTGTATCCCCGAAAATGCCTCTCGTGAATTGCTTCCAGCCTTTCTTTGTCCTCTTCCTTTCCTACACATAATGCTAAAAATCCTTCAGGTCTCTTAAAGTAGAGTGTTCCTTGGAGTAGGTGGTAATTTTCTAGCTCAGATATCTTCATCTTTCCTTCTCTTATCTCTAACTATGTAATTATGGGGCACCTCCAAGTATCCGTCTCATCACTTGAAATAATTATTTTACTATAGTTGGCATTGTTCTTCACCGTATGTGATGGTGGCTTCCTATTCTTCCATCTCTATCTTTTGCACTATCATGGCTAGCGCATCAGGGTGCCAGTTCATTGTCCAAGCATTCCTCTCAATTGTCACTTTTAAGAATTGACTGAGCAGTATTTGAATAATTGATGGATATAGGGATAGGTTAGCGTGCTTGAGGGAAAACTCTCTGCTAACTTATTTTACTACCAATTTAGAGTACGCTCGAATGCACAACACCTTGATGCCCCTCCTCAAAGATTCTAACATACCCAAGATGAGAGCCTCATACTCTGCATCATTATTTGAACACTTAAAATGGATCTTGAATAAGAGAGTGACTTTATTTTTAACTCTTGAGAGAATGATGCTCGCCCCACCTATCCCTTAGGGCATGGCAAGATCCATCAAACTGATCTTCCATCTCCTCGCTAAGTAGGCTTGGAAATTCTCTCCTAGAAATTCTACGCTGGGAGGATCGAAATTCTATCTCGGCAAGTGGTCTAAAAAATCTACTATCGCTTGATTCTTTATATCTTTTAAAGTCATGCCCTTTAAATTATATTCAAACATGATCAGGAATCACCTCGTTGCTCTTCTAACCAAGACCGTTCATGCCAGAAGGTACTTGATAGGATCACACTTAGTGATGATATTATTGTGAAGGCTAGTAGGTAGTGCCTCAGATTCTGAGCAATAAACACTAAGGCGAGGCAATGTCTTTCAACGCTGGTGTACCTGGACTCGATGCTAGAAATTACACGCGATAAGTAGTATATAGGCCTCTATACCCTTGATATTTCTTGGTCAATTAAGGCTCCTATTAACCTTTTTGTCAAAATTCAGGTTGAGAAGCAATAGTGCACCCACCTCTGGTGGTACCATAGTTGAGGGGGATAACAATATCTCTTTGATTTTTTCAAAAACCTTCTTTTGTGCATCTCCCCAAACCCATTTTCTTTTTTCTTTCATCAGTTGAGCGAACGTGTGGGTCACCTCCGCTAGTGCTGGTATGGATATCCTTAGGTAAGAAACCATCTCTAAGAAACTTTTAAGCTTCTTATGGCTTTTTGGCAGCAGCATCAATAGGATGGCCTTCTTCTTTTCTTCGTCAACCTGTACTTCTTGTTGATTTACTACAAAACCCATGAATTTTCTTATTGTTACTCCAAAAGCGCATTTTGAGGGGTTCATCTTCATCTTATATTTGCGACATCTTTCAAACACCCGCCTCAGATCTTAGATTTGCTTGCTCTTCTTCTTTAACTTTACCATTATATCATCCACATATAACTCCAATATGTCAAGAAATAAATCATGAAATATGGCCATCATAGTACGCTGATACGTGGCACCCGCATTCTTTGGCCCAAATGCCATGACAGTATAATGAAATTCCCTATTGGGGTGCGAAAAGTAATTTTTTCAGCATTAGTCGGATCCATTCTAATATGGTTATATCTTACATACCCATCAATGAAACTATACATTTCATGGCCTGTAGTGGTGTCCACCAAGATATCGATGTTATGTAGTGGAAACTCATCTTTCGGGCATTCCCGGTTCAAATCTCGAATGTTTACACAAATTCTTATCTTTCTCTTATCCTTTGTAGCTACAAGAAGAATACTAGAGATCTGTATTGGATTTTGGATGGTCTTAATGAACCCTGTCGTTAATATCTTTTCCTCTTCTTCTTTGATCTTTAGGTGTAGCTCCACTTTGTATGTTCTAGTGGCTTGCCTTACTGGTAGGGCATTGGGAAGGATGTCAAATTTGTGAGAATTCACCTTTGTGTCTATCCCAGGAATTTTTGTATACTTCCATGCAAACACGTTCGTGAATTTCCTGAGCAAAATAATGATCTCTTCCCTTTGATTTGGATCTATCTCCTTGGAGATCAAAATGGTTCTTCCTTCATCTCCTTTTAATCCCAAGTTTATTTCCTCTAAATCCTGGGGCTTATCCCTTAGACAATGATGTGTGATTCGTCTACTACGAAGTATTTTGGCGCCGGGTCGATAAATTCATCCCACGACGCCGCCCGTGCAGACTGTTATAAGCAATATATAACTTTCCCATCTGTAAACATAACTTTCTTACATGTGCAAGGTGGTACAACCACTTCCTCACACTTTCTCTTTCTTTTTCCTTTTTCTTTTTATGGGATCATTCTTTGACCCAATCGGTCATAAATAGACATTCTTTGTTGAGCATATACTCCAACCACCTCTATCCCCTATAATCTCCCTAATGAATTCCTTGTTTCTTCATCCAGTTTGGTGTAAAATTCCACATCCACCAGATGGGACTCCTTTACAGAAAATGGTTTCTCTGTCACTTTTATCACTATCTCATTCCCGCTAATATTAGCCTTAGTGCACTGCTGATATGTTGAGGGAACTATTCCATGAGTTTGAATCCACACTCTCCCTATTAGAAGTTGGTATCTAGTATTGGCATTGATGATATGAAATTTAATATGGGAAGTAAAATTACCCATCTTGATTCTTACATTAATATATCCCAGTGACTGCATGCCAGCACTATCAAAACCATAAATCACCGGTGGCATTTGTATTATCTTATCTTGAGAGATGTTCATCTCATATAACGTGTTGATGGGCATGATATTGATGGGCGCTCCTCCATCCATTATCACTCTAAGAAAACTGATCCCGTTAATCAAGGTCGTTATGTAGAGGGGACGATTGTGAAAGTAAGTCACCTGCCTATCTTCTTCAAAGAAGACCATCTCTGAGGTATATCGTTTGATCAATCATCCTATGGGACCATCCCAATTAAGAGAGGGATCTCCTCACTGCTAGACTGATTCTAAAATAATTCTTGTGATGACCACATGGGCGTCCTTCTTCACTCCAATTTGGTCAAAAAACCACTTGAACTTTGGGCCCCTTGGAATAGCCACACATTCTGAATTTAACTCCACTTCGTATGTTTGTGCATTACATATGTACTCTACCTCAGATGTTCCTCCCTCATAAA
Source organism: Sambucus nigra (assembly GCA_949130495.1). Lineage (NCBI taxonomy): Eukaryota > Viridiplantae > Streptophyta > Magnoliopsida > Dipsacales > Adoxaceae > Sambucus > Sambucus nigra. The sequence continues at coordinate 132,850,199 of OX422214.1, read as the reverse complement.
GGGTAAGAACTACATTTGCTCTAATTTCCAAGGGGTTTACTTGCTTAACCCCCTTATTTTGATCCTCTTCTCTATCAAGGTCTAACCCCCTCACTTCTTCACATAATTTTTGTTGATTCACCATTCTTTTATGTCTTGAGCTTTTTCTTCATCGTATGCCACCATTATGTTAGCGATCCCATAGTGGTGGGTTGGGAGGGGATTTTCATTAACATCTATGAGTGGTATCTTTAGAGTACCTTTGGCCACTTACTGACCAGTAATCCTTCATAAGTAAAAAAATCTTTGGTAGCATGCTGCACCCTCTGGTGAAGTTCACAATACTTGGCATCTGCCTTCTCTGTTACTGTTGGGACTTGCCCATGAGAGTGAGGTGGAACTGTTACCCCTACTTGCACCAAACTACTATAGAAGTCCATAGCCCTTGCCACTCTGCAAGGAAGCGGTGGTGGGACGTCTTCCACATACTTTCTTTTCCATGACTACCTCCTTTTAACCCTAAGCATCCCTTCTTACCCTTCCAGTTCCCATCCACGTAGTTGATAACTTATCTTCTAGAGACTTGAAATCTTTATAAGGTTAGAGGCACTTATGCCCTCGAGCTTGATGGCTTGTGTTTGATTTTCATTGTGATGCACTGGCTGCTCACATGAACTCTCTAAACACCCTGTACTTGGTCTCATTAACCAAGTGGATTTTTTACTCCTCTAGGAATCCCTTAATGTATATCTGCAATAGTCTTGATTCAACCACATCTTCATGAACATCCAACGCCCTCTCGCGAAAGCACTTGATGTACTGCATCAGTTCTTCTCCTAGTTTTGTACCTCTTAAGCGAGGTGCCTTCATGTGAACTCATCTTCTGCTACAAAAAATTTTTGGAACTGTCTATGCATCTCTTCCCTTGTTGGGATGCTATTAGGTGCAAGGTGGGAGTACCTGTTGTATGCCTTCCCTGTGAGAGTTTTTTTATAATTCTCATAAATTCAAGTCTTTGTTATTATCGTGCACACCCAAGTACACTATCAACATGTTCCCGTGTTCTCTAGGGTTTACTCACTTTCTATTGAATTTTATGAAATTTGGAGGAATATACCCCTCTGGGTATGTCTTTTCATTGATACTTTCTAGATAAGGGTTCTATAGCTCCTCGAACATATGACGACTTCTCTCTGAGAGGAAAGCAGCATCTTTACCTCCTCCATAGTGAAAAACTTGGAAGGAGATTCCTCCAAGCCAACTTTTTTCACTACTGTCGAAGTCACTAGTGTTACGGCTTGCTCTGCTACAACCTTTTACAGTGGAGCCAACTCTTTAGTTGTTGCTACTGTTGTGACTTCTCCTCCAGTAGGGGCAACCACTGGTGTTGTACAAGATTGACTTAGACTTGCTAAATTGACAATATTTCTCTTTAAAAATTCAAAGAATATACTCATTACGTTCATCCTACTAATGACGTAGCTGCTATAATGTTGATCTGCCCTACCCGAGGAGCAGGTGCTCTCACTCCAATCTTGATCACCTCTTCATGTGTCATCTAGTCGCTCTGAACTCCATTAGTAGTCAGAGTATCTTCAAAAAATAGTTTATTTTACCCATAATAACCTTATTTGTCCATGGCAATGAGGATACCTCCCCAGCAGAGTCGCCAAATGTAGGAGGTTGGTGTAACTAGGGTCTATGAATAACTGGAATGGGTGAATCGTGACCCACTCCATTGGGCTCTGTCTTCAAAGTCTCAAAAGCAGATCTGGTAGAAAACCTTCCTATTCTGATAACAATGGAGTAAATGATATGACCTTCATCCTGAAAGAGAAAACTTCACAAGTAATAGTGGTATATGGGAGAGAGAGATCACTTGGGAATAATGGCTATAATGATAGGACTGACGAGGCAAATACTTTGACACTTAGAAATATAGTAGGGAGATAAAACTTGTTTTGGTGCTAGGTAATAGTGTAACTTGAGTCTATCTTGTCTTAACCTTACCAAAGGGTCCAATTTATATGTATATACTTGGGCTGACTTGGCATTTTGGGCACAAAAATGAGAGAAAACTTAGGGACAACGTCTCCAATGTACCTTCTATCCCTATATGTCTGTTAGCCCAATGTCCCCTTTGATAAAATATACCTAGTACCTACCAAAGTCAAAAAGAAAATATGTATCCTAATGGTGACAAAATATTTTATTTGGAAAATATCATTTCAAATGGTAACTTGTTGTACAAACTTTGTGAAAAAACTTAGACTAGCCTTGAGAGATACCCTCTCTAAACTATATTTTATAAAAGTGTTTTTTCGTGTGAGAAGCCTCTGGGATACTCACTTTTTTATTCTGAATGTGGGTTGTGTGAGTGTTTCAGTAACTCTTAGATTCCCTCTACTATTATTCTCTCTTTCTTAAAGTGCAAGTAGTTAAGATTGCTCAACGAGCCTTGTCATTCAACCTCCAAACCAAAACTCCCAAGATATCCCAACTGGCATCCTTGAGCCCTGCTTTCTTAAATAAGGCTACTTGTATAAGAAAATAATCATTAGAGCTTTAATAGCTTCTGAGTAAAAATCTTGGGGATGGGGCCACTTATAGTGGACCCCGTCACCCTAAGTCATTTCTCGGTCATAATTTGGGGATGCGACCATTCGAAGTGGATTCGGTCGTCTTGAGTAATTTTTTGTGAAGTCAATCCTGGGCAGAGGGGCTACTCAAGGTGAGTCCCCTAGCCCTTAGTCATTTTTCATAGTATTAATCTTGGGAAGTGGGGCCCCTCGAAATGGCCCCTCACCCTGAATCATCTTCAATAATATCAATCTTTGGGTAATGGGATCCACTCGAAGTGGACATCCTCACCTTAGGCTCCCTGAGTCATCTTAAATAATGTCAATCTTAGGGGAATGGGAGCCACTCTAAGTGGACACCCTCGCCCTAGGCTATTTTCTGTAGTGAGTCAACCTTGGGGTAGTGGGAGCCACTATAAGTGGACACCCTCACTCTAGGTTATTTTGTGTAGTGTCAATCTTGGGGAGATGGGCCACTCAAGGTGAGTCCCCTTGCCTTGGCCTTCTTTCTGTGATATTATAGTTTTGGGCAGAGGCGCCACTCTAGGTGAGTCCCCTCGCCCTAGGCAATTCTTCAGTAATATCAATCTTGGGAAGAAGGGCCACTCAAGGTGAGTCATTTCGCCCTGGTCCTTTCTTTTATTTCATGTAAATCTTGGGCAGTGGGGGAACTCGAAGTGTACCCCCTCACCCCAGTCTTATATAATTCATTTAACAAGTGACAAGTCCTCTACACTCTACATAAGACCATTAAGATTAATAAGACTTAATCAATGGGAAATATGGACTTGGGATTAGATGCATGTGATATGTAGGGTTGTTTTAGCTTGGGATAACATAAAAGTAACTAAAATACGAGAAGAAGATGCATATTTTATTATAACCCAATATCATTTATATTCTTATACTTTGTAGACTTTCTGTTCATATTGTTAATTTACCATTTTTTAGACATAGTCTTCAATGCAGCCTCATACCTGATTTAGTCTTGATCTCATCCTAGTTGCTATTCATATAGGATTTAGGTGTCGAGCCCGCGTTCTCACCCTCTTTAATATTATTTATATTCAGTTGAGTTAGATGTATAAATTATATCATTTTAGTAGTTTGTTTATGTTGATATAGTTGTATATACATGATGGTAATAGTATTATTGGTTGGGTTTGTATCAGAGTTATTTGATTCACCTAGTTTCAACTATTTTTTTATGCATTCAGTTTTTATTTCAGTCATGCTTAAAATGAAATTCAATTCTTTTATCCCCGCGAGTTTGTATTAGGCCTGATCAATATTTTATTAAATTTTACGGGGTCTCACAATTGGTATCAGATCTTTGTAGGTTCTAATGTCCTAGGGATCTAGAGTGAGACCGTCGCTTTTTCGCATTGAGTTCTCTGATTAATTTAGAGCTTTACCATTTAGGATTTATATTCGATATAAATACGACCGTTGGTGTCTAAAATTGGTTTAATGATTAGATGAGTCTTAGCTTAATTAAACCAATTATTATCAACCATAGATAAAGTAAGAAACATATAAGCTAGAGAAGATGAGAGACAAATAAAGAGACAAAGGATTTTTATGTGGTTTAGCTCAGTAAGGTGCCTACATCCATGGGTACAATGTCACTAGGTATTAGGTTTTAGTATAAGCCTCTCAAGAATTCTCTAGGGTTTAGGATAAAAAGGTTTTGAGTTGCCCCTAGATGAGAGAGGTAGTGAGTTATTTATAGTAATAAGAAGATAAAGATGTGAAATAACTTTATACATTAGGTATTTACACCCTTACATTACAAGTACCGGCTGTGTATTTGTTCACGTGCATGTGCATGGTAATTGTTCAGATCCTCACGCGTGTCTGTTCACATTACTAACGGTTTATATTCTTGAGGGTGCTGAATAAAGTGTACTGACCATGGAGGTAATTCATCCGACCACTTCTACTTGCTATCTTTGAACCCACAAAATATGAAGACAAGTGCCACCTAATTATTGTACACCTAGTTGTGTTATTTTAGGTCATAATAAAAGTCCCAAATACTTCATTCTTGATTGGAGTGATTTAGTCACTGAAAGGATGGAGTATTATTTTTTAGAATATGCTCGGCTATCTAAAATCATCTGGTCGACTTCCGACCTCCAAGAATTGTAAATTTCTTAATGTTATGTCCTGGATAATGGAAATTTTGTAAATAGTAACAAAAATAGAAAATTATCTGGGGGTACTCTAGCCATTTTGAAGTGATGGTACACTTAATCATTTCATTTTGTGTAGATCCAAGGATGTCATAGAGTCCTATAAATCGTCATTTCCCTTCCCATTCTCCTCACCTTACATTTCAAACTATTCTCCCCCTTCTTAAGTTTTTATTCCGCCATTTATGAGATCCGTTGTTGCTTCTGTTTTACTGTAAGAACCTTTCTCTTCTTATTTTTCTTTCCTCTTTGTTGAAAAATTGTGTATGATGTGGATTAAGGTTCTTTGGAGATATTTAGGGCAACCCATAGGATTCTTGAATGGGTAAAAGTTAAGTTGGTAACAGGTCCTTGTGACCTTTGTGCACTAGAGGAGGATCACTAGATCCCCACTGTATTTATTATAGAGTGTGGGGTGACATTTCCTACAAATCACTTATTTTTAGAGTTTTGTTAGTATTGTTTTGTGGTCCCAGCCCAAGTGGCTCCCAATACTTGGAGAGTAGTTAATGGAGTGAACCGTATTAATGAGCGATCTGGAACCAATATTGGAATAAAGACATTAATTTACTACTATAGTTGGGGGACCACTAATAATAACATTTATTATTTGAAGACAAGATTCTCCAACACATATTTAGTAGTAAATTTACCTCATTCCAATTAGGATTATTAGGATCAGGTATGTATTGTGAAAGATTGGCAGTTTTCCCCTCTTCCTGAGGGTGAGAACTTCAATTGGACCCATTGTCCTCAAGAGGGTCAAGGTATAGGTCAACATTTTTTTTTTGTACAATCTTCCTATTTTTTTGGTCTTTCAATTAATTTTATTACTGACTGTATTTTTTGTCTTTCTATTTTGCATAGAAAAAGAAGAAGGATATACCTCGTGCCTTAGAGGTAAATTTCACCAACCTAAAACATGTTTAGTCTATCCAGTAGAGGATAGGTGAAGCTCATACTCATTATGAATCTTTTCTACTCGGCTATCGAGTTCAATCACTTACTTTTTAGCTCGTCCCACTGAAGACATTCCATCACCTAACCCATCATTAATTTAGAAGACCCAACACCTTCGTACTCAGCCACTGAATTTGAATCCCCACCTTAAGCATAAGGGAATTTCTCTACTGGGGGGACATCTTCATCCTTTGAATCCTTAGACCTCTCTCTTGTGGCGAGCAATACTTCTTCTCTAGAAATGGTTAAGAGAAATATTCCCAACCTCCTTGTTGGCTGAAAGTCCCTACCTCTTGCCGAGAAGATGAAGTTTGATGCTGGGGGATCTAACTTGTGATGAAAAACCAGTAGCCCCAGTTTAAAAGGTGAAGAGGGGTCCAACCACCACTTTAGAGTTAATTGGGAATGACCAAGTTGACAGTGCAGTTCCCAATCAACCACTGTTAATCTAGGCTTTGCTCGTGTGTGAATTAGAGCGGGAGTCCATCTAGCCGACGAGGTAGCTGCTGCTACTCTTCCTTGGACGAGGTTATTTGAGAGTGTCAAACACAACGTAGCTTTGGTAAGTGTCATCTGATGTTTCCCTATTGCCATATGTCATTATTGTTCATTTACTGATGCTTATGAATGGTTTTTTTTGCAGTTCTTGGTTTATTATAACCAATTTTCGAGGAGGGACGACTAGTTGAGGGAGTCCTCTATGGATGTGGAGGCATATTTAAAAGTCATACACAAGTCCTTGGAGTCTGTTAAAGGAGACCATAAAGATAACAATGATACATTAGAGGACACCACTAAAGAGCTGTAGGGTGGTAAGACCATGCCGAGAAGGATGTAGGGGATGCCGAAAAGAAAGCCGACCAGGTTATGAAGGCTACCCAGGAGGCTAAGAAGGTTATTAAGGATGACAAATGCCAGGTTACTAGGTTGAAAGCCAATTCCAATAAAGATAAGGAGGTTGCCTACACCCCTGGGTGGGATAAGGCATTCTCCACTCCAGTTGTTCAAGTGGAGTACTTGAAAAAATCCTCTTTCAAGGAAGGCTGGGATGCATCCTTCACCAGGTCGGCACTGGTGTGGTCTCTGACCTCTTCCTCTAACAAAATATAGGAACTCCGGAAGAAATTGAGGAGGGGGTTGATGAAGAATAGGGGATGGCTGAGCCCTCTATGCCTCAAGAGCAGATAGTGGTGTTTGCACGACCAGAGGAGGAGGTGAGTCAAGACAAGGAAAAGGTGTAATGAATAGGGTCCTTGTATTTTTTTTATGCCTTATTGATATAGTTGATCAATTGCTTTGATTTTAATACCTTTTATAGTTTCAATATAATTTCTCCTTTTTTCCAGTGATGATGTTCTTTAGTTTTGATCACCCTTTTTCTTGCCTTACTTATGCACTCTCATATTCATTTCAATTTAACTCCAGGAAGGTTAGCTTGGCTGCTGCTAAAAGTGAACTTTTTTAGAGTAGTAGCCAACTATTTGGGGTTAGACATGAAGATCCTAATGAGTAAGAGATGGAGGAGATGCTCAGCCTAGATGTTTACACCCAAGATAAAGATGTTTACCTCCACATGTGTAGATGCTTCCACCAAGTTATGGTGACCAACGCCTCTTATTATGAAATAATACTTCACTCCAATGAGATCACAAGGAAGAGGTCACTAGCTTGTCAACAGATTATGAGAAAAAGTTTACTATATTTTGGAGCAATAGTAGATCTTATAAGAAGTTGTAATAATTGTCCTCGGTATATTCTAAGAAGGAGTTTGTATTGTAATGTGATATGAAGAGTGCTCATTAGGTGGCCAGTCTCTTGGAATAGGAGAATAATTTCTTGAGGGATGAATTAAATGGTATTAATAAGGTGAACACTACTGATCAAAGTGAAGGAGCATCATTCTTGGAGAAGGAATATGCTCAGCTAATAGAGGAGTTAGAGAAATAAAAGAAATCACTGGAAGGTCAATCTTCTCAACACTCGGTTGTTGCTCATTCGCTAATAGAAGATGAGAGAACTAAGAAGACATTAGCATACCAGGCAAAGATTATCAAGAATAAGTCGAATACCATTAAAAGTTTAAATGAGAAAGTTAATCGCCTCACTTATAATTTTCACAAGCAGCCTCACACCATTTGGATGAATGGTTATGATGAGGCGTTGGCACACTTGGGCAATGAAATTGAGCAAACCTATAAATAAGGTTACAAGTGGGTATGGATCAACGCTCTTACTATGATGAATGTGTCGAAAGAGGATAGTCTTTGCTACTAGCATGACTCTACAAGTATAGACCATCCGACTCCTCCATTCAAGTTGGACACTTTATGGAATTTTACAGATGCAATCCCTATTAGTTTGGTCAGAAAATATCTTGGTGATTATGTATGTCCTGCATGGGGATAACGTTCTTAGTCATCCCTTGCACTTGGTGGATAAATCTAGTTCTAGTAGTCAGTCCAGGCTTAGGGACCTAAGATCAACGGTTCTTCTTTCTATACTAGGCGTTCCTCCTGTTGGGATGAAGAAATCTTCGGAAAAGCACCTAGTAGATTATGTAATTTATATTTTTTCCTCTTGAATCTTCTCTTGTAATGATGCATAGTGAATGTTTTCTTGTAATGATTCACATAGATTTAAATAAAAACTTTAATTTTTTTTTATTATTCTATTGTGGCCTACTAGATGTTTAATCATACAATTATGTGATCAGGGTTAAGCCGACTAATTTTCCTTACTAGTTACTTGTTTTGGATAAACTCATGTTGTCCTACCTTAGGTTCAACTAACTTTCTTTTTTTGCAGTCCCTAAAATGGATCTTGTCATTTTGACCAAGTTCTTGCATTAGTTACCAATGGTGACAAAATGCTTTAGCAGTTTACCTTAATTCGGTCTAGTTAAACTTCTTATTCTTAACACTGAGGAGACATACATGAAGTTTTATGTTTGGAACTTCTCGTTCATGACTTGTCAAAGAGGAAGTCACACGTGAAGTTTTGGTTTGAATTTTTAAAACTAATATATGGGTCTCTGATTTACCAGATGAAAACATTCTCTACACCTCTCAGGAGGACCTTACATGGGAAATATTTTTTGATGGAGCTACCAATGAGAAAGGATACGGCATTGGGATAATCCTGATCTGACCTCATGACTCTCACACCATCATTGCCATTTAATTAGACTTCATTTTCACCAACAACATGACCGAATATGAGGCATGATTAGACCTCAAAATCGCCCTTAAGAAATATATCCTACACCTAGATATCTATGGGGACTCTGCCCTCATCGTCGGCTAAATCCTTAAAAATGGAAAATTAAAAACGAGAAGCTCCTACCCTTCTATGCCCACCTAGAAGATCTGGCATAGATGTCACCTTCCACTACCTGCATCATACATAGAACAGTCTAGCTGACGCCCTTGCTATTTGGCCTCCATGGTCTATATGCCCGAGGGAATAACAATTTCCCATTTCTTGGTTTATAAATAGGTTATGCCCACTCACTGCTACCACATTAATTTCATCACCGAGGAAGACTCCGATATGATTGAATTATGATACTATTATATTTGGCACCTCCTCAAACATAGTAGATATCCCCAAGATGCAGATAAGAAAGATCGTGCGACCCTTCGTAAACTGGCTACCTAGTATATCATTTGTGATAAAGTTTTTTTCAAGAGAAACTTTGATGAAACCCATTTGTATTGCATCAATTGAGGAAATAATGCAAAAGTTTCACAGTGGGGAATGCAAGCCCTAAATGAATGGTCATATGATTTCTAAGAATATCATTCGTTAAGGGTACTATTGGACCACCATAGTTCAAGATTTCACTGTCTACGTTCGAAGACGCCTCAAGTGTCAATATTTTGCTAATATCCAACACGTACCTCCTAGAGAATTGTACAACATAACCGCTCCTTGTCCTTTCTCCATCTGGGCATTTACATCTTAGGAAAGGTCACTCCCAAATCTTCTAACCATCATGAGTTCATCCTGATCGCCATTGATTACTTCTGAGTCATACGCAATATTGAATGCTAAGAAAGTGGCCAAGTTCAACAGAAAGAACATCATTTGTTGATATGGAGTTATCCACAAGTTAGTATCAGATAACGGAATCCACTTTGAATTCAAGGTCACAGAATTGGTCGATAAGCACATGATTTGAGATAAAAATATTTTCCTTACTGACCCCAAAGAAATGGTGTTGTCAAAGTCGCCAATAAGATCCTCAAAACCATCATCAGCAAAATGATTAATAATTAAAAATATTGGGTCGACTGGATCCCATACGCCCTCTGTGTTATCGCACTTCAATCAGAATGCCTACTGAGGCTACCCCTTATTTTTAGTGTACGACATGAACTATTCTCCTTCCAAGGTTTTAAGCCTATAAGTGTTTCGTCAGATAACTATAGAAATTCGGTATGAACTATTCCAATTTGCTTCTAATTTGTTTTCTTTCTGGAGACCCTTTTTCAACACTTAGTGTCCTTCTTTGAGGTTTCTCAGCTTGACGATCCTATTTTAGAACTGGGTTATTCATTGTTGGTATGTTGCCAAGTGCAATGATGCATTTTCCTTAACTTCCTTAACTAAGTCCAAATCCAACCTTATCTTTGGGGAATTATAATTGAGTAATTTGTGACTGGGCAGACAAATCCCCATGGGGACCACTGCCTTTGACCAAAATTGTAACATATAAGTGGTCTCGTCGGTGGCTATCATTGACGTGGTCATGTAGGTCCAGAGTACGCTTTGCAATTCATTGATCCAGTTTTTTTTAGCATCATCCAACTTTTTATTTATTCCGTCGAGTATAATTTTGTTTGTTATCTCTCTTTACCCATTGGATTGAGGGTGTTGGGGAGCAGAATGCAACTTTTGGATTGGATAAAGTAATCTTAAAAATTTTCGTTGTCAAATTGTATTCCATGATTAGTTATTAAGGCATACATCATACCATATCAGCATATAATGTTCTTCCATATAAACTGAAAGACATTCTCATGGGGAATATCTATCAAAGGTTAAGCCTCCACCCACTTGGTGAAGTAATTTATAGCAACGACCAAGTATTTACACCTTCATCTCATCTTTGAAAATTGGTCAACCAGGTCTATTCCCCATATGGTAAAGTGCAATGAGGATATGATTGGTGTGAGCGTAGCTCCAAGTGTTCTCTGAATGGTAGAAACTCATTGGCATTTATCGCAATTTTCGACCTAGATGGAATAATATTCTTTTATGGTTGACTAATAATACGCTTTGTGTGTCCACTAGCCTAACTATGATGTGCCTGCGGAATGAGACCAACAGGATCCTTCATGTATTTATTTAATCAATTTTTTCACCTCGGCGGGATGGACGCATCCGAACAGTGAAATGATAAATCCTCTTTTATATATAATTCCTCCTTCCAAGACATATGTGGTTGCTATGTACCTCACTTTCCTTACTTCCTTTGGGTCAGTCAGCAGGTTACCCTTCTCAATATACTCCTTGATAGAATCCATGCTTGAGTCACCCAAATCAAATGCAATCAAGTCATTCTCTCTTTGCCAATGCTCTAATGCATGAGGATTTCTACTGGAATGGCTCTTCTCAACTCAATTCTGGTTGCAAAAGTAATTCGAGCAAGCGCGTCTGCTCGGGCATTATTAATCCTTAGAATTATGATCATTTTAACTAATAAATATTTAGATATCTAGTCTTGGGCTTTATTTAAATACCTCATCACGAATTCTCCTTTGACAACATATACACCTAAAATTTGGTTCACAATTAATTAGGAGTCGTTGTATACCTTATCTACTCGACGCAAGAGGAAATGCATATTCAAAACCCATGATCAATGCCTCATACTCGTCTTTATTATTGGAAGCTTGAACTGGAACCTGAGTGCATATTTACATTTATGTCATCTAAGGTGTTGATTATCATCCCAGCACCACTGCCAAAGGAACATGATGATCCATCCACGTATATCTTCCAAACTGGAAATTCCTATTTGAAATTCCCTTCAATAGGATCCCATAATTAAATATGTTTTGACATCGCTCAAGGTAGTGTGCAACTACTTATCGCTTAGCTAATGTCTCCAGTATATCTTCCTCTTGGTTACTTATATCCTTCATGGATCTATCTTCTTGATATGTATGCTAGGGTGATTAAACTTTTGAGCTCTCTTTCGAAGAAGTTTTCTCGGTTGGATTCATTATTGATCTCTCTTCCGTAGAAGTTTGCTCGATAGGTTTTTCTTTATACATAAACACTTTTATAAAATCTACCATCTCTTGGCCTTTTACTGTTATTCTAGACTCATAATGTATGTCATACTCTCCTTGCTCCATAGCCTAAACCATCAACCTTCCTCATTTATATGGTTTATGAATGGCTTGGCGCAAGGACAAGTTCATGTATACCATAATGGTTTAGTCTTGGAACTATGGCTTCATTCTCTGAGGATTCAATGAGGTATAAAGCTAGATTTTCTATATGTGGGTAACAAATTTTGGCTCCTCAGCAAGCCTTTCTTATGTAGTAAACCGATTTATGCACCATTTTCTCTAATCGGTTAAGTGTCAAGCTAACTATCGACTCAGACACTGCCAAGTATAAGTAGAGGTTCTCTCCTATGAGTGGTCTAAAGAGTAATGGTGGGGATACAAGGTATTTATTTAACTCTAGGAAGGAGTTTTCACATTCTCGATTCCACTTGAAAGTATTCCTTAATGCCTTGAAGAAAGGTAGGCATTTGTTAGTAGCTCGGGAGACAAATCTGTTGAGGGTTGCCACTTTAATGGTTAGCTTTTGCACATCTTTATTATTTGTAAGAGATTTCATATTTATCAATGATTGGATTTGTCTAGGTTATCCTCAATACCTCTCTAATCTGCTATGAATTCGAGGAGCATTCCCTCTTGTTCACTGAACAAACACTTGGTCAGATTAAGCTTCATCTGGTGCTTCTCCAATAAATCAAACGTCTGTCCCGGATCTTTGATGTGATCGAATGATTTTTTTCTCTTACTAAGCATATCATATGCATATACCTTCATATTTTCACTAATTTATTCTTCAAAAACCTTGTTCACTAGCCTTTGGTACATTAGTCCAGTGTCTTTGATCCTAAAAAACATAACATTGTTGTTGTAGGTACCGAGGCTAGTGATGAGCGAGGTCTTATCCTTACCTTCTGCTTTTATTTTTATTTACTTATACCCCAAATGAATACGCATCCATGAAGTTGAGCAACTCGTGTCTAGCAGTAGCATCGACCAATTGATCAATCCTTGACAAGGGAATTATTCTTTTTATATGTCATTTATTGGTCTTCTTTCTAACCATAACCACATTAGCTAGCCACTCGAGATATCTGACGTCATCAATGAAACTTTCCTTCTGTAGCTTTTCCACCTTTTCCTGGGTACCTATGTTCTTCTCCAAGCTGAAGGCATGTTGCTTATATTTGATCGTCTTTGCATCTCTAACAATGTTTAGTTCATGGCACATGAACTCTAGGTCAATCCCTGGCATATCCTCGTGGCTCCAAGTGAACACGCTCTTCCACTATTTGAGAAGTCCATTAAATCCTATATGATGGACGGATCCATGGATGGTTCAATTTGTGTTATCTTTCTTGGGTGCTCGTCATCAAGGACTATGGTCTATATTTCCTCAACAACTTTTCCTTTGACCAATTCAGCCTCCTCGTGAGGATTTATAGTCTATATCTGATAATTGGTGGTATATCATCTTAGCCGGATGAGGTGTAATAGAATTCTTTGGATTTAATTTGGTTTCCAGTAATAAAATCGACCATATAATATGTAGAGAATTTCAAGAACTGCCGTATAGTGGATGGTACAACTTTAAACATTTTTAGGCCGAATCTTCCTAGGATAAGGTTATAAGCCGATGGGGCATTCTTTTCTAAGATGAAGAAACAAATCTACTGGGTTCAGCAGATTCGCCAAGTGCCAATTATAACTTCTAGTTTGACAGTTCCTAAGGGATACTATCTCACAACCCTAGTCTCTTCAAGCAATTATAAATAAGACATCGGTTGAGCTTCTATCGTCCACCAGTATTTGGGCAACTCTTCCTTCATGCACCATCATCGTGATGACCAATGGGTGGTCATTATGGGCTAAAGTACTCTAGATAGTTCGCCCTTAGATAATTCTATTACCAATCTTCCTTTATTTACACTCCGTGGGTGGTTATCAATGTCACCGGTTAAGTTAATTTACTTAGTGTAGAAGCATGCTTTGGCTTCATTCGGATACGCTTTTCTCTCGACTATTCCATCGCTTTCGCCAACATCACCACCTGAAATGAAATGACAAACAAAAGAAATCATATTCACCTCGCACAGAGGATCTTTGGGCCTCTTTGACAAATTTAGATCATCCTCAGCATCATCATCTCTGACTCTTTTTCGATCGTCTCCTCTTTTACAAGGGGATTGAGATTATCTTCGTTATTCTCGCTCTTTTGAAGGACCTGATCTACCTTCTCTATCAAAGAATTTGGAGAATTTTCCTCTTCGAAATAATATTTTTTTCTCGTTCTTCAAGAAATATAATTGTCCGTGTTATGCTCGTGGTCATTATGAAATTCACAGTACTTGGATTTATCTCGTTCTTCAAGGTATATAATTGTCTGTATATAATCTAGAGGGATGGAAGGCATCGTCGGCGGTATGGATACCCTCTGTATTGCCTACAATTTTTTAGTACTTGTTAGCAAGCGGTTGAAAAAGGTTTTATTTATTGGAAAATAGGTAGAAAATAACAATGGCTTGTCAATTCCCACAGACGGTGCCAATTTGTTGGTGTTTAAAATTGGTATGATGATTATGATGAGTATTAGCTTAAATAAACCAATTTATATCAATCATAGACAATGTAAGAAAGATATCAGCTAGAGAGATATGAGAGACAAAGGAAAAACAAAGGATTTTTACGTGGTTCAACCAAGTAAGATTCCTAAATCCACAGGTACAATGTCACTAGTTATTAGGGTTTTAGTACAAGCCCTTCAGGAAATCTTTAAGGTTTAGGATAAATTGTTTTTTAGTTTCCCCTAGCCGAGAGAGGTAGTGAGCTATTTATAGTAATATGAAGTTGAAGAGGTGGAATACCTTTATACTTAGGTATTTACACCCTTACATTACAATTAGCATCTGTGTATTTATCCACGTGCATGTTCACGGTGACTGTCGATATCCTCACGTGTGTTTTTTCACATTACTGACTGTTTGTCTTCTTGAGGGTTGTCGACTAACGTGCTCACCAGGGAGGTAATTCAGTTAACCAATTCTACTCATTATCTTTGGGCCCACTGAGTATGATGACAGGTGTCACCTTATTATTGGTCCCCGTGGTTATGTTATTTTAGGTCCTAACAATGACATTTTAGGGGGTTTCACGCCATTGTTCCATACGAATGATTCGAATACGATCAAATTTATTGGGAGGTTTCCCTGTTTGGATTTTCTTTGTGAGACATCCCACGCATGAGCTACACTTCGGTCGAAAGTTAGGTATTTTTGGGAATGAGACCTTTAGCTAGTGCTTAGCGTCTAGATCGAGGAGAAATGTTTTTAATCACTATTCGTAACCGCATTAGAATATTGTTTTGACCACCTCATTTGTGTGAATATGTAGTAGTCAGTATGAGGAGGAGTTCGACTATCTTTTTCTTTCTGCACCGGGAGAAATGAATGAGAAAGCGAAGAAGGAATTTTGTGTCATTCGTTTTAGTGGGAACATAATTTGTCTTGAATTGGCACATACCTTAAGAGGATGGTTTGGCAAGTTTTATTTGATAAGTTGTTAATTACCATTTATGTTCAAATGTTAGGAGTTACCTTACTACATCAGTAGGATCGCCAGAAACTATCTCAGGGATAAAATTCCTAAGATTGTGAAAGCTAAGGCCAAAGTAGGCCCAAATTTATAAAGTTGGTATAGAGTTGACTCGGGAAAGGAATACCTCACCAGAAAAAGGAATCATATAGGGGGATTAAACCCCAAGAGGTTTCCAAGAGTTAAAAATATGATTTGTAATGACCAGTAGAAAAGAGGGAATTATGACCAGTAGGGTCACGACCAATGAGATCAGGTCCAAACTGTAGAGGTAAAGTCAGCAAGGCCGCCAGTATGGCCGTCATTTATGTATTTCCTTTAGAAGAAGGTGTTACACTTGTGGCAAGTGATACCACTTAGTTAGTAGATTCCGTAGAATGACCTTTGTTGTTGAGAATACCACCAGGGTATGTTTATGATTATATTTGTGGTTCACATGCATAAGTCTGACATAGACATTGAGGAGCTATCATTTTGTATTAGTAGTGTGTTTAATAAGATTGTGAAATATATAAATATTATCCTCGGGATTTATTTCTATGTGGAGACCTTAGCAGGTGGGGTATGTTTTACGTCGTGACTATGGAGACGTGCCATTTTATTAGTCAACTTGGATGTTCAGCCACTTTGTTAATTTAGACATGTGGTCTTATGATTCGTATTATTTAGAATTAAGTAATATCTATATATATTATGATTATCGACTACCGGGGGTATGTTTTTATGATTCCCATTTTTGGTAAGGGGATGTTTCTTATAGTTATACCTAGGCCCGAGGGAGGGACTTGTATTACATAGATGCAAATTCGTCTACGGAGGACACCATATTGTTAGACTTGAAATTGATTGTCCAGGAGTTTACAAATGTGTTTAATGAGGTAATAGGACTACCACTAGTTAGATAGGTAGACTTTTGTATAGATTTGTCATCGAACACTTGACTTATTGCGAGGAAGCCGTACTAGATGACTTTTTTTAGAAATACGGGAGCCGAGGGAGTAGGTTCAGCAATTTTTAAGCAATGGGTCATACGGAGGATCACGATTCTATGGTGGGATCGGTTTTATTTGAGAAAAAAGGATGATTCGTTCTGATTATCTATTGATCAAGGTCACGATACGGAACAAGTATATATTGTCAAAGATCTGAAATACTGTTACTAAATCCGTTTAATACAAGATTAAACAATTTAAGTAACTCCGTATTATTTTTTGAAGAAACCCTTTTCTTAAAATCAAATCAAATTAATCACAAGATGTGTTTAACAAGATATGTACGAGATTTGTTCAAGATTGGTTAACAAGTTTAGCAAATCAGTTTAAAAACTTAAACTCAGCACAACCATAAGAATTAGATGAAAGATTAACGACAAACTATTTTTAATGTGGTAAAGCCTCAACCAACTGAGGAAACATCCACGACTCCCTTTACGGAGTAAAACAAAAAAAATCCATTAAAACAAATTATAACAGTTACAAACTATATAACACATATGCACACAAATCAGACCTATACAAGTTTAGGAATGTAGGCACTGGCGTCCTTCTAACTTTTTTATAGTTCTGTTTGTTGATGTTGTTCTCCAGTTTGCAAACATCCAATTTGTTCCAGTTCTTTATGTCGACTCTTGTTCTTGATATCTTATTACCAACACTTTTAGTGTGGTAGGGTGATAATGTTTGTGAAGGTTCTTTCTAACACATGCACGCACACACTCACGTTGATTTATACAAACAATCCTATCAAATTACATATAATATCCATATGCTGTGATTTTCTATTTCTCTCTTCTTAGAACACTTAAACCTTATTTGACCTTTATTATAATCCAAGAATCCACGGCTATCTTGATCAGAAGACGTATTAAGATCTTAATCAATCTCAGGTTTTGAAAATATTTTTGAGATTGAAAATCATCAAGTGAGATTCCAACTAGGTCGAAGGTCTTGTTTCAAAAGAACTAGAAACAGAAAATGTTTTTGTTGATTTTAAAGTTGAAAACATTTACAGAAACAAATCAACAAAAAATTTCTCAAAATGAGAAACTATAGATGCAGATCTATGTGTAATATAACATGTAACAACTAGATCTAAGATTTCTATAAAAGTAGAAACACGGATCTAATCAAATGTTTAAGTTGAAAACAAGATCTGAGAATGAAGAGGTTACAGCATCAAACGATTAACAAACCAAGACTCAAAACTCTCAAGCACTCAAGGTTGTGTTTGGTATATACTTGTTTTTGAAAGAGGTTATGGTTTGAAAACTGCTTAGGACGATTTAGGGTTAGGGTTTTCTAACTCTAGTTTATCTCTCTCTCTTTTCTCTTCTCTCTCTTCTCTCTTTTCTCTCTTCTCACTCAAATAAACTAAGTGGAAAAAAGTTCCATTTGGCTAAGGTAAGGTCTCCTTATATAGGGGGTGAGAAGGATCGAGAAGGCTGGCTTAAATCAATGGCTACGATTTGGTCTCAGCAAGTTGACTTAGATCTAAGGGCTATGGATACGCGGTGATTAAAACGCTTGTGATTGTCTTGAGAGAGTTTCACATGGATTGTATAAGGACGCATGCAGATCGTCGATTAAAGACAATCCAAGGGCTTAAACAGAGAACGACTAATGTCTCACAAAGAAAACACAAAATGGTTCAATGACAGCCTGACAAGCGTAGGGATATGACTGGATATCACACGCGTGTCCACAAGAAATTACAAACGCACCCTAATGTCTCTAACTCATTTAGATTCTACTCAAGTGGACTTTAATCCAATAAAACCAACAATCCATAATCACAAAATGACCCCAATACTTTATAAAACCAATTTTAATTAAGATAAAAATTATTTTAAAATTATTTAAAATTCCCAAAAAAATATTAAAAAATTAATTTGAGGGAAATTAACACACTCAACATACACACACTCAATTATATGCAATACTAGTGTGTGTGAGTGTTGGTAAGTTTACCTTGAATCAAACAAACATGAAGAATAAAATGTAGACAATCTCTAAGGCTTTTTGGATTCTAGGAAAGGACACAATTTTGTCACTATTTCCAAACTAGATGAGCACTTATACAATATAGACTCAAGTGAGTCAAGAGTATAAGGTCCTTAAATCTCCCCCTTTGGAAATATGAGACAAAATCTCCTTTGAGTCATCTAGGACTCGTAGGGCAACAAAAATAAGAAAAACTTATTCCTATAAAAATTCTATCTACCCATTTCCTAGAAAAGAAAAGTACATAACTCAACTAATTACAATTAAATACCCTATTACGACTGTTGAGAATAACTGTACAGAATCCTGCAAATAATCACTAAGATCAAGCTCTTTAGAAATTTGTAAGAAAAAATGAACTTATAAAGACTCAAATTTCTCCCCCATTTTGTCTCAAATAAACAAAAGGAAAAATATGGAGGCCAAAGAGTTTAATCAGCACAAACCATACCTATTGATTTATGTAAAGAAATAAATCTATTATAATCCAAAGGTTTGGTAAACATATCTGCGAGTTGCAAATCAATAGGAAGATAATTAATTTTTAATTCCTTAGTTTCAACCAATTCGCACATAAAGTGATGTCTTATTTTTATGTGTTTTGTTCGTGAGTGTTGAACAGGATTTTTAGAGATATTGATCGCACTTTGATTATCACAATAGAGATGTAATTTTTTTTCTTGAATACCATAATCACTTAGCATTTGTTTAAGCCAAAGTAATTGGGCACAGTAGCTTCCAGCGGCTATGTATTCAGATTCAGCTGTTGATAGTGAAGTGCAGTTGTGTTTCTTACTACTCCATCCTACCAAATTATTACCTATATAGTAACATGCTCCTGATGTGCTTTTACTATCATCATCACACCCAGCCCAATCAGCATCACTGTATCCAAGTATAGTGCTAGGTGTATCATTAGTGTACCAAAGTCCTAGATTCAGAGTGCCTTTTACGTATTTAATAATTCTTTTAACAAAAGTTAGATGAATCTCTTTAGGATTATTTTAATAACGAGCACATACACAAACAGCATACATTATATCAGGTCGCGAGGTAGTAAGGTATAGCAAGGTTCCTATCAAACTACGATAGAGAGTTAGATCTATAGATTTCCCAGTTTCATCTTTAGATAACTTTACCGTAGTGCTCATGGGAGTTTTAGCATCTTCAGCACTCTCGAGGCCGAATTTTTTGACAATATCTAATGCGTATTTAGATTGCAAAACAAATAATCCTTCTGAATTTTGTTTGACTTGAAGACCCAGGAAAACTTGTAACTCCCCCATGAGAGACATTTGAAATTCTTTATGCATAATTTCAAAAAAAGTTTTAACTTCTGAGCGGGAAGTTGATCCAAAAATGATATCGTCAACATAAACTTGAGCTATAATGATGTGTTTGTCAAAATGTTTAACAAATAAAGTTTGATCATTTCCACCTCTCTTAAAACCTTTATTTAAGAGAAAATTGGAAAGGTGCTCATACCAGGCTCTAAGTGCTTGTTTTAAGCCATACAAAGCCTTTTTAAGACGAAACACGTGATTTGGATATTGAGGGTCAATGAACCCTTTTGGTTGTTCTACATTGGTCTCCTCAGTCAATATTCCATTAAGGAATGCAGATTTGACATCCATTTGGTTAAGTGTAAAGTGCAAGTAGCAAGCTATGGCAAAGAGTAGACGAACAGATTCTAAACGAGTAACAGGAGAAAAAGTCTCGTTAAAATCTATTCCTTCAATTTGGGAATATCCTTGAGCAACTAAAATAGCTTTGTTTCTAATGATTATCCCACTTTCATCGAATTTATTTTTAAATATCCAACATGTGCCAATAACCTTTTTGTGATTAGGCCTAGGTACAAGATACCAAACATCATGAATGACAAATTGAAGAAGTTCTTCCTGCATGGCAGAAATCCAATGAGAGTCATTCAATGCCTCATTTACATTCTTTGGTTCCACAAGGGAGACAAAACATGCATAATGAGAATAATTTTTTAATTGAGATCTTATACGCATAGGTTCACTAGGATTACCGACAACGTTGTCTATGGAATGGTCTTTAGAAACCCAGTTAGGTACTTCGGGAGTCTCAATTGGTAAGGGATCATATACTTCTAGAGAGTCATTTTCTAAAACATTTGTAGGCTCTTTCACAATAGTTGACTCCCCAGTCTTACTTTCTACAATAGTGTCACTTACAATTACATTTATGGATTCCATTATGGACTTAGTGTGAAGATTATAAACACGGTAGGCTCTGCTGTTAGGCGAGTATCATAGAAAAATAGCTTTATCTCCATGACCCTCAAATTTGGATAAGTGTTCTCTATCTTTGCATACATAACAGGTACTACCAAAAGTTTTAAGGTACTTAAGATTGGGTTTTTTTCTATACCAAAGTTCGTAAGGAGTTTGTTTTGAATTCTTTCTAAGATATACCCTATTGATAATGTGACACGCATTACGAATAGATTCTACCCAAAAATATTTAGGTAAACATTTGGCATGTAACATAACACGTGCCATCTCTTGAGGAGTACGATTCTTTCTCTCAGCGATACCATTTTGCTGAGGAGTCTTTGGGGCACTAAACTCATGTTTATAACCATTATAGTCACAATACTCTATTATACCGGTGTCTTTGAATTCTCCACTTCTATCACTACGAATTCTATTTACTTGAGTGTCCTTATCATTTTCAATCCGAAGAAGTATTTTTAAAAAAGTTTGAAAAGTGTCAGACTTTTGTTTTAAGAAGGCTACCCAAGTAAATCTAGTGAAGTCATCAACCATAATAAGAATGTAGCTGTATCCATAGAGACTAACAGTTTGAGAGGGACCCATTAGGTCCATATGGATGAGCTCCAAGGGGTTCGAGGTGAGGATATCTTTGACTTCCTTATGAGGTGCCTTAATAATTTTTCCTTCTTGACAAGATACACAGACAATATTAGAAATAGGTTTGATTTTTGGAATGCCTCTAAATATTTCTTGAGAAGACAATCTACTAAGATTATCGTAATTTATGTGACCCATCCTGTTATGCCATATCTCATTGTCATCCATTCTGGCAACATTACAAATTTTAGAACTATTCATGATAGTGTAGCAATTGTCAGGAGTCCTGAATCATGTAATTATGTATTCACCCTTTTCATTTAAAATGTTGCAATTGTTCTTTGAAAAGGTAACAGTATGATCTGAGTCACAAAATTACGAGATACTAAGTAGATTAGCCTTAAGACCTTTGACTAGAAGAACATTTTCAAGAACAGGTAGTCCTTCTTCTTGGAGAGTTCCTTTACCTATGATTTGGGATGATACACCATCACCAAAAATAACTTTTCCTCCAGCAAAGCTGATTTTATTTAAAAGTTTTGTATCATCACCAGTCATGTGTTTTGAACATCCAGAATCTAAATACCAACCAGAAGATGTGTGTTCGGCTTTTAAAGCATTAATAACAATGTTACACTTCATCTGGGGTAATAGATCATCTTTTCTAACCCAAATTGCTCTTATTTTCATTTTGCACTTTTACTCTCTCATTTGATAAAATTTGAGAGCATTCAATTTTTGTTGAAAAATGTTTTGCGCATGATTTTGAATTTTATGAAACATATGATCATTCGGTTTAGGAAAGTTTTTAGGTATCCTTCTTGGAAATGTTCTTTTAGGTTTGGTCTTTCTTTTCCTATAGTTAGAGTTTTTGTCTGGTGGTCTAGGCAGAACATAATTGTTACGACTTCTCATAGAATAGTTAAAGTTTTGATAAACAGGAGGGTTACATACAGGTTTAACTAGTCTTCTAGCATAGAAGCCATCAAAAGAATGACTGTATATATCGCAGTAGGAGAAATAAAGATTTCTTGAAGAGGGTATATCTTTAGGAAAGTCTCTAAACATAGGCTTTAAGGGATTTTGAGGTTGAACCTTATTCCTAGGTAGAGCAGTTTTGAAGGTAGAGTCACTCTTCATAACTGAGGGGCAGACATATTTAGCCTTAGGTGAACTTTCATGCTTAGAGTAACTTGGTTTACCAATATGAAACTTTTGATGTTTTGTATCAAACTCAGTTTTTGGAGAATGAAAGTTTGGGCAAGTTTCTATAGGTCTTTTGCCTCCTGACACAAACTTGATAGATTCAAAAGGTTTTGT
The DNA here is from genome assembly GCA_949130495.1 of Sambucus nigra. Classification (NCBI taxonomy): domain Eukaryota; kingdom Viridiplantae; phylum Streptophyta; class Magnoliopsida; order Dipsacales; family Adoxaceae; genus Sambucus; species Sambucus nigra. Next base: position 132,827,440 of record OX422214.1, on the reverse strand, counting down.
TTATGTTTTTAAATTGGGGGAAAACCCTATTCCAGTTCGATCATCAGAATTGGTTTTGAATCAGCAACAAAACCATCAAAACAGTTTGAGTTATTTTCAAATTTTGTAAATTTTTTGAAAATAGTTGTTGTCTTCTCTTTTGTTTGTTCCAATTCTAACAATGTCCCTTTGTATTTTTTCTCCATAGTTTCATTTATTTCAGTCAAATCTTTAAGTTTTTTATCAAACATTTTGATTTCAATTTCATGAGTAAGACATTGGGTAGTATACTCTTCAGCATTAAGTTTGACCATCAAGCTTAGATCTTCTAGTTTCTTAGTGAGATATTTCACTATCTTATCTAGTCTAGGTCATTTACTGAGAGTTTTCATATAAAGTGTGTGAATATCAGGGAGGTTTTCAGTGTCCGAGTCACTAACTGTGGTGTATGAATTAACACCTAAGGATTAATTTGTTGAACTCACGCACCCATGGACATCGTCATTATCACATTCCCTTTGACTCACACACCCCGTGATTGAACTATCAATATTCTCAGAAAGTAAAGCATCTAAACCAATAGAAGCATGATTCACAACAGCAGGAGTAGAGATATTATCATCATTCTCATACATAGGCATATCATCACTTTATATTATCTTAGCAAATAAAGACATGCAAGGATAAAAAACATAAGATGATTCAGGTTCCTCATTTTCAGAGTCACTTGAATCATCCCATGTCTTATAAATGTTTGCCCTAGTATGCTTATTGTGAGTGTTCAGTTTCACTCTACAGTCTTGTGTTATGTGTCCTAGTTTACCACATCTAAAGCATTCAATCTTCGTAAGGTCTTTGTTAGGTCTAGTATGAATGTCCTTGTGATGTTTGTCTTGACCTTTCTCAAGAGGTTTATGATTGGAGTGAGTTGGATAATTGGACTTGCCTTGTTTGTTTGCCATGTTATTTCTAAACTTTACAATTTTCTTAAACTATTTTGACATCAAGGCAATCTGATTGTCCAAACTCTCTATGTCACAGTCCTCATCAGAGTCATAATTGGTAATGTTAAGCTCAGACTTAATCAGCTTAGAAGAAAAACTCAGATTGGAATTAGTCTGTTTCCTATGGGACTGGGTCAATTGTTTCTTAAATTTTAATTCCATTTCCACAGTTCTTAGTTTACTACTGAGTAATTCAGGAGTGAGATTTTGGTCACACATTTCCTCAATAGCATATATTTTGTTGTCAAATTTCTGTGGTAATGATCTTAGAATTTTAGATACAATTTCATGTATGTTATGAATTATCCCATTAGCATGCAGTTTGGTCACAATATCAGTCAAATTCATATAAAATTCATCAAATGACTCAGAGTCAGACATAATTAAAGAGTTATACTATTGAATGAGCATTTGTGTTTTAGTAGCCTTAACTCTAGTGTCACCTTCATGAGCAGTAACCAAAGTGTTCCAAGTTTCCTTAGAAGTGGCACAATATGAGATCCTTTTGAAATCATGTTCATTTATGGACATAAATATGGCATTCTTTCCTTTGTTATTATTACGAGAAACTTGCTTCTCTTCTTGTGTGAACTCACTTAACACTTTCTTAATCCTCTCATCACTTCCTTTAGTGGATGGTTTAGTAGGATAAGAAAATCCATTTTCAACAATGTCCCAGACATCATCTCCCAACGTTCCTTGAATGAAAGCAATCATCCTTGCTTTCCAGTAAGCAAAATTAGTTCCATCAAAGAGAGGAGGTCTGGTCAAGTTACCAAATCTTTCATTTTTCTCGTGCATGTTTTATTTTCAAAAAATAAATTCAGAAACACAGGATATTTTTAAAAGAAATTTACAAAGATTTGATACCAATTGAAATACTGTTACTAAATCCGTTTAATACAAGATTAAACTATTTAAGTAACTCCGTACTATTTTTTGAAGAAACTCTTTTCTTAAAATCAAATCAAATTAATCACAAGACGTGTTTAACAAAATATGTACGAGATTTGTTCAAGATTGGTTAACAAGTTTAGCAAATCGGTTTAAAAACTTAAACTCAGCACAACCATAAGAATTATATGAGGAGATGTAGAAAGATTAATGACAAGCTATTTTTAACATGGTAAAACCTCAACCAACTGAGGAAACATCCACGACTCCCTCTACGGAGTAAAACATAAAAATCCACTAAAACAAATTATAACAGTTACAAACTATATAACATATATGCACACAAATCAAACCTATAAAAGTTTAGGAATATACCCACTGGCGTCCTTCTAACTTTTCTGTAGTTTTGTTTGTTGATGTTGTTCTCCAGTTTGCTAACATCCAATTTATTCTAGTTCTTTACGTCGACTCTTGCTATTTAGATCTTATTACCAACACTTTTAGTGTGGTAGGGTGATAGTGTTTGTGAAGGTGATTTCTAACACATGCATGCACACACTCACGCTAATTTATACAAACAGTCCTATCAAATTACATATAAGATCTATATGCTGTGATTTTCTATTTCTCTCTTCTTAGAACACTTAAAAGACGTATCAATATCTTAATCAATCTCAGGCTTTGAAAATATTTTTGAAATTGAAAATCACCAAGTGCGATTCCAACTAGGTCGAAGGTCTTGTTTCAAAAGAACTAGAAACAGAAAATGTTTTTGTTGATTTTAAAGTTAAAAACATTTACAGAAAAAAATTAACAAAAAATTTCTCAAGATGAGAAACTATAGATGCAGATCTATGTGTAATATAACATGCAACAACTAGATCTAAGATTTCTATAAAAGTAGAAACACAGACCTAATCAAATGTTTAAGTTGAAAACAAGATCTGAGAACGAAGAGGTTACAGCATCAAACGATTAACACACCAACACTCAAAACTCTCAACCACTCAAGGTTGTGTTTGGTATATTCTAGTTTATGAAAGTGGTTATGGTTCGAAAACTGTTTAGGACGATTTAGGGTTAGGGTTTTCTAACTCTAGTTTATCTCTCTCTCTTTTCTCTTCTATCTCTTCTCTCTTTTATCTCTTCTCTCTTCTCTCTCTTCTCACTCAAATAGACGAAGTGGAAAAAAATTTCATTTGGCTGAGGGAAGCTCTCCTTATATAGGGGGCTAAGAAGGATCGAGAAGGCTGACTCAAATAAATGGCTACGATTTGGTCTCAACAAGTTGACTTAGATATAAGGGCTATGGATACGCGATCATTAAAATGCTTGTGATTGGCTTGAGAGAGTTCCACATGGATTGTATAAGGACTCGTGCAGATCGTCGATTAAATACAATCCAAGGGCTTGAACAAAACACGGGTAATGTCTCACAAAGAAAACACAAAATGGTTCAATGACAACCTGACAGGTGTTGGGATATGACTGAATATCACACGCGCTTTCAAAAGAAATTACAAACACACCCTGATGTCTCTAGTGCATTTAGATTCTACCCAAGTGAACTTTCAGCCAATAAAACCAACAATCCATAATCACAAAATGACCCCAATACTTTATAAAACCAATTTTAATTAAGATAAAAATTATTTTAAAATCATTTAAAATTCCAAAAAAAATATAAAAAAAATAATTTGAGGGACATTAACATACTAACATACACACACTCAATTATATGAAATATGCAATGTATGAATGCGATACTAGTGCGTGTGAGTGTTGGTAAGTTTACCTTGAATCAAGCAAACAAGAAGAATAAAATATTGACACTCTCAGAGGCTTTTTGGATTCTTGGAAAGGACACAATTTTGTCACTATTTCCAAACTAGATGAGCACTTATACAATATAGACTCAAGTGAGTCAAGAGTATAAGGTGCTTCAAGAGCAATGACCTGTTTGACGAGTTGAGGAGTGCATCATTATTCTCCAAGATTGACTTGCACTCAGGGTATAACTAGTGACGTATTCAGGAGAAGGACATTTTAAAGATGGATTTTTTATGTGATATGGATCGTATGAGTTTTAGGTAATGTTGTTTGGTTGATCGACGTGCCAAGAAGTATTAATGGACATGATATTTCGACCATTCTGGGATCAGTTCGTCATCATACTTATTGACGAACTTATATTGTATGTTCGGACAAAGAAGGAGCACGTAGATAAATTGTGATTAGTTTTGAAAACACTACGATGACATAAGTTGTACGCAAAGTTCTTTAAGTGTGAGTTTTGGCTTCGAGAGGTACAATGCTTGGACCATATCATATCTGAGGCTAGGATTTCGGTGAATCCTAGTAAGGTATTTGTAGTTATGAATTGGGGGCAACATATGAAACCTATAAAGGGTACGATTTCCTTAGGTTTAGAGGGGTACTACAGGAGGTCCATTTGTGGGTTCTCGAAGATGGTTGGGACACTAACTCACCTCACCCAAAAGGGGTAACCATTATTTAGAGTGTAGATTATCATAAAATGTTTGAAGAGATCAAGGAGAATTTTACCACCGTGCTCATCCTTGCATTACTATGAGGCGGTAGGGAGAACCCAGTATATACAAAAGCATCACTCTAAAGACTAGGAGGCGTGTTGATGTAGGAGGAGAGGTTGATATCTTCTAAAAGTTTAAGCCTTAAAGGGACAATTTTCCTACTCATGATATGGAGTTAGGAGTGGTAATCTTTGTATTTCCAAAAGATATGTTTTGGGCATGTGTATTTAACCCCAAAGGGGGTTGACAAGTTCGTGATGCAGAACAAGTTCTCATTATCATTTGTCAATGAACTATTGAATCATTTGAAATGAAGTGCCTTATTTTAATGAGTATGTCATTGATTTTAAGCAGGACATCAAATGAAATGGAAGACTTTTAGCAGTGATGACCATTACACCCGATTATGGGTCAAAGTTGGTTTAGGCTTAAATGTGGATCTTTACCAAGGGAAGGTATGGAGGTTGTAACTTGGAGGAGTCCTTTTTTACGTTAATGAATGTTAAGAGGTTACATTTCCAAGAGAAATTGGTTATGCCAAAATGCCCCAAGCTAAGGAAGGTAATTTTGGACAAGGCGGATATTTTATGCATTACTTTACATTACAGAAGCAAGTGGGTGTATAATAAATTGAGGAATTCGTGCAGTTAATGCGATGAAGCAATTATTAGCATAATTTGTGTTAAGAAATGGCTCTTTCCAGTAAAAAAGGTAGATCACCTGAGAAATTTAAAAAGTTTAAGTGTTCGATATCCCAGTGTAGAAGTGGAAGAGTATAACTATTGAGTTTCCTAATGGCGAATGAGTTCCAAAGACGAAAAGTAATCAGTTGGGAAATTTGAGTTAGATTTGTATGAGAATGTATTCAGGACACGTCAAAAGAAATGGTATTCACAATAGGGTGTATGAAGATTTTCAGAATAAGAAAAAGATATATGATGAATAAGAACATGGTTTGGGGGCCCAAGAGGTAGTTCAGGTACTTTTGAAGGCCTCCTCATGGATGAAGATTGTGAAGTAAGATTATAAAGGGAAGTTGAGATTTCGATTTATGAATCCTTTTTCACAGTAGTGGAGAGGGTGTGGACGATATCATTTGATCTCACCTTATCTCCATCAGTGGGGACACGATGTTGATACGGGTATACAATGGAGGAAGTTCTTGCAAGAAATGTTAATATTTCAATGGTTGGATGAGTGTTAGTCGAACATGATTTATGATGAAATACCTTGGTGGGTATTAGTTCATAAGACGAGTAGATGCTGGATAAAGTCTGAGGATACTACGGGTGAGATATTCCTATATTTTCTAGTATAAGTATAATGAATTCGAATTTCAATGCATTAATTAAATGGTAAAACTTATTATTTATGATTATATGTTCATGCAGTGACTTGTGATGTCATTATTTATATTTTCATATGTGTTATGTTATGTGTATATTATTCTGAATTGAAATTGGATATAATACACGGTAATGAATTATAAAATACTTAATAAATAATTTAAGTATTATTAATATTATACTCGTATTGGTTAAAATATTTGGGGTCGTTGGGTACTTTGGATTGACATTTGGGACATGTAGAATGTTTAGCTAAGACTTAAAATAATGGATTTTAAGCCTTATGGGTTAGTGTGTAGATTGGGCTAGGTTTTTTACTATTTGGATAAGATTTTGGTCTTAATGGGTTAGGGCTAATAAGGGGGGGCCAACTCTAATTTAGTGGATAGAAATATAACAAGGGATATTAGGGTTAAGATGAATCATTTGAAAACATTAGAAAGAAAACCCTAAAGATTTAGAAGGAGGCTACTTAAAGGAAGAAGTTGGGGATAATTGGACTCGGAGAAGAAAGAATTGTGCTAAATGGATCTGAACTCAGTTCATTATTCAAGGTAAGTTTACTTTGTATAAAGATATAATTTATTTTGTGTTATAATATCCTTTTTATATCATTATAAACCTAAAAATAGTATAATTTGAGTTAAGTGCTAAATCTATAATTTTGGGAATTTTAAGATTAGGAAATTTAGGTTAAACTACATGTTTTTAGAATAATTGATGAAATTCAATATGAAATTTGATTGTGTGGATAAATTGATATCTTATTAATGTTATATTTTCATGATTGAGCAAAACCCCTTTTATATGTCCTAAAATTGTTGAGAAATTTGGGATTTGGGGATAAAAGTGAATCTTAAGGTTCAATGCCTTTAGACCTGGAAATATGGCTCGAAATGTTATATGAATCAACTAGAAACTGTAAGGTTAATAAGTATGAGGCACGGGCGATGATGATTATGTTGGTACCCTAATGAGATGAGATGGGTTTACGTTGATTGAGTGACAATGACTATGTTATTACCCTAATCCGATGAGATGGGTTTACCTTTGTTATAATTACCCCAGACACTATCTGCTATAATTTCTATTGTATATAGAGTAAGATGCTTGGGTTGATCCTTTCAAATAGCTTTGGGTATAGGGCTATATGACTGGTGTGAAGGCATAGTAATTATCCCTCTAGATATTGTTTGTTGGTTATATGTATGGGACGGCCTATAAGTATGCCTAATACGCATGAGCAGTCCCTGAAGGTTGTTCGATAGGCCTTCTTATTTGCGATCTTGAGAAAGGCCCTTGTATGAGGTACATGTGTTTGATAATACCTGTATTATGTGGATATAGATATAAGGAATATTTCTAGTAAGATATTATACAATTGAGATGTATAAATAAGATGACTAAAACCAAAATTTGTAAGCATAAGACCATTAAGATTAACAAGACTTAATCATTGGGAAATATGGACTTGGAATTAGACGCACGTAATATAAAGGGTTATTTTGGGTTATGATAACATAAAAGGAAATAAAATACGAGAAGACGATGCATAGTTTATTCTAACCTAAACTTTATTATATTCTTATACTTCGTAGACTTACTGTTAACGTTATTGATTTACCATTTTCAGGAAATAGGCCTTCATTGCAGCCTCATTCTTGATCCAATGATGATCTCATCCTAGTTGTTGTTCATATAGGATGTAGTTGTCGATCATGTATGCTCACCATCTTTAATAATATTTGTATCCAATTGAGTCAGATGTATATAGTAGATCATTTTTGTAATTGGTTTATGTTAATACAGTTTTAGTTACTTGATGGTATTAGTACTATTGGTTGGTTTGGTATCAGAGTTATATAGGTAACCTATAGTATGTTTCAGCTATTGATTTTATGCATTCAGTTTTTATTTCGATCATGCTTAGGCCTGATCAATGTATTATTAAATTTTATAAAGTGTCGGACATATCCCCAACATTGGGGTAATGAAATAGACTGTGACTCTCTATGTTGGTCACAATTTTGGACTATGATCCCTTAAATGGTCACCCTTAAAATTGTCACGGTACCCAAACCATTGGTCACGGTCCATAACCGTGATCATTCCTTGTATTTGGCATAGTGATATTACTACATTTCACGGAATTAATTATTAATGTACACAAAGTCATAACTTTTTCATGTCTCTTTTACAAAAATATCATTTCTTATATTTTGAAAATTTAAATACTTTGAATATCACACTTTTGTTCCAAATTTTCCTATTTTCTTCATGACCCATACTTGTTAGAATAATAGGTAGCATGTTTTTATAATTGCACATGTGTATACACATATATTTATACTAAAACGTAAGTCTCCAACTCCATTGAGACCCAAAAGATGTGATTAGGTTGAAGAATAAGGCAACCCCTACCGCCAAAGGTGGCCTTAAATGAGTTACCAAGCTTCCACAAAATGTTCATTTAAAGTTTCCCTTAAAAACCTGCGTCAAACTCTGCTAAAATATTCCAATAAAATCCCCTAAAAACTTCAAAAAATATATAAACATAATACTTATAGGTTGTGAGTTATCCTTCCACAATAATGAGGAGGTAGGGTTAAATGGTGGTTTTCTAGTACCAAAACGTTAGCATAAAAGTTGTTTTACTTGGAAATGGTGGGTTGTAATTTCTTTGACAACAAACTTATAAGTGGGTTTTATAAAGGAAACAAAGGTTGTTTTGTGTAAGGTTTTTGTAACAAAAATGAGGCAAGTTGAGATATTTTAATTTTTTTGTCCGGATATATAAGAGATGAAGGAACAAATGGATAAGTTGTTGGATTTTCAACTAATGAGAGGAAGCCAACACACAAACACAACTAATAAAAAGGACCCAATAACATCCGTTATCTCTCCCTTCTTGCTGAGTCCTGCAAACGTGATACGAAACAACACCGTCGCATCTCACCTTGAGCATGGATTCCTTTACCTTTAATTATTAGATTGGTATAAGGTTTCAGGTATGTGTATTTTTTTTAGGCCATGAGACCCACTTCTCTACTAGCCCTTTATTTCGATAATGCCACATGCTACAGTATTAAAATGTAAATTTTGTAATATTCTAAAGTTGGATAGATTCTCGTGACATAACATTTGAATCGTTGAGTCCGTCAAAGTCAAATAAACTTTAGACATTATGAGTGAGGCACGGTCTAGTTTAAGTTAGATGAACCTTGGAGATTGGAGATCATGCAAGATCGTGCACTGCTTACTAAATAATTCCACAGATGTACACTCATTTGAAGTGAAGAAGTTATATTCTTTATGTAGTTGAGATTTGTGAAAGGCTAAACACACGTGTTAAAGTTTTTCTAAATTTTTTTTAGGAGTTTCACTTTATTGGAAAATGTGAGAGGATTTTATATATAAAAAAAAAGAATTTAGGGGTTTTTAAACAGCCTCGTAGAGGTTTAAATACTTTTAAACTATTTTGGGAATCAGTCATGCTTTATTCTAACTTTTAAAGCTTTTTTTAAGGGTTAAGTAAAGAAACCATTCATACGACCTCATTTTCGGACCGTGCACATGACTCCATTTGCACGGCTTCATTTTTATCCCTTGCACACGACGTTGGCACTATGTCCACAATTAAAAAGATTGTTTGCACTGTTAAATCTAACCGTGCGCACAATGGCCCCAGATTTTGAAATTTTCTTATAAATAGGCCAATATCAATCTCATTTTAAGAGATCTGAAAACCTCTTAATTAAAATAGAACTAAAAGAGAATTTTTTAGGTTGAGAACATTTTATCTTTTCTTCTTTTTCCAAATTCACTTCTTCCCCTCAAATTTGCTAAAACTTAGATATATACTTAATCTAATGTCTTTGAGAGATAATTGAGAGTGCTTTGGTTCATATCCAACACTAGCTTTGTAAATTCAAACTATACTTGGTAGATTTCAGTAATCAATCAATCCATGATCTAAAAACTAAGGCATTTCATTTTATTGGGGAGATTGAAGTGTGTCGCAATTACAAAGAAGACTGGAGTTGTTCATTTATCTTACAAATCTGGAGATTTATTTCATTATCTATGGGAGAGAGTTTAAAGGTTCATATGTGATTACATGATAGTGTTTATGTGAGAGGTACCTTCTTTCCATTTGTAAAATTTCTTTTCAAGTATGATTGAAAATTGTGAGTGAATCGATGTTTTTTTACCCATTGGTGGCGTTTTTTCCTCATAAACCTTATCTCATGCAAATTAATATTTGTTTTTATACAATTGTGTTCACAAACCTCACATAGACTTGTGTTGATCTTGTGATTTGCTTTAAAATTTATTAAGTGTTGTAAATATAGGTTTTCATTACTAAATTCCCTTGAATTCTACTTGTGTGTGTGTGTGTTTAAAATCAACTTGAGAAGGTTTTGTTAACATCAAGAATTCAGGATTTAAAATTGGGAACAATTTTTTTGAATCATAAAAATTTGACCAAGGATGCTTTCAAACATATTCACCCCCTCTAGGTTAGTTCATGATTAATTGTGTAAGTAGAACAATACCTTTTCCTCAATTGGTATCAGAGCCTTGGTTATCTTTGTGTTAGCATTAATGTGATGGAGTAGATATTATGTGTGTGTGATATTTTTATTTTGGTCATATATTGTTTTATGAATTGTTCCAATTTGTTCTTATGGATCAATTTAGATATTAGAGTTCCACGAATTGTCTTCCATACTTCGATGGCCCTTACAATGGGCATTGAATGTGAAAATGGAATCCCACCTTATATCTAAACAATAGATAGTGTGGATGAACGTAAATGAAGGTTGGGTATATCCTATGATTGAAAAAGATGGAGTGAGAGTTAAATAATCGAGAGTTTTTTGGTCGGGAGCAGAGTTTATGGATTGTGAATTCAATTCAGTGGCTTTGAATGCACTTTTAGCTTTGGTTAGTACTCAAAAGTACAATACTATTTTAAATTTCAAACAAGGAGAGGAACCATGGGATATATTGAAAGTCGCTCATGAAGGGACTTCAAGTGTGAAGAGAGAGAAGTTACAAAACATCATAACAAAATTTGAGACTATGAGGATGGATGAGAGAGAGTCATTTAATGGCCATTACACTACGTTACCAGAGGTGGTGAATGCATCATTTAAACTTGGAGAGAAGATTCCCCAAAACAAGGTAGTTAATTAGCTTCTTATAACCTTAGCCAACAGGTTTGCCAATAAGGTTTCTATCTTGAATGAAGTAAAGGATACGGACACATGTAGCCTTGAAGAGTTGGTTGGATAACTTCAAATATGTGATCAAGAGTAGAATGTTATTATTTAAAAAACAGATAAGGACTTATCTTTCACTTTTAAGTCCAGTGAGAACAACTTGGTGAAAGGGTTTGAGAAACCTAAATGGAATGTTGAAGTTGACATGGAAGTTTTTGTTAAACTATTTAGTACGTTTTATAATAATAACAAAATGTTTTTTAAAATAATTATGAACAAAATCCAGTTAAGTCTTCTAAACATAAATCTTTTATTAAGAAAGGATATTTTAAGAAGGTAAAGTCCAATAAATAGGATAAGTATTTTGGTTATGGTGGCATTGGCCATGATATCAATGTGTGCCTAAAGCATTTGAAGAAACTCAAAGAGAATAAGAGTGTAGAGAAGAAAAAGAAATCATATAAGGCAACTGTTAGTTATTCGAAGAGTGAAAGTGAAGACATCTATTCTAGTGATGAGTTGGGGAGTGATATTTTATTCATGGTGAGACTTGAAGATACTGTAAATAAAAATAATGAGAGTATGTTTTTAAATAGTGTGGTGAAGAAAAATTAATACATAATTAGTCATGATAGGTCTTTGAGCGACTCATCATCTTGTATTAGTAAGAATCCAGGCACTTTCAATGGGGAATCATAAGGAGAGAGTGGTTATGAATGTGAGAACATAGAAGAAACTTTTAACGAACTCTACCAAGAGTCTCTTAAATCAAAAAATTCTAATATTAATATTTTGTCAAAATTGAAATCTTTTCAAAGTGAACATGAAAAAGGAGAAGAAAATTTTGAAAATGTTTAATCAAAATGTTTTGATCTTGAAAAAGTGGTTGATGTTTTAAAAAAATGTAACGCCTTAAAAACACAAAATTCAACCATTTTAAAAGAAAGAGAAAAGATTAATCTTGAAAATTCAATTTTAAAAATTTACTTTGAAAAATTGAAAATTGCGCTTGATCATGCTAAGGAATTGAAAATAAAAATATGTGATAGAACGGAAGTTCTTGATATAATTTTTCTAAGCAATGCTCAACCTAAACACCACAACCATGGGATATGTTTCAATGATTCAAAGCTTGAGAAGAAGCTATGAAAAATAAAAGTAAATTTTGAAAGTTCAAATTCTTATAAAAAAAGAATAAGGTACAAACTTCTATGCAATAAAATAAGATGGTTAAACCTATGTCCAAGAATACTAAAAATGACTTTGGTTGTTAATTTTGTGGAAAAAAATCACATTGTGGATTTTTGTTTTAAAAATAAAAGACTTGAGAAAGTGAGACAAAAGGCACAATTTGTGAGAAGGGATTTGAGAAGAGGTGTAAGAGTTATTAGAGACAATTTGAAAAGAATAAAGTCGACTTTGGTACTTTTCGTCAAGTACACGGACATTACAATCAAGTATGTTGGCGCTTGAAGAAAAGAAATCAAAAGTTTGTCGAAAATAGGAGAAACACATTTCAAAGGAATCATATTGATGAAATTAAAAGGAAAATGGATTCTTTAATGCAAAAAATGACTTTTCTTATGCGAGGCGATGATGAGGCTAAAGGGAACATTCCTACACCTAGACACCAAACTCAATTTCTGAGGACTGGGCAAAATAACCATAGGAGGGAAGAGATATGGATACCTAGAAATATTAGAGGTATGCCTAGTAATTCACCAAGAGATGAAGTTGACTTGGGAGGAAGTTAAAATATAGTTAAATTGGAAGAAGTCAAGTTTGTCCATTAGGTTGACCCAGGGGATGAACCACCCATCGCTACTTAGGTTAGTAGATTTCTAGTATGACTAGGTCTTTGCAAGTTTCAACTCCTAGTTCATTCTTGATTTGTGGGTAAAGAAGTCTTTTGTGGGAGAAAGTACTTCTCTAGGATTTACTTCATGTGTTTTTGAGATTCTCTTACATATGTGCATTCTATTGGCATGTTCTTTCTATGCATTATTTTCTTATCTAAACACGATTTTAGAAACAATTCATGGATCATTCTTTATCCAAAATCCGAAAAGATTTATTATTATTTTTTTATGATATTTGTGGTTAAGTATTTAGTTCTTTATGATTTGATGTCAGAGCTAACTTGTTGAAATCTATGGCGTTAATTTAACACTACTTGACCACACACGTGTCTATTGTGTCATATGATTTTAATTATGTGGATAATGCTTTTTGTGCTTAACTTGATCACGATGGAATCCTTAAATCATAATGATTTTGGAAAGTTTCGTTGTTTATATTTGAGAACTCTGAGTGTTTCTTATCTTATTGGAGTTGAATATGGATTGTTATAAATGCATTTGTAAGGGATGTCGCTAGGAGTGATTGCAACCGATTTTGTAAATTCAAATATTTTTGGCTAGGTGTCCTCTAGGCGTACAAAAAGCCAATATATGGCAACATCCAATATATGTTGAGAAAGATCCATTGTCCAAGTTCTTAAACGGGCATGAAAAACAAGATAAGGCTTATCATTTCAAAAATGAGTTTTGCTATCTTAGTTTACATTGACAAGTCACTTTAACGACGTATGCTTGAGGGTATTAGATGGCATGAAACAATCATTTTTTGATCAATTGGATTTTAATGTAATGATTATCTTTTAAACATCTTCAATAATGTTTTACATGATATGATTATTTGTATTCATGTTGATTATGTAATTTTAGTTGTCACGTGAATCATGCCTTGAAGTACATTACATAGTTGCAAAACATTGATTTTATGAAATCTTTTAAGTCATTAATGTTGAATTAATTCAAAATTACTTACTTGTGTTTTCAATGCATGTTTTATAATCAATATTTAAATTAAATCTCGATGTCAAATCATTGGATCAATTGTTGCTTAATCACTATCACACTTTACATGTCTGTAGTTTGCATATGTATATATGTGTGCTTGCGTTGTTCATTTTTGTTAATTTTGCAAATTTTATCCCAAATTGAAGCTATTAAAGTCAAATTTAATGATTTTTAATGCATTTTCATTCATTCATACTTTTGAGATGTAGTGAGGTTGGAATTCAGGTTCATATTGGGAATTTATTAAGTTTGTAGGAGTTTTATCACACTGTTATGTGTATCGTACGCATGGCACGGAATGTAAGGTGTGTGCATGAGTCGTATGCACGGTTAAATGTGGCATGCAAATGCCATCGAGAGTTTTATTAGGCTTTGTGGTGCAGAATTTTTCATTTCACTTTCAAAATACACCTAGATCTAGAACCCTAAGTGAAAAAACCTCTCAAAGCAATTTTTGGTTGTGATAACCCGCTTATCAAAATAAGAGGTGTCCAGCCCGATACTCCAATATTAACAGGAATTATAGATGGTTCATTCTTAGCATCGCCATAAATACAATAAGCATACGAGATAACCACCCAAAATTTTAAAAAACGGATTGTCAAAATATATTTTGTAAGTTGAAGAGAGCATTTAAACAACCCAATTTGAAAATAAGGTGGATAAAATAACTATAGGAATTAAATTGAACAGTACATATATAACACAATAACCGAATAAGTTGTCGGTTAACAGACCCAAACAATATGGTTACATCGAGTATTAAAGTATAACATCACATCTATAATACAATTACAAACTAGGGCAACACGCCCGAATGAGTGACCAATCATAACTAGATTACAAAAGAAAATGGAAGCATCTACATCAAAATATCCCGTAACATCGGTAAGGTGTTACAGCTCCAAAACACTGGAATAGGAAAGTCAATACGGGCGTCCTTGCGATGGAGCACCTGAGCGAATAAAAAGTTCATGCAAAACAAAGATGTATGAACGGGTCAGGGCCCGGTTTGATATAATCACCGAATGAATAAAGTGTATGAGAGTTGTGGACAATTTAATCATCATGAATAATGATAAATAAATCTAACTACTTAATCTAAAACTATAACTAAGAGCATATATAATGATCATAATCCAAATTCAATTATGCAAGAGAGTATGAATAGAATGTCATTATTAACTGAGGTTCAATACCCTTTTCTTTTTCCAAAATTTCATTTCACCATTCCACATATCATTAGGAAACGTATTCAAAACAATTTAATTCGTAGAGATCTTTTTCATAAATTAAATCCCGCTTTAATAAGAATAGTTATATTACACAATATATAACGATTCTAAGACCGTCCTTCCGAGTTTCCCCACTGGACGCGCCCCTAAATAGCTATCATCTTTTAAGGCCTATCGCACAAGACCACCTGGGCATCCTACAATGCAACGTCGGGAAGTGGCCATATACCTTCGACAGTGAGTCATAACCACACCTGAAATTACCTCACTTCGAACAATAATCACATAATATATAACAACTGGTCCTATGGACGAGGAATATATTATCCCTGCATTCACTAGCCATGGGACTTCACCTCATGCGCGTACTTCCCCTATGATAGCATTTAGAGAGGTGTGTATATACCAATTTATCATTCACAATTTTAATTTCATTTTAAAATATACATCCCATTTAATCCGGAGCCATACGTAATTAATATCATCATTATAAACCTCAATAACTAATAAACCCCTAACTTAGTCTCCGAGATTTTATAATGTTACTATAAGCCACCAATCTTAGTATACCTCAATCACGTCTCGAAAGTTCCCCAATTATATAAGTTTACATCTCTTAATATCAAACTAACTTGTTAAGAGAGGGAAATACCTTATCATCTATTTGATAATCCCCAGAATAGGCCCCATTTATTCCCTTGCTAACATAAGGTAGTTACCTAACTAATATAAGACTCTAGGACACTAAGTTTACTTCATAATAGAAGGTTCCTATGTCCTAAGCCTAAAAGAAAAGGGTTAAAATTGAGTTAGAAAAATAACTCAAAACAGCAGGAATTCTGAATCGATTTACCCTGGACGAATCGATTCGGTCTTGAAGAGAATCGATTCGGGTGGTCCGAATTGATTCGATCAATAGAACCCAACATTCTGGATACTGCCGAATCGATTCGGTCATGACAGACCTGTATCCTACCCCTTTAGCGAATCGATTCGATAGGGGTGAATCGATTCGCCTGGCCCAGAATTTCTGATTTAGGTTATGGAGTTTCATGCCCTATTTTTCCCCAACTCATATCAACCCAAAACAACCATCTTTAATCCAACCCAAATCAATCATAAATGCATCCAACTACTAGAATTAACACAATAACTATCTAATCAAAGATTTAGGGCTCAAACACTATAATTTCCCTAAAACCCCATATTTGTTCAATTCATTCGAATACACACTCCCAATACAATTTATTCATCATAATCATATCTTAGCAAGTAAGAAACTTTCCTTAAGCAGAAATTTTGGATTCCTTTATGGTAGATGCAAGATCAACCTTCAAATCTTCAATTCTTCTCCTTTCTCTTCTTTTTCTCCACAATTATTTTCTTGTCTCTTTCTCTCTAGGTTTAGAAATACACACTTAAGAAAATAAAAGGGTTTGCAAGACTTAAACGTGACTTCCTCCTTAATTCTCATCTTAAATTGTTAATACCCCATTAAAATGACTCGTAACTACTCATTTAAGTCATAACCAGTCAAAAGTACCCGGAACCCAAAAATACAATATGGCACTTATTTTGACTATCTCGACTATTTCAGGACTCACCACGCCCTCTAAATTGGCATTCGGAAAATATCTAAATAATTCAAGTTCTGACTTCATTTAAATCATAAATGTCATTTAAAGCACATGACACTATAAAACGTAACATGATAATATTTACACACACGTAACAGTAAATATGCAACAATCTAGTAAACATTATTTATTAACTCACTTAATTGATATTTACTACATCATTCATTATTTTATATAATTACTTCACACAGTAAATTAATATAAAATAAATTTCTCAAAAGTAAGGGTTATTACATTGGTCTTGCTTGTCAGTTTGATCGGGCTTTTGAAGGTCGGTTGGTTACGTGTGGATACAAAGCCCTAGTTTTGATATGTTTGGTTTTCTTCCTAACACATTTTGGTAAGTTATCGATTCTTTATGTTTTTCATTGATTTGCATTTCTTTTAGTGTTATTAGGCTGATTCCATCATTGTAGACATTAGTTGAGTGATCATTTTGAGGTTTTGGTGATTTTGGTATACTTTTTTATTGGGGTCTTGTGCTTTTGTCACTTTTCAGCCCTAGGTTCTTAGTTATTTGTGTTATCACATTATTTTCCTAAAAAAATGCTCTAAAATAGTCCATAGCGTCCCAATCCACGCTAACCTGTCAACTAAAGAAAATACGGAGAAATACACAATATGACACGAATAGATGCTTAAAAATAATAGCACGATGAATAAATCGCAACAATATGAATTTGCGTGTACAAATCAAATGCAATAATCAAGCATTATATCAATATTAATTTCTCAACAACACATCAATGAGTCACTAGGCCTCACCTCACCACGCCTATGCATTCTTAAGCATAGTCGGATTTTGGACTTTTGGCGGGTGTCCATTCTCCGTGCCATATTAAAATATCATAACACTACACTCAAATCACAATATAATATATATCACAATGAATCATATTAGATTCCCACAATTTTTAGATTTTAAAGAATATCTCAATTCAATATGAGTACAATCGACACAGAAATCAAATGGAATACTCTCGAGAGAATTTAGGAGCATATTGTGTAAGTCCCATACCTCAAAATCATCACATGAATCGATACATAAAAATCATCCTCTAAATTTGATCACACCATCACGTGCCTCTCGCAAAAATAATCAAATATCGTTCTAGTCCAAACTCAAGAAAACACCAAATAAGCCTTCTAATATAAGGTTGAAATCTTGAATAAGTTTGGGTCTATGGTTTGTAGATGAAAGGGAGTAATTTTGGAGAGGTCTTCTAGTTTAAATGTTTGAAAAAAAATATTTGAAAAGCCAAGCCACGAATTTGTTGATATATAAAGGATTAAGAGTTTGATTAAGGAAAGAGTCTTAATCAGATACAAACACTAAAAAATTTATTCCGAACGATCAGAGCGTTGAAATTGGATTAAATTTGGAGGAGAATTAGCTGAAGATGAGAGGAAGTTCTACAAAAAAATTTAGATCGATCGGGCGATCCAATATTTTTAAATATCTTTTTTCCAGAAAGTTTTATGTTTTGAGGACTCTTCTATATAATAAAAATTCAATTAAAACTCCATTTTAATTTCGATTCCAATTCCGTTTGAAAATTTATTTTTCAAATATAAAAACCAACATTTTAAATTATAAAATTTATAAAATACAAAATTTCATTTTTATCCTATTTTCAAAATTTATTTAAAAATTCTCATTTAAAAAATTCGGGTTGTTACATACTTCCCCACTGTTGATGTAAAAAATTAGATTTGAACTAATTCTTTTAATCACAGATAATAATAATAATAATAATAATAATAATAATAATAATAATAATAATAATAATAATAATAATAATAATAATAATAATAATAATAATAATAAAGGAATATTAGATAATGAATTTTTAAAGTGGTTCAGCCTTATAAGAATGGCCTACGTCCACCATTTTTATATTGATGATTGTTTGCCCAAAATTCTCGATGATAGGTTTTTCAAGAAATTCCGAGTCCCCTTGCAATGAGGATTATACAATGTATTTATAGCCTTCAGGCTGTAAATGTGAAAGGGTAATACATAGTTGTCCAATAGGCGTATACATTTGTAAGATAATAATGAGCATTTAATGCGCATTTCATTTGTTGATTATCCGAATATTAATGCTCTGTACGAGATACAGCTCGGACCGCCTAAGCTACTCGGGCCACCTAAGTAGCTCGGTATTCATGAGTTGCTCGATATAGTAAAGTTCCTCGGAGGGCACATGTTGCTCGGAGTGTCTGAGTTGGTCGGGGAGGTTGAGTTCCTCGGGAAAATGTTCTTAGGTGCCATGTAGATTGACACGTGTCTCCACCTAATTGGTCCATGTCAGCAGGATAAATTTGGTATCAACAGAAGCCCCCAATGTTTCACAGTTCGGGGTTGAGTAGTGTGGAACATTCTTCTCGAAATATGGCGGTATTAAATGGTCATCCTGAATTTTAGGATTGTTTTCCTTGTATTTATTTTTCCTTTCGAATTCATAGAATCAGAATTTTTTGAATTTTTCCCACTGCTTCGATCTCCGTGCCTTTTTTTGTCCTTTTAGCCGCCGGTAGCGCAAACGTCTTTCTTTGTAATCATTATTTTTACCCCTTCCCAAGGTAAGGTATTTAAGCGTTGCAGAAAATCCTATCGTCTCTTACTTTTTCAAATCCGTATCTTTGAGCTCTCCATTTCTTCTCCATCTTGTGCGTTCATTCCTTCCATCGTTAGTTATCAACTGATCTACCCTTCTTCTGTAAGATCTTCTTCCTTCTCTTTTATTTTTTTTGTTCATCATGGTTTACCTTATTGAGTCGCTCAATAAATTTCGTTCTGATTTTTCTATTCCTTCCTGGGTTATTTTGGAAGAACTTCCTGGTCCTTCTGATTATTTTTGTTTGGCTGAGGGACATTGGTTCCCCAGTCTTTTTGTAGCCGGATGTGGCTTTTCTTTTCCTCCAAATCCCTTGTGTTTGGAATTCTATCAATATTTTGACGTGGTACCTGTAAAAATAGCCCCCAATACATGGAGAATAGTTAATGGAGTCCATAGGTTAAATAAGATTCATGGAACCCATTTAGGAATTCTAGAAATTATGTTTTGCTATAGATGGGCTGTCAGTGATAGTACTTTTTATTTGAAAACTAGGTTTTTAAATAGGACTTTAGTTGTCAATCTCCCAGATGCCAACAAGGATTACTTTGAGCATGGGGTTGTTATTAAAAATTGACAACATGCTCCATTAACTGAGAATGACATATATCAGGGTCCTAGATGCCCTCCCTATGGCAACGGGATAGGTTGTTTTATTTTATTTAGTTTTTAAAATCATGTTTTCTTTATATTCGATAAAATGCGTCACTAATATTTTGATTTTTATTTATTTGCAGTTGACAACAAAAGAAGGTCTCCAAAGGAGACAGAAATTAACTTAAAGCATCTGAAACTTATCTGGGGTCTGCATCAAACTGTCGTTGACGAACATATCATATCAGCCTCGTATTTGTTGCAGTATAAGAGTTACAACTCATCCTTCACTGCTCGTCAAGTGATAAGTAACATAGAACCAGCACCAGTTTCTGCAGATTCTTCTCCTGAATCGCATATTCCTCTCAGTGATAGAATGAAGAGAAGAAGAGCTCCTGCCCTCTTTGATAAGTCTGCCTCTACTGCTGGAGAGGCAAAGAAAAGTAAGCAGGATGTCCCAGAAGAAGGGACAAGACAAATTGATGCACCTCCTCCAGCTGCTACTAAGAAGGTTGCCGAGAATCCCCCTGTGGCTCCAAGCAAGATTGTAGATGTTTCCCATCCAAGTGAGGTTATAGTTATATCACCGACCAAGACGACAACCTTGGTCGAGAATGTTCCTGCTCCTGTGAGGAAGTTGAAGAGAAACTCCTCGGACAATTTGGCTGAATCCATCTCTCAGCCTCTAACTACTCGAAGTGGTGTTCCCACTTTTGTTGCTCCGAGCTCTGCCCTGAGCTCGGTGAAGTCTTGGATTATCCCCGAGATCCAAGGTGTTGAAGAAAATATTTCTCGGGAGAGGGTTACCACCTTGGCAGCTCAACGTATTGCCCCTATGAGTATTACTATTTTAAACTTTTATTTTTTCAATGTAATGTCCTTGCACTAACTTCCAATTATTTTTTTTTTCAGTTGGTAACTTGCTTCAATACAATTCTGAAAAAGGATAAAGCTATTAAAGCTTCAAGCTCCTCGTCATGTGTGGAGGAGGATCTTGTAGGTCTATCACAGTCCTTAAAGGACTCTCGTCAGAAGTATGACTAAGATAAAATTGCTTGGGGGAAGCAACTAAAAGCCACCGAGCAAGAGAGAGATAAAGCTATTGAAGTCTCCAAGGGTTTGGAGAAAAAGATAAAAGACTTGGAAAGGAAGAATAAAGAGCTCGAGGGGAAGCTCCAAATTGCTGGAGAGCTTGAAAGTAAGCTCAAGTCTGCTGAAGAAGAGTTAAACAAGCTTCATGACGTTGGTCGTCAGAAGGAAAAAGTTGAGAATAAACTGAAGGGTGTCGAGGAGCTCCTTAGGGAAAGGACCTCCTCAGAGAGAGAAAAAAGGAAAAGGTTGTTAAGAAATCCTTCAGTGCTGGCTGGGATAAGGGTTGGAATATGGGTTTGGTTGCCATGATCTCATAAATGGAGTATGGCAGCCTCAAATACTTTAGGGATGGTTGGGTTGCTGCTCTGAGAGAGATGAAGGTCGATGAGAATTTAGACTTATTTCAATGACACATTCCTGGCCCCCCTCCATCTCCCGGGGAAGAATAAGAGGACTAAGTTGCCTCCGAGGAATCCTCTATTCTGATTGGGGATCAGATTTCTCATTCCCCGGTGGTCCAGACCTTCTGCGAGAAACTTCAACCAGTCAGCATTCCAACCGAGCAGCTTCCAACACCCTCCGAGCAACCTTCTATGCCATCCGAGCAACCTACCTCTTCGTCCCAGCCTCCCAAGAAAGTTTTAGAAAATAAGGAGAAGGTGTAGAGTTGTTCGGACTTTTTCTGTTTGCTTTTTTGTAAAATGTAACTCTGGGCTATGTACTTTTTCAATGATGTAATAAAATTCAAAGTTTTGGTTGTGCAACTTAACTCCCTTCTTTTTTTTCTGCCCTTATTATCAATCTATTCTATTCTTCTTGCTCTGTTTGCATTCTTATTCATTTTGATATCTCTTTTCCTTATCAGTTTATGGCTAGAATGGAGCTCTTGTCAGCCCACGTACAGAGATGATGAAAAATTGTAACGACTACTTCAAGGCTGGCCATGCTGACTTGAGTGAAGCTCAAATTGTTGATATCCTTGGTCCAAACATTTCTGAGTGAGCAGTAGAAGCCTACCAGTATCTGAAATGCTTGCTCGACCGTGCAGTGGCCAACAATATAGCATATTACGAGATGATTGAAGACCTCCAGGGTACTCTCGAGGAACTTCAACAACAATACAAGGAGTCTACAGCCTTTTTGCATCAGGGATATGAGAAAAAGTATCAGCAACTAAACGCTGACAAAGGATATGATAAGTTGTTCGCTGCTCATGACGTTAAAGAGAGGACTTTGAAGACCGAGGTTGAAGAGCATAGGCAGATCGCCAAGCTGCTAGAGCAGGAGAAAAATAACTTGCGAGGAGAGATATCCCAATTGAAATCAGTAGCATCTACCTCGGGAGCTTTGGTCCCAGTTAATGACGAAGGTTTCTCTTTCCTTTAAGTTGAGAATGCCAATCTGAGAGATGAATTGGAAACCTTAAAGAGAACTGGTCCTTCTTCCTCTGCTCGCGGATGAGCAAGAGCTTCTCGGGGATGAGCAAGGGCTGCTCGGGTTACTGTTGAAGAACAAAGAACTCAATCATCTTTGGAGAATCAGGCCTTCCAGTTAATGGCGAAGAATCAGGCATTAGCTGAGATGTCCAAGAGAATTCTGAATTTGGACGAGCAGCTCTCTGCACAAAAGTCTGCCTTGGAGAGTAAAGAAATTTTAACGAAGAACCGAGCAACTGGAGAGGTTAACCTATCAATTCCACAAGCACCCCAAAGAGTTCTGGATGGCTGGTTATAATGAATCCCTCTACCATCTAGATGCCTGGATCCAAAATGCAAATAATGAGGGTTACAAGCAAGGATGGCTAAACGCCTTGGGCGTGCTGCAGTTAGAACAAGGTCACTATTTGTGGGATTACTATGACCTTGGGTTGCTCGAGTTGCCAGTGCCACCTTTCAAACTTGATATGAGTTGGATTCCTGCTCGGGCCATTCCTCAATGTTTGATTTCAAAGTATCTCGGCAACTACAGTCTTCATTCCAATTTCGAGATATCTCGCCCTGAACACCTACTTGATCGGCCATCAGTAATGAATGTCAGAATGCTCAAAGATCTAAATTTCATCAATCCCCCCTATGCCCTAGACGATCCTCCCGCTGGTGAAGAACATGTTTCAAAGGCAGAGGGGAAGAAACCAATAGAATAGGATTCTTGATGTAACAATTTTTATGTAATATGTATTTCTTCTCAATGTATTTTGTTCTGGATTTAATGAAAAAAATTTCTTTGCAATCTTGATTGTCATTGTCTTATAAAAAATTTCTTTTATTTATTAATGAATATGGATGTATATCTGTTAAAAAGATAACAACATTGTGTTATTTTAAATTGTTGATCAACTAAAGTTGGTAAAAGCTTATTGTTGATTATCCTGAATTGATGATAGTCATCTGACGACCAACCAGAGTTGGTGATATTTCGATTTTTGACCAACTATAGTGGTAGTTTAAAATGTCATAAGTATCAAGGAATTTATCACTTTTTAATTTTAAGCCCTGAAATGACTTTCATTTGTTTAACCAACTGTTTCCGACCAATCGGAGTTGCTGGTTTTTGTTCCCGACCAACATTAGCTGGTGGATTTTCTTCCCAACCAACCGTAGTTGGTGTTTCTGGGAAATTTTTATTCCCGACCAGCCTTAGTTGGGGAATTTTCTTCCCAACCAACCGTAGTTGGTATTTCTGGGAAAATTTTCATTCCCAACCAACTATAGTTGGTGGATTTTCTTCCCAACCAACCGTAGTTGGTATTTCTGGGAAATTTTTTATTCCCGACCAACCTTAGTTGGTGTATTTTCTTCCCAACCAACCGTAGTTGGTATTTCTGGGAAATTTTTTTATTCCCGACCAACCTTAGTTGGTGGATTTTCTTCCCAACCAACCGTAGTTGATATTTCTGGGAAATTGTTTGTTTGATGCGTAGTGTGTAGCACTAATACTCTGAAAAATTTTCAACAAAAGGAGAGAATTGGGCAGAACATCCAAAAATTTTGTTCATATTGAAGAGAAACTGCATTACATAGGGATTGAACTACTGATAATATTTGCGAAGATGCTCTGCATTCCATGCATTCTTAAACTCCTCCCCTTCTAAAGTTGGAATCCTATACGTCCCTGGTCGAACAACCTCTGTTACTCTATAGGGCCCATGCCAGCTAGCTTCCAGTTTGTTTTGCTTTTGAATTACTTTCTTTAGCACATAGTCCCCTTCTTTCAAATCACATTTCTTTACTCTCTTGTTGTAGAACAGAGTTGTCCGTTGCTGGTATACAGCATTTCTGATTGCTGCTTCTTCTCTAACTTCCTCGATCATATCCAAATCTAATCTTCTCATCAGGTCACTGATAGGAGAGTTGAAATTCAGCACTCTGTGTGGGGGGGGGGGGACCCAGCTCGGCAGGTATAATAGCTTCACTTCCAAATGCCAGCATATATGGAGATTCTCATGTGGCTGCTCGTGGAGTAGTACGATAAGCCCATAGTACATAATGCATCTCGTTGATCCAATTTACCTTTGCATCATTTAATCTTTTCTTCAAGCCATTCAACAGCGTTCTGTTTGTCACTTCAGTTTTTCCATTTCTTTGAGGGTGGCCTGGTGCAGAGTGGGTTTTCAATATGTTCAACTGATGACAATACGTAGCAAACTCCTCGTTGTCGAATTGGGTTCCATGGTCTGTGATGAATGCATAAGTCAGATCATATCTACAAATGATGTTCTTCCATATAAATTGATACACTTTTGTCATATGTCATATCGATAAGGGGCGCGGCTTCCACCCACTTAGTAAAGTAATCCACTGCGACAACAAGATATTTAAACCTTCCTCTGGTCGTTGGAAGTGGCCCGATCAAGTCAATTCCCCACATGGCAAATGGCCAAGGGGAAGTAATGGGTGTCAACAATGCTTGGGGAGTTCTTCGAATAGTGGAGAAGCGTTGACATTTGTCACATTTTTGGCATAGGCTATGCAATCAGCCCTCATCGTCGGCCAATAGTATCCTTGCGTCATTATCCTTTGCAAAAGTGTTCGACCTACTATATGGGCTCCACAATACCCTTCATGGACTTCTTCGATTAAGTCTTTCACCTCGGTGGGATGTACACATCTCTGCAAGCCAGCTATAATTCCTCGTCTATACAGAAGACCATTGGTCAACACATAACGAGCAGCTTTAAACTTCAGTTTCTTGGCTGCGAGTTTATCAGTTGGTAAATTCCCTTCCTCAATATATGCCTTGATGGGATCCATCTAATATGGTCCTAAATCAAGGGTAATAAAGTTCATCATAAGATCTTCATCTATGCTCCGACTAGCCAAGACTTCTATTGGGATTGTTCTTCGTAGCTCGGTGCGTGTAGCTGAAGCTAACCGAGCTAAGGCATCTACTCTTGCATTATTCAATCTTGGTATTCTAATTATCTGTACTGCAATCAAGCTTGATAAAACCTCCATCGCTTTTGCGTGATACCTAATCATTAATTCTCCTTTGGCTGCATATACTCCCAGCATTTGATTTATGATCAATTGCGAGTCGCTGAATACAATAACCTGCTCTGCCCCCATGATTTTTGCCAAACTAAGACCTGTAATCATAGCTTCATATTCAGCCTCATTATTAGAAGCCTTAAATTGGAAGCGCAAAGCATATTCCACATCGACCTCATCCGGGTTGTTCAAAATAATCCCTGCCCCACAGCCTGTAGTGCAAGATGAGCCATCCACATATAGATTACATATAGGTACCTCGTCTTTAAATTTTTGATCGGACAGAGTTCCTCGGTGGAATATTTGCTGCTTCCTTTTATAATCCTCTAGCACTTCCTTCTGCTCATCGACCATCTTCTCTTGTTCGCCGACCACCTTAAGTTGATCGGGGTTTAAATTTGAGGATCTTGTAACATCCACAGGTTGGTCGGTGTGCAGCTTTTGCTCCTCAGTGGTATCAGGATAGGTGAACTCTGCTATAAAATCTTCTATTGCTTGCCCTTTTATCGACGTTCTGGGCTCATAAACTATGTCATATTCACCAAGTTCTACTGCCCAGTACATCAATCTCCCTGATTTTTCTAGTTTATGAAGAGCTTACCTCAATGGCATATCAGTATATACAACTATGGTATGATCTTGGAAGTACGGCCTCATTCTCCTACTCGCCTCCATCAATGCTAATGCCAACTTTTCCAGTCTTGGATATCTGATCTCTGCTCCTCGGAAGGCCTTACTAGTGTAATAGATCGGTTTTTGCACTCCATCCTCCATTCTTATCAATGCTGAGCTAACTGCATTCTCCGACACTGCCAAATATAAATACAATTTTTCTCCTATCACTGGCCTGGACAACAATGGAGGTGCTCCTAGATATTTCTTCAATTCTTGAAAAGCCTTCTCGCATTCGTCGTTCCATTCAAACATTTTTCGGAGTGTTTTGAAGAATGGGAGGCATCTATCTGTTGCTCGTGATACAAATCTATTAAGTGCTACAACTCGCCCAGTGAGACTTTGTACTTCCTTCTTCGTCGTTGGAGATCATAGTCCCAATAGAGACTTTATCTTCTCTAGGTTTGCTTCAATTCCTCGTTGGTTGATAATATACCCAAGGAACATGCCTTCTCGTACTCCGAATATGCACTTGGTGGGATTTAGTTTCATTTGATATTTGTCTAGTTGATCAAAGGTCTGGCCTAAGTCAATTAGATGGTCAGCAACTCTCTTGCTCTTCGTCAGCATATCATCAAGATAAACTTCCATATTGCAACTGATTTGTTCTGCAAATACCTTGTTCATCAGCCGTTGATATGTTGCACCTGCATTTTTTAAACCAAAAGGCATAACATTATAACAATAAGTTCCCCTATGGGTAATAAAAGAGGTACTATCACTATCTTCAAGTTTCATTTTAATCTGGTTGTAACCAGAATAAGCATCCATGAAGCTCAACAACTCGTGTCCCGAGGTAGCATCCACTAATTGATCAATTCGGGGCAAAGGAAAATAATCCTTTGGACATGCCTTGTTAAGGTCGGTAAAGTCTACACACATCCTCCACTTGTTGTTTTTCTTCTTCACCATTACCACATTTGCCAACCAGTCTGGATATTTGACATCGTCAATAAAGCAAGCTTTCTGGAGCTTCTCGACCTCCTCTTGTATAGCTTGGTTCTTCTCGGGGCTGAACACTCTTCTTCTCTGCTTCACTGGTTGGATCTCCTTATTCACATTGAGCTCGTGACATAAGAAATTTCGGTCTATTCCTGGCATATCCTCATGACTCCAAGCAAAAGTTTTTTTTTCTGTTTTTTAGAAAAATTATCAATTCCTGTTTTAGTGAGGCATCTAACGACGAAACTATTTGAGTTGTTCGTTCCGGGTGTTCGTCGTCCAAAATGATATTTTCAGTAGCTTCCACCACCTGACCTTTCACGAGCTGCGACTCGTCTCTAGGATCCAATATTTCAATCTCTGCACTTTCATCCACTTGATAGGTAGTAGTCTTTTTCCTACATTCTTCCAATTCTTCTTGCTCACCAGATGAGTAGTAACATTCCCGAGCTACTTTTTGGTCACCCTTCACAATTCCCACTCCAAAATTGGTTGGAAATTTCAGGCATTGATGTACAGTAGATGGTACTTCTTCGAACTTCTTCAATGCTACCCTTCCCATGATGATATTGTAAGTGGACTGGACATTCTTATCCATCACAAAGAAATGTACTCTTTCTGTTCGGTAAGCAGGCCATGTACCGATGAACATATCCAACTTGATCGTCCCAAGTGGAAAGACTTTCTCGCCAGCGAACCCGAGGAGGGGCCTGTGATAAGGTTCTAAGTGAGACAACTTTAGATTTAAACTATCGAAGCATGAGTAGAACATGATATCCGCCGAGCTACCATTATCCACCAGTACTCTTGAGATTATTATTTCCTTCATCCTTATTTTGATCACCAGTGGATCATCATGAGGATATAGTACACCTGCGAGGTCGTTCTTGGAGAAACTGATGACTAGCTTCTCTTTGTTCACCTTCCTCGGGCGATCATCCTCAGCTAGATTTATTCATTGAATGTATGAACGAGCTTGAGCCTCATTGAGGTAAGCTTTCCTTTCCGCAGTAAGGTCCCCACCTCATGCATCTCCACCTATAATAACATTACAATCAAATGATCCAAAACGAATTGAAAATACCTCACGCTCTGGCTGTCTTGGTCTCTTGGGGAGATAGGGGTCATCTTCTGGATCATCTTCATGATCTCTTTTCTTGATTTCCTTTTGCTCGACGAGGATATCTAGACCTCTGTCTTGCTCGGTCATTGTTTTTTCTTTCATTTCTTCGATCAACATACTTGGCCAGCTTTCCTCGTCTGATGAGTGCTTCGATTTCATTCTGGAGATCTATGCAATTTTTGGTCGTGTGACCATGGTCTTTATGGAACTCGCAATATTTGGCCTTGTTCCTCTTGTCAGGATCTGGCTTCATTTTCTCAGGCCAGTTTAGTTCCTCGCTGTTCTTGATCTCTTCCAGGACATGATTTATGTCTACTTTCAAAGAAGTATAATTTTCAAATTTCTTCAGTATTTCCCATGATGGCTTTTCCTTTGACTGCTTGTCACCACCATTATTCTTATGTTCTTTCTTTTTAGCCTTATCAACCTCCACCTTGGTCTCTTTGATGTCCATGTTCTTCTTCGCAGCCATAGCCTCATCGGCATTCATGATCTTGGCCGCTTTTGCCATTAGTTCTGACATGGTTCTGGGTGGATCTTTGGCTAAAGTATAGTATAACTTGTTGGGCAGCAGCCCACTCATCAAAGCAGTAATCGTTGTCTTTTCCTCGTAATCAATAACTTCGAGCTTCTCATTATTGAAACGGGTTATGTAATCCCTGGTGCTCTCACCTTCTTTTTGTCTAACACTTAACAAATATGCTACTCGTTTAACTGGTTTTGCTCCAAAGCAGAAATTTCCAATGAAGAGCTCGGCCAGTTGAAAGAAAGTTGAAATCTTCCCTCGAGGAAGATTATTGTACCATATTTGTGCAAATCCGATAAGAGTTCCCGAAAATGCCCTACATCTCATCTCATCTGGCACTGTATAGATGTTGCAGCAGCTTGGTATTGTTCTATATGAAGGACAGGGTCAGTTTTTCCATCATATTTAGGGGTCACAACAGGTGCTTTGAACTTCGACGGTGTGCGAAAATACACGATTGCCTGTATAAAAGGTGTCCCTTGGACAAAAGTTCTTTGTAAAGGATTCTTGGCCTTGGCCATTTCCCCTAGTCTATCCTCCAACCTTTGAATAGAGCCTTTCCATGCATCATTTCCTTCCTCGGGCCTCTTGGTTCGAGTAATTGATCTTGTTGAAGTTGCTTCCTGGGATCTATCATGACGAGAAGCTGGTTGTGATTGGGCAGAACCCTCCCTTAGATCGGATGGTGGTCGAAAGCTCCTCGACACATCCTTAGGAGGACTTATATTTCTCCTAGGGCCCAATCGATCAAAAGGAGAGACCCTACTTAATTTCTCCATTGCGCTAGTCCTTTCTGAAGAGAGAGTGATGTGTTGTTCAATATCTGTGGCTCGTACTGACGAAGTTCGACCCGGTTGATAAGAAAAATCATCAGATCTCTCAGTGCAATGTGAATCGTATGCGAAGAAAACAAACAGGTATTTCTTTGAACACTTTGTTGTCCTGAATGGGTCGGCGTTCCACCTTGGATAGTTTGCATGAGTTGTCGCATCGTCTCTTTCATGGTCGTCTGGCCTTGAGCCAATTTGGCCATGATTCCAGCCAGATCTTGGACATTGGGAGGAGCGAATGGATTCGGGGGGTTTTCAGCGTTTCGATTTCTGGATTCAGGATTATCAGCCATTGGCGATAAATTGTTTTGGTAAAAAACGATAATTACAGTCGTTTCTCACAGACGGCGCCAATCTGTTGATGTAAAAAATTAGATTTGAACTAATTCTTTTAATCACAGATAATAATAATAATAATAATAATAATAATAATAATAATAAAGGAATATTAGACAATGAATTTTTAAAGTGGTTCAGCCTTATAAGAATGGCCTACGTCCACCGTTTTTATATTGATGATTGTTTGCCTAGAATTCTCGATGATAGGTTTTTCAAGAAATTCCGAGTCCCCTTGCAATGAGGATGATACAATGTATTTATAGCCTTCAGGCTATAAATGTGAAAGGGTAATACATAGCTGTCCAATAGGCGCATACATTTGTAAGATAATAATGAGCATTTAATGCGCAGTCGATTTGTTGATTATCCAGACATTAATGCTCTGTACGAGATGCAGCTCGGACCGCCTAAGCTACTCGGGCCACCTAAGTAGCTCGGTATTCATGAGTTGCTCGGTACAGTAAAGTTCCTCGGAGGGCACCTGTTGCTCGGAGTGTCTGAGTTGGTCGGGGAGGTTGAGTTCCTCGGGAAAATGTTCTCAGGTGCCATGTAGATTGACACGTGTCTCCACCTAATTGGTCAATGTCAGCAGGTTAAATTTGGTATCAACACCCACTAATAAGGAATTTTGCCCTCGAAATTCAACGAAGCCTTACACTTAAAAATTAGGCCACGCCAACAATCTCCAAAAATAAATCTCGTCTCCAAAAATAAACTTTAAATACCTCACATCTAACCTCGATGCCTAACACGACTTATCACCAAAAATTTCTATCTCCAAAAAAATATGGCTAACCCGCAAGATAGACCCAAAATTCAAGACCCGAGGGTTGTCGTATACCTAAGCTCTGATACCATCTGTAATACCCCGCTCCCCTGAAAAGAGAATTCGGCGTGCTACTATGATAAAACTAATCTAAATTCATCAATCAACAAGTGTAGAGCATCTAAATGTCCATAATATAAATACAACAACTCCATAATTTTTTTCCCATAATAACGATTATGATAATTTTCTCTCGACTATAAAATTCTCCAACTAAAAATTACACCACTAATTATTACAACAAAAATATGTCTTCCAATTCATGCCCTAAAATAATTCTCCAAAATAGTCCATAGCGTCCCAATCCACGCTAGCCTGCCAACTAAAAGAAAATACGGGAAAGTAAACAATATGACAGGAATAGATACTCAAAAATAATAGCACGATGAATAAATCGCAACAATACAAATCCGCGTATACAAATCAAATTCAATACTCAAGCACTATATCAATATTAATTTCTCAACAACACATCAATGAGTCACCAGGCCTCACCTCACAGCGCCTATGCATTCTTAAGCATATCCGAATTTTGAACTTTTGTCGGGTGCCCATTCTTCGTGCCATATTAAAATCTCATGGCACTGTACTCAAATCACAATATAATATATATCACAATGAATCAAATTAGATTCCGACAATGTTCATGTTTTAAAAAATATCACAATTCGATATGAGTGCAATCGACACAAAAATCAAACAGAATACTCTCGAGACAATTTAGGAGCATATTGTGTAAGTCTCGTACTTCAAAATTATCACATGAATCAACGCATAAAAATCAGCCTCTAAATATGATCACACCATCACGTTCCTCTCGCAAAAATAATCAAATCTCGTTCTAGGCCAAACTCAAGAAAACACCAAATAAGCCTTCTAATCTAAGGTTGACATCTTGAATAAGTTTGGGGCTATGATTTGTAGATTAAAGGGAGTAATTTTGGAGAGGTATTTTGGTTTAAAAATTTGAGAAAACGTGATTTTAAAATCCAAGCCACAAATTTGTTGATATATAAAGGATTAAGAGTTTGATTAAAAAAAGAGTCTTAATCAGATACAAACACTAAAAAATTTATTTCGAGCAATCGGAATGTTGAAATTGGATGAAATTTGGAGGAGAATTATCTGAAGATGAGAGGAAGCTATATAAAAAAATTTAGCTCAATCGAACAGTTTAATATTTTTAATTTTTTTTTTCTAGAGAGTTTTATGTTTTGAGGACTCTTCTATATAATAAAAATTCAATTAAAACTTCTTTTTAATTCCGATTCCAACTCCTTTTGAAAATTTATTTTTTAAATATAAAAACTAACATTTTAAATTATAAAATTTATAAAATTCAAAACTTTATTTTTCTCCGATTTTCAAAATTAATTTAAAAATTCCCATTTAAAAATTTGGGTTATTACAACCTCTAGGATTTGGTTCACTAGAGATGGTTCGGCAATGTCCATGACTTTCATGTCTCATCCTATCATTTGGTTCGACTACCTCGAGATTATCATTTCCATGATGTGGAGATCTTACACGGACTCTACAAACACTACATTACCTTATGGGAGGTTGATCATAGGGTATCTCTATTCATTGGGAGTGCCATGGCTGGTGAGTGATGTTGATGCTCCTATTATGGGAGCATTTTTTATCATAAATTCTCTGATTTAGTGGAACAGACCACACTTGATCGATCAGGTGTAAGGATAGATCTTAATGCTCCTTGAACTTGTCTAGATCTAGTTCATGAGGATATTTCTATGCCCCAAGGCCATCAGTGTCAAATAGCCTACATCACAACTCCGTTCTCTTATATGAAAGATCAGTTTCGTCAGCTTCATGACGGTATGGCCAGTTTGTGTACTAATGTCTCCTTCATTGCTGGTTACCTGATATGATCACGGTTGGATGGTG
Source organism: Sambucus nigra (assembly GCA_949130495.1). Lineage (NCBI taxonomy): Eukaryota > Viridiplantae > Streptophyta > Magnoliopsida > Dipsacales > Adoxaceae > Sambucus > Sambucus nigra. The sequence goes on along the minus strand of OX422214.1, from coordinate 132,794,747 downwards.
ATTTTTCTCCTGAGATTCTTGCTCCAACTCCTCCTCCACCCGCAAAAAATGTGGATCATGATGATGAGGTTCTTGATCCAGTTACTATAGTTTTTCTTCTTTTCTTCATGTTATTTGTTTTATGTATCACCTGTGGTACTTATGTTCATCATGTTTGTACTCTCTTATTAGTATTCTTATTTATACTTTTGGTGACTAGGGTTGTATCTCTTTTGATACCTTTGGATATATCTTTATGATGTATGGATGTAAGAGCACAGTTTATGATTTTCTCATCATTTTCATAGTTTTTCCTATTACTTTACACCATTACACTATCATGTATTTTAGAAGAATTCTTTAATCAAAGTCAAGTTAGTGACCGAACACATCAATCGAAGAATGAAGAGTTGAAATTGTCACTATAATCATCGGAGAAGGTATATGAGGAAGATTCAGTGTTAACTTATGTCAAGGGTGTTTTCAAACTTTTTTGAATCTAAAATATTTTTTTAAATGTTTTTTTAGAAAATTTAGGAGGTCGTTAGAATGACATTGGGTATTTCGTTAGAACAAGACCTTGTGCCTTAGATCAGGTTCCAACAAATTTCAAACGAGAATTGTTTTGGCCTGCTACGAGTTCTCGTTAGATATGTAAATGGAATCTGTTTGAAAGAGAGCAAGTGCTTCGTTCAAATTAGATGTACCTTGTTTGAATGAACTGACAAATCTTTATTTTTTAATTGGTTTCAAACTCAGTCTTTTCAAGCTTATGTCTTTGAGATTTTTTTCACTTCTTTTACAGGTATGAACCTACACTTTTTTACAAGCCTTTTTGAACCTATTTTGAGATCAAACACTTTATGTTTTCAAAATCCAAACCCTTGGATATTTGTGATCACTTTTCAAACCGAAAGAAAACATTACTAGTGCAAATCCTTGTGGAATTCATTCTTCACTATTGGCAAGTGAAAAGGAGTTTCCTAAGGCCGGTTGGTGGATACTGAGGCAAGTGGATACCGCATTCTGTTATCAACAAAAAAGGAGATCGAACTGCAATACTTAGTGGTGTCTAACATGTCTGTGTTGTCTATAATACCTTAGCTGAAACAATGTTGAAAAGGGTTTTTCCCAACAGTGTTTTTTTCTCATATCTTATGTGATTGTTTTCTTTATTTGATTTAGATTCAATATCTTGCATGATTATTTTCACCTAATTAATCAAGATAAAATTGGATTAAAATTGAACTTCTTGTTTGTGACCTAATTTATGGATTCTATCATTGACCATATACTTGGACCACTCTGCTCATTTTTCAAATTAGTATCAGATATTATTTTTACAAGATATTTAAATGAATCCCGGTGGTTACATGTAGAATTTTTACAATAGGACACCTTTTGTTTAGTCGAACAAATTATGCAATTTAAAAAGCTCGAATGATATCGTCTTTAAAATTAATTGAAGAGCTCGCTTGGCTTACCGTTGAAAGGGGGTGGACTCCTACCGTGACTAATGAAAATGTCATTAGTCTTAAGACAATTGCAAATTGGACTGAAGATGACTTTAGATTAATTAATTTTAACTCTCAGGGTTTGAATACAAACTTTAATGTTGTCAGACTAGACAAATTTCATCGTATCATGATGTGTGCCACGTCTAAAGAAGCTTAGGATATCCTCCAACTCATACACGAGGGTGCCAATGATGCCAAAGCATCTAAGCTTCAACACCTCACCACACAATTTGAGACTATACACATGCTTGAAACTGAAACATTTGATAAATTTTATGTTTGTATGTCTGATATTGTGAATTTATTTTTTAATTTGGGTGAGAAAATTCAAGAAATGAGATTTGTTAAGAAAATTTTGAGGTCTCTCCTGTCTCGTTTTAATGCAAAAGTTATGGACCTCAAATATTTGAAAATTATAGACAAATTTTGCCTAAAAGAACTCATAGATGATCTCTAAACTTACTAATTAGACAAGTTCCCCGAAACCCAAAAGAAAAAGGAAAAGCTTTAAAATATAAACTAGAAAAAGGAGGTTTCAGATTTCGATTCTAAAATTGATCAAGATGATGTTTCCCTCTTTGCTAAAAAATTTGAAAATTTTCTAAAATTAAAAAAAAAAATCAATGTTCATCCAACTCGGAAAGTAAAAAATTTGAGAAAAATAAAAATTACAAAGAGGGTAATAATTTCAATAAGAATGACAAAATAAATCGAGGGCTGAAAAACCTAAGAAAGATGAATCGAGATGTGTTATGACTGCGAGGGGAAAGGTCACAAAGCCCATGAGTGTCCCATTAGCATTTACAATACCGCACCCAAATTGATTGCCAAGTTTTTCTTATATCCTTACTAGCCTCCACCTAATCCACCAAGGAGAACTCATCTTATTCATTTTATCAAAGGTCGACCCAAACAAATTCATGTTTGTACCCATTGCAAACAATGAGTTCACCTTAAAAAGCTTTGTATTAAGCTAGGAAGAGTCTCTCACACACATGCTCCCACACACCACAATAATGGCCTAGATAGTCTTAAAGATCAAGTTAAGTTTCTAGTCAATACTTCTAAATAAGTAATGGACGAATTTAAAAGGATGTTTACATCTTATGAGAACACTCCCAACACAATGACTAGTGCCAACAAGGATAAGGGTTGAAAAATCTAAAAAGATTTTCTTTTTTAAAAAGATTTTGTTTTACACCATATATGGATGCACATTTAAGTTATTCGAATCAAAATTTCATTGCAACCATTCATATGATTTAATCATGGTGATATTAGACTTAGTTACGTCAAAAAAAATATTTTGATGCTTAATAATGCATGTTTAGCATTGCGTCGTTCATTGTTGATTACTACCTTCATGATAGAAGCATAATATCGCCTTGATTCCACCCACTTTGCGCAAAATTTTGAGCATTGACCTTTCTTGTCAAATGTTGAATAGAATGTTATCATCTCAATCATGCTTAATAACGAACCAAATATACTAGGAACTAATTATTCATGTAAAAACCATTGCCCCAATTTTTTTACTGAAAATTGATTGAATAGAGTTTAAGCAATGGAAAAAGGATACGAAAGAAGCAATATTCTTTGCATCAAAAGCCACCATTGGCAAGAGCCTAAAAAACAAATCTATCACATAAAACAAAAGTGCCAAGGCCAAATTTATTGCATTGATACTTCATTAAAAATGAGCAATATGATTCCTTTAAAAAAATGAGGGTTTATGCTTAAAATGTGAGATTTTGAGGATGTTATAAGTTAAAGGTCAATGGGTTTTCACAATAAAATTCCTTAAAAGATATTAAATAGTTTGGTGTTATTGATTTAATGAGCATTGAATTTCCATACATGTTGTATGAGTTGAGTCAATTTCACTTTATTCAACACTTTTTACACAAAAGGTTGATTTAAGTACTTTCTTTAGGAGTGTCTCTTTGAGTTCGTACACCGTCGCTACATATGCATATGTAGACTTTTTTCAGGCATCAAGTTCACACACCTATATTCCATTTCCATGATTGAGATGTTTTTGGGCCAATTCATGGTGTGTTTGTTTATACTTATATGCGTATATTTTTACACTTAAAATTTTTAAAAATTCCAAAAATAACTTGTTGTTTTGCTGAAGTTTCATTGCATATGCTTAATTTTCTATACATTGTGATGATATTTCAAATTTTTATACTCATAATGCTAACTTTTCAGGTTTAGCTTCTAACTCTTTGTTTATTACGGGAAAAAAGGGGGAGAACATATTATGGGGAGTTTTTATTTTTTCAAACTCCATACATCATGGTACTTTCTTTGCTTTATATGTGTAGGTCTTTTATGAATTGATGATTTCATGGACAACACGATGAATATTTTTAGAAGAAGTGAAATTGAAAGTGTCTTTTCATTTTTGGGTTTGGGAGAGACATTAGTTGAACTTGTCTTAGGGGTAAGTATTTTCAGTATTGTGTTGTGTACCGGAATAGCTAAATGGAGAGATTTGTAAGAGAAAAATTTAGGATTCGTTTATAATGTTTATACTTTGGCATATTCCGTTACACTGCTACACTATTATGTACATTCTAAAAAATCTTCAATATAGGACAAGTTAATGATTAAACAAATCAATCGAAGAATGAAGAGTTTATATCATCACTACAATTATCAAAAAATGTATATGAGGAAGATTTAGTGTTAACTTATGTTCAGAGGTATTTTTAAACTTATTTGAATCCAAAATAATTTGCAAAATGTTTTTTAGAAAAATCGGCAGATCATTTGAATGACATTGGGTATGTTGTTCGAACGAGACCCTGTATCGCATTAGATCGGGTTCCAAGGAACTTTAAATGAGAATTGTATTGGCCTGCGTTGGTTTTTCTTTAGTTACGTCATTAGAAGTTGTTCGCAAGGGATCGGGTGCTTCATTAGAATGATATGTACCTCGTTCGAACGAACCGACGAATTTTTATTGTTTGTTTAAAACTCAATCTTCTCAATCTCATCTCTTTGAGATTTTTCCTTCACTAGTTTCACTTTATTGTGTGACTTTGTTTGCCTAGTTTAACAAGTTATCTATGATTTTGACTTCTCTTAGAATTTTTCATGTCAGAATGGTGGAGTAAACTTTGTTCACCTTAATATTAAGGTGGGGTAAACTTCATTTCTTTATTTATACATTGTGTCAAAAAGGGGGGTAAACTAAGGCAGAGAAAGTAATGTCTATGATAGGGGAGTTTATGTTACTTTTAGGATTTGCTACATTTTTAGAGAATTTGCTTATTACATTGTGCTATTCACATGTTCTATCACTCGGTTGATATTCAATTAGTATCTTGATATTGGAAGTCGTATTTATGATTCACATATTGCTATTTCACGTGCTCACATGCTTTATCATGGGTTTTTATCTCATCTATATCACTTGATACTTATTGGTTGCTTCCCAAGCGGGGGGAGTGTCTCTTTATGCATATTATCTCATGCATGATGCATTTTATTATTTCATGTGGTTTTAGGCTTAGCACTAATGAGTCTGACTCAAGCCCCATGTTCAAACATGACTTTTGCATTCTTGTTTGGCCTTTTGGATATTGTACTTTACTTCCTACTAGATTCACCATATGACTAGTGTAGTATATGTATTGTAGGGATAATGATATGATTTTGGGTTATGGGAAGTTTTTCTACGGGATAGCCAAAGGGGTATATTGAAAATGAAAACTTTTTAATATTTTAAAGTTTACTAGATTCCCATGACAAAATATTTAAATCATTGAGTCCATCAAAGTCAAATAGACTTGATTCATCATGAGTGAGTTAGATAAACCTTGAGGATTGAAGATCGTGCAAGATCATCCACTTCCTCTCATTTAAGAATTTTGGAGTTGTATATTCATTTTAAGTGCAGAAGATGAATCCTTTATATAGTTGTGATTTGTAAAAGGCTAAACACATGTCCACATTTTTCTAAATGTTTATTAAAAGTTGCACTTTATTTGAAAATGCAACGATTTTAGAAATGGCAATTAAGGGGTTTTTAAATATTCAAGGAGAGTTTAAATCATTTTTGAAAAAGTTTTGGGCATCGGTCTTGTTTTATTCTAACTTTAAAAAAAATTAAGGGTTAAGTGAAGAAATTATTCTCATGGCCGTTTTTAGGCTCGTGCACATGGCTCTGTTTGCACAGATTCATTTTAAGCATCTGCTCACGTCATTGGCATGATTTCCACACTATGATAAATCGTGCACATAACTAAATCTAACTATGCACATGACGGCCACATATTTTGAAATTTTCTTGTAAATAAGCCAACGTCCCTCTCATTCTAATAGATTTGAAAACCTCTATACTAAAATACAACTCTAAGATAATTTTTTAGCCTGGGAGCATTTTGTCTTTCATTCTCTTTCCAAATTCACTTGTTCCCTCCACATTTGCCAAAACTTAGATCTATACTAGATCTAATGTATATGAGAGAGAATTGAGAGTGCTTTGGGTCATATCATGCACTAGCTTTGTCAATTCAAACTATACTTGGTGAATTTATATGATCTATCACCTCATGATCTAAAATCGTATTCGTTTCATTCTATTGGGGAGATTGAAGTCTGACGCGACTATAAGGAAGACCGAATTTCTTCATTCATCTCATGGAGCTTCAGATAGATTTTTATTAGCTATAGGGGAGAGTTTAAAGGTTCATAGGTGACTACACGATAGTATTATTTGAGAAGCACCTTCTTGCCTTTTGTAAATTTTCTTTTTAAGTAGAATTGAAAATTGTGAATACATTAATGTTTTTTACCCCTTGGTGGGGATTTTTTCCTCATAAACCTTATCTCATGCTAATTTGTATTTTTTTTCTACACAACTGACTTCACACACCTCCGATAGACTTATGTTGATCTTGTGACATGCTTTTAAAATTGATTAAGTGTATTTGAAATTGTGCCCCTATATACTAGGTGTGTTCTTATGCAAACAAAAAGTCTATTGTTAAAAATTTTAATTTTAAAGAATAAAATTTTAAACAAATTAAACCTAATAAAACTTGTGCACCAATTTTAAACCTTTTTATTGTGAAAAGAATGGTATACTCAATTTTATTCTTTTAAACTAAAATATGCATCTAGTTGATAAGCAGATAAAATAAATAAATCATTCACAACAATCCAACGTACGAGAAAAAACACAAAGAGAAAAAACTCAAATGGCCCATCCGAATAGATCACTTCCATAAGGTTTTACAAAGACTATATAGTAGATTTACTCAATAGCTCATCTCCCTCGCAAGCCTTGACGCTCTTCCATCTTCAACCTCTCCTCCACAATGAAATGTAGGAGTTCACCCATGCAAGTTTCCATAATGCGTTAATACACGCACACCTCAGTATCCACCTGTTGATACCAAATTTAGTCTGCTGACATGTCTCAATAAAGTGAAGACACGTGGCAATCTACGTGGCAAGGACAAACACTTTCGAGGAACTCACACGCTACGAGGAACCATACTACAACGAGGAACACTGCTTCCCCGAGGAACAAGAACTCTCCGAGGAACTCTTAGACACCGAGAAGCTTAGGCAGTCCGAGCAACTCAGGCGGTCCGAGCTGCACCTCGAACAAAGCATTAATAACAGGATAACCAACAGTTTGACTGTTCATTAAATGTTTATCATTCATACGCACACACTTAAGGGGCATTGAATGTACTACCCTTTCATATGTACATCATTTAATGTATTACCCTTTCACATTACAGCCTCAGGGTTATAAATACACTATACAATCCTCATTATAAAGGACGGGAATTTCTTGATAGAATTTATAATCGAGAATTCCCAAACACTCATAATTTAATGTACAATCCTCATTGTATTACCCTTTCCATCGTCTTTTTCTCTCCTCTAAATGCATATACTCCCAACATTTGATTTACGATCAATTGAGAATCACTGAAGACAATAACCTACTGCGCCTCCATAATTTTTGCCAAATTCAGGCCTGCAATCATGGCCTCATACTCAGCCTCATTATTGGAAGCATTGAATTGGAAACGTAGGGCATATTCCATGTCGACCTCGTCCAGAGTGCTCAAAACTATCCCCGCGCCACATCCTGTAGTGCAAGATGAGCCATCTACATATAGCCTCCATATAGGTAACTCGTCTTCAAATTTATGATCTGACAGAGTTCCTCGATGAAATATCTGTTGCTTCCTTTCATCCTCCCCTGATATTTCTTGCTCCTCGTCGATCATCTTTTCTTGCCCTTTTACCAACCGGAGTTGGTCTGAGCTCGAATTTGATGATCCTGTAACATCTACTTGCTCTTTTACCAACCGGAGTTGGTCCAAGCTAGTATTTGTTGGTCCTGTAACATCCACAAGTTGATCAGTGAGCAAGTTTTGCTCCTCAGGGGTATCAGGATAGGTGAACTCTGCTATAAAATCCACTACAGCTTGCCTTTTAGCATATATTATCTCAGATAAATTATTAATGAGACAAAGAATTATTAATTTTTACAGGTACAAGATTCAATCATATGCTCTACACATATGGTAGAGCAAATTATTAATTTTTACAGGTACAAGATTCAACGTCGACGAATGCTCGGAAACAATCTGGAAACTATTATCATTTCACTCAGAGATATCGTCTCAAGCACAAATTATTCTATATCCGTTCGGATTCATATTTTATATTTATCTCAGCATGGATCTCGAAAAATTTCTTCTCTCTATATATTCAGCTCCGAGGAAAAGCTACAACAGTTATTATATTTCAGCTCCAATGGATAGTTGGTCGGGGCAATTCTTATTTATATTCAGGACCAGATATCGGCTCAAGCACAAATTATTCTATATATCCCTTGGGATTCATATTCTATATTCATCTCAACATGGAACTCGACGAGATACTTATTATCATATTCAGCTCCGAGGAGAACTATAACATTTATTATATGTCACCCCCAACGGATAGTTGGTAGGGGTAATTCTTATTTATATGCAGGCCCAGCAAAGTTCTCGGCCATATTCTTATGTTCTGTAAAATATTATTCTTATTCGGCATTATGCAATTGTGCCTCGATAAGATACTTATTCAGCTTTGAGGAGAATTACAACATTCGTTGTATTTCACCCCCAACGAATAGTTGGTCGGATAGTTCTTATTTATATTCAGGCCTGACAACGTTCTCGGCCATATTCTTATGTTCTGGAAGATCTTATTCTTGTTCGGCATTATATAATTCTACCTCGACAGATCAACGAGGCACTTTATTATTTTTAATTATTCTTTATATCTATTTGGATGCATATTCTATTCTTATTTCAGCAAGGAGGTCTCCAACATATATATTATCTTATTCCCAACAATCTGTTGGTCAGCTCCAAGGATGTCTCCAGCATTTATTATATCTTATTCTCAACAATCTGTTGGTCAGCTCCAAGGAGGTCTCCAACATTTATTATATCTTATTCCCAACAATCTGTTGGTCAGCTCTGAGGAAGTCTCTATCATTTATTATCAAAAATGTATTCCCAAAAATGCCAACTTATGTTGGTTAGGAAGTAAATGTATTCCTCCGGGAAGTAAAACTTGTATTCCTACGGGAAGTAAAGCTACTTGTATTCCTCCGGGAAGTAAAGCTACTTGTATTCCTCCGGGAAGTAAAGCTACTTGTATTCCTCCGGGAAGTAAAACTTGTATTCCTCCGAGAAGTAAAGCTACTTGTATTCCTCCGGGAAGTAAAACTTGTATTCCTACGGGAAGTAAAGCTACTTGTATTCCTCCGAGAAGTAAAGCTACTTGTATTCCTCTGGGAAGTAAAACTACTTGTATTCCTCCGGGAAGTAAAACTTGTAGTCCTCCGGGAAGTAAAACTTGTATTCCTCCGGGAAGTAAAGCTACTTGTATTCCTTCGGGAAGTAAAGCTACTTGTATTCCTCCGGGAAGTAAAACTTGTATTCCTCCGTGAAGTAAAACTTGTATTCCTATGGGAAGTAAAACTATGTATTCCTATGGGTAGTAAAACTATGTATTCCTACGGAAAGTAAAACTATGTATTCCTCGGGAGGTAAAATTATTCCAGAAAGTGTCGGAAATAAGAAGCTGTCAACTACAGTTGGTCGAAAACAAAGTATGAGTATGTGAAAGAGATCAAGCAAAAAGCATTCAAAGTTCACATTCCACACATAGGGGCTTGTATTACAGATATATTTGTTCATTTGGCGGCACATTCTTATAACATTATGTAGCCGAGCATCAAGTTTAACTCCACAAACTCACACGGTCGGGGCCCCGGCCAATTATCATTCAGAAGTTGTTTTTCTTGCTCAGGAATTATTTTTGATATTGAAGTTCAGGAGGTATATTGAAGTTCAAGAGGCACATTCAGAAGTTCAGGAGGCATATTCAGGAGTTATTATGCACATACTATTGAAGTTCAGAAATCAAATTCAGCATCTACAGCACTGAGATCTTTACTACTACTGTCCCGACCAACATTGAAGAAGAAGTTGTATGAAAATATTTCGAAGTCCACCACTAGCTTGGTACTAATTAGATTGAAGAGTTGGGTTCAAAAGCTAGTATGTTACTCGACAAAGTATTCAGAGGATCATAAATCAAAAGAATCAAGCACGTGAAGTTAGCACTCAGTTGCTCGGCACAGGAGGCAGTTAGTCGGCTAGCAAACCAATCAACATACTTCAAGATTATGACAAGCTACAAGCTGCATACTATGGCATGGCTGCATCCAAATTCCCAGGGGTGATACATAGCACACGGAGTTCCTCAAAAGAAAGATTAGCAACCATCGATCAGCCTACATCATATGTCATCCAGGAGATAATGCACTTTATGTTGAACAAATCAATAAGGTAGATCAAGAATTTCACGAGCACCGAGCAACCCTGCAGAATAAATACTCCATCCTTTCAAGTAAACCATCAAGAATGGAGCATTGGGGGCTTCTGTTAATGCAAAAATTCTCCATCTACGAGGATCAATCAGAAAAGGACACATGTCATCCTACGTGGCAATATTCGACACCCGAGGAGAGTTGGTCGGCATCCGAGGAGAGTTGGTCGGCACCCGAGGAGTGTTAGTCGGCACCCGAGGAGAGTTGGTCATTACCCGAGGAGAATTAGTCGGCACCCGAGGAGAGTTGGTCTGCCCCCGAGGAGAATTGGTCGGCACCCGAGGAGAGTTAGTCGGCACCCGAGGAGAGTTGGTTGGCATACTAACCAGGAAGATCAAAGGATAATTATGCATTTAATGTGCATTAATGAAGATGACAGCGCATTTAATGAGCCTTAATGTACATTCATACTGTATTAATAGATGACAACACATAGCATACCAAGCAATTCAACAATTAGATTCATTGAATGTAGACATAAATGTCTACATACAATGAATCTCTTTATCTCCCATCACTATAAATACATGTATCCCCTTAGCCAAAAAGGAAAGAGATCCAAGAGAACCTAGAAACCCCATACACAAGATACACATCCTTTCTCTCTCTACACCCTATGGTGCTATTGTAAACCCCTGGGAATAAAATAACAGTGGACGTAGGCTTTATTCATAGCCGAACCACTTTAAAAATCTTTGTCTCTTATGTTCTTGATTGGATTGCTTTCATCTATTTATCTGTGATCATAAAAATGGGATTCGGTCGAGTTTTTTGCATCAACAGATTGGCGTCGTCTGTGGGAACGTGTTACAAGCATTGTTCTCCATCAAAAGCTAAGTTTTTATTTTCTCTACGTACAATCAATTATACATACATCTTTTGATTCAATCATGATTTTTATTTTTATATACATAAATTAATTGTCCAATTTTTGTCTGCAAAATATTGCATATCATGATTTTAAAATCATAACTGTTAGATTAATTCTTATTTAGAAATCTGAAAAATAGTGGATTTCATAAATCATAACTTTTTGCTTGATTCTCAAGTTTCAATTTTATATCATGGAATAAATATTTTAAATGATTACATATACCAATATATATGAGGGTGGTAAGATTTGATAATTTTCATTATAAATTTTATAAGATCTTTGATGTCTATTCAAATTCCCATCATATTTTTAATCAGAGAATGGGAAAAGGTTAAAGACAATAAAAAGTTTTCTCATGAAAATCATGACCCAGATCTATTTTCTCTCTCTTCAAGTTTGAGTCTCTTTGCATTCATTTTTATGAGCTATATACTTAATTTGGTTCATCTTCCATCTATGTCAATAAAGTCAAATTGATTGATTTTTTATATAAATTTGGTAATAACTTCGATCATTCAACATATTTTTATCTCTCCAAATAGGGAATAGGAAAGGATCAATATAAAAAATAATTTTCTCTCACCTGAAAAATCATTACCCACCTCTTGTAAAAGAGGATCAGTAAAACAAATCATGACCATATCAAGACTCTTTGGCACAAATTTGATATGTTGGCCCCTCGTTCATCACATCACATGGTTTCTTTATCGGAATCACACGATATAGTGGATTAGATAATTATTCATTTAATTAACATTCTTAATGCTTAAATTTTACATCGAATGTTATTTTTTTTTATCTAAGGATTCGAGATATTCTGGTCAGCCATCTATATTGTTGGTCGGCATCATCTTGGGCCATATTTTATTAAAGAGCAGGTTAACCAGACCAATTTTGTTTGTCAGAGATAAGATGTGAAGATCCATCAGCAAATTGAAATAATTTTATCCAACTACGAGGTATCTTATTATTGGTCGGAGACTCATATTGTAGCTCGGTGGATCCAATTGTAGGTCGACGATCATCTACTTCTTGATCGGCGACATCTTAGTCTTGTTCGGAGGGTTCAATTTACTGGTCGGCAACTATCCAACCATCCACTTTTTGGTCGGTGACATCTAATATTGTTCGGTGCTGTCAATACACCATTTTTGTTGATCGGCGAAATTGCTCAGCTAGTCGGGGACCATTTGCTTCTTGGTCGGCACCATATATTCTATAACTTGAGATATCCTTAAATTTTGATCGGCAACATCCATGCCGTTTGTCGGCAGCAGTAGAATCTTGGGCTATTAAAAAATGCGAAGCACCCCAGATATTTCTTTAAACACGAGTTCAGCTCGGGGACAAACAGGGGGCTTAAGTCTTTTTTAACTTGTGAGATCACCCCAAAAATATTTTTAAAACCAAGTGATAAATAATTTTCAAACAGCAACTTATACCTGATTAGTTGTTGGAGATTAAATAACTTTACAAAAAACTCTACGTCTTATTTATGGCGCATATCTAATAATAATTTGTCCATCTCACACACATTTGGCATAAAACATATTATTTCATATTTTAAAATTTTTATTATTTTATGCTGATACACATCACATATTGTTTGGCTGAATAATTATTCTCATGATAATAATTATTTGATCTAGTCTCGACAGGTACTCAGACAGCTTATTAAGATTTCATAGGGACGATATTAAATCCCGACGAAAGCTCAGACATAATCTTAAACCTCTGGAAACTATTCGACATCAGGCAGTTTTACCTCGACATATCAGCCAACATATATTATTTCATTTTTTGAAATTAATATTTTTATTTCTCAAGCAATTCAACAATTAGATTCGTTGAATGTAGACATAAATGTCTACATACAATGAATCTCTTTATCTCCCATCACTATAAATACATGTATCCCCTTAGCCAAAAAAAAGGGGGAGATCCAAGGAGATCCGGGAGAACCGTGAGACATCATACACAAGATCCACACCTTTTTCTCTCTCTACACCTTATGGTGCTATTATAAACCCCTGGGAATAAAATAACCGTGGATGTAGGCTTTATTCATAGCCGAACCACTTTAAAAAAATTTATCTCTTATGTGCTTGATTGGATTGCTTTCATCTATTTATCTGTGATCATAAAAATGGGATTCGGTCCAGTTGTTTGCAAATAGAATATGATATGTATATGCTTATAATAATGGCCTATGTCCACTGTTATGTTATTGCTGAGTGTTTGGAAATTCTCGATTACAAGTTCTATCAAGAAATTCCCCTCCTTTATAATGAGGATTGTACAACGTATTTATAGCCCTGAGGCTGTAATGTGAAAGGGTAATACATTAAATGATGTACATATGAAAGGGTAGTACATTCAATGCCCCTTAAGCGTGTGCGTCTGAATGATAAACATTTAATGAACAGTCAAACTGTTGGTTATCCTGTTATTAATGCTTTGTTCGAGGTGCAGCTCAGGCCGCCTGAGTTGCTCGGACCGCCTAAGTTTCTCGGTGTCTAAGAGTTCCTCAGAGAGTTCTTGTTCCTCGGAGTGTATAAGTTCCTCGGGGAAGCAGTGTTCCTTATTGTAGTATGGTTCCTCGTAGCGTGTGAGTTCCTCGGAAGTGTTTGTCCTTGCCACGTAGATTGCCACGTGTCTTCACTTTATTGAGCCATGTCAGCAGACTAAATTTGGTATCAACAGAAGCCCCCAATGTTTCATAGTTCGAAATTTGAGGAGTAGGGAACATTCTTTCTCGGAATATGGTAGCTTTAAATGGTCCTCCTGATTTTTAGGAGTGTTTCCTTCGTATTTATTTCTCCTTCCAAATTCGTAGAATCAGGCTTTTTGAATTTTTATGTCCGCTTCGATTCCCGCGCCCCTTTTCGTTTTTTTAGTCTCCGGTAACGTAACCGTCTCTTTTTGTAATCATTACTTTTCATTTTCCCAAGGTAGAGTATTTAAACGCTGCAGAAAATCCCATCGTCTTCTACTTTTTCGAATTTGTATCTTCGAGTTTTTCGTCGTCTTTTTCTCTCCTGTGTATTCATCTCTTCCATCGTTCGTTGTCATCAGATCCACTCTTTGTCTGTAAGATTTTCTTCCTTCTTCTTCATTTCTTTTATTCATCATGGTTTACCCTATTGAATCTTTTGATAAGTTTCGCTCTGATTTTTCTATTCCCTCCTGGGTTGTTCTGGAAGAGCTTTCTGAGCCTTCTAATTATTTCCGTTTGGCTAAGGGACATTGGTTCCCCAGTCTTTTTATTGCTGAGTGTGGATTTTCTTTTTCACCTAATCCTTTGTGTCTGGAATTCTGTCAATTCTTTGACGTTGTTCCTGCGAGAATAGCCCCAAATACATGGAGAATAGTTAATGGGGTTCATAGATTAAATCAAATCCATGGAACTCGCATAGGAATTCCAGAAATAATGTTTTGTTATAGATGGGCAGTTGGTGATAACACCTTTTATTGAAAAACTAGATTTTTAAATAGGGCCTTAGTAGTCAATCTCCCGAATGCTAATAGGGATTATTTTGAGCACGGGGTTGTCATAAAAAAATTGGCAAAATGCTCCTTTATCTAGAGATGAAGTTTATCAGGGTCCCAAATGCCCTCCCTATGGCAATGGGATAGGTTATTTTTATTTCATTTTATTTTCTTTTGAAATAATTCTTCTTTTGTGTTTGACAAAATGTGCCACTAATATTTTAATTTTGATTTATTTGCAGTTGATAGCAAAAGAAAGTGTCCAAAGGAAGCAGATGTTAATATAAGGCATTTGAAACTTATCTGGAGTCTTCATTAGAGTGTTGCCGACGAGCACATTAGGTCAACCTCATATCTGCTGCAGTACAAGAGCTACACCACCTCTTTTACTGCTCGTCCAGTAATAAGCGACGCAGAGCCAGTACCAGCTTCTACCAGCACTTCGCCTGAGTCACACGTTCCTTTAAGTGAAAGGATGAAGAAGAGAAGACCTCCCACCCTCTTCGAGAAGCCTGCCTCTGGTGCTGGAGAGGCTAAAAGAAGTAAGATTGATGTCCCAGAAGGGACAAAGAAAGTTGATGCACCTTCCTCGGCTGCTGTTGTGAAGGTTGCCAAGAAGCCTCCAGTGGCCCCGAGCAAGGCTGCTGCTCCAGGCGAGGTGATTGTCAATCTACGTGGCAAGGACAAACACTTCCGAGGAACTCACACGCTACGAAGAACCATACTATAACGAGGAACACTGTTTCCCCGAGGAACTTATACACTCCGAGGAACAAGAACTCTCCGAGGAACTCTTAGACACCGAGAAGCTTAGGCGGTCCGAGCTGCACCTCGAACAAAGCATTAATAACAGGATAACCAACAGTTTGACTGTTCATTAAATGTTTTTCATTCAGACGCACACGCTTAAGGGGCATTGAATGTACTACCCTTTCATATGTACATCATTTAATGTATTACCCTTTCACATTACAGCCTCAGGGCTATAAATACGTTGTACAATCCTCATTGTAAAGGAGGGGAATTTCTTGATAGAACTTGTAATCGAGAATTCCCAAACACTCAGCAATAACATAACAGTGGACGTAGGCCATTCTTATAAGGCTGAACCACTTTAAAAATTCTTTGTCTCATTTATTTATCTGTGATTGAATAATTAGATATGATCTAATTTTTTACATCAACAGATTGGCGCTGTCTGTGGGAAACGACTGGTAATATCGTTTTTCACTAAAAACAATTCATCGCAAATGGCTGATATTCCAGAATCTAGCAATCGAAATGATGGAAGCCCTCCAAATCCATCTGCTCCGCCAAATATTCCAGATCTGGATGGAATAATGACAAATCTGGCTCAGGGCCAGACCGTCATGCAAGAAACTATACGACAACTCGTACAAACCCTCCATGGCGGTGCACCAACTCATTCAGGACTACGGAGTATTCAAAGAAACACCCGTGCACCTTCTTTACGTACTAGGCATTCCAATTCATATCGTAATGAGGAGTCTGAAGATTTTTCTTATCAACCTGGACGAACTTCGTCAGTGCGAGCCACAGATACTGAACAACGTATCACTCTCTCCCCAGAAAGGACCAGTGCGCTAGAAAGATTAAGCAGAGTATCTCCTTTCGATCGATTAGGTCCTAGGAGGAGAAAAAGTCCTCCTAGAGCCCCATCGAGGAGTTTTCGACGACCATCAGACTTAAGGGAAGGATCTGCCCAATCGCGACCAGCTACTCGTCAAGAGAGATCCCAGGAAGCCACATCAACGCGATCAGTTGCTCGAACCAATAGGCCCGAGGAAGGAAATGATGCATGGAAAGGCTCTATTCAAAGGCTGGAGGATAGATTGGGGGAAATGGCTAAAGCTAAGAACCCCCTACAACAAACTTTTGTTCGAGGAACACCTTTTGTCCAGTCCATTGTAGATTTTCCAACACCATCAAAATTCAAAGCACCTGTTGTGACCCTCAAATATGATGGAAAGACTGACCCGGTCCTTCATATAGAATAATACCAAACTGCAGCCGACATCTATGTTGTTCCAGATGAGATGAGATGCAGAGCATTCTCGGGAACTCTTACCGGATCTGCTCAAATATGGTATAATAATCTTCCTCGGGGTAAGATCTCAACTTTTCTTCAACTGGCCGAGTTATTCATTAAGAATTTCTATTTTGGGGCAAAGCCAGTCAAACGAGTAGCACACTTATTAAGTGTTAGACAAAAGGCTGGTGAGAGTACCAGAGATTATATAACTCATTTTAATAACGAGAAACTTGAAGTCATTGATTATGAGGAGAAGACAGCGATTACTGCTTTGATGAGTGGACTACTGCCCAACAAGTTGTACTACACTTTGGCCAAAGATCCACCTCGAATCATATCAGACCTGATGGGAAAAGCGTCCAAGATTATGAATGCCGAGGAGGTTATGGCTGCGAAGAAGAATATGGATGCCAAAGAAACCAAGGTGGAAGGCGATAAAGCTAAGAAGAAAGAGCATAAGAACAATGGTAATGACAAACATTCAAAAAATAGGTCGGTATGGGACGTGATGAAGAAATATGATAATTATACTCCTTTGAAGAAGGATATCAACCATGTTCTAGAGGAAATAAAGAACAACGAGGAACTAAACTGGCCAGAGAAAATGAAGGCAGACCCTGACAAGAGGAAAGCTGTCAAAGTATGTTGATCGTGGAAACGAAAGAAGAAACAAAGACCGAGCAAGAGAGAGGTCTAGATCTCCTCATCGAGCAGAGGAGAACAAGAAAAGAAACCATGAAGTTGATCCCGAAGATGACCTCGATCTTCCCAAGAGACCAAGGCATCCAGAACGAGAGGTATTTTCAATACGCTTTGGGTCATTTGACTGTAATGTTATAACAGGTGGAGATGCAGGAGGAGGAGACCTTACTGCAGAGAGAAAAGCTTACCTCTGTGAGGCTCAAGCTTGCTCGTACATTCAACGAATAAATTTAGCTGAGGAGGATCGCCCGAGAAAGGTGAACAAAGAGAAATTAGTAATTGGTTTCTCAAAGAATGACCTCGTAGGTGTTCTATATCCTCATGATGACCCATTGGTGATCAAAATGAGGATGAAGGAGGTTATAATTTCAAGAGTATTGGTCGACAATGGTAGCTTGGCAGACATCATGTTCTACTCGTGCTTCGATAGTTTAAACCTAAAGTTATCTCAACTGGAGCCTTATCATAGACCCCTCATCGGCTTTGCTGGCGAGAAAGTATTTCCATTTGGGATGATCAAGTTGGATATATTCATTGGTACGTGGCCTGCTTGTCGAACAGAAAGAATACGCTTCTTCGTGATGGATAAGAATGTTCAATCATCATATAATATCATCATGGGAAGAGTAGGATTGAAGAAGTTCGAGGTTGTACCATCTACAGTGCATCAGTGCCTAAAATTTACAACAAATTTTGGAGTAGGAGTTGTGAAAGGTGATCAGAAAGTAGCTCGGGAATGCTATTATTCATCCGCAGAGCAAGAAGAACTGGAAGAATCAAGGAAAAAGACTACTACCTATCAAGTGGATGAAGGTGCCGAAATTGAAACATTGGATCCTAGAGATGAGTCTCAACTCGTGAAGGGTCAAGTGGTGGAAGCTACTAAAAATATCATTCTGGACGACGAGCACCCTGAACGAATTACTCAAGTAGGTTCGTCGTTGGACGCCTCACTAAAACAGGAATTGATAACTTTCCTAAGAAGCAGAAAATAAACTTTTGCGTGGATTCATGAAGATATGCCTGGGATAGACCCAAATTTCTTATGTCACGAGCTCAATGTGAATAAGGAGATCAAGCCTGTGAAGTAGAGAAGAAGAGTATTCAGTCCCGAGAAGAATCAAGCTATACAGGAGGAAGTCGAGAAGCTCCAGAAAGATTTCTTCATTGGAGATGTTAAATATTCAGACTGGTTAGCCAATGTGGTGATGGTAAAGAAGAAAAACAACAAGTGGAGGATGTGTGTAGACTTCACCGACCTCAACAAAGCATGCCCAAAGGATCACTTTCCACTGCCCCGAATTGATCAACTAGTCGATGCTACCTCGGGACATGAGCTGCTGAGCTTCATGGATGCTTATTCTGGCTATAATCAGATTAAAATGAAACCTAAAGACAGGGAAAGTACTTCTTTCATTACACCTAGGGGAACTTATTGTTATAATATTATGCCTTTTGGTTTGAAAAATGCAGGTGCGACATATCAGCGACTGATGAACAAGGTCTTTGCTGAACAAATCAGTGACAATATGGAAGTCTATGTTGACGATATGCTGACAAAGAGCAAGAAAGCTGCCCATCATCTAGTTGACTTAAGTCAGACTTTTGATTAACTGAATAAATATCAAATGAAGCTGAACCCGACGAAGTGCATATTTGGAGTACGAGAAGGCATGTTTCTCGGGTACATTGTCAATCAATGAGGCATTGACGCAAATCCTGAAAAGATCAAAGCTCTATTAGGGCTGCGATCTCCAACGACGAAGAAGGAAGTACAGAGTCTCACAGGATGAGTAGCAGCACTCAACAAATTTGTATCACGAGCAACTGATCGATGTCTCCCATTCTTCAAAACACTCCGAAAGACTTTTGAGTGGAATGAAGAATGTGAGAAGGCTTTTTAAGACTTGAAGAAATACTTGGGAGAACCTCCACTGCTATCCAGGCCAGTGATGGGAGAAAAATTGTACTTGTATCTAGCAGTATCGGAGAATGCAGTTAGCTCGGCATTGATCAGAGTGGAGAATGAAGTACAAAAACTAATCTATTACACAAGTAAGGCCTTCCGAGGAGCAGAGATCAGATATCCAAGGCTGGAAAAGTGAGCACTGGCGCTGATTGAGGCGAGTAGGAGAATGAGGCCATACTTCCAGGCTCATGCCATAGTAGTATATACTAATATGCCATTGAGGCAAGCCCTTCATAAACCAGAAAAATCAGGGAGATTGATGTACTGGGCAATAGAGCTCGGTGAATATGATATAGTCGATGAACCCAGATCATCGCTAAAAGGGCAAGCTGTAGCGGATTTTATAGCAGAGTTCACCTATCCTGATACCCCCGAGGAGCAAAAGTTGCTCGCTGATCAACCTGTGGATGTTACAGGACCAACAAATACTAGCTCGGACCAACTTCGGTTGGTAAAAGAGCAAGTAGATGTCACATGATCATCAAATTCGAGCTCAGACCAACTCCGATTGGTAAAAGGGCAAGAAAAGATGATCGACGAGGAGCAAGAAATATCAGGGGAGGATGAAAGGAAGCAACAAATATTTCATCGAGGAACTCTGTCAGATCAGAAATTTGAAGACGAGTTACCTATATGGAGGCTATATGTCGATGGCTCATCTTGCACTACAAGATGTGGCGCGGGGATAGTTTTGAGCACTCCGGAAGAGGTCGACATGGAATACGCCCTACGTTTCCAATTCAAAGTTTCCAATAATGAGGCTGAGTATGAGTCCATGATTGTAGGGCTTAATTTGGCAAAAATTATGGAGGCGCAATAGGTTATTGTCTTCAGTGATTCTCAATTGATCGTAAATCAAATGTTGGGAGTATATGCAGTTAGAGGATAATTAATGATCAGATATCATGCAAAGGCAAAGGAGATGGTGTCAGAATTTTCCGCTATTCAGTTGGTCAGAATACCGAGAATGGAGAATGCGAGAGCAGATGCCCTAGCTCGACTAGCATCAGCTACTCGTACCGAGCTACGATGAACAATCCCAATTGAAGTGTTAGCTGGTCGGAGTATAGATGAAGATCTGACGATGAACTTTATTACCCTTGATTTAGGACCATCTTGGATGGATCCCATCAGGGCATATATTGAGGAGGGAGAATTACCAATTGATAAGCTCGCAGCCAAGAAATTGAAGTTTAAAGTTGCTCGGTATGTATTAACTAACGGTATTCTTTATAGACAAGGAATTATGGCAGGTTTGCAGAGATGTGTGCATCCCACCAAGGTGAAATATTTAATTGAAGATATCCATGAAGGGTCCTGTGGAGCCCATGTAGCAGGTCGGACGCTTTTGAAAAGGGTGATGACGCAGGGATACTACTGGCCGATGATGAGGGCTGATTGTATAGCCTATACCAAGAAATGTGACAAGTGCCAGCGCTTTTCCTCCATCCGAAGAACTCCACAAGCATTGTTGACACCCATAAATTACCCTTGGTCATTTTCCATGTGGGGAATAGATTTGGTTGGGCCACTGCCAACGACCAGAGGAAGGTTCAAATACCTCGTCGTCACAGTAGATTATTTTACTAAGTGGGTAGAAGCTGAGCCTCTCATTGATATGACGTACGACAAGGTGTACAAATTTTTTTGGAAGAACATCATTTGTCGATATGGTCTTCCTCATGCTTTCATCACAGACCATGGAACCCAATTTAATAATGAGGAGTTCGCTGCCTATTGTCATCAGTCAAATATTTTCAAGGTCCACTTAGCACCAGGCCATCCTCAAAGCAATGGACAAACTGAAGTGACAAACAGAACGCTGCTGAATGGCTTGAAGAAAAGACTGGGTGATGCGAAAGAAAACTGGATCAACGAGTTACAGTCAGTACTGTGGGCTTACCGAACTACTCCCCGAGTAGCAACTGGAGAATCACCATCTATGCTGGCGTTTGGAAGTGAAGCTGTTATACCTGCCGAGTTGGGCCTCCCAACACACAGGGTACTAAATTTCAACTCCCCTGTCAGTGACTTAATGAGAAGATTGGATTTAAACATGCTCGAGGAAGTTGGAGAAGAAGCAGCCATTAGAAATGCTGCTTACCAGCAGCGAACAGCTTTGTTCTACAATAAGAGGGTGAAGAAGTGCGACCTGAAAGAAGGAAACTATGTGCTGAAGAAAGTAATTCAAAAGCACAATAAACTGGAGGCAAACTGGCATGGACCATACCGAGTTACAGAAGTTGTTCGACCAGGAACTTACCGAATAACAACTTTAGAAGGGGAGGAGTTTAAGAACGCATGGAACGCAGAGCACCTACGCAAGTATTATCAGTGATGAATAAAATGAAGATATTCTGCCAAATTCTTTCTTTTTATTGAAAGTTTTTCGGGGAATACTAGTGTTACACACTACTCGGCAAAGCTCAGGCTACTCAAATATTTTCTCGAAAATGCCAACTAAGGTTGGTCGAGAAACCAATATTCCTCCGGGAAGTAAAACTACCAATATTCCTCCGGGAAGTAAAGCTACCAATATTCCTCCAGGAAGTAAAGCTACCAATATTCCTCCGGGAAGTAAAGCTACCTATATTCCTCCGGGAAGTAAAGCTACCTATATTCCTCCGGGAAGTAAAGCTACCTGTATTCCTCCGGGAAGTAAAATTTGTATTCCTAAGGGAAATAAAACTATATGTTTCTCGGGAAATAAAAGTATTCCTAAAAATGCCAATTTATGTTGTTTAGGAAGTAAATATATTCTCGAAAATGCCAACTTGAGTTGGTCTGGAGGTAAAATTATTTCAAAAAGACTAACTATGGCTGGTCGGGGATAAAAACCCACCAACTGTAGTTGGTCAACAAGGAAAATTTACCGACCTTGGTTGGTCGGAAACATTTAAGAGAAAAATCTACTAACTATGGTTGGTCGGGGATAAAAACCCACTAACTGTAATTGGTCGACAAGTAAAATTTAACGACCTTGGTTGGTCGGAAACATTTTAAACATTTTTTATACTCGTAACTTTTTAATTATTACTAAGTTGGTCGAGAAACAAAATATTATTTTTGCCAAATGACTACCACAAATTCAAGCTATTTGATAATAAGTTGATCGACAAACTACACAATATTGTTATCCTTTTAACAGATACACATGCACAGATATAAAGTGTTATAAGACAATAGCAAATAGAAATGAAAGTATTTCATTAAATCCAAAACAAATTACATTGATAATGAAATGAAAGTTACATTGATATTGAAATGTATACTAACTATTACAGCAAAATTCCTACTCTACTGGTCTTTTCCCCTCTGCTTTTGACACAGGTTCCTCGCCAGAAGGCGGATCATTTAAAGCCAGGGGAGAATTTATGAAGTTGAGATCCTTTAACATCCTGATATTCATCACGGATGGTCGATTTAAGAGGTGCTCGGGACGAGATATCTCGGCATGTGAATGGAGATTGTAGTCACCGAGATATTTGGAAATCAAGCATCTAGGAATGGCCCGAGCAGGGATCCAACTCATATCCAGTTTGTATGGTGGAAAAGGTAGGTCGAGAATCCCAGGATTATGATAGTCCCACAGGTAATGACCCTGTTCGAGTTACAGCACACCTAAGGCATTCAACCAGCCTTACTTGTAGCCCTCATTATTGGAATTCTGGATACGATCGTCCAAGTGATAAAGAGCCTCGTTGTATCCATCCATCCAGAACTCCCTGGGCTGTTTGTGGAATTGATATGTCAGTATTTCCAGCTGCTCGTGGAGATTCTTGATGAAGAGTTCCTTATTCTCTAAGACTGACTTCTGCGCAGAGAGTTGTTCTTCCAGGTCCCTGATCTTCTTTGACATTTCAGCCAACGCCTAGTTCTTCGCCATTAACTGGAAGGCCTGGTTCTCTAAGGCAGACTGAGTCCTCTGTTCCTCGACAGGAATTCGAGCTGCTCTTGCTCGCCCCCGAGGAGCTCTTGCTCGACCACGAGAAGATGTAGATGGGCCAGACCTCTTCAAGGTTTCCAACTCGTCCCTCAAGTTGGCGTTCTCGACTTCCAAGAACGAGAATCCCTCATCAGTCACTGGGATCAAGGATTTTGACGTAGAAGATGCAAACTTCAACTATGACAACTCTCTCTAAAGATTGTTGTTCTCTTGCTCTAATAATTTAGCTATTTGTCTGCATTCCTCAACCTCACCCTTCAGAGTTTTCTCCCTCACATCGTAGCCAGCAAAAAGTTTCTCATAACCCTTGTCGGCAATGATCTGCTGGTACTTCTTCTCATACCCCTCATGCAAGAGGGCAGTGGATTATTTGTATTGTTGCTGAAGATCCTCGAGGGTGCCTTGGAGATCCTCGATCATGTCATAATAAGCCACATTATTGGCCACTGCTCGATCAAGTAGACACTTCAGATATTGGTATGCTTCAACTGCCTGTTCAGAAGCATCTTGGTCGAGGATTTCGATGACTTGTGCTGCACTCAAATCTGTGTAACCAGCCTTAAAATAATCATTGCATTGCCTCAGCAGCACAGTATCATGAGAAGATAATAATTCCATCCTGGCCAGAAACTAGCAGAGGAAGAAAAGCAGTAATCAATAATCAAAACAGAACATGAAGAAGATACAACGGTATGCAAAGATAAAAGTTTAAGTTTTATTATATCATAAAGGTCAGAAGTACAAGGTTCAGAGGTACATATTCATGGTTACAATTGATAAAAGAAAAATATAAAGAGAAACCCGAACAACTCTACACCTTTTTCTTGTCTCCCAAAACCTTCTCTGGAGGCTGGGACGAGGAAGTAGGTTGCTCGGAGGGAGTAGAAAGTTGCTCGGGGAGCACCAGCAGTTGCTCAGAAGAAATAATGATTTGCTGAGGTTCCTCGTTAGCAGGCTGGATGGTTGGGGGATGATCTCCCATCACCATAGAAGACTCTTCGGAGGCAGCTTCATCCTCTTCTAAGTCTTCAGGAGTTGGAGGAGGACCAGTGATGTGTCGCTGAAAGAGTTCGGAATTTTCATCCACTTTCATCTCCTGTAGAGCAGCGACCCATCCATTCCTAAAGTACTTGAGGCTGCCATAGTCCACTTGCGACACCATGGCAGTCAATCCCTTGTTCCACCCCTTGTCCCAGCCAGCGCTGAAGGACTTCTTCACAACCATTTTCCTCTCAACTTCTCCCAGGAAAAGCTTCTCGGACAGCAGGTTATCAGCAGCTTTCAATTTTCTCTCAGCCTCCTGCTTCTGCCGATTTACCTCCCGAAGTTGAGCCAACTCCTTTTCAGTAACCTTGAGCTTATTCTCAAGCTCCCTAGCAGTTTTGAGCTTCTCTTCAATCTCTTTATTTTTCTTCTCCAAAGCATTCACTTTTTTCTCCAACCCTTAGGAGACTTCAGCAACTTGAGCTTTTCCTGCTCGGTGGAGGCAAGCTTGTTCTCCCAGATTGCCTTTTCAGTAGCATATTTTTTGCGAGAATCTTCCAAAGACTTAATAGCTTCCTTCAGAGATTCCTCCACACTAGATGAGGAGCATGAAGCTTTAATCGCCTCATCTTTTTTCAAAATTATATTGAAGCAGCTCGTCAACTGTGAAAAGAAAATGAAAGCAAGTCAGAAACAGAAATGACAAGGGAAATATGAAAAGTTCAAAGTAAGAAGACTTACAGAAGCAAGGTGGCGAGCAGCCAATGAGGTAACCATGTCTCGAGAAAGGTTTTCCTCAGTACCTTGGACCTCGGGAATGATCCAAGACTTTACCGAGTTCATGGCAGAGCTCGGGGGAACAAAAGTTCGAACACCAGTTCCAGTAACTGGGAGCTGAGTGATGGTGTCAGCCAAATTAACCGAGGAGCTCTTCTTCATCTTCCTCGGGGGAACAGGGATTGATTCAACCAAGGAGGAACCCTTGGTCGGTGATATGACAATCACCTCGCCTGGAGCAGCAGCCTTGCTCGGGGCCACTAGAGGCTTCTCGGCAACCTTCATAACAGCAGCCGAGGAAGGTGCATCAACTTTCTTTGTCCCTTCTGGGACATCAATCTTACTTCTTTTAGCCTCTCCAGCACCAGAGGCAGGCTTCTCGAAGAGGGTGGGAGGTCTTCTCTTCTTTATCCTTTCACTTAAAGGAACGTGTGACTCAGGCGAAGAGCTGGTAGAAGCTGGTACTGGCTCTGCGTCGCTTATTACTGGACGAGCAGTAAAAGAGGTGGTGTAGCTCTTGTACTGCAGCAAATATGAGGCTGACCTAATGTGCTCGTTGGCAACACTCTGATGGAGACTCCAGATAAGTTTCAAATGACTTATATTAACATCTGCTTCCTTTGGACACTTTCTTTTGCTATCAACTGCAAATAAATCAAAATTAAAATATCAGTGGCACATTTTGTCAAACACAAAAGAAGCATTATTTCAAAACAAATAAAATGAAATAAAAATAACCTATCCCATTGCCATAGGGAGGGCATATGGGACCCTGATAAACTTCATCTCCAGATAAAGGAGCATGTTCCCAATTTTTTATGACAACCCCGTGCTCAAAATAATCCCTATTAGCATCCGGGAGATTGACTACTAAGGCCCTATTTAAAAATCTAGTTTTTAAATAAAAGGTGTTATCACCAACTGCCCATCTATAACAAAACATTATTTCTGGAATTCCTATGTGAGTTCCATGGATTTGATTTAATCTATGAACCCCATTAACTATTCTCCATGTATTTGGGGCTATTCTCGCAGGAACAACGTCAAAGAATTGACAGAATTCCAGACACAAAGGATTAGGTGGAAAAGAAAATCCACACTCAGCAATAAAGAGACTGGGGAACCAATGTCCCTCAGCCAAATGAAAATAATCAGAAGGCTCAGAAAGCTCTTCCAGAACAACCCAGGAGGGAATACAAAAATCAGAGCGAAACTTATCAAGAGATTCAACAGGGTAAACCATGATGAATAAAATAAATGAAGAAGAAGGAAAAAAATCTTACAGAAAAAGAGTGGATCTGATGACAACGAACGATGGAAGAGATGAATACACAGGAGAGAAAAAGACGACGGAAAACTCGAAGATACAAATTTGAAAAAGTAGAAGACGATGGGATTTTCTGCCGCGTTTAAATACTCTACCTTGGGAAAAGGAAAAGTAATGATTACAAAAAGAGACGGTTACGTTACCGACGGCTAAAAAGACGAAAAGGGGCGCGAGAATTGAAGCGAACATAAAATGTCAAAAAGCCTGATTCTACGAATTTGGAAGGAGAAATAAATACGAAGGAAACACTCCTAAAAATCAGGAGGACCATTTAAAGCTACCATATTCCGAGAAAGAATGTTCCCTACTCCTCAAATTTCGAACTATGAAACATTGGGGGCTTCTGTTGATACCAAATTTAGTCTGCTGACATGGCTCAATAAAGTGAAGACACATGGCAATCTACGTGGCAAGGACAAACACTTCTGAGGAACTCACACGCTACGAGGAACCATACTACAACGAGAAACATTGCTTCCCTGAGGAACTTATACACTCCGAGGAATAAGAACTCTCCGAGGAACTCTTAGACATCGAGAAGCTTAGGCGGTCCGAGCTGCACCTCAAACAAAGCATTAATAATAGGATAACCAACAGTTTGACTGTTCATTAAATGTTTATCATTCAGACGCACACGCTTAAGGGGCATTGAATGTACTACCCTTTCATATGTACATTATTTAATGTATTACCCTTTCACATTAGAGCCTCAGGGCTATAAATACGTTGTACAATGCTCATTGTAAAGGAGGGTAATTTCTTGATAGAATCTGTAATCGAGAATTCCCAAACACCCAGCAATAACATAACAGTGGACGTAGGCCATTCTTATAAGGCTGAACCACTTTAAAAATTCTTTGTCTCATTTATTTATCTGTGATTGAATAATTAGATATGATCTAATTTTTTACATCAACACCACCGATGAGGTTCAGCAACCTCTATGAATTGGAACACAGAATCTACCGCTTCTTCACCACAACACCACAAGCACGAAGTCCACCATGTGTAAAGAGCAAGTATGGAGTCCATCGCATAAAACACATTCTTTTAAGATTTATAGAAACAAACTTTGGTGCCCAACACAAATATGTCAAAGCATATGAATATGTAAACTTGGATCTTTAAACTCAAAGGGTGAAACTAGGGTTTTGAAACATTGATAAACAGGTAGAGAATTAATTTTTGCTAAAACTTCTTAAACAAATTTGAGTCCAACACACCTTAAGTAGTATAAAACATGAACTTTGAGGTGGAGAACTCGTTCGAATAAAATCACAGATCTCGTTCGAACGAGAATCCCATTTCATTCTAACAAAACCAAGTTTGTTCGAATGAACTGACTTTCTTGTTCAACGAGCTTGCAATGAGTTTCCAATGAGTTGTCCATTATTTGACAGAGAGTCCTCGTTTGATTCTCGTTAGGTGTTCGTTCCAATGAAATACCAAAGTTGTTCTAATGATATCACACTTCTTTCCAACAAAAATAGATTTTCGTTCTAATGAGGTGCAAACTCGTTCTAATGAGATGAAACCAAAAATAATATTTTTCTTCAAAAAAATTTAAAAACCAGTTCCATATATTTTTTTAAAAAAACATTAAAAAATATGCAAGGACCATATTCAAAATGCATCCATACATTACAAGATCCTCAGTAAACATGAAGACAAACTTGTCACAAAAACCACGGATGATGTGTATTCAACTTTGAAGCTTGGCCGCTATGTCTTCATTAAATAAGTCATAGGCTTCAGAGAATGATAATACAAAGCCTAACATATGACTCAAATGTTTTGTCCAGAATTACACAAATTATAAACAAATCGACTTAATTGAAAATTTGTCCTTACGAATCTTCCCATTTGGCTATTCTAGGATAAAACCAAAACAAAGATCCTATGGGCCGTCAAGCTCCCTAAAAAGAGTCAAATCCAACCCCGAAAGGAAAAAGTACAGACGCTCGATAGACACATACATTGAGTTGCTTTACTAACTTAAAAACTTTGCCACGTGATGTAAACCTTCATATTTAAGCACACCTTCAAATATAAAGTGAATATAACAAGTATAAATCTATATAAGAATAAATTATCCCTATGTATAGTAATCTAAACATAGTTAAGACATATCCCCCTAAGATAAAGATATGTTAATCATGAAATCAAAGACACCATTTCTCCCCCTTTTTGTTCAGGAATAGACGAAGAAATAAAGTATAAAAAATGTATCCCCTATAAACAAGTCTCCCCCAAAATGTGTGAACATGATATACTAATTTTGAAATATGGAAGAGGGAATAAAATCATGCAATGGTGTAAGGTGTAACAAATACACAACATGGAAACATGAGAACTTGAGGTTTAGTAGCTTAGATTTCTTTAACACCAAGAACTTGAGGTCTCATTTTTTCAACAATATGAGGTCTCTTGCTATTATCATCATTCTTCTTGTTAAGAGAAGATAATGGCCCACTCAGTAAATTACTAATCTTTCTTCTATCCATGTCGGCTAAAGGATTGCTAAAGGAGAAGTAGGGATGTCAGATATGTCAAAAAACTCAAATGAGGAAGAAGTTCCCCCTTGGATGAATCTAGCCCCAATTGATTCGACAGTCGGGAAAGTAAATATAAGCTATTCTTCCAAATTGATAGCAACTTGGTAGAGTGCAGATGATGGCCGAGCAACAAAAGATGTTATTGATCTCTTATATTCTAACAGTACGGAAGCATTTATTGGGTGTTCTTCTCCAACTCTTTAATTAAGTCCCCACATAAACTTGAGGTCTGTAAGGTCGATCTCTCCTTTCTTGGGACACCTTTTCTTATTTTCCTCTGTAAGAGAATACAAGGCCATAGAGTTAGTCAACGGGTCTGCAAATAAATGACAAAATACAAATAAAAGTTTAAGGAAAAGGTTAGAACCTATGTCACTCCCTTCTTGGGGGCATCTGGGTCTAGTGTAGGGTACCCCCATAAGAAAGGGGGCATATTGCCAATTCTTGACAGTCACACCATAATCCCAATAATCTTTATTAGAATCTGGCAAATTAACCACTAAATCCCGTTTGGCTTGCCTAGTCTTCAGATAATATGTGTTATATCCAATGGTCCTCTACTTGTAGCAAAACATCAAGTAAGTGATCCCAATATGCATCCCATAAATATCATTTAGCCTATGAACTCCATTTACTACTCTCCAAGTGTTTGAGGCTATTTTAGCAGGTACTACGCCAAAGTATAGACAAAACTGGAGAAACAGAGGATTTGGAGGAAAGTTGATACCACATTCTGCAATCAAAAGAGTGGGCATCTAATGACCCTCTCCTAAAGAATAAACATTCATGGGGCCCTGAGTTATTTCTAAGTCTACCCAGACATGAATTTTCCTCTTTGCCCTAAACTCATTCAACACACCCTCGTACATAACATAAATCATGGTTGAAATAGAGAAAAAATGGTGAAAAATAAAGAAGAAGGAAAGAAATCTTATAGGAATCCCAAGACCACAGAAAATATGAAGAAAGAGTAACTGGTAACAAATAGCAAGAGAAAAATTGAAGTTGAAGAAAGAAAATTTGAAAGCGGTGAAAAACTCTAAGTGCAGAAGGTTTGAGATAAAGAGAAAAGGATGTAAATTTCCACTTATTTATAGGTTGTCTCGATAATAGAGACAAAATGATTAACTGCACAGACGATTGAACTATATCCGGCAACAGGCTTCCCAAAATGCAAAAAGACCAGCGTACCCTTTAACTGTTCAAAAAAATTTGAATTATTTACAAAAATGCCATTATTCATAGTGCCTCTAGAAACTTTTACAAGTTCGAAAAGTCGGCTACCGACCATCTCTCTAGTAACATGCCGAATAACATTTTGAATAAATACTCCATACTTTCGATCAATCATCAAGCATGGAGCATTGGGGGCTTTTGTTGTATGTAAAAATTATCTCCCCGCATGGATTAATGAAATACAGACACCTGTCATCCTAAGTGGCCATATAGTTATCTTGATCGGCATCAAAAGAACCTAATCGGCTGAAAGACTGACCAACTTTAGAATTTGAACCATCAGGAATAGAATAAGTTACTCGGCTGGAAGGGAGATCAACACTGAAAACTAAGAGTCACATTTATTATATACAGATGTGAATGCTTGAGAATAGAAAGGCATTCCATCTCTAGGGTTTCAGACCCCTATTAATAGACAGTCTCCCTTAACTCAACGGGGCAACCCAATAATTCTCAAGAACATCATACTAAGCTATTATAATCAATATAAATAAAAATAACAATGAACATAGGCTTTCTTCATAATGGAGCCACTTTAAAAATCTATGCCTCTTGTGCGTTTGATTAAGATTGTTCTTATTACTTATCAGTGGTTATAAAATTGGATCACTCCATTTTTAGACGTCAATAAGAATAAAGACCAAAGAGTAAATCTATTAGGGGTAAGACCTTTAGATTTAAAATTTATATTTTAAATTTCTTCCATATAGGGTCCCAAGACCTTTGAAATGTGTTGTTTTAAGGATAAAAGACTTAGTATAGAAAAACTAGTTCACTTGAGGGTCCTGATGCCTTAGAACTTTGAAATATTTCCAACCTAAAACCCCCAAATGGAACATGTCATTCCTAGAAATAGATCCAAACTGAGGGGTACTAAAATCGTATGTGACCTTAGACCCAGAAATGCTACCATGTGGACCTTAGACATGTAAGAGGAGAGACATTTAAAATTATGAGGTAATTGCTTAAAATGGCTCATACATGACTTAAAGCTCCTACGTCCACTGTCAAAGGCTGTTGTATTATTTATTATATTCTAAAAGAGTTATTAAAATCTATAATACCTATTGAGATTTGGTCAATAGAGTCTAAAGTCTAGCAGATTTCGCCAACAATTCAAAGGACCTTAGAAAGTAACTAACAAAATTCTCTAAATGTTCTTATGATTGATTTAGGGATCAACAAGGTATACAAAGTGTAACATAATTGTAAATGATCAAAGTTACAAGTATAAGCTCACAATAATGTGCTGAGAGAATTTATAACAAGTAGTAATACTTGTGAATGCACTTTTTGTTCTATTAATGTATGTTGATTTGAACGTGTATTCAACCTTAAACCAACCTCCTTTTTATATGTAAACTCTAGGATAGAGAATAAGTGGACTTTTTATCGCATGGTCATGATTCCTCTAAGGTCTGAGAGTGTCAGCAAAATGGTGGAGTGTTGGATAAAGGTTTTGCAGGTGGTGTAAGTTTGTTACTAAGTGCATTAAATGTCGATGGGAGCCTTCAATGAAAGTGGTCTTGAGTTGTGTAGGTAGGTGAAATAGTGTTTTATTTTCCACCCAATCTGCTAGGATGATCGCATAAGCTTTATCGGACCTCCAGGATGTCTAGAATTTTCATTTTGCTTTCATAAGTTGATCATAAGGTAGTACATAATGATAAACCTCGGTGTTGAGGGTTAGGTGACCTTAGGAGGTCATTTTTCCTTAACATGTGGTCTGCCCCGAGCGTTAGACATGGCAGGACTCTGGTGTTGTGGTCTATGAGCTTAGTTAAGGAGGTATATTGGAACATATGGCCCTTCTAGGAGGAAGGAAGGATGACTAATCTCGGCTAGAGTGCATTTGCCTTTTCATGAGGGCAGAAATCTTAGGGATCGAGTAGTGGTCTTTATAAGGTTAGAGGCTAGCCTTGGGACCTCAGTTCTTATTTGGGGGAAGTTGAGGGGTCTAAAAGACTTTTAAATTACAATTGTTTAATAGGGTATCATCAGACAGCATATCCATGATAATCTTAGTCATTGAGATATGAATCCCATCTTGAACTCATCTAGGTTTTAGGTTCCAATCATTCTTATTAGAAGGTCAAATGGATATAGCGAGTTGTTCGATAGAACCTAAAAGAGGAAGCCTTTTGGGTTGACATTCAAATTTCATTTTGTTTAAGGCCAAAGGCCTCAATGATATCCATTTTGTTAGCCATATTTTCTTGACTCTATTACCTCTCCTATAAAAGTCTATTTCTCTCTAAACGGGCATCTCCAAGACTATGGCCTGAGGGTTTAAGTCAGGCATAATACTAAATAGTATTCCCAAGTGTAGCCTCGTCTAGGTCCAGCTCATACTCGACCCAATCGACCTATCATAGCAAGCTTATATGAGGAGTCAGCACTCAATGGGCTAAACCTCGTCTCCTACTTTATAGTCGAGACACCCTACCAGCCAACTTTACCTCATTAACATCTTATATTTCACAATAGTCTGCCGAAACCTCATCTAAGCCTGAAGTTTACCAACTTGAGACCATATTCTCTATATTGTTTTTGTACAAGACCTTACTTGGATGACCACTTTATCATGCGCAAGACAGATCTCCAATCATCATAATCCCATGTGGACAGGTAGTTGCAACCATATCATATGTGCACGTAGCGGGAATATTTTTTTAACATGATCCACTTGTATAGGTGACAGGTGGTTATTACTCGTTGGTCAATACAAATCTATACACGGGTGCTCACTGTAATTCTTCTACCTTTAGAAGGGGCTCAATTCAAAACCCTACTAAAACCCTGCTGAAATTTTAGTATAAAGAGAGAAAGATAAGTGATTTGCATCCAAAGACCATTGGATCCCCTTTATCTTAGTGGAATTCACTCCCACACACACAGTGGAGTCGGCCTAGATAGGTTGAACCACTTATATACTGTCTTATCTCCTCCTTGCCTCATCTACTCCTACATGTACATATCGCTTTATACTTCATTGCTATACTGGATTGATATTACATATTTATATTGATTTGGTGATACCATTTATAGTATCATCGATTTGGCAACGTATGTGGGAACAAAGTGTATTTTCTTCCTCCTCCTTACTTAGCTTGCATTCATCGGATTCTCTAATGGTGATCCATCTCCGTTTAGGTGGACATGTATCACTTATATACTGTCTTATCTCCGATTTTTCACTATGCTCATTGGTTGCCAGTAGATAAAAGATCTAAGAGAAACTTATTGCATTTAGTAAGAACGTCCTGATAAGACCCATCGACACCGGAGATGCGATGATAACTTTAATCGCCAAAGAAGGCCTCCTGGATCTGATAGCTAGGGGACCACCCCAGACTCTACACAAAGATCTTTCTTATTAACAAAGACATATAGACGTGGCTGACCCGGGCATTTACACCTGAGGAGGAGAGGTCAAGAATATGAGGACGACCATTGTAATGAAGAGGACGATATAGAATGATAGGAGCCTTATTATATTTTTGAAGACACTGTACGTCCTCTTCAATGAAGTAGAGAAAATAATAAAAGATCGAACCGAGAGTATTAGCGACGGGTATCAGCCTTGGATAGGCTAAGCAAAGGGTCAGCCTTTGATAGGTTGGGCCCAGGAAGTGATTTGAGAAATTATCTCTCCAGATTTTGAAGTATCACTAGTTATATGAGGAACGATCGATGAGATGACCATAGACCCTCACGAGGCTGAGAGGAGGAATAATGAGAGGTTAATAGCTAACAAAGAATGTTTTGTAGGGAGCCCTTAGTGCGCCCGATCGTAAGAGAAGGGACTGGAGATAATGTTATTCTAGAGGAGGGAGAGATAGCATCTGCAGTCGACGGGCCTTGGAATGTTTTCATAGAACGGTTAGAAAACAAGATCGGGGATATACTAAAGAGTCGAGACCCCTTATAAAGGTGCAACACTAAAGGCTCCCCCTTTGTCGAGAATACTGTAAGTTATCCAACCCCGACTAAGTTCAAGCCATCGGTAGTCACATTAAAATATGATGGGAGAACTAACCCCATCCATCATATTAAGATGTATTAATCTACAGTGGATATCTACTCGATCTCAGACGAGATGAGATGTCAGGCCTTCTCCAGCACACTTACAGGTGCTGCTCATGTTTGGTTCACCTCTCTCCCCAAAAACTCCATTTTAAATTTCAAGCAGTTGGTAGAGAGGTTCATACATAATTTTTGCTTTGGAGTGAAGCCAGTAAGAAGACGACACATATGTTGTATGTTAAGCAGGGAAAGAATGAAATCTTAAGGAAGTACATAGCCTACTTCAATAAGGAGAAATTAGAGGTTGAAGACTATGAAGAGAGTATTTCTATGACCATCCTGATGGGAGGATTGCAAAAAGGTAATATCCTTTGGAAGTTAGCCGAGGATCCTTCAAAAACCATGGCTAAACTAGTGGCTATGGTTGGGAACGTCGTAAATGCAAAGGAGGCAATGCTGCCAAAGGAGACGATAAGAAGGGAGCAAGCAGTGGAGGTAGGTTTCAGAAGTCAAAGGGATAATACAGTAAGAAGAAGTCGACTAACGATAAGTTTATCGACTACACCCCATTAATGGTTAGCTCAGATCAAATCCTGAATGAGATAAAGAATGACCGATATCTTAGGTGGCCTGAGAAGTTAAAATCTCCCCCTCATGAGAGGGACAAAAGTAAATGGTGAGAATTCCACCAAGACCATGGCTATACCACTGACAAATGCTTCGCACTGAAAGATAAAATAGAAAAGATATTGAAGCAAGGGAAACTGAGAAAGAATGTGGATAAGAGTGGTGGTTGAGATGACACCCGAAAGAGAAGACATGACAAGTGTAAACCTGATGATCCAGTTAATAAAGATGATGATACATTACACAATGATGAAGAGGCTGACCCTGACCTCCCATCAAAGATATCGAATCCTAAGGGACAACTGAATTGTATTTCTCAAGATGTAAAAATGATATGTGTTGGTTTAGCCGATGGCAGTAAAGATTACAGAAGCCAAAGCTCTTGCTAAAATGGAGGTAGTCAATTCGTCTACTGATAATTCAAAGCCAGAGAAGAGAAAGAAGGTGTATATTAACACTCTAATCATTATCTTTTCAAGGTTAGATTTTAAGGGGATCTTATCCCCACATGATGACCTTCTGGCTATTATAAATAGAGTACATGGTTATGAAGTCCCTCGGATAATTGTTAATGGTGGCATCTCGACCAACTTAATGTTATGAGAGTGCTTTGAAGGCTTAGGATTAAGCAACAAGGGGCCCATCTCGTATCATCATCCACTAATTGGCTTTAGTGGAGAGAACGTCCACCCTCTTGGTATTTATAAAATATATGTCAGAATGGGAAACACTTGGCAAAAATGTCTCACGAGAAAGATTGGTTTCTTTATTATGGACGAGAATGTCTACTCAGCCTATAACATAATTATGGGACGAGTAGCCCTCAAAGAGTTTGTCGTTGTACCTTCAATAGTTCACCAAATGATAAAATTCTGGACTCCTTATGTAGTAGGTAAAGTTCAAGCTGACCAGGTAGAGGCACATGAATGCTACTTCAATTCGATCGAGGAGAGAGAGGTGTATAAGAGGGCCACCACTACCTACAACATAGACACTCTCAACCCTAGGAACAAGATAAAGCTAAAAAGGGATGAAGAGACCGAGGAGGAGTAGGAAAAAATCATCCAAGTCGGTAAGGCCCTAAAGAAAGAGATTAAAGAAGAGTTGATTAAATTGTTGAGGAAGAGACGGAGAATTTTTTCTTGGAGTCATGAAGATATGTCGAGAATTGACCTGGAGATCCTCTGCCACAGACTGAATGTGGTCGAAGGAGCTAAACCAGTAAGGCGAAAATGAAGGATCTACTCTAGGGAGAAATACGAGGTGATAAAAGATGAGGTGAGGAAGTTAGAAAAAGCCAATTTCATCAGAGAAGTTATCTACCCAAAATGGTTAGCTGATGATGTCATTATGCTAAAAGAAAATGGAAAATGGAGAATGTGTGTTGATTTCATAGATCTGAATAAAGCATGCCCTAAGGATAGCTTTCCCCTCCCAAGAATAGATCATATGGTAGATGTCAGGGATGTGCATGAACTCGTGAGTTTTATGGATGCCTACTCAAGCTATAATCAAATATTCATGGACCCAGTCAATGCCGAGAAGACCTCGTTCATCACGGAAAAAAGTACGGATTGCTATAAGGTAATGCCCCTTGGCCTTAAGAACACCAGGGCTACATACCAGAGGTTAGTGAATAAAATGTTCGAGGGTCGGATAGGTAATACCATGGAGGTA
The DNA here is from genome assembly GCA_949130495.1 of Sambucus nigra. Classification (NCBI taxonomy): domain Eukaryota; kingdom Viridiplantae; phylum Streptophyta; class Magnoliopsida; order Dipsacales; family Adoxaceae; genus Sambucus; species Sambucus nigra. Next base: position 132,758,080 of record OX422214.1, on the reverse strand, counting down.
TACATGGACGACATTCTCACCAATATTCTCAAGGTCGGGACGCACGTGGCCGACCTATAGCAATCTTTCAAAACGATGGACAAATATTAGATGAAACTAAATCCTTAAAAGTGTTCCTTCGGTGTCGGGATAGGTAAGTTTTGGGGTTTTATTGTCAATCAGATAGGGATAGAGGCTAACCTAGAAAAAATTAAAGCCTTAGTGGAGATGAAGACTCCTAAGACAATAAAAGATATCCAGAGGTTGACTAGACGAGTTACAATGCTAAACAGATTCATATCAAGGGAAATAAAAAAGTATCTTCCCTTCTTCAAGGTGCTGAGAAAAGCTTTCGAGTGGAGCGTGGAGCATGAAAGTTCCTTTCAGCAATCAAAATTCTACCTCGACTCCCCACTCTTGTTGTCAAGATCTATACAAGGAAAAAAATTACATTTGTACCTGGCTGTATCTGAGTTGTCCATTAGTGCAGAAATTGTGGACGATGAGGGTGTCCAAAAGTTAGTCTATTTCAACAATAAGGCTCTTCAAGGGGCCAAGCAGAGATATCCAAAAATGGAGAAATTATCTTATGCTCTCATTCATGCATCCAAGAAGATGAAGCCCTACTTTCAAGCACATACAGTGGTCATCCTAGTAGACTCCCCTCTTAGGTAGGTCATCCATAAACGTGAGAAATCGGGTAGGCAGATGGCCTAGTCTATAGAGTTTGGAGAATTCGACATCATCTATCATTTGAGAACAGACAGCAATGGGAAGGCTTTAGATGATTTTATAGTCGAGTTCACATAGGACGAGGTCGATGAAGAGGATATTATTGATCCAACAAATCAGCGAGAAATAGAATTTCCCTCCTCAACTGAGGCTGAGATGAGTACGGCCAGGAGAATTTTGGCCGAGAATAAAAAAGAAAAATTTGTGTTCACGAATGGAGCATTGGAAAAGGGTAACTTTTCTGAAGAAGGGGATATGCGGAGCCTTTTTTTTTTACGATTCTTCTTGTGAGGCAGGGAGTAGTGTAAGGACACAAATTTTCAATTCAGTCCCTTGTTGTTTTGGCTCAATTCCAGACAAAAATATTTGAGTCATAGGATAGAATAATTGACCATCCTTCAAGCCTATTACAGACTAAAGTTGAAGACGTAGCGGCTAAGACTTATAAAGCTTCATCATTTGCCAAGTTTCAAGTGCCATGTTTCTACGTCATCAACACCATATTCCATAGTCTCCAAAAGGTATGAATCGTTTCTATATATGTATATGGAGACTTGGAATAAGTTTATATTGGGTGTACATTTATTTTAAACAGAGGTTTGTTTTAAGAAAGGTACTTTAAAACTTAAAAATAAATTTTATAGGCTAAAATGGAATTTTTAAGCTTTATGTCTCTTCGTTTGAAATTGTCGTTCGAACGAGTTTTTCGTTCGAACGAGAATTTCGTTCGAATGAGGTTTGCCAACGACTTGCCAATGGAACCTCATTATATAGTTCGTTCGAACGAAATTTCGGCGGGAACAGTTTTTGGAAGTTTTTTGGCATTTTCCCACTATTTGTCCCCACTAACTTTTGACAGTTTAAATCTATTTCGGGACTAGATTTTTTAGTAGAACTTTTTCCATCTCCTAGAGAGTGTTTGAGAGCTTAATTCTTTCATAAAAAGTTCCCTTGGTGTTTGTTATTTAAATTGAGTTATTTAAAGCACAAAACCAAGTTTACACCCACTAAACATATTGTTTATTACAAGTTTCAATATATATATCGTTGCTTGGAGTGTTTGGTATCGGGTTTTACTCTACCGTTTGAAGAGTTCGTTTGGGTTTCCTTCTACATCCCATAAAGAAGAAGTTCAAGTTTTACTGCAGCATTCTCACATGGTGAAAGGCATCATGTGTGGTTGACGGTGGTTCCTGCAGCCTCATTGGTGGTTTCCAAGGTTTCGATGGAGTTCAGGATTGTCGGCTAGGCAGAGGTAGTTACAAGAAGACGCATCGGGGCTTGAAGGAGTCGAGTCGAGTGTTGTAAGTCATCTTACTTGTAATTGTAATTCCGTACTTACTGGACTTAAGACTAGGGCCATCCGAGGTTGTTTCTCGTTGTGGGTTTTTCCTCGTACATCGCGGCGTAGTGGTTATTTGTTTATTTTATCTTTTGCAAAATCACCTAGATGCATGCTTAGGGCTAAAAGATAAAATTGGTTTAAATCACTACTCATCTTTAATTTGGTGCTAACTTATATTTTGGGTAAAATTAAAAGTTAATTTAATTCAAGTCATTACTTTAATTTGATAAAATTTAGTTTGGCCTAAATTTGCTAAAATGGATTAAATATTTTATTCGACAATTTCTAGGACTTGGGTTAAATTTCTTTTCGGCTATAAGTTATATATATTCACAAGTTTGTTTTAAAATGCAATTTTTAATTTTGAGAAAATTAAAATCCGTTTTAGTTTAATTTTAATTTTGAAAGAATTAAAATTGTAATACTTTAATTGTGAATCTTGCATTGTTTAGTCCCTTTATTTGAACCATCCTTATTCTGCATCTTCAAAAAGGAAATTGTAAAACTTTTTAGTTGTAAGACTTTAAAAATTGGGGGTCTCGTGTTCCAACAAGTGGTATCAGAGCATTTATTCTGAAAAGCCTAACGTATTTTCAAATTGGTATCAGAGTCGGAGCGCTAATTTATCACGTCAAAGATCCGTTTTTCAACTTTTATAAATTTTGTGCTCCTTGTTTTTTTAGTGGTTCAATTTTTTACTCATTCTCATTTTTTTTGTATCTCTTGATGGGACGTCTTAATGATAATTTGTCCTTTTCTAATGATAATGAAGTTTTTGCTATTCAAGAGGAATTTAATGGGCGTAATAAGTGTAATGAAAAATTAAGAGAATTAAATTTGAAATTTGCAAAAAGAATTAAATTTCTTGAAAATAAAAATTCTTGTTTTAAAGCTAAAGTTGAATTTTTGCAAACCTCGCGATCTCAAAAAGATATTTTTCGTGAAAAGCTCATGGACATAAACTACAATTTTAATATTTTAGGAAAGTCCAAGAAAGAGAGTGATTGTCGAGAAAAGACTCTTAGGGACAAGTTTGCTCACATTGAGGGGGAGAGTGATAACCTTCTAGGAGTTATAGAAAATTAAAAGAAGGAGTCCCGTAAAATTGAGGAGTCCAATTTATTACTTGAGTCCAAAATTTTAAAAATAAAATATGATTTACAAGACTCGAGTAGTAGTTGTAATGGTTCTATCTCATCTAGTTCAACTTTTTGTTTAGGAGGGTCAACTTTTTCCAAGGACTTTAGAAAAGGTCACACTTTAGGTAACATTCCTCGTGTTTATATTGTGGTAGGAAAGGTCACCTTAGGTCATTTTGTTTTGATCTTAAAAGAAACCCTGGGAAGTCTATGTCTAGAATTTCATTAGTTCCCAAATCCCATCATTTTAAATATACATCTCTATGGGTTAGAAAATCATTTTTAGACGCGCTAGATATTTGATTTGTTGATTCTCATTTGCTTTCACATGAAACCTCCCTTGATAAATTTAAAGGTTGAATGTGTTAGTTTTGTTTGCATACTCTAGCTTTTTGTGCTTCATATTATATATCATTTCTAGGTGTATGCATGTGTAATCATTTTCTAGTCTATGCTCCATACTTAATCACATGCTAGAATTTTGATTCTTGTTTATCTTTTGTATTATAGTTTTTTTCATTTTAGGTTGGATTTAATGAAAAAATACAAAATGATCTTTGTATATCATTTTTGTTTTACCCTTTTCGTAATTCATGCTTAACGAAAAATACAAATGATTTTTGTGTGTATTTTGAGTAAATGTTTCTATTTTTGGTTAAAAATTTGACAAAACTCAAAAGATTTTATTTTGTGTGTATTTTGGTTTTACACATTTTGTGGCATATGTTTGTATTTGAATCCTCATTTCGCTTCCATGTGACTAGAACTTTTGGTTAGAATTTCAATCCTTAAAATGTTATTTATCATGCTTACATGGAGTAGCTTAAGTTTGACTTGCTTAATGGATTCACTTTTATATGCCTTTACACACATGCACGAGCTTTTTGAACCTTAACGTCACATGTTATATTTAAGCTTTGTGAGGTGTTCTCCTATCAATCTAGTCATCTACATACAATGACCTTGGAGGACTAGTGCATGTCAAAATCCATTACACGTGAGATTTGTGAGATATAAAAAATAATATGTATAAATGTGCACGGGGAAGAGCTTCGAAAGGAAATATATTATCCTTTGCGAGTAAGCCACCGTTTGGAATGGACCTAAAAGAAATACGTGGTCCAAAGGCCTAAAAGAAAATATGGCATTAAAAGAAAAATAATTTTCCAAGAACAAATTTGTTTAGTTGATTTATTCATTCAAAAGAATAATGTGTATGCTTATTGAGGGAGTTTGGATGATATATCAACGGTTTGCACAATATTTGTTTATCCTAGTTGCGCTTTCAATGTCATGACTCTATTGGTTTGTAGAATCATCAACATGCTAGGCTTGTATACATTGTGTTTGTTTGTTCATTAGTTCACCTTATCATGTCACATAAAGTCTAAATTCTAGTTGATAAAGTTTTGTAATAAAATGCGAACTACGTGAACACGTTTAAGTTATTGGGTTTTAATTCATTGGTATCTTGTTCACACCCCTTCACTTCCGTTTCCATATGACACACTTATGCTATAAGAGTGTGAAAAACTTATATTATTTAGTTTTGTGTCATTTTGGTGTTTATATCTATATGTGTGTACTTATGCTTAGTTTGTATCTATTGTGTATACATATATATGATATTGTGTTTGTTTTTTAGTCTTTGCCATGTTTAGCTAGTTCATTTATGCTTTTAATTCATTTTTGGTATCTATCTTGTTGCGACTCTTGTTTCGATATCACATGCATAGATTACTACAATCAATTGATATCCTTTCTTATCGCATCATAGTTGATATTCATATCTTTATGTGGATTAGTTGAATTTGAGTGGCCCACATGCTTTAATGTACTCATCACTTTATGAACAATTGCATGTTTTAGCTTGTTATCCCATTATATTTATCCCTTGTTTACTTTAGGGGGTGTATATGCTTTAATTGGGGGAGATAAGTTAATTTTTGATTCTTTAGCCGTTGTCTATTCCTAAACAAAAGGGGGAAGAATGATAGGGGGAGAAATGGTATCTAATCATATTATTATCATATCTAAGTTTAGGAGATTTAACTTAGGGGGAGTCGTGACCTTCTTAGGTAGATCATTTGATAAAGGAGGAGAATTTATTAAGGGGGGGTCTTTATTTAAATTGCATTTAATATTTTAATATTCCCTATGCTTTTAATGTGTTGCTTAAGTGTGCAGGTATTATAAAGCGGCATCTATTTAAAGTGGCAAAGCTTTTAATTCTAAAGTGGTATTTAGAGTCAAACATTGTACTCTTTATTTTGGGTGGGATGCTTTTTAATCTAGTGAACTTGACGGCCCTTTAGGATTTTTGTTTGGTTTTTGTCCCAGAATAGCCAAAGGGGGAAATTTGTAAGGACACAAATTTCCAATTTAGTCCCTTGTTGTTTTTGCTCAATTTTGACAAAAACGTTTGAGCCGTAGGATAGAATACTTGACCATCCTTCAAGCCTATGACATACTAAAGTTGAAGACGTAGCCGCCAAGACTTATAAAGCTTCATCATTTTTCGAGTTTCAAGTGCCATGTTTCTACGTCATCAACACCATATTCCATAGTCTCCAAAAGGTATGAATGCATTTCTATATATGTATAGGGAGACTTGGAATAAGTTTATATTGGGTGTACATCTATTTTAAACTGAGGTTTGTTTTCAGAAAGGTACTTTAAAACTTTAAAATAAAGTTTCTGGGCTAAAATGGAATTTTTAAGCTTTATGTCTCTTCGTTTGAAATTGTCGTTCGAACGAGTTTTTCGTTCGAACAAGGTTTGCCAACGACTTGCCACTGGAACCTCATTAGATAGTTCGTTCAAACGAAATGTCGTTCGAACAAAAATGTCGTTCGAACGAGATTTCGGCAGGAACAGTTTTTGGAAGTTTTTTGGCATTTTCCCACTATTTGTCCCCACTAACTTTTGACAGTTTAAATCTATTTCGGGACCAGATTTTTCAGTAGAACTTTTCCCATATCTTAGAGAGTGTTTGAGAGCTTAATTCTTTCATAAAAATTCCCCTTGGTGTTTGTTATTTAAATTGAGTTATTGAAAGAACAAAACCAAGTTTACACCCAATAAACATATTGTTTATTCCAAGTTTCAATATATATATCATTGCTTGGAGTGTTTGGTACCGGGTTTTACTCTACCGTATAAAGAGTTCGTTTGGGTTTCCTTCTACATCCCATAAAGAAGAAGTTCGGGTTTTACTGGGGCATTCTCACATGGTGAAAGGAACCATATGTGGTTAACGGTGGCTCCTACAGCCTCATTGGTGGTTTCCAAGATTCCGGTGGAGTCCGGGATTATCGGCTAGGTATAGGTAGTTACAAGAAGACTCGCCGAGGATTGAAGGAGTCGAGTCGAGTGTTGTAAGTCATCTTTCTTATAATTGTAACTCCGTACTTAGTGGACTTAAGGCTAGGGTCGTCCGAGGTTATTTCCCGTTGTGGGTTTTTCCTCGTACATCGCGGTGTAGTGGTTATTTGTTTATTTTATCTTTTGCAAAATCACCTAGATGCATGCTTAGGTCTAAAAGATAAAATTGGCTTAAATCACTACTCATCTTTAATTTGGTGTTAACTTATATTTTGGGTAAAATTAAAAGTTAATTTAATTCAAGTCATTATTTTAATTTGATAAAATTTAGTTTGGCCTAAATTTGCTAAATGGATTAAATATTTTATCAGGCAAATTTCTAGGACTTGGGTTTAATTTCTTTTCGGCTATAAGTTATATATATTCACAAGTTTGTTTTAAAGTGCAATTTTTAATTTTGAGAAAATTAAAATTCGGTTTAGTTTAATTTAAATTTTGAAAGAATTAAAATCGTAATACTTTAATTGTGAATCTTGCATTGTTTAGTCCCTTTATTTGAACCATCCTTATTCCGCCTCTTCAAAAAGGAAATTGTATAACTTTTTAGTTGTAAGACTTTAAAAATTGGGGGCCTCGTGTTCCAACAAGTGGTATCAGAGCATTGATTCAGAAAAACCTCACGCGTTTTGAAGTAGAGATGGGATGATAGTGTCAGCTCCAGATGGAACTGATATAGAGTATGCTTTGAGATTCAAGTTTAAGGAATCCAATAATGAATTTGAGTACGGTTCCCTTGTCACCGGTCTCTCCCTTGTCAGAGCACTAAATGTAAGTCAATTATTAGTCCACAGTGATTCTAGACTGGTAGTAAACTAATCTTAGGAGCGTACTAGGATAAGGATGAAAGGATGGCCAAGTATTTATCTAGGGTAAAAGAAATGCTAGGAACTTCAATGAGATAAATCTCAAAAGGAACCCTCGGCTAGACAATGGCCGAGCCGACGCCTTGGAGAGATTGGCATCAGCAACCAACACCCAGATGAGAAGGTTGGTGCCTATCGAGATTCTACATCGACCAACCATCAAAGATGAAGACAACACAGTTAAATTCTACTTAATCCTCGAGATAGAAGAATCTTGGATAGATCCTCTCATTCGATATATAAAAGATGGTGAATTACTAGACTCAAAATTAGAAAGAAAGAAGCTCAGATACAAAGCTGCTAAATTCTCAGTCATTGGGAATATTTTATACAAGAAAGTATTTCTCCTCCCGCTACTTCAATGTGTTCATCCGACAAAGTTGGAGTACATTTTGAAGAATATACGTTAAGGTTCCTTCCCAGTCATATAGTATGGAGATCCTTGGCAAAAAGGGTGGTCACCCAGGGGTATCGGTGGCCAATCTTGGATAGGGATGGAGCCAGTTATGTAAAGATATGTGACAAATGTCAGAGGTTCACTAGCATCCCTCACCATCCTTATTAGCCTCTATCTTCCATCACCTTTCCCTATCCCTTTGCTATTTGGGGAATTGATTTGGTAAGATCCTTGTCTAGGGCAACTTGCAACTACAGGTATCTCATTGTGGCTATTGACTACTTTTCAAAATGGGTTAAGGCACAGGCTATGTTCACCATCACTGAGATGAAGACCTTCAAGTTTATTTGGAGGAATATTATTTATAGATATGGTCTACCTCATATCTCATCTCAGACAATGGAAAGAAGTTTAAAAATGATTCGTTCGAAGCCTACTGTAAGAGGGTCATCATCAAATAGTTTTTCTCAGCCCCAGGTCGACCTCAGGAAAATGGTAAAATAGAGGTGATGGTCTATAGGTTTCTTAGTTTTGCCACTGTGTTGAGTGGGATAATGAATAAGACTCTGCAGTCACTTAAATCTTCCAAAATTTAAGAGCTTCCTGGAAAGATTCAAGTGTTGACTAATGATAGCTTTACCCTCACATGGTTGGCCGAAGTTTTGATATCTTTCAAAAAAGTTAACCTCCCATACTTTATGAAAGATTTTAGGCCAGCACGAGGACCCAGGATGCGGTAGCTGAAGAGATAATTGTCCTTTACCCTAAGATAATTAAATCTGAAGATAATTATAATAGGATATGGATGATGATGTGGAGTTAGAGAAGTTATAATAGGATATGGAAGATTATGAGAAAGAAAGTATTGAGCTCACCAATGAGCAAACTGAGCTAGCATCTATTCTGTTAAGCTTCCACCCGATATTGCTTGATTTTAGTAATTTGTAGTTTATCATAGATGACCTAGATAACAATTATGGGTCTTAGTTTTGTATCTTAAGACAGTAGTTTCTCATTTTTGTAAAACTGTAATGTTGAATGAAATATTAGTATTACTGTTTATTACACCATTGTCTAATATCTTCATTTTGATTTTTTTTCATTTTTATTCATACATAAGATAACTTCATTAGAACACTAAGCAGCCTCATTGTTTATTAAGTAATAATTCCATAAAAATATTTTGTGAGAACATGATCCCTATTAACCATCACAAATATAAATTTACTTAACAACATTACAAATGAGGATTTTTCTAAAAGTGGAGAATTTTGAGCCACTTGTTGTTGATCTTGATGGTCACATCATCTTCAGTTTTAATTATCTCACAATAGATCGAATCATGAGCTTTGTGCACTATGTAACGTCCCTCCCAGTTAGCTTCAAATTTTAGGAGTGAAAGATCTTCATTGTGCCTTGTACAAGCCTTTAACACCAGATCCCCTTCTTTTAACTTTCTCGGCTTCACCATTTAGTCATATGATCTTGAGAGTTACTTCATATATATTTAGAAATGCCTCATCGCATTGTCTATGTTCTCATCTAGGGATTCCAATTTAACATGTCTGCTTTGAAGAAGCATCATACTCCGCAAATTATACCACAAAAAAGGTACCTCCAATTCAACTGGCAATATTTCCTCAGTACCAAATAATAAGGAGAAAGGGGTGAAACCAGTTGGCTTTATTTCGGTTTCTTTATAAGCCCACAAAACCTCTAGTATATTATCATCCCATGTCCCTATAAAATCTTGTAATATTTTTGCTAAAATATTCACCAAACTCTTATTAGTAGCTTTAGCTTGCCCATTACACCTACGGTAGACCATAGTGAACGTGTGGTGAATAATGGAACAATTATTGGTGAGAAATCTTACCTTACTATTCATAAAAGGGGGTTCCGTTACCAGATAAGAATACCATTGGGATGCCAAATTGGCAGGTAATATAGTCTTTTATAAATTGTGCAACTACGCCTGCTATAGCTCTTTTTAGAGGTACTACTTTTGCCTACTTGGTAAAGCACTCGGTGGCAACCAATATCCAAATTTTACCCATGGAATAAGGATTGATGGACCCCACAAGGTCAAATGCCCAAGTGTGAAAAGGAAATGGTATAACGAGTGAGTATAGATCCACTGAGGGAGTATGGATTATATTTCCATGGAGTTGACAGGCTCTGCATTTTCCAACAAACTTAGCGAAATCTTTCTCCATTATTGGCCAATAATATCCTATGGTAATTAATTGATCGTACACTTTTGCTCCCCCATAACACCTGTATCATGGGCTTGATTTAAATCTCTTCATCTTCCTCTAACCTTATTCACCTCAGGGGCCTATTGAAGTACCCCCTTTGATACAATAGGTCATTTTGAATATAGTACCTTGAGATTTTGTGCTTCAGCTTGGTAGCGTCGTCTTTGTCCATCAAATTCATACCTTTTGCCAACAAATCGATATATGATTATCTATAGTAAGTTGTCTTATCAACAAAAGTACATTCAGTCGGCTAGTAATATAGCTAATATTTATCATAACCCCTTTGAACTACCGTAGCATCTTATTTCATCGCTGGGAAAAAGTAGCTTGCTCTTTGGATTCTTTAGTATAGTGGAATTTCAATAGTCTTATATCTATCCAAGTGGGATTGTTTCAATCTCTTCTCATCTTCCCCTAAACCGACACACCTTAATAGATATCCTCCTATATTTTTGTAGTATAAGTTTTCAGCGGTAGAGAAGTATTAGGCTAATTCCACTAAACTCAATAGTACATCTCCCAAATAAACATGCTTTCTTATTTTGCCTCTCGAAACATTGTTATCATCGACAGGTAGCATTTCTGTTATGATGGATGGATCTATCTTTTTAGTAATTTAAATGATTATTGAGTCACCTTTTATGACTATCTTCGGGGCAATTACCGCGTATGCATCAACATGTATGTTCATTATCATGTGGTGTCTTTTTACTATCACCTCATGGAATTGTTCGAGCAATTTTTAAATGATCGTTTGGTAAGGCTCCAAACTCATATGCTTCAAATCATATTCTCCATTTACACCACAAGATTAGAATAACCCTTGATGGTGAGTAGTTAGATTCCCCTTCACAAAGCTTCCAATAGACCAAGTGCTAGTGCTTCATACTCAACTTCATTGTTGGAATAACAAAAGTCTAACTTGAAGGATAAACAAACATCCTATTTTCCTTTGCTCATAATAACTCATGTGCCTCATTTACCTTGGGCCGATGAACCATCAAATTCTATTTCTCCCAAGCTTCTTTCGAAACAATTGACCTACAGATCATCGCCTGGAAGTTCTTCGTGTGGTGGTTCAAATACACCAGAGGTAAAGGTCGCTAATAAATCTGCATATGCATGGATCTTGATGGCTCGAGGATCCACATATTTTAGGTCATACTCAAATAGTATAAGGAACCATCTAGCAGCTCTACCTTTTAGTATAGTTTAATATAGAAAATATTTAATAGGATCACATTGTGTTACATGTGAATTGTGAAAGATAGCATGTAGTGCCTAAGCTTTTGAACAATAAATACAAGAGCTAAACATTGTCTTTCAATAATGATGTATCTAGCCTCAGGTCCATGAATAACATGACTTAAAAAATAAATAGGTTTTTCTATTCCTTCAACCCCTTGCACTAGAAATGCACCAATAGATCTAGCTATGGAGGTAAGATAAAGTTGTAATGGTACACTTACCTTAGGAGGAATTATGGTCTATGATGATGGGAGAATCTTCTTTAATTTTTCCAAATCTTTCTGGTGAGGTTGTTCCTAAACAAACTTCGTTCCCTTGTGCAAAATCTCCATCAGGGAATGAGTGATCTCACCAAGCCTAGACATAAATCTTCTCAGGTAAGAAACTTTACCAAAGAAATTCTTTAGCTCCTTTGTGTTTTTTGTAAACAGCATATTAAGAATGGCCTTTTGCTTAACTAGTTACATCTAAACTCCTTTCTTGTTCACCACAAGCCCTAAGAATTTTCCATTGGTCACCCTAGAAACAGATTTAGGAGGGTTCATTTTTAGCTTATTCTTCCTGAACCTCGTGAACATCGTCCTCAAGTATGGTAAGTGGGCAATATATTTCTTAGATTTTATAACCAGATCATCAACATATAAAGCAACAATATCATGAAAAAGGTCATAGAATATTTCTATTTTAGTCTTTTGATAGGTAGCAGTTGCATTCTTTGGTCCAAAAGGCATAACTGTGTACAAAAAGTAACCTAAGAGAGTACGAAAGGCAGTCTTTTCTCATCATCTGGTTCCATCTTGATCTATTTCTAATCCACATATACATCCATAAACTATACATATCATGATCGATAGTTGCATCTATTAAGTTTTCTATGGATGGGGGTGGAAAATCGCCTTTTGGGCAAGCTCATTTAAGTCCCTTAAATCCAGACAAATCCTGATTTAGTTCTTGTCCTTTTTCCCCACAAACACAAAGTTGGACAACCAACTAGGATGTTATATTGGTATAATTAAACCTGTTGTGATCAATCTCTAAACTTCTTTCTTGATCTTCAGGTCAAGCTCTTCTTTGTACATTCAAGTGGCTTATTTGACTGATATAGTTGATGGCATCATGTTCCACTTGTGACAACTCACATCCTTGTCATACTAGGCATCTTACTGCACTTCCACATGAATACATCTTTAAATTCCTAGATCAACTCGATAAAAGCCTTTTTTTCTTCCGTATTCAAATCTTTTGAGAGAAATTTTGTCCTGGGGTCATCACCTTCTCCAGCAAGGTCAACCTCTTCCAGCTCTTGAATCTTGGGCCTTGGTCTGTCATGTATACATTCTGGCTCATCCTTCACGCCATTTACAAACTCTTAGACATAGATTTTTCAATCACCATGCAACTCCCTTGGTTATCCACCAAAAAAAATCATAAACTGAGATAGATCCATATTCTAAACCATCAGTTCACCACTCACATCTTTATAACTTGAAATTGATTTTTCCATTTGGCAATACGACTCTCTTGCATTTCCTGGGTCTTCCTTCACATATGGCCTCTTATTTTAATTTTCTTCAAGATCCCTTGCAGAGAACTGACTCAGCATGCTTCATTACTGAACTTGGTGCACAATTGGGTCAATTCGTGATGTCCTTATATCCCTCAGTTTCCTATATAGGCTAGGTGGTCTTACCTTTTCTCGATTAACTTCACGCTCTTTCGAATTGTCAACCAGATTAACCCTATCACACACTTTTCTCTAGTGTTTGTCACCACCGGTGTATCTAGTGAGTATTAAATCTTCCTTGGCTAACTTGGTATAAAATATATCATCAACTAAATTCACCTCTTGACACGCAAATAACTTCTTTGTCTCTTTAATCTCCATATCCTTCCCCTTAATGTTTGCCATGGCACACTGATGGTACATAGAAGGTACTAACATGTTGTTGTGAATCGATACTCTTCTTCACAATAGTTGGTACGAGGGTTCACATTCCATTTTATGAAATTTAATGTGGGAAGTGATGCTCCCCATAATAATCCCCGCATTCATATAACCAATGGACTTAGAAGATTGATTGCCATACGTCGATGTAGCCAAATGATTATGAAGAATACTTATTCCTGTAATGTTGCAAGAGAAAAAAGATTCAATGTCCATAATGTTAATGGAAGCTGCCATATCTGGTAAAACTCGATTCAAACTACACACATTCTTGCTTGATATTACATAAAGTGGCCTTTTGGGAGGATACTAATCGAACGATCTGCCCCAGATAAGGTGACCTCTGAGAGGAATATTTTTACCATATTCTCCATAGTCCCTTTCCAACTCAAATTTGGGGCCATATTATTCTTTGTAATCTCCATAATTACCCGAGTAACCTCAAATCTGGAGTTATCTAGAAACCTTACTTAATCAAAGAAGCAATTGAACTTTTGTGATCGTGCTAATGCGTTACATTCTACCCAAGGTACAACATAGTAATCCTCCATCTCATAAACTTCCTCGATGTCCCTATATGTTGATTCACCGTAGGTTATTACTGTATTAGGAGCACCTAGTGAGCATGCTTCCAACTGCTTTCCTAAATCATCAATCGAGCATAGGTGATGATATATGGTCAGGTAGGCCATTTCGAACACACATTCCTCCAGGGATTCCTGAAGGTTTCCTCGAGGAATATTTTTTCCCTCAATCTTTATTCTACTTCTTAGTCATAAGCATAGGTAAAATTGACCCCATGAGTTGGCAAAGGGTTGTCAGTCACATTTGTCTGGGGCAACTGAATGTCCCATTTCTCAACGTGTGCACAAATGATCATCCTCAAGGCAAAGCACTTTCTTCTTGGATGGTCCACCTTGTTGTGGAGGTGACAAAACATTGGGTTTTTCCTCTGCTCCTTCGTCCAAAGTTTCATCATGTTAAAATTTATTGGTCTACAAATTTTATCGCGAACCATATGCTCAAATATTTAGAGCCTGTTCAACCGTGCAAGAAAACTCGGATGGGTCATCTTTTGGCTTAAAATTCCTCTTGTTTCCTCTTCCTCTACTGTTATTTCCACTTACTTGTCTTCTATCTCTATTACCAACATAGTTTGCCCGCGGGGCATCCCTCTCCCTGAACCAGTTGGTGGAATCAACATCAAATTGGATAATCTAAGGGATGGTAATGGGTTTACTACCAAAGAAATATTCGTAACGAAATTTAAAAAAGAAGCGAACATACCTTCTCTAGTCTCATTGATCAGGTGGAAAATATACATAGGAAGTAAGCCTTCTGCACAAACTTGTAGGAGTTTTCTCTCTCTAGTTTCCTCTCTAACATCGATAGACCGTTCGTGAAACCTCTAGATGTATGCAAACACATCCTCCCCTGACTTTTGTTTCTCTCATGCAAGTGGGGTAAGAGTAAATTAATCCTCCACTAGGAATAATTTCTGTATGAATAGAGCATGGAGATATTCCCAAGATGCCACGCTACCAAGTGTAAGGTGAGAGTAACATGTGTATGCCTTCTCGATCAGGGACTTGTAAAAATATCTCAGTCTCAGCTTTTTGTAATTATAGTGTAGCCTAAGGCTTTCAACAAACCTTTTTCACATGCTCCTATGGGTTCCCCCATTTTACAGTATATTTCTTAAAGAAGGAACATGCCCTTTCAAGTATGGTTTGCTGTAGTACTCCTCTGGGTAGGAGGTATGAAAATCATCGTATATTGAGGAGGTCTCTCCCCCAGCCTTAGTGGCTATGATTATTCGCAAGAATTCTCTTTTCATTTCATCCATACTAGGTGGAAGAGGGGAGGTTTTCATAAGCACCACCATTAGTGAAACAATCCTTGGTGTGGTGACAGAAGCCACATTTTCTATGTTGACATAATGAACCACACCATCGATGAGGTGGCAGCATTGGTGGCATTTGGCTGAGAAACAATACATCCTGAGATAAAAGGCACCGATAATACTACTGGTGGTGTTACGAATGAGTTTGATCCCCCAAAACACCCAGTACTGATTGAGAACCTGGGGTTTTGATAAAATCCGCAAACAAACTCATTAACCCATCCATTTTTATTGGGCCTATAGCTGCGTTGGTTACCATCATGGTAGCTGGCAATCCCGTCTCAGTTAGCACTGTCACACTGACCTCCGACAAGATGGTCAAATCCCCTTCTTCTTCATTATGTATAGCATCAAAGTCAATGTTCTTTCCTATATTACCGTTAGTCATTTTTCAAAGAGAATACCTCCCCAGAAGAATCACCAGATATAAGATGTGGGTTCATTAAATACAATTAGTATTCAGTGAGCGTAACCCTCTTCAGAATGACAATTAATGCACGAAGAGAAACTAAATCAATAAATAACTCCAAAACTTACATAAACGATTTTGGTACCACAGAATATATTTAATGGGTCTTTACAACATAAATATTCTTACAACGTAATAAATGAAGTGAATCTCAACAACTAACTTAATTGAAGAGATAAAGAACAAGAACTTTAATGCAATAAAGGCAAAGCAGCGCACTTAGTAAGTGCAATGATTAATAGTAAATACTAGTCAAGATATGAAATAAAGGGATAAACTTGATGATGATAACTCATAAGAAGCTCTCGTGTATGGGAACTTAGATATCAGGTATCTAGTCCTTTAATAAATGATTAATGAAAGTATCTATAAGAACGCGAGGTCGTTCGAATGGCCTTGTATGCATTAAATGCTCTAAGCCCCCATTAAATTCCAAGAGTACTGTGCATTTAATGCAAAAGATAGTGTATTAAATGCAGAAGATATTATATTTTGGTGGGAACACTGTTTAGGCTATCAGAATGTCTCTCTCAATGATTTTTGATGTGATAAGTTGGCACAAAGGTTTTGTTTATGGAGAGTGATGGTAAATTCCTCCAAATGGGCCAATGGGCCAAGGAATTAACCTACTCAAGTGCCAGTTTTCTCGAGCTCCTAAAATATCAGAAATCGTGACATCATAAAGATAGTGGAAACAATATATATGTTAGCTTGTCAATCAAATGAGGTTCCTCGAGATAAGGTTCCTCGAACATCTTTACTTTGTATGTGTTTGTAAGATGAGGTTCCTTTGTAAAAGGTTCCTTGAATGAGATGTTTGGTAAGTTCCCTCGAGTGAGTTCCTTCGGGGATAAGGTTCTTTGAAACACTAACTTGATCCTACTATAGAGAGGTTTTTCCCAAGTGTACCAAAGAGGTTGGGACTATTTCCAAATATTGCCTTGTTCCCAATCCTCCAAACCAAAATCTTGTGAGATTCCCTAAATAAGGTCACTCTATAGAACATGAGAGATCTTCGAAGACATGGTCTTTCGCAGGTACCAAGCAATCTCAATAATATTACAAATAGGTCCCAAATATTTGACCAATGGGAACATATATAAGCTAGGTACATATTATAGGTATGTTTCTTAAAGTATCTTTAAATGAACTTACTTATTGTGAGAATGACTTAAAATAAACTTGCTTGTTATGGACTGTCATCGAGCGAGCTTTCTTGTTCTGAGAGTCCCTTAAAAGAGGCTCTTATAATTGACCTTGGACATGTTCTTTATGTTTAATCATCCTCTAGTACACCTTGGTATGTCTAATAATGTTCGATAAACCATTAGCTTTAACCTCCATCAAAGATCCCGCCCTTTAACAATCATTAATAAAAGTATTTATATGAATAAAAGGTCATTCGAACGACCTTACTTGCATTAAATGCCCTGAGCCCCCATTAATGCCAAGGGTACTGTGCATTTAATGCAAAAGATAGTGCATTAAATGCATATGATATTGTATTTAGGCAGGAACGTTGTTTCGGCTATCGAAATGTCTCTCTCATTGATTGTGACGTGATAAGTTGGCACAAAGGTTTACTTTGTAGCGACTGATGGTACATTCCTCCAAATAGTCCAATGGTATAATAATTAACCCACTCAAGTGTCAGTTTTCTCGAGATCCTAAAGTGTAAGAAATCATGACATCATAAAGATATTAAAAAATGGCAACAAGATATGTTGTCTTGTTAATCAAATGAGGTTCCTCAAGATAAGGTTCCTCGAACGTCTTTAGTTTGCACATGTTTCTAAGATGAGGTTCCTTTGTAAAAGGTTCCTCGAATGAGCTATTTGACAAGGTCCCTCGAGTGAGTTCCCTCGGGGAAAAGGTTGTTCGAAATACTAACTTGATCTTATCAGAGAGACGTTTTGTCCAAGTGTACCAAAGAGGTTGGGATTGTTTCCCAATGTTTCCTTGTTCTCAATCCTCCAAAACATATCCCTATGAGATTCCCTAAATGACGTCACTCAATAAAGCATGAGAACTCTCCCATGTCTGGCCAGATATGGTCCTTCGCAGGTACTAAGCAATCTCAATACTGTTATAAATAGGTCTCAATACAGTTACAACATATTTTGCATGTCACATGAGGGCGGGGTTAATCCTATAAATTCAAATGGGGATTTTATTATATGTGTGTGTGTGTAAAAAAGGTATTTTAGATTTGAGAAAATTTAGTGAAGAATCCTGTTGACATTTATAGTTGTAACCCTCTTTTTCTTATTTTTGGGTTTTTTATAGAAAATATATTATGTACAATACTACTAATAAAGGATTGGATGTTAATATAAGTATGGTTTAAAGTAAAATCTAAATTAAGAACTTATGTAACTAATGCAAAAAGAAATAAATTTAAAGAGAGAGAAGAATGTTCAGATCTTCTTTAGAGACTTGGAGATTGATCTTGATTGTTAATGAGCTTTCTTGCAAGTGGGTGAGGAATGTATGGGGATTTTTCTAAATTGGGTGTGAAAGTGATGGAAACGAAAGGTATAGATAGGTTTCAAGCAAGAAAACTTCATTGACTTTAGAAGAATGTTGTTGACATCACTGGAGTTGATGTTTCTGATGTTCATTTCAAAGTGAGATCATTCTCTCCTTAAATAGGGCAAGGGGACTGCCGATCGGTATTGTCCTTGTCCTGCCTATTAGCAGGTAACCCTAGACACACTGTAGATAGGCAGGGAAATGGATCGCCAATTAGCAGTCCCGTGCATATTTTCCAAAAAATAGTCATAAAATGCAAATCGTAAGTACAAATCGCGCACGAGGCATACCATTAGAAAGGTTATTCAGATACCTTTTGAGAATCCTTTGGGCCACTCTCAGATCCCGCCCGCCGTGAGGATCGAGGGATGGCCACAGTGGAGACTCTGCTGGGGACTTTCTTTTGAGGGCTAGACTCTATTTACATGGATGTTATGTTTGTTTATATTTTCCCCATTTTTGCATGTTCCCCTTTTTCATGTATCTCCCATACTTATGCTTCTAATCACACACTTGTAGAAAATCCTCTATGTACATTTCGCACCACGTGCACCTAGGGTCACATATATCCACATGTTGCACGCTTCACCCATCCATACTTGGTTTACCATTTGTACTTGTACTTTGCTCCCTGTTTGGCATAATCAAGAAAGACATTCTCATAAGATACTAATAACAAAATCATGCATGATTCACACGACATCACCAAAGAGCATTGTTATTGACCAAATTCTGCCCAGTAACTGGAGGGTCACTTCATGATGGGCGCTGGTCACCCGACTCTCACCTTCCATTGGCTAAGTACCTTCGATGTATATCAAACGGTTCCCCCCGCATCATACCTCTTGACTGAAGTCATGATGGGAGGTATATCGCAGGGAACTCGTTCATGTATGCCGAGTATATCAAATTCTCTCTCACACATACCGTCCCCACGAGGTATATGGTGAGGCAATTCACGTACACTCAGATATATCAAATGCCTTGTCCACACGTACCGATTGCCCGCAAGAGGAAGACGTATATCGTGGAATTCACGCCAAAGGGGGGAACCCTTTCCGATTCATCCAGCCAACTGCATACCCGCATATAGGTGTCGAGCCAAGGACACACATATTAGATTGTCGGTTTCTACATGAAACTCTGTCAAAATTTCGAGTCGGACTACCGCCCGAATTTTTGTGCATTTTTAAAAACAAGACCCTGTCCGTGAGCCTGGTCACAAGTCCAGCCATAGCTTTGCATATATTACAAACCCAATTTTTCCAGGCTCGGGTCCCGTCCGGCATTTCATTTTGCATTTAGGAGAATTAATACAAGTGAAAACATAATAATTATAATAATCATACTGAGACCGTCTCCAAAAAGAAAATTCTCTTTTTTTAATCCAAAATCCAAAAACATTTTTTCCTTTCCTTATCAAAAATCCAAAAACATTTCTCCTCTCTTTATCAAAAATCTAAAAATATTTTGTCTTTCAATCTCAAAAAAAAATGTTAAGAATATATTCATCCCTTTTTTCTCAAAAATAAATCCCATTTTACGCCTTCTCAGGTCGATCGCAAGCCCTTAGCCTGGCTCCTTATAGGCTTCGGTCTTCAGTCAAGTCACCCCGGAGTTTTGTTTGTTCCCCTATTACTCCTTTTGAGTCCGAAATCCATCCACTTTCCATAGAGAACACAGATCAAGTACCCGTTGTGCAGCCAAATCTGACGACAATCCTAGCTCAGCTTGTGTCCAAGATTGACAACCTCGAAACTGAGATCGGAGAGATGCAACGAAACTAGGTTCCCATTCCTCAAGAACTCGAGGCCCTATTCCCTAGTGTTATGGATCCACCCGAGCCCATATGGGTTCCCAAATAGTATCAGCACGCTCCATGTGCCCCTCTTGTTAATGGGTTATCACCTCCCTAGCTTCCTATGCCGAACCTTGCCCAGCCTGGGGCTAACTTGCCTATGATCATTGATCCGAAGGAAGGAGAGCTTAACAAAGTCAAAAAAGACCTTAAGATGCTCACCAAGAAGTTCGACCAAGTCAGAATCTCAGGAAATTACATGGACTACACCCACATGTCTCCTTATCCTAAAGCGAGGTTACCCGAGAAGTTCAAGAAGCCGAATATCAAGAAATTCGGAGGAAGTGGACCCCGATTGTTCATCTCTGAAGTTATCACCATTCCATAACTCTACTAGGGACTTCTGAAAAAGTGATGGCCCAATTATTTCAGCAAACTTTGAAGGATTGCGCCCTCCGATGGTTTTTATCTCTCGAAGACTCCAGAATTCATAGTTGGGAGGATGTAGCCCGGGAATCCATTTCACAGTACAAATCCAATGAAGAGTTTGAGGTCACCCGCCGTGATTTAGAGCTACTCAAATAAAAACCTGGAGAATCAGTTAGTAACTTCATCGCCCGATGGAGGGAAAAAGCAGCAACCATCACCAATCGGCCTTCCGAGGAAGAACAAGTCAGCATAGTGAAGAACTTCTTACCCCGTGTCCGAGAAATGATGGGAGGCCAATACTATCCCCACTTCTGAGCTCTCAGAGAAGCAGGAGTAGAAATCTAGGAAGGTCTTGCCAAAATAGAAGTCGAACCAAAGAAGGTGTCCGGACAGTTCACCCCCAAAAAATATGACAAATCTTCCAGTGCTACAGTGTCAACCATCAACAACATCTCTCAACCAACCACATTATGGGAGCCATAAATCCACCCTGTCCCAGTCTAAAAGGAATACACCGAGATCTATGCTCCCCTCTCCAAAGTTTATCAAGCCTTGTTAGGCTGAAACCTTATCAAACCTTTGGATCCCCGTCCATTACCAAATCCACTCCCAAGAAACTTCAAGGCAGATTTCTATTGTGCCTTTCACAAAACTGCTGGCCATACCACCGACCAATTCTTTCACCTTCGAAATATAATCCAAGGTCTAATTGACCGGGGTACCATCACCCCACCAGCGAATCCTAAGTTGACTTTGGGTGAAATGGGGATCAGAAGCGCCCGACCGTCTTTTGGATAGGAGATTCATGAAGGAAGATAAATTTTTTATCCAAATCATAAGGCCGATTCCTGTATGGGATGGATCGCTGGAAACTTTATTCATATCCCTTCAAATATTAAATTACTCTCGTTTAGTTTAATGAGTTGACCTTGGTCAAACGGGGCTCGAAAGCACTCGGTGACCCTTCAAAGTAAAATGGGTCGTTGGTTCGTACCATAAGGTTGATTCGTGTATGAGGAAGACCTTTGGAAAGGGTATTCAGTGCCCTTAGAAGATTCATTTAGTCTCATTCGATCTGAAGAGTTCACGGGAGTCAAATAGAGTCCGGGAGCGCCCGATGGACTCCGGATCAATTTTTGAGGGAAAACGGATCATTTGTCCAAACAGTAAGGTTGATTCGTGCATGGGGACGACCATTGTAAAGGGTATTTCGAGACCCTCAAATTTTTATTGATCCTTCACTTGGGTGAGGAAGTTAATTGGGGTCAAAATAGGGGATTCAGAGAGCCCGGTGGTCTCCAGATCGATTTTTGGTAGTAAAATGGACCGTTCGTTCGAGTCATAAGGTCAATTCGTGTAAGGGGAGGATCATTGAAAAGGGGATTTAGATCCCTTCAAATATTCATTAAGATTTTGCTCAAACAAGAAAGTTCAAACGGGGTATGAGGGCGTCCGGGGGCTTTTAGATTTGTACTCAGAGTATAACTCAGGGTTCTATGGTGAATGAGGAAGTGCGAAGGACCTAAGGAAAGTCTTAGAAGGGTCCTAGAATGCGATGTCTATAGTTCCCCATGATAGGTGAGCTTGGAACAAGTGAAAGCCGTCGAATAGACACCGCATGGATGTTTTGGCAAAGTGTGAATAAAAGGGATAACGATGACCATTTTAGACGGATGAGGTCGATTCTGAGAACCTAAGGTTAAGGGGACCGATTTTATGGATCAAACTCAATTCTGAGGACTTAAAGATGGGATGACTAATTCTGCGGGTCGAGGTAAATTCTGAGGACCTAAAGTTGTAGCGACCAATTTTGCTGGTCGAGGTCAATTCTGAGTACCTTAAGCTGTAGCGACCAATTCTATGGGTCGAGGTCAATTCTGAGGACCTAAAGTTATGGCGACTAATTTTACGGGTCGAGGTCAATTATGAGGACTTAAATTTTTGGCGACCAATTCTACGGGTAGAGGTTAATTCTAAGGACTTGAAGTAAGTGGCGACTAAGTCTGCGGGTCGAGGTCAATTTTGAGGACCTAAAGTTGTGGCGATCAATTATGCGAGTCGAGGTCAATACCGAGGACCTATAGTTGTAGCGACCAATTCTGGAGGTAGAGGTTAATTCTGAGGACCTAAAGTTTGGGCAACTAATTCTACGGGTCAAGGTTAATTATGAGGATCTGTGGTTATGGTGACCAATTCTGCAGGTCGAGGTCAATTCGGACGACCTATGGTTGTGGCTACCAATTCTGCGAGTCGAGGTCAATTATGAGGACCTAAAATTGGGGCGACCAATTTTATGGGTTAAGGTCAATTCTGAGGACCTAAATTTGTAGTGACCAATTCTATGGGTCGAGGTCAATTCTGAGGACCTAAAGTTGTGTGACCAATTCTAGGGGTCTAGGTCAATTCAGAGGACCTAAAGTTGAGACGACTAATTCTGTGAGTCGAGGTCAATTCTGAGGACATAAAGTTATGGCAACCAATTCTGTGGATCGAGGTCAATTATGTGAACCCAATGTAGGAATAACCAATACCGTGGGTCGAGGTCAATTTTAAAGACCTTAGGTATGGGTGAGCAATTCTGCGGGTTTAGGTCAATTATGAGGACCTAAAGTTAGGGCGACCAATTCTGCGGGTCGAGGTCAATTCTGAGGACCTATAGTTTTAATGTGTGGGTTTACTCTCCAAAGAGTCTTTAATTTATCCTTGGGAGTTTTGATGCGCTTGTGGTTCCATTGCGGAGTTTATTTCTCTGAGGCACTGTTGGGGAGAGATATCCGACTAGGGCTTATAGCTTCGCTGGGGAAGTTGGGATTTTTGTGGTAGAAAGTTTAATTGGAAATTATGCTGGGGAAATGGGTAGGGTATTACGTAGTCCTACTGGGAAAACATTTGATTTTTGAGGTTTTGAGTTTCATTAGGAATGACTTGAGGTCTTGGGATTTCATGGGGAATTATAGTGGACTCTGGGATGCGAGTGTTTCATTTTAGGGTTTAAATTGGGGATAAGGATGTAGTTTTAATCTGTCTGGGTATTTTGAGATCTTAAAAAAGGGGTTTCTTGGTGAAGAAATGTTTTAATATTTATTTAACAATTTTAGAATTTTGAAGAATTTTTGGAGTTTTTTGGCATTTTCTGGGACTTTTTGTACGAAATTTCAAGGGGACTGTCGATGAGTGGGTGGAAGAGGTTGTCGTTTGGCTGGCTTGGGAAAGGGAAAAGGCAGGAGTTGATCAGTATGGGGTTTAACAGCTGCTGGGGATTGATTGTGACGATTTGCAAATAGAAGTGGATCGTACTGTGAGAATAATGTCGGAGGTGGTGCAGGCGGCGTGTGGTAGGATTGCTAAATCTCTGTTAGGAATGTAGGTGACCTTTTACCCTTAGGGGACAACTTCTCGAGATACAGGGGGTGATGGGTTAGCATGTGGAAATGCAGCGGTTAATGGTGCTAGAGTTTAGGTACATCTAAAACCTAGGAGAGAGGGTTATGGGGCACATGACGTGACATCCAATTCTGGTTCTTTTCCTTCGGGATTTACTTGCGGATTCATCGTTAACTGTGGGAGCTTGGCATTGACCATTTTGCATACATTATGTAGCGACAATACACCTAAAAAGAAAAAAAAGGCAAAAGAGGATGCATATTTTTTTTATTATCTCGATTTAGTGGCTAATTCTACATTCACTTTAATTTGTTGCTGAGTTTTTATTTTGAGAAAAAAGTAGAAGAATGTGTTTTTGGAATAAAGAGAGGCCTTGGAGGCATAGTGGCAAAGAGTTTCCATTTGAAGGGATTCATTTTGGGAAAAACCAGGAAAATGAGTTTTTTGGATTTTTTTAGTAGAGGAAGGCCTTAGAGGCTTGGTTGGTATATGGATAAGGAGATAGGAAGCTTGGTTATAAAGTGGAGCTTGTCGCCTTCGTTGGATTGTGATGAATCTGGTGTGTTGAACAAACTGTAATGATGCTAGTTTTACTGGAGTTTCTGCTGGTGATCGGGGACCCGATGGTGAACCCTCAATTGGCTGCCATTACAGCGTGGATGTCATATCATCACAATCCTGTGGTGGTGATACTGGGAAAAACCCTGAATGGTCAAGATTCTTAGCGGGAAGGTCGTTCTGATTTTTTAAGAGGAAGTCCTGTTATGTTATTCATCTCGCTGGCTGAGAGATTCTATTTGGCGATCCCCCTGAATATCCCTTAGTAGTTATGGTTAATTTATTTACTCGCTATTCCATCAGCTTTGGCCCATCCATAGAGAACTGGGTAAACTGGTTCGTTCGTGGGGCATAAAGCTCAATGTCTGCACTGGTAGGTGCCATGGTGAGGAGATTTTCACCCCATTCTGGAATTGGGAGAATATTGGTACGTTTGGTTAGTTAGCCTTCGGTAGACCTCATTCTACTTCCTTTGGAAGCTTCTACACCAAGTCGGATGGGAGGAGATAGTGCATCCTCAGTCATTAGACTTCTTTCATGTGGAAGACTTAATCGAATCCATAAGTATGAGGTTAGGATATCTATGGGAGAATCTTCAGCCATTAACCCGTCCATCTTAATCCATAGGCAGCGTCTGGCATGTGTCCGTAGATTACCTTAAATGGTTGTGGAAGCAGGTAGTGGCAAAGATCTTGGCAGAGGAGACCCGATAGAGATGGTTCGCCTTTTTGATACTATGGAGGGGTCATAGTGGTTTTCTTCAGGTTGGTCATGGCATATCGTTCTATGGAGCGCCTTTGGAATACTGATCAGGTTGGGGAAGTTTAGGGGCCTCAAAGAGCAGGGGATGATGGGGTTAGGTGGCAACTGCGGATAGGGTCTTTATGAAGCTAGTGTTCATTTCTTGTGAAGATTTTGTGACTGAGATGTGTTTATTTTGTTTTCTATTTTTGGTTTTTGTTCTTGGGAATAAATTTGGAAAGGTTTGATTAGTTTGTTTTAGGGATAATTTGGTTAGCGGGGGTAGTTTTTTTTACTCCCTATGTTAATATTTCATGTAATTGTATTGAATTCTCCCATATTTGAAATAAAAAATATTTTGATCACCTAATTGTGCCTCTTAATGAGTTTTACATTTGAATTATTTATACCAATAGCTATGGAATACATAATCCTTTTGTTCATGCAAATGATAAAAGAAACTGTCATTCTCGGTGGTAAGAAAAGAATAGCATTTTGTGAAAATGAAGGGGAACGGGCCCATGTAAAGCATATGAGCTGCCTACGTACCTCTGGGGGTTCTGAAAAAAATTGAGTTTCATCTTGAAAGCAAAACGTTTTTACAGGATCAGGCCACATGTATTTCTGAGTAAAGGGAAATGAAGAATGGTTTTTATAGAATAGAAGGGGGATGAGAGGATTCATAATGTGTTGAGATTTCGGACTAAGGGTAGAACTTCTTAATATGATCTAGGTTAACTGAAGGTGACATCTCTTCTCCGTTAAGGTTAGTGAGCATAGCGGCACCACCAAATAAGATCTTCTTCACGATGTAGGGGCCACTCCAGTTTGTCTTGAATTTCCCTCTAAGGTCCCAGATGGGTTCTATGATTTCTTTGAGGGCTGAGTCCACTTCTTGTACACCACGATCCTTAATTCTTTGATTTAACCATCGCAATATCCAACGATAGTACCCTTGAATATGATATAAAGCCTTTAGCCTCCTTTCATCTAAGAGAGACAACTCGTTAAAATGGCTCTGATGCCGGTCTTCCTCGCTGACTTTGATCTTAATCATAACACGTAATGAAGGTATTTCCATCTCAATGGGTAGGACTGCTTCCATGCCATATACTAAAGAGTAAAGGGTAGCCCCAGATGACTGAACTTAAGTGCGATAGCCCTAGTGGGCGTAAGGGATTAGATTATCCCAATTTCAGTAACTCTCAGTCATCTTGCTAATAATTTCTTTGAGGTTCTTGTTATTGGCTTCAAATGTATCGTTGGTTTATGGTCGGTGGGGAGAATATTTATGTCTATGAATCCCATACTTGTCGACCAATTCTGTGATCTTTGCCACAAAATGTAACCAGTTATCTGACACTAACTCATGGAGAATCCCGTATCGACAGATGATGTTCTTTTGAACAAACTTGTCTACCTTTTTTGGCATTCAATACATCATATGACTCGGCTTTGACCCACTAGGTGAAGTAATCAATGGCAAATCAGGATTAACTCATTCCCATTGGAAGCTTTGGGTGCGACTTGCCCTATAAAGTCAATTCCCTAGGTGGAGAACGGATAGGGAAAAGTCATATTATACAATTCTCGAGGAGGCAAGTGCTGGAGATTAGAAAAGTGCTAGAATTTGAGGCATCTTCAGACGTAGGCGGTGCAATCCTGAACTATGGTGGTCCATAATCTTCTTGATAAGCCTATAACCATCCATATGGAGTCCGTATTCCTCGTTGTGGATCTTTTGTATTATTTCTTTAATGTCAACCCATGCGATGCAGTGAAAATGGGTTTCATCGAAGTTTTTCTTGAATAGCGCTTTATCGCAGATAATGTATTGGGCAGCCAATTTGCAGAGGGTCAAACGATCTCCTGGGGATACCTATCGTGCTTGAGGAGGCATTAAATATCGTAATATAATAACTCATCCATATTGGAGTCCTCTTCTATAATGAGATCAATGCGGTATCAGTAGGTGAGCCAATTTTATTTTTGGACTAGGAAAGAGGCCATCATTATTCCCCCGGGCATGTCGACCATAGAGGCTACGGTAGTAAGAGCATCGGCTACTCGGGGTAAGTAGTGGAAGGTGATATATCGAAACTGGGAGGCTAGCTCTTCTAGTTGGGCCTGAAAGGGTAAGAGTTTTCGTCTTTGACTTTCCATTTTTTAAGAACCTAGCCGATGATGATGGTAGAATCCCCATAGACATCTAGGCATTGGATACCTTTCTTGAGAGCGACTTTGAGGCCTACGGTGCATGCCTCGTATTAGGTCATATTGTTAGTGCATGGAAAATCTAGCTTGATGGAAATAGGAGTGTGAGAATCATTAGGGATGATTAGCAGTATCCCAATACCATATCCTTTCTTATTGGCAATGCCATCAAAGAACATTTGCCATCGGAGGTTGTCCTGAGAGATGAAAAGGATATCTTTATTCGATAACTCGAAGATCCAAACGTCGAATTCTTTCACAGGGTAGTAGATAAAGTCGTCAGAGATGTCTCTTCCTTTCATGGCTTTCTGTGTGATATACACAATATCGAACTCGTCTAGGAGCATAAACCATCTAGCCATTCATCTAGACATGGAGGGTTTATCGACCAGGTATTTGATAGGATCCATTCGGGACACAAGTCTTATGGGAAAAGTGAGCATGTAGAGTCGTAATTTTTTAGTGACCCAGATAAGAGCGACACATGCTTTCTACACGGCTGTATAGTTGACTTTGTACCTAGCCATTTACAATTGGCATAGTAGATGGACCTTTCTTTGCACGATTCTTCAAGGTATTAATCTAGCAAAGCCCCAGCTGCAGTATCTATTACGGTAAAGTATAAGAGTAGAACGAGACCAGGCTGCGGTGGCATGAGTACTAGACATCAGATAAGATATTGATTGATTATGTCGAAGGCTTCCTAACAGGCTTCATTCCAGACTTTAGTGGAATCCTTTCGGAGGAGTTCGAAGAGGGGCTCACAAATAGAGGTCAACTGGCTATTAAACCAGCTAATATGATATAATTTTCCCAAAATCATGAACTTCCTTCTCCATTCGGGGTGGTGGAATTTCGAGTATGAATTTCGATTTGGAAGGGTCTACTTCAATTCCCTTATCGCTAACTATAAATCCCAAAAGTTTTCCTTTGATAATGCCGAAGTCACATTTATGTGGGTTTAACCATATATGGTATCGCCGCAGCCATTCAAAAAAATTTCAAAGGGAGGTAACATGACCTTCCTGAGTCTTAGAATTAATGATCATATCATCCACGTAGACCTAGACCTCTTTTTTTATCAGATCATATAAGATGGTTATAGTGGCCCTTTGGTAGGTAGCCCCTGCTTTTTTTAGCCCGAATGGTATAACTGTGTAACAGAAGGTTCCCTTAAGGGTGATGAATGCGATTTGTCCTTGATGATCAGGGTGCCTCTTAAGCTGATTATATTCGATAAACCCATTGACAAATGACTTGAGAGCATGGCTGGAAGTGTTTTCCATAATCAAGTCGATGTTGGGCAGTGGGTAATCATCTTTCGAATATGCTTTGTTCATATCTCGATAGTCAAAAAATATGCGAACTTTCCCTTCTAATTTGAGCACGGATACAATTTTGTCTAGTCATATGGGATATTCGATCACCTTAATGAAGCTTACATTTAACCGTTTGATTACCTCTTCTTTAACCTTAAACAACCATTCGTTGTGAAGCTTTCGCTATTTCTCTTTGACCGGTTTGCATTTCAGGAAAGTTAGGATCTCATATTGAGCTATCTCGGGATCGATGTCGGTCATGTCATCATAGGACCATGTGAAGATGTCCATATATTCCTTCAACAGTTCTTCGAGTTACGTGCACTCGTGCTCATCAAGGTTGACCCTATCCTAGTCTCATGTTGTTGGCTACTAGAACCGAGATTGATAACAATAGTTTCACCTTTATTAATTTGAACACGAATATGTCGTTTGTTATTAACCTTATTAAGATCAGTTAAGAATTGTTCATTTGAAAAATCATCATCATCAAGAGTTTCATTAGAATCAGGATAATTAATGTAAGGCATAGCAAGATACTCAAAATCTTCATTTATTTCATTTTTAGGAAAAACAGCATTGAGAACCTCGTCAAAGGAGGTCTCGATTACATTATTAAACCTTGGATTAGATTCTAGAGATGTAAGCACTGATCAGTGGTATGGTCGGCAGTTTAGTGAAAATCACATTAGGTGTCGGGTTTGAAATTTTTTGGAAGCGGGTTTGGTAGTAGATAAGGGTCCAAAGGTTTGATAAGATTTCGGCTCAACAAGGATTGGTAGACTTTAGGGAGGGAAGCATGAAGCTCAATGTGTTTTTTCCGACTGGACTAGCACGACTTTTGGGCGCCCATGTCCGGATACTTTCTTTGGCTCAGCTTCTGTCTTGATAATACTTTCTTCAATATCCACTCCTGCTTCCCAGAGGGCTCGAAAATGTGGGTGATATTATCTTACCATCGTCGCTCGGATATGGGGTAAGAAGTTTTTCTTTATAATACTAACTTGCTCCTCTTCAGAAGGCCAGTTGGTCATAGTGGCAGCTTTCTCTCTCCACCTTGCTATGAAAATGTAAATAAATTCTCCAGTGTTCTATTTGCGAAGTTCTAGATCACGATGTGTAACCTCCAACTCCTCGTTGTATTTGTAATATGGCATGAATTCACTGGCAGCATCCTCCCAAATGCAAGTTCTGGATTCCTCGAGGGATAAAAACCAACAAAGAGCGTTGTCCTTCAAAGTCTGTTGGAACATCTAGGCCATTATTTCCTTGGAGGCACCTAAAAGAGTCATGGATCGATAATAGCTTCGAAGATGAACAATTTCGAGCATGTTACCCTGAACTTCTCAATGTTAGGCATGTTGAACTTTTCTGGCAAACTTTCTTTAGGATAAGGAGACATATAGGTGTAATCCATGTAGTTCTCGAAGATTCGTCCATCGTCAAACTTCTTGGTCAACAACTCAAGGTCCTCCTTGACCTTGTATAACTATTCTTGTTTTGGATCAACGGGTAATGGCAGGTTAGCCCCTGGCTGGGCAAGATTTGGCATAGGTAGGTGAGCTGGTGGTGGCCTATTGGTAGGAAAAGCATGTGGAGCATGATGATATTCTTTTGAGACCCAAACAGGCTCAAGTGCGGGTGGGCCCCTAGCACGAGGGAAGAGGGACTCGGATTCCTTGGGAATATGGATCCGGTTTCACTGCATCTCGTGAACCTCCGATTGAAGGTTGTTAATCTTGGCAGTAAGTTGGAGTAGAACAGTCATCTAATCAGGTTGCACATTCAGAACTTGGTTTGCGCTCTCCGTGGAGGGTTGGTAAAGGTAGATTTTGGACTCGCATGGAGTAGTAAGATAACTGACGGATCTTCGAAACGGTTCGATGGAAGACTTAATCTATAAGAGAGTTAGGTCAAGGGTCAGGTATGCGGTCGATCTTAGAAGAAAAATGATTCGAATTTATTTTTGAAGAGAAAAGGAAGAATTATTTTCATTGAAAAAAAAAGGGAAAATGTTTTGACATTTTTTTTGGGGGGGGGGGGGAATAAGAGGGGAAAATATTTTGGGTATTTTGTTTATAAAAAGGAGGGGAAAATGTTTTTGACATTTATGATAAAAGGAAGAAAAATATTTTTGGTATTTTGATTTTTCGAGAAAGGAGGAAAGAAAGGGGCGAGTGAAGAATCTCATCATGATTATTATTATTATTATTATTATTATTATTATTATTATTATTATTATTATTATTATTATTATTATTATTATTATTATGTTCTCACTTGTATTAGGTTCATTTAAATGCAAAAATAAATGCCGAACAGGACTCGAGTCTGGGAAAATTGGGTTTGAATACATAAAACATGGTTTGACTTGTTGTCAAGCTCATTGACAGGATCCCGTTTTGAAAAAAAGACAAAATCGTGCGAAAGTTTGGGCGGTATGCCGACCCATCATTTCGGCAGGGTTTCGTGTGGTAATCGACAAACTAAATATGAGTGCCCTATGTTTGACGCCTATATGAGGGTATGCAGTTGTTGGGATAGTGAAAAGGTTCCCCTCTTTGGCATGACTTCCACAATATACTTCTTGGTTTTAAGGGCAATTGGTATGTGTGGACAAGCCATTTGATATACCTAAGTGCACGTAAATTGCCTCACTATATACCTCGTGGGGACATTATGTGTGAGAACAAATTCGATATACTCGACGTACGTGAAAGAGTTCCCCACTATATACCTCCCGTCGTGAGTTCGGTGAAGCAGTACGATGCGGGGGGAACATTCAATATATGTTGAAGGTATGAGGCCAATGGAAGGCGAGAGTCATATTTCTTAAGTTAACTGCGACCTTCCGGACCAGCGCCCATCACAAAGTGACTCCCCAGTACGGGACAATTTTTTCATCAATAGCCATGCTCTTGGTGATGTAGTGTGCAAAATGCATGATTCTTGATTAGTATATTATGGAGATAGTATTTATATTTGGTGTGATGATCACTATACTAACAGGGGGAAAGTACAAGTATCATGAAAAGTAAATCTAGCATGGAGCATGAAAATTACACTAAGCATAGATACGTGAGAGAGAGTGATGTGTGAATATCTATAAGTGAGTTTGTGATAGTGAAATCTAAGCATGAATCAACTACAAGTGGTGTGTAATAAGTGCAAGTGAGCATGGATATGTGCAAGTGTACATGGGTAAGTGTGATAAGTAAAGGTGCGTGGTAGTGAAATCCAAATATGGATATTCTAACTGGTGTGTGATGCATGTGGGCACAAATGACCTTATATACAAGTGTAAGTAGTATGAGGTGTACATTGAGAGTATTTACAAGTGTGTGAAGTGAAAAGTGAGTGATAGGTGATATAAACATGAGGTAGATGTATACAATAAGTAATAGAGGATAAAAGGGAATATACAAATAGATGCATACGCACACAAGCAAAAAATGATAACATCCATGCAAACAGATTCTAGCCCTCTTATGACAAGTCGTCCTAGCAAAGTCACCACTATGACCATCCCCGAAATCTTACCTCCCGCGTTGAGGTGGTGTTTCGGATCTCGCGCACATGGGGGAGAGGGAGATAAAGGTCTTACCCCCTTCCTCGAGGCGCCTCGGTCATCATCAATTTTAGGGTGATGTAAAGAGATAGAGTTGTCAGCCTATTTTGCACAAAATAAGCAAAATAAAATGTTTTCGCCGTGAGAGAACGGCATCAAAGACAAATTGATTCTTGCGAAACCAATTAGTTCATAGGTTTAGGGGATAAGTTGGGGAATGGAAAGGTGTTAGGTACACATCCCGCGCTTTCAGTCTCTCATGGGCTTATTTTATTATTCTTTCTAATTTATCCGTGAAGTGTGTGTGGATGTATATATAAGTGGAAATCGAATCGTTAGACTCGCATCATGGGAAAAGACAGAGTGAGGTCATTCATAGGAGTGTTCCCAAAATAGTAATCTCTATAATACTCTAAAATGCTATACAAAGCATTTAGAGACCTGTGCATAGAAGCTATCCACGTAGGATGAAGAATTGATATCCAATGTTAACCCGTATTCTCAAATTTTTATACACAATTGTTGAGTCTGTTGGAGAAGTAAATTCCAAAGTCCATTAATCTCCTAATCGATTCATTCACCACATCCTTCAGCATACAGCTATAATCCCGCATTAATGGAATACATAAAGTACTTTGGCCCTAATATATATTTGTGTAGATCATTGGGATTTTGAAATAAAAAATCATTGTCTTCCTCTTCAGGCAACTCGGGTTCTGAGATTCATCATTTTCGACCCCATTGCGAGTTGAATCTATACGAGACACCACCAAACACTTAACAGACAAAACATCAGTTGAACCTCATCATTTACGAGTTTAACATTTGAAGAGTTGGCATTTTCTTTTGCAGAGGTTCCGACTTGGCTTTGAAATTGGTAAAGTTGAGGTCAATTCCCTTTTTCTTTTATATGAGGGCTTGATCTGGCTCTTTATTTGAGTGTGATAATAATACAATTTCATTGACACCAACAGAATTAGAATCGGGGGGACAAAAGGAGGCAATTACATCGAGGAAAAGGTTAGCGTGATCAAGTGGGATATGGAGGTTAGTGTCATCATCCTAAAGTATGGGAAGTCCAGGTTCGCTGTCATGTATCGCGGGATTCCTCTGGGTCAGGTCACAGTTCTCGGGTTCTAATGTCACACCCCAAACCCAAATTCCATACTAATAATTTCTTATTATAATAATTAGATCATAATATTGAGCCCATTGGAAATATAATTCATTTATCAATATTTTTCTACATAATGTGCACAATGAACATACTATTATTCATATTCCATACTGAAATCAATATCAGAGTCGTAATTAAGCAGACATACAATAACGTGATTAACTATAATCAACTCAATCCATGCTAAATTTATATATACAACATGTGAGTGTATTAAAATCTTCAGTGTGACAAGGTTAAAATCCCTATATTTAAACCCCAGCTCTTCCAACGGTGCAACTCTCAAAGTTACCGATTATATAGTATCCTAGATGGCAGCGTACGAAATTGAAATTGTTAAAATATAAACCGTAAGCATTAAGCTTAGTGATGTACTCCTTCCCTGCAATGGAATAACAATTCTATATCGAATATGTGGATATAAAATCCGAACAATCCTGCCCATTGGCAATAACAAATCCTGGATCATAAGATCCAAATAATTCTGCCCATTGGCAATAACAAATCCTGGATTATAAGACCCATATAATTCTGCCCATTGGCGATAACAAATAATGGATCATAAGATCCAAATAATTCTGCCCATTGGCAATAACAAATCATGGATCATAAGATCTAAATAATTCTTCCCATTGGCAACAACAAATCATGGATCATAAGACCCAAACAATCCTAGATATTTTAATATCCAAAAAAATCCTGAATACTGAAGTATTCAAACAAATCCTGCTCTTAGAGCTATATTCATATATCTATATATATGAAACAATCATAAGTACACTCACCTTGACAATTTAATTGGCTTTTCCCTTGCCTTTATCCGGTATTTGTTCAATCATCTCTTCTTCCTTTCCTATAATTCTTACGATATTAGTATCATCATAAGAATATCAATAATCCAAATAATGATTTAAACATAATTCAATCCATAAGCATCACATGATTCCATTCAAATCATTTATCACAAGTGAAGTTCCATCCAAATCCATGTTAATATATTTAACATATCCAAATCATAGACCAAATATAAATTTATTTATTCTTGGTAATTCAATCCTTGTCATATTATTATTCTAATACAAAAGATGGTACATCATTTCAAGTCTCTTAGAGCAACATATGCCCATTTCTTTACCACATAGCAAATCTGCCCTATAGGCTCTTTTATCGTTCATTCAACTTCCAAGAATTTTCATAATTTTTATACATCATAAATTTATATGATATTTCACCTAACATCAGTAAACATATTGAACAATACTATATTAAAATTTCATAATTTTCAGAGTTCATTTGCTATGTTAAGTAAGACATCAAACATATGGTATGCATACTTTCACCCTTGGGGCAGATTTCATACCCGAACTTCAAACTCTCACCAAAGACTCATTTATTGGTATTTTGACATGATTTTAGGTTATGTCATACATATATGAGTACAGGTTAATATTCAATTGGAATCAATCAATTCTAGTAAGTATACAAAAATATATGCCAGTTTGAATAAACAAGGTTCCCAAATAAAATAATTTCAAGGGTTTACACATTCAAGTTTGCTTAAACTTGCATCTATCCATAATTACACATCAAGACATGGAAATTCAGTAAAAAAATTATAATTTAAATAATTTAAATAAGTAATACAAAAAAAATAAACAAGATTTATGGATGGAAATACCTTAGGGGCTTTTACGTAATTCTTCTATGAATTTTTCTTCAATTTCTCCTCACACTTTCTTCCTAAACTTCAAAACTCTCTTTCCTTAGGTTAAAACTCTTCCATGGCTGAAATATGCTGAAGGAAGAGCTTAATTCAAGGGTTTTAAGTCGTCATAAGGCCACCCCCTCTTGGTCCAATCAAAATATAACATGTGGCATTATATAAAACAAAATATCATTTAAGGCTAAATGACTACTTTACCCCCTGTTCGTAAAAAGACAATATCTTCCCACTCGGATGTCCATTCGATGAATCGTTTGTTTTGTTATAAAAATAACTCAAATATAAAAAAATATCTAGTTTACACCATAACTTCATTGTTATTTCATAAAGGTCAAAACTAGCCTCCAACAGGAACATTCCTACTGAAACTTTAAAATTTCACATTTGTAACTAATTCGATATTTCATATTTTATGAAGGTAGGATTAGACTAAACATAAATAATTAACATTATATATACTAATAACATATTATCCATATCACACAAGCTAATCATGATTTAAATATAATTTATCATAATTATATTCGGGTAGTCACATCTACCAACCGGCCCACACTGTCAGACCGTTCGCCAGCATCCGTCGATCGGGTTAACCTTTTACATGTTGACGTTGTTGATTTGATTAAGGATGCATCGCTCAATGATAAATTTGGATGCGTTTTGCGTTTCAGATTTTGATTTATTTGGTAGCTTGGTCTGTTTTTCATATCCACAATTTATACATGGACGATTTCCATGGATAAAAAAAGGACAATTACATATCTATATCAACTATGTGTGAAATTTTTTCCTGGTTGTTCCAAATTTCTAATTTAAACTAAAATTTCAATATTTACGTTTTAGTTTTTTTAATATGAACATATTTTTATGAACTCTTCGGTCATAAGGAAAAAAAATTATGAGAATGTGGTAATGATGAATAATAGTATGTATTTTCATGATTCAATTTTTTATTTTTTGGGTTTATTCATATTTATGGTAGTAATTTGATTTTGTTTTGATTTGTGGCTTCAAATTGATTTGTTAATTTGAAGGGAGGTGGTGTTATCTGGAAAATAAGGTTCTTCAATCAGAAGTTATATTGGAGTTTGATAATCTTTAGCAAAATTTGAATCGGTGACTCTAAAACAATTGAGAATTGAAAAGGAACACTAGAATCAGAAGGCCAAAATTAAATGGCTTTAGGGGGGTGATTGAAATTCATCCTTTTTTATGTTTCAATAAAGCAAAAAAGGAGAAAGATTCATATTCATCAATTAAAGAATTCAAATGACCAAGGGATATTCAATTGAGAAGGCATAAAGCAGGAGGAAGTGAATTTTTTCAAAGCTCAGTTTGAAGTATCTGAAAAGTCTGTTACTCATGATTTCATTGAGATAATTGATCCAGTTATTTCCATAGCAGATAATGTGTATTTGAAGTCTGATCCTTCTTTCGAGGAAGTTAAGAATGTTGTGTTCTATACGGATGATGATTCTTCTCCAAATCCAGATGGATTGAATTAAATGTTTGACAAAAATTATTGGGATATACAAAGTTTTAATTTATATATTTTAGTATAAATGTGGGACATCCATCGTTGTTGTGATGATGCGATTAAGTGTTCATTTGATCCACCACCCGAGGTCGGGCTTATCAAACCTATCCTTGGGTTCGATCCAGCAAGCATACAAACACGTATCCCGTGCATCGTGTGGGTTTTCATCTAGTTAAAAATATAATGCATGCACTTATCGAGATATAATGCATACATGCACTTAAAAATATAATGAAATGATAATATGTGTTAGATAAGATGCGCATATGAATCAAAAGTATAATATAGAGAAATAAAGTATGGAAAATGATAAAAATGAAAAGTTAGGACTCGAGTCTTAGATTTTATCCCAAGATGCCCACGTGAAGTCCACATGGTTCGCATGCAACACGAGGATGGGGTTTATTCCATAAATTCACATGGGGATTTTATTATATGTGTGTGTGTAAAAAAGGTATTTTAGTTTTGAGAAAATGTAGTGAAGAATCCCGTTTGGAATTTATAGGTGTAACCCTATTTTTCTTGTTTCGGGTTTTTTTATAGAAAATATATTATGTGAAATACTACTAATAAAGGATTGGATATTAATATGTTTATGATTTAAAGTAAAAGCTAAATTAAGAACTTATATAACTAATGAAAAAATAAAGAAATTTAAAGAGAGAGAAGAATGTTTGGACCTTCTTTGGAGACTTGGAGATTGATCTTGATTGTTGATGAGTTTCCATGCAAGTGGGCGGGGAATGTAGGGGGATTTTGCTAAATTGGGTGTAAAAGTGATGGAAATGAAAGGTGGAGAGAAGTTTCAAACAAGGAAACTTCACTGACTTTTGAAGAGTGTTGTTGAGATCACTGAAGTTAATGTTTCTAAGGTGACTTTCAAAGTGAGATCATGATCCCCTTATATAGGGTCAGGGGACTATCGATCGGCATTGTACTTGTCCTGCCTATCAACAGGTAATCCTAGACAAACTACCGATAGGAAAGGAAATGGACATGTCAATTGGCAGTCTGATGCATATTTTCTGAAAAATGATTATAAAATACAATTCGTAAGTCCAAATCGTGCACGGGGCACACCGTTGGAAAATTTATTCAGAGACCTTTTGAGAATCATTTGGGCCGCTCCTGGGTTCGGGAGGTAACCTTGGGTCAAACGACGCTCAAAATGCGCGACAGTCCTTTGGACAAGAGATTGTCAGAGAAAAATGAATCGTTCGTCCGAACCGTAAGGCGGATTCATGCACGGGATGAAGTTTTGTAAAGGGTATTTAGATACCTTCGAAGATTCATTCAGTCTCATTTGGTTCAGAGAGTTTACCTTGGTCAAACGTGCCTCGGAAGCACCTGGTGACCCTTCGAAGTAAAATGGGTCGTTCGTCTGTACCGTAAAGATGATTTGCACAGGGGCATACCGTTGAAAAGGGTATTTAGTGACCTTCTAACATTCATCCAGTCTCGTTCAAGACGAAGAGTTTACGGGAGTCAAACGGAGTCCGAGAGCACCCGGTGGCCTCCGGATCAATTTTCGGGGAAAAACGGATCGTTCATCCGAACGGTAAGGCCGATTTGAGCACGGGGTGGACTGTTGGAAAGGGAATTCAGAGCCCATCAAATTTTTATTGAGCTTTTTCGGATGAGGAAGTTGATTGGGGTCAAAACGGGGTCCGTGAGTGTGCGGTGGTCTCCAGATCGATTTTCGGTTGTAAAATGGACATTTCGTCCAAATCGTAAGGTCGATTCGCGCACGGGGCAAACCGTTGGAAAGGGGATTTAGAGACCTTCATAGATTCATTGAATCTTCGCTCAGATGAGAAAGTTGACCGGAGTCAAATGGGGTCCGGGGGCTCCTGGTGGCCTCTAGATCGGTACTCATAGTATGACCCAGGGTTCTATGGTGAATGGGGAAGTGCTAGGGACCTAAGGGGAGTCTTAGGAGGGTACTAGAATGTGATGTCTACATGTATTTGTAGATATTCTACCCCCTCCCCCCAAAAAAAATTTTACTTATTTATACTTACACTTTTATAAAAGAAAATATATGTATTTTTTTAAAAAATGGTTGTGGGGGCTTGAACCCCACCCACCCACACACACACACACACACACACATACACATTTACCTCTACGCATATTATATATGTATATATTATGGAAAAAAATTATTTATTTCGTTGAAAAAATTTTGAATTCCTTTTAATATGTATAGTTTTCCACGATATATGTGTCTATAGTAGTTGATTTGCATGAAATAAGTGTCGAATACCATGAACTAAGTGTCGATTTGCATGAAATTGGTGTAATGTCTAATTATTTTCAAAAAATGGGGTTAAGTCAAATATCTTATTATCAACCTGGGGTTTTGTTAATATAATTCATAATAATATCACAAATTTTCTGCATATTCACTTCCTTTTTTTCCAAAAGAAATATAATAAGATAAATTTTATAACCAATAACATTTCCTTAAATAAAATAGGCCAAATTATGTTTTAATAACCCAAATTCTAAGTTTTTTCTCGTCAAATCAATTTCTTAAAATGAAGCGGTTCAAAGGTGCCCTATCCCATGCACACATGGCACATAGGGCCCACTCGAACTAAAAAAATGACAAAATTAGTTGTTATTTTTAATCTGAAATATTTTTAAGAATTAAATTTCAAATTCAGATAAAAAAATAAATAATCAATTAACCGCTACAAACCATGTGCTCATTTAATATCAATTATAAGCAAATGCATAGGTCCTCACGAAAATAAAGTTCCCCGTAGCATTCATAAGACAACTTTTTTTTGGTATAGAAGGGTAATACCGGGCCAGCTTACGCGTACCTTGGACTAATCTCTCCTCCCCGAACAAGGCTTTATATAACAAGTATTTAATTTCTGCGGTCCGTGGCATCAAGACGCAGCTGCCAAGTTTCTAACCCAGGTGCCTGGGTTTACAGCTACACCCTCGCTCTACCAACTTGGACAACCCTTGGGGTTTCCATATGACAACTTGAATGCAGAATATGTGAATTGTTTTACTGTCTGATGGAATCCTTCAATACCACCCTGAAAAAATGTTATTAAAAATAAATAAATAAAAGGTTCAGATTTAAAATTAAAATTATTGCCTTCATTTTTGGGAGAAAAAATTGTAATCCTTCAGCTTTGTGTCTACCCTTTTTGTATCACTTTATAAACCTACTTGGTGACAATTATTTTTGTGAGATAGCCTCAAAGAAATCGACCCCACCACCCAAGGAAAGAAAAGAGAGATAAACCTATTTTCTTTAATGAGAGAGAGAGAGAGAACACAACCTTTAGGCAAAATTAGTCTTATAATCTAATTATGTCATCCCTTCTTTTATTTTTTTATTTTTTTTCTTTTTATATGATTTAATGCGTTTGTATGAACTAACCATCCCCTTAATTTAAGTTTAAAAGGACTTGAAATTGTCTTGAAAAGGTATAAAAAGGAACTAGGACAAGGCGGCCCAATGGCACATTTTAAGTCTACAAATTCTCTTTCATTTTGTCTGACAGCTTCTCATGCACTTGAAAATGTTCTTGTATTTTAATGAACTTAATGGGGGTGTTGGTAAGTGAAGTGCATTTTTCGTAATTTTACATGTATGTATGAGAGACAAAGAGAGGAGCAATTGCATACTTTTTCAATTGAGTAATTCTAAGATTGATTTAGAATTTTGATTTATTTTGTGCAATACATTAACGTTTTGTGTATACATATGTTTGTATTTTGAATAATATTCGATTAATCGGACATGAGTCAATGCACGCGTTAGTATGTCGCGAAAAATATGTCGAAATTCTGAGTCGGGTATAATTAGTTTTTCAATTTTGTAAAAATATTATATAAATATCAATATTACCCTTCAAATATCCTAGTGATATTACCTATAAATCTATAACTGGTTAATCACCTAAATCAATTTTTTTTTGCTCTTTTAAGAAATTGATTTACCTAAAATATTCGAAGTGTGTTGAGAGACAAAGACATTATCATGTATGAACATTAAGGACGTGGGTGCCTTTGAGGGAAGTCAAATTAAGCTGCATCACTAGGGTTCATATATATGAGGACACAAATACATACAATCTTAGCAATATACTTTGGACAAAGTTATCCAAAATCTTTGATTCTGTCAAATTTTAAATTAAAAACGTGTACTAATCCATCCAGTTTTCTAAATAAACGAAGAACAGCGATCGCGTCAATGCGTGTTGCATATATATCTGTAGAAATGGAGAGGTTTCTTCCGTCAAGGAATTTTCAAAATGACTTGTTAAAGAGTGTGGGGACCTCTCTTCGAATTCTAAACCAGGTATGGAGAAATTCTGGTGAACAACCAAATTAATTGAATTTAGAATGTGATAATGGTATCCAATCAAATTCGTTCATGTTCTCCCTTAGTCCCAATCTAGAAGTTTACATTTGATTTTTGTATTTATTAAGAATAATACTAATAAATTATCGCTATCAACATATATTAGTTTTCATGACATTTGATCATTTCATTTTCGACTAAAAAAGAAAAAGGACTCATAATTCAGAACAACTTCAAATGTAATGGTAAACTTTTAATCGGGATGGAGAGAGAATTCCTTCATTTACCCTCAAATATGTATATCATCTTTGAGGGTAAATGAAGGGATTTTATTATGAAACTTGTTATAATATTCTCCCTCCATCTCGATTAAGAGTTTACCATTACATTTTAAGTTGTTATAGAGAATATATGTACAATTACTATTAAATTAGGGTAAATGAAGGAATTTTATTATGAAACTTGTTATAATATGCTCCCTCCATCCCGGATCTTTACATTTTAAGTTGTTATAGAGAATATATGTACAATTACTATTAAATTGTCGAAAGATATACATCTTTGAGGGTAAATGAAAGAATTTTATTATGAAACTTAGTGGAGACGATCTTCTCAACAGAAATACCATCCTCACCAAATTACATCAAAAAGTTCACCCATTTATCTCAATCACACTAAATTTTATAAAAAATCAATTAGAGTCCCAAAAGAAGGTTATGTTCGTTGTGTGTGGGGTGTGTGTGTGTGTTTATGTGTTGAAGGGTTTGACTCAATATTTGTATATTGTTGGGATATAAAGTACCGAGTGGAAAGTTAAAGCTTTGCAACACAGTATATAAGACTATGGGTCCCCTTCACCCACTGTCACTTGATTTTGGATTGGGTGCTCCAAAGATTAACATTGTATCAGAGTAGGTTATTCATAACCCAACGGCCCAAATGTTCTACATCACCCAATATATATATATATATATATGTACACGTGTTAAAATCAAGTGACGTTACACATGAGGGAGTGTGTCGAGATATAAAGTCCAACATATGAAAGTTAAAGTCTTGTTCTACATTATATAAGATTATATGGTCCCTCCATCCATTATCAATTGGTTTTGAATTGTATGCTTCAATTATTAACATATATATATATATACACACAGTGCTGCTCTTGTGCGGACCAGTCCGCATTTTAAGAATGCGGACCGGACATGTGTCACCTGGCAGTGAGCCCAGAAAAGAGAGAAAGTGTGCCGATAATTTTTAGGCTCATCGCCATGTAACACATGTCCGGTCCGCATTCTTAAAATGCGGACTGGTCCGCACAAGAGAAGTATTGTATATATATATATATATAATTCTTTTTATTCATATCATAGAAGAGTACATGTGACAACCTATGATGAGGTTCACAAGATAACCCATCTCACCAAAATAAAGGAAACTAAGGGGCCGTCTTTAGGCAAGGTATGACACCTCACATTACGCCACTTAATATCAGCTAAAAGATTCACTATAGGAACATCTTGGATCTAGTTACCTCATATATGGTCGATGTCCACAATATGGCACACCTCTACCTGGCAAGTCATCATTTGTGTGGTCCCCACACCCAAGGCGTAATTACAATGAAAAGAAAACAAGAAAAGATATGAATATTTTCTCCCTGCCCACCCCAAAACCCCATGAGCACTAACTCATCATTACCTAACTCACATTGAAGATTCAACGCTCTCCCTCTCTCTCACTCTTTTCACCAGCTACAAGTCACGTATGTTGTGGACCATTACCTCATCTCTCATCCTCCCGCTTATAAAGAGACTTATGGTTTCTCTTAAAAGGGCCAAGTATCAACTTTTGTTATGTTATGTTGTTGATATGAGGTTAAAGTAGTTTTAATTCATAAAGACAAATTTTCTTTTACTCAACTTCCTTTGGGCTCACATTTTAGTGATAGTGAAGTGCAAATCACGAGTAGGTTTATGCCACCGATTTATGGTTGAACCATGTAAATTCGTGTCTTTGTTATCTTTACACTCTTTTTAATCTTATTTTCCAATTGATTGCATATGTAGTATAGCGTACTTAATGCTTTATCTCTGTGTTTGTTGACTATTTAAGTTCATTCCAGTAATTATCTATCATCTAAATTCTAGCATCAATAATATTCATAAGAGAATTCCCAGATTTAGTATTGAAAGCACCAATGAAAGATAAATTATAATATTTTCTTCATGTGCATGTATATGGAAACCCATGACGAAGAACTTATGGATCGAAAAATAAGATCCACCTAAAATAGCAATTCAATTAAAGAAAATACATGGGAATAACAAAATAAAATTCATGTGGCACTGATGAACCGTATCAATACATATAAGAAGTTACAAAACTAAACAACTCTTTGGTTCTTACACACAAGAAAGGTTAATATTCTTTCAATAATAACTTCTTCATTCACAATGTTGAAAGGCTCACAAAAAACTTTAAAGAAATCTTCCACAATTAGTAATTGATTCTCTGGAAAGAAAATCTCACTCCCAAAAGAATTTTTCAAGAACCATCTTGAGGAATCCAGACTAAATAGGTTTCCACCCTAATTTTCTAAACTAATATACATGTCACATATATGAAGGCTCTAACTGATTGTGGTATCTTTTTTTGAACTTTAGATACCTTTCCATATGTTGAATACCAAAAGTGTAAAATCCTAAATGAAATAAATTGCAAATGAAGTATATAAATATAGTTTAAATGATTAAAAATTCTATTCAAAACCTAGAAGGAGCTTAAACTAATCAAGTTCATATCCCAATAGTCACTAAAGAGTTTTCCATACCTCCACCGATAATTATAGAATTATACAAAGTCTCCATCATCATCCCTAAACCCATTGTTAATTTTTTAGCAAAGATTAAGGCCTCCTAAAATATAACCATTGGCTTATTTTTAAACCACACAATAATAACTTTGCCATATTTATTATATTCATATTGTTTACTCATATAACTCTCATAATGGTCTTTTTAACATTATCCTTGCAAACATTCTTTTACCAATAACTAACCATCGATGTTAAAGGAACCCACATTTTCTTCCTCTTGAAAATAACAAGTTCTTTAATTTCCCTCTCATCTTCGTAATGCTTAGTTGTTTTCCTCCACCACTTCCCTTTAGAACTCATGCATGTTATCCCATTTCCACTAATAATACTACATCCCAATATGATATGTGTCCTCATTGGTTTGCTTCCTTATGAGTATTGCTACAATTTGATTGTCATATGAAAGAAAATTTCACCCACCATAACCTCTTTAAGGATTAAGGTTTCCACTCTTACCATAGTGCAAGCCCCGCTTGCTTACACCGTCCTTGCCAATACTAAACCTTATGTTATAAACTTTTAGACTTTTTATATTAACACACCCATTAAAATAAGTCTCATTTGTTGATCAAAACATGATATATGTCACATAATTTTTCCACTAACACATCATTACTCATAATATTTATTATTTCGATGATCCAAATTCTAAATTCTATTCCATCGGTAATAAAAATAGATCCCTCTTAGCATAATGGATGATGCACCTTTGTGTTTAACAAAACCTTGAAATGCACTCGTTAATTAAAGGTTTAATACATTATTTTAAGAATGCTTATATCAAATAAAGAAATTAGAGAAATATTGTTAGATAGTAATATTTAAAAGGAAGGGGATATTTGCAAAGACAAATGAAGTGTAAAACCCAAAATTCCATATCATAGAAAGTATAAAAATTAAGAGGGTTAATAAAGGTTTATGTGAAATAAGAACTCATATTGTGTATGCATCATCTTGGGAGAAAACGAAAATAA
The DNA here is from genome assembly GCA_949130495.1 of Sambucus nigra. NCBI lineage: Eukaryota > Viridiplantae > Streptophyta > Magnoliopsida > Dipsacales > Adoxaceae > Sambucus > Sambucus nigra. The sequence continues at coordinate 132,713,250 of OX422214.1, read as the reverse complement.
GAAATGTATACTGATAATTTATAAAGAGATAACAAAATGTATTTTGGAGTATATAACAAATCACATAAGTTATCTTATTTATAGGAAAGTTTACAAGGAAGTTATGATGTGAAAGGTATGGTGTGAAAGGATGTTTCTAACTAGAGTGTATAAGGTAAGACATTAGACTAAGCTAAGGTGGACAACTAGGGTGGAAACTAGTGTGGTTGTGATGACTTTAACACCCCACCCCACCCCTCTAAATTAAGGAGATAGAGAAGACATTAACTTAAGTTTGGAAAGTAAGTCCTGAAAACATCTCGGAGGATGAGCTTTGGTAAAGATATAAATAGTCTGATCAGATGAGGTGATTCAGATAGGTTTAACCGTGTCACGAAGAACCTATAGACGCACAAAATGACAGTCAATCTCGATATGTTTTGTGCGTTCATGGAACATGTCATTATGATCAATCTCAATAGCACTTTGATTACCACAACAGAAAATTGTTGGAGTGGATTGTGTTACGCCCATACCTATTGAGAGTGCATTATCTGGTGGAGTTAACCTATTAAATTCAGATGACAATCCACACCAAATTTTATTTTACTACCCCTAAAACATGCAACTATGTGATTCAAAACGTAAATCAAACCAAGTATGTAATGAAAAATAGAGTTTCTAGAAAAATATCCCCTCAGGGAAAAACCTTTTATTCACTTTATAAAATTTACAAAACACAACTTACAAATTTTATAAAGGAATCTACTATTATCCTCTCAAGAACCACAAGACCGCAGCCTTCCTTCAGCAATGATCCTCGCAAGAATCACAAGAACCTCAGTCCTCCGTCTTCAGCAGTGAATTATCTCTAGAATAACAAGTCAGTCATGGAGATGCCTTCCCCACAAAGGTTGTGTATGAAAGGTCACAAACTATAGGGTCTAAACTTGATTCACTTAAATATATCTTGGGAATGTGATTTGTGAATCAAAAAGGTATTCTAAACTCAAAAGGTTGAAAACTTTTGCTAAAGGTATCTAGAAACAGATCTGGAAAAATTCTCAATGAAAACAAACACAAAATGGGTATTTATAAGGTGAACGCAAATTTTGAGGCAGTGGCTTCGTTTGCATGACTTTTGAATCTTGTTTGAACGAGAATAGTAGGCTCGTTCTAAAGAGAATGGATCTCGTTCAAACGGCTAAGCAATCTCGTTTGAACGAAGTTCATATGACCTAAAATAGTATGCCATCATTCTATGTTCGATCGAAGTAAATTTCATACGAGACTTTGAATGAAACTAGAATCTCATTAGAGCGAGATTCCAATCTCGTTTGAACAAGATATGCACATTTTGAACATTTTTAAATAAAGCAAAACTGCATTAATTTTTAAATAAAAAATCATATTTACAGTTTTAATAAAAATAAACATCCCAAAATAAATTCAAGGAATAAATTTAAACTTAATATAAATAAACCTTCATAGTATAGAGATGCTTGAAATTTAGAGATGTTGGATCTTCGTACTTTGTGTCGACTTGAATCATACGATAAAGAGATCTTCCAAAAACTATACTTAGCCTAAGCTATGGGTACCTCGATTCATCACTTAGGCCCAGACGAGAAGCCCAGTCAAACGCGGCCCAAAGTCTAAAAAGGCCCCGCGCCTCAATCAACTTAGTTTTGACCCAGTAGTTCCTAAAATCTCTCTTCAGAGATATTCTAGGGATTGTGGGGTAACGTGGGGGAGTCCCACTCCTCCATTCTCTGAAATAACATGTATATTACAAACCCTCCGCCCGAGGAAAAGGGCATGCATTATTTTTCCTGTAAAACACTCCCCGGAGTAAAGAGAAATAATATTGAGAGCACCACCATGGACGTAGGCATTCTTACTGGACCACGTAAATTTTGTGTTGTGTGATTGTCATTCCTTATGTTCTTTATTCGTTCTGGTGATTGCTTTTTCTTGTTATTTTGTGATGAACTTATTTGTCACCACAATTGGCACCGTCTGTGGGAAATGTTTGTGTTCCTTTAAGAAAGCCCTCGCCAATAAAGAATTTGGAATGTATGGTCATAGTAGAAATGCCCCTTAAGTAGGGGATATCCAAGAGAAGCCTACCCCTCGCAGGATCAGATCCGAAGTTCGACATTCAGATCATAGGGCTCACCCAGAAAGGCAAGACTTAGAAGAAAGTCAAGGACCATCCAGGTCCACGCAGATCTCTAGGTTAATCGATGCCTATGAGGCCAGGATCCAAGAGCAAGGGTAGGACGCTCCCAAGAAAGAAGCTGAGAAAGCTCGCCTCAAAAGGAGATTGGAAAGGATGGAGAAAGAACTCCATTGTAGCACCAGGCGATGTCAATATCGCACTCCTAATCCTCAGGCGAGCAAGTCTCGCAGCCGAGGAAGCATCCCTAGACGTGGATGTGGCCATCCCCGATCCCCGCCGCGGAGGAAAAGGATCCTTCGAGTCCCGCGCATCCCTCTCGAGAGAGAGCTTCGGCCGGCGTCGTTTGAGATTGATGTAAAAAATGTAGAGAGATTCAGAGTCGCCAGTCTATTTTACTCAAAATAGACAAAAGAAAAAGTGGACCCGAAGGGTGGCATCCAAAGACATAATGGTGCGTGCGAAACCAAATGATTCGAGAAGGGTTCGGAGGCTTAGTTACGAATTGGAAAGGTGTTAGGCAACCATTCCGCCCTTTTGATCTCTCATGGATATTTGCTATTTTCCCTTATGTTTTCCCCCGTGATATGTGTGCATGTGTATATATAGAATGGAGGTAGGAATCCTCAACATGTATCATGGAAAAGATAAAGCGAGTCATCCGTAGGAAGATATAAGAATAATATTAGAAAATAAGATTTACACGATTACCCCTACGTTGATCGTTATAATGGAACGATAACGCATATGGAGTAATACGTTACTAAGAAAAAATATATAGAAGATAAGGAAAATGGATTTTAGAGAAGATAGAAGATAAGATAAAAAGTGAGAAAAAGGACTCAAGTCTCGGGTTTTACCCCGAGACGCCTACATAGCCAACAAAGGCATCAAAGTCCACGTAGTTCGCATACAAAATGAGGGGTGGGGTTTATCCCATAAATCCAAATGGGGGATCTCTTATTTGTGAGTGTGTGTGTGTGTAGAAAAAGTGTTTTAGTTGTGAGAAAAGTGTGGAAAAAATGTGAGAATTCCTATTTGGAATTTATGAGCAAACCCTTTTTTTCTTGTTTTGGGGGTTTTTTATTTATATGAAAATAAGAGATGTGCAATAATAATAAATAAAAATTATATTACGATGTGGGAAATGAGGTAATAAAAGTGCTAAGTAAGAAAACAAGTTATTGGGAATTTAAGAGAATTTAAGAGAGAGTTTGAGAAAGTTGGACCTTCTTGAAGATCTTGAGCTTGATCTTGAATGTTGGAGAATAGCCCTTGCACTTGGATGATGATGGATAGTGGATAATTCACCAAGTTTGATGAAAAGGATGATGAAAAGTGGAAGTAAAAAAGGGATTTGGAAGTTGAAATCACGCTGCCTTCGAGAGAGGTTTCTGGAATTCGTTCAGAGAGATTCTTCTCAGATCTGGGCTCCTCTTGCAAATGAGGTGAAGGCCTCCTTTTATAAGCCCAGGTAAGTTCCTATTGGCATATGCCTGTTCCTGCCTATCGGCACCTGCCTGCCGATAGGCAGGGTCTGGATCCTGCCAATTAGCAGTGCGCTTCATGCTTTTTCAGAAAATCGGCCACCGAGGGAAAACTGTTGGTCAGAATTATGTGCGGGGGATACCGTTGGAAAAGTAATTTAGAGACATTCGAAAGTCCTTTGGACCTCTCCTGGGTTCAGGAGTTGACTTTGGGTCAAATATGGCTCGGAAGTGTTTATCGGTCCATTGGACGGGGAATCGTTCGGACGCAAACGGATCGTTCGTTCGCATGGTAAGTCTGAATCACATAAGGGGTGGACCATTGGAAAGGTTAGGAGATTTAATTTGACATTCCAAAGATTTTGACTCAATTTGGATAGTTAACTTTGGTCAACCGGGCCTGAGAAGCATTCGGTGACCTCTCGGAGTCAAACGGATCGTTCATCCGCATAGAAAGTCAGAATTGTGCACAGGATGGACCGTTGGAAAGGGGATTTAGTGCCTTTCGAAGATTCATTCAGCCTTAGTTGAGTTGAAGAGTTGACATAGGTCAAATAGAGCTCGGGAGGGCCCTGTGGCCTCTTGGTTAGGTTTCAGACATAAACGGATCATTCGTCCTCATGGTAAGTCAGAATCGTGCACGGGGTAGACCATTGGAAAGGGTATTCAGTTCCCTTCAAAGATTCATTGAGTCTCGATCGAGATGAAGAGTTTGATTTTTAGGTCAAACTGAGACGGGGAGTGCTCGATGGCCTCCAGGTAAGTACTCGGGACATGACCTGGGTTTACAGTGATGAAGGGAGGTACTAGGGACCTAAGGAGAGTTAGGGGGTAACAGAATGGGGTGTCTACAGAGCCCCTCAATGGGTGAGTTTGGAACAAATGATGACCGTTGAATAGACACCACATGATGATTTTGAGGTAGTATGACCGATTCAGTGGGTCGAGGTAGATTCTGAGGACCTAAGGAGTGTGTTGGGGATGATCAATTCTGCGGATCAAAGATGAATCTGTGGGATTAAGTGATGAGGGTGACCAATTCTGCGGGTCAAAGACAATTCTGCCGGACTAGGGTGGAGGTCTAATAATCGAGGTCAATTTTGACCTAGAGAATGGTGACGATCGAGGATCGGGGTCAATTCTGACCCAACTCAGGTGACGATCCAAGATCGAGGTCAATTCTAACCTAAAAAGTGGTGATGATCGAGGACTGGGGTCAATTCTGACCCAACTCAGGTGAAGATCCAAGACCGGGATCAATTCTGACCCAAGAGTGGTGACGACCGAGGACCGATGTCAATTCTGACCTAACTCAGGTGACGTTCCAAGACCGGGGTCAATTCTGACCTAACTCAGGTGACGATCTAAGATCGGAGCCAATTTTGACCCAAGAATGGTGACGATCGAGGACCGAGGTTAATTCTGACTTAACTCAGGTGACGATCCAAGATCGAGGCCAATTCTGACCCAATAGTGGTGACGACCGAGGACTGAGGTCAATTCTGACTTAACTCAGGTGACGATCCAAGATCGAGGCCAATTTTGACCCAAGAGTGGTGACGATCGAGGACCGAGGTCAATTTTGACCTAACTCAGGTGACGATCCAAGACCAGGGCCAATTCTGACCCAAGAGTGGTGATGACCGAGGGCCGAGGTCAATTCTGACCTAACTCAAGTGACGATCCAAGACCGGGGCCAATTCTGACCCAAAAGTGGTGACGATCGAGGACCGAGGTCAATTCTGACCTAACTCAGGTGACGATCCAAGACCGAGGCCAATTCTAACCCAAAAGTGGTGACGATCGAGGATCAAGGTCAATTCTGACCTAACTCAAGTGACGATCCAAGACCAAGGCCAATTTGACCCAAAAGTAGATAAAGATTGGAATTCGATTCTGCTGGAGAAAGAGCTTTATGATTTTGATCTGAGATAGGGAGCTGATAGCTGGGGAAGCTTTTAGGAGACCTCGCAGGGGGAAACAACCTATTTTGGGTGCTGTAGGAGAATTCCGCTAGGGGAAGTGATCAGGTGATCCGGAGATTTACCGGGAGGAGTTTCACTTGGTTTTTGAGGATTTCGCTGGGGAAAGAGGGGTTCTGCTCAAGGGAAAGCAAAATTTTCTTGGTGAAAATGTTTAAAATCCATCCTGGGATTTTTAGGAATTTTTCAAGGATTTTTCAGGGCTTTCTAGTATTTTTTGGGAATTTTTGTACGAAATTTAAGGTGGGGTGCCGGTCGGCATGGGGTGAGAGGTGCCATTCGGCAGTGGCATGAACTTTTACGCTACCTCGGGAAGGTGAGGAGTCAGTGCCGATCGGTATGGTAGGGGGAGGTGCCGATCGGCATGGCGCTTGGCATCCTATAAAAAGGGGGCGAATCCCTTCATTTTTCCACAGCTTCTTTTGCTTTCTCTCTCTCTGTGATTCTTTTACAAATCGTTCTAGTGTTCCGATCTTCAAGAAATGACCACTTTTGTGAGCACTACAGTCCACCGGGAGTGGTTGACCGTTGATGACTGGGCGAATGTGGATTAGAGGGATAGGGTGCCCCTTGCTTTGGGGAGTGAGAACTCCTTTGATGCGTTTGAGCCTGTTGCGGATGAGCGGACCTTGCTGCGGGAGCCATCGCATCATCGCTCTTCGAGAGTGATTCTTGGTGGTTATGTAAGTAACCTGACCTTTGGCATTCCTTTCTTTTTGGGTGATTTTTCTTTCTTTCTGGACTCTTGATGAGATTTTTCCTTTTCCAAGTCTGATATTTCCTTGAAGAACATGCGTGCCCGCGGGACGATGGGGTTCAAGGATGTCTGGGGGCATCTCCCACCTGTGGTACACTGGGTGGTCTCATCAGCGGGTTTTGGGAGGTTGGCATCGGCGCTGGATAAGACGCCTCGTTCGACAGCGATCTTGTGCTCTTTGGGAGAGAGGTGGTGGGACACTACCCATACCTTTCATTTCGGCTTCAGGGAGATGACTGTGACTCCCATAGATGTGCAGCAGCTGTTGGGGCTGGATTGTGATGGAGAGAAGATAGAGGTGGATCGCTCTTTATGGGTGAGACCGGAGGCAGTGCATGCGGCACTTGGTAATGTGAGGAGGATTATTTCTGGAGATTCTATTCGGTTGTCCCTGCTGAAGGACATTCTGCTGAGCAGGGTGATTGATGTGGAGGACGGGCTGCAAGTGAGGCAGATGGCCCAATTATTTCTTCTGCTGGTGATGGGAGGTTTCATGGTGGCGTCGAGCGGCGACATCGTCCATTTGTGGTTTTTGCCGTACTTGAGGATGTTATCGAACATTCCTTTCTATGATTGGGGGAGTCTGACCTTGGCGACCCTTTACTCTTCTTTGGATGCATTCAGTCGGTGTTGTCGGCAGACCTTTACTGGGGCCACGTACCTTCTTGAGGTATTCTTTAATTTGCGCATTTCTTTTCATGCATTCGCATTTTTCTTTCATGTATTCGCATTTTCCTTATGCGTCTCATTTCGTTTGCAAATTCAGACGTGGTTCTATGAGGTGATTGGGTGCAACACCCCACTAATCGGTTTAAAGGATAACACTATTGGGGACTTCTGTCGATTGTATCGATGGCGTAAGGCCAATCGACAGTTGAAGGGATCTCTCTCCTTGGAGGCGGTGCGTCAGGTCTTGAATGACCTAACCAGTGGTAGGGTAAGACTTTTTACATTTCAGTTTTGGTTTTTTCACCTTCTGATCTTATATTGATTATGCTCGCTTGGATATTTTCAGGTGACCTTTTATCCCTGGGGGACAGCTATTCAGGATGAGGGGGAGACCGGGGTGAACGCGCGGATGAGGCGTTTGCTGGCGCATGAGTTCGGCCATTCCTGGTACCTCGGGTAGAGGGTGATTCGTCAGATAGCTGAGGAGGAGGTGGTGGTGCCACCCACACAGCCTCCTACGTCTATGAGACGAGAGCGACTGCTGCCAGAGGATGAGAGGATCGTGGAGATGATTGGCGAGTCCTACCTTCTATACATCGATACGGCCGCGCCGTATGACTATATGGACTTCATAATGAGCTGGTTGATGGCGCCCAGCATATATGATAGTTTCCCTTCCTTCCCGCGGGTTCGAGTCGAGCGACGGGATCTTCCCATAGCGGTGCTGGTCCGTTGACATCTGTGGCGGCAGCGACCTCGGAGGTCCCTTTTGTGCGATTGCATACCCCTTCGTACAACATTCGGCGAGCCGATGGAGGGATGGTGCCTATGTTGCACCGTCCTCATGCGATGGATCCAGAGGAGTTGGGTTTGACAGAGGAGATCCTTCGACCTGCGGTATACTTTTTTGTTCCTCTCTTTCTTTTCTGTTTTGGTCATTTTTACTTTGATACTGATTTTTACTTTTCTTGCAGCAACTTTTCTTGAAGAGTCCTCTCCGGGTGTCGACCACTTGGCTCAGGGACATCAGGGACTGGATATCTTCGGCGACTGCCCATATTCGGGACGCAGTTCCTGTTCCTTCTTACTTGGTGCCGTTCACCTCGTCCGGAGAGGACTCTGGCTCGGGTAGTGGTGGTGCATCATCTCCCCGTAGGGGGAGAGATCAGATCGCAGGGGTGGAAGCTCTTGAGAGAGAGAGAGAGAGAGAGAGAGAGAGAGAGAGAATGTGGGTTCGGGCTGAGTCCCGTTGTTTTTGCCTTTTCTTTTTATTTCCTACAAAATTGATATAACACATAACACAAATATATACAATGCGATGGAGTTTTTTATTATCTTTTATTTATGATGAATGAAATGCACATGCGCTTTTTACTTTGTTGCTGAGACCGTAAAAAGGAATATTTTTGGAATTTTTTGAAGGAAAGTTTTTTATTAAAAAGGGGAGATTATATAAGGAGAAAAAGGGATTTTGAAATTCTGTTGAGAATATCAATTTATTTCTATTGAGTTTTCTGATTTGTCAAAAGAGGAAAAAAGGAAATTTCCAAAAATGAGGGTTGTCGATCGGCAAGCACCCTGACCTTCCTATCGGCAGTTCATTCTAGTCCCATCAATTGAAAGCTTTGATTGGTACCCTCTTCAGCCTTTGGTACCTTGTGGGGTAGGATTCCCTCCGATTTTAACAGGGATTATGTCCCTTGTGAGGGTTTTTAAGTATAAAAAGGGGTAAGGGTGAAGTGTTTTCATCACACCTTTGCGTTTTTACCCACTTGCCCATTATAATTTAGCTTTGTAAGATGGCTCTCCCTGGTAGCACCGAGTTTTCTAACTACCTCGAAGCCTTGGAAGCAATGTGCTCTTATAATATCGACTATGATGCTTTCAACATGCGTCGAGTCTCCCTGTGGCGCAATCGGCCTTTTGAGTGGAACGTGATAATGACGGCGGTACAATTCTGGTACCCTGAAGACCATGTATTCCGCTTTGGGTTGGAAGAATTTTGTCCTACCTACGAGGAATTTTCTTCCATACTGGGTGTAAATCCCAGGGTTTCAGCGGCTTTGCCCGAATTTTCCCGTTCTCCCAGGGATTTTTTGGCTGGGCTTCTTCGTATTTCACCTTCGACGACCAGATCATTGGTTGTTGGAGGAATGATCTCCCTCCTGGAAGTGCTGCAGTCCGTGCATTTGTGGGAAGTAGGTGATGCTGGCTATACTGGAGCCGTTGTTTTAGGCTTGGTTTTAAAATTGTTGCTGGTGACTGGGGAAATGCTGGTGGACCCGCAACTTGCAGCCATTACTTCATGGATATCATACCGTCGTAATCCTGCGGTGGTGATACTGGCGGAGACCCTGAATGGTCTGAATGCCTGAAGAGAAGGTCGTTCTGACTTTTTGAGGGATAGCCCTGTGATGTTGTTCATGTGGTTGTCTGAAAGATTCCGCTTGGCGACTCCTCCAGAGTATCCCTTGTTGGTCGTACCCAACTTTTTTTCACGCTATTTCATCAGCGTTGGCATGTATGTTGAGAACTGGGAGAATTGGCTTATAGAGTATGGGGCTCGTGGGCTGTATTGGTCAGTGCCTTGGTGGGGATAGTTGCAGCCAGTTCTGGAGCTAGGAGAGTATTCATATGTGCGGTTGGTTGGTCTCAGACAGACCTCTTTTTATTTCCCTTGGCGTCTTTTGCACCAATTTGGTTGGGCGCAGGTCGTGCCCCCTTGGACCTCGAATTTCTTTTCAGTAAAAGATTTGACTGAGCGCCTGTGTTTGTTGCTTGGATCTCTGTGGGAAAGTCGGTGTCCATTGACCCGTCCCTCTCAGTTTGTTGGGGAGATTTGGCATGTCCCCAAAGATTATATGAAGTGGTTGTGGAAGAAGGTAGTCAGCAAGATGTTGGCAGTGGAGACTGGACAGAGATGGTTTGTTTTATCTAACACCATAGAAGGGGGTGTTGTGGTATTTTCAAAGATGGTTAAGGCTCATCGATCCATGGAATGTCTACGGCATTCTATTCAGGCAGGGGAAATTTGGGGACCTTAGGATGTAGATGATGAGGGTGCAGGCTCCTCTGGTGGCTGTGGGTAGGACTCTTGGGGAGTTTATTTGTGTAACAGATGTGGGGATTTTAGTTAGCTTTTATGGTAATGGGGAAGGGAGTTATCCGTTCCTTTTTCTTGTGTAATCCGTGCTGAATTTTCTTATTAATGAAATAAACAAGTTTCTGATCATCCAGCTGTGCCTCTCGATGAATTTTGCATTTTGAATTATCTATACTGATCGCTAAGGCATACATAATCCTTTTGTTCAAGTATTTTAGAATGAACCGCCGTTCTCGGAGGTAAGAAAAGAATAGTATTTTGTGATAAAGAAAGGGTCGCACTCATGTGAGGTGTATGAGCTGCCTACGTACCTCTGGGGGTTTTGAAAAGTTTTAAAATAGTTATTTTGTAGAGGATCAGGCCCACGTAGTTCTGAGTAGAGGGAAATGAAGAGTTTTCTTTTTCTTTTTTCTTTTTTAGAATAGAAAGGGGATGAGAAGAGTCGTAGCGCGCCAAGATTTTAGACTTAGGGGTAGAATTTCTTGAGTCGGTCCAGGTTCACCGGACGAGCCATCTCTTCCCCATCTAGGTCAGTGAGCATGGCGGCACCGCCGAATAAGATTTTCTACACAATGTAGGGGCCTCTCCGATTGGGCTTGAACTTCCCTCTGGGGTCCCAGATGGCTTGTATTATCTCCTTGAGGGCTAAGTCTCCCTCTCGGACACCGCGGTCTTTGACTCTGTTATTGAATGATCGCGCTATTCGGCGATGGTACCCTTGTATGTGGTATAGTGCTTTTAACCTTCTTTCAGCTAGGAGGGCTAGCTCATCGAGACGACTTTGGCACCAGTCCTCTTCACTAACCTTACTTTCGAGCATGATGCGTAGCGAGGGTATTTCCAGCTCCATAGGTAGGACGGCTTCCATGCCGTAGACCAGGGAGTAAGGGGTAGCCCCAGTAGAGGTTCGGATTGAGGTTCGATAGCCCCAGAGGGCGTATGGGATCCGATCAGCCCAATCTCTACAACTTTTGGTCATCTTGCTGATGATAGATTTGAGGTTCTTGTTGGCGGCTTCAAATGCACCATTGGTCTGAGGTCGGTAGGGAGAAGATTTGTGTCTCTAAATCTTATACTCGTTGACTACTTTTATAACTTCTGCTTCGAAATGCAACCCGTTATCTGATACCAGCTCGTACGGGACCCCATATTGGCAGATGATATTTTTCTTGAGGAATTTGGCCACTTTCTTAGCATTCAATACTGCATATGATTCAGCTTTGACCCATTTGATGAAGTAATCAATGGCAACCAAGATGAACTCATGTCCATTTGAAGCCTTTGGTGTAACCTTCCCTATGATGTCGATACCCCATGTGGAGAACGGCCAGGGAGAGGTCATGTTGTGTAACTCTCGCGGAGGCAAGTGTTGAAGATTGGAGAATTGTTGGCATTTGAGGCATCTCCGGACATAGGCGGTGCAATCCTGGATCATGGTGGTTCAGTAGTAGCCCTGTTGGATGATCTTCCTGGCGAGCATGTGACCATTCATGTGGGGTCCGCACTCACTGTTGTGGATCTTCTTCATTATTTTTTCAATCTCATCCCCTATGATAAAGTGTAAATGAGTTCCATCGAAGTTCCTCTTGAGTAGGGCTTTATGACAGATAATGTACTGGGCGGCCAGTCTTCGGAGGGTTATTCGATCTTTCTTGTTGGAACCCTCGGGATACCTACCATGTTTGAGGAGGCACCAGATATCATAGTACTAGCAATCGACTAGTTCGGGATCTTTGGTGGAGACAAGCTCAATATGGTAGCAATGGGTCGGTTTGTCTTGCTTTTGAACTAGGAAGGGGGTCATTGTTGTTCCCATAGGCATGTCGACCATGGAGGTCGAGGTAGGGAGAGCATAGGCTAGGTTATTCTTTGCTCGGGGTAGGTAATGGAAGGTGATATCTCAAAATCGAGAGGCTAACTCTTCTAGTTGGGCATGGAAGGGTTGGAGCTTTTCATCCTTGACTTTCCACTTTCTGAGCACTTGACCGATGATGAGGGCAGAATCCCCGTAGACATCAAGGTACTGAATACCTTTCTTGAGAGTGACTTTGAGGCCCACTGTGCATGCCTCGTATTTCGTCATGTTATTGGTGCAAGGGAAATCCAATTTTATGGCGATGGGAGTGTGGGAGTCATCTGGGGCGATCAGAAGTATCCCAATGCCATATCCCTTTTTGTTGGCAGCGCCGTCAAAGAACATTTTCCATCGAAGGCGGTCTTGAGTGGTGCAGATGATATTTTCATCTGGGAATTCGGATATTCGAACATCTGCTTCATCTATGGGGTAATCAACGAGGTAATCATAGATGGCTCCTCCTTTAACAGCTTTCTGTGTGACGTACACAATATCGAACTTGGTTAGGAGCATCAACCATCGGGCCATTCGACTGGATAGGGCGAGTTTCTCAAGCAGGTATTTGATGGGATCCATTAAGGATACAGGTTTGATGGGGAAGGCGAGCATGTAGTGTCACAATTTTTGGGTGACCCAGACAAGTGCGACACATGCCTTTTCTAAAGCGATGTAGTTGACCTCGTACCCGACTAAGTTGCGACTGGCATAATATATGGCTCTTTCTTTACGGGAGTCTTCAAGATATTGGGCTAACAAAACCCCAGTTGGAGTGTCGATTATGGTTAGGTAAAGGAGCAGAGGGAGACCAGACTGTGGTGGCATGAGAACTGGAGGTTGGATCAGATATTGTTTGATTCGGTCAAAAGTTTCTTGGCAGGCCTCATTCCAAACCTTGGTTGAATCCTTTCGGAGGAACTTGAAGATTGGTTCACAAATGGAGGTTAGCTGGCTGATATACTATAATTTCCCAAGAAAACCTCGGACTTCTTTCTTTGTTCTTGGTGGTGGCATCTCAAGTATGGCCTTCAACTTGGTAGGATCTGCTACTATCCCCGTTTCGCTGACCATGAATCCTAAGAGTTTTCCCTTTGTAATGCCGAAGACACATTTCTGTGGATTAAGTCGCATCTGATACCGTCGCAGTCGTTCGAAGAACTTCCAGAGAGCGGGAACATGACCTTTTCTAGTTTTTGATTTGATAATCATATCATCCACATAAACCTCGACCTCTTTGTGAATCAGATCGTGCAGGATGGTTGTGGCAGCCCTTTGGTAAGTAGCCCGAGCATTCTTGAGATCGAATGGCATAACGGTGTAGCAAAAGGTTCCCCATGGGGTGATGAATATGGTTTTTTCTTGGTGGTCGGGGTGCATCTCGATCTAGTTGTATCTGGCAAAACCCATCGATGAATGACTTGAGAGTATGATTGGCTATGTTGTTCACGATCATGTCAATATTGGGTAGCGGATAATAATCCTTTGGAGAAGATTTATTTAAATCTCGGTAATCCACACACATTCAAACCTTCCCTCCTAATTTCGGAACAGGTACAATGTTGGCTAGCCATGTGGGATATTAGATCACCCGAATGAAACCCACGTTCAACTGTTTGTCCACCTCTTCTTTGACCTTGAGCGACCATTCGGTGCGGAGTTTTCTCAATTTTTGTTTAACTGGCTTGTAATCCGAGAGATTGGGGATCTCGTGCTGAGCTATTTCAAGATCAATGTTGGGCATATCATCATAGGACCATGCGAATACATCCACGAACTCCTTCAGTAATTCTTCGAGTTGTGCGCGCTCATGCTCGTCAAAGGTGGCCCCTATCCTAATCTCGTGCAGTTGGTTACTAGAACTGAGATTAATAACAACAGTCTCTTCTTTATTAACTTGAACGCGATTATGTTGTTTATTATTAACCTTATTTAGATCAGTTAAGAATTGTTCATTTGCAAAATCATCATCATCAAAAGTTTGATTAGAATCCAAGCAGTTAATGTAAGGCACAGCAAGATACTCAAAATCTTCATTTATTTCATTGATAGGAAAAACAGCATTGAGAAACTCATCAAAAGAGGTCTCGATTACATTTAAGCAAGGATAGACAACAGAAGAAGAAATAGGATAAACATTAGGGTTAGGGGAGATTTCAAGAGGTAGAACTGGCGCAGCATGCCAGTTGAGGAGGGGTGTATCAGCAGCTTTAATCAGACGGGATGGGTCCATTGATGTAGTGCTTGAATGAATCATGAAGAGTGCCAGCCCCAGTGTCTGCAAGTTGAAGGAATCTTCGGAATCACTTTCCTCAGTCTCTTTGGTATCTTTGATGAGCGGTTTCATGCAGTGTGGGAAACTTTCGACCCCTGGGTAGCTATCTTGGAAAAAGATCTCCATTCCAGGTTTCATCTTCTTGTCTGTCTAGTCATACCATGGTTATGGAAAATTGCAAAAGGGGAAGTCCTCGCCTTTTTTAATGAATCATCCATTTAAGGAGTCTCCTGAAATAGTTCGGATGCAGTCTAATCTTCTCTTTGGTCGAGACTGGCGGATCATCTGAGCTCTCGTTCTGATGGTTGATACCCCAAGCCACAAGGAGGAAAAGCTTTCTTCAGTTCGATGGGCTCAAGTATCCCTTGTTTCTTTTGTCCTAACCCCAGTCTGGGCATGAAGTGCATATTTCTGAACATCTGAATCACATTAACATTTCCATGAGGGTCATATTCTGGACAAACCCTTTCTTTAAAATCGTCCCATGCCGGGAGTAGGAGTGGCTCAACCCAAAATCTTGATAAGAGCTATCATTTGACTCGTGCTGTATCTCAAGAATTGGACTGCTGGCGTTTTCACCCTTGGCATTTTCGTCGTCTCCCAAAATGGTGATGGCTCGCCCTTCGGTGAAGAACTTCAATTTCTAATGGAGTGAGGAAGAGACACCCTTGATATTGTGGAGCCAGGGTCGTTCTAGCAATAGGTTGAAATAAGACGGGATGTCTATGAATTGGAATTCAACGATAGGGTTTATAGAGCCAACCCCTATTACAAGTTTTATGGATCCCATCACCTCTCGACGGGTATTATCGTAGGCATGTACAGCGGTGAAGGTTGGAGAGAGGTCGCTTTCTTTCACGCCTAAACACTTGAAGGTTCTCAGAGGGAAAACGTTCAAGGCGGATTCGTTATCGACAAGGGAGAGTGGCACGGCCTTTCCCATAACTTCGACGGAGATGTTGAGTGCATGATTGTGATTCGGCCCAATTCTGGGGATTTCTTCTTCAGAAAATGATAGCATTCGGGTAGAGGTCAAGGATCCGACCAGATTTACCGCTTCTTATGGTGTAGTAGATGGAGGAACTATGGGTCCAGTGAGCAGCTTGATTAAAGCATTTCTGTGCAGCTGGGAAGACATAAAAAGCCCCCATAGAGTGATGTTAGCATGAGTTTTCTTCAGTTGATCGAGGATTTTGCTCTCCTCGATGGTCATCTCTGGCATAAGAAGGTCTTCAACGCCCTTCCCCTTATCATTTACTGGTAGTGAGCTTGGAAACTCGTAATGTCTCCCTGATCTGGTCATGTGATTTACTGAAGAAGGGAAGAACATGAATCCCATTTCCTCATCAATCTCAGGCCGTTCTGCCACTCTGTTTATTTCTTCGAGGAGTTCCTCAAATGATATCATTCCACATATGTTAGCTACTGGGCCAGCACTTCCTGAAGCTTGTTCTTTACTCGAATCTTTGCATTCTTCCCCCCATCCGATGGTAACAATTCTTTCTTTCCATGTAAAGTCGATGCATTCCAAAACTTCAATGACTTCTTTATACAGGTCTTCCCATTCTGTGGGGATATGTGTGATTAAAGGGAACAAGCGCCCTTGTAGCTTCAAAGTGGCAAGTAAACCGGTGATACTACAAATGCTGTTGGTTTGCTCGAATAATTTTGTCATAATCTGGACAACATTATCCAGGCTGACTTCATCGGTTGGTACCACCCATTTCTCAAAATCTCAATCCCATTTCTGTGCTTCAAAGAATAGTGTACTGAATTTCTGGCAATCGATGACCAACTGTGAGGGCAATTTCAGCCCGAACTCTAGGAGTTGGTTTAACACCTCTGAAAATTCCATACTTCCATTTTCAGAACGGGTATGGACAGCGATGCATGCTCTGGTAAGGAGTGATAGTGCCTGATCACTAAGGCTAGTAGGGTGTAGGAGGAAATATGGGAAAATTTGAAGAGGTTTAGGAGAGTATATGGGTATGATTTGAGTTGAGGGATCAAAATCTGGGTTTTCTTCTAAGAAGATGGAATTGGTATGATTTGGAAGTGGATTGTGAGTAGTGTTTGGCTTAGGATTGACTAGTGTGGCGATGGTACCCCGGTCAAAGAGATCTTGAATTATGTTTCGAAGGTGAAAGCATTGGTCGGTGGTATGGACAGCTATTTGGTGTAAGGCGCAATGAGCATCAGTCTTAAAATTTCTTGGGAGTGGATTTGGCAATGGACGTGGATCCAAGGGTTTGATAAGGTTTTGGCTTAACAGGGCTTGGTAAACTTTGGAGAGGGGAGCATGGAGCTCAGTGTATTCCCTTCGGATGGGGGTAGGGCGGCTTTCTGGTCCCCATGATGTGGTTGGTTGAGAGATATTGTTGATGGTTGAAACTGTAGCACTGGCAGGCTTGTCATACTTTCTAGGGGTGAACTGTCCGGACACCTTTTTCGATTCCATCTCTGTTTTAATGAGACTTTCCTTGATTTCCACTCCAGCCTCTCTGAGAGCTCAGAAGTGGGGATAGTATTATCCTCCCATCGTTGCTCGGACATGGGGCAAGAAATTCTTCTTCACTATATTGACTTTCTCTTCCTCGGACGACCGATTGGTCATGGAAACTGCTTGCTCCCTCCACCGAGTTATGAAGTTACTGACTGATTCTCTAGGATTCTATTTGAGCAGCTCTACATCACGACGGGTGACCTCAAGCTCTCCGTTGTATTTATACTGCGACATGAATTCTCAGGCTATATCATCCCAACTGCGGATTTTGGATTCCTCAAGAGATAAAAACCATCGGAGGGCACTATCCTTCAAAGTTTGCTGAAACAATTGGGCCATCACCTCCTCATAAGCCCCTATTAGAGTCATGGAACGATGGTAACTACGAAGATGAATAATCGAGGGCCCACTCCCTTCGAATTTCTCGATATTTGGCATCCTGAACTTCTCGGGTAACCTCTCTTTAGGATAAGGAGACATGTGGGTGTAGTCCATGTAATTCCTAGAGATCCTGACTTGGTCAAACTTCTTGGTGAGCATCTTGAGATCCCCTTTGACTTTATTTAACTCCTCCTCCTTTGGATCAGCGACCACAGACAGGTTAGCCATAGGCTGGGCAATGTTTGGCATTGGAAGCTGGGCAGGCGACGGCCCATTAGCAGAATTGGCACGTAGAGCGTGTTGATATTCTTTCGGAACCCAAATAGGCTCGAGTGGACCCATAGCACGAGGGAACAGTGCCTCAAGCTCTTGAGGAATAGGAACCTAGTTTCTTTACATCTCTCGAACCTCGGTTTGGAGGTTGTCAATCTTGAACACGAGCTGAGTTAGGACTGTCGTCAGATCCGGTTGTATGATTGGTACTTGATCTGTATTTTCCATGGAAAGTGGATGGATTTCGGACTCAAAAGAAGTAGTAAAGGAACAGATGTAACTGTGGGGTGATTTAACTGAAGATCGAAGCCAATAGGGAACCAGGCCAAGGTCTTGCAATCGACCTGAGAAGGCGTAGGATGAGATTTATTTTGAGAAAAAAGGAAGAACCATTTTTGGATTTTTGATAAAGAAGGGAGAAATGTTTTTAAATTTTTGATAAATAAGGGAGAAATGTTTTTGGATACGGGACTCAGCATGATTATTATGATTATTATGTTCTCACTTGTATTTAATTCTCCTAAATGCAATACCGGACGGGACCCGAGCCTGGAAAAGTGGGGTTTTTAATATATGCGTAGCTACGAATGGACTTATAACCAGGCTCACGGACAGAGTCCCATTTTAAAAATGAGCAAAAATTGGGCGACAAATCGACCCGGAATTTTGACAGAGTTTCGAGTTGAAACCGGCAATCTAAAGTGCATGTCCTAGGTTTGACACCTATATGCGGGTATGCAGTTGGTTGGGTGAATCGGCTTGGGTTCCCCTCTTTGGCGTGACTTCCACGATATACGTCTTGCTCTTGCGGGTAATCGGTACGTGTGGACAAGCCATTTGATATACCTGAGTGTACGTGAATTGCCTCACCATATACCTCGTGGCGACGGTACGTGTGAGAGCGAATTGGATATACTTGACGTACGTGAACGAATTCCATGCGATATACCTCCCGTCATGACTTCGGTCAAGCGGTACGACGTGGGGGAATCGTTCGATATACGTCGAAGGTACTTGGCCAATGGAAAGTGATCATCATATCGCTTAGGCTAACTGCGACCTGTCGGATCAGCGCCCATCACTAAGTGACCCTCCAGTTACTGGGTAAAATTTGGTCAATAGCAATGCTCTTTGGTGATGTTGTGTGAATCATGCATGATTCCCTTATTAGTATCTTATGATGAGAATGCCTTTCTTGATTATGCCAAACTGGGAGAAAAGTACAAGTACCCCAAAAGGTACACCAAGTATGGATATGTGATGCGTGCAACATGGGGATATACGTGATCCTAGGTGCACGTGGTGTGAGGTGTACATGGATAAATTTCTCCAAGTGTGTGAATATAAGCATAAGCATGGAATACACATGGAAAAGGGGAACATGTAGATATGGGGGGAAACATAAACAAATATAGCATCCATGCAAATAGAGTCAAGCCCATAAACAAACACATATCCCCAGCAGAGTCGCCACTGTGGCCATCGCCGATCCCCACCGCGGAGGAAAAGGATCCTTCAGGTCCCGTGCGTCCCTCTCGGGAGAGCGCTTCGGCCGGCGTTGTTTGAGATGTGATGTAAAAAATATAGAGAGATTCAGAGTCACCAATCTATTTTACTCAAAATAGAAAAAAGAAAAAGGGGAAGCCACCTCGAAGGGTGGCATCCAAAGACATACTGGTGCGTGCGAAACCAAATGATTCGAGAAGGGTTCGGAGGCTTAGTTACGAAATGGGAAGGTGTTAGGCACCCATTCCGCCCTTTCGGTCTCTCATGGATATTTGTTATTTTCCCTTATGTTTCCCCCCGTGATATGTGTGTATGTGTATATATAGAATGGAGGTAGGAATCCTCGATTTGTATCATGGAAAAGATAAAGCGAGTCATCCGTAGGAAGATATAAGAATAATATTAGAAAATAAAATTTACACGATTACCCCTACGCTGATCGTTATAATGGAACGATAACGCATATGGAGTAATACGTTACTAAGAACAAATATATAGAATATAAGGAAAATGGATTTAGAGAAGATAGAATATAAGATAAAAAGTGAGAAAAAGGACTCGAGTCTCGGGTTTTACCCCGAGACGCCTACGTAGCCAGGCATCAAAGTCCACGTAGTTCGCATACAAAATGAGAGGTGGGGTTTATCCCATAAATCCAAATGGGGATCTCTTATTTGTGAGTGTGTGTGTGTGTGTGTGTTTGTGTGTGTGTGTGTGTAGAAAAAGTGTTTTAGTTATGAGAAAAGTGTGAAAAAATTGTGAGAATCCCTATTTGGAATTTATGAGCAAACCCTCTTTCTCATGTTTTTTGGGTTTTTTATTTATATGAAAATAAGAGATGTGCAATAATACTAAATAAAACGTATATTAGGATGTGGGAAATGAGGTAATAAAAGCGCTAAGTAAGAAAACAAGTTATTGGGAATTTAAGAGAATTTAAGAGAGTTTGAGAAAGTTGGACCTTTTTGAAGATCTTGAGCTTGATCTTGAAGGTTGGAGAGCAGCCCTTGCACTTGGATGATGATGGAGAGTGGATAATTCACCAAGTATGATGAAAAGGATGATGAAGAGTGGAAGTAAAAAAAGGATTTGGAAGTTAAAATCACGCTGCCTTCGAGAGAGGTTTCTGGGATTCGTTCAGAGAGATTTTTATCAGATCTTGGATCCTCTTGCAAATGAGGTGAAGGCCTCCTTTTATAGGCCCAGGTAAGTGTCGATCGGCATATGCCTGTTCCTGCCTATCGACAACTCCCTGTCGATAGGCGAGGTCTGGAACCTGCCAATCGGCAGTGTGCTTCACGCGTCGAGGGCAAATCGTTGGTTAGAATTGCGTACGGGGCATACCGTTGGAAAGTTAATTCAGATACCTTCAAAAGTCCTTTGGATCGCTCCTGGGTTCGGGAGTTGACTTTGGGTCAAATATGTCTCCGAAGCGTTTGTCGGTCCATTGGACGGGGAATCATTCGGACGCAAATGGATCGTTCGTCCGCATGGTAAGTTCGAATAATGCACGGGGCAGACCATTGGAAAGGTTAGGAGATGTACTTCGACATTCCAAAGAGTTTGACCCGGTTTGGATAGTTGACTTTGGTCAACCGGGCCCGAGAATCATTCGGTGACCTCTTGGAGTCAAACGGATCGTTCGTCCGCATGAAAAGTCAGAATTGCGCTCGGGATGGACCATTGGAAAGGGGATTCATTGCCCTTCAAAGATTCATTCAGTCTCAGTCGAGCTGTAGAGTTAACATAGGTCAAACAGAGGTCGGGATCTCTCGGTGGCCTCTAGGTCAGGTTTCAGATGCAAACGGATCGTTCGTTCGTATGGTAAGTCAGAATCGCGCACGGGGTGGACTGTTGGAAAGGGTATTCAGTTCCCTTCGAAGATTCATTGAGTCTCGGTCGAGACGAAGAGTTTAACTTTTGGGTCAAACTGAGTCGGGGAGTGCCCGATGGCGTCCAAGTCAGTACTCGGGACATGACCTGGTTTTACAGTGATGAAGGGAGGTACTAGGGACCTAAGGAGAGTTAGGGGGTAACAGAATGGGGTGTCTACAGTGGATTTTAGAGATTAGAGGAACACAGGTCGGATGATAACTTACTCTAGCAACAGCAACTTGCTCATCGTTATAGGAGTCCAGCTCGAGGAGACGTTGACATAAGAAATTTAGTCCAAAGGAAAATGGACCAGCACCCAGCACATTGGGGTGCCAGATTGGCTAGAGAGCTAGCCAGGCGAGCTCTCAAGACCCAGATGAAATCCCCTTTCTCAAGGGAGATAGAGGAAGAAGAATCCCCCAAGAAGTTCGTAATTCCTAGATTCAAGAACTATGATGGAAAGACTGAACATATCGATCATGTTAGGCAATACAGGCAGGCCCTGACTCTCTGGAACCACAGGGACGCACTAACGTATTGGATCTTTCCTTCGAGCTTGCACGATGTGGCCCAGAAGTGGTTCGAAAGACTCCCTCACAGATCTATCAGGAGCTTCGAGTCCCTGGCAGAGCTCTTCACAGCTCGCTTCATCACCAGCAGCTCCCATCCGAAGAGGATGGATGCCTTATGAACAATGAAGAAAATGCCTCAAGAAAGCCTCAGGGACTATACGAAAAGATATTGGGAACTGTTCAATGAGATCGAAGACTGCTCGAAGTAAGTCACCGTGGCATCCTTTAAAATTTTACTACCCAGTTTCTGCCACCTGTACCAATCCCTCACTAAGAAGTAGGCCACAACCATTGATGACCTAATGGCTCGTATCGAAAAGTACGCCAAAGTCGAGGATGTAACCCTCCTTAGTGCAGGGGTAAATGGTGGCGATAAGTCCGTCGACAAGAGTGGCGATAAATCTGAGAACCAAAAGAAAGGAAATAAGAATGGGGGCAAAGGTGGTCCCAAAAACGGGAATAAAAATGATGCTTCGAAAGCATTTCAGGCAGTGAACACTATCTTTAAGGAACCAATCTACAAGATCCTATCAAAGATTAAGGATGAACCATTCGTCAAATGGCCTAAAAAGATGGGAAGAGATTGCTCGAAAAGGAACAACGCACTACGATGTTCTTTCCACAAAGAGGATGGGCACAAAATCGAGTATTGCAAGGCTCTCAAATCTCACCTTGAAGAGTTGGCCCAAACTGGGCATTTGAATGAATTTGTGGAGAAGAAGACAGAGAAGGTCATTGCCAATAGAGACCCGAGGCCCGACAATGTGCTTGAGGAGGATGTTGGCTATGAGTTCACAGTAATTCATGGGGCATCGGACCTAGGGAAAATTCAAGGAAATTCAGCTCGGATGGAAGTGAAAAATCTTACGGCGGTAATGCAAGCTTTTCAAATCGATCCAGTAAAACCACAGGCAGGAAAGCATCGACGAGCAGATGACGTCGACCACAGCAAACACATTGTGTTCAGAGATGAAGAATTAGTGGGAGTAAGAACCCCCCATCATGACGCCTTGATCATTACACTCAGGATAGCAAACTATGATGTCGACAAGTTGCTCATCGACCAGGGAAGCTCATCCGAAGTAATGTATCTCGACCTGTTCAGGGAATTAAAGTTAAGCGTCGGTGACTTGAAGGAAGCCACTGTCCCTCTAGTTGGCTTCGCTGGAAAAGTGACTATCCCTTTGGAAAAGATCATATTGCCAATGAGGACAGGAAGTGTCTCCAAGATGATCGAGTTTCTGGTAGTCTACATTAACTCACCCTACCAGGCTATCCTCGACAGAGGATGGATACATGCGATGAAGGTCGTTCCCTCTACCTACCATCAGAAACTCAAGTACGTGACTGAGCGAGTAGTGATGGAGATCCACGGAGATCAAGAGATAGCAAGAAGGTGCTTTATAGTATCCATCCGCCCAAAACTAGAGAAGAATGTCCAGAAGGCCAAAGAGAAGGTTGAGGAACAATAAGGTTTGACACCTTCAAAATAGCAGTTAAGGTATGAAAGACCTGGAGTGGAGGAGACCAGTCTCCTCCCCTATGAGCGGGCCATTGAAAACCTGGAGGAGGTCGCAGCCGGTGGCAGCAAAAAAAATAGGATGTTCTTAATTGGAGCCTCTCTCACAGATCGAGAGAAAAAGGAATTGACGGTACTTTTAGGAAAAATTTGGATGTTTTCACGTGGGAACCTTACGAGCTACCTGGAATTGACCCCAGTGTGGTTTGTCATCGGTTACACGTCGACCCGACTTTCAGGCCTATCGCGCAAAAGGCACGGCGAACTTCACTTAAGAATGCCAAGGTTGTAAAGAAGGAAGTGGAGATGCTGTTGGATGCAGGATCCATACGGGAAGTACAATTCCCTAAATGTCTATCCAACCCAGTAGTGGTTTCGAAGAGCAATGGAAAATGGAGAGTTTGCATCGACTTCACTGGCCTTAACAGGGCATGCCCTAAGGACAGTTTCCCTCTCTCGAAGATCGACCAGTTGGTGGATGCCACGGCAGCTCATGAAAGAATGAGTTTCCTAAACGCGTACTCGGGGTACCACTAGATTCCTCTATACGTACCAGACCAAGACAAGACAACGTTCATCACCACCGTCGGATTATATTGTTACAAAGTTATGCCCTTTGGGGTCAAAAATGCAGGAGCAACCTACCAGCGGCTGGTCACCAAAATGTTTAAAGACCGAATGGGAGATACCATGGAAGTCTACATCGACAATATTCTCGTCAAAAATCATCACAAATAAGACCACCTCTCGAACCCATCAAGGACCTTCGAAATCCTCAGGAAATACCGAATGAAACTCAACGTGAGCAAGTGTTCCTTCGGTGTCCAGTCATGAAAATTTCTCGGGTACTTAGTTAGCGAGAGAGGCATTGAGGCCAACCTGGACCAGATTAATGCAATCAATAAGGTACATCCCCCCCCCCCCGTATGATAATAGATATACAAAAGCTCACAGTCATGCTCGCCACCTTGAATCGGTTCATCTCGAAGTCATCCGACAAGTGCCAGCCATTCTTCCAGCTATTGAAGAAAAGAAAAATAGTAGAGTGGAACTAAGATTACTCAAGAGCATTAGAGGATCTCAAAGCTTATCTCAGCACACCACCCTTGCTTGTAATACCTCAAGAGAACGATTCCCTATACCTATACCTTGCAGTCTCCAGTCGCGTTGTCAGTTCTGCACTGGTATGCGAAAGAACGTGAATCCAGCACCCGATCTACTACGCGAGAAAGACCCTCTTGGACGTCGAGCAGCAATACCTACCATTGGAAAATCTCTCCTTTGCACTAGTTGTAGCCTCGATCAAACTGAAGCACTACTTCGAAGCTCACTCTATCATCGTCCACACATCACACCCACTTAAATCAGTCCTGCAAAAAGCGGATCTGTCTGGCAGACTATCAAAGTGGTCGATCGAGCATAGGCGATTTGACATCTAGTTTCAACTAAGGAATGCAATCAAGGGGTAGGTCCTCGCCGACTTCATCGTGAAATTTTACAGGAGAAAATCCTTGCGACCAATTTCAATCCGTGGGTCAAAGGGAAGATCACTCGGCACAAGGTGTTTGGCGACTGTTTGTTGATGGAGCCTCCAACTCCAAGGGGGCAGGAGTAGGCATTGTGCTCGTTACCCCGGAAGATACAATCCTCCAGCAAGGAATCAGGCTTGGATTTGAAGCCTCCAACAACGAAGCAGAGTATGAAGCATTAATAGCAGGCCTGCAAAAGGCACAGACGTTGGGGGCAAAGCAACTCGAGGTGTTCGACGACTCGCAATTGGTCTCCAATCAGATACTTGGGGACTTCAACGCGAGGGATGAGAGAATGGCATCTACTAGCCCTAGCAAAGAAATTAATGTCTAACTTTAATCAAATCAGTGTCCAGTAGTTTCCCAGAGGACAAAATAGTCATGGTGACGCCCTAGTGGCCTTGAGCTCAGTAATCAACTCTAACTTAAAAAAAATAATCCCTATCGACTCCCTCGCCCAGCCGAGCATCAACCAGAGCAACGAACTGCCAGACATGGGCCATGTTCTCCAAATTGAATCATCACCTAGTTGGATGAACCCCCTAAGGGACTATTTGAAAGATGATGCTCTACCAGACAATAAGAAGGTCGCCCATCAGATAAGAGTCAAAGTTGCCCGCTTTCACTTATCTCCTGAGGGAAAGCTGTATAAAAGATCTTTCACCGGCCCTTACCTCTAATGTGTCCACCCGAAGGACGTCGAGAAAGTTCTGCACGAGCTTCATAAGGGAATCTGTGGGAGCCATATTGGGGGTAGATCGCTAGCTTTCCAAGTAATAAAGGAAGGCTAATGGTGTCCATACATGCAGAAAGATTCTGGGATATATGCTCGCAAGTGCGAGAAATGTCAACTACATTCTCCTATGGTCCACCAACTTACAAGAGAACTAAAATCACTTACTATACCCTGGCCTTTCGCCCAATGGGGAATGGACATTGTCGGGCCTCTTCCTATCGCTACCGATAATCTCCAGTATCTGTTGATCGCGATAGACTACTTCACTAAATGGATTGAGGCAGAGCCTCTGGCAAACATTAGAGACGTGGATATAACGAGATTCATATGGAAGAACATAATTACTTGCTTTGGGATCCCCACGACCATCATTACTGACAACGAAACACAGTTCGAAAGTGGCCCCTTCCAGAGTTTCTACAACGACCACGGGATCAGGCACCATTTCAGCTCGGTGGCATATCCCTAGAGAAACGGATAAGCTGAAGCTTCAAATAAAACAGTAATTGATGGATTGAAGAAGCGTTTGGAGCAAGCCAGAGGGTCATGGGTGAGTGAGCTACCGCATATCCTATGGGCTTATCGCACTACCCCAAGGCAAGTAACTAGGGAAACACCATTCGCACTAACATATGGTATGGAGGTAGTCATCCCCTTAGAAGTTGGCCTCCCCACCATAAGGTCCACCCTGGTCGAACAAGGCCAGAATGATGAAGCATTACACACTGAACTTGACCTAGATGACTTGGGCCGAGAATTAGCTCTAGTGAAACTACTTGGCTATCAGCAATATCTAGCATAGCACTATAACAAGAAGGTCAACCCAAGGGCATTCCAAGTTGGGGACTATGTCCTAAGGAAAGTTCTTGGCAGAGCAGTAAAATCATCAGACGGCAAGCTAGGTCCAAACTGGGAGAGACCATTCAAGGTGACAAGAGACAACCTGTAAGGATCCCATCACTTAGAAACGCTGAAAGGCATGGAGATACCCCGAGCTTGGAACACAGCCAATGTAAAGAAATTCTACTTCTAGTTTTTTATGTTTGTCATTTATTACACTGTTAAAATTGTCAATTCATTGCTTTTTGGTTGATAAAATATTATTTGACAGTGGCATTTTATGAAGTGTTAACTTTGTATTTATAACTTGCACACCTTTTCCAAGCGACAGGCATCCTACTCAACATATAAAAGTAGGGTGTAACTCTCCTCAGGTTTTCATTGTTAAACACAAACAACCTCCTAGCATTGCCCCTAGTAATATATGAAGCCCCACAGAGGACCCTTAGGCAGCTCGGCCAAATCAAATTGGCCATCAAACGATATTTGTCTTAAAAAACCTACTTGAATAGAACATCTAACACCAGGTGTGTCCTTTCCATTGCCACACTTAGGCCTAAGGGAGTGTGACGACATGACCTAAAAGGTAAAGTAGGTCAGAATGGTATCCCATAAGCATACTGGACTGGAAGGATATTAATGCAATAAAATAACTCTACCCATATCAAATCTAGTCGGCTACGAAGAGTCAAAGATAACCAAATAAGAAATCAATGAAGTAAAAAATACACAACAAACGTTTAGTCGACAAATCGCCCAAAACATAGCCATTTTATTACTTCACGGCATTTACAACAGAGTTACATTGAATTAATTAAGTAAATCCTATTGGGTATTAGGCCTCCGAGCAAGGTAATCAGCTACTTGCGCTCTTCGGCCATCGTCTGGGTGAGAAGCTAACTCCAACTCAACTTCATTAGCATTTGGCTCCAGTAGCTGCCTGGGGATAGCATCTATGGGGACCCACTGGTCGTCCCTCCTGAAAGGGTTAGGCATCAGATTTGAAGGAGAGATCTCATGATTATACCAGAGCACTAAGTTCCTCAGGACCTTCATCTCCCTGAGAGCATTCAACCGTCCCCTAATAAAGGATAGCTCTTCGCCCTCTGCCAACCTCATCGGAGCATCTGTCCAACCCTGATTATAACCATCAGCCCGCACTCACCGAGGACCTTTCTTAAATAGATGCCTCAGCATCGTAACATATCTTTGGAGCCCAGCAGCTATCAAGTATGCTCAACAAACATCTCCTCAAAGCTCTTCAACCTCTATAGCTTTACCCCTATTATCTGTACCAGGTCGCAAACCAGTCGATGAAGAGGAAACTTGTAAAACTTGAGGTTCAACGCTCGGTGCATGCTCTCTGAGTCGCGACAACTCCCTCCTCAGAGCTTCATTCTCCTGTTGAAGAACTTCTTCGACTTGATTGATCTCGGAGGCATCCAGAAGTTTATCTCTCAGGGCATTCACTTCTTCTTGAACAGAATTGACAACCATTTCCATCTCCTGAAGTCTATCCTTCAGTTTGGCAATAAGCTCGGACCGATACTTAAAGCTCTTACTCCTCGACCTAAGGGATTTTCAAATCCTTATAAAGGCTTGGCAAACTTAGGTACTAGTATTAGGACCAAGAATCCTTCCCAGTTGAGAGGTAGCGGATATATATTCATCAACATCAATCATCTACATACCATATAAGCATTAAAGGATGAAATCAGTACGAAGAAGGGAACAAAACTTCATTCCATTAATAAAGAGTTCATAATACATTATCGAAAGGAAAGAACAAACAAAGTAAAAATACAAAGAGTTCCCTAGAACAAGGTAGTTGGAAACCTCAGTTTGTTCCGAGGTCGTTGGTTTTTTTCCCTTGTCTATAGTGGCAGGGACACCTCCCTCAGATGGAGAAATTAAAATCCCCTGATCATAAGGATCACCAGCAGGGATGGTCTAGGCAGCGGGAACACCTTCGTCGGTGACAGAAGTAGGTGCCTCATCCACTACAGGCTTAGGCCCAGGATCATGCTCGTCAAATAGTAGGGAGTCAATATCCACCTCAAAATCCAGGAGAGCCTTGTTCCAACCCTTTTTGAAGTTCAGTCGACTGATATAGCCAATCTGAACATTAATATCCTCATATGCAGCGGCCCATCCAGCGTTGTACGAGCTTTTCTTAAGGGTGGTTCCCTCAGATTCCACCTTCTTCACCTATTTCGTAAGCACCTGATTCTCCTCGACCACGGCCAATTTTCTCGAGCAGACCAAGTCATAAGACTGCCTCAATTCTCCAAGCTCCTTGATCGCCGCCTCCTTTGCCCGATTGGCTTTAGACAGAGCAAGATCGAACGACTTCTGGGTAGTATTGGCAGCCTTGAAGTTGGCCTCCAGCTCGGCATTCTTATTCCCCAGATCAGCATTCCTCTTCACCAGCTCATCTCGATCGTGGAAGAGGACACTAAAATCGGTCACAAACTACAGAAAAGAGAAATATTAGCGAGAGAAATATTGAACAAAATATTGTGAGAATGGAGAAAAAAAATTAGACTTACCAAGGCCAGCCTCTGACTCGCCTGCAGGGCTAACTGGTCAGTCCTCATCGCCTTCTAACGATCGGTGGGCAAAATGGCTCTTTCAAGCAATGCAGTAACCAACTGAGGAGACAGGGCCACAGAAGCCCCTTTGGGAAAAGAGGACACGGCCACCAGAGCTTACCCCACCTTCGTCCTCACTTCCTCTCTCCTCCTCTTTTCTTTTCTATCTTTCCTCTCCCTCTCAACTCTCTTCCTCTCCTCCACCTTCTTCTTCTCCTCAACCTTCTTCTTATCTTCCTCTCTCTTCCTCTCCTTCTCTCTCGCTAGATCCTCCTATTTGTTCTTCTTCTCTAGATCATGGCCAGCAGATTGAAAACCAGTGGCAACGTCCCCGCCACTAGACTTTTACTTCTTCGATCGACGAGAGAGAAGCACATCATCATCATCATCATCGTCGTCTCGGATCAAATTCTTTCTGAGAGGATCCATGTCTTCCTTGCTAGAACTACTTGATTCACCTGAAGACTCTTGAGCCTGTGAACCCTCTCTCAAACTTGAAGATTCTTCACTACTGGAGCTCTCCTCACAGGAATTACCCTTGACCCCGCACCTATCAGTGCCCTCGCTCTCCTCAGAACTTCTCTCCTGCTAGTCCAATTAAATTGGGTCAGCAGCAACCTCTTTTAAGACGTCTAGCTCAGGGATGCTATCCATAGGTCATGCAATAAAGCTAGATCCAATGTTCTTATATTCCAGGAGGAACGTCGCTGATCAAGGATGCTCGCCGTCATCCAAAACTTCCCTAATTTTCCAGGCTTTAATCAGCTCATCCACACGAATATCGCAAAGATCCATTTCTAAATTCTTCATCTTTTTTGCAAAAAGAAAGGGAAAATGATATGAGAAAAACCATGCATAAAATAGAAGGTCCATGAGCAGAAAAGGACTAAGCTTACCTATGTACTCCTCCCCATAAAAGGGAATCACAAATCTCCCAGACCTCGACCCTTCAGCATAGGGAGGAAACTACCAATTTCTAACAATAAAACCCTCATACCAGTAGTCCTTATGGGAATCAGGTAGATTTACTACCAATACCCTATCAGGACTCCTAGCCTTGAGGTACAAAAGACCAGAGCTTGTTCGTAAAAAAGAATAATAGAAGCAGATTTCAGCAAGCCCTAAATTGGTGCCATAAAGCTAATTTATTCTATGTACACCATTGACAATCTTCCAGACATTGGGCGAGCACTTTGCAGGGATTATATTGAAATAACCAAAAAAGTGCAAAAATAAATTGTTTGGGAGAAAAGTAAGACCCCCTGGGACAATAAGAGGACATGAATCCAGTGATCATCCTCAACTTCTCTAACACTACGAGGGATGGGGGCACATTCAATGTCCACCCAATCTGGAATGTTATAGTACTTCCTAAATTCAGTAACCGGTTTATTGCCTATTTTCGTCATTGAAAAAGAAAAACTCTAGTGACAAATATGAAGAAATCTCAGCAGAGGAAGCAGAGAAAATAAATGAAAAAGACTTACGAAGTAAAGGTCAGCTTGGGACGAGATAAGGTCACAAGAAGGGACGATGGGAAGACACGAAAAAAGCTTGAAAATAGAAGATGAAACCTAGGAGCAAGAAGAACTACAGAGGAAGCTTTGAAAAATCGAGAGAATGCGAAAAGATATGAAAAGTGACGATTCAAGAAATGACCTCTCTAAAAGGATTTAAACCTTTCTAATCATGATGCACCAGAAACAAGGCAATTTTCCGCTGAAGTCAGTTTGGAAAGGGCGCTTCAGTTCAAAAGTATGATACGAATCACAGAAGTGCCATTGTAACTAATCATTTAAAATTATTGAGCCCAAATTGTGACCCAAAAATTTTAGGGGCAATTGTAGGTACCTCGATTCATCACTTGGGCCCAGACGAGAAGCCCAGTCAAATGCGGCCCAAAGTCTGAAAAGGCCCCGCACCTCAATCAACTAAGTTTTAACCCAGTAGTTCCTAAAATCTCTCTTCAGAGATATTCTAGGGATTGTGGGCTAACATGGGGGAGTCCCACTCCTCCACTCTCCGAAATAACACGTATATTACAAACCCTCGACCCGGGTCAAAGGGCATGAATTATTTTTCCTTTAAAACACCCTCCGGAGTAAAGAGAAATGATATTGATAGCACCACCGTGGACGTAGGCATTCTTACTGAACCACGTAAATTTTGTGTTGTGTGATTATCATTCCTTACATTCTTTATTTGTTCTGGTGATTGCCTTTTCTTGTTATTTTGTGTTGAACTTAATTGTCACCATGTAAGCTATGAGAAAATTATCCTCTTATAAATCTCCCCCTTTTTGTCTATTTTGGTACAAACATAAAACCGAAATCCAAATTACAAATAAATCCCCTAAGACAAATATAATATCCTAATATCCTCCTAAACCCTAAAATAGATCGGAACAAGAATAATGATGTCTTCAAAATCTCCACTTCTTCTTGGTCTTCTCTTGGGCACTTTGTCTTCATTGCATGTAATCCAAATATGATCTTCTAAGATTATCGGTGCACATGACACAAAGCAAATATCCAGTGATGCATCGAGTTTGACATACTAAATAAAATACATAAAGATAAAAATATATCCTCAAACTCATGTAAATCTCCCCCGTAATCTGTTCTCCTCCTTTTATTTTGTCCGAAATAGATAAGGAGTGGAAACCAATCATGAAAATATAGGGAACATCACTAAAAATAATAAGATATCATCACAAAAAGATATAAATGAATAATCATTCAATGATACTCTCAAAATCTCCACGAACTATTTTTGAGTTTTCAATTTTTCAAGTAAAAATTTTTTTACAAAAACAACTCACCATCGAGAAACACAAAAAATAATCGAATCATGAAAATGGAATGTAGGGGTGTGAACACATTCTATAGGTTAATCAACGTAGACAAACATAACATGTGTTCATGAAGGAATGAGACACAACTAACGCATCATATCAAAGTCTACCTTAAGTCTAAAAATGGTGAACGCATGTGAAATTGACTTAACATATTCAACTAATCAAGATCAAGAGTGATTTTCGCACCAATAAAATCCAAAACTATGTAATGCTTTTACGATATTTTTTCAGGATGTGAAAACCCATTGATCTTCTACTTAACTCCCTCAAAACTCGCACTTTGAATTTTTCTCTCAAATCTGACTAAAGAAATAAATGCTCATATGCAGCGAAGCATCAATGTTCTTTGAAATTGGCCTAGCACTGTCCTTTTATTTTTATGTGTCTTTAATCTTTTAGGCCCTTTTCTTTTTGCAAATGGTGGCTATTCACGTAAAGTCAACCTGTCTTTCGCAACCCAATTCCATTACTTTAGATACACTAAATTTATCGGAGATATGATTTTTATTTTTTTCCAATTCGGGCAATGGTTCTTACAAGCACTACTTTCATTATCTCATTTTTCATATTTTGTTCGTTTTTATATGCAGGACTGAGATGAAAATACTACAATCGAGACGTGAAAGGTAAGTACGATACTCAAATAACTTCATGCTTGTGTGCATAAAAGGTGACAAAAAGTCAAACATGTAGCAAGTATTCATCATATCACATCTTAATGACACTACACATTACAAAGCACAAAAATGAAATGTTGTCACATCTCAAAACACTATAAAATAGTCACATGGATATGGAATGAACTGGTGACTCGGAGGTCTTTAATGTCCATCCACATATGGTGCTAAAAAAATACAAAACACTTTTTGGACTTTTTAAAAATTTTATCAAAAAAAAAATCTTTTTGTCTTTTTCACTTTTTCTCAAAAAGAAATCGAAATATTTTTGTATTTTTCAAAAAATTTCAAGAAAAACAAAAATCTTTTTGAATTTTTTAACAAATATAGCAAATGAAAAATATAAGTACAATAAAAGTACACACCAGCAATAGGCATATAAAGTATGAACATAAAAAGTATCCTGTGCTAGAAACAAGTCTTCAACCTCAATCATTAGGCCCGGGGGAGTTCTTCAAAGGAGATGACATCCTTTGAAAAACAAGTTTTAACCAAATACTCAACTTGCTCTCGAAAATTCTCAAAATGTCTCATGTGATGAGCGAGAGCATGTGGAGTAACATGTTCAGGAGTGCATGCGGGAACACGTGTAGTAGCATATCATGGAAGATACCTATGAGACACTCTACCCAACCTAAAGAAAAATATCTTAAGGTGACCTCTTTACTTGCAATGGGAACAAACATACACGGGCTTGGGTCCATCTCTCTCAAAATGTTTAGGAAGAGCCTCCTACGTGGATTTCAATGCGTAGGTGGGTTAGGTAGAGGGTCATATGGATCTAACACAAACTCTAGAACCATCTCGGGTGCAATATGAAAGGTGGACGCACATTCAAAACCTATTCCTAGACTCTAAACATTACCCGAAGTGAGATCGAGGATCATCTTTCCTACCTTCTTAGATGTATCCTCTAAAGTGACTTTGACCTTCCGAACACGTTCAAGATCTCTCTCGAGTTGGGATACACCGATTTCAAGTTTCTCATGAGTCTCCAATGAAGATTGAAGATCTCCCATAAGACTAGCCAAGGTGTTGGTCAATTCTCTATTTTTTCATCCTAAGACGATCAACTGCTCACACAAATAAACCTTCACCATCTCGATTTGACTCGTCGATGCCTCACACACCCTCAAAACTTTCACCTATCGCTCCAAATCTAAAACCCTAAGAGACAAATATTTATTTAGCTTTTTGGTTTTCAATGTTTCAATGTACAAATCACTAAAAGATTTTCGGAGATCCCCTCGTCTCTCATTTGCAATATCATCCTCACTCTCATTGGAATGGCTCAAAACATTATCGACGCTCTCACATTTACATGTGCCCTCATCATTGTGGGACAAACTAGGCATGCTAACGTGACTAGCCATGAACACAACACACGGTTCATGTGGTGATTCTCCCCCCTGAATCAACCGACTCGATGTCACTGTCGCTAAGAGTGGCTTTATTCGCAATCTCCTTGTCCTTTCACTACACCAAAAATAGTAATCTGGCACGATTTTAAGCTGTGCTAGAATCAGGTATTCCAAAATGGCCATTTTTTTCTGACATAGTTTAAAAGTGTGCCAGATTTGACCAAACAAGAACACTTCTGGCACACTTTAAAACTGTGCTAGAATTTGATATTTCTGGCACACTTTTAGCACACTTTATAACTGTGCCAGATTGAGTACATTTTGATACTCTTTTAGCACAGTTCAAAACCGTGCCAAAATTTGATACACTTTTGGCACGGTTTTGAACTCTGCCAAATATTTTGGATCAAAGAAAAAAAATTATTTGAAAATAAAAAAATTCACAAATTGCGAATCTCGAAAGTTGTTAATAAACTAATGTACATACAAACTTTAAAATATTACAAGTATTAATAGTTCATAGACCAAAAAAATTGGGCTATGTTTTCTCTATTTTCTGGACATTTTAAAACCTGTTAATATAATACCTGCGTAATGTAAAGTCCGCATGGCCATAAAATATAACAATAAAATTACAAAAGCCCGCATGGACATAATAGCTAACAATAAAACTACAAAAGCCCACACGGCCATAACACAAAAAATAGAATCTTGAATATTAACGACATTAAGTAAATAATCCCCTTGTTATAAACCATTGACTTACTGTGTTCCACGTGGATAAAAGCTAACGACAAACTGTAATTCTGCAAAAAAATAAGATACAAAAAGGAGATGATATTAGTAACCGAGTAATTTTTTAAAAAAATCTTATTCAAGCTGAAAATTTGCATGTACGAATTAAAATTATTATTTTATTCTCAAATCGAAATCCTTGTGACTACGTGGTCAACTCCTACGAGTTACATTAGTCCCATGCGAGGTGTTAGTGCCTCTTACGGGGCCATTTAAGGACTGGTTTGAGTTTTCACCCTTTAACGTCTTGTTTTTAAGCCTAATCTAGATATTTTCAAATTATTACCATATTTTCAAACCGAGAGACCCATGATTACACAGTCAATTCCTACATGTTACATTAGTCACTGCGAGGTGTTCGTGCCTCTTACGAGGTTGGTTTGGGTTTTCACCCTTTAACGGCTTGTTTTTAAGCCTAATCGATATATTTCCAAATTATCATTATATTCTCAAATTGAGAGACCCGCGACTACGCGACCAATTCCTATGAGTTACATTGGCCCCATGTGAGATGTTAGTGCCTATTACAGAGCCATTTGGTGTCTAGTTTGGGTTTTCACCCACTAACGGCATATTTTTAAGCCAAAGTCTAGATATTTTCAAATTAGCATAGTATTTTCAAATCATATTTCCCGTGACTATATGGTCAGTTCCTACGAGTTACATTCACCCCATGTGAGGTGTTAGTGCCTCTTACGGGACCGTTTGGGGGCTGATTTGAGTTTTCACCCTCAAACGGCATGTTTTTAAGAATAATCTAAATATTTTTAAATTATCATCATAATCTCAAATCGGGAGATCCGTGACTACACAGTCAGTTCCTACAAGTTACATTGGTCTCGTGTGAGGTGTTCGTTGAAATAGCGTTGCCAAAGCCGTTTATGAAAATAAACTATTTAAGCAACTCCGAAAGTTTGTTGAAGAAACTCTTTACTTAAAATCAAAACTATTTTGAACACAAGATGTGTTAACAAAATTATGTACGAGATATGGACAAGATTTGATAACAAGTTTTAGTAAACAGTTTAAAATGTTTTAAACTCAGCACACTATTAGAAAGGGATGAGAAGATGTAGAAATATTGATACTCAGATTTTTAACGTGGTAAAACCTCAACCTTGAGGAAACATCCACGACTCCCTCTACGGAGTAAAACAAAAAAAAATCACTAAAACAAATATATGAGTTACAACCTATTTAACTAACATGCACACAAAAACAAATCTATACAAGTTCAGGATTGTACCCTCTGGCGTCCTTAACTTTTCTGCAGATCTTGTTTGTTGATGTAGTTGTCTCAGTTTGTCAACTCTTCTTTGTTTCAGCACTTTACGTCGACTTATTGTTCACCAAATCTTATAGCCAACACTTTGAGTGTTTGTAGTGTGACAATGTTTGTGAATGGTGTTCTAAAACACATGCATGCACACACACACACTTATTAGTTACAGACGATCCTAATAAATCACATATAAAGTCTATATGCAGTGCATTTGTTATTTTTCTTTCTTACAAAACCAAGAACCTTTTCGACCTTTCAAAATAACCCAGATTCCACGGAGATCTTGCTTAAGAAATCGGTCAAGACCTTTCTCAATCAGTTTTGAAAATATTATGAAGATTGAGAACCCTCCAAGTGCGAATCCCACTAGGTCAGGTTAGGTTTTGTAAAAACAGAAATAGAAAAACATCTATTGTTGATCTTTGAAGAAGAAAAATGTTTTAACAGAAAATAATCAACAACGAAATTCTCAAGATGAGAAAAAAAATGCAGCTAAGTGTTCTGTGACATGAAAAACTTCAGATCTATGATTTCTATTGAAAAAGAAACAAGATCTGAGTCTATGTCTAAGTTGGAAATAAGATTTATGAACACAAGGATTTCAGCAACCCAAGATCTCTTAACCAGAACTCTCATAAACCTAAAAAAAACACTAAGGATGGTGTTTTTGGTTTTGGTGGTTTTTCTGGAGAGGTAAGTAGTTTGGGCTTGAGAAGTGTTTGGACGAAGTTAGGGTTTCTAACTAGGGTTTGGTTTCTCTCTCTAACTTCTCTCTTCTCTCTTCTCTCTCTTCTCTCTCTCTCTCTCTATTCTCTGAGACTTTGCAAAATGGCAAAAGCTTTCGAAGGCTGAGATGAAAGGTCTTTAAATAGGGAGAGGAGAAGATTCCAGAGCCTCGTTCAAAAACAATGGCTGAGATTGAGTCAAGCACCATTGACTGCAATCCAAGGGCTCACAACAGGCGGTGGATTAAACAGGCTATGATTGGCTAAAGGGATTACACGGGGATCCACTCAAAAGACATGCAGGCCATCGATAAGGATAGATCCAAGGGCTGTAAGCGTGCGATGGTTTGTCTCAGTAAAGAAACACAGTTTGGTCCAATCAGAAGACAACAGGTGTTGGCCTGTGAACGAAGGTAAACGCGCGTCCCAAAATAATTACAAAGCCAACCCTAAAGTCTCTAGCGCTTTCGGTTTCTACCCAGAGTAACTTTAGGCCAATAAACACAACAATCCATATTTATATAATAACCCCAAGACTTTTTAAATCAAATTTTAATTAAATAAAACCTTGTTTAAAATATGTTTTAAATTCCCAAAAAATTATTAAAAATCAAATTGAGGGATTTAAACACACTCACAACATTAAAACACATAGGGGTGCAATATGATATGCAAGAATCAAATTCTAAGTGTGTGAGTGATGGCTATAGTCTTAGGATCATTACATGATAGATAGAAGAAGAAGCAACCCAATCTCTGAAGCTCTTTGGTTTCTAGGATAGACTCTATTTTGTCACAATTTCCAAACTAGATGAGCTCTTATACAGTCTAGACTCAAATGAGTCAAAAGTATAAGGGCTTCAATCTCCCCCTTTGGAAATATGAGACAAAATCTCCTTTGAGTCATCTCAACTCGTAGGGCGACAACAAAAAAAAACTTATACCTATAAAGGTTCTATCTACCCAAATCCTAGAAAGCAAAAATTACATAACTCAACTATATACAGTTTAACATCCTATTATTACAATGAAGAATGACTGTACAAGAAGAATACCTGCAAAAAATTACTAAGATCAAGCTTTTTAGTATATGCAGTAGACTCAAATTTCTCCCCCATTTTGTCTCAAATGGACAAAGGGAAGAAACTTGGCAAACATAACACGTATTTACTCAGCACAAATCATACCAATAGATTTACGTAAAGAAATGAATCTACTATAATCAAGAGGTTTGGTAAATAAATCTGCAAGTTGTAGATCAGTAGAAAGATAATTGATTTCTAATTCCTTGGTTTCAACTAATTCACGAATAAAATGATGTCTTATTTTAATGTGCTTAGTTCGCGAGTGTTGAACTGGGTTCTTAGAAATGTTAATCGCACTTTGATTATCACAATAGAGATGAAGTGTGGGTTCTAGAATACCATAATCACTTAGCATTTGTTTAAGCCATAACAATTGGGCACAACAGCTACCGGCGGCTATGTATTCAGATTCAGCAGTCGAGAGAGATGTGCAGTTCTGTTTTTTACTACTCCATCCTACCAAGTTATTACCAATATAACAACATGCGCCTGAAGTGCTTTTACTATCATCAGTACACCCAGCCCAATCAGCATCAGTGTACCCAATAATAGTGCTAGGTGTGTCATTCGTGTACCAAATTCCTAAATTTAGAGTGCCTTTAACATATTTAATTATGCGTTTAACAGCGTTTAAATGGCTCTCCTTGGGGTTGTTTTGATAACGCGCACAAACACAAACAGCATACATGATATCAGGACGCGAGGCAGTCAGATAGAGTAATGTGCCAATCATACTACGATATAAGGTAGAGTCTACAGATTTTCCATTTTCATCTTTAGATAATTTCTCTGTAGTACTCATAGGCGTTTTAGCACTTTTAGCACTCTCGAGGCCAAATTTTTTAACTATCTCTAATGCGTACTTAGTCTGCGAAAGAAACAAGCCATCTGGTTGTTGTTTGACTTGGAGACCTAGGAAGAACTGTAACTCCCCCATAAGGGACATCTGAAATTCTTTACTCATAATTTCAGCAAAAGATTTTACTTCTGAGGTAGAAGTGGATCCAAATATGATATCGTCTACATAGACTTGAGCGATAGTAATGTGTTTGCCAAATTGTTTGACAAATAAGGTTTGGTCATTTCCACCTCTTTTGAAACCTTTGTCCAGCAGAAAACTGGAGAGTCGCTCATACCAAGCTCTAGGAGCTTGCTTAAGACCATATAAAGCCTTTTTTAACCGAAATACATGAGTAGGATAATTAGGGTCAATGAACCCTTTAGGTTGTTCTACATAGGTTTCCTCGGCAAGTATACCATTAAGGAACGCAGATTTAACATCCATTTGATATAATGTAAAATGCATGTGACAAGCTATAGCAAGAAGCAGACGAACTGATTCTAAACGAGTAACAGGAGCAAACGTCTCATTAAAATCAAGTCCTTCTATTTGGGAGTAACCTTGAGCAACTAGTCTAGCTTTATTTCTAATTATCATCCCATTTTCATCAGTTTTATTTTTGAAAATCCAACGAGTACCAATAACCTTTTTGTGATCAGGACGTGGAACAAGAAACCAAACATCATGAATGACAAATTGTAAAAGTTCATCCTGCATAGCAGAAATCCAGTGAGAGTCATTCAATGCCTCATTTACATTCTTTGGTTCCAAGAGAGAAACAAAGCAAGCATAGAGAGCATAATTTCTAAGTTGGGATCTTGTACGTACTGGTTCACCAGGGTTACCAACTATGTTGTTTATGGGATGATCTTTAGAAACCCAGTTAGGTACTTCAGGTGACTCAATAGGTAATGAATTATCTATTTCAGAAGAGTCATTTTCTAAAATATTTGACGATTCTTCTTCTATAGTTAATTCACTAGTCTTGCTTTCTACAGTAGTGTCACTAACAATTACATTTATGGATTCCATTAAGGTCTTAGTGCGAAGATTATACACTCGATAAGCTCTACTGTTAGGTGAATAACCTAAGAATATGGCTTTATCTCCTCTACTCTCAAATTTAGATAAGTGTTCCCTATCTTTGCAAACATAGCAGGTACTACCAAAGGTTCTAAGGTACTTAAGATTAGGCTTTTTATTGTACCAAAGTTCATAAGAGGTTTGTTTCGAATTCTTTCTAAGATAGACTCTATTAATAAGATGGCAGGCTGTACGAATAGATTCTACCCAAAAATACTTAGGTAAGTTCTTAGCATGGAGCATGACACGTGCCATCTCTTGAAGAGTTCGATTCTTTCTCTCAGCTATACCATTTTGTTGAGGGGTCTTAGGAGCACTGAACTCATGTTTGTAACCATTATAGTCACAATATTCTACAATACCAGTGTCTTTGAATTCACCACCTCTATCACTTCGGATTCTATTCACTTGAGTGTCTTTTTCATTCTCAATCCGTAAGAGAATCTTTAAAAAGGTTTGAAAGGTATCGGATTTTTGTTTTAAGAAAGCTACCCAAGTGAATCTGGTGAAGTCATCAACCATAACAAGAATATAACTGTGTCCACAAAGACTAACAGTTTGAGAAGGACCCATTAGGTCCATATGGATGAGTTCTAAGGGATTAGAGGTAAGGATATCTTTAACCCTTTTATGAGGTGCTTTAACAATTTTTCCTTCTTGACAGGGACCACAGACAATGTTATGAATAGGTTTAATTTTTGGTATTCCTCTAACTATCTGTTGAGAAGACAATTTACTCAAATTTTCGTAATTAATGTGACCCATTCTGTTATGCCATATCTCGTTGTCATCCATTCTGGCAACACTACAGATTTCAGAACTAGACATGACAGTATAACAATTGTCAGGAGTCCTGAGTCCTGTAATTATGCATTCTCCCTTTTCATTTAAAATCTTGCAATTGTTCTTTGAAAAGGTAACAGTATGGTTTAAGTCACAAAATTGCGAAATGCTGAGTAAGTTAGCCTTGAGACCTTTAACTAAGAGAACATTTTCAAGAAGGGGAAGTCCTTTTTCTTTAAGGGTTCCTTTGCCTATGATCTGGGATGATATACCATCACCAAAAACAACTTTTCCACCATCAAAATGGGTTTTATTTAAAAGTTTTGTATCATCACCTGTCATATGCTTGGAACATCCAGAATCCAAGTACCATCCAGAAGATGTAAGTTCAGCTTTTAGAGCAGAAACAACAATGTTACACTTCATCTGTGGTGCTAGATCATCTTTTCTAACCCAAATTGCCCTGGTTTTTAGTTTGCGCTTGTTTGCTCTTATTTGATAAAATTTGCGAGCATTAGATTTTTGTTGAAAAACATTTTGCGCATGATTTTGTATAAATTTGAATTCCTGAGCATTTGATTTAGAAAAGGTTCTGGTTATCCTTCTAGTAAATGTCCTTTTAGGTTTAGTCCTTCTATTCCTATAGTTAGAGTTTTTGTCTGGTGGCCTGGGAAGGACATAATTGTTACGACTCCTCCTAGAATAGTTAAAGTTATGATACATAGGAGTGTTGTAGATAGGTTTAATCAGTCTCCTAGCATAGCAATTATCGAAAGAGTGACCATATATATCACAATAGGAGCAATAAAGATTGCTCAGAATAGGGTTTTCCTTAGGAAAGTCTCTAAACAAAGGTTTTGAGAAATTTTGAGGCTGAATTTTATTCCTAGGTAGCACAGATTTGAAAGCAGGTTCACTTTTCCTAATAGGGGGGCAGACATATTTTCCCTTTGATAAACTTTCAAGCTTAGAGCAACTTGCATCTTCAGTGTTGGTGTTTTGATGGTCAAACTTAGTTTTTAGAGAATGAAAGTCTGGACATGTTTCAATAGGTCTTTTGCCTCCTGACACAAACTTGATAGGTTCAACATGTTTAGTTTGTGTCTTCAAATTGGGGCAAAACCCTATTCCAGTTCTATCATCAGAATTGGTTTTAGATTCAGCAACGAATTCCTCAAAACATTTAGAATTATTTTCAAATTTGGTAAATTTTTTGAAAACAGTTGCTGTCTTTTCTTTTGTTTGTTCCAATTCTAATAATGTCCCTTTGTATTTTTTCTCCAGAATTTCATTAGCTTCAGTCAAAGTTTTCAGTTTTTCATCAAACACTTTAACTTCACTGTCATGAGACATGCATTGTGTAGTATACTCTTCAGCATTCAGTTTTACCATTAGGCTTAGATCCTCTAGCTTTTTGGTAAGATCTTTAACAATCTTTTCTAGTCTAGTACTTTTCTTAAGAGTTTTAGTATATAGAATGTGAATGTCTGGGAGATCATCATTGTCAGAGTCACTAAGTGAAGTGTGTGAAGTGACCCCTAAGGTTTCATTTCTTAAACTCACGCACCCATTGACATCAGCAGTATCGATTTCCCTTTGACTCACACACCCCGAGGAAGAGGTATTAATGTTCTCAGTAAGTAAAGCATCTAAACCAGTTAAAGTATGATTCAAAGCAACAGAACTAGAATTACTAAACTCATCCTCACTATCAAGCATAGGCATATCATCATTGTATATGATTTTGGCAAAGAAGGCTAAACAAGGATCAAAACCATCAGATGTCTCAAGTTCCTCATTTTCAGAATCACTTGAGTCATCCCAGGTTTTGCAGATATTGGCTCTAGAGTGTTTGTTTTGGGCATTTAAATTAACTCTACAGTCTTGAGCAATGTGTCCTAGTTTACCACATCTATAGCATTCAGTCTTCTTGAGGTCTCTGTGAGGTCTTGTGTTGTCCTTGTTCTGTTTGTCATGAGGTTTGTGATTTGAAGGAGTGGTATAATTAGACTTGCCCTGTCTATTTGCAACACTGTTTCTAAATTTAACAATTTTCTTAAATTGTTTTGTCATTAGGGCAATCTGATTATCTAGACTTTCTAAGTCACAGTCCTCATCAGAATCATTACTAGAGGTGTTTAACTCAGGCTTAATCATCTTAGAGGTAAAGCTAAGATTGGAATTGGTATGTTTCCTATTAGTGTGGGTCAATTGTTTCTTAAACTCCAATTCCATTTCCACAGTTCTTAATTTACTACTAAGTAATTCAGGAGTGAGATTTACATCACACATCTCCTCAATAGCATATCTTTTATTGTCAAATTTCTGTGGCAATGATCTCAGAATTTTAGAGACAATTTCCTGTCTATCATAAGTTATACCATTGGCATGAAGTTTAGTGACAATATCAGTAAGGTTCATATAGAAATCATCGAAAGACTCAGATTCAGACATGATTAAGGTATTATACTGTTGAATTAACATCTGAGTCTTAGCAGCTTTTACCCTAGAGTCTCCTTCATGTGCAGTAATCAAGGTATCCCATGCTTCCTTGGAAGTGGTACAAGATGAGATTCTCTTGAACTCATGTTCGTTAATAGACATAAATATAGCGTTCTTGCCTTTGTTATTATTTCGAGAAACCTGTTTCTCTTCTTGAGTAAACTCACTCAATATTTTCTTAATCCTTTCATTGCTTCCATCAGTGGCTGGTTTAGTTGGATAAAAGTATCCGTTTTCAATGATATCCCAGACATCATCTCCCAGAGTGCCTTGAATAAAAGCAATCATTCTTACTTTCCAGTAAGAAAAATTGGTTCCATCAAAGACTGGAGGTCTGGTCAAGTTACCATATCTTTCGTTTTTCTCGTCCATAATGATTTTGAGAAAACAGTTTCAGAAACTCAGGATCTTTTTGAAAAAAGTTCACCAAAAGCTCTGATACCAATTGAAATAGCGTTGCCAAAGCCGTTTATGAAAATAAACTATTTAAGCAACTCCGAAAGTTTGTTGAAGAAACTCTTTACTTAAAATCAAAACTATTTTGAACACAAGATGTGTTAACAAAATTATGTACGAGATATGGACAAGATTTGATAACAAGTTTTAGTAAACAGTTTAAAATGTTTTAAACTCAGCACACTATTAGAAAGGGATGAGAAGATGTAGAAATATTGATACTCAGATTTTTAACGTGGTAAAACCTCAACCTTGAGGAAACATCCACGACTCCCTCTACGGAGTAAAACAAAAAAAAATCACTAAAACAAATATATGAGTTACAACCTATTTAACTAACATGCACACAAAAACAAATCTATACAAGTTCAGGATTGTACCCTCTGGCGTC
This sequence comes from Sambucus nigra, assembly GCA_949130495.1. Taxonomy (NCBI): domain Eukaryota; kingdom Viridiplantae; phylum Streptophyta; class Magnoliopsida; order Dipsacales; family Adoxaceae; genus Sambucus; species Sambucus nigra. The sequence continues at coordinate 132,669,807 of OX422214.1, read as the reverse complement.
CTTAACTTTTCTGCAGATCTTGTTTGTTGATGTAGTTGTCTCAGTTTGTCAACTCTTCTTTGTTTCAGCACTTTACGTCGACTTATTGTTCACCAAATCTTATAGCCAACACTTTGAGTGTTTGTAGTGTGACAATGTTTGTGAATGGTGTTCTAAAACACATGCATGCACACACACACACTTATTAGTTACAGACGATCCTAATAAATCACATATAAAGTCTATATGCAGTGCATTTGTTATTTTTCTTTCTTACAAAACCAAGAACCTTTTCGACCTTTCAAAATAACCCAGATTCCACGGAGATCTTGCTTAAGAAATCGGTCAAGACCTTTCTCAATCAGTTTTGAAAATATTATGAAGATTGAGAACCCTCCAAGTGCGAATCCCACTAGGTCAGGTTAGGTTTTGTAAAAACAGAAATAGAAAAACATCTATTGTTGATCTTTGAAGAAGAAAAATGTTTTAACAGAAAATAATCAACAACGAAATTCTCAAGATGAGAAAAAAAAATGCAGCTAAGTGTTCTGTGACATGAAAAACTTCAGATCTATGATTTCTATTGAAAAAGAAACAAGATCTGAGTCTATGTCTAAGTTGGAAATAAGATTTATGAACACAAGGATTTCAGCAACCCAAGATCTCTTAACCAGAACTCTCATAAACCTAAAAAAAAACACTAAGGATGGTGTTTTTGGTTTTGGTGGTTTTTCTGGAGAGGTAAGTAGTTTGGGCTTGAGAAGTGTTTGGACGAAGTTAGGGTTTCTAACTAGGGTTTGGTTTCTCTCTCTAACTTCTCTCTTCTCTCTTCTCTCTCTTCTCTCTCTCTCTCTCTATTCTCTGAGACTTTGCAAAATGGCAAAAGCTTTCGAAGGCTGAGATGAAAGGTCTTTAAATAGGGAGAGGAGAAGATTCCAGAGCCTCGTTCAAAAACAATGGCTGAGATTGAGTCAAGCACCATTGACTGCAATCCAAGGGCTCACAACAGGCGGTGGATTAAACAGGCTATGATTGGCTAAAGGGATTACACGGGGATCCACTCAAAAGACATGCAGGCCATCGATAAGGATAGATCCAAGGGCTGTAAGCGTGCGATGGTTTGTCTCAGTAAAGAAACACAGTTTGGTCCAATCAGAAGACAACAGGTGTTGGCCTGTGAACGAAGGTAAACGCGCGTCCCAAAATAATTACAAAGCCAACCCTAAAGTCTCTAGCGCTTTCGGTTTCTACCCAGAGTAACTTTAGGCCAATAAACACAACAATCCATATTTATATAATAACCCCAAGACTTTTTAAATCAAATTTTAATTAAATAAAACCTTGTTTAAAATATGTTTTAAATTCCCAAAAAATTATTAAAAATCAAATTGAGGGATTTAAACACACTCACAACATTAAAACACATAGGGGTGCAATATGATATGCAAGAATCAAATTCTAAGTGTGTGAGTGATGGCTATAGTCTTAGGATCATTACATGATAGATAGAAGAAGAAGCAACCCAATCTCTGAAGCTCTTTGGTTTCTAGGATAGACTCTATTTTGTCACAATTTCCAAACTAGATGAGCTCTTATACAGTCTAGACTCAAATGAGTCAAAAGTATAAGGGCTTCATTCGTGCATCTTACAGGACCGTTTAGAGGCTGGTTTGGGTTTTCACCCATTAACGTCTTGTTTTTAAGACTAATCTAGATATTTTCAAATTATCATCATATTCTAAAATCGGGAGACCCATGAATACACGGTCAGTTCCTACAAGTTACATTGGTCTCGTGCGAGGTGTTCGTGCCTCTTACGAAGCCTTTGGGGATGGTTTGTGTTCGTGCCTCGTACGAGGTGCTTGTTTTCTGATCTTTCTAGCTCCTTTAATTCAAGAACTATAACCACAAAATGAATCAGTCGAACATGAACATAAAGAAATTTACAAACCTGTGGAACCGGTGTATCGATTTCAAGAATGCCTATAGATTCCACCATCTTGCATATCTCCGATACAATCTATATAAGGAAAACATAGATCAACATATGAATAATTTTTTTACTTTCACCCTCATTGTTATTTGAACTTTCGTATTACACCCTCACTTATATAATAATTTGAGATACACTCACAAAAGCATCACTAAAGCTCTCATAATGTAATACAGGGCCCTCAAAATGACACTTGGATAGATTTACCAATGCTTTGGGGAATATATCTCAAACTTATAAAAGAGGGGTTATAATAAATAAAAACTCAGGTTGAAAGTTAATATGGCCCGACAATCATTATATGGATACGCATGTAGCTATGAGGGTAAGCACTTCCAGAAGAAGTCGGAAGATTTTAACGCGATATGATAATAGCAAAAAAATGGAATTCGAGTTGAAAGTTTTAGAATTCAAAACTTTGGATTGTTTGATCCTTAATTACTCAAATAACATACCTGCACCATTTCACTGATGAATTTCAAACCATTAGATCCAATAAGCGAACCGCAAGCAGATAGCTAACAATAACCTACCAAAAATAGTGATAAGGAAACAATACAGCCTACAGACATTGATCAGAATAACCATATTAGAACAAGAGAGATCATAGCAAAAAAACTAATGTTGGAGTAGAATAAACGTTAGATTCGACACTAATCATAGATCCAAGCTCTCAAAGTGAAAAGTATCCCCAACTAGGTAGGTCACACTCCCAACTTTAAGAAGATAAAGAAGAAAAGTGGGGTTTTTTGTAATGTTGAACATATGAATACAATCATAAACTTGATTTTCATAAGAAACAAAACCAAGCACTACAAGAGTGAAACAATTATACAATCATAAACTTGGGAAAATGTTATATAACTGCTAATATAATAGTTATATAACTGTTTATACAACAGTTATATAATGGTTATATATAACAGTTTATATAACAGTTATTAAGAAGCCTCACTACAATTCTAGTTCTTAGGTTTTCACTCTTATATGCAGCTAAAAAGTGTTTCTAAAAAGAACCCTTATTTAGCAATAGTTCCTGCTAAGCATATAAAAGTAGATTTTCCAATTGAAATCATTTTTGCAAAGAAAGGATCAATGGAGAAATAAGGGCATTCCTATTTTCTTGGAGCTTCTCTCTCCCGGTCGTTGGTTACCCTATTCCATCTAGGAATGGCGGCTGAGGAAGCCCCTTCCACCTCCATCCAGCCACCGGAGCCTACTGTTTCTTCTGGCAATCCTCATAAAACTATTCTGCCTTTTGCTACCAAATCATTTGCTTCTCTTCTGGGTAACAAAACTCCTGATTCTCTTTCGTTAAAAACTCCATGCATGCATAAAGGTGAGCCAGCTGTGTTTTTTTCTAACGAAGATATTAGAGCTCTTTCTGATCCTTTCAAATTCTCTCTTGTTGGGAAATTCACTCTTGGTCGTCCATCTTTGGAGGTTATCAGGAAAAAATTTCACTCTTTCTCTCTGAAAACTGCTTTCTCTATTGGTTTACTCGATGAAAAACATATTCTTATTAAGCTCAATAGTGAAGAAGACTATCTTAGACTATGGCTTCGAAACCAATGGTATATTCTGAAATATCCGTTCCATATTTCTAAATGGACTCCTTCATTCCAGGCCAACACAGATTGTTCTTTAACTCCTGTTTGGATCTCTCTCCCTTACCTACCCATACATTTGTTCTCTAAGTCAGCTCTTTTTTCTATTGCTCAATTAGTTGGCTCTCCCCTAAAAATAGATGACTCTACTGCAGGCCTTTCGAGACCTAGTTGTGCCCGGGTTTGTGTTGAATTGGATTTGCTTAAACCTATTGTTCATCGAGTCTGGATCGGTAATGGTGACATTAGGTTCTGGCAGCCCATTGAATATGAAAAAATACCTCCTTATTGCAAGAACTGTAGACGTCAGGGCCATCTGGTTAGGGATTGCAAAAATTTTGAGGCATCTTCGTTCATTGATTCAGATACTGGGATGCCTACCAGTTCTGGTCTCCCCATCTCTACAGGTGTAGTATCAAAAATTCCAATACCTGCTAAAGTGTGGACTGCCAAAAAGGACCTGCTACCTGGGGAATCTAGTAAACGAGTTGATAGTACTCAACCCACTCATTCACAAATTGTTCCTTTTCCCAAAAAATGTTCCAACACAGAGCCTATCTGCTTAAGTACTGATCCAAATCTTCATAACCCTGGAATTTCTTTTATCAGTCAGCCTAAATCACCTGCAATACACCTTTCTCTTCCTTCAATTGAAGAGGGAGAAATCCCTCCATGCTCCATAGCCAATACTAAACTTCCTATTCGCAAACTCCACCTTAAAAAACTCATGATCCCAATAAAATTCTGGCTGCAATCCAACAATCTTTCCCCCAGACCTTATCTCCCTCATAAAAAGTCTTTTGACTGGAGTTCTAACAGTCTATCTGACAGTGAGATAGAATGTGATTCTTATGTGTTACCCAACATTTCTGAAGAGTTCAAAAACTATTCGATTTCCTTATCCAATAAATTTGCCTGTCTTCGAAAGATAGATGAGGAATATGGCATAAAAAAGAAGGACCAAAAAAATCCTGCTGTAGAAATTTCTCCAATTATCACCAGATCCAGAGGCAAAAAGAATTCTTCCCAAACTTCAAGCTGTTCTGGTTTTAAATGATCAGGGTCCTCTTTTGGAATGTGAGAGGTATTGGTAACAAGCCTACAATTAGAAGACTCAAAAAACTTATTAAAGTCCATAACATTTCTCTAGTGGCAATCATGGAACCAAAAATTGAAGAAATGCACCTGAAAAATTTGGTTCTCAGATTGAACTTTGTAGATGGCATGGCTAACATCAATAACACCATTTGGGTGATGTGGAAGTATGAGTGGACTGTCAATGTTACTCTTAATTCAGTCCAGGCTTTGTCTCTGGAGCTGCAGGATAACTCTCTACCTGGTCCCATTAAATTAATTTCAGTATATGGCAAGTGCAACAAACTGGAAAGACAAGAACTTTGGGAGGATATCTTGAACCAGTGCAATAATACCATCCCTACAATTGTAGGAGGTGACTTTAATGTGGTATCTTCCCCTTTGGAGAAAATTGGAGGAAATGAGATTGACTTTGAGGCCTGCATTCAATTTAATAATGCCTTGGGATTAGCTGGCTTGTCTGACATTTCGCACACTGGTTCCAACTTCACTTGGTGTAACCACAGGGAGGGAGGTAATCGAATCTGGGCCAGTCTTGATAGAGTGGTATGTAACTTCCAATGGAGCCAAATTTTTTTATCTTCAACTGTAGCTCATCTTAATAGGACTAATTCTGATCACAGCCCACTGCTTCTCAGTCTTAGTCTTAATGATGAGAAATCTAAGAAGAGCTTTAGATTCCAAAATTTTTGGGCTAAGCATAATAAATTTCTATCAGTGGTGGAGCAGGCCTGGAGTACTGTTTTTATTGGGGATCCTATTAGAGTATTTTCTCAGAAACTAAAGGCTACAAAACAGGCTTTAGCCATCTGGAATAAAGATACTTTCAAAAATATTTTCCAAGCCATTATTGAAGCAGAAGATGATGTTCTTAGAAAAGAAATTGAGTTAGAGTCCAATTTCACAGAAGCTGCAAATATCGAGTACAAGCTTGCTAGAGCTAATCTGCAGCATCAGTTAGCCATAGAAGATGATTTCTGGAAGCAAAAGGCAAGGGTTAAATGGCTGCAAGAAGGGGATGAAAATACAAAAAAATTTCATGCTATGGTGAATCAGAAAAGGAACAAACTCAATATCTCTCGAATCAAAGACTCTTCTGGTAATTGGAACTCAGACCCAAGTTCTATCAAAAGTTTGTTCTCGGATCATTTCAAAGGTATTCTATCTTCCTCTTCTTCCATTCCTGATGACTTATCCTTACTCAACTTCATCCCAAATCTTATCACTGAGAGTGATAATCTCCTTCTGACCTCTCCTCCTTCTCTGAAAGAAATTAAATATGTTATTCTTCAAATTGATTCATCTAGCACTGCAGGGCCTGATGGATTCAACTCCTTTTTCTATAAAATTTGTTGGGATATTATTAAAGCTGACCTGTTTAAAGCCATCACTTCCTTTTTCATGGGGAATAGTTTAACCAAAAGCTGGACTTCCACCCTAATTACTCTCATTCCCAAATCTGAAAATCCTTCTTCTTGTAATGATTATAGACCTATCAGTCTTTGCAATACCTCCAATAAAATTATTTCCAAAATCCTTGCCAATAGATTGGGATTGCTGCTTAATGGTATTATTAGTTCCAACCAAGCTGGCTTCATTAAAGGCAGATCTATTTCTGAACAAATTCTTCTGGCCCAGGAAATAATGGCTAACTTCAATAAAAAATTGAGAGGAACAAATTTAGTTTGCAAACTTAATATGTCCAAGGCTTATGACCGAGTTTCTTGTCTATATCTCACTCAAGTGCTCAGAAAATTTGGCTTCAATGAAACTTTTATTGACATGGTGTGGAGGCTTATATCAGAATGTTGGTTCTCCATTCTTATCAATGGAACTTCTCATGACTTTTTTAAGTCCTCTTGTGGAATTAGGCAAGGAGATCCTCTTTCACCTGCTCTATTTATTTTATCAGCAGAAGTTCTAAATAGAAGGTTGCAAAAATTGGTTGAGGATGGTAAGATTGATTCCTTCTCTATGCCACCTGGTAGTCCCATTATTGCTAACCTTTCTTTTGCAGATGATAATCTTATTTTCACATCTGGAAATCAAAAATCTCTCAAGAATCTCATGTCTTTTCTCAAGGAATATGAAAATATCTCGGGTCAAGTTCTGAATAAATCAAAGTGCTCTTTCATGATTCCCCAGTCATGCTCTTTATCTAGGAGAAGGATTATTGAAAGAACAACAAATTTCACATTTAAATATCCTCCTCTTCTCTATTTGGGAGTGCCTCTTTATGCAGGGAGAAAGAAAAGCTCTTTTTTCAATGGGATTATTGATAAAATCAGGATGCGACTCGAAGGCTGGTCATGTAAATTACTAAGTCAAGGAGGGAAACTCATTCTATTAAAACATGTCACTCAATCAATGTTTTATCATATATTTGCAGCTTTGGAGCCTCCAATTTCCATTATCCAGACTCTGGAAAAACTCTTCTCAAATTTTTTTTGGGGTTCTTCAGATGGCACCACGAAAAGACATTGGAAAAGTTGGAATTCTCTTGGCCTACCTATTGATGAAGGGGGGCTAGGCATTAAGCTCATTCCTGATTATATTAAAGCTTCTTCTTGCAAACTTTGGTGGAGACTTCTAACAGTAGATTCTACCTGGAGCAGATTTCTGAATAATAAATACTGTAAAAGATGTGCTCCTCTTGACTCTTATTACAAAATAAATTCTTCTCATGTATGGAAGAGGATGCATAAGGTTCTTCTAGTAGTTAAAGAGTGGATCTATGATGATGGGGAGCTCAAATGGATGGCTAACACAAATGGCTCTTTCTCTCTTAAATCAGCTTGGGATGTTGTCAGAAATAAAAGTTGCCCTCAATTCTCCTTCAAAACTATATGGAATAAGCGGCTTCCTGGTAAGGTTTCTATTTTTATGTGGAAACTTCTTCATCAAATTGTTCCTACTGATGATATAATTTCCAATATAAAAATTCCTACCGTTTCCAAATGTCACTGCTGCTCTACTCCTGACCAAGAATCTATAAACCATCTTTTCATCACGGGTGATATTGCTTCATCAATTTGGGCTCATTTCAAAGGCATCATAGGTATCAGAACTATTTCCAATTCTATCAGAGGGGAACTTATGTCATGGTGGATAAAAGTCAAAGGCAATTATATTCTCTCTATTCTCCTCATCATTATTCCTATTCTCATTTCCTGGGAAATCTGGAAAGGTCGTAATAGAGCGGTTTTTGAAGATCAGGCAATGAAGACTGAAAATGTAATTTCTAATATTAGAAATGACATTAGAGATTCCTTTTTAGCTTTCCCTTTCACTGATTGTATAGCTAGCATGGATCTCGAGCTTGTTAGGGAGTTTAAAATTCGATGTTGTTAATTTTGTTCTGCCACTGGAGAAAGGCTTTTTTTCTCCTTTTGAATAATATGTTTTGTTTCTAAAAAAAAAAAAAATTATTTTCCAATTGAAAAAAAAAAACATATAAAAGTAGTTAGCTTGTTCAAAAGTAATTTGAGCAAAACCAACACACAAAACAATCAAAGTGAAAAATAAAGATAAAATTAAGAATGATGTATTACATGTTAAGAAAATTACCTAGAACCGCCATCATAAGAAGAAGATTGCAGTGACTGAACCTTCAGCATTTGTTCCTGTCGAACCATGGTTGCCTGATCTATGCATTCATACATATCAGGCTGCTCCAAAAGAAAATAATACACATAAATTCGTTATGGTGAAAAGGAAAAAATAATTTATTAATAAATATTAAAATGCTAAACAGGAACAAAGAAAATTAAGGTTATTTTGGATAAAAATAAATAAAACCAATATAAACTCGCAAAAAATCTCTTTACATTAACCAACTATTCTTAAATATAACTTAATTGTATATCCAAGTGTTTAATCTCCAGTTTAATAAATCGGGAACCCATTAATAGATTGTATGATACAACACTATCAAAAGAGAGAAAAATAAGGCATGATCCAACACTTAATGTTGATGGGTAAAACCAATTGAATTTTTATATCGACATGTCATTTCAATTGGCAAATATCTTCCTAGTTAAGAACTCGGACACCTATCCATTGGATGATAATCAAAAATCTTATCATTGAATTTGCTAAGTGTTCATGAATAAAAGATAATTCGTACCGAACAAGGTTTGACATAATTGATTAGTGACATTGATTAATTGACGAGGGTTGTATGTTTGAAGCGACAGCAAGTTAATTGGCGACATTGTGGGTTCTCCCACCTTTACCAAAGGTCCCCTGTGTTTGGCCTGTCGGCCCATGACACTATAAAGAGATGAAAATAAAACATGGTGGTCAGAACCAACCTCACACATCTCTGGTAGGGATGATATCAGTCATTGAAGGGGATAGTATCAGACAGAGTCGACTGTGGAAGCAATAAAATTAGGGAGGCAAAATTCTCAGGGGCAAGGGCAACAGATGATAATGGACACTACTGATAAATTAAAAGGAATTTGGTTGTGGAACTCGTGACATGGAAGGTGACCTACATGGAGGGTGAGGCCTCTTACCATTGCTACCATTCTTACCGACTAAGGTCCATCGGAAGTTGGCTATTATGGATTGCAGTCGGGGTACAGTTTTTGAAGCCCAAGGGGTTGTTCTGGTGTGATGCAACTCGATGACATTTTTCCCCTCACTACCCACTCTTTTAATTTCTCTAATAATTTTCTTTGGCTTGGACCACAAACATATAAGAAGATCCAATGGAAACAAATAGATCTGTGGGGGACTTTAAGTTAAACGGAACTAAATCAACCAATGTTTTTGTGGACCTGTTGGGCCATGGAAGTGAAAGAGTTTGGGTGGCCTGCAGACTTGCAAGGGATGTGGACATTGAGAACCCATAAATTTTTGATCCATTTGAAAATAAAAATTGGGTGGATCTTTTTTGGACCTTGGGTAATTGCAATTTATGGACTTCCTTTTGAATATCAAATTTTCAGATTATGCGAAATTTTGTTCTCGGCCCCAATATCTGGGCTGGAATGGAAAGACTTAAGAATTCCAAATTACTCAATACATTTTTTGGGTGGCCATCGATGTTCAATTTAACCTTTTAGACTCAAGGTCGAGCTTCAAAAAGGCAAAAGAATGATGCGTAAGGAATGACGTGTGGATGAGCGAGAACAAGAGGGGTTTTATTGCATTTAACCTTATAATCTCATTACATTAACATAGAATAAGGAATATTCCTTGAGAATATACATCAATTAGTCTGGGGTGAAGTAGTGCATTTACATGTAGGGTTTTTACTTGGTGACCAAGAACATGACACCTATATATAAGATGTAATCTCCTCTTATTTTTACTCAATTATTGATTTGGTCAATGATGTTGAGAATTGAGATATGAAACACTGTCTTGTGTGATATGCTTCCGGTTGTGTACATTAGGACCGATTCTGTGATTTCAAAAAATTAACAATTGGATTATTAAACACACAGGTTCATGCGGGTTTGGAGCAATTGATATTTCTACTATTGTTAGAAATAAAAATTGATGCGGTGTATCATTTAACTTGATCGGAAGGGTCTTAACTTCCCCTTTTCTTTTGTGTATAGTGAACTCATCATCATCTTAACTTATGTAACTTCTATGTTATCTACTGAATTTCCATTCCTTAACAAAAGGTCATGACACCAAGTTTAAATGCTTAAAGGCTACGGGGGGACTAAAAAAATGAATGTTTAACATTTGGAGTTAAAAAAAAAGCGAGCATTCAGACTCCACTATGTAATGTCATACATGCTTATCAGTTGCTTTCTTAAGAGAAAGAAGATGTCTAAGAAAGGAAAAAAATCAGAGGGGTGACTCACCGTCTAACATTAAGTTACTGAATTAACTAAAATTTTCCCTAAAATTCACTGGTGGTTCCCCCCAGTAGCACTGTAGCTCTTATTTCAGGAGATGAGAAATTAATTGCTCGACTACTTTTAACTGAATAACATACTCGTAGATCATTTTCACAATTTATTTTCTGATGATACACTGTTTGAAGTTGCCCACCACCTATCAACCCCTTTGTGCCCATAGAGAAAAATACGTGCTTCATATGCTTCAGCAAAGGCCACCCAATGACCGATTGCCTAAATAAACATCTATTAAAGCATGGAAACATGCTTGCTTCCCTTGAACAGCCTCGACATGTATCCTAGCCGTGACACCAGCCGTGTGCTCTTCGAGCCATTGTTGTTTTGTCCTATAAGGAAAAAGAACCCGTGCTCGATTGTGGCATCAAAATTTTTTGATCATATAAGTTGTTTCCTACGCTATTGGAGAAGAGTTTATGTTGATATTTGGGTGGATGCCCACCCTTGACGAGCATTTGGACCCCGTCTCCTTTGTCTATAATTCATTGAGGACGTCTTCGAATACAAGATCATCCATTTTTACATCTAAATTTTTTGATTTATAAGGTGTATAATTGGACCTCAAACGTTTTTACATTGGACCCGTTTTTACAATTGAGGGCAATGAAAGATAATCCGTTACATTATAGAGGGATGTAAATTATACACCAGGAGGGAGGCATAGAATAAGAAGGTTAGGGAGCAACTTATATTTTGTCTAAAAGATTTAAGGTTGCAAAGGATCCTAAATACATATACAATGAGTTAAATTTTAACAAAGATACAACATACAGCAATAAGCATTCATTCCTTCAAATCATTTTAAAGTTAAAAAGGGTGAAATAAAAAATACTAGATCAACATTTTTGACTCCTCTATATAAACCTAGTGCTTCCTAGGAACACCTGCCAATGCAACAAGTTCATTCCTCCCAGGAAATTTTGATTTTCTTGAAGTAAATGGGAACAATAACAATAAACTCTCCTCATTTGCTTCTGGTTAATTTTCCCATTTAAAATATTAAAAAAATGGTAACCATCATCTATATACGCTTTAAAAAGTGTAACCGCAATCAACATAATTGCCATATTGTTCAACTGATTGAAAAAAATTAATGATAAGCAAAAATACGTAACCTTAATCAACATAAATTTTCTAATCCTGGGTAAAGGCGAAAAGGCAAATGCTCATGAAAATTTTATTTTAATTATGGAATATTGGACTATAAAAAAGAACAGACCTGCTGAGAAGTGCTAAAAGTGTTTGAACCATACACAAAACTATATTGGCCACTGTAATGAGTTCCAACAGATGCGCTGTTCCAACACTATGTCCATATTCCCTGCCTGTTGGGATAGAATAACTCGTATTATGTCCAACCATTTCACCCAGTACATAAAACAGGTCCAACGGGAAATGTCAGGTGATAGAATATGATTTGGAATAATTCACGTGACCGAACCATACTAGTTAACACATGTATAGTATAAGTATGTGTAAGAAAAGTAGCAGGACCTCATTAATCAGGTCTGGCTAAATCCTATGCTTTGCATAATGAATTTACTTCTTTAGAAACTTGATGGTGACAGTGTCAATCTTCTAACCCCTATCTGATTTTCTCCCGTGTAGCATTCGATTATGCTTTGAAGTAAACGGATGAATATGTATCGCCTTCATCTTCCCTTCTATATCTTGAAATTAAATCTAGTGTTCCCTCACCTAAAGGTACAAGTCACTTACATAGATCAGTTTCAATTATAATAAAAAAATCCATTAATGTTTTAATTTATGAAATACGACTCACTGACCTCCATCTATCGCAGAACAAAATCGGTGCATACGCAAGACATGATTAGAAATTAGACGGTCAATACCAAGGTCAATTTGATCCAGTACAATAAATAGTAGATCAAAATGAGAGAGCAAAGAGTCTGGGAGTACAATATTCTTTATTGGGGTTAGTGAATGGTCATACTATGTACATCCATCAACTATCCAACGTAGATAAAATTAAGCGACATGGACACACACACACGTAAATGGTCTAAATATGTTTCGCAACTTACAATTCTATATATGGTATTTGTAGTGGTCACTACGTTGCATCGAGCATTCAGTGATGCATGGATACCAGCTTTGGCAATTGTTAGAGTCTGCTGCTCCATGACTTCATGTATTGTAACCCGATCTTGATCGTTCATCTTATCAAACTCATCAATACAAATAACACCTCGATCAGCGAAAACTATTGCACCAGCTTCTAACCTTCTTTTGCCTAATCATAAATGCCATAATTATTCATGAATAGTGTGAAGAAATAATAAGACAAAAGATCCAATAGGGATGATGCATTACTTGTTTCTTAATCAGAGGTAACGGCAGCTATTTGAGAATATCAAATAATGCTATGGTACGAATGGTGATTCAAGTTACGAGTTTAACCAAGCGTGCCAGATTGACAGTTTTGGTGTTTGTAAATTATTGTATCCCCAAATCAAATGTGTAAAGATACACTTACTAACTGCAGAAATACATATAACGAGTTAAGTAATTCTTTAATAAAATACATATATCATAACATATTATGAAGCAAAATTGGGAGTAAGTCACAGTGTCATCCAAATTTGTAGTCGTAAGCCACGGTACCATGATTTCGTGTACCACCGTATATTTATGGCAGTTGGTGAAACATTCAAGCTAAACTTCCCTATCTTGCCAAACATTCAAGCTAAACTCCCTTGTACTGCTAAACTTCTCTAGATTAATTCAATTCATAAAATTTGATCCTATAACAAAACAGGAGAATTAAAATATGACAAGACAATGTTACCAGTATGAAATTGCTCAAAGAAGACGCTTACAATGAAGCATAGGGGGGGAGGATTGAGAAGTAGGAGGTGGGCGACAGCGGGTGACAGTTTCATAATAGCCGCATCACCAATAAAATAATGCTTCCAGTTGCATAATAGCCACATCCTCTAGCTCCTGATACAACTCAAATATAAATATCAACACATTCGGCATGTGTAAACAACAATTCTACTTCAATATGACAAGCAAAGGAAAAAACATAAAAATAATGATAAAGTCACTTGGAATGTTGGGATAGGATCTTATCTTTTGATTGCTTTCCCCATCTAAAAACACCATGTTCAACCACAATAGAGTGAGTCCTGAACAGTAATCAAACTTGGGCTACTTTAGACCACCGTTGTTCCACAGTCGAGATCAAAACCATAAGCGCAAATATAATATACATTTCATCCATGTCACAACACCACAAACGGAAATATAATATGCATTCCATCCATAATAATATTCTATCACAACACCACAAATGCAAATAAAATATGCAAACAAGAAAAACAAATATAGCAGTTATAGAAGTAATAGTTACTTTTAAACTTAGGACTATAAAAGTTGATGCAATACCACAAAGTTAGAAAAGTTGGTACAATACCACTAATTAGCACCAAGACAACTATTCATTGGTATCTCCAATGGGAGGACAAAGATCGTCGAGCCAATACATAATTCTATTTTTACCAACATCTCCCAAGTTCTCGCAATGAGCTGGTTTTTCACGTTTTCCACCCCAAATTGGATACTCTCACTTAATTCTTTCTCAACGTCTAGAAGTGAATGGTAGAGAAGAATCCTAGTTACGTTTCTCTCCCATAACCAATAAGTTCACGTGTGGGGGATAGTATTTTGAACGGGTCTAGGGTTTTTCTAAATGTGTAATATTATTATTGAATATTTAGCATTAATGTCTACTTACTATTTAAATAGTTTTTTCTTAAATTTTCAACATAGAATCTCATTTATCTAGAATTTAATTGGTGGGGTGTCCACTTACTATTTAAATAGGATTTTTCAACATAATTATTGAATTTTTAGTACTTACATTTTCTTAAAACTCCATAATATATATACGAATCAGAACAAGTATGCCTTTTAAATAAAAGGGAAAGAACATAAAAATACATCATACCACTAAAAGATCCCAAGATTCGTCCAGAAACCAATGATTTGTCTATTTCATTATCAACATTCAATTTGTACAAAAAAATCATACATTGATAAAAATACAATAAATATCAAAAAATGTATATATAAAACCCTAAAAATGCAAAAATGAGGAATCCCTTTAAGTAAAAATTTAAAGAATACCAGTGTAAGACGCTAAATAGCAGTAAAGTAAGTGGAGCAGTTGACTGAGCGGAGATGTGATCGGAGAGAGAGAAAAATAGAAGCAGCGAAGGGAGATGGAATGAGAGACGAACGTGAGAAGTGGAGTGAGCGGGAACGTGAGAAAAAAGTGAGCGACAAACTCCAATGAGATGGATGAGTAATTAAGTGTAATTTTTGTAGGAAACTTTATATTTTAGTCAAGTGTACTCAATTTTAGCACACTTGAAAATAGTGTCAAATTTTGGCACTATTTTAAAGTGTGCCAGATTGTGTTTAAATCGTGCCAGAATTTGGCATAGTTTAAAACTATGCAAGATTTTTAATATGACAGTTTACCAAATTACTGTTTTTGGTGTAGCATTTCTCTTTCACATAGTGGGACACTTATAAAACTTGTACCATTTACCTTCGCACTCAAAACGCCTTATCCCTTCATCTTTCTCACCATTATCCTTGACCTCATCTTTAATTTTGTTTTTCTCAAACATATTTTATTGGGAAAAAATTCTTTGGAAAATTTGAGAAACTTTTTGAAAAAATTCGCAAACAAGATCAAGTCATCAACATCAAAATCTACCTTAGATACAAACACACAAACTCTCACCTTTTTCTTCTTCTTAACTTGAGTCTTTAAATCTACCTTTATATCCTTAGGTTTAATGGTTTTAGGGAACATATCAATCTCACAATTCTGAAGGTCTCCTACGAGTTATTATAACCTAGGAGTGTCTAAAATACCTAACGAGTTAAGCACGGTGACCTTAGGAATAAATTGGGAATGGAGTGACCTCAAAATATTTTAACCGACCCTAGTCTCAAAAAATTTCTCATCCAAATTAAAACTAGTGTTTACGATGTCTGACAACCTGGCATAAAATTCATCGAAACTTTCGGACTCTAACATAGTGATGTTCTTAAATTGGGTGGTCAAATTTTGAAGCTTAGACGCCTTAACATCATTGGTACCCTTATGTGTTAACTGGAGGATATCCCATGCTAACTTAGACGTAGTGCACGTCATGATGCATCGGAACTCGTCAGGGTGACGGCTCTAGAAATAGCACTAAGGCACAGAAGTTGTAACTGCCATTTAAACTTATCATGAGTCCATGAAGAGACGGGTTTAGGATTGGTGAGATTATCAATAGTGATTGTGGGAGGATTCCTCCCTCTTTCACATACTAACCAAACACTTTCATATATAGCTTTTAAAGTGGATCTCTTTTGGGCTTTCCAATAGGCATAGTTCGATCCATCAAAAATTAGCATCCTATTATATAAATTCTCCATCGTAATATTTGTGATTTTTCAAAAAAATTGATACCACAAATTCAAAAAATCAAGATATCACGATAACTTGGTAAAACCTGCTCTGATACCAATTTGAGAGTGCACACTTATCTAGTGGTGTTAACTTATTAAATTCATATGACAATCCACACCAAATTTTATCTTATTACCCCAAAAACATGTAACTATGCGATTCAAAATGTAAATCAAACCAAGCATGTAATCAAAAATAGAGTTTCAGGAAAAAATCCCCTCAGGGTAAAACCTTTCATTAACTTTATAAAATTTACAAACCTCAACCTACTATGATCTTCTCAAAATACATAAGACAACAGCCTTCCTTCAACAATGATCCTTGCAAGAATCACAAGAATCTCAGTCCTCCGTCTTCAGCAATGAATTCCTTCGAGAATCGCAAATTAATCGTGGAGATGTCTTCTCCACAAAGATTGTGAATGCAAGGATAAAAACTATAGGTTTTAAACTTAATTCACTTAAATATATCTTGGTAATGTGATTTGTGTATAAAAAGGTTTTTTAAACTCAAAAGGTTAAAAAATTTTGCTAAAGTTATACAGAAACATATCTGGAAAAAGTTTCAACGAAAATAAACATGAAATAGATATTTATAAGGTGAACATAAATTTTGAGGCGGCGGCTTCTTTCAAAGGACTTTGAATCTCATTTGAACGAGAATAGCAGGATCGTTCTAACGAGAATGGATCTCAATCAAATGGCCAAGCAATATCGTTTAAATGAAGTTCCAATGACCTTTAAATGAGCTAAAGCAGCACGTCCTTGTTCTATGTTTGATCGAAGTAAACTTCAAACGAAACTAGGATCTCGTCAGAACGAGATTCTAATATCGTTTGAACGAGATACATGCATTTTGAAAAATTTTAAATAAAGAAAAATTGACTGGATTTTTAAATAAAAAATCTTGTTTCGAGTTTTAATAAGAATAAATTTCTCAAAATAAATTCAAGGAATAAATTTAAACTTAATAGCAATACACCTTCATAGTATGGAGATGCTTGAAATTTAGAGATGTTGGGTCTTTGGACTTTGTATCGGCTTGAATAATACGATAGCGGGATATGACAAAAACTATACTTAGCCTAAGCTACAGGCAAATTATGCTCTTACACATATAAGTAACCGTCGGAGCCATAGATGTTATTTTTTAGTATTAATAAGATAATGATATATAGCTTCGGTACTAGACATTGAGGTGACAACTTGCTTCTTAATTTGCCAAGACATATGAGAGTCTCCTAATAGTAAGAAGTAGTTGGAAATAGAACGTTAATCTGTGGGATCACCACCCAATCAGTATCAGAGTATGCACGTAATTTTTGTGAAAAGTGAGCCAAAAAAAAAGACCATGGAACATAATTCCCTTTATATAGCAAATTATTCAAAGTAAAACATCATAATGAGTAAATCAAGGAGCATCTAGAAGTTGACTAACAAGATGTACGGAATAGGCGATATCATATCGAGTACTTGTGAAATATACGAGGTTTTTAACTAACTTAAGGCACAATATGGTATTGCTAAGATGTGCACCCTCATGAGGAGTGAGCTTGACTAGGATCAAGAGGCATTGGAACAGTCTTGCAATCAATAAGACCTTCCCAAGAAAGAATTTGTGATGAATACTTGGTCTGAGAGAGATAATATCCTTCTGCTTGGAGACTCTTTTATTGTATTGTATTTTACAATTTTCTTGAGTCCTAGGATTGCATGTTGTTAGTTGAGTTGTGTACTCTTCTATTTTGTTAAGACTCTTGTAGTTAGTTGAGTCATGTAATCTTTTATTTAGGGCTTATGTGTATAGTTGAGTTATCTAATTTGTGTCGATTTCTTATCTTTTGAGTCTCAATTTAGTTTGTCTCAAAATTGGCAAAGGGGGAGATTGAAAATCTCATTCTTCTTCGTTGGCTCAATTTTGAGACAAATATTTTTTTATGTGCTCCTACATTATATTTTATGCTCATGCATTTTTTTTATTTCTTTATTGTGTAAAATTTATTTTTATATTTCTTTAATCATATTTTTTTTTATATCAACTATTTATTATAAAATAATTTTAATGCGTGTTCTTTATCTTAAACTATTTTTTATGTTATAAATCTGAGTTTTAAGGCATTAATCATATTTCTTATTTATTTTTAGTGTTATTTTTCTTAGGTTAAAATAAATATGATTAAACATCAAAATGTGCTTAATAGTAATTGACACCCAACATTAAAATGACATTTTTATTATAGGTGTTGTTGGTTTTGAAAAACCATCGGCTGGTTTGTGTGTCTCGGGGTTTTTCCTTATGTGTAGTTTCAGCATACTAGTCCCCTTTGCTATTACCCTTATACCCTTATTCGTAGCTGGTTTCTATGAAAAGGTTTTGGGGATTTATATAAAGTTTCTTGGTTTTGAGAAAGTTTGAAGTTTTTCATTTTCTCTCTCTCTCTCTCTAAAAAGGAGGTGACGATATCCATTTTTTCTCTCTCTAATTTTTTTCCAACGAAAATACATACCTTTCTGGAGAGATTTCTTCCCTTTTTCTTTTATACCCGACTTCATATACATTTTTGAGGTTGAGAAGTTTGAGTTTCAAAGATGTTGAGGGTTTATTTTGGTTCGTTTTTGTTTGGAGTTGTTGACCCTTATTTCTCAATCTGAGATCGTTTTTCGAGTTTTTTTTTGTGTTGTTATGCTGGTTTGGTGTTGAATCCTTTGTGCTATTTTGATCCGTTGTTGTCTTGTTTTGGGACTGTATCCGTTGTTGTCTTGGTTTGGGACTGTATGGAGGTTTCGGGTTTTGGAATCAATTTGGAGTTTTGTTCAAATCGATTGGGATCTAAGTGTTTCGGTTTGAGGTATCATTTTTTTTGTTTCTATATATATATATATATATATATTGATTTCTATTTGTTGTGTTTTTTATTGAGTCTAAGAGGACTATTTTTAGTTAATCTGTTGTTTGGCCTACTTGTAACTTGTGTGCATTTAAAAAAAAAACTTTTAAGTTTGGTAAAACTTGGTGAAGGTTATTTTAACTTGGATTTATTAAGATTAATGCTTAAATCGTTTAAACCTGTTTTATCTTTGGTTCGGGTTTAAATCTAAATCATTTTTTTCTTTGAAAATGCATGTATGTTTAAAGAAAACAACGAAAATTGTATGTTGCTCAAACGAGATGCACATGTCGCTTGAACGACATGCTGATCTTTCTTGAACGACATTCAAAGTCAGTTGAACCACTGAAAACAAGAGTTTGTGATTTACACAACCCTAAATCATCTTTATCTCAGAATAAATGAAGTTTAAATCTTTTCAAACACTTTTTAATAAATTAACATCTTAAAACATTTTTTCGACTCTCATAAACAATACACATTCATACCTGAGCAATCTCAAAATGCACTGAAGATGTGAAATGTGCTCCAAAATAATATCGACATGATTTATCTTTAAAGCTTGGTCGCAACGTCTTCAATAAACTCTATGTCATAGACTATATGGATCGTGACAATAAAAATCTATCTATGACTCAAAAACATGTTTTATTTCGGGAATAACTCCAATACTTACAACGGACTCAATTGGAAAATTTGTCCTTACAATGTAAACAAGATCAAACACAAAACTTAGTGCTTTGAGACCAATTTGAGAAGTCAAATGGTATCAGACAGAAAAAAAAAATTAAAAAATCAGGATCACTCGATAACTTGGAGCAACCTGCTCAGATACCAATTTATAGAGGTAAAACAATTGCAAAGGGTGATCTCAAACAAAAATTTCAACCCTGATTTATAAATGCGAAAGCCAATTTTTAATAAATGTTATCTTCTTATCCTACGCATGCATTTATGGTGAAACAACAGATAAATCATTCAAGCAAATATGACAAGGCCAAGTTTCAGGAAAAAAACTCAAAGAGAAAAATCTTTATTCACTTAGAAATCTACAAGATAGTCGACTTAAAAACTACTTGATAACCACCACAAGCATAAAGCGCTAATATTTACAAATCTCTAATGAACAACTATGATCCTCGCAAGAATCACAAGACCACAGTCCTCCATCGACCTCAACCTTCGTCTTCAGTAATAAATCCCCGTCGGTATCACAATTCAGTAATGGAGATGCCTTCTCCACAAAAGGTGTATGCAAAGATACAAAACTTTATAGGGATTAAATAATTCGCAAGAACAATACTCAAGGATGTTTTATAATGAATTAAACAAGTACTTTTCAAAACAATACTTGAAGAACTTTCACAAAAGTAATGCAGAAGCAGTATTGGCAAAAATATTAAATGTTCTGAATGCAAAATAGGTATTTATACAAAACTTAAGGTTGTGTATCGTTCAAACGATAATAACAGGTTATTCTAAAGACATAAGCATGTTGTTCGAACGAGCTTTCTTTCATTTCTAAGAACTCAAAACAGAACCAAGTCTACCAACGAGGGATATAACGACCTTAGGATGTCATTTGAACAACATCAAGATGTCATTTGAACGACTGAAACGAAAAATAAAATTTTAAAAAACTTCACCTATAGTAAACTCAAAAATAATGTTTTCAAAAACAAAAAGTTCCTGTTCGTTTTAGATAAAAAAAAATATCCCAAAATATAATTTCGTAAATTAATTCAAATTCTAAATTTTTTTAATACCTCATCGGGATGTCGGGAATTCTTCAAACTTGGAGATGTTTAAGTTCGATTTGCCTTGACGGTGCGTGACTATTTGTAACTGGATACGCTAAATCAGCCTAAAACTACTATGAATAATCCTAGAAAAATTGTTCTTTCAAACTACGTTCAGTAATTACTCCGCAAAATCTTAACCACGAATTTGCTTCACATGATGGGTATTAGACATGAACAAATACTAGATCCAATTGATCATCCTATGGTTGATCAGGATTCATACAGTGATGAGGAAAATGTTCATATGCCTCAAGAAGATAATGATGTTATATCTCATAAAATTAATTGGTAATATTTATTTACTTTATTCATTACATTCATTATATATAACAATTTCTTTATGCATTGAATAATAATTAACACTGAAATGGTTTCTTACTTTTTATAGGGCACATGCAGTTAATTTAGGTAGACATTTTCTTGGACCGATGAATGTGGAGTATCCTCTTTGTTCTGTGTTACATTGGATTGGTACAAAGTTAAGTATATCATCCTTCGTACGTCCTCTGTTTGGTAAATGTTATTTTCATGGAAAGATCAATCTACCAACCTTGAATGAACATCCATCCAATATAAAAATTATATATGACGGTAATCAGGTCCAATCATAATCATTTCGGTGTTTTACTATACAATACAATTCTATTAATGCATTCACCGGTCTTGGAGTTCAAATGGATGAAAGAGTAATCATAGGAAAGGGTCCAACATCGTTCATCATTCATGGAGAATTATGACACCGAACTGGAGGCTTATTATCGCAAAAGAGGCATGATAGAAGTTATGCCCAACTCTATATTTATGATCAAACAGCTGCATTGGATACTCGATAGCGTAGAAATCTGCAATTAGGAAGGGATGTTCTTAAAATCATTCAAGGTTGTTTGTTGAATAAGAATAAATTTACATCTAATTTTTCCACGCTTTTTCTATTCTATATAGAAACAACTCTGTAAATGTGGATGTTTCAGCATATTTGCATTACAGTAGGGATACAGAACAAATAAGGTACAATTTTACCATAAATCAATGAGATGATGATTGTACCGCCTAATGATGGAACTAAAATGAGTGTGATGGGAGATATTATTTTTAATTTAAAAGGAGATAACCAATTGATGGAAATTAGTGAAGTCTACCCAACGTAGCTACAATACATTATGTGTAATTATTTCCTCGTGGGGAACATGGGTGGGAACCTAATATGAATCTATGGGATGTTGGAAAGTAGAGACCTGATTTAAGATGAAGACTTACCCAGCTGAATTTTTACGGTTATCACACTTTCTTACGCAGTAATTAATACCCAATGATTTTAAGAGTGAAAAAACTATATCATGAGTTCATTATGGATGCATGGGCTTCAACTGAGAAAAATAGTTTAACTTATTATAAGATCGATTAAGCCAAATTACATGTTGATTTGAATACGCAATTTAATGAGGGGTTAATGGACGAGGTCAATAAAGATGGAATTGGAAAATGAATAATTTTACTTTCCTCCTTCACGGGTAGTGTGAGGCACATGTTTGAAATCTATCAAGATTATATAGCCATCACCCATTACCATCATCATCTCGATATGTTCCTCATAATGACTGTAAATCCCAATTGGCCTAAAATTATAAAAGCCCTATTATCGAATCAAAATTCAACGGATGGACCGGATTTAGTCGCTTGCGTAGGTTAATTGAAGGAAAAGGTTGTGATGAAGGTAGTGAAGAATAAAAATGTTTTTGGTCGAAATGTGGCACACGTATTTACTACTGAATTCCAAAAGAGGGGTTTTTCGCATGTACATGTGATGTTTTTCATAGAAAGTAGAAGCGAAATAAAGACGTGAACAGGTTGACAAGATTGTGTGTGCTGAGATTTTGGCCCTTGTGGTCCCCAAAAAATAAATTCACCATGTATGGATAATGGTAGATGTACAAAGAAATACCCGATTGATTGTGATGAATCAGTGACTAGGACCAATATGGATATCTAATTTTTCGACAACGTAATAATGATCGAAAGTACACCATTGCAGGGGGAAGTTGTATGAAATAAAGATGTGGTGCCATAAAATCCACACCATTCTCGAATGTTTGATAATCATATCAATGTGATGTTTGTGCAGGATTGAGATATGTTAAATACATTATGTTAGACTTAAATAAGTTTAGAAATACATATATTTGATCATATGTTTGGGGAATACATAGTATGTTTAAATGAATAAATATGTTTGATTATTTTGATATGGGTATTTTGATTTTCTATCTTACAGAGAAT
Source organism: Sambucus nigra (assembly GCA_949130495.1). Lineage (NCBI taxonomy): Eukaryota > Viridiplantae > Streptophyta > Magnoliopsida > Dipsacales > Adoxaceae > Sambucus > Sambucus nigra. The sequence continues at coordinate 132,646,788 of OX422214.1, read as the reverse complement.
TTAGCTCTAACATGAAAACACACACACTATTGTTTATTCCTTTTCCCTGATGTTAAAAGAATTGTACTCCGAGACATCTATTTTTTTACCTTTTCTTCAATCATAGCAACTGAATTTTGTTTATGGTTTATTATGGGCATTTGTAGGCTAAAAGATGGAAAGGAATGCTACTTTCAGAGGTTATTAATGGAGGCCATTTATCGATTATAATAAATCTTCTAAAGAATTCATCACTGCATTAAACGGTTGATTCAGGGCCAAACAACTATGTGGCACCTCAATTCTCCATTGTTATGATTTTAAAAAATCATCTTTTTTACTTATGGCTATATTATTTTCCATTTTTTGTTGAATACTTTCATTGATTAAAGAATACGTGTAATTTTTAAATATTTTTCAGTGTATTGGTGTTATTTCCACGATCCAAGTTAAATTTGTGATTTTGTTTATATGAGGTCCAAGATGGACTATTAGTATTGTTACGGATTGTTAATTTTGTTGTTTGATTATTTTTTTCTTTCGTAAGCAGGGTCAATAGTCCTATAAACAAAGAAAATTCTACCCAAATTTTTTAAACTGTTTACACTTTTTTGTGTTATAAAATAAACTTTTTGACTTAAATTATACACGATTCAATACCTTGGAAATTTTTCTTCGTGCCATATATATATATATATATATATATAAGTGTATTATTTTGCATATTTTATACCCCAATTTACAGTTTGGCAGACCCATTTTATTTTGTTTAATAAGTTCTTAAGACCATTTTATTAAATAAAAAAAATGAAAGAATAATTGAATTAGGATTTAGGACAGTAATTTTGAGAAAAAAGAGCTCATTTGTGAAAAAAATTGCCTAGGGAAAATTTTATAAGGAATGATGAAATTTTGAGCAAATTGAAGATTAACCAAAGAAAAATGTGAAAAGAAAATTTTTATGATTGTTCGAAAAAAGGCTTTAATACTTTTGTGAAATCAATAAAAAGTCAGAAATTTTTATTCTCTAAATTTGACAAAACTCGAGGAGCATGCTAGGCAAGAAAAAATAAGACCCTTCGTGTGGGGAGAAATTGAGTATCTTATTCCGATCCAAAATCAAAGGAGGTGAAGTGTTCAATTCCAACACTATTATTTAGATGACTACAAAACACTTTTCGAATAATTAAAAGGTGTTTTATTCTAACCAAAATACCTCACCCTCTTAGCTTATAAAAAGGACCCTTAAGCTCACTTTTTCACATATAATTTCTGGGAGCAATTTTTTAGAGTGTTTATTGTATTTGAGGTCCAAGCTTTGTAATATTAGTTATTTTATATTTTTATAGGTACCCCTGAAATTTGGTGAAGATTCGAATTTTTTTCAAAGTTATGAAGTTGTGGGGATAGAAGTGTGAATATGGCAAATTCAGATAGAAAAAGTTAAATATTATTGGAAGAAGAATATTTATTGAGCCCAATGGTTACACGCATGCATGGGAAATATGGGGTCTGGGGTTCGAAACCTCCCAACCCCATATAATGTTTTAGTGAAATCTCTCAGCTTCCCGCTCCCAGTCAGCAACCACGCGCGTGTCCGGTTAGCAACCTAGTCAGCGCGTCAGTATGCCATACAATTCCTAATAACTAATGAGTCATCCTATAAAAAAAAACATTTTTTTTTAAATTAAGAGAATCCCATAGTAGTTCAAACTCATGGAAGCATTGAATCTGGATCGTCTCAAGCAAAAACTCCAAACTCAAAATGTATTAATCAGAAGACACCTTTAGTTAGTTTATTTTGTAAAATATCCTTCAAAATTAATTTTGAATTCTATAATTCATTTTCAACTAATTAGAAAGGTACTTTACTCTAACCTAAATACCTCACTCCCTTAGCCTATAAAAATGATCATTGGGATCACTTTTTCAAAAATAATTTATGTGAGCAATTTTTTAGAGAGTTTATTATATTTGAGGGCAAAGCTTTGTAATTTCGGGGAGTATTTTATAAAGATTAATTGTAAGGCACGATTATTATAAGCTTGTAATATTAATAAAAATTATTACTATTGCTTGCAATTTTATTATTTCTATGAGGATGTTAGCTAAATTTCATTATTAGGATTATAGTGAAGTTTATCATGTATGATTATCATTGATATGTTGATTTAATTTTATTTATTCTCAGACTGTGTTAAATGATTTAAAATTTGGTATTAATTTAAAATGACACAAGAGTGGATTTTAAAACCTTCCAAATCATTTTGTTTAATCATGTCTTTGTAACACCCGGTGTCGTTATTATTTAAGAAAAATAAAATTTTGGGATTTAATGGTTTTAAATAATAAAACATGTGGATTTTTTTTTTTTGAGAAATAAAATTCTCAATCGGAATTAAATAGGACTTATAATAGAAAGGTAGAATGATTCTTTATATGCTTTATCAAACACATACGTTTTTGTTAAGATAATGAAATTTATTCTTAGTGTAAAGACGGATTTTTAATTGAGTGTTTGGGTCGTTCAAACGACAGCATATGTCGTTCGAACGACGTAGCATGTCGTTCGAACGGCAAGTGGCAGTCGTTCGAACGACAGGAGGCGGTGAGTGGATTAGAGTCCTAATCGTTTTCTAACTCTTAAACCCTTTAAATACCAAACTCATTCGGGGCAGGTATTTTTAAAACACTTTTCTCTCAAACTTTTCTCTAGTAAGGTTCTCCAAACATATTTTCTCTCATCTTCAACCCCTAGCCCTAAGTTTTAACTCAAGATTGAAGATTCAATTGGTGTTTTCTTTAGAGGAGTACAACTGTCTACTCAGATTTTTATCCAACTAATATCATGCATGAATACTATATTCCTTTCCTTTAGTATTATGCGTTTTAAGTGTCGCCTAAACCCTTAATCATATGTTTTTGATTAAAATCAATCAGTAACTTAATTAGAGAAAGTGGACAATAAATTTTGGGGCTGCTTTGATAAAACTTTATAATATGATTTAATCCTTGAAACCCTTCGTGCGTAAATTAGATTATTGAGTTTTTATGGTTTTTGGGGTGTAGGTTGGCATGTAGAAGTTATGTGATTATTTATATGTTATGTGGGACGCGAACATACTTACAAAGGTTAGAGGATTTATAAAAGATAATGATGTCATATTGAATAATATCTCATGTTAAATAAATTAACAGTATTGAACGAAAATAACTATGTTGAAAATGACTACTCTATTATCAATGGAATTTAATTAAATTGTGACATTTGTGATTAAAGTGTCACGTTGTGATTATGATTTGTGATATTGTTTAGATTATTATTATTATTTACTTTTGCCATCGCGGGGACGAGGGACTTTTGGGTAGTATGTTGCTCAACCTCTATTATAGGATGCTTACTAGGTATGGGACTAGTGGGTACGCCTTGGTTATAATTTATGCTTGCTAGGTATGGGACTAGTTAATGTAAATTCGTGGGTATTTCATATTTTGGGGTGGGACTGATTTTTATGTTTTATTATGGTCGCGTTAGCCTATGCATGAGACTAGGACGTGTTTTATAGTGGAAATTCATCTTATATGTAGGATAGGACGTATATGTAGTTTGGGGACCCTTAGATATGGGACTAAGGGATATGTTGAGGATCTCACATCGATTAAAAGGTAATTTGTTAATTGTGAAATTGAGAAAATGAAAATTAATGCCTAAGATAAAATGGGTATTAAAATTTGTGGCGACATAATGTGTGAGGGACCGACACTTTAAACGGGTCAGCGGACAATTTATGTCATGTCGTTTGTGGAACCTTGTCATGGTGCGGGATCGACGGTTTAAACAGATAAGAGGCCATTTGACAAGGGAAAGTGTGTCACTTTTGTGGACTACCACCCGGGGCTGGCGGACCGCCACAATAAAAAGTGAGAACAATAATAAAAATTGGGTTAATTTAATTAAAGTAACATCGTGGGACTTGGGGATTTAAAATCATATTAATGTGCTTTTTGAAATGGGTATTTCGGTTGGTAGTTAGTGAATTATAGTTATAGCGTTTAATTATTTCGTTTAAACTAAAATACTCTATTATGATATTTATTTGCGTATAATGCTAATGTCTGGATTCAAAGATCCTATTTGAGGGGAGTAGTGTGTATTCATTCTCGGGGTTCTGACCTCGTGCGTTGACTAACCTTTTCAAGAATAAGTTTGGAGAAGCTGCATAGGTTTATTTGGAGACCTTCTTGGAAGTGCAGCTGGAGTTATTTACTTCATGCGTATTAGTTTAGTTTCATTTCCTTTCCATCGCATTTACATTGAGACTCAGTTTATGATTTTGTTAGGTCATTTGGTTCCAAAGTTGTATGGACTTTATTTAGATATTTCGTTATGGATTCAGTTGGAGTTTATTCAGATTTTAAGTTAATTCAGATTTTTGTAGTTGGATTTATTTGGAGTTTAGCATGTGTTGGTTTTATAGTATTATTATACATTGGGATTGATTATTATTCATCTTGTGGATTGATTTTATAATGTATCATATCTGTCACGTGCTGAGCATGGAATTTATTTAATCACACCCGGCTTAGTTTTGGCGGCAGCCAACACTAGAATTAAGCGGGGTGTGGCAGTCTTGAGAATTAAACAATGTTATTTTTTATGGGTTATGCTTACACTCGATTGTTTTGATAGTCATGCTTAAATACATCATTAAACTTTATATTTTTCTAAGGGAATAAGGATTTCGTCTAATTTAGAGACATAAAAAATAATTTGAAAGTAAATGTCTTATTTTCTGAATTAAGTGCGACGAGAGTCGGTTTAATTTGAATTATAAAAAGGGAATGAAGAAATTAAATAAATATGCAATGTTAATTAAAAGTGATGAATGAACCCTGAATCCTAGTTTCTCCCATATTGATTAGATATTTGTATGTTGTTCTCATTATTCATAGTTCCTTTTATTTAACTTATATGAAATTATCCTCTCTACACCATATTGTCTAGTTAGAAAGTTGAAAACTCATAACGAATATTAGTGCTTTACTCCACTCTTCAGGGGGAATTTCATTATACTATTAGGCGCAATGTTGATGTCTATCTCAAGTCTAAGCAATATAAAAACTTTCTTCACCAAAATTTTAGTTATGGGTTTGACGCATATAAGGCTAAGGTTCAAGATCATTTCCTGGAGTAGATGTTTTCGGTTTATTTTCTCAGGCCACCCTATTTGGTGAAGGTTCTAATATTGATAGCTCAAAAGGATAGGAAAAGGGAGCCTTTGCTGCTCAACCCCAGCCAAGACCTTTGAATAAGGGAAGTGATGTTTTTGTGGAGGGAATCTTTGCCAATACTAAACATTAAGAATGGTTTCATTATCTTCTTTTGTTTGAACTTGTTTGCTGGTCGAGGTCACGCCATGTAATTTTGAACTTTACTTTGCTTTGAATAAAATTTGGGATTTTTTTTATCGTGCATCTCTGTTTTTTCCTCTAGCATTTACTTCGTACTTGCTTTACTTTTTTTCTTTGCTAATGAATTTTTGCACTATCTGAGGTCTATCCTAATTTTGCCCAGTATGTAATGCACTCTTAGCCTCCAAGTTTGTTTAGTTAAAAAAAATAACTTAAATAGCAACTTTGAGGGTTCCAAGACCTGAATCCATGCACTTATGAAGTTTTTAGAGTCAAAACTGAGGTTTTGTAATGGGTCTTTAGACCTTTGAACAAAAAGACACATGATACTTGTACTTTTTTAGGACAAAAAAACTATAATTTTTGCACAAACACTTAGTCCCCCAAAATTTGGGGGCATAAAGGCTTAAAATTAGATTTGTAAAGATCATAACACCTTATATTAAAATTTTGATTTATAATTTTGCTATTAAAAAGGTCCTAAGACCTCTGAAACACGTTACACCAAAGGTGGAAACCTTAGGATAGGAACTATAGTTTTGTTGAGGGTCATTAGACCATAGAGTCTGAAAAGGTTATTCAACATTAAGCCCCCCAAATGGGGCCTGAGACATCTGAGCTGAGGTGTTTTTAATGTTACAGTCCTACCATAGGTCCCAAGGCCTCTGGGCTTGGAATATATTGAAGTTTGTAATGAGTTCCAAACAAAGTATTTTTTTTAAATTAAAAAAAATATTACAATAGTATTTTTTATTTTATTTCCAAAATATTCAAAAAAAAATATTGTGCTTTGTTTGTTTTTCTATTTTAGTGTTAAATAGCCACTATTGCTTGTATCATGTTATTTTTATTTTTATTTTTTTTATCGCACTTTAAGATGGGTGTTGTTTTTTTTGTGTTATTTTTCAGTAGCACATTCAAGAAAAAAAATAATATAAAAAAAAAGTAAAAAGGGACAAAAGTGAAGAAAAAATCAAAAAAGTGAGCAACGGTGTGCGGACGTGAAGGATATTTGTGCAATCTTACCACAAGCACAAGGAACTCTCGGGGATGACTGAAATGTAGGTGGCATTTCCCCCGATCGACGTCAACTTAAACTTCGGCCCGACGTAAACAAGTGACCGTAAAAGTACACGTCAGAGGTACGTTTTGTGTGCTCCTAAGGGGTTTAATTCCGCATTTGAATTATCATGTTGCATAATTTGATTTAAGGGAAAAAATGCGTCAAAGATAACGTGAGGGTTTCACCACCCTTCCTTAGCTCAAAAATCACTAATTAGCCAATCATTTGTATATCCCGAGCCATCACGTTTAATTTAAAATCAATTCGACATTGACCTTACGGTATCACATGGTTTGTAGGAAACCTCTTAAGGAGTCTAAAATTAAAAGGTACTTCAATGCGAACTTGTCAAATTAGTTTCATTTATCTTGTTAAGAATTGGTGGCTTTTAATGTTTCTTCATACCGACCACCTACATGGAGGTAAAATATGAATTTCAGGTAATGACCGTAGTTGGTCGTCTTTTAAATTATCCCTCGTCAAAAACTAGGTGATATCGAATTAGGGAGATTAATTTGGAGACCCGAGTTCTCATCGATTAATTTCAGGTAAACTAGATTTTAAAGTTCAAATTTCTCTCACATAAATTAGATAATTCAAATTGATTTGTGTTAGTTTACGATTTACGTGGCTTGAGCCAAATTATTTGCTTTCCCTTTTCTTAAAAAAATTTAAAATTCAAAATTTTAAAAAATAAAAAATGAAAAAATAAATCAAAAAAAGGATTAAAAATATGTATAGAAATTCGAGTGAGCATAGTGTATGCGAAATTTGTTTCGAGATCATATCGGTCGTCCGTGCAGTTGGAGTCTAGTATTCCCAACACTTTCAAGGTAGATTTTTAAAATTCACCGAGATGGGAGACAAGTTAGAACTACGTGCCCTTAAGGATTACCTTTATCTGAAAAGGTTTAGTCAACCTTCGTGCATACGTCTACCCCAGCACATTATAAATAATTTCAAATTTCATTCGGGAATAATACAATTATTGCATGTATTTTGGGGTACTGAAAAGGAGGATCCCTACCTTCATGTTCATGAAGTCGGTGAGATATATTGGATGATTAAGTACTAACAACTCACCGACGAGATTGTTAAACTCAAATTGTTCCCGTTCTCTTTGAAAGACAAAGCGAAAAGTTGGTTTAACTCATTAGAAACCGAGTATATAACCTTGTGGAATCAAAGCATTTTTACAAAAAAAATCTTCCCAGATCAAAAGACGGCATCGATACATCACTCCATAAACACATATAGACAAAAAGAGGGAGAATCCTTGTGGATGTATCTGAAGAGATTCAAGGACTTGCTACTACAATGTCTACACTATGGGATTGAATTGGGATGTCAATTCCTAATTTTGTATGAGGGATTAAATTTTAATACTCGAGCCATTCTCGAATCAATGTGTAATTGTGATTTTATCGAGAAATGTGAGGTCGAAGTGTGGGTATTCCTGGAAGCCGTAGAGAAAAATTCCCAACGATGGTCACCCAATAGAAAATCTAGGTCCACCAAGTCCAATGAGGGTTTGTCTCACCAACTCGAACAAAATCATGATTTAAATGCCAAAGTTACCACATTGGCCCGACATTTTGAGGCTTTGAAGACTAGAAAAGAGGGAAATCAAGCCGCACATGTGGTCATGCAACACGTAAGTTCACCTATGTGTTTGCTCTATGATAATTCCTACTACTTAGTCAAAAATTTCCATTCCCTTTCGGACCATAAAGAACTCACCGAGAAAGAAAATCCCTGTGGACCAAAGTACGACCCGTATTCCAATGCGTACAATATAGGGTGGAGAAATGACCCTGGCCTTTCATTGTATAAGGGTCAATACCAAGGAGGTGTAGGTCCATATTTCGATAACCCACCCCTGAGTTTCTAAAAGAAGGTCCTTGTACCATCGTATCCTTTATCCCAAAAGATCCAATCTTTATAGGAGACGGTGAATTTACTTACTAAAAGTACCCTCCAATTCCAACAGTCAACTCAAAGTTTACTCTAACCCACCCGAAAGATCTTGCACATGGACACTCAATCCAAAGCCAAACTCGAGGTTCAAGTGATCCAACTAGCGAACGCGTTAAGTGAGAGACACAAGGGAAATTCTCGATTCAAACCGAGACCAATCCTAAAGGGAACATGCCTAAAGGTTAATATCTTGTTCAAGATAATGCAGGTTCGTCACAAACCCAAGAGGATGTCAAATCCATCATAATGCTTAGGTCCAGTAAGTAAGTCGAAAAGAATATCTCACCACCCACTGAGATAAGTTATGAATTTTGGATTCTGAATTGCAAATAGGATAAATTTGTTAATTTACCAAAATTTTAAGCGGATAAATTTGAATTACTATTAGTTATTTTATATTTTTACAGGTACCCCTGAAGTTTGGTGAAGTTTCGAGGTCATTTGGAAAAGTTATGAAGTTGTGGGGTTCAAAGTGTGAATATAAGAAATTCAAATTGAAGAAGGACTTAAATATTATTGGAGGAAGAATATTTATTGGGGTTATGGTTAGCCCAGTTACTAGACGCACGCATGGGAACTAAGGGGCCGACGGTTCAAAACCTCCCAGCCCCACATAACGTTTTAGTGAAATCTCGGAGCTTTCAGTTCCTAGATAGCAGCCATGTGTGAGTCCAGTCTCGACGTCAGTATGCCATATAGCTCCCAACAGCTAATGATCAATCCTATAAAAGCAACAGTTTTATTCCTTATTGGGAGATGTATAAACACCTTTTTTAACGACCTTAAAAACCATCTTTTTCACAATCTTATCCTGTTAATCTTTAATTTGCTCCAAATTTCACCATTCCCTGCAAAATTTTCAGCATGACACTTTTTTCACAAAACAGCTCAAGAAAAAAATAAAATTATTGAAATGCCCCTTTTGCCTTTAAAATTACCACCCTGAAAACGAATTGAATTATTCTTGCATTTTTTTATTTTATAAAATTATCCTAAGAACTTATTAAACAAAAAAAAAATGGGTCTAATAAAGTATAAATTTGTGTATAAAATATACAAAATACTGCACTCATCAAAGATAGAGCACCAGATTTGGGGAAACTAATATAATTATATCCGAAAATGTTTCCCTTTCTTTTTTCATCCATGATTTGATGTGTTTGAATGGACCAACCATTTCATTAATTTAAGTTAAAAATGACTTGAAATTGTCCTAAAATGGATCGAATAAACTAGACAAGGCATCCCCAATAGCACATTATGGACTACTAATTGTTATTCATTTTATAGGACAAATTCTCATGCACTTGAATATGTCGCTTGTACTTTAATGAACTTAATGGGGGTGTTTGCAAGAATATTTTCTATGATTATTGCAAGAGCTTCAATTCCTTAATATATTTCAAAGTTTACAGAGATGTGTTGGTATGAACCCAAGAACCATGTTGGTCTGATTTTCACTGGCAAGTCAAATTGAGTTGTTTGGGGGTTTTAGATGTATACAAATACGTAAATACATATACAATCAAATTTTATGAAAATTATCAAAAAATTTATATTCAAAATCATACAATTTGCAGATAAACAAACAACAATGAAATGTTTAGTGGGATGATTTGGGAGAAGGATGTGCGGGCACATTATAATTATCCCCAAAGAGTTAACACATCAGCTAAAGAGAAATTACATGATAAACACTACATAGGAAGATTTTTTGGATCATGGTGAAAAATTCAAAAATCAATATGAACAATCCTCACTATTATAATCAAATACAAAGAACTACAACACATCAAGTAAAGGACAACCGCATAATAAACCCAGTTAGAAAGCATTTCCTTACTTCAAAAACATTATGAAACCATACAATAAGTGAAACAGAGGAAAAACATATGAGATTAAAAATACTCATAAAAGCTCAATTTAATATCTTGAAACAAAAATATATACATGAATATTACTCCATCTCTTTGTTAGGTGAGTTGAATTTTGAATTATTATTGGCTTAAAGGATTTTTATTGATAATTAACTTTGGATTGATGAAAAGTAATTCAATATCGCCCTTTGGCCTTTCGCAATGCGAGGGATTGACTTGGTCGGCCCCTTACCCGGAGCAAAGGGGAACTTCGATTTTTTATTGTCGCTACAGATTATTTTTCCAAGTGGGTAGCGGCCGAGGCCATGACACCATCCCATAATGGAAGTGTTTCGAATTTATTTAGAGGCATGTTATCTTCTGGTTTGGACTCCCTAACACCTTAATATATGACAATGGAAAACAGTTCAAGACCAAGTCCTTGGCAGCCTACTATGAAAGGGTCGGCATCAAATAAGTCTTTTTTGCATTGGGCCGACCACAGGCAAACGAGAAGACCAAAGTAACTAATAGGACGATACTAGATGGAATAAAGAAGAAGTTGGAGGACACTAAAGGCAAATGGGTCGATGAACTACACAACGTGGGCTTATAGGATGGCAGAAAGAATCCCGACATGAGAGACTCCATTCATTTTGGCCTACGGGTCAGAAGTCATCATCCCAACAAAAATAGGGTTTCCAACCCACAGGGTTCAAACCTACGACCCTGAAGTAAATTTGGATAAAAAAATACTAAACTTGGATCTTATTGAAGAGAGAATAGAAGACACAACTGTAAGACAGTTAGATTATCAATTGAGAGTTGCTAAGTTCTACAACAAGAGAGTCAAGTCTCATCCGATCGCATTGGGGGATCTCATACTAAAAACAATAATCCAAAAAACTAATAAACTTCATCCTAACTGGGACGAGCCCTACATAGTTTCAAAATAAGTCGTCCCAGGAACGTATCAGTTGGAGAGCCTTGAAGGGGAAATATTCTCTAAACCTAGGAAGTCAGACCATTTGATGAAATATTACCAGTAGATAGCTCAGATATTGTAACTAATAAGAAATTTCTATTTATATTCGAATTATGTATGAAGAAAAATTAGATATAGAAATAGAATTAAGTGTTGTCTCCTATTTTAGAATTTGCATTTTGAGTATCATATAGTTATGTGGTGAAATCTCTCTCTCGACGGTACGAGAATGCCATGGAGTGTCGTCTTCAAGGAATCTCTCATTGAAAACCTCAATGCCATGGAGTGTCGTCTTCAAGGAATCTCTCATTGAAAACCTCAAGAGGTGGGAAGGACTAAACATCATTCGTATATGGTGAAATTATTAACGTCATTCTATGGTGAATAATTAAATCTCTCTCTCGGCGGTATGACAATGCCTTCGGAGTCTCAGCTCCAAGGCATCACTCCTTATAAACCCTGTGAGGTGGGAAGCACTTAACATGTTTTGTATATGGTGAAATTCTTAATAATATTTCATAGTGAATAATTAAATCTCTCTCTCAGTGGTACAAGAATGCCTTTGGAGTCTCGGCCCCAAGGCATCACTCCTTATAAACCCTGTGAGATGGGAAGTACTTAACATCATTTATATGTGGTGAAAATTCTTAACATATTTTATGGTGAATAATTAAATCTCTCTCTCTCAGAGCGGTACGAGAATGCCTTTGGAGTCTTGGCTCTAAGGCATCAATCCTTATAAACCCTGTGAGGTGGGAATCACTTAGCATCATTTGTAAATGGTGAAAAATTTTAAACATCATTTTTATGGTGAGCGTATGACTAAAATTATTCCCGATGGTAGGAGAGTGGGCTAAAGTCATCTTTAAACCACTCTCATTAAAATCTGGGTGATAAGTAATTTATACATCATTATTATGTTTTATGGTGAAAATAGGTCTTAAGACCAATGGGAAAGACGTCTCGTCCTAATGTCCCGAAACAAACATTACATAGCATGGTAAAAGTAACAAAGCAAATACTACGCTTGAAAATTAATGAAAAAGACAGTTGCAAAGCATTGACATTCAAATTATATTAAAAATAGCGTGATAAAAGTTACAAAGTTCAAATTGGAACAGATGGTCATAAATGAAAATTAAAGAACATATTATAAAATTTGGGCCTCTGAGACTATAGACGGTCACCCAGAAAAGATAAAAAGCTTTAAGCATCAATCGCCAGCCCCTCACTAACAGTGGGCTCAGGGATGACTTGGTTCTCATCAGGATTAACAGTTGTCCCGTCTTGGTCACCAGCTACCTTCGTTCCATCTTCTTCAGCCACCTATTTCATCTTGTCTTCAGCTTCTACCTGGAGAGCGATGATGCTCTCAGGATCGGGGAAGTTGAAGGACTTTATGATCTCAACCAGTAAAGGATTATTGTCAATGAAACATTGGTTGGTAACTTGTCGACATGCATGCTTGGATTCTTTATCCGTACTCTGGATGGCATAACTAAAAAACTCCTCTGGATCTTTGAAGTCAATAACAACCTTCTTAAAGCAGATTTGATGAGCTCATCCTCAGCCTCTTTCGGTTGTTTAAGATCGGCCTTAACTGCTTCAACCCTGGACCTGCAACTCTGCCTCATAGTTTCAAGGTGTTCTTGGGTCCTGGTGTCATAGTTATTTTTTGTTCCTCTAGCTTCTACCTCAGTTCATAGAGCTGAGACATAGTCTCATTAGCCAGCTTCACCTTCGGCTCAGCCTCTACCATACACTGTTCAATGTTTTGGAGGTTAATGACAAACTGCAGTCAAACACAATGAAAAAGTAAGTATAATACCTTGGAATGACATACTGTTGTAACAAACAATGAAAACGTAAGGGCAATGGCAGACTGTGGTCACAAAGTTTTTGATGTGGCTCATACCTGAGTTTTACTATGGAGAGAAAAGTTAAAAACCCTTAACGGGTCATGGGAATCAAATTATCAGTTGTTGTAGCTGGGAACAACCGAGATTATGGCATCCCTGCCCTTAAGATGTCTCCCCAAAAGAGAGTCGACAATGACACCAAGTTGTGCTAGACACACAGCTGCATTTATGTTATCTATTATTGGGAGGAAGGGATCAGTCGGTCGTCTCGGTTGACCCTATTTCCTCTTATTTTATTTTAGGGTGGGAGCAGCCAAGGTTTCACCAACAAACTTTTTTTCTTCTAGCCCTCGTCAGCGCTGTATCCCGCAGTTATTGATGTTTCTTGAGTCTGGGTTGGATGAGCAGCTTTTCCCTGGAGATGAGTGAGGAAATTATTGGTCAGTGGTATTGCCATTTTCCAAACTGCGTATAAGATATTGGGTGGATGATCTGCAAGGAGAATATAAAACATTAGTATCGGCCTATGGTTGGGTCATAATAATAGAAGGATGACAGTAAAGTATGATAAAGTGTGAAAAGGTTTGCCTACGAAGTGTCTCCCGGGGGTCCACCCTCATACCAGAAAACTGGAAGAGTTCAGGGGTCATTAAATCTTGGGACATATACCAAATAGTCCCTTGGATATTTTTTAATACCTATTTAGTCCAAACTTTTTTATTTTGGCTCAAAAAGTCCTTTGCCACATATTTTGGAGAGGGAGTGCCGCTGGCGCGGACCTTTAAAAATAAGAGGATATTGAGTGCTTGAGGGACTAAATGAGTTAAACTAAAAATATGTGTCCTTTTTAAAAAATATATATTTATAGTAGGGACTATTTAATAATTGACCCTTAAATCTTCGAAGATAATTAATTCATCGCCCCTAAGGTTTTTTATTTCCTTTCTCATCTCGATACTAAGCTCAAGATTAACTTTGGTCACGATTGAGATACAGTCCCACTGACAAGGAATTCTCATCTCAGACAGATCGGATGACTCTCCCTCACCGAACTACCAGTCACCAGAAATAAAGAAGTAAAAAACTTCCAATCATGGTTGAAAGTCTGATATAAGCAAATGAGCTTGTGGTCAAGATCATGGGCCACAAAGTGATAATAACATGGGTTGAACTTATGGTAACACGCTAAAAAGACGTCGACTAGAAGGTCCTCCTCATAGGCAACTCTTCAAAGGTGAGCCAACCCAAAAAGGATCATCCAAGCGTTAGGAGTCAATTGGGCTAGAAAAATACTAATTGAGGAAAGAATGGCCTTGATGGCCAAGTTTAAAGGAAGGCAAAAGTGGACCCTGAACATCTATTCATAGGTGATAACTTCTCCCTTATTTTTAAGGTCAAACTCACGATCATCCTCAGCAGGCACGATCATCCTGATAGAAGGTCTGATCCCATAAATATGCCTCCAAACTACTAGATTAGTCTCACGGACGTCACTGGTAATAGCTAAGGGAACACTTGTGTCTAAAGTGTAAGGATCCTATTCCTCTTCCCCTTCCTCCTCCATGCTAGGCATATCACCTAAAACCATTATCGAAGATCAGCACCCCACGTGAGGGAATATTCATCATTGTGGTATTTGCATAGCTATCACTCTCTTTTTAGCTCTACCCTCAACTAGGTGTGGAGTACATGCTTGAGGGTGATACAGAGCACCCCGCGTATATATAAGGACAATGGCCTTCTTCATTAAGGATTAACTCATGAAAACCCTACTATTAATTTGCATAATTGTATTTAGAGAGAGAGAGCTTGAGTGTGTATCTTCCATGGCCCTTAGAGCCCTATTATAGTGGAAACACCTCCTTTGTTTCTCACATTGGACATAAGTCAACGGTCGAACCACTTATATTTTGTGTCATCTCTTCTTTTCCTTTCATCTCGTCTACTTTATTGATCTTATTTACTACTTCCACCATTGTTGTGTAAGCTCAAAGTCAGATTGAATCCTTATGATAATCTTCAACATCATCAATCACAAAGCTTCATCAAAATGTTCAATTCTCCATAAACATTGATAAAAAAATTATCAACATGGTAACCAACGATACAAGTCCTCATTAAACACTTAAGGAGATAAATATGCAAATCTACAAGGGATTTATGGTCTTATAAAAAGAATGCAAGGTATAACCCTTCTCAAATCAAACTCATAGAATGATTCACACACACACATAACTCTAACATCTTAAATCTAACATTTCCACCTTAAAATGTCAAGAAAAATAAATATATGATTTCTAAGTGAGCTAGGCACCTCAATTAAACGCCTAAATTAGAAAATTTGAGACTCTTTCAAAACAGACATGATTTTAGAAGAGTCTAAATATTTTTTTCCACCTAAACAGACATGATTTCAGTTTTAACTTTTTAAAAAAATGTAACTATCAAAACTCCCCCAATCAGCTAGTTATTGTTTCCACTACATATTTACAAGTAAAAGGTACACTATTGAGCATTCAAACTCTTTTATAAAGTTCCAAACATTCACAAATCAAAATTTCATCCAAGTTTATAATGATCCATCAATTTTCTTAGGGTTCAAACAAAGTTTAACACTTGTTCTTTGTCAAAATTAAAGCTACATCACATAAGAATCAAGTAACATTATGCGAATAGTATTTAAAAGAGAGATTTGACATTTAAATCAAATTTTGTTCAATTTAATTCGGATAAAAAGATGAACCCAGTGAGTGATTAAGGCGAATATTCTTTGGCTATGATAATGAACAGTAAAAGTGCATTATATAAGAAGACGCAATACATCAACACAGGGATTTAAAGTGATTCAGCCAATTGGCCTATGTCCATTGTGAGTAAACGTGTTCTTCTTTATTCATGGAGTGTTATAAAAGTAACACTTTGGGTACTTTCTCTCTCTAACGGTATTTTTATCGAGTTTTGGTATATTTTACAAAATGATGACTTATGGAACAAGTAGCAAGATACTGAATATTTGTAGTAGGTTTGGATTGTAATGTGCACCACCAAGTCATACGGTGCATTCTGAATTATATTACCCTCTTATACTCTATGACCTATTCTTCTAGAAGTGTGTTGAATGCATGAACATTCCCTCTCATGCAATAAAAATTCATGCTCTCATTTATGCAGGCCTCATATGTCCAAAAGATCATTTTCTAGTGAATTTATGCATTTTTAACTTTCTGTTAAAACTTGGATAACCCTATGAGGCCGAGGGTATTAGACTAAGGGTATGAAGCTAAGGGTATGAGTTTAAACCTTTGGGGCTGAAGGTTAAAAATATTTACAATTTAGAGATGAGACCATTTCTAGGATCATTAATTACCCTCATTGGCTTCAATATTCTGAATTATCTTCACTATTGTGGCCATTCGGGTAGAATTCCTTCGATGAGAGAATCCTCCTTTCGTTACTTGCGTGATCTTTACGGGTTGCCTTGGATATAAATCGATCGTCATCAAAGGGGAGGTAAATGTAGAAACGGAGTCGGTAGCCTATTTTGCTCAAAATGGTCAAAAGAATGCATCTGTCTCAAGAGAACGGCATCAAAAGACAAAATGATATATAAAAACCAAATGAATCGAGGGTTTGGGGATAATTTACGAAATAGGAAGGTGTTAGGCACCCATTCCACCCTTTCGGTCTCTCATGGGCTATGATAATGTCCTCATTTTCTCCAAAATGTGACTCATGTGTAAAATGTGTGCAATGTGAATAATGAACAAAAGAAACCATCATGCTCACGTCATGGGGAGGACGGAGTGAAATCATTCTAAGGAGTGTACAAAAAAATAACGTAAAAATATAATGTTAGTGTCCGTCAAATCACAAATCACTAGGAGGAAGTGAATGTGTATATCAAGCTGGAACATTAATATGTAGGAGTACGGATATTTTCAATACTACAAAATGCAAGAAAATATAATGCGATTAAATTAGAAAATAGGACTTGAATCCCAAGACTAGCTCAGGACGCCTACATAGCCAAAAGGCATCAAAGTCCACATAGTTCTATAACACATAAGGGTGGATTCTAACCCATAAATCCTGTGTTAGAACTACCTTTAGTTTTTTTTAGAAAATGTGCACAAGTGTAAGGAGTGTTGAAAAAGATGAAATTATAGTTTAAGGTTTATAAGAAAACCCTTTTTTGGCTTTTTTAGATTTTATGAAAATAAGTTTTAATGTGTACTAAGTAATAAAAATGGATATTAGTTTTGAAGTGAAGAAATAAAACAAAGATTGATCAAAAGTGGAAAAAAAGTAAATAACTAATACTAATTAAATGAGTTATAAATTGATGAGAGTAGACCTTTTATAGGACTTTAATTCTAATTTTGTAATAGTAGATATTGATTTTTAGGTGATCGAATGATGGTGAGGTAATGGTAAAAAGTATGATGAAAGATTGATGAAAATGATGTAAGAAAATGGAGAGAATGTTTGAAAAAATGAAATTTTGGTGCACTGATTTCTAGGAGAATGTTTTGACTTCAGAAAGGGACCCTTGAAAATGAGGTCATAATCTTCTTATATAATAAAACTTAGGGCTTAAATGGGGATGTCGATAGGCATAGACCCTGGCCTTCCTATTGGCCTACCCCTACCTTACTGGCGAAGAAAAGTACACCCTATCGATAGGCAGAGGATATGGGTGCCTATAGGTAGTCTAAAAAGGACTTTTTCAAAAATATGGGGATAAAATGCAAACCGTAAGTCCAAATTATGCACGGTCGAAATTATTTGAAAGGGTATTCAGATCCCTACAAGAATTCATTAACCCACTCCCAGGTTTGAGAGTTGACCAAAGTCAAACAGAGCTCAGAAGCACCAGATGGCCTCTAGATGGGGGGTTCTCGGAGTAAAAGGAAAGTACACCCGAACTGTGAGGCCAATTCGCACACTATATGGACCGTTAGAAGGGGGATTCAGAGCCCATTTGGTTTAAATGATATTCTCTCAAGTTGGAGATTTAACCGAGGTTAAATCGATCTCGAAAGCATCCGATGGTCTCTAAATTAGGGTTCGGAGTAAAAAGGTGAGTACGCACGAATCGTGAGGCCAATTTGCGCATGGTATGGACCTTAGAAATGATATTCAAAGTACTATGTGAGTTCAATGATCTTCACTCAATTTCGATGGTTGACTGAGGTCAAACAGGATGGAAAGTGCCCAGTGGTCTCTGAATCGGGGTTTGGAGTAAAAAGGTGAGTACGCATGAATCGTGAGGATGATTCGTGTACGGTATGAACCATTAAAAAGAATATTTATAGCCCTATGATAGTTCAATTATATTCACTCAAGTTGGAGAGTTTACTAAGGCCAAACGGGGCTTAGGAGCACCCGGAGGCCTCTGAATTAGGGTTCAGAGTAGAACCTAGGTCTTATAGTGGGGGGAGAAATGCTAGGGAACTACGGAGGTATTTAGGGGATACCGGGATGGGGTGTCAACAAAAGGAGGGTTGATTTAAAGGGTTGATGTAGATTCTGAGGACCTAGGTTAATTCTGGGGACCTAGAGAGTTAAGATGATCGATTTAGAAGGTCGAGGTCTGTTCTGCAGACCTAGGTCTATAATATGGACCTAAAGGGTTGAGGTGACTAATTCATAGGGACCTAAGTCTATTCTGTGAACCTTGAGATGACCGATTCAGAGGGTCGATGTCAATTTTGCGAACCCAAAGAGTTGGGATGATCGATTCAAATGGTCGAGGCCAATTCTACGGTCTTAAGGAGTTTATGAAATTGATTCAGAGGTTAGAGGTTGATTATGCGAACCTAAGGAGTTGATGCGACTGATTTAGAGGGTTAAAGTCAATTCTATGAACTTAAAGTGTTGGAATGACCAATTCAGAGGGTCGAGGTCAATTACGCAAACCTAAAGAGTTGGGATGACCAATTCAGAGGGCCAAGGTTGATTATACAAACCTAAGAAGTTGAGATGACAGATTCAGAGGGTCGAGGTCAATTTTGCGAACATAAAAGTTACTCACGGTGAGTGTTATTTAATTTTGACTCCACTAGGGAGGGTGTTGGTAATACGAGTGCAGGCGCACTTGGATTTTAGTTCCACTAGGGAGTATACTGGTACTGAGAGCTTTGTAAGTGTTGATGCATTTAGCTTCAAATCCTATTGGGGATTATGCTAGTGATGAGAGATTTGTTGGTTGTTCGATTTTTTTTAATGGGTTTTCTGAAAGCCATAATGTACTCGACCTTCTAAGGAATTTTCGAGAATATTTTTGTGAATAATTTTTGGATTTTTCTGGAATTTTTGTGAAGCGATTTTGAGGGGATTGTCGTTAGGCATAGCTAGGGGGTGCCTATTGGCATATGGCAGGGACTCTTTGGCTTCTTAGGGGAGGCTAAAGGTCACTACTTATTAGCATCTTCAGGGATTGCCGATCGGCATACCCCTTAGTCCCTTAGAAAAAGGGGTGACCCTCATCATTTTTTCACACCTTTAATCGAGTTAATCTCTTGCTTTCTCCCTTTAGCAATCAGTTTTAACTCTATTTGAAAAGCTGGGACGTGATACCAACTTGTGAATGCAAAATATTTCAATGGATTAAACTTATTTAATTAGATGTCAAATCTCCAAAAAACTTCTAATTTTAATTTAAATCCTAAACATGCATATATGTGATTGAAAGTAGTAAATCATATTAGCATGCGACCAAATAATTTTATAAAAAATCCCCGCATGGCTAAGCCTTTATTTTACTAATAAAATGTAAATTGCAACATACAAACTTACAAGTGAAATACTACAATAAAGTTCCGCAAGAACCCACAAAAACCGTAGCCTTGAACCAGCAATTACTCCCCCGAGAATCATAAGAATCACAGTTCCTCCTTCAGCAGTGAATACCCTCGAGTATCCCTAAGATCAACAGTGGAGACAACATTCCACAATAATAACTTAACCAAAGAATTATTTGGTTCCAAAGATGATTCACATAAGAATATGTATTGATTTATGTGAATCAAAACAAATTTTTCCCTATAAAAGTGAAGACTATTTTGTAATTTACGTAAAATAAAAGTCTTAATCAAAAAGCTTCCTGAAACAGGTTTTTGTAGGCAAACTAAAAATTTGAGGCGGCGTAATCTCGTTTGAACGAGATCATAAGGTCGTTAGAACGACATGGGGATGGAATTAGATGTGGCTTCGAAGGACCTATCAAATGGCCCTTAAAAATCAAAACAGTGCGCTCTTGTTTGAGCCATATGAGATCCTAGGCATCAAAAGACCTATCCAACGAGATGCTAACGTCGTTTGAATGACATAGCCAAATCGTTTGAATGACAAAAACAATTTTTTAAATCTCGCCCACAGGTATCTCAGAAAACATTTTAAGTTTGAAAAATGCCTTATTTTGAAATAAAATATTTTAGAAAATGATTGAGGTTTAGACTTGTTTAAAATGTCACAAGCTTTAAAATGTCACAAGCATTTTTGAGAGCAAGTTAAGTATTTAGTTAAAACTTCACACGATTTGATGGATGTTTTTCATAGGATGTCACAACCTTTAAAAACTTCTTTGGACCTAATGATTGAGGTTTAGACTTGTTTGTCAGTACATGATGCTTTTCATGACGACCTTTAAAATGTCACAACCTTTAAAATGTCACAACCTTTAAAATGTCGTCATGAAAAGAATCATGTACTGACAAACAAGTCTAAACCTCAATCATTAGGTCCAAAGAAGTTTTTAAAGGTTGTGACATCCTATGAAAAACATCCATCAAATCGTGTGAAGTTTTAACTAAATACTTAACTTGCTCTCAAAAATGCTTAAAATCTCTCAAGTGATGTACGGGATCATGTGGAGTAACATGTGTGGGAGCAGGTGTCGGAACATGTGTAGTATACTACCCAACTTAAAGTAAAATTCCCTAAGATGTCCTCTTCACTTGCAATGACAACAAACACAAATGGTCCTAGGAACACCTCTCTCAAAACGTCTAGGATGCGCTCTCCTATAGGGAAATGGAAGCCTAGGTGGGTTAGATTGAGAGCCATATGGATCTATCACAAACTCGAAAACCGACTCGGGTGTAACATGGGAAGTGGACACACCTTTATAACCTATTCCTAGTCTTTTAGCATTACCCAAAGAAGGACCCAGGATCATCTTTCCTACCTTCTTAAATTTATCATTTATATTGACCTTAACCTCCCGAGCATGTTCGAGATCTCTCTTGAGTTGGGATACACGGCTTTAAGTTTCTTATGAGTATCCAATGAGGATTGAAGATCTTCCGTAACACTAGCCATGGTGCTGGTCAATTCACTCTTTTTCCAGCCTAAAATGACCAACTGCTCACACAAAGAAACTCTCACCTTCTCGATTTGACTCGCCAATGCCTCACACACCCTCAAAACTTTTATATCTCTCTCTCCAAATCTAACACCTTAAGACCTAACCCGTTAATCCACTTTTTGGTTTTCAACGTCTCGGTGTACAAATCTCGAAACGCCTTTTGAAGATCCCCTTATCCCTCACTTGTAATCTCATCCTCACACTCACTATCCCTGGAGTGGCTCAAAACATCATCGAGGTTCGCACATTTACAAGTATCCTCATTATCGTGGGACAAACTAAATGTTCTCACGTGACAAGCCATGAAAGAAACGCACTTTTCATGTGGTGATTCATTCCCGATATCATCGAACTCGATGTCAATATTACTAAGAGTGGTCATATTAGCAATTTTCTTGCCCTTTGTCTTTAGCATAGTCGGACACTCAAAATCCTTGTGCCCTTTAACCTCTCACTCATAACACTTTATATCTTCCTCTTTCTCACCGCTGTCCTTGACCTCATATTTCCTTTTGTTTTTCTCAAAAATCATTTTATTGGAATAACTTTCTTTGGAAATTTTGACAAACTTTTTAAAAAATTTAGCAAACAAAGCCAAGTCATCGATATCTACCTCACCCTCAGAATCAGACTCACAAACTCTCATTTTTTTCTTTTTCTTAACCAGAGTCTTAAAGTTATCCCTCTACCCTTAGGCTTAATGGTTTTAGGAAATATGTCGATCTCATAAGTTTGAAGGTCTCCTACGAGTTCTTCTAACCTAAGTGAATCTAATACACCCAAAGAATTCAAAACAGTGACCTTAGGAATAAATTAGAATGGGAGTTACCTCAAAAAAAATTCACAACTCTCGAATCATCAATATTCTCACCCAAATTAAAACTCGTGTTAACAATGTTCAACAACCTAGCATAAAACTCATCAAAACACTCAGATTCTAACATAGTGATAGTGTCAAACTGAGTGGTCAAATTTTGCAATTTCTACACCTTAACCGCATTAGTATCCTCATGTGTCAAGTGGAGGATATCCCATGCCTCTTTTAACGTGGTTCATGTCAAAATACGTCGGAACTCTTCAGGGGTGATGGCTCCAGAAATAGCATTAAGGCCTCGGGAGTTGTAGGTACTCCACTTAAACCCATCATCCGTGCAATCAGACACAGGTTTGGGATTAATCATATTATTAACGATGACAGTGGGAGGAGTTTACCCTATTTCACATACGAGTCAAACTCTTTCATCGATTGCTTTTAAATAAAATCTCATGCGGGCTTTTCAACAGGCATAATTTGTGCCATCAAAGACGAGCATCCGATTATATAAGTTATCCATCAGAAAAATTGTAATTTTTTACAAATCAATTTTTCAAAATGATTGATATCACAAATAATTTTGCGAAAAAAAAGATCACTCGATAACATGAAGCAACCAGTTTTGACACCAATTTGAAAAGGAGGGATGAGATACCAATTTCTGAATGCGCAATATTTTAATGGATTAAACTTATTTAATTAGACGTCAAATATCCAAACACCTTCTAATTTTAATTTAAACCCTAAACATGCATCTATCTGATTGAAAGCAGTAAATCATATAATCATGCAACCAAATAATTTCAGGGAAAATCACTGCAGGAGAAAACCTTTATTTCAATAATAAAATGAAAACCGCAACTTATAAACTTACAGGTGAAATACTACAATGAATTTCCATAAAAACCCATAGAGATCGCAGCCTTAAACCAGCAATGACTCCCTTGAGAGTCACAAGAATAGCAGGTCCTCCTTCAGCAGTGAATACCCTCTATCAGCAGTAGAAACAGCGCTCCACAAGAATAACTTCGACAAATAAGTGTTTGGATTCCAAAGATGATTCACAAAATAATTGGGATTGATTTGTGTGAATCAAAACAAGTTTTTATCTATAAAAGTGAAGACTATTTTGCAATTATTTTGCAGTTTGCGTAAAATAAAAGTCTTAATTAAAAATCTTCACTAAACAAGTTTTATAGGCAAACAAAAACGTTGAGGCGACAAAATATTGTCGTTAGATGTTGCTTCGAACGACCTATCAAATGACCCTTAAAAAACAAAACAGTACGCTTTCATTTGAGCCATATGAGATCCTGGGAATCATGCCCTATCTAACGAGATGCTAATGTCATTTGAACGATATAGCCATATCGTTTAAAAGACAGAAATGATTTTTTAAATCTCGCCTACAGGTATCTCATAAAATATTTTAAGTTTGAAAAATGCCTCATTTTGAAATAAAACATTTTAGAAAAATTATCCCAATACTTAGTAAAAAATATAAGTAACACAAAACTAAATCCATACCAAAGTATACCTCATGTCGCGTAGATGATTAAGATGTTTGATATTCGGATCCGCCTTCTTGAACTTGTGAACTTGAATGCATCGATGGTTGGAGCAGGATACGTCATACACGATGTAAACTAGGAACTAGGGACAAGATGGAAAATAGGTCCTTACATTATTTTCTTGAAAGAACTCACGGAGGGTACAACGAACGATACCTAGATGGCAACAGGTGACTAGGAAGGTTTGGAATGGCGCGCTACTGTGCCACTAATACTGGGGAACAAAAATGCTTGTGACAACTTTGAGCCCATTCTTGATGAGAGGGTTATGTTATGCGAGATGGCACGTCATCGCTCCGTGAGTATGAGGAACCCTAATGGATATGAAAGTGTTTTCTCTTTGTTTTCATTCTCCTTCTTTCATTTCCTTATTATCCTTGGGATTGAGAAAGTGGGTCCATATGGTTAGTTTGTATATTAGATTACACACATTCAAATCCAATTTTTAGCCAAAATTTATCTTGATTAATAATTACGTGTGCATGCAACGTAATGTCCAAATTAATTATGCCAAACCA
Source organism: Sambucus nigra (assembly GCA_949130495.1). Classification (NCBI taxonomy): domain Eukaryota; kingdom Viridiplantae; phylum Streptophyta; class Magnoliopsida; order Dipsacales; family Adoxaceae; genus Sambucus; species Sambucus nigra. The sequence continues at coordinate 132,622,386 of OX422214.1, read as the reverse complement.
CCTAAATAATCAAACCAAACAAATACACGAAGAAGGTTGAGGAAAAATCCCTTTTGGGCAAAACCTAAATTTCAGTATTTTATAGAAATTGGAAAACTCAATGACTTACAGATTATTTAGAGCTCTACTAAGTATAATGCACAGTCTTAAATTACTCAATAGATACGGCACAGTCCAGTACCATCCATAAGAAGTGGTATTCCCTCAGTATCCAATGATTAGCCTCAGAATGCATGATCCTTTCTTCTTCAGCCATAGAGCCTCATCTCCACAAATCAGCAGTAGAGTATATCTCTATAAGGGTTTGATGTAGCAAGTATGGAACTTGGATTTAAACAAACTCAAAAAATCAAATATGAGACGAATATATTAGAAAAGAAAAATGTTTTTCTAAAACATAAAGATGAGAAGTTTTGGTTCAGATATTGGAAATTCATTTTCACTAAAAGTTTTGAGAAAAATTCATTAAAATAGGTTTTTATTTTTTAAAAAATAGGAATTTCGAGGAAGCGATTTCGTTTGAACAGAAATGGCATCTCGTTTGAAAGAAAACCCCAGTTTAATTCTAACGAGATCAGTGTTTGTTCGAACAACAACCCATTCTCGTTGGATGAAACTTTTAACGGTCTTCCAATAACTTTGGGTCTGTTTAACAGAGGATTACCGCTCGATGGTTATTCGGAGCTCATTCCAACAAAAAATGAGTTTTGTTCTAACGAGATCTATATCTCGTTCGAACGAGATTAAAAATTAAAAAAAATATTTCTAAAATCCGCTTAACAAAATGCCTCGATTCAAAAAATAAACATCCCATAACGTAATTTGAATGAGAAAATAAAAACCACGGGTCCTATACCTCCATAAAGTGTTGCTGACAACTCCAAAAACGATTCTCGATCACTAACATGTCTTTAAATGATTCGTGGAGGCAAATGTGGATATAGTATTCGGTTTGAAGCTTCGATTTATAACGGGATGTGCTAAAATGCAAAAATACCTAAGCTATGAGCAATTATAAAATCTTTCTCTTAAAAATCTCCCTCTTTGGGTATTTCGGTACAAAATAAGAAACTGAAAACATAATTACAATAAAACCTATAAGACAATGTATCCTAATGTCCTCCCAAACCCAAAAACATAATGACATTGGAAACTGTCTTCAACTGAATTTGTTCTCCGCTAAGTAAATTGTGTCTTCATCTTGTGTAGTCCATGAAATCATCATCAAAGCGGAAGAGACCTACACACATGAAACAAAATGAAATACCATGACACGTACGAGTTTAAAGAAAAACTAAAGTCCCCCTCAATTTGTTTTCCCCCTTTTTGTTCGTAATAGATAAAGGGTTAGAATCCAATCATGAATAACTAGAATCATATAAAAAAGAAAAGACATCATCACAAATATAATCAAGTAAGGTCATGCGATGAATATTCAAAAGGAATAATGTGGTATTCCCTTGTCAAACAAGTATTTTTGAAGTTTTTCAAATTTTTCCAAGTATGAATACGTATAAAATGTATATATAGGTAAAAAAAACATAGTCACCATGGAATAACACTAAAATAATCTAATCGTAAACAAAATTTAAATGTGTGATCATCATTTTCCATAGGCAAATTAACATAAGCATTCATATTATAGATGTACGAAGTCAACGAGACACTTTTAAAGAAAGAACTTAATTTCAACCTTAGGTGTAAATATGTTGAACTCAAATGAAAGTGACACGACTTATCCAATATGTCATGAATTTAAATTATTCTTGAATCAATAACATCAAACTACTTAATGCCTTTCAAGATAGTCCATTACGCAACCCCAGTGATCTTCTACATTATAATATCCTTAAAATCTCACATATATAAGAATTCACTCTCAAATATTTTGAAGATATCATGATGCTCATATGTAGCTAAGCATCAATGTTTATAAATTAAATGGCCTTGGAACTTCTGTTTTTATGTGTCGTTAACAATCTTTTTTGAGAAAAAAAATCTGAGCAATGGTTGTTACTAGCATAAGTTATTTCTTTTTACATTTGGATCGTTATTAAGCAGGATTGAGATGAGAATATTGTATTCGACACATGATAAGCAAGTACAGTGTTCAAAAAGTCTGTGCACATGTGCAATAAAGTTGTCAAAGAGTCTAGCATAAAGAAAATAATCATTAATGATCAACGAAATGCTATCCACACACTATTAAGCACGCTAAAGAAATGAAGACATGTCTCAAATAACTTTGAAAAGTCATGTGAAGGGATGGAATGTAGGGGTGATCTGAATATATTAAATGTACATCCATATATGGTGAAAAACGAAAATGCAAAAATCTTTGTATTTTTCAAAAAAAATATCAAAAATAAATCTTTTTTATTTTTCAATTTTTTTCTTAAAAACATAAAATCTTTTTGAATTTTTCAAAATATATCATAAAGAAAAAAGAATAGAAATACGATCTAGCAATAGGGATATAAGATATGATCATGATAAATATCCTACACTAGATAAAATACCCGAACTCAATCAAAGAAGCAGATACCCAAATACTTCCTAAGATTCTCGAATCTAAGTGCATCTAAAGGTTTTGTGAAAATATCAGTTAGCTGACGTTCGGTGCTCACAAAGCTCAAAGACACGACCTTCTCCTCAATTAAATCACAAATAAAATTCTCACGTATCCTAACGTGCTTTGTGTAGAAATATTGGACCAGATTATGGGATATATGAATTTCACTCGTATTATCACACGAAATAATCATTATGCCTTGAGGAATTCCATAATCTTCAAACATTTGCTTCATCCAAAAGATTTGCATGCAACAACTCCTGGTGGCTATATACTCAGACTCCTCCATTGATAAAGATGTGGCATTTTACTTCTTGTTCAACCAAGAGATAAGAGAAAACCCAAAGTAAAAACACCCACACGAGGTGCTCTTACAACCATCAACATCCTCGACCCAATTGGCATCAGTATCAATGGAATACCAAATACCCTAGGACAGAGTGTCACTCGTGTATTTAATGATACGTTTAACTACAAGAAAGTGAGACTCTTTTGGGGATACTTGGTGCGCACAGATGCAACGCTAAATGCAATATCAGAATGACTGGAGATCAAGTAGAGAAGACTACCTGTCATGCTCCTATAAAGGGTTTGCTCTACATCCTTGCCTAAAGTGTCTTTGCTAAGATTAGTCTATGTAATCATAGGGGTGCTTGAGTGCTTAGCGGAGTCTAAACCAAACTTATTGACTAGTTCTATATCTTATTTGGGTTGAGATATAAATATCCCATCCTCAAGCTAACGCACCTGGAGACTTAAGAAGAACGTAATCTCACCAACCATGCTTATTTCAAACTTATTTTTCATCTCCTCTTCAAAAGTTTGATCATGTCGGGAGCATGTGGATCCAAATACTATATCGTCCACATAGACTTGGTCAATCAAAATAGCACCATTGTCTATCCTCACAAATAACATCTTATCCATTTCCCCTTTTTTAAAGCACTGAGCTGAGAGATGGGAAGTGAGTCTCTCGTACCAAGCATGGGGTTTTTGCTTCAAACCATACAGGGCCTTCTTAAGCTAAAAGACGTGTCCCGGGTGATTTGGGTCTTCAAACCCCTTTGGTTGTTCCACATAAAATTTCTCCTATAGAATGCCATAAAGGAAGGCACTCTTGAAATACAATTGATATAACCTCAAGCGTAGATGACATGATATGGTGAGTAGTAAGTGAACAGACTCAAGCCTAGAAACAGGAGTGAATGTCTCGTCAAAGTCTACACCATTAATCCGTTTGTAGCTTTGAGCAACCAACCTAGCCTTATTGCGAACTATGGTACCATTATCATCCATCTTATTTTTATAAATCCACTTGGTACCTATCACATTAGTCTTCCTAGGTTGGGAGACTAACTCCCAGATATTATTCTTATGAAATTGAAGAAACTCAACTTGCATAGAGAATATTCAATGCTCATCCTTGAGTGCTTATTTCACATTTTTGGGCTCGATTAAGTAAGTGTAGCAAAGGGAGTTAATCATATTATCAAGTTGAGCAAGAGACTTGAGACCTAGTAAAGGATCACCAAGAATAGAATAAGGTTCATGACTCTTTCAAACCCAAGAGAGTGGATCCTCTAAATTAAGTGTGAGATCCACCAGGGTAGTACAAGGTACGATGTGATCATCATCAGGGGTGCATCATTCTCACACTTAGGGATAGAGTAAATAGACTACGGTAGATCATATTCTCTAATAGTGACTTTATTGACTCCATAACCTTAGAGGTTTCAAGGTTAAACACCCTATAAGCCCTACTCGACGATGAATAACATAAAAATATCCCCTCATTGCCTGAGAGTTGAACTTTCCTAAGTTCACTCTATCTCTCAAGATGTAGAAAGTACTCCCAAAGACATGAAAATATGAAAGGTTGGGTTTTTTCATGTCTACAACTCATAAGGCGTGTGTAACGTGAGTGGACGAAGATATACCTGATTCACCATATGGCATGCGGTACCCACCGTCTCTGCCCAAAAATGTCTAGGCATGTTTTTCCCAAGAAGCATAGATCTAGTCATTTATTGTATTGTCCGGTTCTTCTTCCTAACTATCCCATTCTCTTGAGGGATACGAACGGTAAAAAAACTCATATTTAATGCCCACTCCATCACAATAATTATCCACTCCGGCTTCTTTAAATTCAGTTTTGTTATCCCTACACATCCAATTAATAGTGACACCGAGTTGATTTTATAAGACACGGCTCTTGGTTGTTAAGAACTTAATCGCATTGGACTTTTCTCTAAAAAATCCCATGATAGAGTATCTCAAAAGGTCATCAACCATCACGAGAATGTATCTCTTACCACATAAACTCTCTGAATGAGTAGGATCCATAAGATCCATGTGAATTAACTCCAACACACGAGAGGTAGTAATGGTATTCAACTTCCTATAGGGAATTTGAATTTGTTTTCCTTGTTAAAAAGGTCTACAAACCAAGAGAGTTGGTTTCTTAAGTGATGGTAAGCCACGAACTGGGTTCATTTTAATTAATCTCTCAAGCTCTCTAAAGTTGACATGACCTAATCATTGATGTAAAAGGTCCATAGAGGATACTGTGGAATTATTACACACAAAGGAAGACTTGGGAACGATACCATAGCAATTATCTTTAGTCCTCACTCCTTGTAGTAAAATTTACATAGATTGATCATATACATTACATTCGAACCGATCAAACCTTACTGCAAAGTTTGTATTTCACAATTTCCTTATGATAATTAATTTTAATTTTAACCCTTTTATGTATAACATATTATCTAGTTTAGTAGATTTAGTTATCTCAACACACCTACATCCTAAAATACTAGACCTACCCCTATCTCCAAAGGTGACTTTGCCTTTCTTGCGATCCATAAGGTTGGTGAAAAATTATATGTCACGGGTCATGTGCTTAGAGCACCTACTATCAAAAAAACATTGGGAATATTTTTAACTATGAGAGCAACATGGAAAATAAGAGCTTTGTTGTCTTACTTTGGTCCCCAAGTGGAGGTAACCTTTTGTTTTTTCCTTATCGATGTTGACTCTAGTCGTAGAGTTAGAAGAGTTATCAAATGGCATAGACATCTGTTGAAATTCTTCCATCAAACTTTGTAAAGTCATGACTATGAACTCAACTTGCTCTCTAAGACTATAAAAGTCGCTATATCGGTGCACGGGAGTACGTGTATGTTAAGTTTTCTCTAACTTTTAGTAAAATTCCTCAATGTGACCTTTCCTTTTTCAATGGGTGAAAATATAGACTTGTTTACATCTAACTTGGTTTGCTCTTTTAGGTTGAACTCTCTTTTTTAGTTTGGGTTGAGGCCCATAAGAACCTACAACGAATTTAGGAACCGGTTTCGGTGCGGCATGGGGAGTGAATGCAGCGTCATAACCTATTTCTTATCTCTCCCTAAATTCTAAATTGGGACCGAAGAACATCTTTACAACCTTCTTTAATGTAATAACCTTGACCTCCCGATTTCCTTCGATATTTTTCTCGAGTTGGGATATAAGGGCTTCAAGTTTCTCATGAGTCTCTAATGGTGCTTTAATATCTCTCGTAAGACTAGCCACTTTGTTGGTCAAGTCATTATTTCCCCTCTCCACTAAAATGACTCTCTCTCCCAAAGAGACTCTCACTGAGGACTCGCTCTCTATTGACTTTCTAAACTCCTTCTCTAAAAATAAAACTTCAAGTGCCAAACCTTTTTATTTCTTTTTCATTTTAAATTACTTAGCGTAAATCTCGGTGTAAGCACATTAAAGGTCACTCTCTCCCTCACTCAAAATATCATCTCCCTCACTTTCTCTGAAATGACTAGACTCACTGTCGAGGTCATTATGTTTAGCAACTTCCTCATTGGTGTGAGGTGTACTCGGTGTACTAACATTACCACCCATGAACGTGGTGAATTTATGTCCATGTAATGATTCATCCCTTGAATCCATCGACTCGACATCCCTATCACTAAGTGTGGAATTGAAGGCAGATTTTGCCTTGACCCTATCTCTTTAATCTTGTAGCATATTCGTGAGCTTTGTTACACTTACCCTCGCACTGATAACATCTATCCTCATCTTTCTTTGGGTACTCCTTTTTTTCTTTTTCAAATTTTTTCTTTCCCGATTTACACTTTTCATCTTTCTCAAAACTTTTATTTTCTTTAGAAATATTTTCTTTTTAGAGCTTGAGAATTTTTTTGCAAAAAGGTCTAGATCATCGAGATCAACATCATACTTGGAATCAGAAGAAACCTCTGCTTTCTTTTTCAATTGAACTTTTAAATCAATTCCTTTTTCCTTAGTTTTAACCATTTTGGGAAACATATCGATATCATAAGTCTGAAGGTATCCTACGAGTTCTTCTAACCTAAGTGAATCGAAAATTCCTACGAATTAAGGATAGTAACCTTAAGAATAAAAAGGGATGGAAGATATCTCAAAATATTTTTATCTACACACGTCTTAGGAATTCTCTCGCCCAAATTATAACTAGAATTAACGATATCAAACAACCTTGCATAAAATTAAATAATTAAGACTCTGGCATAGTAATGGTCTCAAACTGTGTGGTGAGATCTTATAGCTTAGAAGCATTCACATCATTAGTACCCTCATGTGTGAGCTGTAGGGTATTCCATGCTTCCCTAGATGTGGTTCACATCATGATGCGACGGAATTCGTCAAGGATGACGACTCCAGAAATGCCACTTAAACCGCGTAAGTTAAAATTACTCCATTTTTATTCATCCTTCGTCCAACTAATGATGGGTTTAGAACTTATGACATCGCCATCAGTAACTGTGGGTGGTGTCCACCCTCTTTCACACACAATCCAGAAATGCTCGTCAATCGCGTTTAAAGTCGACCTCATTGAAGCTTTCCAATAATCATAATTTGACCCATCGAAAATAGGTACACTATTATACAAATTATCCGTAAAACTCAAATTTGAAAGTTCACATAAAAACTTAGTGTAACCGACTCTGATTCCAATTTAAGAAAGAGGGTTTGTATGGATAGTCTGTATATTAGGTTACATGCACTCAAATCTAATATTTAGCCAAATTTTATCTTGCTTAATAATTAGTGCATGCAATGTAATGTCCGAATTAATTGTGCCAAACCAACCAAATAATCAAACCAAACAAGTACACAAATAAGATTGAGGAAAAATCCCTTTCGGGAAAAATATAGATTTCAACACTGTTTAAAAATTGACAAACTCGGTGACTTAGATCGCCACTAAGTAAAATGGATAGTCTTCAATTCTTCAACATATACGACACAATCCAGCGTCGTCCATACGAAGCGATCTTCCCTCAGTGTCCACCGATCAATCTCAGGATGCATGATCCTTTTTTCTTCAGTCATAGAACCTCAACTCCACAAATCAGCAGTAGAGTATAACTCTACAAGGATTTGATGTAGCAAGAATAGAACTTGGGCTTGAACAAACTCAAAAAATCATATATGGGATGAATGATTTGGAAAAGAAAAGTTTTTTCTAAAACACAAAGATGAGAAATTTTAGTTTATATATTGGAAATTCATTTTCCACAAAAGTCTTGAGAAAAACTAATCAAATAGATTTTTATAGAAAAAATACGAATTTCAAGGTGATGTTCTCATTCGAACGAAAATGGCATCTTGTTCGAACGAAATCTCCAATTTCATTCTAATGAGATCAATTCTTGTTCGAATGACAACCCATTATCATTCGATCAAGCTTCTAATGTCCTTCCAACGATTTTGTTTATTCTAAATAAAGGATTATCGTTCGATGGTTGTTCAAATCTCATTCCAACGAAAAATGAGTTCCGTTATAACGAGATCTACATCTCATTCAAACGAGATTAAAAATAAAAAATATACATATTTTAAAATCCGTTTTAATAAAATGCCTCGATTCAAAAAATAAACATCCCAGAACATGATTTGAATGAGAAAATAAAAATCACAAGTCATATATCTCCATAGAGTGTTGGTGAAAAAACTAAAAATGGTTCTCGATCGTTAACATGTCTTCATATGATCCATGGAGGAAAATGTGGATGTAGTGTTCGTTTTGAATCTCCGATTTGTAATGGGATATGCCAAAATACCAAAATGCCTAAGCAATGAGCAATTATAAAATCTTACTATTACAGGGATGCTGAAGGGTTTTCTTAGTTTTTGTTCAGGTCGAAATTACTTCGTTGAGCATCCTCTCCCGTGGGTTGATTAGGCATAAATTCTTCCTAATTTATCCCTTGATTTAGTTACTTTTAGCACCTCGAATAACGTAATTGAGTTAGATTTATCTCATAATGGTTCTACTGACTGATCCTAATGAGTACACCGAGTTTCTGGTATTTTGTAGTGATTTTACAGGTATTTGATGTCAAGAAACGAAAGAAGGAAACCGGAAGAATCAAGAAAGAAAGAAGGAAAAGTCTCAAGGGTAAAAGCGTAATTTTTATATGGAATTCGGATGAGGTACCTTAAGAGAAGTTGAAGACATCTCATTCACGAGCACAAAGGAAAAAACATCACCTCAATCGAAATCCCGGAACAAAAGTTATGAGCAGTCAAAGAGGAACCAAAAAATCAAATAGCCGGACCGGTCCGCCTTGCCAAACTCCAGAAGACCCCGGATCGCATCCAAACTGAAAGAGGTAAAAATAAAAAGAACCGGTCCGCCCCAAAATAAAAAGAACCGATCCGCCTTGGGGGCAGACCGGTCCGCCTAAGCCCCGGACCAGTCCGGTCTTCGAGATTTGAAAATATTTTCTCTTCCTAAAAAGACTCCTAGTGCAGCTGACTTCCGATATTGTTGTAAGGTATAAAAGACCCGATTTAGTATTGTTATAGACACGAAGAATTAGTAGGTTTTTCCTCTTCTTTTCCAGAAACCCTAGCTTAGTTAATAATTTCAGATTTATTTCAAGGATTGAAGATTTTATTCAGTGATTTCTGTGAGTATCTGTTTCTTTCATTGTTTCACTTATTGCTTGGATAATATTAGTGAATAATTTTTAGTTCTAATTCTTTTCTGCATCTAATTACTATTTTCCTTAGAGTAATTATGAGTTCCTGCACATTAATCCTTGTTTCCATTCTTTTCAACATGTTAGGCTAGATTTCCCAAGGCCGGGATGCATGAACCCAGTCTGATGTGTTAGTGCTTGTGTATAAAATTAATCCACTAAATTTAATGATTGACCTTGATCGTATTGTGTAGTTGCACAACAATTGTAGATCTTTATATCTCATTTGCCTCTAGGTACTCGTGATGATTTAGAATGCAATTCGAGTGCTACTATCGCGATACTGATTTACTCATCCTCAGATTAAGTATGACGCGGGCTTGAACCTCGTATACGTAATGCTTGGGAGTACTAAATTCTGGGTCAAATCAATCAGATAAATTTAACATTAGTGTTATATCTGCACTACACTAGGGTTGGGGGATTGTATTCCCGTCCTATTTTTCTCATCATTTAAATAACAAGTTTCCGACTATTTTTCACTCATAAGTTAGGTAGATTAGTATAGTTGCATCTTTTCTTATTCTCATTATTGCATTTAGCTGTAATCAATCTAAAAACCAAATCAATTTTTCTTTTTCTTCTTAGAGTCAAAGTTAGGGTTCCTCCGTCTTTTCCCGTCGTCACAACTCCGTTGTCCTTTTTCCCTGAGGATCGATACCCGACTTACTGGGATTATTACTTGAGCGACAGGCTTACACTTGAGCCTAGAGTGAACGCACTTCTGAGACACATTTTCAGTCGCGTCAAGTTTTTGGCGCCGTTGCCCTGGAATTAGGTAGACTTAGGATTAGATTGAGTCCACCCAAAGCTTTGACCAAAAAAAAAAAAAAACATTCTTCATCACCTCTCCTAAGCTTAATGCAAAATTCTTAAACCACTCCAACACCCCATAATACTCCAACCAACATTCACGAAAATCCAATTGTTGAGTATAATCCTGATAGTCCCCACACTCCAAACGCCCCACAGCTCTGGGTCCCACCTCCCACACCGTCGCACTCAGTCTCCGATAACACTCCCTTTTCCTTCTTAAGACACACTCCGAGCACGCCTAGTGAGAGCACCGAGTCAATAAGTGAGGAAGAGATGTCGCAACACAGCAGTGCACCCGCCGGTGCGGAAGAACCCCCATACCGTCTGATTAGAGAATTCTTATATCCCGAGCGTACTGTCACTCCGGGATGCATTATACTCCCGTATAGTGCCGGATAATTCTGTTTCAAAAATGGGATGATCCAGATGCTACCGCATTACCACGGTATGGATTCTGAAAAGTCATACCTCCATATTAGGGAATTTGAGGACGTGTGTGATACTCTCAATGATCAAACTTGCACACAAGAGGTAATCTGCCTTAAACTCTTCCCTTTCTCGCTCAAAGATAAAGCTAAGGCTTGGCTATACCTCCAAGCTCGATTCCATCCTGGAATGAGCTACAGTCGAAATTTCTCAAGAAATTCTTCCCACCACATTGAACAATCTCCATAAAGGCTCAAATTCAAGCATTCAGACAAGCTGAAAATGGACCATTCCATTGATGTTATGAACGTTTCAACGAGTTAGTTGCTTCATGCCCCCATCATGGATTTGATTCAGCGCAAGTCATCTCTTTTATCTATAATGGGTTGAATCTTAACTCCAAACAACTTATTGAAACAATGGGAAGTGGTCCGTTTATCGATTTAGATGCCCAGGATGCTGAGCTTCACTTGAGGTATGTCGCCGAGACTACCCAATCCTGGGACACTTCTGATCCCAACACTCAAAATCGTAATAGACAAGCGACCACTACTCCGTCAGCATCCGGCCTATTCCATGTAGATAAGAATTCTATGACGGATAGCCGATTAGAGACTCTTGAGATAGGATTTCGAGATCTGTGCGAGATATATGGAAAAGGACCAGCTGGACCCATTCCAAACCCAGTCGTAAAGGTGTGTGCTATTTGTGAGGCGGGACATTCAACTGAGGAATGCCCGATGATACCCGCCTACAAAGCAATACTTCAAGAGCAAGTTAGTGGTGTAGGAGATTTTAAGGGTAATTTCGGTGCCCCGCACGGGAATTCATACAACCCTTCATGAAAAAATCATCCCGATTTTAGCTATGGGCAACAACATGCCGCAATGAACCCTCCTTCGCAGGTTGCCCCTCCTCCACCATAACACTTTCAACAAGATCAACACATGCAAGGACATGTGCAAGCACCGCCACCTCAAGGAAATTATATCCCGCCACAGTGGAGAACTCTCGAGGATACCATGAATCAATTCATCGCAAGCCAGACCGCAACCAATGCCAAATATAATCGTCTGATTGGCGACATAAATGCAAATCTGCTAAAATACAATCCTCATTGAGTGTTCAAGAGAAGGGCAAGTTTCCTGCCTAAGGAAAACGACCTCCCCAAGGTCAAACTAGCGTTAGCTCCACCTCCACTGAACCTCAGGAGCAATGTCAAGTTGTGACCACTCTTCATAGTGGGAGAGTTGTTGATTTATCACCTCCCCACCCGACACAACGAAAGCCAAGGAGATTTTGCCCGACACAAAAGAGGCCGAAGATGTTTCCTTGAATGAGAGTGACCAAGAAGATGCTAGTGGGCCAGAGGTAGTAGTGAAACCGCCTTCCACGGCATCGTTTCCTCAAAGGTTGATTCCTTCCCACAGAGGAAATCCCCATGATGACGTGCTAGAAGTGATAAAGCAGGTCAAGCTTAATTTACCTTTCCTTGAGGCCATTAAACAAATTCCAGCGTATGGCAAAGTTATCAAAGACCTGTTGACGGTTAAGAGAAAAATGAAAGTGAAGAAGAACGTCTTTCTAGCACAAAATGTGAGCTCCATCCTATTAAATGAACTACCGCCTAAATTCAAAGATCCCGGTGCACCCACCATATCCTGCATCATTGGGGAGAATAAAATCGAAAAAGCCTTACTTGAATTGGGAGAAAGCGTAAATATACTCCCTTACTCCATTTACAGGCAACTTGACTTGGGCGACCTCAATCCCACGAAGGTCACTCTCCAATTAACGGATCGAACAGTGAAGATCCCACGAGGTATAGTCAAGGACGTGATCGTTCAAGTTGACACTTTCTACTTTCCGGTGGATTTTGTCATTTATAACACGGAACCCTCCTTCCACTCGAGTAATCATGTTCCCATCATCCTTGGGCGCCCTTTCCTAGCTACGGCTAACGCAGTCATCAATACTAGGAATGGGCGAATGCAACTCACATTTGGGAACATGACCTTGGAAACCAACATCTTCCACATAGCCCAAAATGCAGGGGAGGAAGACGATCTTCACGCGGTGAGCCTCATAGATGAGATAGTATAGGAGTACTTTGAGGAGAATTGTTGTGGCACGCTTTAGAATCCTATTTAACGGTGAAACACGAGAGTGAGGGGACGTACACCGACTTCGAGAGGGAGGTTGAAGAGTTGAGCGAGCTACTCGATGAGAGTATGTCGGACGAGGACGTGAGAGAGGTTAATTGGGTTTCTAGATTCGAGGAATTACCTTCGAGGGATACACACATGGTTCCCTCCAGTGAAAAATTTTCAACCCTCGAGTTAAAGAAACTTCCCTCCCATATTAAATATGCATATCTAGGAGAGGATGAGACATTTCCTATTGTTATCTCCTCTAGCCTAAATGAAGGGCAGGAGGGTCAATTATTAAAAATTCTGAGGAAGCACCAAAGTACTTTTGGTTGGTGCATAGCCGAATTGAAAAGGGATAAGTCCTTTAATTTGCACTCATAAGATCCACCTCGAAGAGGATGTCAAACCTTCTAGAGAAATGCAAAGAAGACTGAATCCCAACATAAAAGAAGTTATGAGAACCGAAATAATCAAATTGTTGGATGCTGGGATCATCTACCCAATCTCGGATAGCAAGTGGGTAATCCCTATTCAAGTCGTCCCGAAGAAGTCGGGTATGACTGTGATTGAGAATGCCAAGGGAGAGCTAGTTCCCAACGTACCACCACTGGGTGGCGCGTTTGCATGATTACCAGAAACTCAATGCGGGAACCAAGAAAGACCATTTCCCCTTGCCATTTATTGATCAAATGCTTGAAAGAGTAGCGGGCCACCCTTACTATTGCTTCCTTGATGGTTATTCCGGGTATAACCAAATTGAGGTAGACGTACTTGACCAGGAGAAGACGACCTTCACATGCCCTTTTGGCATGTTTGCCTACAAACGTATGCCATTTGGCTTATGTAATGCATCCGCGACCTTTCAAAGGTGCATGTTGAGCTTATTTAGCGACATGGTCGAGAGAGGACTCGAAGTGTTCATGGACGATTTCAGAACAGCTGGAAAAAGTACTTACCCGATGCTTGGAAAAGAACTTAGTGCTGAATTGGGAGAAGTGCCATTTCATGGTCACCGAGGGAATATTTCTTGGCCACATTGTATCATCTAACGGAATAGAAGTTGATAGGGCAAAGATAGATGTCATAGCTGACCTTCCCCCACCGAAATCACTGAAGGACGTGCGCTCCTTTTTGGGCCACGCGGGGTTTTATCGAAGGTTCATTAAGGACTTTAGCGCCATCGCTAGGCCCTTAAGAAACTTACTCATGAAGGACACCCCATTTGAGTGGACGGAAGCATGCCAAAGCTCTTTTGACAAATTGAAGAACATGCTTGTGTTCGCTCCCATCATGCAAGTTCCGGATTGGTCCTTACCATTCGAACTTATGTGTGATGCCAGCGATTACGCGATCGGGGCTGTTTTGGGCCAACGAAAAGATAAGCAAGCTCATGTCATCTACTACGCCAGCCGAACTCTTACCGGACCTCAACTCAACTACTCTACCACGGATAAGGAGTTGCTAGCGGTAGTCTTTGCCCTTGATAAATTTCGGTCCTATCTCATTGGTTCTCCTATTACTGTTTTCACCGACCACGCGGCTTTGAAATATCTACTTACAAAGAAAGACGCCAAGCCGCGCCTCATAAGGTGGATCCTACTCCTACAAGAGTTCAAACTCTCCATCAAAGATAAGAAAGGAGTAGAAAACTTCGTTGCCGGCCATTTATCTCGGCTTTCGTCCGACGTACCTAGTGATCCCATACCCATAGACGAACATTTTTTGGATGAGCAACTATATGCTACCTCTTCGTATCCCTGGTTTGTGGACATAGTAAACTATCTTATCACGGGAGCCGTCCCTCCCGACAGGACACCGTAAGTAAGAAGCAGTTTCTTACTTGGTCGCGCATGTTCTTTTACGATGATCCATTCCTTTTTAAATACTATGCAGACCAAATCATCCGACGATGTGTACCGAATGACGAAATCCCAAAAGTCATCCAGTTTTGTCATTCGGAAGCTTGTGGAGGCCACTTTTCGATGAAAAAGACGGCCGCTAAAATTCTGCAATGCGGCCTCTATTGGCCCATAATCTGCCGGGATGTGAACGATGCTTACAAATCATGCGATAGGTGCCAACGAATGGGAGCCATTACTCGACGAGACATGATGCCTCTTACCCCTATACTCATCATTGAGATATTCGACTGTTGGGGTATTGACTTTATGGGTCCCTTCCCTCCATCCTTTGGTTTCCTATACATCCTCGTCGCGGTAGACTACGTTTCTAAATGGGTGGAAGCTATAGCTTCCATGACTAATGACAATAAAGTGGTGATAAAGTTCCTACAGTAACACATACTTTCCCGCTTCGGTGCACCGAAAGCAATAATTAGCGATAATGGTACGCACTTTTGCAATAGGCCATTCGCGAAGCTCATGAGAAGGTATGGCGTCGTTCACAAGGTTGGGACGACTTATCACCCACAAATGAATGGGCAGGCCGAACTAGCGAATCGAGAAATCAAAAACATTCTCGAAAAGATCGTCAATCCTACCCGAAAAGATTGGTCACTTAGATTAAACGATTCGCTATGGGCCTATCGTACCACATACAAGAACCAACTCGACATGTCCCCTTTTCGCTTTGTGTATGGAAAACCTTGCCACCTTCCCGTTGAGCTCGAACACAAGGCGTATTGGGCGATTAATCAATTAAATTATGCCATGGACAAAGCCGGTGAAGCCTGCAAGCTTCAATTGAATGAGTTAGAAGAACTACGCAATGATATGTATGAGAATGCCAAAATTTCGAAAGAGAGGATGAAACTGGCTCATGATAGCATCATTCGACGAAAAGAGTTTCTCCCCGGGCAAAAAGTTCTCCTCTACAACTCTCGACTTCACCTCTTCCCGGGCAAGTTGTGGTCACGGTGGTCTGGCCCATTCGTTGTGAAGAATGATTTCCCCCATGGAGCTATTGAACTAGACGAGTTAAAAGGGGGAAATACATTCAAAGTGAATGGACAATGCCTAAAGCCATATTTAGAGGCATGTGCAGAAGAAGTCGTCACCTTCTGGTTGTCGGACCCCGTTTACGGGGTTGAGTGAGCTGTTGAAGTGAGGTCATCGCACTCCCGACGCGTATGGGGTGAGAGTCGAGTGTGTGAGAGTCGTGTGTGTTTTGCGAGTCGTTAGGACTAGGTTTCGTTCGGGAGAAGCATTCGTGTGTTTTAGGAATTCTGAGTCAAAGGGTGTTGACCAGTGAAATCGAGAGGGTCTTTAATCCAATTGGATAGAGAGGATATCGGGAAAGTGATAATTTTTTTGAAGAAGAGAGCTCGAAACCGAAGTAGAAGAAGTCCAGCCCAAAAACCCTGGGGCGGACCGGTTCCATTTTTTAGGCGGACCGATCCGACCCCGGACCTGTTCCTTTTATTTTTAAAGGAACCGGTCCGCCTGTCGAGGATTTGAAAAGTCAAAAGGCCGGACCGGTCCGCCCCTACCCCGGACCGGTCCGCCTTCTGCAGATCTATCTTCTCCTCTTCCCAAGATTCACCCCCTTTCAATCCAATCCATTTTTCCTCTTCCCAAACCCAACCTTTCCCTCCCAAATCCATCCCCTTTTCCCTCCAAACCCCTTCCCTCCAAAACCAACCCCTCCCCTCCCCTTTCCACTATAAATACACCTTCAATCCTCCCTTTCTCCTCACACCTTCAACTCAAATACTCTCTTCTTCCTCTCTAGTTTTTCAAGCAATACTTCCCTCCTATTTCCATGGCCCCCCGTGTTGCCCCCACCAAATACGACTCCACCGTGATCCACCCCTCCGGTCACGGCGAATACCGCTCCCGCCAGAGGAGCGATGGTACGCTCAATACTTCGGTTTGGGCCGCAAACTCCATATGGAGCGCGCGATCCAATGGGAAGCCCTGCCCAACTCCGTTACCGCCCTTTTTATGGCCCGGGGCTGGTGTCGTTTCCTCAACCAACCTCATGAAGCAGTTTGGGGAACCGAAGTCCGCTCATTCTATGGTACACTCGTCCGGACGGGCCAATTCGAGGCCTAAGCTTTCGTGGATGGGACTCCCATACCCTTTTCCTTGGCCCGTCTCATGGCCAAGTTGGCCGAGTTTGATGTCCCGGATGTCCAAGAATTTACTTATCCCCAAAACGCCCCCCGGTCAACAAGGACATTATCATGTCCCGTATTGCACCAAACGTGGCTTGGACGGGGTAAACGTCTCCGTTGGACGCCTCAACGAGAAGGCGCGCCTTACATTTCAGATTGTGTGCGCCAACCTATTACAAACGTCCAATGACTCTGCCATGCGGCCTCGGCAAGCTACCTTGACATATCATCTCTTCGACCCCCAAACTTCCATCCATTTGGGCCGCACATTATACGCGGACATCATTAACGCGTCCTTGGATGAGAAGGGCATCGCCCCACTTCCTTATGCCCGATTGATCACGTCCATCCTTAAGGATGCTGGCATAGAGGCGCCGAGCGACCATACGCGCCTCCCCGGTCCTTTCAGACAAGGGACCCTCACCAAAAGCGCCAAACAGCTATGCGTCCTCGGGGCTAGGCGGGGTGATGATGTAGAAGAGGAGGTTGCCTCGAGCGACAACGAGGAAGACGCAGGGGCAGCTGGTGAGGACGTTGAGATGGGGAATCTCGGTCCGGACGAAGAGTCGGCGGACGAGGAGGACGACCCAGATTTCGAGTGGGAGGGCACGGCCCTATCCGCGCGTATGTCGGCGCTTGAGACCAACTTCAACACCTTTCAGACCAACTACGAGCGCGACATGAGAATCATTCTTCGCTTCCAAGCGGACATCTATCGGCGCATAGGGGATCCTAATGAGCCACTACCTTCCTACTACCAGAACCCCTATGACCCCAACGCGCCCGGTTCCTCCCATCCCCCACCCCGGTGAAGCTTTATATGGTGTTGGCAGCTTTTTCTTTATTTTTCCCTGTTCACAATTGTATGTTTTCCCCTGCACATGTAACACAGTCCTGTTGTAATAAAAACTGCATTTTCTCTATTTGTTTGTTTTATTTTTCCGCACTTTTTATTCGCTTTGAGTTAGATTTTAGTTCTTTTTGCTTGAGGACAACGCAAACGTCTAAGTTAAGGGGGGTCAAAAGTGCGTATTTCTAAAACTTGACAAATTTTCAAAAATGCCTAGGTTTTTCCAAAAAAAAAATCATAAAATTTTGAAAAATCCAAAAATATTTTTGTTCAAAATAAATAAAAATTGGAATTCAAATTTTTCAAAATATCATTAAAAGTCAAATTGAAGTCTCAAGTTGTAAAATTCAATGTACACAAAGCCAAAATTGACCAAAGATGGAAATTGAACGAAAATTGACCACTTAACGAATAAGTGTGAAGATTAACAAACCCGGTGAGATTTGAGCCTATTACATGTTGCGAGTTTTTAAATCAATCCGAGTTAATTGTTAACTCAACGTTCTTTTCAGCGCCTAAAAAGTTGTCAAGGATCTCAACCTTTTCATTTTGATCGGTTTTGAAAAATGTCTGTAATATTGCTTTTAAAAAACGTGCCAAATTGATCTCTAAACTTAAATTAATCTCGAAGTGCATATGGTAACTCAATTGGCATTTTGGGCAATGAAGTAGGCCCTCGTTTGTCACCCAAAAATATTGGCCAGAAAAAATAGCGAAAAATTACCCCTTTTGTAACCCAATTTGAGCCAAACAAATTGTACCTTTCGTTTGATAACCCGAAAAACCCAAATAGCCGAAATTGTGAAAAATGAGAAAATTCGGAATTTAAGTCCAGAAAGTGCATAAAAAGGGGCAAGAAAAAAAATAAATATGCTCAAAAAAAATATTCAAAAAAAAAATGAGCAATAGCCTAGAAAAAGCACAAATGGACATCATTAATGACTTTTCCAATTCCAACCTTGCCGACAATTGTCACTTTACCCCATATACCTTAAAACCCGAAAAAGTCCTAACCGAGTCTAAATTGTTAAATTGGTTACCGCGTGGAGGGCTAATACACCAAAAGATAATAAAGGAGATTAAGCACGCGAAATAAAAGCAATGTTCCCATTTTTAAAACCGTAATCCTTTGATGAGGTCCTTTCACCACAAAATTTCCGTCTTTCTAACCGTGTGCGTGATTTTGCTTCCATTACATTTACTCTTTATATCACGCATACCAAGAGAATAGCCATAATCTGAGAGATTCGCTTGTGAGAGCATTCCGTGAGAACTTGAAATCAAAATGAATTTTCGGATAAGTAGCGTAATGATCATTCAGTGGAAATTGGCGGTTATATTTCTGGCTACGCCCACACACACTACGGTTTGAGACTTGTAAATATGACTTGATGGTGACTATTTTCTGGAAAAGTTTGAATTGCACAATTTTTGCTTATTTTGAATTCTCTTTGAGTCGAATTTTGTGGGTATATTCTCTGCAAACCCTCACGAGACAACACTCATCCTACTAGGGTAACCTAGGGGTTTAACGGCTTGTTGCATACGCTAAATGAAATCGCTTGCCCGCGAAAAAGCTATTTTATCCCAATAAAATGATTTTCAAAGAGTTGAGCCATGCTAGGATTCTTTTACATTGCTCGGGACGTGCAAAGTTCTAAGTTAGGGGGGTTTGATTAGGCATAAATTCTTCCTAATTTATCCATTGATTTAGTTACTTTTAGCACCTCAAACAACGTAATTGAGTTGGATTTATCTCATAATGGTGCTACTGACTGATCCTAATGAGTACACCGAGTTTCTGGTATTTTGTAGTGATTTTACAGGTATTTGATGTCAAGAAACGAAAGAAGGAAACCGGAAGAATCAAGAAAGAAAGAAGGAAAAGTCTCAAGGGAAAAAGTGTATATTCTACACGGAATTCGGATGACGTACCTAAAGATAAGTTGAAGACATCTCATTCACGAGCACAAAGAAAGAAACGGCACCTCAATCGGAATCCCGAAACAAAAGTTATGAGCAGTCAAAGAGGAACCAAAAAGTCAAATAGCCGGACCGGTCCGCCCCTACCCCGGACCGGTCCGCCTTGCCAAACTCCAGAAGACCCCGGATCGCATGCAAACCGAAAGAGGCAAAAATAAAAAGAACCGGTCCGCCCCAAAATAAAAAGAACCGATCTGCCTTGGGGGCAGACCGGTCCGCCTAAGCCCCGGACCGGTCCGGTCTTCGAGATTTGAAAATATTTTCTCTTCCTAAAAAGACTCCTAGTGAAGCTGACTTTCGATATTGTTGTAGGGTATAAAAGACCCGATTTAGTATTGTTATAGACACGGAGAATTAGTAGGTTTTTCCTCTTCTTTTCCAGAAACCCTAGCTTAGTTAATAATTTCAGATTTATTTCAAGGATTGAAGATTTTATTCAGTGATTTCTGTGAGTATCTGTTTCTTTCATTGTTTCACTTATTGCTTGGATAATATTAGTGAATAATTTTAAGTTCTAATTCTTTTCTGCATCTAATTACTATTTTCCTTAGAGTAATTATGAGTTCCTACACATTAATCCTTGTTTCCATTCTTTTCAACATGTTAGGCTAGATTTCCCAAGGCCGGGATGCATGAACCCAGTCTGATGTGTTAGTGCTTGTGTATAAAATTAATCCACTAAATTTAATGATTGACCTTGATCGTATTGTGTAGTTTCACAACAATTGTAGATCTTTATATCTCGTTTGCCTCTGGGTACTCGTGATGATTTAGAATGCAATTCGAGTGCAACTATCGCGATACTGATTTGCTCATCCTCAGATTAAGTATGACGCGGTCT
Source organism: Sambucus nigra (assembly GCA_949130495.1). Classification (NCBI taxonomy): domain Eukaryota; kingdom Viridiplantae; phylum Streptophyta; class Magnoliopsida; order Dipsacales; family Adoxaceae; genus Sambucus; species Sambucus nigra. The sequence goes on along the minus strand of OX422214.1, from coordinate 132,601,648 downwards.
TGAACCTCATATACGTAATGCTTGGGAGTACTCAATTCTGGGTCAAATCAATCAGATAAATTTAAGATTAGTGTTATATCCGCACTACACTAGGGTTGGGGGATTGTATCCCGTCCTATTTTTCTCATCATTTAAATAACAAGTTTCGGACTATTTTTCACTTATAAGTTAGGTAGATTAGTATAGTTGCATCTTTTCTTATTCTCATTATTGCATTTAGCTGTAATCAATCTAAAAACCAAATCAATTTTTCTTTTTCTTCTTAGAGTCAAAGTTAGGGTTCCTCCGTCTTTTCCCGTCGTCACAACTCCGTTGTCCTTTTTCCCTAAGGATCGATACCCGACTTACTGGGATTATTACTTGAGCGACAGGCTTACACTTGAGCCTAGAGTGAACGCACTTCTGAAACACATTTTCAATCGCGTCATGGGCCGACTGTATGAAGGAAGTGTAGGATCATCTTCCTTCGATTGTGCGATTGATGATAGAGGCTACCAGATTTGGCCCTATGGCGGGGGCTTTGGATGAGACACTGCGTTCTATAGTAATACTGTACGCACTGGGCAAGAGTGGTGGGACACTACCCATATATTCCATTTGAGCATTTGGGAGATAACGGTCACTCCCCTAGATGTTCATCAGTTGATGGGGATGGATCGTGAGGGCCAGTAGATAGTGGTGGATCGTACCTTGCTCTTTTTTTAGGTGGAAGTGAGGGATGACTTGGGTGACATAGAGATGATTGTGAGGACAACTTATTATCTAGGCTGATTAAGAGACCAAATGGTGGCAAGTGAGGTGAGTGGCCCGCTTTTTATTTTACTTTTTTGGGGAGGGTTTATGGTGGCGATGAGCGATGATGTCGTCCACTTGTGGTTTCTTTCATTCTTGAGTATCATCTCGAAGATCTACCTGTATGAATAGGGTAGCTTTACGTGGGCATCCCTTTATGCTTCTTTTGATGATTTTAATAGGTGTGGCTGACAAACCTTCACGGGGCCCATATATCTTCTGGACATAATCTTTTGATTTAATTTCCTCTTATTTTCTTGTTGTCTTTCCATTTTCATTATTTTTGACATCTTGTATTGCTTTTTGCAGACGTGGATTTATGAAGTGATTGGTCACAACGTCAAGTTGATATTCCTAAATTCAAGCGAGCTGGAGAATTTCTCCAGGATGTATAGGTGGAGGAAGTCGAACGGGCAATCAAACCAGTCCCTATCTTTGAAGGATGTGCAGGCAACACTGAACGTCCTGACGAGCGACCAGGTTAGGCTTCTACTTCCATCCTCTCTATATTTTCAATACTATATTTTTACTTTGGTGGATTACTGGTTCTTGTTAGTGAAACGGGTGACTATCTATGCCTGGCATTTGCCTTCGAAGGCTATGGGGATCACGAGCATGCATGCCCAGATGAGGAGGCTATTGGTGCACGAATTCGGGTACGTCTGGTAACTGGGAGAGAGGGTTATGAGGCCAGTGATGGAGGGTGAGGTTGAGATCCCTCCTTTGGCATCCTCGAAATATATGAGACGGGTGAAAGAGATGTCCGACGAGGCGAGGGTGGCAGCAATGGAGGGAGAGCCCTATATATACTACACTAACATGATGGTAAGTTGTTTCTACTTGGGCTTTGAGACCATCTTGATGATGCCATAATGTATCTACGACATGGAAAGTTTTCCTCCACCTGCATTTGGATCTAGGAGGGGTACCTTCGTACTAGTGGCATTGACCTACAGCACGGGGGAGGTGCAGCAGAAGCAGCGAAGGAGGTTCCTTTCCACCACATTTTCACACCTTCCTATCATATTCGGGTGTGCAGTGGGGAGATGGTCTTGGTGCCTTATCGCCCTCAGCCGAAGATAGCTAGCATCGCAGGTTTTCCTGTAGAGGCTCTCTGAAGATATGTATGACTTCATTTCTTCTTTAATATTTTTACTTTTTGATTTTCTTCTTCTCAATACTGATTCACTTGCCTTTGTTGGTCTGGTTTTTTTGCAGATTAATCGCGTATCAATGACCTGGCTACAGGACAATTGGGAGTGGATAGCGTCAGTGTCTGACTATGTGAGGAAGTCGGCCAATTCCTGCATGGTGCCATCAGCTACATCTGAGGAGAGTTTCGATTCCGAGAGTAGAGAGTCTACACAGAAATATGTTCACCAGGGCGCCTAACGCGGAGGTTTTTGATGTTTTTAGCATTTTTTGGAGGGTTTGGGTTGCATCCCAATTTATCTTTTCTTTTTTCTTTTTCTCTTTTTCTCTTTTCTGTACATGAAGAGAAATGTAATCATTTTTTACAAGTATATATAAAAGATACATACCATTTTGTTTGATTATCTTGATTTAGTAGCTTACTCTACATGCACTTTAATTTTCTGTTGAGGTTTTACTTATTGCAAAGATAAGATAGAATAAAATAAAAGAAAGACTCGAAAAGGGATTTTTACCAACATGTTGATATTTTACAAATAAAATTCTTTATTTTATAAATGACATATACAAAAGAGGAAAGTAAAGAATTTCCAAAAATGGGGGGTGCAGATCAGCATACTCCTTGGGCTGCCTATCGACATAAGGGTCAAGTCTAAATCACTTCCTTGGCTTTGATTGCACTTTCGTTGTACTTATGAGTACTTAGGATCATAAGGCCTAGCAGCAACTCGGGTTTCTTGTCTTTTATGGGTGCTTGTGGGTATAAAAAGGGACTTTGAGGTTGGTTTTCATAACCACAATTCAAACTTCTTTCTTTTGCAACTTTCATCTTCTTTTAAAATGACGCTTTTGATGTCTGAAACTTCACGGCTTATCTCGAAGTCTTAGAGGCCATATGCCTCTACAATGCTAATTATGAACCCTTCAGCTTGCACCATGTCTCCCTATGGTGTAAATGTCCTATATATTATAATCTTCTGGAGGCTACGGTGTAATTCTAGTATCCTGAAGAGAATGTTTTTCGATTCATTCCATATGAAGTGTGCCCCACTTATGAAGAGATTTCTACTATATTAAGTGTCAACCCAAATGTTATGGAATCCATAATTGATTTATCATTAATCGAGTTTCTCCACATCTGTCCCTCACCTACTCGACCATTGGTGCACAAAGGAAGTATCATCCTTTTGGCAGTATTGAACTCGAATTTCACTGATAATAGCTTTGTTGGTATCGTGGCCTAAGATTGAATGTCAGTCTTCTTTTGGTCACCAATGACATGACGTCTCACCTTAAGGTAGCCACGATAGTGTTATGGATGTCTTACTATGGTAGTCCAACTATTGTAATACTGGCAGAGACTCTTAATGGACGGGACGCATGGCGCCTGACAGCCCCTCCTGAGTACCCTCTATTGGGCATTCCTAATTTCTTTTTCGGTCTTTCTTCTATTTAGTCCCTTGCTTAGAGAATCGAGCGTGAGGTTTATCCTGATAAATATTAAACCATGAGTGAAACTAATATTTCTTTCAAAAGCTAAAACTGCCCTGCTAAATCACAGTGTTACAACCCATAGTTTGAACTGAATAATGCTATATACATACCTCATTTTTTGTCTAGAAAATGTTTGCTTATAACTATTCTCTAATCAACACTGGTCATGGAGAGCCTGTAGAAATAATGAAGTCCTCGTACTGGTCAACTCGACAGGTGAAGTAAATAAGAACTCATGAATATGGATGGCAACGGTCTTTAGGTTGAATAAAGTAAGGTTGTCGATGTTGAGAACACTCTGAGATGTAAAAGTCTCAGGATGATGCTCAAGGATCATCTCCAACACCTCTCGCTCATTGCTCCCAAACCTCTTAGGTTGCTCCTCATACCATAGATCCCTCATGAAGATCTCAGGAGTCTACACCTCAATGTCATCATAGCCTATGTTCCTGGACACAAGCTCAAAAGGGAGAAAAGAGGACTCCTTTCCAGAACCCTCAGCACCATCTAAATGAGTGGCCTAAGAGCTAGGTTCGTCATCATCAGTTGTCTCAATAGTCTCGCTCATAGGATCCTGAAAACAAAGAGCATAGAAAGAATAGTCAAATAAAGGAAGAAGAATAGTCAAATAAATTCACATAGAAAATAAACAAAAACTGAAGATTTTACCCCCAGGCCCAAAAGGGTGAGCATGTTGCCTACAAATCGAGAAGGCCCACCTAGACATGCAGTGCCAACATAGTAAAGACAGAACAAATGTAATGTTGTTAGGGGACTTGTTTATCAAAAAGTAAGACACTTAGAAATACCCGACCTAAGTCATCTATGACAGTACAATACTTAAGGAGTGTGCTATAATGCTCCCAGTCTGTTCCACAAGTATAGGAACACTTGCATCACTAACCTGAAAACAGGAAAATAGGGGAGTGATGGTAAGTAGATTGCATAAAAAAAGCAAGAATGAAAAGTTAGTGGAAACAGAAAAGAGTGAATAAGGTACTGTAACACCCCGTATTTTTAATGATTTAAATAATTATGTGATTAGTTATTATTATGGGAATAAGTATGCGATTAATTATTGTTGTTGGATTAATTAAATTAAAATGCAAGAAATTAATTTGTTATTAATCCGGATTAAAATAATTATTAACTAGCGTACCAAGGGTTAATACTTATTGTTGATAATTATTGAATATTACTCTGTGTTATGTAATATGGAATTATAACATTTGATAAATTTTCGGAAGTGAGAAATACGGTAGTTTGGTAGTTTAAGTCTGACACGCGTGTGAGTCGTGTCGGGACTAATTGAATAGACTAAAAAGAGAATTTATTTTTATTAACTCATATGGTCATTTTGAGTGCGTCGTTGAGTCCGGGAGAGTCGAGATAGTCAAAATAGTATACCCGGGTGTTTAGTTTGGGTCCCGGGGCAATTTTAGGCCTAACCGGCGTCCCGAGAGATCACTTTGGTAAATTGTATGTTTGGGTTTAATTAATGGACGAAAAATGGGAGTTATTTTATCATCCAAGGAAATTCTTTTAGGGTTGTGAGACACAGGAAGGAAAGAATGGCCATAGAGGGTGTGAGGGAGAACCAAACTCCAAGAGGGAAGGCCAAATTATCCTCACCTTGCACAACCGTGACCACCAATGCGTAGATCGAGAAGAGAGAAATGCGTATATACCAACGTCACCAACAGGTCAGACTGTCACATTCGAGGCAAGTGTTTATTACTTTCTTTCTTTTAGCAATAACCCTGCTCATGTTAGTGTAGGTGAAGTTAATCATGATTTACATGTTAATTGGGTGAAAATTGGAGATTTAAATTATGATTAAGGACTGGGTTAAATAGTGGTTGGGATTCCTTCATGTATGTAGAGGATTAATCATGAAATTGAATTAGATATTGATGAACGAATCTGAATTGATTAGGTTCTTTAATTGAAAATTTGGAAACTAGGGTTCATATGAACTAATTTGGGGATTTGATATAATTATGTGAATTGATGATGAATTAATGATCCTAGGATGATAGGAATGTTATATAAACTGCTATGACTTGATTGGTATTGATGATGAGGTGTTGGATGATAAAATCTTAGAGGTTTTTAGGATAAAAAAATGGTGAAAACGCTAAAAATCTGGGCAAGAAGACGAACAGGGACATCTGGCGCGAACTCGCGCTAAGTCGTTCGCGCGAGATAGGGATCTCGCGCGAAGTCGTTCGAATGACACGTCGACGTCGTTCGCGTGACAACCCTTCTGGTTCGAGCGACGTAGTGAATTTTTGGGGATTTTCTCAACGTCCAATTTTGAGTTTGCCGATTTATTGGAGTGAGCGAAACTGGCCGATAGTAAAATTAAACAAGACAGAATTTTGGGAAGGTATATAAGAATTAATACTTTAATTATTTCGGTATAGAGAGAGTATACCTTGGAGATTACGAGAGAGATAGTAATCTAAATATTTATACTATACGTAGTGTTGAGATTAAAATACGTATGAGAAGTATACATGTAGGTTGGAGAAATACCTATAAATTATAATAGGATGTGTGTATACCTATTATGTGATATTAACGCTAAGAGCACTAATGGGTGATAACTCGGGGGTGCAAGAATCTTATAGGTAAGCGCGCTAATGAGTGATAACTTAGGGGTACAAGGATAATTATTGTTAGGAGAACTAATGGGTGATAACCCGGGGGTGCTGGATTACTATTGCTAGGTGCATTAATGGGTGTTAACCCAGGGATGAAAGATTTTATTGATAGGTGCATTAATGGGTGTTAACCTGGTGATGCAGGATTCTCTTGATAGGCGCACTAATGGGTGATAACCCGGAGGTGCTGGATTATTGATAGGTGCATTAATGGGTGCTAACCCGGTGATACAGGATTTTCTTGATAGGTACACTAATGGGTCTTATCCCGGGGGTGCAGGATTAGTGTATATATATATATATATATATAGGGATGATGTGACTATATATATATATATATATATGAACTTGTGAATATTTTTACTGGGTAAAATTAGAAGACTTGGTATTAATAATAATCATTACATTGTACCAAGTGGTCTTAACCTAAGGGTGCAGGATTAGTGTATTTATATAGGAATGATGAGACTATATATATGTATGAGTGTACTTGGGAAACTTTCTACTTTGTGAGATTAGTAGATAAAATGGAAATGAGAAATGAAATAATCTTAGTAGATAAAAGATTAACTATTCAAACGGTGAATAATGAAACTTAGTAGGTGATATAATCTATTTGAATAGCGTATTGTAAGGGCGATACGGGAATACTACTAGTGAGCATAGTTAGTATTAGTATGGTTTCTGACTAGTTAGACTGAGTGGTATAACTAGGGGGAGATTAGGTGTATGTTAGGCGTGCGCAATAGATAAGAGGTGAGAAACTTATGTGAGAGTTCGATAACTAACATACATATAAGACTTGTTTTAAGAACCAGTTTTAAATAATTGCTAAATCATTTTTAAACATCGGGCTCTGACTCGTTTTTTGTATTTCTTCTCTCTCTTGCTATATATATATGTATTAGTACAGGTTCCTAGCCACAGGGACACCGGTTCTATATACTTGGATGGTATACCGAGATGCAGCTGTTGTGGAAGTTGCGGGTCATTGAGATTAGACGATTCTCTCATTTTATTCAGTTCCTAGTTTAGATGCTTCAGTTCGGGCATGTGTTTCGCATCCTCATTAGCGGTATTGTACTCAGTTCCGGTAGTTCTTTTCTGTTGTATTGAGTATTTATTTTGGTTTGGTTTATGACTATGAACTGGAAGGTTTTATCCAGTCTTAATTATTCAGTATTTAATTCAATCAGCATTCATTTCTTGTGTGTGATTTATAACTCAATGTTCAGAAATTAATTGAATTAATTGGTTTCAAATTATATTGGGAAATATTTTGACACTAGCTTAATTAAATGTTAGGTAATTAATCGGATTTAAGTTTTCGACGGTGATGCTAAGAATGAACCAACAGAACATTTTGTTATAAATTTTATAAAGGACTGATCACCCAATATTTAATTGGGCAGGGTGTCGGAGGTGGTATCAGAGCATCAGGTTCTAGTGTCCTTAGGATCTGTGTGGCTTATTACGTTTCAGCTCATCGTTCTTTGATGTAGAGCCTTATGATAGGGTTGTTGTGTTCCCTTACTTTTGCGACTTACGTTCTCCTGCTATGAATTATAATGGATGTGAATCATTATATGAAGTTTTATGTGATTCGAACACTGAACCTTTTAGGATGACCAGCGAGGGTCGTAAGAAGAACTGTGGGAGAAAAAGCTCAACAGAAGACATAGACTAATCGGGAAAGAGTGATCTTGACAAAAATCACCATGACGATTACTTAAGTAAGAGATAGAAAAATTATCACTCGGGAACTGTTGGTTCCCAGGTCACAGTCGTAGATAACGGTGGAGTGATTTCAAGACCACCTAGCATAGTCGATAAAGGGGAAATCAGAGGGACTCTTTTGAAAACCCATCAGTGAAGATGCGGAGAAGAAAATGAGAAAATGTAATAGACCAGCAGAAGTAGAAAATCCGAAGGCAATGGTGTAGAGTGGAATGTGACGACACTCAGAATTAAATTTGGAGTTAAAAGCTATAGCTCTTAGGAGCATCTTATAGTGATTAGAGGCAATCACCATACATGAAGAAGTGTGTTTGAAATTTAGAGAGAAATTTGGGTACGATTTGACCGTGAGGTCTTCCATTTGATGTGGTAACAAAATGCAAGTGAAATTTTGATGTTTAGCAATGGGTAAGATAGAAACTGATCATGAGAGAAAGGTCAAATTTCATAATGAACTTCGTATCTGGCAGAGGGGCATAAATTATCCAAAGGGTCTATAGTTGATAAAGAACCCGTGAGTAGAACACAAGCATAAATGAGAAATCCAGCTAGGATGACTAATGTTGATGTCATCAAGGTTATACGGTGACTAGTTCTTGCGTTCTTTCCAGAAGAAGAAAGCCAGAAAGGTTAGAGAATCTGGCCGAAAAGCAAAACTGAACTTAACGGTGTTAGTGAAACCCCACATGAGAGTATACCCAATAGGGAAAATGGTTAGATGATTTTAAGTTGATTAACTTCCTATAAAGTGATGATGAAGTCAATCAGGGCCGTGAAGGCCAACCATAGTTCCGAAAGGTAAGTGTAGCTAGCAAGTTAAGACTACTCGGTCCGAGAGAGGGACGTTCCCAAAATGGTCATTGGGACCAATGACGAGGAAATGGTTCGTGAAGTTTTCCTAATGTTAAGGAAGTATAACTACAAGTATTGAAGGTGTCCATAATTGATAAGTGAGATCGAAGAGATTAGAAATGGTAAACCATGCCAGTTAGGCATAACAACTGGGGGAGCGAGACTTCCAGTGAAAGAATTTAGGGTCAAGAGAATTAGGCCCAGGAAATTTATAACCCGAGAGTGATGGGTTCAGGTTGGACTAGTAGAGTCCTCATTAATAGTAGCATACAGTATGTCAGGGTCTACGGGGCCCCGGATGTAAACGGGAATTCAATAAAGCTATAATTGAGGCCTATAGTGTTTGGGCCAACGTTTCAATAATGGGCGCGAAACCCACATGATGGAATAAATTGTCCATGATGAGAGAGTACAACTATAGGATGAAATCTTAGGATGTATGACGATTGCAGAGTTCATGGGTCGTGATGGAAGCCACGTGCTGAGACCCTGTGATTTGACGAGACTAGTGAGGTTTTGCTTCTTCCTTGTTGGTAAAGGATAGATTCTAGTAACATGGGTGCCCCACAACTTTTATGTAAATTGAAAACCTTAAACTTCGTGTACAGGTCGAGTTTAGTGAGAACGTTAGTTTTAACAGTCTTGTTACAAGTGTATTTCTCGTTCTTAGCAGGGCATTTTGATGATTGACCGTGAGTGAACTGGGTGGGCCCTAAGAATATGTTTTGTTATTATAATTTACTATTGCATTGAGTCAGCTTTAGTAGAGTTTATTATAGTAATGTGTAGTGGTTAATTACCGTATGGTTAAACGATAGTAAAAATGGAGTGATATGACTGTCGTGCCGGATACTCCGGGAGGAGAAATCTTTATTTTGTGCAGCGCCACCTGAAATAGGGTTGGGCCCAGATATTTGAATATATGAAAATTTTCATGGTGTTATAGACCTCAGCGAGTATGTTGTCTAGTTATATGTGATTCCGGTGCGTAGGAATTTATTTTAATGAGGAGACTCAGGTTTCATTTTGTTCTTCTTCAAGCAGAGAGATAGAACCCGTTATATTTATCGCGCTGAGTACTTGGGTTAGTAAGGGCGCTATGCTTCATGTTACAATTTTAGGGACATGAGAGTGGAAGAGTAGACTTTTATGTCACAATACGTAGATTGTGGGAGAGTACATAGTATGTACTGAAGGCCATACGGACCTTGACAATCAGCTAGGTTAGATAGTAGTGTATCGGGGGGTTCCTTGTTTGAATTTCGCCTTGCGAGACATCCCACGCACGAAACTAGCGAACATCGGGAGTTGAAGAGAAGTTTGGTCGATAGTACCTAAGTTTTGTATGTTAGTTATTGTACCTATAGGAGAATATAATTAAGAGTTGATAATTCTTTTATGACTTAAGGCCAATAGAGTTGCCTAGTCTTAGTATCATTCTGAATAGAGCAATGATACCATTGAAGGATTGATTAAGTTTTGACTAGTGGGGTAGTTGAGTGCACCCCTACCACATCAGCATACCGAGTGTGCAAGAATTGAGAAAAGAAAATTTTATGTCATTTGTATAATGATGCACGAGGCATAGGGTGTATGGGTGCCCTAGGGAATTGCATCAAAAGGTGGATTATGATTATCTTGTGAATTTGATAACATGTAGTCGGGTAAGCCAAAGATTACTCCGTAAGAATTGTTAGAGACTTATGTTTCAAAATAAATTGGGATTTTTTAGCGGGAAAAGAGACTTGTGTCACACGGTACGACAAAGTCACACGTATCACGATTAGAAGTACATTCAAGAGAGTATAAAATGTACCAGGATACAAATAACAGTGGCAATGGGTTCAATGTAGAGTAATATTCAAAGTTAGTCTTGCAGTGGGTCATCTGACTGTTAGAAAAAGGGTAGACAATTCGAAACTAGTAGAGGCTCCTTCCACTAGAGAATGGAAGAGTATCCCCAAGGATCTTCTCATGTAGATGAGATGGTGAGATTATAGGTACTAAAATGCGATTGAGTACGGCCTAATACCCACAGAGGGATGGGCAGTACAAGCGGTCTAATCGAATGCGGGAGAGAAAATTTTATGTGGACCCTGAGATCTTAGAGGAGGACGGGAGCAGTACCTTCCACTAGTGGAGTTTGTGTCCAAATAACTCTTATAAGTTCACGTCCGGGCAGAGTGCCGGTAGAAGTATCGCACGATAAAATTTGTTGTTGTCCTACTTGAGAGTTAGAGGTGGGGGACCAATTATGATTACAAATGTCGGAGAAGAATCGATATTATCGTATATATTGTGTGTGAAATATATATATTGCACAGCCAATTTACTTGTATGAACGACACGAGACGAAGTCGTATGTATATGAAAAGAGGATAAATCTACTAAGGTGAAAATGGTAGAAGGCTATATAGTGAATGTAGAAGGGTGTCTACCTATAAAAAAAAGTAAAAATATTATTTTATTAAAAATACTGAGAAGAAACCCAGGGTCCCGACAGAAACTCATATTGAGCAGGAACCCCCCCGGGGTCCCGGTAGAAACTCATATTGAGCAGGAACCCCCGGGTCCCGGTAGAAACTCATACTGGGCGGGAACCCCCCAGGGTCCCGGCAGAAACTCATATTCATCAGGAACCCCCAGCGCCACTGCAAGTATCAGCGTCGCTGCAAGTGTCAACGACGCTGCAAGTATCGGCGCCGCGGCAAGTCTCTACGCCGCTGCAAGGGTCGGCACCGCTTCAAGTGTCGGGGCCGCGGCAAGTCTCTACGCCGCTGCAAGTGTCCGCGTCGCGACAAGTCTCTACGCCACCGCAAGCGTCAGCGCCACTTTGAGCGTCGGCGCCACTTCGAGCGTCGGCGCCACAACAAGGGTCGGCGCCACTTCGAGCGTCGGCGTCGCAACAAGGGTCGGTGCCGCCTCACCTGTCAGCGCGGATTCAAGCCTCAGCGCTACCTCAGGCGTCAGCGCCACTTCGAGCGTCGGCGCCGCAACAAGGGTCGGCGCCGCCTCACCTGTCAGCGCCGGTTCAAGCATCAGCGCTACCTCAAGCGTCAGCGCCATTTCGAGCGTCGGCGCCGGGACAAGGGTCGGCGCCACTTCGAGCTTCGGTGCCACTTCGAGCGTCGGCGCCACAACAAGGGTCGGCGCCGCCTCACCTGTCAGCGCGGATTCAAGCCTCGGCGCTACCTCAGGCGTCAGCGCCACTTCGAGCGTCGGCGCCACAACAAGGGTCGGCGCCGCCTCACCTGTCAGCGCCGGTTCAAGCATCAGCGCTACCTCAAGCGTCAGCGCCATTTCGAGCGTCGGCGCCAGGACAAGGGTCGGCGCCATTTCAAGCGTCGGCGCCACAACAAGGGTCGGCGCCGCCTCACCTGTTAGCACGAATTCAAGCCTCAGCGCTACCTCAGGCGTCAGCGCCACTTCGAGCGTCGGCGCCGCAACAAGGGTCGGCGCCGCCTCACCTGTCAGCGCCGGTTCAAGCATCAGCGCTACCTCAAGCGTCAGAGCCATTTCGAGCGTCGGCACCATTTCGAGCATCGGCGCCGGGATAAGGGTCGGGGCCGCCTCACGCGTCAGCGCCACTTCGAGCGTCGGCGCCAGGACAAGGGTCGGCGCCGCCTCACATATCAGCATCGATTCAAGCATCAGCGCTACCTCGGGCGTCAGCGCCACTTCAAGCGTCAACGCCACTTCGAGCGTCGGCGCCGCAACAAGGGTCGGCGCCGCCTCGCAGCATCAGCGCCACTCCGAGCAACGGCGCCAGGACAGGGGCCGGCGCCGCTTCAAGCGTCAGCGCCACCACAATCGTACTACAGAAACGTTATTTGAGAAGCGCTGCTACAGGAGTTTCCATCATGAAACAGCAGGCTCTAAATAAACAACAGCACTAACACTTTACTTTCTTGCACAGGTTGCCCAGTCGAGCAAGCAGGGCTCGAACAGGCGCGTCGGGACCTCCTGGGAGTTTTGGCTTGGCGGCTGAGGGACAAGGTATGTTGAGCAAGCTCAACCACTTAGCACTATAGGAATGAGAGAATACTAGTAGGAAGACCCAGAAGCCACTCGAGGCTATGCACAAAAAATAAACTCTTTACAAGAAAAATGACTTTTCCAGAAGAGGGGGTCCTCGAGGTCTCTCTCAAGAAAAATAACACTTTTTAGAGGGAGTGAGGCCTTAAGGTCCTCTCTCTCAAAGATTTGCAAAATTGCACCACAAGTTACCGTTTAAAAGATAACTACCAAATCTGTTATTTTGTCTCCATTAGGGGACATATGTGCTTTTTGAGTTTTGGTCGGTGCCAGGTGGCGCCTGCAGAGGGGACAGACAGGCTGCCTGCAGGTAGGGACAAATGGTACACTTCAGACATTGTTCCCCACCAACTCTCTCAATTTTGGCGCCCAAAATCGCCAGCTCACCCCTTACGCCCATGTATAAATAGACCCCTGGGCAAGGTCAAAAGATAGACACGAAAAATTGCACTGTTACTCTGCTAAAATATCACCAGACCTACCTAGTATTCTCTCCCTGCTCATTCTCTTAGTTTTGAGTGCCTTGTTCCTTCACTCCCCACTGACAGCCATCACTCTCAGGTGTTTCCCCTTGGGAAAATTACTATTTTTGCTGTGAAAGTTCATCTTCTTGCAGGGAGTGAGTTGAAGCTTGAGTTCCATTGTTACCAGAAGGAGAAGTTTTCTTCAAAAGTTGCACCAGGAGACCTTGAAGACTTGCAGACAGTGTCCATTGGAGTGGGTCACGCCTCACCCTTTCCAGTTATTCATAGACCCCAGTCTCACTACCCTCCTACATTTGGCGACTCTGCTGGGGAGGTATCCTCACTTTCAATGGACAAAGAAGGTTTTCATGTTTCTAAGAAGCTAGTGTTTGAAGACATTCCATATGGGAATGGAGCTCAAAGAGACCAGGCCACTCAGGTGGATGTGGTGGTGACCGGAGCAAAGGTACCTGCTCCTCCGGGAGGGCAGACCAGCTCACCGGCAACAGCTCCGGTGGCAGAGGCTTATGAGTACATTTTTAAGACTTGGCAAGTTTAGGTCAAGATTTTGTAAGACTAGCAACAACCCCATGTGGAGGGGCAGCCATTCCGGTGGCAATTCCGGTGGAAGTAGCGCAGTCGCGGAGGACGGCGCTGGAGCAAGTTGTGACAACCGTCAAGTTCACTGGCAGAACCCCCGGAACCCTGAGTGTTGGGCGAGGAACTCCTCGCGCTCATTGATAGCGATGAGGAACCCTTAAGAAAATAACCCATGGCAGCAACAGCTAACGACGAGGGACCCTCAGCAGTGGGTCCCATAGTGGAAATCCCAAAAGATGGAAAACCTCTAACTGGCGAGGGGGTCGCGACGAACTCACTGGAAAGGGGGTCGCGAGGAACCCTTGTCCAGCAGCACACCCCCGTAGTACCAACAGTCGGCAACACACACCCCACCGCCAAGAAGGAAGTGGAAGGGGATACCCCTGTAGAAACAACAAATCACTAAGAACCCATGGGCGAGGAGCCCTAGGTACCTCTCGTCGTCAATAAAGTGTCCATGGCAGCAGCAACATACTATCCATGATGCCAATAATGGGCGAGACACCCTGGGTCGTGGAACCTTCGACGTGATAAGAGGTCGAGACCCCCCACCAGAAACAAATGGCAAATCGCGCATCTCCCCAAACGCAACACAACCAGTCAAAAAATCATCAACACCACAAGGGGTCGAGACACCCTGGGTCGAGGAACCCTCGACGGGACAAGATGTCGAGACACCCCCAATTTTTGACGAGGGACCCGTATACGCGATGCCAAGCCGCGAGACACCCGACCGCTGACGACAGGCCACCATACTGTCATAGGACGAGACCCCTATTCCTGAAAAATTCAAAGGCGCCGAGACACCACTGCCCAAGGCAACTAGGTTTTTCGAAGAATCCAAGGTAACTGGCGAGGGATCCTCGGACGTAGGGTCACCTCGCGGAAAACCATGGGTCGAGACCCCCCTTCTTCAGCAAAAATCATGGGCGTCGAGAGACCCTTCTTCAGTAAAAATCATGGGCGTCGAGAGACCCTTCTTCAGCAAAAATCATGGGCGTCGAAGAGACCCTTCTTCAGCAAAAAATCATGGGCGTCGAGAGACCCTTCTTCGGTAAAAATCATGGGCGTCGAGAGACCCTTCTTCAGTAAAAATCATGGGCGTCGAGAGACCCTTCTTCAGCAAAAAATCATGGGCGTCGAGAGACCCTTTTTCAGCAAAAATCATGGGCGTCGAGAGACTCTTCTTCAGTAAAAATCAGGGGCGTCGAGAGACCCTTCTTCAGTAAAAATCATGGGCATCGAGAGACCCTTCTTCAGCAAAAAATCATGGGCGTCGAGAGACCCTTCTTCAGCAAAAATCATGGGCGTCGAGAGACCCTTCTTCAGTAAAAATCATGGGCGTCGAGAGACCCTTCTTCAGCAAAGATCATGGGCGTCGAGAGACCCTTCTTCAGCAAAAAATCATGGGCGTCGAGAGACCCTCCTTCAGCATAAAATCATGGGCGTCGAGAGACCCTTCTTCAGCAAAAAATCATGGGCGTCGAGACACTCTTCTTCAGCAAAAATAAAAAAATCATGGGCGTCGAGACCCCCCTCTCTCCAACACTGGTTCCGATAGACAAGGAACCCTCCGCGTCTAGACACTCATCACAGGTCGAGACCCCCGGATGGGAAGTCGAGGAGCGAGGAACTCATGGGCGAGGAACCCCTATTAACATTGGCAGTCAGTGAGTCACCCTCAGACATGAGGTCGACGCGCGAGGAACTCCTACTAGTATTGGCGGTTGGCGAGATACCCTCGGACCACAAGGTCAATATGTGAGGAGCTCGTAGTAGCTTTGAGAGTCAGCGAGACACCCTCGGGCACGAGGTCAGTGCATGAGGAACCCTTGATAGCATTGGTAGTCGGCGAGACACTCTCAGACATGAGGTCGACGCACGAGGAACCTCTATCAACATTAGCAGATATCGAGACACCCGTAGAGGTGAAGTCGACGCGCGAGGAACCCTCGACGCGACATAAGGTCGAGGAACCCTTGACGAAATACAAGGTCGAGATACCCTAGGATATTGGGTCCGACGAGGAACCCTTGACGAAATGAGTGGTCGAGACACCCCCCGTTCACAACAGCGGTCGAGGAACCCATGGGCGGTAATGTCATCGAGGAACCCATGGACAGTAATGCCGTCGAGGAACCCACCTTGATTGACTGTGATTACGAGGAACCCATAGGTACAATCTCCAACAAAATAATCCAAATCTTCCAATAAGGAACGCCCATGTATAGAACTCACGCGCGAGACACCTTTGGGCAGAAAAAACGCTAACTGGCGAGGGACCCCTCACTGTTTGAGGGAATGACGCAATTATAAGGGGCGAGGAACCCTCTCTAGCCAAGTTACCCAAATCAGGGAATGGCGAAGAACCTTCCCTAAGAACCCATAACGCGTGAGGAACCCAGCTTATGGCCCTTTTGGTTAAGTAGCGTCCAAAGACCCCCTGTTTGGAATTCCTTTCGACGAGGAACCCCTGGGTTCTAAGCCCTCCGGTACAAAATCATGAGTGCACGAGGGACCCGAGGTCGCCACCACTAACAGAACTGCAGGCGAGGAACCCCCAACTATTGGGGCAGCACATACATAACCCAGTAATTCGTTAGCAGTAGTCAAAGAACTCTCAAAATACAAATCAGTGTATAAGGAACTCACCAACAAGGGGGTCACGAGGAACCCTCGGCTGGCAGCGCGCCTCCATAGTAACAACAGTTGGCGAGGCGAGGAACCCCCAAAAAATATTTTCCATCGGTGAAGAAGCCACAGTTGTCGAGCAAACCCCTGCTCGTAATGGAATTCACAAGGAACCAACCTTGATTGAGAGTCATGGCGAGGAACCTTTTTTGGGTTGGCGTTATCGCGAGTAACCCTTGTCAATATTGCGCGGCGGCGAGGAACCCTTCTTGGGTAGGCGTTCTCGCGAGGAACCCTCAGTGGCGAAAGGCCCTTGTAGGGAATCCCTCATAGTTGAAAAATTATTGAGGAACCAAAAGTGGTCGAGTCACCCAACGAGGAACCCCCCGCATTCACAGTAACAAGTGAGGAACCCAGAAGCGAGGATCCCCCCTCAATAACCTGTGGGCGCGAGGAACCCACAATAAATTCAGTTAGGGGACTTTCAAGCGAGGAACCCCCTCCATTACAGGCAGTGGCGAGGGACCAGTACAAGTCCTCGCCCCAAAATTCAACCCGTCGTCAACAGACATCTTCACCACTACAAATGAGAAGGTGCCCCGCAGTTAGAGGGGCTACTTCAAAATTTTAACTTGCTCCTCTCATATGCAAGTACCCCTCAGTTAAAGGGGAAACTTTTATAATTTTAAACTTGCTCAGCTATATGCAAGTACCCCCAGTTAGAGGGGCAACGTCCAAATTTTTACTTGCTCAGTTATATGCAAGTGCCCCGCAGTTAGAGGGGAGCTTCAAAATTTTAACTTGTTCATCTCATATGCAAATACCCCACAATTAGAAGCGGGAAGTTCAATCTTGAGGTTCTCATATAAAAAAAGAGTAACTCAAAGTATTGAACAACTCCAAGTATAAATATAAGGTGCGACAGTTTAGCACCTAAGGCTCCAAGGGCACCGGAGCGCTCACAGTCATGAGCAAGTGCCAAGTATAAATATAAGGTGCGACAGTTTAGCACCTAAGGCTACAAGGGCACCGGAGCGCTCACAGTCTTGAGCAAGTGCCAAATATAAATATAAGGTACGACAGTTTAGTACCTAAGGCTCCAAGGGCATAGGAGCGCTCACAGTCTTGAGCAACTGCCAATAATAAGTATAAGGTGCGACAGTTTAGCACCTAAGGCTCCAAGGGCACCGGAGCGCTCACAGTCTTGAGCAAGTGCCAAATATAAATATAAGGTACGACAGTTTAGTACCTAAGGCTCCAAGGGCATAGGAGCGCTCACAGTCTTGAGCAACTGCCAATAATAAGTATAAGGTGCGACAGTTTAGCACCTAAGGCTCCAAGGGCACCGGAGCGCTCACAGTCTTGAGCAAGTGCCAAATATAAATATAAGGTACGACAGTTTAGTACCTAAGGCTCCAAGGGCATAGGAGCGCTCACAGTCTTGAGCAACTGCCAACAATAAGTATAAGGTGCGACAGTTTAGCACCTAAGGCTCCAAGGGCACCGGAGCGCTCACAGTTTTGAGCAAGTGCCAAATATAAATATAAGGTACGACAGTTTAGTACCTAAGGCTCCAAGGGCATAGGAGCGCTCACAGTCTTGAGCAACTGCCAACTATAAGTATAAGGTGCGACAGTTTAGCACCTAAGGCTCCAAGGGCACCGGAGCGCTCACGGTCTTGAGCAAGTGCCAAATATAAATATAAGGTGTTCCAGATGAGCACCTTAGGCTCTAAGGGCACTGGAGTGCTCACAGTCATGAGCAACTGCCAAGTATAAATAACAGGTACGACAGTTTCGTGCACAAGTCCCTCGACATTACAAGACACTTCTGCACGAGGGGGCTAATATTGAGAAGTCCTCAACCAAGTGAATAAATAGTAAAATAGCTTGGAGTGTGGGGATCCACTTATAGTAGCTCCACCTGCCCAAGATTGCAAGTTTGACAGAAAATAGCCTAGGTCGAGGGGATCCACCTTGAGTGCCCTCTCTTCCCAAACTTGATGCTACAGAATAAGACCAGGGGCGAGAGGCTCACTGTGAGTTACCCCTCTTCCCAAGAAGGAAGTCTACAGAATAAGGCCAAGGGTGAGGGGCTCACCGTGAACAACCCCTCCGCCCAAGATGGAAGGCCACAGAAAAAGGCCAGGGGCGAGGGGCTCACTGCGAGAAACCCCTCCTCCCAAGATGGAAGGCCGCAGAAGAAGGCCAAGGGAGAGGGGCACACCATGAGCAACCCCTCCGCCCAAGATAGAAGGTCACAGAAGAAGGCCAAGGGCGAGGGGCTCACCGCGAGCAACCCTTCCGCCTAAGAAGATGGAAGGCCGCAGAAGAAGGCCAAGGGCGAGGGGCCCGTCGCGAGCAACCCCTCCGCCCAAGATGAAAGGCCCCAGAAGAAGGCCAAGGGCGAGGGGCTCACCGCGAGTAACCCCTCCGCCCAAGAAGAAGGCCAAGAGCGAGGGGCTCATCGAGAGTAACCCCTCCGCCTCAGATAGAAGGCCACAGAAGAAGGCAAAGGGGCGAGGGGCACACCGCGAGTAACCCCTCCGCCCAAGATGAAAGTCCACAGAAGAAGGCCAAGGGTGAGGGGCTCACTTCAGTTAACCCCTCCGCCCAAGTTTATACTCCTCCGCCCAAGTTTATACTGAGATAAGGAGGTCCACTATAAGTGTCCTCATTTACAAAACTTGGGATGAAGTGACATAACATTTAATGACCCTAAGGGGAATGATGAAGAAATCCTAGGGTCCCAGAAAATAAATGAATTTATGGCGTACAAAGCCTTTTGGTTTACCCAACACAAAAGACTTTGCACGAGGGGCTAATGTAGAAGGGTGTCTACCTATAAAAAAAAGTAAAAATATTATTTTATTAAAAATACTGAGAAGAAACCCAGGGTCCCGACAGAAACTCATATTGAGCAGGAACCCCCCCGGGGTCCCGGTAGAAACTCATATTGAGCAGGAACCCCCGGGTCCCGGTAGAAACTCATACTGGGCGGGAACCCCCCAGGGTCCCGGCAGAAACTCATATTCATCAGGAACCCCCAGCGCCACTGCAAGTATCAGCGTCGCTGCAAGTGTCAACGACGCTGCAAGTATCGGCGCCGCGGCAAGTCTCTACGCCGCTGCAAGGGTCGGCACCGCTTCAAGTGTCGGGGCCGCGGCAAGTCTCTACGCCGCTGCAAGTGTCCGCGTCGCGACAAGTCTCTACGCCACCGCAAGCGTCAGCGCCACTTTGAGCGTCGGCGCCACTTCGAGCGTCGGCGCCACAACAAGGGTCGGCGCCACTTCGAGCGTCGGCGTCGCAACAAGGGTCGGCGCCGCCTCACCTGTCAGCGCGGATTCAAGCCTCAGCGCTACCTCAGGCGTCAGTGCCACTTCGAGCGTCGGCGCCGCAACAAGGGTCGGCGCCGCCTCACCTGTCAGCGCCGGTTCAAGCATCAGCGCTACCTCAAGCGTCAGCGCCATTTCGAGCGTCGGCGCCGGGACAAGGGTCGGCGCCACTTCGAGCTTCGGCGCCACTTCGAGCGTCGGCGCCACAACAAGGGTCGGCGCCGCCTCACCTGTCAGCGCGGATTCAAGCCTCGGCGCTACCTCAGGCGTCAGCGCCACTTCGAGCGTCGGCGCCACAACAAGGGTCGGCGCCGCCTCACCTGTCAGCGCCGGTTCAAGCATCAGCGCTACCTCAAGCGTCAGCGCCATTTCGAGCGTCGGCGCCAGGACAAGGGTCGGCGCCATTTCAAGCGTCGGCGCCACAACAAGGGTCGGCGCCGCCTCACCTGTTAGCACGAATTCAAGCCTCAGCGCTACCTCAGGCGTCAGCGCCACTTCGAGCGTCGGCGCCGCAACAAGGGTCGGCGCCGCCTCACCTGTCAGCGCCGGTTCAAGCATCAGCGCTACCTCAAGCGTCAGAGCCATTTCGAGCGTCGGCACCATTTCGAGCATCGGCGCCGGGATAAGGGTCGGGGCCGCCTCACGCGTCAGCGCCACTTCGAGCGTCGGCGCCAGGACAAGGGTCGGCGCCGCCTCACATATCAGCATCGATTCAAGCATCAGCGCTACCTCGGGCGTCAGCGCCACTTCAAGCGTCAACGCCACTTCGAGCGTAGGCGCCGCAACAAGGGTCGGCGCCGCCTCGCAGCATCAGCGCCACTCCGAGCAACGGCGCCAGGACAGGGGCCGGCGCCGCTTCAAGCGTCAGCGCCACCACAATCGTACTACAGAAACGTTATTTGAGAAGCGCTGCTACAGGAGTTTCCATCATGAAACAGCAGGCTCTAAATAAACAACAGCACTAACACTTTACTTTCTTGCACAGGTTGCCCAGTCGAGCAAGCAGGGCTCGAACAGGCGCGTCGGGACCTCCTGGGAGTTTTGGCTTGGCGGCTGAGGGACAAGGTATGTTGAGCAAGCTCAACCACTTAGCACTATAGGAATGAGAGAATACTAGTAGGAAGACCCAGAAGCCACTCGAGGCTATGCACAAAAAATAAACTCTTTACAAGAAAAATGACTTTTCCAGAAGAGGGGGTCCTCGAGGTCTCTCTCAAGAAAAATAACACTTTTTAGAGGGAGTGAGGCCTTAAGGTCCTCTCTCTCAAAGATTTGCAAAATTGCACCACAAGTTACCGTTTAAAAGATAACTACCAAATCTGTTATTTTGTCTCCATTAGGGGACATATGTGCTTTTTGAGTTTTGGTCGGTGCCAGGTGGCGCCTGCAGAGGGGACAGACAGGCTGCCTGCAGGTAGGGACAAATGGTACACTTCAGACATTGTTCCCCACCAACTCTCTCAATTTTGGCGCCCAAAATCGCCAGCTCACCCCTTACGCCCATGTATAAATAGACCCCTGGGCAAGGTCAAAAGATAGACACGAAAAATTGCACTGTTACTCTGCTAAAATATCACCAGACCTACCTAGTATTCTCTCCCTGCTCATTCTCTTAGTTTTGAGTGCCTTGTTCCTTCACTCCCCACTGACAGCCATCACTCTCAGGTGTTTCCCCTTGGGAAAATTACTATTTTTGCTGTGAAAGTTCATCTTCTTGCAGGGAGTGAGTTGAAGCTTGAGTTCCATTGTTACCAGAAGGAGAAGTTTTCTTCAGAAGTTGCACCAGGAGACCTTGAAGACTTGCAGACAGTGTCCATTGGAGTGGGTCACGCCTCACCCTTTCCAGTTATTCATATACCCCAGTCTCACTACCCTCCTACAGTGAATATCTAAAAATAAAGTTTAAGTAGTGAAACTTAAGCAGAAAGGCTTGGGCAAGAGCCTATATGACAGGGTAACCTAACAAACTCATATGAAGTGTTCATAATTAAGGATATTCGATAGCGTACTATATGGGTGGTACGGAGTAGCTTACTTGTGAGCGCAAGGATGCGATGCGCAATATTTTTACAGCGTTGTCAGTACCTGGTATACTTTTTCTAAATTTCGGGACGAAATTTCGTTGTAAGGGGGGAAGTATGTAACACCCCGTATTTTTAATAATTTAAATAATTATGTGATTAATTATTATTATGGGAATAAGTATGCGATTAATTATTATTGTTGGATTAATTAAATTAAAATGTGAGAATTTGTTATTAATCCGGATTAAAATAATTATTAACTAGCGTGCCAAGGGTTAATACTTATTGTTGAGAATTATTGAATATTATTGTGTGATATGTAATATGGAATTATAACATTTGATAAATTATCGGAAGTGAGAAATACGGCAGTTTGGTAATTTAAGTCTGACACGCGTGTGAGTCGTGTTGGGACTAATTGAATAGAATAAAAAGAGAATTTATTTTTATTAACTCGTATGGTCATTTCGAGTGCGTTGTTGAGTCCGGGAGAGTCGAGATAGTCAAAATAGTATACCCGGTTGTTTAGTTTGGGTCCCGAAGCAATTTTAGGCCTAACCGGCGTCCCGAGAGGTCATTTTGGTAAATTGTATTTTTGGGTTTAATTCATGGACAAAAATTGGGAGTTATTTTATCAGCCAAGGAAAGTCTTTTAGGGTTGTGAGACACAGGAAGGAAAGAACGGTCATAGAGGGTGTAAGGGAGAACCAAACTCCAAGAGGGAAGGCCAAATTATCCTCACCTTGCACAACCGTGACCACTAACCCATAGATCGAGAAGAGAGGAACGCATATATACCAACATCACCAACGGATCAGACCGTCACATTCGAGGCAAGTGTTTATTACTTGCTTTCTTTTAGCAATAATCATGCTCATGTTAGTGTAGGTGAAATTAATCATGATTTATATGTTAATTGGGTGAAAATTGGAGATTTAAATTATGATTAAGGACTGGGTTAATTAGTGGTTGGGATTCCTTCATGTATATAGAGGATTAATCACGAAATTTAATTCTAAATTGATTAGGTTCTTTAATTGAAAATTTGGAAACTAGGGTTCATATGAACTAATTTGGGGATTTGATATAATTATGAGAATTGATGACAAATTAATGATCCTAGGATGATAGGTATGTTATATAAACAGCTATCTCTTAATTGGGATTGATGATGAGGTGTTGGGTGATAAAATCTAAGAGGTTTTTAGGATAAAAAAAATGGTGAAAAACGCTGAAAATCTGGGCAAGAAGACGAACAGGGACATCTCGCGCGATCTCGCGCTAAGTCGTTCGCGCGAGATAGGGATCTCGTGCGAAGTCGTTCGAATGACACGTGGAAGTCGTTCGCGCGACAACCATTCTGGTTCGAGCGACGTAGTGAATTTTTGGGGATTTTCTCAACGTCCAATTTTGAGTTTGCCGGTTTATTGGAGTGAGAGAAACTTCCCGATAGTAAACTTAAACAAGACAGAATTTTGGGAAGGTATATGAGAATTAATACTTTAATTATTTCGGTATACAGAGAGTATACCTTGGAGATTACGAGAGAGAGAGTAATATAAATATATATACTATACGTAGTGTTGAGATTAAAATACGTATGAGAAGTATATATGTAGGTTGGAAAAATACCTATATATTATAGTAGGATGTGTGTATACCTATTATGTGATATTAATGCTAAGAGCACTAATGGGTGATAACCCGAGGTGGCAAGAATATTATAGTTAAGAGCGCTAATGAGAGATAACTCGGGGGTGCAGAAATTTTATTGTTAAGTGTACTAATGGGTGATAACCCGGGAGTACAAGGATAATTATTGTTAGGAGCACTAATGGGTGACAACCCGGGGGTGCTGGATTATTATTGATAGGTGCATTAATAGGTGTCAACCCGGGGATGCAAGATTTTATTGATAGGTGCATTAATGGGTGTTAACTCGGGGATGCAGGATTATTGATAGGTATATTAATGGGTGCTAACCCGGTGATGCAGGATTTTCTTGTTAGGTGCACTAATGGGTCTTAGCCCGGGGGTGCAGAATTAGTATATATATATATATATATATATATATATATATGAACTTGTGAATATTTTTACTGGGTGAAATTAGAAGACTTGGTATTAATAATAACCATTACATTGCACCAAGTGGTCTTAACCTAAGGGTGCAGGATCAGTGTATATATATAGGGATGATGAGACTATATATATGTATGAGTGTACTTGGGAAACTTTCTACTTTGTGAGATTAGTAGATAAAATGGAAATGAGAAATGAAACAATCTTAGTAGATAAAAGATTAACCATTCAAACGGTGAATAATGAAACTTAGTAGGTGAGACAAACTATTTGAATAGCTTATTGTATGGGCGATACGGGAATACTACTAGTGAGCATAGTTAGTATTAGTATGGTTTCTGACTAGTTAGACTGAGTGGTATAACTAGGGGGAGATTAGGTGTACGTTGGGCATGTACAATAGATAAGAGCTAAGAAACTTATGTGAGAGTTCGATAACTAACATACGTTAAGACTTGTTTTAAGAACCAGTTTTAAATACTTGCTAAATTATTTTTAAACCTCGAGCTCTGACCCGTTTCTTGTATTTCCTCTCTCTTTTGCTATATATATATATATATATATATATATATATATATATATATATATATATATATATATATATATATATGTGTGTGTGTATGTATATATATATATATATGTGTATGTATGTATGTATGTATGTATTAGTACAGGTGCCTAGCCACAGGGACACCGGTTCTAGATACTTGGATGGTTTGCCGAGCTGCAGCTGTTGTGGAAGTTGCGGGTCATTGAGATTAGACACTTCTCTCATTTTATTCAGTTCCTAGTTCAGATGCTTCAATTCGGGCATGTGTTTCCCATCCTCATTAGTGGGATTTTACTCAGTTCCTTGGTAGTTCTTTTCTGTTGGATTGAGTATTTATTTTGGTTTGGTTTGTGACTTTGAACTGGAAGGTTTTATCTAGTCTTAATTATTCAGTATTTAATTCAATCAGTATTTATTTCTTGTGTGTGGTTTATATTTCAATGTTCAGAAATTAATTGAATTAATTGGTTTCAAATTAAATTGGGAAATGTTTTGACATTAGCTTAATTAAATGTTAGGTAATTAATCGGATTTAAGTTTTTGACAGTGATGCTAAGAATGAACCAACCGAACATTCTTTTATAAATTTTATAAAGGACTGATCACCCAATATTTAATTGGGCAGGGTGTCACAGGTACAACATCATAATTCCTCTCTCAAAGTAACCTCCTTAAGCTGTTCCACAGTTATAGGAACAGTCGCAGCACTAACCTGAAAATAGGGAAATAAGGAAATAGGAAAGTGTTAGGGAACACTTACGTCGAAAAAGCGTGTTAGAACGAAAAAACAATTTAAATAAGTACCTGGGGAGCCTCCTCTACGGTGATAACCGAGTGTCCCGGAGGAAAAGGGACCTCGGACACACTAGTCTAAAAGGCAAGCAAACAAAGAGATGTTAGTAAACAACTTGCGCTAAAAAATAAAGTCTAGAAAATTGAGGTGTCAAAATGAGTACTTAATGAGTCACCTTTCCAGTGCTCGTGACATGTCCCACAGATAAAGTTACCTCAACAACAATGCCATCCTAGAGAATAAAGAAACAAGGAATTAATCATCAAGGTACCTTACACAGCAAAAGGGTAAGAAAGATGAAACATCAAAGATAATAGTGTACCTGAGAGACCGCTGATGAGGAGGTGCTCATGGGTAAGATCAAAAGATGGTCCACTGCAGCAGGGACCTGCAAGGGGATCACCTGGAAAGTAAGATAGGCCATGATCCAAGATACTCTTAAATAAATAAAGAATTATAATTATGAAAAGCCCCAGAGAAGAAAGTAAATAACTGAGAGGGAGGGGTAGCTTAGGTGCTCACCTGATCACCACCTACAGAAATAGATCGTGGCGAGGTGTTGATGCTAGACTAATATAAAAGAAAACCAAAAATGAACTGCAACTCAAGTGAAGAATAGAATCACAAGTTATTTAAAAAATGAAAAGTTAAATACCAGAATCCTATGAGGAGGGGAAGGTCTCAGCCCAACCACAGGAGTTGAGGAGACGCATGTATCAGCCTCCTAATAAGAAAATTTTGTTCAAAATTAAACTAACAAAGGGGAGAAATGATAAAGAGTACACTGTTGAATACTTGAGAAAAAATGGGGACTAACAAGATAGGCCCACTCGAAGTCGGGCTAAAAATGGGCTGAGCAGGAAGAGGCTGAACCTGGAGCCTGTTATCCATGGGTATAAAAACTTTAGGGACTGGTATCCTCCCAGAGGGTGACAAACTTGGAATAACAACCCCAGTGGGTAAAATTATTCCCCCACTAGTGGCGGAAGATCCACTTAGAGGAAGGCCCTGCAAAACAAGTCAAGCGCAACAAGAATAAAAGTGTGTTTGACTTTAAAAGAAAATTAAATTAGATATGAAAGAAGAAATGCTAAGAAGTACCTCCGAAGGCGTGGTGGTGGTAGGCTCAATAAGAGAACTACCCACCAAAGAAAAAGGTGGAGACCTGGCAGGTAAGCTGGAAGTTATAGTCACCTGTTAGGCAGACAAATGTATAATTAACTTAATAAGAGAAGTCATAAGCTAATAGATGAAGAAACTTGAAAAGAAAAGTGTTTGAAAAGATAGGAGAGTACCTGCATAGTGCGAGAGGCCACAAAAGACCCCCTTATAGAAGTGGGGAACACAGTGGAAAGTTGCAAAATAAATAAAGACAAAAAAATTCAAAGATAGTTGATGGATAAAAACAGGTGTGAGCATTGAATTTTTGGGAGCAAACCTCTCAAGAAAGACTTAAAGAGTAAATAACCCTGGAATTCCTCTCAAGTAGGAAATGGAGCCCGACGAATGGAAGTAGGTGAAGACGAGGAGGTGGTCCTCACCTTTGAGGGTCCAGTCATCCTACAAAAATAGCCTATTCAAAGGGAGAACAAAAGTTGAAAGTTAGAAAACTTGGTGAAAAAAGTTAAGTAAGAAAGAACAAAGGAAATGACAAGCACTTACAGTGGAAGGACGAGGGGCGAGGGGCGAGGGGCTTGCCTATAAGGAAGTTACCCAGTGGTGGGGCTAGAAGAAAAAGGAGAGTAAATCATAGCGTCCTCCTGCTCACTGTTATAATTCCTCGCTTTATCCGTGAATTATCTGAGGAGAAGATCGTTTCCTTAAGCTTTGTTGGCACCGAACGTTAATTGGCCAATATTGTTGCAAATATTTTTACCAAACCTCTAAATACCCTTGGGTTCTAGGATATTAAGAAACATATTGGGGTTTACGCCATCGATTGAGTTCGAAGTCAAAATCTAGTTTAGGGCGTGCTTTCATGTTATTTCATTTTCCCTATAAACTAGATTAGCTATTTGTATATATTTTTACAAAAATCCAAAAGTATTTTTTATTTTATTTTATAATTTTTTTTCAAAAATCAAAAATTTTCCTTTTGTCCCTTTGAGATGTGTAATTGAGATATTAGGGACACCCCATAAGTTCATGTTCATGTGGCTTATAATGGGTAGCTAGTCTTGATTTCGTCTCACTTGTGCCCTTTATGCATTGGCATGAAGTTTTGATGCTCTTTTATGATTATTCCTTCTATGTTAGCCTCATATCGTCACCGTATATGCATACACCTTTCACGGGTTCGTTAGAATGTTGATCTTGCTTTATGTGTGCTAGGTGAACTAAGGTGTTTTATTTTAAATATTATCACATAATGTTATGTTCAATAGATAAAAATTGTGCATATAAGAACCGTTACCCATTTTTATGGATTTTGTCAAAATTGTGTGAGAAATGAAAAGGAGGTACAAAAGCAGCAAACTCCTATGCGTTAAAAGTCGCCATTGAAAAGAGCCTAAAAGATTATAGAGGATAGAAAAACAGAATTGGCAAGGCTAATATAGTTCTCATTGATGCTTCCATATCAAGATCATCAATGAGATGAAAGGGTTACCACTTCGAACCATCTTGGAAGACTTGTAGATCCAATATTAAATTGACCCTAAAGTTGATATGATTTTGTCAACTCAATTAAATACCATAAATTCAAAAAATCCCCCACATTAATTAAATTAATTGGATGGACATAAAAGACTATGAAGACATAAAGAGAGTTCAATAGAAAAATTCATGCATCGGGAGAGATAGCTTTTGGCCTTGAATATTTCCTAATGAAAGACTATCGAATTCACTTACTAATCAATGAACGTCATGTCTTGAGTTGTTCAGTTTTTTGTGTTAACTAAGATAGTAGAATTCACATAGTAATTCTTAGAACATTGTTGGTTCTTTCGGTTGTGTTCATTTTGGCCATTAACAACTCTTGGTTTCATGAGTGCTTTAGATAATTTCAGCATTCCTAAGTTCACATAGAAGCGTCCCCTTGACACTCACATAGGTGACTTTCCATTTAGAGTATCCTACTCTACCCCACTTGGACTTTCAAGATATGAGTCATTAAAAGTTAAGCATATCCTTACTTACTTATTAGGTAGCATTATTTTATCATAGGAATGGGTATGATTTAAAAACTCTTTAGTGCAAACTTCGAAGAGTCACTTAAGATTCGATTGTCCCTTTGAACCTAGATTTAGGGATCTCCAATCGGCTAGGTAGGATTGCCATTAAGATAACTATTTATTTAATAGGCTTTAGTCACATTCCCCTTCATAAATTATATACTTTCTCTCTATTCAAACCTTTAGTAGACTTAATATAGTCAATGGAAAAAAATTCATCAGAGATTACTTATTTAATGGTATAAATGTCTTCGATGTATATGTCGAGCCTTACCATTATACATATGACTCTATGCTCTTCTAATTTTCGATTGACTATCACAATGTATGCAAATTACAGGCACGAATTTTGGCCACATTAGAATTTCCTCTAAAAAGTGTCGAAGTCACTATGCTTCTTCTCCACTTTATCAAAAGGTATAAATTTAGATTTTATTGTGTATCTAGCAATATAAGTCTGTTTTGAGGTATTCCAAGACATAACATCACTACCAAAGTGTAAATACATATCCACTTGTAGATTTAGAATCCTTCGAATAAAATATCCAATTAACATCATTTTATCCTTCAAGTATAGCTGGATATCTTGTGTAGTGCAATACATGATTAAGGGTAAATCTTAGATATCTAAGAAGCCTCATTATGTCTTTCTAATGGTCTTTTCATGGATTACTTGTATACCTACTCAACTTGCTAAATGAGTAAGCAATATATGTCCGAGTGTAGTTCATGACATATATTCAATAGCCTATGATACGAGAGCACTATAATTAAGATATACCATTCCCGATATTTTTATATAAATGAAGATTTGGGTCAATTGGTGTTTTAGCTATACTATCACTACCTTTATCGAACTTATCAAGTATCTTCTCGATATAATGAGATTGGGACAAGATAAATCCATTCGATGTTTTATAAATTCTAATTCTTAATATAACATCCGCAATACCCATATCTTTCATATCAAATTTACTGGACAAGATTATCTTAGTAGATTTAATCATATCTTTATTGCTTCTAATAATAAGCATATCATTCAAACAGATACAAACAATGACATATATACTTTGAGTGTTTTTAATGTAAGCACATTTATCACACTCATATATTTTAAACACATTTAACATCATTATATTGTCAAATTTTCCATCCCATTGTTTAGGAACTTGTTTTAATCCATAAGTCTACACATTTTCCTTTCTTTTCTTGAAAATTTAAACCCTTATGGTTGTTCCATGTATATCTCTTCATTTAACTCGCCATTTAATGACGATTTTCACATCCATTTAGATGTTATTCTCGTAAAAGGTGAGTAAGTATCAAAATAATTCAATCCTTGCTTCTACTTATAGCATTTAGCTAAAAGTCAATCTTTATGTTTTTCAATTGATGCATCCACTTTTAAGTTTATCTGGAATATTCACTTACATCCAAGAAGTTTATTACCAGGTGGGAGGTCCATCAATTTCCAAATATGATTTTGCATGATGAATTCAATTTCACTATTTACTGCCCCTTACCAGGAAGGAGCTTCTAGAGTTGACATCACTTCTTCGAAGATATTAGGCTCACTTTTTAACATATAAGTTAAAAAAATTGGACCAAACGACTTTGAATGTGTAGGAGGGTACTTTAGACAAAATGGAGGCGTAACTCCTTTGAAGTATAGTAATGATAAGTTAATTAGCCAAAACCTTAGATTAGTGACAGAACATGCAAACACAAACCTAATGAAGATAAGACTCGGTTTAAACTCACAAATCTCTCGTGTATAACTCAGAAAGTAGCAATGAACTTAGAAGTAACTTAGCTAGAGGGAGAGAGAAGTAAGCACCCTAGATACACCTTGGTAGGCAGGCAAACACACTAAACACTCTCAAGGATCTTTGTCACGTATTAAAAGCTTCGTAATAAATGACAATGACGAGTGAATAAGACCTCTGGTTTGTAAATAACTCTCTCTCTAATGTGTATTCTCTCTAGTAATAACTTCTTAGACTCTTAAAAGATCATGCTCTCCTCAAGGGTGGTTGGGGTACTTAAATAGCCCTCACACCATCCCCGAGGCAACTCAGTCATTAAAGACTATGAAAGACATCCCTCATACTTTATGTCACAGCATTAAACGCCTGATGCACTAGTTGTCTCCATGTCATAAACATTAAATGCCAAGACATGCCTTTTGTCTAACCACTGTGTGTCGGGGGGCTGTTGTCGTAGAGGTGGCTCACCCACTGCCCGACAGCCCCAAATACCACGGTGGTTCTCAAGTGCGTATCTGACATTATTTAGTTGTCTAGTGACATCACCTACAGTAGAGGTGACATTAAGTAGAGGGTTATTTGGTTCATAACTCAACGCTCGATGGAACTCCAAGCTGCTCCGCCCGGGGTTCCACGGTAAGGGTCCTTCGATGCTTTACCAAGTGTATCTAAGATGGTCAGGACAAGCCCCAACGGTTCCTCACTTCTCAATCCTCCAAACCAAGTCCCTTTAAAGTTCCCACGGCAAGGTCACTCGATAGAGCATGAATGCTCTCACAGGCCCTGCCAAGCCTCATCTCTCGCAAGTACCGTTTGACCTCACACTAAAACTCATTATTATTCTCGTAACATCATTACAACTGTTATGGCTTACAGTCAATATAAACAAAGATACAATATGACTAACACAACAAGCTAAAGTATAAGTTTTCACGCTAAGCTTCCTCGGCTTCTTAATCCCGAACACTGTTGCTAATTGGAAAATTATCTATAATATCAAGATTACCTTCAAGCCCCCTCTACATTTGCCCCTTCATGGAGAGATTTGTTGTTGGAATAAGAAATGTCTGCACGAAACTTCTCAATCCGATGAACCTTCTCTGTGTGTAAAAATTCTGGCCTCCTTTCCTTCGTTAGAACTGCAGTGTTATAATCTCCAGAAAAAAGTAAAATTCTCCCCGATGTTCCTAAGCCGAAGCGCCACGACTTATTAGGGCTTTGACGGAGGGGCATCGCCACTTTTTCCTTATACTGAGCTTCAACCGTTCTAGCTTTTTATTATTTAAACTTATCCCGAAAGGCCTGTTAACCTTCTCAAATACTCATTCTGATTCTTGGTAAGTGAAATTTCCCTTTCAACGCTTCGCCATGTTCAAAAAAGCAGAAATTCTCCCCGATGCAATCGAGTCACCTTTTAAACAACGTTTGGACTTGTGGCGAGGGGGCATCGTAGCTTTTTGGAACCGTTGGGACATAGTTTCCGTTGGGAGTTATTGGATATGTCTGACGAAAATTCTGGCGCTAAAACTCAAACTTGCTTAGGAAGGCAACTCTTTCTATTCCCCAGGTGTCACTTTGTAAATGACGTAGTGTTGTCTTTTCAGTTGTCAAAACACTTCATAACAACAAAAACGCTCGTTAATGTTTTTCATAAACTCCACCTTTATCGGTGACATAACAACGAAAACACTTGTTAAGGTTTTTTTCATAAACTCCACCTATATCGGTGACTTAACAACAAAAACACTTGTTAAGGTTTTTTTCATATACTCCACCTATATCGGTGACTTAACAACGAAAACACTTGTTAAGATTTTCATTAGAGCTGGCAATTTTTGACCCGATAACCCGTTTACGGTAATAACTCGAAATGACCCGATTAGCTTGTATAGATTTAAGAATACCCAAAACTTATACTAAAATAAAAATCAACGCAACCGGAAAATGACACAACTAACCCGAATTGCCACCCCTGATTTTCATAAACTCCGCCTATATCGGTGACTTAACAATGAAAACACTTGTTAAGACTTTTATAAACTCATTATTTCCTCTAACTGTCCTTCTTCGGTGCCTTGCCCCCATCTGCTCCCTCGGTGTACCCTACCTGTGGGGGCTGAGACCTTCCTCCCACAGGTTGTATCGGCTGCCTAAACATCATTGGCACCACCACCGGATTTGGTCATACCACCAAGGAGATATTACTTGCCGCTTTTAAGAACGCCAAAAAAGTCCCCTCACCCGTCTCATTGATAAGATGGCAGATGTACTCAGGAAGCATCCCCTCATCGCAGATCTTCAATAACTTGGATTCTTTGGCCTCCTCCCTCACATCGAGGGATCTTTCCGTGAACCTTCAAACATAGGCCACCACTTCTTTCCCAGGTCGTTGCTTCTCCCTACCCAGTTGAGTCAAAGTAAACTCGTCTTCTGCCAAAAAGAACTTCTGGACAGACAATACGTGCATCTCCTTCCATGTAGAAACGTTGTTAGGAGCCAAATGGGAATACCAGGTATATGCTTTATCGGTTAAGGATTTAGAAAATTCCCTCAACCTAAGTTTCTTATTATTGCAATGCGCTCCCAAGTGTTCAACAAAATGCTTAATATGCTCCTTCGGGTTCCCACCTTTCCCAGTGTATTTTTAAAAGATATGAGGAATATAGTCCTTTAGATAGGGCTCATCGTTGTATTCTTGAGGGTAAGGTGTTCAAAAGTCATCATAAACTGAAGCTACCTCGCCAGCAGATTGCGAGGAAGCCTTCATGAACTTCAGCATCTCTTTCTACATCTCCTTTCTCATTTCCTCCATGTGTGATACTATTGGGGAAACAACGAACGAGACCATAGGCTGAGTGTTCATTGCAGCTGGAGCAGTTATCATAGTTGGAGCCGTTGAATTTCCTGAAGTTCCCATGGCTGGATTCACAACAGAGGGTATGCTTGCTGGGACCGTTCTCGCCAAACCTGCACCTGGTGAGACCGTCGGGGTTGTCCCTGGTGTTACGAAGGCATTGGCCTCCAATCCTCCCAGCATCGTTAAAGCTCTCGGAGTTTGCAAAAACTCATAAAACTTACTCATGAGGAGCGCCACCTGAGTGGGTCCCAACCCCGCACTCGTAGAAGCTTGTGCCACCCCTTGAATGCATGTTGTTGCCTGAACCGGAGGCACCTCTATTCAAGGACCCCCATCCCTTAGAGCCTCCGGTTCTCTCGCAGCTTGTTCTTCATTGTATTGGACATCATCAAAGTTGAGCCTTCGATTAGCATTATCTTGTGCCATACTCCTTCCTTAGAAGAATGCCTCCCCAACAGAGTCGCCAAATGTAGGAGGGTAATTTAGATAAAATGGAGGCGTAACCCCTTTGAAGTATAGTAATGATAAGTAAATTAGCCAAAACCTTAGATTAGTGATAGAACATGCAAACACAAACCTAATGAAGATAAGACTCAGTTTAAACTCATAAATCTCTCGTGTATAACTCAGAAAGTAGTAATGAACTTAGAAGTAACTTAGATAGAGGGAGAGAGAAGTAAGCACCCTGGATACACCTTGGTAGGTAGACAAACACACTAAACACTCTCAGAGATCTTTGTCACGTATTAAAAGCTTCGTAATAAATGACAATGGCGAGTGAATAAGACCTTTGGTTTGTAAATAACTCTCTCCCTAATGTGTATTCTCTCTAGTAATAACTTCTTAGACTCTCAAAAGATCATGCTCTCCTCAAGGGTGGTTAGGATCCTTAAATAGCCCCCACACCATCCCTGAGGCAACTCAGTCATTAAAGACTATGAAAGACATCCCTCATACTTTATGTCACATCATTAAACGTCTGATGCACTAGTTGTCTCCACGTCATAAACATTAAATGCGAAGACATGCCTTTTGTCTAACCACTGTGTGTCGGAGGACTGTTGTCGCAGAGGTGGCTCACCCACTGTTTGACAGCCCCAAATACCATGGTGGTTTACTCAAGTTCATGTCTGACATTGTTTAGCTGGCTAGTGACATCACCTACAGTAGAGGTGACATTAAGTAGAGGGCTATTTGGTTCATAACTCAACGCCCGATGGAACTCCAAGCTGCTCCGCCGAGGTTCCACGATAAGGGTCCTTCGGTGTTTTACCAGGTGTATCTAAGATGGTCAGGACAAGCCCCAACGGTTCCTCACTTCTCAATCCTCCAAACCAAGTCCCTCTAAAGTTCGCACGGCGAGGTCATTCGATAGAGCATGAAAGCTCTCCCAGGCCCTGCCAAGCCTGGTCTCTCGCGAGTACCGTTTGACCTCACACTAAAACTCATTATTATTCTCGTTACATAGTTGCAACTGTTATAGCTTACTGTCAATATAAATAAAGATACAATATGACTAACACAACAAGCTAAAGTATGAGTTTCCACGCTAAGCTGCCTCGGTGAGTTGTCACGCTAAGTTGCCTCGGCTTCTTAATACCGAACACTGTTGCTAATGGGGGAATTATCCATAATCTCAATATTACCTTCAAACCCCCTCTACAGAATGCTTTGTCCTTTTACTGCGTCTAGGTTGGAAGTCATCATCTTTCTCAATAGATTCATTATCTATAATTTATTTATGAAAACTAGATGTGGTGTCATAAGTTCTCTTAAAAGAACTTGAATCAACCACTTTCTTATTAGAAAATATATCTTCGAAGAAATATTCATTTCTCAATTCAATTATAGTGTTTACGTGTATATCAAGAATCTCATATTTGTGTATGAACTACTATTAATTGTATAACCAATTAAGGTTAAATCAATAGCTTTTGGTCCTATATTAATTCATTTAGGATCACGAACCGCTATCTTTTTAAGACACCCACACACTTTAAGGTATTTGTAAGAAGCTTTTTGGCATTTACATAATTCATATGGTATTTTATGTGTTTTCCTTTTAGGCGTTTTATTGAGAAGGTAGTTTGCAGAAAGCGAAGCTTCCCCCCACAAGTTTTGAGGTAAACCATAACTTATTAACATAGCATTCATCATCTCTTTTCAGAGTTTGGTTTTTTCATTCAGTAATATCGTTTGATTGAGATGAGTAAGAAGCGGTAGTTTGATGAATAATGTCATGTTTATAACAAAATTGTTCCAAAGGGAATCATATTCACCACCTCTATCGTTTCGAACCACTTTAACCTTTTTGCTAAGTTGATTCTCAACTTCTGTTTTGTAATGTTTGAGGACATTTACAGCCACATCCTTGCTTCGAAGCAAGTAAACATAACAATATCTTATGCAATCATCAAACAAATTTCAAATCACATATATCACTATGAATTAACTCAACATGATTCGAACTTTTTCAATAAAATAAAAAGGTTCTTTAGTTAACTTTGATTCCACACACGTTTAGCACTTGTGATTTGATTCAATACTAAATTTAGGTATTAAGTCTAAATTAATTAATCTACGAATATTATCATAATTCACATGACCTAATCTACCATGCCATACATTACAAGACTCGAGCAAATGAGCAGAAAATGCATTCTTATTATGGTTAATAGGCATCAGAGTCATTACGTTGAGTTTATAGATCCCATTTCTCAAATATCATTTCCCTACGTACATACCACTTTTAATGAGTACAAATTTTTCATATTCAAACACTAGGTTAAATTCCTTCTTGCTAAGCAAGTATCCCGAAACCAAGTTTTTAGAATGTCTGGAGCATGAAGCACGTCATTGAGAGTAAGTTCCTTTCCCTAAGTCATTTTGAGTATAACTTCTCCTTTGCGTTAAACCTTCGAAGTAGAATAGTTTTTCTTGGGAAGAAGTAAACATATTCTTATCAGAACATATGTGACGAGTGGCTTCAGTGTCCACCCATAATTCTTTAGTATTTTCCACCATACTAACCTTAGAAACCACAGTCGAAAGGCTCTCCAAAGGGATACACGAGTAACCCCACAATTATATAAGAGTTTTATGAGCAGTACTCAATCAAATGGGATGCGCGAGCAACCCCCAAGCCACGTAATAGAAGAAAAAAGATAAAGTATCCGAGTAACCCAAGTCAGCTCCAAAAGTCATAGGAGCAGTACCAGCAAAAGAGGGTGCTCGAGCAAACCAAAGCTCCTCAAGTCATGCGAGCATTACCAGTAAAATAGGTTACTCAAGTAACTCAAAGGTCCACAAGTCATACGAGAAGTACCAGCAAAGGAGGGTTACGCCTCACCCATTTATAATTATTCATAGACAACAATCCTACTACACTCCTACAGGCTCAAATCAGTAATATTTTCTAAAAAGTTCTCAACTTCAGTGGCATTGGCTTATGCGAGCATATGTTTCTTATTCCCTTGATTTTTGCGATTACGAAAATATTTTGCACAATGTCCTGGCTTATCATGCACAAAGCATTTGCCTTCAAACTTCTTAAAATTCACACATTTTGGTCCTCTGAAATGACCACTTTAGTTCACGCGCTCTCTTTTTTTGTTCTTGCTACCTTGCCCTTCTTCCACAACATGTGTTTTGGATTCCATAAGATTTTCATTTTTTGTTCTCGGATGCACGATTATTCTCCTCAATCCTTAATCTCACAATCAAGTCGTCAAGCACCATTTCTTTACGTTTATGTTTCAAATAATGTTTGAAATATTTTCAATATGGGAGCAATTTTTCAATCATTGCAGCCACTTAGAATGATTCACTTAATTCTATTTTTCAGAAAATATTTCATGAAAAATTAGTTTGATCTCTTGCACTTGATTCATGACAATCTTTGAATTGACCATTTTAAAATTCAAGAATTTACCAGCAACGAATTTCTTCATTCCGGAATCTTCCATTTTGTATTTTTGTCCAAAGACTCACATACTTCTTTAGTCATTTTTAGATGGCTATACATATTATATAATGTATTTTCCAGAGTATTGAGGATATAATTCTTGCATAAAAATCAGAATGTTTTCAGGCATCCATTACAGGAATTACTTGCTTGTTAGTCTCACGTTCTTTTAGAGTTGGTGCTTACTCGTTAAGGAATTCATTCAAGTTCAAAGTTGTTAAATGAAATAACATTTTATGTTGACAACGTTTGTAATGAGTCACTTTGGACTTTTGAGGCTTTTCATCAATATTCGTTGGTACAACTACAACAGGCAAAGCAAAAGTAGAAGTCATCTATGTTTTGAACATAAATTATAATAATTATTTTGTTAAATGATAAATGAGTGGACAGACTATATGAATATAATACACTATAACACACTCTTTTTAATTCATTAAAAACTTATAATTAACGGTGAGTTTAACGTTTGAAATTCACATGTAATAAAACTAAAATGTTTTCTCTGAAAAAATAGAAAATATATTATAACACATAATTAACACGCATGGTATATAAATAAATTTTATAAACAGTCAAGAACGAAATTTACGTTTTCTGATAGACAGAAAATATTTTTCACAACACATTATTATAAATATATGTTCGTAATTAATTATCACATAAAATCATTCTGGAACTAATAACAGTAACAAAAAAATCTCGTCTTAAAATTTTTATCTAAAATAATTTTTAATTAATTTACAGAATATATAGACGGTAATTAATACATGCATAATAATCTGAATAAATACAAACAAACTTACAATGACAATAATGCAGAATTTATGATTGAAAAAAGTGTTGAACACACTGTCATTATGACGAGATTTTCCCTGCAACGGTGCTCTAGGGATTCAACGTCAATCGTCTATCAGGATACAACAATCACGACTTGCAATAATAGCACTCCAAATTGCAAGTTACAATCGAACCAACAATGAAAGGAACTCTCTTTTTATGACACAAAAATGGCCCAAAAAGTTAATATTTTGGCAAAACCCAAATCCAAAGCCCGCGCTCGTGCCGTACCGAGTGGCGGCGTGCGCGTGTGGGCTTAGAAGTCAATCCAAGTCATGTAGGTACTCCCTCCTTCAAAGAGTTCTGAGACCGCAAGGGCACCAAACCGATCAGCCAAATGGATCCTTGTATACAACACGCATTTCTTATATTCTATCTATGTGAGATTTTGATTTCAACATAACACTTCAATCAAATTTCACGTCCAAGTGAGCACTTTGAGGAACAATTTCTCATTCATTAATTTATGATTTTACATATGTGAGTATACCACGTTATACTGTAACTCACGGAGGAAAACGCGTTACCACTTAAAATCGTCTCAAAAAACGTGTGAATCGCATATTAAATTGATCATAATGTTAATTAAAATCTAATTTTATCAACTCAATTAAATACAATAAATTTCAACAATTTATACATAATTTATCACCACTCTGAGTTAAATTAAAATTAGTAAATCTTTATTGTTCGTAAAACCCTTCAGATTACTATTGTTTTTCTTAAACGGTAAATAAGTTTAATTTTCTTCTTCATAGTTTATATTTTCGATAGTAAATATTTACCAATAATGTGAATGTTATTTTTTTGTGTGTATTATTCTAATAATATATATTCACTTCGCAATCTAATTCTTACTCTTCTCTACTTTTTCATGTTTGTTCTTAACTACAGTAGATATTTACTGCATGAGTAAATATTTTATGTATGAGTTAATTTGTTCATACGGTAAATATTTACCGTGTGCATAATTTTTTATCTTTTGATTCATAGTGTTCATGGTCCTTGAATAATAGATCTCAGCAAAAATGGTATTTTTAAAAAATGAATTGTAAATAAAAAGTTATAGCATTTCAAAATTTAAAAGGGAAAAATAAACAACGTTCAATCATTTGATATATCTTCCCAACAACTACGGATGGGTGGTTAAAAAAAGTATATTTGTCATATAAAAGTCCCAAAATCTGGGGATATGACCGATTTTATGGTTAAATAATCAATATGACTAATTTATGAAAAATCTTTTCAAACAAACCTATGCGTAAAAGTTCCTTAAAACGTAAAAACGTTTACATTTACATCATATATTGAATTTTGAAGCATTTACATTTACATCAGATATTTGCTCAATTACATCAACTGAATTGTCTTCATCCAAAATGGGGGAGATTGTGAACTCAAATGATTTCAAAACAATTGATTATGATGATAGCATTCCAATTTATAAATATATATATGAACTCTCTCTCTCTCTCTCTCTCTCTCTCTCTCTTTCTCTCTCTCGAATGTTTTTTTGGAGTAGAGCAAATTACTCAATAAATATTCATGGAGCACCAAGGCAAAAATCTTGAACAATCAATCAAGGAAAAATCACATGCAAAAAAAAATCTACATCATATTCAACCACGGATTTCTATTAGGGTCCGTTTGGTTGGCTTGTGGGAAAAGGGTAGGCATGACAAATTTTGCCTAGGCAAAGAAGTTTTCGTGCTGTTTGATAGGCTTTATTTGCAGGCTGACAAAAACTGTATTTGCCAACTTTTTGTGTTTGATAGGCATAGTTTGTCTACTGAAAGACACTTATTTGCCTACACATGTTGTTTGATA
Source organism: Sambucus nigra (assembly GCA_949130495.1). NCBI lineage: Eukaryota > Viridiplantae > Streptophyta > Magnoliopsida > Dipsacales > Adoxaceae > Sambucus > Sambucus nigra. Next base: position 132,562,015 of record OX422214.1, on the reverse strand, counting down.
GCCAAAATTTATGATGGCAAATAAAAACTTTGCCTATATATTGTTGGCAAATTCTTGCCATTTTACACATTTGCTTTATAATCAATACAGTTTACATAAGTTTTATTTTTCATTTTCAGGATTAACGACGAAATTTCGGATGCGAGTCAAGTTGGATGCCTGCTTTGAACGTGGATGAACCAAAAGAATTTGTTGGACATAGTTACTTTCATGCACAATTGTATTTAATTTTACTTGATAAAGTACTAAAAATGGCATTTATTTGGACGAAATATATTTTAGATGATAGCACATTTATTTGGCCAAAATATGTTGTAATTTGACCCCTTAATAAAATAATGTGGAATTGATTATTTTAAAAAGCCCCGATGTTAATGTTGTGGAACCGTGTTATAGAATCAGATTTCAATATGAATTTGAAATTTGAAATTTTCAAATTTTGAAATTTGAAATTTGAAATTTTACATAAGAAAGGAAAAAAAATTGAAATTTGACATAAGAAAGGAAAAAATTATAATATTGTTGATCCATTATAGTTTCAGATACGACAACACAAAATATGTTCCCAAAAATTGGCCACACTATAACATATGTAGACCCGGGAAAGAGCCCAATGTTTGTTCCCATTACAAAATAATATTCAAAATATAGATCTAAAAAGTGGGATTAATTCCCATATAGCTTGTTCAGAGCCCAACTCTTTGCAAATGCCTCCTTCGTGATACCCATGAAGACCCGGGCCAGTCCTTGATCCGCCTCAAACATACCAAGCAATCTCAACATATCACTTTCAGTCATTTCCATTGCCTCTAGGCGATCAAGAATGTCCTGCCATTTGACATGCTCTATGGTGTTCAGCTTTGCATCTGAGTCCATAGCAGCTGCTATCATTCGCGAGGATTCTGCAATAATAGCCAATGCACGGACACTCTCGTCCAACACGTTACCACGTTTGCGTTTTGGCCTTGGCATAGCAACAGGTCTTGGTACTTGTCCGGGACCTTTACGTTTCCCTAGTTGGGGTGAGGTGTTATTTGATTCACTCTCCGGGAACTCATTTGCAGTTATGTCAACAAAATCTTCTTCTGGTTGAGATATTCCTGGAACAATATTAAATATTTTTGTCATTTCCATTTACGAAGTTACACGTGATTTTAATAATTACAACTTGCATTACACATTTACCTTCCATTGATGGGAAGTAATCACCACCTGATTGAGAGTTTGACCCCGTTGCGGTGTCGTTGCCATAAATGGTGGCAAGCTCGTCATAATATAGGCAACACTTGCCTTTCATCTTCGCAGCATCCGGCTTGTTCTGCCAACATTAAAGTCACCATTAGTATTTTGTAATGTATACCATGAATATGCACTTTAATACGTACCTTGACGTAATCGTCCCACACACTTGGATCTGCAGTTACAGATGACGTAGTTGCGTCAAATCCATCCACTGACTTATAATAGCTCGTGCACTTCCCTATACTCTTTTTTAAGAGTCTTCAAACGTGAGCGGATGTGAGAAACTCCCACTATGACATGACAGTCGTTCCTGACAGCATCGATAACGGTTTTCATATGCGCAGATGTGAAACCATTATCAGACTTCTTTGTTCCAGCAAGTACCTCACTCATAAGAGCAGACATCATGCACCCATCCATTTTATCAGTCCAACGCACTTGTGGCGCCTTGCAAGGTATTTCAACTTGTGAGTCAGGGGTTTCTAGATTGATTGGTACATTTGCTTTTGGTGGTCGAAAAGGAACATTGATTCGGTTTTGGGCCATCTTTGAAATGTATATGCATCCACTAATTTTAGTATCATATAAGCTAAACATTACATACATCATTTTCAGTATCAAATTAGGTATCACTTTCAGTACCATAACTAATTCAGTACCATAAGTTATGATATGAGGTATCTAATCAGTTGCACATTTCCCTTTGATCAGTATCTGATACCATCAAATTAGTATCAAATCAGTAATCAGTTATGCAGTATCATTAATCAGTTAAAAAGTATCATTAATCAGTACCATTAATCGGTTATCAAATGAGTATCATTAAGCAGTATCAGTATCAGTATCTGATACCATCAAATCTCAGTATCTGATACCATCAAATTAGTATCAAATCAGTAATCAGTTATGCAGTATCATTAATCAGTTAAAAAGTATCATTAATCAGTATCATTAATCAGTATCATTAATAAGTTATCAAATGAGTATCATTACTCAGTATCAGTTAATCAGTTATCAATTATCTGATTACTCAATATCAGTTAATCAGTATCTGATATCAAATGAGTATCATTTAACTGATGCCATTTTTACTCAATTATCAAATGAGTATCATTTAACTGATGCCATTTTTACTCATTTTTACTCAAATGAGTAACTGATGCCATTTTTACTCAATTATCAAATGAGTAACTGATGTCATTTTTACTCTCATTTTTACTCAAATCAGTAACTGATGCCAATATCAGTTAATCAGTATCTGATATCAAATGAGTATCAGTTAACTGATACCTTCCAATCAGTATCTGATACCTTCCAATCTCAGTATCAGTTAATCTGATACCTTGCAGTATCAGTATATGTATCTGATGTCATTATCTGATACCTTCCAATCTCAGTATCAGTTAATCAGTTAACTGAATTTAGTTATTAAATAGGTATCTGATATAAAATGAGTATCATTTAATAGTTATCATTTATCAGTTATCAAATGAGTATCTGATACCATCAACTATCAGTATCAAATAGGTATCAGTTATCAAATAGGTATCTGATATATGAGAACATGATTTCAAATGATTTCAGTTATCAAATAGGTATCTGATATCAAAGAAGATATGAGGTCTCTGATATCAAATAGGTATCTGATAGGTATCTGATATCAAAGCAAATAGGTATCTGATATCAAATGATTTCAATACCATAGCAGATATAAGGTCTCAGATATGAGGTATCAAACAACAGCATATTTTAGATATCAAATCAGCACCATACAAAATGATCCAATTTTATGTAATCATCATCCAATTAAATCATCATCCAATCTGATTGTAATCATCATCCATACAAAATCACAGACCACATATGAGGGGAACAATCAGTTTGATACATCTTAAAACATGGTTTTGACAACTACATACAAACATAATAGCATAATGACATATAGCATCCGTTTGAGTGATCGAAGCATATCCATCATTGCTATGCAGTCCACATTGCTATGCATATCCATCATCGCTGGAGGAATGGTGGAAGTTGATGAACCACATTGCCCTTTGATGTTATCTGAGTTTGGTTCATTAGGCATCGTTGTAGATTCTGACAATATATCATCCATAGACGGCATTGCCCAACCTAACCAAATACCACAATTGGCACAACAATGGTAGATCCTACCGAGGTTATTGTTCTTATCAGACTTGGTTATTCTAATGTCACCTACGGATCCACATTTGCGTTTTCTCAATTTGACCCTCACATTCAAGTAGTTCGCATTAGTTGATGTAGACATGGAATCTGAAAAATATTAAAGCATTAACTCAATTTGACCCTCACATTCAAGTGTTAAGAAATTATTACAACAGTTAAATGCGAAACGTAATAGTTTAGTCATCAAAAGTAAATGGTTGATTATGACATGTTGCTCTTTCTTCCCACATTTGTGTTGCCATTGCATTACGTTTCTCTGTCCAACATGCCTGTGTGGCAAAGGTAATATGCTCATTGTCGCAAAGATGAATGACGAAAGTTGAATAATTCTTTACTAGTTTCCGGACGTTGACCCTCCACGTCTCTGCGATGGTATCGTGTCTTGCGAAATGGTGATAGAAAACCAGGAACCAAGGGAAATCCTGCATCCGCAAGATAATATTTTCCTACGATAATACATTATTTTATCTTAGTCAAATATATGTCGAACATAGGATTTTTGTTAAACGTCTAATAAATAAAATACAGGAAATCAACCGACATACCAGCTGGAATGGTAAGTTTATGTCATGGTCGTTGTATGGCCGCCCTAAGTACACGACCATCATGTGCTGACCCCTCCCATCCAGATAACACATATGTAAATTTCATGTCGAACGTGCATGCTACAAAAACATTTTGAGAGATGACTTGTTTCCGATTACGATACCTAGGTTGATCAACAAGGGGAACATTCGCAGATATGTGTGTACCATCTATCGCTCCAACGGCATCCTGATGGGATACTACATGTGTTATTTCATACAATTCATTTTAAAAATTATTCACTTCTTAATCTATTGAGATTGAATTTTCTTACCGAAAAGTAATGATACCAACTTCTATTACCAGGATTGTCATTCGGGGAGTTATCATGCGTTGCATTTACGACAATTTCCTTGTACATCATTAGGCAGACCACCAAGACTTTATGAAAGTACAAACTAATTGTATGACTTGATCTACAAAAAGTGTTACTCTCGGTTCGACAACGCTCATCATGACCAACAATATTCAAGAAAATTGCAACATGTTCCTCAACGGTAACTGATCGAGTATCGTTTAGCCCAAATGCACGTAGGCGGTCACATAACCTATGAAATGAACCGATGTTCATACGTAATGAATCATGGCATAAACGATCACTCATCCCGTACATTCGGAACAATGCTTTTTGCCGATGCTCATCCCAATTATAATGAGGTGCCCTAGGAATGTCCAATAATGACCTTATATGTTGATAGATAACTATCGCCCGTATCACCATCGACCAAGCAACACCAAAGCGTTTTCGTTGAATTTTTGAATTATATTTAACCATTTTTCCCTACAAAATAAGGGTTCTGAAAGCTCATTCTTTGATATTAATTTATAAAATTAAAATAGGTCAAAAGGTAAATTCGGTAACAAAAAATCAAAAAGTTTAAGGAGACCAACAAAAAACTAACCGGAACAAAGTGATTGAAATGAATAACTCGGAGAATAGGAGGGTTCCTGTAATGAGGGACGAGTGCGTGTTACACCAATAATCATGAAATTTATTTTCTATAATAAATAATTAGCTTTCGATGGAACCATTGATTTTTTGGCTTCTTCAACCCAAAATTGTAGAATAAAGTATATTTAGTCCACATTAACATTTAATAAATTAGGAAAAAAAGTCAAACCCTAAATATGTCAAAACTTACTAAAACATATATAGGTGAAGCCATAACAAGATTACAAATATGATATCAAACACCGGATTATAACCTAGGATTTTAGCAAGAACAATATGAACTACAAAAAATAAACCCTAATGAACTCAAACCCTCAATATGTAGGCAGCAAAAAAAAAATCAAACAAAATGAACGCAAACCCTAGAATACAATTATGTAGCAACAAATCAATATATGGGTCTAAATAACAACAAAAAATCGTTTTCTTTATGTTGATATACAAATTTAATTAAAAAAAATAGTTGATGATCACATACCTCTGAAATCGATTTCTCCTTCGCTTTCTTCTTCGGTTGTTTGAAGATAGCAACCTATGTGAGCCATGTATGATTTATCTACAAATCTCACCAAAACCGTACAGAAAATCAAATCAAGCCAAATAGGTAAGCAAACGTCAAAGTTTGCCAGCTACGAGAAGGCTTTCCCCTGGAATTTCTCTCGGCAAAGTTTGCCAAACCAAATAGGTAAGCAAAAAATACACACGGTTTTGGGCAAAAAAGGGTCACGTGAGCCATTTTAGGCATTTTTTGCCAACAGCAAAATATGGCTAACAAACAGCTCCTTTGTGGGCAAAAGTGTGGGTAAAACCCATTTGCCTAGGCAAAAGGGTGTAAACAAACGGACCCTTAGTTCATCAAGGTGAACTCGTTGACTAAAACATTCAAATCCTTTCACTTGTCCAGGATAAATTAAGCAGAACACAAGCTTCAACAACGTTTATTCAAGTCAACACACAACAATCTCATCAAAACAAGAAGTCAAATATCAAGTCACAAAAATATTAAAGCATTCAACTAATCTTAAGGACATTGCAACGAGAGAAATCAATCTACTCTGTAGGGTACATTCATCACAAAGCTTAATCAACACAATCAATATTTTCCATAAACATGGGTGAACTTCATCAACATGGCAACAAGAGCTACAAGACCCATTAAAGGACACAAATCCGCAAGGGATTTGAGCGTGTTGGAAATATAATGCAAGGTATAATAACAATTCTGATCAAACCTGGCTCGAGAAATGATTCTCCCACATACGCACAACCATGGATAACTTAGGGTCCGTTTAGTTGACAATAGGGAAAAAAGTGAGCATGACAAATTTTGCCAAATTTTTTTCACATGAAACTGTCAAACAACCATTAGGCGAAATTAAAGTCAATCTAATTAATTTATTTAAAAACAGTTTTTATATTATATTCAAAAATGTTAAAAACAGTTTTTACAATATTTTTATATTATAATTTTTTAAAAAAATTGTAAAATATTTTCTTAACAATTTTTTATAATATTAAAAACAGTTTTTAATATATTACAAAACAATTTTTAAATATTCACAACAGATTTTTTTTAACAATTTAAAATATTTTTTAATTTTATTTTTATACTTTAAAACTGTTTTTATATTTTATTCAAAACAATTTTTAAAAATGTTAAAAACTATTTTTACAATATTCTTATATTACGATTTTTCAAAAAATTTGTAAAACATTTTCTTAACAAGTTTTTATAATATTAAAAACACTTTTTAAAATACTACAAAATAATTTTTAAACATTCACAACCGTTTTTTTAAACTATTTAAAACAGTTTTAAAAAATATTTTTTAAAACTTTAAAACAATTTTTACAATATATTCAAAACAATTTTTAAAAATGTTAAAAACTGTTTTTACAATATTTTTGTAATACTGTTTTTAAAAAAATTTGTAAAAAAATTTCTTAATTTTTTCTAATATTAAAAACAGTTTTCAAAACATTACAAAACATTTTTTAAATATTTATAACAATTTTTTTAACTATTTAAAACAGCTTTTAAAATTATTTTTTAAAACTCCTAAACATGTTTTTATAATATATTCACAACACTTTTTAAAAATGTTAAAAACAATTTTTATAATATTTTTGTTAATACGATTTCTAAAAAAATTTGTATAACATTTTCTTAATAATATTTTAGAATATTCAAAACAATTTTTAAAACATTGCAAAATAATTTTTAAATATTCATAACAGTTTTTTAATTATTTAAAACAATTTTTAAATTATTTTTTAAAATATTAAACTCATTTAAGTAGTTGACAAATTTGTTGATAAATATTTTTCACTCAAATAGGTAATCGAAATTTGTCCACAAATTTTGTATATGAGGTGTTATACATTAACAAATAATGTCATGACAAATCGTGCAACCAAACAGCCAAAATGTGAACAAATTTTCATATTTATCAACTTTTTTCTACATTTGCCTAGATAAAAAGCGTCAACCAAACGGCCCTTAAAACCAAAATCTTCACCTTTCAAATTTGAATAATGATATGAGTACAAAAATCTCCCCCAAATCTGAAGTGAATTCCACTTACTCTATCACCTGTCTATTAAGTATTGCCTTGTGTTATGAGGTCCCGCCAAGTCACCCTATTAATTGCTTTTTAGGGAAGTTATTTAGAACTCATAGCACTACTCTTCAAATTTTCAAGTGAGTTCGGTACCTAAGTTGGGCAATTTTAGATTGCTTTTAAACTAACAGGATTTTGAGGCGCCTAAACGCTTTCATTTTTGCAGACAACGGATTAGAAATGTATCGGGTTGGTTTAAGCCGTGTCAGACACGGATTGAGCCAATTTACGGGTCAGATTTGGATCGGCATTGTAACAGGCAGTTTCGATTCCTTGTGCCATTCAATTTTAAGGCAAGAAAATAAAGGATTCTTTATAGCCCACAAACTTACTCGCTTCTGACCCAACAGATGAACTGTGCAGCCCATTTTTTAACTGCAAAAGTAAACAAGGGTCTAAGCAGCTTGTTATATGGGTAACCGCAAAGGTAAATATGGGTCTAAGCAGTTGGCATAAATGTAATGTTTCGTATCTTAATATTAGTACACTAACTATCATTCATTGTTTGGACAAATGTCTTGTACCATAAATGTAATGTTTCAGTTGGCATACTTGGCACTCTCATCTTTTGGCAACCAAACCCTTGGGTTGTGCCACAAAGATATCTTCAGTGTTTGGTGACAAAAGGCTTACACCTCAATGCGCCTCCTTCCAACTCGCACCAAATCCTTTTTAAACACTGCCCGGGTCAACTAAAGATTTCAAGGAAGTTGAAACATCCCACAACTAAAAATAGTAATGGCAGTGGAGCTTGCGCAAACAGAGCTAACATAGATTTACATTACTCACCTTCGCTTAAAAACAGAGCTTGAACTAGGTTCTTAACAGAGAGGGAGATGATGCCCCGCAGAAACTGGCCATGTTTCGAACCCCGGGGCCAAAAACTTCAATTGTTTGGAATCTATTTCGTGTCGCATTGAAAGTCGGCCTGTGAAAAAAAAACTGCTTGGATAAATAGAAATCTTGGGGAGAATTCTTCAATCCCCACCCAGCATTCACTATTCTCCTAACTTCAGGAACTACATAGAGCACTTGTATGAAAAAATCGCTTGAATAAATAGAACTACATCTTCATAACAGCATGTTGAACAACAAGAAACAAAATAACGGTTATACGTGCAACACACACAGAGTACACGCAGCATTAACCAACAGAGACCTCCAAGCAAGTTAACTTACTAGAACAAAAAACATATCCATTAAACAGAAAACAACTCTTAAAATTGATCCAAATATATAAATAGAACTAAAATAATATGAAGCAGACAGAAAACCAAGTACGATCAATCCCAACCAAAAACGTCAACAAATACAGATCAAATTCATAAAATTGCACTTTAGGCAGCAACAGATAACTTAGTCGAATAAGCTGAATCCCATGTCATCATCAGACTCTTCCGCTGGTTCTTCCTTCTTCTCTTCCTCCTTAGCAACAGCAGCAGCTGGAGCAGATCCAGAAGCAGCAGCAGCAGCTGGAACAAAAGCAGCTGCAAACTTGCTGGGATCCTGCAATTATCAACAGAATAAAAAAAAAATTAAAATAATGAATTAACAAAGGTATTAGAAATCTCACTTAAGCCCATAGACAACATACCTCGAGGAACTCTTTCACTTTATCAGCTTGTGGGAAGGAGTATTCAGTCTCCAAAGCAACCGCCAACACATTTTTGTAGGCATTGATAAACATGTGAGGGGCAGCAGCTAGGGTCGGGTAGGAGAGGGCCAAAGAAAGAGAAGTAACCATGGAAACTCCCACTGCAAACTTCTCAATGAGAGAATCTTCGGTCATGTCAAGCACCTCTGGGCTGAAAACTGTACCATTGTCGTAGACAGACAAGACGACAAGTCCATATGAAAAGGGCCTAATCCCCAATTTTGCAAGCAGAGCAGCCTCAGAGGATCCCACTTTCTCTCCCTTATTGATAAGCTCTACAGGGGTGATGATTTCAACAGTACCCTTGTTAATCTTGGTGGGGATGTTAAGGACCTGTCAGGACTGTTGTATTAGCATTGGAAATGAATAAACACGACAAAAATTTACTATTTATGTGACGTAAGGATGAATACCTGGAAGAAAGAAGTCTGGGACGGGTCTAATCCAGTGTTGCCTGGTGGGACAACAACATCAACTGGAGCCACCAAACCAACACGAGCAGGAGCTCCCACCTGACATGAGTATAACACACGTGGGCAACATTAGCAAAATTCAATATATTCATTTAATATCTTTTGTGGACACGAATTTTTATTTTTTTTAGTGGACACGAACACGACACAAATAAAAACGACAGAACTCGACACGACACGAATATCACGATTTCTTAAATTTCACACTAAATTAAACATAAATTGACACGAAAACAAGAATAAAAACACGATTAGCACGACAAGACACAATAACACGACTCATAATTTTGACACTAACACAATACGACTTTGTGTCAAAAAAACCCGAAACGAACACTACAGATCGTGTCAATTTCTTGTCGTTTCTAAAATTGTCACCCCTTCGGAACCCTAATTCAATGACATGTAATTGTTGGAATTGAAAATGTCGAAGTCCAAACCTTTTGAATATTTTTAACTGAAAATTATCGCACTCCAATTACTAAGGCATGGATTTAGAGTTAGCCTCCTGATTTTGAACCCACGGAAATAATTGTAACAGTAGATTTGTTTAAAGTAAAGTTGGACAGTGCAAGAATAAAACTCAAAACACTAAATTGAGTTGACTATAACATAAAACTCGTCCACAAGATAAAGCATGAGTTAGGTTAGGCATAAGATAAAGCATAAGTTAGACATGCAAATCGGGTTCATGAAATGCAAATCGAACATTATTCTACCTTGTTGTTTTAATAGTTAATATAGTTAATAACAACCCAAAACAAATTACTAGGCCACTCATCACTATTTATTCCCTACCCTTAAGGAGAAAAACACAGTTATTAAAAATGACGTTTTTTTATATTATAAAAAAGGTACGATATATATAAATTTTTTCTCTAAACTATTATGTAACTGAACCAAGAGGAGTATTGGTGAATACGTGCACACTTAGAGACTAACCATACACAAGTTGCTGACCATGCGAGGAACTGGAGAAAACAGATATGCTTATCATTTACTAATGGACTACAATTGTTTCCATTGTAATTATAAATCTATAGATAATGTTAGAGTTGACAGAGAGCTATTCACAGATAGAAGAAGTATTTTACAAGTTTGGGGAAAATTTTAAAACAATAAAAAAACCAATTTAATTTTGTGTACTTTCTGGTTGACGTATATCCCCCCTGCAACTCTTTAAGAGAACTTTGTTCATTTAATATCTTTTGGGTTAATTACATGCCCAGTGGGGAAAAGGAGAGAGATCCAACCTTCCAATGGTAATGTGCATGGCGTACATCTATCCCAATTCATGGATGCATTATTATATAAGAAGTTCAATTTATTCAAATAATAGATTTAGAACGAAAGCAGCCCTAGAGAAAAGAATAAAAAAAATGAATTTTTTATTTGCTAACATTACCTTGTATTTGGCGACCTCTTCGCTCACTTCCTTCAAATCACCCTTGGTGAAGATCAACCCAACATTTCCCTAATTCCAAAAATACAAAAACAATTAACAAACCAACAAAAATAACTTACTCGATGAAAAACAACAATCTAGAAATACACATACAACGAGGAGAGGGATGATATTAAGGAACGTCTGGTTGCCAGTCTGCTCAGCATGAATCCTGATGGACCTCTTCATCATAGTATTTTTCCCCATGAGAACAACGGAATCTCCTCTAAGACCCTTGCGAATATTTTGCAACTGATTTGAACCAACGTTGTCAGCAGCGGCAACGAGAATCTGAGTGTAGTCATCTAGGAGTTGGCAAAGTTTGTGATCGTAAGCGATCTTCTTGTCGGCCTTGGAAGTTTTAGGTGCCATTGCTTCAAATGAACAAAAGAGAAAATAGCAAAAACCCTATAAAGTGAACGGAAGAGATTGTACAAAACCGAGGGCCAAGATAAAGCTAGAGCTTTGTCAAGGCGGACAGCGACGTGGCCGTCACTTTAACCTCTCCTATTCTGTTTGTGGGTTGTGCGGGGGGGAAGAAGATGAAACCCTAAGGCCTAATTGCTTGTTTGCTAGGGACTGAGAGTGATTGGGTTATGTTGGATTTATAAGGGAAGGAAGACAATGACCTAATTTGGACGGTCATGATTTGTTTCGCCACTTGAATCGGATGGACTAGATGGTGGTAGACTAGATTGAGGTTTTAGCAGTGAGAAAATTACACATATGCCCCCCCCAAACTACTTTTATGTCACAATTTTCACCATGAAATATTTTTTTGTTGAATTTATACCATAAAGGCCATGAGTTCAATAATTGCAATCATCTATCGCCTCGCACTCTCTTTTTCTTTCCATTGTGACTGTTACACCATAAATATGAATCATGGCGTGGATCAATGAATGTGAGACAACGTTCTTAGATTTGGAGAAAGTATTTGGGATCTCCACCTCTGCTCTCAAGACCAATCATATGAGAAGACTTCACTTGTACTTATTCGTATCTGAATCAGCAATTAGCTTGGCGCTGGTCCGACAAGAAAACAGAGTACAAAAACTAGTTTACTATATCAACAAATCATACCGAGTAGCATATATATGATATCTAAGGTTGGAGAAATTGGCACCAGCCTGAATTGAGGCTTCCCGAATGATTAAATCGTATTTTTAGGCCCATGATATTATTATCTATACAAACCTACCTTTATGACAAGTTATTCATAAGCCTGAGAAATCAAGCAAACTAGTGGCTTCGGCCATAGAAACAGGAGAGTATGACATCAAATATGAACCTAGAATGGCCATCAAGGGTCATACGATAGTAGATTTCATCGTTGAGTTCATATACGAAAAAAACTGTCAAACAAACTTCTAAGGAAAAGAGCTATACAGATAAAAGTGAAAAAGTGACATCTACGGAAGAGAGTTTGTCCCCAAACCAGATAAGAGAAGAATTCTCCAGAAGATAGCTCACTAGTCCAATCAAATTACCAGAAGATAGCCCAACCATTAACCCAACCGGCATGATTATTGACATACCAGGGTCATCAGTTAAGCAGTAAGAAATTGCTCGTGATTTGGAGCAAATGAAAAAATTATTTAATTATGGGAACTTAATCGAAGGAGATTTCAAATAAGACCCTTCTGTTTAGCTCATCTTCGTGCATGGTTCATCTTGTATAACTGGCAATCATCACACCGCCATATAATATCGATGTAGAATATGGCCTCAGATTTCCAGTTTAAAGCCTCCAACAACGAGACAAAGTACGAGACACTCATAGAAGATTTGGGTTAGCTTCATCTCTTGGCGCCAAATAAATATTGGCACACAGTGATTCTCAACTTATTGGTAAAACAACTTCTAGGAATCTAAGAAGCGAGAGAAAAGTATATGGTGAAATACTTGGCCAAAGCCAAGGAGTGGTTAGCAAAATGTAATGACAAAATTTTCAATTGAGTCCATTGTAAGTATTTGACTTATTCTTGGAACATAACATTATTTTTGAGTCATAGATAGATTTTTTATTGTCACTATACCACACAGTCCATGACACAATGTGTATTGAAGATGTTGCATTTAAGCTTCAAAGATTTATCATGTCGAAATTAATTTGGTGCACATTTCACGTCTTCATTGCATTCCGATCTCTCAGGTATGAATGCGCAATGTCTATAGGAATCGGAAAATGTTTTTAGGATGTTAGTTTTATTTAAAAAATATTTTAAAAAGAGTTTAACTTCGTTTATTCTGAGATATGGATTGTTTTTAGTTGTGTTGGACTTTCCCTTGTGTTTAGAAGGATCAAACGACACTTGCAGTCATTCGAACGACATTGTAAGGTCTTTCAAGGGAGATGAACATGTCGTTTGAGTGACATGGACATTTTGTTCGAGCGACATGCTGATCTCATTCAAACGATGCTCCAACTTAACTTTTTTATTTAAGGTGTGTTTCACTCAGAATTTCGTAAGTTGCAGAACCAGAAAATTAGTTTACATACAATACGCCTTATGCACAAGTTTTCTAAGGTTTTCAAAGTCTGAAAACATCCTTAGAGTTTCAAGATCCGAGCTTTCATATTCTTGGAGTTTGTTCATCACCGATATAGAGATCTTTGTTTGCACCATTGGAGTTTGTTCATCACTTTGAACGTTGGGTTTTGCGATGAAGAAACGAAGGAGTTCGTGTTCATTATCGTAGATGTTACCAAGCTATATCGGTGGATACCGAGACATACGTGGACACGTGTGTTGTGGACGAGCATCGTATAAGGACTTCTACGTAAGCACTATGGATGAGTGGTTAAAGGATCAGATGAGCGTCAAAACTTGTGAGGGATCAAGTCGTTGAGTAAGTCTATCCACTGTATTTCGTAATACCACATCATAGTGATTGTCTGGCTTGGGTAGTCTGAGGTTTTTTTCCCTCGGTGGTTTTCTCGTACATCCGGCGTCGCTTTTGTGAACTTATTTATTTTACTAGCTTTAATCACCTAGATGCATGCTTAGGATTAAACAAGATAAAATTGGGCTTAACTAAAATTGGTTCAAATACTTGGTGCGTATAAAATTTTGAAAAAGGGTTTTCAAAAAGAAAGTTGGTTTTGACATCCTTAAAGCACATTCGAAAAAAAAGAGGCCTACACGGAATTTGTGGCAATTAATATGGTCAGGATTTCGAGGTTAAAAAATGACTGTGCAGATACACTTGCTCGATTAGCGTCCACTACAAGGATATAGATGAGGAGAACGGTTCCAGTAGAGATGCTCACGCACCGAAGTATAGATGAAGCACGATTGTCAATATAATGGAATTAGATTTGGAGCCATCGTGGATGTATTCAATACGAGTATACCCAGGGAACGATATTATCCCGACAGACTCCAAAGAAGCCAGGATTAAGATACAAAGTTGCAAGATATGTTCTTGAAAGGAGAATCCTATTCAGAAGGAGTTTTTTTATTGCTTTACTAAAATGTGTCCATCCAGTAGAAGTACATGACTTGATTAAAGAAATACATAAAGGCTTTTATGGAGCACATTTAGTCAGTCGATCATTAGTAAAGTGAATAGCCACATGAGGCTACTACTAGCCTACTATGAAGGCAGACTACGTAAATTACGCAAAAAGATGTGATAAGTGCTAAAAATATGCCATAATAATAAATAAAAGGTCGGGGGCTTCTCTCGCACCGATCACCTCCCCTTAGCATTTGCCATGTGGGGTATACACTTAGGTGGTCCTCTACTAAAAATAAGAGGAAGGTTCAGATATTTGGTCATTACAGTGCATTATTTCACCAAATGGGTCGTACGATAAAGTCTTCCATTTCATCTGGAAGAACATTATTTGTCGTTACGGAATGCTGTATGCCTTCATCACTGACCATGATACACAGTTTGATAATCAAGAATTCGAAGACTATTGCATTTTATCTAATATCAAGTAACCACATTTTGTGCCTAGTCATCCACAATATAACGAGCAAACAGAGGTAACAAATAAAACTCTGCTCGATGGGATTAAAAAAACTAGACATTGCTACAAAAAAACTGAATCAATGAACTCCAAAGTGTCCTCTGGGTATATCGGACAACGCCAAGATCTGTAAAGGGTGAACCTCCTTATATGTTAGCCTTCAAAATAGAGGCAGTGGTTCCGATGAAAATTAATCTACCAAGTTATCGAGTTCTCAACTTTGACTTGCCAAAAAATAACCTAATGTGATGGTTAGATCTAGACCTGGTAGAGGAAGTCAGAGAACGTGCAGCACTCTGGGTGGTCGCATATTAACAACGTATTACTCGATTTTATAATAAAAGAGTCAAATCTAGCACTCTGAAGGAGGGAGACTACATGCTAAAGAAAATCATCCATAGAGGGAATAAGTCGGAACCTAATTGGCATGGTCTGTATAAAAATTTTACTGCTATCCTACTAGGAACTTATAAAATTGAGACCTTGGAAAGAGAGCGGTTCAAGAACCATTGGAATAACGAATGCCTAAGGAAATAGTATCAATAAACATATAATGCCTTTTCATTTAAAGCTCTTTCATTTCTTGTAACCCGCTCTCAGTAATAAATAAAATTTCTTCTATTACTGAATGTTGTCGTTTTATTTATTTATGTTTTTTTTTCCGGTATGAAGGAGATGTGCACCTTACAAAATTCGAAGTCAAAGACATCTAAGCAAACTATTATAACTTAAATCAAAAAACACATGACATACCCAATTACTTTATGCATGATCTCACCTTTAGAGCAGACTAAGAATAAGAAGTTTACCAAATTACTTTATGTATGATCTAGCCTTTAGGGAAGACTAAGAATAATAAGTTTACTAAATTACAGGGTGGACCAAGAACAAGAAGTTTACCAAATTACTTGATATATGATCTCGCCTCTAGGGCAAACCAAGAACAAGAAGCTCACCAAATTTAGGAAATCCAGCGCAGTTATAGGAACGACAAGATCCGACCCTAATTGACTAAACGTAAGGATAATTCCTAACACATTTGGTCGTCTTAGGAAACTAACACCAATATTTGGTCAATAAAGCCTAAGATTGGGCAACTCAGGTACGTTCGACCATAGTAACTAGTAAGGCAAATCATTCAAGTAATAGTTGACCACGTGATCATAAGACTAAACTACTAGCAGAACCATTGCAACAAGATAAAGTGATTTAAAATCACAATGATTTTGATTACATCTATTTGTACAAAAAAAACAATCAAAAGAACATGAATATAACATTTTATTATAACTTGAAGGTTATTACAAGGCAGTACAAAAATAGACTTCAACGGAATCTTTAATCAGAATCTTTAGTCACGAGAAACAGTTGGTTTACTTGATGAACCTTCAAAACTAATAGGGGGAACGTCTAAAGCATAAAGAGTAATGGTCATCCGCAGATCTCTGGTCCTAAGCTAACTGCCAGAACTGACCCTACTTATTAGATAAAGAGGTCAGCTTAAATTTTCATCCCCAGCAAAATCATAATCCTCGTAATATTTTCTTACAAAATTTACAGGAATGGCATCTGGGGGGATCTACGAAGCATTGAGCCTGAAGGGAGGTACAGACTTATCCAAACAACTTGGGTCATGCCAATACCATAGTTCGTTATCTTTCGAAAACTTCATTACTGCTAAGGCATTAAGCTAGCCATATTTATTATCATCTTTCTTTGCCTACCCACATTTGTATAAGGGACTTATCACAGCCTTCCATCAAAACGATGTGAGGTTACTTATAAATTTGGTATGTGAAGTAATCTACCTTTTTATTTAGCCTCTTGATGGTAGACAACTAATTCTTTTTAGTCACGGCTTGGTCGAACAAAGTTTTATGAGTTTGCTCATCCTCCACTGACTGCATAATCCTCCTATGTTCCTAAAAATATTTGCCCTTGGATTTATTTATTTGCTCCAACTCTTTAATATAGGGAGCGTTCTCTCCATTCAGGGAGGAAACACCCTTGTTTTGATCAGTTGGCCCTAGCTTCTTAAGACCTTAAAGCTCACCGCGCAAGGCATTATTTTCTTGCTCAAGCATTATGGCGACCTCTCTGGAATCTTTTAGTTTTTTGCTAAGAACAAACTTCTTTTGGGAGTAAGCTGACGTCGAAAAAAGCAACTTCTGGTTAAATTCGCTACTCTCCTGCAGGTCGACCAACTTCTTCTCATAATCGACATAAATATTTGCCATCGATTCCTTATAACTCATATGGAGATCGAAAATTATACCATGGTAGGAAGCATTGTCCACAATTACCCTATGAAAAAGACTGCACAGACTTAAGTATGAGTGTTTGGCCAAGGAGGAGGCATTATGGCCGAGTAAATCCTCAAGCTCATATTCATCCATCTCGCTATGACTAGCGTCGAACAGCCGATTACTTCTTTCTTTAAAATCACTCTGGATAGCAACCCGATATGCCACTCTGGCGTTAAACTGGAAAATAGGTGGTCAAATATAAGTACTCGCAGAGAAAAATAACTTGTAAGAATTTGACTAAAACAACAATGCATGAAGCAGAAACTTTATTTCATTATAAAAGAAAGGGGAGTTACATCAAGACGCCCCTAGTACACTGAAGAAATAAAAAAGGAACAAAGTGAGATAAAAGTCCTGGCAAGACTACTGGATTTATTTCTCCACTTTCTCTTTATGAGCAGCAGCTTGACCATCACCTTGATCGATAATAACTACTTACTCCTCACCACCAACGGTAGCAGTGTTCTCCTCCTCATCACCAGCCTCTTATTAATCTGGTGAGGAGTGCCAAGGTTGTGCAAATGAAAGAGTTCAAACCCTTTAGTAGTGTCAAAAATGACTTCTTCAAATAATCCATATTCATAAAAGCATTGGAGAATGCCTTATCCCAGTCCCTTGTGATGGAATCCTCTGTATCCTTAGTAGCTTTGACCTTTGCCTTTACCACTTGAGTTATGGCATGGCCGCCAACCATCCAGGCATCCTTATCCTCCTTTTTATCGGCATTCGCAACATTATCTACCATAAGTTTCTCATGTTCCAGTGTCCTGACCCTCTCCTCTAATTTTCTCTTCTGATTCATTTGGTACTCATGAGTGCGACTAGCTATTTCCAAATATTTTTGTATCCCTTTAAAGGCAACCTCAGCATTAGAAGATAAATCTTTCATCTTGTCCTTCCTCATTAGAAGCTAGTCATAGTCAATCAGCAACTATAAGATAAATGTTCAGAAAAGGATGTTAGAATAGGGAATTAAAGAAGTATGAATAACAATTATATGATGGATGGCCAACTTATAAGGGCCAAATTATGATTTACCCGATCAATTAATCTTGAATGAGGAAGAAAGGATGCAACTGCTTCATTAGTAGGGATGACTCCGACACTAATTAGATTACGAGCAAGTTCAGGGTGAACCGTAATAGATTGAGTAGAACCCTTGCCCTTGTCGACTAATTTCTCTTGAAGGATCTCTGTAGGAGGAGATGGATTCTTTCTGATCCACTTAAATAGAGGTTTATGATCCTTGATAGGAGATGTATCCATCAAGAGGGGGTTGTTAGGACCCCTAGCTTCAGGTTTCTTTCTCGTGAGGGGAGACAACTTAACTCCAGCAAGGAGGTTGGGAATTTTACGTTTCACCATCACATTTGAAGGGGTGTTGAAGAGTACTAGCTTCAGGTTTCTTTCTGCTTCAAATTTCTTTCTACTGAATAGTGATACCCTGCTTTATGAGAGGATTCAGAATCGGGGTTCGATGATTCAAACGTAGAGGCTTTCGAATTGTCTTAAGGAATGGGAGTAATTGGTATCTTCTCAGTTGGTCTGCCCACAAAGAAGTAGTGATGTTATTATATATAAGCATAAATGAGGCCGATCTGGGATGGTCCTCAATACTAAGCCTTTTATTGGATAGACCACATGATTTCCAAGTCAGTAAAATTGATCTCAGAAGTACGAGGAAGCTTTTTCTTACCTTTCTCTACAAAATAGAAAGTGATATGCGCAATATTAGCACTGCCCGCAGACAACAAGTAAAAGGTCGATGCCAGGGAACAGACAAGTCATGGCCATGTCCTATTCCCATAATGAATAACTTGTCGTGGATAACCAGACACGTCACTTAACAACTATCATTCCAACAAGATTCCATGATCGTACAGCTTATTTACGTATCAGATGCTCTGTGCACATGATACCTCTTTTTTACTTTTATAAATAGAAGTGCTCACCTCATAAATAGAGGGACGAATCTATTGGCAAAGCCCTGCCAAAGTTTCTACCCTATCTCTATGTACAAGCTACTACACTTGGGGGCTTACCCAACTACATCCTTACAGAGCTATCATCTACAGGCCGCCTCTTAGGCAACCCAGCCTTGTTATATTCATGTATTTTCCTCTCTTACCTATCTTGTACGCCTCTAATGGCATCAAAATCTTATACCGTGGAACACATATAATGAGAGTAGGGCAACAAAGTAGATGTAGGCTTATTTTTATAGTCGAACTACTCTATATCTTATGTATTTCTCTTGTTACTTGTTGTATCTATACTTTGATACCTGATATGATGGTTGAGAATGACATATATACAATTTCTCGCATCATCATTTTGGCATCGTCTGTGGTAATTGAGGTATTAAATCTTGTTTCCATTTATCTAGTGTTCAAAACACTTATTTCATCTACGAGGATCCCCGAGTCATCATCTCATGGGTGAGGTTTTGGTTGTTGAGCTCATGTTTTATATATAGACTCCATAGGGGAGTTCTTTACTCCTAGATCTGTTTTTAAGTATTTTCCTATGCCTTATATATGTTTATAAGACCTTAAATATGTTTTCAATCCCCCAATGATGTTGCCATACTCAGTTAGTGCTGAAAAACACAAAAGGCAAAGGCCTCATAACTGTGGATAACTAGGGATAAGCATTTATTCACTTATTTAGGCTTTTTACCCCCATACTTTGGGGTTTTGCTGTCAAAATTGTGTTATTTTGTACTTAATAACTATTTTATCATTGGTAGATTCCTAGTAGGCCTTTTTTGATCATCTTATATGGGTGAAACTTAAGTTGTGTTCCACTTTCACCGCCTCTGGCTGGATGCAGCCTAGCAGCTTAATTACCTATAGGTCGCAACCTCCCTATTGCAGTTAGTATAATACTACCTTTTCAGTTCACCACCTGGAGAATAAGGGCTCATGTATAAATTGTCCTCAGATTTAACTCTAGTGAATTTTTCCTTGGGAAAGCCACGACATTAACCTCGTGAACATTCATATCGCGGCCTCAACAGAACATTTATATGAAAGGGTGCAGATTACTAAAGATTGCACCCCTATTACTATACTTGGTTTTTCTCTACAGTCCTCAGTTTTCTTACCACTGTTTAGTCCGTTTTAGAGTATATTTCTAAAGATTGGCATAATAGAAGTCATGGAAGGAAGCTCCGGGTCAGGTCTACAGCAGAATGAAGATATCGCTCAGCTGTTGAACTACATCAACCACCTGTACAACAGTCAGGTTTCATTCTAGGGCCAAGTCAACCTCTTGGCATAGAGGGTCATGATGCTAGAGGTCGCAGCCTTCACCTCTCAACAAAAGGCCACGACCATTAAAGACAAGGTCACATCCATGCCTTTGAAGAAGAAGAGAAAACAGGATGGACCTAAAACTGAAAAAGACTATGAAGACTACACCCATCTGATCTTCAGTCTACAGGATGTCCTAAAGAGCATCAAGGGTGAAAAATTGCATAAGTGTCCCGAGAAACTGAAATCCCTATCCACAAATAGGACCGGGCCAAGTGGTGTGAATTTCACCGAGGCCATGGTCACCACACCAACAGCTGCTTCGCCCTGAAAATGAGATTTAAAGGTTTACCAGGCAGGGGATGCTCCAACGATTAATAAAGGATGCAGCCAACAACTAAAAGACCTCATGCCTAGTTTTGCCTCCATAAATTTCCATTCCCGTTTTTGTGAAACTCTTTATAGTTTTTATAGGCTTTGTATTTTACTAACAAAGTCATATATAGATATATAAATATATGAATGGTGGATTTAGTCATATTTTAATTGTTGCTCTCCGCATTTAAAATCTCATGAAAGGCTTTTATCTTAAAGAGATTTCAAATGAAAGTGACCAATTATCTCAGAAGATTATTTATTACGGGAGGAAAAGTCTATAGAGGAGAAGGGGTGACTACTTTAATTGGCCGCCCATAACGCCCCTCGTATCGCAAAAGCATACGAAGAAATGGGATGCTTACATTCGCAAAGCCAATCATCTAACAAGATAATTCAATTAGCCTTAGGGGCTCATAATACCCACTCTTAATTCCCGAAGATTTGAATTTCTTATATCAGCATTGAGGGATCCTAATACTTATTATTAGCCATGGATGGATTCTTAACAGCCCAATCTGGGGAGGCTTAAAAATACTTAGCTTGGGGAGGCTTGACAACACTTAGCCTAGGGACGCCTAAAAATAACCATACGGCAGAGGGTGGATTATTAACAACCTAGCCCGATGAGGCTTAAAAAAGCCCCAAAAATATGAAAAGGTCCAACTCAATGGAAGAGGCTGCAGTTAATTTAGAAGATGGGCCAAGGACATGGTTGTCCGCAGTAAGGGAAATTGTTCCCACTGAATCGCAACCCTGCATTACTGCAATAATAATTCTACAAGAGCCTAAGTTCTAAAGACCGCGAAAGGGTAATTTTACACCCATAATAGCAATGACTACTGCGTTCTTCAAAACAATGAAGAATGAAGAAATCAAACGTGAAGTCTATAGCTGCGGCCTATTAGGCCACGACCAATTTTCCTACAAAGTCTACATTGTTGCGACCTATCTCAGAAAAGGGGGAATTTTTTCGTGAAGGTTACTGTGACACCCTACCTATTTAAATACCGGGTGATCAGTCCTTAGTAAAAATAAAACAGGAATTTCATTTGGTTCATTTTTAGCATCATTGTCGAAAACTTCTTAAATTACTAACCACCTACGTATTGAATAAACCGGTGCCAAATTTCATCTTTCATTAAGTAACAACATGCGAAAAATAAATACCATTACCAAACCATACACGTATTAGTAATACGACTCCATCACAAGATAAATACGGAACAACATAATACTGAATAACCCATCGATTGGCAATACAAAAGTACAATTAAATATCTATTGGAATAAACTGAGTCCATACATACAAAGTCTGATAAACTGAATAAAGGAATAGCTGAAGGGCGACATGCCCAAATGAAATAACTGAACTAGAATCCTACTCTAAAAATGAACTGATAGAAGCGTCTAATCCAAATCCTGCAAGCCTCCACAAATGCTACAGTTACGCATCCCTGGAACAGATCATCAAGCTACGCGTCCCTGTGGTTGGACACCTAAAAGGTTTTGAAAATATTTTCCAAACGGGTCAGAGCCCAAAGTATTTAAAAAATATTTAGCAAGTATTTATCACAGTCTAAAAACAGTTATTGATTACACGTGCTAGTTCAACGTACACTCCCTTGAGTTCCTCATCTCTCAACTAATGTGACCGCCTAACGTCATCAACCTAGCTATGCTACCGAGTCCACTAGGTTTCATCAATAAATAACTAACCATATTCGGTTTAGCTCACCCATATCGCCCATAAAGTACGCTACAGTATACCCTTAATTCTCATTAAGTCCTTAATTCAATTTCTCTTTAACTCCCCCACGCCTCCCATACAGTACGTTATCGCAATACTAATAATTAACATTACTCATATGTTATTATTAAACCGTTTTTGTAACATTTCAAATATATTATCATTAGACCATTTCATTAAGTTACTCTACTTAATTCGTCTTTAGATATACGTTATCTAACTTTTCTCTTATCATTCACTAAGCAGATTATCTCGTAATTTAGTCACTTTTAGATATACACTATATATCCTTCCTACACTACACACAAGTATGATAAATTACTCATATATATATGTATATGTCACACACACACACACACACACACACACACACACACACAGATATATATATATATATATATATATATATATATAGCATCTCTCGGACTGGCCATCGTGATGTAAACTTGCATACTCTGCTATCAAGTCCATGTAACTCACGAACCAAATCAAGGACTATCGGTTCGGATATCACCCTCAAATCATTAATCAGATTAACACATATTGGACGCAAACATAGTTATAGGCATTTGGTCTACGTACACACCTAATGCACCCAAATGACTGGTCACACTATCACACACACAAGTAGTGCTCAACCTTAAGTTATATGTTTTGGGGTACAAGTCTAAAATCCCCCCAATAGGCTCATCAGGATAAGACTGTCAATGACGCGGAACCTCTCGATATAGCATGCAATCTAGGCATGTTCACACACATAAGAAAGCATATATTAGGTATACACACAACCTATCTATATGTATATTCAATATAGGCGTACACACAACCTATAACAATAACCTGTATAGGTATACACTCCACCTATAAATATAATCCATATAGGTATACACTCAACCTATAATAATAACCCGTACGTAGTATTTATCCCTCTAATACTTACCGTATCATTAATACACAATATTAACTTACTATCATATTTTCTCGAGTATTATCCTCAACCCGAAAAGCCCATGGTTTCCCCTTAAGTTAATTCAGTAGCTAATTCACAAATATCCTACTGGTCTACATCACAATTTCCTTTACCCTCGCATAATCCATTTTCATTATCTCAAATTATTACGTTAACAACTTAGTCGACTAAGCTCAATCTTAAACTCTCTCATATATGGATAAGTCTCAAACCTACCAAGGCCTGATGTCATCCAACATATCCCTTATTATATTCTATGGATATCCCAAAAATGCACCCGATAGTTATTCGCAAGTTCTGGTCTTAAAAAGGGAAAATTACTATAATATGGGAAATCGAATCGATTCGGCCAAGGAGCTGAATCGATTCGAAAATGCGCAGATATCTTCTTCTTCCTCTCGACGGTTGTGTTTTTAATAGTTTTCATTAATCAAAACCTCATGATTCTGTACCAAACTTTAAACCGACATTACTAAACTTTATACCAATACATAGGGATGATTTTTAACGAAAAATTTACACCAAAATATTAATGATTCAATTCAAGAAAACGAATTTTCTTATAATAAACATAAACCCTGGTTTCTCATGTTCTTCCTCTCTTTTAATCAAGAACCCAAATTTCATTCATACCATTTGTCCATAACTCTCTGATTTCGTGTTACTAACATAAGGAATATCCCTATATGCAAATCCTACCCCCAAAACATGTGTTTAAATCATCAAAACCTCAAGATTTAAATTAAATTATCAAACATGAGACCCTATACTACATGAATATCATAACTCTTAAAAAATAAGCAAGATATTCGCTTGACTTTGGTCCCGCAAATCTAATTTCATTTGATGATGATGGATTTGTTTGTCTTCCCCTTCAATCAACTCTCCAATGATGATGGTGGTGCAATAATAAGGTTGACTCATTCAAGAACTCTCTCTTAAGCTTTAAAAATGGCTTATCTTTCTTCTCTAATGGCCTCTCTCCTTTTCGCTTTGTGTTAACCCTATCCCCATTAACATAACAAATGATATAAACCTCTAAAATTCGTAGGTCCTTTTCCCCCCAAAATCCAAAAGACCAAAATACCCCTCTGGGTGCCAGTTTGGCCTAAAAATGCCCCGGGACCCAATCTAAAACCCCGAGTACACTTTTCTGACTACTTAGAACCTTTCGAACACACTGGTGCACTCGAAATGACCATTTGGATGACCCATAATTAAATCATATTTTATCTCATAAATTTAAGTCCCAACACGACTGACACGTATCCCGACTAAATTACCGTAACTGACGTATTTCTCACTCACGACAATCGTAATGCATTCTTACTAATTTATTACTTATTCACTAAGTATTAATTAATATAATTCATACAAATAAATATCAACCCTTATCGCGCTAATTAATATTTGTTTTAATCCGAATTAATTTCCCAATTTTAATTTAATTAATCTCTATATAAAAATCATTAAAAATTAAGGAGTGTTACATACTCCCCCCTCGTAAAGGAATTTCATCCTCGGAATTAGGATAAAATTAGTACTAACAGTCTCAGATACTTCCTCATACGGTATACACATTTTTTTAAAGTCTGGAACATGACGTTGTTCCCGGTATCCCTTCGCTAATGGTACTCTTTAGTCCGACGGTCTATACTCTACCATTCGAACTAGTGATCAATACCCCATAATCACTTTACTCCAAAGTACTCCTTCATTTTCCTTATCGTTTCACTTTGGCGCCTGAGAAACCAATTTCCCTTCTTCTAAGAATATTTCAATGCGATTGGGCCGATATTCTAATGGCTATACCATTCATTATCCCGGGAAAAAGGTCCCCTTCTCCTTAAGTGCCAACTTCCCTCTTTTTAAATCATATACTACCTTCGTGGGAGATATATTTAATCATACTCGACTATTCACGTCAAAATTTTACATCTACAGTTGGTTATGATGTAACTCTCATAATTTTACTCCTCTGCTCAGAGTAGTTCTTAATAATTCGCGAAAATTTAAAATGTACATTCCTTATACTTTTCAATATTGTAATCACCCCTTCCCGTCTACTCTTCGATTTCTGATGACACGCCTTGCTCACAATGTAACTACATTCTCTTGGTCTCGTCCTAGTTATGTCTCTAATTTACTTATGCATCTACGTTTATTTCATATATTTCCACGTCTTCTCCTCGTGAATGATATTGGAAATCTCAACTAACTAGGGCACCCATACACCTTATGTCCCGTGCATTACTGCATAAATCAACAAACATAGTTTACTTATTTTAAGTTAATTCTCGCGTACTTGGCATGATCGTACAGTAAGGTTATACTCAACCACCCTACTAGTTGCAACTTAATTATTCTTTAGGTTGTCCCACTGATTCACTCGTGGTGTAATTGTTCTACACGAGTTTTCACTTCAGGATTATGCGACTCTACCAACCTTAAATCATAGTATAATTATCAACACTCAGTTATAATCACATATATTCATAATAACTAAGGTACTAAACCTATGTCCTAAAGACCAAACTTCTCCTAAGTTCCAACGCTCGTTAAGTTTTATGCGTGGGATGTCTCACAAAGCGAAATCCAAACCAGGCCCCTCGGATACACTACTCTCTAACACTGTCAGTCGTCGAGATTCGTCAGGCCCTCTGCCCATAACATGTATCCCCGAATTCCCGTCTACTGATATAAAAAGTCTTCTCGTCCACTCTCATGTCACTATAGACAACGTATAACACAACGCTCTCGCTATTTCAAGTTCTTAGTGCTATATAAATAACGAGCTATGACTCTCCGCTCGACAATGAACACAAAGTATTCCGAATCACATCAGAATGTCCCTACTCACCGGGATCAAATATAACAAGACAAAATATTCACTGAAGTCCATGACACATTGCCATTTACATACATATATATATATATATATATATATAGCCCAACCCTCTTTCAGGTGATGCCTTGTAAAAAAATATTATATCTCACCCTGAAATAATAAGCACGATTACCTTATCACACAATCTACTACCGCTTAAACCTTCTGTATCCAGTCACTACACAATATCATAATAAGTCCTGCTTTCATAACTCATATAAGTAGCAATTCATAATGTAAAAAATTTCTTAGTATCCACACCCGCCCACTTATGAGGTACATTAAAAAGAGCTTTGTTACCCAATGGTAAGTATATTCACAACAACTAGGTTGATATTGCCAACGCACCCACTAAACCCGACTCACATTCGAATTTTAGTATTAACAAACATATATTGTGACGTTTACATGCCACCCGACTAATCCCGTAGCGCTAAGGTGAAATAATAATATTACTTTTAGATGCCATCCGCCGCGCCTGATCGTCGGGTCCCTGAACGTAACTCTCCTGCCGGAACTGACCCATGATCATTTGTAATGGTTGTACATCTAGGATCTCCTCCTGTGTTTTCCCCTGCCCTGATTTGGGTAATCCCTTATTTTATGGCCTACACACCCACAATTGAATCATCGACCCTAAAATATCCTTATCTCTAATCACGACCTTGCTGGCCTCCCCCACTGTTCCCTTGGCCTTGACGGCTCTAGGGAATGGGATGTTACAACTACTGAGGACCCCACTAGTCCTGTCTGGACCTATAATTATTGGGTTGGTAAACTCTGGACCTAAATATCTTAGCCCGATTTCCCTGTCAAAAATCTCACTCATCGTGCTGTTGTGCCCCGCTAGCATCGTTCTCATCTATTTTCCCAGTCTGACTCGCCTCACTACCTCGCTGTGGACAAGTTCAGTATAAGTGACCCTACTCTCCATACATAGGATACCTTTCTATGTTATCCCCTATCTCTGGTCCCATTGGCCGTGTCGGGGTGTCCTTCTTTCGAACCTGGTAGTCTTGGCCCTAATTGCTACCCCCGTTATCCCTTTGACTCTGTTGGCCCTATGGGACTCGTTGCCGGCCTCAACGTCCATGATTGAATCCATTATTACTTGGTAGGAATTAAGTTAATCGGAATCATGGTCCCCTACTGGGTATACTTTCCCTTGGTGCCTCATTAAAACCATTAAATCTAGTTTTGCTCTTCGTCTAGATTCTCCAACCCTCTTGGCTACCTTCTCATGGAAGCGTTGCTATAAACTTGTAAACATACGACCTTTATGATATCAGCATTTGTCATCCTAGTCGGATTTCTCATCCAAGATTGTGTATTCCACTAATGAGTCCATTATTAACTTACGGACCCTTTTATATTCTCCGTATCCCCTTCGTCGAGTACGAAGTTCGCTAAACAAGTCAACTTCTCTCTCACTATTGGTCTCTATCTTGCCCACTTATGATAAGTTCCAACACTCCATTCGCATCTCGGTCCGAACAGTAGATGAAAGATCTTACGATCCGATCGCACTCAAAATTCTCGTAATTAATGTATCTCTATCTGGTTCTGGTGACTGACCTCCATCATTACAACGCTGCTCCTAAGAGTAAAAATAATTTTTCATGAAATTCAATCTCAGGTTTCGCTGCACTCCACCTTAGGCAATCGCCTTTGTGTCGTCTCCTTCCATTGGCTCATCACACTTTATCTTTTCCCCAAGTCCTTATAGATGGATCTTCAAAAGAGTCCTTCTGACTCCCCCAGTCCTTGCTGACTACGATGGGTGGGTCCCAAATTGCACCACCGTTATCTATGATAGTGCTTGGGGAAACTATTGCTCTAGAGTTATTATCCCATCGTTACCTTCTTGAACAATAATTATGGTGGCTTCTATATTGATAACCATTTCTTGAATACTCTATGTTTTCTGCTGAGCCTCTACTCCTGCACTCCTTCTAACGGACCTCGTTGGTCGCCCTATAGTGTTAGGTGTACGAAGCCTAACCGAACTTGTATATGAATCACATCAACTATACTTAACAACAGAAGAACATAGGTCGCATACGTAGAGGAATACAACAATTATATAATAAGTCTCTATAGCAAATAATGCTATATAAAAATGTAAAAAGCGGCACGGATCATAAGGGCATTAGAACTTGATGCTTTGATACCATTTGTGACACCCTGCCTATTTAAATATCAGGTGATCAGTCCTTCTTAAAAATAAAACAAGAATTTCATCTGGTTCATTCTTAGCATCACTGTTGAAAACTTTTTAAATTACTAACCACCTACGTATAAAATAAATCGGTGCCAAATTTTTATCTTTCATTAAGTAACAACATGCGAAAAATAAATACAATCACAAAACCATCCACGTAGTAGTAATATAACTCCATTATAAGATAAATACTAAATAGCATAATACCGAATAAACCATCGGTTGTCAATATAAAAGTTCAACTAAATATCTACTGGAATAAACTGAGTCCACAAATACAAAGTCTGATAAATTGAATAATGGAATAGCTGAAGGGCGACATGCCCAAATAAAATAAATTAACCTGAATCCTACTCTAGAAATACAGTGACTGAAGTATCTAATCCAAATCCTGCAAGCATCCACAAGTGTTGCAGCTATGCATCTTTGGAATAGATCATCAAGCTTGGCGTCCCTGTGGTTGGACACTTAAAAGGTTTCGAAAATATTTTGCAAACGGGTCAGAACCCAAAGTATTTTGAAAATATTTAGTAAGTATTTATCACAATTTAAAATTAGTTATTTATTACACATGTTAGTTCAACGTACACTCCCTTGAGCTCCTCACCTCTCAACTAATGTACACGCCTAATGTCATCTACCTAGTTATGCCACCCAACCCATTAGATTTCATCAATAACTAACTAACTAACCTATATCTAATTCACAAATACCTTACCGGTTTACATCAAAATTTCTTTTACCCTCTCATAATCCATTTTCATTATCTCGAATTATTACGTTAACAACTAAACTCAACTAACCTCAGTCTTAAACTCTCTCATATATGGTTAAGTCTCAAACCTACCAAGGCCTACTGTCATCCAATATATCCCTTATTATATTACAAGAATGCCCCAAAAATGCAACCGAAAGTCATTCACAAGTTTTGGGCTTAAAAAGTTAAAATTGGCAAAATATGGTAAACCGAATAGCCAAAGAGCTAAATCGATTCGAAAATGTGCAGATGTCTTCTTCTTCCTCTCGACAGTTGCGTTTTTCATAGTTTCCATTAATCAAAACCTTATGATACTGTACCAAACTTTAAACCAACATTACTAAACTTTATAACGGTACATAGGGATGATTTCTAACGAAAAATTTACCCCAAAACATTAATGATTCAATCCAAGAATTGAATTTTCTTGTAATAAACATAAACCCTTAGTTTCTCTTGTTCTTCATCTCTTTTAATTGGGAACCCAGATTTCATTCATACCATTCATCCGTAACTCTCCGATTTTGTGTCACCAACATAAATAATATCACTACATGCAAAATCATAAACCCAAAACATGTGTTTAATTCATTTATACCTTAAGATTCAAATTAAATTATAAAACATAAGACCTTACACTACATGGGTATTATAACTCTTAAAAAACAAGCAAGATAAACACTTGGATTTAGTCCAACAGGTCTAATTTCATTTGATGATGATGGATTTATTTGTCTTCTCCTTAAATCCACTCTCCAATGATGATGGTGGTGTAAGAATAAGGTTGACTCCTTCAAAAACTCTCTCTTAAACATCATAAATGGCTTCTCTTGCTTCTCCGATGGCTTCTCTTATTTTGGCTTTGTGTTAACAGTATACCCATTAACATAACAGATAATATAAACCTCTAAAATTTGTAGGTCCTTTTTCCTTAAAAAACCCAAAAGACCAAAATACCCCTCTGGGGTGCCGGTTTGTCCTAAAAATACCCCAGGATCCAATCGAAATCCCCGAGTACACTTTTTTGACTATTTTTACCCTTTCGGACACACTGGATCACTCGAAATGACCATTTAGATAACCCATAATTAAATAACTTTTTATCTCATTAATTTAAGTATCGACACGACTGACACGCGCATCCCGACTAAATTATCGTAACTACTGATTTCTCACTCACGACAATCATAATGCATTCTTACCAATTTATTACTTGTCCACTAAGTATTACTCAATATAATTCATACAAGTAAATATAAAACCTTATCACACTAATTAATATTTATTTTAATCAGGATTAATTTTTCAATTTTAATCTAATTAATCTCTATGTAAAAATCATTAAAAATTACTGGGTGTTACAGTTACAACTTATGTCAAAGCTACTTTACAAAGCGTTGAAGACTAAGCAGTAAAAATGCTGCAACCTGTTTAAGATAGCCATATGCATGCAGATAAAATCAAATGAGAGGATATAAGAAAGCATAACATATAATCTTGGAGTTGATTCAAGAATATAGCCGCAACCCTATATAATTACATGCAAATGTTTTCAATATTTAAATCCACGGAGGGCCCTATGAAGACAAAAAATTACTGTAAGAGGGTACTTTAGATTATAGATGGAGGCGTAACACCTGTTTGAGTATGGTAATGATAAGTTAATTGGCCAAAGCCTTGGATTAGCAATAGAACATCCAGACACAAGCTCAATGAAGATAAGGCTTAGTTTAAACTCACAAATATCTCGTGTATAACTCAGAAAGTAGTGATGGAACTTAGAAGTAACTCACCTAGAGGGAGAGAGAAGTAAGCACCCTAGATACACCTTGGTGGGCAGGTAGAAAACACACCAAACACCCTCAAGAATCTCTGTCAAGTATTAAAAGCTTCGTAATAAATAACAATGGTGCGTGGGTGAAACTCTACGGTTTGTAATAACTCTCCCTAGCAATAACTCCTTAACTCTCAGAAAAGAACCCTTTTCCTTGGAGGTGGTTGGGGTCTTTAAATATCCCCTGCGCCACCCCCGAGGCAACTCAGTCATTAATGCATGTGAAAGACATCCCTCATACTTTATGTCACCAATATTAAATACCTGATGCCCTAGTTGTCTCCACGTCATAAACATTAAATGCCAAGATATGCCTTTAGCCTAACCACTGTGTGTCAGGGGGCTGTTGCCATAGAGGTTGCTTACCAACTGCCTGACAGCCCCAAATACCACGGTGGTTTACTCAAGTGCATGTCTGACATTGTTTAGCTGGCTAGTGACATCACCTACAGTAGATGTGACATTAAGTAGAGGGTTGTTTGGTTCACAGCTAAACACCCAATGGAACTCGAGCTTGCTCCGCTCGAGGTTCCACGATGAGGGTCCTTCGGTGTTTTACCAGGTGTATCTAAGACAGTCAGGACATGCCCCTAACGATGCCCCACTTCTTAATCCTCCGAACCGAGTCCCTCTAAAGTTCCCACGATGAGGTCGTTCGATAGAGCATGAAAGCTCTCCCAGGCCCTGCCAAGCCTGGTCTCTCGCGAGTACCGTTCTACCTCACAGATTTGTTATTCTCGTTACAGCATTATAATCGTTATAGCTCATATCCAATATAAACAAAGATACAATATGACTAAGTAACCAACAAGCCAAAGTATGAGTTGCCACACCAAGTTATCACGCTTGATCTTCCTCGCTTGATCTGCCACGCTGTCTTAATCCCAAACACTGTTGCTAATGGGTGGATTATCCCTAATATCCGAATTACCTCCAAGCCCCTCTACATTTACCCCTTCGTGGAGAGATTTGTTGGAACAAGAAATGTCTGCACGAAACTTCTCGATCCGATGAACCTTCTCTGCATGAAAAAATTCTGGCCTTCTTTCCCCCGTTAGAACCGCAGCGATATAATCTCCTGAAAAAAGTAAAATTCTCCCCGATGTACTTAAGCCAAAGATCCATTCTCATTGGGGCTTGGGCGAAGGGACATCGTCACTTTTTCCTCGTGCTGAGCCTCAATCGTTCTAGCTTTAATATTTGAAATTCTCCCGAAAGGCCCACTAACCTTCTCAAATACTCGTTTGGACTCCTGGTAAATGAAATTCTCCCCCGTGGTGCTTCGCTATGTTCGAAAAATGTTTGGACATGTGGCGAGGGGACGTCGTAGCTTTGTTGAACCGTTGGGGGATCTTCTTCATTAGAAGTTTATTGGATATGCCTGATAAAAGCTTATGGCGCCAAAACTCAAACTTGTTTAAGAAGGCAACGCTTTCTGTTCCCTATGCGTCACTTCATTAACGATATGGCGCTGTCTTTTCAACTGCCAAAGTACTTCCCGAAGTGCCACGTGTTCATTTGAAATGATTATAGGCGGTCGCGCACGTGCGATGGTGGGAAAATCTAAACGCCAAACTCAGAAATTTTAAACGGCCATATCCAAACACTTAAAACCTTCGTTTCTCTTACTTTGCCTTCGTCTTCTTCAAGCTTCCGTTTACTTTAGAGAGAGAAAGTCTGTGAGAACTCCATTGTTTTTGAGTCATTACCTACCTTCCCTTCTGATCTTCTACACCACCACCTGTGGTTGTGCTCCTCCATTCTCGTTCTTAAACCTTTCTTGCTTGAAGTTTTTATGTTATTTTATCGATATCTACTATGGCATCCTCAGTGACCCTACCATATCTGCCACCAGTGCTCCGCCTGCTGCCTCTACCATTGCCACCACCCTGGATGCTGCCGCCAGGAATAACTGAGGTTTTACTGTCGATCACCTATTTTTGGACAAGGTGATGATTTTGCTGGTGCATGTAAGATGGTCCATTTTTCTTCTAAGTTTGACCCTCTATTGTTGGGTGATGAAGACGAAACTTCTACTGAGTGGGGCTTTCTTCCTCCCGAGGGGACTCTCTGATTTCGTTTGGAGCGAGGGGACTTCCCGTGGTCCCACATTGAATTTGAAGCGCCCGGGGGTTCTCCTGCCCAGTTTGCTGCGTGGAACTCCCACATGCAGAGCTCTTATACTGAAACGCTCAACAAGATTGGGCTGCAACGGGCTAAGTGGTTTGGTGAGTTCACTCTCTGCAAGAATAATGTTGCCCTTCCTGTTCTGGTGTCTCGCTGGAACATTGCTACCCATACATTCATCGCTGCGTGGGGTGAGTTCACCGTGACGTTGGAAAACATGTGCGAGCTCCTAAGCCTTGAATCAACAGGCCACGAGCCTTATACTGATGAGGCTCTAGATGCCCAGGAAACTGCTGATCGTTTGGAGTTGGACCGAATATACCGAAGTTGCACCGGTTCATCGAACAAGGCCACTTTCTCCCCACTTATCAATTATTTCTTCAAGGATTCTTCTGAAGGTAGTTCTTCTGGAGGTGCCCCTGGTCAAGGTACATCGCTGGAACTTCCTGCCTATATTCTTGTCATTCTTTCCCGTTTCCTTCTACCGGGAAAACACAATGATCTGCCCCGAAGGGACCTTATCAATATATCCCTTCGTTTGGCCCAAGGTACCAAGCTTCCCCTGGCTGCAATCGCCTTGGGATCTCTCTATATATGGCACGATAGGGCCCTCTTTGACATAGAACGATCTTTTGGTCGTTATAACTTGGCAAATTTTGCCAACTGTGTCCTTCTGACGAGCTTTCTCTATGTTCATTTTCATGCCATAGCTGCCAAGATCAACCGCCCCTCCTTCTAGGGAAATAATTCTTCCCCCACGCTCCTATCTTTATCAAAAGAAACTCAGTCGAAAGGAGTTGATCTCTGTGATTGATTGTTTTGAGAACTTCGTGATGAGGCCCTACGAAGAGGACGTCTTTGTTCACAACTGTGACTTTTTCAGTATGAAGCCAGAGTAGTGGAGGTAGGCCTAGATATTAAAGATCCTTCGTTGGTCGTGGTCGTTTTATTCTCCCCCTGGTATCTGTCTTCCTATACCGAATGGGGATATACCAGCGAGCACTACAATCCCAACCGATGCAGTCACCAATTTGATTTTGATCAGGGAGCCCCTCGCCCAGTTTTTTAATCATTAAACCCCAAGGTTTCCTTTAGCGAGGCATGCTTCATATTTTCTTCTACTGCTGCATGAGGAATAAATTATGCAATGGCTGGGCGAGTCACCATTCTCAGTAAAAAAAGGCAAGGGAACGTGTCCCCTCTGTTCTCTACACGGTACTGGCCGAAACAATTGGTTGATATTGTAGAGTTCATCGAGGGGGATTCAGTGTATCCTCCAGTTCTTTCCTTTTCTGCGTTGGAGCTGGGTTTAAAGGGCAACTCCGTCCTTGGGATTGAGTTCCCTCTGAGTAAAACCCCCAAGGTATGTCCCACTGAGCTTACTCCCCTTTGTTCCATGATCCCTATTGCCACGCCCAAACCCAAAAGTGTTGCAGCCTCTAAGAAAGTTGCCCCTTCGACCAAAGTTGTTACCGATGAACCTTCCGGCCAGAAGGCAAAGAGCGGGGCTTCTTCCAAGTCTAAGTCCCAGACTAAACCCCGAGCTCCTAAGCAGGCATTCCCCAATGTTTTCGTTCCTCCTCCTATGCCTGCAGAGATGGCAGAGGAGTTGAGAAGGAAAGTTCAAGTTGAGGTGGCACGCATAAACGCTGAGTCCAACGGCGTGTTCCAGTTGTTCCTCCATCGGGAACCTTCCCCGTAATCGTAGTTGATCCCACCGAGCCCACGGTGAAGAGGATAAAAAGTTTAAAGGTTCTTCGAGGTACTGGCACTGGCGCATCAGGAACAAGGAAGAAAACTCTGGGTACCAAGTCCCAGAGGAGACAAACTCCTGAGGTGCACCTATCTCCTGCCCCCTCACCTGTCAGATCTGAGGTATGTACACTTGTTCTATTCTCATTTCCCATTTGTTTAAGGAAAAAACTACATTTGCTTATACATTTTTTTTGGTAACTTTAGTGCAGGAGGTTGAAGAAGAAAGTGCCAATCCCCCTAGCCCTCCCGTGAGCCTTTTCGTGGGGGGAAGTTTCGGTGTTTCTCCACCTGGTGTGACTCCTCCTCGTTCGCCCATGACCAGGATTACCTATTCCCGCCGTTCAGCCTCTCATCGTGCAAGGGGTGTTGCTATAGGGGGTGATGTTGTTGACTCTATGGGCGTCTCTTCGCAACCAGAGACAACTCTCCCATCCCTTCTGATTTATCTCCTCCACCCGAGCTTCTTCTGCTCATCGTTCTGGCTGAAGAAAATGAGCCCGAGGTAAGATTTCCTCTATAATTTGTTTGGTATAACGTCCTTTCAGTCTCACCCCATTATTTATTTATCATGCTGAACCTTGAGATTTTGGGTGCCCTAGGTTGAAGTGTCCTCATTGTTAGTCAACATTCTTCTTCCCACGGTGCTAACGAGACCCTTGACCACAATTCCCTTTTTCAGTATTATAACCAAGGTAAGTGACATTTAGAGGTACTTTTCCCTTTTTCTGTGCTTATTCCTCTTTTCTTTTTAACACTGAACTTCATGTTGCAGCTTTTTCCCAATCTTGCTCCATCTTCTCTTGATGGTTTGTATGCGTATAGGGCCAAGGTTGGTGCTTCTGCCCCTCATGGTGGTTTTTTTACACCCGCCCATGTTGGAGCCTCGTTTGGGAGTCCATCATCTTTTCCCAGTGAATCGCCTGTGCTGGCTTTAGTACCCTATGTTGGTGGGGGAGCTTTGCCCAACGTTGAGGCTTCTACAACCAGGGGTCCCGTTAGGGCTTCTGATGTAATAAGCCCACCTCCAACGGTTTCTGCCCCCACGGTCGCCATAGTGATTCCCGTTCTATCTCCC
This sequence comes from Sambucus nigra, assembly GCA_949130495.1. NCBI lineage: Eukaryota > Viridiplantae > Streptophyta > Magnoliopsida > Dipsacales > Adoxaceae > Sambucus > Sambucus nigra. The sequence continues at coordinate 132,525,543 of OX422214.1, read as the reverse complement.
ACCATGATTGAGGTATTTTCGCTACCCCCCCTTATAATGGTGACTTAACAACGAAAATGCATGTTAAGGTTTTTCATAAACTCCACCTATAACGGTGTCTTAACAATGAAAACACCTGTTAAGATTTTCCATAAACTTCACCTATAACGGTGACTTAACAATGAAAATACTTTGTTAAGATTTTCCATAAACTCCACCTATAACGGTCACTTAACAATGAAAACACTTGTTAAGATTTTCCATAAACTCCACCTATAACGGTGACTTAACGATGAAAATACTTGTTAAGATTTTTTATAAACTCCACCTATAACGGTGACTTAACAATGAAAACACTTGTTAAGATTTTTCATAAACTCCACCTATAACGGTGACTTAATAATGAAAATGCTTGTTAATATTTTTTCATAAACTCCACCTATAACGGTGACTTAACAATGAAAACACTTGTTAAGATTTTTTATAAACTTATTACTTTTTTGTCTCAGGTTGCACGAGAGACTTCTCCACCCGTTCTTTCAACTGTTGGCTCACCTCATCGGGAACCTGCCGTCTCGAAAGATTCTGGCCATGCTGACCAAGGTTCCACGACCGGTGCTACAGCGGATAGTGAATCCGGGTGTGAGCTTCCTCTGCCTGATTTGGCTCCTCATGCATTCTGCCTGATGGTGCTTCAATATTCTCCCCAAATGCTCGCCACCCACCGACTAGTGATCGAGCAACTTGCGAATCACCATCCTGAAACCTTCACGGTGGATTGCTTACGTTCCAACATCTCTGTCATGAGTTATAGGCTGCAAGGCATGGCTACCGTTGTTGCAAAAATTGCTAGCACTCCCACTGCGACAGTTACCAGACCCCACCTTAACCAATTTCTTGGCTATTTGAGGGAGTTAGGTCGTGATGGTTTCCGTTTCAACTGGCTTATAACGTATTTAAAAACTTTGAAGAGCCAACAACTGATCAAGTAGAGGGAATTATTGCAAAAATATCAGTAGGACCAACGGGCTGAAGAAGCCAGGTTGGCCAAACTAGCACCCCTTCTAGAAGAAGTTGATAAGGAGGTAGAGGATGCCGAAGAAGCTTTGCGTTTAGTCAAGCTGAAACGAGAAAGACTCCTCATCAAACGTACACAAGTGTAAACGAGGTTAGAGGTTGCCATCAACGCCCAACAGTCTTGCACTACAGCTTCTTCGGGCCTTCCCGGAGATTTTTTCTCGTCTTCAGATCTATGGTTCCTTTTAGGCTAATCAACTTTTATATATATCTTCCTCTTGCTTCTTTCTATGTAATTCTTGGGCAGTAGTTCCCAATTTTGTAATACTCCATCGTTTACGAATGAATGAGAAATATATATTTTCCAATTCGTCTCGATGTTACGACTGCTTTTGTATGTTATAAATTTCTATATTTTTGTAACTCTTTTATTATGTTTAAGTCATAACTAAAACTCGTATATTCGTAACAAAAGCTATTTACAATCATGGTTCAAACTAAATTATCTACACATGATAAATCTTCAGCCATTTATTGTTAATTTTAAATGGCTTGTCTTCCTCCATCCTAGAAATTAAGCAATAGCCTGAGTCATGAGCTTCTTTTACAACGAAAGGTCCCTCCCAATTGCCTGCAAACTTCGATAGAGGAAGCCCCCTGATGTGCTTCACCGCTGCTTTCAGAACGAGGTCTCCTTCCACGAACTTCCTGGGTCTTACCAAGCTATCAACTGTTTCGTATACATTTGAAAGTGTTGCATCGCATTATCTCTGTGTTCGTCTAACGCTTCCAACTGCACGTGTCTGTTATGAGGGAGCATGCTGCTTCACAAGGTGTATCGGGCAGAGGGAACTTCTAACTCTACTGGAAGGATTGCCTCCGCCCCATAAATAAGCGATAATGGAGTGTACCCCGTGGGTTTCCTCTTGGTTGTTCGATAGGCCCGCAAAACAGCTGGTATCTTGTCGTCCCACGATCCTGGGAAGTCCTCCATTACCTTGGCCAGAATATTAACCAACGTTTTATTAGTCACTTTGGCCTGATCGTTTCCTTTTGGGTATGCCACCGTTGAAGTATGGTGAACAATGGAGTACTTGTCTGTGAGCATTGTTACTTCTGAATTGATGAAGGGCGCCCCGTTATCTGAGAGAATAACCTTTGGGATCCCAAAACGATAAATAATGTATTCTCTAATGAAGTTGCTCACCACCCCAACCTTTTCCCTTCTGAGTGGTATCACTTCGGCGCACTTCGTAAAGCACTCCATTGCAACTAGTATCCATATCTTCCCCCTCGAAGAAGGATGTATTGCCCCCACCAGGTCCAACGCCCAAGTGTGAAAAGGGTAAGGCGTTGCCAGAGAGTGTAAGTCCACCGATGGGGCATGGATCATGTTTCCATGTAGTTGGCAAGCTTTACATTTTCGAACGAACTTAGCAGAGTATTTCTCTATCGTTGGCCAATAATACCCCAACATCATCAACTGATCATACAACTTGGCCCCTCCTATGTGAGTTGGATCGTGCGCCTGTTTGAGGACCTCAGTTGCTTTTTCCTTTGTGATGCAACGCAACGATCTGTTGAAGTATCCCCTTGGGTAGAGCTTCCCCTCCTGGATATAGAACCTTGGGACCCTTCGCTTTAGTCCCATCACATCAATTTTTTCTGTTGGGATATCTCCATCTTGAATGAAGTCGATATAGGGTTGCCTCTAGTCGACCTGAGTTTTAACGAAATGACATTCAGCTGCTTCAAAAAATCGCTAACAGTTATCGCACCTCCGTTGTAGCTCCGTCGCATCCTACTTCATTCTAGGCCAGAAATATCCCTCTATTTGAATTCTCCTATAAAGAGGTACCTAAGTTGTTTCGCAGTGCTCCTCATATATTTCCTTTAACCTTCGCTATGCTTCTTCTGGGCCAATACATCTTGATAACCATCCCCCTGCATTTCTGAAGTAGAGATTTCCCTGGTTTGTAAATATTGGGCCAACTCTCTTAGCCCCATTGCCCCTTTGCCAGACTCCAGTTTCTTCCTAATCTCTCCCCTATAGTCCGCGTCCTCCTCCATCAGTAGAATTGATTGTACCACCGAAGGAGTTGTTCTCCATTGGATCGTGATGATAGTTGTATCGCTCCTCATGACCATTTTTTGGGAAATAGTTGCATACGCATCTGGATGGTGATTCATCGTTCTGGGATGTCTCTTGATCTTAGTTCGATGGAACTAGCTGAGGAGCCTCTGAATGATCGTTCTGTATGGTGCCAGGTTCATGTGCTTCAACGCATATTCTCCGTTTACCTACTGGATCACCAAGTTTGAATCACCCTAAATGCAGAGTGAACGAATTCCCCTTCGAAGAGCCTCCAGCAACCCTAGTACTAATGCCTTGTACTCTTCTTCTTTATTGGAACAAGGGAAATCTAACTTATAGAAAAGTTAAATCTCTTCCATTCCTTTTGAAAGAATAATCCTTGCCCCTCCCTTCTTTTTCGTCGAAGAGCCATCGAACTGCATCGTCCACTCCTTCTCAGTTGCATCCAGATAATTGGCTTGTAAGTCATCTCCTGGAATGTCTTCTTTAGGTGGTTCAAACGTTCCTGATGAAAAAATTTCTAATAGATCGGCATACGCCTGGCTCTTGACCGCGCGAGGGACTACACACTTCAAGTCATATTCAGAGAGGATGAGGAACCACCTAACTAACCTGCCAATCAATATAGTTCTTGCCAATAAATACTTAATAGGATCGCATCTAGTTACATTATGAATTGTAAAAGACAACATATAATGCCTAAGTTCTTGTGCTACAAATACTAAGGTTAAACAATGCCTTTCTAGGCTGCTATATCTAATCTCTGGCCCATGTATGATTCTACTGAGGTAGTAAACTGGTCGTTCTTGCCCATTCATTTCTTGTGCTAGCAAAGCTCCAACGGACCTCGTGGTAGATGTGAGATATAACTGCAACGGTGTTCCTGCCCGTGGGGGAACCATGGTCTGTGGTGAAACCAACAGCTTCTTCAGCCCAACAAAAGACTCCTGATGAACCTCCTCCCATCTTAACTTCGTGCTTTTTCGCAACAGCTGCATCAGTGGGTGTGTTACTTCGGTCAACCTAGGCACAAATCTCCTAAGGTAGGAGACTTTACCGAGGAAGCTCATCAACTCCTTCGCCGTTCTAGGGCTTGGAATTTCCAAGATCACCCGCTGTTTGTCCTGGTCCATTTATACCCTTTGTCGATCAACCACAAAGCCTAAGAATTTATCACTTGACACTCTGAAAACACACTTCAACGGGTTTATCCTCAACTTATACCTCCTACAACGAGAAAACACCTTCCTCAAAATGCTCAGGTGGGACCCCTCCTCCTTTGATTTGATGACCAAGTCATCCATATAGAATTCTACAAATTTATGGAAGAAGTCATGAAAAATGGACATCATCGTTCTCTGGTAAGTCGCCCCAGTGTTCTTGAGGCCGAACGACATCACCCTGTATATGAAGTTACCCAACGGGGTTCTGAATGTTGTTTTCTCTGCGTCCGAGTGGTCCATCTTGATCTGATTATACCCCACATACCCATCCATAAAGCTATACATCTCGTGACCAGCCGTCGCGTCTATCAGGCTATCGATGGAGGGTAGAGGGAACTCATCTTTAGTACAAGCTCTATTCAAATATTTGAAGTCCACACAGATCCTTATTTGGTTTTTGTCCTTCTTTCCCACTGGGATAATACTAGATAGACAAAGTGGGTGTTGTGTTGGTACGACGAAACCCTGCCGTTAGCAGGCACTGAACCTCTTCTTTAATCTTCAGATCCAGCTCGGACTTGTACATTCTTGTTGCCTGTTTTACTGGAATGGCTGAAGGCATTACGTTCAGCCTGTGACAGCTCACATCCTCATCCAGCCCTTCCATCTTCGTGTATTTCCATGCGAAGACATCTATAAATTCTCGAATCAACTCGACCAAGGCCTCTCGTCTCTCCCTGCTGAGATCTTTTGAGATGAAGATGGGACTTGGGTCTTCTCCCTCTTTTGCCAGGTTCAGCTGCTCCAACTCTTGTGCCTGGGGCTTTGGTTGATCTGCCATGTATTCTGGTTCCTCAGTAACTTCCTTTACAAATTCCTGTATGCTGGAATTGTCTATCACCATACATTGCCCCTGCTGATCCACTATAAAGCACTCATATATCGGGTCAACCTCATCATCATCTTCCTCGGCCGCCCGCTCACACCGTTACAATCGATACACCACCCTTCCTTCTTCGATAATGACCTTCTTGCATCGTCTATTGGTAGCGGCGACTGCCTTCCTATTTTTCTCCATAGAAGCCTCGGCCACCATTCTTCCTGAGAATCGGCTCAATACGCTTTGTCGTTGGACCTCATGCTCTATCGGATCCACTCTAGGCCTTATCCTGTCCTTGAGTTGCTTCGAAGTGCTTTGTGGTCGAGGGACTATCTGATGAGCCTCTTTGGCTGTTACCTTCGTGCTACTTGCAACTTCTTTACTTTGCTTATTCACGGGCCCCATCCTTTCTCTGATCGAGGGAACCCATGCTCCCTCCATCCCCCTCATTAGGACCCGGACATTTTCTTCCAACTCAGTATAAAATGCTGCGTCCACCAAGTGAGCTTCCCCAATAGCGAAGGGCCTCTTTGTAGCCCTGATGGTTACCTCCGTTTCCTTGATATTCGCCTTAGCGCAATGGTGGTACATAGAAGGAACTAACCCTTGGTTGTGCATCCGCACCCTTCCTATTAGTAGATGATAGGAAGTTGTACTTTCTATTACATGGAACTTGATATGGGAACTCAGATTTTCCATCACAATCCCCACATTAACATACCCAATGGATTTGGAAGACTGATTATCATACCCCAAAATTACCAAAGGCATGGGGACTAACCTTTCTTCTGGAATATTGGCTGCGTGGAAGGAGTTAATCGGCATGATATTGATGGAAGCTCCCCCATCCATGAGAGTCCTTATAAAGCTAACTCCGTTAACACTAACAGTCACGTACAACGGCCTGTTGTGAGGGAACCTTATAGCCCTATCTGCATCGCTGAAGGTTACTTCTGATAGAAACCTTTTTACCAACCTGGCCATGGGTCCCTTCCATCTCAACGAAGGGACCGCGTTCTTTCTCGAAATATCAAGTATCGCCTGAGTTATCTCCAACCTACTCTCCTTTGGAATCCCCACCTGGTCGAAGAACCAAGTAAACTTCGGGGATTTTGAAACTGCCCAATATTCTAAGGTTGGGTCTACCTCTTCGCCTTCGACATCATATACATCCTCCACATCCTTGGCGCTTGCTTCATCATAAGCTAACACGACATTAGCCATTCCCTTGGTGCAAATCTCCAAAGCTTCCTCATATTCATCCATATCTCTTTTCTCTGCTTCCACATCATAGGCCACCACGAGATTAGCCCCATGTGCCGGTAGCGGGTTGTTATTGACATCCTGCGGAGGGATTTGCAATGTCCCTGCCTTCACGTATTTGTCAATAATCCTTCTTAGTGTGAAGCAACTTTCTTTCGAATGCTGGATCCTCTAATGAACCTAGAAATACCTTGAATCTGCCTTCGTTGTCGCATTAGGCTCTTCGATGGGGACATCCTTTGGCTTATAGACAGTCCCCCCTTGGACCATTGTGTTGTAATAGCTGACAGCTTCTTCCATCGTACAAGGCAATAGTGGTGGATCTTACCTGTCTCTTCCGAACTTCCTCTTATTTTCACTCTTCGGTACTTTTCCCCTATCTTCCCCCTCGGTGTACCCTACCCGTGGGGGCTGAGACCTCCCCACCGCGGGTTGCATCGGCTGCCTGAACATCATGGGCGCTGCCACCGGATTGGGTCGCACCACCAAAGAGATGTTTCTCGCCGCTTTCAAGAATGCCGCAAAAGTCCCCTCGCACGTCTTGTTGATAAGATGGCAGATGTATTCAGGAAGCAGTCCCTCAGCACAAATCTGCAATAACTTGGACTCTTTGTCCTCCTCCCTTACATCGAGGGACCTTTCCCTGAACCTTCGAACATAGGCCACCACTTCTTCCCCAGGTCTTTGCTTCTCTCTTCCAAGTTGGGTCAAGGTGAACTCATCTTCTGCTAGAAAGAACTTTTGGAGAAACAATACATGCATCTCCTCCCACGTAGAAACACTATTGGGAGTCAAATGGGAGTACCAGGTGTATGCCTTATCGGTTAGGGATTTGGAAAACTCCCTCAACCTATTCTTCTTATTGCTACAATGCGCTCCTAAGTGTTCAACAAAACGCTTAATGTGCTCCTTCGGGTTCCCACCTTTCCCTGTATATTTTTCAAATATAGGGGAATATAGTCCTTTGGGTAAGGCTCATCATTGTACTCCTGAGGATAAGGTGTTTGAAAGTCATCATATACCGAAGCCACCTCGCCAGCTGATTACAAGGAAGCTTGCATGAACTTCAACATCTCTTTCTGCATCTTTTTTCTCATTTCTTCCATGGGCGATGCTACTGGGGCAACCAGCAGCGGGGCCACGGGCTGAGTGCCCGTTGCAACTGAAACGAACGTTACCGGTGGTGCCGTTAAAACTCCTGAGGTTCCCACTGCTGGATTCACAACAGAGGGTACGTTTGTTGGGATTGTTCCCGTAATACCTGCACCTGGTGGGGCTGTTGGAGCTACCCCTGGTGTTACGAAAGCATTAGCCTCCAATCCTCCCAGCATAGTTGAAGCTATTGGAGTTTGCAAAAACTCATGAAACTTGCTCATGAGGAGCGCGATCTGAGTGGGTCCCAACCCCGCGCTCGTGGAAGGTTGTGTTGCCCCTGGAATGCCTAACGTCGTCAGAACCGGAGGTACCTCTACTCGAGGAGCCCCATCCCTTAGGGCCCCTTGCTCTCTCGCGGCCTGTTCTTCATTATGTTGGATATCATCAAAGTTGAGTCTTCGAGTAGCATTATCTTGTGCCATACTCCTTACTTAGAAGAATGCCTCCCCAGCAGAGTCGCCAAATGTAAGAGGGTACTTTAGATTATAAATGGAGGCGTAACCCCTGTTTGAGTATGGTAATGATAAGCTAATTGGCCAAAGCGTTGGATTAACAATAGAACATCCAGACACAAGCTTAATGAAGATAAGGCTTAGTTTAAACTCACAAATCTCTCGCGTATAACTCAGAAAGTAGTGATGGAACTTAGAAGTAACTCAGCTAGAGGGAGAGAGAAGTAAGCACCCGAGATACACCTTGGTGGGCAGGTAAAAAACACACCAAACACCCTCAAGAATCTCTGTCAAGTATTAAAAGCTTCGTAATAAATAACAATAGTGCGTGGGTGAAACTCTCCGATTTGTAATAACTCTCCTTGGCAATAATTCCTCAACTCTCAGAAAAGAACCCTTTTCCTTGGAGGTGGTTGGGGTCCTTAAATATCCCCCGCGCCACCCCCGAGGGAACTCAGTCATTAATGCATGTGAAAGACATCCCTCATACTTTATGTCACCAACATTAAATACCTGATGCCCTAGTTGTCTCCACGTCATAAATATTAAATGCCAAGATATGCCTTTAGCCTAACCACTGTGTGTCAGGGGGCTGTTGCCGCAGAGGTTGCTTACCAACTGCCTGACAACCCCAAATACCACGGTTGTTTACTTAAGTGCATGTCTGACATTGTTTAGCTGGTTAGTGACATCACCTACAGTAGATGTGACATTAAGTAGAGGGTTGTTTGGTTCACAGCTAAACACCCGATGGAACTCGAGGCTGCTCCGCTCGAGGTTTCACGGTGAGGGTCCTTCGATGTTTTACCAGGTGTATCTAAGACGGTCAGGACAAGCCCCCAACGATGCCCCATTTCTCAATCCTCCAAACCGAGTCCCTCTAAAGTTCCCATGGTGAGGTCGTTCGATAGAGCATGAAAGCTCTCCCAAGCCCTGTCAAGCCTGGTCTCTCGCGAGTACCGTTCGACCTCACAAATTCGTTATTCTCGTTACATTATTACAATCATTATAGCTCACAGCCAATATAAATAAAGATACAATATGACAAAGTAACCAACAAGCCAAAATATGAGTTGCCACGCCAAGTTGCCACACTTGAGCTGCCTCGCTTGATCTGCCACGCTGTCTTAATCCCAAACACTGTTGCCAATGGGTGGATTATCCCCAATCTCCAGATTACCTCCAATCCCCCTCTATAGGAGGGTACTTTAGATTATAGATGGAGGCGTAACCCCTGTTTGAGTATGGTAATGATAGGCTAATTAGCCAAAGCCTTGGATTAGCAATAGAACATCCAAACACAAGATCAATAAAGATAAGGCTTAGTTTAAACTCACAAATCTCTCGTGTATAACTCAGAAAGTAGTGATGGAACTTAGAAGTAACTCAGCTAGAGGGAGAGAGAAGTAAGCACCATAGATACACCTTAGTGGGCAAGTAGAAAACACACCAAACACCCTCAAGAATCTTTGTCAAGTATTAAAAGCTTCGTAATAAATAACAATGGTGCGTGGGTAAAACTCTTCGGTTTGTAATAACTCTCCCTAACAATAACTCCTCAACTCTAAAAAAAGAACCCTTTTCCTTGGAGGTGGTTGGGGTCCTTAAATATCCCCCGCGCCACCCCCTAGGCAACTCAGTCATTAATGCATGTGAAAGACATCCCTCATACTTTATGTTACCAATATTAAATACCTGATGCCCTAGTTGGCTCCACGTCATAAACATTAAATGCCAAGATATGCCTTTAGCCTAACCATTGTGTGTCAGGGGGCTGTTGCCATAGAGGTTGCTTACCAACTGCCTGACAGCCGCAAATACCACGGTGGTTTACTCAAGTGCATGTCTGACATTGTTTAGCTGGCTAGTGACATCACCTACACTAGATGTGACATTAAGTAGAGGGCTATTTGGTTCACAGCTAAACACCCGATGGAACTCGAGGCTGCTCCGCTCGAGGTTCCACGGTGAGGGTCCTTCGGTGTTTTACTAGGTGTATCTAAGACAGTCAGGATAAGCCCCCAACGATGCCCCACTTCTCAATCCTCCAAACTAAGTCCCTCTAAAGTTCCCACGGTGAGGTCGTTCGATAGAGCATGAAAGCTCTCCCAGGCCCTGCCAAGCCTGGTCTCTCGCGAGTACCGTTCGACCTCACAGATTCGTTATTCTCGTTACATCATTACAATCGTTATAGCTCATAGACAATATAAACAAAGATAAAATATGACTAAGTAACCAACAAGCCAAAGTATGAGTTGCCACGCCAAGCTGCCACGCTTGAGCTGCCTCGCTTGATCTGCCACGCTGTCTTAATCCCAAACACTGTTGCCAATGGGTGGATTATCCCTAATCTCCGGATTGCCTCGAAGCCCCCTCTATAATTACAAAGCAGTTAAAAATGGTCAAATGTTTAATGTCGCGATGGGCAAACAAAAAATAAGGCAAATTACAAGCTCGTGCAATTATGAGGCCGCGTCCTCATTTTCATCATTTTCTACATCACCATCACCATCACCATCAACTGCAATCTCTGTTTCTTCATCAACTGAAGTTTCTTTAAGCTGCTTTTTGGTCCTCTCTTGTGTGGCAGCCCTGAGTTCATCCAAGCACTCCACGTGCTCAGCATCACTGAGATTCTAAGCAAGGACTTTCTCCTTGAATTTTAAGAAGTTTTTAACAACTTTGTGTCTAAGATCTTTTAAGCCGCGGAGGTAGGCTTTATTGTTGGTCATTAAGAAGTTCCTGGAGATCTTGTAGATGGACACAACATCATTAGCATCCTTCTTCAAGGTCGCGGTATGCCCTTCCTCTTTCCTCTTCATTGCCTCAACATGGCCTTCATTAAGCTTCCGGCAATCTAGCTTAATAGCAACAAATTTGGCCTGCATATCCTCAACCTACTTAATAGCCTCCATAACTTTAGCCTCAACAATCTTGATGGTCTCTGTGGCCAGAACAAATCTTTAGTCAACCTCATTCTTTGCCTTCATTGCTTCATCAACCTTGGAGTCCGCCTCAATCTTATATGCTTCAAGTGTCGCGGCAAAAGATCTCTTGCTAGTTTCAAAGGACGCAACCACGACACTCTTATGCTCAACTTTGTGACTTGTCTTCTCAACCTGGTATTCGCCGTATGGTTTCTCATATTTGTCCTTTTGGGCCAGGGAAGACTCCATAGCCTGAAAAAAAAAAAAGTATGCCAAAATTGTCGAAAATAATGTCCGTGGAAAATATTATAATTAAACACTCACCCTCAGTACATTGTGGAGGGTATAGTCCTCTGCGTCCTCCTCAGCAAGGTGGTTGACATCAGAAGCCTCCGTTGTGTCGTAAGGTGATTTGGGGTCAGGCTGCCTCAAGCTAGGTCACGGACGACCCTTAACAACTCTGCTCTGTGGAGTTGGCAGATTAGCATTGATGGCCATCATAGTTCGTGGAGGGGTACCAGTAGTTAACACGTGAATGGGGATGGCACCCCCATGGAATTCCCCTAAAGGGGACATCAAACCTGTCGCGATAAGTTATTCCCCTATATTATCATCCACGTGGGGATCAACTTGAGGCTCCACCGTAGCCTCACTAGCAGCAGCAGTGAGCTCATTCTTAGCAGGAGCAATTTCCTTCCCAATTTTAGGGGCCACCTCCTTGGGTGCCTCTTCCTTTTCTTTACCTTCTTTCTTGGGGATTGGTTAAGAGCCTGAGCTACTTCATCCATCCCATTACACTGGGCAACAATCAGCTCGCAGTCTATCTCCTCAACACCATCTAAAATTTGGGTGTGTGTGTGTGTGTGTGTGTGTGTGTGTGTGTGTGTGTGTGTGTGTGTGTTAGGCTCCAAGTGACAAATAGACTCCGTGGAAATATTTTAAAGGAAAAGAAATTACTTGCCGCAGTCATCCTGGGAATTTTATTTGATAGAAAATATCCCTTTTTTAAGTTCTTATTGGACGTAACAATCCATATAAATTTTTTGAACTTTTTCGTGTGTTATTGAGCTTCAGGCTGTCAAGAGTTGTAACAAAGTGTTGGTATGTGCCGCGAAAAATACAATAAAAAGAGGAAAACTGTAAGAAAATATAATGTAAGAAGACCGACTGTAACCAACGAATACCTTCCTTGGATGGACAACCCCACTTATGCGGCATCGTAAATCCCTTCTCTTGCTCACTTTCGTGAGGGAAAATCTCCCAACTATCCCCGAAATGAAGAAAAACTTACCCTTTCAGTTTTTGACAGTGGTAGGTATGACCTTATACAAATATATATCTCCACTCCGCATGGTGAAGTAGTAGTACGAAGGAAAGTCCACAGGGTTCTCTTTTGGATTATAGAACTGAAAGAACTCCGCATGCCTGATATCCTTCTCAAAATGTTTCTACCAGATGACTAAGGCACCATGGATTACCCTCTCGTCATTTGGGTCCAGTTGGGCTGGGGCCAAGTTCACGACACTTAAAATCCTCCTAACTAGAACTGGAACAGGTAGTCGCAGTCCCAAGAGAAATTCATGAAGGGGAAAATACCCCCTTATTAGGGATCACGAAACATGACCTCTGCTCCGTGGTGGGAAGAGTACAAATAATCCATTATAGGAACTCAAAAACTTCGGCCAAGCCAGTTAGCCATTTTTCAGTCATGATGCATTTATGTCTAAGTGTTGAGGAGGTTTCTTTATAGACTGACCGTAAATAGAATATTCAGAAGCAACGTTCCTAACCTCTGCAGCCATAACAGATGTACCAGTCCCAGTCGCAGTATCTACTTTCGCAGGAGGATTGTTACTAAGGTGAGTGTCCTCCTCCATTTTTTAGCAGTATCTTTTGGATCCCTTCAAATGAAAGAATCCACGGACTTAGACTCTATCGTCACACACTTGGGACAGTCCTTAAGTTTACAAGGCCCATTAGCCTTAAAAAAGTTTTATATGAAGTACTTGAGGATGAGGAACACTGAAGTGTCTCTTCCAGAAATCCTCTAGATATTCCCCTAGTGTTCTAGTGCGTAAGGTCGCTACGATACCTAAAAAAACATAATGAATCCGCAGTTAGGTATCGCAGCTACTATGATCAGAAAAGGGAAATCCTGGTAGATACCATGGTAGATATGAAAAATTATAACAGAAAAGAACAATCCAAATGTCAAAAAGAAGCTACAGATAAGTGGTACTCTAAATTGCCACAACTAGAGGGAATTAAGATCAATTAGTTCAAATGGACACAGAAAGCGTAGTTCAAGTCAAAGACCGCAGCCACCTAACCTAAGAGGCTGTAGCTAAAGGGAATCTTGGTCTATGAAGACTGCATCCAGCCAATTCAAAGCCAATGGTTACAGCCTGGTGGAATTTAGACAAGGTGTGAATAGGACCGCAGTAAGCTAAGTGTATATATACTACCTGTCCACGATATGAACATAAACAGGTAAAAATTGTGTTCCTAACGTCCAAAGATAAAAAAATTAAAACCCTAGGGTTTGGGCCAATAATACCAATAATATGTTCTTGGTGTTCTTGGCCAAAAACAAAATCCAAAATGTGTCTGTGTTATAATTCGACCTAGAAAAATCAAAAACCCTAATCTCTATAAAAATCCATCCTAAACCTAGAAAAACCAAGAATCTACTACCCAATATCAAATCCAATATCATTTCTAACCAGCAAATGAGCCCAAAAAATCGTAAACAAAAATTTGGGCCTTAATTTCTGACATATTTAAATAAAATAAAACATCCAAACAAAAAAAACCAAATGTAAACAGAAATTAAGGTTGCAATATGAAAAGAAAGTAGAAGAGAACCAACTTGGAAATTGGCGAGAAAAGAAGAAATTAGGAGTTGCTCCACCTTGCACAACCTTGAACCGCCACAAATCAACCACATAACTTCAATACAAAACATAAAGTGAAAAGGGCAGGGGTTTGCTCTCGATTCACTCTCAAGGATTTGGCTAAGGTAATGATGGCTTTGGCCTCATCCCATTTATATAAGAGGGCACTAAAAGGCGAAACGTCGTAGACTCACCTCTCGCTGCCATCTTTTCGCGAATTATTACAAGCGAATTGCAACAAGAATAATAATGACGCGACCAAGGTCATAAAACACAGCCACAACGTCAACTCGACACCTCTTAGCACTAAGGCTTGGGGGCTTATTGATATGCCTGAATTGGCACTAGTCGCAGACTATAAGTAAAAGACCACTGCTTGGGAAATAGTCATACATGTCACTTGATAGTTTCCCTTCTAGAAAGATTCCACGATCGTACAACTTATCTATATGCCACATGCTCCGTGCATGTGACACCTCCTTTTTACCTCTATAAATAGAAGTGATCACCTCATAAATAGGGGACGAATCTATTGGCGAAGCCCTGCCAAATTCTTTACCCTACCTCTCTCTACAAGCTACTACACTTGAGGGCTTACCCAGTCGTAGCCATACAGAGCTATCCTCTATAGGCCGCCTTTCTAGGCAGCCGAACCTTGCCATATTCATGTATTATCCTCTCTTACCTCTCTTGTATGCCTCTAATGGCACCACAATCTTGTACTATAGAACACGTATAATGAGAGTAGAGGAACAAAGTGGATGTAAGCTCATTTTTATAGCCGAACGACTCTATATATTATGCATTTCTCTTATTACTTGCTTTACGAATATTTTGATACTTGATATGATGGTTGATAATGTCATATGTACAATTTCTCACATCATCAGAAAGTGTGATACGACGCAAATATTGCGTATTTCACCCGTTAACCTACGCCTTATTAGCCCCCTTGGGTATCTTAATCCCTATACTTATGCTCGTTAACCAGACAACCTCGGATTTCTATGTTAACATGTTTTGCAGGGGTTAATTGAGCTTTTGTAGGTGTTTCGATGCTTAGTATGAAGTTCGGACGCTTTCCGAAAATGTTTCGTTGACTTTTGTAGCTTCGGGGGCATTTTAGTAATTTCAGTATTCGGGTTTGAATCCCGAGCTCTTCACGGAAGTTGAAGCCCTCTGATTTCTCTTCGCGTGGCCGCCAACGGTGCATTATTCTGAGTTGTATCGAAAGAGTTATGGCATTTTTAGGATGGTTTTTACTTCAAATTCACACTCAAGGTCACATTCAAGGGCATTTTAGTCATTTCATATTTTAGTTTTTTGGCCCAATGTCTTCTTGGATGTTGTAGTCCTCTGAGTTATCTTCGCGTAGCCTCTGACCGTGCCTAATTCCGAGCTATAACGAAGAAATGGCGACATTTTCCGTAAAACAAGGCAAAGCTGCAGAATTGCAGACCTGTAGGGGCGAATCGATTCGGCCCTACAGAAAGTTCGCAAATTGCTATTTTTAAGTGGATTTTGGTGGGGTATTTTTGGGTAAAAGAATTGTATAAAGGGGGAGATCTTTTTTTAGACATGATATAATTCATTTTAGGTTAGTTTTTAGGGTTTTGGGTATGGAGAGCTCATTTCTTCCTTTTCTTTGGGTGTTCCCCATTAATGGGTTGTAAGTGCACTATTCATTACCCCTACCATTAATATAGTTGTATTTCTTGATTTCTTGCTTTGATAACTAGTTTCCTTGCTTTCAAATTAGTTTATTGTTGTTATTTATTGCTTTAATTAGTTTAGTTGTTGTTTAAAGTAGTTTAATCCATGTTTTGTCCGTAGGTAACGGGTTGGGATTGCGTTTTCGCCATTAATGGGCGTTGAGCTCCGGAAGTTAGGTTTTGTGTAAAATTGTGTTTAATTGAAACCTCGCGAATTAAAGTCGGATTATTATGCGTTTAACTTTCTTTGTCACGCAACGTTAGTGTTTATAGCGATAATCCGAATTTAATCCGTGTGTGACCATTTTTTATTAAATGTTTAATCTCGCAACTTTGGGTTAAATTCCATATTGTGTGATGTTTATGCTTAATTGAAAATGCTCGATTAAATATTTTCGAACCGAAATTCTAATCATTAGTTGTTTACCCATGGTGGGGATGCGATCCCGACTCTCGTTTTATTAATTCTAGTATAGTGTTAACTTATTCCTTTTTCTCTTTTGTCACCATTCCCAACCATCACCTTTTCATTTATTTATTTTACACTTTTATTCTTGAAGTTTTAAAACAATTAACATCTAAAATTTAATCACTCCCTGTGGATTTCTTACGATACCCGACTTACCGTTGTGCTTGCTTGTCAAGTGTAGTAGTAGCTTAGGTTTTTGTATCGCGGCGGCGAAATACACAACGATTGTGTCCTCACACGAACACACTTTTTTCGCCCGGTCACAAAATGGCGCCGTTGCCGGGGAGTGTGTTTTAGATAGTAATTGTTTTATTATTTCTTAGTATTTTTCCTTTTGTATTTGTATTCTTTATTTTAACCTTTTTTGCAGGATAGCATATTTGAGCGCTAAGAAACTTTGATTCGCGGTTGCTCACTTTTTAGCTCGGATTCTCCATCTACAAACAACGAGGTAATCATGTCCTACTATTATAGTTATAGCGGTCATTCTAATGATTCTTACTTTGGGGATAGTTTTCCATTTTCAAGATTTTCTTGAAAATGAAAGACTTGAAAACATTTATCGGAATGAAAATCGTTATTGGGAGCTTGAGTTGGATTCATTATTCGAATCCAATGACGATTCTTATTTCATTACTTTCAAAGACGAGTTTCAACCAAATGAGGAGTCCGAGGCTCTTGAGCCGAGGAAGCCTACTTTGGAAGAAACTTTGCTTCTTTACTCCCAAGGTTTGGAAAGCCTAAATGATGCTGGAATGAGACTTGGTGCACTTTGCGATGAGATGAATTCTTATGCACAAAACAACGAGGAGGTGGAAACTTGTGTTTCACCTCAATTTTTCAAAGAATTTCTCATCGAGTGTGAATCTTTCTCCCCCGAAATTCAATCTCCTTCCGACGATGAGTCGATTGAGATTGAATTTGTTTCATCACCATATTCGTTTTCCGTGATCGAACCATTAGAATTACCGGTTGATTCCTGTGAGTCGGTAGAAACTTTTAAAACTTCTACACTTTTTGCCGATGAGGACTCTTTACCGGATTTGTTTTCGATGGATGTTATCCTCATGTGTGCACCATCTCCCATTCCATTTGAAAAACCTTTGGGAGATGAATCGATTTTTCTTGGACCTCTAGTGTTCTTGTCCCCCTTGTTATCCAAATCCCCCATCGTCCCTCAAAAATGTCAAATTGGCGATGGTTCACTTTTTTCACCACCCGCATGCCTTCCGTTGTTCAAACGGAATTCATATCTTTCGGGAGGCATGTTCACTTTGGAGGGTCCACCGTTGATCTTTCAAAGTCAAATCCATTTTTGGGTGGACCCTCAACTATTTAGACTTCTAGTGTATAGTTAGTGTGAAGCCTAAATAGTAGGTTGTAAATAGTTAGCTTTTTAATTTTCTTTCTTTCCTATTTTTCTTTCCTATTTTTCTTTCCTTTTAATTTAGTCTAGTGTAATTAGTTAACTTTTTGTTATTTGTTTTTGCTATGCTCGGTACTAACTTGTTTTGTAGATTCCTTTGGACTCGTGCTTATGGAGATCGCTCCAATTTTGGGTAATATCGTTCTTTTCCTCTCTTTATGTTGTGTTCTTAATGCGCATTGAGGACAATGCAACATTTAAGTTAGGGGGTGTAGGATATTCTATCCATTTCTTGTATAGTCCATGGATTTGCTCACATTTAGTTACTAAGTATGCCTTTTTGTGAAAAATTTAAAAAATTTCAAAAATATTTTCTTTCTTTTTTCTCCTTTGTTGGGCATTTTGCATTGTTTCCGATGATAAATTTTAATAATTGCCCGATCCAATAGATAACTCAATGATGCATGTTCTCGATTTTGGAAGTTATTAGACTTTAGTCCTCAAATCATTGATATTGTGAATAACTTCATGAATTAAACTTTATCCCATGAGCATATGCACTTTCCTGGTTATATTGATTTGGTTTAAGATATTTATAACTCGGTAATCTTTTGTTGCATTGTATATACTTACACCGAGTAAGCTTCGTACCTTTCGTCGTTTGTGAGTGTTATACACTATTCTTTTCTCATTGAAAACGTTGAATTCGTTGGTAATCTCACTAATTTTTTGATTTGACCGTTCATTAATTGAGTTCATACTTGAAATGTGTTACTTGATCATGATTTTCATATATTGTTTTGACTCGAGAATTGCGTAAACTTTTTGAAATGATCATAGGTCATTTTTGTTATATCACCCATATTAGCCTTGACCTCACCATATATGTTTCCCTAGTCAACCCCTTTGAGCCTAAATACTAGTCTTTCGTTTCATTACCCAAAATCCCATAACCAACTCCAAATTGGAGTTTTAAGCCATACATACACCTTACATACCTTTGTTTGGAATGTTACTTGGGATTGAATGTTGTTGTTGTATTGCGGTTGCAATTTTAGGCATATGAGAGTTTGATAAGCAAAGAAAAGAAAGTAGTGAAAAAAGTGAAGAAAAAGAGAAAGCAAAAAGCAATAGAAAACAAAAGAGAAAAATGAGAAAAAGAAGAAAAGAAAAGAAAGAGAAAGTTGTATATGTTGTGTATAGTGTTCAATAAGCTTTGATTACTCTCCCCGATGATATATCTAATGCCGTTTTGGAACTTGTTTTCCAATTTTTGATATTGCCCACATTTTTCCATTATCCCGAGTTTTCATCCCGAACACTTTGAATCCGTACATACATTCCTTCATTTCGTACCCTAGCCTATCCTACATTACAACCCTATTACAAGTCCTATGTGATCTTAGGTTGATGTAATTCAAAAGTTTAAATAGTTTTGATAATCTGTGAAAATGCATTTCGCCTCTTTTAGTGAGTGGTATCTTTCATTGAGATTGCAAGTTTTTCATTTCCTATATAGCGTTCTTCATTTGTGACATGCGTGCGGCCTAGTTTCCATTTACATTTACTCTTTATGCCCGCATGTCCCGTGTATTACCTCCCTTTTCATAGTGAATTCATTTGTTGAGCGTAATGCCCGTGAGGATTGAATGTTTGCTTGCTTTATGTTTATCCGATTTATTTAAGTTTTTACCAAATCAAACTATGCATGTGCTCTTCCCCCTCCCACTTTTAAAGTTTCAATTCTATGAGGTGCATTCAACCTGTTAATAACAACAGGCTTTAGCTTGAATTCGTTCAATATGCTAATAACATGTTTGAAATCTTTTTCGTTGTTGTTGAGTTTGTCGCATGCTGGGTTGGGCATATTTTGAGGAAACCATGTGATGTTTGTGGGTATCATCCCTGAAAACCCTCACGAGACGACACTCGTCCACTAGGGTAACCTAGGGGTTTAACGGCTTATTGCATATGCTAAATGCAATCGTTCGCCCGCGAAAGTGGCCTTATCTTTTTATTACTTTTTTTATCCCATTTTGTACTTGTATCCTGCTTTTGATTTTCTTATAGCTCTTGTTGTTTCCTATTTCATTGCAAGGGACTGGCAATGTGTAAGTTAGGGGGTGTGATACGACGCAAATATTGCGTATTTCACCCGTTAACCTACGCCTTATTAGCCCCCTTGGGTATCTTAATCCCTATACTTATGCTCGTTAACCAGACAACCTCGGATTTCTATGTTAACATGTTTTGCAGGGGTTAATTGAGCTTTTGTAGGTGTTTCGATGCTTAGTATGAAGTTCGGACGCTTTCCGGAAATGTTTCGTTGACTTTTGCAGCTTCGGGGGCATTTTAGTAATTTCAGTATTCGGGTTTGAATCCCGAGCTCTTCACGGAAGTTGAAGCCCTCTGATTTCTCTTCGCGTGGCCGCCGACGGTGCATGATTCTGAGTTGTATCGAAAGAGTTATGGCATTTTTAGGATGGTTTTTACTTCAAATTCACACTCAAGGTCACATTCAAGGGCATTTTAGTCATTTCATATTTTGGTGTTTTGGCCCAATGTCTCCTTGGATGTTGTAGTCCTCTGAGTTATCTTCGCGTAGCCTCTGACCGTGCCTAATTCCGAGCTATAACGAAGAAATGGCGGTATTTTCCGTAAAACAAGGCAAAGCTGCAGAATTGCAGACCTGTAGGGGCGAATCGATTCGGCCCAAAGCCAAATCGATTCGGCCCTACAGAAAGTCCGCAAATTGCTATTTTTAAGTGGATTTTGGTGGGGTATTTTTGGGTAAAAGAATTGTATAAAGGGGGAGATCTTTTTTTAGACATGATATAATTTATTTTAGGTTAGTTTTTAGGGTTTTGGGTCTGGAGAGCTCATTTCTTCCTTTTCTTTGGGTGTTCCCCATTAATGGGTTGTAAGTGCACTATTCATTACCCCTACCATTAATATAGTTGTATTTCTTGATTTCTTGCTTTGATAACTAGTTTCCTTGCTTTCAAATTAGTTTATTGTTGTTATTTATTGCTTTAATTAGTTTAGTTGTTGTTTAAAGTAGTTTAATCCATGTTTTGTCCGTAGGTAACGGGTTGGGATTGCGTTTTCGCCATTAATGGGCGTTGAGCTCCGGAAGTTAGGTTTTGTGTAAAATTGTGTTTAATTGAAACCTCGCGTATTAAAGTCGGATTATTATGCGTTTAACTTTCTTTGTCACGCAACGTTAGTGTGAAAACGTGTGTGTGATACCGATTAAAAAATAACTCGCAAGTTTCCAAGTAACTCTTATTTAATTAGAGTCTACTTTTAAATCAAATAAATTCAGCCCCTAAACATCCATCTACGGTGCGTGTGTCAACCCATAAACAAATAAAGTATGCGAAATAAGTTTAAGGAAAAATTCCCGGAGGGCAAAACCTTTTATTTCACTATAATAAGTAAATCGCAACTTACACGGATTACAATGAAATACAGTGACACACGAATACCCGCAGGCGTCGGTCAGTGTCGTCAACAATGAATCCACACGCAGCGAACCCACATGAACCTCAGTCCAATCAACAAAGGAAGAACCGCAGCACTCCTCAATGACACGCAGCCATAAAACTTTGTAGAGACTCCCTCAGCAATGACACGCAGCCCTCGGTTGCAAAGATCTCTCCACAAAGGTTTGAACAAACTAAAAAGTTGTGTTCTTGGGTTACCAAAAAGATTCACAAAGGTTTGGCAATTGTGTGAATCAAAACATGAGTCTTGGGACTCAAAAAATATGAAGACTAGAGGTATTTGGACTCTAAAAAACGTCTTCCAAAGTCTTGCAAAACAACTCCCCCGAAGTTGGTATTTATAGGAAAAAATATGAAGAGTCCCACTTTCTTAAAACTCTAAAATTCTATCCAGCGTACAAAAAAAACAGCATTCTTTAAGGAATTTTCTCTATCTTCAAAAGGTCATAACTCCTTCACCGTAGCTCGGATTGAGGTGCCGTTTTTTCCAGTATCTTCGTTGCGGCGAGCTATTCAACTTTCCAGTTGACCAGACCTTCGAAATATGGATGTAAAATTTCGAAAATGCCCTTGAACACTCCTATCGTGCATTTTTTCACTGTTTTGACTTCCCTTGCGTACCACTTGCATTAAGTCCCTAAAATCGTGGACCGTGAAGTCGTTGAGGCAGATGTGGGACATATTAATGGAGATGTTGAATGCTTGATTCCCGAAATTCGGATTGAGTCCGTCGAGTGACATCTTGAGGTGACGTGCCAAATGTAGCGGCGTACGACATACACAAATGAAACTTGTTGGACATGAGAAAAATGTCCTTACAAATCTCCCCGTATGTCTATGCCGGTACATACATAAAAAATCCGAATTATCAAATACGAAATTGCCTATACAAATCTACCCTCCCATGAACCCAAAACTGGAAAAGGTACAAATGAATAGTCTTCATCGTTTGTTCTTCAAATCTTCAGGAATCTCAAATCTTTTCTCATCAGGGTGTGCAATTCAGAGATCATCAATGTAGTACCTACACACATGAGATAAAGAAAAAAATACCAAGTGACGTATCGAGTTTGAAATAAGATAAACATAGATACCAATATATGATAAGCATAAGTCAAATCTCAAAACTCCCCCAAAATTCAAACTCCCCCATAAAATGATAATTCTTTCTCCCCATTTTTATGATGTCCCCAAATAGACAAATAAGAAGAATGAATCAAAAAAGCAAAATCGGGGTGTCACGGTATACAAATCAAGGCATCAATCAAATGACAAACGTGCTCTTGCAAGGAGATGCTAAAAAAATCTTCGCAAACTATTTTTGATTTTTCAAAATTTTCATACAAAAAAAAAAATAGATACCATTTGAAAAAAAATGCTACAAAAATCACACCATGGATTTAGACTCAAACAACCAAGTCATGGAAATGGAATGAATGGGTGTGAACACATTCGATAGGTAAATCAACTCAATCAATCATATGTGCACGATCCATATGTGTACCCCTAACGAATGAGCATCAAAAGTATCCTTAGGTGTAAAAATTTGATGAATTTAGATGACATCGACTTATACAAATCAACAAATCAAAGTCAAATGATTTTCACACCAATAACGTCCAAAACTATGTAGCGCATTTTTAATAATTTCAAGAACGTGCAAACCCGTTTTAATTCTCCAACCAAACTCCCTCATATATATTTTCTTTTTAGAGGTAATCTAAATTCTCAAACATTGGAGAATTGGTGCAAAAACCTAAATGGCCCCTTTTTGGCATGAATATTTTTTTTATTGTCTTTCGATTTTTTCGGGCTCTTTTAACCTCTTTGGACCTCGGATAATAAAATTCCTCCATTTTTTAGGTCCAATTTAACGGTGGCTTAGTATTCGCAAAGGCTAGATGATTACCTTTCGCAGCCCCTCCCCGTTATCAAACAAAGCACACAAACTCACAAAACGGTTTTTATATGCGCAATTTCCTTATCAAAATTTATCGCGCTTGGTTCGTTTTTTAGGACAGGATTGAAGTGAAAACACCCAACCAACATGTGATAAGACAAGCACAATAATCATACAAATTCGTGCATGTGTGCAATAAAGGAAACATGAGTCAAACATGTAGGAAGTAACACTTAATTACATCTTAATGACTCCAAACATTATAAAGCACATGGATGAATTGACCTATTGTCTCAAAACACTATCAAATAGTCACATGAAAATGGAATGATGTTGTGACTTGGTCATCCAAAGTGTTCATCCATAAACGGTGCAACAACAAAAAATATTTTTGCATTTTTCAAAATTTTTGTCAACATAAAATCTTTTTGTATTTTTCAAAATTTTTCAAAACCAAAATATATACAAAAAAGATACATACTAGCAATAGGCAAACAATGACATCATGAAAATCACCCTATGCTAGTAAACAAGTCAAACCTCAATCATTAGGTGCGGAGGGGTTTTCCAAAGGTGGTGACAACTTATGAAAAACCTCCATCAATTCTTGTGAAGTTTTGACTAAAAACTTAACTTGCTCACCTAAATGTGCAAACTCTCTCATGTAGTCTCCGGGAGCATGTAAAGTATCATGTGTGGGTGCATGTGTGCCAGAAACACGTCTAGAAGCAAAACGTGACACATACCCCAACTTGAAGCAAAATTCCCTAAGGTGACCTCTCCTCTTGCAATGTGAGCAAACATAAATAGGCCTAGGAACACCTCTCTCAAAAACTCTAGATCGCACTTTCCTAAAAGGAATGGGACGCCTAGGTGGGTTAGGGTGAGACACATGTGAAACTGTCACTAAAGTGGGAACCGGCTCGGGTGCTAATTGGGAAGAAGAAGCACCGTCATGACTTATTCCTAACTTCTCACCTTTACCCTTAAGAACCACCTTTTCAACCTTCTTAGGTGCGTTCTCAAACTTGACTTTGACCACCCTGGCACGTTCGAGATCAATCTCGAGTTGGGATACACGTGTCGTCAGACTAGACAACGTGTCGGCCAAATCACACTTCTCCTTTCTCAAAACCTCCTTCTCTTTCTCCAAATCTAAAACCCGACGACCTAAATCCCTATTATACTTCTTTGTTTTCAAGGTCTCGGTGTACAAATCTCTAAAAGCTTTTTGGAGCTCACTTTCATCTCCACTTTCACTCTCACTATCTCCCTCACTTGAAGCGCTCAAACCATCACTATCACATTCGTGTGCACTATTGTGGGACAAGGTGGGTGTGCTTACACGACTAGAAAAAGCTACAAACTTCTCACCACTAGTCTCATCACCCTCACCTTCACTACTATCACTAAGTGTGGCGGGCATAGCTACTTTATTTCCTTTCTTTCTAAGCCACGTAGGACACTCAAACGACTTATGTCCCTTACCCCCACATTCAAAACAAGTGACGTTCTCAAAATCTTCCTCACACTCCTCATCGGATTTATTTTCTTTTTCCCTCTCACCACTTTCTTTGGCCTTTCCTTTCTTTTTATTTTTCTCAAAAAAATTCTTTTTATTGGAAGAATTATTTTTGTTCATGTTGAGAAATTTTTTAAAATTTTTCGCAAACAAGGCCATTTCATTAAAATCAAAATCTCCCTCAGAATCGGACTCACAAACTGTTTCTTTCTTTTTCTTAAAATGAGTCTTTAAAACAATGCCTTTATCCTTAGCCTTAATGGTTTTGGGAAACATGTCAATCTCATAGGTTTGAAGATCTCCTACAAGTTCTTCCAACTTAAGTGATTTCAAATTTCCCAAAGAGTTTAAAACAGTGACTTTAGGAATAAAGCGTTTTGGGAGAGATCTCAAAATCTTTTTAACGACACGCGTGTTATCAATCACTTCACCCAAATTAAAACATGTGTTAACAATGTCTGATAATCGTGCATAAAAATCATCAAAGCATTCGGACTCAAGACATGGTGATAGTCTCAAATTGGGCGGCCAAATTTTGTAATTTTGACTCTTTAACCGCGTTCGTACCCTCATGTGTCAATTTCAAAACATCCCAAGCCTCTTTAGACGTGGTGCACGTCATAATTCGGCAAAACTCATCAGGAGAGACAGCTCCAGAAATAGCACTCAGACCACGGGAATTAAAATTGGACAATTTATAATCATCTTCAGTCCAGGCTGACACGGGTTTTAAAGTGGTGATGTTATTAACAGTGACCGTGGGAGGAGTCCAACCATTTTCGTAAAGCAACCAAACACGCTCGTCAATAGATTTTAAAATCGATTTCATACGAGCTTTCCAGTAGGCATAATTAGACCCGTCAAAAATAGGCATCTGATTATATAAGTGCTCCATAGGAAAAATTGCGATTTTTCACAAAACTGATTTTAAAAAAAAATCAATATCACACGATTTTGCGAAAAATAGGAATACGCAATAAATTAGCGCAACCAGCTCTGATACCAATTTGAAAACGAGTGTGTGATACCGATTAAAAAATAACTCGCAAGTTTCCAAGTAACTCTTATTTAATTAGAGTCTACTTTTAAATCAAATAAATTCAGCCCCTAAACATCCATCTACGGTGCGTGTGTCAACCCATAAACAAATAAAGTATGCGAAATAAGTTTAAGGAAAAATCCCCACAGGGCAAAACCTTTTATTTCACTATAATAAGTAAATCGCAACTTACACGGATTACAATGAAATACAGTGACACACGAATACCCGCAGGCGTCGGTCGGTGTCGTCAACAATGAATCCACACGCAGCGAACCCACATGAACCTCAGTCCAATCAACAAAGGAAGAACCGCAGCACTCCTCAATGACACGCAGCCATAAAACTTTGTAGAGACTCCCTCAGCAATGACACGCATCCCTCGGTTGCAAAGATCTCTCCACAAAGGTTTGAACAAACTAAAAAGTTGTGTTCTTGGGTTACCAAAAAGATTCACAAAGGTTTGACAATTGTGTGAATCAAAACATGAGTCTTGGGACTCAAAAAATATGAAGACTAGAGGTATTTGGACTCTAAAAAACGTCTTCCAAAGTCTTGCAAAACAACTCCCCCGAAGTTGGTATTTATAGGAAAAAATATGAAGAGTCCCACTTTCTTAAAACTCTAAAATTCTATCCAGCGTACAAAAAAAACAGCATTCTTTAAGGAATTTTCTCTATCTTCAAAAGGTCATAACTCCTTCACCGTAGCTCGGATTGAGGTGCCGTTTTTTCCAGTATCTTCGTTGCGGCGAGATCTTCAACTTTCCAGTTGACCAGACCTTCGAAATATGGATGTAAAATTTCGAAAATGCCCTTGAACAATCCTATCGTGCATTTTTTCACTGTTTTGACTTCCCTTGCGTACCACTTGCATTAAGTCCCTAAAATCGTGGACCGTGAAGTCGTTGAGGCAGATGTGGGACATATTAATGGAGATGTTGAATGCTTGATTCCCAAAATTCGGATTGAGGCCGTCGAGTGACATCTTGAGGTGACGTGCCAAATGTAGCGGCGTACGACATACACAAATGAAACTTGTTGGACATGAGAAAAATGTCCTTACAATTTATAGCGATAATCCGAATTTAATCCGTGTGTGACCATTTTTTATTAAATGTTTAATCTCGCAACTTTGGGTTAAATTCCTTATTGTGTGATGTTTATGCTTAATTGAAAATGCTCGATTAAATGTTTTCGAACCGAAATTCTAATCATTAGTTGTTTGCCCATGGTGGGGATGCGATCCCGACTCTCGTTTTATTAATTCTAGTATAATGTTAACTTATTCCTTTTTCTCTTTTGTCACCATTCCCAACCATCACCTTTTCATTTATTTATTTTACACTTTTATTCTTGAAGTTTTAAAACAATTAACATCTAAAATTTAATCACTCCCTGTGGATTTCTTACGATACCCGACTTACCGTTGTGCTTGCTTGTCAAGTGTTGTAGTAGCTTAGGTTTTTGTATCGCGGCGGCGAAACACACAACGATTGTGTCCTCACACGAACACACTTTTTCCGCCCGGTCAAAGTGAAACTACAAAATCAGCAAAGGAAAAGAAAAAGCTAGTCACACAAAAATATTTTGAGTGTGTGTGTGTGTGTGTGTGTGTGTGTGTGTGTGTGTGTTTTAACCCATCCCCTGATTTCCCTGAGGAAATTTTGGTCCATCATACACAACACCCTCAGGTTGACGAGAAAAAGTTCCAATCATTTATAATCAAGCCATGATCCCAATAATACTTATTGGAATCAGGTAAATTCAATATTAATGTCCTATTTGACTGCCTTGTCTTCATATAATAAATGTTTCTCATTATTGGTGCCCTAATAATAGTAACAGTACATTAACTCTGTAATTCTAATTTGAGGCTCATACTGCTCATTAATGCGGTGGGCCCCATTAATGATTCTCCATGTGTTTGGGACAACTTAAACAGGAAACACATCAAAGTATTGATAAAATTCTAAAAATAAACGATTGGGGGGAAAGTGACCCCACACTGAGCAATTAATATAAAAGGTGGCCAATAAGCCTCAACCAGAGCACAAAGGTCACTGGCCTTATTTAGCAGTTTGTTTTTTACCCACGTAGGGATTCTGCACGTAACCCTAAAAACTTCTAATGAACTCTTATCAACAATGTAAACCATATTTCAGTAAGAATAGGAAAGAATTACAAAGGAATTAGGAGAAAAAAGAAGGATGCTTACAACGAAAAAGAAGAACACAACTCTCACAAATGGCGAAAGAACTTGGAGATAAAGGAAAAGATTTTTTTAAATGAAAGATGAAATGAACGAAGGGGGAAATGATGATTTATAAGCCCAAATGACACCTACACGATTTTCCAAAATTGATGATGATTAAGAGTATTTATCACTTTATTTTGATGGTGGTTTGTAGCCCAACATGCTTTATGAACACCGTACCCCTGAAGCCCTTAACTTTGCAAAAAGTTAACTCTATTTACAAAACTATCGCTACAGTGGAAGGTTAAAATGAGCTAAAATATACCAACTACCAGAGATCGCCTGCTGATAAAGTATTTATACCAACCAAAGCATAAAGGCTCGTGACTAGGTTTCTACGAAGTCGATCAACTCTTATCAGTTAACAGTCCATCCATTCATTCCACATGCCCCTCCATTATGAGGATCTTATGCTCTGGACAAGCTATTTTTCGTTCCACTCATAAATGAAGTCTTGGGGGATTTTTGTTACACCATAAATATGAAACGTGATTTGGATCAATGTTATTTTGACACCTGTCATCAGAAGAAGACCATCTCACCACTTGAATGTAGTCGACTCAATATTATTATTGGTCGATTGAATGGCCGACTAAAGTGACTTAATGTTATTAATTGTCAAACACGCATGTGGGTCATATGTGGGGATATGTACAATTCTCAATACCCACAGGTGGACTAGTCCTTTCAGTTGGTTATAAATGACTTATCATTAGTTGTCTCCTGAAATGTAGAAATGTGTAACTGGCTGATTTATAAAGGCACTCCACCTTTTTATTTTCTCTCTATATATAAATAGTTTCAATAGCACACAATAAAGGTATCTGAGAAAGGTTCAACCTAACGGCTATACACATAAGCCTTGAAAGATTATTGAGAGCTTATATCCCTCTTTTATGGTTAATATAAACAGAATTGCACCTATGGACATAGGTACCTCATTAGGCTGAACCACATTAATATGTTGTTTCATTCTCTGTCTATCATCTCTCTCAAATCTAAGACGTTAATCTCTTTATTTGTTATAAGTTATTATTGGTATTAATCAGTTAAGACCTATAAAATCCATATATTATTTTTAGATGATAACAGTAACCCCCTTACCGTCGGTAATATTGCATGTCATCCCTAACTCGTTCTCATTTTTCTCTAACCCCATCCATGAGTTAAAACATTATTTAATTTATTTTGTAAAAAAAGTTCCAATTTACAAATCTTTTAGTGAAGTGATATATCCCAATTTTAGAAACATATATTGATTGAATTCAATACGTAGAAAATAAGATTAAAGATTTACCACGGTGATGTGACAAAGAAAATATGGTTGAGCAAGTGGTTATCCGATAAAGACGATGGAGGAGAAGTTAATTACAACTAATCGAGACTACTTTCGCAATGTGTGAGATTCCATTGTAAGAGGGCTTGAAGAGATTAAAAGGTTTGATAAATATGAGGGTTTGAGAGTATTGTATGTGGAGGAGTGTGAGAGTCAGAAGGAGAAGAAGTGGGAGGTGGGTAGAAAAATACTTTAAGAAGAGATTAATTGAAGGCAAAAGTCGTGGGAGTTATGGTTGAAAGAGGGGACGAAACACCAACTTTTTTCACATAGTGGCAAATTATCATCGCATGTTGAATCATATAGGGAAAATAATGGTTGGAGGGGAAGAGTAATTATAAGAGGGTGCTATTAAAGGGATATAAGATGGCTTTATAAAGGCTTATATACAAAGGAAGAATGGTGACATGTCTTAGATGGTTTCGATTTTGCTAGCATCTTATGAGAGGATTGAGTCAGGTTTAAACAGTCGTTCATGATAGAGTAGGAGGTAGCTCATGACTTGATGGGCATGAGGGCAGACAAGGCTCCAGAGTTAGATGGATTTTCTATGGCCTTTTTCCAGCCTTCTTACGGGTGTTCAGAGATTATATTATGCTTTTTTCCATTGAGTTTCATGATAGATGCCAATTTAGAGGAGTCTTATTGTGACTTTATCACTTTCGTTCCTCCTCGACGTTTCATTTTTTATTTATTTTTCGTAAACTCCATTTATAAAGTTTTCCTCCCCCTTAGGCACGTGATTTAATAACTCTTATCTACTTATTCAAAAATTTATCCCCTGTTTGTATAAGAAGCATACAACCATGGGAGGGGAGAAAGAGTGTGAGGTAAAAGGATATATATATATATATATATATATATATATATATATATATATATATATATATATATATATATGACAATGAGGAGGAGGTGTACAACGACAATGATGATAGTTGGGTGCATTGGTATACCCGAATGACATCACTCTGACCTCATAAAATCCATATCTAAATAGAAACATTATCACGTGTACGTCCTCTTCCAGGTCCCTCAACTAATAATACCCATATTGTAAAGCAATCTTTTAAACATCGGTTGCCCCTTTAAAATGGTCAGATAAGTTGTGCATCTGAGGCAACAAATATTTATTCAAGATACTCACCTTATTCAACTCCCGATGATCAGTGTATATTCAAAGTGACCCATCATTCTTCTCTACAAATTATATCGAAGCTCCCCCACGGTGACATACTCCGTCGTATAAATCCCTCACACAATAATTATTGGATTTACTTCTTCATCACGCCCATCTTCAATGGGGTCATACGATAAGGAGCTCTTATAACCACCTAAGTTCGTGGGGCTAGATAGTCACAAAGCCAATCTTTTGGCTTAGCAGCAAACCTTAAATCTCTTCAAACACGTATATATGGTTGAGTGAAATTACAACCTCCACATTACTCTACTCAATGAACTATATGTGAGTAGAGTCCCCTCGCTCGGGTATAGGCATCGTTACAATGTACATCTCTTAGCACGGTGTAGAAAAATCTACTGAGCTGTCAACTTTATTCCTATACATAATTAGCCAAATCATTCCTAAAATCATGCCATAAGCATGGGCTTCCATCCCTTGAATGTTGGGTATGATTATCAACCAAATAGTGTCCATGCCTACCCCCCCCCCCACCCCCACCCACACATATTTCATATATAAAAGTTCTAGCACCCAATAGTAATGCTTCTAATAAATTCTCGGCTCACAGTTTTGGGTTTATACCAATTACCATTATAAAATTGTGTGGTGCAAATGAGTGGCAGAACTTATGTTAAATACTACTCTAATAAGTCTATCGTACATGAAATTGTATTGTTCACTGTATAAAATTATTAAGGACCTTCATGGGGAATCATTTGATAAACCCATCCGTATTGAAATCATGGTTATTCCACTTGTATTATTGGTGATGTTAGTGTTTAATATATAGGCACTCTCGTACAAGTAGCCATTATTGTTTCTTGGGTTATTAGCCTTGTTGGTCACATAATGGCTTAAGGCACTTGACATACAGGTTCCCTAACTATCGACAATTGAAGCATGCCCTTTCTAATTCCTAAAAGAGACATCTAACCTGATGTCAATATGTTGTCTTTATTATTATTATTGGTTCTACCCGACCAATGAGGTTTGGGCATCATGTTGTCAATTTTGTCTATAGTCCTGCTTCAATCTAAACTTCTCTCATATCAACTGGCCTTATTGGCCACTCTACCCCTTCCCAACGGAACTGTCACCCTTTACCTTACTCCCACACTGATGGTTAAACTTCTCCAACTTCTATTTATGATTTCTCGTGTTTTGACAATGTAGTAATGTTGCATCCACATCATATGCATGTATCATATAAGAAGGTTTGCCCATGACAACCTGACGAAAAGGGCCAATTCCCCCCCTCCCAAAGCATCCATTTATTTGCCTTCTTCACCTTATTCAGTGCAACCAATGATAAACTAGTGAACTCATACTCATACTTTGCGACTATATGGATTCCTTGCTCCTGTGTTAGGAACTACCACTTCTTACCAGCCTAAATTGCATATGGAAAATGATTGTTTAGAATCTCTTTGCTAACTCAACATAAGTCACCTTTATTTTATTTACAGTTATGGTCACACTCTCCTACCACTATAATTTAACTTTATTCAATTTGGAAGCTGTTAGCATTTAATTATGCACCTCCATGCAGTCCATCGACCTCATTTATCTTTTAATTTCCCCCATCCACTAATGGATTATCTTAATGTTAGCAAACACTGCAAAATTTGGAATATTACCCTTGCCAAAGGTTCCTCAACCTTTTCCCATGCAAAGACAAATGCTTTTGGTTATTGTGGTATCGATGTTAGCGATCGAGGCATATGTTGTAATGCTACCCCCACTCCTACGATAATCGATTTGCTGATAATGGCAGCAATGTAGGATTCCTCTATGTGGCATTTTCTTATTTTCCATGTCTTACCCCTCTATTGTTACTTTTCGTCGGATTCCTATCAATGCCTCCTCGTTTCGTCCTCACCATATGAAAATATAAGAAAGAAGCATACGTCAAGCCCCGATATCAAATAGTATAAAACAACACATGTATAAAATAAGACTCCCTGAAAAACGAGATAAGGACCATGCTTTAATACCAACTATGACAACTCATATGTATAATATTTAAGGTGGTGAATCTTAAATATAAAAAATATAAGAGCCAACCAAATTTATACAATTTCAAACATGTAACATATTTAAACTAAGACAATAACTCTAGCCCACAATATAACTAAGTTAGACCAAAGTATTAAATCCAAACCAAAAACTAATATACCGCAACTCTGGAATCTTAATATATACTGGAACCATACCTTAATAGTACTCAACAAAAATCTCAATGACCACTAGTAGTGAAAAGAAAATAACATAAAGGAGTGCATTTTATAAAAATATGAAGATTATTCAAAAAGGATGTTCACTACCTCAAGAAATCTAAGCTTGGTTAGTAGGAGGAAAATCATTGTGACACCTCATATATTTTAATACTCTGGTTGATCAAGTCTAACTATTAAATTAAATAGACTATTAAAATATTTAAATAGCATTCTCAGCGTGAAAGGAAACAAACGAGACGTGACAAAATATAAGGATACGATATGAAAATCTTCTAATATAAAACTCACGATAGAGTATAAAAACCATAATACAGAGAAATCAACATCCAAACATCAGCTTCAAAATTCATGCCAAATACTGTGTCTCAAAATGATACATGCCAAGTATCGATATCTAATATTCACATTAACTAAAAGTCTAATGAAATACATCTCTCTCGAATGAAAAGTAAATAATAGTCTAATAAGGGAATGAACCTACATCAATCCCTGACTGAAATTAAATGAATCTAGAATTTATGAAATATTCTAGATCGATAGAGGAACTCTAAATGAGAGAACCAACTATATCACTAAAAAGTCACCATCAATAAAATATGTCAAAACCATATCAAGTTGTTAAGCCAAGAAACTCAATTCATATATATATATATATAAATACATACAAATGGTAAATTCACAGTTTTCAGAATCAATAACGATGGCCCAATGTATATCCCACAACCTAATAATGCATTTCAATTAGCCCTTGAGTTTCAACAATTAATTAATCTATTAACTAATTAAATTATAACAGGCATGCATATGCCTCTTTTACTCGACCATCTCATGAAACACGTCATACGTCCAATAACAACCGTCACAGAACCATAGACACCTGCTTTACAACACCGAAAATACTGTAGTCACCCTAGCCGGATTTGCTCCACACCGTGGGACGAAATAAAGTCCATATAAAAAATATACTCTTCAAATATGCTAACATAAGGGTGTTCCTTCTGGGCACTCACCCCAAAATCCATACTCATTAATTTATTCACTAATAACGTTTCAAGTTTATGATTGCAGCTTATCACTCTTCGTTACATTAGTAATATCAAATTACCCCACCCCTTAGGTTAATTTTAAATAGCGGGCCATGATAAGTGTTATGCCATTTCATTCGGGACTAAAAGGATAATAGGGATATTATGGAACGACTCATAAATAGAAGCATTAAAGTAAAGGTGTATTGATTAATTAATGGGTTTAGAGTCGTCACTCTCATCCGTATCTAATCTCCGTGCGTGGGACATCTTATAGAAAATGAAATACAAGCAACGAACATGTGATACAGTTTCAGTTAGATAGAGTAATAGCTATGAGAATTAAGTAGTTAAAGGTTTATTATGAATGACTAAATTAAGAAGATAAGCGTATAAATGTCCAACTTCCAAATTCTACCATAATCCGTTCAACACTAGACACAACAACCACATGCCCAATAAGGCAATACAAGTTTATCCCGTACTCCTTCTTAATCGTCTACTTAAATAATTCCACTTCTCAATTATAAGCACATCATTTAATGATAATCCCCCATGTAGCTTAATAAGACTAAAGAATGACAAAGAAAAATAATAACATTTTATCATGGATAATTAAGCAACAATTATACTTTATCATACTTAAGGATTCATCAATCAAGTATTTAACATTAAGGATAATACTCATGAAACCAGAGGTATGACTCTACCTAGCATGTACTTTTTAATCCCTTATTTTAAGTTAAATTACATCTAAACTACTCCATATTTATATAATCCAATTATCATGAATCCAAGAAGAAATCTAAAACCCTAATATGTCAATTTTATAATTAAGAGTTTGACATACAATTTCTAACAATGATTAAGGCTTAAATTCAACAATGAACAAATGAGATAATTAATTTCACGTAATTGATATCATAAACTAGTAACCCTAGAAAATATACGAATTTTAATCCTATAGTTTTGGTTTAAGTGAAATTTAACATAAGCATATATAAAAGGAGAATAGTAGAAAGCAACTCGCCTCAAAAGATAAATGAAAATTTGGGTTTGAATTTGAAGAGAAAAACTCTTAAAAACTAGGCTTGAATTATTCTTGAAAACTCCTTGAAAATTTTGGTTTATTTGCCTTTGAAAATATCCTTTGAATCCTTATTTGAAAACCCAAAAAATCTCTTCATTTTGATTGAGGGAAAAAAGGTTGATTGGGAAAAGGGTTTAGGCGTTCTCGGGATTTCTTGGTGGAGAAGACAAGTTAAAGAGGGTTCGTAGAATAAAATGTGGCAAAAATATATAAGATGTAAAATAAAAAGGGGCAGACTAGTGCGACCCGTGATCCAGTCGCGGTTGCTGACATGACCCCAATGACCGCAATGACTGCTTTTGGCGGGATAAAGGGGTGGCTAACGAGTTTTAATGGGTTTTTAAAATCCTAAAATTGAAACCCTAACTTATGCACCAAGTATCTCAACAATACCAATTTACCCTCAAATCTTGCTAGAAATTTCTCGCAAGTCCAACCCACTTTCTATCTTATAATAATTACTAAATTGACCCAACCTTTTATAAATTATACTTTAGCCCATAAACTTTATCAATAAATCAAAAGAACTCAAATTTTACAAATTCACTCATTTTAGTTGATTTTAATTTGACAATATCAATTAAATAATTAGTTAAAATTACAATTTAAATAAATTAAGTTATTCCAAGTTAATTAATTATAAATTCCCTTAAAAATATGGGGTATTACAATCACAATCACATGAAATGGTAATAACGCAAGTGGGTCAGACCCACACCAAAATATATCGCCAGATAATCTCAAACCAAAGTGCATGTCTAGTTTAATAACATAGTTGCTAAGTGTATTATGATTGCACATGCATGCACACACACACACGCGCGCGCGCACACACACACACACATATACTCTATATATTGTACCACAATATCCCACCACCATGGCTAGTATAATACCCCACTCTACCACCATCGATTATATCCCTAATTTAACCACTGATATGCCCCAAGTGTGATCTCGGCTCAGTGACACCAACCTCGGCTGAGAATGTAGCCGACGTTGGAAAAGCCTTGGATCCGTGATAGCAACTCTCAGCCATATAAGGGTCGGCCCAGGCCGACACTACCACCAATCTCTCCAAAGGACACTGCACGTATTATAAGGGTCAGCAACACTCTAGTACACCTGGGAATGGCAACCTCGGCCAGATGTAGGCCGAGCTCGCAAGAAGCCTTACTTCTACCAAGGTCAACATCATCAAGATATCAGTTAATGCTCCAAGCACATGCCAACTCAACCTCGGCCCAGGCTGACCCCTATCCATTATCTCAGCTGAACTTAAGCCGAGACCTTCACGGCTCATCTTGGATTGAACGAGCAACTAGACTTATCAACCTCGGCTTCTCCCAGGCCGAGGTCATGACCAAGCATGATGGACGAGCACCTATTGACATGGATAAGGACACGTGGACACAAATCAGTTATAACAAATCATTCCCCACACGTGGGGAGAATATTTCATCATCATTCTCTACATGTGACAGTGACAGATGCCTTCTCCATATTGGCTAAATCAACACGCACATGCTCATTGCATGCAGGGGGGCACATTACACCCCATGGGACTATATATAGAGGTCATCCTCTACCTTGTAAAGGATCCCAAAATTAGCAACCCTAGGTTCAAATACACAGTAGAGAGAGAAAGCTTAAGAGACTGTATCTATGGCCATTAGTGCCCTCACATATTGATACACATCATACACTTGCACAGTGGACGTAGGCCTAATTGGCTGAACCACTTATATTCCGGTGTAAATCCTCTTCTCCTCATCTCCTTCTACTTTGTGTGTATATACCCTATGGTGCCATTGTTAACATTGAATTGAGCTCACAAACACCTTGAAGGGTGGTGCTGCTTCCAGCATCATCATTTTGGCGCCGTCTGTGGGAACGAGAAGAAATCTCTTCCTCTTCTTCAGCTTGACCTCACCGGAGACTCTGGTGGTGAACTAGGCATCACCCCTCGCATGGAGCTGTTTCACCATTGAAAGAGGTCCATTAAGGTATTAAGCTCAACTGATACTTAAGATCTTCACTAAGCAACACATGGCACCAGAGTTACCGTCGCCTCTTCCGCCACCCGGAGGTGGGGGGCCTAGTTCCAGTCAGGCGCCGCC
The DNA here is from genome assembly GCA_949130495.1 of Sambucus nigra. Classification (NCBI taxonomy): domain Eukaryota; kingdom Viridiplantae; phylum Streptophyta; class Magnoliopsida; order Dipsacales; family Adoxaceae; genus Sambucus; species Sambucus nigra. Next base: position 132,488,957 of record OX422214.1, on the reverse strand, counting down.
CCAGTCCGAAATGGTGGAGGTAACTGCAGCCTTGAGGTCTTTGGCTGCAACACAACAAGCTATACAGGAATAATTTGCACAGCTCAGCCAAACTATGATGAGGCCACCTGGAGTCTCACCGGATATGATCACTCCAGCGACTGTTCAGCCTTATCCTGACGCTAGGGGACCACCCCAGGCACCAATGAAGGACCAGCCTGCTCCCAGCGGAGAAGGAACGTTGCTGACCCTAGGCGCTTATGCCTGGGGAGGCAAGGAAACCCTTGCCCAGAGGACAGGTATGACGATCTAGAGGCGGAAGAGGCCCAGAAGATTGTTGGGAGCCATATAAGGTTTCGAACAATACGGTTCGTCCTCTTCAGCAGAGCCGAGGATGTGCTGGCCGAAGAGCTAAAGAGGCCCAACAACGAGGATCAGCTTTAGATCGATTGAGCAGAGGGTCAGCCTTTGAGAGGTTGGGTCCAATAAATGACCTAAGACAGAGATTATCGATATCGAGGAGCGCAGCAGGCTCTCAGAGAGGAAACAGACAGGGTCGGCCAGACCAAGGCCGACACTGTGAAAGAAGGGTCAGGGACCAAGAAGAGGTCAACAGCCGCCATTGTGCTGTGACAGGGGAACCCTCAGTTCACCCCTTGGAGGCGGTTGGGGACAACCTCGGCCAAGCCGATGGTAGAAGACCGTGGAATGACTCTATCCAGCGCCTTGAGGAGAAGATAGGAGACCTCATCAAAAGTAGGGACCCATTACAAAGGGGTTACTCAGAGGGCTCTCCATTTGTGGCTAGGATAGTGAGCTTCCCAACTCCCGCTAAATTCAAACCTCCCGTGGTGTCTCCCAAGTATGATGGCAGCACCAACCCTGTACATCACATTGAGATGTATCAGTCGGCAGCAGACATCTACTCGATACCCGATGAGATGAAGTGTAGGGCCTTCTCTGGGACCTTAACAGGGGCATCACACAACTGGTTTACCTCTCTTCCAAAGAACTCAAATGAGAACTTCAAAGGCTTGGCTGAACGATTCATCCACAACTTCTGCTTTGGGGTGAGACCTCAAAAGAAGACTATACACCTGCTGTATGTCAAGCAGGCCAAGGAAGAGAGCCTGAGAGATTACATCGCCAGGTTTAACAAAGAAAACCTGGAGGTCGAAGATTATGAAGAGAATATAGCCATGACCGCCCTCATAGGGGGTCTTCAGAAAGGGAAGTTATTGTGGAAACTCGCGGAAGACCCTCCTAGGTCTATGGCGGAGCTACTGGCAACCGCGGGAAAAGTCATGAATGCAGGAGAGGCAATGGCCGCCAAATATGAGGATGAGAATCGCGGTAGTAGTGGGAAGTCCTAAAGAAAGAAATATGGAAAGAAGAGGTCGGGTGATGACAAGTTCGCTCACTATACCCCTCTAACTATGAGCTGTGAGCACATCCTCAACGAGATCGAGAATGACAGGACTCTGAGATGGCCAGAGAAACTGAAGGCCCCACCACATAAGAGGAACAAAAACTTATGGTCCGAGTTCCACCAGGACCATGGCCACGTTACAGACAGATGCTTCGCCTTGAAGGGTGAGATTAAAAAGATGTTAAAATCTGGAAAGTTGAGGAAGTATGTGGATGGTAAGGCTCCTAAAGGGGGAAGAGATAACCCTAAGAAAAGGATAAATGACATATGCCGTGACAATCCCCCAGCCAGAAGAGACGATGATTCAGAAGGTGATGATGAAGACGATCCGGATCTTCCGCCAAAAGATGACAACACACCGGTGAAGAGGGTAGGTATGATCTCGTTTGGTGTTGACACCGTATGCGAAGGATTTGTAGGAGGTGGCTCTGAAGTAGCTGATAGGAAGGCTCACGTGGCAGAGGCCAAGTCAGTGGCTAAGCTTGAAGTTGTAAACCTAACGTCTTCCGATACAGTGCAGAAGAGGAAGAAAGTGGACATGGACACCCTTGTAGTTGGGTTCTCCAGACTCGACTTCAAAGGTATCTTAGCCCCCCATGATGACCCTTTGGTAATAACAACAAGGGTGCATGGGTGCGAGGTGCATAGGATCCTCGCAGACGGGGGAGCTCGGCAGACGTGATGTTTTAGCCTTGCTTCAAGAGCCTAGGTCTTAGTAGAGCAAGGTTGGTACCCTATCATCACCCCTTGATAGGCTTCAGTGGCGAAAAGGTCCACCCCTTGGGGCATGTATGAGATGGACGTACGAATGGGTGATGAGTGGCCTAAGAGGTTGACCAGGAAGATAAATTTTTTCGTGATGGACGAAAATGTATTCTCGGCCTATAACCTCATCATAGGAAGAGTGGCCCTAAAAGAGTTTGAAGTTGTGCCGTCGACGGTCCATCAGATGCTAAAATTCCCGACTCCCTATGGGGTAGGGTAAGTGCAAGGTGACCAGACCATAGCGCGAGAATGTTACTTCAACTCGAACGAAGAGAGAGAGGCCCATAAGAGGACAACCACCACTTATAGCATTGATATGCTTGACCCAAGAGATGAGACAAAATTGAAGAAGGGAGAGGCCGCGGAAGAGGTAGAATCCATCGTCCTCAATGAGGACGAGCTTAAAAAAGCCATCCAGGTCGGTAAAGCCCTAAAGACAAAAATCAAGGAAGAGCTGATAAACTTACTCAGGAGGAGGCAGAGTGTCTTCGCATGGAGTCACGCAGATATGACCGGCATCGACCCTGAGGTTATGAGTCACAAGCTCAACGTAACCAAAGATGCCAGGCCTATCAAACAGAGACGAAGAGTCTACTCCAGGGAGAAGTACGACGTCATCCGGGAAGAGGTCAAAAAATTAGAAGAGGCGTAGTTTATAAGAGAAGTCACATATCCGGAGTGGTTATCAAATGCAGTCATCGTGCCCAAGGCAATGAGAAGTGGAGAATGTGTGTTGATTTCACTGACCTAAACAGGTCTTGTCCAAAAGACAACTATCCCTTACCTCGGATAGACCAGATGGTGGATGCTACAACAGGACATGAGCTCATGAGCTTCATGGATGCGTATTCAGTCTACAACCAGATCTTCATAGATGCTGAAGACTCAGAGAAGACAACCTTTATTACCGACAAAGGGACGTACTGCTATAAAGTGATGCCCTTCGGTCTAAAAAATACAGGGGCAACATACCAGCGTCTTGTGAATAAGATGTTCGAAGAGCAAATAGGTAAGATTATGGAAGTGTATGTAGACGATATGCTAAAGAAGAGCTTGAAATCTTGCACTCATGTAGCAGATCTCGAGAAGACCTTCGATATTATGGACTCATACAGAATGAAACTCAACTCCGCGAAGTGTGTCTTCGGAGTAGGAGCAGGGAAGTTCCTAGGATTTATCGTCAACCAGAGAGGGATTGAAGCGAACCCTGAGAAAATCAAGGCTTTGCTTGACATGAAGACACCGATGAGTATCAAAGATGTCCAAAGACTTACGGGGAGAGTGGCTGCACTTAACATATTTGTTTCCAGGGCAACGGACAAGTGCCTTCCATTCTTTAAGGTGCTGAGAAAGGCCTTCCAGTGGGACGAAGAGTGCGAAAAAGCTTTCAACCAACTCAAGTCTTACTTGGGGTCTCCCTTATTGCTATCTCGGCCTATAGCAGGAGAGAAATTATACGTGTATCTGGCAGTCTCCGAATCGGCCATCAGCGCGGACATAATACGGGAAGACGCTTGGATCCAAAGGCCTGTGTATTTTAACAGTAAGGCCCTTCAAGGGGCTGAGCAAAATTACCCTCGCATGGAAAAGTTAGCTTACACCCTGATACACGCTTCGAGGAAGATGAAGCCTTACTTCCAAGCCCACTCCATGGTTGTCCTCACCGACTCCCCACTAAGACAGGTCCTACATAAACCTGAGAAGTTCGGGAGATTGATGACCTGGGCCATTGAGTTGGGGGAGTATGATATTACCTATCAACCTAGGACAACCATCAAAGGACAAGCTCTCGCAGACTTTGTTGCTGAGTTCACATGGGAAGAGGCTGAGGCAGAGAATAACCTAGAGGGTGTGGAAAAGACAAACCATGCTATCTCCCGAGATCAGGAAGAGACGGCACCAAACGTCTTCCGGGATCAGGAAGAGGTCGCATCCAATAAGGCCAGGAGCAGAGTCGCGGAGAACGAGGAAGATCGGCACCTCTTCAAATAAGGAGTCATGTCAGAAGGGGCCTTCTCATCAGATACAGACATTTGGAGTCTCTTTTTTGATGGTTCCTCCTGTGACAGTGGAAGCGGTGCAGGGCTGATACTTTCAGCTCCAGATGGTGCCAACATCAAATACGCTTTGAAATTCAACTTCCAGGCCTCTAACAACGAGTCCGAGTATGAGGCCATGATAGTAGGTCTCTCGTTGGCAAAGACTCTTCGTGTAAGGCGACTCCTACTCCACAGCGACTCAAGGTTAGTTGTCAATCAAGTATTGGGGGTCTATGAGGCCAAAGATGAAAGGATGGCCAAGTATTTGAAGAGGGTGAGAACGATGTTATAATATTTCAAAGAGATAAAACTGAAAAGAGTACCTCGATAAAGTAATAGCCCCGCAGATGCGTTGGTAAGGTTGGCCTCGGCGACGAAGACAGACGTCAGAAGGACGGTTTCGGTCGAGATCTTGGGGAAGGCGACCATCGAGGAAGAAGAGGTATGTAATCCATGTCACAATTTGAACATAGGAGACTCGTGGATAGACCCCCTCGTCAGATATATCAGAGAAGGAGAGCTACCTGAGTCCAAGCTAGAGAGGAGGAAATTAAGATATAGGGCCGCCAAGTTCTCGATGATAGGAGACGTCTTGTACAAGAAGGGATTTCTATTACCTCTCCTCAGATGTGTGCATCCCACGGAAGTTCCCCGGGTCTTACAGGAAGTTCATGAGGGTTCTTGCTCTAGCCACATAGGAGGAAGGTCCTTGGCCAAAAGAATTATCACACAGGGGTACTGGTGGCCAACCTTGGCCAAAGATGCTGCAACTCACGTGAAGAGGTGCGATAAATGTCAAAGATTCACCACTATTCCTCACCAACCTCATCAACCTATGACGTCAATCACCTCTCCATGGCCATTCGTAGTATGGGGGATTGACTTAGTAGGACCCCTACCAAGGGCTGCCAACAGTTATCGATTCTTGATAGTTGCCATTGACTACTTCTCAAAGTGGGTGGAGGCAGAGCCGATGATAACAATCACAGAGCAGAAGACCTTCCAATTTATTTAGAGGAACATCATATGCAAATACGGTCTCCCAAACACTCTCATCTCGGGCAATGGGACCCGGTTCAAGAACTCCTCTTTAGAAAAGTACTGCCTAAGAGTTGGGTTAAAGCAGTTCTTCTCATCTCCTGGCCGACCTCAGGCAAACGGTCAGACCGAGGTCACGAACATAACAATTCTCGATGGAATCAAGAAGAGGTTAGAAGATGCGAAGGCAAGATGGACTGAGGAGGTCTACGCTGTGTTATGGGCCTACAGAACCACGGCAAGGACACCTACATGAGAAACCCCGTTCATGCTTGCACATGGCTCCGAGGCCGTCATACCAATAGAGGTGGGGCTCCCTACTCACAGGGTTCAGACCTATGGCCCTGACAAAAATAGGGAGGAGAGAAGGCTAGACCTAGATCTAATTGAAGAAAGAAGAGAAGACGCAGAGGTCAGGCAAGCAGCCTACCAAGAGAGGGCAGCGAAATTTTACAACCAGAGGGTGAAGTCAAGATCCATCGCAGTGGGAGATTTAGTGCTAAAGAAGACCTTACAGAAAACAAACAAGCTCCATCCAAACTGGCACGGTCCCTACAAAGTGACAGAAGAGGTCGTGCCCGACACTTACAGACTAGAAAATCTAGAAGGGGAACCTTTCGCTAATCCATGGAATGCTGATCACCTAAAGAAGTATTACATATGATGTTGAAAAGAGTTTTATGTAAATGTACCATCTTATTATGAAGAGGTTATTAATAAAAGATCAGTTCCCATGACGATTCTTACTACATTGAGCACTTATGTCAGAAATTATGAGGGTAACATCTTAGGTGATGACCTCAGACCCTTACAACATCATTAAGTGGTGACAAGGTCTGAGCTCAGACACCATAATGGGATGACCTCAAACCCTTAACATCATTAATTTGGTGAGATTAATTATGAGGATAACATCTCAGGCGATGACCTCAGACCTTCATAACATCATTAAGTGGTGACAAGGTCTGAGCTCAGACACCATAATGGGATGACCTCATACCCTTAATATCATTAATATGGTGAGATTAATTATGAGGATAACATCTTAGGTGATGACCTCAGACCCTCATAACACCATTCAGTGGTGACGAGGTCTGAGCTCAGACACCATAATGGGATGACCTCAGACCCTTAACATCATTAATTTGGTGAGATTAATTATGAGGATAACATCTTAGGTGATGACCTCAGACCCTCATAACACCATTAAGTGGTGACAAGGTCTGAGCTCAGACACCATAATGGGATGACCTCAGACCCTTACAACATTATTAAGTGGTGACAAGGTCTGAGCTCAGACACCATAATGGGATGACCTCAGACCCTTAACATCATTAATATGGTGAGATTAATTATAAGGATCACATCTTAGGTGATGACCTCAGACCCTCATAACACCATTCAGTGGTGACGAGGTCTGAGGTCAGATACCATAATGAGATGACCTCAGACCCTTAACATCATTCAGTGGTGAGATTAATTATGAGGATCACATTTTAGGTGATGACCTCAGACCCTCATAACACCATTCAGTGGTGACAAGGTCTGAGCTCAGACACCATAATGGGATGACCTCAGACCCTTAACATCATTAATTTGGTGAGATTAATTATGAGGATAACATCTTAGGTGATGACCTCGGACCCTTATAACACCATTCAGTGGTGACAAGGTCTGAGCTCAGACACCATAATGGGATGACCTCAGACCCTTAACATCATTAATTTAGTGAGATTAATTATGAGGATAACATCTTAGGCGATGACCTCAGACCTTCATAACACCATTCAGTGGTGACGAGGTCTGAGATCAGACACCATAATGGGATGACCTCAGACCCTTAACATCATTAATATGATGAGATTAATTATGAGGATAACATCTTAGGTGATGACCTAAGACCCTCATAACACCATTCAGTGGTGACGAGGTCTGAGCTCAGACACCATAATGGGATAACCTCAGACCCTTAACATCATTAATTTGGTGAGATTAATTATAAGGATAACATCTTAGGTGATGACCTCAGACCCTCATAACACCATTCAGTGGTGACGAGGTCTGAGCTCAGACACCATAATGGGATGACCTCAGACCCTTAACATCATTAATTTGGTGAGATTAATTATGAGGATAACATCTTAGGTGATGACCTCAGACCCTCATAACACCATTCAGTGGTGACGAGGTCTGATCTCAGACACCATAATGGGATGACCTCAAACCCTTAACATCATTAATTTGGTGAGATTAATTATGAGGATAACATCTTAGGTGATGACCTCAGACCCTCATAACACCATTCAATGGTGACGAGGTCTGAGCTCAGACACCATAATGGGATGACCTCAGACCCTTAACATCATTAATTTGGTGAGATTAATTATGAGGATAACATCTTAGGTGATGACCTCAGACCCTCATAACACCATTCAGTGGTGACGAGGTCTGAGCTCAGACACCATAATGGGATGACCTCAGACCCTTAACATCATTAATTTGGTGAGAATAATTATGAGGATAACATCTTAGGCGATGACCTCAGACCCTCATAACACCATTCAGTGGTGACAAGGTCTGAGCTCAGACACTATAATGGGATGACCTCAAACCCTTAACATCATTAGTTTGGTGAGATTAATTATGATGATAACATCTTAGGTGATGACCTCAGACCCTTATAACATTATTCAGTGGTGACTAGGTCTGAGGTGAGACTACAAATCGAGTTTAAACAGACTATTGCAACGAGACTTCAAGAGTTAAAATATCACATGACAAACATTCAATAAAGTAAATGAAGAAGATGATCCTCCTCAGAGATTGACATATTCAGGGATTATAAATATTCAGAGGTTACAAGATTAAAAAAATGAGAACCATGTTCATTCAGAAATTACAAATGTTCAGGGATTATAAATAAGCTCCACAATTGAATTCAAGGGTTTGAAGGGGGAATGCTGGTGTCTTCGGCCTGGTTAAGCTGGACGACATTGGTCACCTCGACAATGTCATCATTGTGGTCTACCCCTCCAACCTCTGTTCCGTCCAACGTTGTAGTCTCGGCAGGCGCGGTAACCTCCTCCTCAACATCCTGAAGGGCCTAGGCAAGCTGAGGATTAGAAAAGCCAAGGCCTAAGAAATCAGAGGCTTTCAAAGTGCCGGCCTCCTTCTCCTTGGCAGCTGCCCACTTGGTAGTAGCTTTGATACCTCTCTCGAGGTATTCAAATCCAAAGCTCATAAACTCATCAGAAGTTTTGTATTCATCTATTATCCCCTTAGAGGCATCATCGAGGGCTGCCTTCACAACCGAGTTGACCTTCTGCTGCAGAACGTCGTCCTTGGCCTTCAGAGCCATAACATGATCTTTCTTAACCTGAGAGATCTCCTTCTCCAGTCCCTTCACCTTCTTCTCAGACTCACCCAGCTCAGACTTCAGGCGGTTAATTTCTGCGTTCAGAGTGCTTTGCACCTTCTCGGCCTCTTGACCCTTCTGGATGAGGGGCAACTTCCTCAGAGTCCAGTTGGAGAGGTGGTGCATAGCTGCCCGACCCTACATATTTTGTGATCATGAATAAGTAGGAGATAAATCAGAGGTTACACTTGGAAATTATAAAGAAATATGAGGTCATACCTGAATGGATCTGTGGATGTCGAACTCAATCAGCAAGGGAGTATCCAGTGACCGGAAGAAACGCTTATCGGCCTCGATCATTGTAGAGCCGAAGGCATCCAGGGCCTGCAGACTGTGGCCGACGATGCTGTCAGTAATCTTCAATTGCTCTAGACGAGCCGATAAGGCGTCTGCTGAAGAGATTGGGATGGCCGAATCAACGCTCTTTTTCTTCTGCCTCTGGTCGTCAGGGGCATGTTCAGTAGGAGCCCTCTTCTTCGTGGCTTGGGGCTTTGATGCAGAGGGAGCTGGAGGAGGAGCATTAAGACCTGCCTTCTTTACGAGCCTCATCAAGCTAGGTGCAACCATTTCCCAAAGCTCGTCTGAGATATCCTTTGGGCGCTCTGCAAAATTGAAAGGTCTGAGTTAGAAGATCAGACACGAATAAACTCAGAGGATCAACTTGGAATAAAAAATGCTTACCGAACTCGACAAGAGGACTTCCACCTAGGTCGGTCTCAGATAGGTAGTGGGGGGTCATTAAGTGTTCGAATTTTATGAGAAGACCATGCATCCCCTGATCTTGAAGGTCTTTCACCTTCTGAAGATTCTACAGGCTCAGACCAGGGTCGGCCCTCGCAGACATTGTGACCTTACCCCATCTCAGGGCCATCCTCAGCTCTAGCAAGGACGAGGGAACACATAGACCAAATTCCCATGGCCCAGAAGTGAAAAAGTATCGAGGCTTCCAGTTGTGGTTGGAAGTCTGAGTTATTTGGAGCATCTTTTTCTCAGGTTTCCGAGCTATAAAATGATAGTAGCTCGGATGATTTTTGGCAGAGGAGGGAACATAACAACCAACAAAGACCTGAACTGGAAAGTCTGAGTGGTGGACAGCCTTCCACAAGACTATGGACCCTATTATGACCCTCCAAGCGTTAGGGGATAGTTGGGAAGGGGCCAAATTGATAAAGGCAAGGATGGACCAAATAATGGGATGAATGGGCAAACGAAACCCTAACTTGAACATCTGCTCGTACAAGAAGATCCATCGTCTCGGCCATGGTAAGCCCTCTCTTCCCTCAGAGGTCTTCTAATCTTTATGGAGGGGCTGATAGATTACAGATATTTGAAGCAAAGAAGATCTACTTCAGTAACGGTACTCTCGATCTCGACCGCCTCAAAGACGTCGACATCGCTTGCAGCCTCATCATCATCATCTAGCTCAACGTCGATCGGAGCAGATGTTGATGGGTTACTTGGGAACCTCTGAGCAAATTCAGCCCCGGTGACGGCCGACAGAGGAATGGCGTCATGTATGGGTGGAATAGCCACACTCGGCTCGACAATCTCAACCTCTGAGGAAGAGGACGAGGTGCTTGAATTATTATGGGACGAGGCCCGGCTAGAGACCTCGGCTTGATGAGGGGCCTGATCTTACCGAGTTGTGAAGTCCATGGCCTCCTGGAAGGAATCCACAGACATAGGGTCTGAGGTCGAAGACTCAGACTCAGACATCGGTACTGGTTCGGCAGGGACCTTTGTTTGGCTAAATGACTCTAATGGATCCCGATATATCACCTTCAGGGGTGGTGGAAAGATGGGCCTCAGAGGGAATTCTTGTGACCTACGAGCCTCCTCCTGTGCTCTCTCTATTTGCCTAGTTTTTTCTAAAGTCTTCTCTCTGAGAGAAGGGAACTCCTCAAGAAGTTGATAGAGGGGTCTGAGCATCAGAGGAAGACACTACACTTTCTCAAGTCACAAACAAGATTGGCTAAAGAAATAAAGGAATTTAAAGATCAAACTGCCCAAATTTAGCAAGAACAGTTCGCCTGAAACTATGGAGTCCTCACCGAAAAACTCAGAAACTCGTCGAAAAACACAAATAGAAGGGAAAAAATAGATAAAATGAAGACAAATGAAGGGAAGAAGATACCTGAAGATGAAACTATTAGGGAAAGCTAAGAAAATGCGAGGAAATCACCACCAAGGACTTCTGAAGTGAAATCGTGAAGAAAATGCCCTTTAGTGAGAGAAACTGCTGGAGTGAAGTCGTGCCAGGAAAGAGAATTGAGGAAGGAGGGAAAAATGAGGGTTCAAACCCTTAAATATGTAGGCACGTCTCCCAAATCCCATCATTGCCTTGGGAGCCCCAAAGGGCGGCTGACAACACATGCTTGCCAGGCAAGCCACACTTCAGTATTGGACAAGTGTCAAACGAACATTGGCTCATAAGAAAAAGGCCTCGGAGGTTTAGAGATCCCATAGTCACCTGCTCTCACATGTAACTAAGGGCAGGGGGGTGATTGATATGCCCCAAGTGTGACCTCGGCTCAGTGACACCAACCTCGACCGAGAATGTAGCCGACGTTGGAAAAGCCTTGGATCCGTGATAGCAACTCTCAGCCATATAAGGGTCGGCCCAGACCGACACTACCACCAATCTCTCCAAAGGACACTGCACGTATCATAAGGGTCAGCAGCACTCCAGTACACCTGGGAATGGCAACCTCGGCCAGATGTAGGCCGAGCTCGCAAGAAGCCTTACTTCTACCAAGGTCAACATCATCAAGATATCAGCTAATGCTCCAAGCACATGCCAGCTCAACCTCGGCCCAGGCCGACCCCTATCCATTGTCTCGGCTGAACTTAAGTCGAGACCTTCACGGCTCATCTCGGATTGAATGAGCAACTAGACTTATCAACCTCGGCTTCTCCCAGGTCGAGGTCATGACCAAGCATGATAACCGAGAACCTATTGACATGGATAAGGACACGTGGACACAAATCAGTTATAATAAATCATTCCCCACACGTGGGGAGAATATTTCATCATCATTCTCTACATGTGACAGTGACAGATGCCTTCTCCATATTGGTTAGATCAACACGCACATGCTCATTGCATGCATGGGGGCACATTACACCCCCTAGGGACTATATATAGAGGTCATCCTCTACCCTATAAAGGATCCCAAAATTAGCAACCCTAGCTGAAACTCTGCTCAAATACACAGTAGAGAGAAAGCTTGAGAGATTGTATCTATGGCCATTAGTGCCCTCACATATTGATACACATCATACACTTGCACAGTGGACGTAGGCCTAATTGGCTGAACCACTTATATTCCGGTGTAAATCCTCTTCTCCTCAACTCCTTCTACTATGTGTGTATATACCCTATGCTGCCATTGTTAACATTGAATTGAGCTCACAAACACCTTGAAGGGTGGTGCTGCTTCCAGCATCATCAACCACTGTTCACAGTGGTTTGGGATTTTATTCCAGTTCACATCCACAAACGGGTGACAACGGGGTTTGAACCCATATCATGTGGTGTTATAAATCACATGCCTTATCAGTGGAGATAAAAACTTCTTAGTGTTAGAAGAGTACAAATCTACCCATATAAATGATTACTTTCCCTTATCTAGGTGATGTGGGATGTAACTCTCTTGCTACCAAATCAACTCTGGCACCATTCTATTACAATTCACCCCCCTTAGGGTGCCCAACGTCCTCGTTAGGATAAAATCAATCATCAGCCAACATATTGTCACACTTATTATAGTTGAGTATTGGATCTGATATCATTCTCTAATACCCCACTCTACCACCATCGATATTGTCGCAATTTAACCACCGTTCAGAGTGGTATAGGGTTTTATTCTAGCTCACATCCACAAAACTAGTGCCAATGGGGTTTAAACCCCTGATACATGGCGTCATAAATCACATGCCTTTGGGCTGAAAAGGCCTTGATGTTAGAAGAGTGAAAGTCTACATATATGGACAATTACTGTACCTCACCCAGGTAATGTGGGATGTAACTGTAATACCCCGTAATTTTGAGGGCTTTCTTTATGAATATTATATAAGATTTTAATAATATTATTATTTTATTGACCGGAATGTAGATATTATATTTATTTTTATTTAAAATGAATCGAATAATTAAATTCAAATTTAAATGGCTTTTGGACATTTTGTAATGGTTTAAATATGTAAAGTTGATAATTTTGAATTAAAGGGCAACATTGTAATATGCGTTAGCTTAGGCTCTAAGATAGGGTTTGAGAGAGGGTCTATATAGGGAATATTATGGGTGATTATAAGGAAAGGGAGAAGAAAAAGAGAGGCCAAAAACGAAATCCAAAGAGGCAAAAATGAGTGGAATGAGAAGAGCTAATTTTGAATATTTAGATCTTCTTTTTGAGTGCTTCCGGATAAGATATGAGAAAAACTTAAAACACATACCTGACTCAATTTTCGTGTAGAATCCAAATTTGAAGTTGAATTGGCAGTTTAGATAATGCTAGGATCTGATCTTTTTGGGTTTTCAAAATAGGCCTAGAATGGTGGATTTTGACTCGCTTGAGGTAGTTTCATTCTCCCGTGGTTAATTTAGTGTGCTACACTTATTAAATCTTGATTGTATATTTATATCCATGCTATGTGTTGCATTTATATGTATGGTATGCTCGTATATGATTTTATTTCTTGCACCCATTTAGTATATGCTATTTTCATACCGTGTAGTTTGGGTAACGAAACTAGTTGATTTTACGAGCATGTTGGGTTATAGAAATGGGGTAGAAAACATGTAAACTTAATTTATAGAAATTGAATCTGAAATTTATTTTAATTGGGAGAATGATATTATGATAATTATTATTGCAGAATGCATAGGCATTCCTTAGCCAAACCATTCGTTGGACGTGGTGTGCTATCGACTACGATTTTGGTAATTATCCATAGACTAGGTCATGGACCCCGATTGGTGAGTACTCCAAGTTTTATTATGGAGGTGATGCCAAGATTTATGATGGTGATGCCATGTTATGATGAGTCATGTACCTTAGTTATGTTATTTATTTTGGGGGGCCATTGGATTGTTTCGATAATAATTAACAGGATAGTGGACGGTAGTCCACACTGTACTGTGGGAAGTGTGGGGGGAATTTTGATATTGGGTCTTGGGTTGTGTAGTGCCGCGGTGAGATCATGGGTGATGATTATATTATTCGGTTTTTAGTTTGGGTGTTCATATTGCATACACTCTCGTATATGATGCAAGCACACACGAGTATGTGTAGTTACACTTGGAGTATTTATACGAGCTACTGAGTTTCTCGATCACCCCCTATAGTTTGTTATGTTTCGGGTTTGGTACGAGATAATATTTATGGCACCATTGGGATTGGGAGCGTCGTTAGAGGCTCTGTATATTTATTTTCAAAATTTAAATGTATCGCACTGTTTATTGTCAATTGTTTTGTAAAAGGACATTTGAGATTTAATAAAATTGAGACATTCTATTCATTCTATTTATGTATTTATATTTTCGCAATTTTATTCTCGATCTAAATGGTATTGTTTTATAAAAAAAATCTTTAATTTATCAATATTTTTCAGTAGTACCTTCCGGGGTGTTACAGTAACTCGTTGGCTACTAAATCAACCATGGCACAATTTGTTAGAGTTAGACACGTTGAAGGTTAATATCCACGCCACAGTTCATGTGTAGACCTGGTTCCCATATAATCCCATCACTACAACCAGACTATGCCAAATTTAGAACCCCAATTGTACAACACATCCAAACGTAATGCATACATAAATCCATCACCTCGTCCAGACCATGTTAAACAATTAACACCCATTATTATACCTCACATGTAGACACGAAGTTAACATAAATTGTCATCGTATTCATACTATGTTAAGATATATCATTACCTAACGCACTACACAAGGTGACATGACGTACTCACACACACGTATGTGTGTGTGTTCTTGTATACGATGCTCACCTTTTACTTACCTATCCATGTAAGTTACTATTCACTTATGCTTATAAAATTTGTCTTATTATATAGTCACAAGTTTATTGAATTATTTAATATGCTCTAGCACACACATATATGGCCGTTTACAACCATATCATAAACATCTTTCCACTAGCCCTAGCAATCCTGGGATGAATGCAATCATCCTTACTTTCCTATAAGGCAAATTGTTTTCATCAGAGATAGGGGCATGTTCGGGCTACCATTTTCTCATCCATCTTTTTATCACACTCGATTAAGAGGAACATGATCTAGAAAGAGTTTTGAAAACTTAGCTTTGATACCACTTGAAAATAATTAAGACTGTTTTCAAACTCGTTCGAACGACTAGCACCGCCTCGATTTTCGTGTTTTCCTATAAATACCTACTTCGTGTCGAGTTTTTACAAGACTTTTACAAATACATTTTCTACATACCTGTTGCATGAAGTCTCGTATTTTAGAAGGGAAAACATCTTTTAATTCACACACATCTCCTACCATATATAATTGTGAATCCACCTTGAAGCCCTTACGTAATTTCATACAGGAATTAAATCTTGTGGAGAAGGCGTCTCCACTACTGTTCTTATGATTCTTACGGGGATCATTACTGAAGGATTTGTGATTCTTGTGGGAATCTTTGCTGAAGGAAGACAAAGGTCACCTACGGGAGATTCATCAAAATGTTGTTGTTTCTTTATAGAATTTGCAAGTTGTGATTTGTAAATCTTATAAAGTTAATAAGAAAAGGTTTTTCCCCAAAGGGGAGTGATCCTAAAAACTGTCTTATGTGGTTTAATTGCATGTTTTACTGTTTTACGCAATAATCACATAATTGCATGTTCTAGCATAAAAAGAATTAAAAATTAATGTGGGTTGTCATTTGAATTTAATAAGTTAACGTCGTTAGATCATTGCGCACTCTGAAAATGGTATCAGAGTCATTTACATAATTCTACCGTGTAATTGATTTTTTGTAAAAATATTCTTGATATCAATTTTTGTTTTGAAAAATTGTTGATCTTTGAAAATTCGCAAATTTTTTGATGGATAACTTATATAATACGATGCCAATTTTCGATGGATCGAACTATGCCTATTGGAAATCCCGAATGAGATTCGCTTTAAAAGCCATAGACGAGAGGGTTTGGTTCGTATGTGAAAGAGGGTGGACCCCACCCACGATCAATGTGAATAACATTGAGAGTCATAAACCCGCCACCTCTTGTTCAGATGATGAGTTTGAGTTGAGTACCTTCAAATCTCGCGACCTTAGTGTTATTTTTTGAGCCGTCACCCCTGACGAGTTCTGTCGCATCATGACGTGCACTACGTCAAAAGAGGCATGGGATTTCCTCAAGCTCACACACGAGGGTACCAGGGTTGTCAAGGTGTCAGAGCTTCAAAATTTGACCACCCAATTTAAGACCATCACTATGTTAGAGTTCGAGGGTTTTGATGGATTTTATGCTAGGCTGTCGGATAACGTAAACACTAGTTTTAATTTGGGGGGAAAATTCTTGAGACAAGGGTTGTGAAAAATATTTTGAGGTCTCTCCCTTCCCGGTTTATTCCTAAGGTTACGGTGCTTAACTCTTTAGGGATTTTAGACATTCTTAAGTTAGAAGAACTTGTAGGAGATCTTCAAATATACGAGATAGATATGTTCTCTAGAACCATTAAACCTAAGGAAGTAGGGATTGCTTTAAAGACTCAAGCTAAGAAAAAGAAAAAGGAGACAGTTTGTGAGTCTTAATCTGAGGGGGATTTTGATGTTGATGACTTGGTCTTATTTGCGATTTTTTTTTAAAAAAAATCTCAAATTTTCCAAAAAAAATTCTTCTAATAAAAATATTTTTTAGAAAAATAAAAATAAGAATAGGTTCAAGGATAACGGTGAGAAATAGGAAGAGATAAGGTATTATGAGTGCGAAGGTAAAGGTAATAAGTCATATGAATGTCCCTCTAAGCGAAAGAGAAAGGGAAAGGAGATTGAAAATAAATCCACTGTTAACGATAGTTACATGGAGTCGATTCATTCAAGGGGAAAATCACCACATAAAACGTGCGTTGCATTCATGGCTAGTGAGGCGAGCTCTACTAGTTTTTCCCACGATGATGAGGACACATGTAAACATTAAAGCCTCGATGATGAGTTGATCATTCCTGGAGAGTGTGATGATGAGGTGGTGAGTGAGGGAGTGGGTGATCTTTAAAAAGCTTTTAGTGATTTATACACTGAGGCATTGAAAACTAAAGATCTAAATAAAGATTTGTCTTTTAGGGCATTGGATTTTCGAGAGAGAGATGAAAGTTTTAAGGGTGTGTGTGAACCGTCAGTGAATCAACTAGAGAAGGTGAAGGTTTCTTCGAGTGAACAATTAATCGTCTTAGGTAGTGTGAAGAGAGACTTGACCAACATTGTGGCTAGTCTTACGAGAGATCTTCAATCTTCATTGGAGACTCTTGAGAGACATAAAGGTCGTGTATCCCAACTCAAGAGAGATATTGAACATGCCCGGGAGGTCAAAGTCAATTTAGACGACACATCTAAGAAGGTTGGAAATATATTCCTCGATCCCACTTTGGGTAATATTGAGAGGCTAAGAATAGGCTATGACGGTGCATCCACTTCCCATGTAGCACTCGAGCCAATTTTTGACTTTGTGTTAGATCTATATGGCCCGTGACCTGACCCACTTAGGCATCCTAAACCACCCAGGAGAGCTCGTCCTTGATGTTTAGAGAGAGGTGGACCTAATCTCATTTATGCATGTTCACATTGCAAGCGAAGAGATCACCTTCGTGAATTTAACTTTAAGTCAGGGAGAGTGTCTCATAAGTATCTTCCTCGTTATGCTACTATACGAGTACCTACACAAGTCCCTGCGCGTACTCACAGACTGAGAACACACTATGTGATTGACTTACTTTAGTCTATATCATATAGGATTTCTATCTTGTTGCACATTGAGATAAAATAGGTTAGATTTCTTAGAGTTACTCTCTCTCAAAGTATTCAAGCTTCAAAGAAGAGGAACCAGTATAAGAATCTCATATGATCTCCAAAGGGAAGTATTACTCTCAAGAACCCACACAATTAGGACACAATCACTGGTATTAGTGTTATTATATGTGCACAAGGGTTATATTATTTTTTAGGAATTTTTTCTAACATTTTTAAATCACTTAAAACATTTTTAGAACATTTAAAATGATTTTTCAAAATTAATTAAAAATGTGATTTTAAATGTTTAGGGTTTAAAACATAAATATTATTTTTCCTACAATTGGTTCAGGGTAGAATCCAAATGTACTGATGATTTTTGGGGGTACAATTCATATTATATAAAAACACAAAACACACATTTTACTTCTGATCAAAGCCTTACACGTGTTGTCTTGACAATGGTTCGATTTCTGTTTCTTTTAAGACATATAGATGAGACTCAATTGTAGCCCTTAAATATTTTTCATCGACATTCTACATGTTTTTATATTCAATCATTGTGACCCTAATCAGAACCAATCAGTGTCCAGCTTTTCACCACCTGTTTATAGCCCTTAGATTAAGAGTCAAACAGTAGAATGAATCCCAACCCTTGATTTGGTTCAGGCTTCTCGATCCTTCTTCGACTAGTATATAAAGAGGCCTTGGATATGTGACACCCCGCCTAATTAAACATCGGGTGATCATGCCTTTATTAAATTAAAACAGGTTTCTCAAATGGTTCATTCTTAGCATCACTGTCGAAAACTTTTTAATTACTAATCACCTAAGTGAAAATTAGACCGGTGCCAAAATTTTATCTTTCTTAAATAGATAGATCAACCATGCGAAAAAATAGTAAAACAAATACCATGCTAAAACTCAAACCAACAAAGTATAAGTACAACAACACAAGAGTATTACCGAGTAAACCATCGGCTAAAAATACCAAACAACAATAGAACAACTACTAATCTGCAACTAACATATGAGACTGATACCGGACTACAAGTCCATACATAGAATAGGGTGAGATCCTGTACTAGATCTGAATGGGAGATATCGTCTAGTCAAAATCCTGTAAGCATCCACTGTGCTATAGCTTCGAGTCCCTGGAATGAAATCATCGTACATGCGTCCCTGTGGCTGGACACCTAAAAGGTTTTGAAAATATTTTATAGCAAGAGTTAGTACTCAAAATATTTTGAAAACATTTAGCAAGCGTTTATCACAATATAAAATGCGGTTATTGATTACACATGTTAGGTTCTCGTACACTCTCTTGAGTTTACTCACCCCTCTTCTTTTGTGCACACCTAGTGTCCTACACTTATCCCACCAAGTCATATCTTTCAAGCTAACTAGGACTAAGTAATCATCTGAACTTATCTATACTTAAGTTCTCGTATCGCCCACACAGTACATCCATTTCATTGACATCTCGCGAAGGTTAATTAATACTCAAGTAACATTCCACCTATGTTATGTTTCAAAACTTCTCATTTAGTTTCACTACTAAATTTCTACAATTATCACAATTTCTATCTTCCCACTTTTTTTAATTAAGTTGCACTACTTAATTTACTAAATAGATATTCTCTATCTAATGTTACGTTCGTAATTTAAGTTTCACTACTTAACTTACCAGTTCGGTATGCATTCTTTAAATACATAATATATATCAGTCTACTAATACACAGAAGTAGAATATCATCAAGTATATCTTTCACACACAATATATACTAAATATCAGTAATTACCATTTTGTCCTTTTTACACACGTAAGGACTCTTGGATCGGAATGATTCATCGACCCCAAGTAAGAATTGGTTCAGAATGATACATCGACCCCAATTATTTATATACACAAATTAAGAATTGGTTCGGAATGATACATCAACCCCAATTATTTATATACACAAATTAAGAATTGGTTCGGAATGATACATCGACCCCAATTATTTATATACACAAATTCTGGCTCGGACTCTTTCATCACGCCACCAGTACAAAGGTTTGATTCGGTATTTTACATCGACCCCAAACATATAATAACCCTATGTTAGTTCGGAATATCTCATCGACCCTAACATAGTAATTTAGGTATACTTCTCTTAACCTATAAGTTCATACAATTCAGTAGGTACACGCCCGACCTATCAACCATGTTCGTACGTAATATTTTATTCTCTTATATATGCCGTACAATATTCGTTTTACGATTTATCTCATTAATCGCATTTATTGAGTATTCACACAACTCTAAGGGTCGTAGTTACCCCTCACATATAATTTCAGTAGTTATTACTTACCCTACTGGTCTATTACTTGAATTGACTTTACCTCGCCTCGTAACTTAATTCCAAATTTCCCGATGCTCTACTAAATCGGATTATTCCCGTCGGTCTATAGCCCAAGTTCTACACCCAATGGCCTTATCGGACCTCAACAATATACCTACTGGTCTTATTCCCACTCCCATATAAGTATGATATAAATCCTAGGATACCCATTCACTCCCGAAAATCAAAGAAACCTTAAACACGGAAAATTTGGAGAAAAACAGCTTACATCGATCGATCAACTACTGGGTTCGATCGATCGATCGATCGAACAGGGACAGACGGAGTTCGTCTTCTTCGTTAACCTCTTCCTCCATTAACAAATCTCCAAACTACATTATAGTCCACCAGACTTCGACCCAATGATCCTAACATATTTCCACATATACTAGGACAATTTCTAACGTTTCAAATACATCAAACCCTCAATATATTTAAAGGAATTGTGGATTAAACCTAAGATTTCTTGAAAACCCTAACTATGGTGTTCTTCCCATAATTTCATTCAAAACCCAGATTTTATTTTGAAATACTCATCAAGTCAAATCTGAATATTATTCCTCTACATATGTTACATCTTTCTACATGCAATTCCTATCCCAACATGTATAAATATCATTATTTTCTTTCCAAAATATGAGTTTAACAAAATCATTCAAAATACCATACAAATGGGTACTATAACTTTATAATCTTTGTAATAAACAACTTTCCTTGATAGAGGGTTCCTGATTTCATGATTGTTGATGATGTTTGATTGTTTTTCTCCTTCAATCCTCCTTCCCAACAAGTTTGTGGTGACAATCTCCTTTGAATCCTTCCCAATTCTTTCTTTTGCCTTGAGAATTGTTTCTCTCTTATCTCTAATGGCTATGGTGTGTTTTCATGGGTTTTCTAACCCTAACCCCTCTTTCATACGGCTGATAAAAGGCTCTCAAATTCGTAGGTCTCCTTACCATCTCATGTTAAAAGACCAAAAGGCCCCCGAACGGTCTCGGTTTAGTCCAAAATTACCCCGAGACTCAACTAGTACCTCCGGGCATACTATTTTGACTAATTTGACCCTTCCGGACTCATCCGTGACCTCTAAATTATCATTTGAGTCACTTAAAAATATTACCCGTTCTCTCCCCAACACGGTCTACACGCGTTAAGTAACTATTTACCACTCGCACTAAGTAAATATAATGAGGCAATATAAATCGGTAACTATCTCTCGATTAATATTCCAAAATTATAATTTTTAATAAATCTCATTAAATTACTACTCTTACGTAATTTAAATTAAGCCGTATTTTCTCATTTAATTCTCCAATTTAATTAAATAGAATATTCAGTAGAATATTCAGAAATACGGGGTATTACATACTTCCCCCCTTGTAAAGGAATTTCGTCCTCGAAATTAGGATAAGGCTGGTATTAAGGCTAAGGACCTTAAATATCATTGCATCCTCTAATACCCAAAACCAAATCATAACATCCTAACGGTACCTATAAATTCTTATCGCATGCTACCCATGCCGCATATATCATAATGAAGTCTCACTACTTAATTTCTCCATAGATTTTTCCCAATCTAACGTTAACTCTTGAAATTAAGTTCTTCCTTACTTAATTTACTCTTTTGATGTATATCTCTATATATAACATCTATGTGTCTACTATCACTCACAAGTAGAATATTATAAGGTATATATTTCACACACAATATATACTATAAGGGAAATTGGTCCGGCAAAATCATCGGCCCCAATCATCCTATCATTTACATTGGTTCGGAATTCCCTCGACCCCAAGGTAAATGTAATGCATATGTTGGTTCAGACCTTCCGTCGATACCAAATTAATCATCGATTTGGTTCAGAAAATCATCGACCCCAAATAGATCCTTCATGTATTGGTCCGGAACATCATCGACCCCAATACAGAATTTAAGAATACTTATTATTTCACATAATTAGGAAAATCATAAGGTATATATATCCTACACATAATATATACTATCAACACTTATTTTATAATCACCCTCCTTTTTAACACTTTTGGGGTTATTGGCTCGGAATCCCACCTCGATCACCAATAGTGATTGGTTATATTGTCTTGGAATCACACTTCGAGCACAATATAAATATATATATCTCATCGCACATGAGTAGACAAGTTGTGAGCCATATCTTTCACACTTCATATATTCTAAAATGTCATACCCTAATAGAATGTCCTCATATCACGCGTTAAGGACTAAGAGTTTGGAATTTCTCCTCGAACCACACCTCAAAGTACATGTATTGTTCGTAATAGGTACCCACAAACCTAATCCTCATGTACAGTCCATATAGGCACTCACACTACCTATAAATATGCTCATATAGGTATACATTCAACCTATGAATTGATCAGTGGGCTTCTCCAAAATTCCACTATCGTAAGGGCGTATTATCATCTTTTCTCACTAACATTGAGTTGTAGGCGACACAACATACTCAAAATAAAACTTTATCTCTAGTCCTCCCTGACCATCTCTCACAGGGTGGGATTTTAGGATTTCATCCTGATTCACAACCATGTAGAATGGCACCGTGCACTCTTCCTTTTTAACTACATACTAATTCATCCCGGTCAACCCATTCCGCTATCCCAACGAAATGTTGGTTTAGTTATGATGTTCACAGCCCATCAATAATATATAAGTCTGTCTCCTCATTCCATCATTGGAAACGTAGGTTCACTACCAAATTTCCGGTTGCTCATTTCGTGCCCATCTTTCTCTATCAACTAGTGGTGCGTCTGGAGACAATCTCACCATGTCTCTTCCTCAACACCGCTTCCCACTTACGTCATCTTTCCTCAAGTGGTACTCTATTCCCCTTTCACTTCGGGTATATTATACTTTACAATCCGTGCACTCTTCGTAATTGGCGCACCTTTTGGGTTGATTACCTTATAAGAATCAACATTTTAGTAACGTGTAAGTCACTCTCAACACTCAGTTAAGTAGAACCTTGCGTCACTTCTTCACAACAGTTAGGCCTCCCATATCAGGAGATAACTTTTGAACGGCTTCCCACCGACTTTTATCCCATAGGGTGTGCTGGCTCTCTCAGCACATAAAATCTTGGATTACCATCTATCTCCCATGACGTTCAATCCATTTCATCAACACGAATAGCCGCAACTTCCCCCATCGGCGTACTTAATAAATAATTAACCGCATTCCTCTTTCTCAAGTGATTAAGAAAGCCAATTAACTAGGGATCCCATACACCCTTTTCTCCGTGCACATTTACAAAACATTGCAACTGTCGCACTCGTGACACGCTTTTCCTCACTCTCGCCTTGTCTTCACGGCGTGACTACAATCTCGCGGGTATTCTCAATCCCCTATAGACCAAAAATCAAATTCTTGTCCCCAAAGTCCCACTTATCCCTTCGTGGTGAGATGAGCTTTTTAGTGTTTCCCCACAACACTACCGGATCCACTGATGCCGTAGCATCTAACGTCTCTTCTCCTGACGTGCATAAAAATTTAGTTGTATCCTCTTTCGCAACCGAACCTAAACAAGGGACTTCTCCCAATGCATTTTTATGGAGCATTGCCGGAACAACACATAGTCGAGATACTCAAATTCCATCCCCCAATAATAGGTACAACCATACTCCATCATCTCTAAAGGATTCAAGTGGCACTGCACTTATACTATCACTAAGTCCTTAGCACTAAACATAACAAGGATATCGATCTCTCCGCTCAACGGTCATACGATATACCTTGAATCACATCATTAAAGTCCCTATACACCGGGATCAATCACTATGAGACATCTGTAATCTCTGAAGTCTCCAACATACTGCTGAATAAAATGAGCTCGACCCTCTTCCAGTTGAGGCATCATCAAGTACCTCATTCACTTGAGGCTAAAACTCATATACTTACTTATCCATTGCACTGGTGGTTCAAATGGTTCCCAGACATAATACGCTTGTCCTTACAGAATTGAAAAACTTATCGAAGTTATTATTCCCTTAAATAACTTTGGACAAGGTTAAGATGCGTGGTCTTATGTCACATATAGGACATCTTGTCAAAAGCCCCCTTATTCCATGCCACACCGATTAGTTTAGGGTATTCCTCCTCTCAGACTTGGCAGCCTTGATTTTTAACACTATCATCATGGTTCCCTTAGTTTCGCTGACCAAGGAACGCTCTATTAGACTTAACAGTCCCGACTTAGGATCAAATCAATGAATCCCTTAGTGGTTTTCCACTTATGGCTTGCACTAGCCCCATTACATTCAGTATTACTCTATGACTAAATCCTTAAACTCTTTTAGCTCCGCCCACCTAGGAGCATTTCCTCAACCTTGTAAGAAGCACCATACTGCCTTCATACACATAGGTCGTCCAAGCAGATTTTTACCAAAATTACGAACGATAACTCGAGAGTCCATTCTCTCAAGGGCTCTTACCTATCTCATCGGGTACAAGTTCACTTCAACAGATAAATTTCTTCCTCACAATTGGCCTCTACCAGGCTTTCAAGTGATGGGTTCAGAAATTTCCATTCACTTCGCTTCTGAACCATCATTGGAGAAATTTGCGGTTAAACTATACGTAAGGTCCCTCTATTTGTATACTGACCCTCGGTCCGGGTGTGGTGATTGGTATCCCCACCACGTTGCCTCTAAAAATTTACTCAAATTTTCACTTCTGAGTATTTCTACTCTATCCTAAATGCCAAGACCTCTAGGCATTCAACTTTCATGGATCAACATGCATAGTCACCGTTTTATCACATTTTAACGGTCCGTTCTCATAAAAAATCCCCCAGACCTCCTCCCACTATCACTGCATTGGGAGGGTCTAGACTAGCATCCCCCTTTGTCATCGCGACACTTGGAAAGTGCCTACTATGCCTTAACAGCCCTTACAGCATCTACTTATAATTTCACAATAGGAGTGACCTCGACAACAGTCATCTCTCCTATGATTACCCTCCTCGAACTCTCCCTGCTTCATGCCGAGCTCCTCCCTCCTGCAGTCCTTCCAACGCCAATGCTGGTCCTACCGCCATGTTTGACGTACCATGCCCAATCGAACTCGTATATATAACACTACATCTACTAAATAGCAGGAGAACGTAAACTACGTACGTAGAGGAATACAACAATCCTAAGATAGGGCTTTATATCAATCAAACGATACGCTTAAAACGTAGTAAGCCGCACAGATCCTATGGACACTAGAACCTGATGCTCTGATACCATCTGTGACAGCCTGCCTAATTAAACATCGGGTGATCAGGCCTTTATTAAATTAAAATAGGTTTTTCAAATGGTTCATTCTTAGCATCACTGTCAAAAACTTTTTAATTACTAATCACCTAAGTGAAAATTAGACCGGTGCCAAAATTTTATCTTTCTTAAATAGATAGATCAACGATGCAGAAAAATAGTAAAACAAATACCATGCTAAAACTCAAACCAACAAAGTATAAGTACAACAGCACAAGAGTATTACCGAGTAAACCATCGGCTAAAAATACCAAACAACAATAGAACAACTACTAATATGCAACTAACATCTGAGACTGATACCGGACTACAAGTCCATACATAGAATAGGGTGAGATCCTGTACTAGATCTGAATGGGAGATATCGTCTAGTCAAAATCCTGTAAGCATCCACTGTGCTACAACTTCGAGTCCCTAGAATGAAATCATCATACATGGCGTCCCTGTGGCCGGACACCTAAAAGGTTTTGAAAATATTTTATAGCAAGAGTTAGTACTCAAAATATTTTGAAAACATTTAGCAAGCGTTTATCACAATATAAAATGCGGTTATTGATTACACATGTTAGGTTCTCGTACACTCTCTTGAGTTTACTCACCCCTCATCTTTTGTGCACACCTAGCGTCCTACACTTAGCTCACCAAGTCATATCTTCCAAGCTAACTAGGACTAAGTAATCATCTGAACTTATCTATACTTAAGTTCTCGTATCGCCCACACAGTACATCCATTTCATTGACATCTCGCGAAGGTTAATTAATACTCAAGTAACATTCCACCTATGTTATGTTTCAAAACTTCTCATTTAGTTTCACTACTAAATGTCTACAATTATCACAATTTCTATCTTCCCACTTTTTTTAATTAAGTTGCACTACTTAATTTACTAAATAGATATTCTCTATCTAATGTTACGTTCGTAATTTAAGTTTCACTACTTAACTTACCAGTTCGGTATGTATTCTTTAAATACGTAATATATATACATCTACTAATACACAGAAGTAGAATATCATCAAGTATATCTTTCACACACAATATATACTAAATATCAGTAATTACTATTTTGTCCTTTTTACACACGTAAGGACTCTTGGATCGGAATGATTCATCGACCCCAAGTAAGAATTGGTTC
Organism: Sambucus nigra; assembly: GCA_949130495.1. Taxonomy (NCBI): domain Eukaryota; kingdom Viridiplantae; phylum Streptophyta; class Magnoliopsida; order Dipsacales; family Adoxaceae; genus Sambucus; species Sambucus nigra. Next base: position 132,462,504 of record OX422214.1, on the reverse strand, counting down.
GTAATGATACATCGACCCCAATTATTTATATACACAAATTAAGAATTGGTTCGGAATGATACATCAACCCCAATTATTTATACACACAAATTAAGAATTGGTTCGGAATGATACATCGACCCCAATTATTTATATACACAAATTCTGGCTCGGACTCTTTCATCACGCCACCAGTACAAAGGTTTGGTTCGGCATTTTACATCGACCCCAAACATATAATAACCCTATGTTAGTTCGGAATATCTCATCGACCCTAACATAGTAATTTAGGTATACTTCTCTTAACCTAAAAGTTCATACAATTCAGTAGGTACATGCCCGACCTATCAACCATGTTCGTATGTAATATTTTATTCTCTTATATATGCCGTACAATATTCATTTTACGATTTATCTCATTAATCGCATTTATTGAGTATTCACACAACTCTAAGGGTCCTAGTTACCCCTCACATATAATTTTAGTAGTTATTATTTACCCTACTGGTCTGTTACTTGAATTGACTTTACCTCGCCTCGTAACTCAATTCCAAATTTCCCGATGCTCTACTAAATCAGATTATTCTCGTCGGCCTATAGCCCAAGTCCTACACCCAATGGCCTTATCGGACCTCAACAATATACCTACTGGTCTTATTCCCACTCCCATATAATTATTATATAAATCCTAGGATACCCATTCACTCCCGAAAATCAAAGAAACCTTAAACACGGAAAATTTGGAGAAAAAGAGCTTACATCGATTGATCGACTACTGGGTTCGATCGATCAACCTAGTCGATCGATAGACAATTCAAGATCGATCGATCGATTGAACAGGGACAAACGCAGTTCGTCTTCTTCGTTAACCTCTTCCTCCATTAACAAATCTCCAAACTACATTATAGTCCACCAAACTTCGACCCGATGATCCTAACATATTTCCACATATACTAGGACAATTTTTAACGTTTCAAATACATCAAAACCTCAATATATTTAAAGGAATTGTGGATTAAACCTAAGATTTCTTGAAAACCCTAACTATGGTGTTCTTCCCATAATTTCATTCAAAACCCAGATTTTATTCCGAAATACTCATCAAGTCAAATCTGAATATTATTCCTCTACATATGTTACATCATTTTACATGTAATTCCTATCCCAACATGTATAAATATCATTATTTTCTTTCCAAAATATGAGTTTAACAAAATCATTCAAAAGACCATACAAATGGGTACTATAACTTTATAATCTTTGTAATAAACAACTTGCCTTGATAGAGGGTTTCTGATTTCGTGATTGTTGATGATGTTTGATTATTTTTCTCCTTCAATCCTCCTTCCCAACAAGTGTGTGGTGACAATATCCTTTGAATCCTTCCCAATTATTTCTTTTGCCTTGAGAATTGTTTCTCTCTTATCTCTAATGGCTATGGTGTGTTTTCATGGGTTTTCTAACCCTAACCCCTCTTTCATACGGCTGATAAAAGGCTCTCAAATTCGTAGGTCTCCTTACCATCTCATGTTAAAAGACCAAAACGCCCCCGAACGATCTCGGTTTAGTCCAAAATTACCTCGAGACTCAACTAGTACTCCCGGGCATACTATTTTGACTAATTTGACCCTTCCGGACTCATCTGTGACCTCTAAATTATCATTTGAGTCACTTAAAAAATATTACTTGTTCTCACCCCAACACGGTCCACACGCGTTAAGTAACTATTTACCACTCGCACTAAGTAAATATAATGAGGCAATATAAATCGGTAACTATCTCTCGATTAATATTCCAAAATTACAATTTTTAATAAATCTCATTAAATTACTCCTCTTACGTATTTAAATTAAGCCGTATTTTCTCATTTAATTCTCCAATTTAATTAAATAGAATATTCAGTAGAATATTCAGAAATACGGGGATTACAGGATATTCATTTAGAGAGTTTTTAGAATCCGTCTCATTTGAGAGGAGAAAAACCAGAGAGAGAGAAGATAGAAGAGAGAGAGAAGAGAGAGAAGAAAGGAAACATAAATCGTCCAAGCTCAAACCCTAGGTGTTTTCTCCCGAATATTAAACACAAAACCTTCATTATCCATGTATCAGTAAACCCAAAACATGAGTGTTGGATCTAAGGTTTCTGTGAGGGTTAAGGTGTTGGGGTATTTTTTGTTTGAAGACATCTTCAAACCAATTGTCTCTCTTGGAACCTTTCTCTAAGAAAAACTCAAGTTTCTCAGTAGTAATCTTATGATTTTCCAAAGAGAACATTACACCACTATTTTTAGGTTCTTAGTTCTCTTGGATCTTTATATTTGTTGTTATTTTTGAAAGATCCTTCTCTATTTTCAATTTATTTGAAAAAAAGTGAATTTTGATTTTTGTATATTTCACGATTTGTGAAATAAGGCTATAAAGAAAATAAAGATTTAAAACAAGAAATATCATTTTTTACAGATTTGATTTAGATTTGAGAAAACTGGAGTCTGATTTTCAATATAAGTTGAATCTAGAATTTGCATGTCATATAGACTTTTATGATTCATAAGATTTTTTCTGTATAACTATTCTGAGAGTTGTGAGTTGCATTTCTGCATTTAGTTCACATCACATACACATACACCTACACTCTTACACGAACACTTAGTTTTAGTGGTTATTTTTGAGAGATCTGGTTTTTGTAGAGCAACTGGAATAAAAAAAAGGACAAAGCAAGGAAGCTGCTGGAGGGAGATCAAAGCTGGTCAGAGACCTTTGAGCGTGGAGTAACTCATGTTGGTATAAATATTTGAACTTAGTTTAGGATCTTAGTTTACATGCTTGGTACTGTAACTTGTTTATTGATTTGTTCTAGTGGATTTTTCATTTTACTCAGTAGAGGGAGTTGTGGATATTTCCCGTGATTTGGGGTTTTGCCACGTTAAAATCTAGTGTTAATTTGCTTGAATATTTCTGAACTGTTTATGTGTGGTTTCACACTAAAGACATAGTATAAGTGTTTATTTTAAAACTTAAGGTAACCAACTACCAGATTTAACATCCATACTTAATCTGTTTACACACATCGTGTGTGACTTCTTTTGAAAAGAGTTTCAATCAAAGAGTTTATTCAAAGTTTGCTTAAACTTTAACATTTTGTTTATGACGTAGTAAACAAATAGTCTTATACCATATTTTTCAAGTAGTATCAGAGCGGGTTTATCAAAATTTATTTTGATCCTCAAACTCCAGAAATTGTTTTCAAAATCTTTTCTGAAATAGATGAAAGATTTGAGAAGTTGGGTAACCTTTCACACCCACCTCTCTTTGATGGAAATAACTTCTCCTACTGGAAAGTACAAATGGTTGTTTTTATTCAAGGAGCACTTGGTGATGACGTTTAGGAAATGATTGAAAAAGGTTATGAACATCCTACCAAGCCATTGTCTGAAACAATTCCTACAAGAATTAAGAAAAGTCTTAGCGAATTTACTAAAGAAGAAAAAAAATGTCTCTAGATAATAATTAGGGAAAGAATGCTATCTTTATGTCCATTAACGAGCATAAGTTTAAAAGAATATTTACCTGCTCTACTTCTAAAGAGGCATGGGACACACTAGTCACAGCACATGAGGGTGATGAACGTGTTAAAGCTGGAAAAATCCAAACGCTAGTCCAACAGTACAATACACTGATTATGGATGATAATGAATCGTTTGATGATTTCTACATAAGGTTAACTGATATCTTCACTAAACTGCATGCTAATGGTATAACCTATAGTAGAAAATAAATTGTTAAAAAAATCCTTAGGTCATTACCTGCTAAATTTGACAACAAACGATATGCTATAGAAGAACTGGACGACCCAAACCTGACTCCTGAATTGCTAAGTAGCAAATTAGGAACTATAGAGATGGAGTTAGAATTTAAGCAACAACTGACTGCCCAAAACAAGAGACCTACTAGTTCTAATGGTGTATTCTCATAAAAAATGTTTATTCCTAAAATAAGTCCATTAGACTTTGACCTTGACCAAAATGATGACTGTGATTTGGATCATCTTGACAATCAAATAGATCTTATGAGCAAGCATTTCAAAAAATAATCAAATTCAGAAATGTTGCAGCCTCTAAATAAGACAGAAAAAGTTATCAAGGTCATTAAAATCACAGACCTCATGATAGGCACTATGACAAACAGTCCAATGACAACAATATACCAATGAATAACATAAAATATGTGAAATGTCATAGTTGTGGAAAAATGGGACATTATGCTAATAGGTACAAAACCAAACTAAACAACAATAATATAGCTAACATTTGCAAGACATGGGACAACTCTAGTGATTCTGATTCAGATGAATTTGAATCAACCCAGAATGATGAGTCATGTATTTCATTATGTGCTACAATTGTGTACAATGATGGTATTGAATGCTTGCCTACTAATGATTCTATTATGCCTAATGCTATTGGTGTCGTATCTGATAGTGATAACATTGTGTTTGTGGATGTTAAAAATAAATCTGATAATGATAGTATACGGGTGTGGAAAAATGAGAACATTATCGACAAACCAAATGTGTGAGTGAGTTCCACAGAAGAAATTCACGCTATAGGAGACCCTACACACGTTGCACTTAGTGAGTCCAACGATGATCTTCCAGATCTTCAAGAGCTATACACGAAAACACTCAAGAAAAATGCCCGTTTTGATAAAATGGTGAAGTTATTAATTGAATGTGTTGACTTGCTTAACCAGACTGTTAGGAAGAACGCTGAGGAATTTACAGCATAATGTGTTTCCCATGAGACTGAATCAAAAGATTTTTCTTTAAAAACTAAAGACTTATTTGAGAAAAACTATGTTTTAGAGAAAATATATAAATCTACTCTAATTGATCTTGAAGAATCAAAACAAAAAACTTCAAACGTTTATAAAAAAAATGTTTACATTTTAAAACTCAAATGAAAACCTCCAAAGAAATTATTGTAGGAAGTAAATTTGATTCTGAAGACAAATCTGGCCTAGGTTTTGGAGAAAATGTTGTTACCAGTAAGACTATTTCTCCTAAAAATGTTACTTTTGTCAGACAAGGCCGGAATTTTCAAAATACTCAGAAAAAAATTGTTATAAAAAAGTCTCTATGGCAAAACAAAATGATTATATTCAACAAAATACATCTAATGGTTCAACTGAGTATGTCTGTCCACGTGTCGAGGAACCAACGTAAAAAACTTATGACCAATGACACTCGAAAAACCATACCTAATGAGGCAAAACCTATCTTTAAAGACTTTAGTAATAAAGTCAAGTCCTCCATACGCCAGTACTGTTCATATTGTGATGTCTATGGACACACCATTGCTGAATGTTTTCAAAAGAGACTGTATATACCTTCTTCTCAAAATTTTAACTATTCTAAAAAGAGTAGGAATAATTATGTTCTCCCAAGATAGACCTATCATAACTCTATCCATAAAAAGAAGGGGGGATTTAAAACTAAGAATAAACCATTTAGAAAGACCCAACGAAACTTTTCTAAATCAAAGGCCATTAAAAATTTAAAAATCAGGCCTATTTAGATTAGAAAAGATGACTTGTTACCCCAACTCAAGTGCAATATTGTCATATCTACTTTTAAGGAACAACTCACTTCATCTTGTTGGTACCTATTATAAATATATGAGCGGAGATGAAACTAAATTGACAAACAAAACAGTCTTCTCTAGAGGTAGTATTGTGTTTGAAGATGGGGTTTCGTTTAAGATCATAGGTAAGGGAACATTGTGTGAGGAAGGTCTCTCCAAATAAAATTATGTTCTTCTAGTTAGAGGTCTCAAGGCTAACCTGCTAAGCATATCTCAATTTTGTGATTCCAATCACATAGTTACATTTTCAAAAAATGATTGCAAAATTGTAGATTAAAAGGGGAACTGTATTTTAACAGGAAACATAAATGATGATAACTATTACACATTCATTCCTAAGTCTAAATCTTGTCAAGTTGTAAGATTATATGATGTTGATCTATGGCATAATCGATTGGGACATGTAAATTTTGATGATCTTCGAAGGTTAAGTTCCCAAGAAATAGTTAGAGAATTGCCAAAAATTAAGAATTCTTTTAATCCTGTCTGTGGTCCTTGACAAGAAGGGAAGATAAGTAAATCTCCTGACAAGAAAGTTAAAGATATCTTAACTACAAAACCTTTGGAATTAATCCACATGGACCTTATGGGTCCTTCTAGAACAATCAGCTTTTGTGGTAGTAGTTATATACTTGTTATTGTGGATGATTACACACGATATACCAGGGTTGCTTTTATGAAAAATAAATTCGATACCTTCAGCGAGTTCTTAGAAATTCTTTTAAAAATAGAGAACGAGAAGGACACCCAAGTATGTCTCATTAGAAGTGACAGAGGTGGAGAATTAAAAAATTCGGGTGTTGCAGAATATTGTATAGGCAGGGGTTATAAACATGAGTTTAGTGCGCCTAAGACACCTCAGCAGATTATTGAACGAGAAAATAGGACCTTACAAAAAATGGGCCGGGTGATGCTATACGCAAAGAATCTACCTAAGTATTTTTGGGCTGAATCCGTTCACACCGATTGTCATATTATCAACTGTGTATACCTTAGGAAGAATTCTAAACAAACTTTGTATGAAATTTGGTTCCACAAAAAGCCAAACTTAAAATATTTTAAAACATTTGGTAATGTATGTTATGTCTGTAAATACAAAGAACATCTTTCAAAGTTTGACACCCGAGGAGAGAAAGGAATATTTCTTGGTTATTCTCAACAAGTATGGTTTTTCTTGTTTTTAATTATCGAACCAAAATCATTATAGAATCTTTTAACATAATTGTAAATGACACTAGCTCTGAGAGTAATGCCAGTCAACCAGACGCCCTGGATGATGAAGAAATGACTTTTACTCCTGATTCTCCAGAGGTAACTGATTCACTGCCACCTGAGAGTCATTCTTTACTAACTTGGGTTTCTAAAGACCATCCTATTAAAAAGATTATTAGTAATCCTTTCGAGTCAGTTAGAACTAGATCCCAAATTCAGAAGGTAGATCAATTTGCATGTTTCGTTTCTCTTGTTGAATCGAAAAATTGATGCTCTTTGTGACTCATTTTGGATCAACGCTATGCAAGAAGAGCTTGTCTAGTTTCAGAGTCATAGTGTTTGATATCTTATTCCTAGGCTAGAAATAAAAGGGTTATCGGCACTCGATGGATTTTCAAAAATAAAATTGATGAAAATGGGGAGGTCATTCGAAATAAAGCTAGGTTGGTAGTACAAGGTTACTCACAGATAGATGGAATTATTTTTGATGAGACTTTTGCCCTAGTTACTCGTTTTGAGTCAGTTCGTCTCCTTTTAGCCATATCATGCCATTTACAATTCAAACTCTTTCATATGGATGTTAATCTTGCATTTTTTAATGGAATTTTAACTGAGGCGGTATACATAGAACAATCTAAAGGTTTTATTGATCTTACATATCCTGATCATGTCTTTAGACTTAAGAAAGCCTTGTACGATTTGAAACAAGCTCTTAGAGCTTTGTATGAGCGACTCTCTACCTTCTTAGTCTCTCACGAATTTAATCTAGGCGAAACGATCAGACCCTATTCGTTAGAAAGATAAACAAACATTACTGATTGCCCAAGTTTACGTAAACGATATCATCTTTGGATCAACCTGTCCTAATCAAGTAAAAGATGTTTCCTAAATAATGCATTCTGAATTTCAGATGTCTTTGATAGGTGAATTACAATGTTTCTTAGGTTTACAAGTCAAACAATTTAATAATGGTCTATAATTAATCAAAATATGCCTCTGATCTCATTAAGAAATTTGGGTTAGAACACTCTAAGCCTGCACGTACACCTATGAGCACGTCGACCAAATTATCCAAAGAAGAAAATGGGAAAGACGTTAACCCAACCCTTTATAGGAGTATTATAGGGAGTCTTTTATACTTTACTGCTTCCCGACCAGATATTTCTTTCACCGTATGTGTCTGTGCTAGATACCAATGTGCACCCAAAGAATCACACATGTTAAGTATCAAACGGATAATTAAATATGTTAAGGGTATACAAAATTATGGTATTGGGTATACCAAGGACACCACTAGTTATATTGTAGGATACAGGGATGCCGATTGGGCAGGGTGTTCGGACTATAGTAAAAGTACTTCAGGAACCTACTATTACGTAGGAAATAATTTAGTAGGTTGGAGTAGTAAGAAACAAAATTACATTTCTCTATCTACGACCGAGTCAGAATACATTGCAGTCGGTAGTTGTTGTTCCCAACTTCCATGGATCAAACAGATGCTTAGTGACTATGGTATCGTTGAAGAAAAATTGAATATGTATTGTGATAACCAAAGTTCCATAAATATATCTAAGAATCCTGTACAACACTCGCAAACTAAGAACATAAAAATAAGACATCATTTTATTCGTGATATTTTAGAAATAACTTGACATTGAGTATCTTAATACGAAAAAACAGTTAGATGATCTATTTACAAAACCTCTTGATAAAATCATATTTGAATTTCTTTGAAAAGCCATAGGGATGGTAGTTCTCACATAATTTCTTGATACACAAACTGTCATAACCTCGGTAGTTTCTTAATAATAATTGGTTTTTGAGGATTTAGGGCATGGACATCCCTGAAATGAGAAATGACACCTCATAACATCTGCTTAATGTAGGAGACCCTTGCATCCGCCCTTGTTTATGATATTGCTTATATTTCATAATCTCCTGTTTTATATCATTTTACCCCATTCTATAAAGAACTTGAGTACCTGGCTTATAACTCATATCTTATCGTGTACTAACTCAACTAATTTGCCATTGAGTGTTTATTTTTTTCAGGCATTATTCTAAACCCAATAGTATAACGCATTACTTTCCTTTAGGGTATTGGTATGTATTGTAGTTGAGTAATGTATTTTCTTCTCTTATTTTCGGTTCTAGGATAGGAAAGGGTAGATATATAATTTGTATAGGACCTAAGCTCGTTTATGTCTATTCACATTACAAGCAAATAGTTCACCTTCGAGAATTTTACTTTTAAGTCAGGGACAGTGTCTCATAGGTATCTTCCTCGTTATGCTACTACACGAGTACCTACACAAGTCCATGCACGCACTCACAGACTGAGAACACACTATATGATTAACTTACTTTAGTCTATATCATATAGGAGTTCTATCTAGTTGGACATTGAGACAAAATAGGTTATATTTCTTAGAGTTACTCTCTCTCAAAGTATTCAAGCTTCAAATAAGAAGAACCGGTCTAAGAACCTCAGATGATCTTCAAAGGGCAGTATTACTTTCAAGAACCCACACAATTAGGACACAATCACAGATATTAGTGTTATTATGTGTGCACAAGGGTTATATTATTTTTTGGAATTTTTTCAAACATTTTTAAATCATTTAAAATGATTTTTCAAAATTAATTAAAAATGTGATTTTAAATGTTTGAGGTTTAAAACATAAATATTATTTTTTCTAAAATTGGTTCAGGGTAGAATCCAAATGTGGCGAAGAATTTTGGGGTACAATTCATATTATATAAAGACACAAAACACGCGTTTTACTTCTGATCAAAGCCTTACACGTGTTTTCTTGACAACGATTCGATTTGTGTTTCTTTCAAGACTCAGAGACAAGACCTCATTGTAGCCCTTAGATATTTTTCATCGACGTTCTGTATGTTTTTAAATTCAATCCTTGTGACCCTAATTAGAACCAATTAGTGTCTATCTTTTCACCGCCCATTTGTAGCCCTTAGATTAAGAGTCAAACAATCGAATGAATCCCAGCCCTTGATTTGGTTCAGGCTTTTCGATCCTTCTTCAACCAGTATATAAAGAGGCCTTAGATATTCATTTAGAGAGTTTTTAAAATTCGTCTCATTTGAGAGGAGAAAAACCAGAGAGAGAGAAGATAGAAGAAAGAGAGAAGAGAGAAAACATAACTAAACACAAAACATTCATTATCCATATATCAGTAAACCCAAAACTTGATTGTTAAATCTAGGGTTTCTATGAGGGTCAAGGTGTTGGAATAATTGTTGTTTGAAGACCTCTTCAAATCAATTGTCTTTCTTAGAACCTCTCTAATAAAAACTCTAGTTTCTCAGTAGAAATCTTGAGGCTTTCCAACGAGAACATTACGCGACTATTTTTAGGTTCTTAGTTCTCTTGGATATTTATCTTTGTTGTTATTTTTAAAATATCATTCTCCATTTTCAATTTATTTGAAAAAAAGAGACTTCTGATTTTTGTATAGATTTCAGATCTAAACATTTTAAGTTTCAAATCATATATTTCACGATTTGTGAAATAAGGCTATAAAGAAAATAAAGATTTGAAACAGTAAGTCTCACTTTTTATACATATTTGATTTAGATCTGAGAAAACTGAAGTCTGATTTTCAATATAAGTTGAATAAAGAATTTGCATGTTATATAGACTTTTATGATTAATAGGATTTTGTCTGTATAACTATTCTGAGAGTTGTGAGTTGTATTTCTGCTTGTTGGAAATGTGGACCCCTAATTTTAAATACTTTCACTTTCATTTCCTATAAGTGCGGAATAAAGATGGTTACTAACAAAGTTGAATTTCCCAAAATTTATTTAATTTTCTTTTCTTTAAAAGATGGAAAATTATAGTGAACACAAATTTTAATTTCTTAAAACAAATTAAAATTAAACACTACAAAGGGAATTAAAGTAAACACACACACACCTTAAATTCACTCAAACCAAATTAATTTAATTATCAAGTTTAAACAATTTATGCAAGAATATTATCCAATTAATTTAGTACCAACTTGAATTAAATTAACTTAAAATAAACTTACCCAAATAATTAAACCAATACCATTTTAATCAAGATTGCGAATTAAACCCAATTTTATCTTTTTACCCTAAGCATGCGTTCTAGGTGATTTTTGCAAAAGATAAAATAAATTCACAATCCCACAACGCGCCGACGTACGAGGAAAAATCCAAAACGGGAAAAAAACCTCGGACGACTGCGGCCTAACAAATTCACTAAGTATGCTATGAATTTTACAAAGACTCGACAAGAGGACTTACACAATAGACTCGACTCCCTTCAAGCCTTGACGTGCTCCTTCAATCTTCAACCTCCGCCTAGAGAATAACCGCGGACTCCTCCACGGTCTCGGACTCCACCGATGGGGCTCTTGGACACCGTAACCCTCACACGAAGCCTTTACTCGAGAGGGAACACCACAGCGTAAACAAATATGTCTCCTTTTGTTGGGGTAGAGAAACAGGACCCAAACTCTTTTCTTCTTGGGTAGAAAAGTGAACCCGATGCCAAAACTCTCCAACCAAATATATAGAAGTAGAAACTTGGTTAAACTAAATTTTGGGTGTAAGTGTTTTTGTAGAAATTAGTTCATGGTTACACAAAAATACTAAACAATGAACTAAGAAATTTTTCTCTCTAAAATTATCTCTCAGATGTGTTTAGAAAATGTCAAAAGTTAGTTCCCGCACTAAATAAATCTGGAAGTGAGTTAGTGGGTACAAAGGTGGGAAAGTCGGACAAAACTGCCAAAAAAAAATCCAAAAATCTCGTTCGAACGAGATTTTCGTTCGAACGACATTTCGTTCGAATAACTTTTCTAACGAAAAGTCAGTGGCCAAAATGGAAAAACTCGTTGGCACACTCGCTCGAACGAAATGTCATAAAGTGAATTTTTCGATTTTAAGCCCCAAAACTTTATTTTAAATAGAGATTACATCCTTTTAAAAAATTTCCAAGTCTCCTACAAATATATAAAAGAATTCATACCTTTGGAGACTTGAAATATGATGTTGATGACGTGAAACGTGGCATTGAAACTCGACAATAATATTCTCTTTAAAACCAGGCCGCAACATATTCAACTTTAACATGTCATAGGCTTGATGGATGTCCAAGGACTCTATCATATAACTCAAGTGTTTTTGTCCGGAATTGAGCCAACACTACATAAGACTCTTACAAATATCCCCCTTTGGCTATTCCGGGATAAAAACCAAAACAAAATCCTAAAGGGCCGTCAAGCTCTACTAGACTAAAAAACATCACACCCAAAAAATAAAAATAAGAAGCTTGACTCAAAGACCACTTAGGATAAATAACTTTGCACATGAAAGTTGCCACTTAGAAAAAAAATTCTTGCACACTTAAGCAAACTATCAAACGCATAGGCAATATCACGAATATTAAATGCATGTAAAATAAATACTCCCCCTAAATTAATTCTCCTTTATCAACTATGATCAACCTAAGAAGATAGCGCTCTCCCCCTAAGTTAAATCTCCTAAACTAAGATATGATTATAATAGGATTAGATAACATTTCTCTCCCTATCATTCTCCCCCTTTTTGTTCAAGAATAGACAAAGGATAAAGGAACTAATAAACTACTAATTTCTTCCCCAATTTATCTAAGTACCATTTCTCCCCCTAAAAACTACATAAGGGATATAAGTATGGAAAAACAAGTAAAACAAAATGATGCATAGGGTGATAAGAACATGAAAGCATATGGGCAACAAAATCAAAACTAATCCATACAAATATTAAAGGATACCAACTATGATGCAAAAAAATGATACCAATTTGACACATAAGATACTAAGCATGTGATATCAACTAAAATATGCAACAATATAGATACCAATTATGAATTAGAAGCATAGACATACTAGGCATTTTTTGTTTGATTTAAAAATACTTTTATTTTATTTGATTGATTTAAAAACGAGGCATTTTTTTAATACTTTTTATTTTATTTGATTTAAAAACGAGGCATTTTTTTTACTAAAAAATATTTTCAATTTTTGCCAAAGCTGTTTAAACGAGGTGGGAATCTCGTTTGAACGAAAGGGCGTTCTCATTCGAAATCTGGTTAGAAGTTGATTTTTATAAAAACTTGTTTTCAATTTTATAAATACCGCAAGTGCACGGGATATTATAGAATAGCGAGTGTAAGTACGGGTCGAACCCACAGAGACTTATCAATTTTTCGTTCAAAGTAATTATGACTGTCCAACTAAACTAAATGATTTTAGAGATGAGATGTAATATTAAGCTAACACACTTAAAAAGTATGACTACGAGAGATATAATCAAGTGGGCGTGAAAACTAGGATGTTGGATCCATTTATCACATTTAACTAATATTATACAATAATTTAAACTCGTGATTCCTGATTTTGTAACTCAAATTAAACCGACTTTTGCCGCGTTTAATTCGAAAAATATGATGGTTATGATTAAAATATTTTTAATATCTCTAATAGACGGCTAAAATTCATATTCCCTTAAAAAATTTGCTTTTAAATTTCAAAGTATAGTCTTTAAGCATGGACTATCAATTAATTTAATAAAAGTATAACCCATCAAAAAGTACTCACACTTAAAAATAAAAATATGATTTTTTCTCAAACAAAGCCTAATGTTTAAAACACACTCTTGTGTCGTTTTAAATGAATACCGAATTTTTAAAGCGTTTAACACATATCGGGAAATAAAGACGAATTTAAACTACACACAATATTAATCAAACATAATAAACTTCACCTAGTCCTAGTAAAGAAATTAAGCTAGCATCATTGAAGACAAAATAAAAGTGTAAGAATGAATATTAATTCTCACTAATAAATCAACTTACAACAATAATCGAGTCTTAAAATTGATGTTGACAAAACTTCTCCCACAAAATAATTATTGGCCCTCAATAAAAATATACTCTAAAAAAAAGGAACCAAAAACTATCTCTCAAAGCTCTCTCTAAAATTTCTCTTTAAAATTCCCCACTCTCAGTACTCCCCGATATCCTGAGCCCAAGGGTCCTTTTTATAGGACAAGTGGTTAGGGCTGTAAACGGATATTCGAAAATCCGCATCCGTCCGATATTCGAATCCGAATTTGCGAATATTTATCCAAAGAAATGGAAACGGATACGAATATGGATACTCAATAAAAATATCCGAGAAAACGGATACGGATAGTACTAGTATCCGACATGAATAATTCGTATATGATGCGGAGTATCCATTTTACTGGATATCCGTTTTACCGGATATCCGTATCCGTCAAACATATGTTTAAAATATTACTAATAAAAATATTTAAAAAAATCTTAATCGTTTATTCCCTAAAACAAAACAAACACATACTCCACTCAAAATAAAAATACCTTAAAGTTATTATTTTGTTGGGTATATTATAAAATGTCATGTATTATTATTTTATTGGGTATATTATCATGGAGTTACACAAAAGTTACAATACACCCTATCACGCACAACATACACCCAATAAAGAACACATACTCCACTCAAAATAAAAAATTATAATTCATTTCACCACCTCCCCCTCTGCTGCATCAGCCCGCCGCTGCTCACCAACCCCGCCATCGCTTCTCATCAACCCCTCCGCTGCGCATCAACTTCGTCGCTCCGCCACTGCGCATCCCCTCCTCCTGCAACAGAAAGTTAGCAACGACAAGTACATACAAAATAAAAATAATAATATATAACTGTATTTGTATATTGTTCATATGGTTGTTCATTAATTTCCTTAATTATAAATAAATGTATGAGAAAAATAAAAAAGTAAAGAGATGGTTTTGATTGTGATGAGAATTGAAGTTAACAACAGGTATATTATACACAAAATAAAAATGTATACTTATTAAAATAAAATATCGGTATGTTTTGAAGACTTAAAGGTCTATGAGGTTATCATTCTCAATAAATTTGATTTAATCTAAAAGATGCATATTTATATCTACTGTTATGAAATGCTATTGTTATTTTTTTTGGATGGCTTAAACTTATATGGTTGTAAAGTATGGATGGATTTAAGCCATATTATCATTATGGAATGCTAATATTATTATGAAAGCCATAATTATTGATGTTAGGAGGTAGTTGTTTTGTTATGTATTTATTTAGATTGGATTGAATTTCATTGGATTGAATATTTTAATAGTTATTTTTTGCGATAGCTAAACAATGTAAACGGATATAGATATTATCCGAATCCGAGGTATCCGAGCAGATACAGATATGGATAGTTTTTTTAACTATCCGAATAGATACGGTTACGGATATGGATAGTACATCTAGATAGCGGATACGGATATGGAAAATATGGTATCCGATCCGTATCCGTTCGTTTACCACCCCTAGTGGTGAGGTATTTGAGATGTGGTGGGACTCTCTCTGATTGGCCAAGCAGTATAGGTAGCTATCTCTCCACCTCTTTAATCTTTGGATCGTGATAAGGGACGAAATTTCCCCCACTCGAAAAGTCTTAGATTTGCTTGATTAACACGCACGCCGAGTTTAGTCCAAAGCGAAGAATAAAAAATTTCTCGAACGACTGTAAAATTCAGCTTTTTCGCGCCTTCTTTGAGTTGACCATCAATTTGCACCAAAATCCATCATTACCTGCAAAAATATTACATACAACTTTTTTCACAAACTAGCACAAGAATATTATAAAATTGTCGAAGTGCCCAATTTTTTACTTAAAATTGCCATTTTGAATCAAATTCATTCATTCTTGCATTTTTTTCTCTTTTTAATAAAATGGTCCTAAGAACTTATTAAATAAACTAAAATGGGACTAACAAGGTATAAATTTGGGTATAAAATATACGAAATAATGCATTCATCAGAAGTCTACATCAAACGAGCATCGATCGAGGACGTACAATTTCAAGTCGTTAGAAGGTCATTTTAAGCACGTTCAAACGAGATAGTATTGTCATTCGAACGAAACCTGTTTTCGTTCTAAGGAAAAGCTGATCTCGTTCGAATGAGCATCAAACTAGTTCGAACGACTAGCGCTGCCTCAATTTTTGTGTTTTCCTATAAATACCTGCTTCGTGTAGGGTTTTTAAAAGACTTTTACAAACATATTTTCTACAGACCTGTTGCATTAAGTCTCAAATTTTAAAAGTAAAAACATCTTTTGATTCACATACATCACCTCCCATATATAATTGTGAATCCACTTTGAAACCCTCACATAATTTCATACTGGAATTACGTCTTGTGCAGAAGGCGTCTCCACTTTTGTTCTTATGACTCTTGCAGGGATCATTGCTGAAGGAAGACGAAGGTTAATTGCGAGAGATTCGTCGAAACGTTGTTGTTCCTTTATAGAATTTGTAAGCTGCGATTTGTAAATTTTATAAAGTAAATAAGAAAAGGTTTTGCCCCAAAGGGGATTTTTCCTGAAAACTTCCTTCTAAGGTTTAAATGCATGCTTTACCGTTTTATGCAATAATCACATAGTTGCATGTTCTAGCATAAAAAGAATTAAAAATTGGAGTGGGTTGTCATCTGAATTTAAGAAGTTGATGCCATTAGATCATTGTGCACTCTCGGACGTTTTTCAAAAAAGGTGTTTTCTGGTCACGTTAACATAAAAATTATAAATACGACTCTAGCTCAATCCAGAAGGAACTCTTCAATGATGTAATTTTTTAAACCATTTATTTAGTTTTATGTGATATCTCCTATTTTCCATTTAGAGGGTGACGAGTCCCACGTACAATCCATAAGGGATATTTGACAATTAAATACAATTATAAGCATGGAAAATGTAATTAACGACATGAATAATAAACAATAGTTTAATTGTTGAATAAATTCCATTTACCAACTAAGATCACCGATACCTAAACATAAGCCTCAAATCCAACCACAATAATAAGTCTCGGTTGAAAGCAAGGTTCTAAAAACGTGGGGAGTGATCGAAGCATGGAGGCCAAGCCTTAAGCCTTGAAAGCCTAGGCGGGCCTTAGGCGTAAAAAGGTGTTTAGGCCTTCTTAATATATTCTAATATTTTTTAACCATAATAAGGCTGCTAAAATACTAAAATTGTACATATCATAAAAATATGCCTGAATATTTGCAAATTAAAATATTATTTGATTATTTTGGATGAGATAATGGTCCGTTTTGTAAAAAAAATCTTTAAAAAACGATATCGTTTCACTAAAGCATTGTTATTTTTAGAAAAGAGTCCGCCTTAAGGGTTTTACCAAGAATAAGGCGTAAAAAGCTTAAGGCAGGGCGTTTCTCCCAAGCCTCAAGCCTAGGCGTGCCTAGGCGAGTTTTTTAGAACGATGGTTGAAAGTAAATAAATTGAAAATGGCCCGTATATAGTCTCCCAAAATGTAAAGACACAAAATTAAATATATATGATATACAACTCCAAACACCTACATAGATAATGGAGGATGACTAAATAAAAAATGCAGTCGATGCCTCGAATAACTCAACTCTATAACTACTGATGTCGTTTAGCTGAAATATTTCAACCCAAGAAGGTGAGGCCTTGGCAAGAACTTCACATATGATCCCAATGAGCTGAACCTGCAATACCCCTAAATTTTTAATTGATTAATTAAATGATTTGATAATAATTATTAGTTAAGGATAATATATAAATCAGGTTGATTTTGATGAAAGATATGTTACTAAATGAGTTAAGCTAAACTTATAAAACTTTCGAAATTGTTTGCTAATTATTTGATTAGATTGGACTATTATTTAATTCAATTACATTGTGAAGACTTGGTTTTAATGTTATACGAGTTTTTTTAAGGGTTGACTTAAGGGGGGCACTATAGTGGGTACATGGGACGCTATAGCAGGAATTATGGCCGCTATAGTTGCTGTAGCCAAATAGTGGGCGCCCATGATATTTTATATATATATATATATATATATAAGGGAAAATTTTCATATTTCTTCATCGCACTCTTAGTAATGCTATCTCCATTAATAACCACCTTCGAACACCCATTTAAGGACCTTAAGCTTTAAATTTAGGATTGCTTAAAGAGGCATAGTTGGCCAATATTCAGATGAGAACAAAGATTCAAAGTTAGATTTCCGAGATAGTTAAAAGGTAAGAATACTCTGTATTTCTGCCTTTGGTGCTAATTGATTTGGATATTGCCTAAACGTGTTTATTAATTACTTTAAAAAGTGATTAGATGTTTAAATAGGGCAAGATAAACCTAGTTAATGACCTATTGTTATAAATTGATATTGAAACTCGTGAACCTCTTATTTAGTGAACATGTCTATAAAATGATTATGTGAATTAAATGGTGTAATTTTTGTACAGTTGAGAAGATTTACATGTTTATTGGCTAAGAGTTTAATAAAGTGCCTTATGAATTTTGAGAAACGAAATGTGAGACATTAGTCTTATGAAATTTTAATACAAATTACTTATGTTTATTTTGGGACACTTTTAATTGTTAAAAATTCATCTGGATCCCATTTGAAATGCGTATAAATTATTAGATTACGAAAATTGTAATAAAATTCTTAAAAATTGGGTCAATCCTCATTTGAATTGGAAATAATAAGTGTGGAGTAAAAGAGGATATTAATCGAGACTATAAATTATATGTGTTTATCGAGGGGATTATTACTTTAGCCCTATGTTGTTGGTGTTAGGACTTGGATGTTGGTCAGTTGTTGCTATTGAATAAATTATGCCGCGAGTTATTTATTTTAACATAGGTGTTATAATTATTGGCTAATTAATGTCTTTAAGTGTTGATGGGATATTAGTTGTACTATTGTAGAAAATTGTGTTATTGAGTTTGTCATATAGAAAATTTGTATTCATATTTTGTTATTTTAGTTATTGATGGGATATAGGTTTGTTAGGTGATAGTTGTTGTTGGTAAGGTTTTGATCACTAGATAATGATGGTGGTAGATTTGGTTTATGTTGTTGATTATATGGTATTGAAGATGCGATGGATGATGTTGGCTTATGATGTTATCATTGGGAGTTATGGCACATAAGGGCTATATATATTGTTGAGATTGAGGTCATTACGCATGGGATGGATACTTATTGGGGTAAAAATGAATAAAAATATATTTTAGGATGTTTATAATAATATGGATAGTTAAATTGAGACTTTAATGTAGTATCCATTCACTATAAGGATTATTAGAATGAATGACGTTGCAGAGAAGTTAGGGTTGTGGTAAGTAAGATTTAGAATGAATAAAATGGTTAGGAAAATGATGAATTGTCTAAAGTCAATTCATGTAATGAGAGTTACTTTTGGAATTATAAAATGGGGTATGGGTTTTATGTGAGTGTCATGTATAGGCTTGAAAGCGATTAAGGTATTTGGTATAAAAGTTTAGGTTTAGTCTTTGTCTACTCTCAACAACTACCCAATCTCGACAGTAGTGTATTGGGGGTTACTTGTTTGGATTTTATTTATGAGACATCCCACATACGGAGTTTAAAGAAGGTGAGTGAGGTGTTTAAGTTCAGTAAGTCATGTAGGAAATTTAAATAGTTAGATTATGAGTAATCGCTAAGTGCTTATTGAGATATGTGGCTTGTGAGTATAATTTATTTGTGAATGATGAGATGTTAAAGGAGTATGTGAAATGTATTGAAGGTGAATAAGGTGAATAGGTAATTAAGTGAATCTTTTATAATTTTCTTATTGTATGCCATTGATGATTAGATTCAGGTGCATTATTATATAGAAGGTTAGGTGATGTCTCACGCACGGAGTCTAAAGAAGTCTATGAGTTGGGAGTTTAAGAGATGTAAACTGTGTAGTAGTTTTTAAGTAAGTATTTAGTAGATATATGAGTATTATAGAGTCTTGGGGACCACCTGACTTGGAAAGAAGTGTATCGGGGGGTCTTTGATTATATTTAGTTTATTTGACGTCCCACGCATGGAGTCTCATGAAGGTTGGAAGTTTCAAGTTTAGGATGTTCAAATTCCCGTTGAAAATTATGTTGTGCATCTCTGTAGGTATTGGGTATAGTGTCGATTGACTATGGAATTAGCATATGTGCAGTATTGTTACTATCTGACGACTTCGACGTTTATCAATGGTTTTGAGTTATTTTAGCGTGGGTATAGTGTCGAATGGATACAAATATACCGTATGTGTGGGACCTAGACTATCCGGTAATAGTAACAATTTAAATGGACTTGGTTTACAAGTATGTGTGGGGTCATGGGTGAGAGCGACTAGATATGTTTGGAAAGAGACGTGGTTATATATGATGAGCGTGGTTGTAGATATTCATAAAATAGTAATTGCGGTATATTACGTGATGTTCAAGGTTGCGAGAGAGGCCGGTGGCTTATAATTTCTAT
Source organism: Sambucus nigra (assembly GCA_949130495.1). Classification (NCBI taxonomy): domain Eukaryota; kingdom Viridiplantae; phylum Streptophyta; class Magnoliopsida; order Dipsacales; family Adoxaceae; genus Sambucus; species Sambucus nigra. The sequence goes on along the minus strand of OX422214.1, from coordinate 132,442,271 downwards.
GGTAATAAATATAAATGTGGGGTATACTATGTGCTATTCGGGGCCATGAGAGAGCTTGGTTAATTAAAATAAAGTCAATGAGATAAATATGACACAAATGAGATTAAAAAAAGGTCATGCGTTTAAATGGGATAATTAATAAGGTCGATTGGTTGGGATATAAATGAAATACATGAAGCGATGTAAATAAATAAAAGTGAATGATTTAATTAACATAACATGAAAGTGGAAAGTGGATAAGAAGTCTTTTAATGATATTATGAGTTGAAGATTGTGTGATAGTTTATATCTATTGATAAATCAAAATTTATTGAGACCCATCTTATAAAGAAAGGTTAATGATACTAGTTAATGAGTGGATAATTGTAATTGATCAGATATTATGTGGATAGCTATTGAACCACATTATTAACTCAATAGTCTTTTATACTCTTGTTATTATATGAAACATTGATAGATCTCGTTGTTATTCAAATAGTTAATTTTGTTATATTATCTGATGAACATTAATAAAGATTTAAAGTTTATATGTTATTTTTATCTAAAAGACTGTAGCATGGTATTTATTTCATTTAGTACTCCTGGTTGGGTGATGTTACCCTCTCTAGAAAATGTAACTACTATTATTACAGTGGGCCCTGACCCATTATATTGACTGACATCTGATTAGGCACAAATTCTTTCGAATTTACCCCTTAATTTAGAGGCTTTTATTACCTCGGACAACGTAAAACGAATTAGTTTATCTCATATCTTGGCTAACAGTTTCGTCTAACAAGTACCCTGAGTTTCGTGTATTTCTTATAAATTTCACAAGTATGTATTACATGAAAGTAAGAAAGAAACCGGAAGACACAAAAGAAAAGAAAGAAGACGAATCAAAAGGGAAAAAGTGTAATTTCTACCCGGAATCTGGTTGAAGACCCAAAATAAAAGTCGAAGATCTCGCATTTGTGAACACGTAGGAAGAAACGGCGTCCCAATATGAGTTCTGGATTAGAAGTTATGAGGACCCGACGATGTGAAAAAATCACGAGATATTCACAAGAAATTGAAGAGAAGCTGAGAAGACAACCCGAACCAATCCGATTTAATACAAAAATGGATTAGTCTGGGGTCCCAAATCACTGCAAATATGGACGTTTAAGGGACCAATCCGGTATCCCAAAAAAATGGATTGGTTTGGCAATTAAAATCACTGCATAACAACTTGTCTAGCGGACCAATCCGATTTGTTTGGAAAATGGATCAGTCCGGTTGCCGACCGGACCAGTTCGGAATGTTTTGACCGGATCGATCCGGTGCTTGAGATTTGATTTGATCTTCTTCTTCTTAGAGTTTTGCATCAATCCAACTCTTGTAAATTACGTAGGATATAAATTTCTAACTCCTCCCAGAAAAGAGGAGGATTCTAATTCTTTTTTTTAGAGAAGCTTTATAATTAGCTTAGAGAAGAAATAACAAAACCCTAGTTTGATTCCAGATTGTAATTCAAGTAAACTAATTCCATGTCTTCCTTTAATAATCGCAGTAGTTAATTTTTTAGTAGTAATTTCCTTATTATTCATCTTCCATAACTAGTAAAAATGTTTTCTTTCATTCAAAACATATTTTCTTTTGGTTTAATATGTCTGGCTAGTTTTTTTAGGGTTGGGATGCATGAACTCAACCCGATGTGAGAGTTGCATGTGTATGAAATTAATCCTCTAAACTTAAGGGTTTATTAGACCGTATTGCGTAGCGAACACAACCATTGCAGATCTTTGGATCTCATTTGCTTCGGAGTAACCAGGATACTTTAGAATGCAATGCGAGTGTAGCTATCGCGTTACCACTTTACTCGTCCTCTGATTACGTATGGTGCGGGCTTGAACCTCATATACATTATGCTTGGGAGTACCAAAGTCTGGGTCTGATTAATCACTTAAATTTACGATTAATTTTATACTAGCAATACACTAGGGTTGAGGGATTGTATTCCCGGCCTGTTTTCTCTTCATACTTATTACTTCATTTTTAGTTATTAATTCTTGCTTAATTCATTAGTTCCATAGTCTTAATCTATTTTCCTTTTTACTAGTAGGATTAATTGCAAACAAATCATCTTTTCATTTTTTTTAGAGTTGAATTTAGGTTAACCATCCGTCCTTCCATCGTCACGATTTTCTCGTCCTATTTCCCTGTGGAAACGATCCCAACTTACCGGGTTTATTACTAATGCAAAAGGCTTGCACTTGAGCCTAGAGAGTACGCATTTTAGAGACACATTCTTAGTCGCATCAAGTTTTTGGCACCATTGTCGGGGATTTAGGTAGACGTAGGTTAGATTTCGTTAATCTAAAACTTCGACCAAAAAAAAAGAAATATAAAAATTCAAAAAGCACAAAAAGGTACTTCATCTCTCAAAAGCCTGTTAATGTAAAATCCTGGACTCACTCTAACCCCCCAAAATACTCCAACCAGCAATCACGAAAATCGATTAGTTGAGTACGACCCCGATAGCCCTCACACTCCAAACGTTCCACAATTATGGGTTCCACCTCCCGCACCTCCACACTCAATTGCAAGTAACACTCGGACATCCCTATTAAGACACACTATAGAGAACGCTTCGAGCATACCAAGTGAGGATACAGAGTCATAAAGTGAGAGAGCCATGTCACAACACGGTAGTGTAGTCGCAGGTGAGGAAGAGGTCCCGTACCGCCCTTTGAGAGAAATCTTATATCCCGAGCGAACTGTCACTCCGGGATGCATTTTACTCCCGTATAATGTAGGGAAATTTTTCTTTAGGAATGGGATGATCCAGATACTTCCCAACTACCATGGAATGTAATCGGAAAAGCTATATCTCCACATCCGGGAATTTGAGAAGGCGTGCGAGACCCTCAGTGATCAAACTTGAACAAAAGATGTGATACGCCTCAAACTCTTCCCATTCTCGCTAAAGGACAAGGCTGAGACCAGGCTATGGTCTTTACCCCCAAACTCGATTTCATCATGGAATGACTTGCAAGGTAAATTCCATAAGAAATTCTTTCCTCCACATTGAACGAACTCTATCAAGGCTCAAATTCAAACCTTTCGATAATCATAAAATGAGTCTTTTGATCGATGTTATGAGCGTTTTAATGAGTTAATCACTTCGTGCCCTCATCATGGATTTGATAAATTGCAAATCATTTCCTTCTTCCATAATGGGATGAATATAAATTCCAAACAACTCGTTGAAACCATGTGTGATGGTCCCTTTGTCGACCTAGACGTCAACGATGTTGAGCTTCCCCTGAGGTATGTCGTCGAGACTACCCAAGCATGGGATACATCTGACCCTAATGCTCATAATCGAATGCGCCAAATGACCACCACTCCATCGTCGACCGACCTATTTCACGTAGAAAAGGATACTATGACGGCCAGTTGACTCGATCTACTTGAGAAACGAATGCGAGAAGTACTTGAGATATGTGCAAGAGGACCAACTGACCCCATCCCGAATCCCATTGAGAAGGTGTGTGCTATTTATGAGGCAAGACATTTAACATAGGAATTCCCAACGATACCCGCCTACAAATATATGCTTCAAGAGCAAGTGAGTGGTGTAGGAGGATTTAAGGGTAATTTCGATGCACCGCACGGGAATTCTTACAACCCCTCATGGAAAAATCATCCTGGTTTTTAGGTATGGGCAACAAAATGCTGCGATGAATCCTAATTCATATGTTGCCCCTCCCCCCACCATCACACTTTCAACAAGCACCACACATACAGGGAAATGTACAAGCACCACCAGGGCCATATATCACTCCACCGCGGAGAAATCTCAAGGATACGATAAACCAATTAATCACTGCCCAAAATGCAACCACTGCTAGACATGAGCGCGACATAAATGCAACTATTTTAAAGATGCAATCATCATTGAGTATCCAAAAGAAGGGAAAGTTTCCTGCCCAGGGACAAAGACCTCTCCAAGGTCAAACTAGTGTTAGCTCCACACCCCATGACCATCCTGAACAATGTAGCTCAATTAACACTCTACATAGTGGGAGAGTAGTTGACTTCCCCCCCCCCCCACCACAATACATACCTAAAAATAAGGAGGTTTCTCCCGGCACGAAAGAGGCCGAAGATGCCCCTTTAATTGAGAGTGATAAAAAAGATAACACTAGCGGACCCAAGGTCATGGTGAAACCCCCCACCGCTGCCCCATACCCTCAACGGTTGGTCCCGCACTCCAAAGAGATTTCTCAGGATGATGTTTTGTACATCCTCAAGCAAGTAAAGATTAATTTACCTTTTCTCGAGACTATACACGGTGAAATGCAAGCTAAAGGTAAGTTAAAGGTAAATAAGGACTTACTCACGGTGAAATGCAAGCTAAAGGTAAATAAGAACGTCTTTTTGGCCTAGAATGTCAGTTCAGTTTTATCGAGTAACCTTCCGTTAAAGTATAAAGATTCGGGTGCATCCACCATCTCGTGCATCATGGGGAAGAACCAAATCTAAAGGGCGCTAATACATTTAGGGGCGAGTGTTAACATTCTAGCCTATTCCATCTATAAGAAACTAGATTTGGGAGCCCTTAAGCCCACAAATATGACTCTCCAGCTCGCGGATCATTATGTGAAGAAGCCTCGGGGAATCGTTGAGGATGTAATTCTCCAAATAGACACTTTCTACTTCCCGATGGATTTTGTCATTTGGGACGAGGAGCCCTCCCCTCTCCCGAGCAATCATGTTCCCGTTATCCGTGGTCGCCCATTCTTAGCTACGGAGAATGCAATTAATATTTGGGAACATGACCCTCAAGATAAATATTTTTAATAATATTAAGAACAAGGGTGACAAAGGAGAACCGCGAGAGACGGATCGTTTAGAGGCAGCACACGAGCATGGGAGGACCCACAAGCTAGAGCCGATAGGGGTATGCCTTGTTACATCAAGTGAGAGCGACGGTTGCAACATAGAGCGAAGGGTAGGGGAGGTATACGTAGTAACTGTAATGAAGAGTGTGAGTGATCCATTGAGTGTGAGAGAGAGCGACAATTTAGAGGGCATCGGGAGAGGTTTGTATGAGTGCTTAGAGGAGAGCGAATGACGAGACACGATAGATACTTTTCTCCTCAATTGCTACCCTCCCACATCACCTAATAATTTTGAGATGGAGCGAGGAAGGAAGGATGTGGAAACAAAGCAAGAAAGAGAGCTCGAGGAGTTGAGCTTAGCGGAATTTGAGAGAGAATTCGAGCAGGTGGATGAGAGCCTTAACGACGAAGTCCAATCTCTATTGGACTCATGGAGTCATTTAGGAGAAAGCGAGTGGAAAGATAAAATTGACGAGTTTCTCCGCAATGACCTTCCACCCATACAACTTGAGTCCTCAGAGGTAATTGAAGATAAGACTCAAGTCTCGTCAGACTTAGAGCCCGACCCATGCAGTACGCATCACGAGGATCCTTTTTCGATTAATCACGATGAGTCTCTCAGTCTTTACTTTATTTATGGGCAAGGGACCAACTTATTTCAGTTATTGGTGTATGACAGGCAGAGGGGAGAGACTAGGAGAGCAACGGATCCCGTGCAAGGGGTTGGGTGATTTGTGAAGATAAATGAGAGGTTGTCACACCCCCGATGCGTATGGGGTGATGTTTGTTACATTTTTGAGTCATGTATGAGTGTCATATAGTGTCTTGGTGCATTTTGATAATTTACTTATTTTATTTGTCGCACTTATTCTTTTTCTTCTTTAGATTTTATTCCTTTTGATTTAGGACAATGCAAAAGTCTAAGTTATGGGGGTCACAAGTGCGTCTTTCTAAAACTTCACAAATTTTCAAAAATGCCCAAAAATTTTAAAAAAATTGATTTTTTTTTAAAAAGCCAAAAATATTTTTCTTCAAAATAAATAAAGATTGGAGTTCAAATTTTTCTAAAATATCATTAAAATACGGATTAAAGTCTCAAATTGTAAAAACATAATACACAAAACCCAAATTGACCAAAGATGGAAATTGAGCGCACGTATACGACTTAGCGAATAAATGTGGAGATCAACAAATCCGGTGAGATTCGAGCGTTTGATTATTGTGAATGTATAAATCAATCCGAGTTAAATGTTAACTCAAAGTTCTTTTAAGCATTCTAATAAGTCGTCAATGGATCTCAATTCTTTCACTTTGATCGGTTATGTAAAATGTGTGTGATATTGCCTTGAAAAATGTGCTAAATAGGTCTCTAAATTAAAGTAATCTCGAGACGCATATGGTAACGTAATGTAAGGACATTTTTGTCCATTATCAATTTGTATGTCAAAAGCCGTTACATCGTTGAAGAACATTAAGATCGTATCGTCATCAATGGATCCGAATTTCAAAAGAAGAAAGGATTTTTTTTCCCTGCTCAGCCGGACCGATCCGCCCAGATTAAAAGAACCGATCCGACCCCAGACCGGTCCGCCCCTCAATCGGACCGAATCGCTTGCTGAAGATCCAGTAGACCCCGGATCGGTAGCGAACCGATAAAGCCAAAATTAAAAAGAACCGATCCGCCTCAGACCCGTACCGGTCCGCCTGGGATAACTTCAATCAGATCGTGTTCAGATTTTTTAGGCTGAAAGATTTCTATTTAAACCCACTTCGAGGATTTGTTCAGGAAGACTTCGATACACGATTTTTAGAGCTCCAAAACCATAAGTCTTCACCTTTGTGAGTTACCAAAACTCATGTTTTGATTCACACAAATTTCCAAATCATTTGTGAATCGTTTTGAAACCCTAGAACATAAACATTATTTTATTCATACCCTTATGGAGAAGACCGTTCTTCTTCTTCATTGCTGTCCTCCTGGAAAGGGAAACTTCCAGCCGCCGACTACAGATCCGATACCTGTGGGTAATTCTGTGTCACTGCATTTTTCATTGTAATCCAAAATTGTATGTTACAATATTATAACGAAAATAAATGGTTTTGCCCCTTTGGGGGATTTTTCCTCACATTAGGAGTATCCGATATCTGAGTGCATTCGTTAGAACTTCTGATTCTGTTGATTTGATTAAGTCAATGTCTCGTTCCATTTTTTTTCTTACACCAAAAGGAAGCATTTGAGTGCATTCGTTAGGAGTATCCGATATTCATCGTGCACATTTGTCATGATTGTATGCATTGATTTTCCTATCGAATTTGATCACACCCATTCATTTACGCTATCATGGACTTGGTTGTTTTATGTTCATTCATGGTGTGATTTAGTTATTGTGACACCCCGGCCTTGCTTTTTGATTTATTTCTCTCATTTGCCTATTTGGGGACATCACAAAAAGGGGGATAAAGAATTATCTTACTATGGGAGAGTTTTGAAATTTTGAATTTTCTTATAAACTTGCTATATATGTTTATCTCATTTCAAACTCGATATGTCACGTGGTATTTGCTTTGTCTCATGTGTGTAGGTACTTCATGGATTATCATTGGATTGCACACCCTAATGAGAAAAGCTTTGAGATTCTTGAAGAGTTGAAGACCAAATGATGAAATCTTATTCATATGTATCTATTCCAGTTTTGGGTTCATGGAAGGGTGGATTTGTATAGGCATTTTTGTTATTTGATATTTCGGATGTTTGTTTTATGTATGTACCGGCATAGACATAGGGGGAGATTTGTAAGGACATTTTTGTCCATTATCAATTTGTATGTCAAAAGCCGTTACATCGTTGAAGAACATCAATATCGTATCGTCATCAATGGATCTGAATTTTAAAAGAAGAAAGGATTTTTTTCCCTGCTCAGCCGGACCGGTCTGCCCAGATTAAAAGAATCGATCTGACCCCGGACCGGTCCGCCCCTCAATCGGACCGATCCGCTTGCTGAAGATCCAGTAGACCCCGGATCGGTAGCGAACCGATAAAGCAAAAATTAAAAAGAACCGATCCGCCCCCCTCGGACCGATTCGCCTCAGACCCGGACCGGTCCCCCTGGGATAACTTCATTCATATCGTGTTCAAATTTTTTAGGCTGAAAGATTTCTATTTAAACCCAGTTCGGGGATTTGTTCAGCAAGACATCGATACATGATTTTCAGAGCTCCACCTTTGTGAGTTACCAAAACTCATGTTTTGATTCAAACAAATTTCCAAATCATTTGTGAATCGTTTTGAAACCCTAGAACACAAACACTGTTTTGTTCATACCCTTGTGGAGAAGACCGTTCTTCTTCTTCATTGCTGCCCTCCTGGAAAGGGAAACTTCCAGCCGCCGGCTACAGATCCGACACCTGCGGGTAATTCTGTGTCACTGTATTTTTCATTGTAATCCGAAATTGTATGTTACGATATTATAACGAAAATAAATGGTTTTGCCCCTTTGGGGGATTTTTCCTCACATGTGTGTGTTTGAATTCTCTTGCATGATTTACATCTTGTTCAATCAAACCTAGTTGCATGTTTAGAGTTTATTTGGGTTAAATTGTGTTTAATTATATAATTTCTTAATTTGAACGCACGCTCTACCTCTTTCACGCAATTAGTATTTCGAACAATGAAGTAGGCCCCCGTTTGTCACCCAAAAATACTGTCCAGAAAAAGTAGCGAAAAATTATCCCTTTTGTAAATCAAAATTGAGCCGAATAAATTTTTTCCTTTCGTTTGACAACCCGAGAAACCCCAATTGGCCCAGGATTTTGAAAGTGGATAATCCCAGAAATTAAGTCCGGAAAGTACATAAAAAGGGGGAAGAAAAGAATAGCTATGCTCAACAAAAATAACAAGAAATAAAAGTGTGAAAAAACAGAAAAAAATAGAAAAATTAGAAAAAGGAGCAAAAGCCCGAAAAAGCACTAATGGACATCATAAGAAAATTTTCCAATTTCGAAATTCCCAATCACCCCCATTTTACCCAATATACCTCTAACCCAATAAAGTCCTAATCGAGTCCTTTATGCAAAATTGGTTACCGCGTGGAGAGCTAAAACACGAAAAGAAAATAAAAGAGACTATAAATATGAATTAGAGGCAATGTTTCCATTTTTTTAACCGTAATCCAATGATGAGATCGGTTTACCATAAAATTTCCGTCTTTCTACTTATGTGCGTGAACTCGGGACCAAAACAGTTACTCTTATAAATCACGCATACTAGGATAAAATAGCCACCCTTCTGAAAAATTCGTTTGTGAGCGCATCCCATGAGATTTTGAAATCAAAAGGAATTTTTGGATAAGTAACGTAATGATCAATCGGTGGAAATTCGTGGTTAAATTTCTGGCTCCGCACACACGCACTATGATTTGAGACTCTTGAACATGAATTGATGATGACTATTTTCTGGAAAAGTTTGAATTATACAATTTTTGCGTATTTTGAGTTTTCCTTGAGTCGAATTTTGTGGGTATATTCGCTGCAAACCCTCACGAGACACAACTCGTCTTACTAGAGTAACCTACGGGGTTAAAGGCTTATTGCATACGCTAAATGCAATCGCTTGCCCGCGAAAGAGGTATTTTATCCCATTTTTTTGAGTTGGATCATGTTTTGATTCTTTTACATTCCTCGAGACGATCAAAGTTCTAAGTTAGGAGGGTTTGATTAGGCATAAATTCTTTAGAATTTACCCCTTAATTTAGAGGCTTTTATTACCTCAGACAACGTAAAACGAATTAGTTTATCTTATATCTTGGCTAACGATTTCGTCTAACAAGTACCCCGAGTTTTGTGTATTTCTTATTAATTTCACAAGTATGTATTACATGAAAGGAAGAAAGAAATCGAAAGAAGCAAGAGAAAAGAAAGAAGACGAATTAAAAGGGCAAAAGTGAAATTTTTACCAGGAATCCAGTTGAAGACCCAAAATAAAAGTCGAAGATCTCGCATTTGTGAACACGTAGGAAGAAACTGCGTCCCAATCTGAGTTCTGGATTAGAAGTTATGAAGACCCGAAGATGTGAAAAAATCATGAGATGTTCTCAAAAAATTGAAGAGAAGCTGAGAAGACAACCCAGACCAATCCGGTTTAATACAAAAACTGATCAGTCTGGGGTCCTAAATCACTGTAAAGATGGACGTTTAGCGGACCAATCCGGTATCCCAAAAAAATGGATTGGTTCGGCCCTTAAAATCACTGCATAACAACTCGTCTAGCGGACCAATCCAATGTGTTTGGAAAACGGATCAGTCCGGTTGCTGACCGGACCAATCCATAATGTCTTGGGAGTACTAAAGTCTGGGTCTGATTAATCACTTAAATTTATGATTAATTTTATACTAGCAATACACTAGGGTTGAGGGATTGTATTCCCGGCTTGTTTTCTCTTCATACTTATTACTTCATTTTTAGTTATTAATGCTTTCTTAATTCATTAGTTCCGTAGTCTTAATCTATTTTCCTTTTTACTAGTAGGATTAATTGCAAACAAATCATCTTTTCGTTTTTCTTAGAGTTGAATTTAGGTTAATCATTTGTCCTTCCGTCGCCACGATTTTCTCGTCCTAATTCCTTGTGGAGACGATCCAGACTTACTAGGTTTATTACTAACGCGACAGCCTTGCACTTTAGCCTAGAGAGTACGCACTTTAGAGACACACTCTTAGTCGCGTCAACATCTCAGGTTATGTTTGAGATTTTAGGAGCAGTTTGGATCTTGGAGTGCAGGTTGAATTTTGTTATTTTATTTTATGTATGGTGTAGTTTCCTTTCCATCGTGTATTTCATATGAGATAGATTTTAGGATTTGTGAGTAGTTTGTGACTCTACAACTGTACTTGGGTAATTATTTTAAGACTTTTATACATAGTTAGATTATTGGAGCTTGATGTATGTTGGACAGTATTGTTGATGATTCTCCATATTGTTATCTCTCATATCTTTTGTTGGAAATGATTTAATTGTCTCACATTTTTATCACATGCTAAGAATGATATTTTATATTTTAGCACTTTATATATTCTAATATTTAGACTCGATCAACCCTGATATTAGAATATGCTACTTATAATAATTTATATCATAGCATGGTCCTAGATCTCGAGGGTTATAGGTCTAAGATAGTGTTTTGCGAGTCATTCTTTAATATGTGTTAATGGTTTGTACTCTCTTTACACTTTTAGTTTAATAAGTGTTTCGTTCCTATCTTTTCATATGGTGAACACTAGGATAAGAGGAGCTAGGAGAGCCCCGAGGGCTAATACGACAATGGGTTCTTAGGTCAGGCAGTATATAGTCAGATTTTTATGGGAGATGAGGAGTTGGCAACGATTATTCAGGAGGAAACAATGGCTGGTGTTGAGATAGGGATTCAGAGGGCTAGAGTAAGGATGGTTCAGTAATAAGGAGCGACTACATAAGCTTGGGAAAAGTTAAGGGTAAATTTTCACAAAGGTAATATGCTCGCATTTTCAGGGGAATTTGGCACAAAGGTGTCTTATCGAAGGAAAAGAGATTTGGAAAGATAACTTAGGATGGTGGAATGAACAGAGCCTAACCGGTGATGCTCAGCGTGTGACCACACCCGAGGAGAGGGATCATTTGACTTATTGGGAGTTTATGATGAAGTTTAATGATAAGTATTTATCGTATGCTATTAAGTTTGAGGAAAACATGGATTTTATTTTATGTATAAAGTAGTTTCCATTCTGTCATGTATTTCATATGAGATAACTTTTGGGGTTTATAAGTCACTTGTGACTCCAGAGTTGTACTTGGGTTATTAGTATGAGACTTTTGTATACTGTTGGATTATTGGAGGTTTATTTACATTGGACATTGTTATTGATGATTATTCATATTGTTATATATCGTATGTTTTGTTGGAAGAGTTTTAAATTGTCTCATAATTATGTCACATGCTAAGAATGGTATTTTAAATTATAATAATTTGTATATTCTAATATTTGGACTTGATCAACCCTGTTATTAGAATATGTAGGTTGTTACTGATCCATATAATAATAATAATGAAATTATGTCGTCCTACGATAAGCTAATTGAGTGAATCTCAGAATCCATTATTATCACATTCTCCTTACCAAACCCATTACATTATTCGATTATAACATATGGTTTTATTATGATGTTACCTAAAGATGGAATCATAATTCTAGATATCTCATCCATATAAGTATTATAAGTATACAACCCACATAGCATATCCAACACAATGTATCACATGGGTATAATCAAACCATAACAAGAAATATAGGGCATTCTTACATAAAGTATCTCACGAAGGCCTACTTTAATGCCTCCACGGATCTCTCGTACCATTACTAGTTTCGGCTATTAGAAGTTACCAAATCTTAAAGTATCCAAATACACATATGGGGAAATTATTACGTCATCACCACCTACCGCGTAACCACATTTTAACATTTACATGGAAGGATTTAACTATAGTATCCTAACTCGGGAGACGACAACCTCAATACGTAGAGTCAGAAGAACACCTATGACCAACTAACATTATTACCCACTATTTCTAACCACAACTCCACATGCATAATAGACATATGTCTAATCCGTGTCATTATCCCAAAGGTTTTATCAATAATCCAAATATATGCGCCCCATCAGATGCCCAACTAGTAGATTCATAATAAGCCTACTTACCCATATGTGGTATGCTAACGCAATTTCACATGATCCGATACAACTACATTCTACATAGGTCATCCAACATGTCTATTGTGAAATTACACAACAATTCCTAACGGTCAAATAACATCTCGACTGTACCCTATCATTATCGACTTTTCTAAAGTATACTCCAATTAAGAAGTCCACCTACTAGTTTCAATTCACTTAGGAATGTATATAACTTTAATTATGTATTTAATTTATCAACATCATTATATGTATATTAATCAATACTCGTTAATTATTATTCTTACTAGTTTAGGTTAATACACACTCCTAACCTATAATTCCCCAGCGTGCTGATATAAAAATGAATTAACATATTTCTACTATCATCCCAAAACATCTCAGAATCAACTAAACCCCCAAAACCTTTTAAAAATCCAACCACATGACACTGGCCAATCCCGATCAATATTCCTCTTCAGATCCGATCGATCACATCCTAATAGTCGTCCCAGATACCCTACTTTTTAGTTTTTATTGAAATTAGACTCCAATTCAAATCCAATTAATTAGTCCTATTTAGTTACCAATATTTTTTCTCATGAGTTATGGCTAGATTACACTATTACTTGATATTTGATTCATGAAACCAATACTTATGATAAGATTGGTACATAATTGGGTATAATATATGAAGAATAATCAAAGCCGTAAAGCATGAATATTACAACATAAATTTGATCTGTAAAATGGTTTTTAACATATTCAATTTAACAATTTCATAATCTATTCTCCAATTCATAAAAATTGAGGAGTTGAGAACAAATTTGTAATAATTATCTCGATACCTCATGAACCCTAATTTTATGATATTCCCTAATTACATGTGATAATTCTCATAAATTAAATACTAATTTCAATATTTAAACAAGATGGGGAAGAATATTATTCAATTGTAGATTTCGGGTATAATAAGGTTTTATTTATGCAACTAGATACCAATGAATCTATTAACCCGATTACCTAGTTTAGAGACTAATTACTTGAACTATAAAAGTTTTCTAAATCAGTTCCTATTATGATCTTGTATAAACGTTAATTATATTATTATTATTATTATTATTATTATTATTATTATTATTATTATTATTATTATTATTATTATTATTATTATTATTATTATTATTGGATACATGGGAAAGTATGACAAAGTTCTTATCACCTGTGGTGTCTTTGAGATAATGACTTATGAGAAATCGATGTTCTTAATTGAAATCCTAATTTGAACTTGTTAGTCTCAATGCTTCGTATTTCAAATTATTCTCCTGATTGGTGTTTTCTCTTCCTAATTACCCTCCCACTCTAGCCTCCCTCGCTTTAGGTTTAGGTTTAGGCTTAGATGTTAAAATAAGATTGGGTTAACATAATTTTTTATTTAAAAGACAATTTTCATCATTAATCTTTCCCCAAACATGCCTAAGCTTATCCATAGGTGCATTATCATACCATTTAACTGTAATAACCCGCGTAATTTTGGGCTATTTTAATTAATTTCTGGAAAATGGAGGAAAATAAAGTTTTTGATAAAATTATTTTTATTGCTCAAATATGTAGGTTATTATTTTTAAAGGCGAGAATTTCGAACGGTTTCGAAAACGGAGTTAAAACGGATTTTAAAATTATTTTTAAATGTTTTTAACTCTTGGAGTTGTTTTTACATCAAACTCTTCATTTCTTTGCCTTATTTAAAGGAGTCTTTTGGATTCCAACTCTTCATTTCTTTGCATCATAAAAGGAAGTCGTGGGCAACCCTGTTAACCTACTTTTGGCACAAATTTTGGCAGCAAATATATTTTATATTCCTCTTCTTTTTAATTATACATTGTCCCTTGAGATTTGTGAGTTCCAACCTTAGATTAGAGGTGTTCTTGGAGATATTTTGTTGGAGGTTCTTGGAGGAGCTTTTGTAGATATTTTGTGTTGATCTTGAGGATGTGATCGTTGGTTTCTCATCATGGTTTGAGGTATGGGATTTTACACAATATGCTCCTTAAATCTCGCGAGTGTCATTCTCTTTGAATTCTTGTTAATTGAACTCATATTTGAATTGATAAATTCATTGAAATCTGGAAAATAATTGTTGAAATTATTTTGATTCATGTGGTATTATTATATTGATGATGAGCACGTCGTCATGAGATTTTAATATGGCACGGATGTTGGGCACCTGCCAAAATTCCTGGTTCCCGGGCTTGCGTGGTTAGCAATTTTTGGAGATAGAAAATTTTAGGTGAAATTCGCGATAGGTTTCGAGATTAGATGTGAGGAATTATTTTTGGCGACGAGATTATTTTTGGAGATTATTGGCCTGATTTTTTGAGAGTTAGGCATTCGACGAATTTCGAGGGTGAAATTCCAGTGTTAGTGGGGAAGTGTAATAACCCGCGTAATTTTGGGCTATTTTAATTAATTTCTGGAAAATGGAGGAAAATAAAGTTTTTGATAAAATTATTTTTATTGCTCAAATATGTAGGTTATTATTTTTAAAGGCGAGAATTTCGAACGATTTCGAAAACGGAGTTAAACGGATTTTAAATTTATTTTTAAATATTTTTAGCTCTTGGAGTTGTTTTTACTTCCAACTCTTCATTTCTTTGCCTTATTTAAAGGAGTCTTTTGGATTCCAACTCTTCATTTCTTTGCATTATAAAAGGAAATCGTGGGCAACCCTTTTAACCTACTTTTGGCACAAATTTTGGCAGCAAATATATTTTATATTCCTCTTCTTTTTAATTATACATTGTCCCTTGAGATTTGTGAGTTCCAACCTTAGATTAGAGGTGTTCTTGGGGATATTTTGTTGGAGGTTCTTGGAGAAGATTTTGTAGATATTTTATGTTGATCTTGAGGATGTGATCGTTGGTTTCTCATCATGGTTTGAGGTATGGGGTTTTACACAATATGCTCCTTAATACTCGCGAGTGTCATTCTCTTTGAATTCTTGTTAATTGAACTCATATTTGAATTGATAAATTCATTGAAATCTGGAAAATAATTGTTGAAATCATTTTGATTCATGTGGTATTATTATATTGTTGATGAGCACGTTGCCATGAGATTTTAATATGGCACGGATGTTGGGCACCTGCCAAAATTCCTGTTTCCCGGGCTATGGCTTGATAAAGCATATACGGATGTGGTGAGGCCTTGTGACCCGGTTAAAGTGTTGTTGAGAAATTATAATGATGAAATGCTATTGAGATTTGTATTTTGATTTGAATATTCGTAATCGTGTTGTTACGTTTTATTCATCGCTAACATATATTTGTTGAGCATCTTTCTTGTCGTATTGTGTACTTCCCCATATTTTCTTTAGTTGGCAGGTTAGCATGGATTTGGAACGCTATGGACCAATTGGGATGATTTTTAGCATGGATTATATTGGGGAGAATTTTTAATACAATTTGGAAGATTTGTATTATTTTGATGTATAGAGCTTTGGAGATTTTTATTTTATTTTCGAGTTAGTTGTTGTATGTAATTCAAGAGATTTGGTATTTAATTTGAAGAGATTGAGATTTGTAGTTTCTCTTTTGTTGTTGTGGGATTTAGATGCTCTATACCTCGTTATATGGTGGATTTAGTTTAGTTTTATCGCATTAGCGCTCCGTTCGCTCTCTCCGGGAGGGCGGGGTGTTACATTAACCCCAAAAGTCCAATCCACACACAACTAATTGAAGTCGAATTAAATAAAAAGAGCATTGCACATTGTTTTTGAATAATTTAATTTAACTTGAGCTACGCCTCATTAATTTATTAAAGAAATTATTCGATTTTATTAAATTATTTGGCACACAAGGTCATATAACACATAAAGCTAATGTATTTTAATTATTTAATTTCTATACTTAAACTAACTTACCAATATCAATTTCTTATCAAAGTTTATTTATTTAATTATTTCCCAATTACCTTATTTTTTAAATTTCTGAAGTATTATATTTTATTTGAGTTTTCTTCGAGTGTTCTCGAGTGGTCTTGTCAAACCAGTAACGATCATATGAGCAGACGGTAGAAAATCAAAGCACATACATCATATTTTGTTGGAGTTTTGATCAAAATTGGTGAGTTTTGAGGATTATTTGATCGGTGGTTGTGATTGAAGTTTGTGTTTCGTCATAGCACGAGGATTCATGTGGATCGAATCATCTATGATATCAGTGAATATTAAGACATTCATGTTATGACTATATTGTTGCAAAGTTATAGTGGAGATCATTAAGATCTATAGTGGGTATCAATTAAAAGATCGAACGCAGAGGGATGATTGGTGTCATGATGTCGAGCTTATATTATAAGTTGCCTCTGTATTTTCTTTATACTCGAACTGATCAACAGTAATGTATTTTCGAGTTGGGGGACAATGGTTTCTCCCACCAAGGTATCCACTTAATTATTAACATTCATATATGTTGCTTCTTGATATTTTTACCACTGCTCAATTTTTAATCACCACATATCATAATTGGATCTATGTAATTATTTAGGTAAATATTGAGCTTTACTTTCACTAGAGTAATTGAATTTAATTAACCAGTAAGTTGCCTTTGGTGTGGAAATTTGGACTAAGATAAATTTTCAGGTAAAATTAAAATTTTATATCAATTGAACCATTTTGTGTCCTAATGAACTAATCCTTAAACAAAAGTCTCTTAAGATTTGTTTTGAGGATTCAATTAATTTTTTAAATTAATTAATTAACCTAACATATACTTCTTTATGATGTATTTTCAAAATGGTATCGTAGTAGGTTTTCTAACTTTCCAAATATGAATTCCTAATGGGGTGTTTTTATGGAGGGTAAATCTGTTTCGCATCCACCTTTGGTTGATGGTTTTGATGACACTTCAAATGCTAAGAAAGTTGAAAAAAAATTGTGTCACTAGGGTAAAAAAGGATTGGGGGAGATTATTCAATTGTCAATGTGTTATTCACAACTCATTTCCCATTAAACCAAGGTAGGAGGCAAAGATTAAGAATACATTGAATGTCACAAGATTAAGAAGACATTGAATGCCACTTTCAGTGATAATTAATTAAGCTCTGAGAGCGAGTCTTTGTTTAATACAATTTCTTCACTTTCAGTGCCATCCATGATGTATTTAATCCCAAGTCTTTTCTTGTTGAAGACATAATAGATAGTTTTGGCATATAGACTCAATGCTAGAGCTCGTAATATGGATAAAAGGACTTTGGTGATGATTGAGAGAGGGAGGTTTACATCTAAAAGGATTACTCAGAGCTTTATGTTATGTCGCTCTAGATGGATAAAGTGCATCATAGGATTTTTGCTAAGCTTAAGAAGTGTGAGGAAAAGATTCATGATATAAAGGAGGGTTATGCACTCTTGAGACAATTGAATGCTCAAAAAGTTACTCTTGTTGAAAATCTTAAGGATAGGAATGCAAATAGTGAGTTTTTGCATGATAAAGTCGTTAATTTACAAAAGACATTTCCAACATCTTCCCAGGGTTGAAGTTTGCTAGAGGAGGAGAATGTTAGGATAAATAAGGACTTTGAAAAGTGGAAGGCTGACCTTGATGGGAGATCCGAGAATTTATGGAAGAGGATCCTTGCAACATTCTAATTCTCGTAGGATAAAACCGAACTTGACAATGATAATTAAAAGGGTCAAATTCTAAGGTTGATACCGTCTTAATCGAAAGGTTAAACAAGACTCCTACACGTACACCACCTAAAAATATTCTCGACCTATAGAAGATAAGAACCCCATAACCATACGTTTTCACCTATTGTCATAGGAAGTGTGGCCTTAGGGATTTTTATTAAAATTTTAAGTGCGTGACTAAAATGACTAAAACCAATTATGTAATAACCTAAATTTTATTTAATTTAAATTGAATTAATTATGTGTCAAAGTGACATTTTTTATTTTTAGTCAACAAATAAAGTAATAATTCTTAATTACCGATTAGACATTTTTCTACACGTGTCAAATATTAGATTTAAAGTAAATTTTATGTCAAATTTACGTTAATTATGCCAAGATCTAAATTTAGGCTATTGTTTAAATTAAAAAAGTAAAACTTATAGGGTATAAAATATAAACTCTTAAAGATAAAGTTTGGGGGTAAAAAAAACTAGCCTAAAATATCGATATCATTTTTTGTCTTATATGGTTTTAAATAATAATAATAATAATAATAATAATAATAATAATAATAATAATAATAATAATAATAATAATAATAATAATAATAATAATAATAAAAGTGTATAATCTTATCCCATTCGGTTGTTATAAAAAAAGATTAAATAACTATCGAGTGTTGGTTTCAAAGGGGAAAAAAACAAAAACAAACAGGAGTCTCCTTTACAAAACAAAAAGGAGAGACCCATTTCATTTCTTTTAAAGCTCTAATAGGTAATTCTTTACTCACTCCCCTTCTTCCTTTTTATGTGAGCTTTAGTCATGAACAAACAAGAAATTATGGGTAGGATTTTATTTTTATTTCTTTTTCATATATATACGTAATATAAAAAAAACGGTAGCTATATAACAACTTGTATATATAATCAGATGTGTGTAGGTGTGTGTTTTATTAGAGGAGTGTGTGTGTAGTGCTCGTGTGTGTTCTGTTTGTGTGTGTGCGCGTGTGTGTGTGTATGAGAGAGTGTGTGTGTACACACACACACACACACACATATATATATACACTAGGGTATACTCGTGCCTGAAGGCACGAAGATAATTTTGCTCTGTATTATGTCGCATATAATTTAAGTCAATTTTTTTTATTTAACACAAATGATTCTAAATAATTTAAGCAATTTGGACAGAAAAATCTCTATTTATATAATCCGCCCTTAATAATTTTAAATTGTTATTTAATGTAAAGAATTATAAACAATTTATAGTTTTGGGTAGTATTTTCTCTATTTATAGGACTATGCACCATGTTTAAGATATAAAATATTCCAACAACAATATTTATAGTCTGTCATGGACCAATAGTAATTTGAATACAGCATACAATTATTATCATTATGTGTTCAAATAAAGAGATCCAATTGTTCGTACACCATAAATATCCACATTTACCTACCCCATATGACTACACATTTTCAATGCGAGGATTTGTAAACAATGCATAAATTTCATTGATAATTATCTAAATAATCCTGATAATTCCATTGATAATTACACATTAGGAAACCATAACGCTTGTAAACAAACTATAAATCCCCTCCATATACCTAAAAAAATAGACGAAAGAATAAAAAAAAATTCAACATGCAAATTATATTAATTGGATAATGGATCTGAGCACAAATTTAAAATTAAATAATATATTAAGAGTTACAAAATCAGTCAAGCCTATTTGAAATTTAAAAAAAAAATAAAAGACATATAGTCAAAACGCCAACTTATCTTAAAATCTGAACCAAAACTCCTAAAATTGAAACTAAAACATTAAACCATTATACATAAACACAGGTAAATACTCTATCCATCACTAAAGCAAGCTTGGCATTAGTAAAGTTAAAATTGAAAAGTAAATAAAAATTGTAATCAAACATAAACACATTAATATAAGCCAAATTCATGAGATTTTAAAAAGGAAAAAAAATATAATTCTCATAACAATGGCGACGTAGATTTAACAGCGGTTTCTAGAAAAGTTAGATGTGGCACTCGAGATTGAACAAATATACATACACATACACTGGGATTCAAACCAAGGGAATCCCATTTGTTCACAAAGTGTAAAATTTTTGTTTCCTAGGGAATCAACGATATTGAGCTTATGAATTTGCAACATGCAAGTAGACATACCAACAGATAGGGGTGGGAAATTTTACATGACAAGCTAACTCGACATAAAGTTAGCGGTTTAGTGTTTGTCATTTATTGACACGGCTGGTGTTCTATGCCGATTCGAGAGGAGGAGGGCTGCTGCCGAGAGGAGGGAGGAGGAGCTAGGGCTGCTCTGCTCCTGTTTGATACTGCCTGGCAGTGGATGGCCTACAGGGTTGTCCAAGAGACAGAACTTCAAACTTTATAGTAACTAAACCAAAGTTCATGGATGAAAATGATTTGTAAATGTACCCTTTTAAAGTTTGTGGAAAATATTTCCATCGTACAGTCTGAAAATGTACCCTCCTAAAGTTTTGACTCATCCCTACAATTTTGATTTTTTTGTTAACAGAGTAGAGTTAGAACTACCTACATTGGCTTGTTTTAAGAAAGAACCTTACTGCAAAACAAAAGCCAATAAGAAATCACCTTGTTTAAAATGAATATCAAGGAAACAAAATGCTCTAACCAAAATTTAGGAGGGGTGGGGAATGGGAAGTGAGTATCCAAAATACTAAAACACATATTCTCCAGTAACCCCGAGTCAAAAATCATAAAATTTTAGACCACATAAATCAAATACCTGAGAGTTGCAACATTTTCAATTTTCTTCTTATAAGATTCTTCTTTAGCACTTTCAACGCCATCTTGTTTCTTTCAGATGTTGAGCCTGAGGTTTACATCTTTCGAGATCAAGTCAGCTTTGTCATTTGACCATCTTAAGCTCCCTTTTTATCCTAAAATGATAGGAGTGTTGTTCTCATAATGTGAGCTCTTAACCTTGAACCTTTTAGGTCACGATTGGTTTCTACCAGCGGACAGGTAATTTTTCGTACTCATTATTTCTTTATTTAAGTTCCGCCGGCAGAGCCTTCACAAATATCAATCCCTAATGTATATAGCCCTGCAAAGCAATACACACGTGTAAATTCCAAAAATTCCAAAATAATCAAATGGTTTAACCTGCTACAGAAATTGTAATCGAATAGAGGTATTGAAATAAAATCACTAAAGAAATAGATAAGTAGATTCAGACTTGAACTAATGTTAATAAAGCAACATATTGGACATCATAATTGAAAGCATCAATAAAACAAAACTCATGTATAAGAGAGTGAGGTTCTATATTTTTGTATACAAATTCAACTCAAGAATTATGCAAAGAAAATATGAACCAAGCATTGAAAATAAAAAATAAAGTAAAAATGCAAAAAAAGGATATGAACACACAATATTAATACAAAAGAAAATAGAGTTTTTCTTATCATAGTGTAACAATCAATAGGATTTTTTCCACTTTTCATTTGAAGTTGCAATTAATGTTTCAAGGTCGACCTACTGAACTCTCATTTGTGAAACTTGCAATTTCAAGAAAATGGTCAAATGGACAAAAGATGTTAATCTAATTACAATTTTTTTTTGTTTTTTAAGAAAATAATTAGTACTTGCAACTACGAAAGATATGTTCCCTAAAAAATAAATGAATAATGTTTTTAGACCCTCAAAATAGAATTTACAAAAAGCATATTCCCAAATAAAGACAAATCATGATTACTATTTTTTGAGTGAAGCAAAAGGGAATCACTGGAGTTTTATGTTCATAAACATCTTTGAACAAAAGTTAACACAATAAGACTGTTGTCCTTATCAAATCACCTAAAATTTTAAGACAAGACGGTAATCAGAGAGACACAAAGGAGCCTGTAGGTCCAAAAGATATGATTGCAATGATTTTAGGGTCAATTAATATACCCCAGCTATCAAATAGTGGTGGTTTCAGCCTCCAAATACCTACAATTCCAAATATTATATAAAGATAAAACTAATTGTGTATGATCTCTATAATTTACATTAACGTTATCAAAACCAATAATGATCTATACTATATTTATGAACTAGTAAATACTCGTGATTGAACATGAAGAGTGACAACACCAATGTAAAAGAAATGCACAATTAGTCAAATTATTATTCAAAAGTAGGCATGCCAAAGTTGAATACATATTATTGACATAGATACAAAAAAATTTAAATAAAAACAAAAAAATAAACAGAGTTAAGAGTTAGAGTGAAATGGTACTTGAGATAAAAAAAATAATAAAAAAATAATACCCAATAAATACTATTGCATTGGTCCTTGAGAGATGAAAAAAAAAATCAGAATTAGTAATGATTTTTAATTAAACACTAATAGTAGTAGAGATTTGTTCATATCTAAAAGAATATTTAGGTATAAACCCCAAATCAAAATAAAAAAATAAACCCCAAATTGAAATAAAAGGAAATGGTACCTAATATAAAAAACACCAAATAAAAAAATACCCAATAAATACTTCTGCAATGGTACCTGAGAGAAAAAAAAATAGTAATGATTTTTAATTAAACCCTAATAGTAGTAAAGATTTGTTCAGATCTAAAAGAATATTTAGGTATAAACCCCAAATCGAAATAAAATGAATGGTACCTAAGATCAAAAACACCAAATAAAAAAAACCCAATAAATACTTTTGCAATGGTACCTGAGAGAAGCGAAAAAAACATCATAATAAATAATAATTTTTAATTAAACCCTAATAGTAGTAAAGATTTGTGCAAATCTAAAAGAATATTTAAGTATAAACCCCAAACCAAAAATTGTTCAGATCCATTGTTGTGTGTGAGAAAATCTTATTGTGTGTGAAAATAAAGAAAACAAAACCTAAAAATGTCCAGATCTGTTGTTAATAAATTAGGTCACACATTATGAAATTAAATAAAAGTAAAATCAAAATCGAACAGCTTCAAAACCTCCACCCAAACCATTTGAAAACTCCACCCAAATCATTTGAAACCTAAAACCAGAAACTAAATCATAATCCCTAAAATCGAAACTATTCAAAACTTACATAAGAGAATAGGCGACGTGGAGAGAGGAGCAGTGGCGAGGAGAGAAGTGCGGTGGCTAGGGCTGAGGCTGAGGCAGGGGAGTAAGTTTTGTGCGGAGTGCAGATGAGGGAATGGGAGAAAGTGATAGAATGAGAGTGAGAGAGGTTGTGCTTGAGAAATGAGGGTTGGGGAGAGAGAGTGAGTGCTTTGGTAATTGGTATTTGGTAGCAAGTGTATAATTTTCTATTTTATCCCTGTATTTGAATTTTGGTAAAGTGAAGGAAAGGAAATAGAGGGGGAATTCAATATTTAAGGGGCAAAAATGGTAAGAGAGGTATTTTACTTTCAATCATTGGATCGTTGCCTTGTTGTCTTCAATCTGAACGTGAAGTGTCTTATATTTATAGTGATTAGTAGGGGTGCAACCGGTATGGTATGGTCGGTAACGACCCCTTACCAATACCACATTCTATATGGTAAAACCGTATCGTACCAATTTACCGATCGGTTTTTCAGTATTTTTGGGTTTTTTTAGTTTCGATAATTTCGGTTTCAATTCCGTTTTTTCTCGGTAAATACCAGAATTTCAAATCGGTTTATGCATTTGGTAAATCTGGTATATATTTCGATATACCCATTTCTAGCTGTTAAAATTTCTAGCATTTCTAGCTATTACAATTTCTATCATTTCTAGTTGTTTGGAACAATTACTAACATACACAAACAGGTATAATTTCTAGCATTTGTAGCATTTGGAACAATAGATTTAAATAGATACGAGACCAAACTAACCGGTTTGCGTTTGTTGGAGTCGGAGGAGAGTGAGACGAGATCAAAATGACCGGTTTACCTCCGTCAGAGACGAATGAGAGTGAGTGTCGCGCCCCGACTTAATTTTGTTAAACTCATCCTTTTAATTAGAGATAAATTGGCTTAAACAATGCTTTAATTTAAATCTCTAAGGAAAACAGCATAAGATTTTTTTTTCTTTTCCCAAAGGCATGTGTAGATGAAAACATAACTTCCTTTACTTATAACTAATAAGTACTACATAACTTTACATAACCAATGTCCTTAGTTTAATAATTACACAAAAGAAATCCTGATATTCAATCACTCCCCCGTTTTAAGGCCCTAACTTGGCAGTGAACTCCAAATTATAAGCATACCTGAAACAAAACATTATAGGAGTGTAAGCTATAAAGGCTTAGTGAATGACCACATACCACACATATAACCAATTTGAATAACCATGTTTATTTTATTCTAATGCTATAACCCAACAGGAATTGTGAAACTCTCGCAAGCCTGGACCCGCCACAGTCCAATTAACCCACCACAGTTATTAGAGACCACCACATCCCTTTATTAGGCCCGAGTACACAAACCATTAAGTTGGATTAACAGGACCACCACATCTCGTAGGACCCACCACAGTCCTTAACATTAGATAAAGGACTCACTACTCCATATCATCATATAACATCGCTTAACATTTTTAATCAAATGCATATGTTTCATAAATACAACATTACTCCCATAAACATTTTCACACATGTGTTTAACTACACATTTCCATATGAAATTATAAGCATTTATATTTCATAAGGAAGGTCACTCACCTTGGATTTAGTGCTAAGATTAATACCAACTACTTCCTTGGTATGGTAGTATTAGCTGCTTCCCCACCTAACAAGTCAATGTCGTTAGTATTTGAATACACCGATTAACATCAAACCCAGTAACACATCACATAATTTGGTCAATCAGAAATAACTAAGGAGTAATTACATATGACACTTCACATTTATATAACACCCAATTAATTAGGGTTCTAACACAATTTAAAGAATTAAATTACGAATTTGCTAGACAAAGTTATGCCCATTTTATTACAGCCTTTTCCAAATCGTTTTTCAAGAAAAACAACAACACAACTTCAACTTCCTGGAATTCTCATAATTTTTGTACAATATAACTTTTCATGATATTCCACCCAATATCAGTAAACATATTTAATAATACAAATTTAATGTTTCATAATTTCTAGGGCTCATTTTCTATGTCGAGCAAAACGTCAAACACTTGGTATGCACTCTTGCTCCTTTAGGGCAGATTTTAAACCACGACTTCAAACTATCACCAAGGGTTCATTCCTTGGTATTTTTACACAATTTTCGGATATGTTATACATATATGAGTGTATTTTACTCTCCAACTTGAATCACTCAATTCCAATAAGTATTCCATGATTTATACTATTTTTAGCATAACTAGGTCAAAATACAACATTAAGGAATAACTTAACAATTTTAAGCATACATAACCTTGACCTTGAGTATAATTCATGGAAACATATAATAAACATGTTTTAGCAGAAATATAAATCATAATCATGGATTTTCTAAATCAAAATGCTTTACGAAAAGATGATGTAAATTTAGGACTTTAAAGTATGCATTTACGATCCTAGCTCTGGTTCTAACCTATGTTCTTAACCCATCCTTGTTCCAACACAATTTAGAAATATGGGTATCATTAAAATATATATCCAAATCAGAAATAAAAACATGCCAAGTATATAACTCATCCATGTGACAAACTTTAATAAAGATGTAATTACCTCACGAGAATTCCTCGATTTATGGTGAATTTTCAAAGAAATTCTTCCTTAACTTTGTTTTTCTCTCTCCATAAGCATATTTTTCTCAAGCTTGTAATAGGAAATGAAAAGGATGATAAGTTCTGCCTTATAAGCTTAAAAATGTGGCTATGTGACCACTTTAAGGTGGTATTACGCGATACGTTGGGCAAGGGGTCCAATAGGACAATTCCGTTAATGACAGATTTGTCCTGCCTCGTAAAATCACCATAACTCACTATTTCGGGCCCCGATTTACTCTCACTTTGTGTCTATGAGTATATAACTTAAACATATACAACTTTCATGTTTTGTGTTTTCCCAAAATCATAAAACTAGTACACCTAATTTGGGCTCGAACAGAACAGTAATTATTTACTCAGAATTTCATAACTTTCACATTTAGCGACCAAACATCGCCACTTTCGCACCAACACTCTAGCTTAATTTTTATAAACACAATGATGCATTTAGAAACATATTTTCATGATGCATTTAACCACATAACCAATTTATAACTTATAACTCATAACTTATACTTAATCGTATAATTAACCTTACTAATCGTGTTTTAGGGCCTTACAATTCTACCCCTCTTATAAAAATTTCGTCCTCGAAATTTAACGCATAAGAAACTTACCAAACAATTGAGGATATTGCTTTTTCATGTTATCCTCCCCTTCCCAGGTGGCATACTCCTCATTCTGACTTCTCCACATCACCTTAACTAGTGAAATGGTTTTACTACGTAACACTTGCTCCTTTCGATCTACAATAGCAATTGGTTCCTCCACGTAGGTTAGGTCCTCTTGAAGCTCTATCGGTTGTGAAGTAAATACATGTGAAGGATCAGACACATAGTTACGTAACATTGATATATGAAAAACATCGTGTATCCGGGAAAATTCTGGTGGTAACGCCAATTTATAAGCTACAGCTCCAACCCGTTTCATTATCTCATAAGGGCCAATGTACCTGGGACTTAACTTTCCCTTCTTCCCGAATCTCATAACCCCTATCCAAGGAGAAACACGTAGGAATACTCGATCACCTTCCTCAAATTTCAATTCTTTCCTTCGGTTGTCTGCATAACTTTTCTGTCTGCTTTGCGCCACTTTCAAGTGATTATGGATAAGATTTATCTTTTCAGTAGTCTGCTGTACGATTTCTG
This sequence comes from Sambucus nigra, assembly GCA_949130495.1. Classification (NCBI taxonomy): domain Eukaryota; kingdom Viridiplantae; phylum Streptophyta; class Magnoliopsida; order Dipsacales; family Adoxaceae; genus Sambucus; species Sambucus nigra. Next base: position 132,415,145 of record OX422214.1, on the reverse strand, counting down.
GCCCAAGTAGTTTTCGTTCTCCTACTTCAGTCCAACACACTGGAGTTCTGCATTTTCTCCCATACAAAGCTTCATAAGGAGCCATCTCAATACTCGAATGATAGCTATTATTATAAGCAAACTCTATTAGTGGCAAGTGTTCATCCCAACTCCCCTTGAACTCCAACACACAGATTCGTAACATGTCTTCAAGTGTTTGGATCGTTCTTTCTGACTGCCCATCAGTTTGAGGATGAAAAGCTGTACTAAATCTCAATTTAGTCCCCAAAGCTTCTTGTAAACTAGGCCAAAAGTGAGAAGTAAACTTAGGATCTCGATCACAAATAATAGAAACAGGTGCACCATGCAATCTGATAATCTCATCCACATATAATTTGGCATATCTATCCATGGAGTAAGTAGTTTTAACAGGAAGAAAATGTGCAGACTTAGTCAACCTATCAACGACAACCCAAATAGAATCAAACCCTCGTGATGATTTTGGTAAACCTATAACAAAATCTGTAGTAACATGCTCCCATTTCCACTCAGGAATAGGTAAGGGCAGTAGTAAACCACTTGGCTTCTGATGCTCCACCTTCACCTGTTGGCAAACTAGACATCTAGCAACAAATTCTGCAATGTCGTGTTTCATTCCCGGCCACCAATAACATTGTTTCAAATCTCTATACAGTTTCGTGCTCCCTGGATGCATAGCATATAAAGAACAATGCACTTCCTCTAAAATTGTTCTTCTTAAATCAGGCACATTAGGTACACACAAACGGTCTCCGTACATAACAATGTCATCATCCCGAATAGAAAATTCATTTGCTTTACCCTTTTTCATATTATCTCTAACTTTCTCCAATTCTGCATCTCCTGCCTGTGCTTGTTTTATCCAGTCTATCAACGTGGGTCTAACATTTAAATGTGCCACTATTCCATAAGACTCATTCAAAGTTAATTCCACCCCCATTAAAGCTAACTCTCTCAGCAGGTCAACTCGAATACAATAAATACAAGATACTATGCCTAGAGATTTTCTACTCAGAGCATCAGCAACAACATTAGCTTTACCCGGATGGTGATGTATTGTGCAATCATAATCTTTTATAAGTTCCATCCACCTTCTTTGCCTCAAGTTCAAGTCTTTTTGTGTAAACAAGTATTTTAAGCTTTGATGGTCAGTAAAAATTTCACAACTAACGCCATATAAGTAGTGTCTCCAGATTTTTAATGCAAAAACTACTGCAGCCAACTCAAGATCGTGTGTAGGGTAGTTGCGTTGATGTATCTTTAACTGTCGAGAAGCAAAAGCAATTACCTTTCCATGCTGCATTAACACACAACCGAGTCCTTGATACGAGGCATCACTATAAATAACTAAACCTTCTGTACCCGTTGGGATAGTCAGTACTGGAGCTGATGTCAACTTACCCTTTAAACTTTCAAAGCTTTTATCACAATCGCCACTCCACACAAACTTGTTCTCCTTTCTGGTAAGCTTAGTTAATGGCAATGCAATAGAAGAAAACCCCGGTATAAACCTCCTGTAATAGCCCGCCAATCCCAAAAAGCTATGCACCTCTGTCACACTAGTTGGTCTTTCCCAATTCATTACTGCTTCAACCTTTTTAGGATCTACACAAATACCATCAGCAGAAATAACATGCCCCAAAAATACTACCTTGTCTAGCCAAAATTCACATTTAGAAAATTTAGCATACAACTGCTTCTCTCGCAAGGTCTGTAAAATAATACGCAGGTGGCATTCATGCTCATCCCTACTACGAGAATATATCAAAATATCATCGATGAATACAATAACAAAAGAATCCACATATGGGTGAAATATACGATTCATCAAATCCATGAATACGGCCGGTGCATTTGTTAACCCAAATGGCATGACAAGAAATTCATAATGTCCATACCTGGAACGAAAAGCAGTTTTAGAAATGTCACAAGCTCTTACTTTCAATTGATGATATCCGGATCTGAGATCAATCTTAGAAAACACTTTGGCTCCTTGCAACTGATCGAACAAGTCATCAATGCGGGGTAGTGGGTATTTGTTACGGATAGTCACCTTATTCAATTGACGATAATCGATGCACAGCCTCATGGTTCCATCTTTCTTCTTCACAAACAATACTGGGGCTCCCCACGGTGATACACTAGGCCTTATAAAACCACGATCTAACAAATCTTGCAACTGTATCTTTAGCTCTTTTAAATCTGCAGGGGTCATACGATATGCTGCAATAGATATTGGTGCAGTTCCTGGTACCAACTCAATCGAAAATTCCACCTCACGGTCTGGTGCTAACCCTGGGAGTTCTTCTGGGAAGACATCTGCAAACTCATTAACTACTGGTATATCTGATAATTTTCCAGCCTCTTGTCGTATGTCCACCACATGGGCAAGATAACCCTCACATCCTTTCCTTAGCAGTTCATAACATTTTGTAGCAGAAATCAAACAAGTTGGAGTGACATTTCGTTCCCCAATAAATTTAAATTCAGGTTCACCCGGTAACTGAAACACTACCTCCTTTTTAAAGCAATCCAAACATACATGATATGAGGCTAACCAATCCATACCCAGTATCACATCAAAGTCACGCATATCGAGAGGTAATAAGTCAACTAGTAATTCTTTTTCACCCACTCGTACCACACACTCCCTATATACCCTCTCAATAAAAACCAACCCCCCACTGGAGTAACAATAGCTAAACCAGAATCTAATGATGATAATGGTTTATTAAGATGCAACAGATAAAGCAAAGACACAAAAGAATGTGTAGAACCAGGATCTATCAACACATAAGCATCTTTATCACTAATAGGAAGTGTACCTGTCACTACGTTAGGCATAGCTTGTGCATCTTGTTGCGTCAGTGCAAACACTCTGCCTTGGCCTTGGTTTTGAGACACGCCTCCTCTACCTCCCCTGTGTACTTTTGGTGTAGAAATCCTATCTCCTACTGTCACACTCCCAACTGAAGTTGTAGCTCCCATCGCTGGACAATTCTTTCCTAAGTGCCCCGGTTGATGACAATGGAAACATAAAGGTGTCGTCTCAGCTATTGTACACTCCCGAGACATGTGCCCTTGACCACCACATCTATAACAAAATATGGCCCTTGATACCATCACAGATGCATTTTCTGACCGATTCATCCCAGTCCTTCCACCTCGAGCTTGAAATCTTCCACGTGCATTTTTATTATTTTTAAACTCTTGGCCCTTAGGCACTCCTCGTGCTACACTCTGAGTTGAGGTTCTCGCCTCCCATCCATATGATCTTATACTATCATGTCTAGCTTTCTTCGAGTGTTCAACTTGCATTTCTTTTATTGATTTTTCTGACACCATGGCCCTATCCACCAAGTCCACATAATCCGTTATCTTCATATTAGCAACCATGCTTTTTATATCTACACTCAGCCCGGTTTGAAACCGATCACATTTACTTTCTTCTGTCCTCATCAAGTCAGGTGCAAATCTAGATAAGGATATAAATAGAGCTTCATACTCTGCCACTGTTCGATTCCCCTGTTTCAACGTGATAAATTCTTCCTCTTTCTCCTTCCTATAAAGCCTTGGGAAATATTTTTCAAAGAACACTTTCACAAACCTCTCCCATGTAATTCGTGGGGGATTTATTGGCACCACTCCCCCCATTTTAGTAAGTAACCTTTCTGTTGCATCCCACCATAACTTTGCATCAGCCTCTAACCTAAAGGTTGCTAATAAAACCTTTTGTTCATCTCTCACTTCCATCACCTTGAATATTGTTTCCATCTTTCTAACTCACCCCTTTGCCACTAACGGATCCGTGGTCCCAGTAAATGCAGGCGGATTTAACTTCATGAACCTCTCATGTAATTTGTCCCTATTCCCACCATGTTCTCCACCTCTTGCTTGTTCCATAAGTTGTGCCACAGCACGTAATATTCTTCCCACATCATCAATAGATTGTTGTTGCACCTCTGGTTCATCCACTTCAATAGGTCTATGTCCTTGCTGACTATTAGGTACATAGGATGCCTCACCCTCTGCTCTATCATGCGGCTCATGTGGATCCATCACTCACTGCAATATAATTAACTTAAACAAAATATAATAGCAGCAGTTTAATATTAACATTGTTAGTCAAAATCCAGATGCATAACAAACTCACTTTCTAGTGTCCACTGCCAATCTAGACCCTCACACCCTATCCAGACGCTCTGATACCAAGTTGTCGCGCCCCGACTTAATTTTGTTAAACTCATCCTTTTAATTAGAGATAAATTGTCTTAAACAATGCTTTAATTTAAATCTCTAAGGAAAACAGCATAAGATTTTTTTTTCTTTTCCCAAAGGCATGTGTAGATGAAAACATAACTTCCTTTACTTATAACTAATAAGTACTACATAACTTTACATAACCAATGTCCTTAGTTTGATAATTACACAAAAGAAATCCTGATATTCAAACCATACTAAATATCCGTCACTCCCCCGTTTTAAGGCCCTAACTTGGCAGTGAACTCCAAATTATAAGCATACCCGAAACAAAACATTATAGGAGTGTAAGCTATAAAGGCTTAGTGAATGACCACATACCACACATATAACCAATTTGAATAACCATGTTTACTTTGTTCTAATGCTATAACCCAACAGGAATTGTGAAACTCTCGCAAGCCTGGACCCGCCACAGTCCAATTAACCCACCACAGTTATTAGGGACCACCACATCCCTTTATTAGGCCCGAGTATACAAACCTTTAAGTTGGATTAACAGGACCACCACATCCCGTAGGACCCACCACATTCCTTAACATTAGATAAAGGACTCACTAGTCCATATCATCATATAACATCGCTTAACATTTTTAATCATATGCATATGTTTCATAAATACGACATTACTCCCATAAACATTTTCACACATGTGTTTAACTACACATTTCCATATGAAATTATAAGCATTTATATTTCATAAGGAAGGTCACTCACCTTGGATTTAGTGCTAAGATTAATACCAACTACTTCCTTGGTATGGTAGTATTAGTTGCTTCCCCACCTAACAAGTCAATGTCGTTAGTATTTGAATACACCGATTAACATCAAACCCAGTAACACATCACATAATTTGGTCAATCAGAAATAACTAAGGAGTAATTACATATGACACTTCACATTTATATAACACCCAATTAATTAGGGTTCTAACACAATTTACAGAATTAAATTACGAATTTGCTAGACAAAGTTATGCCCATTTTATTACAGCCTTTTCCAAATCGTTTTTCAAGAAAAACAACAACACAACTTCAACTTCCTAGAATTCTCATAATTTTTGTACAATATAACTTTTCATGATATTCCACCCAATATCAGTAAACACATTGAATAATACAAATTTAATGTTTCATAATTTCTAGGGCTCATTTTCTATGTCGAGCAAAACGTCAAACACTTGGTATGCATTCTTGCTCCTTTAGGGCAGATTTTAAACCACGACTTCAAACTATCACCAAGGGTTCATTCCTTGGTATTTTTACACAATTTTCGGATATGTTATACATATATGAGTGTAATTTCCTCTCCATTTTGAATCACTCAATTCCAATAAGTATTCCATGATTTATACTATTTTTAGCATAACTAGGTCAAAATACAACATTAAGGCATAACTTAACAATTTTAAGCATACATAACCTTGACCTTGAGTATAATTCATGGAAACATATAATAAACATGTTTTAGCAGAAATATACATCATAATCATGGATTTTCTAAATCAAAATGCTTTACGAAAAGAGGATGTAAATTTAGGACTTTAAAGTATGCATTTACGATCCTAGCTCTGGTTCTAACCTAGCTCTGGTTCTAACCTATGTTCTTAACCCATCCTTGTTCCAACACAATTTAGAAATATGGGTATCATTAAAATATATATCCAAATCAGAAATAAAAACATGCCAAGTATATAACTCATCCATGTGACAAACTTTAATAAAGATGTAATTACCTCACGAGAATTCCTCGATTTATGGTGAATTTTCAAAGAAATTCTTCCTTAACTTTGTTTTTCTCTCTCCATAAGCATATTTTTCTCAAGCTTGTAATAGGAAATGAAAAGGATGATAAGTTCTGCCTTATAAGCTTAAAAACGTGGCTATGTGACCACTTTAAGGTGGTATTACGCGATTCGTTGGGCAAGGGGTCCAATAGGACAATTCCGTTAATGACAGATTTGTCCTGCCTCGTAAAATCACCATAACTCACTATTTCGGGCCCCGATTTACTCTCACTTTGTGTCTATGAGTATATAACTTAAACATATACAACTTTAATGTTTTGTGTTTTCTCAAAATCATAAAACTAGTACACCTAATTTGGGCTCGAACAGAACAGTAATTATTTACTCAGAATTTCATAACTTTCACATTTGGCGACCAAACATCGCCACTTTCGCATCAACACTCTAGCTTAATTTTTATAAACACAATGATGCATTTAGAAACATATTTTCATGATGCATTTAACCACATAACCAATTTATAACTTATACTTAATCGTATAATTAACATTACTAATCGTGTTTTAGGGCCTTACAGTGAGACGAGATCAAACAGACCGGTTTGCCTCTATCGAGGACGGAGTAGAGTGTGATGAGATGAGGGAGCTGGTGCCTAAGGAGAGTGAGCCAAGATGATGAGCCTCAAAAAATGAGGGAGCTGTTACCTCAAAAAATGTTCATCGAAAAGTCAAAATCATCCACACCTCCAACACCGAAAAAACAAACCTTCGCCGGAAAAGCCAACTCACCGAAAAAGCCAACTCGTCGAAAAAAAATCACCGAAAAATACGGAGGGAACTCATATCCGAATACAGCTGGCACCAAAAAAATTATCACCGAAAATCCGATCTCAAAACGAAGTAACCACACCAAATCGAAAGCCAAATCTCAAAACAAAAAATGGTGTTCTCAAATAAAAGTCCCCAAAAAATTATTTCTCAAAATCAACCCAAGGTTGAAGAAGAAAAAAATGAGAGAGAGAGCTCAAACAAAAATGACGGACACACTTTTTGAGAGAGAAAGAGGTAAAAAAAATGAAATGGAAAAACTAAAAAAAGATCTCTACACAAGCCACAATATAAAGCCCAAATGAAATAAGGGCAAAACGAAAATATAGCCAACAAAACAAACGACTCTTTTTATTTTAACAAAATGCTGCCTAATTCATTTTGTGTTAAATGTTTGATTAATTAAACAAAATATATGTTTAATTAACATGATTATTTAACACTTAAACCAAATACTCAAATAAATAAATTTAAATTCAAAGCGAATATAAAAACTCACTCATGAGAAATAAAATAAATAGAAGTAGTATGATACCCAAAATAATTTGACACTGCACAAAAATTTTGGTACGGTATTTCGGTACGGTAATTTTGGTACGATATCGGTACGGTAAATTCGGTAAATCATTTTTTTGTATCTAAAAACCAAAACCAAATAAATTTTTGACGGTATTTTCGGTTTCAGTAAAATCGGTTTTCGGTATTTCATAATATGAAACCAAAACCATTTTTTTCGGACCAAAACGGTACGGTAAAAATCCGTACCGGCTGCACCCCTAGTGATTAGTGAAAACACCGTGATTAGTGAAAACACCATTGCTCCTTATTATATATATATATGGGTATTATGTAAATCTACATAATTGAATATATGTTTACGGGTATACATGACTGTGTCACGATGAAATAAAATAAATTGAGATCAAAGTAATGTATTATTTATCTAAACAACACTAGTTATACGTATATGTTATCAAATAAATAAAATTATTGTTCTTTTAAAACCAACGGTGACTATAAGTCGACAGGCTAAAATGACACGTTTTTAAACTTTGAAAATTCATATCTCTTAAAATGTTATTCAGAAAAATACACGGAACGTACCGTTGAATTCGCAACATTGAAAAAAATAATTTCATGTATAAACATTTTATAAATGACGCTATTTTTGTCAACGGTAAAATTAAACCATAGTGTCAATTTCGAGCCTGCCACTATAATAAAAATTATTGTTTTTCTCTGTATGCCTATACTATAAATTTTTTACCTTAATTACCGTATTTTACAATCAATCAAATTGCTCGATTATCAATTTTAAAAAATATTATTATTTTATGACATTTTTCTCCTAAAGTTTATTTGGTAAATGGTATCAGTTTACACCAACCAAAGTCGGATCATACCAGAAGAAATATATTAATATTAATGCACTACTTGAATTATTTAATTCAGTTTAATTCAACTTCGAGCCGAGTTATGTATAATGTAAACTCATGTCACCGTAGAAATAACAAATAGTGTACATGCGTATAAAGCAGTGAAATGTGTGTTTGATTATTCGTAATAACTCTGTATAAAAATCATAGCAAGAGACATCACATACAACTTATATCAAGCTAGTAAAAAATCACTGAAATTATAGTATGCGATTCTATTTCACTATTATACCTTGAGCTTATGTCTTTGACATTATTGCATTGTTTATATCACTGTGTGATTACCTCGAACTCATATTCTCATTTATGAACTCTTTTGTGTAGTTAAACTTTACTGTGAATATTGATTCTATAATTATCTCCTTTAAACTCAAGTCAGCCCAACCCTGACTGCCTGCAATTTCAGCAAACCCACTGATTTCAGCAAATTATTCGGATTGCAGTACACCCATGCATCCTGTTAAAGACATGATTTAAATTATTTTACCATATTGCAGTATACCCCATGCATCTTATTGAAGATTGATTTAAGTTATTATACCTGATTGCAACATAGCCTGCCATTTTATGACCATTATCAGTGAACCCCTAGTAGCATACCTTACGATTCAGGGATTAGATCTCGGTATACCACGATAGTTCTAATAGGCCTAAAGACTCAGATGTTGAATGCCTAGTTTTTATTTGCTATTTACGCATGAGTACCACTCTAGCTAAGTGTTCCAAGATATTTATTATTTTTTCAATTAGTTGGGATTTCTTGTCCAAATGTATTATATGCTTTGGCGATATCGTAACGGTATACGCATTTATAACCCATATAAACGATAATTTATGGATTATCGTATTATAGTCTGAACCTTTATTTATAACTCGATAAACAACATATCCAGTTATAATCACCATGTAGTTGTTTTATATATAGCAGACTTCAGTATACCCCAACTAGTACTATTAATATTTCATTTTGCTTCAGATTACGATAAACTGTGTTACTTTACTAGTATTTCAATCCTTGTTATTGTATTTAAATACGCACACACACACACACACACACACACATACACATACACACACACACACACACACACATACACACACACACACACACACACACACACCTTGTTATAGAAATAAAACTATTTACTTAGCTAGGTTTTACTTATTCTTCGGCTTCCAATTATTTCAAAGAAGTACATATAGGTGATGATAGACAGTTCCAGCTAGAATTATGTGAAGCATGGGAATGGTATTAATTAGAGGATAACGATACTAATCAGTTGGAAGTCAGTAAATAAGGTATGTACTTAGCATTGTTTAGTTGAAATTATGGGTTATAACATCGTGATTTAGCGAGATAGTTTTAGCATTTGAAACAAATATTGGTTTCACTTATGGTTTAGTAATTATCAGGATAAACCTCACACTCGGGAAACCGGGAAATGATAATGAGGTATCAGAGCACAACCACGTTAAGTAGCCTATGCGGGACGTAAGTTAAGCATAGTAACAAGTGAATGATTTAGATTATAAGGACCGCGAGGATAAAATGTTTAGACTTGAGTAAAGAAATCGATCTCAACATTACATGTGAGATGCCAGGAGTTTAGTTAGGGAAAGGTTTTGGAAGGTATAAATGGTAATTGATATTTATACGATATTTATATAGATGAATGATGAGAATAAATCCTTGAACTATGATTTGGAGATATGTGATTAGTTTTGATATTTAGATTGTACGTGGACGAATGAATCATTAAGAATTTTAGGATTGTCAGTGATGTGATTAAGGATTTAGTGGCATACTAAAAAAGTTAAGGCATACTAAAAAAGTTAACTTAGGATGGGATTGTATACATTATACTCTATAAGTCTGTACGTACAATATTGTTCTTTTGTTTAAACTATTCTATTGATACTCCCATCGAAACGATTTACTTTATTTGGAATTGCAAAAACTTTCGTCTTTGAAAGTTATCACATTTCTCTATTGACCTTTTGTTATCATCTTTTGCATTGTACTCTTGTTATACGGTATACTATTCCCATTAGATTACGAGAAGAAATTACTAATGTTAGAATAGTACCTGTTCAAGAATAGATAAGAGACTATTCAAAGAGTTTGGTAGTGAACATTGGGAGTTGTCTAGAAGGAAGTTGAAGACCTTAGAATTATTACGATTAACTGTTGTACTCTTTAGAATGTAATGGTGTTATTTACTAGATCCTATCTCATGATTACAATGTTTTCGAATCCTACCTAAGCCGGGTTATGAATTCCGATTATTTAAATAATATTTTATGTCGTATAACCACTGTTAATTATTTCCCTAGTTTATCATGATTCAGGATGTTACTGAAAATTAATATCACCAAAAACACTACGCACTCCGTAGTGAAACATAGTTCTTACCTTAAATGACTAGAATGGTTGTAATCAGATGAAACTTTACCTAATCCATCTATATGACCTAGATTCCCCAGATGTATTTTCCTTATAAACCACTTTTACAAAAGAAATCTTAACATGAAACACAGAAAATTTTGTTATTAAACAATATGGCTTTTCATCCGATAGGTAAATGATAAAATGAATAGCTTCCCTTGTCTTTCTAAGCGAAAATAAATATGAATAAACCATGTGAAAACAAACAAACCGTGTTAATGATTTTTGCATAATTTACCAAGGCCTCCTAAGTTCTTACCTAAAATAATAGTTGTTTACTTTAATCAACCAGAGTGTTAGGACACACCTTCCAGTATCTGAAACCCTTGGCACCAGATTACTTGTTCCTTTATTTAATTTAGTTACTATGAATTATCAAAAAATTACTCGTTAACAGTTAACTAACTTATTGATATTTACCTAAAGCTTATTCTTTAATTATAAAGATCTCATTACAACATCCGACAATTTACTTTCGGACATACGGATTTTTGTTATGTTACAATAACTATTACCTTAACATGTTCCTTATTCTTTGTGGTCCAAATTACTTTCAAACAAATATTTGAATAAATGACCAATTAATTTCAGAACACTTTCCTACAAATATTAAAGAGGTGTCCCAAAATAATTATTCAAACACAGTTCCCCTATGACCTTTCAGAGTTCAAAAGAATTTATGGATTAGGAATAAACATCAATTGAACCCTTTAACATTTAAATCCCCTTTCAAACGTTCCTGACCATGCATGATTTGAACTTATGGTTTGTATTTTATGCCGATTTTTCTAAAAAAACCATTTTTGGACTGCCTATAGGCACCCTAGACCCCTTGTCTATAGGCAAGGGTGTACTTTACTTTTCCAGCAAGCCAGGGGTATACCGATAGGTAGGCTAGGGTCTATATCGATCAGCAGCCCCCCTGAACCCAAATTCTTGCAATTTAAGGAGGTCGTGACCTCATTCCCAAGACCCCCTTTTCAGCAATCAGAACATTCTCTGTCTTAAAATCAGTGCGTTGCCACTCCAAAAAATCCAAGTTTCCAACATTCTCCTCACTTTTCTTTCTTCACTTTTATACCAACTTTTACCACTTACCTCGCCCTAACTTCACCATCATCCCACCACCATAAAATCAACCTACTCTCCTTCAAAAAACAGTAGCAAAAAATCTTTTAGGAGGTCTATTTATACTTTTTTTTAGTTTATTTAAATATTATTATTTATTTACTTTACTTACATTTTTTATATCTTTTAGTCTTAATCCATTATCACATATCAACTAATATCCTTTTTTATTACTACTATTCACATAATATATTTTCATAAAATAAAAAACACAAAAGAGGGTTCACCTATAAACCCCTAAGTAGGATTTCCTCATTAAATTACACTTTTACACTTGAGAACCTCTTTTCACAACAACTAAAGATGAGTCTTAATTTTGGGTTTATGGGTTAAACCCCACCCTTGTGATATGTCGAACTGCGTGTACTTTGATGCCTATTATAGCTATGTAGGCATCTCGAGTCATTATGAGGATTCGAGTCCTATTTTACTCATTGTACTACCTTGTTTATATCTCATATTTATTAGTATTGCACATATGCACACGCCTACATATTATTGTTCCCACCTGACATGCAAATTCACATTGTCATAGTGAATCGTGATTCAATGGACATTAACATCACATTTTCTCTTAGTCTTTTTTTGTATACTCCTTAGAATGAATCATCTCCGTCTTTACCATGACATGAGTAGGATGGTTTCTCTTTTTCATTAATTTTCATATCACACACATTATATGCATGAGTCACATCTCGGAGAAAAATGAGAACATTATTGTTATTGTCTAGAATTAGTTTGTGGGTTAATTGTCTTAGCTGGGGAATTCCCATAATAAACAATAGCAAATAAAGATATTTAACTATAGGATTGTTAGATTGAGAGAGATAGAATGAGATGAGAGACAACAAGGAAGGCAGAGATTTACGTGGTTCGACCCAATATGGTGCATACATCCACAAGTGCAGTGTTGGTGCTCTTTTATTACTGGGCAATTGCCATAAAAGTTTATAATACAAGTTCTGGTGGGGAATCTCTCTAGGGTTTGCCTATAGTTGTTGATAGAATCAGTCTGGATCCCTTATCCTACGGGATTGAGTGCCATTTATAGGTAGCTATTAGAGAGAGAATATTATGGGACGGGTAAACAGACAATTACACCATTTACATTTAGGGGAACATATAATGATGAGTTTGTTACATCACGATAAAGGTGGGACAATGAGTAACTTCCTTACGTGCACAGATAATATAACGTGACTATTGATATTCTTCTACGTGTACAAGCGGGCGTGAGATTGGTATTGAAGTGGTTAATTAACGCAGTTAATTAACACCGTATTAACAGTAGCATGGCGTTAACGAAATGGCAGGGCTGAGCACAAATTTACCCGAGTCGACCTCATTCCTCCCGTCCAAGTAGAATATATATCAAGCCGACCTCTCTTTATGCTCTTAATGACGACACATGTCATCCATTGAGAGGTCCATGCGGTGGTTTATATTTATTTTATAATAAAAATACCTAAGACTTCATGCATGACTAGAACTTGTAGCAGCTTCTCTAGAGTAATGACATTTCAGAGTGATTGCAAGGTGAAATGAATGAATGAAGTGTTAATCAATGGTCGGCCTTAATGGATCTAGTCATCGTGATTTCACTTCGACATATATCGAGCAGATAAACTTCTATAATTTTTTAACAAAGTGAACATGTGTCAGATGATTGGCACTGGCATTTGGGTTAATCATTACCCACGCTTGGGGTAATGTGCGTGCAGGTGCAATGAACATGTGTCGTCTGTTGCTTTTTCAGAGATGATATAATTTATGACACACGATGTTTTACTGTCAACCTAAAGTAATAAAAGACTTAAGTTTCCCATAGTTTGAACTTCACTTCCTTTTTATGCTTTTTGAGTACCTTTAGAGAGAGAAAGAAAATTGTCCACCTACTGGTTTTCATCCTCTTCACTCTTCCTCTTCATTTTTCTGGTGCAATTCTCGCTTCCTCCTATTTACTTTCAAATCCTTTTTCTATTTGAAGGTACGCGATCTTTTGACTTCTCAATCTTTTAGGGTTTTCACACTTCTTTATATGATATTTTATGATTAACACTTGATTAATCATTTGATGTTCTTTTATTATTGAGTGTTTGGTGTTTGATAACTGGAGGATTACCATTTAGGTGGCCATTGAGTTAATTGGCCTAGGATTTTACCAATTTTAGGGATTCGTTTAGCATAGATACCATATTTAGCATTTGGATAACCCCTAAGCTCTGTCCGTCTATCAAAAACCTTATATGCAATCTTGATGAGCTATCCTCCCCACGTTCAACATTTATTTGAAATTTTAGCTGAATTATAACCTACTTGCCCCGAGATTACTTCCAAGAGGTTTCCATAAATTTTGCAGGTAATCAGTCTAGAAGACGAGCCAGGGCATCCAAATTATACCCCAAGGTAATGTCTTCTAATAGATCTACCCCATTACCTGAATCACCTTTTGAGGATCTTGATCTTGAGGGCCAAGTAATAAGTAACTTATTTTCACAGCGAATAGGTGTTGAGAATTTAAGGAGTACTATATCGATGTCTGCCATAAACTTGGATTCTTCTTATTAGGAGGTTAGGTCAGATAGAACAGAGTATATGAGGCCTGCCAACGCGGGGCCAATCCCTTATATTTCCCCTGTAGAGGAACCAGTTAAAGAGAGGAAAGTTGAAGAGGAGAGTGATTCAGGAAATTCCTCAAATTCCTACGACCCCTCCATTACTGACGTGAGGTGGTACACTTACGATACCCTTGAGGATGAATTGACTAACCTTTGGTAAATACTTCATCCTAATTAGTATCTACATTAGGTTTCCCATTAGTGGGGAGAGGGTATATGATAATTCCAACGTAAATAAGATAAAACTTTCTCTCTGGGCCCTTCATTTGGGACATCATCTAATTTTCACTCTATCATTAGATCTACTCTTAGGGGGTATGGAGTTGCATTTACTCAGCTTCCCCCAATATATATAGGACCATACTGAGGTGCATGTTGTTTTGGAAGGCCCAAATAGGATTCGATCTAACTAAGGAAATTTTTGGGTACTTACATGGTTTGAAGGACAATGTCAAGGCTCCCGAATATTATTATTTTTTTGCTAAAAGGTCACATTTAATAATGGTTAAGGTCGTTCAGACCAATAACCAAAGTTGGAAAGGCCAATTTGTGTTCGTAAAGGGTGAATGTGAATTTAGGGGACATGATAAGGATATGTCGTGTGGGGTTCCACGTGAGTGGGATGGGCCGAACATAATAGGTAAACTTTTACACTTTTGCGCAACTTGATCTTCCTTTAACAACTATGTTATGATATTTCTGTTTACTTATTTCAGTGAAGAAGGCTCCAAGATTTTCTACAGCTGTTCAAAATCGGGTAAAGGCCTATTGCAAGAAGAAACCCCCTAAATTTAAAGATTTTTTTTATATTAAGAAGTTCATAATCGCGAGATACCATACTCCTCTTGGTGAGATTCCTCCAATTGAGGTTGTCGTTCCTTTGGAAGAAGGAGTACTTTTTAAGATAAACCCAAGCATAGAGGTTGATTTGGAGGTTGAGGCCAAAGTTGACACACATAGCCATTTCTTTCTTTTTTTGCTCGTTCTTATCGCATTTTCATCGGATTACTAACTTATTCTCTCTCCCAGTTCCATCTCATACTTCTTTAAAGCTACCTTCAGAATCCACACTTGGAATGACACTAAGAAATATTGATCACAAGGCTATGGAAGTTTCTCACTAGAAGAGGCTAGAAGTGAATAGGAAGACGGTTGAGGCCTAGAAAAGGGCTGATGTGAATGGGAAAAGACAGGTCGACCAGAATTCTCAAAAAAAGGTTGAAGAAAATACTGTTTCTCTGTCTAAGTCCAAATGCAAGGCTCCAATGTACTTTAGTACAACTACTATATGGGATAAGAGATCCTTTGAAGCCCCCACTAATTATAATGATAAAAAGGGTCCTATGTATGGCTGAGCCCAGTCCTCTGAATCGGCTCTTGTGTGGCCAAGGATCTGCTCCCCGTTATGGCGAGGTAGAGGAATTAAAGTTCGATCATGGACACGGGATTTCGGCTGAGGAGTTGAGGGTCGACCCATATTCCATCTTCCATCACACTAATAACGCCATAGTCTGCTCGGGTATAATGACTACAATAAGGACTTCGAGTTCTTCAGAGGTTACAACCCGAACTCTTTGTGAAAGTTAATTCTGCATCGATTGTCTATGGTGAGTTCTGTTAATATTACATCCATCTTTTTATCTGCTCATCTTAGTAGCTAATTTTTACTCTTTTGTTGTCTCAGACTGCTGTGGCATCCACTATTCTGAGGGAGAAGGCTGTAACTAATAGTTATGCCTATGAGGAGTTGGCTGAGGAAAACCAAAATTGACGAATGACCTAAAATAATATACTGGCTACCTTAAAAATCCTATGACGAACTCCGAGAAAGGGATGACCAATTAGTGGAGAAGACTGTTGCCCCTAATAAGGCTGAGAAGGAAAATAAAAAACTTAAGGATAAAGCCACTACTGATGATGACAAACTCAAGAGCATGGATGATTCTCTAAAAAAAGTAAATGATGACTTTATTGCATCTAACCGGGCACTGGAGATGGCTAACCAGATAACCATTTAGCTGACTCAAGAGCTTGATCAGGCTAGGGAAGCTTTGGCCACTGCTGAGTAGATGGGTGTGGCCAAGTATAAGTCTTCTGCTGACTATAACGTTGATTGCATGGGATTTTTCCTCGATGGGTATGAGGAACTCAAGAAAAGGGTGATAACTCATTACCTTGATATAACAGAGGTTGTAAGTAAGTAGGAAGGTGATGACGATGAAGCCACAACCCTAGCTGCCGAGCATATGATGATTATTGACGAACTTATTACCGAAGACATTGAAGTTTCCGCTTAACATGTTATTCCCGATGCAAATCCTCTTGATGGTGATGTTTCTTATGGTGTTGTTCCAACTGCCCAAAATATTCAAATATTTGATGCTGTTAATGAGGATACTCCTCTCGCATAAGCCATCTTATTTTTGTGAATCTTTTTTATGCTTAGTCTTCTGACTTCTTTTTTAATATCATGTAATTTTATAACGAATCTTTCCCATTTTATACAAAAAAACTCATTGCAATAACGTAATGCATTTTATTTTTAAAAAAAATTCACAAGTGTGTCTTGTGGATACTTAGTTTCACACTGTTCTTATTTGTCATTTCATTTAGCTAACTGTTTTAGTTGTTTGGAATAGTCTTGCCAATAGTTTAGTCTCATGATCATATTGTCGGTTACTACCTAAAATGATTTGTCTTATTAGCAATCTAATATTCGATGAACCTAAGTTATCCTGAGCTAGGTTCTACCAGTGTTGGTGCAAGCTTACTAATCTTATGAACTAAGACTATGTGTCAACACTGACTACCTTGGTTGACCAAAGTTTATTAGGAGTTATCCTTGCTTTGGATTATACTAGGATCTCGTCATCCATAAATCATGGATTCCCTTTACTCGGTGAGGCTACTTCTTGTTCGTGATATGTCCTAAGACGAGATCATACATGAAGCTTGACTTAATGTTCATAACTTATTTTTTCAATGAAGTCGTGCATGAAGTTTATATTATGCTAATCCAACTTGTTCGCAATCTGTCTTGTGGCGATACTGTATATGAGGTTTAGTATTGGTGATGATAATTGCTAGGGATATGTACATGTTCCATGCCAACAAAATAAATAAATAAAATGGGTGATGGTAGAATCACAATAAAACTTTTATTTATAGCAAACAAAAATTACATGCAACATAAAAACTTGTCATTACATCACTGATAGTACTTTCTTAAGTACTCTACATTTCACTGGTTTTTGAATTGTTCTCCTTCTAAGGTCTCAATCCGGTAAGTTCTTGGGCTGACAATGCTACAAATACGATAGTGTTTTGCTAATTAGGGTCAAGTTTATCTCCTTTTTGGATCACTTTTTTCAGCACGTAGTGACCCTCCTTCAGGCTAATCAACTTTACTATTCAATTATAGAATTAGTCGGTTCTTTGCTGGTAAAATGCTACCCTTAATACGGCATTTTCACTCACTTTTTCTATAATATCACGAACTAACGTCCTCATTTGGTCACTTCGTGGTGCGTTAAAGTTGAGGACTCGATAGCTAGGAAGGCCAATTTTGGTTAGATCTACCGCCTCTATACTGCAGGCCAACATGTAAGGAGTTTCACCTGTGTAGTCCTAAGGGTCATCGTATAAGCCCAGAGGACATTCTGCAGCGCATTAATCCAGTTCCCCTTTACATCGTCTAATCTTTTCTTCATTCCATCTAAAAGAGTTTTCTTAGTTACCTCAGTGTGACCGTTACATTGGGGTGGCCTGGTGTAGAGTGTAACTCCTGTATCTTCGAGCGGATGTAGTAATCCTCAAAATATTGATCATCAAATTGAGTACCATGGTACGTGATGAAGGCATAAGGTATTCTATATCGACAGATAATGCTCTTTCAAATAAATTAAAATACCCTATCATATGGCATTTCTACAAGGGGCTTAACCTCTACCAACTTGGTGAAATAATCTAAGGAAACGACTAAGTATTTGAACCTTTTTCTTATTTTTGGCAAAAGGCCGACCAGATCTATCCCCCGGATTGAAAAAGGCCAAGGTGAAGTGATCATCATGAGTGAGGCTCATGTATTTCGATGGATTTTTGCATACCTCTGGCATTTGTCATATTTTCTAGCATAATCTGCGTAATTCGCCTTCATGGTGGGCCAGTAATAGCCTTAAGTAGCCACACGCTTCACTAGTGACCTTCTTACTGAATGTGACCCTCAAAACCTTCCATATACATCTTTAATTAGGCTATCCATTTCGGCCGAATGAACACATTGTAACAAAGAGATGATGTACCCTCTTCTAAACGAAATTTTACTCCTTCTAATAGCTTGCTACCTTGTAACGGAGCTTCCTTGCTTATTTGGGGTTAGACGACACAATGCCAGTCTTGATGTAAGTATGTATCGAATCTATCAATAATGGGTCGAGATTTATCTTCATGATATGTCTGTCTCTTCATCAGTGCTACGACGCATAAGAATTTCCACAAGGACAATTCTTCACAATTATGTTCTTATAGTTGACGTTAAATGGGCCAATGCATCTGCTTGAGCATTTTTTATGTTGGGGATTCTGAGCATCTTGACTCCTATAAATTTTGCTAAACATTATTTCATCTCGGCCAGCTAATTGATTATGGATTCTTCTCTTGCTTCGTATACCCTGAATAATTAATTAACCACCAACTGTGAATGACTGTGCACTATAATTTGCTCGACACCCAGTGAAGAAGCCAACACAAAACTTGGTATGAGTGTGTCATATTCGGCCTCATTGTTGGAGGCTTCAAATTGAAATCGAAGAGCACATTCCACGTCTATCTTATCCAGTATTGTGATGATCAGGCCTGTTTTATTTGCCGTGGTGCAGGATAAGCCATCCATGAATAATTTCCAAATAAGAAGATCTTGTTCGAATTCCCCCACAGTCAATTCTCTATGTTTGAATAGCATTTTACATGCTCCTAGTTGCGAGCAAGATCTTCTTATCTGATTGACAATTCTGGAACATCCTTATCCTAATTTGATAATGGCGTGGTTGAGCTCTCTCCCAAAGGAGTCTGCTCATCATCCCTGATAGGAGAGATCTCTTCCGAATAATTTTGCTCAGTTTTATCAGTAGTTGAGCTTTATTTTCTAGAAGTATCCTTCACCATGATTGCTGAGCTCTTTCCCGAAGGAGTCTGCTCGGATGGTTTCTCTTCATACTTGAATTTGATAATGAAGTTTGTAATAGCTTGGCCTTTGATGGCGGTCCTGGGTTCGTATTGAATATCATATTCTCCAAGTTCAATAGCCCAAGCCATCAGTCTACCGAATTTCTCAAGTTTATAAAGGACTTGCCATAGATGGAGATATGTATAGACAATAATTATGTGAGCTTTCATTCTCCTGTAAGCTTCAATTAATGTAAGGTCTAGTTTCTCTAGCCTGGGATATCGAATTTCTGCTCATCGGTATATTTTGATGGTGTAGTATACAGGTCTCTATACACCTTCTTCCTGTCGTACAAAAGATAAACTGACTACAAATTTTGATACGATTAAATAGAGATAGATTTTATCCCCAAAAATTGACCTTGACAATAAAAGCGTAAATCCCAAGTACCGCTTTAATTCTAGGAATACGGTTTCACATTCGTTATTCCACTCAAAAATATTTCTCAACACTTTAAAAAATGAAAGATATTTATCAGTGGCT
Organism: Sambucus nigra; assembly: GCA_949130495.1. Classification (NCBI taxonomy): domain Eukaryota; kingdom Viridiplantae; phylum Streptophyta; class Magnoliopsida; order Dipsacales; family Adoxaceae; genus Sambucus; species Sambucus nigra. The sequence goes on along the minus strand of OX422214.1, from coordinate 132,394,958 downwards.
TTAAAAATGAACTTGTTAAGTGCTGCCATGCGTCCCGTCAGTTTTGGGACTTCCTTCTTGGTTTTGGGGACTGCATATTGATTAATGCCTGGATTTTCTTGGGATTAGTCTCGATTCCTCTCTCGTTGACGATGAAGCCCAGGAACATACGTTCCTTTACCCCTAAAACACAATTTGCCAGGTTAAACTTCACCTGATAGGTTTCCCAAACATTTTTCAGTCCGAAAAGCATGACCTTGTAGCATTAAGTACCTCTACTAATGATGAATGATGTTTTTTTTCGAACTTCTGGCTTCATTTTGATTCGATTATACCCAGAACAAGCATCTATAAAGTTGAATAGCTCATGTCCCGAGGTGACATCGACTAGCTGGTCATTCCTAGGTAATGGGTAATGATCTTTGGGGAATTCTTTGTTTAAGTTCGTGAAATCCACACACATCCGTCATTTATTATTTTTCTTTTGGGCCATCACCACATTGGAGAGCCACTATGAATATCTAACGTCCTCTATGAAGTTGGCCTTCTATAATTTATGGACTTCCACTTGAACTGTTATATTCTTTTCTTGGTCAAATACTCGTCACTTCTGTTTGACTTGTTTTGCCCCATCATTATACTAAACTCGAGGCATATGAAATCTGGATCGATTCTAGGCATGTTTTCACGACTCCAGGTGAACACACTTTTTTGTTGTCTAAGAAAATTAATCATATTTCTCTTGAGTTCGCACTCTAGAGAAGAATCGATCTGAATAGTCTTCTCTGGGTGCTCGTCATCTAGAGCAATGGACTTGATCTCTTCAACTACTTGCCCTTTGATTAATTTTTCCTCATCTCGTAGGTCTATTGTTTCCATCTGGTAGGTCGTAATTTTGCTTCTTTTGCTCCTCCTAATTGATCGAGGTGTAGTATCATTCTCTGGCATTCACTCGATTCCGCTTGACCACACCAACTCCATAATGAGTAAGGAACTTCAGGCACTGATGAGTTGTAGAAGGTACAACCTCAAACTTCTTCAGCCCTACCTTGCTGAGAATGATGTTACATATCGAGAGAATATATTTATTCTGGATAAAAAAAAATGCACATTCTCTGTTCGGCAAGTAGGCCAGGCACCTATTATAGCCTCCAATTCGATCGTGCCTAAGGGATACACCTTTTCTCCCTAAAAGGATATTAGTGGTCAGTGGTAGGGTGTTATCTTAATGTCCCTAAGTCTCAAGCTTTGGAAGCAATTATAGAACATCACATCCACTGAGTTGCTATTATCGATGAGGATCCTAACCACCTTGCTTTCGTTCACCATCATGGTAATGACCATAGGGTTGTCATCTGGTTACAAGACACTGGATTAATCATCTTTGGAAAAACTAACAATAAGACGATCTTTATTTACCTTCCTCGAATGAGTATCCATGCTGCCTGTTAGGTTAATATGTTTGATGTGCTTGCAAGCCCTTGCCTTGTTGAGTTAGGCCTTCCTTTTAACAAGCTTTTATCTTCCTCTAGCATCCCTACCAATACTAAAGTGGTATCTAAAGGAGATCATCTTGACCTCATGGATAGGCTCCTTGGTCTTCTTTGGCAGATCCGGATCATCCTCTAAATTATCATTGCATCCCCTTTTCTTATCGTCTATTTTCCCGCAGGGAGATTCTAAATGTCTTTTACCCTTATGCTCTTCGTTTAGATCTGCTTGGACATCTTTATCCACACACCTGGATAACTCCCCTTTTTTTTATTAATCTCTCAATTTTATTCTTGGGAGTAATGTAGTTATTTGTGTTGTGGTCGTGGTCCTTGTGAAACTCACAATATGTACTTTTGTCTCAATGATTTACTGTAACCTTCAGCTTCCCGGGCCACCTCAGGTCTTTATTTCCTCTGATCTCTTAAAAATATGATGGATGCCAATGGTCAAATGGTAGTACTCGTTGTACTTTTTTAACTTCTCGATCTTCTTTTCTTTCTGATCATTCTTTTTGTTATTCTTATTGGTGGTAGCCTTTGGGTGGTCCGATTCCTTGGATGCCACAGCCTTCTTGGCATTCATTTTTCCTGCCTTGGCTAAAAGTTCCGTCATTAGTTTGGGTGGCTCTTTAGCCATTGCCTAAAATAACTTTTTGGGTTATAGCCCACTTATCAGGGCGGTTATGGCAGTTTGCCCATTATAATCCACCACATTCAGTTTCTCGTTGTTGAAGTGAGTAATAAAGTTACTCGTGGTCATGTCGACCTTTTTTGATACATTGAACAAATGGGAGACTCTCCTACCTGGCTTGGATCCTAAATATAAATTGCTGACAAAGAGATCGATCAGCAGTTGGAAGCTGCAAATTTGCTCTCGTGGCAAGATGTTATGCCAGATTTTAACTGGCCTAGTGATCGTGCTAGAGAATGCTCGGCAGCGCATTTCATTGGGAATCGAGTAGATATCAGCAGCGACTTGGTACAACTCTACATGCAGTATATAATTGATTTTTCCATCGTATCTTGGCATAATGATTGGCGGTTTGAATTCTATGGGCGTCGGATAACACACTATCCCTAGGACAAAGGGGGATCCCTTCACAAAATCTACGTATGGGGGGTTCTTGGATCTAACCATTTCTACTAAGTAGTCCTCCAGTCGTTGGATGGATCCCTTTGGGGCTGATCTTCCTACTCGGCTTTAATTGTAACGGACTTGATCATTCGGCCTCGACTTTATGACGAGCTCTTTTTCCGGGAAGTCTTCTCGACTTATGTCGACCTTCTTATAATCATTCTGGATTTGACCGAGTGTTGTGATTCCCTAGTAATTTACCGAGATGATTCTTTCTGTTACACGTTTTTCTCTCTGGGAGATATTAACTACTGACCCCTCATTTTGCGTGGGCCTAAACAATTAAAATCATACCCTCTACTCAACCCTTCCATCACACTGGGCATTTTTTCTGAGAAGTATTGCTCATCATCATATCAAGTTGATTTAAGTGAGGAAGTAACTTCGAGGCGGTATGACATGTCCTCTCGTGATCCATAATGATTGGATTCACTCTTTCCATCATGTGACCCCAGGTTCAACCTCCATAAATTTTTTAGGGCTTTTCGTTCTGTAAACATGCCTCCTATCTTTATCGGGGTTGGAGGTAATATATCTCCTCTCCTTTTCGAGGTTTATCTTTTGGTCGGAGTGATAGGTACCACTACGGACCTATTCTGTCCAACCTGGAGCATCTGTGTTAGTTGCTTAACGCTTGTCTACATTGCATCCTGGCCCTTTGCCAGGTTCATCAAAATTCCTTGTATGTCACCTATCCCTACAGGTGTGGATGGTGGAAGTGCTCCCGCTGTGTAACTACTTTCTAGGTTATCTGCCATTTCCCAAAATTTTGCGAGCATATGATTAGAAAAGGGGGAAGTATTTTGGGATAAGGATGGTAAGAAACAACAATGGTTTGTCTAGTTTCCCACAAACGGTGCCAATCTGTTATCATCTCAAATTGGTTTATGGGTTAATTGTCTTAGATGGGGAATTCCAATAACAAACAATAACAAATAATGGTATTAAACTATACGATTATTAGATTGAGAGAGATATAATGAGATGAGAGATAAAGAAGAAAGACGGAGATTTTCATGGTTTGGCCTAATATGGTGCCTACGTCCACATGTGCAGTGTTAATGCTCTGTTTATTACTGGGAAATTGCCATAAAAGTTTAAAATACAAGTTTTAGTGAGGTCTCTCTATAGGGTTTACCTATAGCTATTGATGGAATCATTCTAAATCCCTTATTCTGTGGGATTGAGTGTCATTTATAGGTAGTTATTAGAGAGAAAATATTATGGGACAAATGGACTGCCTTTATATGTCAAGAAATTACACCTTTAACATTTAGGGGAATGGCGAGTTTGTTTCAACACGATAAAGGTGGGTTACTGAGTAACTTCCTCACGTGCACAAATAGGATAACATGATTGCTGATATTCCTCCACATATGCAAGTTGGCATAAGGTTGGTATTGTTGGGGTTAATAAACGCAGTCAATTAACACCGTATTAACGGTAGTGTGGCAGTTAACGAAATGGTAGGGCAGAGCTCAAATTTACCTGAGCCGACCTCATTCCTCCCAATCGAAATATATATATAAATCCGACCTCGTTTTTAACTCTTAATGAGGACACGTGTCATCTATTGAGAGGTCCATGTGATGCTATATATTTATGTTTAATAATAATTATTGCTCGTGAGAGACCAAAATGGTGGAATGGGTGCCTAACACCTTTCTATACCGTAATTTAGTCCCCGGACCCTCGATTCATATGATTTCGTATGCATCAGTTTGTCTTTTAATGTCGTTCTTTCAGAGACAGATACCTTTTTTTCCCTATTTTGAGCAAAATAGGCTGACCGCTCCATTTTTGTACATTTTCCTCCCTTTTGATGACAACCGATTTATATCCATGGCAGCCCGTAAAGATTATGTGAGTGGCGAAAAGAGGATTCCTATCCTCAAATCCTCACACATGCCGAGAGAGATTTTTCCATTCTTTCACCTTTCAGATCCAGCCCACGCCTGAGGAATCCTCAGATGGCCATAATGGCGACTCTGTTAAGGAATTATTTTTAGAGGACTAGACTCTGTTTTACTTGAATTTTATTTCATTCTCTTTATTTTTCTACATGCGTACATATTCCTCCACTAGTATATTCTTCTTACTCTCATACTTACATGTTGTATACATGCCTTGTTCATATCATGATGTTTATATCCTTCTCTCTATTATGCCTTTTTCTCATCACATGTACATACCATCTTCCCATCACATGCTTCATTTTTTACTCACCATAGTCACCAAGTTTCACTCCACTTACCCACACTTGCACATGATTCACATTCCTTGTAGATATCCATGCTTAGTAACACTACCGTACACACACACTTGTATATATCCACATGTTACTTATATGTTTCACACACCAATTGTAGATATCCATGCTTAGTCTTTCTATCACACACTTCCATATTTCTCTTACTTGTATATATTCACATACTTTCTTCACTCACACATATTTACATGTCACCATCACTTGGCACATATTTCCTATTCATTTGTGTATATTCACGTGTCTCACACTTTCTATCAATCACCATGCTTTGTATAGGCTCCATGCTTTATGTACATATTCTCTAGTTTTACTCCCCATGATACTTGTATATTATGTGCTCTTTCTCATAGTAGTAGTATTTCTCTCGCTTAGCATACATAAAATTCTCTATAAAATGCTAATTAAGACCCATGTATTCTTGCACACTAAGTCACTTGCTCATTATAATATTGACTAAAATTTTATCCCGTATTGGGGGGTTATTTCTTGATGGGTGCCGTTCTTGTGTGGACTAGTTAACCTCAGCGATATGATTCCTACCTTCCATTGTCCTAGTACATTCGACGTATATCGAACGGTTCCCCCCGCATCGTAGTGCTTGATAGAAATCACGACGGGAGGTATCTAGCAGGGAACTCGTTTACGTACGTTGATTATACTGAATTCTCTCTCACACATACCGTCTCCACAAGTTATATCATGACACTACACCAAATCTGCCCATTTGTCAAGGTCATTGACCTTGACAAATTCACCTTGTCAAGGTCAATGACCGTGACATTTAGAGGCGAGACAACTTTTTTTGTCACGGTCGTGTCACGGTCATTGACCTTGACAAAAAACTCGCGTTTTGTGTCACGGTCGTGTCAAGGTCAATGACCGTGACACGTTTGTCACGGTTATAAACCGTGACATAACTGTGACCCCAATTGTCACGGTCATTGACCGTGACACGTCCGTGACAACTTTTGTCGCGGACTTGTCACGGTCAATGACCATGACAAATCTGGGCAGAATTTAAAAAAAATCTGCTGGGCAGTATGGCCACCGCCACTGCCCAGCAGTATATTTGTACCTGTTATAGCAACGTTGTACCTGTTCCAAACATCATATATCCAACACAAACTAAAGATAATGCAAATATATATTCATGATGATATAATCCAAATATTCAAAGTAAAAACAATATACATGACGATATAATCCAAATTTAATTAAAATGGGCAAACTTAAAAATAATGTTACTACACTTGGATAAAACTGAGGAGGTGAGTAGGCCACACGACATACGAATTGACGCACCCACTAATATACGTCGTGCCGCATTGTTCGCGCAACCACAATAGGGAGTTCTCCTTCCCGGGTATGACATGCGTGACGAGCACCCTGGACTCCATCTCTTGAAGCACACGTCCATGGACTATTCCACCCTCGACGATATTCGGGTCCCTCAACCCCCGCCCTATCCGCTGGCCATCAAATACGTCCAATATGAACACGCTCGGCCAACCAATTGTCGACAATGGTCTGTTGGAGGACGTCAAATAGGGAAGTGGATCGTCGAAGTACGAACGTGTCGGTGATGAAGCAGCGAGGTCCACATCCTCGTCCTCCCGCACCTCCTCCTCCACCGCCTTCTCCTTCCCTTTACCTTTCCCTTTACGGTCTCCACCCAACATACGCTTCATGAATGCGTACATATCTTGGACCGTCGCCTCCAAACGGGACAGCTTCGCGTCGTGTGAATCCACCGTTCGAGACAACCCGGTGTCGCTCGTCTCCAATCCGATGATCCTAGATTTGGCCACCCGCGAGCTCACTCCCCTTGTCCTCCCTTTGCGATCAGAGCCAAGCACTTGGCTGAGTGCGTCTGTGGACAAAGAGGCCTTGTCGGCATCAGACTGCGACTCATGCACTTCCTTAAGCTTTGCCTGAAACGACAAAAAGCACATGATTAGTAAAATAATTAAACTAAAAAATTATAACGTAATTAACAATAATTAAACTGTCGGATTACTTACAATCGTGGCCGCGACGCTCGGGGACACCTTCTTGTCCTTCCCCTTCTTCGTCCGAAGAGCCACATAAGTATCGAGCCTATGTGGCTAACCCCCTGGCCCACTCCCTACCCCCTGAAATAAAATAGAGTAAAGTAAAATTAGTATCGGCCCCGTAAAGTAAAATAATATCCAATAATATATTTCTGTAATTATAGATAAATTAAATCTTACCTGCATCCTATGCTCCACCTCAGCGTAAGAGGTCCGGCCGGAGTAGTGCACGTCCGTCTTTTTAGCCCGATTTTCCCTCCCCGATTGGCGAGATGCCAATTGTCGATCCTCGATCTCATTGTCAATGAACTTTTGCCATTGTGCCAATGAGATCGGCTCCTTGGGCGGGACGGATCCGCGCCATTGTAAAATGGACTCTCGTGTTTTTCCAAAGTACCGTGTCCGCATATTTTTCTTCCACGTCTTGTGTTGCTCCCTCAACTGCTCCAAGACGGAATCGCGTAGCTTTGGATCCAAGTTGAATTGTTCCTGTCCAACAAATACAATGTTAGTTGCGAATAAATATAAATATAAATATAAATTAAAATATTCATATAAATATTACCTGTAGTGCCGCCCAAACAGCTAACTTGAGCTCATACGGCACCTCCTTCCAACTCATAAACCCCGGGCCGATGACCGTCTTTAGCAGCTCGAGGGATCTCGCTAAAAGCTCCGACTTGTTTTCGACGGTAATCCCAAATTTTCCATATTTGGGGAGCCTAGCGGCGGAGGAGCCCTCGTCGCCACCGCTACCACCGAACCCAGACGACATCATCATAAACAACATCATCATCTTCGCCTTAACATCTGAAGGAGACATTTTTGCTGTAAAAAAAATGTTATTAGTACAGATAAAAAAAAATGTTAATAGTACACATTTCATTTTACCTAATTGAATTAATTGAATTAATGGTACAGATAAAAAAATGTTCCATCTATATTAACATATGTGTAAGTTCCGTCAATACCATTTCGTTTCAATTTTGTAATATTATGTTTTTTCCAAATATTTAAAGAGTTATTAAATGGGTGCCCCACCCACCGCCACACACACACGCACACCTACGCACCTACGCACACACACACACACACACACACCACCTCCACCCCTACCCACCCCACCCCTACATATATGTTAGTTGATGCCATTATATTTTTACCCTAATTAGATTCTAAGGTTATCTCAATTTATATTTTAAGTTTGTATCCATTTGTGATGTTCAAATAGTTTGAAATGTTGGAATTATATACTATTACTTTGACCGTTAGTTTGTGCACCAACTAAATTGAACATCACACACACACACACACCCCACCCCACCCCACCCCCTGCCCCCCTCCACCACCCCCTCCCCCACCACACACCACCACACACACACACACACCCCACCCCACCCCACCCCCTACAAGTCTAAGGATGTTCTTGATTAAAAATGGGAAATCTCATATCGTTTACAAAACGTTCATAGATTCTTAATCCCTAGGGTTATGGATATCAAATTTCTTTCACAATTATTTCTTCGATTGCGATGGGTGAAGTTCAATTATATGTTAGAACAATAGATCCTCGCAAGTTGGTCAATCATTGTGTGAATAGGTATGAGATCATAATTTGGAGGAATTCACGTCCAAGAAATAATTTGGATTGTGATACCCCTTGATAGACTTATATGTTTTGTTTACCCGACCGATGAACTATTTTATAATCCTATAGAATTAAGTTTTAGAATCAAGGAATTGATCAGATATTCATTAAAATCGGTTAGTAGAAAATTTATTTAACCAAGAGGGTATCGAAAACATAACGTGGGGAATCATAATATACCGTAATCAACTTTAATAATAAGAACACATTCTTTCGAGTGATTTATAAATAATTAAATTTGAGTGCAATCATGATTATTTAGTGTTGCAACCAATAGGGTATTGTTCTCGAATCTTTTTCTTCCACGTCTTGTGTTGCTTCCAAGTATTTACTTTGAATCCAATTTATTTATTTATCTTTGGTCCCTAGTATAGTCATTGCCCAAGTAGTAGGAGCGAAACTCTATAAAACCCTCCCCCACCACACACCACACACACACACACCACCGCACCCCACCCCACCACCTGCCCCCGTCCACCACCCCCTCCCCCACCACACACCACCACACACACACACACCCCACCCCACCCACCCCCTGCCCCCCTCCACCACCCCCTCCCCCACCACACACACACACACACCCCACCCCACCCCACCCACTGCCCCCTCCACCACCCCCTCCCCCCCTCCACCACCCTCTCCCCCAAAACACACCACCACACACACACACACCACCGCACCCCACCCCCTGCCCCCCTCCACCACCCCCTCCACCACCCTGCCCCACCCCGCCCCATCCCCCACACACGCACACACATACACACACATATATATATATATACAAACACACATAAATATACACACAAATATATATATAAATGGAAGAGAGAGAGAGAGAGAGAATTAAACCTGAAATGGAGAGAGAGAGAGAGCAGCGTCGCAGCGTCGAGAGAGAGAGAGAGAGAGGGAGGGAACGGTGGAAGGGAAAAAAGAAGGGGGAAAGGGTTTTTGCTGGAAAAGTTGTCACGGTCGTGTCAAGGTTATTGACCGTGACAAGAATTGTCACGGTCAATGACCGTGACAACTAAATTTATCACGGACTTGTCACGGTCAATGACCGTGACAATTAGTTGTCACGGTCGTGTCAAGGTCAATGACCGTGACATAAAACGCGTGTTTTTTTTGTCACGGTCAATGACCTTGACAGGGCTGGCCGGCTGAAAGGTGACAATTTGCCCATTTTGGTGTAGTGTGAGGCAATTCATGTACACTCGGGTATATAAAATGGATTTTCCACACGTACCAATGAATGACCTCATATGAAAGAGGCATACCGTGGAAGTCATGCCAAATGGGAGAACCTTTCCACTAACCCACCAATGCATCAATCTCATATAAGTGTCTACCCTAGGACACTCATACCTAGTCTGTCGGTTCCTCCTAAAATTTGGTGTCACCTTACCACTCAAATTTTCATGCTATTTTTCCCGTTTTTAAAACAGGACCTATCCGTGAGTGTGGAAACAAGTAAAATCGTGTCTTGCATCATGTACCCTATCTTTTTCCAAACACGGGTCCTGTCCAGCATTTCACTTGCGCCCTAAGCGGAACATAATACAAGTGGAACCTAATAATAATAACTATGATGAGGACTCTCCTTTTCACCCTTTCCAAAAATACCAAAAATACTTTTTCCCTTTTTCGAAAAAAGAAAAAAACATATATACCTAAAACATTCCTTTTTTCATGAAAATAAAAAATAAAATCCTTTTTCCCTGTCAGGTGCTATCGCATACCTCAATCTTAGTTTGGCTCTCTATTGGCTCAAATCTTCCATCAAGCGACCCCGGAGCTCCACTGCTTTCACTGCTACTTTTATAAAATTCAAACAATCCCTCTGAAAACTATTCATGGAGAACATTGACCAGAATGCAAATGTCCAGATATGATGGTAGTCCTTGATCAACTCAGCGCCAAGATCGACAATCTTTAGACAAAAGTCCTGAAAATATAATGACGCCGGGTTTAGATTTCCAAGGCTCCCAAGCTCAATATCCTCTTTTCCCGTGCTATGGGTATGCAAGTTCAAGAATGAGTATGGGTTCCAGAAGAGTACCAACATGTCCCGTGTGCCCCACCTCACCAGTTTAGCTACCGATACCGAATCTTACCCAAATGGGGGGGGGGGGGGGGGGTTATCTTCTAGTGCCAGTTCATCCCAAAGAAGAAGAGTTGAACAAGGTCAAATAAGATCTCAGGTTGTTGTGTAAAGGTTCAACCAGTTCAAAATATCAAGGAATTATATAAATTATACCCACATGTCTCCTTATTTTAAATCCCGACTACCAGAGAAGTTTAAATTGTCAGACATCAAGAAGTTCGGAGGCAATGAATTCCAACTGTGCACCTACGCAGCTACCACCATGCCGTGACTTTTCTTGGAGTGTGAGAAGAGATAATGGCTCATATATTCCAATAAACTCTCAAAGAATGTGCCCTCCGATGGTTCTTATCCTTATGAGTATCTAATATTCGTGTTTAGGAAGATATAGCTCGATAATTCATAACTCGGTACAAATATAACGAAGAGCTATAAGTTACTAGTCAAGACCTGGAAATGCTTAAGCAATACCTGGGAGAATCGATTAGCAGCTTTATCGAAAAATGGAGGAGAAAGTAGTTACTATGACAAACCGACCATCAGAGGAAGAGAAGGTAAGCATTGTGTAGAAGAACTTATTGCCCTATATTAGAACTTCAATGGGACACCAACACTACCCTTATTTCAGAGCCCTCCGGGAGGCAAGGGTAGAAATCGAAGAAGGGTTCACAAGTTAAAAAACTGAATCTGAAGGTTGATCGGACAGTTCACACCTTCGAAGTATGATAAGCCAATCAACACCTAAGTCTCAACCATCAATAACGTCTCCCAACGTGTGATAACGTGACTTTTGCGTAGGTTGTTGTTGAAAGCCAAGTTAGTCAAAACCTTAAAATACCTACAAAATAATATCAACTCAAGTGTAGAGGTAAAGTAAGGGTATCAATCAGCTTTCAAGGTTGTAAAGCAAATGGAACAAATTCAATTGTAATTCACTTTTTATTTTCTTTTTGTGCTTTTTCAGTTTTCTAATTTTTTTAGCTTTGTCAATATTAAAGCAATAGGGTGGTTAAGGATGAGTTAACTAATAATTAAATGAAAAGGGGTAATCAAACTAAAATAAAAGTATGAAAAATATAAACTAGTGAGTGAGATGTAACTAAATGAGAGAAAATATTCAAAGGATGGAAAATCCACCCTCAATTCACACAAATTTTTCTAACTTGCACTATTTTAATTTCATCAATTTCCAAAATATTCATATAATTCAAAAGCTAATTCTCATTACACTAATAAATTAATTGAATATTCTTTTAGAAAAGTAAGTTTAATCCCCACAAGCACTACTCTAAATGAATTAAAATCAATTAAATAAATCACCCGCTAGGATCGATTTACCAAACTAATTTTAATTAGACAAAGTAAAAACAAGAGTAGATGAAAATTATACTAACATTTAAATCAAGTGATAAGCCTATCTCTAGTTTGAATCAAATGATCAAATGACAATACAATTTTCATTCCTTTCTCAAGGATGATTTTCCATTTCTCAATGTGAAAATAAGTAGGAATTAAATTTACTAATCAAAGGAAACTAATAAAATTAGAATTTATAATTAAATCAAATTGAATTCATTAGGGTTTCAATTCATCCCTTGAATGGGGTGATTATCCCTCCATAATCATCATCCAATAAAAAATATAATCAAATAAGAGCATAAATAAAAATTAGAGAGGAGTAATCATACCAAAATTGCCTTCAATTGCATTAATGTTTCAATTCTTCCATCATCTCAATTAATTACAACACTCAATTTATTGAATTTCTTTTCTAATCTAAAAAAAACTAAACTACTAAAAAAATAAAAATGGTGTTTCTCTATCTAATTCTCTTTCTAGGGTTTCTCTACTCTTTATTCCATCCTCCTAAAAAGCTTTATTATGGATGAATTCAACTACATCAATCTATAATGAATTAATGACTAAAAATGCCAAGATTCATTATAGATGGGTGGGGTGGAATTCATCCTAGAGATAAATTTCACTACACACCTCTTTATTGAGATATTTGCTAAAAATGCAAATACTCTCTAAAGAGGAGTGTAGAGAAATTTATCACACAAGAGTAAAAAAACTAAGTTAGAGATCCTTTGATACTGGGTATTCATCCTCATTTATAGTAGGCACATGGAGCATGGGGGTATAATGGGAATTGAATTTTAGTGTGCATGGAAATGGTGAGGTGTGGGGATAAGTGGGTGAGTGGATAGGAATACAAATCTGATTTAGTTATTGGGGGTATAATGGGAAGTTGGGATAGAAGAGTTAGTTGGGGGTATTTTTGGGTATTGGGTAAAAAAAGGTTAAGTGGGTTTTATTAGTCACATGGGTAATTTAGAGTTTGTCTTGAGTTTTGGAATTTGGTATTGGCAGGTGACACAAATCGTGGGTTGCTTTGGCTAAAATGGAGAATGGATGAAATGGGTTTGGGTTGGAAGAATGGGTCTTGGTTTTTGGTTTTGTTTGCAAACTAGGGCTTGACCGAAATGGGTGTAAGGCAGAAGGTTTGGAAGGCAGGTCGGAGCCAGGGGTTGCTGGACGTGGGGAGTCGTTGGGGGCGGACTTGGGTGGCGAGGTTGGTGCACCGACAAGTCGAATTAGTTCCAGGAGCAGGGCGACGCGGGTATGGAGATGAGGTGTCCGCCAACGGTTAGTTTTGCGGGTCACGGTCGGATCGAGTATGGGGGGGGGAGACGCTTTAGGTTCCGTCGGTGCTGGCGGTGGAGTCAGCAGTGCTGCCGACGGGTTTGGGGTAGGGGTAAGATGGTATGGTGATGGAGGTGAGAGAGAGGGGGTATGTTGGGTTGGAGTTTAGTTTTTGTTGTTGGAGGTTTGGGGTTATGGAAGTTGAGGAGAGAGAGTGGTGAGAGGTTGAAGATGGGTGAGGGGAGTTAGAGTGTAGGTGAGTGTATGGTAAGTTGGGTAAGGGTGAGGGTTTAGTTAGGTGTAGGTTAGTGTATAGGATTTGTGTGTGTGTGTGTGTGTGTGTTTGAACCCTTAAAAAATAAAACTAAAACTAACTAAAAATCTAAAAAATAAATTCCCATTCCAAAAATAAAATAAAGACTCAATTAAAAAATGAAACTAAAAAGAGAAAATAATAAAAATAAAATCTAATAAAACTAAAACTAAAATCCTAAATAAATGTAAAATCGAATAAAACTAAAAAAATAAATGAAATCCTAAAAAAATCTAATCCTAATAAAAGCTAAAAACTAATAAAAATCAAAATAAAATAAAATTATACTAATAAAAATATAAAAATAGAAATTAAAACCTAAAAATTCTAAGTAAATCTAAAAATAAAATGACACTAACTAAAAAGCTAAAATAAAATAAAATAAAATAAAATTAAAAAGGAACAAACCAACACACACAGGGCTTGGGTGACAGTTTGGGCAAGGCTTAGGCTCGGGTGGGGTCAGAAAATTGGGTATTTAGCTCCATTTTAACTGCAAATTGCCTGAAAATATAGCTTTTGACACCGCAACTACAATTAAGCCTACATATTGAACAATTAAGCGCATAAGACCCAAATTATCGAGAATTAGCAACTAAAGTACATCTATTCGGGGTATAAAATGTACAGTTTTGGATGCTTATCAACGTGCTACCTCATGGACACCCAAAAGTCATCATAATCTAGTCCGAAAGGAATATACCGAACTTTATGCCCCTTTGTTAAAAGTTTATCAAGCCCTTCAAGCTTGAAACCTCATCAAACCTCTGGAACCCCGACCATGACCAAATCCCCTTCCTCAAAATTTCAAGCATGATGCCTGCTGTGACTTCAACCAAATCATCGGGCACACTACTGATTTGTGTTTCCAACTGATGGATGTTATTCAAAGCCTCACAGACAGGGGAATATTTACCCCACCAACTAATCCAAAGCCTAATACCATTAAGAACCCTCTCCCAACTCACTGAATATGGGTAAATGCCATCCTTAGAAGAAAACCCAGAATTTGACCCTTTCACCAAAATCAAGCCCATCGAAACACCCGATTTATCCACCAGTTCATCCAAAACCCTCAAAGTTTGTCCTTCCTTTCTCCTGCATCCCGAGAATCCTGCCAACCAATATTTATCTCTCCTCACTAGGGCCTGCATAACTGTTCATACCCGTTCAGAAGGGGGAGGTATGGAACTGCTCCCAGTCCTAGATCAACTTCAAGAATTTGGGCTGAAATTACCCTCCGAGATGACCATAGATTGTGAAAACATAAGCACCATTCTCATGAAAGATCAAATGTGGGCGGGACAAACTAATATATGGTTTATACCCACAAAAGAGTTCAATTTAGATGACATTGTGCAGGTTATATTTGATGTGTTCATCAAAAGTAGGAAATATACAATTTTTGAGTTGCTCACGATTTTAAAACTCCAAGGGCGTCTATTCCCTTCGTTCCAACACTTCCTTGCTGAATGGGAAGACTTGTATAAGAAAGCTATAGAGTTTATAGAATGCATCGACTTTTCACGGAAGAATGAGATCATTGCCACTCGAGAGGTGATAATTTTGACAAATTAGATGATGAATTGAACGGTAAAGAAGTCCACTCAGTAGCCTCCTTATGCGGAATGATTTCTTTCGAGAAAATACTAGAAGGGATCAACAAGGTATCCATCGCACCTGAGATGGATAAAAATACCAATTTTTTATTCTTCCCTGCCTTTGTAAATCACATGACCCGATCCGATTAACACTACAAAGATCCAATTTCTCCATCAATAGGTACAGTTAAAGGAAAAAGAGTCATTGAAGAACTCCTAATGTCGAAGATGACAATCGAAGAAAGTAAGGTTCTCGACCAACTTAAGAAGACTCAGGCTAACATCACTTTATGGGGGCATTTTATGTCTTCCCAACTATATATAAATGCTATGATAAAATTCCTCATGGGACCCACGGTTCCTCCCACTACCACTCCTTAAGAAACCATTCATATTGTGGGATATCTAACTGCAACAAGGCTCCTTTCCTTACCCAAAGAGGAAATTCCTAAGATCGGTCTTGATAATAACTACGACTTTAATATCCCAGTCGAAGTTATGGGGAAAATAGTTCCACTATCATTTATGGATAATGGGTATGCTCTAGATGTGTGTCTTCTTATGACTCTAAATTGCCTGGGGATAATAATTGGTGAACTTACAACAACTTCTGTCGTTATGCGTGCCTACGATAATACCCGTCGAAAGGTTATGGGCTCCATAAAACTCACATTAGAGGCTGGTCCTATTTTCCTTGAAACATAGTACCGATTCATTGATATACCTGCTTACTTCAGTATACTCCTTAGCCGACCTTGGCTCCAAATTATCAGAGGTCAATTTTCTTCCTTCCATTATAAATTGAAGTTTTTACCAACGGCAAGGTCATCACCATTCTTGGGGATAATGATATGTTCCTCTCAGGCTTTAAGATCGATCCACTTCCCGTCCCGGTTGAGTATAATTTCAAAGACTGAACGTGTCCTGAGCACAACCCTCATATAAATGTCAACGTGATTCAAATGTTCAAAAATATATACTCTATGCCCGAAATGGGGCTGGGTAACCTTCAACAAGGAATTCTCGAGCCAAAAACCCCGAAAGATGCCTTTCCCCCTGCTATCTGGGCTATCAACTACTCATAAATGAACTCAAAGCACTCTGTAAACCATTCCAAAAGATGATCTTAGGAAGTGAAAAGTCAATCTCATGAGACTCCCTGGATGAAAGGTTTATTAAGGAGGGCAAAGACTTCCCCTTTTGCAGATTCCTCGAACCATGGTGTGACCCTGTAGAGAAAAAGATAAAACCGGGGTTGGAGATCTTCTTTAAAGATGAAGTCTCTTGGGATGAAGAACAAAAGCGTGAAGTGAAGCCTTAAACCATCAAATCTATGAAAAGCACCAAAAATTCCAAAGGACGTGACACTGATGAGCTGTTTAACCTGTATATTTTGGGGTTGAATCTCTGCATGATCCATCTGAAAGCCAAGCCATCTGACCCGTCTAAAAAGATTATCACTGCTGATGCAACACTCCTCAACTAGCATGCCATCCATGTCAAGCATGTTTAAGTCAATATGAATCCTGATGTTCACCCTTTTAAGAAAAACCCGAATCTATCGCTTTTTCTTCTATTTCTGATGTAATTATGAATAAGGCCTCCTTTGATGAGGTCCTCACTATTGCATTTCTTGAAAATGTTTTGAGTGAAATGAATTATGATTTCGAGTATCTTATTGTGCCTTATACTAATTGCCTTGATTCTAATCAAACGATTGATGAGGATGATTTAATAAATAAATAATTTAACCGATCTCAATAAGGAAAAAACTAAATAATATCTCCGTATTTAAACTAATGATAATAAAACTATTATTATCAATCTCGGTTCTAATAGTCATCCGTGTGAAATTAGGATAGGGTCTACCCTCAACAAGCATGACCAGTCGCAATATGAAGAGTTACTGAAACAATTTATTAACGTTTTCATAGGGTCCTATAATGACATACCTGACACTAACCTAGAAATAGCACACCACAAGATTCCTACCTTCCAAGAAAGCAAAACTATTAATTAGAAACTGAGAAATATCCAAACATAGTGGTCTCTCAAAGTCAAAGAAGAAGTGGTGAAACAATTGAACGTAGGCTTCATTCGCGTGGTTGAATATCCTACATGGCCTGCAAATATGGTCCCCATGCCGAAATTAGGAGAAAAATACCGCATGTGCATCGACTATTGAGATATGAATATAGCATCCCCGAAGGATGATTATCCTCTGCCTGACATCGACATGATCATTGATAACACTTCAAGTCATTCCCTCAAGTCATTTGTCGATGGTTTTTCCAAGTATAAAAAAATCAAGATGCATCCATCAACAATCGATGCCGTAATCAGATCATCACCCCGTGGGGAATCTTTTGCTACACTGTCATACCGTTTGGTCTCAAGAATTTTGGGTTTACCTACCAAAGGCTGCTACAACCATTTTGCACGATCTTATCCACAAGGAGGTTGAAGTCTATACTGACGACATGATCATCAAGTTCGAGAGTTAAGGGGGTCACATTCTTGCCTTGAGGAAATTCTTTGAGAGACTATAAAATACCAGATGCGACTGAACCCACATAAATACGTGTTCGGTGTCACAGAAGGCAAACTCTTTAGATTCATGCTGAGCAAAAAAGGGATCGAGGCAATCCTTCCAAATAAAGGCAATACTCGATATGTAACCACCCCAAAAGGAGAAAGAAGTGCATGGATTTTTTGGGTAAAATCCAATACATTAGTCGGGTCATTAGTCAACTAACCTCCATATACGAACCCATTTTCAAGCTTCTCCAGTAAGATTCAACCAAAATCTGGGACGAGGCATGTTAAGAAGCCTTTGATCAAATCAAGAAGTACCTCACCCGACCTCTGGTACTCGTGCCTCTGTAGCAAGGCCTTCATGTCCTTCTATATCTCATCGTCACAGACACCATAGTAAGGGCTATGTTAGCCCAATACATCAAAGAATAACGTAAGGAGAGAGCCATATACTACACTAGTTGAAAGATGGATGGGTAGGAAGTGAACTGCACTATATTAGAGTAGGCGTGTGTCGCCTTACTCTGGGTCACTCAGAAGCTCCGACACTACATGATTGCATTTCCTATCAAATTGGTGTGCCGAATGGATCCGATAAAATACTTATTGGAGAAGCATGCCTTGTCTAGCTGCATTGCTCGATGGTTGATATTACTGGCTGAATTTGATATCACATGTGTCATGAAGAAATCCATGAAGGAAAAATCCATTTCGGATTACCTTGCTTATAATCCCATGAGGAGAGCTGAGGTTTGGAGTTTTGAATTCCCAGATGAAGACATTCTCTATTCCTCTCACGAGGATCTTAGATGGCAGATATTCTTCGACGGATCTGTTAATAAGAAAGGATACGGTATTGGGATACTCCTGATCACTCTCGACGACTCTTATACTTCCATCGCCATCAAATTAAACTTCCTTTGTACCAATAACATGATGTAATATGAGGTATGTACTTCCGTGGGCACAAGATCACCATAGAAAGAGGAAACAAGCGTATCGATGTTTTTGGAGATTCGGCTCTCATCGTGGGTCAAATCCTCAGACAATGGAAAGTCAAAGATGAGAAAATCCTACTCGCCTCCTAATTTAAATATGTCACCTTCCATTACCTCCCTCACTCGAGAAACAACCTAATTAGCGCACTGGAAACCGTACCCTCTATGGTCGACATGCCAGAGGGGATAATAATGGCTCCCTTTTATAGTCCAAATACATGCAATACCCACTCATTGCTACTACATTGAGCTCGTTACATAAGAAGATCAAGACATGGTAAGATTGTGATGTTATGACATTTGGCGCCTCCTAAAGCATATCATGTATCCTCAGGACGATGACAAGAAAGACCATGAGACCCTTCGCAGGTTGGATGCTCAATACATCATTTGTGACAAGGCACTCTTTAAAATAAATTTTTGATAGAACCCACTTGGATTACATAGAAAGGGATGGGGTCGAAGACGTGGTGCATAATATCCATAGTGGGAATATGGTCCCCACATGAACATTCATATGCGTGCTAAGAACATAATCCGTCAGGAATATTATTGGACCACTATGGTGCAAGACTGCGCTGTTTACATTAGAAGATGCCTCAATTGCCAACAGTTTCCCAACCTTCAGTACTTGCCTCCCCGTGAGTTATATAAGATGGCTTCTCCCTATCCCTTCTCCACTTAGGGCATAGACATCATTAGGAAAGGCATCAAACGGGAATGAATTCATCCTGGTCTTCGTTGATTACTTCACTAAATGGGTTGAAGCCGAGTCATATGCAATGTTGAATGCAAAGAAAGTAGCCATGTTCATCAAGAAAAATATCATCTGGCGTTTTGGAGTTACCCACAAGTTAGTATCCGACAATGGGCTCCATTTAGAAACTAAGGTCACATAACTAGTTGATGAGTATGGAATCTAAAGGCACAAGTCCTCTCCTTACTGGTCGCAAACCAACGGGGCTATCAAAGCTGCTAATAAAATCCTCAATATCATAATTAGTTAGATGACCGAAAGTTGCAGAGAATGGGTCGACTGTATATTAACGGGGAGCAGGATTTCAAAATAAAAAGTTAATGTGCATAGACTTATGGCCTTTTAAAAATATTTATTTATAAAATTAAACACTATTTAAAATACTATTAGTCATATTCACTACCGAAGGTCATCCAATATTGGTAAGATATTTTCCAATATATGTCATATGATAGACGCCAAATCTTTATGGTTGGTCAATTTTATAGGGACGATGGTGTAATAAGGAGTCAATGATACTTATAATGGACATTCGACTCATGAGATTAAGCCATATGCATCTATCCCTTGTCCACCAATTCACAATTAGTGGGATTATAGTCGAAGATGTCGACATTTGGCAGTTCGGCCTTGATCGTGGCATGTAGCTCCTTATAGTTGTAAATGAATGATCGGTACTTGATAAAACTCATGTAATGATATCCTAGGAAGTCCTTTTGATACCATAACATAATTAGAGGTGGCAAATCCCTTTACAACTTTAGAACAACAGTGGCTTGGCAGTTGAAAAATGCTAGTGCTCCTAAGCCTTATACGGATTATCACATACCACTAATTTTGGTTTTCCAAATTTATTAAACTTATTTAAAACTATGCACCGATTATGTAAAACATATTGTGTAAACTATTAACCAAATCTATCTTGACCTAAACATGCATCCAAGTGATTTAAGCAAGAAAAATCAACAAACTACAACACGACAATGTATAAGAAAAATCTATAATGGGAAAAACCTCGGATGACCCAACCATGTAAATACACTATGATACAGGAATTACCAAAGGATGAAAAATGACTTACTCGTTCAAGCCTTGATGCATTATTCGCTGCTTGAACCTTCTTCATAACACCACCACAGGAATTTGACCATGATATGCCACAATGCGTGCTCCTCACATATCTCGGTGTCCACTAATCAGCTGGCCCACTGTCATCGCAATGAATACAGATACCACTGTATCAAGCCATAACACATACAGAATCCACTGTATAAAACGTACATAATAAAGAGTAATAAAACTTTGTTGCTCAAACACGACATCTCAAATAAGCATATCAATATGAAACCTGGATCTCAAACTAATGGGTGTAAATTAGGGTTTTTATTACTCTTGGAAAATTGATTTTGAAAGCCTTAAAAAAAATTGATGTGCCCAAAACCATATATATATATATATATATATATATATATATATATATATATATATATATATATATATATATATATATATTTTCATAATTTTAAGTCAGCACACACTTCGAGGCAAACTTGCTCGAATGAAAACACCAAGGTTTATTTGAATGATTATAGCCATTTCGTTCGAACCAAATACATATCGTTCGAACGAGAATATTTTGCCTGACATAAACTATTCAATCGAAGATTGCTTAAAGCTCGTTAGAATGAGATGCCTAAAATAATTTGAATGAGATAAAGAACTCGTTAGAACAAAATAAGAGAATCTATTTGAACAAAAATAAAAACTGTTTCAAATGACTTCAAAATGTAAAAAATGTTTTCTAGAAAATCCTTTTTCAAAATAGCTGCAAATAACATTTTAAAAAAACTAACACCCAAAACGTACCCAGGGATCAAACATAATATGCATTCATACCTCTTGAGATTTCATAGATGTTGAAGAGGAATCTTGGCATGAAACACGACACGATGATGAAGTCGCTTTACTTTGCCGCTACGATCTTCAATCATGCTTTATAGGATTAAAGGACAAACAAACTCAAATCCTAACCTTAAATGGTTTTGTCCAAACGGAATGAAGCTAAAATACATACAAATTGACTCGATATGAAATTTGTCATTACAATGGTACATTTTATTGGCATTTTTCTCAAATTATGTTATTCACTCCCATGACTAACTCCAATCATCCCCTAACATGTTATCTTGGCGGTTTCGATGATTATTTTTGTTTTCTTAACATCCATAAGGTTATTCTTCGATGTACATAGTGTTTGGTCAACAATTGTTCGCATATCCCACTCTTTCTTAGCTCTCCTTCCAAATGAGGGACAATATCCGAATCCTTATTATTTCCCCAAAGCTCATGAGTTATGTAGGTGTCAAACATACCGACATGTGAAGAGTAACTCTATTAGTATCATAAATTAATATAAGAAATAAGGTAAATATCTTGGTACCCATATATATCTAAATTGAGAACTTTAGGGCAAACACCCTACAAACACTCCAATCTACCCTCACATACAATCTCTATGAACACCTTGTAGGTATGTTTGGCATCGATAAAGCTCAGAAAGTTATCTTCCAGAGTGTACCCTTTGCCCTCATCATCTTTAGGCTTATATCTACTGATCCTCTATCACCAAGCAAAAGTGTGTATCACCCACCACTTTTAATGAAGAGTTTAACACCAAAGGGTTTAGCTCGATTAAGTCTTCAGTTCGGTACTCCTAACTGATGAAAGCCCCTTTTGATTTAGAGAAACAATAGTTAAAAAGGCAGCCTCGGGGGCTCGGTAATGAGTGCTTGGCCCTAAGGAGTAACTGAAGTAAAAATAACCCAACGAAAGGCACCTTTGAACACCATACTATAAATCACCGCGTCATATACCAACAATCGTCACATTTTTTTGACATGACAAAGGCTTAGGGTCATGGTTTTGGACCATGACACTGACCATATTGGGGGTCACGATCCAGAATCGAAACCATAATATGGGGTTATGATTTTTTAGGTAACATCAACATTATGGCTTGGTCACGGCTCGATACCCTAACCCCAATCGTGATCCCAAAATGTGTCATTTTGATGGTCACGATCCCCAGTTATGACCATCAATGGTGGAATTTTGGGGTTGGTCACGATCTCAAATTAGGACTCGCAGTTGTGACTAAATTGGTTACGGCTCGAAACCTTGACCATTTTAAAATTTAATTACAATAAATAAATTTTAATTTTATGCCTCCCCCAAAAACATGTACCTGGCTTCCAACATGTATACATTTACACAAATAGATATTAAGCCATTAAATTGTTTAATACAAATTAACTAATTATTAAGTCACTAACTAATCCATAAATTAAAAAAATCTACAATACAAACTAATTAACTATTAAGCCATCACACTATTCAATACAAATAGTAATGAAACACAACTTGTATATATCCATAAATAAATATTTAAATCTTCAATGTGTTTCTTCCATGAAACATATGAAACTTGTTCAAAGTGTTCCTTCTACAACTAAGCCTACAAATATTTCAAAATGTTTTGAATGGTAAGAAAGGACTTGAATCCAAAATGACTTCGGGGCGCCTACATATCCAAAAGTGGCATCAAAGTCTAAGTAGTTTATACCATGAACAAGGTTGGGTCTAATACATAATCCAAATCTAGGGTGTCACTTTTGATATATGAAAATAGATGTTAAATATGTTGGAAATGTACAAAATTATATGAACATTCTAAATTGGGAATTGTGGTATAATCCCCTTTTTTGGATTTTTGATTTACGAAAATAGATTTAAATGTACATACGGTAATAAAAAGAGTAGGAGTAGTGATATAAGTATTACAAACAAGCTACAAATGGAAATTAGAAAATGGGATTAATATTACCATTAAGGTACTTTGATGCCTTGTATCTTAGTGAACATCACATTACATAAAACATCAATTGAGGCAACCATACAAATAGTGAACATCAACAGAAATTGTGACCATTCTTGTGATTACATCAGATTGGCGGTTTGTTATCAGTGCCGCATTCAAAACTTAATAAGATCTATAGAAAAATTACAAAATATGAGTGACCGGGAAGCTAGTGCAAGAGAAATAAATATATAAGTAGAAAATGCACAAATGTAAATAAATAGAAGGGATGTTCCAATACATATAATAAAAATAGGGTTTCCATACAAAGATTAACTAAATTACAAAAAAATAATGTTTTAAAACTCAATTTCCATGTAAATAAA
Organism: Sambucus nigra; assembly: GCA_949130495.1. NCBI lineage: Eukaryota > Viridiplantae > Streptophyta > Magnoliopsida > Dipsacales > Adoxaceae > Sambucus > Sambucus nigra. The sequence goes on along the minus strand of OX422214.1, from coordinate 132,371,190 downwards.
CTAAAAGATTACTCAAATTAGGGTTATCATGAAGAGCACCATGTAACTCCATAGGGACCTTTAACATTATTGCCTGAGTAGTCAAACCTTTTGTGCATGCACAACAACAGACTAATTGTCATCATTTATGGAATTTGATTAAAATACATTATTCACATTTTGAAAGGCACAAATAAAATTCTCCTCGATTATGCGATTGTTACTCTTCATCTTAGATAAATATACCATGATAAGTTTAGAGGCAGATTCAACTTTACAACCATTCGTAGTGTCCTCCACCTTCATCTAATCGCAATAGAAGATGATTTATTTGAAATCTAAGTAATCTAGTTCTAAGATTTGTTGGACAATCCCATTATAGGTGAGCATTGCATCGTTTGGATTTTTATTGCTTTTGGTAGCCACACAAGAAGTAAAGGAAAAAAAATAAAATTCGGTTGTTTTGCATCAAAAAGTTTCCCTCATGTGGGTATGATATGAAATCAAAACCATTAACACGGAATTTCTTAAACTCCTTTCACACAAAAATTGGGACATTTGGCTAGGGGTGCAAGCCTTGAAGAGACATCACATCTTTTTAAAATCTACATTGATTAATGTATTTGTATAGGGGCATGTTTTACAACACATACATAAATAATCGCAACAAAAGAGGTGAATTTTATCTTTTGATACCCATGCCCTGAAATCATTAATAATGCAATTTCTTTTCTGATTTAGTGAAATTTCGTTCTCATATTTCCTAAACGTGTTCGTGAAATTGTAGAGTTTTGATGATAATATATAGAACATATGTAATCAAATAAAAATAAGTTATATATGTAGTTGCTTACTCTCTCAAATATTCAAATTTATCTCGCGATTTGAAGACATAATGAGCTAATTGCTCGTATTGAATATTGACGAGTCTCACCACTTTTGGTTTCTTGAAAGGTAATTCATCCTCAAACTTGCTACGTTCCTCGATCACTCGTTCTCCACGAGTATCTAACATCTTAAGCCCTTATTTTGACATATGTTCCTGAGCATGTAATGGTGATTCGTTGATTCTTCCGTAATTAACCCTCCAATATACCATGTATTCTTAATGTAATATTTGGAGGTTTTAATCACGCACTCGAAAGGATACATTCAGCGATACTTGATGGATCCACACAATAAAGCCGCAGTGCATAAATACACAGGCAGATGGATGCTGATGTCAAAAAGTGATGAAGAAAACTATATCTTTAAGACACAAGTCACCTCAGCTAAAGTGGATTTCACAACCTTAATGTGATTTTGATTTATCACTTTTGTGCATAGTAAAGTGAAGCATAAACTAATTAGCATAATTTCCATGTGAAGATCTTTGTGCTCAAAATAACAATGCCTAAACAACATAGGGGTTAATTAGATGATGACCTGCCAGTCGTGAGACTTGCACTATGTTAGGTCATTTGTTTGGTAGCTTACAACCCTATGCAAATTATCGGAATAACCATCCATCAAGTTGAATGACGTGTCTAGGAGGATCTTTTCTAACTAGTAATAAAAGTGAAAGCCCTCGTGGGGATCGAATTTCTTCCTATTATAGGATCAGTTCTTAACGACATTTTTTTCATCTCCTTTAGATCATGGTGCGCCTTCTCTTCATCTTTCAAATGAGATCCTCCCACACATATTCCTATCAGATGTTACGTAAAATTCTTCTCCGTGTGCATCACATCAATTACATGCCTTACACGGTGATCTTTATAATATAACAAGTCTAATAAGATTGACCGCCTGAACCAAGCCTTCATTTTACTAGGATCTTTTGGATTCTCCTTAGCTTTACACTTTTTATGCTTCAAATTGAGTGTGTTTTCCTACAAACTTATTCCTTGAAGTTACAACCTTCACTTTCTCCTTGATTTGATAAGTAGAAAGTTGAGTAGGTTTCGTCCTACGCTCGTGATCGATATGTAAAAAGTTAGACTTGTCGTTCCTAAAAGGGTGACTGTTTGGTATAAATCTACAATAACCAAAATAACTCATCTTATCACTATGATTTATCCAAGTGAATTTAATTTCCCCAAACATATTGGACATTCATAATAACCGTGAACATTGCAGCCATACAAGGTCCCATAGGTAATAAAGTCATGGATCTCCTACAACACCATTTATTTAAGTGTGAACTCTTTACCCTTATGAGTGTCAAACACACCTTCATCCTATAACGTTTTAAGTTCTTCGATTAAGATGTCTAAGAAAACATAAACAACGTTATTGGGAGCCTTTAGCCCGGGCATCAACAACGATAATAATGTGAAATCTTTTCTCATGCACAATGTTAGAGGGAGACTTAAAGGCGCCATGAGAACTGACCAATAACTCTTATTTTTACTTAAATTACCGAAAGGGTTAAATTCGTCGGTTGATAATGCAATATGGGCATTACTAGAGGAGTGCATCAATTGGATGACGCGTGAGATTCTCACCCATATCGACTTAAGCGTCCTATGTTATGGCCTATGCTATCCATGGTACAGTGAAACATCTTTTTAATCGTAGTTAGAGGGGAAAATACTTCAATGACTTAAGTGAAACTTGCGTGCACTTACGAACTTTTGTAGGTTTATCTTTTCCACTCTCACAAACCATATATTTTGGCTCATTACATGCAGGACACTTATCCTTCAGTTTGTGTTCGTTGAGGTACAATATGCAATTATACTTGCATGTATGAATAGATCAGATAACTATCTGATAACCTGTTCTCTTTTCGGAGAATGTCTTTAGCCCACTTAAGAATTTCAATTAAGCTATTGTCCGATAAACCAAATTGAATCTATAAATTATGAAAATCTATCATTGCGTATAATACCAAGTTATCTTCTTCGCAATTTTTATACAATATCGAGTCGAATCGGCTTTCGATCATATGTATTCTCGATATTCGGGTAATTTAGCATCAACTTGTTCATTAACTTGGTCATAATGTAAAGTATTCATATCCATAGGCTGATGGTTTTGATGGTGGTGGAATTCGTAAGCTTCATTAATTAGGTCGGCCAAAGGACCATGTGTTGGTAAATCATTCACCACTTACACCCAATGGGGTTCCGTTACACGGTCAGGTACCTATAACTCTTCTGGAACTTATGGTACATTATTTTTCCTGTGGGATGTCCATATCTTATAGTTTTACGACATACCACACATTAGTTAATGCAATTCATTGTCTTTCGAATACCTAAATTTGCCATTTATACAATGGTTGCATGTACACATCATCTAGTCACTGTTAAGATTTTTATCGGTATATTTAACAAATTCATGAAATGCCCTTTACATGATTATCACATACTCTATTATTCTCCCCCATCCACTCTTTGTATTGTGGGAAACCTATTAAATACTCTTCAAAATTCAAGCCACTTATATAATTAGGTTGAAACGAAGGTCATATTGGATAGAAGAACTCTCAGTTTATAATTCAAGAAAATTCATTAAACCCAAGCATTCAATAGTTATAAAATAAAACTAAACAAATTAAGATGGTATTAAACCCCCAAAAATTAAAAATTAAATAAATTATGATGTTAATAGATTGCCCACATAATTAAAAAATTACAAACTTGTTCCCAAATAAAATATTGTTGATCATCTAATCATGACCAACAAAGCCAAGAAATACAATAATTTTTATAATATTTTAACAGAGGCCCTTCACCGAAGTTAATATGCACAGGCTCATCTCCGCAACCATTGTATACTTTATCAACCAATATCTGAGCCACACCCACTACCAAAGGGCAATTGTGGACAGGTGTTCTACCATTCATGGAAATGAGTGTGCACGTGCCAATGACCCTGATAGTGGACAAGTCCCTTAAATAATACTCCTCGCCATAGTCACCGTGCATGGACGACGATGACCCACATAATGTTGCGGGATGAGGCACCTGGGAGGGGAATATTGCAGGCGGAGGCACTTGGGAGGGAAAACCTTGAGGTGTAGGATAGGGGAATGTGTCAGGAAGCATCTGGGAGGATAAACTATGTTATTAAGTAAATAATTAGACCAACCCTTAATTCATTCGTCAGTAATCTCAAGAAGGTGCTAATATAGCCCAGGTTCCTCATAATTCTAACACTTTCCCTTGTGTCCTAGCATGTTCTGCCGCATGGCTCGACATCCGACTCTTCACATAAGAGATATCTTTCAATATAGGTGCAGTGCGATGTAATTTTCTACTTGGCATAGTGAGTCCATATCTCTTGTCCTCCCTTTTTTGTCCTTCAAAAGTACCTTGAATAAGGCATCTGCTTCAATATCATACGGGTTGCACTCGGACTGACTGCTCGTCGTGCTTTCTATAATTTTCTGCAACATAATATTATATTTAAGACTAAAATTTTAAAATTATTTTATCATAACGTGTATATATATGATAACTAATTTCGAACTCACCAGAGTCGGATCCAAATAGGATTTTAACATTATTTTATTATAACTTGTATATATATGATAAATAAATTCCAACATTATTTAAAAGGTAATTAAACTATTCAATTTTTCTATTCCCATACTTGTAAATAGGATTTTCCTCTATATGGCACACACTAATAAAAGATGTTTTAGTGCGGTACAATTGCAACCTCTTGTACTTTTTTTAAAAGTAATTATTATCGTGACGCATTTTCCCTAAGAAATATTTATAATGAGGGTGTGAATATGAGTCTTAGAGGTAATGACTTTAATTCGTGGTGACAAAACGGGTCAACGGGTCGTGTTTTCACCCGACCTGACACGACATGATAAGAATCCAATGGACCCGAACACGACACGATAACGTGTTTTTTTCCTTAACCCGAACACGACACGTTAAAAACACGACACGATAACACGATAAGTAAATACGGTTCGATTGGACACGATTAGATCCGATCCAACACGACACGATTAGACCAGTTAGGGAGGAATTAAAAAAATAATGGGTCTAAATAGTGGATTGATAATTGGTCAAAATGGGGGTCGATAGTGAGTCTATATAGGATTTATATTGTGCCCTTAATTGGGTCACTATCATATCCTTATCGGGTCAATTTCGTGACAGAAATTAGACACGAACACGACTCGACCCGTTAGTGGGTCCAAAAACCCAGACCCGAACACGACTCGAACACGAAAGACCGTATTAATTTCATGTCAATTTTGTTTCGTTTCGTTCCCAAAATTTCCACCCCTAACTTTAATTGATCCAAAACTTATTATTATTTTTCAATCGATCAATCATACACAACAAGTTCAATTTAAGTTTATTATATTTAAATTAATCCTAAAATTACTATGTGTCCTCCGAATGTCTAAGATTTTTCACCAATTTATCTTCTCCCAAATAGCAACGACTTAAGGGTGAAAATAGTCACAACAGTTAATCAAAGAGATTTATGCATTAATATTCATCCGCGCAGGATCAAAAAGTCAAATTTAAGTTCATTTTAATTAAATTAATCCTAAAATTACTATTTATCCACCAAATATGCAAGCCATTCCACCAATTTGTGTTCAACCAAACATCAACCACTTAAGGGAGGGGTGAACATGATCACAATAGTTAATCGAATAGGCATATGCATTACTATTCATCCGCACAATATAACCAAATCCTATTTAAGTTTATTATAATTAAATTAAGTGATTAATCCTAAAATTACTATGTGTCCATCAAATGTGCAGGACCTTCTACCAATTTGCATTCACCCAGACAATAATTACTTAAATAAGAGATGAACACGACCGCAACAGTTAACCAAATCGATATATGCATTAATATTCATCCCCTCAATATCAACAAGTCAAATTTAAGTTCATTTTAATTAAATTAATCCTAAAATTACTATGTGTCCACCAAATGTGCAAGCCTTTCTACCAATTTATGTCCATCCAAATTGTAACCACTTAAGAAAGGGGTGAACACAGTCACAACAGTTAACTAAGAAATAGTAACTATATAAAAGACCATGTTACGTAAAAGAAAAGATAAGTAAAATTACCTGAATGAAGAAATCACCTAAAATCAGTTGTGCCTTAATAATTATTCTCCAATTGCATGCGCACATGGAACGAGAAGAAAACATGTAAACATATTATTCAATATAAAATGTTACCAAATTGCTCTATTCTAAACATGAAATTATGTGTATATATATGTGCGATTGTGTAAAAGTATATATATATATATATGTGTGTGTGTGTGTGTGTGTGTGTGTGTGTGTGTGTGTGTTCGCGTGAGTATATGAGGGACTTCAATATTAATTTCAATTTCATTGTGTAAAAGTTACTATTATAATGCGTATAGACCCAATTTCAATATTAATTTCAATTTAACATTTACACATTTATATACACATAATAATATCAATTTCATGTATATACCCATAACAATATCAATTTTACATTTACAACCGTGACTATTCTAATGCGTATACTACACCAAAATGCACATTTAGTAACATACTAATTTTGGTATAACTAACTGTTGATGCAAAAAACTATAATATATCTAATTATTTGATCACTGATGAAATAAGTAAATAAGAGATACACAAGAGAGTTTGAAAGTGGTTCGGCTAAATGAAAAAGCCTACGTCCACTATCTTGTATTGCCTGTTGGATTGTATTCCACTCCCCTTTGCTGTAAGGATTACAATGTATTTATAGCCCTCTTAGGAGATCAAGCGTTGGAATGTTAAATGATGGAATGCCTTTATAAATTAGGCATTTACATCAATACATATTGTTCATAATGCATATGACTGTTGGCGCTTTACTGACCATATTGGTCGATCTTCCTGCTGTTGGTCGGCATTCAGAATGTTGGTCGGCATTCTAGGCCTTGGTCGATGGTTGCTCCTTGCTAACCAGGATTATTGTCATAGTGGATGACACATGTTTATTTCTAATTGGTCCACGTAGGTAGGTAAATTTAGGTATCAACAGAAGCCCCAAGTGTCTCATGCTTGATGCTTTTGCGACGGTATAGAATATTTAGTTCTAACAGTTGTTTGGGCGACTTTTATGATAATTAGTCGGGTGCCGACTTCCCATACTTGTGAAATTATTGACTTAACTGATGGCACATAACGCGGATGGCATTTTTGCAATTTCCCGTAATTATAATGAATCATTTTTGGGGTAGATACGTCTTTTTTAGCTTAACCATCAAAATTTTAATCGTCGTTTCCCTTTAATCATTAGTTTCATCGGTTTTCGAGGCAATCTATAAAGGCGATAAAATCCTGGTTGTCTTCTATCTCAAACCTTATGGTTTTTACTACTGTCTTTTGAGCTTTTCGTGCGATCGTTATTTCTGTCTTTCAGTTCTTACTGAATCCTTAAGTCTTTGTAAGAATCCTTTCTCTTTCTCTTCTTCTTCATCTTTGAACATGGTTTACTCAGTAGATTTTCTAAAGGAATTTAGGAATGACTAGAATATCCCTTCATGGGTGGATTTGGAGTTTCCCATCCTCTTACGGACCTCTTTTCTTTGTCGGAGGGCCAATGGCTCCCTTCTATTTTTATTGCTGAATGTGGGTTCACTTCTTCCCCAAACCCATTATGCCTTATGTTTTGCCAGTATTTTGATGTGGTCCTTGCTAGAATAGCCCCTAATACTTGGAGATTAGTTAATGGGGTTTATAGGTTAAATCAACTTCATTGGATCCATAAAGGAATCCCATAGATTATATTTTGCTATAAGTTGGTCATAAGTGACAACACTTACTATTTAAAGACTAGGGCTATAAATAGGGCTTTAGTAGTTAACCTCCTGGACTCCAATAGAGATTACTTTGATCATGGAGTAATTGCTACAAATTGGCAATATGCACCTATGATAGGGAATGCAGTATACCAGGGGACCAGATGTCCTCAAAATGGCCATAAGATAGGTTACAACACTATTGTATATCTTTTCTTGATAACTTCGTTAGTTATAATATTAACTGTATTTATTTTCTTTTGATTGCAGTGATCAGAATAGAAAATGTCCCAAGGAGAGTGATATTAGACTTACCGAGCTGAAGTTTCTTTGGGGTATTCACCAGAAAATTGGAGAGGAACACGGTAGGTCAACATCATATCTGTTGGAGTATAATTTTTTTATTAATTCCTTTGTTGCTCACCCAACTTCTGTTGTTCCTTCTTTGGTGGTTGAACTTGACCAAGACCCAGCCTACACTTCTTATGCCATTGTATCTGGTAATGGTGAAGCTACTACATGCCCATCATCTTCACTTAATTCAGACTTACCTCTTACTGCTGCCATAGTGAAGAGAAAGTTTTCCAATATTATGGGAGATTTTACCACTGCTGGCTCCACAAAATCTACTGCTGGTGGGGTCAGTAATAAGAATGAGACTGGGAAGAAGTCCCAACTAAGAAGAATGATAAATCTCAACTCAAGCATTTGAGGAAGGGTCTTCCTTCTAGGCTGGTTTAAGGAACTACTTCTGGTGCTGACTAATAAGACTTGGTTGGTTTTGCCTGATGCTGGCTCTTAAGTGGCTATTGGCCTTGGTTTGGCCAGGCAATTAATAAAGTCTAGTACTCTTCCAGATCATATGGGTGATGCTTATGCAATGCGCTTCTCAAAAATCTCTGAAAGGGCTATTCAGAGCCTTGCTTTGGTAAAAAATACTATTTTTTCTCCTTTTTATTTATATCTTTTACAATTCTTGTACTAACTTATTTTGATTTCTTTTTGCAGTTTTTGGTCGATTTGAACAATATGTTGGAAAAGATGATGCTATACGTTCTTCTTTAAATGAAGTTGAGGAGGCCCTTGAGGAGCTTAAAAACTCCTTCCTTGAATCCTAACAAGCATTGGCGAATAAGCAAAAGAAATAGGAAAGTAAAATAATGACTGAAGAAAACGAGAGTGTAGTTGCTCGGGGGTAGGTTGTTGACCTGTAAAAAAAATTCTATTGAAAAGGTCAAGAGATTAAAGGCTAAGGAGTCTGCCTTCAATAGAAGCTGGGATAAGACTATCAGCGCTGCCTTTGCTCAAATTAAATTTGCGAAGAAGAAATGCTTCAAGGATGGTTGATCGGTAGTGCTCACGGAGGTCGGCACGCCCCAAGACTCTGAGTTGTTCCTCAGTCATGATCCTGGTTCTCCTCCTAACTTGGATGAGGAAATTAAGGATAATGGAGGATCAAAGGATTCTACTCTTGTCTTAAAGTCTGTCGATCAACCACAAGCAGCAGCAGTTGAGTCTTCACTCCCCCTCTTCTGAGCAAGTCACTCCACAAATCACTCCACCTATATCTACCCCTTCCCAAACTGGGGCCACTTCTGACAGAAAGAAGGTGTAGATTTACGTGGCGAGCAACTTTTATTTTTCTCTTTAATTATGATTTTTTATTTTTATTTTCATGTTGATGTAGTTGTAATCAACATTTTATCAATAAAAATGAATATTTTACACTTGCCTTCTTCTTTTGTTGTTGGTTGGAAATTTTTCTTGCTCTTTATATTTCATGGATTAACCGGATCAATTCGCTTTAATTAATTCTAAGCTTTTTCAAAAATGCAATGATCTCTTCAAGACTGGTCACTTGACTCTGACCGAGGAAGAATTATGGTAGTTGCTCGGAGAGGATGCTTCAGATCAAGCTAGAGAAGCCTAGTATTATTTGAAGCATCTTCTTGATCAAGCAGTGGCCAACAATGTGGCTTATTATGAAATGACTGAAGAACTGCAAGAATATAACAAGGAGACTAAGGTTCTTTTGCATAAGGACTACGATCAGACGTATAAAGCTTTATGTGAAGGTTGGGGTTTTGAGTAGAAGTTGGAGAAACACGTGTCTTTCTTCAAGAGACAAGAATTTTTGCTTAATCAGGAGATAGAGGAGGCTAGAGCCATTGCTAAGCTACTGGAAGAAGAGAATAATAACTTGAGTGATGAGTTAAACTCATTGAAGGCTATTTTTTCTTCTACTTCTGTTGATGCTGTGGTTTCTTTCTTGGAAACTGAAAATGCCAAATTGAGGGAAAAAAGTGGAGGCACTGAAGAAAATTAAGTCTGCTTCATCTTCCCGAGTAAAAACTAAACATAGCTGAGCTACTACCGATGAGGCTAGGACCCAGCAGACACTTGCTAACCAGACTTCTCAATTGAAAGCAAAGAATTTATCCATTACTGATATGTCCCAAAAGCTTCAGACCCAAGTCGAGAAACTTTCTACTCAGTCTTCCCAATTATAAGCCAAAGATGAAGTACTGAAAAAATTGCATCATCGGGTTGAGAGGCTAACTTTACAATTTCTTAAACAGCCTAGGGAGATCTAGATAGAGGGATATAATAAAACCCTTGGTCATTTTGATGAGCGATTCAAGCAAGCTTAGAATGAAGGCTACAAATGGGGTTGGACCAACTGCTTGACAATTATGAAGGTAGATCAAAACATCACTCTTTGGAACTAGTATGGCTTATTGAACTGTGAGGATCCCCCTTTCAAACTGAATGTTAATTGGATTCCTTCCAACAACAATTCCCCAATGCCTGATTTCAAAGTATTTAGGGGATTATGGCCTTCATGACGAGCTAGAGATTGTTCATCCTCCTCATCTATTAGATAGGCCGAGCAGAAGTAATATAAGAATAATCCAGGACTTTAACATTATCAATTTCCCTTATATATTAGATGATCCTCCAACAGGCATAGAACCAGTTTCCAGTTCTTCTAAAGCTGAGGGGAACCGTCCCTTAGAATAAATTTTATTCCTGTAATTCAGTTGTAAGCAATATCATGTAGTGATTATTTAAATGAATGAAATAAGTGATTAACTTATCTTGTCGATCTCTGAATGCGAATGGCTTCTTTGTTTCATTAGTTCTATTGACACACTTAAGCTCTTGCCTAAGTTTAGTATCAATTACTAATGAGCCCATAGGTTTTACTAGTACACTTAAATTAAAATCCAAGTTTAGTACTAGTTACCCATGTATATCCATAGGTTCTACTAATGCAACGGAATTTTGAGGTTTTTCATTAGTTACCAGTGGTGACCAGACGTATGTGGAATATGTGTCTAAATTCCTTGTTAGGAATCTTCACAACGTTCTTCCTTCACTTTGCCCAGTTGGATAAAATCTTGTTTATCTTAACTTCAGTGGGATGAAATCTTGTTTTATCCTTGTCTTCAGTGACTAAGTTTCTTGAGGACTTAGAATCCTGCTTTACTTGGGTGTTTGTCTGTTGCCCATCAAGTTTTGCTTATGTCGAGTAACGTTCGAACATCAGTAATCAACTATATGGTTGTTGTTGCGAAGGACCTATTCTAGGCGGCGATCAATGGTATGGTTGTTGTCTGTGCACTTTTGAAGTTTGAAGTTTTTTTGAGTAACTTTCAACCGTCGCTAATCAAGTATATAGTAGTGCATATCACTAGTACTCCCAAAAAATTAAAAAAAAAATGGAGGAGATCATCTTTTTTAGTAATACTGAAATGACATGAGTATAATATGCTTCATTACATCACTGGTAATACTTCCTAAGATGCTCAGCATACCATGGATTCTTGAACTCTTCTTCCTTCAATATCTTAATTCTGTAAGTTCCAAGTTAGAAAACTGCTGAAATGCAATATGGACTATGCCAATTAGCCTCAAGTTTGTTGTTCTTCTGGATTACCTTCTTCAACATATAGTCTCCTTCCTTCAAGTTGGTCGACTTTATTCTTTTATTGTAAAAACAGGTTGTTCTTTACTGGTACGCTGTATTTCTTGAAGCAGTGTCCTCACGTACCTCCTCTAGCATATCCAGATCCAATCTTCGCATTAAATCACTTACAAGAGAGTTGATGTTCAATACTCCATGGGATGGGAAGCCCAATTCAACAGGTACTACTGCCTCAATCCCAAATGCCAAAATGTATGAAGATTCTCCAATCGCAGTCCTTGGAGTTGTTCGGTATGCCCACAGAATAGAGTGCAACTCATTAATTCAGTTTCCATTGACATCATCAAGTTTTATTTTCAACCCATTAAGCAGATTTCTATTTGTAACTTCAGTTTGCCCATTGCTCTAAGGATGACCTCGAGTAGAATACAACTTTGTGGATATTGGATTGAGCATAATAAGCGGGAAATTCTTCATTGCCAAACTGCGTGCCGTGTCGGTATTGAAGGCATAAGGCAACCCATATCTACAAATGATATTCTTCCAAATGAATTGGTAGACCTTTTCATACGGTATGTCCACCAAAGGTTCTACCTCCACCAATTTTATAATGTAGTCCACAATAACGATTAAGTACCTGAATTTTCCTTAGATTGTTAGCAATGGGCCGACTAAGTCTATTTTCCAAATTATAAATGGCCAAAGTGAAGTGATTGGAGTTAGAGCAGCCCGTGGAGTATTTCGAATGTTGGAATACCTTTGGCACTTATCACATTTCTTAGCAAAGGCTGCACAATCTGCTCGCATAGTTGGCCAATAGTATCACTGAGTATTAATCCATTGCAGTAGTATCCTGCCTGCTATGTGAGCTCCACAAGATCCCTCATGTATCTCCTGGATCAGGTCTTGAACCTCTGTTAGATGAACACAATGTTGCAAGCTAGCTGTCAATCCTCTCTTGTATAATACTCCTTTGTCTAGCACATATCTTGCTGCTTTGTATTTAAGCTTTTTGGCCTCAATTGTATCTGTTGGCAAAGTTTCTTCTTCAATATATGCTCTGATGGGATCCATCCAAGATGGCCCTATATCTACTGTGATGAAATTAATCATCAGGTCCTAATCTATACTCATGTTTGATAGAATCTCGATGGGAATAGTTCTTCGAAGCTCAATTCTTATTGCTTAAGCTAGTCGAGCAAGTGCATCTGCTCGAGCATTCTCCAATCTTGGTACTCTGCTCAGCTAAATAATCGGTAATTTGAATATCACCCCCAATACATTAAACAAGTATCTAGTCATCAACTCTCCTTTAGCTCCATACAAGTTCAATATTTAGTTCACCACTAATTGAGAATCAATGTGTGCTACAACTTGCTCGGCGTTCAGTGATTGGGCCAAACTCAAACCCATAATGAGAGCTTCATACTCTGCTTCATTATTCAATATTTATCTGGAACAACATGATCTTCTAAAGGAGTGTTAAGTATTATACCTGCTCTAAGGTCTGGAACTGGAATTACAGAGCATATTCAATATTTATCTCGTCATGAGTGTTAAGTATTATACCTGCTCCGCTGCTGGTTGCACAACATGATCCATCAATGTACAAGTTCTATATCGGGAGATTATCATCAAACACTTGGTCTGTCAGAATCCCATAATGGAATATTTTTCTCCTCGCTTCCTCATACTTCCCTGATATCTCCTGAGCTCTAGAAAAGGAATCCTGTAGGTCGGCAGTGATTTCTTCTTACCTTTCTTCTGATGAAGGTTGCTCGGGCGGTTGATCATTGACAACTTTAATTGGACTATTCCTTCTTATGCCTTGTTCTGCCTGCACTCGCTGTTGCTCGGGGGTATCAATATAGGCTTGAACTTTTAATGAAGACCTTGGTTCATACACAATATCATACTCCCCCAATTCTACTACCCAGTACATTAATCTGCCAGAATTCTCTGATTTATGCAACCTTGCCTAAGAGGTATATCAGTGTACACCACAATTGTATGGACTTGAAAGTATGGCTTCATATGTCTGGACGCCTCAATCAATGCCAATGCAAACTTCTCCAGGCGTGAGAATCTGATTTCTGCTCCTCAAAAAGCTTTACTGGTGTAGTAGACTGGTTTTTGAACTCCATTCTCTTATCTGATCAAGGCAGAACTTACAGCTGACTCAGAGATAGCTAAGTAAAAATACAATCTTCCTCCCAAAATTTATCGGAAGAGTAGTGGGGGTGATCCTAAGTACTTTTTAACTTCAGAAAAGCTTTTTCTCACTCACCGTTCCATTCGAAACTCTTTCTAAGAACTTTAAAGAATGGTAGGCACCTGTCAGTAGCTCAGAAAACAAATCTGTTCAAAGTTGCTACTCGCCCAGTTAGCCTTTGTACATCTTTTTTGCAAGTAGGGTACTGCATTTCAATCAATGCCTTGATCTTATTTGGGTTTGCCTCAATTTCCCTCTGATTTACTATATACTCAAGGAACATTCCTTTCAGTACTCCGAACACGCATTTGGTCGGGTTTAATCTCATCTGGTGCTTTTTCAGCTGGTCGAAAGTTTGGCTGAGATCGACAACATGATCGGTTGCTTTCTTGCTCTTCGTCAACATATCATTTACATAAACTTCCATATTTTTGCCTATTTGCTCCACTGTCTTGTATTGCATATTGGATTGTATTCTGATCCCTTTTGCTGTAAAGATTACAATGTATTTATAGCCCTCTTGGGAGATCAAGAGTCGGAATGTTAAAGGATGGAATGCCTTTATAAATTAGTCATTTACATTAATACATATTGTTCATAATGCATATGACTGTTGTCACTTTACTGACCATGTTGGTCGATCTTCCTGCTATTGGTCGGCATTCTAGGCCTTGGTCGGTGGTTGCTCCTTGCTGACTAGGATTATTGCCACAGTGGATGACACGTGTTTGTTTCTAATTGGTCCACATAGGTGGGTAAATTTTGGTATCAACACTCATCATCAATGGGGAAGCGTTCAATGTTTATAAGCAACTTCTCATGAGCGCAAGCTAAATACTTATTTTATTGCATCATATTAAATCTTTTCAAGTTAAATGAGATATTAGAGTGCATTGAGGTTTCCTTATATATTTGTCTTATGGATTCTTTTTTCTATCACACACATCATGTAGATCGGGTATATATCTTGTATAATTCATCAGTTTGACCTTAGGATTTTCATCTAGTGTTTATTTGTCACAATTGATCTAGATTTTCTAATTGATTACTTCAAATTATTGATTTACACGTCTTTTTTTAACTCACCTAGTTAAACATTATCTTAGGATTGTTAATATTGATAAGAAAATTGAAATGGGCAAGTTTTTATAATTAAACCCATTCACCCTTATAGGTTTATTTGAGTAGAACACATTATAAAGGAACACGCCAAACCTCATGAGACACTCGACCAGTCAATAGGGGGAGCAAAGAATGCATATAAAGTACAAATTGTTTATAAAGAACGGCTTGTTCTCTAATAACGATGATAATTATCGTGTAATACTTCCACGATTATCTCATTTAATCCCCCATATCGCTCAATGGGAAAATGAAGTGAAAAAAGATATCTCAACATCAGATGTATACAATAATTAAATTGTTAGATGAAATCACATTGCCTAGTTGCAAATGAGCTTGGCAAAACCATTGTCCCGGTAGGACAAAATAAATTCGATAATGAATAAATTTATTTGTTGCATGCTAGAATTGTGGCAAGCGATAGGTCCCAACTACTTGAATCCCTGGCAGTGAAGGTAAAGTAAAATCATGCCCAAATAACGTTTTAGATGAGGTTATGAACAAAAGATCCACTTTCTTTAAAACCTTAAAGGAGGTCACTGTCTAGGAAAAGACATAAGTCCCTAAAGTAACTATAAAGCCCATAAAGTAGGCAAATTTACGTACCTGGTATTAATAAAATCTTTTATATATATATATGAGAAAATTGGAATCGCCAAAGATGATCATCAATGACATTATTAATATAGCTACACAAAAAATCAAAAGGTAATTATATAAAAAATCCATGTACTACAAATGAATATCGATAAATAATATATTGACCACAATGAGAAAATGCCATGATGGCATATTCTATTCTCTAAATAAATGTGCTGAACTCCATCAGATGTTAACGCTGAAGGTTACAAATGGGTGTTTATAAGAAAACAAAGTGGAAATCGCTAAAGAATGCACAACAAGTGGCACAAGGTTTCATGTAGAAACTGAAGATTGATTATGTGCAAATGTACCACCCCGTTACGGCCATAAATACTCTTCATATATCTGATTAACTAAGCAATTTTTAAAATATATTATATATGAAACTCATGAATATTATAACTGCTTATTTTTATAGGATTTGGACATTGAATACTTATGAAAATTGAGATTTCAATTGTGTAGTTAGGTGCACGATCCAGGGTTTGATTCCCCCTAGACACCTGATTTGAAGCGGGGAATGTATAAAGGTGGCTCTTACACAATGTTCCCACTATTTAGCTTGCACGAGGAGTCAAAAGGGCTCTTTCATGTGGAGGTTCAAGGTTATTAAAAAAATCCTAGAAGAATTTTCTTCGCCTAGAGCAAAGCTAAAGAGTATGTATTCAATTCGAATAAGAAATTTATTGTACAACTTGAAGTAACCTAAAAGAATATAGGTACAACAATCTTAAAATCATTTATCAAAGAAAAGGTATAAAAATAATTATATGTGTCAATGTGCCATTATACAAATATCATTAAAATGATGTGCTCTTGAAGATCTCAATTGGAATGTAAATACCCAATTAAGGATTAAAAAAATGAAAGACATTGGGGTAATTAGTTATTTTCTCGACTTGTAGATTGAAAATAATATAGGTTAAACACTGATCAGACATTAAATAGATTAAAAAATCTTGCCATGCTTTAGCATATATCAAGCACACAATTTTAGTTTACCCATATTGTCCAGTTTTTAGATATTAAAATTTTCATATCATTATAGATAGGATGAAAAATATAACTTTGGTCCAGAAGTACCATATTTGTATGTTATTACTGCATTGTTAAATTTGATCCAAAAATACTGTACTTGTACGTTATTAGTATATTGCTATGCGTAGCACAATGCATGATACTAAACATAGTATTCACAGTCATTTTCTTGGAAATAAATAATTATCATTGACTTGCAAGCATATGATTAATATCAATTATATTATGTGATACATTAAATATAATGATCCATGTCTAGTTAGTTATGTAGATGCAAGTTGTCTTTGCGGCCCTTACAAGGAACAATCAAAGCACTTACGACTTCCACCCAACAACACATATTATTACCATTACCTATAAAGGCAATGATTCATGTGTAACTCAAATTCAAGGAGATTAAACCAAAAGAGATATCTCCGACACATTTCGATTTTTCTATATACATGAACTCCAAAAGAATATGGCGTCGAAGTCAAATAGATAACACAAAATGATATTTTCAACAATCTTCACCAAAGTCTTATGGAACTCGAGCTTCAGAAGAAAAATGAGATTGAAGTAACAATCATTTTGATCTTTTCACCAAGTCATTGCCGAAAGCAACATTCTAGAAACGTGTATATGAGACATGTATGCGTCGAGTTAATCATCAGATAAATGCCATAATGAGGGGGAATATTCAATCAAGGGAGCATTTTATCAAGAAAAGAATATAACATGATATTTACGGAACATATGAGAGTTCTACTCTTTTTTCTTTATTTAGATTTTGTCCCACTAAGTTTTCTTAGTAAAGATTTTAATGAGGCAACATTAAGCACGTCTAACATTAGTTTAGTGATTCGAAAAAATGTTATACTCTAATAGAACTTATATGCGAAACCCTTTTTTTTAATTATCTTTATACTTTTATCTCGGATATTAAGTGCATCACATGATCCTAGTGGAGAATACCTTGTCCCACATGACCCGACCCGATATGAGAGGGTGGGAGATCCTTGTCTTTTGGGTCTACTTTACCGGTGTAATGTAATGTAACAACTCCCAATACCAATAACTTTGATATACGTGAAAACTGTTTTGAGGGAATCTGAATACCACAAGCAATGGTATCGTCCGGAGCATCGACCTGCCGAGATCGGACGTCCGAATTCCGATCTCTATCCGAAACATTGAAAAAAATCGGAGGAATTTCAGCTCCAGAACCAGATGGACCTCAAAACGATCCATCCACGTCAAAATCACAAGCAGCTTCCTATCGATCTGAATTCAACAAAAAGGCTTCGCGTGTTGGCTTGGGCGTACACGAAACCTCTCTCAAGATCTCCAGGCTCGCCAAATGTAAGCTTCTCACTTACATAAACTCTGTATCTATTCGTTAATATGAGTTTGAAGTGACATGAAATTCCAAATTATAATCCTCATTGTATTCCAAATTAGCTAATGATGCATAATTTCAATTACATTAAGGGCCTGTTTGGCAACTCAATTCCAAGGCTTGGAATTGGAATTGAAAGGCCAATTTGAATTTCACGGAATTGAAATTGGCCTTCCAATTCCAATTCCAAGCTTTGAAATTGGATTACCAAACGGATCCTAAGGGATCGTTTGGTTCGTGGTTTGAAAAGGGAATGTGAATTCTTGATTTTAGGAATTCTGTTCCTTGTAAAAATAATAAGAATTATTTATACTATGAAATTAATTCTTATAAAATCTTAATATAATTATGCAATCACAAATTCGTTTTTAATTACAAATTATATGGAAAAATACTGTAGTCCTTGATGTGTCTTGAGAAAAACTTATTTATGTTCCTTTCTTCAAGCTCTTATCTCTTCCCTCAAATGATACAGAATCTTTATAAAAAATAGCCAGAATTTCAAAATATGAAAAATTTGGAAAATCAGGATTTTCTCTTACTAGCCCAAATATATTTTGTGTGTTCTTGTGTACCAAATGGTGGAGATTGGTTCACTATATATAGGGTGGAAGGGAACCCGAAATTCCCTTTAAAATTCATCATCTAGCATCCACCAAAGTAGCTAAAGGGACTCACAATATATCAAAAGTCATGTGACCTTTGGAATAATAATTTTTCTAAGATTAATACATTAATTTAATCTAATTCGTCCCCTTATTTGGACCACACTAATTAGGAGAAATAATTAATTAATTTAATTTAATTTATAATTAAAAAATTTGGCCGAATTTTGTAATTATTAAATAATTAAATATTAATTCTAACAGTCTCCCACTTGGTCCTAATAAGGTTATACATAACGAATTGATTAACAAAAGTTGCGCAAGTATCTTAGAACAACATTAAGCACCTTAACTAAATACTTCATTAGTGTGAGTCATGACGGTTCCACACTAATTAAAGAGAATGGTTCCTTCCATGTACCACCCCACCAATGTCATATTTAATAAGGATAAATATGTGAGTTATCATAATGGTCTCATAATGTCTTTATAAAAAAAAACTATATCTGTCGCATTCAGTTGTTCACATGCATGTATATAATTAAGACAGAAATTTAGAATTCAGAAACACTTTATTGATATAAAAAGTTGTGTCAAATAACTAAGCAAATAGCAATTACACATTTAACTACCCGAGACCCATCTTTTTAGTATGTTGGCCCTTTCGTTAAAGGATCCGCTATATTATCATCAACTCTGATATGTTCGATTGACACAGTTTGTTTCTGAACGTCTTCTTTGACAGTACTTCACTTAATATGCTTAGCTGCTTTCGAATATCTATCATTCTTTGAAAAGAAGACTGTTGCGACATTATCACAATAAATCTTCAGCGGTTTAGATACTGAACCCATAATACTAAGTCCTGAAATAAAATTACGCAGCCATAACCCATGATTTGTAGCTTCAAAACAAGCCACAAACTCAACCTCCATAGTTGAAGAAGCGATGACACTCTGTTTAGCACTTTTCCATGAAATGGCCCCTCCTGCCAAAAGGTAAATATAGCCCGAAGTGCTTTTCCTACTATCAAGTCATCCTCCAAAATCTGAATCTGAATAACCATCACCCCAAGGTGATCGAATCTCCTATAAGTGAGCATGTAGTATTTGGTTCCTTGCAAGTACCTTAACCCCTTTTTTGCAGCCTGCCAATGGAAGTCACCCGGATTACTTTGATATCTGCTCAACATCCCAATGGCAAAACTTATATCCGGTCGAGTACAAACCTGTGCATATAATAAACTCCCTACAAGAGAAGCATATGGCACACCTTTCATGTGATCCCATTCCAATTCAGTTTGGGGACATTGACTTGAACTGAATTTCTCCCCTTTTAGAAGTGGAACATTAATAGGATTACAATTTTGCATGCCAATCCTTTGTAAAACTTTGTTAATGTAAGTCTTTTGAGACAGTCCTATCAATCCTCGTGATCGATCACGATAAATCTCTATCCCGATCACGAAGGGTGCCTCGCCCAAATCTTTCATTTCAAAGTTTTGCGAAATGTACATCTTAGTGTCCTTTAGTAAACTAATATCACTGCTGGCGATAAGCAAATCATCAACATATAGGACCAAAAATACGAACTTACTCCCACTGGTCTTTAGGTATACACACCAATCAACAGTGTTTTCCTTAAACCCAAAAGATGTAATGGTATGATGAAATTTAATATACCATTGACGAGAAGCTTGTTTAAGTCCATATATGGATTTCTTTAACAAACAGACTTTGTGTTCCTGTCCTTTTTGAATGTAGCACTTTGGTTGTTCCATGTAGACTTCCTCCTCTAAAGTCCCATTAAGAAAAGCTGTTTTAACATCCATTTGGTGTAGCTCTAAGTCATAATGAGCTACCAGTGCTAATATGATTCTAAGTGAATCCTTCTTTGAAACAGGAAAGAAGGTTTCACTATAATCAATGCCTTCTTTTTGAGTAAAACCTTTGGCAACAAGTCATGCTTTATGTCGTTCGGTATTGCCATTTGAGTCGCCTTTGGTCTTATATATCCACTTAGATCGGACTGCTTTATGACCTTTAGGCAAATCGACTAACTCTCAGACTTGATTAAAATCCATAGATTTTATTTCATCATTCATGGCATTAATCCATTTATTAGAATATATGCTAGACACAGCTTTTTCATAAGAGACCGGATCATCAATATCCCCAATGTTAAATTCATTTTCTTGAAGATACACCACATAGTCATCCGAAATAGCTGATCTCCGATTTCTCTGAGGTTTCCTTAAAGCTATGTCTTGTGGTGTTGCAATAATAGGTGCATTTAGTGGTTGTTCAGTATGTGGTTCATCCATTTGTTCTTCGTTGTTGTTCGGAGCAGTAATCGATTCAACAACATCAGTATGAACAATAGGAACAGAAGGAACCTCATTTTAACTATCCAGAATTCTTGGAAGAGGAGGAGTTTCCTTGATTTCTTGAATAATCATATTTCGAACTTCATTACTCCCACTAACTTCACCATGTTCAATGAATTTAGCATTTCCGGTTTCAATAATTCTTGTTGTATGGTTAGGACAGTAGAACTTATACCCTTTTGATTTTGCTGGATACCCAATAAAATAACAAGTTAACGATCTGGGGTCCAACTTCTTTTCATGTGGATTATAAATGCGTGCTTCTGCTGTACATCCCCAAACACGAAAATTTCTTCCATAGTTCAAAAGGAGTTTTTGAAACTGCCTTAGTAGGAACCCTATTTAAGATATGTGCAGCAGTCATAAGAGCATGCATCCACAAAAACATAGGCAAATCAGTTCTACTTATCATACTCCTGACCATTTCAATAAGAGTACGGTTGCGCCTTTCAGCGACACCATTTTGCCAAGGTGAACTTCAAAAGGACCACAAATATCTGTATGTATAATTTCAAGAAGCTGGGTACTTCTTGTGGCTCCTTTTTTTGTATGTTTGGTCTGTTTACCCTTAATACAGTCCACACATACACCAAAATCAGGCCAATCCAGATTAGGGATAATTCCCTCTTTAATAAGCCTTTCAAGTCTCTCTCTGGATATGTGTTCTAATCTTTTATGCCACAAGTAAGCAGAATTCTCATTAAATGAGAGACGTTTAATTCCAATATTACTATGCAGAGATAATAAAGATTCGGAAAAATGAGGATCAAGATTAATTTGAAACAAACCTTTCGTTAAAAAACTTGAGCCAAAAACAAAATTATTCTTATATATTGTAAAACCATTATTCTGAAAGTGAAAAAAAAAGCCCCTTATAGAGAGTTTAGACAAGGAAATTAAATTTCTTGAAACAGTGGGTACAAAAAGAGTGTCTTCAAGATCCAAATAAAGGCCAGATTGTAATTTTAAACAAAAAACTCCAATAGCTTCAACTTTTGCTTTGGCCCGGTTTCCCATGTAAAGAATATCTTCATTTTGCTTTATTTCCCGAATGGATAGGAAGCCCTGCATAGTATTTGAAACATGACATGTAGAACCCGAATCAATCCACCATGTGTTAGAAGGAACATCAATCAAGTTTGATTCGAAACATACATAAGCACATAGTGTACCTTTCTTTTCAAACCAAACTTTACGCTTTATGCAGTCTTTTTGAAAATGCCTCTTCCTGTGATAGAAGTGACATGTGACTGCAGCTTTTTCCTTCTTTTGGTTGGAAGGACCAGGTTCATTGTTGGAAGGACCAGGACCGCGCTTTATGCCCTTTCCTTTCTTTTTCTTACTAGCTCCTTTATTGACCATCACATTTGCCATTTGCAATTTAGGCACCTCACCATTTTGCTGCTTAAGACGTCCTTCTTCCTGAACTAACATGCTTTGCAGTTCATTAAGATTCTATTTATCTTTTATGGTATTGTAATGAATCTGGAAAGACCCATAATCAGAAGGCAAGGAATTTATGACAAATTGGACTAAGAAAAAATCGTCCACTGAACAGTCTAAGGTCCTTAGTTTGGCAGCAATATTGGTCATTTGAATAATATGTGCGTTCATGGTCTTAGTGCCATCGAACCGCATAGTGGTCAAGTCGGCCATAAGTTTCCTTTCCTTAATATTTGTCAGATATTGTTTGGCGTTGGTGGTTTCAGGTAGGGAAGACTTTACATTTGGTGCAATGCACATTCTAATAAACATCAGACATAGCCTACAGGATTTGGACCATGTATTGTAAATTAACACATCATCCTCACTGCTTTGTTCAGTAATAGCAGTGGGTTCATCAGTAAGAAGTGCTATGTCAATGTCCATAACACCAAGGCTAAATTCAATTTGCTCGCACCATTCCGACATATTAGTTCCGTCAAATTTCGGAAAGGTTGAGGCTTGGGAAAACAGGTTAATATTTGCTGCAAAATGCTCACTCTAATTAAAAATTAACACACAACTAAAATTGCAAGGAAATGAATATATAAAATTGTCAAATTTTAATGGCAGAATTATATCGTGTCAGAAATTGACCTTTAATATTTATTAAATCACGAAACCATAAAAGCAAAATATCTTTAATGGAATTTTAATACAGAAAATCGTGATTTAATAAACGCATTATTGGACAATTTATTATTCATTTAATAATTCTAAAGTTGATTAAATCTATATTATAACAAACTTTAGAATAAGCATAAAGTGGATGTTTTTCGTAATGAGTCATTGGCCTGTGTTTGGCACGAGACGCTTTAATCAAAATATCAAAACAGTAATATTTAACATTCAATGTTGTAAATCACTGGCCTGTGTTTGACACAGGACTTATAAAAATATGAATATTAAATTTAAAAAAATAATATTTTTAACATTCGATGTTATGAATTATTGGCCTGTGTTTGGCAGGAGACTCATAAAAAAATATTTAATATTCACTGTTATGAATCATTGGCCTGTGTTTAGCACGAGACTCATAAAAATATGAATATTAAAGTAACACAAGTCTAATATCCTATTATATGAAATATGCTGGCCTGTGCTTGGCACGAATATTCAACTAAAACAGGATCATTAGACCAAGGTTTATAAAACAGTTCTAGATGCAACACTTATATAATATAAAAACATGACTTTTTGCCAAAAATGGAAAAAATGAGTTAGCAACATTAATCTACAGAAAATTACTCCAGAAACTCAACTTTTGACGGAATTAAAAAATAAATTTTCTGGAGTGAGATATGATCCCTGATATTATTTCCATAAATGGAAAATTTCGAGTTTTGATGGCCTAAACAATTTCGGATCGTCGAAAAACTGTTTACATCACGACCGAAGGTCGTGAAATTCGGTCTTTGGCCCGTTTGCCAATCAGACTACCAAGTTTCATCGCATTCGGAGCAAGTTCGGGTGTCAAAACACTATTCACCGCAAGCGCTTTTTGAATTTTTTTGTTCCCGAATTGCTTGAAATTGATAGGGTTGATTGAAACGGATTAGATAACCATTAAAATGACATCAAAACGACATATAAATGGTTTTATTGCATCAAATTAAACTGTTTTATGTGAATTTTCAACTGTTTTAATAATTCCTACAAATTTTGTTAAACAAATAAACTGTTTTTCAACATATTTGTTTAAACAGATTTTGAACAGATATGTTAAACAATTAGAAATAGATTGATTAACGATCAAAACTTTTTTAAACAAATCAGATTAACCAAGACAGTTTCAATTCAGATTTTTTAAACAAAAATCAAACAGGAATTTTTAACAGATTTATAATCAACTTATAAAATTGTTCTTATTAAAATCAACCAAACATAACAGTTTTTAATCAAATTTAAAACTGTTCTAAATCAGATTAAAATTAATCAAATTCTTGACAGAATCAAATATGTTCCATAAGAACAATTTCTCACATAATTTAACATGTAACACATATTATTATGATAAATCTCAATCAGTATTGAAAAAAAAAATAACACGTAACACTACACATTATGATAACCAAATCAGTGGTACAATTGTCACGAAAATACTACTAATCATGATAAACAAATCAACAAACAAACAGTGCGGAATTAATAAAAAAAATCTGGGTTAATCATTACATGTAGTATGATCATATGAATTTCGTAAAGGGATAGCATGATAATATTTAAACAAGGCTCTGATACCACATGTAAAAATAATAAGAATTATTTGTAACATGAAATTAATTCTTATAAGATCTTAATATAATCATGCAATCACAAATTCGTTTTTAACTACAAATTATATGAAAAAATACCTTTTTTCATGAAGACTTGATTTGTTTGGAGTCCTTGATGTGTCTTGAGAAAAGCTCTTTTATGTTCCTTTCTTCAAGCTTTTATCTCTTCCCTCAAATGATCCATAATCTTTATAGAAAACAGCCAGAATTTCAAAATATTAAAAATTTGGAAAATCAGGATTTTCCCTTCCTAGCCCAAATATATTTTGTGTGTTCTTGTGTACCAAATGGTGGAGATTGGTTCACTATATATAGGGTGGAAGGAGATCCGAAATTCCCTTTAAAACTCATCATCTACCATCCACCAAAGTAGCTAAAGGGACTCACAATATATCAAAAGTCATGTGACCTTGGGAATAATAATTTTTCTAAGATTAATACATTAATTTAATCTAATTCGTCCCCTTATTTGAACCACACTAATTAGGAGAAATAATTAATTTATTTAATTTATAATTACAAAATTTGGCCGAATTTTGTAATTATTAAATAATTAAATATTAATTCTAACATTCCTTTCCATTGTTTGGTTCAAACAAGAATTCCAAATTATAATCCTCATTGTAACTTAATTAGCTTATGATGCATAAGTTCAATTACATTAAGGGTCCGTTTGTCAACCCAATTCCAAGCCATGAAAATGGAATTGGAAGGCCAATTTTAATTCCACAGAATTGAAATTGGCCTTCTAATTCCAATTCCAAGCCTTGGAATTGGGTTGCCAAACGGGCCCGTTTGGTTCATGCTTTGGAAAGTTCCAGGAATTCTGTAATCTTGAATTCCTTTCCATTATTTGGTTCAAACAAGAATTTTATTTTCTTTCTCATAATAGGAATATATATTATTTAATTAAAATACCCATTCTACTTGATTTGAGTGTGTGTGTGTGTGGTGAGAGTGTGTATGTGTGTGTATGGTTGTGTGTGCGTGCTCGCGCGTGTATGTGTGTGTGAGAGAGAGTGTGTTAGTGTATGTGTTTGTATGTGCGTGTTTGTGTTTGTTAGTGTATTTGTGTGTGTGAGAGAGAAAGAAAGAGTGTGTGTGTGAGAGAGATAGAGAGCATGTGTGCGTATGAAAGAGAGAGAGTGTATGTGTGAGAGTTTGTATGAGATGGTATTTTTGTCTCTCCACAAAAGTAAGCTAGAATGCTCGGGAAGATGGGATTTCTTCCATTTATAAGAGGAAAGGAGAATTTTAATTTTGTGGGAATTCTAAATTTCAGGAATTCTAAGTTCCCCCTAAATTTCCAACCAAACATTGTCATTCTAGATGAGAGGAATTCTAAATTTCCTTTGCAAACCTCGAACCAAACGAGCCCTAAAGGTAATCTTAAAATTTTGGAATAACTAGGTGTTTGGAGGTGAGTTTTAACCAAAACTATATTCTTAATGAGAATGCCAAGTTACACAGATTAGAAGGAGTTAGTGTCCTTATCAGGACCAGTAAGTTAAGAAAGCTCAATCTAGAAATGACTTTGATGAGGAGATAGTCGTGAAGGAATAGATGATTTGGAGGAAAATTATGATATGACACTCTTTCACAAGGTTACTGGTGGTATTCTATTATAATCTAAATCTACACAAGTGTTGTCCAACAATTGTCAAAAGACGAATTGAAATCTACATGTTCATTGGTGTAAGATTACTACACGGTTTTAGGTTTTTCAGTTACTTTTGCCTCTTTCGTTTTCTGTAATGAACAAGGGAATGCCTCTCTCATTTTCGGTTGTGAATAAGAGATTTGTGTTGTGTTCCAGGCTTACAGTTTTTTATGATTTGACCTCGTTTAACTTTAGGGCGAGAGTGATCTAATGCTACCTTATTCGTTAGTAAATAATTAAAATCAAAGATCATGATTGCTATACAACTGTTCACTTTTTGGTTTCAAACCATTTTTTCCATTTTTCCATGCGATTGATATAATGATACGAAATGCAAATTGGAGACAATTGTGCGAGTGCACTCGTAAACTGAATATAAAGATAGAAAACAAACGTGTACTGATACGCGACAATATTGCTGACTAATGTGTAAAACGTAATTATATTACAGTTGAATTCGAAGAGGAACATTCGAAATGTTGCTTTGAATTCAAATTCAAATCCGGCAGTGCTCCTGCTTTGTTGGAATAACAGTCTGACGAGTGATAGATTAAACACGGAATCCACCAGCTGATCAATATGTAATGTGGATGTAATATCGGGCTAGATAAGTGTATGTAGGATGATGAAAATCGGGTAACTTTGGTTAAGAAAACACTCTCAATAAAACATATGACCTCTAAAACTGATCCAAGGCCCTTTATTTATAGTAAAAATCCCTGGGGTTGGGGGGACCAAAATGCCCATGCTTTTGGTGACGTGACACTAAAAGAGGCATGGCAATGCGAGACTTTGCAACACAATTGATCCGGTACAAAAAAGGCCTACGTTGTGCTGGGCCACCATCACTGGATTTTTTTTGATGCCTGGGGTTCATGATGGGCGACATTGGGTAGTGCTGCGCAGCAGTTGTCCCGTCGTAGTGATTGATGCAGCACCATGTCGTTTGGTGCGGCACTAGCCTTTGGTAGCTCTTGGGCCCTGTCAGTAAGGCAGTGGGTGGGGAGTGGTGCAGCACTATTGACAGCCGTGTGACTTGCTGATGGAGAAGTTAAGGGTTGCAGGGTTGAAATTGCAATTTTGGGGGATACTGAAGGACTTAATCATGCTTAGGAACATCCTTTTAAGGGATCACCTCGGTTTAATGACTTAGGATAATTGTTGTTGTGTGTGTGTGTGTGGGGGGGGGGGGGGGGTGGGGTGGGGTGGAGGGGGAGGTGTCGATGATTGGGGCATCTTCATCATCCAAAAGGTAGATTGAAAACGTCTCCAAATCTGTCTCTCGGTGGACTTCTTCTAAAGAACCTTTTGCATGACAAACATCTAGGGTGTCTTACCACTCTTCTATCTATAGCATAAGTGGAATTGTGGGGATGACGATTAGGACACCAAAATTGAGGTTCCATCCTCACTCATTTAATCTGTATCTTTCTCATAGGATATAAGGGTTAATATGGTAATTGACTCTCTTCCATAACTACCCACTAACCGTATATTTGTGATAACTTCCTGCAATCATCAAAATTCCCACTCGGAGGATTCAAACGGCAGGTTTTTACGGGGAGTTCACTGGGGACAGGGATAAAATATTCCTAACTGCTAGAAGATTTGAAAAAAAAAAAAGATGAGCACCGTGTAAATTATGTAATGTAATACAAATACGGTGATAGGTGTAGAGATGATACTGTATACTCATATTGGTTTGATTGCCATTATTTTTACATGGTTTTCTTCTTGGTTCTCATATGGTTGCCGTTAGTTCGCAGACTCGCAGCAACAGCTAGGCAAGTTGATGTACTTTATGATTAAATAATATCTCTTAATTATTTATGTTTGTCAAATTTTAAAATTTATGTTTGATCAGAGAACATTTTTATGATTATGAATTATCGTAACTTTATATATATATTTTTTTCATAATGACAGTATATAAAGAATCCTATTTTCTCGTATGTCAACTTTTTAAAATGCAGTCATCGCATATGCCACGGACGCTAGTGTTTAAGAAGACGAAAGTGTAGCACAACGCGTTTTCTTCTCAATGATCAAAACGTAAACCTAAGGCTCCGTTTGTTTAGCCGGAAAAGGAAAGGAAAGGATGGGAAAATAGGTTTCCCATTGATTTTTTTGTCCTTTGGATTAGGAGAAAATAGTGGGACCCATTGAATATAACTTTCTTGCAGGAAATATTTTCTTGTAAAAGTCGTCCGACCAAAAGGCTCGGATTTCGCGACACGGGAAAACAAAAGATGAGAAAATCTTTCAGCAGAAACCCAACTCATCACTACACATCTTCGTAGACTCCATAAAATCTTTCATTTCTTCAACTGTGACTATAAAACCTCCCCGAACAATAGTCGAGCATCCGAGCCCATCAAATCTGAACGATAGTATTTTTGAGAAAATAACGATGTAAATTTTTTTTGTAAGTAGGAAAGTAACGAACCAAAGAAAACACACACACAAAAAAAAAAGAATGCACCAAAGAAAAAACAAGCTAAAACCAAGCGAAGAACAAACCAGGAGCCTTAAATCTCTTTCAATTGTTTGGGAGCTTTAAACTTTAACCAATATATGGCTTTGAAAGGCTATAGCTAGTTAAAGTTTTGGAGTTATTCTCAAGTACATGGCAACAAAATGATGTGGTTGATGTACTTTTAAGCTTGTGGATACGAACATTACATGTGGCTTTTGTTTTGTTTTTTCTTTTAGGAGAAACAAATTAAGTAGTTTATTTTTTTTATAAATGGTATTTAGTTTTATGTGAATATGATAATGACTTTAACATGTGGGGGGATTGAAACAATTAAAGATGTCGAAAAAAAATACTTTATCATTGGCATTATATGTATATGATTGATTAATATGTCAAAATTTTCAATTTATTGACATTAGGATGTTTATTGTTTCCGTTTGAGTAATTTATCGAGTGGATTTGAACCTTGATTTTAATATGTTTAACGTAGTTTAATAATTTATTTATTTTGTTAATAATTTATGATGCGTTGGACATTATTTATTTAAATGAAAATATACAACTTTCCAGTGACTTTCCTGACCACCAAATGGACAATTCTTTAATTTTCCTGAAAAAAACTGTTGTCAACCAAACACACACACAGAGGAAAATGATTTTCCTTTTCCTTTACTTCACTTCATCTAACATTTCTCGAGAATCATTTTTCCGCTTAACTTTCCCGTCAAACAAACAGAGCCTAAGGCTTTAAGTTCCATGCTTGTTGTGCATATGATTTTTTTAATCCAAAATATATATTAAATAGTTAACGTGCATAAAAATAAAATTTGGCAAGTAATCTTCACACCATATTTTTTAAAGAAAGTAAATATCATTCGAAAGAGCAATACCTCAAACATTATGCCAATATAAACTCACAATTTTATATAATCAATAAAAGAACTTAAGTCTACAACACTAGATAATTTATCCACCAAGATTGTTAACTCAAATTTATTACACATAATATATCAATAAATCGATAAGCTTAATAAGAAAATAGGATTGTAACACGAGGAAAAGCTAATCATTTCAACAAAACTAACAACAAAAAGTATAATATGGAATGAAATTTATATTAAAGAATGTATCGTTAAAATTGATCGTAGATTTGGAGAAAAAAATTAATTGAAGGTTTAAAACAAAAGAAAAATAAAGATTAATCGAAGCTTCATTACAAAATATGTAGTTTTGACTTGTTCTGTCTAGGGGGTAAGAAAGCAAAAAACCCATTAAAAAGGTGCAAAATAGCTTAAGCTTTTTGTGCTCCACACTAAATGAAAGTCTGAAGGTGTTTTTGCTCCAAAAATCCTTAAGGCACACAAGGCGCATTTCCATGCTTTTTTAAACATTGATTTAAACTCCCATTGGTGTTGGCATGTCACTCTGATGTGTTTTGTGGAAGCGTTAATTAACTGCTCAATAACAACTTTAAAAGATAGAAATTCTCATTTCATTATCTGTCTCATTCTCCAAATGCAATATTAAATGATTGATTCTCCAAATGCAATATTCTCCAAATGAAGGGGGTACACTATATGTAGTCAATATATTAAAAGGCGCGAGGCATAGTTGAGGCGTTTTGTCTCTATGAGGCGAGGCGTAAGCCTCAACTTTTTTCCACAAAAATCACTAAAAATGATATAAAAATAATAATTAAACGAGGAACAAAATATATATCACATGTATCATGAAAACAAACGATGTAAAAGCGATTCCACAATACAATACAAATAATAACACCATCCTATCATCATCTTTATACATATTCTAGCGTGAAGACAAAAGAAATCCATATATATATATATATTTATATTTATATATATATATATATATAAAAAGACGGCATATATATATAGCAGAAAAAAAAGACAACATATATATATATAGCAGAAAAAAGTCACAGAGGGAGAGAAAAACATTCAGAATATATATGTATATATATATATATATATATATATATATATATATATACACACACACAACATAAAGGATGAAGTTTTTTTTGCTAATTAAGGATGAATTATAAAGATAAACAAGGAGAAAAATACCTACTGATTGAGGATGAAGTTTTGAAGAGGTGTGGAAGAAGTTATCCCCGGTTGAAGAGAGAGCAAAGTTTTGAAGAAGTTAGGCTGTTAGGGCTTTAAATGAAGGTCTGGCTTCAATAAAAAACGTTTTTTTTTAATTGAAACAATTGACCAACGTTGACCAAACCTGAGCAGTAAAAAAAAGAGGCTTAAGCCTCAACCGCCTCAAGGCGGAGAGCCTCAACCGGATGAGGCCTGAGCCTCAGTTAAAAACCTAGAGGCTTAAGCCTCAAGGTCTTTTACCCCCGCCTCGCCTCGAGGCGGCGCCTCGTCCCGCCTTTTAAAACATTGTATGTAATAGGGGTGATAAATCGTGTTTTTGGGTTGTGTTTTGGCCCGACACGACTTAACCCAACTAGTTTTTTAACATGAAACGACATGATCCGCTATCGTGTTTTTTTTTAATTAATACGAACACGACTCACCTAAAAACACGACATGACACGCTAAAAGTTCACGACAAGTTCAGGGTAAATTCGTGACTTGATTCAGTCAAATTCACGCACCCTAAAACCTCAAAGGAGGGAAGATATGGGATTATAAAACTTTGAACTGTGTTCCAATAGTTAGCTTTGGAATTATTCCCAGGCAACTCGAGTATTTGCCTTGGGTTAAACAACAACTTTATTGTAAGCTAGTTTTATGAGGAGTATCCATCCCAACCGATGTGGGATGTTAACAAAGTCACTGCGGCAAAGAGAGTAAATTTTTATACTCTCTGACAGAGTTTTAGTCTAAATTTTTAAACCGATGTAGGATGCCTTGATTGATATGTAAGTAAAATGCTAAAAACTCCCATTTATAACAAAGACAGATCTCACATTATTATTGACATGCATATATAATAATGAAAGACATTCTCACATTATTATTTTTATGCTGGGATGGTTTTTATATAGGAATAAATGTTAACAATGAAAGACATTCTCACATGATTACTTCTATACATTTTGTTAGGACAATAATTACATACATATATAAATGGTATATAAAAAATGTAATAGTGTTTTGCACCAGCATAAAAAGTAAAATATTAACTAAACACAGACACATAAAATAATAGAATTTGTATCTATTAGTATATATTATTCTTTTATATATATATACTAGCGAAATGCCCGTGCCTGAAGGCACGGCGAAAATTTCGATAGTACATAATCGTGAAACGACGAAAATTTTCAAAATACGTTATTGTAGAACAACAAAAATATCGTTCCCCAACAAAACAAAACAAAGTGTAATTTTAAAAAAATTGGCCATAATCTCCCTTGTTTATAGGACTATCTACCCTGCTTAACAAATAACAATTCGTCCAACACCATTCAAATAATCTAAATTCATCAAACAAAGTCACATATAACATGAAATATATAATACTCATCAACTAAATTCACATTGCCTCTGATAAACAATGTGTCCATTTAAAAAAAAAAATTGGACATAGTCTCCTTTGTTTATTAGATTAACCACCCTCTTAAGGGATAACAACAAATCACCCAATATTAAATGATCTCAAATTCATCTAACAAATACTTCAACAAAACAAAGTTTGTAAAAAAATCACATATATATCAACTTAGGTTCGAGGGCTTTAGACCGTTCTTTTTCTTCTTCATCATCCTCGCTGAATGAGAATGCCATATGATATCCTTCAAAGCTTTAGAGATTATCGAGGTGACAACTTGTGGAGAATTTTGACCGAGAATGACTGTATATGCAAGGAATATAGAAGTATTATGTCGAAATTCTAAATAATGTAAGAAACAAAAAGCAACCAATATCACATCTAAAGAATAGAAAAGATAATACATTTCATCCACCTGAGTTTGTCTATCGAGACCTTGAACATATGTCGTTTCGGAGCTTGGACTTATGAGTCATCTGTCAACAAATATACATATTCACAGAGAGTGTTATAGAGAGAAAAATATGGAGTATTCATGATGAGAGTGATGTTTACGAACATACCATTGATGAACTTTGAAATACCAACATCATGAAATACATATATCCAATCCAAAAAATGTACAACACTGTAGCTCACCACCACCTCATCAAATATTTGATTAAACAAAATTACACCATTCTTTTAACATTAAGTCTTCCAAACATTAGGCCTTGAGAAACATGAGTTTGAAAATATAACCAACTCAAACGTCGAGTAAAAGTGACTCAAGCCCTAGTTAAGAAGTGTAAAAGAATTCCATGGTAACATATATAAATAACATTTAGAGTAAAAGTAGCTAAAAAAAATAACAAATTCAGTTTAGATAGCTATTTATGCTCATATGTTATACAAAGTCACCACTCTAAAAAGTCATGAGAAGTATAAATCCATACTGATATGGAAGTATGTATGAACACAATAAGCATGCTTTAATTTGAAAATAAATACATTGCTAAAATGGTAGTCAGTGAATTATGTAGGCCATAAATGGTAGTAAACAGCGGATGAAAAATGGTAGTCGACAACAAAGCAAGAGGTGATAATTTCAATCATGGTACTCAGCTACTTGATAATTCAACTGGAATCATTACCAAAAGCAAAACATTAATCTTAAATAACTGGAACCTTTAGTGTATATAATGATCATTTCAGGACCTCGTATATATGCATATGGCATATATGCATGTGCATATATGCAATCTTCATATATGCCATATGCATATATGCAATGCATATATGCATATATGCTATAACATAAAACGCACAAAAGAAGTAGATATGGAGTTAAAAGTATAACACAAACTATGAACCATCCTCAATTAGAAGAAACAGATGACTAAGAACTGCCCACATTCTCTTAATGAATTTCCCCTATTCATCATAAAAGTATGACCCTAACAACATATCCAAACAAGCCGTTAATTCAAAAGATGACGATTTCTAAGATCATTACTAAAATAAAAAATAATAAGCTTTGTACCTGATTGACTAATTAACTACCATACACATTTGTTATTTGCTAATTCAAGATGATTGAAATGATCTCACCTCAATGATATACACAGAAAAATATGGGAAATCATCCGTACATACCTTTCCTACAATCGTTAATGCAGTCGTTGCATAGGATCGATACTATTCTGACTGATTAATGCCGTCGGTCTGACCGAATCGGTACTGTTCTGAGCTTATCGAACCCTATAAAGATGGAGATGTGTCACCTATAAACACATTCAAGTGTTTATCAGTTCTCTCAGTTGGTTCCAATACGAACTACAAAGAAGGTTGAACTCAAAAATAAGCTAAAAGAAAGAGATATGAGGGTTCACTATAAATTCACCACGAAATGCAGGTAGATGCCATATTGTGCAACATGAAGTGAGAGTGTTGAGAAGTAGCTATGAGAGTTCATTATAAATTCTGTTGAAATCAAATTCTTTAGTTCAAAAACATACCTGTACACAATAGTTTATATACTCTTATTTAGACAAAACCAAATAGAACAAAACAAATATTCCTTAGTAAACAGGTATTAATACTCATTATTTACCAATAGAAGATTCGCACAGAATTCTATATTCATTTATACCAAGTAGTCTGGATATCTCAGAACGTGCAAAAGATTTTTTCCCACATCAATGTATTCGGTCAAAAGAGGGAGCATATTTAAAGAAAAAAAAGTAAATGATCATATAAAAGGTGAGTTTTTTCTGATCTAGGACTATAAACCATCAAAGTTAATTGAATTATAAAAAAAAAACTTACGCATTCACGACATGAATGAAGAAAATGGGGATAAAACTGGCATTTACTCCCCACCTTTTAATCTCAGGCTGAAAACACGGCAAAATATAGAGTGAGATATCATAAACATTTAGGATGGACTGAATCACAAATAAACATTTATATGTACCTCTTCAATGTTGAGCTGATTCCTCAATTTAGGTTGTACATTGCATATTTTCTTCCAATTAATCTAAATCTGCAACATAAAAAATATTTGGTTAAAAGCAGAATAGTCAAACTCAAGCGTATAAAATGGATATATATCACATATATATCCATGAGATCTAGATCCAGATATGGTAAATAGGAGAAAACTAAGTAATGGAATTAAAAAATTAATGCTTCTATCATTAGGAGAAAACTTATCAGAGAGCAAACTATGTCTTAAAACAAAGAGGTTCTTGGACTAATTCTTAAAATGCACACTTAAAAGAGATGACGCCAAAATTTTCCAAAACATTTAATCTCTCGTTATACTTATAACTATATTTATGGAAAAAAATAAGCAAAGCCGGTGTAATTCTCTACAATTTTTATTCGGACTACGGTGGGTAAAACATAAATAGTATATAGCGGAACTGTAGTCTACAAATCAAACCCCAATGATGAGCAAAATAAGAGAAATATTTGTACCTGCGCATGTACCCCATACCATACCAAGAGAAGTCTAATAATAGATGAGTAGGAAATAGTTCTCTGCTTCGTCCCTCTAAATAATAGACATGAGCACGACAACGCAATTACCCCTACCTTACCTAGAGGGTATGTTGAAGGACACTGGTTACTGCAAGCCGGGTCGGGTCCATAATTGATATAGATGTCCACTGGTTGCTGCAAATAAGGACCCACTGGTTACTAACGGGCCTAATTTGGTTCCTTTGATTAGTATAGATGACTGGATGATATTGCACAGCTGTTCTGAACCTAGTTTGGAAAGAGAAAAAATTAAACTAACATTGAAATTGCCAACAAACTAAAATTAAACTAACATTGAAATTGGACATCTGAACCTTTTCCTCTCGGCTACCAATTGATCCAGTTGACATCTATTCTAGTAGCTTTATTAGCCTTATCGTATCAAATTCAACCCTCTCATTCTTATCTTTCTCCTTGTATTGATCGTCACTGTCCTTTCAACCCTCGCAGCAGCATATTGAGGGTTCTATCATATTGAGAGCTTTGGTTCTGAATAAGTAGCAGCAGCGTATTGAGGGCTGCAGCTATTTAGGCTTTGGGCCCGTTCCAAAGCAACGCCACTAACTAAGTACCAATTGATCCAGTTGACATCTATTCTAGTAGCTTTATTAGCCTTATCGTATCAAATTCAACCCTCTCATTCTTATCTTTCTCCTTGTATTGATCGTCATTGCCCTTTCAACCCTCGCAGCAGCATATTGAGGGTTCTATCATATTGAGAGCTTTGGTTCTGAATAAGTAGCAGCAGCGTATTGAGGGCTGCAGCTATTAAGGCTTTGGGCCCGTTCCAAAGCAACGCCACTAACTAAGTACCATGATTATTGAGGACTATAGCAGAGTATGATCATTAAACATTCTCGTTAAGCATACCATGAGTATCAACTCACTCTCTAGTACCATGAGTATTGAGGTCTGAATTACAAAAATTGTAATCAATCTCTAGCGGAAGGTGATGCTGAATTACAGAATCTGCTATCCTACAAAAAAACATAATTCCTCGAAATAAATGATCAATATTACAGAATCTGTTATCAAAATAAATGATCAATATTTTTTTAAAAACTAACACTACACCACATTTTATGAATAACACCAGATGCTGTCCAAAATCTTCAAGGAAATAAATCACATAAAAGTACTGCATTAAGCTGGGAATTCTTCAAACTCGGCTAAATAACAACAAACATGCGCGCACACACAAACACATACAAAGCAAAAAAATCACGCAACATTGTAAATGTAAACATAAAGAATAAAAAAGGCAACCTCTGTTTGGATATGATTTAATAGCTCATCATTGTATAATAATTTAAGTCATAGATGTAGTACGTGATAAAAGTCGATAATTCAGAAATTGAATAAGAATTAATATATTTGAATCCTTTCTGCTACAATAAGAAGTCAACTATGCTTGGCAAATGCTAATTTATCATCAAACAAATCTAGTAAACGGAATATATTGATTGTAAATAAAGAGAAAATCCAATGATTCAGCAGGCATAGAATCTGCCCAAGAAGTCAATTGTAGCTCTCCTTTCAAATCTAACAACAAATTATGCTTCTGATGAGCCCTGCTTTCAAATTCATTAGCCCAAAATCATACTTCCATGATTGTGATGCTTCAAAAGATTATTTAGTATATCATTTCAATAGGGTAGGATGTTATTCATATCTTATAACTAACATGTATCAACAATAGAACCTGTTGTCAATTTACATTGGCAAGACATGTATACCCAAAAAACCTTATAATGATGAATCTATAGCCATTATGCCCCTCAAAAGTAAAAACATAATATACGAAGATAAAAAACATAATAGTACTAGAGAATAGGGTTTAAAAAGTTAATTTGAACCACAAAAAAACAAAATTCCAATCAGAGAGAAATGTATACCAGATTAGGTTTCAATCTGCAAAAAAAAAAAAATATAAACATCAAGACACGGACAAAAAATTAGATTACAAAAAAGTTAATTTCAAGTTTATGCCTGTCAAGTTCAAATAAATAGAAGAAATTTTCCAAAAAGGCATTAATCCCATAGCAGACGTCAAAAATCTTTTGACACACCACCAACAACAATATAAAATCAATAGAATGGGTTACCTTGCCAATTTGTCAAATGACTAGAATACACTACCATATAAAACTCTATAACCTTTTAAGTAAAACTATGCTTCTTTGCTGACATATTTTTTTGATGCATCTTCAACACCTGCAAATTTCATACACTAAATATTAGATCTAGAATGTATTATTTCAAAGGCCCAGAACCGAACCTAAAACCTTGTTTTCAACCATATGTTTGTGGAAGCAAACGTACCAAAAGGCTAGAGATTCTCCAAAAAATACTTTTTAAATCGAATAAAACCTAGGTTTGAGCCGAAATAAGCACTTGCAAAAACAGAGACTATACCAGTCAAATTTAAAAAAAGGTAAGCACTTGCACATTATAAATGTAAACATAAATAAAATAAAAAATCAATCAAAAAGTGAGATGTGATTCATATCAGTACCCATTTCAATGGTCTTATCAGTAGTGAAACTAAGAAAATATCAATACCCGTTTCAATGGTGGAAAAAGGGAAGGAAAATAAACAAAGACACGATAAAGATTCACCACGCCCTTCACGTCAGATCTGGGAGCCGATGTTTCGTCTGGGCCTATGTAGATGTTGTCCGACATCTGGTTGGATTTTCTTGGTGGTGCATTGTGGTTTTTGGATGGGGTTGTAGAGAGATCCGCTGGTGAGATTTTCTGGTCTGAGACAAATATGTTTTGAAATGGGACTGAGCGTGGGCATGGGTATGGGTATGAGGAGTGGTGTAGACAGGCTAGAGTGTCCGAGATGAGACATGTATGGGCTCAAGGGAAAGTGTCGTACAGATTGAGGAGTGGCACTACCAATTTATCTTAAGTTACTAATTTAACCCTTATTTTGAATTAAAGTAAAAGAGATGAGAAGCAAAAAGAGGGGGAAATCAAAAATAAAGGGGCAAAAGAGTAAAATAGAATAAATCAATCTCAACCTTTCATTTCTTACTTTGTTGGCACAATCCTCACCTCTACTTGAGTTGTCAACTTATGGAATAGTAAAAACCTTTTACTCCGTATTATATAGATATATATATTAATTAATATAAGATCTATTGGTTAATTAATATTTACTCCCTAAAAAAATTTCATATAATATTTAGTCCAACATTTTTTAAAATAATAAGGGTATGCATATATAGATATATGATATAACTCTTTATTTTATCTTAAAATAGCCATGTCTAATCGTGTCCCAAATCGTGTCAATTTCTGCTCAATTTCGTGTCTAATTTTAAACACGTACACGATCCAACTTGACTTCGTGCCAAAAATTACAAGTACGAACACGATACGAACACGACACGCCCTGTCAATTTCGGGATAATTTCGTGTCCGGCCGTATTTTCGTGTCGTTTCCAATATTGCCACCCCTAGAGAATGTGGGGGGTGGGATAAGGAATATTTATAAGATATTCTAATTACTTAAGGAATGTTCTAGCATCTTGTTATGTCATATATGACATTACGAGAATGGTAACATAAGCCATGAGCACACTAGAAGTTTCTTCATTCCCCTACTAACTAATGGATATTCCTTATTCTTACTACAATAAAGCACTAAATAAAAAAGGGTTTTCTTTACTTAAATACGTCCATAATTACCCCGTTTTGAGTTTGGTACCTTTTACTAATTGATTTTGAGTTTGGTACCTATTCCGTTAGATGGCCGTGAGACTCAACGGTCATTGCACATCGCTTATGAAAAAATTTAAAAAAAAAACAAAAAAAAATAAAAAATATAGGAAAAATTCTTTGAAATAGAATCGGAACAAAAATTTGAAAAAAAAGAGTAAAAAGAAGAAAAAAAAAGTAACTAAAAAAAACGAATCCCTCCTGCCCCCATCCTTTCTCACTTCTCTACCACACCACCCAGTTGCCTTCATTCCATAAACACCTTCAGCGACTTCCGGCCAGTGCCACCCCACCCCACCCCGCTGCCCTCAACTCTTCTTCTGCATCTCTCTTTCCAAACAACACTTAGTTTCGTTATCGTAAATGGTCCAAAGCGTGTCACGAACCCTAACATCGCAGGACTTTCTCTGAGGCTCAAACACGCTAGAGAGGCCTTCTTTTTTGGAGGTGGAGAAGGGATTGCGTACGGCGGAGTTCTGGGAAGAAGGAAGTTTTGGTTCTGGATTTATTGTTGGGTTTTGCTGTGTTTGGAGTGGTGATGACTTTGAAGATGGCTACAAGGGCGGTGGCAGCGGTGGAGGTTGTGGCGGAGGAGGTGGAGGGTTTCCTGGAAGATGAAGCGGAGGATTTGATTTTTGTTTTTCCATTTGATAAAGAGTTTCAAATTAGATATTTGATTTGGGGATTTCAAATTTTGTTTGATTTTTGATTACAATTGTGGTATAGCAGGGCTGGGGGTTGTGACAAGGTGTTGGGGGTGGGTTGTGGCGAGGTGGTGGGGCGTTGAGTGGGGTGGAGCAGCAGGGTGGTTGGTGGGGGGCTGGGAGGAGAACGATGGGGTTGGGCCTTTTTTTTTCTTTCAAATTTTCTTTTTTATTCCTTTTACCCAGTTTTGATTTTTTTTACCCCATTTTGAGTTAAATTAATGCATTTTACTTTTTTTTTTTCCTATTTCTTTTTTTTTTTCAAAATTTAATTATTTTCTTTTTTCACGGGTCATGTGCGATGACCGTTAAATGTAACAGACCCTTAATGGAATAGGTCTTACCCAGTAAGGCTCCAGCTTAACTGCAGGTCTGAGAGATGCGGATGTCGGTTGATCTTATCCCATATATGGAGAGGTTGCTCCCTTGTCTCGAACCCGAAACCAACCGTACCTTGGGCGAGGGCACTTGCTATTGCGGCAAGGTACAACCTCTCCTTAACGGAATAGGTACCGAACTAAAAATCAATTAGTAAAAGGTACCAAACTTAAAACGGGGTAATTATAGATGCATTTTAGAAAAAACACCGCTAGAAATAGACAAATTTCAATTAAGCCCTTGTCTCGATGCCTGCACATCTTAGTTTCTAATTTTGCTATCAAATAAAATAATAAAAGTAAATAATAAAAATGTGAGTTTGATGTTTTACCATTTTAATCAAATTTCATG
This sequence comes from Sambucus nigra, assembly GCA_949130495.1. Lineage (NCBI taxonomy): Eukaryota > Viridiplantae > Streptophyta > Magnoliopsida > Dipsacales > Adoxaceae > Sambucus > Sambucus nigra. Next base: position 132,330,532 of record OX422214.1, on the reverse strand, counting down.
GGACTTGATGCAAGATTGCTGTTGTCTTGTGATATTCTCCTGCTGTTTTTGTTTTCTTTTGTTGAGTGGAGATTGTTCAAAATCCAAGAAAACAGAAGTTCTGAGCCCCTGCTGAGAAGAAGCAAATAAATTGTTGTGTTCCTTGATTTCACAAATAATAAGTTTATCTAGGATTTTGCTGTAATGCACTAAAAATTATGTGAAGTAATTTCTTGATGGATTCAGTGAAACTCCTTAATGATCATTGATCATCTTTTGCTTCTTCCTGTATTTTACTATCTGAAAAGATGACCTGAAAATCTAAGCTGGTCCACCTTGACCATACTTTTTTTTCTTCATCCCTCTCTCTCTCTCTCTCTCTCTATATATATATATATATATATATATATATATATATATATATATATATATATAGAATGCTGTGTTTCCTCTTGTATAACATTTCCTTTCCTCTTCTGTATTTAGAGGACTGGTCCCCTTGATGTACTCTTGTTTTTTCTCTATGTATACAGTTGTCAAGCCATTTTGGGATATTGGTACTTGATTTGAGTTCAGATTATTGCCGCTGGTGTTGATATACTAACCTCGATATTTCAAATTTCCTTTTGCATGAAAATGCAGTGGCCAAGAGGTCATCAATTTTTGACGATCCAATGAAGGAGATTCAAGAATTGACTGCCTTGATAAAAGATGACATTACATCGCTTAATGTAGCAGTTTCAGATTTGCAAACCCTTCAAAACCTGGATATTGCTGATGCTAATTATACTGAAGATAGAGTTGTTCATTCTACTGCTGTTTTTGATGATTTGAAGAATAAACTTATGGGGGCTACGAAACAGTTCCAGGATGTATTAACTACTAGAACAGAGGTTAGTTTTAATAGGAATGGTATTTTCCTCTCTCTCTCTCATATTTGTTTATGTATTCTTCCATTTTTTATACCTATATATCCTTATAATAATAATTGATGCCATCATCACAAATCTATATATATCTACCTTTCGAAAAAGTCTTTAATCTTTCTATTTATCTTATTCACAGAACATCAAGGCTCATGAGAATAGGAAGCAGATATTCTCCACAAACATGTCAAGAGAGAACCCTTTAAGGCAGCCCACAAAGATTGTGACAGAGCCACCCCCTTGGTCGAGTTCATCTAATTCATCAGAGAGTTTGCAACCATCAGCGTGAGTGTTTTTCAATTTTATTGTTGAGTATAATATTGATGTTTGCGGAGTCACTTAGGGGATAGTATTCTCGCATGAAGTTTATTGTTTTTTCAAAGGGCGGGATGCGTATAGGGTATAATATTCAATGGTTTCACAATTGGGGGTTTGATCCCCATTAGTTTTTTGGGTATATTTAAGCGGTTTTTACTGGCTTGTTTGTTCATTAGCCTGTGCCACAAGGTCTGCTAAAATTCTACAAGAAATCTGTTACGTGCAAATTTTTGTTGAAAAATGATTATGTTGTTTAATCAATGAGCTATATGATTAAACTATATTGTAAATGGGTAATATATAAGGAATTTTGTTGTAAATTCAGGCTGTCACAATTAAGTCTTTGATTCAGGCTTAACCTCATTAATGACGTTTGTGGGGGCACAAAAATTATGCACCTGACGATAGTGGGACATGTGGACAATAAGCACGAGGACTGTTCATTGGGTAGGTCGGCGGAAAACCTATTGAACAATAACCAACCTGGACCCTGCCTGACCACAATCCAGATTATATCCCATGCTTGGTTTAGCAAGATAAAACAACGAGAGTTCAAGTCAAAATACAATACCGACTATGTCAAAGAACTAGGGTTTTATTAATGTAAACTCAAATAGAATACTCTTTATCCAACTTTAACCCCGGCCTCTATATCTCTCGTATTTATTTCTACGCTTACATCACGATTGTACGGAACCCCCCTTGCGGACGATTTCCCCCCTACAATTTGACCGCGTCTGTGGGAATCGGTGCGAAAAGCCATCTTGAGGAGAAGGAAAATTTGACAGATTCGTAGTGTTCATCCTCGACAATCCAAGGTTTATGGACAATTCACCATGGAAACCTGATAGCAAATTTTTGTCTTCTCCATTATTAAGGTGAAGTTTTCTCCGTGTATCTTTATTTGTTAGAGATGAATTCCTTGTTTGTAGGCCTGGAATCGGTTTGTTGGATCTTTGTCCACGATTCTAGGCGCAATAGTCGTGTTTAATTGTGCACCTTAGAAGTATTTTCTCACATCGGATATTCAGATCTGAAAATTTTGGTGGGACCTGTAAAATTTTTCTATCTTTAAGTCTGGTGAAAATCGAAATCGCGAAGGAGATTTGCTAGATTTGGAAAATATCCATTATCAGAGCAAGATTTTTCTCTAGTATTCATTATTTTCATTAGGAGGATTTGGAGCAAGATATTCATCAAGGACAAATTTCCTTTGTTGTATCCATTTACTAGACAAGAACTTATAAGAGAAAACTTAGATCAGTTCGAACTAATTGTCTTTGTGTTATTCTCTTTTGAAAACCCAGCGGTTTGGGTCAATCTTATATCTTGCCGTGAAAGCATCGTAGAAATTCACGCCCTCTTTTCTCCCATCTCTAAAATAAGTGTCCGGCCATCGTTCTTTCCCCCATGATGACCAAGATGACTCTCGGTCAGTCTGCAGCAAAGATCTCATCACAGGAGATGTATCTACATCTAGAGTTTGACAAATAGCAAATCCGCAGGCCACGATTCGAATACCTGAATCAATTCAACAAGTCTAGAAAAACAAAGCGATGGTCTCCATTCCTCACCCATCTCGTCGACCACTTTTGATCATTTTAATCGTTCATGCTTTGTTGTCAAAGATTGAAGACGAGTTGTTTTAGTTTGCAAGATTGGTTCTCAAAATACCAAGAATCCGTGATTTACGCTGAGGGTTCATGCAAATGTGTTAACTCAAATAATCAAATAAACCTAGAGAGGGGTGGGTAGGGATGGGTGGGGGTTGAATAGGTTTCTCAAATAATTAGCCTAATTTTAGCCAATTTCAAAAAACTCTTCAATTTTTTCAATTTTATCAATCCTAGTTAAACATAAAATTCGATGAGATGATGAGAGGCATATAGATCTACAATTTGAACCCTTCAATTAGGAAATCTAAGTAAATTGTGACAAAAATTAACTAGATGCAAATCTTATGTTCAATTTCAATGGATATATGTAGATCCAATCTAAATCTAAATGTTGTGTGTCTTAGAGATGTGATAAACAAAGTAAATAACATACAATCAGGCCACAAGACAGATCTATGAGGAAAACCCCCCACCTAGGTGTAAAAAACCTCGATGCATCCTAATCTCTCATTCAACTTGAAAAGCTTTTGTACAATGCAGGAAGATACATCTCTTATTTCCTAATAATAGAAGTTATTTGATGAACATTAAACTCTCCCCCATTGACAATGAGCAATCCATTTGAACTTCTATCGGACGAACGAGGAAGTCGCATTCTCCTCCTTAGAAATGCACCATGTTTGAACTCCTCAATAGCTCAAACACCTCTTTTAGAATCTGAGTTTTGATCTCCAATTCTGATTGTGGATCGATTAGATTGAATCTAGGCTAAGTGGATCTGATCTCAAAACACTCTCAATTCCTCATAAAACATAGATCTAGGTTTTCTTTCAAACGTGAAAGGAACAAGTGATTTTGATTAAAGAGATGCTATTGAAATGCTCTCAATATCGAAAATACTCTCTCTCAGTACAAGAGAAGTATAAAGGAGTTCAGATATTTTGAAATGGTTGGAAAAAGCTCTATTTATAGAAAATTTTCGCAATTCTAATTGCATTGTGCGTATGACTAAAAGTAGGTCCGTCCGCATAGTTTTTGGCAGTGAGTTAGTCACCCCAAAAACGTGTAACCGTGCGCACGGGTAAAAAATCCATCTGTGTGTATGGTTTTAGGTAGTGGCCTAAAACCCGCAGAGCCTTGCTACTGGACTAAAACACAACCGTGCGAACATTTTAGGGCAAAAACATAGTTTCTTTTTAAACAACCTGCATTTTGAAAACTGGGGCTTTCCCGTAGGTTAAACAAAACACATCTCAATAGACAATCACTTGTTCAGCTAAAGCCTTAAACGTTCGATCATAATCCGTGAAAAGGATACATCTTCAATAAATTCGACAACGGAAGTCTTTGATGTAGAGAAGCCGTGAAGATCGTCAATCTTCGCCGATGTCTAATGAACAAAACTCTCCCTGACAAACGTCTATATGAAATCAAGCATTTTGGCGATAATGAATGACTAAAATGTTTTGACATGGAAATAAGCCAATTACTAATAATGAATATTTACATTTTTAATCTTCCCCTTTGACTATTCCACGACGAGCTCCCCAAACCCAAAATACTTGATTAAGACAAATAAAACGCACTCCACATTAGCCATATAACGAGAGAAGCTTGTTGCAATACACATGAAATCCAATAGACTGACAACATAACTAAAGTCGGGTCTGGGATGATTCGCATTCTCACGACGATACCTACAAAAGCAAGAACAACACCAAAAAATTATGCAGGTATGACATGCACCAAGAGAAACTCCCCCTGCTTGGGAATCCTCCAAAAATGTGTCAATATGAATCATAAACGGGAAATATGCATGAAGCTTTGTAAACCAATGTGAAAAATCCTCCTAAATCATATCAATATCAAAATCCACAGTATAAAATGATGTAACTCCCCCGTAATTAAAAGTTTCTTCCCCTATGAAGTAAAGTTTCTCCCTTAGATGCAAACAAAAGTATTTAACTAATAACTCCCCATATCTTAGAAGTTTCTCCCTCTTTGACATGGAAAAGTCAAAAGAGAAGTAGAAACGACATAGACAAGAAACCAAAATAATAGAGGCAAGTGAAAAACTAGCAAGACATGAGCTAGAATGCGTGTGATTAACTAGTGCTAATGAGAAACAAGGGGTAAATAATGGTAATATAATAATAAATGTGATTAATATGGGATGATAAGGCTATAACATAATGATAAGGATATAAAGCATGTGAAATAAAATGTATAACATGTGAATCTCATACAACCAACAATAGAACATGATATATCTAAGCGATAATGTTAACAAGTCAATATAATATGTGATCTCAACACAATAGAACAACACTATATATATCAAAAAATCACAAAAGCTTCACATACAAGTTTTATGAGCTCCAAAATGAAATAGGAGAACAAATTTCTAATAAGTCTAAAAAATGTATCACGTACATATAACCACCAAACACTACAGGACAACTTAGAAAATCCTATCTACAATTAGAAAAAAAGTTGTACGATTTAGTAGCCTCGGTGTCAAAAGCAGCATCGAAGTCGGAATCAGAATCGTCAACTCTCCCAATAGGTGTGGTAGGAGCTGGTCTTGATGTTGAAACGGGAGCTGTGGTTATCGAATTACGACGTGCAGACGCTGGAAAACATCTATCAGGACATTTAGGCTACGCCGGATCATGGTATAGTGATCTTCTACACGATCCTCCAATCGTTCGAGGTGACTGATAATCAGATCCTACTCGAGGAAAACTGCGTCTCCATAAATGCTCTTGTGGTGATTGCTTGATGTTTAAAAAATGATTGAATCTTAGATCCCGGGATTTAAATCATGATTAAATCTTGACCAATCTTAGATCTCGGGATTTAATTTTGATTTAAACATTAAGCAATCATACACCAGTCCACGAGAGCGTTTATGGATACACGATTTGCCTTGATCCGAGCTACTCGGGATTTGATTATGAGCCACCTCGATCGATTGGGGAATCATGTGGATGATCACTACACTATGATCCGATGTTACCTGTATGTCCCGATTAAAGGTTTTTTAGCGCCTCTACTTGGTGATCCAACAGCTACAGCTCATTCTTCTACATCAACACCACTTCGGTCGCTCCAGCTGAGAGAGTTGACGCTTTAGATTCCAACTCCGATGCTGATTTTGAGACCAAGGCTACTCAGTCAGACCATTCTTTTTCTGATTAGAGATAGGATTTTCTGAGTTATCCTACATTTTTTTATAGAGGAGTCTAGTGGTGTGTTTGGTGGTTGTATGTATACATTGATACATTTTTAAGACTTATAAGATTTTTCTACTCCCATTTCATTTTGGAGTTGATACACTTTGTATGTGGAGCTTTTGTGATTATTGATATATATCTTGTTGCTCTATTGTGTTGCGATCGCATTTTAGACAAGACTTGTTGATATTATCCTGTTTTATCCTTCCTAGATATATTATGTTCTATTGTTGGTTGTATGAGATTCACATGCTTTGTATCTTTATCATGGCATGTTAGTGTCATTCCTGATGATATTCCCATTATTTACCTATTGTTTCTCATTAGCATTAGTTCATCACATGCTTTCTACCCTATGACTTGCTAGTTTTTCACTTGCCTCTGTTATTTTTACTTCTTACCATGCTATATGTCCATTGTCTATGTTGTTTCTACTTTTCTTTAACTTTTTCGTGTTAAAAATGGGGAGAAACTTCTAAGATAGGGGAGTTATAAATTGGATACTTTTGTTTGTATCTAAGGGAGAAATTTTGCTTCAAAGGGATATAAACTTTTGACTGAGGGGGAGTTACATCACCACACACTTTTTTTTGTTGATATTGATATGATTTAGGGGGATTTTTGTCATTGATATACATTGCTTCGGGCATATTTCCCGCTTTATGATTCATATTGATATATTTTCGAAAAATTCCCAAGTAGGGGGATTTTCTTTTTGTGCATGTCATACTTGCATGATCTTTTGGTGCAGTTCATGCTTTTTAAGGTTTTGTCATGAGATTGCGACTCAACCCAGACTTTGACTTTGGTTATGTTGTCAATCTACAATTTGAAAACGTTTGGTGCAAGTGTGTTAACTAAAATGAACTTAGTGGTGGTGGTGAATAAGTTTCTCATATAATTAGCACAATGTTGGCCAATTTTAAGATTCTCTTCAATTTTACCAATCCGCTTTAAACATACAACTAGGTGAGATGATGAGAGACATATAAATATATAATTTGAACTAATCAATTAGGAAATCTAAGTTAATTGTGACAAAAATTAACTAGATGCAAATCCTATGTTCAATTTTAATGGATCTATGTAGATCCAATCTAGATCTAAGTGTTTTGTGTGTTAGAGACGTGATAAACAAAGTAAATGACACACAATCAAGCCATAAGGCAAATCTATGAGGACAAATCCCCTCATAAGGGTTAAAAACCTCGATACATCCTAATCTCCTTTCACCTTGAAAAGCTTTCATACAATGCAGGAATATACTTCTCTCTTCTTCCCTAACAAGAAGTTATCTGATAAACATTGAACTCTCCCCATTGACAATGAGTGATCCACCCGAAGCTCCATCGGATGAACGAGGAAATACCGTTCTCCTCAGAATCGCACCATGCTTGGACTCCCTAATAGCTCAAACACCTCTTTTAGATTCGAATTTGATCTTTAATTTTGTTGTGGATCGGTTAGATTGAATCTAGACTAAGTGGATCGGATCTCAAAATGCTCTCAACTCCTCACAAAAAGTAAAGTTGAAATTTGGAGACTCACTTTAAAGTGGGTCATGAACTTTTGTGACTAGCTGACAAAAATCATCGATAAGGCCCTTCACGCCCACCTTCCCGACACTTTGGCTTAGTCTTCTTTGTTTTCCTTTCTCCTTCATGTAGGATGAAGGGCAATCCTCTCATCTGATTGGTTGAAACATTAAAATAATAAATAAGTAGTTGTGGTGTGTTCCACTGTTTTTAATATTTTGAACAGTCAAGTGAGAGGGTCACCATGACCCACTTTCAAAGTGGATCTCGAAAATTGAACTCCGAAAAGTATATCAAGTATAAAACTAGGGTTTCTCTCAAATGTGAAAAGAACAAGTGATTTTGATTAAAGAGATGCAATTAAAATGCTATCAATCTCGAAAATATTCTCTCATTACAGGAGAAGTATGGAGGAATTAAAATATTTTGAAATGGAGGGAAAAACTCTATTAATTTTTTTTCCAAATCTGACCGCGTCATGTGCTCTAACTAAAAATAGGTTTGTGCGCTCGGTTTTTGGCAGTGAGCTAGTCACACAAAAAATGTGCAGCTGTGTGCACGGGTACAAAACCCATTTGTGCGCACGATTTTAGGTCATGGCTTAAGACCTGCAAAGCCGTGCGCACGAGGCTAAAATACAACCTCGCGAATGGTTTAGGGTAGAAATATAGTTTCTTCCTAAACAAGCTGCATTTTGAAAACTGGACCTTTCCTTTAGGTTAAATACAATGCATCTTAATAGATAATCACTTGTTCAATTCAAAAACATTATATCTAAGTAAAATGAAAAACGTGTGTGTGCGCGCACAACCTTGGACGTTCTATCATAATCGTGAAAAGGATACATCTTCAATGAGTTCGGCAACGAAAGTCTTTGGTGTAGAGATGTCATGAAGATCTTTAATGTTCAATGTCACCGATGTCTAATGAACAAAACTCTCTCTACCAAACGTCTATATGAAATCAAGCATTTTGACTTGATGATGTGCGACTCAAATCATCTTCTTGGAACAACCAAGATACCGATTAACTCCATTATTTATGACCAACGTCTCATTGTGGCATTGAGCGCACAGGCTGTGGATCAAGATCTTCCCAATACGATTGTGGGTTCGTCAGCAACCATGAGTGCGATGTTGGCTTGAGCTAGTTCGCTGATCTGAATGGAATGGAGAATGGACCTTTAGGAAAACCTTAGCAACACTCAGAGAGCAACCCCAAAACACCAAACGACGAACGTCAAAGAGGTTCAGTGCGCCATGATGAGGTATCCTGTCTGGGTTCTGCGCATATTGGGTCATTCAACTTCATATATGCCTTCTATGCTTATAAAAGTTAGAGAATCACTCCCATGTAAATTCTCTCAACATTATAACTAAAACACTCTCACTACCGCCGTAGACGTAGGCCGAACATGATCGAACCACGTAAATATTGTCTCTCATATTTATTTCTATGCTTTTGTCACGATTGTAGGGGGACACCTTCTGGGAGATTTCCCCCTACAACATAGTTAGGTTTTTAAGTAGAATTTGTATAGTTAAGACCGAGGTTCCCCATAGCTATTAATGGCTTTGTTGTCGGTATTTAGAAGGTGACAAGCACGAGATACTCAATTGGAGGATCTTTTTGATTTTTTTTAGTGCCATTGGAATCTATTATGAGATAAGTTTCTTCATAAATCTTGGGTTTGAGGTATGATCACCTCTCCTGGTGATTGGGAGCTCTGTATAGACCACACCCTTGGTGATAGGAAACATTGAGAAGAACTTGTTAGATTGAACTTGTTAGATTGACCTTCTACAAGTGGTGAGGGACTTTCCTAACATGATGCTTGTACAAAATGTAGGGCCTCTACAAACCATGTTTTCGAGATGGCTATATTGACACCTATACCATTGTTACTTCTTGGGAAGACTTCATGATGATTCAAAGATATATGCAAGTTGATTGGAATGGAGTAATTTGCACCCCGACTTTGGCTCAGTAAAATCCCAAATAATGAGTAGGAGCTCAATAATGGTTTTGGAATACGCAAGCTATGAAGGGAGAAAAGATAATATTTTTCTATTTATTTAATAGGATTCTTACTAACATTACACTCTTATAAACTTCAACTAAATCTATGTCAAAAGAATATGCCAAGGATTTTCCTCCGTTAGATCATCCATAAACTAGGGGATAATAAAGATTTTTGTTTGGAAATTCTCTAAATCCAACGTAGTTGTAGGAGGCTATCGTGTTCACTATTATCTCTTGTGCTGGATGTCCACACAAAAGCTTTTTCATTGAGATGATTACTAATAGGTTTGACTCATAGGCTCACTTGGTAGCCTAATTATGGCCTTCAGTTTTAGGCTATTTCTTAGCAGCCTCATGATTGTTCGTGTAAGAATTTGTTTTGAGTTGTTCCCAGATACTCTGTGGGCAAGAGGTTACCAGTTGCTAAGGTTGTTGGTCAGGCTTAGTGAGATAAGCTTCGGTCTATTGAAGCTTAACCCGAAATGAAAACGATATTGATGTGAATCGAGGAGGGCTTAATTGTCATTTTTCAATATTTCTATTGTATTTTCATATCATTTTTCTTTTGTTGTTTTATTAAGTAATTAGTAGGTGATACTGAGAGGTCGTACCTTGGTGCGATGGCAAGTGCCCTTGCCCAAGCTACAGTTGGTCTCGGATTCGAGACACGGGAGTAACCTCTCCATAGACGGGGGTAAGGCTTGCCGACATCCGCCTCTCCCAGACCCCGTAGTTAAGAAAGATCCTTATGTATTGGGTACGACCTTTTAGTAGGTGATAGTGAGGGCCAACTTAGTACTCGTGTAAATAAGAATGTTCTAGACTATGTGATATCATGGTGGGGACCAATTTTAGTAATGTCTCCCATGACATCACATGTATGTTTGCTTAATCCTTTATGAGCAAGTTAAGACCCTTTGTAGATCCTTCCCCTTTAGCCTATAGATATTGTACCCCCTTATGGGGAAAATCATTCAATTAATAGATATCTTGAGAATTTCTCGTGTTTGAGTGTTTTCTTTGAGTGTCATCAACACCATTTACGTCAATTGACATCAGATCCTAGTCGCTCCAGGTGTTATTGTTATTGCGTAGGAAATCGTAAACAATGCATCAAGGTGCTAAAGAAGAATGATCAAATTGGGATCGATCGCCTCGCCCCTTGCCTTAGGAGTCTCGACTATCTCATAAGACACTAGTAGTCGCCAACTGCCATCGCTCTTGCTAATCTCTCCACTAGCACCGTTGTGGATAGGGTTTCGAGTTCTGACCCTAATGCTTCTTTTGCCCCTATTCGGAACAAAGCGGCACAACAACTCCGACCCGCCGTCAATCGCGACCTTGTCGGAGCTCCCTCCAGTCACCGACGACCACCCACAAACCTTGCGATCCCTCTAGAAGTTGTTATACCGCCTTATCACGAGGGTAAGAAACTTGGGATGGGGGGAAACTGTTACTAACATGACCCCCAAGCCCTAAGTCATCTTTATCACTACCCGATTTATCCAGACCATAGCTCTCACCTTGTGACACTCTTGCAAGTAGGGCCAACCCATTCCATCCCAAACCCTAATCTACCTGACTCTAAGTCCAAACCCCAACCTACCCGACTCTGAGTCCAAACCCCAACAGTTCGGAAGCTCACTCATTGCAAAACCCGACTTGTGCACTTGCGAGCCAGACCCGACCCTAAAAACTAGGTCACGAACCTCCTCCTCATCTAATACGATCTCCTCACCACCACCACTGACTTCTCCCACAATAACCTCCTTCCTCCGAAGTTCACTTAGTGCTAGGAAAACTTCCCGTCAAATTTCTTAAGGTACCATGGGACTCCCAATGAGCAACAATTGCTCCCATTGACCCTCTAGATGCTTGGAGGGAGGGTCTGAGAATGGTTGCAGTAGTAACTCACACTTTGGCCCGAATATTTAATTCAGGCGATTCACCAGAGGAGAGGATTTGCCCCCAACTCATATATCTTTATACGGGGATGCTTATTGTCTAATTCCTGACGAGTGGTGCCCAGATTCTTCGCTATTCGAGTAATTAAGCTCGAAAGTAACCTCCCCATTTGTTCCCGTTGAATTGCTAAATTTTTTTCAATGATACGATGAAGGCCATCAAATGGATGAGTGCCCCTTGCGGCGTAAAGAGGAACCCGATTACCCTTCAATTCAAGAGGGGCAACAACGTTTGACACCTAACCTCCCATTCTCGCCATTGATTTCATGAGCAACCCCCGATTGATGGTGATGATGAGGAGGATGAGTCTTTAGAGCACCCATCGGGGGTGATCACTTGTCATATGTGCTCCGACTTCTAGCCAAGAGCTTTCACAAGGATATTCGGGTTAATGTACTAATGTTTGAGGGTCACTTTAACCCTATCGAGTTCATTAATTGGCTTTGATTCGATGGAGAAGGTATTCGAGTACAAGCAACTTTCCGACCTCAAGTGTGTTGAGCTCGCCGCCACCAAGCTAGGTTTTGCTAAGGTGTGATGGAATGCTATGATTCAGAGATGTTTGCTTACCACACAACTCCCGATTACCACTTTGCCGCAAATGAAGGTAACAATGTGAGCATATTTTATACCGTCTGCTTATGAGCGAGATCTGTTTGCTTGCATGCAGGCCTCTGACGGGGTACATTGACAGTGATGAACTGTGTGGAGCAGTTTTAGCTCGTATACTCAATGCTTGCTTGGGAGAAAGCGAGGAACAACGGATCAACCGCTATAATATAATCACAACCTATTTGAGCTTCCACGAGATTTCGATCTTTGTGAAAGCTGTGGTGCACTCAAGGTTGAGGAGCACCATCGGGGTTCTGTCACCTTTCGAGTTACAGTCCCTGCCTCACCTACTAAGTCGAATGATGCTCCCACTATGGTTGTGAAGTGCTTCACTTGCGGCTTGTTTGGCTACCAAGCCTCGGAGTGCCTTAATGAAAGGAAGAAGTACGTTCTCGTGACTGTCGACATAGATCCTCTCTGAGGGGGATGTGGTGTAGCATGAAGCATTGATCACACACATCATCCCGTTACAGACTGACATCGATGATGTCCCCCTTTGAGTTCGAGAATGAACTCTTTTCAGCGGAGGGAGAGTGATGTGAATCGAGGAGGCCTTAATTGTCATTTTTTAATATTTTTATTGTCCTTTCATGTCATTTTCCCTTTGTTGTTTATTAAGTAATTAATAGTGATGGAGAGAGCCAAGTTAGTACTTTTGTAAAAAAGAATGTGCTAGACCATGTGATATTATGATGGGGACCACCTGTAATGATGTCACCCATGACATCACATGAATGCTAGCCCATTCCTTTAGGAGCAAGAAAAGGCCCTTTTAGATCCCTTCCCTTAGCCTATAAATCTTGTACACCCCTTATAGGGCAAATCATTCAATTAATAAATATTTTGATAGTTGTCTCTTGTATTTGAGTGTTTTCTTTGAATGCTATTGACACTCTTAATGTCATATATTCTCAAACCCGAGCTCATCCCATGCTGATTTAACCATCTTAATCCCAAACACAGCTAGCTCACTTTTTTTACATGGGCTCCGAGCTGATTTAGGTCCGCCTGAAACTGGTTTTTTATGAGCCTTTTTGAGAGAAATATGCCTGGAGGAACCTGGTAAACATGGAGACACAGCCACTTAAACATGGAGGGCGTTGCAAGTGGGATGGGAAATAAACCTAAACATCCATCTTGAAACACCAATGAATATTGGCATCTGCGTCTTGGCATTACGGAGCTGTCAAAAACACCTTCAAAAAGGATAAAATCTTTTGAAGCTTGTGTACTTCATTAGGGGTTCCTGTACTGTTGTCCGATACGTGGATACACAAATACTTACCCGATACATATATGAGGCTTATCCAAAAATTAATGTTAAATTTGGATTAATGGCAACGTATCCTGTACATATTATGTATCCTGTTTTATGTATTATTTTTTCTATACTTATTAGATATCTAACTATGGCGAGATACTTGGAGGATACATCGGAACTTGTCTCATATAAAATCTTGTTTTAATAAACTAAATTTGTTTCATTATAGGAAAAATAGAAAACCAAAAACTAAGATACACACCCCAAGGAAGCAACGTTTGGATTAACTTAGACATCTTCCATAGCCATATTATTCTTATTGTTGTTAAGTTAGTAAATTTGTCTACGTATAAATTATAATAGGGATAATTCAAGGTTAGTCCTATTTATTGGATCAAAGATGCATCAAATCCCATTGATTTTTTTTAATGCACCAAGTCCTTTTTCATTATAGACTACATATATTTAGACAAATATACCCTCACACACCAATTTTAAACCCACTTACTCTTTCTCTCTAAAAATAAATACATAATCTCACGCTCTTTCTCTCTCTAATAGCCCACCGCTACCTCCACCCCCACCCCCACCCCCACCCCACCCCACCCCAACGGAGACTCGCCGGAAATAGCCCATTGGAAATCTCACCGGAATTTTCACCGGAGTGTTTCTCTCTTCTCATTTATCTCTCTTCGTTTATTTCTTCGTTTTTTCTGGTCCGCACCAGCTGCACCATTACCCGAGCTGGAGAAGAAGAGTTTTCGCCGGAAAAAATGGAGTTTTCACCGGAAAAAATGGAGGTTTTACAAAAACAATAAATTTATCTGTTTCGATTTTTTTGTCAAAAAATATCGAATATAGGTGTTGTTTGATAGATCTCGATGAGTAGATTCCAAATATATAAATTTTTTGAATTTTGGATTTGTAAATTTGAAGTTATGGACTTTTAAAGATTCGGTGGTTTGTTTTTTTAAAAAACGACGTGACAGTTGTAAATAATTGTGAGGGTGTATTTTAAGGGTGTATTTGTCATTTTAATGTGCTGAGTTGACAAAATAGGACCTTTGACACCATTGACTCAGTCAAAGGATCTCTTGCCTCATTGACTAAGTGAATGGGGCTTGTAATTACCCCATTATAATATTATATTATTATCGTACTCAGCCGTATCATATCATAATTTTTGAGTTTAATAGTATCCCCATATCCGTATGGAAACAGATTCGATAAATGTATTTGTATCGTGCTTCCAAGATCAAACCTCAACTAATTAATTTAAACAAGAGGGGCCATTACATCTATCCTCCTGATGCTTTTCCCCTTGAGCGGTTTCAGTGGCGGTGCCAGTAATTTAGCATTGGTGGGTCACGATCCATTGTCGGGGGTTCGGGGGCGGTAGCCCCTCAAAAAAAAAAATTTAGTCTTATTTTTACATTTTTCGTTGGAGGCACCACATTTTCGCGAGTTCTTTTATAATACTTTTCCGTAACTGAAATTGCAAGTTTAAATATTAAATTATTTTGGCTCACCAAACATTAAATTATATAAAAAAAAATTGCTAGTTTAAATCATACCAAATCATGAACACAAACAAGTTTAAATCATTAAAAAAATTGCAAGTTTAAATCTAAACAACAAACAAGGACCCATAGGGCAATTTGGGGCAATCAACAAACAACAAACAGCAATGGAGGAAATAAGGATCCTTACATAAACAATGGAGGAAGGCAGCCAGTGGTGTTGAGCTGTTCCAGTGGTCAGCAGCGGTGGTCGGGGTTGATTGAGGAATTTGAGGGAGGCAGCGGTTTGTTGGCTAGGCACAATGGCAGCACCGTTTTCTTTTTAACAAAGGCACTTTGTTTTTTTACTTAGTTCTAAGAGAAGGTATTTAGGTTTACTACTTTTGCTATTTAAATTTTGACCCTACTTTTTAATATAATTAAATTTTATCCCAAATTAAGTAATTATATAATTTTTAAAAATTACTAGGTGATGCACTTGCCCCCCCACCCTACAAAGTGGCTCCGCCACTGAGCGGTTTTCTAAGTTTACCCCCACTTGCCCGTTGGCACCGAGCTCCGAGCAAACGTCTGACTGCATCTTGCACTGACATAACAAGACTACCTCTCATGTGGTCGTGTATCTTGACGAGGAGTCCAATTCCACTCTGCCCTTATTGAATCGGTGCTGAACCTTCTTGTAATAGGTTCTTTTATGCTCTGCTTGAGGAGTCATCATATCCTCCCTATTGGACACTTGAGGGAGTTGCCGAAACTTTTGCTGCTACTGTTTCGCTTTTATCCCCTTGCAACTAGCCTTTTTGTTTTAGTGATGATAGGGGACAGGCTGCTGCCTACTGTTCATGCCAAGCAGCTGGCTAGTATGGTTACAACCAGGGGATTCCCCCCCAGATCGCTCCCTTGAACCAGGATACTCGCACAGCTTACTGCACGGCTAGGCGTAGCTTCAAGGGTAGGGCCATCATCTTCTCATTTCTAGCTTTTTAGAACTTGCATTCCAGTTGGCCATATTATTACTGTCTGCCAGTCTGGAATCCTTCAAGGGTCTCCTTTCCGCATATTTTCCCCTCCTGTGCCTTACAATGATGCTACGTTGAGGATGCCGAAGAAAGGTACTCAAGATAGCGATTGTAGAGGTCTCTTTAATCAAGAACCTCAAGAAATTCTCCCTTCAATCTGTCTCCACTGCTTCAATGCACCCTCTGCTCAAGCAGAAGGTTCAAATGTTATTTTTTGAGCAACCCTCCTCATAAAAACACTGGTGCTGCTTCTCTGAATGACAGAAAGGAAATAATTACTGAACCCAAGGAGGTGTCATCATATGAAGCACGGAAACGGACAGGGTTGTCGTGTCCGACACGGCATGGACACACCGAGATGGAATTTTTTTAAAAAATTGGACACGACATGCCAGGGACACGAATACACATAAAGATTTTTTTTCAATAATATTCTATGTAAACTTCCATCTATTTGCAGTAAAAAAAGTAGTAGTCACACTAATTATCTAATTATCTAAAGTAACATGGTCAAATATGTTATAAAATTATTTTAACCATAAGTCAGTAGTTATATATCCACATAAAGTCTTTTATCACAACTAACTTTATTGCTAGCAAAGTAACAAGTAACAACCAATAAACAAAATGAACCCTTTCTGAACAAAAGTATTAATAATTTCAATGCACTAAGTAAGTGCTTTAATGCTCCTCATTTATCACCATTTCCGGTTAGACAAAAAATATCATCGTTACTCCCATAAGTGTCCTAGAAGTGTCTGCTGAGTGTCACAGAAGTGTCCGTCTTTTTTTAAATGCCAAACCAGTTCGACACTCCACGTGAAGTGTCGGAGGAGTGTCGTACGGGTGTCGTGTCAGCAGGAGTGTCCGACACGGGTATGTCACCTCCGATGAAGTGTCCGTGCTTCATAGGTGTCATCTCAAGTTCTGCCTTGCTGTTGATTATGAGGGTGAAGAGTTGGATGCTCATTTTGGTAACCAGGGGGATGAATAATGGTTGGGTAATCCTTAGCTGCTACAACTAGATGCCCAGCCTTTTAGAGTTGAACTATACCTTGCTTTAGGCCAACCAGGTGCCTGGGAAGCTTTCCAAGAGGAAATAGGATAAAGGTGGCAAGTCTAATAAGGACCAAGCTCTCGTATTTAGGCTTCTTCCATGGATCCTGGGAAGCTCACTTAAATTTTTGTGTTCTCTTTTCATCCTACTTTATTGTTGTTGTTGTTGCTGTGTGTACTCTTTTCCATTTTTAACTGTGTGGGTGTGCGGGGGTTGGTGGCGGTGGAGATGGGGATTGATTCCTAGTCTCCCGAATGGAGAACCAAGGATCTAGTCACTAGGATAGCCCTGGCGGTTTGTTGTTTCTGTGTTATATATTTTTACATGCTGCAAATTTCCCATAAAGGCTACACTATTTTCTGTTATTATAACGGTTTGGTTTTGAATTTGTATGTAATAGTTTATTGTTGAAAACATAATGTTTTAGTGTTACTGTCACCAAGCAATGATGTTGTATAGTACTGATTTTTTGCTATAAATACTTGTACAAATATTTTTATCGGGAAGAAAAATGCTTATATCTATTGGCAGCCAATAATCGATTCATTTGACGTTCAAATAAATACTAAAAATGCAAGGAATTTTACAATCATATTTGTCTTGAGCTAAACCTCCCTTAACGTTTTGAACCATCCTTAGCTCTTTTTTGATTGTGTTGCTTGAAGGTCCTTGAGTATTAAATATTCACCATGCTGGAAAATTGTTTAGTTGTGTAATTATGTTTGATTTTCTTCAACAGGAGTGCGGTTCATTAAAGATATACCCTTTAGAGCTGTAACTATATAAAACATGAAAGGTGCACGTGCTAGAGCTAGAAAGGATACTAAAAAGTCAATCATGTATATTATCCCATTCTGCCGCTGTTTTTCAATCTTTTAGATTAATGGTTTGCATCATAAGATATTTTGTGCGATCAGTTTCATTCATGATAGAATGTTGCTTGCCTAAATCATCTAAATGCTTATTTCATTTGTTATGTTTACTTCTATGCATAACATTACCGACAGAGATCAATTGCCCATGTTTTATTATAGCTACTCTAGTGTTAAACCGTCACTTCCTTCTAGTCTTCATACTTTTCTGATATCTGTTCTTCATCTTTCTTTTTGTTCTCAGGTCACCTTCAAATGGAGTTCAAGCTGGCAACCAACTGAGGTGTGTTCTCATGAAATCTCACATGCTAGTTTCAACTCTGTTCTATATAGTTTAATCTGCATCGCTTGCTGTATGTTTTGACCTTATTGCATATCTTTTAAATGCTTTGCAAAGTTTGATGTGTTAAACTGTTTCCTTTTGTTCTCTTCTTGGGGACCATGATAAGAGAAAATACTCATTTATTTATTTTTTAGCGATTTCCAGCCAGATACTGTACCATAAGAAAACTCATTTACTGATTATATATATTGGTTTCGTGCCTGAAGATGCATTATCAAGAACTTTAGACACATGTTGTCAAAATCTGTAAAAGTTTAAATGTGGAGGGTATGAAAACTTTGTTACTACTACAATAAAACGAACAAGACTTGGTGTTAATATTCATCCATTATGTCACCTCGAGAGGATTTGACGAGTGGTTTCGTGGGCTAAAAGAAGGGAGCGCAAATAAAATCTTGATGTGATGAATACATGGAGTGGAATAAGATTTGCATGTTGCCGAGTTTATGAATATAATCAATGCCTATAATTGGAATATTGATTATTTGGCCTTTGTTCCCATTTGTTTTGCTCTCTAATTTCACTTCTTGGACTTTTAACACCCAGAAGTGTAATAAATATACATAAAGCTTCACAAAAAATTATACGGCACTTTTGGGGGTCACAGTCCAAGAAGTGAAAATGGACTTAAAACTCAACACCACATACATGGGGGTCAAATGCCAAATAACCCTAAAATTAACCATATGAACATCATATAAAGTAGGTTTGGATATATTTTTTTGATAAGTAGGTTTGGATATTAATATACTTACCATATAAAGTTCAAATATAGATATATTATCTACAACTTCAACGACAATATACCAAATCTTTGACTCATGGATATATATAGATACCTATCTTTGGCTGTTTCCAACAGTTATCCTTCTGGTATTGTTGAAATTAAATGTGTCACTCAATCATCTTTTACCCATACCTAAGTAATGCAGGACAGTTGTCAAATCTGACCTGAGTAAATCTTGCTCTGAAAAAGAAGAGCAAAATTTTTCAAAGAGAATTTTAAGAAAGGGAATAAAAGTAAAAAGTTTGTTCGGATAAAATGCTGCCACCACCACACCATCAGGCTACTCCCACCGCATAACCACCACCCCTTTTCACCTTCATACAAATATCCCATTATAGACCTGTTGCGTACTACATTAGTCAAGCTTAAACTCTTATCCTTTTTGATGTCTATTTTTGGTTCTATGCAGTAACTTTTAGGGTTATCATGTGAGATGTGAAATGAAAACAGATATATGATTAATAAAACATCGGTTAGAACATTATAAGTAAAACGAAAAATCATTATAACAAAATTTCCAAATTTTGCTTGCTTGTGTGCTTTTTGCCACATTATATTATCATGTTAATATGTGATGTATTTATGTATATTAATGCTTTTTGGTTGTGCACATATGTATTCATTTATAGTGCCTACACATTTTCATTTTTATCCAAAATTAGTATGTATACATATGTGACCTGGAATAATGTGTCAAAGGTTAGAAAGAATCCGCGACATATATATTGAATGAGGAAAAAATATAAAAAACAGAAAGGGATGTGGCAATATCTCTGTCTGTGAGATATATTGCTATATATCCTAGGTTCATAAGACGAGTTTTTTGAGTGAGCAATATATCCATATATCTAATATGATACTATGCGATTTATCATATCAAACTTACGGAATCTGATTTATCAATGTATTTATTTGATATTTTGGGGTTTTCTATTCCATGCATAGTTTATTATACATCGATGTAAGCTTGAGCTGAACCTTCTCAATTCAGACGAAGGTTAGCTACGGATAACACCCCCTTCCATCACACAGAAGCCTCCATGTTGCAGCAGGTGGTCCCACGGCAAGAGAATTTTGCGCAGAGTCGTGCAACTGCTCTTCAAAATGTGGAATCCACAATTTCAGAACTCGGTGGGATCTTTACACATTTGGCTACGATGGTTGCACAACAAGGGGAATTGGCTATCAGGTTAGCTTAGTTTTTCGCATTACAGTGTTAAAACATATTTTTCTAATAACTCTGGAGCTTTTGAGATCTGCAAAAGTATAATTTGAATATAATGCATTTCTTTTTTGTAGTTTGTATTTGCAGATTTCTTGTTGATTTAATAGGTTCTTTTTTCTTCTTTTTCTCCCGTTTTCTTTTTTGGCAATACACTGCCTGATTCCTATGATCAGGATTGATGATAACATGGATGAATCATTGGCAAATGTTGAAGGTGCACGCAGTGCTTTGTTGAGGCATTTAAACCAAATATCGTCAAACCGGTGGCTCGTAATCAAGATATTTGCTATTTTGATCTTTTTTCTGATTGTATTCATCTTCTTTGTTGCTTAATATTTGGTTAGTTAGATTCTTTTGTTTTTATCATTGAGCTTTTCTACGTTGACACAGTTTATTGACACAGTTTTTGCATCAAGAATGTAATCATATATGTGTAATGGTGAATTAGGGGTCCCACATATTGACCAGTACCTTGCTAACACATTAACTATGTCATCAGACTGTGTCAGTGAAATGAGAAATTTTTGTTTATTATTTGTTGCATCTGGCATCCTCCATTACTTTTGAATACCTGATTTCTCACTGAACATTATATCTTGCTTGCCTAGTTTAATGCTGCTCAATGTGGGTGACTAGGGAGTTCATCAGATGCCCTTTTATTTTATTTCATTCATTTATTTGTTTAGTTTTTTTATCAGTATATATAAAAATGGATGTTTAATTTTTTTCCTTCTTGAAGTAGTGGTTGTGATTGTTAGATAGTAATGCTTATTAAATTAGAATTTGGGATAATTGCAAGCAGTTAAAGAGGGAATCTGTATTATTCTATCATAACTGCATTTCACAAAGGTTAGTTACAAGATGCCGGTAATTTTATAAGAGGAAGGATTGAATATTTGAATCTATATGGCGTATGTCATGATTGGTGCAGCTGGAGGTAAAACAAGCAGCAACAGTTACTTTGGCAATTTGAATTGGGTCTGTATGGTGTCGTTTTAGTCAAATGGGTCTTTTATTTTTTTTATTTGCATAAATGTTGTCGTTTTGTTATTTTAGTGTTAAAGCTATTCTCGTCTATTAGGGGATTTTTGCTAGTTGCCTTGTGATTGGTCGAGTTAGAAAGAGAGAAAGTGGTCTATGTTGTATTTAGCTACTGAATTGTAATCAATATGGGAATTCAAATGAGATTACTTTCAATTTCTCTCTAAGAAATGGCTCTATTCTTCATGTAGAGTGGAAAGGAGGTAAGTAGATCTTCCTTCAATCACTTAGATTGTGACATTTGGTATCAGAGCAGCAAATCTGGAGTGTGGATTTTCACCTCTCATGGCTGATAGCACGAGATTGAAGACCTGTGAAGAATCTTCAAGGAAAAATTAGCTGGGTTTAGTGACCAGTGATCAGTTCTAACAAATCAGTACCCAGATGCAACAAACTTCCTTAGAATCACAAACCCAGATTCAGGATTTGCAAGGGCTCCATCAAGGAATTTAAAAATCAAGTGGATGAACAAATCGAAGCAATCTTCAGATCATCAATGAAAATAAGCTGAAAGGAAAGCATACGATCACTAGCACCTCTACTCACACCTCTACTCAACAGCACATTCACAGTAGAATTATTATCCCCGATGATCTAACCCTCCATAGTCTTCAACAAACCTGCTGGCCCTCTTCCGGGTAACACCATTAAAATTCCTAAACTCGAATTTCCTCACTTTGATGGAACTAATCCACGTTCGTGGGCTAAAAATGTAAGAAGTATTTCCACTTTAGCCCTCCGCTGGACGATTAGAAGGTTATGTTCGCATCCCTCTATCTAGATGGTAAGTCAGACTCTTGGTTTCAAGATTATCAAGAAGGGAAGACTCAAATTACTTGTGAGAGCTTTGAAATGGACCTTTGCATCAGATTTGATGACATAGGTTACGATAATGTGGTGGGATAATTTAATAAATTGATTCAAGAAGGTACAATCACTGAGTATCAGGAAAAATTTGAAGAGTTAAAAGCACTCATAGTGGGCCTTGTGGATAGTGGAAGCACTTGATTATATTGGTTGTACGTGTTTATGTACATTCAAAGAGGACTTATATTATTTGGTTAGTGATTGGAATGAGAGTTGATTTATTCTTTCAATTATATTGTCTTTATTCTTTCGATTCCTGCTTATTTCTTATGCTAAGAATGTTATCAAAGGTTTTGATTCTCATGATTGTTATGGTAGATCTGATAAATTTATTAATGGATTTTCTGGTGTATCACAAGAACCACCTTCCCGAATGTCATAGTCATCTTTCTAGCAAAGACAATCAAAGGGATGGTCGCGTCCTTTAGATCTTCGATCTTAATATTAATCTTGTTGAATAATTTCAGACACATTAACGTTTGAGGATATTTTTTGGTTAACTAGTAGCTTATCCATATCCCAGTCGGCAATCCTGAGAGTGATTACTAGTGCATCATGATGCAGAGTTCTGACTTCGACCCGATCTTCCTCGGTAAGACTATGTGTTTGTTATAGTTGAATATTTTTTGGACGTCGGTGTTTGCCTGGTAAGGTTTTGGCAAGGTCGACCTGGAAAATCTCCATCATCAAAGTGACTTTCTTCAGTTCCATCTGAACATCATTGTCTTGGATATGATTTGGAATTAATGCACCATGGATGATTGGAAACTCGTGTACCATCTCGTCATCATCTAGGACATTGTTAGGATTTTGGTTATTCTACATAATGGGCTTTACACCCTTTTTCTCGACATAATCATCCAGATGAACGACCTGGGAAAACTCTTCTAGATGAGACTTTAGAGCCTTATAATTCTTTGTCTCGTGCTGATGCTCTTTGTGATAGATGCATCTCGGGGAGATGTTCGTATTTGATGGATCTCCCGTCATCTTCCTTAGCCATTTGAGGAACTGCTAATCTTCTATCATATTCATGATATTGTACATGGGCTCTTTAAAAACAGTATTGATCACCTGGTGGGCCTTGGTAGGGTCCGCGTTGTCATTATTTTTGGATCCGCCATACTGTTTCTTGCTCCCTTTTAGGGGGAGATTCCCTTTGTCGCCATTTTTGTATGTCTTCGACTCACCGTTGTCGTGTTAGGTACTAACCACCACATCTTCCACCTTGGCATATTTCTCTATCCTGGATATAAGATCATCAATCGTTGGCCTCCTTTTTGGTGGGAGATTGGTGTAACATAGATTTGCTCAACAGATCAATCTTGAATGAAGCCACAACGACCTTTTCAGAATAGTCCTCCACTTCATTGTAAGCTTCCCAGTATCGCCGAGCATACTCCCACAATATTTCCTGGGCCTTTTTCCTCATGGCGAGGAGAGAATCCATCCTCTTAGGATGTGAGATGTTGGTTATGAAAATGTTAGTGAAAGTTTCTGCGAGCTATTTGAAACTCGTAACCAACTTGTGTGGTAGTTTCTCGAACCTCTTTTATGTGCTATCCCCCATAGTGGAAGGAAATATGCAGCACATAAGGGCTTCGTTATTATTCCAGAGGGTTATTGCTTGACATTACTGGGGAACGTGGTCAATGGGATCAATTTTCCCATCATAGATCTTGAATTTAGGAGTGATGAACTTCTTATGAGGTTTTGGTTCCCTCAGTTAACCTTGAGAAAGAGGACTTAATTTGACTGATGAGGATCCTTCTGGGCAGTTCCTTGGTGGACCTCACCCAGCGATGAGCAGGGTGCTTGTCCATTTCTCCCCGGATGAGATCACGGAGATCATTCTTGCGATGTCCTCCTTCTTAATCTCTTCGCGTTGACGGGCTCCTGTGCCTGGAGTGCTCTTGGTCGCACCACAAACTCATTCCTCGGCTACTAGTTTTACTCGCTCGAGGGTTAGGCATTCGAGTGTGGCATTTTTACTTTTCCCCGTGGAGCTCTTGCTCCATTCTTTCGAGGTAACATTGTAAACGTGCATTCTTCCTGGTGATGACAACCTGAGTTAGGAGTGTTGTAAATCGCGAGATGTGGGTAGATCCGGGATGTTCATTACTTTGCTTAGAATGTTCTTCCTGGTGATGACATCCTGAGTTAGGAGTGTTGCAACTCCTATTGGGCTGGACTACGGATCAGATTCAGATTGAATCAGACAAATCCAAATTCATATCTGTTTATGTTTAACGGATTCGGATCCGATCCGATTATCCGTTAGATTATCTGTTAGGGTTCCAAATCCATCTCCGTTTATGTTAAGCGGATTCGGATCCGATCCGATTATCCAACAGATTATTTTTTTATTTATTTTTATAATAATTTTCATTATAAAAATAAATAATGATATGTCAAAACATATACTTTTGACCACTTGATTTGCAATATTTTAAATTTCAACTCTTAGGAGCCGTGTGTATGTGTCTTTTTCCTTTTATATGAGGGAATTTTTTTTATATAATATTATAATTATTATAATATATATTTAAAATATTATTAAATACAATATATATATATATATATATATATATATATATATATATATATATATATATATATATATATATATATATATATTAAAAATATTAATCAGAATGGATTATTAACGGATCAGAGTATATGAATCCAAATCTACTCCATTTAATAAACGGGTAATCGGGTAATCGGATTTTAGGCATGATCCTTATTCATTTAAATGGATTCGGATTCGGATTCGGATAAAATCCGATCCATTGATAGGCCTATCAGACCTGACCCTAGGTGCTGAAGGTCTATTTTGATGGTTCCCGTTGAACAGAGGTGCATTGTCTGGGTGAGACATGACTGCTCGTAGGCTCTAATTGGTTGAGAAAAGGAAACTCATTCCCACAGACAATGCCAATTATAGGTGGTAAAATCCTACTTAGATTAATTTCAAGGGAATAAATTCGAATAGTAAAGGAAAATCACACATAACAACGCTACGCGATTCGACACCATGTCTACGTCCAGGGGTGTTTATCTCTCTCTTTGTATTGATTAATTCACAATTACAGAATTTACATGCTCCCTTTCCAGCAGGTGAGGGTTACATTTATAGGTAATCGATAGATAATGAGTCATGCCAGACTCTGAGATTTTTGGATGAAGTTGTGATTTAGTCGAACAGATCTAGGCCTGAGATATTTGCTGATTGAATCCCCTTTTGCTATTATCGTCAGGATTTGATCATCTATCAGGTCTGCCGAGCAGGTTTCGATTATTTCGATAAAGTCCGAAGAATCAGATAATTCCTCAACATCTACCATGTGTAATACCCCGTAAATTTTATTGATATTTATTTAAGGGATTAATTAAATTAAATGTGAATTAATTGAGAATTAATCCGGATATAAATACTAACGAGATGTGAGTTGGTATTTGATTATGATGTGTATATATGGAAATATATGAATATTGAAAATATTAAAAATTGTCGCGAGACTGATATACGACAATTTGGGAAATTTAGTTGGGACGCGCGTGATGATGCTAAGATTTAGCACCACCAGGTAAGTGTTAGTGAGCTCAAACAGTAGCAGCCATGGCAGCCATAGAGATGCAGGTATGTAAGTATGTAAGTGTATAGAAGGGGATGAGTATAAGAGGGAATAAGACAATGATGTATAGTGGTTCAGCCAATTTGGCCTACATCCACTGTGAGTATGTGATCCACTAAGTATGGGCACTAATGGCCTTGGATACAATGCACATAACCCTCTCACCCTCTCTCTATTGTGTGTGTACAAGCAGAGTTTTAGCTAGGGCTACTGTTCATGGATCGATCCCCTGTAGGGTTAGGGGTGACAAGTATATATAGGTCTTGGGGGGTGTAGTGTACCCCCCAGGTAAGCATGGTGCATGTGAAGAATGATCTAGCCAATCCCCTGTTGACACCTGTAGATGCCAAATGATGACATAATATTCTCTCACGTGAGGGGGTGATTCGGTTGTAACGGTCTTCCACGTGTCATATGAGCCTCACGCGCACTGTTACACGCGTCTCCCAAACCACGCGCTGTCATGATATCACCCTCGGCCTATGAGCCGAGGCCGAGGGCAAAGTTTCTTCCGGTAGTGAGTCTGGCTTGATTCTGCCCTCGTACTGTCGTACCCTCGTAGGGTCGGCCGGAGCCTGGCGAGGGGTCGGCCCCTCGTAGGGTCGTCTGGAGCCTGGTGAAGGGTCGGCCCCTCGCAGGGTCGTCTGGAGCCTGGTGAAGGGTCGGCCCCTCGTAGGGTCGTCTGGGTCTGGTGAAGGCCAGTTGGGGCCTGGTGAAGGGTCGGCCCCTCTTAGGGTCGTCCGTTGTGGAGGCGACCCTCCTAGAATATAAACGGGTATATCAATCACCCCCCAGCCCTTAGCCATAGGTGCCGTTGAGATGGCTGAGGGATAATGCTGAAATTGAGATGCGTGTATGATCAGTTAGGTGAGTGACACTTGGGCAGGTACTCATTGTTGTTCCGGTTTCCAAGGCAGGGCGGCTGCATACTTGCACGGGGCTTTGTGCCCTGATTGCACCCTTCTTGGCAAATGTGCTCATTTACTGCTAAGGTATTTAAGGATTTTTAAACTCTCTCTCTCCATCTTCTTCTTCTTCGCGCCTAACCATTTTCTCTCTCTAGAACCAGTCGCCATTTGCAGCCTTCAGCTTTTCTGGCCCTACTGCGCTCTTGCTCTCTCGTCATCAGGTAACCTTTTTCTCTTCGTGCCTTCTTTTGTCTTCATTTTCGTATATTTTTTAGGGTCGTAGGTCAATACTTTCTTAGAGTTCCCCCATTGCATTTTCCGGTGTCTTCTCCGGTTGGTAGTTCTTGAACATTCTTGACGAAAAACGTTTTAGTTCTTTAGTTTGATCCAAAAGTCAAACCTGGTCAATCCCTCAAGTGTTTGTAGTTGAATTAACCAAGTCCAGTGTAATTCTTCAAGTGTAGGGTCTTCCCCTTAATGCTTAGAAGGCTTTACAACTTAGTGTCTGAATTCCCATCTCTGAGTGAGAAACTATTTACCGAGATCAGACGAATAGAGGAAGAGGAAGAGAGGAGACGAGGGGCCGACCCTAATTGGGTACGACCCATCTTTGCCATCCCTCTTGCCACTATAAGACCATCTGAACCCTCTGAGTCTTGTGGGTCGTCATCTCGTCCGGCCGACACTTCCAAACAAAGCGAAATGGATGAGAGAGCCTTCTCTCCAACTGGTGCTGGAACTTCTGGTAGAAGGGACTCTCCTGACCTTAGCCCTTCCCGAGAGGCCGAGGGTACGATCCCCTCTGAGGCTGTCCCTGTGACAACCCTATCCCCCAACGCCTTCCAAATGGCATTTCCTCAGGGTCCTCCTGCAGGTGATGAGGAGGATGAGGATGATGATACAGATGATGAGGTTGATACCTCCCATGCCTCGTCTTTTATCTCCTCTGTTAGGGATAGGGACCTTCTGATATGGAGGCATATTTACGGAGTGCCCTCTGAGGTAACTATGAGGGTGCCCTCTGAGGCTGAGAGGGTTTTTGAGGGTGAAGAGGGAGAGGTTGCAGTCTACGAGCAAATGTTCAAAGTAGGTGTCAGACTTCCCTTCCACCCTGCCATTGTAGACATTCTGTCGGCTCTGGGCGTCTCCCCCTCTCAACTTCCACCCAACTCATGGAGGACGATTCTGGGGTACATCTCTTTGTGGAAAAATGCTTTCACCGATGAGCCCTCGTCCGACGTGTTCTTGGCCTGCTACAATATCACCTCTTCATCTAAACAGCCCGGATACTATCACCTGGGAGCGAGAAGGTCTGAGAAGAAGCTGCTCCACGTAGCTCAAACTTCCAATCATGATTGGAAGAAAAGGTTCTTCTTCATATCTGGGGCATGGGAGAGCTCCACCGAGGCGTCCCCTTCTGCCGATGCTCCGAGGGTTCCTTACAGATGGTCTAACCCTTCTATGAAAGCTAGGTCAGACCCCGGACTTAGCTTGGAGGAGAGGGATATTGTTGAGTATCTGAGGGGACGAGGGAGAGAGGGTGAGATCCCAAAGTTCGAAGATTTGATGACCCCTCGCTTCCTTAAAGAAGCTGGTCTGAGGGTCGGCCCTCTGACAGAACTATGTGAGTTATACTGAACATTTTCCCATCTTTACTTATTTTTGAAGTGTTCTCTCTTTATCTCTGAACTTTTCTGATTCATCGTATCTTTTTCAGGTCGTCCTGCAGGCGTGTCAGATTATCTTTGGGATATGACTGCTCCAAGCCTTCTTGCTGGTCTGTCAAAGAAGAAGGGGAAGGAGCCTCAGCAAGCTCCTAAGAAGACAAGGGCCTCAGGGCCGACAGTTGTTGAGCCGACAGCTGTTAGTCACAAAAGGAAGGAGCCTGAGGCTCCTGTCGAGCCTCGTCCTGACCCTAAGACGAGGGCCAGGGCCGAGGCCTCTGAAGGAGCAACCTCTTCATCAAGCATGGGGGCCTTCTGGTCTCAAAATCTGTCCCATCTGAGGGCCGACCCCTCATCTCTCATTGCCAACTTGAGGGCAGCAAAGGCTTCAATGTTCTCTGCACCATCGGCCTCCGACTTCGAGTTCTTGGCGCAGATGCCTCCGGCCAAAGTGTATGACTACGGTCTGCACTCCCTTGCTCAGGTATTGGTCCTGACCTTTAATTTCATTGTGTTCCCTCGGCTCCCCTTGACGCATCTTCATTTTTCTTGCAGTCTGTCTGTGCCTTCACCTCTGCCACCAAGTGGATGGCTGAGAACCAACAGAAATTTCACGAAGCTGAGAGGGCCATTCAACAGGAGGCTGACCTACGGACAGAGTTGGACACTGCTAGGGCCGAGCTGGAGAGCACAAGGACTGAGCATGCTAGAGTCCTTGATGAGCTGACGAGGCAGCATGATGCCGATATGCAGGCCAAGGACTTGTTGCTCAAAGACAAGGACTTGTTGATCAAGGACAAGGATGAGGCTCTGATCAACCTGGAGGCCCGTCATAAGACTGATCTGGAGGCGGCCATCAAGAAAGCTGAGACTGACGCTGTGGAGGCATACAAGATTTCAGACGAATTTCAGGGCTTCGGCCTTGAATATCTTGAAAGGGGGATTAGGACGGCCTGCCGGTGGGTCGTCCTCAGATTTGGTGATGTCGTCTCCTCTGTTCGCCCATCATTGGAGGGTGTTCAACTGGACGACCCCCTAATTGCCGAGGCCCTCAATCAAGTGGAGGCCCAAGTCCAGATCGAGGGGGTCGGCACATCTGAAGATGATCCGGTGCTGGTAACTGAGGAGGCCATTCCCATTGATGTTGAGGCTCTGCCCTCTGATGTCGTCCCCTAGGGTGGCTGCCTGTAGCCCATACCCTTGTTTTTGTATTTTTGTTCTGTATATTGTAAAACACTTGATGCTTTATATTAATACCATCGTCTCTTCCTTTCACAACTGTCTCCCATATTTAATTCTGTTATGGTTTGTTCCTTGCAAATTTGCTTCTTCGTTGATGATGATGATACTAACCCTTCCCTCGTCTTTTTGAGGACCAATGTGGGGTCGTCCCCTCATCAGGCCTCATTATAGCCGAGGGTTCAAATGATCAAATTAATGATTTTTAAATAAAGTCTACCCTCATCTTTCTTGAGAACAGTGGTGGGGTCGTCCCCTCCACTGGTCCTCATTATAGCCGAGGGTTCAATGAACCAAATTAATGATTTTTATGTAGTCTACCCTCGTCTTTCTTGAGAACAGTGGTGGGGTCGTCCCCTCCACTGGTCCTCATTATAGCCGAGGGTTCTGATAACCAATTTAATGGTTTTTAAAGTCTTCCCTCGTCTTTCTTGAGGACAGTGGTGGGGTCGTCCCCTCCACTGGTTCCCATTATAGCCGAGGGATCAACTTTCCAATTTAATGGTTTTTAAAGTCTTCCCTCGTCTTTCTTGAGGACAGTGGTGGGGTCGTCCCCTCCACTGGTCCCCATTATAGCCGAGGGATCAACTTTCCAATTTAATGGATTTTTAAGTCTTCCCTCGTCTTTCTTGAGGACTGTGGTGGGGTCGTCCCCTCCACTGGTCCCCATTATAGCCGAGGGATCAACTTTCCAATTTAATG
The DNA here is from genome assembly GCA_949130495.1 of Sambucus nigra. NCBI lineage: Eukaryota > Viridiplantae > Streptophyta > Magnoliopsida > Dipsacales > Adoxaceae > Sambucus > Sambucus nigra. The sequence continues at coordinate 132,300,180 of OX422214.1, read as the reverse complement.
GATTTTGAAGTCTTCCCTCGTCTTTCTTGAGGACTGTGGTGGGGTCGTCCCCTCCACTGGTCCCCATTATAGCCGAGGGATCAACTTTCCAATTTAATGGATTTTGAAGTCTTCCCTCGTCTTTCTTGAGGACAGTGGTGGGGTCGTCCCCTCCACTGGTCCTCATTATAGCCGAGGGATCAACTTACCAAATTAATGGTTTTTAACAAAGTCTTCCCTCGTCTTTCTTGAGGACTGTGGTGGGGTCGTCCCCTCCACTGGTCCCCATTATAGCCGAGGGATCAACTTTCCAATTTAATGGATTTTGAAGCCTTCCCTCGTCTTTCTTGAGGACAGTGGTGGGGTCGTCCCCTCCACTGGTCCTCATTATAGCCGAGGGATCAACTTACCAAATCAATGGTTTTTAACAAAGTCTTCCCTCGTCTTTCTTGAGGACAGTGGTGGGGTCGTCCCCTCCACTGGTCCCCATTATAGCCGAGGGATCAACTTTCCAATTTAATGGTTTTTAAAGTCTTCCCTCGTCTTTCTTGAGGACAGTGGTGGGGTCGTCCCCTCCACTGGTCCCCATTATAGCCGAGGGATCAACTTTCCAATTTAATGGATTTTTAAGTCTTCCCTCGTCTTTCTTGAGGACAGTGGTGGGGTCGTCCCCTCCACTGGTCCTCATTATAGCCGAGGGATCAACTTACCAAATTAATGGTTTTTAACAAAGTCTTCCCTCGTCTTTCTTGAGGACTGTGGTGGGGTCGTCCCCTCCACTGGTCCCCATTATAGCCGAGGGATCAACTTTCCAATTTAATGGATTTTGAAGCCTTCCCTCGTCTTTCTTGAGGACTGTGGTGGGGTCGTCCCCTCCACTGGTCCCCACTATAGCCGAGGGATCAACTTTCCAATTAAATGGATTTTGAAGTCTTCCCTCGTCTTTCTTGAGGACAGTGGTGGGGTCGTCCCCTCCACTGGTCCTCATTATAGCCGAGGGATCAACTTACCAAATCAATGGTTTTTAACAAAGTCTTCCCTCGTCTTTCTTGAGGACAGTGGTGGGGTCGTCCCCTCCACTGGTCCTCATTATAGCCGAGGGATCAACTTACCAAATCAATGGTTTTTAACAAAGTCTTCCCTCGTCTTTCTTGAGGACTGTGGTGGGACGTGTGGCCCTCAAGGGGTTTGAAGCTGTGCCGTCTACGGTCCACCAGATGGTTAAGTTCCCTACCCCTTATGGGGTGGGGGAAGTTCAGGGAGACCAGACGACAGCGAGAGAGTGCTACTACAACTCCGCTGAAGAAAGGGAGGCACACAAGAGGGCTACAGCCACTTACAACATTGATACCCTAGACCCCAGGGACGAGACGAAGCTCAAAAAAGGAGAGGCCGCTGAGGAGGTAGAACCCATCATCCTCGATGAGGATGACCCGGGAAAAACCGTCCAAGTTGGCAAATCTCTGAAGCCCAGTATCAAGGAAGACCTCATCAAACTGTTAAGGAGAAGGCGAAGCGTCTTCGCGTGGAGTCATGTAGATATGCCAGGGATCGACCCTAAAATCATGTGCCACAAACTCAATGTGGTAGAGGGAGTGAAGCCGGTAAAGCAGAAGAGGAGGATTTACTCTAGAGAAAAGTATGAGGTCATCAGGGATGAGGTTAAAAAATTAGAAGACGCTGAATTTATCAGAGAGGTCATCTACCCTGAGTGGCTGTCCAATGCAGTCATCGTCCCAAAGGCCAACGGCAAGTGGAGAATGTGCGTGGACTCAGTTCAAGAATGCCTCTCTGCAGAAGTACTGTGAGAGGGTAAGTATCAAACAATTTTTCTCCACCCCAGGCCGACCTCAGGCCAATGGGCAAACCGAAGTTACGAACAGGACAATCCTAGATGGGATTAAGAAGAGGCTTGAGGAGGCAAAAGGAAGATGGGTCGAGGAGTTATATGCAGTGTTGTGGGCGTACAGGACGACAGTAAGGACCTCTACTGGGGAGACCCCATTCATGTTGGCTTATGGGTCAGAAGCAGTCATCCCCACCGAAGTCGAGTTTCCCACTCATAGGGTCCAAATGTATGACCCCCAGGGAAATACAGAAGAGAGGAGACTTGACCTAGACCTGATTGAGGAAAGAAGGGAGGATGCTGAGATAAGGCAAGCTTCCTACCAGCAGAGGACCGCAAATTTTTACAACCAAAGGGTGAAACAGAGGCCTATCGCAGTGGGGGACTTGGTCCTCAAGAAGACTTGGCAAAAGCCCAACAAGCTCCATCCTAATTGGCATGGCCCATATAGGGTCATCGATGAAGTTGTCCCGGGGACCTACAGGCTAGAGAACCTGGAGGGGGAACCTTTCTCAAACCCCTGGAATGCAGATCATTTGAAAAAATACTACCAGTAGTGTTGTAAGGTCTTGATAAGCCATAGTTGTAATAAGCATTGTTTCGACAGAACACATTGAAGATTAATGAGAAGTATCAGTGTTTCCCTCATCCAGTGGTTATCAGTTCTAGTATACATGCAAGGAAGTTGATCCCTCGGCTATAATGGGGACCAGTGGAGGGGACGACCCCTCCACTCTCCTCAAAAAAGACGAGGGAAGACTACATTAAAATCCATTAAATTGGAAAGTTGATCCCTCGGCTATAATGGGGACCAGTGGAGGGGACGACCCCACCACAGTCCTCAAGAAAGACGAGGGAAGACTTTGTTAAAAACCATTGATTTGGTAAGTTGATCCCTCGGCTATAATGAGGACCAGTGGAGGGGACGACCCCACCACTGTCCTCAAGAAAGACGAGGGAAGACTTTGTTAAAAACCATTAATTTGGTAAGTTGATCCCTCGGCTATAATGGGGACCAGTGGAGGGGACGACCCCACCACAGTCCTCAAGAAAGACGAGGGAAGACTTTGTTAAAAACCATTAATTTGGTAAGTTGATCCCTCGGCTATAATGAGGACCAGTGGAGGGGACGACCCCACCACTGTCCTCAAAAAAGACGAGGGAAGACTTAAAAAACCATTAAATTGGAAAGTTGATCCCTCGGCTATAATGAGGACCAGTGGAGGGGACGACCCCACCACTGTCCTCAAGAAAGACGAGGGAAGACTTTGTTAAAAACCATTAATTTGGTAAGTTGATCCCTCGGCTATAATGGGGACCAGTGGAGGGAACGACCCCACCACAGTCCTCAAGAAAGACGAGGGAAGACTTTGTTAAAAACCATTAATTTGGTAAGTTGATCCCTCGGCTATAATGAGGACCAGTGGAGGGGACGACCCCACCACTGTCCTCAAAAAAGACGAGGGAAGACTTAAAAAACCATTAAATTGGAAAGTTGATCCCTCGGCTATAATGAGGACCAGTGGAGGGGACGACCCCACCACTGTCCTCAAGAAAGACGAGGGAAGACTTCAAAATCCATTAAATTGGAAAGTTGATCCCTCGGCTATAATGGGGACCAGTGGAGGGGATGACCCCACCACAGTCCTCAAGAAAGACGAGGGAAGACTTCAAAATCCATTAAATTGGAAAGTTGATCCCTCGGCTATAATGGGGACCAGTGGAGGGGACGACCCCACAACTGTCCTCAAGAAAGACGAGGGAAGACTTTAAAATCCATTAAATTGGAAAGTTGATCCCTCGGCTATAATGAGGACCAGTGGAGGGGAAGACCCCACCACTGTTCTCAAGAAAGACGAGGGAAGACTACATAAAAATCATTAATTTGGTTCATTGAACCCTCGGCTATAATGAGGACCAGTGGAGGGGACGACCCCACCACTGTTCTCAAGAAAGATGAGGGTAGACTAATGAGGCCTGATGAGGGGACGACCCCACATTGGTCCTCAAAAAGACGAGGGAAGGGATAGTATCATCATCATCAACGAAGAAGCAAATTTGCAAGGAACAAACCATAACAGAATTAAATATGGGAGACAGTTGTGAAAGGAAGAGACGATGGTATTAATATAGAGCGTCAAGTGTTTTACAATATACAGAACAAAAATACAAAAACAAGGGTATGGGCTACAGGCAGCCACCCTAGGGGACGACATCAGAGGGCAGAGCCTCAACATCAATGGGAATGGCCTCCTCAGTTACCAGCACCGGATCATCTTCAGATGTGCCGACCCCCTCGATCTGGACTTGGGCCTCCACTTGATTGAGGGCCTCGGCAATTAGGGGGTCGTCCAGTTGAACACCCTCCAATGATGGGCGAACAGAGGAGACGACATCACCAAATCTGAGGACGACCCACCGGCAGGCCGTCCTAATCCCCCTTTCAAGATATTCAAGGCCGAAGCCCTGAAATTCGTCTGAAATCTTGTATGCCTCCACAGCGTCAGTCTCAGCTTTCTTGATGGCCGCCTCCAGATCAGTCTTATGACGGGCCTCCAGGTTGATCAGAGCCTCATCCTTGTCCTTGATCAACAAGTCCTTGTCTTTGAGCAACAAGTCCTTGGCCTGCATATCGGCATCATGCTGCCTCGTCAGCTCATCAAGGACTCTAGCATGCTCAGTCCTTGTGCTCTCCAGCTCGGCCCTAGCAGTGTCCAACTCTGTCCGTAGGTCAGCCTCTTGTTGAATGGCCCTCTCAGCTTCATGGAATTTCTGTTGGTTCTCAGCCATCCACTTGGTGGCAGAGGTGAAGGCACAGACAGACTGCAAGAAAAATGAAGATGCGTCAAGGGGAGCCGAGGGAACACAATGAAATTAAAGGTCAGGACCAATACCTGAGCAAGGGAGTGCAGACCGTAGTCATACACTTTGGCCGGAGGCATCTGCGCCAAGAACTCGAAGTCGGAGGCCGATGGTGCAGAGAACATTGAAGCCTTTGCTGCCCTCAAGTTGGCAATGAGAGATGAGGGGTCGGCCCTCAGATGGGACAGATTTTGAGACCAGAAGGCCCCCATGCTTGATGAAGAGGTTGCTCCTTCAGAGGCCTCGGCCCTGGCCCTCGTCTTAGGGTCAGGACGAGGCTCGACAGGAGCCTCAGGCTCCTTCCTTTTGTGACTAACAGCTGTCGGCTCAACAACTGTCGGCCCTGAGGCCCTTGTCTTCTTAGGAGCTTGCTGAGGCTCCTTCCCCTTCTTCTTTGACAGACCAGCAAGAAGGCTTGGAGCAGTCATATCCCAAAGATAATCTGACACGCCTGCAGGACGACCTGAAAAGGATGCGATGAATCAGAAAAGTTCAGAGATAAAGAGAGAACACTTCAAAAAAAAGTAAAGATGGGAAAATGTTCAGTATAACTCACATAGTTCTGTCAGAGGGCCGACCCTCAGACCAGCTTCTTTAAGGAAGCGAGGGGTCATCAAATCTTCGAACTTTGGGATCTCACCCTCTCTCCCTCGTCCCCTCAGATACTCAACAATATCCCTCTCCTCCAAGCTAAGTCCGGGGTCTGACCTAGCTTTCATGGAAGGGTTAGACCATCTGTAAGGAACCCTCGGAGCATCGGCAGAAGGGGACGCCTCGGTGGAGCTCTCCCATGCCCCAGATATGAAGAAGAACCTTTTCTTCCAATCATGATTGGAAGTTTGAGCTACGTGGAGCAGCTTCTTCTCAGACCTTCTCGCTCCCAGGTGATAGTATCCGGGCTGTTTAGATGAAGAGGTGACATTGTAGCAGGCCAAGAACACGTCGGACGAGGGCTCATCGGTGAAAGCATTTTTCCACAAAGAGATGTACCCCAGAATCGTCCTCCATGAGTTGGGTGGAAGTTGAGAGGGGGAGACGCCCAGAGCCGACAGAATATCTATAATGGCAGGGTGAAAGGGAAGTCTGACACCTACTTTGAACATTTGCTCGTAGACTGCAACTTCTCCCTCTTCACCCTCAAAGACCCTCTCGTCCTCGGAGGGAACCCTCATAGTCACCCCAGGTGGCACTCCATAAATATGCCTCCATATCAGAAGATCCCTATCCCTGACAGAGGAGATAAAAGACGAGGCATGGGAGGTATCAACCTCATCATCTGTATCATCGTCCTCATCCCCCTCATCACCTGCAGGAGGACCCTGAGGAAATGCTACTTGAAAGGCGTTGGGGGATAGGGTTGTCACAGGGACAGCCTCAGAGGGGATCGTACCCTCGGCCTCTCGGGGAGGGCTAAGGTCAGGAGAGTCCCTCCTACCAGACGTTCCAGCACCAGTAGGAGAGGAGGTTCTCTCGTCCATTTCACTTGGTTTGGGAGTGTCGGACGGACGAGACGACGACCCACAAGACTCAGAGGGTTCAGACGGTCTTATAGTGGCAAGAGGGATGGCAAAGATGGGTCGTACCCAATTAGGGTCGGCCCCTCGTCTCCTCTCTTCCTCTTCCTCTATTCGTCTGATCTCGGTAAATAGTTTCTCACTCAGAGATGGGAATTCAGACACTAAGTTGTAAAGCCTTCTAAGCATTAAGGGGAAGACCCTACACTTGAAGAATTACACTGGACTTGGTTAATTCAACTACAAACACTTGAGGGATTGACCAGGTTTGACTTTTGGATCAAACTAAAGAACTAAAACGTTTTTCGTCAAGAATGTTCAAGAACTACCAACCGGAGAAGACACCGGAAAATGCAATGGGGGAACTCTAAGAAAGTATTGACCTACGACCCTAAAAAATATACGAAAATGAAGACAAAAGAAGGCACGAAGAGAAAAAGGTTACCTGATGACGAGAGAGCAAGAGCGCAGTAGGGCCAGAAAAGCTGAAGGCTGCAAATGGCGACTGGTTCTAGAGAGAGAAAATGGTTAGGCGCGAAGAAGAAGAAGATGGAGAGAGAGAGTTTAAAAATCCTTAAATACCTTAGCAGTAAATGAGCACATTTGCCAAGAAGGGTGCAATCAGGGCACAAAGCCCCGTGCAAGTATGCAGCCGCCCTGCCTTGGAAACCGGAACAACAATGAGTACCTGCCCAAGTGTCACTCACCTAACTGATCATACACGCATCTCAATTTCAGCATTATCCCTCAGCCATCTCAACGGCACCTATGGCTAAGGGCTGGGGGGTGATTGATATACCCGTTTATATTCTAGGAGGGTCGCCTCCACAACGGACGACCCTAAGAGGGGCCGACCCTTCACCAGGCCCCAACTGGCCTTCACCAGACCCAGACGACCCTACGAGGGGCCGACCCTTCACCAGGCTCCAGACGACCCTGCGAGGGGCCGACCCTTCACCAGGCTCCAGACGACCCTACGAGGGGCCGACCCCTCGCCAGGCTCCGGCCGACCCTACGAGGGTACGACAGTACGAGGGCAGAATCAAGCCAGACTCACTACCGGAAGAAACTTTGCCCTCGGCCTCGGCTCATAGGCCGAGGGTGATATCATGACAGCGCGTGGTTTGGGAGACGCGTGTAACAGTGCGCGTGAGGCTCATATGACACGTGGAAGACCGTTACAACCGAATCACCCCCTCACGTGAGAGAATATTATGTCATCATTTGGCATCTACAGGTGTCAACAGGGGATTGGGATGAGACCCTATATACTGGGAGGCCAACCAGTGTAAAGAACTGGAAAGGGAAGTACTTTTTCCTTTCTGGAGAGGGGTGGGAGTTCCACCCTGAAGAGAATGAGAGGGAGAGGTCTTTTCAAATGCCGCAGCGATGGGGGACCCCATCCAAACTAGGTATCTTTTTAATAGCCGCGTCTCCTATTTATAATTTGCCACTTTTTTATACCAACCCTTGTAATGTCTTCTGCAGTCCTTGACAATTTGCAACTCAACCCGCGGCAGGAGAGGAGAGTTGCCGAGGCCGCGGCTGTTTCTGCTGATAAGAAGAGATTCAGCACTCTAGTGACCTCTGCCACTATATTCAACGCAGGCTTCTTCCCTAATAAGTCGATCCCCCTGAAAATGGCCGTGGAAGGTAACTTTTAATCTGCGGATTACAACTTGATTTTTGAGTTCTTCAAATGCTTGTGCTTAACATTGTTTCTCCCTTTCAGGTGAGGAAGTGGACAGGGAGTTGCTGAACGCACAATTGGCGGAGATGGACGAGGACGCGGTGGTCCTCAATAATACTGCGCGGAGCAGAAAGAGGAAGAGGGCAAAGACAAAGGCCCCCACCGCGGAACCTTTGGGGGAACAAACTACTGAACAAACTACTCCTGCCGCGGAGAAGCCAACCACTGCTCCCGAATCTCAAACATTTGATGACGATATTGGAGCCAATCTGGCTGCGGCAGGATTGATTCCTGATATGTCTGCCCAACAATCCTCACCTCCGCCACCACCAGTTGTGGCCATTAATGCCAACTTGCCACCTCCACAATTTCGTGGAGGAGCTAGACCTGATGGTAGGCCGCGGCCACAACTAAGACAACCTGATCCCAACTCTTCCTGGGATACCACCGCGAAGGCTGCCAGAAGAATGAAGAAAGCCTTAGATGCCGCGGACCTTGACAGATTGGTCGAGGAAGATCAGGACGACCTGGAGGACTGCGGCCTCCACAGCCTTCTGAGGGTACGTACCTGTCGTCATTCTTTCAACTTTTACACCACATGTATTTTTCATATTTCCTCTTTATTTCAGGCCGCGGATGTGATTGTTGTTCAGAAGAGGAAGTACGAGGCCTTGTACAGGCTGAAGGAGATCGAGAAGAGTGCCCATGCCGCGGACTTGCAGGCTGCACGGACCTCTTCATTTGAAGCTGGGAAGATGTCATCTGCCGCGGCTCTTGAGGCAGCAAAGATGGATTTGGAGAGGGCTAACAAAGCCAGGGAGGAGGCAGAGCTCAACTTTAGCCAGGCCGCGGAATCTCTCAAAGCCTCCCAGGCTCAGACCGTGGCCGCTTCCCAGGTCGCTGAAGTGGCCAATAGCAAGCTTGCCCATCTGCAAAAAAACTATGAACTGCTGGAGGCCAACAATGTCGCGGCCATACAGAAGATGCAGGCGGACCATAAAGACGCCCTTCAAATGGCCATTGACCAAACTGTGGAGTCCTTCAAAAACTCCAAGGAATTCTTCCTTATAAATAACAGGGCCTACCTCCGCGGCTTCCAGGAGCTGCGGCAGAGGGTTATCAAGAATTTCCCTGAGGCCAAGGAGATTGTCCTTGGCTGGAAGCTAAGTGATGCAGAACACCAGGACTGCATTGCTGAGCTTAAGGCTGCAGCTGAGGAAAGAGCCAGGTTGAGAGCCGAAGCTGAGGCGGAGGCCGCGGCAGATGATGAAGAGACTGAGACGGCCGGGGAAGGTGATGAGGTTGATGACAACGACGACGCAGCATCTTGAACTTGTAATCTTTCATCATTCATAGGGCTGCGTCCCTTTTGTCATTTTATCTTTGTTGTGGCTGCGGCCCAGTTTTGTAAACATTATAATGTTAAGGCTGCGGCCATATATTCCGCTTTATATAAAGTTTATTTGTTGCATCTCTTTGCCCACTTTCCTTCTCATGCCTTGATGAATGGTTGAATGTACTTACTTTCCACTTTGCAAATTGAACTTACTCATAGGACTAATAATAGCCGTGGCAACATAGCATAATAAATTAGCAATTTGCCTTTGAATGAACTTGCATGAACTAATAGTGATGGCCGCGGCAGCCTAGCATAATAAATTTGCAGTTTGCCTTTGAATGAACTTGCATGAACTAATAGTGATGGCCGCGGCAGCCTAGCATAATAAATTTGCAGTTTGCCTTGAATGAACCTGGTCGAACTAATATTAATAGCTGCGGCCCCAACTCTTTGTTGAAACAAGGATTAGATACATGCCGCGGTGCTTTAGTCGCCAGTATGATGACTTGCTTATGATGCAGAGTGTGCCGCGGCTTCATGGCATGGATTCTGAAATCTTGACATCTTTAAAATGCTTCTATAACTGCCGCGGTATTATGACAAATTTCTTCAATAACCGCTTACTGAACCGCCAGTCCAATAATTGATGACCATAGCCATATCGACATGGAGGGGCTTTTGAATATTAAACCCTTTGGACACAAGGCTGCAGCACCACTTTATGTGTGTATTCTTCGTGAAGTCCGCGGCCTGTTGGGACAATTTCATGCTGTAGATGATCGCCTAGGCCGCGGTGCCAATGAAGTATGGCTTTAGGGCTGCGGATTCTCTTCTAGTCTTGTAAGAGTGCCTCAGATGTCTTCAGCCATATTGATGGGCTGCAGCAATTTTCCAGGCTCCATTTTCCAGGCTGGGTTATGTTTTCAAGCCACCCACAGCTAATATACGGGATACTATCAAGCCTCCCCAGGCTGGGCTATGTTATTAAGCCGCCCACAGCTAATATATGAGACACTATCAAGCCTCTCCAGGCTGGGCTATGTTATTAAGCCGCCCACAGCTAATGTATGAGACACTATCAAGCCTCTCCAGGCTGGGCTATGTTATTAAGCCGCCCACAGCTAATATATATGAGACACTATCAAGCCTCTCCAGGCTGGGTTATGTTATGAAGCCACCCACAGCTAATGCGTGAGACACTATCAAGCCTCTCCAGGCTGGGTTATGTTATGAAGCCACCCACAGCTAATGCGTGAGACACTATCAAGCCTCTCCAGGCTGGGTTATGTTATGAAGCCACCCACAGCTAATGTGTGAGACATTATCAAGCCTCTCCAGGCTGGGTTATGTTATGAAGCCACCCACAGCTAATGTGTGAGACATTATCAAGCCTCTCCCGGCTGGGCTATGTTATTAAGCCGCCTACAGCTACTGATATACACAAAGCCCTCCATAGCCAGAGATTATAAGCCTCCCGGCTTGATGACGCGTCCCAAGAGATGAGAACAGGCATTGTAAGCCCCCGTGGCTAATAAAAGCTCCTTGAATCCCCGGACGCTTTCATGATTGTAATCATCATATGATAAGATACAGTTGCACATCGTGAGGGGAACTTTTGAGCTAATTAAGACCGCAATCCCTCCATAGGTGCATCCCAAAATAGTAATAATCTTCCAAGATAATGTGTTATTCTTCCCTTGGAATCTGTTTAAGACAAAAGGTCTTCTTGTGAGATGACAAATTATGAAAACAAGAGAGGAATGAGATATGGCAAAATTTGCTAATCCATATATTTATATATGTATGTTTCAGCTGATGGCTTTGCTAATAAAACATAAAATCTTGAAGATAAAGGCTGTAATGAGCTTCCTCAAACATAAACAGAAAGATCTGAAAAACAGAAAAACCAAGGGAGAGATGTGGCTTGCGGCCTATGTTAGGTCTGGCTGCAGCCTTTAATCATTCTTGAGGAACCTCCTCAGCATCCCTTGCCCAATTAGTCTTTCGATCTCATCCTTCAGAGCGTAGCACTGCTCCGTTTCGTGGCCATGGTCCTGATGGAATTGGCACTGAGCGGCTTTGCTTCTCTTGTGGGGCGGAGTTTTCAGCTTTTCTGGCCACCTCAAAAGTTGATCTTCCTTGATGTACTCAAGTATCACTTCAATCGGGTAGGCCAGCGGGGTGTAGGGCCCTGACTTCTTCTCTGCCTTCCTCTTTTGGCCGCTGATTGCCTCTACAGCTGCATCCTTTGAAGATGCTGCGGTCGTCAAGCACGCGGGTGCTGCTGAGATGAGTGCCGCGCCCGTATTGGGTGAGGCCGCGGCTTCTAGCATGAGTACCCTCTGAGTTATGTAGTTGACCTGGGTCTGGAGCGAGGCATGGCTGTCATACAGATGGTTGAGATGGCTGTACAGCTGCACAATTTCGTCTTTGACTTCTGTGCTTTGACTGGACTCTCCTTCCATCCTCTGCTTTTGTTAGTCTTTTACAAAATATATATATAATCTGAGACAAAACTAACAGCAGTAAGTAATCTCACAAATAGTGGAGTAACCAAGTAGAAAAATGGGGATGCAGCGTTTGCACTGTCACATGGGCTTACTGCCGCGGCCGCGGCCAATAAGGCACATAAGTGCACTGCCGCGGCCTTGTATGATATACACCAAGGTTGAGCTAGAGACCACCTGAGTCCATCCCCTGATGTTTTGAAGCTTCTGTATTACAACTAACCCAGTAGAGGTCGCGGTATGTAAGGTAGTTGAACTACCACACCGCGTCCCTACCTAGGCAGTGAAGGCACAATCCCAAAATTGAAGCCCGGGAACTGAGTTTTTCTCCCAAAACTTGTGGAGAGCATACCTACTAGGGTCTATCCATGAGGACATAACCTCTCGATGCACAAAGTGGCACAGCTTGAACGATAAACCCTAGATCACAGGCCATGTACAATAAAACAGGAATAGGTACAATCCTTCCCTAATCGTTCATCTTTTTGGGGTTAAAACCCATCGTGCTTTTCAGCACCATCTAGGTGGAACGATATCATCGGGGAATGCAAAACAGATTTAAAGTTATGAAACAGAGGTCCAAGAGTAGGTCTGGACTTGGGAAATAACCATCAAAGGGGTGAATATGAAGCAGAGCTCAACTAACCAAAATTCACACATGAGATTCTGATCCAAAAGATCCCCATGTGTAATATAAGGTGTTTATGAACTCAAAATGTAGAGAAACAAGATTGAAATATCTCGTTCCCACAGACGGCGCCAAACTGATGATACGAGAAATCGTACACAGGTAGATCTCGTACCAGCAGATCAAGTGTAAGTGTAGAATAAGTTGATAAAGCAAGTAAATAGATAGAAAACAAGGTATAGAGTGGTTCAGCCCTTAAAATAGGCCTACGTCCACTGTGTTGCTCCGTTCTCATTATATACGATGCACTTTACAATATAAGCCTGCCTAGAGAGGCGTACAAGTATGAGAAATAGGGAGAATACATGGCTGTCGAGGTTCCGGGTGTGCCGGAGGTCAGGCCACGTAGCCCCCAAGTCGTATGTTGAGGTCGTACGGGGAGAGCCGTGCGAGGCTTAAGCAAGCGTTGTAGAGAGTGTTCCAGAGGAGAGGAATTCCATGCCTTATTTCGAGGTGCGGTCCTCTATTTATAAGAGTGATGTGAGGTGTCACGTGCTATGAGCACATGGTCCGTAGTTGGTTGCAGTGGAGAGGGATGCGGCCTATAAGATAGATGATAAGTGCGGCACCATATGCTGAACAGAAGGTGTCGGGCCCTCCAAGGGAGGGGCCGCGGCCTGTGTATGTAACGCGAGTTGGTTAGGGCCGCACCCTGTTGGTTAGGGCCGCGCCCTGTTGGTTAGGGCCGCGCCCTGTTGGTTAGGGCCGCGGCCTATAAGCCCGCCCATGTATGAGTACCTATCCGTGGCGGGGTGCTATATTTGTCATATCAGCGCGTGTCAGTCGCGACAGGAATGTAATTAATTGAATTAAAAAGTGAATTTTATTTTTATCAACCGAATGGTCATTTTGAGTGCGCCAACGAGTCCGGAAGGGTCGAAATAGTCAGAAAACACTAGCCGGGGGTTTAGTTTGGGTCCCGGGACATTTTTGGGCCATACCGACAACTTATAAGGGTATTTTGGTAATTTTAAAAATATGGGAATTAAAACCTACCAATTTTAGGAGTTAATTATATATTATTTAGGAACCCACTAAGCCCATTATCAGCATTAGATGAGTTAGAGGGCTACGGGAGTTATAGGAGAGTTTGAAGAGTTCCAAAAAGAAACCTCCAACCATCATCTTCAACCTTGGGAGAAAATCCGTAGAGAAAGGAGAGAATCAACATTCATTCACCAACATCAATCCTGAAGAACAATCTAAGGCAAGCGATTTGATATTTTTAGTGCATTGAATATGTCTTCCCTGTTTAGTGTAGGAATTATCTTATATTGAAATCTTTGAAGAAAACCCACGAAATTGATGGAGAAACTTTGAATTTGGGTTAGGATTTGCATGTAGAATGATGATGGATTGATTTAATATTTGTAGAGTTATTTATGATGATTTAAAAACGGATTTATGATGAGTAATTGGGCATAACAAAATTATGGGTTCATGTTCATAGGGTTTGGGGAAATATTTGGAGATTCATAATAAGTTCATGATGATTTGTAAGATTTGACCTCTAAAATATGTCAAGGGATGATTTAGAATGATTAGAAATGGTTTAAAAACGTTAGAACATAACTTGGATGGTCTTAGGGTGGATTTAGAGAAGAGAGGAATTGAGAAAATCGGACTTGAAAATTTCTGGGCTGAAACTGCCATCTCGTTAGAAGACCTGCCCAGGTCGTTCGAACGACCTCGTTCGAACGAATTTCTAACGAGATGACAGTATAACTTCTAACGAGTTGGTAGTTCGTTCGAAGCCTTTCGTTCGAACAAAACTCGTTCGAACGACCTCGTTCGAACGAGATTTCTAACGAGTTGACAGAATGGCCTTTTAGGCCTGAATTTATTTCTAGTATCCCGTAGACTCATTTAAATGGTGAGATAACCTTCCCTTATTAACTAATGGGTATAGTTGGGAGATTGGGGTACATTGAGGAGTAAAACTTAGAATCGTGTAGTAAACCGGATGACATTTGTGGATTGGGAAGCGAGTAACTAATCACGAAGTGAGAAATTGATAACTTAAATGCATATAAACCGGGGACTTGTGACTTGTATAACACTAAGTGTTGGTATAAGAACGAGAAGTATACCACTAATAAAATATTAAAATATCTAAGATGTGTGAATGCTTAGTATATGTAGTTATCTCTGTATAACATACCTACCGTACTTGCTATCATGGGAGGTTGGCGTTCGTTTAGGACCATCTAATCTTTGTGTGCCTACGGGGGGGGGGGGGGGGGGGGGGATCTAGATTGGTACCTCGAGGACATAGGTCAGAGAAGGGCTTATTGAGAAGTAAATAAGTCTGCTGATCATGGGAGCGTAGGTATATGCGTGACCCATGTGATGTGAACTATGTTCGCCTCCATTGTTTGTGATTGTTGTTTAATGAAACGTTTCCTGAGAGATTCAGAATACGTGGTTCTCATGTACGTGATGTACCGGGATTTGATAGCAGAGTATGTGAGCACCGCAGCTTAGCCTCGGGGTGCTAGTATTGTATATTTATGATGAGAATAATATACGGTTAATTGAAATGAATTGTCATGCATAAATGTGAGTATAAATGATATCAACAGTTTGTAAAGTAAAAATGGAAGATCTCTAGTAATTAGTAGTACTAACATGGGAAACTGCGTAGCAAGTTATGACACTCTGGTAACTAAAAGTTGTTGGGAATTGAATTAGATATCGTATAGAAATGTTAGATTTTAGTATCGGACTAGTTAGATATGGGAACAACTAGAATGGGTACGGGTACGATAGGAGTGCACAATTAGTTGAGAGGTGATGAACTCATGTGAGTGCACACACTATCATGTACTTTATATTCATTGTTTAATGATACTAATCACTTACAAAATTTTTAAATTATTTTCACAATCGGGCTCTGACCCGTTTGCTTTCAAATCTATTTTTGTAAAAACCTTTTAGATGCCCAGCCACAAGGACACCATGGATAGGAGTTCTATTTAGGTGACGTGCTGTAGCTGCTGTGGAAGTTACAGGACCTTGACAGTAGACGCCTCCATTTTAGATCTTGACTCCGTTATCATATTTTCTCATTGGTTGGGCATGTCGCCCCATTTCTTTTAGAGACATTTTACTTATCATTTATTTCAGACTTTGGGTTGTAATTAATTTAGTGATGCAGACTTGGTATTTATTTATTTCAGTATTCGGATTATTGTGAGGAGTATTCCTCCAGACTCATTATTATTTGATGGTTATTCTATTGTGACTATGTTGTGGTGGTTATGTTAGCATTTCATACTTTACTTATTGTATGTTAATCGGATTTAATTAAAATTGGCAACTCCCTTTTTAAATATTAGGTGGCTAGTATTTGTTAAAAACGTTTTCGACAGTGATGCTACAAACTGAACCAACTTGGCATTTTGTATTAATTTAATAAAGGAGTAGCTACCCGGTATTTAATTAGTCGGGGTGTCACACCATGCAACCATGACATTAATTTACCAAGCATTACCATGAAGCATGCAACCAAATCTAGCAAATTCAAACCACAAGCATCAGATGATCAATCACAATGATCGAACCAAGTTCATCAAACAAGCATCAAGATAAGTCCATCTCAAACCATTCATAAAAATAAGCTCCTGATCATATCATATAGGGCAACATCACATGTTCCATGAAATCTATAGGAATGATCAAACTCCAGTACACCTTCTCACAATCTTGAAGATCTTTAGGAATATTTGTACAAATGTAAGTAAACTTGTTTAATCATATATATGTTCAAATTCAACCTACCTAATCGTTCCCAAACTAACATTAGATATAGTTGACTATAACTCAATGTATAAACTCACTTAAAAAAAATCCAATAAACCACTTTGTAGAAGGGTGATATAGTTGACTATAGCATATGTATAGTTGACTATAATTGTTTGAAATCTCAAAATTCCATAATGGCTAGTTTTCAAATTTGAAATTCAAATGTTTCAGAATTTACCGTACTACCCTCCAATGACTAGTTTCTCAAAATAAGCCTATGAAAGAAGACATTGGGTTCCTTCATTAAACACACAAGCTTAAAACAACAATCCCATCGATTAAAGTCGTATTTCCAAGTTTGTGTTAGTATCCTTGAGTTTTCTAGAGAAAGAAACCAAGTCCCAAACCCATTTCCAAACAAGAGTTTCAAAACCAAAATTTTATTAAAGCAAAGCTCCACCCAAAACACTTTTGAGCTTCAAACTTTATCCTTAATCCCTCTTTAGCCAAAGATATAAACACAATACTCTTGTGAGGTGAAGAATCAATCCAATACCCATTTGAGCAATACACTTGTGATTATTTTTTTGTTTATATTTCTAAAAAGAGAAAGCAAACCTGTTTCACTATTTTTTTTGTGAAGAAACTTTTCTTTGCGGTTTGGTTAGAATTATCGTTGTTGTTACTTATGGTGAAATTCATTATCTTCTTGGCCGGTAGTGCCGTTGTAGTGGATAGTCAAGGTGTTTCAAGGCTTTAGGCTCTTTCATGGGTACCGCTTAGGCAATGATGAGTTTGGCATCTTGTTGGTTGCGGTTTTCAAGGTGTTATAATTCCTTGTGAGGATTTTCGTTCCACCTTAAGTGAACAGAAGATAGTGAAGTTTATTGAATACTGCCTCGAGCATGGATGTAGGCAGTGGCCGAACCACATTAAATTCTCAATTTGCAAGGTTTTTCTAAACTCTCTATCTTAACCAATGCTTGTTGTTAATTAATTGTTTATACTTGATTTGATATATCATATTGTAATTAATCTATAGAAGAAGTTAAGAAAGTTTTATAATTGCCATTAAAATCCATATATCCAATTCATCCCCCTCACCCTCTTAGGTATATTTTTGGGCCAACAATTGGTATCAGAGCCTAGATCATAGATATTTATTTTGAAATGTATATTTTGAATCTAAAGTTGAAAACAATGGTAAGTATTTTGGAAATGATTTTGCAAAGATATGACCTCACCACCTTTTGAGAAGGTTTTTACAAGTTATGGAAAATTATAATTTCTCTTATTATTCAATCCGTTGATTACTACTTATGGAAAGTGATTAATGACAAAAACTCTCCCTTTAATCATGATTAAGTATTGAAAAGAGGAAGGAACTAAATCTTTAAGCCTTGAAGATTTTATGCTCTTTTCTAGATTATGATATTTATATAAAGGCGTCTCATTTTATGGAAGCAAATGATTTGTGGGATTTCCTTGTAAAGGAATTCATAGAAGAAAATAATGTTAGAGAAAAACCCTTAGATTCAATCATCCAACTCTCACAAACTCTTGTTCAGAAAACCCAGAAGAAGAAGTCCTTTACACGATCCCAAATTCAAAAGACGAAGATATTATGGAAATTGCACAAATTCAATTTTTTATGTAGATATGATTTCAAAAGAAAAAAAATGATAAATGCATATGATCAATTAGATCAACTTTATGGCATGTTGGTTACAACTTACAAAAAACTAATTGAAACTCACGTATCTATACAAAATGAAAATAAATAACTCTACATAAAACAAGAAAACATTAAAAAAGAGAACAAAAACCTAACAATAAAAAATGATCAACTTAAAAAACAAGTTGATTCCTTGACCAAAGGAAAAAGTAAATACATTCCATGCCTCCAAACTGAAAAAACCAATTACAAAAGGAAGTTGATTTAGTCAGAAACTCTTTTGAAAAATTAAGTCAAACCTCCATACATCTTCTGTGAGTACAAAATTATCACAATAAACAATCACAGAAAGTATATGAATGCAGAAAGTAAAGATGATCACACAACACCACAAGATGTACGTGGTTCGGCAACGTGCCTACCTCCACGGAGAGGTTGTTGTTCTTTCGTAGTTTCTCTCAAGTAATCGAAATTACATCCCTTTTA
The DNA here is from genome assembly GCA_949130495.1 of Sambucus nigra. Classification (NCBI taxonomy): domain Eukaryota; kingdom Viridiplantae; phylum Streptophyta; class Magnoliopsida; order Dipsacales; family Adoxaceae; genus Sambucus; species Sambucus nigra. The sequence goes on along the minus strand of OX422214.1, from coordinate 132,281,850 downwards.
CCCCGATTTTCTGGGTTTACATTTATAGTCATCACACATAAGTGGTTGAATTGTGTAAGTAATTCATCCAACTTGTAGATAGCTTGTAAGATGTCCCTGAATATATATCCGATATTGTTGGTGATCGATTTTAGCCTATAAACATATATTTAAGCGCATGTTAAATACATATCCAAGAAAATCTAATATCCGAATCAGGCCGGGCAGTCCTTGCTACACACTGGGCTGGTCGGCTAACATAATGGGCCTAGTGAATAAATTCACTCCCCATAATTCCCCCTAAAATATTTGGGCTGAGATGTTGCGCCAATAGAATTTGAGTCTATGAACTAAACTGTTGAAGATCGGCATGGCACATTTGTAAAACTTGAGAACTGTTGAGGGTACACTCGTCCGAGTAGATTTAGAAGTGACTGAAAATTGGTATGGCCACTCTCGATGGTAAAACTGTAGAAGAGTTTAGAAAAATGTATTCTATACCGGAATGGGTGGAGATTATTTGTGCCCCCATGCCCAAAAATGTCAAATACATGGATGAGGGGAACTGGATACACACCCTGGCTGTGGTCCAAGGGGGTTTAACCTTTCCCCCAAATCGCTTATTTTTTGAATTTTTTGACGTCGTTCCTACCCAATGTGCCCCTAACACTTGGAGGATAGTGAATGGAGTCCATAGGATCAATGAACTTTACATAACCAACTTGGGGGTCCATGAGATCAGATTTTGCTACGTCTGGTCGCATACTTCTGATGGTTTTATATACTTGAAAGCGCAAAAGGCTAACATAATCTTGATCGTGAACTTACCTGATTCCAATAAAGGATATTGGGATCAGGGTTTTATTGCCAAAAACTGACAACATCCTCCATTTCCTAAGGGTGATAAGCGCAGAGGCCCCTTTTGCCCTGTTTGGAGGGCGGATCACATAGGTTGTTAATTTCTCTTATTTACAATTTATTGATTTTTGTTTTTGCCACTTGCTCTATTCGCTAATGTATACATGCTTTATCTTTGTGTAGCTCGAGATAAGAGAAAAGTACCACTTCATCTAATAAGGATAGACGATATGCGAAAGGCTTGTGGGATAAAGGACAAGTTGCTTAATGGTGAGCATCCTCACTCTGCTGCTTATTTGTTGGAATACACCAATACCACCCCACCCTTTTTGATAATGAAAAATGGGAGAAATATGTGAAACTAAAGATATAACAATGGGGGAGAAAAATGTTTTTCATAATTAAGTATCAAAGAAAGGGAGAGACTTTCAAATATTTTCTCAAACCATATCAATTGTATTATCATCATAAAAAATGGGGAGATTATGAAATATAACGAATTTCAAAAAAGTGATTTTGTTGGATAAAAACACAATTGATATATGATGATGCTTTAATATCTTCTCTCTAATGTACTTGAGATAAAAACAAGCAATTGATACATGATGAGATAAACTACACGGATCATATCTACTATGCAACCATGACATCAATTGCCCAAGCATTATTATGAAACATTTAACCAACCTAACAAGTACAAATCACGAGCATAACAAGATCAACCACCGAGATCAAACCTAGTTTATTAAATAATCATCAAGAGAAGTCAATCACAAATCATTCATACAAGATAGCCCCTGATCATCTCAAATGAAGCAAAATCACATGTTCCATGTAATGTAGAGGAATGATAAAACTCCAAAATACCTTCTCAAAACCTTTAAGATCTTTAGGAATATATGCACACATGTAAGTAATCTTGTTTGATCATTTATATGATCAAATTTAACCTCCTTAAACCTTCGCAAAAGATGGAACCAAACCAGAACATCATAGTGACCCAAATAACAAAGGTATAGTCGACTAACACTATATATAGATTTGTGATACCCTCTTGAATTGCTTATAAGTTTTGTATATGTTACACCCTACAAGTGGATTATAATAATTTGACATTAAAAATAAGTTAAGTTAAACCGTTAAAGTAATTAAAAATAAGTTAAATATAAGTTTTCAACATTTTATTTTATTAACAATTGATTATAAACTTAATGTGGGGATAAATTAAGTAATTAATAGTAAAGAGATTGAGATATAATTTTAAATCAAGAAGTGGAATTACAATTATCACTATTTAGTGGCATTAATTATAATTAATGGACAACGATTAAGATATGGGTTGAATTTTGTTTTTTAGGTCCATTGGGAGACACAACCTTAACCATCCTTAGGGTCCTCACCCTAGTTTATAAATATGCATCTAAAGCTCACTATCTGTGACATTCTTAAAAATCCAAAAATATGAGAAGTATATAGAGAAAAAATAACTAAAGGATATCACAAAGGAGGAGTTTATCATCTTTTTATATTTGGCATAAGAATTAATACAATAGTATATCGTGAGATGCTACCAATACCGTGTTCTCGACCTGACTACACCAAAACGTACTTGCTCGTTCTAGACAAGATCAAACTAGAGATATCTTGAAGGAAAACCCTTGACTCTTTCATGTATGGTTTAGATTGGTAATATTTTTTATTGTTTTATTCATAGGTGAAATCAATATATTTGGGGCTACCATTCAAATACCATAAGAACATTTCTCACCTCATTGTTGATAGTGTAAGTGCACCTATTATGAACAACTAGATATCAATTAATCTTTCGGGAACTCATGTTAGACGAATGCATTTTATGTATGTCACATTAATCTCCTGGTTACCCAACTCTGCACACATACCCTTTCTACTGTATCCCCTATGAGTTATGAATTTTTATTTTCATTAACTTTTCATTCACTCCTTTCAATGATGAACTATGGTTATAAGTACTTATCTTTATGTACAATGCATGATGAGTATGATACACTAAACGAATCGAAAGATTCACTAAATAGTGACACCCCGCCTAATTAAACATCGGGTGATCAGGCCTTTATTAAATTAAAACAGGTTTCTCAAATGGTTCATTCTTAGCATCACTGTCGAAAACTTTTTAATTACTAATCCCCTAAGTAAAATTAGACCGGTGCCAAATTTTATCTTTCTTAAAACAGATAAATCAACCATGTGGAACAAAGTACAAACAATCATGTACTATAATTCAAACAACAAAGTAAAAGTACAACAGAACAAAAGTATTACCGAATAAACCATCGGCTAAAAATCCCAAACAACAATAGAATAACCACTAGTCTGAAACTAACATCTGAGACTAATACCGGACCACAAGTCCATGTATAGAAGAGTGTGAGATCCCGTACTAGATCTGAATGAGAGATATCGTCTAGTCAAAATCCTGTAAGCATCCACTGTGCTACAGCTCTGAGTCTCTGGAATGGAATCATCATACATGGCATCCCTGTGGTTGGACACCTAAAAGGTTTTGAAAATATTTTATAGCAAGAGTTAGTACTCAAAACATTTTGAAAATATTTAGCAAGCGTTTATCACAATATAAAATGCGGTTATTGATTACACATGTTAGGTTCTCGTACACTCTCTTGAGTTACTCACCCCTCATCTTTTGTGCACACCTAACGTTCTACACTTAGTTTATCTAACCATACCTCCCAAGCTAACTAAAACCAAAGTAGTCAACTGAACTTATCTGTACCCAAGTTCCAGTACCGCCCATACAGTACAACCGTTTCACTAACATCACGCGTATGTTAATTAATTCTCAAGTAACATTTCATATATGTTATTTTTCAAGACTTCCCATTTAGTTTCACTACTAAAATTACTACAATTCTCACAATTGTTGACTTCCCACGTATGTAATTAAGTTTCACTACTTGAATTACTAAATAGATTTTTTCTATCTAAAGGTGCATTTCGTAATTAAATTTCACTACTTAACTTACCAATTCAGTATGTATCTTTAAATACATAATATGTATCAATCTACTAACACACGAAAGTAGGATATCATCAAGTATATATATTTCACACACAATATATACTAAATATCAGTCATTGCTATTTTACCCTTTTTATACACGTAAAGGACTCTTGGTTCGGAATGATTCATCGACCCCAAGTAAGAATTGGTTCGGAATGATACATCGACCCCAATTATTTATATACACAAATAAAGATCTCTTGGTTCGGAATGATTCATCGACCCCAAGTGAGAGTTGGTTCGGAATTATCCATCGACCCCAACTATTTTTAAAAATATATATATACACATATTCTGGTTCGGGACTCTCTCATCGCGACACCAGTTCAAAGTTTGGTTCGGCATTTCTCATCGACCCCAAACATATAATAACTTTATGTTAGTTCGGAATGTCTCATCGACCCTAACATAATTAATTTAGGTATAATCTCTCTACCTAAAAGATCACATAATTCAGTAGGTACACGCCCGACCTATTAATATATACGTACGTAATATTTTAATCTCATATATCTACCGTACAATATTCGCTTTACGATTTATCTCATTAATCGTATTTATTTGAGTATTCACACAACTCTAAGGGTCCTAGTTACCCCTTACATATAATTTCAGTAGTTATTTCTTACCCTACTGGTCTATTACTTAAATTGAATTTACTTCGCCCCGTAACTCAATTTCCGAAATCCCCGATACTCTACTAAATCGGATTATTCTCCTCGGTCCGTAATCCAAGCCCTACACCCAATGGCCTTATCGGACCTCAACAATATACCTACTGGTCTTATTCTCACTCCCATATAAGTATAATGTAAATCCTAGAATACTCATTCATTCCCGAACTCAACGAAGAATTAAACACAAAATTTTCGAGACACAGCTTGCGTCGATCGATCGACGGATGTGTTCGATCGATCGACATAGTCGATCGATTGATAGTTCGAGATCGATCGATCGATCGAACAGGGACAGACGCAGTTGTCTTCTTCGTTAAGATTTTTCCTCCATTAACAAACCTTCAAACTCCATTATAGTCCACCAAACTTTGACCCAATGATCCTAACATATTTTCACATATACTAGGACAGTTTCTAACGTGTTAAATACATCAAAACTCCAATTACTTTAAAGAAATAATGAATTAAAATCCAGAATTTCTTGAAACCCTAGTTATGGTGTTCTTCCCATATTATCATTAAAAATCCAGATTTTAATCCGAAAAATCATCAAGTCTAATCTGAATCTTAATCTCTACATAAGGTAAATCATTCTACATGCGATTCCTATCCCAACATGTATAAATATCATCTTTCTCCAATCAAAATAATGATTTAAACAACACTATTCAAAAACCCTACACATGGGTATTATAACTTTATAATTTTTGCAATAAACAACTTGCCTTATGATCAGTAGGGTCTGATTTCGTGGTTGTTGTTGATGATTGATGATCTTCATCCTTCAATCCATCTTCCCCAACAATTTGATGGTAAAAATCCCTTTGAATCCTTCCCAATTCTTCCTTTTGCCTTAGAAAGTAGTGCCTCTCTTCTCTCTAATGGTATTGGTGTTGTCATGGGTGTTCTAACCCTAATTCCTCTATCATACGGCTGATATAAAACTCTCAATTTCGTAGGTCTCCATACCCTCTTATGTTAAAAGACCAAAACGCCCCCGAACGGTCTCGGTTTAGTCCAAAATTACCCCGGGACTCAACTAGTACCCCCGGGTATACTATTTTGACTAATTTGACCCTTCCGGACTCATCGGTGACCTCTAAATTATCATTTGAGTCACTTAAAAAATATTACTCGTTCTCACCCCAACACGGTCTACACGCGTTAAGTAACTATTTACCACTCGCACTAAGTAAATAAAATGAGGCAATATAAACGGGTATCTATCTCTCGATTAATATTCCATAATTACAATTTTTAAATAAAACTCTTTAAATTACTACTCTTACGTAATTTAAATTAAGCCGTAATTTTCTCATTTAATTCTCCAATCTAATTAAATAGAATTATTTGGAATATTCAGAAATACGGGGTATTACATAAATAACTAAAAATTCTTGGATTATTATTAATTAGAACACTTGCACGAACTTCAAGAATAAAAAAAATAGCCGTCTAACTCTAAATGAGAACGACACTGCCACCATTAACATAGTGAGCCTTTACGAACCTAGTTATGTATGCATATATCCTCCTTCAGCAATGGACAGAAAAAAAACTCACCGCCTATTGAAGGTCATGGAGAAGGTCTTAAAAAGACTCGTCGTAAACTTCCTTAGATTAGTAGAATACCCCACCTTCTATCGAACATCGTTCCTGTACCAAAGAAAATCGTAAAGTATGGATGTGAGTAGACTACAGGAATCTTAATAAACTATTTTCAAAGGTTTAAGTTCTGCTCCATTACGTCAACCTACTGGTGGAAAACATCTCCATGAAAGAACATGAGTTTATGTACTTAATTGATTTATTAAAGATAGGCCAATAAGATTCTAATTTTTGAAGATGTTACGTCTGCCTTCCTATATCGTTCATGGTATTGGGTTACACCAGTCATATACATGCACACATTTCGAGGCAAATGGTAAGTTTGGTAATTTGTGGTTATATACTTTTTTGATGTTCTCTATAAATTTCTGGCTTGTTTGATATGATTTACTAATTCATGGAAATGGTTTCAAATGTTTTTTAATTTGTACTTCTGAATCGAATGTGAAAAATAAACATTTTAGGAAATATTTAAAATTCAGTATCTCATTCGAATGAGAACTTCAAACGAGAAGAGATCATTCTCATGCGAACTTCACCCGATTTAACCTAAGAAAGAAAATTGACTTTTTTTTGAGATAGCAAGTCCTGTAGGAAGCTCGTGTGAAACTTACTTCACACAAGGCTTTTCATAAGACCTATTGGTAAGACAATATCTCATAAGGCTTCATTCGACTTAAAACGAGAGCTGGCTCATTCATATAAGACCACTACCTCATTCAAAGAGAGCTTGACAAATCATATTTTAATTAATTTAAATATTTTTATGAAGGAGTATAAATATTTCATGTATTTTGATTTAGAACTATTGTCTCAAGTTTACAAAACCCTAGATAGCTTCCTTTTATAGTATTTGAGAGTTTTTTTAACATATATGTCAACCCTAGATCTTTGTAGATTTGAATACAAAATATCCGCGTTCAATATCACTTGATTAATAACACGAGGATTCATGTAGGCTAACGTTGTTCTAGAGATATCATTAGACACTAAGACATGCGGATTGTGGAGAGTTCTTGCAGGGAGGCAACCATTAATAGTTCATTAGAGGATTCAAGTCAAGAGCGCATAAGGTGATTCGTGGGTATTGATTCAAGGACTGTAAGTCGTGTATTACTTGTGTAATTGCTGTAAACGATTATTTTTCATGAGTGGATTTCTGGGTTGAGAGCGCATTGGTTTTTCCTCCATGGGTTTTTCACTCTTATACCGATAATCTTATGTGTGATGCTTTTCATATTTATGCCAAAGTTAAATGAAATCACCACATGTATTTGTATTTAATTAAAGGAATTGGGTAAAATCTAAATAAGTATTTTGATTATGTTAAAATTAATTAATCCAAAATTTGGACCAATTGAACTAATTTTCATTGAAATTTGGTAATTAACTTTGTTAATTGATAAAAGTAGACGACCTAGGAATTTTAAAATTGGTATTAGAGTGGGTGTCCTAAGTCATGAGATACAAATTTCAAGGGGTTTTCTATGGAGGGTAGCTTTGTTTTATGTCCGTCTATATTTAAAGGTAGTTGATATGCTTATTGGGAATCACGTATGAGATTTTTATTTTTTTGAAATCGCTTGATGAGCGAGTTTCATTGGCTATTAAGAAATGATGGTATATTACCATGATGAAGGAAGGTGATAAGACATAAGTTTAGCCCATAGTGAGGTGGGGTGGGGATGACTGTAGGTTATGGAATTTTAACTCGCGGGGGGATCAATGGATTGTTTAACGATGCATCACTAAAAGAGTTTCATTGAGTATGATGTCTGAAATGTCGAAGGTATATATACCACGAGGGTCTCAAAGCTCCAATAATTCACCTCTTAGTTTGAAAGGTTGTCGATGAAAGAGAGTGAGTTATTCGATGGTTTCTATGCTAAATCGCCTGATACTGTGAACTCATATTTTATACAAGGAGAGAAGATTTTGGACGCTAAAGTTGTTCGAAAAATCTAATGGTCGCTTCCTTTTTGATTTCTTCCATAAGTCGCAACCTTTAATTTTTAGGTTACATTGATAAGATGAAGTTGAAGATTTTATTGGTACTATATAAACATTTGAGGTAAAAAAAATTCATCCATCCAAGAAAGAGGACATTACATTTAAGTAACAAAAGGTGACTTCCTTTAATTTAAATAATGAAATTAAAGCCTGAAAATGAGATGAACCCAATTACTAAACAATTCAAAAAGTTTCTTAAATCAAATAAACATAAATTTATGAATGACAAGAAGGGGTTTCAGCCTAGCTTCACCATGTTCATCGCTATTAAGGAAGTTTTAAATATTAAGTCTTACCCCGAAAAAGACAAGGAAGAAGACGACTAAGAAATGATATTGTACTAAGTATGTTATAGGTGACTAAAATGCTTGATGCTCGCACCAGAACATTACTTTTCTTTGAGAGAGATACACTATATAACTTCTCCATGGACATTCACCACCCAGGTTTAGATATAATTGAAAAAATAATGATCAAGGCGCGTTCATCCTAGTTTCCATCATCTACTTCAAGAAGTTGGTGGAACCAAGGACTTACAATATATTTAATTCCAAGAAAGTAATCAGGTTCATATGAAAGAATATTATATTTCTTTGGAATTCACTATGAGATGGGTTATGATAATAATACTCACTTCAAAAAGATCTCTAACCTCATGCGAAAGTATGGTATCGCATGGCATAAGTTGTAACATTACCGCCCAAAGATGAGCGGTGGATTGGAAGAAACTAATAAGAACAACAAGACTATCATCACCAAATATTTTTAAACATGCAAACATTGTTCGGACAAGTTGCTATACATCCTTTGGGGACATCGGGAAAAAAGTAACTCCAACGGGGATACCTCATACTCTTTGGTATATGTCATGGAATAAATTTTGCCTGCACAGTTGGAAGACCCCTCCCTCTGAGTGATGTGCATTTTTATGAAGTAGATTAGGTCTTGGTAAGGTATACGATGAGCTCTCTTTAACAAATAAAAAAGTCTCAAGGTCACATATCATAACTAAGGGTATCAACAACACACTATGAGGACTTGGTCCTCAAAGAGAATCTAAAGCCTTCATGAATCCCTATAGGAAAGTTTTCTTGAAGTTGTGAGGGACCTACCTAGTCACCACAACCAATAATGGAGGCGATGCTAAACAAGAGGAACTCGATGGTGTTAGTTATCCCAACATTTAAATCTCAATCTCCTTAAAAATTTATTTCCTTATACATGTCCATATAAAACGTAAGGCAAAAAACAAAAAATAAATGACAAAAACAAAAACACAAATAGAAATGAAAAATAAAAACATAAAAACCAAAAAAGAGGAATAATAAACATTTTAAAGTAAAGGAGATTATAAAAAAATCCAAACGGTGTCTATGGCTAAGATAAGAAACTGAAAAATGATTGTCCACTAGGAGAAAAGATCAATTGAGCGAGGGATGCAATAAATCATCCACCGTCCTCACAATTCCACGCCTAAAGCCAATTTGAACCACAAACTCTTGAAACCCTTTCATTATAGTAACTAAGGAGTTCTGGATACGCTAGTAAGTTAGGCTTAACAGGAAGACACACATCCTCCATCATATCTTGAAAGATGCTTTTAGCTTTTAACCCACCGGTACAATATATGCACATCCCTTAGGTACCCTTACTTTATATACTCTAGACTACATTAAATATGCATCCTTCTTTATGACCCACTTAATTCCACAACTACGTGACACCTCGCCTATTTTAACTCTGGGTGATCAGTCCATTATAAAATTAAACAGGAATAATTAATGGTTTCATTCTTAGCATCACTATCGAAAAACTTTTTAATTACTAATCACCTAAGTCAAAATTAAGTTGACATCAAATTTTATCTTTTAGTGTGAAACATGCGAAAATAAATAAAATGAACTAAACCATTCACACATAAATATAGTATGAACAATCACACGATAGATATATAAATAAATGGTATCAAATAAACCATCAGATTACCAAGTACATAAACCAACCATAATAAGTAAAACTAAAATCGGGATAGAGTCTGATGCATAACTGAATAAAAGAAATAGACTGAAGGCAACACTCCCAAATGCACTGCTAAGGAAGCCTCCTATCTAGAATGAAAGAGCTGAAGCGTCTAAAGTAATCTTTTGCAAGCCTCCACACTATTGTAGCTGCTCAAATCTGGATAGGATCTCTAAGCTTGGAGTCCCTGTGGCTGGACACCCAAGGTTTTGAAAATATTTTTGACACGGGTCAGAGCCCAAGTAAAATATTTTGCAAGTATTTAAATCACAATTTAAATCAGTTATTTATTACACATGTAATATCCACGTACACTCACTTGAGATCCTCACCTCTCAACTAATGTGCACGCTTCACGTATTCTACCTAACTAGTATTCCCTACCCAACTAGATGAGGTATTTGACTACTCTCGATAAGTCTAGTTCTCTCGTATATCCCCATATGACACGTTACAACGGTCTCAAAAATAAATTATTCCTGTTATTGAGTCAATTATCTAAGTTTCACTAATTAAAGTATTTTAAATGTACATCATCTATCAATTCAACTGTCCCACATAAGTAGATATATCATACTGGTATATATTAATCACACATATAATATATACACAACTATAGCTTCCCCGAAATGACCCCTCATGATGTTGGCATACTCTGCTATCAAGTCCATGTATCTCTAATACTCAATCAAGGACTATTAGTTTGACATGTCCCCTTGAACCCAAACTAAATCAACACAACAATGGAGGTGAACATGGTTCTAAGCCTTTGGGATACGCACATACCTAACATGCCCAAAAGATACGTCGGTCCCACTAATACACGTTACATAGTGAGCCACCCTGAGTTTCATGCTCTGGGGAACAAAGCCAGAGCTCACTGGAATCGTCAAGGTGGTATCTCCCTCTACGCGAAAACCTCCTCATCATCAAATCATAACGATTAATTTTAATTACAATTCCAATTCATATAATTTTGAGTGTCTCTCACTACTCTAAGGGTCCTAATTACTCATTATCTAATACTTAATTATTCCCATCGTATACTACTGGTCATAAACATAGGTTCACTATTCAGTTTGTGACTCGTCTCGAATTTTATTCATTCATTAGTTACAGATATTTTCTCAATTATCCCAATATTTAACTCGTCTAAATATATATAAATCTAAGTCCCATCATAGGCTTACTCATATTTTCATATTCTCCTATATATTTTAAAAATTCCCCAAAAGTTCTTTGACGAATTATCCAAAATTTTCCGGATTAAAAAGAACAATCTTCGATTCTGAGCAAAATCGAATGGATTCTCCCAATGGACGAATCGATTCACCCAATGGCTGAATCGATTTTCTTTGCCGAATCGATTCACCCTTGGGCCGAGTCGATTCGAAAAGTGTCAGGGGTCTTCTTTTCCATTTCGCTGTTACAATTTTCTACACTCAAATTCTTCAAACTTTTATATAATAATCCCAAACTTCCATTTAACATAACTATACATCAAGTATACATATAAGGATGATTTCTAACGTAAATCATGTATAAAATCCATACCATTTCTTCCAATATCAGATTAAAACTTCATTGGTCATAAACCCTACAATTTTGTGTTCTTCACATAAATTCATCAAAAATTCAGATTTATCCCATGCTCTTAATCCCAAAACTCTTAATTTCGTTTTATCTATGTAATTGGATTCATTCTACATGCAATCCTATTCCTAATTATGATTTTTGTTCATCAAATCAAAAGAATAGTATTAATTTTCTTGAATTCAAAGACCCCACTCTACATGGGTATTATAACTCATAAAAATTTGCAAGATAAATACTTGCCTTGTATGGGAGTTATCTAATTTAGTGTTCTTGATGATGATTTCCTTCTAATTCACCCTCCAAAGATAATTGTGATGCAAGAATAAGGTGAAAGGCTTCAATAATCCTCTCCTAAGCTCCAAGAATACTCTTCCTCTTCTATCTAATGGTCTCCAAGTGTTTTCTATTCCATTCACCCTAGCCTCTCGGAACTACAAGTTTATATAACTTTGGAAATTCATATCACCTTTAACCCTAGGCTACAAATTTACTAAAATGCCCCCTCCGGGTGTCGGTTTGGTCTAAAATTATCCTGGGACCCAAAGTATACACCGAGTATGCTAATTTGACCATTTGGGACCTTTTGACCCAACCGTGACCTCAAAATCATCATCTGAGTTACTCATAATTAATTTTATATCTCGACCTCATTTAGTCCACTCACGAATCCCGGTTGAGATAAAATACTGTTACATCACTATCACTCGTTATGACGTTAAATACATAGTTACTATTCACTTAGTAATTTTATTCGATAAAAATTAATCATTTCTCTTCGATTAATAATTTGATCAACCCATAATATTTAATTTCAATTAAATTACGTCATGCCTGTAATTTAAATTTAAACCAATGAATTAAATTTTAATTTCTCAAATATATGAGTTGTTACATACTTCCCCCCTTATAAGGGAATTTCGTCCTCGGAATTCGAACATACCTGCGGTGAATAACTCTGGATGCTGCTCACGCATGTCATCCTCCCGCTCCCATGTCGACTCTATCACACCGTGGTGCCTCCACTGAACTCTAAACAAGGGTACCAGCTTTAACCGTAGTTTATGCTCACTACGATCCAGAATCGCCACCAATATCTCCTTGTATGAGATATCGGACTAGAAGTCAATCTCCTCTAAGGGGACATGACAAAAAGCTCTCTCACTCCTCTGGAATCTCTTCATCAGTGACACATGAAACACGTCCTGAATCTGCTATAGGTGCTCAGGTAATCCCAGTCTATAAGCTACTGGTCCCACCCTCTCAATGATAAAAAATAGTCCCACATATCTTGGCGCCAATTTACCTTTCTTAGCAAATCTCATAACTCATTTCATAGGAGACACTCGCACCAACACCTAGTCGCCAACCTCAGGCTCTATGTGCATCCTGTTTGTATCGGCGTAACTTTTCTGCCTATCATGAGTTATCCAGATGCGCCTTCGAACCAGCTCAATCTTAGCAGTGGTATCCTGAACTATCTTTGGCCCCAATAATTTATTGTCCCCCACTTTTAACTAGCAAGCAGGCAAATGACAAGGCTGACCGTACAGTGCCTTAAATGGTGCCATACCGATGGTGAATTGGTAGGAGTTATTATACGTAAACTCCACCAATGGAAGGTACTGCTCCTAACCTCCTCCAAAGTCAACTATGTACATTCGTAGCATATCCTCAAGCATCTGATTAACCCTTTATATCTGCCCCTCCAGCTAATAACTGACGAACTCTGTCCTGGAAATACTGGTCCTCTACCTATGCTTTCACCAGCCTCATCATAATCTAGGGTGTGACAGCTAATACGGACATACAAGCCATAGAAATCTCATTATCGCGGTGAAGCTATCTCCACTTATCTTTCCAAAGCACTGCTAGATCTCCTGCAGGCCTTCAACTTAACGCGTCTACCACCATATTAGCCTTCGCAAGATGATATTGAATATCAAACTGGTAATCTTTCATGAATTTCAACCACATCCTTTATCTCATGTTCAGATCTTTCTATGGGAACCGATAACGAAGTGATTTATGGTCCATGAATAAGGTAAAATGCTCTCCCAACAGATAATGCCTCTAGATCCTCAAAGTAAATACCACCACGACGAACTCTAAGTCATGCGTGGGGTATTTCTTCTCATGTGGCTGTAGCTTGCGAGATGCATTCGCTATAGACCTTTTTTTCTACTGCAACCACGTAGCACGCCACTCCTCCCTTTGGCAGTGCAAGTACAGGTGCTGAGGTCAGTTTGTCCTCTAGCTCATCAAAAGCTAGCTGACAATGGTCGTCCTAAATAAACGGTACCCTTTGTGAGTTGAATTTATCAACGGACCCGCAATTTTTGAGAAACCCTTAATGAACCTCCGATAATATTTGGCCAATGTCAAAAAATTATAAACCTCGGTCGGTGTCATGGGATGACCTTACTCCTGCACCGTCGATACTTTACTCGGATCAATAGTGATACCCTTCGCAGACACAATGTGGCCCAAAAACTTCACCTCCCGAAGCTAGAACCCATATTTACTAAGCTTCGCATATAACTGGTGTTCTCTAAGTGTCTGTAAAACCTTTCGTAAGTGCTCGACATGATCATCCTCATAGAGAGAGTACACCAGGATATCGTCGATGAACACAATCACAAACTGGTTAAGGAAATCTTGAAAAATACGGTTCATAAATCCATGAACACTGCTGTCACATTAGTGAGTCCAAATGGCATTACCCTAAACTCGTAGGACTCATGTCGTGTCAGAAAAGTAGTCTTAGGAACATCCTCCTCCCTGACGCACAATTGATGATAGTCGGAGCTCAAATCTATCTTAGAGAAACAAGCTGCTCCCCTCAGCTGGTAAAATAGATTATCGATATGAGGAAGTGGATACTTATTTTGAATCGTGACCTTATTCAACTCTCTGTAGTCAATACACAATCGAAGACCCATCCTTTTATTTGACCAACAACATGGGTGAGCCCCACGGTGAAGTAATCCATCTAATAAAACCCTGCCCTAAGACTGCTGACTTTGGCCCCTCAATTCCTGTATCTCAAATGGGCCCATGCGATAGGGCGCTCGAGCTATAGGTCTTGCACCTAGTGCTAGATGAATAACAAAATCAATTTCTCGACTAGGCGGCAATTCGGGTATATCTTGGAATACATCCTTGAACTCCCTCGTGAGTGAAATTAAGTCTAATGAAACAACTACCTCCTGTGAGCTCTCCTCCTCAATGTAATACATATGTGTGCTCGATCCTCCCTCTGAAAGAGGCATCGCCACTAATAACATCTCATGTCCTCGAATAGAGAATATGATAGCCCTCCCAAAATAATCCACCATTTCCCGATATATAACTAACCAATCCATCCCCAAGATAAGGCCATACCCCTCCATGTCTAATACAAGAAGGTCGGTGGCTAAACATAATCTACCCACATTGATATCCACACCCCTACAAATAGAGTGTATAAGGGACCCACTACCCATTGGTGACTCTACACACATAAATAGACTATCAAATGTCTCTAATAGGTCGATAGCTTGTGCAAATCTAGTCGCTATGAAAGAATGTGATGCCCCCGTATAAAATAGAATACTACTCAAAAGTCCATAAATACGAAACATACCCGCTACTGCTGGTGGTGCCTACTGTATGGAAGCATCCCAAAAGTTATAGACACGCCCGTACTATAACTGTCCTTACTGTGGTGATGCGAGTGGGGCTAGTGCCATAGGTGGCCTCTGTGCCTGCTGTTCCTGAAGGGAACCTTACTGCAGCAGTGCTCTCCCTTACTGTGGGAAATCCCTCCTCTTGTGTCCCATCTGTTAAAAAATAAAGTACTAGCCTAGAAACTCTCTCTGCTTCTAGCCCTGATTGCCCCGATGGTACTGAGCCTATTGTTGGCCCTGCTGGCCTCAACCCTGCTGACCACCTCCATTATTCCCTTGGCCCTGGAGGACCCTAGGAACCTGTTGCTACTGAGGACCAGGATGGCCCTACCTGTAACTGCCCTCGGGTCGATAACCCCCAAATCTGAACCTCTTGGCCCGATCTCCTTGTTGAAAATCCTGCCCCTGGTATTTTCCTGCTGCTGCTATAGTGCTCCATTAGCAGCGCTACCTCCTTTCTTGCCCTGCTGGATGGACTTACCCCCTATTTTACTTCCCTTCACATGGAACTGATGATCCTGACAGTGTAACAACGCAGCAATGACGACATCCGTATAAGTCACCAATGCGGGATTGTCAATCACATGCTGCCGGATCCTCCAGGCTAAACCATCCATAAACTTTGCCTTCTTCCTTTTTTCATTGTTCACATCATTTGGTAAAAAAATAGCAAAACGAGTGAACTCCTCCTCATATTCGGTCTCAGAACGATCACCCTGAGTCATCTCACTGAACTTCTTTCGTATCTTAGTCTCTATGACTGGTGGGAAGTATTTGTGGTCAAATCACACCTAGAAATAAGCAATAGTCATCGTATCCCTCTCTGCCACGGTGGTCACTGACTCCCACCACTGTAGTGCTGCTCCAACCCACTTGAAGGTAGCAAGCATCTTCTTCTACACCTCATTACAGTCAACCATACGCAAGTGACGCTGGATGTCTTTCTTCCACTGACACACCGCGATCACATCAGAACTCCCCTGAAACTCTGGTAGGTGACTCTTCTGGAAGGCCTCCCCGACCTTCTGTCACTCTAACAGTCCTGGGTGTACCTGAACAACTGGGGGCACGAGCTGCGGTGGTTGCTGGACCTGTAGGAAATGTTGAGCCATGGTAGTCATTGCTGCATTAACTGCCTATGCCCCAATGGCTGCCACCTGTGACACTGACCCCTATGGTGGCTGTGGCTGGAGTGCATGTGGCTCTGTCTGAGACTCCTCTGCATTAGCCCTAGCCGCTGCTCTTGTCGGCTGTCTTCTCCTGGGTGGCATCTGAAAGTAGATTCGAATTGTATGAGTTTAGAGTCGATACAATAATAACAACAGAAGAACGAAACTCAAATGCGTAATCATGAAGGTAGCAATCTTGATAATAGGGATCTAGGTCGAATAACACTATGCTGAAATCCTAGTAAGCCATACATATCCTATGGACACTAGATCAGATGCTCTGATACCATCTGTGACACCCCACCTATTTTAACCCTGGGTGATCAGTCCATTATTAAATTAAATACGGATCATTAATGGTTTCATTTTTAGTATCACTATTGATTTTTTTTAATCTCTAATTACCTAAGTCAAAATTAAGCTGTAATCAAATTTTATTTTTTAGTGTGAAACATGCGAAAATAAATAAAATAAACTAAACCATTCGCACATAAATATAGTCTGAACAATCACATGACATATATATAAATAAATGAGACGGAATAAACCATTGATTTTCTAAGTACATAAACTAACCATAATAAGTAAAATCTAAAATCGGGATACAGTCTGATGCATGACTGAATAAAAGAAATAGACTGAAGGCAGTATGCCCAAATCAACTGCTAAGGAAGCCTCCTATTTAGAATGATAGAGCTGAAGCGTCTAAAGTAATCTTTTGTAGGCCTCCACACTGTTGCAACTACACATATCTGGATAGGATCTCCAAGCTTGGAGTCCCTGTGGCTGGACACTTAAGGTTTTGAAAATATTTTTGACACAGGTCAGAGCCCAAGTAAAATATTTTGAAAATATTTTCCATGTATTTAAATCACAATTTAAATCAATTATTTATTACACATGTAATATCCACGTATACTCACTTGAGATATTCACCTCTCAACTAATGTGCACGCCTAACGTATTCTACCTAACTAGTATTCCCTACCCAACTAGATAAGGTATTTGACTACTCTCGATAAGTCTAGTTCTCTCCTATATCCCCATATGAAACGTTACAACAGTCACACTAATAAATTATTTATTCCTATTTCTGTTATTGAGTTAATTATTTAAATTTCACTACTTAAAGTATTTTAGATGTACATCATCTATCAATTCTACTGTCCCACATAGGTAGATATGTCATACTAGTATATATTAATGAAAAATATAATATATACACAACTATAGCTTCCCCGAAATGGCCCCTCGTGATGTTGGCATACTCTGCTATGAAGTCCATGTACCTCTCGTACTCAATCAAGGACTATTGGTTTGACATGTCTCCTCCAACCCAAAATAAATCAACACAACAATGGAGGCGAACATGGTTATAAGCCTTTGAGATACGCCCATACCTAACATGCCCAAAAGTCATGCCGGTCCCACTAATACACATCACATAGTGAGATGTTCTAAGTTCCATGCTCTGGGGCAAAAATCCAAACCTCACTGGAATCATCAAGGTGGGATCGCCCTCTACGCCGAAACCTCGTAATAGTAGGCAACTTACGTATGTTCACACACATAATCAAATCATAACTATACGTATTCACACCACCTATTTACATATATATTATTCAGTATGTATTACACATAACCCAATTTCATCCATTCGTACGTAGTATATATCGCTAGCATATTCGACGTAAGATTAATTTTAATTAAAAGTAGGTGTAAACCCGCGCAGTGCACGGGTTAGCCAATTATGATCGTAATTTTTCCTGTAAATTATTTAGTCGAAAACCCCAGCATGATAAAGTCCTTAAACAATACTACCAAATGAAAATAATAATAAAATAATATTTAGTAAAATTGAAATAATCATGTAATCCATTGCTCAAACCATATTTTAAATTGGTATATAACCTAAAATTATCAAGATAGGTTATATATGCAAAAGAAAGCCAAAGACCAAAAGAGTTAAAATTCAATATGGAAAACCCAAATTAGAATTGAAAATATCAAATTGATTCAAGAATAATAATTTGGGATAAAGATTAATCATCATCAACTACCCAAGCGAAAATACAATTCAAAATACTTATCCAACTAAAAACCAAAAAATGCTCTTTTTCAACACTATCTATTAACTTACAAATAAAAACACACATGAATGCAAAAAATAACATAATTGCATTTTTAGATCCAATGTAAATCCAAAGAGTAAACCTTTAACAAATTATCTTTTAGAGAGGGCAAAGTGTTATGGTCTAATATCGTTGCAATAAAGTTTTGAAATTATCAATTTAGTCACTATGAATGGTTATAAATGTCAGTGGAAACTTTGTTGATGCATATGAACATTTTAACAAATTTGTTAGATATTTCAGGTTATTTTGGCAAAATAATTGTTCACTAACTTAATTGTCATCACTAAAATAGTCATGGGGCTTCTATTCACCCTATATTATATATTAGGCTTTGATTTAGTTAGCTCAATATAATTGTGGACACTGCAGAGAAACCAGAAGGAATCTAATGGAGAACTTTCTTGGAATTTTTCTTGAAAATGGATCAAATTAAATAATCTTTCTTACCAAAATTTAAAAGGTTCGGCAATTTCACTTAAAAATCAATGAGAGAATATATCCCCTCGAAAACATCATAAAAAATTCACAATCAGACAGAGATCCGACATTCTCATCACAAAATTACCCATTGCAAACATGATCTGGAATCTTCATTAGTTGGTCGTAAAAGACCAAAAAATTGATCTCACCATTTGTTATTTGAGAGTTAGAATGCAAACATGTTATGGTACCTGAATATGAGAGAACCGCGACCACCATCACGACCACCAGATTCAGAACCCCATCGAGATCTATTCCTACCCATACCACCCCCTCCTCTAACAATTAATTGGAAGAGATTCAAGTCCACCTATAAAAATTAACTTGCACATGTTTCAAAATTAACGTGATTTTGAACTAAGTTTGTGTTTATAGAGGTTTTGGGGTACCTGAGAAAATTCCATCGCAAGTGAATTGATTGGAAGATGCAAATGAAGATAAAGATGGGGAATTAGAGTTGTTGAGGAGAATTTCTTGTCATCTGTGGTGTTGTGAGAATTTATAGCGGTTTCCAGATCGAGCTCTATCGTTTCAAATTGTTAGGGTTTTGTATTATTTTACCTATTACGGGGAAGCGAGAAGCCATAAGTAGAGATAGGGGAAGGAAAAGGGTATGAAATAAAGAATGATATGGAATGCTAAAAGCCAAAGAGAGAGAGATAACGTGTACAATTATTATGGCGATTGGTTTTAAGCGAAGAGAGAGAACTGAAAATTGGGTTTCTTTTAAACGTCCACGTGGACACCTTAAAAAAAGGGAACATTTAATCCTTATATAGCATTTTAGAGTATATAAAAGATTCTAACCCATATAATTTTGAGTATCGCTCACTACTTTAAGGGTCCTAATTACTGATTATCTAATACGTAATTATTCCCATCGTATACGACTAGTCATAAACATAGGTTCACTCTTCACTCTGTTACTCGTCTCGAATTTCATTCATTCATTAGTTACAGATATTTCCTCAGTTATCTCAATAATTAACTCGTCTAAATTTATATAAATCTAAGTCCCATCATAGGCCTACTCACATTTTCATATTCCCCTCTATATTTCAAAAATGTCCCAAAAGTTCTCTTATGAATTATCCAAAATTTTCGGGATTAAAAAGAACGATCTTCGATTCTGGGAAAAATTGAATCGATTCACCTGGACGAATCGATTCTCCCTTGGGCCGAATCGATTCGAAAAGTGTCAAGGGTCTTCTTCTCCATTTCGCTGTTACGATTTTCTACACTCAAATTCTTCAAACTTTTATATAGCAATCCCAAACTTCCATTTAACATAACTATACATCAAATATACATATAGGGATGATTTCTAATGTAAAGCATGTATAAAATCCATACCATTTCATCTAATATCAGATTAAAACTCCATTACTCATAAACCCTACAATTTTGTGTTCTTCACATAAATTCATAAAAAATCCTAATTCATCCCATGCTCTTAATCCCAGAACTCTTAATTTCATTTTATCTATATAATTGGATTCATTCTACATGCAATCCTATTCCCAATTATGATTTTTGTTCATCAAATAAAAAGAATAATATTAATTTTCCGTCATTCAAAGACCCTACTCTACGTGGGTATTATAACTCGTAAAAATTTAAGAGATAGATACTTTCCTTGTATGGGAGTGATATGATTTCGTGTTCTTGATGATGATTTCCTTCTAATTCACCCTCAAAAAATAATTGTGATGCAAGAACAAGGTGAAAGGCTTCAAGAAACCTCTCCTAAGATCCAAGAATACTCTTCCTCTTCTATCTAATGGCCTCTAAGTGTTTTCTATTCCATTTACCCTAGCCTCTCACAATTACAAGTTTATATAACCTTTGAAAATTCATATCTCCTTTAACCCTAGGCTACAAAATGGCTAAAATGCCCTCTAGGGGTGTCGGTTTGGTCTAAAATTATCCCGGGACCCAAACTATACACCTGAGTGTACTATTTTGACTATTTCGACCGTTTCGGATCCAACCATGACCTCAAAAATCATCATTTGATTTACTCATAATTAATTTCCTATCTCGACCTCATTTTGTCCATACAAGACTCATTATGACGTCAAATACAAAGTTACTATTCACTTAGTAATTTTATTCGATAAACATTAATCATTTCTCTCCGATTAATAATTTAATCAACCCATACTATTTAATTTTCATTAATTACGTCACACGTGTAATTTAAATTTAAACCAATTAATTAAATTGAAAGTTCTAAAAAATACGGGTTGTTACAAACTATTGGATGTAACCTGATTACAAAGGGAATAAGTCCTTACCAACGAATCCTGTAGAAATGTTCAACGAACAATCATCCCATGAATAACCCAACTAATAAGTAGAAGAAGCACATATCAACTTGGAATCCCCATCAAGATTAGGAAAAAAACCTTTAGTCATCCATGTTTATGAAGTAACCTCATGACAACATAAAAGGAAGCATGTATGGTCCAATAATGTCTCAAATATTGCCTTTCGTTCAAAAAGGGATAAAAATGAGAAACTAGAGAGTTAAGTATTATCCACCAAAGTTGGAGTGCACTAACGCAAGTGAACTAGTTCACCAAGGCCTTGACGAAGTCATAAGAAGGCAAGATCCCAAATTGATGATTAATCGTTAAGAAATACAAGGGTTTAAAAATGTGATCATGTGGACCTAACATACTTATTTCTTTATTATTGTTGCCTAGACTCCATACATGATTTCCTAATACTAGGAAAATGCCGAGGGCGAGCGATAAACCTTTGTACTAAGAAAAAATTAAGGCACAAATTTACGCGAAGGGAGAACAATATTATAGCTTGGATTAAGTAATTAAGAAGATGAAAGATGAGAAGTAAGAGCAGGAAAATATATTCAATAAGTTGGACAACAAGAAGTCCGCCTAGGCTAAGGATCAACAAGAGCAAGACAAGGAACTTGGGGGGTTAGAAATTAAAAAAAGTGTCTAAAGTTTGGTTAATGAGAAGTTTAAGGATAATCTATAGGAACTAAATCCAAGATGAAGTATTCTACCTTTAAATATGGTTTGAAATAAAGTGGATGATTAAGTAGCGGTCCACTTATGTGGTACCAGACTAAGTTGTTCACAGTGTCCGTGTCAGGTTGTAAGTGCTGAAAGTCGGGAAGGTTGCATAGGATTTAGAATTATATAATGCACATCCTGTCCATCCAAAGCCCTTATTTTTACGATTTGAAGGCAATAATGTCTAAGATATTACGAAGATTAATTAAGTTATATATGCTCTTACTTTTATTGAGTCGATCCTTATGTATGCCCAATAGTGATCCCTTTCACTGTGTTATTGTTTCTTTAGTAAAAATTGAGAACCCATAGTTCAAATGTTAAACTTTTATTGTTTTAGGTTTGAAAATATAAGATTGGGCCATAATTTGATAATTAGTGAAAACTCTCCGTCTTTATATTTCTTGTATTATGGCGATTTAAATTAGAATTCTTAATCTAATTAATAATGGTCTTCATATTGGACAAGTTGGACTATCCAATCCATACCTAGTCTATCAAACTTAGGTCAACATTCTTAGTCGAGTACTAACCATTGGATTAGTTCGTTAATTAACCAATCATTTATCATTTAGAATAATTTAGTATGGAGACTTGTGTAATAAACCTTAATAGGTTTTAATATGAATCTTACAAGATCTTGTACATTGTTTGGATCTTCCCCTTATTAGGACTTAAGATTTATCACCTCAGTAACATATGAATTATCATATAGACTTTCTTGGTCAATGACCCAAATTTGTTTATTTGAAACCATTAAATTTGTGCAAATAATAAAAATGTTGGATTTTATTATGTTTCCAGTAAAGTTTTTCATTACAATGAATAAATTTGAATAAAATGAAACAAAATTTAACTAGGTTAGTTGCTAAAGTTATAAAAATATAATGATAATTTTTTTTCCTGAGATTAACTATATTCCACGATTTGGGTATTGTTTTTCCTCTCATGTGCTCTAAATAATAGGGCTTGCGCAATCCCGCTTGCGAGGTGATTCTAATAGACCCTTCTTAATTCGAGCAAAGAATTTCCATAAGAAGTCTTATTGTCTTCATATAGTAGCTTTCATAAGGAAATATCCCCCCTCCCCAAATTCTTTGATTTAACTTTTTTTTGTTCTTCCTTAAACGTTCTTGTTGGTACGCTGCAGAATGAGACTTTCTCTTTTCACTCTTCTGCGAGATACAATTCTCTAGGATGTTAGGCGTTATAATTCTCATATTCAAGGATTACAATTTTTAGTGTTAATAGATAGATATCTAAATGAATAAATACATTGATTCCATTCGACAAAGCATATCGGGTATAATCTATTGTACGTGTCAGAGTAGTTTAATAAGCTAACATGATAATGGATAGTGTTAGACTTTAATTTTGTAATTTGATTAAATATTAAATTTTAGAATTAGTAAAAGAGTTATAATTTAAATCTAATATTATATGGTCCTATACCAATCCGAATTTGAAGAGTATTGTTCGATAATGAAAGTTTTTTTGTTAGGAAAGTTCAAGAGCTACGAATCTTAAACTAACTCCATTAAAGTGTGCTTTGATGGCTAAGCATAATTAGAGTTTAGTGATGAGTTTATTGGGTTCTCTCTCTTCCAATAAATTTAGTGCTAGATCGTCCACCAATCTACACTTTGGCAATACAAGAATTTAAAGGTAAAGTGGGAGAAACTCGATTCTCTATTCCAACAGATTTGAGGTCTTAATGTAAGAGAAAATATTCTGAAGTTTCTCATAGCTTAGGCTTGTATATGCATTTTGGCATATTTGGTGTATTCTGTTACAAAATGACATGCAACGAGACGTCAAACCAAACCCCAACATCTCTAAGTTAAAGAGTCGTCTACATCTCATGAAGGTATAAATCTTTTAGGAGTTCTTAATTATTCAAATTTATATTTGGGATGTATTTTTATAAAAATCGAGGTTGGATTTTTTTTTATTTAAAAATATTTTTTTTTGGCCTCATTCAAATGAGATGGAATCTCATTCGAACAAAATTTCCATTTTATTTAAAGGTCATTATATCTTTACTTCAAATAAACAACTAATGAGGCAACACTGTGTTACAGTAACATTTCATTAGAAGCTCGTTAGATGTACATATCGAACATAATGCCGTTGTTGTTTGAACGAACTAATGTTCTCGTTCAAACGAACTGACATTCTCATTCGAACAAACTCCATTTTTATTCAAACGAGCAGCCACCTTGAATTTTTATCAGGCCTATAAAAACTTGTTGTCAACCCTTTTTTAAATAGACTTTTGAAAAAATGAAACCTGCATATCTAATTCAAAAGTTTTCATCTTTTGTGTTTCTAAACACCTTTTGATTAACAAATTTACATCCTATATATGAATTGTGAATCCTTATGAAACCCTAGAGGTTTCATAACTCATATACACTTTGTGGAGATCATTATATACGACTGAACTTGTGGCTCGAGGGATCACTACTGATGGAAGAAGAAAGGTTGATCGGTGGATATCGAGGGTGGATTGTCGCATGTGGACGACTCTGAATTGAGCCATTTTCTTTAGAAGTTATGAAGATTGAGCGTCATACTTAGTAGTGCTAAGTGATTTGTAAGTCGGCTGTCTTGTAAAACATTTTAAAGTGGCGAACATAGGTTTTTCCTTAAAAAGGGATTTTTCTTCATACTTGTGGTTGATTGCATGTATAGAATTTTTTGTGATTGAAACTTTGATCATATACACACTATATTTAATTAAAAACTAAAATTTGGAAAAATTGAATTGTGTGCTTGAGGCACTTAATTAAATAAATTGATCCATTATTTTGTGTGCACTCTCAAATTGGTGTCAAAGCCGGTTGCACTAATTTATTACGTAATTCTTTTCCATAATTTTTTTATATCATTTTTATTTTTTTTTATCTTTAAAAGGTCAGAATTTAATGGATAGTTTGTATAATAGAATGCCCATTTTTTATGGTTCCAATTATGCTTACTAGAAAGCTAGGATGAAGTTTATATTCAAATCAATTGATGAACGTGTCTGGTTACACTGTGAAAGGGGGTGGATACCATCCACTATAATTGTTGACAATGTCGTTGGCCCTAAACTTGTCTCTCAATGGACAGAGGAAAACTTTAAATGGAGCAATTTTGACTCACACTGTTTGAGTGCCATCTAGGGATCCGTCACCCCTGACGAATCCTGCCACATTATGACGTGCACCACGTCTAAAGAAGCTTGGGATACCCTCCATCTCACTCACGAGGGTATTAATGCTGCT
Organism: Sambucus nigra; assembly: GCA_949130495.1. Lineage (NCBI taxonomy): Eukaryota > Viridiplantae > Streptophyta > Magnoliopsida > Dipsacales > Adoxaceae > Sambucus > Sambucus nigra. The sequence continues at coordinate 132,256,277 of OX422214.1, read as the reverse complement.
AAAGCTTCTAAGTTGAAGAGTTTCACAACACAATTTGAAACTATCACTATGCTTGAATCTGAATCATTTGACGAGTTTTATGCTCGACTGACTGATATAGTAAACTCGAACTTAAATTTAGGTGAGAAAATACTGAAATGCGTGTCGTTAAGAAAATTTTGAGATCTCTCCCTGCCCGCTTTATTCCTAAGGTTACCGTACTTAATTCATTAGGGATCTAGACACTCTTAGGTTAGAAGAACTTGTAGGAGATATTCAAACATATGAGATAGATATATTCCCTACAACAATAAAACCTAAGAAAAAGGGAATTCAACTTAAAGCCCAATCTAAAAAGGGAGAGTAGGTGTCGTCCAATTATGAGAACGGTTTTGATTAGATGATTTGGCTATTTTTGCTAAAAATTTCAAGAAATTTCTCAAACTTAGAAGGAAAAAGACTTCCAATGAAAAGAAAAGTAATGAGAAAGATGAAAAATATAAATCGGTCAAGAAAAAATTTGAAAAAGGAAAGAAAGATTTCCCAAAGAAAGACGAGGAGAGATATTCTGAGTGTGAGGGAAATGGTCAAAAATCTCATGAGTGTCTGACTAGGTTAAAACCTCAAAGGAAAGAAAAAGTTTCCTTAAATGTCACGATTAGTGATAGCGAGATGATCGAGTCGGTGAGTTCGGGGGATAAATCACCGCATGGATGTAACTTCACCGCATTTATGGCTAGTCCTCAAGATGATGAGGAAGCTAATCAACATGAAAATCTCGAGAGGGAGTCTAGTCATTTCCAGGAGAGTTGGGGAGAACATGTTTTAATCGAGAGCGAGAGTGACCCACAACATGTCTATGCCAATCTTTATGCTGAGTACTTTAAAACTAAGAAACTAAACAAAGAGTTAGCCATGAGAGTTTTAGCGCTAGAGAAAGAGTTAACAGAGGCAAGATAGAGTGAGTCCTCGATGGAAGAAGATTTGGGGGAGAGAGTTTGTTTAGTTTAGAGAGAGAATGGGGACTTGACCAACGAGGTGGCTAGTCTTACGAGAGATCCCGAAGCATCCGTGGAGACGCGTGAGAATCTTAAAGCCCTTGTATACTAACACAATAAAGATCTCGAACATGCCTGGGAGGTCAAGGTGACTATCGAGGATATATCAAAGAAGGTAGATTCTGCTTGGACCCACTTGAGGTTTTGATGAGAGGTATAGAATAGGTTATGACGGTGCAACCACTTCACACACCGCATAGGAATCGGTTCTTAAATTTGTGGTTAATCCTTATGGACCTCAACCTAAACTATAAAGGAAAGTTCAACATAGAAAAAAAAACTAAGGTAAACCCAAAGATGTTTATGTTTGCACTTTTTGCAAAAAAAGAGGTCGAGTTTTTCTATAATTTAGGTAGAACTAGGCGTACACATACTCCCGTGCACCACTTTAGTGACTTTTCTAGTCTTAGAGAGAAAGTTGAGTTTCCATTCGCAACTTCACACTATTTAATGGAAGAATTTCCACGGATGTATTTCTCGTTTAAGAATGCCAATATTCCAACTAGAGTCAAAACGATAAGGGCAAGTAAAAGGTTACCTCCACTTGGATACCTAAGAGAGATGGCAAAGCCCTTGTGGTTCATATTGCTCTCAAGGCTCAAAATACTTCTCAATGGTATTTTGATAGTGGGTGCCCTAGGCACATGACCGGTAACATTTTATTTTTTACCCATCTTGAGGATCTCAAGGAAGGTAAAATCACCTTTGGAGATGGGAGTAAGTCTAGCATTTTTGGATGAGGTAGTGTTAAGATACCCGGATTTCCTAAGATAGATGATGTGTTGTATGTGAAAGGGTTGAAAGCAAACTTAATTAGCATAAACCAACTGTGGGATGCAAACTTTGCTGTAAAGTTTGACCGACCCTAATGTAATGTTTATGAGCAATATAGTAAACTTTTACTACAAGGTGTGAGGATGAAAGATAATTGTTATGGGATTACGCCCAAGTCCTCCTTTGTGTGCAACAGTGACACTACCTCTACTATGGACATTAATTTTAGAGATCTCTAGAGATTAGTGAAAAAGGACCTAGTTCGTGGCTTACCATCTCTTCGAAACTAACTTCCTCGGCTTGTTAACCTTGCCAACAAGGTAAATAAATTTGAAGTCCTCATCAGAAGTTGAATTCCATTACCAACTCCCATGTTTTTAGAGTTGATTCACATGGATCTTATGGGTCCTACTCGCTCAGAGAGATTAGGTGGTAAGAGATATATTATTTTGATGGTCGATGCCTTTTTTTATATATTCTATCATAGGATTCCTCAGAGAAATATCAAATGTGGTTAAGTTCCTTACAACCAAGTGCGATGTCCTACAAAATCAACCCGGTGTCACTATTAATCGGATGCGTAATGGCAGTGAAACTGAATTTAAAGAAGCTAAATTGTGATGGAGTGGGAATCAAATATAAGTTTTTGACTATTCATATTCCTCAATAAAATGAAATTGTTGAGGGAAAGAATCATACGATATAAGAAATGGCTAGATCCATGCTTCTTTTGAGAAATATGCCTAGGCATTTTTGGGCAGATGTGGTGAGCACCACATGCCATACAGTGAATAGGTAATATCTTCGTTTGTACACACTTTATACGCCATATGAGTTGTGGACATGGAAGAAGCCCAACCTATCGTATTTTCATGTCTTTGGGAGTACTTGCTACATCTTGCGACTTAGAGAGCACTTAGGAAAGTTTGACTCCACAATCAATGAGGGGATATTTTTTGGATATTCATCGACTATTAGGGCTTATAGGGTTTTTAGCCTTGCAAGCTCAAAGGTTATAGAGTCAATAAACGTCACGATGAGAGATGACGAGCCAATGATGTCTGTTTCTCCTAGGCCCCAGTGTGAGGATGATGCTCCCTCTAGTGACGATCCCATCCTTCCTCATGCTACCATGATGGACCCCATTCCTATATTAGGGGAAACACCATCTTAGGATCGAAAGATTCATGACCCTCCCTCTATACTTAGTGATCCTACAGTAGGTATCAAGGCTCATGCTCAACTAAAAAAATGTAGTTAGCTATATGTGCTACACATCCTACTCGAGCCCAAGAATGTGAAAGAATCAGTCAAGGACGAGCATTGGATTTTTGTCATGCAAGATGAGTTGCTTTAGTTTCACAAGAAAGGTGTCTGGGAGTTGGTCCCTCGACAAGAAAGATTAATGTCATTGGTATCAAATGGATTTTTAAAAATAAGGTGGATGAAAATGGTACCATAGTTCTTAATAAGGCTAGGGTGGTCGCTCAAGTCTACACAGATCGCGGGTGTAGACTTTAAGGAGACATTCACTCCTATTGTTATGCTTTAGTCCGTTCGCTTACTACTCACCATAGCATGTCATCTGCGATTCAAGTTATATTAGATAGATGTCAAGAGTGCCATTCTGAATGGCCTTCTACAGGAGGAGGTTTACATGGAATAACCAAAAGGGTTTGAAGACCCTAAGCACTTAAGACACGTCTACTATCTTAGGAAAGCCTTATATGGCTTGAAGTAATCACCTTATGCTTGGTACGAGAGGCTTACTTCCAATCTCCTGGCTCGTGGCTCCCAGAGAGGGGGAATAGAGAAGTAGTTGTTTATGAGGAGAGAGAGTGGTGCTATTTTGGTTGCCCAAGTCTACGTGGATGACATAGTATTTGGATCTACATTCTCCCACCATGCCCACACCTTCGAGGAGGAGATGAAGAGAGTTTGAGATGAGCATGGTAGGTGAGTTGAAGTTCTACGTAGGTCTCCAGGTTTGTCAGCTTGAGGATGGGATTTTCATATCTCAATCCAAATATGCAAGAGAACTTGTGAAGAAATTTGGTTTAGACTTCAATAAGCACTCATGCACCCTCGGCAAAGCTTATCAAAGATGCTTTAGGTATGGACGTAGAGCAAAGCCTTTATCGGAGGATGATAGGTAGTCTTATCTTCTTAACCATCAGTCATCTCGATATCGCCTTCAGTGTTAGAGTCAGTGCGCGATACCAGGCATCCATGAAAGATTCACACTTACACGTACTTAAACGTATTATCAAATATGTGAGTGAAACTATTTCATATGGTATTTGGTATTCCTTTGATACTGATGTCCCTTTTTATGCCTAATTTAATGTCGATTGGGCTGGGAATATAGATGGTTGTATGAGCACTTCAGGTGGGTGTTTCTATTTTAGGAATGCTCTTGTCTCTTACTTAAGAAAGAAGAAAAACTCCATATCTTTGTCCATGACGGAGGATGAGTATATTACCGCTGGGTGTTGTTGCACTCAACTTTTATATTTGAAGAAAAGTTTGGGTTATAGTATTTCATAGGGCACGATGACTATTTCCTGTGATAATACGAGTGCTATACACATTTCTCGTAATTCGATCCAATATTCATGCACGAAGCACATTAGGATACGTGAGCACTTTATTCGATACCTAGATGAGGAGAAGGTCATGTCCTTGATCTTTGTGATCACCGATCGTCAGGTAGCCGACATATTTATAAAACCTTTAGATGCACTTCGATTTGACGACCTTATGAAATCTTTAGGTATTTGCACTGTTGATTGAGTTCAGATATTTTATCTAGTGTATGATGATTATCATGATTATATCCATTTATTCCTATTACTATATTTCATTACCATTGTCTTATCATTGTATTTATCTTTTTCGTTTTGATATTTTTAGAAAAATTCAAAAAGAGTTTTATTTTTCTAAAATTTTTTGAAAAATAAAAAAAGATTTTTGGCTTTTAAGAAAAAATGAAAAAGGAAAAAATAATTTATTTTGATAAAATTTTGAAAAAGACAGAAAGAGTTTTGTATGTTTTCTACACCTTATATGGATGAACATTTAAGATGTCCAGAACACCCATTCATTCCATATCCACGTGATTTTTTTCTAGTATTTTGAGACATGACATCATTTCATTTTTGTGCTTAATAATATGTGTAGTCATTAAGTTGTGATTTGATGATTACTTGCTACATGTTTGACTCCTTGTCTCATTTAATGCACATGAGCACGAACTTATTTGAATATTGCGCTTACCCGTCACTTGTCGATCATAGTGTTTTCATCTCAATTTTGCTTTTAAAACGAACCAAATGTAAAAACGGGATAAAAAGTTGTGATTGTAAGAACCATTGCTCGGATTTTAATAATTTTTTTGGAAAATTTGTTAAATATTAAGCAATGGAAAGGGGATGCGAAAGATAAAATGTCTTTGCATTAAAAGCCACCATTTTTATAAAAGAGCCTAAAAAGATTATAGGCACATAAAAACAGAAGTGCCAGACCAATTTTTTGAACATGGATGCTTTGCTAGACATGAGCATTAATTTCTTCAAAAATAATTGAGAGCATTATTAGTTATGTGAAATTTTGAGGGAGACAAGTTGAAGATCAATGGGTTTGCAAAAACTATATAAATGTCGAAAAACATTACATAGTTTTGGGGCATCATTGGTGTGAAAATCACAGTTTTGGGCATCATTGGTGTGAAAATCACACGCGTTCATGATTTGTTGATTAGGTTAAGTCAATTTCATACGAGTTCATAATTTTTTTATACTTAAGGTAAACCTTGAGATCTTTCGTTAGTGGTATCTCAATTCTTCTTAAACATGTGGCATGATTGTCAATGTTGATTAACCTATAGAATATGTTCGCACCCCAACATTATGCTTTCATGATTCGGGTATTTTTGTGTTAATTCATGGTGTGTTGTATTTGTAAAATCTTATACTCGAGAAAAAAATGAAAAATTTGAAAAATAGTTGGTGATGCCTTTGAGATTATCATTGCATGTGAATTTTGTTCTATATCGTTGTGATGATATCCTACTTCTTATACGAGATTCTTTATACTTAATGTTTAGTATCTACTCCTTTGTATATTTTGGACAAAAAGGGGGAGAACAAATGAAAGGGGAGTTTGATTTATGGGAGAGAACTCATTACGAGTTTTTATTTTCTATTTCAAACTCTATGCATCACGGGTATTTTCTTTGCTTTATATGTGTAGGTATCTAAGATGAAGAACATATTATCCTGATAAAGTTACCCAAGGGAAGAACACGATGAGATTGAAGAGAAAATTTCATTATGCCGTTCCATTTCTAGGGTTTAGGAGGGTATTAGGATGTTTTGTCATAGAGGTTTTTTTATTGTAATTTGGGTTTCGGTTTAGGTTTGTACAATTTTGAACTTGAATAACCAAAGGGGGAAATTTGTAAGAGAAAATATTTTGAAGTTTCACATAACTTAGGCTTGTATTTGTATTTTGGAATATTTGGCGTATACTGTTACAAATCGACACGCACCGACACATCGAACCGAACTCCAACATCTCCAATTTCAAGACTCCTCTACATCTCAAGAAGGTATAAATATTTTAGGATTTCTTAATTATTCATATTTATATTTGGAATGTGTTTTTAGAAAAACCAAGGCTGGATTTTTTTATGTAGAAACAATTTTTTTAGGCCTCGTTCAAATGACATGGAGTCTCGTTCGAACGCAATTGCTATTTTGTTCGAAGGTCGTTAGATATTTGTTTCAATTTAACATCTAATGAGGAAACATTGTATTACTGTGAAATTTCGTTAGAATCTCATTAAATGTACATATCGAACGAAATACCTTTGTCGTTTGAACGAACTGACATTCTCATTCGAATGACCTCTATTTTCGTTTGAACGAATCGTCACCTCGAATTTTCTGTCAGACCAATAAAAAATTATTTTAAATCCTTTTTTCAATAGACTTTTGAAAAAATGAAACTTGCATAGCTGCTTCAAAAAATTTCATCTTTTGTGTTTCCAAACACCTTTTGATTCATAAATTTACATCCCATATATTAATTGTGAATCCTTTTTAAACCCTAGAAGTTTCATACCTCATATACACTTTGTGGAGATCATTCTCTACAGATGAACTTGTGACCCGAAGGATCATTGCTGAAGGAAGAAGAAAAGTTGATCAGTAGATACCGATGGTGGATCGCCGCCTGTGGTGGATCACCACCTATGGTCGACTCTGGAATGAGTTGTTTCTTTAGAAGTTTTGAAGACAGCGCTCCATACTTAGTTGTTCTAAGTGATTTGTAAGTCGACTATATTATAAAATGTTTTAAAGTGCTGAATATAGGTTTTGCCCTATATGTGTAATACCCCGTATTTTTATGCTATAGTAATTTGGGGGTTTTGTTAAATTTAATGAGAGTGAATTATTTAATAAAAATCCGGAAATTAATTATGTTATAATTATTAACGTGACGAGAGTTAGTAATTATATAAAAATTGTCGAATATTACTAATGAGCATAGTAATATATGATATGGGTTATATTAAAGGTCACAAGTGAATGAAATGTCAATTTTGAGAATTTTAGTCAGGACGCGCCCGTGTCGCGTCGGGACTAATTATTGAGATATAAAAGTAAATATTTTATAAGTTTTTCGTATGGTCGTTTTGAGTGTGCCAACGCATCCGGAAAGGTCGAGATAGTCAGAAAAGTGTACCTGGGAGTTTAGTTTGGGTCTCGGGATGTTTTTAGGCTTAATTAGTGACCCAGGAGAGCATTTTGGTCATTTTAATATATAGGGTAATTAAACCCACGAATTTCAGCCATCCTTAGCAGCCATTTAGGTCAGCCTTTTAGGGTTAGAACATTCAGAACCCTAGAACGGCCATTGAAGAAGAGAAGAGAGAGCTCTCAAGGTGATTCAAGGCCAAAAACACCACCATTTGCACCACCGTCACCACCAACGCGTAGATCGCGAGGAGGAGAACGCAACCACACCAATATCAGCAGGAAACCAGACCTCTGAAATCCCAGGCAAGTGTTTAACTTGCGTATTTTCGTTGGTGCAATATTCATATTAGTGTAAGAATGATTAGGAGTGTAATCTATGGAAGAAAACCCCAATTTTGATAGGGATTTGCATGTAGAAAACATTATAACCATATTCTGGAAATATTATGTGAAGTAGATGATTAACCCACGAATTTGTGATGATATGTTAGAAGGAAATTCTGGAGAAAACTGATTAGAACAAAAGTCAAGAAAACATTAGGGTTCTTGATGTTTAAATGAGATTTTGGATTGTTTAACCATGTTTAATCATGGATATACGCATGCTTAACGTTAAAAACATCTGGAAATATGTTATTATGTTTGTAGTAGGAGTTTTGGGACGATTAGTGTTGGGAAATATTGATTTGGGTGAAGAATTTTGGTAAAACCCGTAACTGCACTTCTGCAGGATTTCGCAGACCTGCTTGATCGATCGATCGAGCCTAGAGCTTCGATCGATCGACCCTTCCTGGCAGACTCTTATTTCCCCTTGTTGAATTAATTGAACATGATTCATCGTGAAATAATTTTTGGGCTTTATGAATAAAATGTTTTGGGATATAGGAGAGACCAGTAGGACATATGATTAAGTGTTGAGAACTTTATTATGAGACGATAATTGTATCTTAGGGACAATTATTTATAGAACGAGGAAACTACGTAATTCAAGTGAGAGATTACGTCAAATACTTATGATAGTGAATAGACGTTTACCTACTGATTTTGCTACTTGGATGGATAGAATCCACGAGTGTCACGTAACTAGTGAGAAAACCCTTCGAGTTAAGGCTAGAGACGAAACCTTATACGTAATCATAATAATGGGAAATTAAGGATAAATGTTGTGACTATGGGTAACGGGAGGAACCTATATTAATATGATGAATGGGTATATTTATATGATTGTGTGTACATATATTATATACATGTGAAAAACGTACCCGCGCTACTTGCTATCCCTGAGGTTACCGCGCTGGGACGATCTTATCCTGTGTTGCTTTATGGGGGATATTGATTCGTACCCTAGAAGTTAGAGATCCTAGGAACGGGCTATCAGATTGATAGTCGGACGGTCCTAAGAGACGTGTGGGTATGTACTGACCACTTGGACTTGGAATCTATGCTTCGCCTCAACGTTGTTTTGTATATGTTAATACAGTTCGAGAGTGATTCCGAACTTGTATTTCCCTTTGTGTGAGCGATACGAGGATTGGATAGCAGAGTATGCCCGCACCATAGATTTAGTTGGGGTGCTGTTATATATATATATATATATATATTATACGAGTAGTTAATATATATATGAGGTTATAAACTTTAAACTGCCTATTGTGATTTGATAAGTAGAACATGGTTGTTGACTCAAATTATTAAATACTTGTTTTGAGAAAGTATAAAATGTCACGGGAACTTTATTATTTTTATGAAGTTAAAAATAGAGAATTTTGGGCTACTGTTGGAACATCTTTTAAAGTGGATATCGTGTATTATAAATCTTACGAGTAATTTAAGTTAAGTTAAAGCTGTTAGAGAGACTAGTATGTTAGATGCTAAAACAAACCGTTGGGAAGGTTAGTACGATAGGTGTGCACATTAGAAGAGAGGTGAGTATTTCTCAAGAGAGAGACGCACTAATATGATTTGCATTGGCCTGTATCAATTTAAATACTTGCTTAACGTATTTTAAAATCAAACACACTTTCGGGCTCTGACCCGTTTCTTTTTTTCTCTCTCTCTCTCTCTCTTGTATATATATATGTATATTTTCAGGTGCCCAGCCACAGGGGCGTCTTGCTTAGGATCCCTTGAGAAGAACGAGCTCTAGCTTAGGTGGGAGTTGCAGGTCACTTGAGTAGACGGCTTCTGTTATTGACTCCACTCCTATTATTCTCATTTATTGGGCACGTGTCGCCCTTTTCATCATTTCATTTGTTGCTGGGATTTTGTATTTCATTTATTTCCAGTATTGTTCTATGGGATTTATTCAGGATGGATTTGTGGTTTTAGTTCCAGTTGTTGACATTCGATTGACGAATTTATTATGTTATTTGGTTTATTGTGGTGTGATTCTTTATTGTAGAAATGTTGTTTTAATTAAAATAAATATTTTTCTTTAATTAAAATTTGGAAAGTTTTGTATGGAAAACGTTTTGACACTTAGCTTAATTATTTAGGGTGTTAAATTGGAAAAATTATTTTTATCGACAGTGATGCTGAGAATGAACCAACTGTTTACCTTGATTTAATTTAATAAAGGAGTGATCGCCCGGTATTTAATTAGGCGGGGTGTCACAGGTGGTATCAGAGCATCAGGTTCTAGTGTCCTTAGGATCTGTATGGCTTATTTTCGCTTTCAGCTCAACGTTTTTGCTATAGAGCCCTATTTTTAGGATTGTTGTATTCCTGCTTTTACGTTTAAGTCTTCAACTATTTGAGATCCGATGATAACTGTAGACTAATAAATTTTGTTCACATTTTAGACGTCTCCGAGACGTGCTCCGAGAGATAGGAGTGCCCAGGCCGAGCAGCCAGCAGCTCCGGCACCAGGCACAATGAATGCTAATGAAGTAGCCGCCATAGTTGCTCTGGCGGTGAATGCCGCGATAGCAGTGATTCAACAGGCTCCACCCCAGGTTCAGGAAGTGGCGCCAGTACCAGCACAGCTTCCATCTGCATGGGAGAGGGTTCGGGATGCTTTTCAGAAAGCACATCCCCCTGAGTTTTTGGGTAGCTCCGATATTGTCACGGTCAACCAATGGAAGAAAGACATCCAGCGGCATCTTCGCATGTATGAGTGCACCGAGGTACAAAAGCAGTTATTGGCTTCCTTTAAGCTGGTGGGAGCCACGTTGTAGTGGTGGGATTCCACTACTAATTTGGAGGAGAGGGACACGATCCCTATTCAGATGTTCTGGGAGCGATTTGACCGCCAGTACTTTCCACCCGCAGTGCAGACTGAGATGAGGCGAAAACTACTAAATCTGAAGCAAGATAATCTTACTGTAGCAGAGTATGAGGAGGAGTTCACGAGACTTATCGCCATTGTGCCAGATGAGGCACCTACTGAGAGCAAGAAGATTTTGTTATTTGTCGAAGGGTTGGCTTGGAGGATCCGTCAGCACCTTATTGGGAACTTGTCTCTGAGTACGTTCACTGATGTACTCAATGCAGCATTACTACATTGCCAGGATCACCGCTTCCATCTTCAGGGGAGCAAGAGAGCAGGAGAGTCCAGCCAGCAGGGCAGGACCGGGGGTAACGGTGCCGGTGGGGCACCATCTCATGGACAGACTCGTCAGCACGAGCAGAGTTCCCATCAGGGGGACCCTGCTAAGCCATTCCGTTCGGGTGATCCCAGGCAGGGAAATGGGGGTTATAGGCAGGGCCAGCAGGTCCAGCCTTATCAGCAGGGTCAGCACCGATAGCAGGGTTAGCAACAGGGCCAGCAGGGCCAACAGCGTGCACATCAGGGGCAACAGGGCCAATGGCGTGGAGGTAACGGCCAGCAGGGCCGTGGTCAGCAGGGACAGAGGGGAGGTAATTTCAGAGGCCGGTGTTTTGTGTGCGGAAAGCACGGCCATAAGCGTCAGGATTGCCCAGAAGGCGATAGGGCCCCACAGCAGTAGGGAGCCCGTAATGAGCCACAGAGGCCACTTTTTCCACCTGTCCTTCCAGCTCCAGCCCAAGCGCCAGCCCTACCAGCCATTCCAGCAGCTCCAGTGCAGCAGGGGCAGTTACAGTATGGACGTGTCTATAACGTCCACCAGGCAGCAGCTCCACAGGCACCACCCGCGATTGAGGGTACGTTTCCTATCCATGGTACTATGGGTCGGGTTTTATTTGATACGGGGGCCACACATTTTTTCATAGCTATGCATTTTGCGAAGGCCTTAGGGTTGTTAGCCACAGCAGAGAGCACAGTGACGTGTGTAGACTCACCATTGGGGAGTGGGTCACTTATTTTCTTTTTATGCCGAGGAGTGGGGATAGAGATCGGTAGTCTGGTATTACCTGCAGACATGCTAGTTTTAGACATGCATGAGCACGATGTGATTATCGGTATGGATTGGCTCGCAGCTTATAGAGCCATGATTGATTGCTTCGGTGGGAGCATTATTTTTGCCATTCCGAGGCAAGAGATGTTTGTAGTGGCGATGCCTCGCCCAAAGGGAGGTTCGACCACTCATTTATATTACATTGAGGAGGATACCTCTAAGGAGGTTGTGATTCCTTTGGATTCGATCCCAGTTGTTAAGGAGTATTCCGATGTGTTTCAGAAGATACCAGGCCTACCGCCCAGCCGTGAGATAGACTTCGTTATAGATTTATTTCCAGATACGAGACCTATAGCACGCGCACCGTACCGTATGGCTCCGGCAGAGATGCGAGAGCTACGAGATCAGATAGAGCATCTATTAGGTCAGGGTTTCATTCGTAGGAGTACCTCACCTTGGGGCGCTCCAGTCTTATTTGTAAAGAAGAGAGATGGTTCACTGAGATTGTACGTGGACTACCGGGAATTGAACAAGGTCACGATACAGAATAAGTATCCGTTGCCTTGAATCGATGATCTATTCGACCAGTTGAGGGGAGCGAATTTCTTTTCGAAGATAGATCTAAGGTCGGGGTACCATCAGTTACGTATTAGGGAGCAGGATGTTTCAAAGACTGCATTCTTGACGAGATATGGGTCTTATGAGTTCAGAGTGATGCCGTTTGGCCTCACTAATGCTCCAGCCGTGTTCATGGACTTAATAAATCGAGTGTTCAGAGAGTTCTTGGATCAGTTTGTCATTGTCTTCATAGATGACATCTTGATATATTCCCATTCCGAGGAGGAGCATGCCGAGCACTTGAGGCAGGTTCTTCAGACTCTGCGAGAGCATCAGTTGTATGCTAAGTACGAGAAGTGTGGATTCTGGTTGCGAGAGGTACAGTTCTTGGGCCATGTTGTTTCTGAGCAATGGATAGCAGTTGACCCGAGTAAGGTATCAGCAGTGAGGGAGTGGGGACAGCCCACGACACCGACAGAGGTACGTAGTTTCTCGGGGTTAGCCGGATACTACAGGAGATTTATTCGGGGATTCTCCAAGATAGCGGGTCCGTTGACGAATTTGACTCGCAAAGGGATACCGTATGTTTGGGATGATGCTTGTCAATTAGCTTTCGACGAGATGAAAGACAAGCTTACTTCAGCACCAGTCCTTGCCTTACCGAAACCGGGTGTGGAGTACCTGGTTATCACTGATGCGTCTTTACGGGGACTTGGAGGAGTACTCCAGCAGGAGGAGATGGCTATAGCTTTTGCTTCCCACAAGCTTAAGACGCATGAGAAGAATTACCCCACCCACGACCTGGAGTTAGCAGCGGTCGTCTTTGCATTGAGAATTTGGAGGCACTATCTATTGGGAGAGAAATTCCGTTTGTTCACAGACCATAAATCACTGCAGTACCTGTTCACTCAGCGAGAGCTGAATATGCGTCAGCGCAGGTGGTTAGAGTTTGTGAAAGATTACCAGTTCGATATACAGTATTATCCGGGGAAGGCCAACGTAGTTGCTGATGCATTGAGCCGTAGACCGGTAGAAGATGTAGCGGACATCTGGAAAGCAAAGTGGAAAGAGCTGGGTCACAAAGACGCCGTAGCACGTTCTTTCATATCCGTGATGTCAGTCACACCCGAGATTGTTACGAGGGTGATACAGGCACAGACCACAGACCCATTTTGCTAGGAGCAGATTGTGCGACTTTTAGCCGAGGGTGCTGAGTCCTATTCTGTTAGTTCTGATGGAGGTTTGCGGTTTAATGGGAGATTAGTGGTTCCAAAAGGAGCGGAGCTACGACATGAAGTGATGACTCATTCTCATGGGTCCCAATTTGCAGTACATCCAAGAGGTGATAAGATGTACCAGGACATGAGACGACAGTACTGGTGGAGTGGGATGAAGAAGGACATTGCCGAGTTTGTGTCCAAGTGTTCCACCTGTCAGCTGGTGAAGGTGGACCACCAGAAACCGTCAGGATTGCTTCAACCATTGGAAGTACCCGCGTGGAAGTGGGAGAGTATTTCCATGGAATTCATTACAGGGTTGCCTACATCACAGAGGAGCCACGATTCTATCTGGGTGATTGTAGACCGTTTGACCAAGGTGGCTCATTTTCTGCCGGTGCGGACAGATTATACCACGGGTCAGTATGCTCAGTTGTTCATCGGGGAGATTGTAAGATTACACGGGGTTCCCCTAAATATTATGTCCGATAGAGACAAGATTTTCGTGTCGCATTTTTGGAAAAGCTTTCAGGAGGCTATGGGTACTGAGTTGAGGTTGAGTTCAGCTTATCACCCACAGACAGATGGACAGACAAAGCGTACTAATCAAATGTTAGAGGATATGCTATGCATGTGCGTTCTAGATTTTTGGAGGAGGTTGGGAACCACACCTTCCACTGGTAGAGTTTGCTTATAATAACTCTTATCAGTTCACGATTAGTATGGCTCCATTTGAGGCTTTGTATGGCAGGCCTTGTCGTTCCCCAACCTGTTGGCTTGAGGTGGGGGATAACAAGTTGCTAGGACCAGAGGTAATTCAGGAGACCTCTGCGAGGATTGAGATGATCAAGGGTCGCATTCGAGTAGCCCAGGACAGACAAAAGAGCTATGACGATGCGAAACGGTTCTTCATGGAGTTTAATGTGGGGGACCAAGTGTTACTGCGTGTGTCTCCTATGAAAGGAGTGATGAGATTCGGGAAGAAGGGAAAGTTATCTCCGAGGTACGTGGGACCATTTCCCATCATTGAGAGGATTGGGCCAGTTGCTTACAGATTGGGACTGCCGGAACATTTACATCGCATTCACGATGTATTTCACATCTCGTCGTTCAGACGATACCTTCGAGATGATATGGCCCATACTAACATCGCGATAGAGGAGATCGACTTACAGCCTGATAGCTCCTACGAGGAGAGACCGGTGGCTATCCTAGACTTTAGTGAGAGGAGATTGAGGTCGAAGATAGTTCCACTTGTGCGGGTCCAGTGGGAACACCATAATGTGGAGGAATCCACTTGGGAGCGTGAGGCAGATATGCGCGAGAGATATCCAGATTTGTTCTTATCAGGTATACCTTATTTTTCGAATTTCGGGACGAAATTTCGTTATTAGTGGGGAAGTATGTAATACCCCGTATTTTTATGCTATAGTAATTTGAGGGTTTTGTTAAATTTAATGAGAGTGAATTATTTAATAGAAATTCGGAAATTAATTATGTTATAATTATTAACGTGACGAGAGTTAGTAATTATATAAAAATTGTCGAATATTACTAATGAGCATAGTAATATATGATATGGGTTATATTAAAGGTCACAAGTGAATGAAATGTCAATTTTGAGAATTTTAGTCGGGACGCGCCCGTGTCGCGTCGGGACTAATTATAGAGATATAAAAGTAAATATTTTATAAGTTGTTCATATGGTCGTTTTGAGTGCGTCAACGCGTCCGGAAAGGTCGAGATAGTCAGAAAAGTGTACCCGGGAGTTTAGTTTGGGTCTCGGGATGTTTTTAGGCTTAATTAGTGACCCAGGAGGGCATTTTGGTCATTTTGGTCATTTTAATATATAGGGTAATTAAACCCACGAATTTCAGCCATCCTTAGCAGCCATTTAGGTCATCCTTTTAGGGTTAGAACATTCAGAACCCTAGAACGGCCATTGGAGAAGAGAGGAGAGAGCTCTCAAGGTGATTCAAGGCCAAAAACACCACCATTTGCACCACTGTCACCACCAACGCGTAGATCGCGAGGAGGAGAACGCAACCACACCAATATCAGCAGGAAACCAGACCTCTGAAATCCCAGGCAAGTGTTTAACTTGCGTATTTTCGTTGGTGCAATATTCATATTAGTGTAAGAATGATTAGGAGTGTAATCTATGGAAGAAAACCCCAATTTTGATAGGGATTTGCATGTAGAAAACATTATAACCATATTCTGGAAATATTATGTGAAGTAGATGATTAACCCACGAATTTTTGATGATATGTTAGAAGGAAATTCTGGAGAAAACTGATTAGAACAAAAGTCAAGAAAACATTAGGGTTCTTGATGTTTAAATGAGATTTTGGATTGTTTAACCATGTTTAATCATGGATATACGCATGCTTAACGTTAAAAACATCTGGAAATATGTTATTATGTTTGTAGTAGGAGTTTTGGGACGATTAGTGTTGGGAAATATTGATTTGGGTGAAGAATTTTGGTAAAACCCGTAACTGCACTTCTGCAGGATTTCGCAGACCTGCTTGATCGATCGATCGAGCCTAGAGCTTCGATCGATCGACCCTTCCTGGCAGACTCTTATTTCCCCTTGTTGAATTAATTGAACATGATTCATCGTGAAATAATTTTTGGGCTTTATGAATAAAATGTTTTGGGATATAGGAGAGACCAGTAGGACATATGATTAAGTGTTGAGAACTTTATTATGAGACGATAATTGTATCTTAGGGACAATTATTTATAGAACGAGGAAACTACGTAATTCAAGTGAGAGATTACGTCAAATACTTATGATAGTGAATAGACGTTTACCTACTGATTTTGCTACTTGGATGGATAGAATCCACGAGTGTCACGTAACTAGTGAGAAAACCCTTCGAGTTAAGGCTAGAGACGAAACCTTATACGTAATCATAATAATGGGAAATTAAGGATAAATGTTGTGACTATGGGTAACGGGAGGAACCTATATTAATATGATGAATGGGTATATTTATATGATTGTGTGTACATATATTATATACATGTGAAAAACGTACCCGCGCTACTTGCTATCCCTGAGGTTACCGCGCTGGGACGATCTTATCTTGTGTTGCTTTATGGGGGATATTGATTCGTACCCTAGAAGTTAGAGATCCTAGGTACGGGCTATCAGATTGATAGTCGGACGGTCCTAAGAGACGTGTGGGTATGTACTGACCTCTTGGACTTGGAATCTATGCTTCGCCTCAACGTTATTTTGTATATGTTAATACAGTTCGAGAGTGATTCCGAACTTGTATTTCCCTTTGTGTGAGCGATACGAGGATTGGATAGCAGAGTATGCCCACACCATAGATTTCATTGGGGTACTGTTATATATATATATATATATTATACGAGTAGTTAATATATATATGAGGTTATAAACTTTAAACTGCATACTGTGATTTGATAAGTAGAACATGGTTGTTGACTCAAATTATTAAATACTTGTTTTGAGAAAGTATAAAATGTCACGGGAACTTTATTATTTTTATGAAGTTAAAAATAGAGAATTTTGGGCTACTGTTGGAACATCTTTTAAAGTGGATATCGTGTATTATAAATCTTACGAGTAATTTAAGTTAAGTTAAAGCTGTTAGAGAGACTAGTATGTTAGATGCTAAAACAAACCGTTGGGAAGGTTAGTACGATAGGTGTGCACATTAGAAGAGAGGTGAGTATTTCTCAAGAGAGAGACGCACTAATTTGATTTGCATTGGCCTGTATCAATTTAAATACTTGCTTAACGTATTTTAAAATCAAACACACTTTCGGGCTCTGACCCGTTTCTTTCTCTCTCTCTCTCTCTCTCTCTCTTGTATATATATATGTATATTTTCAGGTGCCCAGCCACAGGGGCGTCTTGCTTAGGATCCCTTGAGAAGAACGAGCTGCAGCTTAGGTGGGAGTTGCAGGTCACTTGAGTAGACGGCTTCTGTTATTGACTCCACTCCTATTATTATCATTTATTGGGCACGTGTCGCCCTTTTCATCATTTCATTTGTTGCTGGGATTTTGTATTTCATTTATTTCCAGTATTGTTCTATGGGATTTATTCAGGATGGATTTGTGGTTTTAGTTCCAGTTGTTGACATTCGATTGACGAATGTATTATGTTATTTGGTTTATTGTGGTGTGATTCTTTATTGTAGAAATGTTGTTTTAATTAAAATAAATCTTTTTCTTTAATTAAAATTTGGAAAGTTTTGTATGGAAAACGTTTTGACACTTAGCTTAATTATTTAGGGTGTTAAATTGGAAAAATTATTTTTATCGACAGTGATGCTGAGAATGAACCAACTGTTTACCTTGATTTAATTTAATAAAGGAGTGATCGCCCGGTATTTAATTAGGCGGAGTGTCACAATATGGCCATCTCGGGGCCTCCCTTTTCGAATTTCCTCTGGCGCACGTGCAAGGTTTGTGCCCTTCCTAGGGCGCTCGGCCTTCGTCAATTTGGGGGACAATGTGTAGAAATAGAGTCGCCAATCTATTTTGTAAAAAATAGGCAAAAGAAATATTGGAACAGGTTGATGCTGTTGGTGTTGGACCTCCTTATGGAGGATTGACATTGATATTGGATGTGGATATGTTGATATTTAAAAGGTATGAAAGTGGTATGGAGGGGGGGGGAGGGGGAGGGGAATTTACCAAGTGAGGTATGAAAATGATGGAAGGTAATACGGGAAAATGATTTTTTTGGTAAAGGAATAGCTCTGAATTCGAGAGAATGTTCTCTAAATTGCTGAGAGGGGTGTTTAGGGGTGTCTTGAGTGTTTCTTTCAAATTGAGATCATGGCCTATATTTATAGGGCCAAGAGGACAGATGATTGACAGGGTCTAAGACCTGCCAATCAACACCTATCGGCATAGCACCTCAGGTACACTGCCGACATGCAGGGTCCCTAGGGTGCCAAATGGCAATTTGGAACAAGTTTTTCAAAAAAATGGATGTAAAAATCAAATTGTAAGTCGGAATCACACACAAGGTGGACCGTTGGAAAGGGTATTCAGACCCTTAAATAATCCATTAAGCCACTCCCGTGTATGGGAGTTGATCGAGGTAAATTGACCTCGAAAGCGCTTGTTGGTCACCAGATGTGAAGTTTTCGAAGAAAAATGGATCGTTCCTCAAAACCATAGGGCCAATTTGTGTATGGGACAGATCTTTGGAAAGGTTATTCAGTTCCCTTAGAGGTTTAATTCAGCTTTGTACGGTTCAGAGAGTTGACCAAGGTTATTAAATGGGGCTCGGAAGCACCCAACATCCATTTGGAGTAAAATATTTTGTTCTCCGTACTGTAAGGCCGATTCGTGCATGATGTGGAATGTTGGAAAGGATATTTAGAGCCCTTTAGATATTCATTCAGCTTCGCTCAAGATGGAGAGTTGATCAGAGTCAAATAGAGTCCTAGAGTGCCTAGTGGCATCTAGATCAGTTTTCAGAGTAAAATGGATTGTTCGTTCGAACCGTAAGGTCGATTTACGCATGGGGTAGACCTTTGGGAAGGGGATTTAGATCCCTTTGAATATTTTTTGAGCTCCCTCTTTGGCGAGAAAGTTTATTGGAGTTAAACGAGACTCGGGAGCGCCTGTTGGCCTTTAGATTAATTTTTAATAATGAAACGGACTGTACATCCGAACCGTAAGGCCAATTTGCAGATGGGACGAACTGTTGAAAAGGGTATTCAGTGCACTTAGAGAGTTTATTGATCTTACACTCAGGTGAGAAAGTTGACTGGAGTCAAACGAATCCCGAGTGTGCCCGATTGCCTCTAGATCGATATTCAGAGTATAACCTAGGGTTTATGATGAACGAGTGAGTGCTAGGAACCTAAGGAGGTGCTTAGGGGGGGTCCCATGATGGGGTATCTTTAGAGATACCCTCGACAGGTGATATTGGAACAAGTAAAGGCCGTCGAATGATAGAGAACACATCGACGTTAGGGAATGGGATTTTTAGGTCAATTCCATGGACTTGTAGGATGAGGGTGATCAATTCAGCGGGTCGAGATCAGTTCTGAGGTGTAGATGCATGGTATCGATTAATTATTTAATTCGTAAGTTTTCAATTTTAAACTTATTTAAATAGAGTTAATCTTTGATCCAAACTTTATTAAACCCTAGTCATGCATCTATGTGGATAAATTAAATATGCTATCATAAATCAAGTTATAAAACAAGATTCAGGAAAAAAAAACCTTTCGGGTAAAACCTTTGATTTATCTATCTAACGTAAATAACAACTTACAATTACATAGAAAAATCTGCAATGAATCTCCCACATAAAATTCACATGGACCTCAGCCTAGCACCAACAATAAATACCTTCGAGTATCCCCAATGACCGCTATCATCAGTAAGCAGCTCCCGCAAGAACTACCATTCCAGCAATAGAGATGGAACTCCATAAAGATAAACTTCCAAGAAGTGTTTGGGTTCCACAAATGATTCAAAAAAGGATTGGGATATTTTGATGAATCAAAAACTAGGTTTTTAACCCTAAAAGATGAAGACTAAAGCTCTGCAAATTTTTAATTTTCGTGTATTAATATTCTTAATGAAAAAGGTCTCCAGAACAGGTATTTATAGCTCAACAAAAAAATGAGGCGGTGTATGTCATTTGAACGACATTGTCATGTCATTTGAACGACATTAGATGTCGTTACTAACGACCTAAGAAACAACCATTAAAAAGTAAAACAATATGCGATCGTTTGAAGCACAAAAGAAACGACCCTTCGTGCGACCTATCAAATGACATGGGATGTCATTTAAAGGTGTCATTTGAAAGACTTGTCAATGTTGTTTGAACAACATTGCCTTGTCGTTTGAATGACAGAAACGAAAAATTAATATTTTAAAAAGCTCGCCTACAAGTCATCAAAAAATATTTTGACTTAGAAAAAATGCCTCATTTTGATTTAAAATAGTTTCGAAAAATATGCGACTACTAAAATAAAGCATTTACACATTTTACACTTAATTATACCTCATGTTGTGCATACGTTGAAGTTGCTTGAAATTCGGATCCGTCTTCATGAATTTATGAACGTGAACTTTTTCGACGGTTGTAGCGGTATACGACATACTTTTATGAAAAATTAGGACTACAAAAAATATGTCCTTACAAATCTTCCCCATGTCTATGTCGGTAGAAAAAAATTCGAATTATCAATAAGAGTGTCTTATACAAATCTAATACCCTCCCATGAACCCAAAAGTGAAAAGGTACTATAAATGCAAGTCTTCAAAAAGTTCTTCAACATTTTCAAGTCTCTTTAAATCAAATCTCTTTGCTTTCCTTGCTCTTCTTTTGTGTGCTTTCCAAATGATCATCAAAGTCCTACACATAATAAACAAAGCAAATACCTTCGTGACGTATCTAGTTTGAAATGAGATAGCACAAATCAAATATCAAATCAAATCAAGTAAAATCTAAAATCTCCCCCATAATTCAAACTCTCACTCCCCGATAATTCATAATTTGTTCTCCCCCTTTTTATTTTTCCGAAATAGACGAGGAAAAGAATAAACAAAAATAAATGCGGAGTGTCACGACAAGCATAACAAATATAGACAATTACGCTCATGCAAGGATATACTCAAAAGGATTCACAAAATCTTTTTTATTTTTCAAATTTTTAAGAATTTTTTTTACAAAAACAACACACACCATGAATTTACATTAAGATAACCAAATTGTGGAAACAGAATGAATGGGTGTGAACTAATTCGATTGAAAAATCAACTCAAACTTTCATAAAAAAATTTGCATGATGAATATGGATACTCTTAAAAAATGAACTCAAAATCGTCCTTAGGTGTAAAAATTGTTGAATTCAAACGACATCAATTCAATCTAGTCAACAAATCAAAGTCTAAAATGATTTTCACACCAATAATGTCTAAAACTATGTAACGGTTTTTCAAGATTTTATCAGGACGTGTAAACCCGTTGATTTATTTTGAACGAAACTCCCTCAAATATAATGATGATCATATTTTTCTATTATATTCTTTTTTTTTGAATGATCATATCAAGCTAAACTATTTTGGCCTTAGCTACTTTATAACAAAGTTGCACTTTTTTTGGCTCTTTTAAAATGGTGGATTTCACACAAGGTTATTTGCTATTTTCTTAGCCCTTTCCTGTGTTCACTCATCATATTTTCATATCAAACAAATTCCTCATGGGCAACAGTTCTTACATGCACTACTTTCATTGTTAAGTTTTATCGCATATAGTTCATTTTAAAGACAGGATTGAGATGAAAATACTTCAACCAACATGTGATAGAGAAGCACAATAATCAAATAAATCGGTGCAAGTGTGCATTAAAGGAAAGTATGAGTTAAACATGTAGAAAGTAATATCAAATCTCATCTTAATGACTCCAAACATTAAAAAGCATATGGATGAAATGATGTATCGTCTCAAAATACAATCAAATAGTCACATGGATATGGAATGATGTTGTGACTTGGTCATCCTAAATGTCCATCAATAAACGGTGTAAAAAGAAATACAAAAATCGTTTTGTCTTTTCCCAAAAAATTTATCAAAATAAAATCTTTTTGGCTTTTTTAATTTTTTTCATAAAAAAATCGAAAATCTTTGTGTATTTTTTCAAAAAATTTTAAAAACAAAAATCTTTTTGAGATTTTCAAAAAATATATCAAAATGGAAAAAATAAATACAAAAGTGGTACACACTAGCAATAGGTGATGATGCCGGAATCAGCACCACCAGGTAAGGTGTTTTCAATCTCAATCTATCAACAACAATGGCAGCATAGTTATATAAATGGTAAGAGAATGAGATGAGGAGAAGGGGAGAGTACACCAGGATATAAGTGGTTCAGTCAATCAGGCCTACGTCCACTGTGTGTGTGTGAATAATCTCACTGCAATAAGGCACTAATGGCCATGGATACAATCTCTCAAGCTTTCTCTCTCTACTGTGTATCTAGACAGAGTTTCAACTAGGGTTGAATATCGGGATCCTTTTGCAAGGTAGAGGATGACGTCTATATATAGTACCTAGGGGGTGTAATGTAACCCCCTTTCATGCAATGGGCATGTGTGTGGTTACCTCACCAATGTGGGAGTGCCACCTGTCATTGTCACATGTAGAGAATGATGATGCAATATCCTCCCCACGTGTGGGGAATAATCTTGTTATAACTGATTTGTGTCAACGTGTCCTTATCCAAATGTCATCAGGTGCTCGGCTATCGCGTTTGGGGTATGGCCTCGGCCTTGGTGAGGCCGAGGTTAGTGAGTCTTGATACCTGTTCAGTTCGAGGATTCCATGGAGGTCTCGGCCTAATCCTGGCCGAGACAATGGACAAGGTCGGCCTGAGACGAGGTTGAACCGGTGGCTTGATGAGGTTGCTGGTGACTTCCTGCAGGCTCGGCCTACATATGACCGAGGTTGCCATTTCAAGGAATATGCGAGTGTTGTTGATTCTTATGATGTCCCTTGGAGCGGCTCATGGTAGTGTCGGCCTGGGCCGACCTTGATGTGGCCGAGGGGTGATATTGCGTGTCCAAGACATGACTAGCATCGACCATAATATCGGCCGAGGTTGGTGTCTCTAGGCCGAGGTTACACTTGGGGCATATCAATCACCCCCCATCCCTTAGTCATATGTGAGAGCAAGTGGCTACGGGATTACTACACCTCCGAGGCCTGTCTGTTACAAGCCAATACTTACTTGACACTTGTCCAATGATGGAAAATTCTTGATTGGTAGGCGTGTGCTGTCAGGCGCCCTTTGGGGCTCCCAAGGCAATGATGGGCCTTGGGAATTGTGCCTGAGTATATAAGGGTTTTGAACCCTTCTTTCCCTCTTTCTTCTTCATTTCTTCCATTTCTGCCGCCTTCGTTCCAGCAGCTCTCTCTCTCTAGAAAGATCTTGGTTCAAGGCTTTTGGGTGGTGATTTATCGCGTCTTCTCCTCTCTTCCTTACCATTTCAACCTCAGGTAAGGTCTACCACACTTTTTCCTGAATTTTACCTGCAAGCACCCTTATTTTCGTACTTTCCGACGAGTTTCTTATTTTTCCGGCGACACCACCATAGTTTCAGGCGAGCTTTTCTTGCCAAATTTAAGTAGTTTGATCTTTAGATTCCTTTGCTTTATTAGCTAGTCTTGTTTGTAATTTTTGGAGTTTAGGAAAATCCGTAAGTGTAGTGTCGTCCTCTGATGCTCAGACCCTTATATCAGCTTCTTGAGGAATTCCCCTCTCTTAGAGAGAAGACTTTAGAAAAGATTAGGCAAATAGAAAGAGCACAGGAGGAGGCTCGTAGATTCCAAGAGTTTCCTATTAGACCCATATTTCCGCCACCTCTGAAGGTGATATATCCTGACCCCCCGAAGAACTTCTATCAGACAGGGGTTCCTGCTGATCCCATACCTATGTCTGAGTCTGAATCTTCTACCTCAGACCCCATGTCTATGGATTCCTTTCAAGATCCATGGACTTCACACCTAGGCCTGATCAGGACCCTGATCAGACCGAGGTCTCTAGCCGAGCCTCGTCCCATAACCACTCAAGAACCTCATCCTCTTCCTCAGAGGTTGAGATTCTTGAGCCGAGTGTGGCCATTCCACCACCAATTGACGCCATCCCTATATCGGCTGTCACTGGGGCAGAGTTTTCTCAGAGGTTTCCGAGTTACCCATCAATATCTGCTCCGACCGACGTTGAGTTGGATGATGATGAGGTTGAGAGCGATGTCGACGTCTCTGAGGCGGCCGAGATTGAGAGTACAATTACTGAGGTAGACCTTCTCTGCTTCAGATATCTGTATTCTATCAGCCCCTCAATAAAACTTAGGAGGCCTCTGAGGGAAGAGAGGGCTTATCATGGCCGAGATGGGGAGATCTGCTTGTACGAGCAGATGTTCAAGTTGGGGTTCCGTCTGCCCATTCACCCTATAATCAAATCCATCCCCTCTTATATTAATTTGTCCCCCTCCCAACTCTCTCATAATGCCTGGAGAATCCTAATAGGGGCCATAGTGTTATAGAAGGCTGTCCACCATTCAGACCTTCCAGTTCAGGTCTTTGTTGGTTGCTACGTCCCTTCCTCGACCAAAAATCATTCGAGCTACTACCATTTTGTAGCTCGGAGGCCTGAGAAGAAATTGCTTCAGGTGACTCAGACTTCCAACCATAATTGGAAGCCTCGGTACTTCTTTGCTTCAGGGGCATGGGAGTTTGGCTCAAGTGTTCCCTCGTCCAATCTTGAGCAGAGGATGCCCCTGAGGTGGGGTAAGGTCACCATGCCTGCCAGGGCCGACCCTGGCCTAAGTCTACAGAACCTCCAGAAGGTGAAAGCCCTTCAAGATCAGGGGGTACATGGGCTATGCGTCAGGTTCGAACACTTGATGACTCCCCATTTCCTCTCTAGGATAGGTCTGGGTGGAAGTCCCCTTGTCGAGCTTGGTAAGCATTTTTGTTTTTGAAGTTTAACCTCTGAGTTTATTCATATCTGATTATCTAACTCAGGTCTACTAATTTTTTGCAGAGCGACCAAAGGATATTCCAGACGAGCTGTGGGATATGGCTGCACCGAGCTTGACAAGACTTGCCAAGAGAGCAGGGATTAATGCTCCTCCCCCAGCTCCCTCGGCCTCTAAGCCCCCAGCCAAAAAGAAGAGGGCTCCCGAAGATCATGCCCTTGAGGATCAGAGGCCGAAGAAGAAGACTACTGAAGCTGCCATCCCTATCTCTTTAGCTGACATCCTGTCGGCTCGTCTGGATCAGTTGAAGTTAACTGATAGTGTAGTCAACCATAACATGCAGGCCCTGGATGCCATCGGCTCTGTAATGACCGAGGCTGACAAACGCTTGTACAGGGCTATGGACACCCCATTGCTGGTTGAGTTCGGCCTTCACAGAGCCGTTCAGGTATGATTTGATCGTTCATTACAAATTCTTCTAAGTGTAACATCTGATTCTTCTTCAGCTTACTTATGATCGCTAAACATGCAGGGCTTGACCGCTATGCACCATTTATCAAACTGGACTCTGAGGAAGTTGCCTCTCATCCAAAAGGGGCAAGAGGCCGAGAAAGTTCAGAGTACTCTGAACGCAGAGATAGAGCACCTCAAGTCTGAGCTGAAGGGCTCTGAGAAGAAGGTGAAGGGGTTGGAGAGGGACATCTCCCAACTCGGCAAGGATCATACTGCTGCATTAAAGGCTAAGGACGACGTTCTGCAGCAAAAATGTCAACTCAGCTGTCAGGGCTGCCCTTAAGGACGCCTCTGAGAAGATCATTGCTGACTACAAATCCTCTAATGAGTTCATGGGGTTTGGGTTTGAATACCTTGAAAGAGGTATCAAAGCCACTACTAAATGGGCTGACATCAGAGAGAGAGAGAGGCCGACACTTTGAAGGCCTTTGATTTCGTGGGTCTTGGCTTTGCTGATCCACAATTTTCCCAAGCTCTTCAAGAGGTTGAGGAAGAGGCTGCCGCTCCTGCAGAGACTGCTACATTAGAGGTCACCGAGGTTGGAGTGGCAGACCCTTGTGATGATGCGACCGAGGTCTCTAACCAAGCCGAGGGTGTCAACGTTCCCCCCTCAGACTCTTAGGATATTTTAATCATTGTTTGTAACATAACTGTATTGTGTAACTTTTGTCTGTAATCATTGAACATATAATTTCTGAATATATATATATCAACTTCTGTTGAGGACCCTCTTCACTTTATTTTCATTGAATGTCATGTGATGCTTTTCATTCTTAGCTCCATTGTTATGGTGTCTGCTAAAAATTAATTTGTAATCTGAGCTTTAACCTCTGAAGTTCTCTTTCTAGGCTTGTCTTTTTGCAATGGCCTTGTTTAAACTCAACCAATGGTCCTGATCTCAGACCTTGTCACCAATGAATGGTGTTATGAAGGTCTGAGGTTATTACCTAAGAGGTTATCCTCATAATGAATCTCACCAAATTAATGATGTTAAGTGTCTGAGGTCATCTCATTATGGTGTCTGACCTCAGACCTTGTCACTAAATTATGATGTTATAAGGGCCTAAGGTCATCACCTAAGATGTTACCCTCATAATGAATCTCACCAAATTAATGATGTTAAGGGTCTGAGGTCATCACCTAAGATGTTATCCTCATAATGAATCTCACCAAATTAATGATGTTAAGGGTCTGAGGTCATCTCGTTATGGTGTCTGACCTCAGATCTTATCACCAAATTATGATGTTATAAGGATCTGAGGTCATCACCTAAGATGTTACCCTCATAATGAGTCTCAACAAATTAATGATATTAAGGGTCTGAGGTCATCACCTAAGATGTTATCCTCATAATGAATTTCACCAAATTAATGATGTTAAGGGTTTGAGGTCATCACCTGAGATGTTATCCTCATAATGAATCTCACCAAATTAATGATGTTAAGTGTCTGAGGTCATCTCATTATGGTGTCTGACCTCAGACCTTGTCACCAAATTATGATGTTATAAGGGTCTGAGGTCATCACCTAAGATGTTATCCTCATAATCAATCTCACCAAATTAATGATGTTAAGGGTCTGAGGTCATCTCATTATGGTGTCTGACCTCAGACCTTGTCACCAAATTATGATGTTATAAGGGTCTGAGGTCATAACCTAAGATGTTACCCTCATAATGAATCTCACCAAATTAATGATTTTAAGTGTCTGAGGTTATCTCATTATGGTGTCTGACCTCAGACCTTGTCACCAAATTATGATGTTATAAGGGTCTGAGGTCATCACCTAAGATGTTACCCTCATAATGAATCTCACCAAATTAATGATGTTAAGTGTCTGAGGTCATCTCATTATGGTGTCTGACCTCAGACCTTGTCACCAAATTATGATGTTATAAGTGTCTGAAGTCATCTCATAAGATGTTATCCCCATAATATATCTCTGATCTAAGAATGAAGCAAGAACTGTCATGGGAACTGATCTTTATTAATAACCTCTTCATAATAAGATGGTACATTTACATAAAACTCTATGCAACATCATATGTAATATCTCTTTAGGTGGTCAGCATTCCATGGGTTAGTGAAAGGTTCTCCTTCTAGGTTTTCTAGCCTGTAAGTGCCAGGCACAACCTCTTCTGTTACTTTGTAGGGGCTATGCTAATTTGGGTGAAGCTTATTTGATTTTTGTAGCGTCTTATTTAGCACTAGGTCTCCCACTGCAATGGGTCTTGACTTCACCCTCTGGTTGTAGAATTTCGCTGCCCTCTGCTGGTAGGCTACTTTTCTGACCTCTGCGTCCTCTCTTATTTCTTCGATAAGATCTAGGTCTAGCCTCCTCTCTTCCCCATTGCTGTTAGGGTCGTAGGTCTAAATCCGATGAGTTAGGAGTCCTACTTCCGTTGGTATGACGGCCTCTGAGCCATGTGCCAGCATAAACGGGGTTTCTCCTGTAGGTGTCCTTGCCGTGGTTCTGTAGGCCCATAACACAACGTAGACCTCTTCAGTCAATCTTCCCTTCGCATCTTCTAACCTCTTCTTGATCCCGTCCAAGATAGTTCTGTTTGTGACCTCGGTCTGACCATTTTCTTGAGGTCGACCAGGAGATGAGAAGAACTGCTTAATCCCAACTCTTAGGCAATACTTTTCTAAGGAGGAGTTCTTGAACTGGGTCCCATTATCCAAGATGAGAGTGTTTAGGAGGCCATATCTGCATATGATATTCCTCCAAATGAACTGGAAGGTCTTCTGCTCTGTGATTGTTATCATCGGCTCTGCCTCCACCCACTTTGAGAAGTAGTCAGTGGCAACTATCAAGAATCTATAGTTATTGAAAGCTCTTGGCAAAGGTCCTACTAAGTTAATTCCCCATACCGCAAATGGCCATGGAGAAGATATTGACGTCATAGGCTGATGGGGTTGATGAGGGATAGTGGTGAACGTTTGGCATTTGTCACACCTCTTCACGTAGTCTGCAGCGTCCTTGGGCAAGGTAGGCCACCAGTATCCCTGAGTGATGATCCTCTTGGCCAAGGGCCTTCCCCCTATATGGCTAGAGCAAGAACCCTCATGAACCTCCTGTAAGACCCGGGGAACTTCCATGGGATGCACACATCTGAGGAGAGGCAGTAGAAACCCCTTTTTGTATAAGACGTCTCCTACCATTGAGGACTTGGCAGCCCTATACCTCAACTTTCTCCTTTCTATCTTGGACTAAGGCAACTCTCCCTCTCTTAAGTATCTGACGAGCGGGTCGATCCATGAGTCTCCTAGGTTCAAATTGTGACAAAGGTTACATACCTCTTCCTCCTCGATGGTTGCCTTTCTCAAGACCTCGATCGGAATGGTCCTTTCCACATCTGTCTTCATTACCAAGGCCAGTCTTGCCAATGCATCAGCGTGATTGTTACTTAGTCGAGGCACTCTCTTCATTTTTTCTTCTTCAAAATATTCTAACAACCTTCTTACCCTCTTTAATTACTTGGCCATCCTTTCGTCTTTGGCCTCGTATATCCCCAGTACTTGACTGACAACCAACCTTGAATCGCTATGGAGTAGGAATCGCTTTACGCGAAGAGTTGTTTCCAATAAGAGGCCTGCTATCATGGCCTCATACTCGGACTCGTTGTTTGAGGCTTGGAAGTTGAATCTCAAGGCGTATTCAATGTTGGCACCATTTGGAGCCGAGAGTATTAGCCCCGCACCGTTTCCACTATCACAGGAAGAGCCATCAACGAAGAGGCTCCAGATGTCTGTTTCTGATGAGAAAACCCCTTCTGTCATAACTCCTTGCTTGAAGAGGTATCGATCCTCTTCGTTCTCTTCTATTCTGCTCCGGGTTTTGCCTGAGATCACCTCTTCCCGATCTCAGAAAACATTTGGTGCCGCCTCTTCTGAATTTTGAAAGACACTACGATTTGTCTCTTCGCCGTCATCTAGGCCTTTCTCTGTCTCGGCCTCTTCCCAGGTAAATTCTACGACAAAGTGCGCGAGGGACTGCCCCTTGATGGTTGTCCTAGGCTGGTAGGTAAGATCATATTCTCCTAGTTCGATGGCCCAGGTCATCAATCTCCCGGACTTCTCAGGTTTATGCAGAACCTGTCTTAGTGGGGAGTCAGTGAGGACTAGCATGGAGTGATCTTGGAAGTAAGGCTTCATTTTTCTTGAGGCATGTATTAGGGCATAAGCCAACTTCTCCATACGGGGATAATTTTGTTCAGACCCTTGAAGGGCCTTACTGTTGAAGTACACAGGCCTTTGGATCCCATCCTCTTCCCGTATGATGGCCGTGCTGATGGCTGATTCAGAGACTGCTAGATACACAAATAACCTTTCTCCTGCGATGGGCCGAGACAGCAATAAGGGAGACCCTAAGTAGGACTTGAGTTGGTTGAAGGCTTTTTCACACTCTTTGTCCCATTGGAAGGCCTTTCTTAAAACTTTAAAGAATGGAAGACACTTGTCCGTTGCCCTAGAAACAAACCTGTTAAGGGAAACCACTCTTCCCGTGAGTCTTTGGACATCCTTGATGCTCCCAGGAGTCTTCATGTCGAGTAATGCCTTAATTTTCTCAGGGTTCGCTTCAATTCCCCTCTGGTTAATGATGAACCCCAGGAACTTCCCTGCTCCTACTCCGAAGACACACTTTGCTGGGTTGAGTTTCATTCTGTACGAGTCCATAACATCGAAGGTCTTCTCAAGGTCCGCTACATGAGTACAAGCTTTCAAGCTCTTCGTTAGCATATCGTCTACATACACCTCCATGGTCTTACCTATTTGCTCTTCGAACATCTTATTGACAAGACGTTGATACGTTGCCCCTGCATTCTTCAGACCGAAGGGCATCACTTTGTAGCAGTATATCCCTTTGTTAGTAATGAAGGCTGTCTTCTCAGAGTCTTCAGCATCCATGAAGATTTGGTTATAGCCTGAATACGCGTCCATGAAGCTCATGAGCTCGTGCCCCGCCATCGCATCCACCATATGATCTATTCGAGGTAAGGGATAACTATCTTTTGGACAAGATCTGTTCAGGTCAGTGAAATCCACACACATTCGCCACTTCCCATTGGCCTTAGGCACGATGACTGCATTTGAGAGCCACTCCGGATAGGTAACCTCTCTTATGAACTCGGCCTTTTCCAACTTTTTGACCTCTTCCCGGATGACGTCGTATTTTTCCCTGGAGTAGACTCTTCGTCTCTGCTTGATCGGCTTGGCATCTCTGGTCACGTTGAGCTTGTGGCTCATCACCCCAGGGTCGATGCCAGGCATGTCTGCATGACTCCATGCGAAGACACTCTGTCTCCTCCTGAGGAAGTTTATCAGCTCTTCCTTGGTTCCTGGCTCTAGGGCCTTATCGACCTGGACGGTTTTTTTCGTCTCGTCCTCATTGAGGACGATGGATTATACCTCTTCCGTGGCCTCTCCATTCTTTAACTTTGTTTCATCTCTCGGGTCAAGAGTGTCAATGCTATAAGTGGTGGTTGCCCTCTTATGGGCTTCTCTCTCTTCGGCCGAGTTGAAGTAACACTCTCGCGCTGTGGTCTAGTCCTCTTGCACTTCCCCTACTCCATAAGGAGTCGGGAATTTTAGCATCTGATGGACCGTTGACGGCACAACTTCAAACTCTTTAAGGTCCACCCTTCCTATGATGAGGTTGTAGGCCAAGAAAACGTTCTCGTCCATAACGAAAAAGTTTATCTTCTTGGTCAGCCTCTTAGGCCACTCATCACCCATCCGTACGTCCATCTCATACATGCCCAAGGGGTGGACCTTTTCGCCACTGAAGCCTATCAATGGGTGATGATAGGGCACCAACCTTGCTCTTCTAAAACATAGGCTCTTGAAGCAAGGCCAGAACATCACATCCGCTGAGCTCCCCCCGTCTATGAGGATCCTCTGTACCTCGCACCCATGCACCTTTGTTGTTATGACCAAAGGGTCATCATGGGGGGCTAAGATACCCTTGAAGTCGAGTCTGGAGAACCCCACTACGAGGGTGTCCATGTCTACCTTCTTCCTCTTCTTCACTGTATTGGAAGACATTAGGTTCACAACTTCAAGTTTGGCCACTGACCTGGCCTCTGCTACATGAGCGTTCCTATCAGCTACTTCAGATCCACCACCTGCAAATCCTCCGCATATTGTGCCAACACCGAAAGAGATCACACCAACTCTCTTCACCGGGGTGTTGTCATCCTTTGGTGGAAGATCCGGGTCATCTTCATCATCTCCTTCTGAATCATCGTCTCTTCTGGCTGGAACATTGTTGCGGCATCTGCCATTTCTTCTTTTCTTAGGGCCATCTCTTCCACCTTTGGAGCCTTACCATCCACATACTTCCTCAGCTTTACAGATTTTAACATCTTTTCAATATCTTCTTTTAAAGCGAAGCATCTATCCGTGACATGACCATGATCTTGGTGGAACTCACACCATAGGTTTTTGTTCCTCTTATGTGGTGGGGCTTTCAACTTCTCTGGCCATCTCAGAGCCCTGTCATTCTTAATTTCATTGAGGATGTGCTCACAGCTCACAGTCAGAGGAGTATAGTCAGCGGACTTGTCATCTCCTGATCTCTTCTTCCCATCTTTCTTGCTTTGGGACTTTCCACTGCCACCGAGGTTCTCATCCTCATAATTGGCGTCCATTGCCTCTTTCGCATTCATTACTTTTCCTGCGGTTGCTAACAGCTCCGCCATAGACCTAGGGGGCTCTTCCGCCAGTTTTCACAACAACTTCCCCTTCTGGAGACCTCCTATAAGGGCGGTCATGGCTATGTTCTCTTCATAATCTTCGACCTCCAACTTCTCTTTGTTGAATCTTGCTATGTAGTCTCTTAGGCTCTCACCCTTGGCATGCTTGACATACAGCAAGTGGGTAGTCTTCTTTTGAGGCCTTACCCCAAAGCAGAAGTTGTGGATGAATCGCTCAGCAAAGCCTTTGAAGTTTTCAATTGAGTTCTTCGGAAGGGAGGTGAACCAACTGTGTGCAACCCCTGTTAATGTCCCAAAGAAGTCTCTACACTTCATCTCATCGGGTATCGAGTAGATGTCTGCTACTGACTGGTACATCTCGATATGATGTACAGGGTTAGTACTGACATCATACTTGGGAGACACTGTAGGAGGCTTGAACTTAGCTGGGGTTGGGAACCCCACTATCCTAGCCACAAATGGGGAGCCCTCTGAGTAACCCCTTTGTAATGGGTCCCTGCTTTTAATGAGGTCTCCTATCTTCTCCTCAAGGCATTGGATAGAATCATTCCATGATCTTCTGTCATCAACTTGGCCGAGGTTATCCCCTGCCACCTCCCTGCGATGGACCGAGGGTTCCCCTGCCATGACACGTTGGCTGTTGACCTCTTCCTGTTCCCTGCCTCTTCTTTCACAGGGTCGGCCTTGGTCTGGCCGACCCTGCCTGTTCCCTCTCTGAGAGCCTGCTGCGCTCCTTGATGTCGACAGCCTTTGTCGTAGGTCATTCATCGGGCCCAGTCTCTCGAAGGCCGACCCTCTGCTCAACCTATCAAAGGCCGACCCTCTTTGTTGGGCCTCTTTACCTCTTCAGCCAACACAACCTTGACTTTTCCTAAGAGGCCGTACAGTGTTATTTGACACCTCATACGGCTCCCAGCAGTCTTCTGGGGATTCTTCCGCCTCTAGATCATTATACATATCCTCTGGGCAAGGGTTTCCCTGCCTCCCCAGGCGCAAGCGCCTAGGGTCAGCAACGTCCCTTCTCCGCTGGGGCGCAGGCTGGTCCTTCATCGGTGCCTGTGGTGGTCCCCTAGCATCAGGATGAGGCTGAACTGCCGCCGGAGTGATCATGTCCGGTGAGACTCCAGGTGGCCTCATCATAGTTTGACTGAGCTGTGCAAATTGCTCCTGTATGGCTTGTTGTGTTGCAGCTAAAGATCTCAAGGCTGCTGCTACCTCTGCCATTTCGGACTGGGGGGGAGGGGGGCGCCTGACTGGAACTAGGCCCTCCACCCCCGGCCGAAGGAAGAGGCGGTGGTAAGTCTGGTGACATATGTTAACACTATAGAGCTTGAGTAACAGATGAGCTTAGTACCTCACATGACCTTTTTCAATGGTGAAACAGCTCCACGCTAGGGGGAGTCCTGGTTCACCACCAGAGTCTCTGGTGAGGTTAAGCAGAAAAAGAGGAAGAGATAGCTTCTCATTCCTACAGACGGCGCCAAAATGATGATGCCAGAATCAACACCACCAGATAAGGTGTTTTCAAGCTCAATCTAAGAACAACAATGAAAACACAGTTATGTAAGAAGGTGAGAGAATGAGATGAGGAGAATAGGAATCAACACCAGAATATAAGTGGTTCATCCTTGATTAGCCTACGTCCACTGTGTGTGAATGATCTCACCGCAATAAGGCACTAATGACCATGGATACAATCTCTCAAGCTTTCTCTCTCTACTGTGTATCTAGACAGAGTTTCAGCTAGGGTTGAATATCTGGATCCTTTTGCAAGGTAGAGGATGACCTCTATATATAGTACCTAGGGGGTGTAATGTACCCCCTTGCATGCAATGGGCATGTGTGTGGTTACCTCACCAATGTGGGAGTGCCATCTGTCATTGTCACATGTAGAGACTGATGATGCAATATCCTCCCCACGTGTGGGGAATAATCTTGTTATAATTGATTTGTGTCAACGTGTCCTTATCCAAATGTCAGCAGGTGCTCGGCTATCGCGTCTAGGGTATGACCTCGGCCTTGGTGAGGCCGAGGTTGGTGAGTCTTGATACCTATTCAGTCCGAGGATTCCATGGAGGTCTCGGCCTAATCCTGGCCGAGACAATGGGCAAGGTCGGCCTGAGACGAGGTTGAACTGGTGGCTTGATGAGGTTGCTGGTGACTTCCTGCAGGCTCGGCCTACATATGGTCGAGGTTGCCATTTCAAGGCATATGCGAGTGTTGTTGATTCTTATGATGTCCCTTGGAGGGGCTCATGGTAGTGTCGGCCTGGGCCGACCTTGATGTGGCTGAGGGGTGATATCGCGTGTCCAAGACATGCCCAGCATCGGCCATAATATCGGCCGAGGTTGGTGTCTCTAGGCCGAGGTTGGTGTCTCTAGGCCGAGGTTACACTTGGGGCATATCAATAGGCATAAAATATCATCATGAAAATCATCCTATGATAGAAAACAAGTTTAAACCTCAAGCATTAGGTACAGAGGTGTTTTCCAAAGGTGGTGAAATCCTATGGAAAACATTCATCAAATCATGTAAAGTCTTGACTAAATACTCAACTTTCTCTCTAAAATGATCAAAATATTTCATGTGATGTGTAAGAGCATGTGAAGTATCATGTGTGGGTGTGCATGTAAGAACACATGTCGTAGCATAATGAGGTAAAAACCTATGAGACACACACCCCAACTTAAAGTAAAATTCCCTAAGGTGTCGTCTCTTTGCAATGGGAACAAATAAAAATGGGTCTAGGACACCTCTCTCAAAACGATTAGGACACACTCTCTTATGAAGAAATGGACGCCTAGGTAGGTTAGGTGGGGATCCATATGGATCTATCACAAACTCGAGAATCGGCTCTGGTGCAACATGGGAAGTTAGCGCATTGTCATAAACTATTCCTAATCTTTCAACATTACCCAAAGCAGGACCGAGGATTATCTTTCCAACCTTCTTAAATGTATCCTCTATAGTAACCTTGACCTTCCGAGTACGTTCGAGATATCTCTCGAGTTGGGACACATGAAAAGTTCACTTTTTTTTCGGCCTAGAACGATCAACTCCTCACATAAAAAAATCTTCACATTCTCGAGTTGACTCGCCGACGCCTCACATCCCTTAAAAACTTCTATCTATCTCTCCAAATATAGCACCTTAAGACCTAACTCCTTATTCAACTTCTTAATATTTAATGTCTCGACATATAACTCTATAAACACTTTTTGGAGATCACTTTCACCCTCACTTTCAATCTTGCTCTCACACTTACTAGAAACACTCAAATCATCATCGGGGCTCTCAAGTATACAAGTGTCTTCGTCGTCGTAGGAAAAACTAGATGTGATCACATGACATAAAGTCAATACACATACCATGTGATGATTCATCCCCGGAATCATTCACCTCATTGTCACTATCGCTAAGAGTGCATGGAATGGAAATTTTCTTGCCCTTTCTCTTTAGCATAATGGTACATTCAAATGCTTTGTGACCTTTTACCTCGTAGTCAAAACATCTCGCCTCTTCCTCTTTCACACCGCTCTTTCTGGCCTCTTATTTATTTTTATTTTTCTCAAACATATTTTTATTGGAAGAATTTTCTTTTGAAATTTTGAGAAGCTAATTAAAATTTTTAGCAAACTCTCCCTCAGACTCGGACTCACAAACTCTCTATTTCTTCTTCTTTTTAGACATTTCCTCACATTTTCTAGATTGTTCCTTAAGTGCAATCCCTTTATCCTCAGGCTTGACGATTTTAGGAAAAATGTCGATCTCTTAAGTTTGAAGGTCTCCTACGAGTTCTTCTAACCTAAGTGTATCTAATATCCTTAAAGAATTTAAAATAGTGACCTTAGGAATAAAACGAGATGGGAGTGACCTCAAAATCTTTTTAACAACCCTCCTCTCATCAATTTTCTAACCCAAAATAAAACTCGTATTGAATATGTTCGTCAACCTAGCATAAAACTTGTCAAAATACTCGAACTCTGACATGGTGATAGTCTCAAACTGGTTGGTCAAATTTTGTAATTCGACGCCTTAACTGCGTTGGTACCCTCATGTGTCAATTGGAGGATATCCCATGCCTCTTTAGACGTGGTGCACATCATAATACGACAAAACTCATCAGGGGTGATGGCTCCAGAAAAAGAGCCAAGGCCACGGGAGTTATATATACTCCATTTAAAATCATCATCAGCTCAGTTAGACACAAGTTTGGGATTGGTGACATTTTCAACGGTGACAGTAGGAGGAGTCCACCCTCTTTCACAAATAATCCAGACATGTTCAAATATTGCGTTTAAACCAAATTTCATGCGGGCTTTCCAATAGGCATAATTCGTGCCATCAAAGACGGGTAATCGATTATATAAGTCTTCCATCGAAAAAATTGCAAAAATTTTCAAAATCAGATTTAAAAAAAATCGATATCACAAAAATTTTACGAAAAAAGAATCACTTGATAATTTAAAGCAACCGACTCTAATACCAATTTGACAACGTGAATATTCAAAAAGTATCAGTCGAAAAAACAAAAAAAATCAGGATCACTCGATAGGTTGGAGCAACCTGCCCTAATACCAATTTGTAGATGCATGATATTGATTAAATATTTAATTCACAAGTTTCCAATTTTAAACTTATTTAATTAGAGTAATTCTTTGATCCAAATTTTATTAAACCCTAATCATGCATCTATGTGGATAAATTAAACCTGCAATCACAAATTAAGCAATAAAATAAGATTATGGAAAAATACTTTTCGAGTAAAACTTTTTATTTCACTACCTAACGTAAATTGCAACTTACAATTACATAGAAAAATCTACAGTGAATCTCCCACAAAAAATCCACATAGATCTTAGCCTAGCACTAGTAGTGAATACCCTTGAGTACCCCCACTGATCGCAGTCATCAACAAGCAGGTCCTGCAAGAACAACCAATCCAGCAATAGAGTGTCACTCCATAAAGACAAACTTCCAAGAAGTTTTTAGGTTCCACAAATGATTCACAAAACTATTGAGATGCTTTGGTGAATCAAAAACTAAATTTTTAACCCTAAAAGATGAAGACTAAAATTCTACAGATTTACAGTTTTTGTGTATCAAAAGTCTTAATGAAAAAGGTCTCCAAAATAGATATTTATAGATCAACAAAAAATGAGGCGGTGCATGTCATTCGAACAACATTGTCATGTCGTTTGAATGCCATTAGATGTCGTTACTAATGACAATTAAAAAAGTAAAACGGTATGTGGTCGTTTGAAGCACCAAAGAAATAAGCCTTCGTGTGACCTATCAAACGACACGTGATGTCGTTCGAAGGTGTCGTTTGAACGACGTGCCTATGTCATTTGAATGACAGAAGCAAAAAATTAATATTTTAAAAATCTCGCTTACAGGTCTTCAAAAAATATTTTGACTTAGAAAAAATGCCTTATTTTGATTTAAAACAGTTTTGAAAAATATCCTAATACTAAAATAAAGCATTTATGAAAATTAAACACATTTTATATGAAATTATACTTCATGTTGCGCATATGTTAAAGATGCTTGAAATTTGGATCCGTCTTTATAAACGTATGACCGTGAACTTCTTCAATGACTGTAGTAGCATACGACACACTCTTATGAAAAATCAGGACTACATAAAATATGTCCTATCATGAGGATCTATGGGGATGAGGATGACCAATTTAGCAGGCCAAGGTCAATTCTGAGGACCTAAGGTTATGCTTGGATGACCAATTCTGCAGGTCGAGGTCAATTTTGAGGACATAAAGTTATGATGACCAATTTTGGGGATCGAGGTCAATTCTGAGGACCTTGAGTTAGGAGCGACCAATTTTGTGGGTCGAGGTCAATTTTGAGGACCTTGAGTTGGGAGCGACCATTACTGAGGTGGAGGTCAATTCTGAGAACCTAAAGTCGGGGTTGACCAATTTTGAGGATCGATGTCAATTATGAGGACCTAAAGTTGTGATGATAAATTCTGAAGGTCAAGTTCAATTTTGAGGACCTAAATTTATGGCGGTCGATTCCTGGGTCGAGCTCAATTGTGAGGACCTAATGTTGGGGGTGAGCAATTTTGAAGGCCGAGGTCAATTTTGAGGACCTAAAATTGTGACAGCTAATTCTGCGGGTCGAGGTCGATTCTGAGGACCTAAAGTTGGGGACGATTAATTTTATAGGTTGAGGACCTAAAGTTGGGGGCAACTAATTCTGCAGGTTGAGATTAATTCCGAGGACCTAAAGTTATGAGCGACTAATTCTGAGGATAAAGGTTAATTCTAGGGATTTAAAGTTGTGAGCGAAAAATTCTGTGGGTTGAGGTCAATTCTAAGGACATAAAGTTGAAGGAGCGACCAATTCTGAGGGTCGAGGTCAATTCTTAGGACCTAAAATAGGCGGTCACCAATTCTGAGGGTCAAGGTCAGTTATGGGTGACTAATTCTACTGTCGAGGTCAATTATGAGGAACTAAAGAGCGACCAATTTTGAGGGTTGAGGTCAATTCTAAGGACCTAAGGTTGTGAGTTGGAGGGGGATAAATCTGCCGAGTAAGGCGTGAGGGACTTTGACGTAGGTTCACCTTTTATTCCTCTAGGGATGGTGTTGTCATGGAATTCTACTGGGGAGTTCTTGAGCTTTCGACTGGGGAATTGTAGTGGACTTAGATGTGGGTGCTTTATTGGTTCTGCTGTGGAGTATGCTGGGGATAAAAGTGTAAGGGGAATTCTGTTGGGGATTTTGAGAGTTATAAATGGCTTAGTGCTCCAAAAATTATTTTCTTGAGGAAAATAATCTTCTATATTTTTCCAGGATTTTTGAAAATTTTTAGGATTTTTCGAGGCGAATTCTAGTTTTTTCTGACATTTTTTATACAAAAATTGAAGGGAAATGCCAATAGGCATGCTTGGGGATGTGTTAATCGACAGAGTCATGAATTCTTAGTCTTCTTCGAAACGAGAAAAAGGCAGTTTTCGATTGATATGGTCAGGAGGTTATCGACTGGCAGACCCCTTAGCCTTTTATAAAAGGGAGCGACCCCTCTTCATTTTTCACACCTTCAAGTGTTTGAATCTTCTTTTTTCTCTCTCTAAGAGTCGTTCTTAAGTCTTTTCTTCTTAAAATCTTCAAATAGATGGTATTTCAACTGATGTTTACAACAACGAGTGGCTGGCGGTTGATGACTGGGCTGGCCTAGAGTGGCAGTTTATGGTGCCTCTTGTGCTAGGCAATGAGAATGCTTTTGACTCGTTTGAGCCAGTTGCTGATGAGATTATTTTATTACGCGAGCCCGCATATCATCGTTTGCCCATGGTGAAAAAACTTAATGGCTATATCAGTCCTGGAGGAAGTTTAGTAGAATATCCCTGCTGGTGCGCGCTGGATGGTTTCTGACACTGAGTTTGGCCCTTTGGCGAAGGCATTGGATGAGACACTGCGTTCCACTGCGGTGTTATGTGCTCTTGAGGAGAGGTGGTGGAACACTACCCACACATTCCATCTTGGCTTTGGGGAGATGAGTGTTACTCCCATTGATGTCTAGAATCTATTTGGGTTGGATTGTGAGGGTATCTAGATTATGGTGGACCGCACTTTAAGGGTTACACCGGAGGTGATGCAGGTGGCTTTAAAAATCGTGGGTAGGATCGTGTCAGGGGATTCTATCAAAATTTCTTCTTTGAGGGAGACGCTTTTGATGAGGAGGGTGGATGTGAATGACGGGTGGTGGGTGAGACAAATGAGTTGTTTGTTTATTTTTCTTCTACTGGGGGTTTCATGGTGGCAACGTCGTCCATTTTTTATTTCCGTCATATTTAAGGACGATTTATGACGTCCCGATGTATGACTGGGGGAGCCTTACTTTGGCGTCCCTTTATTTTTCTTTAGATGTATTCAGCTGGTGATGTCGATAGACTTTTACGGGATCCACTTACCATTTGGGGGCAATTTTGGATTTCTTTTTCTTTTTATGCATTTCCTTGCTTTCTTTTTTTATTCTTTTTGCTGATTTTTGTCTATTTATAGATGTGGCTTTAAGAGGTGAATGGGCACAACGTGGGATTATTGTCCCTAAAGGATGATAAGTGGGAGGACTTAAGTCGAATGTTTCAGTGGCGAAAGTCCAACCGATGGTCGAACCAGTCCTTATCTCTGATGGACGTGCGACAGGTCTTAAATGTTCTAACGAGTGATCAGGTTAATTTTTATTCCTTCTGAATTCTTTTTGTCATTTTTATTTCTTAAGGGGATTTTGATTCTTTATTGGGGATGCGAGTGACCTTTTACCCCTGAGGATGTCTTCACGGGATACGAGTATTATTAGCATGCATGCACAAATGCGACGGTTGATTACGTAGGAGTTTGGGTATGTTTGGTACTTGGAAGATAGGTTGGTGATGTAGCTAGTGAAGGAGGTGGTGGCGATCCTACCATCTGTGCCCCTATATATATGAGCTGGGTGAGGGAGATATCTGATGATTCTAGGGGGATAATGATGATAGGCGAGTCCTACAAGCATTATACGGATACAATGGTGAGTTATGATTATCTGGACTTCGTGATAAGCTAGTTGATGCCCTCTTGTATCTATGATGTTAAGAATATACCTCCACTCGCTACGGCTTCGAGTAAGGGTACCAGTGTACTAGTAGGATCAACCCATAGCATGAGTGGTGGTATGGCGACGACGATAGAGGAGGCTCCGATCATTTAGGTTCCTCTCCCTTCTTATAATTTTTGACTAGTAGTAGGGAGTCACTAAGTGTGCCTCACCGTACTCATCGGTGTCTGGATCGATGGGGCTTACGAATGAGGCCCTTCGTCCTAAAATATTTTCTTTCACTTTTTCCTTTCTGTTTCCATTGATTCTTTCCTTTCTCTTTAATGACTAGCTCGTCTTCTTTGTTGCTCTTTGTTTGCAGTATGTACGGGTGCCGAATAACTGGCCGAGGGACACCAAGGACTAGATGGCATCCATGTCTGATTATAAAAAGAAGTTTTCCCCTTCTTTCTTAGTGCATCAGCTACCTCAGATGATTGTTCCAGCTTCGGGAGTGGAGGATCCACTGCTCGTCGCTGGGGAAAGTGTGTACGCCGCGGAGATTAAGGGTTTGAGGGGAAGGTTGAGAGTTCGGGCGAAGTTCCATTTGTATTTTTTGTCTTTATTTTGTATGCAAAAAATGTAATCATTCAACAATATATATGAAAGAAATGCTTTTTCTTTTTCGATCTTTTCATGATTTAGCGGCCAATCCTATATGCACTTTTTAATTTTTTGCTGAGATTGTTTTATTTTATGCAAAGATAGAGATAAATATGGAAATGATAATGAAAGGAAAAATGTTTATTTCTTCTAAAAAAGGAGAGTAAATGTAATTAACTCGAGGGTTAATAATTCTTTTCAAAGCAATAATTTTTTGAGTTTTGGATAAAAAAGGAAAAGATTTTTGACTAAGAATTTATTTTCAGAATGACAATGATTTTGAGGAAAATATTTACTATAAAATGAGTAATAAAAAAGAATGACTCGAGGGTGAATTTTTCAAAATTAGTATTTTTTAAAATTGATTTTGGGTAAAAGAGGAAAAATGGAATTTTCCAAAATAGTGGGGTTGCAGATCGGCATACCCCTTGACCTCCCTATCGGCATAGGGGTTAAGTCAAATTATCCTGGGCTTTGATTGCACTTTTCTTCATACTAGTGTACTTCTGTAGAGCTGGAATTTGAACGAAATTCCAGAAAGTTTGATTTTTTGCATGGATTTTTAGGTATAAAAGGAAAGTATATGGGGTGTGTTTTCTCACCAACATCCATATTTCTTCTCCTGCTTCTTCTTTATCTATTATCCAAATTGCTCTTCCAATGAATGAAGAATTGTTTTCTTATCTTGAAGGATATGTGCCTCTATAATATTGACTATGATACTTTAAGCTTATTCCAGGTTTCTCTGTGGCATAGTCATGCCATAAGATGGACTTTCTAGAAGCGGCGGTACAATTTTAGTTCCCTGAGGACCATATCTTTTGGTTCTGCCTGGATGAGGCCTGTCCTACCTACGAGGAATTCATAATAATGTTGGGGGTTGGCCCTAGTGTTGTGGTGGTCATGCTCGATTTTTCACATTCCCCCTGGGCATTTTTGGCAGAGTTACTCTATATTTCTCCTTCGGAGGCTCGATCGTTGGATCATGGAGGGACTATTTCTCTTTCGATGATCGTGTGAATTAGATAGCATTTAGCTGGGAAGTCGAAGCTTATTCTTTAAGATCTGGCAAAGGCCTACATTTCACAAAAAACTAATTTTTAGAGAGAAAAAGGACTTGCGGCATGCGGATCACGGTTAGTGGTACATTTGGGAGAACATAAAATGTATCAGGTTATAATTGACAGAGGTGATGGGATTTAAAGAAAATACATATTTCTAAATCGTCTAGATGTGGGCCACCTGTCTTTTGGTAAAAGGGTGGACTATCCGAAACCAGCAGGGGTTTCTTCAACTAATAGTAATGGGAGTGCATTCCAAAGGATTTTATCACGAAGGTAACTACTTTCCAGAGCAGTTACGATCCTATATGGGTGATAGTGGATCGGTTGACCAAAGTAGCTCACGTTATGGCAGTTTGGACTGATCATACTACGGGGCAGTATGCGATATCTTTATAACCAAGATAATGAGGGTACACAGGGTACCGTTTAATATTGTGTACGATTTGGATAAGATATTTGTTCTTCAATTTTGGAAGTGTGTTCATGAGGCCATATTTACTGGGTTGTGATTGAGTTGGGCTTATTATCCGTAGACGAATGGGCAGAACAAGAGAAATAATCAGATGTTGGTGAATAAAATATATGTGTACCCTTGAATCTTAGGGGAGGAGGGGAACAATGCCTTCCACTAGTGGATTTTGTGTGCCATAACTCATATAAGTGCACTTTTGGGCATGTTTCCAGTTGAGGTATGGCACGATAAACCTTGTTGTTCTTATGCTCGTTAGTTAGAGGTGGGGGAACATATCCTATTGCGAAGATCAGAGATCAGTTGATGTCTATAGTATATAATGTGTGTAAAGTATATACTGCACCAATAATCGACTCGTGTACGTTCGTCGCGAGATGAGATTGTATGTATCTAAAGAACGATTAATCTACTAAAGTGAGAATAATCGTAGGCCAGATAGTGAATATCTAAAATAAGTTTAAGTAGTGAAACTTAAACGGTAAGCATTGGGCAAGAACCTATATGACAGGGTAATCGGGAATTTTGAACGAACATATGTGGACTGTTCATTATTAAGGGTATTCGATAGCATACTATATCGGTGGTACGGAGTAGTTTACTTGGGAGCGCAATGATGTGATGCGCAACATATATACAATGTTGGTTGTACCTGATATACTTTTTCAAATTTCGGGACAAAATTCCGTTGTAAGGGGGAAGTATGTAATACCTCGTATTTTTGATGATTTTAAATAATTATGGGATTAATTATTAGTGCTAGATTAATTAAATTAAAATATGAGAAATTAATTGTTAATTAATTTGGATTAAAATAAATATTAACTAGCGTGCCAAGGGTTAATACTTATTGTTGAGAATTATTGAATATTACTGTATGAATGCGTTATATGGAATTATAAAATTTTATAAATTGTTGAGAGTGGGAAATACGACAGTTTGGTATTTTAAGTCAGGATGCGCGTATGAGTCGTGTTGGGACTAATTGAATGGAATAAAAAGATAATTTATTTTTGAGTAACTTGTATGGTCATTTCGAGTGCGCCATTGAGTCCGGAAGCATCGAGATAGTTAGAAAACTCTCCCCGGGTATTTTATTTGGACTCCAAAATATTTTTAGTCCTAACCGGCACCCCGTAGGGGTATTTTTATCTTTTGGATTTTTGGGGAATTATTATGGACAAA
The DNA here is from genome assembly GCA_949130495.1 of Sambucus nigra. Taxonomy (NCBI): domain Eukaryota; kingdom Viridiplantae; phylum Streptophyta; class Magnoliopsida; order Dipsacales; family Adoxaceae; genus Sambucus; species Sambucus nigra. The sequence goes on along the minus strand of OX422214.1, from coordinate 132,211,953 downwards.
AATTAGATAATTAAAAATGAGTGTAAGTGGGTGAGAAGGATTTTGTTAGTTTCTAAACCTACGAGAGAGAGAGAGAGAGAGAGAACCACGGGGGAAGAAGGAAAGTCTATAGGTATTCTTGGTGCAAAACTCAAGAACTCACACCACAAATCCCACCAAAGTGTAGATCAGAAGACGAGGAACAAGTCTATACTAATTTCATCAGCGGATCAGGCCATCATAATCAAGGCAAGTGTTTATTACTTGATTTCTATTAGAAATAATTGTGTTCATGTTATTATAGGAATCAAATACATGATTTGGAATTAAATTTGATGGATTTAGAGAATTTAAATCATAGATTAAGAGTTATCATGATGAAGAATTAGATCCCTATGCATGTAGAATAGGAATCCCAAAATTATATGTTGTGATTGAGAAATGAATCTAAATTTTAATGGTTCTTGAACTGAAATTGGAAGAACTAGGGTTTTAATGGTTTAATTTGGGGTTTTCATATTTAATTGATGTACTGTGAAAATTTAATGATTTTAGGTTGATAGAAATCATCTAAACATGTTAGGATAATAATTAGGTTTCTTTACTGGGAGTTTGGGAATAATCTGTGAAGGTTTTAGAGAGTAAATCTGATAAAAACGTAACTGCTAGAGGTTGAAGACGTAATAGTGTTGGTCGCGAGAAGTCGCGTGAAGATGGTTCGAATGAGATCGAATCTCATGAGAAGTCGTTCAAACGACATGCGACCTAATTCAAACGACAGGTCTAAAACCTGGAAAATCCCATTTTTACCCAAATCGCGTTACAGTTAATTTAAGTGAGGAGAACTGTTATTTGATGAATTTAGCATGGTGCAGAATTTTTAGAAAGTATGTGGAGAATAATACTTTAAATATTCGGAACGGTGAATTAACTTTGGAGATTACGAAAGATATAGTAATCGAGATAAATATACTATACGTAGTAATAAGAGAATAATACGTATGGATATTATATGTTCGAGTTGGGTGAATACTTATTGATTTTAATAGGATGCGTATATGCCTATTATATGTTTATTATTATGTCTATATCATACCTACGCTGCTTGCTATCAGGAGGAGGAGGTTTTCGCGTAATGGACAGTCTTATCATGTGTTGCCCATTGGGGGGACATTTGACTTGTACTAAGAGCATATGGACTTGGTTATGTGCTATCTGAGATGTAGGATAGTTTCGACGTCTGAATGGGAGCGTAGGTATGTGTGTGACCTATTTGGTTGGGGATTATATTCGCCTCCAATATATGTGAATTGAATTTTATGGTTCGTGAGAGATTGAACCAATAGTCCTTTATGCAGTGAGTGATGCACCAGGACATGATACCAGAGTATGCATTGCGCCAAGTGGTCTTAACCCAAGGGTCCAGGATTAGTGTGTATATATATATATGTATAAGGATGATGTGACTATATGTATATATTTATACACTTGCGAATATTTCTACGGTGTAAAACTAGTAGATATGGTAATAACAATAAGTGCTTTGCGCCAAGTGGTCTTAACCAAGGGGTGCAGGATTAGTGTATATATATAGGGATGATGTGACTATATATATGAATATACTTGGGAAAATTCTACTGTGTGAAATTAGTAGATATAGTAATAATGAGAAATAAAATAATATTAGTGGGTAAAATATTAACCATTCGAATGGTGAATAATGAAATTTAGTTATGTGGGATAAACTATTTCAATAACGTATCATATGGGCGATACGGGTATACTACTGGTGAACGTAGAAAGTGACATTGTGATTTTGAACTAGTAGGGCTGGGTAACACAGCTAGTGGGGATTAGAAAATGCGTTAGGCGTGTATAATAGATGATAGGTGAGGATCTCATATGAGATTTCGAAAATCTAGCATGCACATAATACTTGCTTTATTGCAAATTTTAAATACTTGCTAAAATAAATATTTTTACAACTCGGGCTCTGACACGTCTCTTGCTATTCTTATCTCTCTTGCTATATATATGTATTATATCAGGTGCCCACCCACATGGTTACCAGACTTAGATAATTGGATTGTTTAGCGAGCTACAGCGGTTGTGAGAGTTGCATGTCCTTGCATTTAGACGCCTCTATCATTTCTTTCAGTTCTATTTAGACAGTTCTATTTAAGGCACGTGTCGCCCATTCGACAGTGATTCTAAGAATGAACCAACCGAACACTTTAAATTAAATTACATAAATGACTGATTACTCGATATTTAATTGGGCAGGGTGTCACAGGCGTATCGCTCTGTGGAGCGCATATGGAGTGTTAACCAGGAATGGGAGACTTAGGGACCTCCGGGGGTTGGTAATGATGATGAGGTAGGACCGTCGGGCAATTGAGGAAAATGTCAATGTAGTTGGGGCAACATTTTATGGAGCTAATATAATTTTTTGGGGGGTAATTTTGGAGTTTTTCTGTGGGGTTACAGATAATTTGTATTTTGGGTGATTTGGGGGGTTTTCTGTGCGGTTAGGGATAATATTTGTGAAGGTGGTAGGGATTAGGTAGGTTTGTTTAATATGGTTTTATCAGTGGAAAGGGATGGCCTGTTTAGCTCCCTTCACTGATACTTCATGTAACGGTGATACATTCCCTTATTAGAAATAAAAATAATTTTGATCACATTTGTTGCGCTTCTTAATGAGTTTTGCATTTTAAACTATCTACACCAACTGCTAAGGCGTACATAATCCTTTCGTTCATGTAAATGTTAAGATAAATCGATATTGTTGGGGGTAACAAAAGAATAGCGTTTGTGAAAAAAAGTGTATCATGCCCATGTATGGCATATGGGCTACATATCCACCTCTGGAGGTTTTGAAAAATTTCTTGAGTTTCATTTTGAAAATAAATGTTTTTGAGATGATCAGGTCCCACGTAGTTTCGGGTAGAGAGAAATGAAAATATTTTTTTTATTTTTATAATAGAAAGGGGATGAGAAGGGTCGAAGAAAGCCGAGATTTTGATCTAAGGGTAAAATTTCTTGAGACGGTCCAGGTTGACTAGGTGCGCCATCCCCTATCCGTCGAGGTCTGTGAGAATAGTAACACTGCTTGACAATTTTTTTTCACAATGAAGGGGTCGATCCAATTTGATTTGAATTTTTCTATGGGTTCCCAGACGGGTTCTACTGTCTCCTTGAGGGAAAGGTCCTCCTTCTTAGACACCGCGGTCCTTGACTTTTTGATTGAATGATCATGTTATCTGGTGATGATACCCTTGTATATGGTATAGTTCCTTAAGTCTCTTTTCATCCAAGAGTGAGAGATCATCAAAGCGGCTCTGATGCCAGTTTTCTTCCCTGACTCTGCTTTTGAGCATGGCGTGTAGGGAAAGTATTTCTAGCTCAACGGGTAGGACTCCTCCCATACCATATACCAGAGAATAAAGTGTCCCAGTAGGCATTCAGATACAGGTGCGATAGCCCCAGAGGGTGTATGAGATTAGATATGCCCAATACCTACAACTCTTGGTCATCTTGTTGATGATAATTTTGAAGTTCTTATGGGCAACTTCGATAGCACCACTGGATTAGGGTCGGTAGGGAGAAGATTTGTGTCTCTGAATCCAATAATCGTCGACTAACTCTATGCCATTGGCTTCGAAGTAGAGTCCATTATCTGATACTAACTCATGGGTAACCCTGTATCGATAAATGATGTTCTTTCAGATAAATTTGGCCACTTTCTTGGCATTTATCACCGCTTATGATTTAGCTTCGACCTATTTAGTGAAGTAATCAATGGCGACCATGATGAATTCATGACTGTTTGAAATTTTGGGAGTGGCCTTATGTAACACCCCGTAATTTTGAGGGTTTAATATTTACTTTTGGGAGTTATAAAAATATTTAAATTGGAGAAACTTAAATTCATGAGTTGGAGAATTTAATTGAGTGAGCCGAATTATTTATAATTGGCGACTTTTAAGTTAATGGTTCAAAATCTCGTGTGTCGCATTTTGAGGTCGAAATTTGGTGATGTCGAAAAGTATTCCAGATGGCAGTTCCGAGTGCGCGGTTGCGTCCGGATGGGTCGAAATAGTCTGAAAACAGTACCCGGGGTAGTAATTGGGTCTCGGGGTAATTTTGGGCATAGCCGGGCACACACGGGGTGAGTTGTGCCACTTTAATTAAGCCCATTAGGTGAAAAAAAGGATTAAGGGTTTTTAACCTAGTTGGGAGATTAAGGAATAGCAGCCAACATAACTCTAAACCAAGGGTATGAAAGGGGATTTAGGGGAAAACAAATCAAGAGCAAATTTGAGCCAAATTAAGGGACATCAACAACGGATCAGACACTACGAACACTTACAGGCAAGTTGTTAACTGTTGTGATTTCTAAAATTATGATAATCAATTCATATCATAGTGATGTGTATATGAAAATTCGTTTTGGGTGTGTCACCAAAATCTATATTGGGTTTATTTGTAAATTTATATACCTTAATGGGATTAAGGGGGAGATTTATCGTGTTTATGATTCTAGAATGGAGAGAACTGAATCAGATGTTAAAACCAGTAAGAGTAGATGGTTAATTGCTGTTAAAATAAAAGAAATTCGTATTGGGGATTTGAAACCCGGATAATACCCAAATCGGGAAAACCTTGGAATTTATGGATATTGATGTTGAAATTAGGTCTGTGAGATGTTTAGACCCTTTCCTTACATGGAGGATGTGTTATTTGTATTTGGGTAAGGGCTTAAGTTGAGAAATTAAGCTTTAAGTTTCGTCCATGGATGACAGTGGATGGAGAAGACGATTACTGGAACGATAACCTAGGGAGCTCGATCGATCGATGAAGGCAAAATCTGGGCAGTTTGGCCAGTTTGTTATATAAAGGGACATTTATTAAAAGTTAAGTTTCATACATTAATAAGTGATAAAAAATTATGAAACAAATATTCCTAGCAATTATGGGAGGAAGTAATTGGGACTAGGATAAATTTATGTGGGACACTTAATGGATGAAATTGAGAGGTTTTATTCCAAAATGGTGGAATACGGATCAAGTGAGCGACTCCGAGTATATTGGTCAAGCGACCCCAAAGTCGTTAATTAAGTTTGGAGATAAACTAATTAATTTAGAGTCGGGATATAGACTGGGGAAAATATTTAATTTCGGGCCAAGTGATCGAGTCCGGGTATGTTGGTAATTATAGGTAAATATAATTGGGGAATTTATGAAGATAAATGTGTGGCATATTGTGGGCGAAAAATGTGAGAATAAAATTATGAGATGTAAAAATGGACCGAGTGAGTGAGTCCGGGATGTTGGTATGTGACACCAAAGTATTAAATTAATTATTGAGAGAGAGAAATTAATTTAGAGTCGGAACATAGACTCGGGAAATATTAAGTTACGGGCCAAGTAAGTGTGTCCGGGGAATTGGTACAAATTAATTAATGTGTAAATTAATTATATTAGAGTCGGACCACAAACTCGAATTTGTGTTGATTAATTAATGTGTAAATTAATTATATTAGAGTCGGACCACAGACTCGGACGTGTGTTGATTAATTAATGTGTAAATTAAATTAAATAAGAGTCGGATTGTAGACTCGAGTAAGTATTAAATTAATGGATGTAATAATTAATTTAATTAGAGTCGGGGTGTAGACTCGGGTAGTTATTAAATTAATAGGTGTGTTAATTAATTTAATTAGAGTCGGGTGATAGACTCGGGAAGGTATTAAATTAAAATGTGTGTTAATTAATTTAATTAGAGTCGGACGATAGACTCGGGGAGGTATTAAATTAATATGTGTGCTAGTTAATTTAATTAGAGTCGGGGGATAGACTCGGGAAGGTATTAAATTAAAAAGTGTGTTAATTAATTTAATTGGAGTCGGACGATAGACTCAGGGAAAGTATTATGTAAATTGGGGTATGAATTAAATATATTAGGGTCGAACCGTAGACTCGGGAAGATGATAAATTATTAAGTGAGAAAATTAATTACGTTGAGTCGGGCCACAGACTCAGGAAATTTTAGGCAGTGTACGGGATTTTTGATACACGGTAAAGCCGGGGTTTATAATATATATATATACGGTGTAGTGATAGTATATATATATTCATGTATATATTGTGTGTGATATTAAATTACAGGCAGTGTATGGGATTTTGAGTACACGGTAAAGCCGGGATTTATATTATATATATACGGTACAGTGATAGTATATATGTACATGTTTATATTATGCGTGATATTAAATATCAGTGACTAGATATTTATTCAATTTATATATACTCTAATGCTATCAAAGGAGGTTGCGCGATGTGGGTGAATCCCCTAGCTTGAGGAGTAGGGCGAGTATATCCCCAGGTCATAGCATCCGGTATATATGGGTGAGGGATTTATCTCACTTTTAGGGAAGTAATATGACCGCCTCCCCTTCGTTTATATTTTGGTCCAAGTTGGTGAGCGATTCCAACTTGGGGAAACTAGGTGTTGTGAGCACACCTAGTGAGATAGCATTTTAGAGGGAATCATCCGGCGAGGGTATACTCGAAGGGATGGATATACGTATGTTATATGTGTGAATTTTGTGGCAAAGGTACGTATATAATGGTAGTAAATATTATATACGGGTAATAATACAGTGTGTGATGTATTTTCTTTATATAACTTGTGACAAGGTTATATGATACTATTTAAGAGGACTTAATTAAGTTAATTGTGATATAACTTATAATTCAAGAATCATTATACTCGGGTTAGAGTAGTATGGCAAGGAAAGGTTATACCAGGACTAGTTGGACGGGGTAGCACAACTAGGTGGGGTTAAGGTAACAGATAGGTGTGCACAATAGTGGAGGGGTGAGAATTTCCATGAGGGAGTGCGACACTAACTTAAATATGAAGCGCATTCATGCATTTAAAATTACTGCAGTTAATTCACTTGCTAAATATTTTCAAAATGTTTTGGGTTTAATCCTTGCTATAAAACTATTTTGAAAACCTTTTAGGTGTCCAGCCACAGGGACGCCAGGATTGATATTCTATTCTAGGAACACGGAGCTGCTGCATATGTGGATGCTAGCAGGAGTTTGGATTAGACGCATCATTCATTCATTACTAGAGTAGGGATCTTGTATTAGTTTCAGTTTTATTTCAGGGCTTGTCGCCCAGACTTCTCGGTAAAGTTTTCAGGTGTTGAATATTTGTATTGGATTACTTCTTTGGTGGCCGGTGATTTATTCGGCAAGCTGTGTAATTATGATTCAGTTTATTTTCAGTCAGTTGTGTGAATGGTTTATATTTAATTCCGCATGTACTGTTTGGTTTAATTAAAAAGTTAAAATTTGGCACCAGCTTTTGGAATACTAGGTGGTTAGTAACTTTAAAAAAAAAAAGGTTTTCGACAGTGATGCTAAGGATGATCCAATTGGGATTCCTGTTTTAATTTGGTATAGGACTGATCACCCGGTATTTTATTAGGCGGGGTGTCACAGATGGTATCAGAGCATCAGGTTCTATCGTCCTTCGGATCTGTGCGGCTTTTCACGTTTCGTCTTTGCAATCTTTGATATGGAGCCCTATTATAGGATTGTTGTATTCTCATATGTACGCACATAGACATTATTCTGCGAAATTTATATTTGAGAGTGAACTCATACAAATTCGATTCGCATTCCAGATGACGCCCAGGAGAGAGAGAGCAGCTAGGGCAGCAGGGGGAGATGAGACGGGGGAGGCTCGTTAGGAGCAAGACTTACCACATCAATGGCCAGAGATGATATTGATAGCACAGGTAACTGAACTAGTGGCACAGGCAGTTGGAGCAACGGTGGTCACAACGGTAGGGTACTTTACACGGGATTATCCACAAGTGTTAGTGGCACCGAATGTTCAGACCCACGCGGAGTCGTCGGGGTGGAAGCAAGAAAGAGAGGTTATTTTTAGTGGGAACCCACCAGAGTTACGAGGCGGTTCAGATGTAGGGCTAGCGTGTCAAGGAAAAGAGATATCCAACGTCACCTACGCATGGGAGATTGCGATGAGGTGCGGAAGCAAATGCTAACCACTTTTAGTGTAGTGGGAGAAGCACTACAGTGGTGGGAGTCGATCACCATAGTGAGGAAAGGGACACACTAGCTATTGTAGAGTTTTGAGTGCGGTTCGACCGCAAGTATTTTTCCTCCAGCGGTTGAGACCGAAACGAGGAGAAAATTTTGTGAGGTGACTCAAAGGGGACCGTTAAGTGGCCGATTATGAGAAAGAATTCACTCGTTGGAAAAATTTTGTACCGGATGAGGTAAGCAAGGAAAATAGAAAGAAAGAAAAGTTTATGGATGGGTTAGTCTGTAGAATCAGACAACATTTAATTGATAATTCCGCATTAGTAGATTATACTGATGTCACTAACGCAACACTCCGGCACTGTCGGGAATATCACTTCCACGCGAAAGGAAGCGGGAGGGGAGTGGGGATTAGCCAGTCGGATAAGGCAGAAGGGAACAATACCAGTGGGGTATCCCAGCAGCAGACTGGGGGAGATCAGGGGCAGGATTTTTGGCAGGGAAATCATACCAAACGATCTAGAACTGGAGGCTATCGGCGGGATGCCAGGAATTCCAACAAGGTCGGCATGGAAGGGACCAGTGGTAGGGTAAATGTATTAGAAGGTGTTTCGTCTGTGGAAAAAGCAAGACACTTGAAGAGATATTGTCTTAAGTGAGGTAGGGGAAACTACAGGACGAGGTCCTGGATGTACAACCACTAAAGCAAGTCATTGGTGCATTCGGGCAGGGAAAAGCTGCTCCGGAACCCGAGAACCAACCGTTACAGCTGGAGTATAGAGGTAATTATTTTTACCTGAGGGGCATGGGGTATATTTTTGAGTGACAAAGAGGATGTCACAATATAAGACTTATTTTTTACTAGAGTTCACAGGTGAGTCAAACTTAGTGGGAGCGTTAGCGGTAGCAGCCATAGTATGTGGATAAACTTTCCTTAGGGAACGGAGTTCCTTGGTGTTCTTCACGGGAGAGTGGAGGTGTACACTGAGTAATTGTTTGAATTATGCGAAGAGTTACTACTTTCGAGAATTATGGGAGTAGGGTTAATAAATTTTCCTAAATATCGGTTAGATAGCGATGGAATTTAACTATCGTGGATAGTGGTGTAAAATTTTAGTGTTCGCGACACCAGGGTAGGGTTGGTACTAGGTATCACCTGAGAGGGCGTATAGCCTATATATGTATGTATGTATGTTGTATTGCGTGGTGCAATGGCACATAGTGAGATTATGTGTTCTCACATTTTATCCCGATAAGTGGGTAGGTTTACCGAAGTGAATCAGGGTGGTTAGATTTATTTTCGAGCAAAGAGAGATAGCTCGGGGTTTATTTTGCGCAAGGACTAGTGGTAGTAAGGGCGCGATCTTATGTTGTCTTTGGTAGTATAAGGATAAGAGTATATACTTTTGTGTTGAGAGACAAGTATTTTGTGGGAAGATGTTTGGACATTAGCACATGGGTTGGGTACCCGGGCAGTAAATATATGTATATATATATATATATATATATATATATATATATATATATATATATATATATATATATATATATATATATATGTGATATGACTACGGGTTCGAAGTTATATTACGGATTACGACTAGCATAGTCGGGTAACTTTCGTGCGGTAGAGAGCGGGGATAGGGTGTATGGGCACCCGGGTTAATTAAGACAAATTTTGTGCGGTTAAGCGCGGTTATAGGGTGTATGGGCACCCTGGAAAATTTCAAATGCATACTTGTGCAACATATGGTTAGAAGTGGATGTGATAGACATAGCGGGCTTGGAGGCACATGACTAGAGAGAAATATGCAAAGCTTGGAACATTATGCTCATCTTAATTTCGAGGACGAAATTCCTTTGTAAGGGGGGAAGTATGTAACACCCCGTAATTTTGAGGGTTTAATATTTAATTAATTTTGGGAGTTATAAAAATATTTAAATTGGAGAAACTTAAATTCATGAGTTGGAGAATTTAATTGAGTGAGCCGAATTATTTATAATTGGTGACTTTTAAGTTAATGGTTCAAAATCTCGTGTGTCGCATTTTGAGGTCGAAATTTGGTGATGTCGAAAAGTATTTCAGATGGCAGTTCTGAGTGCGCGGTTGCGTCCGGATGGGTCAAAATAGTCAGAAAAGAGTACCCGGGGGTAGTAATTGGGTCTCGGGGTATTTTTGGGCATAGTCGGGCCCACACGGGGTGAGTTGGGCCACTTTAATTAAGCCCATTAGGTGAAAAAAAGGATTAAGGGTTTTTAACCTAGTTGGGAGATTAAGGAATGGCAGCCAGCATAACTCTAAACCAAGGGTTTGAAAGGGGATTTGGGGGAAAACAAATCAAGAGCAAATTGGAGCCAAATTAAGGGACATCAATAACGGATCAGACACTACGAACACTTACAAGCAAGTGGTTAACTGTTGTGAATTCTAATTATTATGCTAATCAATTCATATCATAGTGATGTGTATATGGCAATTCGTTTTGGGTGTGTCACCAAAATCTAAATTGGGTTTATTTGTAAATTTATATACCTTAATGGGATTAAGGGGGAGATTTATCGTGTTTATGATTCTAGAATGGAGAGAACTGAATCAGATGTTAAAACCAGTAAGAGTAGATGGTTAATTGCTGTTAAAATGAAAGAAATTCGTATTGGGGATTTGAAACCCGGATAATACCCAAATCGGGAAAACCTTGGAATTTATGGATATTGATGTTGAAATTAGGTCTGTGAGATGTTTAGACCCTTTCCTTACATGGAGGATGTGTTATTTGTATTTGGGTAAGGGCTTAAGTTGAGAAATTAAGCTTTAAGTTTTGTCCATGGATGACAGTGGATGGAGAAGACGATTACTGGAACGATAACCTAGGGAGCTCGATCGATCGATGAAGGCGAAATCTGGGCAGTTCGGCCAGTTTGTTATATAAAGGGACATTTATTAAAAGTTAAGTTTCATACATTAATAAGTGATAAATAATTATGAAACAAATATTCCTAGCAATTATGGGAGGAAGTAATTGGGACTAGGATAAATTTATGTGGGGCACTTAATGGATGAAATTGAGAGGTTTTATTCCAAAATGGTGGAATACGGATCAAGTGAGCGACTCCGAGTATATTGGTCAAGCGACCCCAAAGTCGTTAATTAAGTTTGGAGATAAACTAATTAATTTAGAGTCGGGATATAGATTGGGGAAAATATTTAATTTCGAGCCAAGTGATCAAGTCCGGGTATGTTGGTAATTATAGGTAAATATAATTGGGGAATTTATGAAGATAAATGCGTGGCATATTGTGGGCGAAAAATGTGAGAATGAAATTATGAGATGTAAAAATGGACCGAGTGAGTGAGTCCGGGATGTTGGTATGTGACACCAAAGTATTAAATTAATTATTGAGAGAGAGTAATTAATTTAGAGTCGGAACATAGACTCGGGAAATATTAAGTTACGGGCCAAGTAAGTGTGTCCGGGGAATTGGTATAAATTAATTTATGTGTAAATTAATTATATTAGAGTCGGACCACAGACTCGAATTTGTGTTGATTAATTAATGTGTAAATTAATTATATTAGAGTCGGACCACAGACTCGGACGTGTATTGATTAATTAATGTGTAAATTAAATTAAATAAGAGTCGGATTGTAGACTCGGGTAAGTATTAAATTAATGGATGTAATAATTAATTTAATTAGAGTCGGGGTGTAGACTCGGGTAGTTATTAAATTAATAGGTGTGTTAATTAATTTAATTAGAGTCGGGTGATAGACTCGGAAAGGTATTAAATTAAAATGTGTGTTAATTAATTTAATTAGAGTCGGACGATAGACTCAGGGATGTATTAAATTAATATGTGTGCTAGTTAATTTAATTAGAGTCGGGTGATAGACTCGGGAAGGTATTAAATTAAAAAGTGTGTTAATTAATTTAATTGGAGTCGGACCATAGACTCGAGGAAAGTATTATATAAATTGGGGTATAAATTAAATATATTAGGGTCGAACCGTAGACTCGGGAAGATGATAAATTATTAAGTGAGAAAATTAATTACGTTGAGTCGGGCCACAGACTCAGGAAATTTTAGGCAGTGTCCGGGATTTTTGATTCACGGTAAAGCCGGGGTTTATAATATATATATACGGTGTAGTGATAGTATATATATATTCGTGTACATAATGTGTGTGATATTAAATTACAGGCAGTGTATGGGATTTTGAGTACACGGTAAAGTCGGGATTTATATTATATATATACGGTACAGTGATAGTATATATATACATGTTTATATTATGCGTGATATTAAATATCAGTGACTAGATATTTATTCAATTTATATATACTCTAATGCTATCAAAGGAGGTTGCGTGATGTGGGTGAATCCCCTAGCTTGAGGAGTAGGGCGAGTATATCCCCAGGTCATAGCGTCCGGTATATATGGGTGAGGGATTTATCTCACTTTCAGGGAAGGAGTATGACCGCCTCCACTTCGTTTATATTTTGGTCCAAGTTGGTGAGCGATTCCAACTTGGGGAAACTAGGTGTTGTGAGCACACCTAGTGAGATAGAATTTTAGAGGGAATCATCCGGCGAGGGTATACTCGAAGGGATGGATATACGTATGTTATATGTGTGAATTTTGTGGCAAAGGTACGTATATAATGGTAGTAAATATTATATACGGGTAATAATACAGTGTGTGATGTATTTTCTTTATATAACCGGTGACAAGGTTATATGCTACTATTTAAGAGGACTTAATTAAGTTAATTGTGATATAACTTATAATTCAAGAATCATTATACTCGGGTTAGAGTAGTATGGCAAGGAAAGGTTATACCAGGACTAGTTGGACGGGGTAGCACAACTAGGTGGGGTTAAGGTAACCGGTAGGTGTGCACAATAGTGGAGGGGTGAGAATGTCCACAAGGGAGTGCGATACTAAGTTAAATATGAAGCGTATTCATGCATTTTAAATTACTGCAGTTAATTCACTTGCTAAATATTTTCAAAATGTTTTGGGTTCTAACCCTTGCTATAAAACTATTTTGAAAACCTTTTAGGTGTCCATCTACAGGGACGTCAGGATTGATATTCTATTATAGGAACACGAAGCTGCTGCATATGTGGATGCTAGCAGGAGTTTGGATTAGACCCATCATTCATTCATTACTAGAGTAGGGATCTTTTATCAGTTTCAGTTTTATTTAGGACTTGTCGCCCAGACTTCTCGGTAAAGTTTTCAGATGTAATTTATTCAGGTGTTGAATATTTGTATTGGATTACTTCTTTGGTGGATGGTGATTTATTCAGCAAGCTGTGTAATTATGATTCAATTTATTTTCATTCAGTTGTGTGAATGGTTTATATTTAATTCCGCATGTACTGTTTGGTTTAATTAAAAAGTTAAAATTTGGCACCAGCTTTTGGAATACTAGGTGGTTAGTAATTTTTAAAAAAAAAGGTTTTCGACAGTGATGCTAAGGATGATCCAACTGGGATTCCTGTTTTAATTTGGTATAGGACTGATCATCCAGTATTTTATTAGGCGGGGTGTCACACCTTACCTATAATGTTAATGCCCCAGGTAGAGAAAGGCCAGAAAGATGATGTATAATTCTCGAGGAGGTAAGTGTTGGAGGTTAGGAAATTCCTGGCATTTGAGGCATCTTTAAACATAGGCAATGCACTCTTGAACCAAGTTAGTCCATAGTATCCTTGACGAATGATCTTCTTGGTAAGCATGTGATCGTTCATGTAGGGCCCATATTCCCCACTATGGATCTTCTGCATCATTTCTTCAATAATAGCCATGCTATGCAATGTAACTGGTTCTATTTAAGTTTCCCTACTTTATCATAGATGATGTACTGGGCAACCAATTTGCGAAGGGTCGTACGGTCTTTATTATGTGCATATTGAGGGAACCAACCATGTTTGAGGATGTACCGAATGTCATAGTATCATAATCCGACCATGTTAGATTCTTCCTCAGTGACGAGCTCGATGTGGTAGCAGTGAATGTGCAAAACTTGTTTCTAAACCAGGAAAAGGGCCATTGTTATTCCGTCGGGCATGTCGACCATAAAGGCTAGGGTAACAAGGACATCGACTAGGCTTTTATTTATATGAGGCAGGTAGTGAAAGGTGATATCTTTAAACTGGGAGGCCATCTCTTTAGGTGGGTATGGAAAGGTAGGAGCTTCTCGTCTTTGACTTTCCATTTTCTGAGGATTTGACCGACGATGAGGAAAGATTCCCCATAAATGTCTAGGTGCTTGATTCCTTTTTATAGGGTGATCTGAAGGCCTACAGTGCAAGCCTCATACTCAGTCATGTTATTGGTGCAAGGCAAGTTTAACTTGATGGCAATGGGGGGGTGAGAGTCATCAGGGGCAATCAGGAGTATCCTAATACTGTATCATTTTTTGTTTTCAGCTCCATCAAAGAACATTTTCCATCTAAGGTATTCTTGAGTGGTGCAGAGGATGTATTCATCTAGGAATTCAGAGACCCAAACATCGGGTCATTCCATGGGGTAATCAGTAAGGTAATCGAAGATGGATCTCCCTTTCATGGATTTCTGCGTGACGTACACGATGTCGAACTCAGCAACTAACATTAACCAACGGGACATTCGACTGGATAGAGAGGGATTTTCTAACAGGTATTTGATTGGATCTATTCAGGATACTAGTCTGATAAGAAAGGCAAGTATGAAATCTCATAACTTCTGCATGACCCAGACTAGGGCGACACACACTTTCTCTAAATAAGTGTAGTTTACTTTTTACCCAACCAATTTTTAACTGGAATAATAGATGGTTCTTTTCTTGCGGGATTCTTCAATTTATCGGGCCAACAAAGTTCATACTACGGTATCTATGACAGTCAAGTATAAGAAGAGAGGGAGACCTGGTGTGGAGGCATTAGTAGCGGAGGTCGGGTGAGGTATTGCTTGATTTGATCAAAGGCTTCTTAGCATGCCTCATTCCAAACTTTAGTTGAATCATTCTAGAGAATTTTAAAAATGGGTACGTAGATAGAAGTCAGTTGGATGATGAACTTGCTGATGCACTGTAGTTTACCCAAGAATCCTCAGACTTCCTTTTCCATACGTAGTGGTGGAATCTCAAGTATGGCTTTAAGGTTGGCAGGGTTTTCTTTGATTCTTTTCTCACTAACCATGAATCCCAAGAGTTTTATTTCATGATGCCAAAAACACACTTTTATGGATTTAGCTGCATCTAATATTATCACAATCGCTCAAAGAATTTTTAGAGGGCGAGAATATGACCTTCTCGAGTGTTAGATTTAATGATCATGTCATCCACATAGACTTTGACCTGTTTGTGAATAAGGTCATGCAGGATGGTTATGGCATACCTTTGGTAGGTAGCCCAAGCATTATTGAGTTCGAATGGCATGACATTGTAGCAGAAAGTTCCCTGTGGAATGATGAAGGAGATTTTCTCCTGATGGTTCGGGTGCATCTTGATCTGGTTATATCCAGTGAATCCATCAACAAACGATTTTAGGGCGTGGCTGGCTGTGTTTTCCACGATCATGTCGATGTTTGGTAACGGGTAATCGTCCTTTGGAGATATTTTATTCGTATCCCGATAGTCGATGCCCATGCGGACTTTTCCTCCTGAATTTGGCATGAGGATGATGTTGGCAAGCCATCTTAGGTATTCGACCATGCGAATGTAACCCATGTTCAATTGTTTGACCACTTTCTTTTTAACTTTGAGTGACCATTGTTACGGAGTTTTCTTAACTTCTACTTGACTGGATATTCTGATAATGTCGGGATCTCAAGTTAAGCTATTTTTGGTTCAATGCTAGGCATGTCATTGTAGGACCATACGAAGATGTCCATAAATTATTTCAATAGTTATTCAAATTGCACACGTTCATGCTTATTAAGTGTGAACCCTATCCTAATCTCGTGCTAGTGGCTTCTAGAATCGAGATTAATAACAACAGT
The DNA here is from genome assembly GCA_949130495.1 of Sambucus nigra. Lineage (NCBI taxonomy): Eukaryota > Viridiplantae > Streptophyta > Magnoliopsida > Dipsacales > Adoxaceae > Sambucus > Sambucus nigra. Next base: position 132,195,900 of record OX422214.1, on the reverse strand, counting down.
CTCATCGTCATTAACTTGAACGCAATTGTGTTATTTTTTATTTTCCTTAGTAAGATCAGTTAAGAATTGTTCATTTGTAAAATCATCATCATCAAAGGTTTGATTATAATCAACACAATTAATATAAGGCATAATAAGATACTCAAAATCCTCGTTTATTTCACTTTTAGGAAAAATAACATTGAGAATCTCGTCAAAATAGGTCTTAGTCACATTGATATCAACGAAAAGAAAAATAATATGAGGTGAAGAGACTTGAATAATGTAAATCGTAGGGTTGGGTTGAATCTAAGCATGTTGGACTGGTACATCATTCCAGTTGAGGACAAGCATGTCAGCAGTCGTGATCTTAGCGGATGGGTCCGAAGGCACAACATCTGAGTTGATCATACAGAGACTTAGACCCAGTGTCTTCAAGTTGAAGGATTCTTCAAAGTCACTTTCCTTAGCGTCTTTAGTAATTGCCATGATTTTCTCGGTGAGAGTTTTCACTTCATGTTTGCAGACTTTGGCCTAAGAGTTACTGTCTTGAAAGATAATTTCAAGCCCCTGTTTTATCTTCATATCAATATGGTCATACCATAGTTCAGGGAATCCATAGAAGGGAAATTCTTCAACCTTCTTGATAAATATCCCGTTAAAAGAGTCTCCTAAAATAGTCTTTTCATCTTCCAAGATTCTTTTCGATCTCGATCGATAGAGTGCTTTGAGTTCAGTCGGTGAAGGTTACTCACCCAGGCCACATGGGGGAAAGGCCTCTTTCAGTATTATGGTCTTAAGAATTCCTTGATGGCATCATCCTAGACCCATTTAGGCATGAATTTTATGTTCTTGAACATTTGAATCATAATGACATTTCCATGAGGGCTATGTTATGGAAAGACTCGATCTTTAAATCCTTCCCAGCTGAAAAGGGGAGTAGATCGATTCTAAAACTGGAGAGGAGCATGCCATTAGTCCCATACTAAATCTCCAATACTAGGTTTTAAGTGCTAGAACTGTTTGTACTATCTTCGTCGCCCCAAATGGTGACAAATTGACCATTGGCAAAGAACCTCAATTTATAATAGAGAGAAGAGGATACCCCTTGAATGCTATGGAGCCAAGGGAGACCAAGGAGTAGGTTGAAGCAAGCAGGTATATTGATGGCCTAAAACTCTGTCAAGGGTTGATAGGGACATCCCTTAGTGTGAGTTTTATGGAACCCATTACTTCTTTGTGAATTTTATCATAAGGGCTCATGGGGGTGGAGGTAGGAGTGGGATCACTGACTTTCAGTCCCAAATAGTTGAAGGTTCTAAGTGGACAAACATTGGGAGAAGATCTATTGTCGATAAGTGATAGTGGAATTATCTTTCCCAAGACTTCGACGGAGATGTTAAGAGCATAATTATGAGCAGGGCTGAACTTCGGCATTCTTTCTTCGAAAAATGAGAGGAGTCTAGAAGAGGTCAAAGACCCAACCATATTTACGACTTCTTCAAGAGTAGTAGAGGGAGAAATATGGGTTCGGTGAGGAGAATTATCAAGGTATTCCTGTATATCTGAGAGGACATGAAGAGTTACCATAGGGTGATGTTGGGTTGTGTCTTTTTGAGCTGATCGAGGACTTTGCTTTCTTCAATGGTCATTTCTGGCATTGGAATATCTTCATCCACTCCCTTTCTTTTCTGTAATTAGATTATATGGGGGATCGAATCTTTGTAGAACCACCCTAATCAGGTCTTGTGGTTGACCGAGGCAGGAAATAATAAGAATGTTGTGGCTTCATATATCTCTAGTTAAATAGACACTTTATCTATTTTCCCTAATAATTCCTCAAAGGATATGATTCCATACAAGTTGGCAACTGGACTAGCCTCTTTATGATTCGACTCATCGTCTAAACATTCAAAGTCATCCCCCCATCTGATGGTGACTATGTATTCTTATAAAGAGTAATTAATATATTCTACAACCTCAACGTCTTTATCGTATAAGTCTTCCCACTCAGTAAGGAAGTGCAGGACTGAAAGGACCAATCATCCCTGAAGTTTTAAAGTAGTGAACAACTTAGAGATGCTATAAATTTCCTTTGTCTAAAGTGACATATATGACATGATATATACCACATCATCTAGACTAACTTCTTTAATAGGCATTATCCATTCATTAGATTCCCAAGCCCACTTTCGAGATTTCATAAGTAAGCCATTATTTTCTACTAATCGATGGACATCTTGATGGGCAATTTTAGCCTAAACACTAAGAGTTGGTTCAACACAACAAATGTCAATGCAGGACCTTGTAAGTAGTGATAACGCTTGATCAGCAAGACATGTAAGGTGCAGGAGGTAGGATGTGAAAACCCTGAGAGGTTTAGGTGAGATTATGGTGATGATAGGTCATTTTACTATTTGAGTAGATGGGTTAAACTTTAGGTCACTTCCTAGAAATATAGCCTTTTATGTGCTGAAAGTAGGTTGTGAGTGGTAATAGGTATATGATTGGATGGTAAGGCAGTGATAGCTCGATAAATAAGACCTTGGATCACATTTCTAAGGTGGAAGCACTGGTCGGTGGTATGTTTTGCGGATTAGGGGAAGTCACAGCGGGCATTGAGCTTGAAGTTTATCGAAAGTGGATTTGGTATTGGACGCGAGTCCAATGGTTTGATAAGATTTCATCTTAATAGGACCTGGTAGAATTTAGGCAGGGAAGCATGGAGCTTAGTGTAATCTTTCGTGGATAGATTGGGATGGCTTTCAGGTGCCCAAAAAGTAGTGGGTTGGGAAATTTTATTGATGATTGAGACTGCATCACTAACAGGCTTTTCATACTTTTGAGGGGTGAACTGTCCGATCACCTTCTTTAGTTCAGATTTCACTTTGGTGATACCTTCTTCAGTTTCCACACCAACCTCTCGAAGGGCTCAAAAGTGGGGGTAGTAATGTCCTCCCATAGATTCTCAAATATAAGGCATGAACGTCTTCTTCAGAACGCGAACTTCCTTAGAGGGTCTGTTAGTCATAGTGGAAACTTTCTCTCTCCACCTTCCAATAAAGCTACTGACTGATTCTCCAGGGTTCTATTTGAATAACTTTAGGTCTCGGCACATGACCTCTAAGTCTTCATTATGCTTATACCAAGACATGAATTCTCGAGTCACATACTCCCAACTACAAATTTTGGATTCTTCAAGAGACAAGAACCATCAGAGGAAACCTTCTTTCAAGTACTGCTCAAACATTTGGGCCATTATTTCTTCGGAGGCACCAAGAAGGGTCATGGATCGATAATAGCTTCGAAGGTGCACAATCAAGGGTCCGCTTTCCCTGATTTGGGAGTTGAGCTGGTGGCGGCCTATTGGCAGGCAAGGCATGAGATATGTTTATACACTTATGGGACCCAAACAGGCTCAAGGGCAGTAGACCCATAGCACGAGGAAAGAGGGCCTCGGTTTATTTGGGAATCTGGGCTCAGTGTCACTGCATTTCGTGGACTCAGCTTGAGAGTTATCAATCTTGGCATTGAGTTGGGCTAGGATGTCCATCGATGGGGGTAGACATTCATTGCTTGGTCATTGTTTTCCATATAGAGCTCGGGGATGTTGATCCCAAACTCGGACGAAGTAGCAGAAGAAGTGATGGAGCTTTGGGGTGGTTTGAAGGAAGACCAAAGCCAATAGGGAGCCAGGCCAAAATTGGGTATGCGATCGACCTGAGATTAAAATTGTTTGAACTTATTTTTGAAAGAAAGAGGGAGAATGTTTTTTATGGTATTTTTGAAGGAGGAGAAAAATGTTTTTGGTATTTTTAGTTTTTGAAAAAGGAGAAAAAAAGAGAGGAATCTTAGCATGATTATTATTATTATTAGGTTTGCTTAAATACATAAAAAATGTTGAGCAGAACTCGAGCCTGGGAAAATAAGGTTTAAAAATTTATAAGACATAGTTTGACTTGTTTCCAAGATCACGGATAGGGTCCTGTTTTGAAAAAAAAAAGGAGAAATAGCGTGAAAATTTGGGCGGTACGCTGACCCTATATTTTGGCAGAGTTTTGCATGGTAACCAACAAACGATATGAGTGCCTTAGGTTTGATACCTATATGCGATTTATGCCCTTATTGGGTTAGTAGAAGGTTTTCCCCCTTTGTCATGACTTACACGATACACCTCTTACCTATAAGGGCAATTATTCATTGATACGTGCGTGCAAGCCATTTGATATACCCGAGTGTATGTGAATTTTCTCACGATATACCTCATGAGGACAATATATATGAGAGAAAATTCAATATACTCGATGTACATGAACGAGTTTCCTTCTATATACTTCCCATCATGAGTTCAGTCAAACAGTCCAATGTGAGGGGAAACCATTAGGTATACGTCGAAGGTACGAGGCCAATGAAAGGTGAGAGTCATATCACTAGATTAACTGCACTTTGCAGGACCAGGACCCATCACAAAATGACCCCCAAGTACATGACAAATTTTGGTCAATATTTCCATGCTCTTGGTGATGTAGTATGCAAAAGTACATAAGTCTTAATTAGTATATTATGGAGAGAGATAATCTTTTATTTGCATGATGAGAAAAGGGATTATTACATTAGTGAGGGAAAATATACAAGTATCATGAAAAGTAAATCTAGCATGAAGCATGGAGACTATACTACACAGGGTGATGGGGATATACACGTGAGTGAATGACATATGAATATTTACAAGTGAGTGTGTGTGGTAGTGAGCCTACATATGGATTAAGTACAAGTTATCTGTAAGATGTGTAAGTGAGCATGGTGATATATACAAGTGTGAGAAGTGTGGGTGTGTGCTAGAGAAGCCTAAGCATGTATAATCTGGTGTGTGGAGCATGTGAGTAGAAGTGAAACTATATACAAGTGTAAGTGTGCGAAGTGAATATGGAGAGTATATACCACTGTGTGAAGTGTATAAGTAAGTGAAAAGTGATATGTACATGAGGAGGGAGCATGATAGATATAATCATGAGGTAGATATACAAAAAAAGTAAATATAAGAGTAAAGGGAACATACAGGTAAGAGCATATGCACACATGTGGAAAAGAAAACACCCATATAGAATTAGAGTCTAGTCCTTTTAAATCAAACATGTCCCCTGCAGAGTCGCCACTGTAGCCATCACAGAGACTACCTTCTTGGATTCCCTCATACGTGCGTACAAGATGTGCGCCCTTCCTCAGGGCGCTCGACCATCGTCAATGCGGGGGATAATGTGTAGAGATAGAGTCATTATTCTATTTTGCACAAAACAGACAAAATAAATGTCACCGCCATGAGAGAACGGTATCACGGACAATAATGATGCTTACAAAACCAAATAGTTCAAAGGTTCGGGGACGAAGTTACGAAATGGGAAGGTGTTAGGTGCCTATCCCGCCCTTTCAGTCTCTCATGGAAATGTGTTAATCTTCTTTTACTAAACTCCGTAAAATGTGTACTCATGTGCATAATAAAAGTGAAGAATGGAATCATTAAACTTGGTCATGGAGAAGGATGGGGTGAATTCATCCTTAAGAGTGTTACCTAAAATAATAATTCAAAATATAATATGAGTGATTGCTGGATCACAAGTTGCAATGGAAGAGTGAATGTGTATATCGAACGAAACACAAGCATGTAAGAATATGAACTCATAAAGAACACCCCCCCCCCCCCCCCCCACATATATATATATATATATATATATATAATAGGTTGGAAACATATAAACATGCATAAAGGAGGATTCAAATCTCAAAATTGACCCAAGACACCTACATAGCCCAAGGGACATCAAAGTCCACATAGTTCGAAGATAGCATAAGGTGGGGTTCAATCCATAAATCCAAATGGGGGATTTCTCTTATGTGTGTGTGTAGAGAGAAATGTGCTTTTAAGAGATAGAGTGAGAATCCCTCTTTTGGAATTTATAGATAAGCCCTTTTTTTCTTGTTTTTGGATTTTTAATGAAAATAGAGTATGTGAAAATACTACAAATAAGTTTTTGAGATTAGTATATGTGATGTAATGAAATAAAATGCTAAAGTAGAAATAAAGTAAATAGTACTAAAGCGAGAGAATTGGAGATAAGGGTGGAGAATTGAACCTTCTTATGGACGCTTAATATTGATCTTGGATGTGGATATACTGATATTGCAATGGTATGAAAGTGATATGGAGATGTGGGGTTGGGGGTGATTTACCAAGTGAGGTATGAAAGTGATTGAAAGGAATGTGGAAAAATAGTTTTTTTTAGGAAAGGAACAACTCTAAATTCGAGAGAATGTTCTATTCATTGTTGAGAGGGGTGTTCAGAGGTGTTCTGAGTGTTGCTTTCAAAAAAATATCACGGCCTCTATTTATATGGCCAAGGGGACTACCAATTGGCACGGTCCAGGACATGCCTATCGACATGCCACCTCAGGTACATTGTTGATAGGCAGGGTCCCTGAGGTGCCAAATGGCAGTCCGAAACAGGTTTTAAAAAAAATGGGAATAAAAGTTAGAATCATGCACGAGATGGATTATTGGAATTCAGAGGCCTTTAAGAATCCATTGAGCCACTCTCGTGACCAGGAGTTGACCGAGGTCAAACAGGGCTCGAAAGGGCCCGTTGGTCACTAGACCAGAAGTTTTCAGAGGAAAATGGATTGTTCGTCCGAATAGTAAGGCCGATTCATGCACGAAACGGAACATTAGAAAGGGTATTCAGTGACCTTCGAGATTTCATTCACCTTAATTCGGTTCGTAGAGCTGACCAAGGACAAATGGGGCTCGAAAGCGCTCTGTGACCTTTTGGAGTAAAATGGGTCGTTCGTTCGTGCCATAAGGCCAATTTACCCACGGGGTGGACCGTTGGAAAGGGAATTCAGAGCCCTTTGGAGATTCATTGAGATTTGCTCAAGATGGAGAGTTTACCAGAGTCAAAAGGAGACCGGGAGTGCCTAGTGGAATCAAAATTAGTTTTCAAGGTAAAATGCACCGTTCGTCCAAACCGTAAGGTCGATTCACGCACTGGGCAGACCATTGGAAAGGGGATTCAGAGCCCTTAAAAGATTCATTGAGTTTTTCTTAGGAAAGAACGTTTACCAAAGCCAAATGGGGCTCGAGATTTCCCGGTGGTTTCCAAATCAATTTTTGATAGTGAAATGGATCGTTTGTAAGAATCGTAAGACCGATTCGCGCATGGGACAGACCATTGGAACGGGTATTCAGTTCCCTTTGAGATTTCATTAACTTTTTGCTCAGGTGAGAGTTGATTGGAGTCAAACGGGGTCTGGGAGCGCCCGGTGGACAATATTCTAAGTATGACCTAAGGTTTATGGTGAATGAGTGAGTGCTAGGGACTTAAGGAGGTGCTTAGGGCTTCCTAGGATAGGGTGTCTACACCCTGAAAAGGGATTTTTCTTCATATTTATGGTTGATTACATGTGTAGAATTTTCTGTGATTGGAACTTTGATCGTATACACACTACATATAATTAAAGATAAAATTTAGTAAATGTTAATTGTGTGTTTGACTCATTTAATTAAATAAATTGATTTGTTATTTCTTGCGCGCTCTCACTTAAGAAGGGTTCAAGATCAGTCCAAGTTCTGGACTAATCCCAAAAGATGAAAGCTAAGTTCGAGATCAAGACATAAGGTGTTATGAATCAAGGTATGTCTTCTTATTTTCCCTTATATTTAATTGTGAACGTATATGAGAGTAAATATCCCGCAACTAACACATAACTAGTTATGAATTAATCCTAGATTAATTTTTATGCATTACAGATTAATTAACGTTTTAAATTATGTTTACATATGGTATCAGATGCTTCGCTTTATTCTTATATTGTTTCGTTTAAATTATTACATAAAAGAGAACCTTAAAATCACGAAAACATGAATTATTACTTCTAGCGATACTTTTCAACTTTTTATGTGAGTGCGCTACAGCGGAATAATGCGACTTCTCAAATAAATCCAATTTTAATTTACCCCAAATTTTAGTTAAACCATAACACTTTCATCTAGGTGATTTGATAACATAAAATCAATAAGCATGCAAAGAAAACCAATTTCAGGAAAAATCCCAGAAGGGCAAAACCTTTTATTTCACTATAATTGTAAATTACAACTTACATGGTTACAATGAAATAGATTTTGACGCACGAATACCCGCAGGTGTCGGTTGATGTCGTAAGTAATGGAACAATCGCAGCTACACCACGAGAACACGCAGTTTTATCTTCAATAAAGATCCACACGCAGCGAACCTCAATGACCGCAGTCGTTAGCCCAGTACCTCCCTCAAGTGGTACCTAGATCAGCAGTAGGTTACCCTCCTTATAAGAGCAAACTTGAACAAGATGTATAGCCTTGGGTTCCAAAACAATTCACCACAGCATATGGGATTTTTGTGAATTGAAAATAAAGAAGAAGCCAAAAGTGTTTTGCTGATTTCGCAGTGTTTGCAGAATGAAAAACGAGAAAGACTTCTTATGGAAAACGGAGTTGAAGCGTCCTATTTATAAAAACTTTAAGGCGGCAGGTCTCTTAACGAGATATCGTGTCGTTTGAACGGGATCCAGTGTCGTTTGAACGACAGCTGAAAGTTCGCGCGACATACCATGTTGTTTGAACGACAGACGGTGTCGTTCGAGCGAGATGAATACAATAATATATTTATTTATCTTTTCTTAGTTAATTACGTCGCCTCAAAAACTCTGAAAAATATATTTTTAAAAGAAAAACATTTAAAGCTCCGCTCCAACACTTAGAAATTATTCTGTGAAAAATATCCCAATACTCTAAGTGAATAATTATGGAATAAAAATATAATCTTTACCAAATTCATCTTGCAGAAGCTTCTTTGATGAAGAACTTTGATATTCAGATCTATCTTGATGCTTAAATGATCTTTGAATAATTCTTCAACGGTTGTAGTGGTATACGACATACTCTAATATAAACAGGACTTATAAAATATGCCCTTACAAATCTCCCCCTATGTCTATGCCGGTACACAATTAAAACAATCTGAATTATCAAAACAAAATGCCTATATAAATTGAATAACCTCCCATGAACCCAAAAGTGAAAAGGTACTTGAAATGTAAGTCTTCAATCTTTTCTCCAAACATCTTCATCAATCTTCAAATATCAAAGCCTTTCTCATCAAGGTGTGTAACATAATGATCTACACTTTTGTACCTACACACATGAGATAAAGCAAATACCTTCGTGGAACATCGAGTTTGAAATGCTATAAATATATCAATTAATATAATCAAATCTCCCCCATAATGCAAACTCCCGCATAATTCGTTCTCCCCCTTTTATTTGTCCGAAATAGATAAGGAAAAGAATAAACAAACAAAACATGGAGCGTCATGACAAGTAGCACATATACTGATCAAACTACGTGCATGCAGAAGAAATACTCAAAAGATCCAGACACTATTTTGGAATTTTCATTTTTTAAACAAAAACAATTTACAAAAATCACACCATGAATAACATTAAGACAACCAAGCCATGGAAATGAAATGAATGGGTGTGAACATATTCAATAGGTAACAAAACTCAATCAAGCATATTTGCACGATGCATAAGTGTACTCCTATCGAATGAATATAAAAAATATCCTTAGGTGTAAAATTGTTCAATTTATATGATATTGACTTAATCAAATCAACAAATCAAAGCTTAAGTGATTCTCACACCAATAACTTCCAAAATAATTTAGTCCTGTTTTGAGAACTTTTCGAAGGACGTGCAAACCCATTGATTTATATCCAACCAAATTCCCTCATATAAAATATTGCAATTTTTTTTATCTAATGAGGTACTAAAATTCTCAGCATAGAGAAAACCTTTTGGTCGAAATTTTGGCATGTTTCATCTTTTTATTGCCTTAATTTTTGCGCGAGCTCTTTTTAAACGGTGGATTTCACGACGTGATTGTTATTCACTCGCAGCCCTTTCCCGTGTCACTCATCATTGTTTTCTAAATTTAAACAAATTCTTTACGGTCAATGGTTTTATATCCATTACTTTTATTACTCTCGTATTATTGCACTTAGTTCGTTTTAAGGACATGATTGAGATGAAAACACTCGACCAACATGTGATAGAAAAGTACAATAATAAAAAAAATCCATGCATGTGTGAAATAAAGGCAATAATGAGTCAAATATGCAGGAAGTATCAACTAATAACATCTCAATGACTCCAAACATTGTAAAACACATGGATGACATGATATATTGTCTCAAAACACTATCAAATTATCCCAAGGATAAATGGAATGAAATTATGACTCGGTCAACGTAAGTGTCCATTCATATATGGTGTAAACAAAATACAAAACTCTTTTTGTCTTTTCAAATTTTTTTATTAAAATAAAATAGTTTTTGGATTTTTCAAAAATTTCAAAAACGAAAATCTTTTTGGTTTGTCGAAAAATATATCACAAATGTAGCACAACCAGCAATAGGCATAATATTGACATGAGCATCATCCTATGCTAGCAAGAAGAAAATCACACAAACAATAATCAATCTAAGCAGGTGTGATTAAACGAGCAATGCAGTATTAGCAACTAAGCATAAATACCAAAAGTAACTGCATATAAACTGTCAGAGGCAACCTAACAGAACCAAATAATGTAACCAAAGAGCACAGGGTGCTGCAAATAAAATGGTCACTAGTCAACTCGGTCGCTCGAATGAGACTCCCTGTCATTCAAAAGACATAGCATCTAGCGAGAAGGCTTCGTGCGAGATCAGAAGTCGCTCGAGCGAGGAAATTAAATTTTCACAGTTTTTCCAGAAAACTAAATGGATTTGACCAATGCAAAAATTACGTGAAAACATTACCTGGAATGGCAAACAAATCCAAAATAGTGCTAAAACAGTAGTATACTCATAAAAAAATGTGAGTTACTACAAGAGAGTCATAACACTAGTAAGAATATAACATGGAACATTGCTAATGTATAATAAACATGGAACTTTATCAACTAAAAGATCTCACATGGGGTGAATCACGTGCAATAAAATGAGAATCATGAATGATTAGACCATACGCCTCTAAATTTGATTTCCTAACCCAAATCAGTTTGTAACGACAAGTGGTGGTTTGAGGAATCGAATTTATTATTTTTTAACCTTCCTAGGTCCATTTAGAAGTTTCTAACAAAAATGCCAAGATTTCCTTGCCTACTGCAATGTGTGCAAGTGTAAATCGGTAGTGAGTGTTACCTAAAGGTGTCCCTCTCTTAAAGTTTCTAGGTGGCGCTCTCCTAAAATTCCTAGGTGCCTCTCGCACGATGTTCCTAGGTGGCTCTCTCTTAACAACCTTCGGTGCCTCTCTCCTAACAACCTTAGGAGGCTCTCTCACACGTGTGATATTTGCTTTGTGAATGGGTGAAACACTATCATCGAAGCCTATACCACCCCTTTCCACCTTAATTTGGACAGTGCCTAACATCTTATCTAGTTTTTATGACCTAGACTCTAAATCAAGCTTCACCTTACTTGACTCTCTTAAACTCTTCTCAAGCTCACCTATCGTAGATTCAATTACTCGTATAGAATCCTCAAATTCTAAAAGTTCCCATTTCATAGCGTCTATCACCCCTCGAAGACTATATCTCTCTCCCTCGACATACTCAAGCTTATCTCTCAAATATTTCTCACGTTCCCTAAGATCTTCAACTAAAACATCATTATTTTTTAAGGCACACTCTTGAAATTGAGGTTTTAATTTCAAATTTTCTTTCTTTATTTTCAAAGCTTCATATAAAGTTCATTGAAAGTTGTTTGCAAGTTACGCTCATCTACACTTCCATCCTCACTCTCGTCACCCTTACTATCATCAGTAATCACACGGGTGGGAAGCTCTCGCCTAGAAGCATACAAAACTTTTTTTTCAAAATCACTATCACTGAGGGAAGAATTAAGAGATGTCTGTTTATTAAAAATATTTCTTATATGAGTGGGAAACTCTTCTATCGAATGACCCATTCCCTCACAAGCACGACACCTCTCATAGTTACATTCAACAGAAGATTTAAAATAAAAGTTCAAGTGAATATTCCAATTAGCACCTTCAAAGAGTTGACATCTAAAATCATCAATACCACCAAAAGCCATATTTAAGAAAATTTTGGATCAAACACAATAACTTAGTGCAACAGGCTCTGATACCAATTTGAGAGTGCGCTACAGCGGAATAATGCGACTTCTCAAATAAATCCAATTTTAATTTAACCCAAATTTTAGTTAAAACCTAACACATGCATCTAGGTGATTTGATAACATAAATTAATAAGCATGCAAAGGAAATAAATTTTAGGAAAAACCTTTTGTTTCACTATAATTGCAAATCGCAACTTACACGGTTATAATGAAATAGATTTTGACACACGAATACCCGTAGGTGTCGGTCAGTGTCATCAGCTATGGAACAACTGCAACTACTCCATGAGAACATGCAGTTCTATCTTCAGCAAAGATCCACACCAATGAACCTCAATGACTGCAGTCGTCTGCCTAGTACCTCCCTCAAGTAGTACCTAGATCAATAGTAGGATACCCTTCCTACAAGAGAAAACTTGATCAAGATGTATTTCATTAGGTTCCAAAACAATTCACCACAACATATGTGATTTTTGTGAATTGAAAACAAAGAAGAAGCCAAAAGTGTTCTGCTGATTTCACAGTGTTTGTAGAATAAAAAACGAGAAAAACGGAGTTAAAGAGTCCGGTTTATAAAAACTTTAAGGCGAAAAGTCGTTCAAATGAGATAACGTGTCGTTTGAATGAGATCCAGTGTCGTTTGAACGATAGCTGACACTTCGCGTGACATACAATGTCGTTTGAATGACATACGGTGTCATTTGAACGAGATGAATAAAATAATATATTTATTTTTCTTTTCCTCGTTAAATGCACCGCCTAAAAAACTCCAGTAAATTTTTAAAAGAAAAACATTTAAAGCTCCGCTCCAACTCTTAGAAAATATTTTGTGAAAAATATTCCAATACTCTAAGTGAGTAATTATGGAATAAAAACATAATCTTTATCAAATTCATCTTGCAAAAGCTTATTTGATGAAGAACTTTGATATTCAAATCCGTCTTGATGCTTGATTGATATTTGAATAATTCTTCGACGGTTATAGCAGTATACGACATACTCTAATGTAAACAAGACTTATAAAATATGTCCTTACATTATGTGTCAGAATTAATTGAAACTGACATGGTTTGACTAGAAATAATTTTTGATTTTCATATGATGCAATATTGTTGATAAATCATTCTATTTTCCATATTAGTAGTTGTTAAATGTGCTTAATATGTCCAGTATGACTTATGGAATATTAGAAGCATGACTTAAGATTTTTATATCAGTATTTATAATATGATTAGATTAGGATTCCACTAAAGTGTCTTAATCTAGAAACAACACATGATGTATCTTGTGGATACATTCAAAAATTATGTTTAGGTTGCTCAAAGGTCTAGATATGGTTTTGAGTGTTTAAATTATTAATGATTTTATTACATTGATTGATTAATCCACTGTGATTTGGTTGCTCAAAAGTCCAGTTGCAATGGTTAAATTATATTAAGGGGCAATATATTTGTCAATTACGATTGATAGAGTTTGCTCAAAGGTCCATATATTTCCTTAGTTTATAAACACAATGCCCATTTATGCCTATAGAAAACATTAAACAATCCATAAAAATCCATCCCTTAAAATTATTGTTTTTATATTTGTTGCCTTATTTTGATATATGAGCATAATTTTACCGCAGACATCCCTATTAGATTTTTTAATGTTGCTTCGTCTATTCCAAAGTTTAATGGCACCAACTTTAATGATTGGAATGAACACGTGTAGTTCACTATGGGGGTCCTTTACCTGTATATATCTCTTCTTTTTTAATAGTCTTCTGCCATTACAGATGAGATTAGTGAGATTGAAATGAGGTGTTCGAAGCATAGGAAAGGCCAAACAGGACGAGCCTGATGTTTATGAAGTTGACAGTTATCACTTATATTAAAAACTCTTTACCCAAGACTGATAGTGCCAAAGAATTTCTGAATAATTTCAAGCAAAGGTTTCAGTATGCTGATAAGTACCTGGTAGGGATACTAATGGGAAAATTCACCACAATGATTTTTTATGGAACCCATACCATGAACGAGAACATCCTATAGATGACCAACCTTGCGACGAAATTAAGGGCTTTAGATATGCAATTATATTATGCTTTTGTCATTCAGTTCATTCTCAATCCTCTCCAAGATCAGAATGCACCATTTGTTATAAATTTCAGCACTTTAAAGGATAAATGGAGTATAAATGAGGTGATGTCTAAACTGATCTAGGATGGAGAATGTTTAAAGTATCATAAAAGTCACGTATCTCATCTTACCATGCAAAAAAATTCTAGGAAGAAGAATACATCAAAGAAAGAAAGTGGGAAGTGCATAAATTGAGGTCAACCTAGTGAATCTAAATATGTCCCAAAGAAGCAATGTTGGAAGAATGACAAGTGCCACTTCAGTAAAAAGTGTGGGCATTTCTAGAAGGATTGACTGAAAAGAAGAGCTTGATTTGAATTTAAGGGTAAGCCACTAGATTTAGTATGTTTCAAATCAAACTTAACTAGTATTCCTTCAAATTATTAGATTTTAAATTCTGGTTCAATAACTCATGTTTTCACCTCCTTGCAGGGATACCTTTCAACCTTGTCTATAAGACAAAATTAAGCTTTTTTATATTTGAGAAACATAAGAAAAGCCAAAGTTGAAGCCATAGGAACTTATAAACTTGTTTTGGACTCCATATTTGTTTTAGATTTGAAAGACACCCTTGATGTTCCTAGTTTTTCAAGAAATTTAATTTCCTTAAAGGTCTTAATTATATTAGTTCTAGTTTTATGATTAATGGTTTATATCAAATTAATTTAGATAAGAATTTTGAAAATACATTACTTCCCATATATTAAATGATAAATCTTCTTTCTTGTGGCATAAAATATTAAGACACATATCCAGGGATAGATTTCGAAGACTCATTAGGGAGGGGATTCTCCCTGGTCCATATTTTGGTGACATCGGTATATGTGTGGACTGCATTAAAGGAAAGCAGGCCAAACATACAAAGAAAGGATCCACAAGAAGTAATAAACTCCTAAAAATAATACACACAAATAGCTTTGGCACTTTTGATGCTCCGTCATTTAGTGGAGAAAAATACTTCATCACTTTTATAGACGATTTTTCACGTTAATGTTATCTCTACACCTTGCACATTAAAACTCAACCAGTTAGTCTTATTGAGATTTATGTAAAAAAAAGTTGCAAGACAACTGGGGAAAGTGTGAAAATTATTAGGTTTAATGAGGATGGTGAATTCTATCATAAATATGATGAAATAGGGAAACGCCTTGGCCCGTTTGCTAAGCTCCTTGAAAAATTAGGTATAGTTGCGTAATGAACAATATTGGGTACACCCCACTAGAATGGTGTGGTTGAAAGGTGTAACCGTACACTTATTAATATGGTTAGAAGTATGACGATTGATGCTAATTTAAATCTATCCCTATAGATGCATGCTCTCAAAACCTTTATGTATATATTAAATAGGGTTCCTAGTAAGTCAGTTCCAAAGACTCCTTTTGAATTGTGGACAAGAAGAAAACCCGGTTTAAGAGACCTATATATTTAGATTTGCCTAGCGAAAGTGAGAATCTACAGTCCACATGAAAAGAAACTAGACCGCAAGACTATTAGTGGATTTTTTATTGGGTACCTAAGAAATTCAAAAGGACATAGATTTACTACCCTAATCATAAGACTAGAATAATTGAAATCGGTATAGCTAGATTCATCGAGAATGGCGAAGTCATTAGGGGTGATAAAGTTAGGTAAGTGATTATTCAAGAATTTGTTATTTCTAATGATGTTCCCCAGACAACAATAATGAACAACAAACAGATAATCAACAACCCCTTAATCCCACAATGATACTGTCACCAATGAATTTGTTGTAGAGGCTCCACCTAAAATAACATTACGAAGATCTTAAAGATTTAGAAGGCCAGCTATTTTGGATGATTAAGTAGTGTATTTATAAGAGGCTGAATTTAACATAGGGGATATAAATGATCCAATTATACATCAACAATATATTAATAGTGATAATTCTAATAAATGGTGTGATCAATGAATGATAAATTAAAATCTATGGACAATGATAAAGTCTAGGAGTTAGTAAATTTGCCTCAATGATGTAAAAGATTCGGGTGTAAATGGGTCTACAAGACCAAATGCGATTCAAAGAGCAATATTGTGCGACATAAAGTAAGACTAGTGGCCAAAGGTTTTAATCAGAAAGAGGACATTAATTATAATCAAACATTATATCATGCTTCTAATAAGGATTCGCTCATAATTATATTAACATTGGTATCTCATTATGATTTAGATCTTCATCAGATGGACGTCAAAATGACTTTTCTAAATGGGAGTTTAGATGACGAAGTCTGTATGGCACAATCAGAAGGATTCATTACAGAGGTAAAGACGACATAGGATGCTTATTAAAGAAGTCAATATATGGACATAAACAAGCTCGTCGAAAATGGTACCTTAAATGTCATGATACCATCACCTCCTTTAGGTATAAGGAAAACACTATGGATCGGTGTCTATGACTGAATATAGGTGGTAGTAAGTTTATATTATTGGTTCTGTATGTTGATATATTTATAGCTAACTATGATCTTGGTTTCCTACGGTAAACTAAGAATTTTATTTTTAAAAACTTTAAAATAAAAGATATGGGTGAGGCATCATATGTGAGCAGGATAAAAATATTTTGGGATAGATCATGTTGTTGGTTATGATTGTCTAGAAATCTTACATTAAAAAAGTTTTGTTAAGATTTAAGATGACTGATTGTGGTTCTGTCGTCGTTCCAATTCAGAAGCTTAAGTCAATGTCCCCATAATGAAATAGAATGAGAACATATGGAGAAACATCCTTATGCCTCTATTGTAGGGAGTTTGATGTATGCGCATTACCGGTCCTGACATTAGTTTTGCAGTAGGAATACTTGGGAGATACCAAAGAAATCTGGGGATAGATCATAGAAAGTAACAAATAAATTGTTGAGATACTTACAATGCAATAAAGACCACATGATTACATTTAAGAGGACTAATCACCTAGAGGTGGATGTTTATTCAGACTCAGATTTTGGAGGATATCTATATGGTAGAAAGAGTAATAGAAGTTATGTGTTACTTCTTCGAGGAGGGGTGATTTTGTGGAAAAGTTCTAAACAGACTATTATCGTGTTATCCACCATGGAGGATCAATTTGTAGCATGTTTTGAGGCTACAAAGTATGAATTATGGCTGCAAAACTTTATTTCAGTACTTAGTATTATGGGAACCATTGCTAAGCCACTACAAATTCATTGTGATAATGTCACAATGATCTTATTTTCAAAGAACGATAGATACGTCAAAGCATCCAAGCACATTGAGATGAAGTATTTATCAGTGAAATAAGAAGTTCAGAAACAAACAGTGTTTATTGAACACATTAGTACGAGTGTTAATGTAGAAAATCCATTTACTAAATCATTGGATTTAAAGACCTTTTTATAACATGTTGAAAGGATGAGCCTTGAGCATAATGTTTAGATTGTGATTGTGTATTTCTTAGTACTTATTATGCAAAGACACTATGTTATGATATCAATGAAAATATTTTCTAAATATTTATATTTTTATCTTACAATATTGATTACATGCATGTTATTATTGGTAAATGTGTTTGAAATAGTCTCTTTTGCGACATTTATAGACCAACAAAGATAACCCAACTTATAAGCCTTTTAAATAAGTCATTGAAGTTGTGGTATATGGAAGGGAACATGCCTCCATAACTCGCATTAGTGGTTTCTTCAAATAAGGTGTTAACACCATGATTTATAATTATTCTAATGTATGTACTGGTCTCATGTTACTTTATAAATCATTAGACTGTATTCGGATCAAGTAGGAGAATATTTGACTTTAATTTCGTAATTTGATTAAATATTAAATTTTGGAATTAATAAAAGAGTTATAATTTAATTATACTATTATATAGTACTATACCAATTTAAATTTAAAGAGTATTATTGGACAATAAAAGTCTTTTTTGGGATAGTTCAAGAGTTAGGACTCTTGAACTAACTCCATTAAGTTTGCTTTGATGACTAAGCATAATTAAAGGTTAATAATAAGCCTATTGGGTCCTCTCTCTCCCTATAAATTCAATGCTAGACCCTCCATCAATCTACACTTTGGCAACATATGAATTTAGAGGGAAAGAGGGAGAAACTCGATTCTCTATTTCAAGAAATTTGAGGTCTGAAGAAGGGTTCAAGATTAGTTCAAGATCGGGACTAATCCCAAAAGATTAATGCTAAGTTCGAGATCAAGACATGAGGCAATATGGGTCAAGGTACGCCTTATTATTATTATTATTATTATTATTATTATTATTATTATTATTATTATTATTATTATTATTATTATTATTATTATTATTATTATTATTATTATTATTATTATTATTATTATTATTATTATTATTATTATTATTATTATTATCCCTTAGATTAGGCAGATTTAATTGTGAACATATATGAGAATAAAGATCGTGAAAATAGTGCATAATTAGTCATGAATTAATACTAGATTATGCCTTATAGATTAATTAACATTTTCTATTATGTTTACATGTAGTTCCTTGAATAAGTTTTCCTTTTATTTCCCATGCTTTCTTATATTCCACCAAATATCATTTTAATGAAAACCTCAGCATGCCCATAACATTGAGGGAATGTTGTGGAGGAATAGTAAGTATGATTCCACAATGGTGTTTACACCATATTTTCCAAATTTCATGGGGGTTCCAAATAATTTTGGTGCAGTTTTTGTTGCAATATAATGAACATCTTAGGGCAATTTTGAGGTAGTTTTAATAGTTATGGATCGAGGTTTTGAGTGGGAAATTTGAATTTGAAGGTTGCATAAGTGAGAAATCACGGGCATCCATGGATAGTTAATACTGATTATTGTTTACACTTTGATCCTTGAAATATCATTTCATGTAATTTCAGCTTTTTATAGTGAGTTTTGAGCATAAGCCCTTAGTATTCGTAATTTTATAAATAAGGATTAACCGTATAATTTTGTAAAATTTAATCTTATGTTAACATATACAATATTACCCTCAATTAACATTGATCGCAGTCACCATGCATTAGTGACACTAATAAAATATCGAAAAGTTTATCACACAGTTTATATTTAACGCATTCAGTTTTAATGTTGTTAAAGTAGGTCAATGAAACTAAAACGTATTAGATTTTTTTAGTGTGCTTTTCTTTTAACGTCACTAAAACATGCTTGTAAATACCTTTAACGATGAATAAAATTAAAGAAGATCATTCATTCCCCCTCGAGCTAAACGTTTGGAACATAAAACCTTAAAGTAAAAGATGTTTACTTTATTTTGTCTTTTAGAGTATACCAAAATATACCAAAATATCCTTATTTTAGAGTAGGGAATTCTCATCTTAAAGTAAAAGATGAGAATCCCCTACTCTTTTAGAGTATACCAAAATATCCTTATTTTGTCTATTTCCTGTACTCTTATTTTATCTTTATATGTGCAAAACTTTAAAACTATATATCTCCCAAAATACAAGTCCGTTTGAGATAAAATATATATATTTGGAAAGATCTCGACGATATCTATCAAAAGAGATAAGAAGGATAGATAATTTTGAAGTTTGAAATTTAAAATTTCGCAGTGCAATTTTCGGCGAGGTTTCTAGTGGTAAAATTTCACAATGCGAAATTTTAACATTTCTTAGTGAGCAACAACAGTGATAAATTTCGCAATGAGAAATAGTAGTGTGAAATTTCGCACTGTGAAATTTTTTTAAATTTCACATTGTATATATTTATGTGTGTATATATACATATATTTACGCGCTATATATATATATATATATATATGGATTTTTTGCACCGCGAATTACAATAATTTCGCATTACGAAAAATATTATATATAATTTCGAAATGGTTATAAGATTATACATATAGTTTTTTGAACTTCTCTAGCTAGAACTAATATCATAAAAGATTCAATAAGTAAAAATATTAATCTTTTTTTGCCCATAAAAATATTAATCATTTTTTGCCCATTGAATTTTTTATGGTATTAGTCCTCCCTGAGGTGTTTAATATATATATGTATAAATATAAAATGCGCACACACACACGCGCGCGCATATATAAATGTGCAACTACGTACGTATGCATATGTCTGTGTACATTTTTCATAATGTGAATTATAATCATTTCTCATTGTGAAATATATTATATTTAATTTGAAATAGTTATAAGATTAACCATATAGTTTTTTAAACCCCTCTACCCCTCTAGTGATAACCATATAGTTTATAACCCATCTAGCGAGTTTACTCATTAAATCTAATGAGTAAACTCGCTAGATGGGTTATAAACTATATGGTTATCACTAGAGGGGTAGAGGGGTTTAAAAAACTATATGGTTAATCTTATAACCATTTTGAAATTAAATATAACATTCTTCGCGATGCGAAATTATTGTATTTTACACACACACACACACACACACACACACACACACACACACATATATATATATATATATAATTTGAAATTTAAAATTTGAAAATTTGAAATTTCACATCGCAAAATTGTACCACCGAAAAACAAGTCATTGCACTACAAAATTATATATTTTTCATGGATCTCTTCTGATAAATCTCATCGAGAGCTTTTCAAATATATAAATTTTGTCTTAAACGGACTTATATTTTGACAAATATTTAATTTTAAAGTTTGAATCGAAAAAACAAAATAAAGACCGTGGGAAAATCTGTCTGAAAAATTCTATAAACAAATGAAAGCGGCCTTAGACTATATATATATATTCAGAGTTGGTACTTGTACACGTTTGTCGCCAAGGGGAGATTAGTTTATCGCGCTATTTTTTTTTTTATCAAATATCAATATTTGTGACAATTAGTTTTTTCAATTGCAAAAATACAAAAAAAAAAAAAAAATTATCAACGCTAAATAATAACAAGATGTTAGCTTGGTAAAAAGAAGGGAAATTTTGATAATTCAAAGATAAGCAAAATGTTTGGCGGAACTAAGGGAATGGTCCTCAGTTCAGTTTTTTTTTTTTTTTTTTAAACAAAAAGTTCGGTTTGTTGTTTCTATTCTTTTTAGAGTTAAAGGTCCTCTTTACTAAGGTGATATGAACCCATTGCTTAAGGATTTCGAACTAATATCCGCCAATCAATAAGGACATACATATTTTTTGTTTGAAAAAAAATCCTTAGTTGTTAATCTATTCATTCCTCCACGTTTAAAGAAATCAAAAGCTGCCATAATTTTGAACTTCACGTCTCCACGGTTTGTAGGATTTTTCAATGGCCTACCTAGCTAGAGTATATAAACTATTTCAATTAATCATGAGGTCTCCCACTAAACCAAACTTTAAAAACGTCTTTAATATGATTACATAATTAAGAAATGTTCTTTTGAAATGACCATTGGAAATCTATTAAATAGTAGAAGTCCAATAACAAAGGAAACTAATTTGTACACGGAATCGCATGGAGCCATGTAGCAGTCAAGAGTCAAAAAGACGGAGAATGTAGCTCTGGAAAAGTTAAAGAAGAACGGGGTTAAGTAAGGATAAGGCCCCTCATCCACTAATCACGCTTATTTGGACAATCATAAGGAGATTGGTGCCAATGACAAGATTTAGTGTTGTGATTTAACATGCTGCAAGAAGTTTTAGTGTGAATGATTGTGTATCATGTTAGTTTTATTTTTAATGTGGATTTCAATTTGGTGACAAAAAATAGTAACAAGTGTTTTAATATAAATGAATTTAAATATTGTTCTCAAATTCTAAAAAATAAATGTATATCACTTACGAGATTTTGAACAAAAAACAAAAAGACACAAATAAGTTTATATATATATGAAAAGTATTTTACTCCGAAATATATGGATTCTTAGGCCAAAGTATTTTTCAATTTGGTAAAAAGTAAAATGGAGAAAAATATTTTTATATATCCAGACTATAAATTTTGTAAATAAGAATATACAATGTAATTATATCATTTTGGACAAAATAATAAAAATTGAACTCTAAATAAATTTATAATACTCGCTATGTCTCAAATTTATAGTCGTGCTTTTCTCTTTTGTTTACCCCAAATTAATGGTCATGTTTCCAAAAAATAATATAGTAAACTATGTTACAAAGTTACCCAATGAACCATAGTTACTTAAGTTCATGTCTTGCATTCCAATGTATTCTCATCATTGTTAGGAAGATAAATTTGGAACGTAATATTTTTCTTAAATTGTTTGATTTTAATTACTATTAATTTCGGACAAACGAATTAATAATTATTTTTTTACTTTACCCCTAAGATAATGTTATATATTGAAATACCCCATAGATGTTCAGTTTTTAGACTTATCCCTCTATACATAAGGTAAAAGTGGGATGATGCACATACGCTCGTATGGGGTGGTGTAAGTCTTATTATTGAACATCAAAGCATATATCTTTATGTACAATATTATCTCAGCGGTAAAGTAAAAAAAACTCTTATTGCGTTATTTTTTATGTGAATAAAAATTATCTTTTTCCATTGAAATGGAAATCTTTTTTCTCTTTTCCTTTGACAAAAAGCAATGATATATCAAGCGTATAGAATCTGCTAGCTGGAACACTAGGCGAACTCATGCCGAGTCAAAATTTATCGACCCTCAATAAATGAGAGTCAACATGCTTTTAAATGTGAGTGATTGGAACACTGATGACTTAATAACAGGATCTTCCATTTTAACGAGTCACTAATATGACAACTAATCACATTTGAAAGTCATCGTAGCCATTATTAAATGGGATCAAAAAAATTAAATTCACACATGAGCATCATCAATCCACACCAAAAAAGTGAAAAGGATTGTCATTTCTTCACGTAGGAGATGGTATAAATTTAAGGGTTATAAAAAGATCTTTCTTTAAAACCTTTTTAATAGATATTAAAATTTAAAATGCATATACTTTCACCATTAATAAATCCCTTCCCATTTTTTTGAAGTAAATAAAAATTTGGATTTGTAACGAAGATATGCTCACTTAGATCAAATTAATACTTATATCCCTGTACATTTCATCCACTAAAAATAAATGGAAAAAAAAAACCTAACCCTAATTTCACGTACTATCTAGAGGGAACTCTTTGTATTCCAGCAATGTAGTTTTACTAAAAAATTCAATAAATTATAACAAAAATTTCACAAACAAAGGCATACTTTATAGTTTGTGATTAATAATAATCGATGACGTTTTAAGAAAGTTGAGTTGAACTTCCAAATACTCTTAAGACAAAACTCGCCCCGTTAGGTTTCTTAAGGAAAATAGACTACGGGAGTCTGTCTCCCAACATCAAGTGGTCCACGATAAGCTCAAGATGTACTACAATGTAATTGTTCCACAAACTAATAATGGTGACACTCTTTATGACTTTAAGAAGGAAAAATATGTGCAGATGGAAAGGATTTTTGGGATATTAAAAAAATAGGAGGGAAAGTTTTTATTTATAGGCATGTAAATGCATGTTCGGTTATAAAAGTTGGTTTTCCGTGAAGTGACATGTCCGTTTATGAACATACACAAATAATTAACATTCGAGATTAATCAATTATAAGGAAACACTATTAGTACATTGGTACTTTACAACAACACTTTATTAAACAATTAAAACTATAACGTTTGTGTCTCAAGAAAGATCCACGAATCACAACCCAAAGACCCAAACCTAAATAAAATTTGTCAAAAAAGACAATATTGGCTCAAGAAAAATCCATGAACCAAAGGGCACGGGCATGGGTCAGGGAGTTCGGTAAGTGATAATGCGCACGTATAGGATTTGAAGTCAAAGTCAACAATCGGAAGATCCTCTTCCCTCTAAAGACATGGGATACCCTAAGGAAACCAATCCCTTAAGCCAATTTTGACTATATACACTCTACCCATTTCATAGAGAGTTCCTTTTAGGACAATATTTCTACACCAACTACACCAAGTGGTTCAAGTGGAAAAAGGATCCTTTTAAAACCAAAATTTTCATTTATTTCTTATCTATTTTGATCAAATGAATACATAATATGTTCATCTTTAATAATGGAATGTGTAGGTTGCTTGACCCTTCACTTTTAAGGTGCGGGTCACATATTAATTATAGCTCAAAGTTTATCAAAACCTAGATTTAGTCAAATAATAAATTGGGTGTATAACCCATAATTTTTTCGACAATCTCCCACATACAGAAAATTGGGTAAAGAGTGAGAAAAAACATGTAGACAAACTTAGAAAGCGTATTGGTGAAAAAATGTTACATTAATAAAGATAGTTGGTGACGTTAAATCTTTTCTAGTGAGCGATTGCTGAATTTACTAGCCGATAAATGAACTTGATGTCTTGAATTGATCAATCATTTGTGTAAACTGACACAATAGAATTCACATAATCATTTTTCTGAACATTACTGTATTCATTTAGGCCTTGGACATCTTCTGGTTACATGATTTTTTAAAGAGTTCAATCGTTTGTCATTGTCACAGAAATGGACCCTTCTCACTCACATAAGTGGTTCATATTAAGAGTATCCTGATAATACCCCACTTGATCCTTATGTTCAAGACATATAAATCATTAAAAACAAAGTTTTTCATGTTACATGCAAAAGATTGTGCATTGACTTGTCCTAGGTTTTAGAAGAAGTAATTATCTTCTCGATCATAATAAGTCATACATAATCAGGTTGTGTCATTGAATCTATTTCTTGGGATGTCTTTCATGTAGGTTGGATTTTCATTATGGAAACTTCATAGGTTTTTACAGGCTTTAAGTATACTCCCTTTGATAAATTTCTCACTTGCTCCCTAGGCATACCTTTTGTTGTGGGTCCATAATATTTTTCTTTGGATTTAAATAGTAAATTAATATAAATTTGAGGAATTATTCAACGATATATTATCGAAAATGTATATTTCCAGAATTCTCATTAGTTAATATTTTATGCCTTTCTAACTGTTGATTGACTATCACAATATATTATGATTGGTGGAACCGGTTGTGGACGAATTAGAATATCCTCTAATAAATTCATATTCCATTATGGATATTGCAATCTATATTTTCTTCGAGATTTCTAAGACACGACTGAACTTCTAAGTGTAATAACATACCCACTTATTGATTAAGTGTCGTTGGAGTCAGATATCCAGGTCGCATCACTATATCCTTCAAGTACAGTTGGATATTTGATATAGTGTTGTATATCCTTCAAAGAGTACCATAGATATCTAAGTACCCTTACTAAGGCCTTTTAATGGTCTTCTCCAGGATTATTCGAATACTAACTTAACTTACTTATCGAGTGTGTCAATTTTAATTTTTGGGCTTTAATGACATCTTAATTTGTTTGGTTTTATTTCATATTGATTGAATGCTTGAGTTGAGTGAATTTTCTTGAATTACCAACGAAGAGTTCTTGTATGCAATATGACCTTTGTTTTAACCTATTTATATATGCATATTAAATTTTGAAGAACTCCCTAATGGATTTACTACACTACAAAGATTGGACAGGAGAGAGTAATAGAGTCTCCGAGAAGAATGCAAAGGGGTTTCATGAATTTGTTAAGTATGCAGATAGAAATATTAGCAGTAATAAGATCCCATGTCCGTGCTCCCGTTGTATGAACAATAATTTCAAGTCTTTGAAAGACAATGATTTGTATTCTATAAGGTGGGGTAAATCGCCAGACTATAAGACATGGACATTTTATGGAAAAAAGAATGTACCATATGTTCCGAAAGAATTACAAGAACCACACCGGGTGGAATTGGTGACCTAATTGATGATGCTTACGGATTCCACCACCATCAAAACCACCAATATATGGATTCGGATAATGTTCATTATAACCAAGTTAATGAACAATTTGTCTCTGAATACCCAAAG
The DNA here is from genome assembly GCA_949130495.1 of Sambucus nigra. Classification (NCBI taxonomy): domain Eukaryota; kingdom Viridiplantae; phylum Streptophyta; class Magnoliopsida; order Dipsacales; family Adoxaceae; genus Sambucus; species Sambucus nigra. The sequence goes on along the minus strand of OX422214.1, from coordinate 132,169,706 downwards.
ATTAGGAATACATATGGTTGAAAGCCGATGCGGCTAGACCTTTGTGTAAATATTTCGATGAAAATCACTCGATATTGTATGCAATGATCGATTTGAATAATTTGAAGAGTTTGTACGATTTTTTGGACAATGGAGTAAAAGTAAACATTTGGAACTGATACGGGAAAGATCGATGTATCTCCAACTAAGAAAGATTAAGGTTGAGGATACTGCTTCGTGAGACCCAAAAAATAGTTCCACAAACACGATTAAACCTAATAACTCTATAATGAGTAAGAATGTATCCAAATTTGGTCCATAATAAAAATAATACACATTCCTCCCATATTTAGTTTTTTTTTTAAGTTATCCCAACCCCAAACAACATAAATAATGTATTCATGTCTAGTCATAATCCCATGTGAACCCCATATTACATAATTATATTATTTCTCAAACATGATTTAAAAGTTATAGTAATAACTATATGGCTCTGATATCATCACCAGTGTAATGATAGAATCATATAATAAAATAACCAAGTGAGTATGCCCCATTTACATGCAAATTAGATGGGCTATGCCCCAGGCTGCACTTAAAAGTACGAAGGCCTAACCCTAATACCTTGGTCCATCACTCGTTCATATTAGGTATAGTTGTAGGGCGTCCTAACCCTATAACCTCAAAATATTAACAATGAAAAATCATTACGCCATCACACCAAATGTATATCCCCGTACCTAAGGATATATGAGAGGATCCCCCTATTCTCCCATTCGAGAGACGGGTTCATCAATACATAGGATCGACATGAAATATAATCTAAATAAAGCCCGTCTCAATCACCAATGTACTTGCACGTTCAATGTTATCTCTATACCATCAAATCCCTCCTAGTACATCACCCATGAGCACACACACACACACCCTCGGTATGATTGCACATAAATCTAGCAGGGCAAACATAAATCTTACGCTATGGATTTCTAAAGATCTCTCTTAAATCTCTAATTAATGTACTCTAGGTATTAAAAGTTCAAAAACACGCCGACCCAAAGTCATTCGAACAAAAAATCCTAAGTCATTCAAAATAAAACCCTAAGTCGTTATAACGAGATGCCTATTGTCGTTCGAAAGAGACTCCAATGTTGTTCGAACGACTTAGACGCAGAACCTTTCTTCTTCCTTGAATATCGACACACATAATTAATTCTTAATCAAAACTTAAATCCTTTAGACATTAAATTATCGCACATCCTTCTAATATAAAATATGTAAGAGTATTACTAACATAATCTAACAAACTTTAAACATCTAAAACTATGTTTAAGGTTCCAATTACAGATTTTAAGGTTTTTAACCCTAAGTTCATCATCTAAGCATAATTTAACAAATTAACATATGATTTCATTACAAGAATCAATATAAAGTGAGGAATTTTAAAGATTGACATTATTAGGATTCATACTTAAGGGTTTTAGATCCAGTTTACATATTTTCATGGTTTAATTACAGGATTTATCATCAAAAGACCCTAGTTCATTAATATATGATTAAGGCTTAAATACGTAATTAATCTAATTACGAAATTAGGTTAAATATGATTACAAAACCATACTACACGAGTTTTAATTCAGATTCTAATATATTACTATTATTATTATAACATAAACTTAATAAAATTCTTAATCAAAATAGACTTAATTGGTGAATGAATCACTAGCACATCGTACTCTTACAAACCTAATTGACGATGCTTACGGATTCCACCACCATCAAAACCACCAACATATGAATTCGGATAATTTTCATTATGACCAAGTTAATGAACAATTTGTCTCTGAATTACCCGAAGATTAGGAATACATATGGTTGAAAGCCGATGCGGCTAGACCTTTGTATAAATATTTGGACGAAAATCACTCGATATTGTATGTAATGATCCAATTACAGATTTTAAGGATCCAATTACAAATTTTGAGGTTTTTAACCCTAAGTTCATCATCTAAGCATAATTTAACAAATTAGCATATGATTTCATTACAAGAATCAATATAAAGTGAGGGATGTTAAAGATTGACATAATTAGGATTCATACTTAAGGGCTTTAGATCCAGTTTACGTATTTTCATGGTTTAATTACAGGATTTATCATCAAAACACACTAGTTCATTAATATATGATTAAGGCTTAAATACGTAATTAATCTAATTACGAAATTAGGTTAAATATGATTACAAAACCATACTACACGAGTTTTAATTCAGATTCTAATATATTACTATTATTATTATAACATAAACTTAATAAAATTCTTAATCAAAATAGACTTAATTGGTGAATGAATCACTAGCACATCGTACTCTTACAAACCTAATTGACGATGCTTACGGATTCCACCACCATCAAAACCACCAACATATGAATTCGGATAATTTTCATTATGACCAAGTTAATGAACAATTTGTCTCTGAATTACCCGAAGATTAGGAATACATATGGTTGAAAGCCGATGCGGCTAGACCTTTGTATAAATATTTGGACGAAAATCACTCGATATTGTATGTAATGATCCAATTACAGATTTTAAGGATCCAATTACAAATTTTGAGGTTTTTAACCCTAAGTTCATCATCTAAGCATAATTTAACAAATTAGCATATGATTTCATTACAAGAATCAATATAAAGTGAGGGATGTTAAAGATTGACATAATTAGGATTCATACTTAAGGGCTTTAGATCCAGTTTACGTATTTTCATGGTTTAATTACAGGATTTATCATCAAAACACACTAGTTCATTAATATATGATTAAGGATTAAATATGTAATTAATCTAATTACGAAATTAGGTTAAATATGATTACAAAATCATACTACACGGGTTTTAATTCAGATTACAATATATTACTATTATAATTATAACATAAACTTAATAAAATTCTTAATCAAAATAGACTTCATTGATGAATGATTCACTAGCACATCGTACTCTTACATACCTAATTGATGATGCTTACGGATTCCACCACCATCAAAACCACCAATATATGGATTCAGATAATGTTCATTATGACCAAGTTAATGAACAAGTTGTCTCTGAATTACCCGAAGATTAGGAATACATATGGTTGAAAGCTGACGCGGCTAGACCTTTGTATAAATATTTGGACGAAAATCACTCGATATTGTATGCAATGATTGATTTGAATAATTTTAAGAGTTTGTATGGTTTTTCGGGCATTAGAGTAAGCAATATTCTTAAGTGGGATAAAGACATTATCTTGAATAAGGGCACGTTACCAAATAATTATCCAACCTTAGAGAAGAGGTTGAAGGGTTTGGATTTGAAGTATAAATATATTCATGCATGCAAGTATATTTGCATATTTTATCTTGACAAACACAAACTAAAATATAAATGTCTCATATGCAATGAGACAAGATTTACGATTTGTGAGAGTGGAAATGACAAACCCATAAAATTTCGTAAGTTATTGCTAGTTCAACATAAGGTATTGAAGCATATCCCCATGGTCCATGGTTAAAAAGATTTTTCACTATATCGTGGATAACATAGGCTATGACATTGCATTCTCAAGCCCAGGTGGGTGGGAATGTTATGCTTCATATCATTGATTCAATCATATGGAAACTTTCAAATGCACGACACCCTGAATTTATAAAAGAACTGCGCAATGTTCGTCTTGAATTATCAATCAAAGAGTTTAACATTTGGGGTAATTTAAGCACTAATCAGAGTTATTTTACAGTTCTTTTGTTCCCTTTAGGTATCCCCCGAACATTATGTATGATAAAATAGTTCACATTATTGTCATTGTCGATACTTGGGCTAAAAGCTCTAAGTGATGATATTGATATTTTCTTAGTCATGTTAATTGAAGAACTGAAAGAGTTATGGGATAAAGGCATGAGGCAGTTTGAAACTCATATGGGTGAAGAGTTTACACTTAAAGTAATGGAGTTGTGGGTGATCCATGACTTCCCACCTATGGGACCTTGTCTCGTTACAATGTTCATGGTTATTACGAGTATCCCATTTATGGGAAGGAAATTGAATCCACATGGATAAAGTATAGTGGTCAAATATGTTATGCAAGTCATTGAAGATCTAATCTGACCATTCACCCTTTTAGTAATGACAAGTATAACTTTTTACCATCTAGTCATGAGGATAAGAGGCAACATGATTAGATTTTTAGTTACCAAATCAAGGATAAGGAAAATGTTGTGACTTTGAGGAATAATTTTAGAAGCAAAAACTGTCAGTTTGAAGACCATAAGAGAAAATCTAGTGAGGATCCTAAAGATCGTAGGAAAAGGAAGGCATAGTCTATACGATCAATGTTATTTGACTTGTCGCTTTAGAAAGAACACCGTGCAAGGTATGTAATTAATGTGATGCACATGAAGAAGAATTTTACAGAATATATGATAGGAGCATGTTGGGGGTGGATATCATTCAAAAAATTAAGAGAAGGCACGCCGCGATCTAAAGGAGATGAAAATAAATAAATAAATAAATATGATCCTATAACAGGTTGATATTTGATTCCCATGAGTTCTTTCACTTTAACTACTAGTGAGAAAAAGATCCTCCTAGACACGTTCAAATTGAAGACTCTGACCAATTATTTCGGTAATTTTCACAGGGTTATAAACTATTAAACAAATGATTTGGAATAAGTCTCACTAATGGCACATCATCATTCCATTAATCCCTTTATTATTTAGGCATAACTTTTCTTAACACAAAGATCTCCACGAGATAATTATGCAGATTAGTTTATCCTTCACCTTACTGTGTGAAAAAGTTATACACATAAATCACATCGTGACTATGAAAGAAACTTTAGCTAAGGCTACTTATATCTCAAATAAATATTTCCCTCTATTATTCTTTGACATCAACGCCCACCTGCTTATGCATCTATGCGATGAGGCATTATTGTGTGGACCTGTCAGGTATCGTTGGATGTATCCTTTTGAACGTTTGATGAAAAACTTCAAAGATTATGTTAAGAATACACAGTATATTAGATATTCAATTACAAAAGAATATATAACAGAAGAATCATTATTATATGTTCGAGAACATATGTTGAAACAAGGTTTTAGAAGGTTCAATCCACGTCGAGAACAAGTAGTCGAGGAATTTAATGAGTTTGAGTATGAATTTCCTTTCAAGAACCCTAAAGAGGCGAGACTCACCAATCTATAATTCAAGCAAGCAACTCTTTATGTCTTTAAATCATAGGATGAAGTTAAAGATCGGAGAGAGTAAGTACTTACACATATAAAACGTATATTCGTCAAAGTTTGTATATTCTCTATATTTACATCTAAATTATACAATTTTATGAACACGTATAGGAAGTATGAGAGCTAATTTTCCTAAAACCAAAAGTGAAAAGGTTTAACAGATGAGATCAAAAGAGGTAACTATCACATCTTTTGTTGCGGTTACTTATGCACGTGTTGTAAAACATACCCTAATACAAATACATTAATAATTAAAACTTTTAAAAATAGGGGATGTCTCTTCAAGGCTTGCATGCTTAGCCAAAGGTCCCAGTTTTCGTGCGAAGGAGTTAATTTTTTTTTGTATACATGGTTTTGATTTTGTCCCATACCCATGCGAGGAATAACTATTGATGCAAAAATAACAAAATTTTAATTTATGCTCGACAAGAATGTGGCTAAAAAAATGATAAAAATTTAAAGGTTACGGTGCTAACCTATTATAGGATTGTCCAACAAATCCTGGCACTAGACTACTTATATTTTAAAGAAATCGTCTTCTATTTAGAATGGGAGAAGGTGGAGGACACTACTTATGATTGTAAAGTTGATCTTGACACAAAACTTGTCATGGTAGATTTATCTAAGATGAAGAGTAAAAATCAGATGGTCGACGAGCCTTTTTTTGTGCCTTTCAAAACTTAAAGAAGGTATTCTACTCATAGTGCAGACACAGACCAAAGGGTTTTACTACTAAAGTAGATGCATTAAAGTCCCCTATAGAGTTTCAGTTTGATCTTGATGACAATCCTAATTAAAGGATCTCTTATTAAATTTATATGAAGATTGATTTCTGATACATTAGTTTTTTGTTTATTGCTTAATACTTGTATGACAACCCTTTTTGTATTGTATCTATATGAACAAAACCCTTGTATTTATTTATATATGTGTATACATATATAACACGAACTGTTAGGACAACCCATTTATGAATTGTCTTCTATCGTGAATTGTTAAGATAACGATTCTGGATTGGAAATTATTATACTACCATCACAATAACACGACATGATAGCACAATAAAAAAATTAGAAGTTAATGTCCCATTGGTAAATTGATTAATGTGTTTAATGACCCAATCCATGATGCCAAAATCTTACTAGCATCAACAAAGTGTTTTTTATAGGGATTAATTTTATTGGGTCATCAAGAGTGGTTCCAATTGATATTGTGGAATGCGTCCGTTCAAACACAGGCTATTAGCTAGGCTTATAAGCTTAGACAAATTGTAGTTATACACAACCTTCTTTTGGCAAAGCCTATAAGCTTGACTAGTAGCTTGCGTTTCACTCAATGAATTCCATAAATTAGGAATGTGATTGTTTTGTTAAGAAAATTGATATTGATAAAGGGTACTCATAAATCTAATTTTAGTTTTGTATGAGTACCTTTGAAGTTTTTCTTTAGGGTTTAACCCTTCGAACTCATTAGGGATTTCAATCTTAACAAGGTTATGTCATAGTCTTGTTATGAATCTAAGAGCCCCGAATGAGTTAGACTGGTTAATCCTCCAAGAAAAACTTCAAGGGTACTCATACAAAAATAATACTATATTTGTGAGTACCCTTGATCAATACTAATTTTCTTAATAAGCAATTACATTTACAAATTGTGGAAGCTGTTGGGTGAAACACAAGTTATTAGCAGGGCTTATAGGCTTGTCCAAAACAAGGTTAGATATAAATTAGCCAAGCCTATAATATCGACTAATAACCTACGTTTCAACCAACAGGTTCCATACAATATCGATTAGAACAACTCTCGATGCCCCAACAAGATTAATCTTCTCTGAATAATACTTTGTTGGTGGTAGAAATATTTTAGCTTCACTGTTCGAATCATTAGACACATTAATCAAATTATCAATAGGACATTAACTACTTAGTTTATGTCGTGTTAGAATTATGTGGACTTTGATGCCTTTTTTGTCTACATAGGAATCCTAAAGTTGTTTGGGATTCAAATCCCTTCTTACCAATTTCCTTTAATTTATTTTCATATATTATCATCTCATTCATGGAGTGAGCATCTTTCACTCATATAGTTAGTTATCTTGCATTTATTACTTTATCACTCCTATTTTAGTCATTTTTACTTATTTCTTTACCCTCTTTTTAGTGGTATCGTTCATGCTTACTTACTCTTGTCGTGATGTGGATAGGATCATTCTACTCCTCACACATGTGCACACACTTTATCACTCACATACACACATCACGCCCAATAAACTTGTTAAGATAACAATTCGGATTTAGTAGTTATGATACAACTGACACAATAACATGTTAAGACTATAACACTTTGCCTATAAATTATGTTTAGTATATTTTGTAATATTTGTAACTTTGAGTAAGGAATATTTTGTTGTTCAGATCATATTATATTAACATTTAGAAGATTTTGTAATATTTGTTAGCTCTAGTCAGGTAGATGCAGATATCGATTACAATGAGATTGCATATGTTTTTGGGAAGGAACACTTCTAGGATTTAATATTATTAGTTTTGGATTCAAGTAATTAATTTTATGGCCTGATAATTTTAATATTATTATTTTTTAATTATTGTATTAGTTAGTTTTATAATGGAATTGTTTACAAGTTTGAAAACATATACAAGAATTTTTTTTAGAAGAAAACAATTCAAGTCTAAAAAAAAAAATTATTTGTCACGGTCATGAACCGTAACCATGAAAAATATTTAATGAGTTGAAAAGTGGTCGCGGCCAGAAATCGTGACCGCCTAATCTATGGTCACGATAGGGAGTTACAGTTCATGACCATTACCAACCAATCAAAGTTTATGGGAGGGGGTCACGGTCATGAACCGTGACCAATTAACTTATTTTCACGACAAGGGGTCATGATTCATGACCGTGACTAGTTTAACAGTGGTCCCGATAGTGGTCACAGTCATGAACCATGACCATTGGTCACGGTTATGGATCTTTACCATGTCCCTAATATTAGGTTACAGAATATGACCGTGACTTTTAATTTGATCACATTTATGAACCATGACCTCCAAAATGGTCACACTTAAAATTATCATGGTTTAGGGCCGTGACCAATGAAATTTGTCTTGGTAAAAAACCATGAAAATTTCTGGGTTTTGACATAGTGTAGTCTCCTAAAAAGTCTCCCAGAACCGGGAAACAAAGGTATGGTCCCTGTCAGACACAATGTCGAGGGGTACCCTATGATGATGCATAATCTCTAAGATAAAGAGCCAGGCATACTGGTCTGTGGTGTAAAATGTACGCATTAGAAGAAAATAGGCCACCTTGGTCAATTTGTCCACAATGACCAAATAGAATCATGTCCCTTTTGGGATCTCGATAACCTAATAATTATTTCCAACACGATACTTTCCCATTTCCACACTGGGATCTCTAATGAACTAACTCTCTTGATGGTCTTTAGGGTTCCACCTTTACTAACTGACAAGTTAAACACTTCAACAAAACTCTGATATATCTATCTTCATCCTGGCCTACTGGTACTATCTCCTTATATCAAGGTACCTCTTGTCACCCCAGGATGATTAGTGAACCATGAACCATGAACCATATGCCTCTCCCAACACTGCCTTCCATAGCTTGAAGCCCTCCAGTATAACTAAAAGCCCCTAAAATATCAACCCTTCATCTAAGCCAATCGAATATAAAAGAATTTCCCCGGATAACAGCTCCTACACATTTTCTCGAAAAAAAGGAGTATGAAGCATGGGCCTGAATCATTCGTGACACAATATTGGGCATGATAACTACAACTAGTAAAGATGATTATATCGCGTATGTGGTACACAAAGTGCTCCAATGTTCTACCCACAAAATCAATAAATCAACCCTTTCTCTACCCATAACACTATTATACTCACAGTCGATCGACAACTCAAGGCATTAACGACCAAATTCACGTTCCCAAAATGATACTGAATCAAGAAGTGGTAGTTATTCGTAAACTCCAACCACCTACTCAGCTTCATATTCAACTCTCATTGAGTGAAAAAGTACTGAAGGCTTTTGTGGTTCGAGGATAACATGAACCTCTCACTAAATAAGTATTACCTTTAAATTCAAAGAAAAAAGATTACCACAACCAACTCCAAATCATGGGTGGGTTAGTTACCCTTATGAGGCTTAAGCTTACTAGTAAATGTAGACTATGGGACTCTCCTCCTATATTAAAGCTCCACTAAGGCTATGAAGTGGTGCATTAATGTAAAAAATATACTCAAATCTTCCTCACAGTAAATAAAGTATGAGTGTGGTCATGAGTCTCTCCTTCAGCTCCTCAAAAGATCTCTAACAATAAGAATCCTAAAAAATGTTACGCTCTTTTGGGTGAGTTGAGATAGTGGCCCAAAAATATTCGAGAACCCATAAATAAACATCTTGCAGTACCCCGTTAACCCTAAGAAACTCTTGACCTCAGTGGCAGATGTCATAGGCTGTCCTCACTCCATCACGGTCGATAACTTTCTAGGATCTAAAAAATCCCATCCTCTAATACTATATGCCCCCAAAACTGAATGTCCTGCAATCAGAATCCACACTTGGGGAACTTAGCTTACAACTTATGTTCCCTAAGTGTTTGTAAAATTGTCCTTATATGTTATGCATGCTTATCCTCGGACCGAGAGTATACAGAAATTTCGTTGATGAACACGCTAAAGAACTAATTCACATACGATCTGCATACTCTATTCGTCAAATCCATGAACATGGTTGGATCATTAGTAAAAAAATGGCATGAACTGGAACTCATACGATCCATACTGCGTCTGAAAATCAATCTTCGAAATGTCTTCCTCCCAAATCCTCAATTGATGATAACTCGAGCATAAGTCAATCTTCGAAAATAATGATTTTCCATTCAAGTGATCGAACATGTTACTTATTCCGTATCGTGACCTTGTTTAGCTCTCGATAATTCACACATAGCCTCCATGAACCATATTTCTTCTTAAAAAAAGAACTTAATCTCCCCATATAGATGTATTCCTCTATATGACCCCGTGACTCAAGATCTATTGAATTTGATCCCGTAACTACCTCATCTCCAATGGAGTCATCATATATGGTGCCCTCGTAATGTGCCTACTGCCTGTTTCCAATTCAATCACAAAATCTATCTCATATATGGGTGTTAGCCCCAACATCTCATTAAATACATCCTTAAACTCATCGGCTACTGGTATCAACTATAAGGATATGACGACCTCCTTATATGTGCTCGCATCGATGTAATATAAATGGGTGCTAGACCCTACCTTGAGTCTAGACATAACAATGAGAAACATCTCCCCCCATTAATGGAAAATGAGATATCCTTTTCGATGTAGTCAATCTAGGCATACGTTTGCATATCTAAAATCAATCCATACCCAATATAAAATTGTAAGCCCGCATATGTAAAATCAATAAGTCGACCAAAAAGCATAACTGGATAATCTCGATCGCTATGTCCCTACAAACCTGACGTAAGGTCGCACCCCTACCTACTAGGGTATTTACATGAATAGAAACCTCGGTAGCATTAAATAATAACCCAAAAGTCGTGGCAAAATAACTACTATTAAAAGAACATGATGATCCTGTGTCAAACCATACTCGTGCATAACTATTGTAAATATAGAATGTACCCTCGATGGTTTGGTGATCCTGCTTCTAGACATTAAAGACACGCCCATAGTGTAACTAAGGGCAACCCTTTGATGGGTCTCTTAACGGTGATGGTAGTGCTAGATACTGCGACGGTGTTAGCAATGCCTTAATTGAGGTGGGGGATAGTAATGCCTAATGTTGACCCTGTTAGAATTGTCCCTAACTGACATGGTTTACCCTAGGGAACTTCTTAAAATATTGGCCCTACTTTCCATGAGTTTAACACTATCCTCTGAAAGGAGGAACCTAGTGGCAACCTAGTTTCCCCTATCCCTAGGATAGATCCTGCTGACCCTAACCCTCTCGACCTTATCCCCTCTGGTTGTGGCCATTTTGGACCTGCTAGCTATAGTTCTAATTAGGCATAAATTCTTCACATTTATTCCCTTAATTTCGGTATTTTTATGATCCCATGCGGTGTAAATAGCTTGGATTTGTCTCATATTTATGCTACTAACCATTTTTGCCAAGTATTTTGTATTTTGTGTATCTCTTATGTGTTTTATAGGTATTTCATGCAAGTTAGTGCCAAATAGAACTCAAAACAGTGAAAGAAAGCAAGAAATAGGGAGTTAAAGGGCATTTTCATAATTTTTTAGCTTTAGTTCGGAGGTGGGGACAAATGAAAATTGAAGATATTTCAATTACAAGAACACTGGAAAAAACGGCACCTCAATCCGAGCTACGGTGAAGAAGTTATACCCATTTAAAGTTGAGAAAGAAATCCAAGAAAAAACTGTTAAGGACGAACCGAACCGAAGCTGAGAAAAAGAACCGGTTCGCCCATTTGTCATGCACCAGATCCATTACAAAATTAGTCACGCTTTATAAGTGTGACAAATTACCAGATACGTGAATTTTATTGTCCTTATCTTTTAGCCCAAAGAGTTTTGTGTTTTGGGACTCTTCTAAACGACCTCTAGCCCTATATATTTAGTCATTAGGACTCTTTTTATTCATATTTCATCGATGTAAAAGCTCCATAACAAGTAGGAACATCTAGGAGAAGAATCTACATATTTTTCACCTTTAATTCAAGAAGTTTTCCAGTTTTTCTTCAATCATTGATTTCTTCTTACATGTTCTTGTTCTTCAATCTTGTTAACTTTTATTTTCAGCACTTGTATTATTATTTCTCATATTTCATCTCTCTTTCCAAGCAATTATATGTTTATGCAATGTAGATAACGTAGTTTTAATTAATTTCACCATGTTAAGCTAGATTTTTAAAGGTTGGGATACATGAACTCAACTTGATGTGGTAGATGCATGTGTATAAAATTAATCCTCTAAATTTAGTGGTTTATTACGATCGTATTGCATAGAAATGCGACAATTGTAGATCTTTGTATCTCGTTTGCTTCAGGGTAACCGGGATGCTTCAAAATGCAATTGGAGTGTAGCTATTGCAATATCGATTTACTCGTCCTCTGATTAAGTATGGTGCGGGCTTGAACCATGATAATACGCGAATATTGCGTATTTCATCCGTCGAACCTACACATTTTAGCCCCTTCGGGTGCCTTAATCTCTATATTTAAGCCCGTTAACTAGACAACCTCGGTTTATATTAATAACATGCTATATGAGGTATAATTGGGCTTTTGTAGGTGTTTAGGTACCAAGTATGGGATTCGGACGCATTCCGCGCAATTTTCGTGCCCAACCGCACGTTCAAGGGCATTTTAGTCATTTTACAGATTGGGCACCTGGCCCGACATCCACACGGAAGTTGTAGATCTCCTCGCTAGCTTGGCGTGGCCGCGAGCGGTGCGTGATTCCGAATCCGTATGACAAAGTTACGGAGAATTGAGCGGAGATGGAAAGCATGCCAAAACAGGGGAAATAGCAGGCTGCCCTGCTTGATCAATCGATCGAGCCTGGGGGTCGATCAATCGAGCCTTCTTATTTTTGCCACGATTTTAACTATCGATCGATCGACCACAGGGGTCGATCGATCGATGCCCTGTTTTTTCCAGCAGATATTTTCTCTTCTTTTCTTTCTTCTTTTCTTTTATTCTAACTTACTACTTAAGCCAATTTTGGTTGTAATAAGAGACATACACACTCTCATATTCTGATATAGATAGTTTTAGTTAGGGTTTGGTTTGGTTTGGAGAGTTCTTTTTCTCTTCTTCTTGGATTGACAACCCATGTGGTTTTGTAAGATTGAACTATTCACTTCCATTTCCATTAATATAGTTTGTTCTTCATCTTTCCTTGCTTTGTAAGTTAGCTTCCATGCTTTCTAACTAGTTTACATGCTTTATTCACATGCTTTGATTTACTTGATTTGTAGTATAGTTTTATCGTGTTTATTCCCGCTTTCCATTTATCGCATTTTTAACATGCTTTCTAGGTAATATAAATTAGGTTGTGCTTGAATGGAACTCACTCGAGTTGATGCATTGCTTTGCTTTGGTGATGGTGTTTACGGGTCTATTTCGGGTGCGTTGTCCTAGTTATTACGCCTAGGAGATTTGACGGGGCATATCATGTATGTCCCGTGCTTACGACCTTTCGCGCGTAATTTTCGAGATATTTGTTGACGCCAAAATCTTATTGGGCTTTTATGATGATTTAGGGCGTGACAACCCTTGATTTAATTAACTGTTGAAACGAGACGCACGTGTAATAACCCGTCGACCCATGTAACCATTTTATACAAATTAACTCGGGTGAGGGATATTCGACGCAACATATAGTTTTACTCGCTTTCATAATCTAGTTTCAATACAGTCGCCTAGATTACTATTTCCCTTTTATGCATCTTTCCCTTTTTAGTTTCTAAACACCTTTTACACTTTTATTCCTGGATTAATAATCTGTTGCGATTTATCGAACATTCCCTGTGGATTCGATACCCGACTTACCGCTGTACTCACCAGTTTAGTGTAGTCGTAACTTAGGTTTTTGTATAGTTCAGGTGAGGCGAATATAAAACGACCGGCGCGTAGGTGTCTCTCGCGCCGTGGCGAAAACCCTGTCCATTAAACCTCATATACGTAATGCTTGGGAGTACTAAATTCTGGGTCTAATTAATCACTTAAACTTACGATTAGTTTTATACCATCAGTACACTAGGGTTGAGGGATTGTATTCCCGACCTGTTTTTCTCATCATATAATTCAAGTTTTAGTTTAATCATCTTCAGTCTTTTAAGTAATTTAGAGTTTGCATTTAGTTAATTGATTATTTACCATCTCAATCATCTTTTTATTTCTTTTTAGAGTCAAGTTAGGGTTAACAGTCTTACCTTTGTCATCACGTTCACTCGTCCTAGTTCCCTGAGGATTCGATACCCAGACTAGCCACTATACTCCGCAAGAGTGTAGTTATAGTTTAGGTTCTTGTATTGTGATTGGAAGCCGATAACAACGACTAGCGTATTACACGGACGCTCGGTTTTCACCACGTTCAAGTTCCCTTGGCCCTATTGGCCTTACAAACTCTACCCTCGATTTCCCTAACAACTATAATTATCTTAACCCCAAAATCTCTTAGGGAGATTCTCCCCCTATGGTAGTCCCCTCTACTGTTGTGAACCTCCCTGAGCTTAGGACGATTTAGTGCTATCCACTATATTCGGCCCCTGTCCCTCCCCTACCTTATCCTTCTTAGGAGACCTATCTCATCGAAAGTCATGGTGATCCTGGCAATGAAGTAAAGCGGTGTACACTAGTTGAGTGTACGTATTGAAGAACATGTTCCCAAACAACACCTATTTCATCCTCCAAGTGAGGCCACTTATAAAAAAATTCATCTTCTTTGACTTTATGTCAACCTCCTATGGGGTAAATAATTAAACTTAGGTGAACTATCACTCATACTCTATTACTATGCGGTCACCCTGTAGCAGTCTTAGAAAATTGGTCCATATACTCTCCCGAAGAGCTGGTGGGAATACTTCCCCTCAGACTTTACCCAGAACTATCTGATGGTAATCTTCAACATGTTTGTGTGGGTGGTGACTTATTTAACCACTCTAGCGCATCACATATTAGCTTGAAATTATATAACATCCACTTCTGAATGACTGAGAACTCTACCAGATGTGGGTGCCTCTCGATGTCCCTCCTCTACTACTGTGAGAGAGTAAGATATGTAGAATTGGGGAACTCGGGTGGATTGCCCTTCCGGAAGGAATACCTTGCCCTCTCCTAAGTCATCGTGGTATGTGGGGTAGTTACAATAACAATTGATGGCGGTGGTGGTGGTTGGTCCTGGAGGATGACAACCATAGAAGAAACAATGGTCTGGGATATATTGAAATCAAAATTAGTAGGTGCAAGAGTTGGCGCCTACCCATATGGCTATGGTTGAGGTTGTGATGCCTTTGCCCTGGTAGTAACAACATGTCTATGAAGTGCGGATCCTCTCCGCGCATTCACCATTCTGAAAGGTGGTAAAAAGGAATATCAGTAACGTACGAGATAAGAATACAAATACCTAACTAGTTTAAATCTAAAGTATCAAAGAACGCAGCACAGAAAAAAGCAATGGGCGCACTCAAGAACCTAGGATACTAGAACCTGGAATTCTTTGATACCAACTGTGACACCCCATAAAATTCATAAATAAATAGATAAGGTCCAAACATAAATAATATCCAAGTTAAAATAATTTGTATCATTAGAAGCGTGACTAAAATAAAATAATGTGACAAATATGACAAAGCTGAAATAAAATAGTAGAGCTAACCACAACACAACTCTAGTACCAAAGCCAAACATAATGAAATAAAACTCCACACTTGAATTTAAATGTCTCAACAAAATAAATATCCAAACTCTAGATAAATAAAACCGACTCCAATATAAATATTCCCCAGTACAATATTTTGACTTAACTAAATCAAAATGGAAGTCTAAATACTGAAAATGCATAATATAAAAATGAGCTACCATATCAACACCTATATCCTAAAAGTAAACATTTGGAACTGAAACTGGAAAGATGGATGTATCTCCGACTAAGAAATATCAAGGTTGAGGCTGTTGCATCATTAGACCCAAAAAATAGTTCCACAAACAGGATTAAACCTAATAACTCTATAGTGAGTAAGAATGTATCCAAATTTGGTCCATAATAAAAATAATACACATTCCACCCATGCTTAGGCTATTTTTTAAATTATCCCAACCCTAAACAACCTAAATAATGTATGCATGTCTAGTCATAATCCCATGTGAACCCCATATTACATAATTATATTATTTCTCAAACCTGGTTCCAAAAGTAATAGTAATAACTATATGGCTCTAATATCATCACCAGTATAATCATATAATCATATAATAAAATAACCAAGTGAGTATGCCCTATTCACATGAAAATCAGATGGGATAATGCCCCAACCCGCACTTAAAAGTACGAAGGCCTAACCCTAATACCTTTAGCCATCACTCGTTCATATTAGGTATTGTTGTAGGGCGTCCCAGCCCTATAAAATCTTAAACTATTAACAAAGAAAAATCACTACACCATCATACCAAATGTATAGCCCCGTACCCAAGGATATATGTGAAGATCCCCCCATTGTCCCACTCGAGAGACGGGTATATCAGTACATAGGATTGACATAAAACAGGATCTAAATAAATCTTGTCTCAATCACCAATGTACCTGAACAATCAGTGTTATACGTGCACCATAAAATCCCTCCATGTACATCACCCATGAGCACACACACACACTCGGTATGATTGTACATAAATCTAGTAGGACAAAAATAAATCTTGTGCTATGGCTTTCTAAAGCTTTCTCTTAAATCTCTAATTAATTAACTCTAGGTATTAAAAGTTCATAAACACGCTGACCCAAAGTCATTCGAACAAAAAAACCTAAGCCATTGGAAATAAAACCCTAAGTCGTTAGAACGAGATGCCTTATGTCGTTCGAATGAGACTCTAATGTTGTTCGAACGAACTAGACGCAGAACCTTTCTTCTTCCTTGAATACCGACACATATAATTAATTCTTAATCAAAACTTAAATCCTTTAAACATTAAATTATCGCACATCCTTCTAATATAAACTACATAAGAGTATTACTAACATAATCTAACAAACTTTAAACATCTAAAACTATGTTTAAGGATCCAATTACAGATTTTAAGGTTTCTAAACCTAAGTTCATGATCTAAGCATAATTTAACAAATTAGACTATGATTTCATTACAAGAATCAATATAAAGTGAGGGATTTTAAAGATTGACATTATTAGGATTCATATTTAAGGGTTTTAGATCCAGTTTACATATTTTCATGGTTCAATTACAGGATTTATCATCAAAACACACTAGTTCATAAATATATGATTATGGTTTAAATATGTAATTAATCTAATTATGAAATTAGGTTAAATATGATTTCAAAATCATACTACATGAGTTTTAATTCAGATTCCAATATATTGCTATTATTATAACACAAACTTTATTAAATTCTTAATCAAAATAGACTTGCCTTGGATCGATTGTTTGAATCAAATCCCAAATTCCCAAATTCTTTAATCTTTGTTGATCCATCTTTCTCCTTAGTTGATAAGGTTGTTTTTTAATTGTTTTATGAGATTTAGGTTTATCAAATAGGTTATAAAAGGCATTAATTTCGAAATTAATACTGGGCACTAAAATGGCCTTACCTCAACAAGCCCAAAATATGCTACAAATGGCCCGAAACTTGGCCCAACTCATATATTAACCCTACAGACTTAAATTCCACTATTTTAAATTGACAACGAACTTTCTAAACGTCCCAAGAGACAAACCCAGTAGGGAACTTGTTTTATAAATTAATTATCTCATCAAGGTAATTTATTAGTCGACACAAGTTAAAAGTTAAAACTTAATTATTATCTAGTTAAGTGTGAAACACTAATATAAGAACTTCACAATTGGTGGAACCCAATACTGATAGAATAATCCAAGCAAGTAAACCCCTAACACCTAGTCTTTGATCATTCTATAACGGCCCATAATACTAAGTCACTTAGAAATATTTCTTTAGTGAATTAAGGTGTTCTTATCAATTTCTAAAGGATGTGTATTCACGAAGCACATATACGAATCATTTAAGAATTACTCCATAAACAATATATATATATATATATATATATATATATATAAAGTGTATGACATATCGCATGTGTAAGGACATTTTTGTCCATTAGCATTTTATATGTCGTACGCCATTACACCGTTGAGGAAATTCAAGAATCATATGCTCATCAACAGATCCGAATATCAAAAGGAGAAAAGAAATCAAGGGAACAGACGGGACCGATCCGGTCCAGATAAAAGAACCGATCCGGTTCATCCGGACCGATCCGCTTGCTGAGGTGAAGCCAGTGTGCCCCGGATCCATAGCGAACCGATGAAGCCAAAATGCCGATCCGATCCGATGCCAACCGGATGGATCCGTCTTCAAAAAGGAACCGATCCGATGTCACCGGACCGATCCTCCTATAGAGGCCGGACCGATCCGACGAGGATAAATCCAAACAGATCGTGTTCAGATCATGTTCTGAATTTTAGGGCTCAAGTTCTCCTATTTAATCCCACTACGGGAATTGGTTTTCTTAAGACTTTCCCACGATTATCAGAGCATATCAACCCTAAAGTCTTCACCTATTGAGTCCTATGATTCTAGGTTTTTAGATTCACACATCTTCCATATCTATGTGAATCAAGTTTGGTAACCCAAGAACACCATTGCTATTGTTCAACCCTTGTGAAGTGGACCGCTCCTTCCTCTTCATTGCAGCCCTACTGGACAGGGATAGTTCCAGCCGCCAGCCCTACTGGAAAGGGTTTCTTCCAGCCACGACAACAGAATCCGATACCCGAGGGTAATTCTAAGTCAACCTGTATTTCATTGTAATCCGATTGTAAACCGTCTTTTACAAATTATAGTGATATACAAATGGTTTTGCCCCTGTGGGGGATTTTTCCTTAAACTTTGTGTGTTGAATATTTATTGCATGATTTCATATTGTTTCAATCACACCTAGTTGCATGCTTAGGGTTAATTTGGGTTAAAAATGGTATTTATTATATTATTTCTTAATTGAACGCAAGCGCCAACTCTTTCAAATTGGTATCAGAGCAGGTTATGCCATTCTATCGCGTATTCCTTACTTCCGCAATTTTTTTTCTAAAGATATCAATTTTTGAAATAAATTGATTTTTGAAAAGAGCGTGTTCATATGGAGAAGTCATATTATAAAATGCCTATTTTTGACGGGTCAAATTATGCTTATTGGAAAGCCCGTATGAGGTCGGCTTTAAAAGCCATTGATGAACGTGTCTGGATTTTGGTTGAACGAGGGTGGACTCCTCCCACCGTGACTGTTGATAATGTGACCAACTTGAAACCTGACATTTCTTGGACTGATGAAGAATTTAAATGGTCTTCTTTTAATTCTAAGGGTCTAAGTGCTATTTCTGGGTCTGTCACACCTGATGAGTTCAAACGCATAATGACGTGCACCACGTCAAAGGAGGCATGGGATATTTTGCAACTTACCCATGAAGGAACAAATGCTGTTAAAGAGTCAAAATTGCAAAATTTAACAACTCAATTTGAAACCATCACCATGCATGAAAATGAATGTTTTGATGAATTTTATGCTAGGCTTTCTGACATTGTTAATACTAGCTATAATCTTGGTGAACATATTCCAAATGCTAGAGTTGTTAAAAAGATTCTTCGTTCCCTTCCTAAGCGTTTTATACCTAAAGTCACTGTGCTAAATTCCTTGGGTAATTTAAATACACTTAAATTGGAAGAACTGGTAGGAGATTTACAAACTTATGAAATAGACACGTTTCCTAAATCTGCCAAGCCAAAAGATAAGGGAATTGCCCTTAAATCCCAAGAGAGAAAAAGTGAGGGGTCGGCAAGAAAGAGAGTCGAGTCATCTATAAAGATAGAAACTTCTGATTCTGAATGTGAGTTTGACATAGATGATTTGGCATTATTTGCTAAAAACTTCAAGAAAATTCTGAAATTTAAGAAAAATGGGAATTTCAAAGATAAAAAGAATTTTCAGAAAAATAAGGTTGAAAAGAAAGATTTCAAAGAACCCCCTAAAGACAGTGAGAGGTGTTTTGAGTGCGATGGTAAGGGACACAGAGCGTTTGAGTGTGCCACTCGTCTAAATAGGGAAAAGGGTAAAGTTGTCCTAAATGCTACCCTTAGTGACGACAGTGAGGTCGAGTCGGTGGACTCGGGAGATGAGTCACCGCATGAGCGTAACTTCACCGCGTTCATGGCTAGTCATGTGAGTACTCCTAGTGCATCTCACAACGATGAGGATGCTACTTCACAGGGACACCTCGACAGCGAGAGTGAAGAGAGTGAGGGAGAGGAGGAAGGTAGTGAGGACGAGAGTAACCTTCAATGCGCCTACGCCGAGTTATATAATGAGTCTTTCAAAACTAAAAAACGTAACAAGGCGTTAGTTCTTAGGATCACCGCGTTAGAAGAAGAGTTGAGAGAGAGAGAGTCCTCCACCTGCACCGCCATGAGAGAGAGAGAGTCTGCCTGGTTTAGTAAAGAAAATTTGCTTAAAGAGAGAGTGAGCAGTTTTGAGAAAGAGAAAGCGGACTTGACTAAACAAGTGGCTAGTCTTACGAGTGAGCTCCATTCCTCCCTGGAAACTCGAAAGAAACTTGAAGCCCTTGTTGCTCAGCTTACTCATGACCTTGAGAGAGCTAGGAAAGTCAAGGTACAGATCGAGGACAGATCTGGGAAGATGGGAAAGATGCTCCTCGGTCCCGCTTTAGGTTTTGGTGACAGGCAAGGAATAGGTTTTGATGGTGCCTCCACATCCCAAATTGCACCCGGACCAATTCCTGAGTTTACTACGACTCCTTATGGCCGTCATAAAAAACCAAGAAGGAGAGTTCGACCAAGAAAAGAAAACCAAGGTCCTCCTAATACTGTGCTCTTTTGCTCCCATTGCAAAAGAAATGGACACCTTAGGGATGATTGCTATAAGTTGGGTCGGACACGACGTACGTTTGCTCCACCACATCAGACTGATGAGTTTGCCAGTCTGAGAGAGCGTGTTGAGTTTCTAGCCGCCACATCACAGAGTTTGATGGAGGAATTCCGACGGATGACCTTACCATCAATGAATGCACCCCGCATTCCGGCTAAAACCAACAACAACAAGGGAATACAAAAAGGTACCTACTCTTGGGTTCCTAAGAAAGAGAAAAAGGCCCTTATTGTCCATGTCGCTCTCAAAGCACATAATACCTCACAGTGGTATTTTGATAGTGGATGCTCCAGACACATGACAGGTGATGTCTCATATTTTACCCATCTTGAGGATTATAATGATGGGAGAGTCACCTTTGGAGATGGTAGCAAATATAGCATAGTTGGACGAGGTACAATAGAGTTACCAGGATTTCCAAAGCTAGAGAACGTGCTGTACGTCAAAGGTTTAAAAGCAAACCTTCTCAGCATCAGCCAGCTGTGCGACGATGACTTTGCAGTAAAGTTTGACCGGGAAGCTTGTAAGGTCTATAATCAAGCCGGTAAACTTTTAGTGCAAGGGGTGAGGACAGAGGATAACTGTTATGGGACTGAGCCCAAATCCTCACTTGTCTGCAATAGCGCCACGATCACTCCTATGGATCTGTGGCACCAACGTCTAGGTCATGTGAACGTTAGAGACTTATCTCGTTTAGTAAAAAAGGACCTAGTACGTGGCTTACCGTCTCTTGGAAAGCCAACTTCCACGATGTGTGGATCCTGTCAGTTGGGAAAACAAATTCGTAGTCCTCATAGGAAGTTGCATTCCATTACCACCTCTCGTGTTCTAGAGTTGATTCACATGGATCTTATGGGTCCTACTCGTACTGGGAGTCTAGGTGGTAAGAGGTACATCCTCGTGATGGTAGATGATTTCTCCAGGTACTCCATTGTAGGTTTTCTGAGAGAGAAATCCGATGCTATAGATTTTTTAACGACCAAGTGCCGTGTCTTGCAAAATCAACACGGAGTCACTATTAACATAATACGTAGTGATAACGGCACTGAATTTAAGGAAGCAAAGGTGGATTTGTACTGTGATAGCCTTGGGATCAAACATGAGTTTTCTGCTGTGAGAACTCCTCAGCAAAATGGGATTGTTGAGAGAAAGAATAGAAAGATCCAAGAGATGGCTAGATCTATGCTTCTAGGTCGTAAAGTCTCTAGGAGATTTTGGGCAGAGGCAGTGTCTACTGCATGCCATACGGTGAATAGGGTGTATCTACGTCCACACACACTTCACACTCCTTATGAGTTGTGGACTGGCAAGAAGCCCAACCTGGCATATTTCCGTGTTTTGGGGAGTAAATGCTACATCCTACGGGATAGAGAGCAATTAGGAAAGTTCGACTCCCGGAGCGACGAGGGAATATTTCTAGGATATTCATCGAATAGTAGAGCGTACCGGGTTTTTAACCTGAAGAGCTCTAAGGTTATGGAATCAATAAACGTCACTGTGCAAGATGACGAACCTCCGACGGTTATTGATCCCAACCTTCAGTGTGAGGATGAGGACTTTTCTGACAGTGATTTTCCTGTTCCTCTCCCACACTCTGTGGACCCTATTCCTGTTTTAGGGGACACACCTGCTTGGGTTCGCAAGAGTCATGATCCTTCAGCCATTGTTGGCGATCCCACTCTAGGGGTCAAGACTCGTGCTCAACTAGAGAACGTTGTTAGTCATCACTGCTACACGTCCAAAGTCGAGCCCAAGAATCACAAGGAAGCACTCAAGGATGAACACTGGATATCCGCTATGTAGGATGAGTTGCTTCAGTTTAAGAAGAACAATGTCTGGGAACTTGTCCCCCGACCTAGTGATACTAATGTGATAGGTACCCGGTGGATTTTCAAGAATAAAATAGATGAAAATGGTACTATTACTAGAAACAAAGCTAGGTTGGTCGCTCAAGGCTACACACAGATAGAGGGTGTAGACTTTGGGGAGACATTTGCTCCTGTTGCGAAGCTTGAGTCCGTCCGTTTACTACTCGCCATCGCATGTCATCTGCACTTCAAGTTATATCAGATGGATGTCAAGAGTCCCTTTCTGAATGGCATTCTACAGGAGGAGGTTTATGTGGAACAACCAAAAGGGTTTGAAGACCCTAAGCACCCTGATCACGTCTACTATCTGAGGAAAGCCTTGTATGGTTTGAAGCAAGCACCCCGTGCTTGGTACGAGAGGCTTACTTCCTATCTCTTAGCTCGTGGCTTCAAGAGAGGGGGAGTAGATATGACGTTGTTCGTCAGGAGAGATGACGGTGCTATCTTGGTTGCCCAAGTCTATGTGGACGACATAGTCTTTGGATCCACATGGTCCCAGCATGCTCATCACTTTGAGGAGGAGATGAAAAGTGAGTTTGAGATGAGCATGGTAGGTGAGCTTACTTTCTTCCTTGGTCTCCAGGTTCGTCAGCTAGAGGATGGGATGTTCATCTCCCAATCCAAGTATGCTCGAGACCTAGTGAAGAAATTTGGTTTAGACTCCGCTAAGCATGCACGTACACCTATGAGTACTTCTACCAAGCTTAGTAAGGACACCTCAGGCAAGGACGTAGAGCAAACCTTGTATCGGAGTATGATAGGCAGTCTTCTCTACTTGACTGCTAGTCGTCCCGACATTGCCTTTAGTGTTGGAGTCTGTGCGCATTATCAGGCGTCTCCTAAAGAGTCACACTTACTCGCTCTAAAACGTATTATCAAATACGTGAGTGGGACTCTCTCATACGGTATTTGGTATTCCTTTGATACCGATGACCGTTTGTCCGCCTATTCGGATGCCGATTGGGCCGGGGACGTAGATGGATGTAAGAGCACTTCGGGTGGGTGTTTCTACTTTGGTTCTGCTCTTGTCTCTTGGTTGAGCAAGAAGCAAAACTCCATCTCTTTGTCCACTGCGGAGGCTGAGTACATCGCCGCCGGGAGTTGTTGCACGCAACTCATGTGGATGAAGCAAATGTTGGAGGATTATGGGATTTCACAGGACACCATGACCATTTCCTGTGATAATACGAGTGCGATACACATATCCCGCAATCCTGTCCAACATTCGCGCACAAAGCACATCAGGTTACGTGAGCACTTTATACGTCAGTTAGTTGAGGAGAAGGTCGTAACCCCGAGTTTTGTTCCTACCGACCGTCAGTTAGCCGATATTTTCACGAAACCTTTAGATGCCCTTAGATTTGAGAGTCTTAGGAAGTCTTTGGGGATTTGCACAGTTGACTGAGGGTTTGGTCTATGTCTAGAATATGATGCTTCTTCATGTTCATATCATATGCTTCCTATTGCTAGTTTTTTTTATATGTACCATAGATTTGTTGTACAGCTTTTATGTATTTTTTATTATTCCTTGAAAAATACAAAAAGATTCTCTTTTTAGAAAATTTTTAGAAAAACACAAAAAGATTTTATTTTGATAAAATTTTTGAAAAATTCAAAAAGAGATTTGCCTTTTATGGATGAGCATTTAAGATAGCCAAGTCACAACTTCATTCCATATATCCATGTGACTGCTTGATAGAGATTTGAGAGGCTACATCATTTCATCCATGTGCTTAACATTGATTGGAGTCCTTGAGATGTAATTAGTGATATCTTCCTACATGTTTGACTCCTATATCCTTTACTGCACACATGCACGGCTTTATTTGATTATTGCACTTGTCTATCACATATTGGCTTGAGTGTTTCTATCTCAATTCTGTCTATACAATGTACAATATGCGATAAAACTTGACAAGATTGGATTGCATGTAAAAACCGTTTTGGTGAGACTGTGTGTATATTTTCTTAACGGGGAGGGGCTGCGAAAGTTGATTCTTATCCTTTGCGCAAAAGCCACTGTTACAAAGGACCTAAAAAATGGAGGAATTTTAATATCCGAGGTCCTAAGAGGTTAAAAGAGCCCGAAAAAATTGATAAGGCAATAAAAAGCATTTCATGCCAAATATGGGCCATTTAGGTTTTCACCATCAATTCTCCAAAGTTTGAGAATTTAGTATACCTCTATTAAAAATATAAATCTGAGGGAGTTTGGTTGGAGATTGAAAAACGGGTTTGCACTTCCTTGAAAGTCCTGAAAAAGCATGAAAATCATTTTGGACGCTATTGGTGTAGAAATCACTTTGAGCTTTGATTTGTCGATTTGATATAGTCAATGTCTTATATTTCCACTCTTTTACACCAAAGGAAGTATTTGAGTTCATTCGTTAGGAATATCCAATATTCATCGTGCACATATGTCATGTTTGTATGCTTTGATTTTCCTATCGAATTTTGTTCACACTCATTCTTTTACGCTATCACCGACTTGATTGTTTTATGTTCATTCATGGTGTGATTTTATGCCTTGTGACATCCCGCACTTGCTTATCTGATTTATTTCTCTCTTTTGTCTATCTGGGGACATCATAAAAAGGGGGAGTAAGAATTATCTTATTATGGGGGAGATTTGAAATTTTGAGTTTTGTTCATAAATTGGTATATATGTTTGTCTCATTTCAAACTCGATATGTCACTTGGTATTTTGCTTTGTCTCATGTGTGTAGGTACTACTTTGATAACTGAATTTCACACCCTGATGAGAAAAGCGTTAAGATCCCTGAAGATTTGAAGATCAAACGATGCAGTCTTATTCACTTGTACTCTTTCAGTTTTGGGTTCATGGAAGGGTAGATTTGTATAGGCAATTATTTATGATTGATAATTCGGATGTTTGTTTTTATGTATGCAGCGGCATAGACATAGGGGGAGATTTGTAAGGACATTTTTGTCCATTAGCATTTTATATGTCGTACGTCGTTACACCGTTGAGGAAATTCAAGAATCATATGCTCATCAACAGATCCGAATATCAAAAGGAGAAAAGAAATCAAGGGAACAGACCGGACCGATCCGGTCGAGATAAAAGAACCGATCCGGTTCATCTGGACCGATCCGCTTGCTGAGGTGAAGCCAGTGTGCCCCGGATCCATAGCGAACCGATGAAGCCAAAATGCTGATCCGATCCGATGCCAACCGGATGGATCCGTCTTCAAAAAGGAACCGATCCGATGTCACCGAACCGATCCGCCTAAAGAGTCCGGACCGATCCGACGAGGATAAATCCAAACAGATCGTGTTCAGATCATGTTCCGAATTTTATGGCTCATGTTCTCCTATTTAATCCCACTACGGGAATTGGTTTTCTTAAGACTTTCCCACGATTATCAGAGCATATCAACCCTAAAGTCTTCACCTATTGAGTCCTATGATTCTAGGTTTTTAGATTCACACATCTTCCATATCTATGTGAATCAAGTTTGGTAACCCAAGAACACCATTGCTGTTGTTCAACCCTTGTGAAGTGGACCGCTCCTTCCTCTTCATTGCAGCCCTACTGGACAGGGATAGTTCCAGTCGCCAGCCCTACTGGAAAGGGTTTCTTCCAGCCGCGACTACAGAATCCGATACCCGAGGGTAATTCTAAGTCAACCTGTATTTCATTGTAATCCGATTGTAAACCGTCTTTTACAAATTATAGTGATATACAAATGGTTTTGCCCCTGTGGGTGATTTTTCCTTAAACTTTGTGTGTTGAATATTTATTGCATGATTTCATATTGTTTCAATCACACCTAGTTGCATGCTTAGGGTTAATTTGGGTTAAAATGGTATTTATTATATTATTTCTTAATTGAACGCAAGCGCCAACTCTTTCAGCATGTCACAACAAGCAATTAAATAATCAAATAGATGATTAATTTAAATGCAAGAAAAATATAGGGTATTATAGTTAATTTACCTTCCACATAGGTTTCACATTGTGATTTACATTAATGCTAAATCTAGAAATTAATTCGAAGTGAGCTAATTTACTTAATGTGTTATTATTGGCATGTCCTAATCTACCATGACATACATTCATAGACTCAGGCATATAATCAGAAGATGCTACTTTATTATAGGGGTGACAATTCGAGTCAACGGGTCATGTTTCGGGCCGACACGAAACGACACGATAAGGTTGTTTTAGACACGAACACAACACGACACGAATTTGTATTTTTTTAGTTAAGACAAACACGACCCGAATAAGGAACAACACGGCACGACATGACACGAATACCAGAATTTCTTAAATTTCATGCCTAAATAACATGATTACACGAACACGGCATGACACGACTTCGTGTTAAAAAAAATACGACACGGACACGACATATCGTGTCATTTTCGGGTTAATTTTGTGTCGTTCCGTATCGTTTCTAAAATTATCACCCCTACTTTATTATTATTATTATTATTATTATTATTATTATTATTATTATTATTATTATTATTATTATTATTATTATTATTATTGTTGTTGTTGTTGTTGTTGTTGTTATTCTTCTTCTTCTTCTTCTTCTTATCATTAATATTTAGTACAACAACAAGTACTTTAGAAATCATTACGAAAGCTTTTGTCTTAATATTGTTATTTGATTACTAAATAATTTAATAAATTGTAAACAAAAATTTCATTAATAAAAATATAACTTACAATTTTTTATTTATAAAATCATCGACATTTGAAGAAGATCGAGTTGAATATTCAGATGCACTCTCTTTAAGAAAAATGTTTCTCCCATGGTGGTGATTAAGTAAAATGGACAATGGACATTTACCTCCTAGGATAAAACGGTTTACGAAAAGCAAAAAAAGAACTACAATGTGCTTGCTTCACGAACTAACAATGGTGAGACTCTCTCTGGCCTTAGGTAGGAAAAAATTTGTTAAAGGAAATGATTTTTTGGATAACAAAAAATGGGAGGGATGACTATAATTTATAGGTTTGAAGATGCCTATTAAGTTATAGAAATTGGTTTCCGACGAAGTGAAGTGTCGGTTCGAAATAAACACAAATGTAAGGACACAAATTTTCAATTGAGTCTTAATGTAGTGTTGTCTCAATTCCAGATAAAAACATTTGAGTTATAGGATAGTATTTATGAGTATCATCCAAGCCTACGATGTTTGAAATTTAAGTTGAAGACGTAGCGGCCAGTATTTCAAAGTAAATATATCAAAGTGTCGGGTTTACATAGTGCCTAGTTTTCCGTCCTCAACGGTTCATATTTCAAGTCTCCAATAAGGTATGAATGCTATATATATATTTGTAGAGACCTGGAAAATTTTTTAATGGGTGTAATTTTATTTAAAATAAATTTTTATGAGCTTAATATGAAAAATGCATATTGTGACTTTTCGTTCGAAATTGTCGTTCGAACGAGAATATTGTTCGAACGAGAATGTTGTTTGAACGAGATTTTGCCAACGAGTTTCCCTTTTGAACATTGAATTTTTATTAGAAGGGTCGTTCGAACGAAAATGTCGTTCGAACGAGTTTTCTGGTGGGAAACAATTTTGGCATTTTCCCACTACTTTGTCCCCACTTTATTTTGACAGTTTTTAACCACTTCGGGACCAGATTTTTTCCAAGACTTTTGAACACACTTTGAGAGCTTATGAAAGAAAATTCTTTCAACTAAAAGTCCATGTTTTCATGTGTTAAATTTCTATAGAAAATTTTCTTCAAACTCGTGTTTATACACCCATAGTTTAGTTTGTTTAGTCCAAGTATCTCTACATATATTGTTCTTGGAGCAGTTTGGCACCGGGTTCTACTCTACCCATCGAAGAGTTATTTGGGCTTATTTTCTACCCAAAAAGGAGATAAGTTTGCTACGACGTTCTCATATGGTGAAAGGCACCATGTGTAGTTGACGGGTTCCAAAATCTTCATTGGAGGAGTCTAAGGTTCCGGTGGAGTCCGGGATTGTCCACTAAGCAGAGGTTGGTACAAGAAGACGCATCAGGGAATTGAAGGAGTCGAGTTGAGTTGAGTAAGTCATTTGTCTTGTGCTTGTAAAAATTTCGTACTTAGTGGACTTAAGGCTAAGGCCGTTTGAGATGTTTCCCATTTGGATTTTTCTCGTACATTTCGGCATAGTGGTTTGTGATTTATTTTATATTGTTTTGTCACCTAGATGCATGCTTAGGACTAAAAGATAAAATATGGTTCAAATCACTACTCATGCTTAATTTGTTGCTAAAATTAATTTGGGTAATCTTTAATTAATTTAGTTCAAGTCATTAATTTTAATTTGATAAAATTTTATTTGGCCTATATTGAAAAATGAATTAATCTTGTTAGGCAAATTTGAGGACTTGGATTGAATTAAGTTGTTTAAGTAAAAATTAATTTGTTGATTAATTTAATGTCACTTTTAGTTTAGTTTATTTTAATTTGAAAGAAATTAAAATTTGAAATTAGAATTTGTAGTTTATATTGGGTTGAACCATCATATTCCGCATTAAAGGAAAGTTAATTTAAAACAATTTTTAAAATTTAGGGGCTTCCGCCCTAACAAGTCGTATCAGAGCGGGTTACACTAAAATATTATGTGATACTAATTTTTAGGAATTTTTTTTGGGAAAATATGCATTGTTAAAAATTTTAATTTTTTATGGTTCTAACATGCTAGTTCATAACTCTTCACTTGCTATATCCTATGAGTAATGGCTTGCATATGTTCATACTCTAGCTTATGTGCATCATGATATATTCTTTTGCTAGTTGTATGTTTTGTTTGTCATATTCTAGTATATACTCCATGATTAATCACATGCTAGAATTATGATGTGTGTATATCTTTTGTAGTTAATTTATTTGTTTGTTTTATTGCGAAAAATATAAAAAGATTTTTTTCCTTGTTTTTCTTTTGAGTTGAATTTTTGTTTGTTAATTTTTTTTTGAAAAACTAATTTTTTTTTTTTATGTGTGTATTTTAGTTTGAGAAACTTTATGTGGCATATACTTGTGTTTGAATCCTTATCTTTTTCGCTTCCATGTGGATAGAACTTTTGGTTAAGATTGTCAATCCTTAAATGTTCTTTGTCATGCATGCATGGAGTAGTTGGATTTTGTGTTACTTAAAGGATTCTATTTTTATACGCCCCTATTCTCACATGCACGAGCTCATTTGAAATTTAAGCTTCACATGAATATTTGAGCTAAGTGATATGTTCTCCTATCAAGTTAGTTATCTACATTTCGCTATGACTATGGAGGATTTGTGCATGTAATAACTGTTTCCCGGATTTTAAAATAGAAAAATATGTTTATCCGGTGTAGTTGTTTATCAATGGAATCGGGATGCGAAAGACAAAATTACTTTGCGTGAAAAGTCTTAGTTAAATATTAGGCCTTAAAATTGTGGCATTAAAAAGAATATTTGCCAAGAACAAAAATTGTTTTGTTAATATGTTCAAACAAAATTTATGAGGAGTTTGGTTGAATGTATTAACGAGTTTGCATAATGACTTTGTATCCTAGTTAAGCTTTTGTTGTCATGACTCTATTGCTTTGTAGAATCATTAAAATTCTAGTCTTATGTTGACATGCCACCAAGGCATTCAATATTCTGGCCTTAAAATTTTTCTCTTAAAATATATGTAGTGGAAACAAAATCACATGGTTATGAATGTAAAATACTGAAAGTGAAGGAATTACATCATCAGAGCTTTCTAAAGGAAACTTCGTTTATATTAAAATATCCAAGAGTTACAACTTGACACAAATTTCAAAACCTTTTAATTAAAGAGCCAAACATCCTCTATCTAATAAAATAAAATTCTACTTAATGTTACAAAAAGAGCTCTAAAAGCTAAATCTTCAACACAGTCCTCTTATGTTCCACCCGCTTGCCTAATTATTTCCTAAAAAATGGTTAATTATAAAACAACCGCTAAAAGCCGAATGAGATTCAATCTCCAAATATTCCAAGATTTTCAGAAAATAGATACCTATTCAAGTAAAAAGATAAGGAATATACATATATGGATAGGAACTTGCATTCATATATATAAAGTAATTGATAGTATATATATCTTCAGAATAAACAGTTCAAAACAGAACAGATAAAACAATTGAGCAATATGTTAATTATTCAGTCTTAGCAGCCATGTAAGCTCTACTACCCAGACAGATAGTGTTACCAAATGTTCCCACCCGGCAACAACACATACAAAAAATTATGATATCTAAAATAATGCCTTATTTAGGGCACACCAACGATAAACCAGCTGGGAAGGTACCACCCAAATATTTTTACCCGGTAGTCAAGGCTAACATAGTAAGAGAGTTTCCATAGGTCGAATCAATAATTTCAGAATTCAAATCAGATGTTTATATCGAGAGATATACACATATAACAAACGACGGAATCATTGGTATCAGATGAATTTGAGAATAAAATAATTTCACAAAATATATGTAGTTTTCATAATATCATATAATCAAAATACACAAGGAATGTCATAGAGTACTCATCTAAAATATAGGTCAAAATTATAGATAATGAGTCTTCGATCGCACGTTAATCTAACAAATACGATAAAGGTTTAAGTATACATTCTAAACAAGGTCCGGTCTACATATTATATTTTAATAATAACTTATTTCAAAGGATTACTAAAAACCATTTTCTTAACTTTTAAAACTCATTGATCGTAATTAAAGGATTCAATTCATAGTTCTTCATAATCAGTCGGTTCCCAATAGAGATGGAGGGTCACAGGGGCACCGCTTAAATACCATCTCCTCTAGACAGAACATTTTCGAATTCATTCCCAGTAGAGATGGAGGGTCACAGGGGAACCACTTAAATACCATTTCATCTAGACAGAATTTCACCGGGCCTGACTTTGGAATTACTGAAATGGGATTCCATAATAACGAGCAATTACTTTTAAAAAATCATTTTTTAAAAGCGTATATATAATTTCAAACAAGTTTACATGAAAATAAAATCAACTTGGATTTCTTCTAAACTTTAAGTTTTGATTAGTGAAGTCCTTAGTGTATTTTACTAGCATAACTACTAAGTAAAGCTATAAAACAAAAAATTAAAACTATAAATACATTATTACATTTAAATAAAATCATACCTACAAAATGAATTCTTTCTTCGAAATTATAGAACTCCTTCTGAAGATATTTCCCAAGCTTTTTATCACCCTTTCTTACTATAATTCTCAAGAAATTGGCGTGAGTTTCAAATGAACTCTAAGGCCCTATTTATAGGTTTTCAAAAGTACTACGGTGTTGACACGTGTCTAATGACTAGGCTTTTTGGAGTGGTGATTCAACACCGAGGTGTCACGATTCGGAGTGGTCTTGCAGTGTTAATATCACCAAATGATGACAAGTGTTTTAGCTTTGTCTCTAAAGACGACATGTGTAAGGTGGAAGTGGCTAGCACGTGGTGGAAAGGTGATAAGGGTATAAGGGTCATTTTACACATGAAGGGTATTTTGGTAATTTCACACTATATTTTGAATATTTCTTACGAGGTCCTTGAAAATATTTTATTTACAAAATGGCCCATTTTATATTTTTATTTTAGTCCTAAAGTTTCATAAAATTATATTTTCTACCCCAAAACTTATTATTTACCTTAAGTTATGTCATAAGACTTTGATTTGATCCAATTTACAATTGATTCTTTGTAATTAAAAATAGGGTTTGTTATATTGATAGCCAATAATAACACATATCTAATAACATAAAATTTATAAGATAATAAGTTACACAAGAGGGTAAAAACAAACTATATATATATAAAAGTGGGGTCATTACATCCTACCCTCCTTATAAAAAGTTTAGTCCCCAAACTTTACTTACATTAATTTCCAAAAAGGTTTGGATATCGCTCCTTTAATTCATCTTCCTGCTCCCAAGTTGCTTCTTCAATAGAATGATTCCGCCATAATACTTTGACTAGTGGAATAACCTTGGTTCGTAATATTTGATCTTTATGGTCCAAGATTTTCACTGGATGCTCAATGTACGACAAATATTCTCTAACTTGAAGAGGCTCGTGACTTAAGATATGTTTTGGATCTGGGACATATTTCTTTATCATTGATACGTGAAACACATTATGTAAACTAAAGAGTTCAGGGGGTAAAGCTATTCTATATGCAACAGCTCCTATCCTTTTAAGGATTTCAAAAGGTCTTATGTATCTTGGACTTAATTTCCCTTTCTTTCGAAATTGGATTACTCCCTTTGCAGGTGATACTCGTAAAAACACATAATCTCCTCTTTGGAATTCTAACTGTTGGTGTCGATTGTCAAAATAACTCTTTTAACGACTTTAAGCGATTTGAAAACGGTCTTGTATCAATTTCACTTTCTCTGTTGTGATCTGAATCAATTCTGGTCCTAACAATTTTCTTTCTCCAACTTCTACCCAATATGCGGGAGAACGACACCTTCTACCATATAGTGCTTCATATGGATCCATTTGAATGCTTGCTTGATGACTAATATTATAGGCAAACTCCACTAATGGTAAATGATCATCCCAATTCCCCTTCAAATCAAGTACACAGGCCCTAAGCATATCCTCTAAGGTTTGAATAGTTCTCTTAGATTGTCCATCTGTTTGAGGATGAAAATCGATGCTGAAATTCAATTTTATTCTCATGGCTGCTTGTAGGCTTTTCTAAAAGAGATAAACGAATCTAGGGTCACGATCAGAAATAATTGAAATTGGGGTTCCATGAAGCCTAATAGTTTCCCGCACATACAACTTAGTTAACGTTTCTAAAGAATGGGTAATCTTAATGGCAAAAAAATGAGCAGATTTAGTTAGCCTATCAGTAATTACCCAAATAGAATCATTACCACTTGACCTTCTTGGTAAACCTGTCACAAAATCCATAGTTATATGTTCCCATTTCCACTCAGGGATAGGCAGTGGTTGTAGCAATCCTGATAATTTCTGATGCTCAACTTTTACTTATTAACAAACCAAACCCTGAGATACAAATTCCTTAATCTCCATTTTCATGTTATTCCACCAAAATTCTTCTCGAAGATCTCTATACATCTTGGTACTTTCGGGATGAAACGTAAATCTTGAGTAATGACTTTCCTCTAAAATTTGCCTCTTTAGTTGGACATCATATGGAACACACACTCTATTTCCAAACCTTAATATATCATCTCGTATCGTAAATTCAAAACTCTTCCCTTCGATAACATCTTCTCTAATCGTTTTCAGTTGTGGGTCATTTACTTGTGCAATTTTAATCCTTTCCATCAACATGGGTTGTACTTGTAAGTTTGCGATTGTTCCTCCTTTGCTATAAATACGTACATCTATTTTCATACTTCTCAAATCCCTTAACAAAGGTTCCTGATATGTAATGAGACATGCTAAATTTGTTGTAGACTTCCTACTTAAAGCATCAATTACTATATTTGCTTTCCCTGGGTGATAATGAATATTTAAATCATAATCCTTCATCAATTCTAACCACCTCCTATGTCTCATGTTCAATTCTTTCTGAGTAAATATATATTTCAAACTCTTATGATCGGTATAAATCTCACAAGTCTCACTATATAAATAGTGTCTCCAAATATTAAGAGCAAAAATTACAGCTGCTAATTCTAGGTCATGGATTGGATAATTCTGCTCATATGGTTTAAACTGTCTTGAGGCATAAGCTACTACTTTTCCATCTTACATTAACACCCATCCTAAACCATTTTTAGAAGCATCACTATAAATCACCAATCCTTTTGTACCTGAAGGAATAGTCAAAATTGGGGCAGTCACTAATTGATTCTTAAGTTCTTGAAAACTTTTCTCGGCTTCTTCAGACCATTCATATTTCATATTTTTGTGTTAATTTAGATAGATGTTTGGCGATACTAGAAAATCCTTCAACAAATCTTCAATAATAACTTGCTAATCTAAGGAAACTACGAATCTCACTCACATTAGGTGGTCTTGGCCAATGTAATACCCCGTATTTCTGAATATTCCAAATATTCCATTTATTTAGATTGGAGAATTAAATGAGAAAATATCGTCTTGATTTAAATTACGTAAAAGTAGTAATTTAAAGAGTTTTATTTAAAATTGTAAGTATGGTATATTAATCGGAAGATAGATACCGGTATATATTGCATCATTTTATTTACTTAGTGCGAGTGGTAAATAGTTACTTAACGCGTGTAGACCGTGTTGGGGTGACAACGAGTAATATTTTTTAAGTGACTCAAATGATAATTTAGAGGTCACCAATGAGTCCGGAAGGGTCAAATTAGTCAAAATAGTATACCCGGGGGTACTAGTTGAGTCCCGGGGCAATTTTGGACTAAACCGAGACCGTTCGGGGGCGTTTTGGTCTTTTAACATAAGAGGGTATGGAGACCTACGAAATTGAGAGTTTTATATCAGCCGTATGATAGATGAATTAGGGTTAGAACACCCATGGCAACACCAATACCATTAGAGAGAGGAGAGGCACAACTTTCTAAAGCAAAAAGAAGATTTGGGAAGGATTCAAAGGGGTTTCTACCATCAACTTGTTGGGGAAGAAGGATTGAAGGATGAAGATCATCAATCATCAACAAGAACCATGAAATCAGACCCTACTGATCATAAGACAAGTTGTTTATTGCAAAAAATTTTAAAGTTATAATACCCATGTGTAGGGTTTTTGAATAGTTTTGCTTAAATCAATATTTTGATTGGAGAAAGATGATATTTATGCATGTTGGGATAGGAATCGCATGTAGAATGATTTAAACTATGTAGAGGATTAATATTCAGATTAGACTTGATGATTTTCGTAATAAAAATATGGATTTTGAATGATAATATGGGAAGAACACCATAACTAGGGTTTCAAGAAATTCTGGGTTTTAATTCATTAATTCTTTAAAGTAATTGGAGTTTTGATGTAATTGGCACGTTAGAAACTTTCCTAGTATATGTGGAAATATGTTAGGATCATTAGGTAAAAGTTTGGTGGACAATAATGGAGTTTGGAAATTTGTTAATGGAGGAGAGGATCAACGAAGAAGACAGACTGCGTCTGTCCCTGTTCGATCGATCGACTATGTCGACCGATCGAACCCAGCCGTCGATCGATCGACGCAAGCTGTTTTCCCGAAAATTTTGTGTTTAATCCTTCGTTGAGTTCGGGAATGAATGGGTATTCTAGGATTTACATTATACTTATATGGGAGTAAGAATAAGACCAGTAGGTATATTGTTGAGGTCCAATAAGGCCATTGGGTGTAGGGCTTGGATTATGGACCAAGGAGAATAATCCGATTTAGTAGAATATCGGGGACTTCGGAAATTGAGTTACGGGGCGAAGTAAATTCAATTTAAGTAAATAGACCAGTAGGGTAAGCAATAACTACTGAAATTATATGTAAGGGGTAACTAGGACCCTTAGAGTTGTGTGAATACTCAAATAAATACGATTAATGAGATAAATCGTAAAGCGAATATTGTACGGTAAATATATGAGATTAAAATATTACGTACGTATATGATTAATAGGTCGGGCGTGTACCTACTGAATTATGTGATCTTTTAGGTAGAGAGATTATACCTAAATTAATTATGTTAGGGTCGATGAGACATTCCGAACTAACATAAAGTTATTATAAGTTTGGGGTCGATGAGAAATACCGAACCAAACTTTGAACTGGTGTCGCGATGAGAGAGTCCCGAACCAGAATATGTGTATATATATATATATTTTTAAAATAATTGGGGTCGATGTATCATGCCGAACCAATTCTTACTTGGGGTCGATGAATCATTCCGAACCAAGAGTCCTTTATGTGAATAAAAGGGGCAAAATAGCAGTGACTAATATTTAGTATATATTGTGTGTGAAATATATATACCTGATGATATTCTACTTCCGTGTATTAGTAGATTGATATATTATGTATTTAAAGATACATACTGAATTGGTAAGTTAAGTAGTGAAACTTAATTACGAAATGAACCTTTAGATAGAGAAAATCTATTTAGTAATTCAAGTAGAGAAACTTAATTACATAAGTGGGAAAGTCAACAATTGTGAAAATTGTAGTAATTTTAGTAGTGAAGCTAAATGAGAAGTCTTGAAAAATAACATAGATGAAATGTTACTTGAGAATTAATTAACATACGCGAGATGTTAGTAAAACAGTTGTACTGTATGGGCGGTACTGGAACTTGGGTACAGATAAGTTCAGTTTAGTACTTTGGTTTTAGTTAGTTTGAGAAGTATGGCTAGACAAACTAAGTGTGGAACGTTAGGTGTGCACCAAAGATGAGGGGTGAGTTAACTTAAGAGAGTGTACGAGAACCTAACATGTGTAATCAATAACCGCATTTTATATTGTGATAAACGCTTGCTAAATATTTTCAAAATGTTTTGAGTACTAACTCTTGCTATAAAATATTTTCAAAACCTTTTAGGTGTCCAACCACAGGGACGCCATGTGTGATGATTCCATTCCAGACTCGGAGCTGTAGCACAGTGGATGCTTACAGGATTTGACTAGACGATATCTCTCATTCAGATCTAGCACAGGATCTCGCACTCTTCTATGTATGGACTTGTGGTCCGGTATTAGTCTCAGATGTTAGTTTCAGACTAGTGGTTATTCTATTGTTGTTTGGGATTTTTAGCCGATGGTTTATTCGGTAATACTTTTGTTCTGTTGTACTTTTACTTTGATGTTTGAATTATAGTACATGATTATTTGTACTTTGTTCCGCATGGTCGATTTTTCTGTTTTAAGAAAGATAAAATTTGGCACCGGTCTAATTTTACTTAAGGGATTAGTAATTAAAAAGTTTTCGACAGTGATGCTAAGAATGAACCATTTGAGAAACCTGTTTTAATTTAATGAAGGCCTGATCACCCGATGTTTAATTAGGCGGGCTGTCACAGCCAGTCTAGTATAGCCTCAATCTTTTGAGGATCAACTGACACTCCCTCTTTGGATATAACATGTCCTAGAAAAGAAACACTGGGCAACCAAAACTCACACTTCTTTAATTTCGCATATAATTTTTCTTTCCTAAGGATTTGTAATATTGTCTCTAAATGCTTCTCGTGTTCTTCAATACTCTTGGAATAAATGAGAATGCCATCAATAAAAACAACAACACATTGATCCAAATATTTCCTAAAGACTCTATTCATCATATCCATTAAAGCAGCTGGTGCATTAGTTAGTCCAAATGGCATCAAGAGAAATTCATAATGACCATATCTACTATGAAAAGCTGATTTTGAAATATCATTGTCCTTAATCTTCAATTGATGATTGTCTGACCTAAGGTCAATCTTAGAAAATACTTGCGCACCTTGCAGTTGGTCAAATAAATCGTCTATGCGAGGTAAAGGGGATCTATTCTTAATGGTCACTTTATTTAGTTCATGATAATCTATACATAATCTCATCGTCCTATCCTTCTTTTTCACAAATAACACTAGAGCACCCCAAGGCGATAGACTTGGTCTAATAAAACCTTTGTCTAAAAGGTCTTTTAATTGCACTTTTAACTCTCTTAATTCTAAGGGTGCCATACGATATGGTGGTTTTAAGATTGGTATAGTTCCAAGAATATGGTCAATGGCAAATTCTATATTTTTATTAGGAGGTAGACCTGGTAAATCATTTGGAAAAAATCTGTAAATTTCTTAGTGATAGGAATATCTTCTAAGCTAGGCCCTGTCGTCTGCAAACTGATAATAGTTGCAAGAAATCCTTGACATCCCTTATTAATAAAACTATAGGCTTACATTGCAGTAATAATACACATTGGAGACATGATGCCAGTCCCTTCAAAACTAAATTTTGGTTGGTGAGGAATTTGGAAAGTAACACTCTTCTCAAAACAATCCACCTTAGCATGATATGACGCTAACCAGTCCATCCCCAAAATGACTTCAAAATCTCTAATGTCTAAAATTATCAAATCAGCAAATATTTTATAACCATCAATGTCTACAGGGCAAGCCTTGTATACTAATTTACCCATCAATAACTCACCCGAAGGCGTAGAAACGTGTATGTTATGATTCAAGGGTTCAGGCAATTTATGAAAGTGATTTAGTACAACAAATGGGTAGAACCAGGATCTATCAAAGCTTTAAAAGTTTATGCACATATAGAAAGTGTAACTGATACTACCGCATTAGAAGCTTGGGTATCAGAAAGTGCAAAAACTCTACCATGTCTATCTTGAACCTTCTTTGCACTTGAAGGCTTTATCGAAACCCTTGCTGGGTTTGGGCAGTCTTTTATCTGATGTCCTTTCTATTCACATCTAAAATAAGCTCCCAAATCCTTATACCAAGGTCGTCCTCCATGCATCTTTCCACATTGCTGACATGTCTGGTTATTATACAGTTTGTTATCATTAGATCCCCCAATGTTAGATGTGTTCCTAAAAAAATTTCTATTATTAGGGTTATTTCCTTTTTGTTCCCCAAACTTCCTCTTACCATATCTAATTCGATTGTACTCCTCACCATCCCTCTAAGATATTGTAGCCCTAGTCACGACGTCAATATATGATGTCAACTTTAGGAAGGAAATTCGACTACGAATATTCAACCTTAACCCACGTTCAAACTTCTTTGCCCTTAAATCATCAGTTACTACAACATGACGTGCAAAACGTGATAACTCACTAAACTTTGCCTCGTATTGACTAATCATCATATTCCCTTGCATTAGACTCATGAAGTTAGCTGCCATGTCGTCTTTCACTGTTTCAGGAAAATATTTCTCATAAAAGATTACTAAGAAATCATTCTAACCTATGTAAGTATGCCTTTCCTCGTGTATTCTCTTAGTCATTCTCCACCAATGTTCTGCTTCACCTTCTAACATAAATGTTGTAAATAAAACCCTTTGTTTATCTGTGCACTTAAGAACGTCAAGTATCTTTTCCATATGCATCACCCAACTTTCTGCTTCAATGGGGTTTGGAGTACCTTTGAAAGATGGCAGATTCAACTTCTTGAACAGTTCAATAGTACATCTACGTAGTTCAAGATTCCTTGGTAATCCATTATTCACCTGTTGCTCCACAATCTTTGCTAGACTTTCAATCTCCTTGTATGCGCCTTCTAGTCCTTCTATACTCGAATCACTAGTTCTCATAGATGATCTTCTCTTGGTCATTTTCTACAGTCATGGACAAACGTAAGATCTACTATACTATATCAAGATTGAAAACTGAAATACTAATTATAAATAATACAACACATTGGGAAGGTTATCACATAAATTAGATTTTTAATACTATCTCCTAAGTATGGAAACATAAAATCTATAACGTTCGAAACCTATGCGCATTAGTCTACGGGTTCATAACCTATGCTCTAATACCACCCCTGTCACGACCCCGACCCAAAAATAGTAGGGAACGGGTGTCTTGACATGCCACCAAGACATTCAATATTCCGACCTTAAAATTTTTCTCTTAAAATATATGTAGCGAAAATAAAATCACATGGTTATGAATCGTAAAATACTGAAAGTGAAGGAATTACATCATCAGAGCTTTCTAAAGGAAACTTCATTTACATTAAAATATCCAAGAGTTACAACTTGACACAAATTTCAAAACCTTTTAATTAAAGAGCCAAACATCCTCTATCTATTAAAACAAAGTTCTACTTAATGTAACAAATAGATCTCTAAAATCTAAATCTTCAACATAGTCCTCTTATGTTCCATCCGCTTGCCTAATTATTTCCTGAAAAAATGGTTAATTATAAAACATCAGCTAAAAGTCGAATGAGATTCAATCTCCAAATATTCCAAGGTTTTCAGAAAATAGATACCTATTCAAGTCAAAAGATAAGGCATATACATGTATGGATATGAACTTGCATTCGTATATATAAAGTAATTGGCAGTATATATATCTTCAAAATAAACAGTTCAGAACAGAACAGATAAAATAATTGAGCAATATGTCAATTATTCCGTCTTAACGGCCATGTAAGCTCTAATACCCAGACAGATAGTGTTGCCAAATGTTCTCACTCGGCAACAACACAGACAGTAAATTATGGTATTTGAAATAACGCCTTATTTAGGGCACACCAGCGATAAACTAGCTGGGAAGTTACCACCAAAATATTTCCACCCGGTAGTTAAGGCCAACATAGTAAGAGAGTTTCCATAGGCCGAACCAATAATTTCAGAATTCAAATCAGATGTTTATATCAAGAGATATACACATATAACAAACGACGGAATCATTGGTATCAGATGAATTTGAGAAGAAAATTATTTCACAAAAGATATGTAGTTTTCATAATATCATATAATCAAAATACACAAGGAATGTCATAGAGTAATCACCTAAAATAGAGGTCTAAATTATAGATAATGAGTCTTCAATCGCAAGTTAATCTAACAAATACGATAAATGTAATACCCCACATTTTTTATGATTTAAATAATTATGGGATTATTTATTACAGCAGGATTAATTACATTTAAATGTGAAGAATTAAATTGTTAATTAATCCGAATCTAATAAAAATAAATATTAACTAGCGTGCTAAGGGTTAATACTTATTAGTTTAATATTATTGTGCGATATGTAATATGGAACTATACACTTTGGTAAATTGTCGAGAGATAATAATACGACAGTTTAGTGAATTAAGTCAGACGCGCGTGTGAGTCGTGTCGGAACTAAATTGGTGGAATAAATATATCAATTATTTTTAGTAACTCATATGATGATTTCGAGTGTACCGTTGAGTCCGAAAGAAATAGTCGAAATAGTATACTCGGGTGTTTAGTTTGGGTCCCGGGGCAATTTTAAGCCTAACCGGCACCCCAAAAGGGCATTATAGTATATTGGATTTTTAGGCCTAATTAATGGACGAAAATTAGGACTTAATTTATCAGCCAAAACAATTGCATTAGGGTTAAAAAGCTGGAGAAAGTAAGAACGAACATAGAAAGTGTGAAGGAAAGCTTCTGCCAAGAGAAGAGGGCTAAATCGACACCACCTTGCACAATCACCACCACCACCACCGTATAGATCGGAACGAGGGGAACACCCATACATCCAGAAATTAGACTACTCATTCAAGGCGAGTGTTTATAACTTGTTGTATTTCGGTATTAATTTGATTCATGTTAGTATAGGATTGTTAGGATTATGTTATAAGTTATAAAAATGGTGAAATTGAGGAATTTGGATGTGTAAATAAATTCTGTGATTTATCAGATTGAAACCCTTAATGTATGTAGACTGGAAATCACGTTTTAAGGAATTTATACGTATAACAAATCTGGAAGTTATGGCTTCTTGAATGTGTATTGGAAGAACTAGGGATTTGATAAATTTAAATTGGGGATTTCACGTTTTATGAATTATTCGTAATGAATTGATGATTCTAGGATGTTAGAATTCATATGTTATTGATGGGGTCCGATGTATAACTGTTTATTTGGAGTTTGGGGTGTTGAATGAGAAGATTTGAGGTTAAAAATGGTGGAAAACGTTGGAAAATCTGGGTAGGAGACGAACAACGAATTCTCGTGCGAAGTCGTTCGAGCGATATTGCAATCTCGCGAAAAGCCGTTCGAGCGACATGTGGCAGTCGTTCAAACGATTTGCCACCTCATTCAAGCGACAGTGTGAAGTTTTGATAATTTCTTTTAGGGCCTAGTTTTAAGTTTATTAGTTCAGAAATGAGAAATATATTTTCAAATAAAAAACTTAAGTAACGCAGAATTTCGGAAGAAGTATGAGAAGCTAAATACTTTAATGAATTAGGTACGGAGAGAATATACCGTAGAGATTTCGAGAGGGATAATAACCCAATAACTATTACGAAATGTTGAAATTAAAATGCGTAAGAGAAGCATATATGTAGGTGAGGAAAAATACCTATTTACTATAATAGGATGTGTGTATGCCTATTATGTATTATTATTATTAAAGGCACCAATGGGTGATAACCCGGGGGTGTGAGAATCTTATTATTATAAGTGTACTGATGGGTGATAACCCGGGGGTACAAAGATGCATTGTAAGTGTACTAATGGGTGATAACCCGGGGGTACAAGATTATTTAAATAAGTGTACTAAAGGCTGATAACCCGGGGGTACAGAATGTTGAATAGGTGCACTAATGTGACATAGCCCGGGGGTGCAGTATCATGTTATATATATATATATATATATATAAGGCAGATGTGACTATATGTATATATGTATGAAAATTGTGAATCAATCTAATGTGTATAGTAATGAATATGGGCATAAAAATTTGTTATGGAAATTCTAATCGAATACTTGAATTATTATGAAAACGAAAAATGTATTAATTAGCTTTTCGTCCTAGGCTAATTGGATAACGTATTGTATGGGCAATACGGGCTTACTAATAGTGAGGGTAAATACTATTAGGGTGGATTCAGACTAGTTATATTGGGAGGTATAGCTAAGGAGAAAATTTAGATACGCGTTAGGCGTGCACAATAGAAGAGGGGTGAGAATCTCAAGAGAGAGTTCGAACTAACATGTACTTGATACTTGCTTTACTGCAAATTTTAAATACTTGCTTAAACAAATATTTTTACACATCGGGCTCTGACCCGTTTCTTGCATCTTCTATCTCTTGCTATATATATGTATTATATCAGGTGCTCAGCCACAGGGACATCAGGCTTAGAGTTTCGGATTGCGTGGTATGTTGTAGCTGTTGTGGGAGCTGCAAGACTTTGTTTAGGCGCTCGATTATTTCATTCCTATTCATTATGACATTTCTTTAGGGCATGTGTCTCCCTTTCCTTAAACAGTTTCAAAGATTATGTTTACTCTATTTCTCGTTTATTTTCATTTGGATTGATGGCTACTATTGTTTTGGTTTAGAGTTTTGAACTGGGATGTTTTATCCAGTCTTATTTATTTCAGTAGGCGATTCTGATTCAGTATTTGTATTTATTAATTGTGCGTGGATGTTTTATATTAAATTACTTGGTTTGGTAATTAAATGGTTTTTAATTAATAAGAAAAATGTTTTGACACTTAGCTAAATTATATTAGGTGATTAAATAAGTTATTGTGTTTTCGACAGTGATGCTAAGAATGAACCAACCGAACATTCTTTTTTAAATTTTATAAAGGACTGATGACCCGATATTTAATTGGGCGGGGTGTCACAGTAAAGGTTTAAGTATACATTCTAAACAAGGTTCAGTCTACATACTGTATTTTAATAATAACTTGTTTCAAAGGATTACTAAAAACCATTTTCTTAACTTTTAAAACTCATTGATCGTAATTAAAGGATTCAATTCATAGTTCTTCCTAATCAGTCGGTTCCCAATAGAGATGGAGGGTCACAGGGGCACCGCTTAAATACCATCTCCTCTAGACAGAACATTTCCAAATTCATTCCCAGTAGAGATGGAGGGTCACAGGGGCACCACTTAAATACCATCTCATCTAGACAGAATTTCACCGGGCCTGACTTTGGAATTACTTAAATGGGATTCCATAATAACGAGCAATTACTTTTAAAAAATTATTTTTTAAAAGCGTATATATAATTTCAAACAAATTTACATGAAAATAAAATCAACTTGGATTTCTTCTAAACTTTAAGTTTTGATTAGAGAAGTCCTTAGTGTATTTTACCATAATAACTACTAAGTAAAGCTATAAAACACAAAATTAAAACTATAAAAATACATTATAACATTTAACTAAAATCATACCTACGAAATGAATTCTTTCTTCGAAATTATAGAACTCCTTCTTAAGATATTTTCCAAGCTTTCTTTCACTCTTCTTACTATAATTCTCAAGGAATTGGTGTGAGTTTCAAATGAACCCTAAGGCCCTATTTATAGGTTTTCAAAAGTACTACGGTGTTGACACGTGTCTAATGACTAGGCTTTTTGGACTGGTGATTCAACACCAAGGTGTCACGATCCGGAGTGGTCTTGCAGTGTTAATATCACCAAATGATGACAAGTGTTTTAGC
Organism: Sambucus nigra; assembly: GCA_949130495.1. NCBI lineage: Eukaryota > Viridiplantae > Streptophyta > Magnoliopsida > Dipsacales > Adoxaceae > Sambucus > Sambucus nigra. The sequence goes on along the minus strand of OX422214.1, from coordinate 132,124,795 downwards.
TTTGTCTCTAAAAACGACATGTGAAGGTGGAAGTGACCAACACGTGGTGGAAAGGTGATAAGGGTATAAGGGTCATTTTACACATGAAGGGTATTTGGTAATTTCACACTATATATTTTGAATATTTCTTAGAGGTCCTTGAAAATATTTTATTTACAAAATGGCCAATTTTATATTTTTATTTTAGTTCTTAAAGTTTCATAAAATTATATTTTCTACCCCAAAACTTATTATTTACCTTAAGATATGTCATAAGACTTTGATTTGATCCAATTTACAGTTGATTCTTCATAATTAAAAATGGGGTTTGTTATATTGATAGCCAATAATGCCACATATCTAATAATACAAAATTTATAAGATAGTAAGTAACACAAGAGTGTAAAAACAAACTATATATATAAAAGTGGGGTCATTACAATGTACATTGTGTATGTTTGTTCATTGAGTTCAATTTATATTGTCACATGAGGCTATATCTAAATGTGATAAAGTTTGAAATCAAATAAGAACTTCATGAACATGTTTTAAGTGATTGGGTCGAATTTAATTATTACTAGTTCACATCCCTACACTTTCCTTTTCATATGACACATTTATGCTATAAGAGTGTGAAAAACTTATGTTATGTTATTTTGTGTGTTTATATCTATATATGTGTACTTATGCTTATTTTGTATCTTTTGTGTATTCATATATACGATATGTTGTTTGTTTGAGTTTTTGCCATGTTGGCTAATCTATTTATGCTTTTAAATTTATAATTGTTATCTATCTTGTTGCGAATTTTGGTTGATATCCCATGTTTATGTTGAATACATTTTAGTTGGTATCATTTTTGGCTATCACATCATTAGTTGATATCCTTTAACCTTGTTTTGGATTAGTCACTTTCTATTGTTGCCCATATGCTTTAATGTTCTTATCACTTTCTTCACCGTCATGTTTTACTTGTTTTGCCATCTTTATATCCCTTATGTCATTTAAAAGAAAAAAATTGGTACTTAGTTAAATTGGGGGAGAAATGAATAATTAATTAATTCTTCCTAAACAAAAAAGGGGAGAAGTGGTTTCTAAACCTTTAGTTTAGGAGATCTATTTTAGGGGGAAAGCGCTATTTTCTTAGGTTGATCATATTCGATAAAGGGGGAGAATTAATTTAGGGGGAGTATTTATTTTAATTACATTTAATATTTTGATATTCCCTATGCATTTAATATTTTGCTTAAGTGTGCAGGAATCATTCTAACGAAAACTTTCATCGGCAAAGATAGTCATTCTTGGATATTGAGTCAAGCTTGTATTTTTTTATTTTGGGTGGGATGTTTTTTAGTCTAGTTGAGCTTGACTTCCTTTTAGGATTTTGTTTTGGTTTTTGTCCCGGAATAGACAAAGGGGGAGATTTGTAAGTACACAAATTTTCAATTGAGTCTTAATGTAGTGTTGGCTCAATTCCGGACAAAAATATTTAACTCATAGGATAATAGTCATGAGTATCATCCAAGCCTATGACGTTTGAAGTTTAAGTTGAAGACGTAGCGGCCAGTATTTCGAAGTAAAGATATCAAAGTGCCGGGTTTACATAGTGCTTAGTTTTGCGTCCTCGTATGAATGTTATATATATTTGTAGAGACTTGGAATAATTTTTAATGGGTGTAATTTTATTTAAAATAAATTTTTATGAGCTTAATATGAAAAATGCATATTCTGACTTTTCATTCGAAATTGTCGTTCGAACGAGAATATTATTTGAACGAGAATGTCATTCGAACAAATTTTTCCCAACGAGTTTCCCTTTTGAACACTAACTTTTCGAACAAAATTCCGCTCGAACGAGATTTCTGGCGGGAAACAATTTTGGCAGTTTTTGGCATTTTCTCACTACTTTGTCCCCACTTTCTTTTGACAGTTTTTAACCACTTCGGGACCAAATTTTTTCCAATACTTTTGAACACACTTTGAGAGAAAATTCTTTCAACCAAAAGTCCATATTTTCATGTGTTAAATTTCTATAGAAAATTTTCTTCAAACACCTGTTTATACACCCATAGTTTAGTTTGTTTAGTCCAAGTATCTCTACATACATATATTGTGCTTGGAGCAGTTTGGACCCGGGTTCTACTCTACCCATTGAAGAGTTGTTTGGGTTCATTCTCTACCCAAAAAGGTTTGTTACAGCGTTCTCATACGGTGAAAGGCACCGTGTGTGGTTAACGGGTTCCAAAAGCTTCATTGGAGGAGTCCAAGGTTCCGGTGGAGTCCAAATTTTTTTACTAAGGAGAGGTTGGTACAAGAAGACACGTCTGGGGCTTGAAGAAGTCGAGTCGAGTTGAGTAGGTCATTTGTCTTGTACTTGTAAAAATTCTGTACTTAGTGGACTTAAGCCTAGGGTCCCCCGAGGTTTTTCCCATTTGCGTTTCCCTCATACATCGCAGCATAGTGGTTTGTGATTTATTTTATCTTACTATATCACCTTGATGCATGCTTAGGACTAAAATATAAAATATGGCTTAAATCACTACTCATGCTTAATTTTGTGCTAAAATTAATTTGGGTAATATTTAATTAATTTAGTTCAAGTCATTAATTTTAATTTGATAAAATTTGGTTTGGTCTATGTAGAAAAATGAATTAATCTTGTTAGGCAAATTTAAGACTTGGATTGAATTAAGTTGTTTAAGTGAAAATTAATTTTTGATTAATTTAATGTCACTTTTAGTTTAGTTTATTTTAATTTGAAAGAAATTAAAATTTGAAATTAGAATTTGTAATTTGTATTATGTTAAACCATCCTATTCCGCATTAAAGGAAAGTAAATTTAAAAGAGTTTTTAAAATTTAAGGGCTTCCTCCCTAACAACAAACAATTGACGATCCAAGTTAATCAAAACTAAGGCAATGACATTTTACAACAAACTTAAATTGTAACATTTTATAAAATGAATTCATCCTAAAAGTTTATATATAAATCTCAAATCAAATTTATCCAAAAATATAGTATTATCTCAATAATAACTTTATCATTTCTCCACCTGCTGATCCTAAGCCAAAAACCACTTTAATTTATTATCGCCTTATCACACACACATTTATGCCATCTTTGATGAAACTCACAGAGATTTTGACCCTTCCTCCTAAATTAATCCAAACATTTTACTCGTTCGACACTTAGACAATATCCTGACCACCGTGAAACCTTACCCTATTCATCTTCTCATGACTACTCGAGACCGTGCCCTAAGTCCAATGATCTGCACGTGCATTATGGTGCGAACAAAAGTAAGAACCTGTGATGAATTAAATAATATGGCATGCAAATTCCCATAGATTGGACTTTGTGGACTATTGATTATTCCAAAATCAGTGATCTCTACATGGAAGCTTGCAACATGATGTAAAAATCTAATAATCAATTCCACTCAGGAATGATTATAAAATATATGCTTATCATGGGTTCACTCCAATGATCACAATAATAGAATCCCATGAACTATTTTGCAGACCATTATTTGAGATTAATTAAGTCAGCACTACTCTTGAAGTTGATGAATAAATTGGGTACCTTTTGTACCAATTATTAGTATAAAAAATGACTAAAAAGGATGATACTAAAAATATCCAGTCCCTATGTTGACCAATGTGCTAGTAGATAAAGGAAAACATATTACTAACGAACCACATATACCAAAGTTAATCATTGAAGAAAGTCAGGTTTTAAAATAATTGAAGAAAACTCAAGCCAACATCACTCTATATGTCTCTTTATGTCCACTGACGTGACTCAGAATGTGTCTCTAATGTGCGTTCACTCTAGGCTCAAGTGCAAGCCTGTCGCGTTAGTAATAAACCTAGTAAGTCGGGATCATATCCACATCGAAAAAGGACAACGAAGTTGTAATGACGGGAAAAGAACAAGGAACCCTAACTTTGACTCTAAAAAGAAAGGAAAAATGATTTGGTTTTCAGAATATATTACGACTAAATGCAATTACGAAATTATGAAGAAATGCAACTACACTAATTTACCTAAAATATGAATGAAAACTGGTTTAAAACTTTTGAATTGAGTGAAGAGAAAAACAGGACGGGAATACAATCCCCCAAACCTAGTGTATTGCAGTTATAATACTAATCGTAAATTTAACTAATTAATTTGACCCGGAATTTAGTACTCCCAAGCATTACATATACGAGGTTCAATCCCACGTCATACTTAATCTGAGGATGAGTAAATCGGTATCACGATAGTAACACTCAAATTGCATTCCAAATCATCACGGTTACCCAGAGGCAAACGAGATATAAAGACCTACAATTGTTATGTTCCTACGCAATACGGACGTAATTAATCACTAAATTCAGAGGATTAATGTTATACACACGCAATTAACACATCAGGCTGGGTTCATATATCCCGACCTTAGAAAATCTAGCCTAGCATGATGAAAGTGATGAAAAAAGTATTTAATGTGCAGGAGTTCATGATTAATCTAAGGAAAACTTGTAAATTGATATAGAACAAAATTGAAAAGAAGAAACAACTCACTAATTTCACCCAAGCAGTAATTGCAGTAATGAATAAAACTGGTAATCAAATAATTTCTGAATAAAGCTTGAATCTTGAAATTAAAACTGGAAATTGTATCTAAACTAGGGTTTCTGGAAAAAGAGAGGAAAACTAACTAAAATTCTCCCTGAAAAATTCGTTTAAATAACAACAATAAAACGGGTTTTTATACCCTCCAAAAATTTAGGAATTTCAACTGCACTAGGACTCTTTAGGAGAAGATAAGATTTTGCAAATATCGATAACCGGACCGGTCCGGGCCTTAGGCGAACCGGTCTGCCTCTAAAGAGAATCAGTTCTTTTTATTTTGGGGCGGACCGGTTCTTTTATTTTTCACCCTCCTTCGGTTTGTTTGGGATTTTTGAATTGTTGTTGACTAGTGGATTTGAATATTTAGATGGCCATTGAGTTGGTTGGCCCTAGGAATTTCCAATTTATCACATTATTATTTGAATTATTGTTTTGGATTTGTTGTTGAATAGTGGATTTGAACATTTAGATGGCCATTGAGTTGGGTGGCCCTAGAAATTTCTAATATATCGTATTATTGTTTGCATTGTTATTTTAGATTCTTAAATTGTTGTTAACTGGTGGATTTGGACACTTAGATGTCCATTGAGTTGGATGGCTCTATCCATTTCTAACATTTAGGGTTGTGATTAAACCAAATATAAATAAGACATAATTAAATTACATATAGTGCGCATTGATACTATCCTTCTAGTTCTTATGCGTACCCCTATAATGAGATCCCTCAAATTGTCCCGTTTCGACAGTTTGGGACTGCATAGATTCTATATAATAATATTCTTGGTGGCTTAAACTTGTTACTTTGGAAAGAAGTTCTACTATCTTATCTTAATGTTCCCTGGGTACATACTAGATGATGCGATGTTAAGTGTTATTTTAATTCATAAATTGAAATAATACTCACATTTGTGAATCTATATCGTATACTTAGAGAACTATGGAAATATGTTACCAAATTTTCCTCAAATTAGAACTATGTGCATGAGCTATTAAGTATATTAAAAAAATATGCGGTCTTGAATGGGATAGGACCACTCACCTTTTAGAGGAGATGGAATAAATATGAATTATACTATTTTTATAATATAGCACCGAAAGATGAAATGGCAATCTTGTAGTAAATTATATAATGGGAACTAAAAGTTCACACTTTTATTTATACTTGTAAGGACACAAATTTCCAATTGAGTCCATATATAGTTTTGGCTCAATTCCGGACAAAAACATTTATTCATAGGATTGTAATTAATTGTAATATTCTCAAGCCTATAAAAAGTTTGTTGAAGACGTAGCGGCAAAGAGTATAAAGATTCATCACCATGCTGGTTTCGTGCCTCGTTTATACGTCATCAAACCATAGTTCCATGCTCCCAAGGTATGAATGCAAGTCTATATATATAGGAGCTTGGAACTTGTTTACTGGGTGTTAGGTTTATCTAAAACTGCGTTTTTATTTTCAGAAAGATTTCTAATTAAAACTTTAAATAAGTTTATAAAGTTTTCTGGGCTAAAATTGAATTTCCTACTTCCTGGTTTTTCGTTCTAACGAGTTTGTCGTTCGAACGAACTTGCCAACGACTTCCTATTATGGCATACTGGAACTTCGTTCGAAATATCGTTCGAACGATATTGTCGTTCTAACGAGATTTCTAACGATATTCTAACGATTTCATACTGGAACTTCGTTAGAAGACTCGTTCAAACGAGATGTTGTTCGAACGAAATGTCGTTCGAACGAGTTTCCAGCGGGAACAGTTTTCAGGCAGTTTTGAGCAGTTTTCACCCACTTCTCCACTTTATTCTTAACCAACTATTTTCAGACTTTAATATGTGCGGGAATCACTTTTGTTGATTAATCTTTTTTATATCTTACTAACTCCTAGAGAGTGTTTTTAGAGTAAAATCAAAGAGGGAAAAAGATCATGTTTTGAGTGAGTTTTTATCAAAGAGAAAAATATACACCACTCTAGTTTACACCCAAATTAGTTTCTTCCAAGTTCCCATATTCATATATCTTGCTTGGAGTTTGGCACCGGGTTCATCTCTTCCGTTCAAAGAGAAGTTTTGGGTTTTTCTTCTATATCCCATAAAGAAAGAAGAAGAGTTTTTGTTGTGGCATTACCTATTTGGAGAAAGGCTCCTTGCTCGGGTGACGGTGACCATATAAAGTCCGATCGGTGGATTTCGAGACCGCGGTGGAGCTCCAAGGTTATCCACTAGGAAGAGGTATCTACAAGAAGAAGTGTCGGATCTTGAGAGGGATCGAGTCGTGTGTTGTAAGCCTTTTTATCTTGTATTTGTAAATTCCGTACTTAGTGGATTTGTGGCTAGGGTCGTCCGAGGTTGTTTCCTGTCTTGGGTTTTTTCTCGTACATCGCGACGTAGTGTGATTGATTTTTTTTTCTTGCATAATGAATTATAACTCATGCTTAGGGTAATTCAAGATAACAATGGTTTTAATTGTCACACTTAATTTAATTGGGTGCTAATTGGTTTAAGTGAAAATGATTTTAATGCGTTAATTTAATTTCACTCGGTTTAATTTTAATTTATTTAAGAAAATTAAAATTTGGTAATTCGTTTGTTTGTGAACCATCACACTTCCTAACGCTTCCGCATATCTGTTTAATAAAAGGAAATATTACGATTTTAAAAGAGTTTAAAATCCGGAGATCCACAATTTTCTTTCCACAATACTAATCCATGAATATACGCTTCTTACCCATAATATGTGATTGTTTATATTAGATGTGATGGAATATCCTAAATACAAAGAGTGGATGGGTGAGACAAATATATTATGGGATGTGTTTCGAAAAGGTGATAAAGAATTTTTGGAATACGCAAAGAGACGTCGTAATGTTGAAGAGGTCCCGTGTTCGCGTGCTAAGTGTAAGAATGGTAAGGGGTTCGAGTGGAAAACAATTAAACTACATTTTTTAAGATGGGGTATGCAAGATAGTTATCAATTTTATATTTTTCACGAGGAATCAAAAGTTCCTTTTGTTCCCGAGCAACCTTCACAACAACCTTCAACAAGTAGGATAAATTATAAGGGAAGGAGGACAATGAAGATCATAATATGCTAAAGGATTTAGTTGATGACACGTATGGAGTTCATGAAGTGGAAGAAAATGATGTCACTGGCGATATACAAGGTTCAGGTGCTCATGAAAATATCGGGATAAATCTTAACGATGACTACCAAAGTTTAAAATTAAAGGTGACCCAGCCGTTGTACTCTGTCTGTGAGAAAGATCAAATAACTTTACATGCCATTTTTTTGGTTTGTATAGTTTGAAAATCCAATATGGTTTATCTGGAAATAGTGTGACAGGAATTTTGAATTGGGTGAAGGGCTTGCTACCGAAGCAGAATATGCTTATAAATAGCTATCCCACTATAAAGAACAGTTTGAAAGGTTTGAGAATAAATTATAAATCAATTCATGCTTGTGTGTATGACTGTATACTATAACAAATGGAGTGTGAAAATCTCGATCGGTGTTCGATATGCGATGAACCTAGATATATCCAATCTACTGGAAAGGAAGGCACAAGCTCAAAAGTGCCTCAAACAGTGTTAAAATATTTTCCCATTGGGTCTAGATTAAAGCAATTTTTCACAGTACCATGGATAGCGGAGGTAATGACTTGGCATGCAAGGGCATAAGTAGGGGATAATCTCATGCGTCATCCTATTGATTCTACAACTTAGAAGAGGATGAGTTATGAGTATCCCGATTTCGCTCGAGAAAAGCCTAACATTCGTTTGGCAATATCAACAGATGGTTTCAATCCATTTGGAAATCTAAGCACCAATAAGAGTGTATGGCCAGTGATCCTAGCCCCACTCAACCTCCCTCATTTACTGTATATGAGACCTGAATTTTTGATGTTATCTTTGTTGATACCTGGGCCAAAGGCACCAAGTGAGGACATCGTTGTCTACTTGGATCCTTTGGTAGAAGAATTAAATGAGTTGCGAAAAGTGGGTGTGCAAGCATTTGACTCTTTTAAAAAAGAAGAGTTTACACTGAAAGCAATGTTGATGTGGCCAATTCATGATTTTCCAACTTATGAGACACTATCCAGTTATGTAGTACATAGTTATTTTGGGTGTCCTATTTGTGGAGAGGAGACTGAATCTATTCATTAAGCAAGTGTTTTACTCAGACTATATCAACAATGAGATGTGGTCAATTGTCCTACAGGTGCTAAAGCGTCTAAACAGTAATATGGATGGCTTGGCTGCTCCTACCGAATATCAATCCATTTTTTACGAACTCGAATTTGAAACAATTTTTAGATTTTTAATAAGTATTCTAATTATTTATAATGACGAGTGGGTGTATTATTCTAGTGCTTTATTATTATCGAACGACAGTTTAATGCTTTTAATTCATTTGTACTTGATCAGTTTAATGTTTTTAATAACCAGTGGGTGTATTCTTCTAGTGCTTTGTTATTTTCGGATTTGAATCAAAATTGGTCTTATAGTTAGTGAATATGTTAATTTGGATTTCAATCAATTTAAGCATTAATCCAAAGTCCATGATATGACCCGATATTGAAACAATATTTAGATTTATAATGTCGTTAACTTGTATTCTTCTAGTGCTTTGTTATTATCGAATTTGAATCAAAATTGGTTTTATGGTTAGTGAATATGTTAATTTGGATTTTAATCAATTTAAGCCTTAATTCAAAATCCATGACTTTAGATTTATAATCTTGTTAACTTATATTCTTCTAGTTCTTTGTTATTCTCGGATTTGAATCAAAATTGGTTTTATGGTTAGAGAATATGTTAATTTGGATTTTAATCAATTTAAGCATTAAATTAAAGTCCGCGACATGACCCGATATTGAAACAATATTTTTAGATTTATAATGTCGTTAACTCGTACAATATTTTAATTCATTTACATTTGATCATTTTCTCATATACACGTTTGTACTAAAAATAACAATTTTTGCATAAAATGTCTTCATCAGGGAAGCGCGGTAGCGAAGGTGACAAGGGCTCCTCGAACACTAGGCCCCCCAAATGGGAAAAATTGGGGTCCGTCGTTGAGAACAAGGCGACATTGCTGGCTAGATCCCTAGATTTACTCAAGGCGATCATCGGCCTGGGGTACACTGATTAGACGTCCGTTCCAAATGAGCTCAAAATGGGAATCAGGGGAGGGGGCACAACATGTATTGTATTTATATTTATATTTATATTTATATTTAAATAGAATTAAAACTTCCTTTCTTTTTGGTTTGTATTTGTTTGACAGGATCAATTCGGCCTGCCCCCACATGTTCTTAACTCCACGTTGGAACAGTTAAGGGATCAGTATAAGATGTGGAAGAAAAATATGCAGGCACGGTACTTTGAAAAGATACGGGAGTCCATTCTGAGAGTGCGTGACACCGTCCCGTCGAAGTAGCCGATCTCATTGGAACCATGACAACAGTTTTTCAACAATGAGATCGATGAGCGACAATTGCATCTCGTCAATCAGGGAGGGAAAATCGGGAGAAAAAGGTGAACGCGCACTACTCCGGGCGGACGTCTTACGCCGAGGTGGAGCACAGGATCTTAAGTTTTTTTTTTTTAATTTTAATTTTATGTTATTCTAATTTAGCATTACTTTGCGTTACATAACACATCCTGCATTATCTTATTTCAGGAGACGGGGAGTGGCCTTGGGGGTAGGCCACACAAGCTCAATGTCTATGTGGCAATTCAGACGAAGAAGGGCAAGGATACAGAGGTGTTCCCAAGCGTCGCACCCACAATTGTAAGTTATAATTGTTTAATTTTTTAATTACGTTATAAATTTTTTATTAACTTAATTCTAATCGTATAATTTTTGTCATTTCAGGAAAATTTGAAGGAAGTGCGTGAAAAGCAATTTGATTTCGAAAAAGCATCTTTGGCTACGGATGCACTCAGCCAAGTGATCGGGATGGATCGTAAGGGGAGGACTAGGGGGTGAACTCTCGGGTGAGGAAGTCGAGGATCATCGGGATGGAGATGAGCAACACCATGTTGGCTCATAAGGTGCACACCCATGACAATAAGCTATCAAGGTTAGAGGCGATGGTCCTAGATATGTACACCTTCATGAAGCATCAATGGGGGTCCACCTCCGATGAGGGCAAGAGTAAGTGCAAGGGCAAGGGGAAGGGGAAGGAGGTAGACGAGGACGTCACTGCTTCATCACCTATACTCACAGACTCGTTGCCCTTATATGATTCATTGCCCATCTTGACCCCCGTCGAACAGCCTATGTCAACAATCGATTGGCAGAGCATGTTTTTAATCGACGTATTTAGTGGGGAGTCGATAGCAAGGGGGTTGAGGGACTCGGAAACCCTCCCGAGTATGCTGGTTCATGGACGTCCCCTGCAAGACATTGAGGTAAAGTTTCTCATCACGCATGCTTTGGCCGAAATGGAGAACTCACCTTTGTGGTTGCACGAACAATGCGGCATTCAGTGAATTGATGGATGTGTCAATGCATATGTCGTGTGGCCTTCCTTCCTCCTCCAATCAATTGTAAACCCTACTCTATGACATTATTTGTATTTATTTTATTTGGATATTGGATATTATTTTTATTTTTTTGATGTTTTTATGGATATTCAAATGTTGGTTTGTTTTTTATTATGGATATTTACATGTTGCTTTGGTTTTGGTTATAGATATTTGTATTTATTTGTGTTGGTTATTGAATATTGAATGTTGCTTGATGTATATGTTGTTCGGATAGGTTACAATTTGCTATAACAGGTACAAATATACTGCTGGGCAGTGGCTATACTGCCCAACAGTTTTTTTTTAAATCTGCTCAGATTTGTCATGGACTTCGACCGTGACAAGTCCGTGACAAATAAAACTTGTCACTGTCAAAGTCCGTGACAAATTTTATTTATCATGGACTTGTCACGGTCATTGACTGTGACATGTTTAAGCTTTTGTCACGGACTTTGACTGTGATAACTTATCAAGGTCAAAGTTCGTGACAAGGCCATGACAAATCTAACAAACTTGTCATGGTCTTTGATCGTGACAAGTTCGTGAAAAATACATTTGTCACCCATAAACTTATCACGGTCAAAGACCGTGATAACTTTGACTTGTCAAGATTTTTGACCGTGACAAGTTGGCAGTTTTGGTGTAGTGTATTGACTTATTCTTGTGTTACATGTGGACAAAAGTTAATGTTGAAATGTTATCTCACAAAAAAAATAGGATACAAAACAGAGATGATAATAGTAATCAAATATTGTATAAAAAGTTGTATTCAACTAGAAAAATTGTGTATACTTATCGTCATTTTTCAGCCTAATTCTAGATATCTCCAAATTATCATCATATTCCCAAACCAAGAGTTTCGTGACTACGCGGTCAGTTCCTATGAGTTACATTGGTACCATGTGAGGTGTTCGCGCCTCTTACAGGGCCGTTTTGGGTTGTTTGGGTTTTCGCCCTTGAACAATAATTTTTAAGCCTAAGTATAGATATTTGCAAATTATCATCATATTCTCAAACTGGGAGTCCTGTGACTATGCAGTCAATTCCTACGAGTTACAATGGTCCCGTGTGAGGTGTTGGTGCCTCTTACGAGCCATTTGGGGGTTGTTTTAGGTTTTCGCTCTCTAACGGAATGTTTTTAAGTCTAAGTATAGATACATATAAATTATCATCATATTATCATACCGAGAGTCCCGTGAAAATGTAATCAATTGCTATGAGTTACATTGGTCCCGTGCGATGTGTTCGTGGCTCTTACGGGGCCGTTTAGTTGATGTTTTGTATTTTCTCCCTATAAAGGCATATTTTTAAGCCTAAGTTTAGATATTTTAAAATTATGATCATATTCTCAAACCGAGAGTCCTGTGACTACACGGTTAGTTTCTACAAGTTATATTGATCTCGTGCAAAGTTTTAATGCCTCTTACCGAGACGTTTGGGGGTTATTTTTGATGTTTTCCTCTAAAGGCATGTTTTTAATCCTAAGTCAAGATATTTCCAAATTATCATCATATTCTCAAACAGGGAGTCCCGTGACTACGCGGTCAGTTCCTACGAGTTGCATTGGTCCCGTGGGAAGTGTTCTTGCCTCTTGCGGGGTCGGGGCCATTTGGCAGTTGTTTTGAGTTTCTGCCATCTAATGACATATTTTTAAGCCTAAGTTAAGATATTTTGAAATAATCATCATATTCTCAAACTGAGAGTCCTGTGACTATGCAATAAATTTTTACGAGTTATATTGGTCCTGTGTAAGGTGTTCGTACGTCTTACGGGGACGTTTGGGGATTATTTTGGATTTTTGCCCTCTAACAAAAAAATTTAAGCCTAAGTCCAGAGATTTCAAAATTATTATATTATTCTCAAATCGAGAATCTCATGATTACGCGATCAGTTCTTATGAGTTACATTGGTCTTGTGCAAGGTGTTCGTGCCTGTTACGAGACTGTTTTAGATTTTCACCCTCTAACGATATATTTTTAAGCCTAAGACTAGATATTTAAAAATTATCATTATATTCTCAAACCGTGAGTCCCGTGACAATACGATCTATTCCTACGAGTTACATTGATCTCATGTGTGGCGTACATGCCTCTTACGGGGCTATTTGAGGGCTATTTTGGATTTTCACTCTCTAACGACGTGTTTTTAAGCTTAAGTCTTGAGATTTATATATTATCATCATATTGTCAAACCTAGAGTTCCACGACTATGCGGTCAGTTCCTACGAGTTACGTTCGTCTTGTGTGAGGTGGGTTGCTTTGGGTTTTTGAACTCTAACGACATATTTTTAAGCCTAAGTCTTAAGATTTACAAATTATTGTCATATTCTCAAACCGAGAGTCATGTGACTACGTGGTCAATTCCTAAAAGTTATATTGGTAAAATGCGAGGTGTTCGTGCCTCTTACGGGGCCATTTGAGGGTTGTTTTAGGTTTTTTCCCTATAGGGATATGTTTTTAAACCCAAGTCTAGATATTTCAAAATTATCGTCATATTCTCAAACCGAGAGTCCTGTGATTTTGGTGATAGAGTTTCATCTCAAATCATAGGCAAAGGAACTCTCCAAGAAGATGGACTTCATGTTCTTAAAAATGTCCTTCTAGTTAAAGGTCTTAAGGCAAATCTACTTAGCATTTCGCGATTTTGTGACTCAGATCATACTGTTACCTTTTCAAAGAACAATTGCAAAATTTTAAATGATAAAGGTGAATGCATAATTACAGGATTCAGAACCCCTGACAATTGTTATACTGTCATGAACAATTCTGAAATCTGTAATGTTGCCAAAATGGATGACAACGAGATATGGCATAACAGAATGGGTCATATAAATTACGATAATCTTAGTAGACTAACCTCTCAGAAAATAGTTAGAGGAGTTACTAAAATCAAACCCATTCCTAATATAGTCTGTGGTCCTTGTCAGGAAGGTAAAATTGTTAAGGCACCTCATAAGAAAGTTAATGATATTCTTACCTCTAATCCCTTGGAGCTCATCCATATGGACCTAATGGGTCCCTCCCAAACTGTTAGTCTCTGTGGACACAGTTATATTCTAGTTATGGTTGACGACTTCACCAGATTTACTTGGGTAGCCTTTTTAAAACAACAGTCCGACACTTTTCAAACGTTCCTAAAAATTCTTCTTCGGATTGAAAATGAAAAGGACACTCAAGTAAATAGAATTCGTAGTGATATAGGTGGTGAATTCAAAGACACTGGTATTATTGAATACTGTGACTATAATGGTTACAAACATGAATTCAGTGCTCCTAAGACTCCTCAACAAAATGGAATTGTCGAGAGAAAGAATCGTACCCTTCAATAGATGGCACGAGTTATGTTACATGCCAAGAATTTACCTAAATACTTTTGGGTAGAATCTATTCGTACTGCATGTCACATCATATATAGGGTCTATCTTAGAAAGAATTCCAAACAAACTCCTTACGAACTTTGGTACAATAAAAAGCCTAATCTTAAGTACCTTAGAACTTTTGGCAGTACTTGTTATGTATGCAAAGATAGGGAACACGTATCCAAATTTGAGAGTAGGGGAGATAAATCTATATTTCTAGTATACTCGCCTAACAGTAGAGCCTATCGAGTGTATAATCTTCTCACTAAAACCTTGATGGAATCCATAAATGTAATTGTAAGTGACACTACTGTAGAGAACAAGACTGGTGAATCTACTATTGAGGAAGAATCTACAAACCTTTTAGAAAATGATTCTTCTGAAATAGATAATTCATTACCAATTGAGATACCTGAAGTACCTAACTGGGTTTCTAAATATCATCCCATAAATAACGTAGTTGGTAACCCTAGTGAGCCAGTGCGTACAAGATCCCAACTAAGAAATTATGCACATTATGCATGTTTTGTTTCCCTTGTGGAACCAAAGAATGTAAATGAGGCATTGAATGACTCTCACTGGATTTCTGCTATGCAGGAAGAACTTCTTCAATTTGTCATTCATGATGTTTGGTATCTTGTTCCTCGTCCTGAGCACAAAAAGGTTATTGGCACACGTTGGATTTTCAAAAATAAGACTGATGAAAATGGGATAATAATTAGAAATAAAGCTAGATTAGTTGCTCAAGGATACTCTCAAATTGAAGGAATAGATTTTAACGAGACTTTTGCTCCTGTTACTCATTTAGAATCTGTTCGTCTGCTCTTTGCTATAGCTTGCCACATGCATTTTACACTTTATCAAATGGATGTCAAATCTGCATTCCTTAATGGAATATTGACTGAAGAAACCTATGTAGAACAACCTAAAGGGTTCATTAACCCTCAATATCCAAATCATGTACTTCGTCTTAAAAAGGCTTTGTATGGCCTTAAACAAGCACCTAGAGTTTGGTATGAGCGTCTTTCCAGTTTCCTCTTAGATAAAGGTTTCAAAAGAGGTGGAAATGATCAAACTCTTTTTGTAAAACATTTTGACAAACACATCATTATTGCTCAAGTTTATGTTGACGATATTATCTTTGGATCAACTTCTCCCTCAGAAGTAAAATCCTTCTCTGAAACTATGCATAAGGAATTTCAAATGTCCCTTATGGGGGAGTTACAATTCTTCTTAGGCCTTCAAGTCAAACAAAATTCAGAAGAATTATTTGTATCGCAATCTAAGTATGCTTTAGATATAGTAAAGAAATTTGGCCTCGAGAGTGCTAAAGATGCTAGAACGCCCATGAGTACTACGTTAAAACTTTCTAAAGATGAAAATGGAAAATCCGTAGATCCTACTCTATATCGTAGTATGATAGGAACCTTACTATATCTTACTGCCTCGCGTCCTGATATTATGTATGTTGTGTGTGTATGTGCTCGTTATCAAAATAACCCTAAAGAGATCCATTTGAATGTTGTTAAACGTATCATTAAATATGTAAAAGTCACTCTGAATATAGGACTTTGGTACATTAATGACACACCAAGCACTATAATTGGGTACACTGATGCTGACTAGGCTGGGTGTACTGATGATAGTAAAAGCACATGAGGAGCATGTTATTATATAGGTAATAACTTGGTAGGATGGAGTAGTAAGAAACAAAACTGCACATCACTCTCGATAGCCGAATCTGAATACATAGCCGCTGGCAGCTATTGTGCTCAATTACTTTGGCTTAAACAAATGCTAAGTGATTATGGAATTCAAGAAAACCAATTGCGTCTCTATTGTGATAATTAAAGTGCGATTAATATTTCTAAAAATCCTGTTCAACACTTGCGAACAAAGCACATAAAAATAAGACATCACTTTATACGCGAATTGGTTGAAACGAAGGAATTAGAAATCAATTATCTTCCTACTGATTTGCAACTCGCAGATATGTTCACCAAACCTCTAGATTATAATAGATTCATTTCCTTGCGTAAATCTATTGGTATGGTTTGTGCTGAGTAATACCTTTGCTGATTATCCAAGTTTTTCCCTTTGTCCATTTGAGATAAAATGGGGGAGAAATTTGAGTCGTTCTGAATATTTGTATATATGCTAAACTACTTGATCTTAGTGATTCATTGCAGGTTTTTGTACAGTTTTTCTCAACTGATGTAATAGGGTATTCAATTGTTAATAGTTGAGTTATGTACTTTTGTTTTCTAGGATTCGGGTAGATAGATTCTTTATAGGAATAGGTTTTTCTTATGTTTTGTCGTCCTACGAGTCCTAATTAACTCAAAGGAGATTTTGTCTCATATTTCCAAAGGGGGAGATTGAAGCCCTTATACTCTTGACTAACTTGAGTCTATATTGTATAAGTGCTCATCTAGTTTGGAAATTGTGACAAAATTATGTCCATCCTAGAAACCAAAGAACCTCAGAGATTGGTTTGCTATTTCATTCATATATCTTGTTGTGATCTAGATCTAATTACCAACACTCACACACAGTAGAATGCATCATGTACATGTCACATTGCATATTTAAGTGTGTACATATGTTGAGTATGTTTAAATCCCTAAATTTGATTTTTAAATATTTTTTGGGATTTTATAAACATTTTTTAATAAAGATTTTATTAATTAAAACTTGATTTTAGAAGTTTGTGGGTTCAATCTCTAATTATTGATTAATGGGTTTATTGGCTTAAAGTTGGTTTGGGTAGAAACCAAAAGCGACAGAGACTTCAGGGTTTGGTTGTAATTAATTTATGACGGGCATTTTATATCGATTTATTGATTAACACCTGTTGCTTGTTGATTGGTGGGATTTGTGTTTCTTCACTGAGTATACAATCGCGTATATTTACAACTGTTGGATCAAACCTTATCAACGTCCTGCATGCTTTCTTTGGTAATCCCTGTGTATCCCTCCTGAACCAATCAGGCGACTTTTAATTACCGCTTTCTGTGAGCCCTTGGATTTAAGTCAATCCAGCTTGACTCAATCCTGACCCTTATTTTTTAATCTGCTTCTCGATCCTTCTCTTCGTCCTATAAAAAGGATCCTCCTCTCAGTCGTCCAAGACTTTTGGCTAATTCATTCCTGAGAATAAAAAGAGAGAGTAGAGAGAAGAGAGAGAGAGAAGAGAGAAACCAGAAAGAAAGAAAGAAAGAAAGAAAGAGAGTTAGAAACCCTAACCCTAACCCCTGTTCGTCAATCCTCTTTCGAACCAAACACTCCACAAAAAACTCCTACATATCCAAAAACACTACCCTGAGTGTTCTTGAGTTTTTTAGAGATATTTGTGTTGTTGTAATCTTTTGTTCGTTAGATCTTATTTCCAACTTAAACTGTTTATTTAGATCTATTTTATTCTTCATAGAAATTTCATATCTATGTTCTGCATGTTACATCACACTTAGATTTGCATAGTTTATTTCTCATCTTGAGAAATATATTGTTGATTCTTTTATGAAAATTGTTTTTATCTCTAAATCAACAATAAATGTTTTCTGTTTCTAGTTCTCTTAAAACTAAACCTTTGACCTAGTTTGGAATCACACTTGGAGGTTTTCAATCTCGAAAATCTTTTCAAAAATCTGAGATTGATTAAGATCTTGACTGTCTTCTAAGCAAGATACCCATGGATTCTGGGATTGATTTAAAGGTCAAACAGGTTCAAAGTTTTGTGAGAAGAGAGAAAAAGAAAAATCACTACATATAGCCTTATATGTAATTTTCTAGAACTGTTTGTACTTAATAAGTGTGAGTGTGTGCATGCATGTGTTAGAGAGAACCTCCACAAACACTTTCACACTACAACACGAAAAGTGTTGGTAATAAGATCTTGTGAACAAGAGCCGACGTAAAGTGCCGGAACAAATCAGAAGTTAACAAACTGGGAGAACAACATCTGCAATCAGAACTGCAGAGAAGTTATAAGGACACCAGAGGGTACATTCCTAAACTTATATAGGTCTGAGTTGTATGCATGTTAGTTATATAGTTTGTAACTCATAAATTTGTTTTAGTGGATTTTTTTTCTTTTACTCCGTAGAGGGAGTCGTGGATGTTTCCTCAATTGGTGAGGTTTTACCACGTAAAAAATCGTGAACTTAATCTTTCCACCTCTCCTCATCTCATTCTTGGTTGTGCTGAGTTTAAAGTTTATTTAAACTGTTTTATAAACTTGTTAGTCAAATCTTGAATAGATCTCGTATATACTGTTTTGTTAAACACATCTTGTGTTCAAATAGTTTTATTTTTTCGAGAAAAGAGTTTCCTCAAAAAATAGCTCGGAGTTACTTAAATAGTTTACTTTTAATAAACGGCTTTAGTAACATATTTTCACAATTCTCCTATCAGCGACTTGATGAGAAGATTAGATTTGGATATGCTCGAGGAAGTTAGAGAAGAGGCAGAGATCAGGAATGTTGCATGCCAGCAACGAACAACTCTGTTCTACAACAAGAGAGTCAAGAAATATGATTTGAAAGAGGGGGACTATGTGCTAAAAAAAGTAATTCAAAAGCACAACAAATTGGAGGCTAACTGGCATGGACCCTACGGAGTAACAGAGGTTGTTCGACCAGGGACGTATAGGATTGAAACTTTATAAGGGGAGGAGTTTAGGAATGCATGGAACGCAGAGCATCTTCGCAAATATTATCAGTAGTTCAATCCCTATGTAATGCAGTTTTCTTCAATATGAATAAAGTTTTGGATGTTTTGCCCAATTCTCTCCTTTTGTTGAAATTTTTTCGGAGTACTAGTGCTACACACTACGCATCAAGACCAGAAGAAAAAATCCACCAACTACGGTTGGTCGGGAACAAAAAATCAAAAAATCCACCAACTACGGTTGGTCGGGAATGAAAATCAACTAACTACGGTTGGTCGGGAATAGAAAATCCACCAACTACGGTTGGTCGGGAATAAAAAATCCACCAACTACGGTTGGTCGGGAATAAAAAATCCACCATTGGTCGGGAATGAAAATCCACCAACTACGATTGGTCGGGAATGAAAATCCATCGACCAAGAAAATTCATCAACTACGATTGGTCGGGAATGAAAATCCACCAACTACGGTTGGTCGGGAATAAAAATCCACAAACTACGATTGGTCAGGAATGAAAATCCACCAACTACGGTTGGTCGGGAATAAAAATCCACCAACTACGGTTGGTCGGGAACAAAAAATCCACCAACTACGGTTGGTCGGGAATGAAAATCCACCAACTACGGTTGGTCGGGAATAAAAATCCACCAACCAACTAAGGTTGGTCGGGAATGAAAATCCACCAACTACGGTGTGTCGGGAATAAAAATCCACCAACTACGGTTGTTCGGGAATGAAAATCCACCAACTACGGTTGGGCGGGAATTAAAATCCACCAACTACGGTTGGTCGAAAACAGGATGGTTAAACAAAACAGGATCATGGAATGAAAGTCGTCTCACAGCTTAAAAGTAAAAGTGATAAGGCACTATAAAGAATAAAACATAATTGCTTTACTTGTGATATATCAAAAGTTGGTCGTCAGATAATTATTACCAATTCAGGATAGTCAACAATAAATTTTCACCAACTCTAGTTGGTCGGAAATTTAAAATAACACAAAATATCTTTTTAACAGATATACATGCACATTCATAAGTGAATAAAAGAAATGTTTTACAGAATATCTCCAAGACAATGACAATCAAGAAAACTATAAGTTTTTCATTACAACCACAACAAATTACATTAAGAATTAAATATATATTACATAAGAAGCCATTACATCAAAAATCCTATTCTATTGGCTTTTTCCCATCTGCCTTTGAAACAGGTTCTACTCCAGCAGGAGGATCGTATAAGGCATAAGGATTATGAAGTTTATGTCTCGAAGCATCTTGACATTCATTACCGAGGGTTGATCAAGTAAGTGCTCCGGGCGAGATATCTCAAAATTAGAGTGAAGACTGTAGTCGCCGAGATACTTGGAAATTAAACACCGTGGAATAGCCCGAGCAGGAATCCAGCTCATGTCCAGTTTAAAAGGTGGCACAGGCAACTCAAGCAACCCATGGTCATAGTAATCCCAGAGATAATGGCCCTGCTCCAACGGTAACACTCCCAATGCATTCAGCCACCCTTGCTTGTAATCCTCGTTATTTACATTCTGGATCCGGTTATCTAGATGGTAGAGGGCTTCATTATAACCAGCCATCCAGAACTCTCTGGGTTGTTTGTGAAACTGGTAGGTCAACCTCTCTAGTTGATCATGGAGGTTCTTCACTAAAAGTTCTTTATTCTCCAAGGCAGATTTTTGGGCAGAGAGTTGCTCGTCCAGTTTCAGAATCTTCTTGGACATCTCAGCTAATACTTGATTCTTTGCCATCAACTGGAAGGCTTGATTCTCCAAAGCTGATTGAGTTCTTTGCTCTTCAATTGAAAGGCGAACAACCCTTGCTCGTCCCTGAGAAGCTCTTGCTCGTCCGCGAGCAGAAGTAGAGGGTCCAATCCTCTTTACAGTTTCCAATTCGTCTCTCAAATTGGCATTTTCAACCTCCAAGAAAGAGAAACCCTCGTCGTTAACAGGGATATAGCCTCCCGAGGTGGATGCTGCAGATTTCAACTGAGATATCTCTCCTCGCAAGTTATTATTTTCTTGCTCTAACAGCTTGGCGATATGCCTATGCTCTTTAACCTCGGTCTTCAGAGTCCTCTCCTTCATATCATAAGCGGTGACCAACTTATCATGTCTTTTGTCCGCATTTAATTGTTGATATTTTTTCTCATACCCCTGATGCAAAAGAGCATAAGACGCCTTGTATTGTTCTTGAAGTTCCTCGATAGTACCTTGGAGGTCTTCAATCATCTCATAATATGCCACATTATTGGCAACAGCACGGTCAAGCAAGCATTTCAGATACTGGTAGGCTTCTACTTCTTTCTTAGAAGTATCTGGACTGAGGATATCGATGATTTGAGCTTCGTTCAGGTCAGCATGGCCAGCCGTGAAGTAGTCATTGCATTTTTTTATCAGCTCAGTATTCTGGGCTGACAAGAGCTCCATTCTAGCCATAAACTAGTAAAGAAAAGAGATAGAAAGAATCAATAAAAATGCAGACAGAGCAAGAAGAATAAAATAGATTGATAATAAGAGCAGAACAAGAAAAAAGGAGTTAAGATGCACAACCAAAATTTCAAATTTTATTACATCATGAAAAGAAGTACATGGCCCAAAGTTACATTCAACAAAAAATAAAAAAGCGAAGAGCCCGAACAACTCTACCCCTTTTCCTTGCTCCCTAAGATTTCCTCGGGAGGCTTGGACGAGGAGGTAGGTTGCTCGGATTGAAGAGAAAGCTGCTCGGTAGACATGTTGGTTGGCTGGGGCTTCTCGTAGCGAAGTTTGACAGTAGGGACTTGGTCCCCAACTATCATTGAAGACTCTTCAGAGGCAGCTTCGTCCTCTTTTTCTTCGCCGGGAGAGGGATGAGGACCATGAACATGACGCTGAAACATCTCAGAACCCTCAGAGACCTTTAGCTCTTGAAGAGCTGCAACCCAGCCATCTCGGAAGTATTTGAGGCTGGCAAACTCCATCTGAGAAGACACGGAAGCTAGACCTTTATTCCAACCCTTGTCCCAGCCAGTACTGAAGGACTTCTTAACAGCAAGTTTTTTCTTTGTCTTCTCCGAGGAAATCTTCTCAGAAAAAAATTCCTCGGTAACCTTCATCTTTCCTTCCAGCTCCTGCTTCTGACGATCAACGTCACGAAGTCTGCCAAGCTTCTCTTCAGCAGTTTTTAGCTTGGTCTCAAGCTCTCCAGCATTTTTGAGCTTTTCCTCAAGCTCATTATTCTTCTTATCACATTCTTTCATTTTCCTCTCCAACTCCTGAGAGGCCTCCACGGATTTTTTTTTCTCTTGCTCGATGGCTTTTAGTTGCTTCTCCCAAGCAGCTTTATCTTCGTCATACTTCTGACGAGAATCCTTTAAAGACTGTGTCAGAACTACAAAAGCCTCCTCCACACCTGATGAGGAGCTCAAAGCTGTAATAGCTTCATCCTTTTTCAGAATGGTGTTGAAATAAGTTACCAACTGGAAAAAGAAAATAATTGTAAGTCAGTACAAGGATATAACATGGAAAAATGTAAGTTTAGATTAGTAATACTTACTGAGGCAATGTGTTGAGCTGCCAAAGTGGTAACTCTTTCCCGAGAAAGATTGTCTTCAACATCTTGGATCTCGGGGATAATCTAAGACTTCACCGAGCTCATGGCAGAGCTCGGAGCAACAAAAGTGGGAACACCACTTCCAGCAGTTAGAGGCTGAGAGATGGATTTAGCCAATTTATCCGAGGAGTTTTTCTTTAACTTCCTCGTGGGAGCAGGAACATTTTCGACCAAGGATGTGGTCTTGGTCGGTGATATAACTATAACCTCGCTTGGAGGAGAAACAGCAACAACCTTGCCCTGAGCCACAGGGGGCTTCTCGGCAACCTTCTTAGTAGCAGCTGGGGGGGTGCGTCAATTTTTCTTGTCCCTTCTTCTGGGACATCCTTCTTGCTTTTCTTTGCCTCTCCAGCAGTAGAGGTAGACTTATCAAAGAAGGCAGGAGCTCTTCTTCTCTACCTTCCGTCACTGAGAGGAATATGTGATTCAGGAAAAGAACTTTCAGAAGCTGGTGCTGGTTCTATGTCACTTATCACTGGACGAGCAGTAAAAGACGAAGTGTAACTCTTGTACTGCAACAAGTACGAGGCTGATCTAATGTGCTCGTCAGCAACAGTCTGGTGTAAACTCCAGATAAGTTTCAAATGCTTTAAATTAACCTCTGTCTCCTTTGGAGACCTTCTTTTATTGTCAACTGCAAATAAACAAAAATTAAAATGTCAATGACGCATTTTATCAAACACAAAGAAAACATGATTTCAAAAATAAAATAAAATAAAAACAACCTATCCCATTGCCATAGGGAGGGCATCTAGGACCCTGATATACATCATTTCCATTTAAGGGGGCATGTTGCCAATTTTTCATAACAACTCTATGTTCGAAGTAATCCCTGTTGGCATCTGGGAGATTGACAACTAATGCCCTATTTAAAAACCTAGTTTTCAAATAAAAAGTGTTATCGCTGACAGCCCATCTATAGCAAAACATAATTTCTGGAATCCCTAAGCGGGTTCCATGAATCTGATTTAACCTATGAACTCCATTAACTATTCTCCAAGTGTTTGGTGCTATTTTTGCAGGAACCACATCAAAATATTGACATAATTCCAAACACAAAGGGTTTGGAGGAAAAGAAAAGCCACATTCAGCCACAAAGAGGCTGGGGAACCAATGTCCCTCAGCCAAACGAAAATAGTCGGAAGGTCCAGCAAGTTCCTCCAATATGACCCATGAAGGAATAGAAAAATCATAACGAAATTTATCAAGAAACTCCATAAGGTAAACCATGATGAACAAAGAAAGAAAAAGAGAAGGAAGAAGATATTACAGGAAAAGGGTGGATCAGTTGACAACGAACAATGGAGGAAATGAACGCACAAGATAGAGAAGAAGGGAAGAAGTTCTGAGATGCAGATTTGAAAAAGTAAAAGGCGATCGAATTTCTTTAAAACGTTTAAATACTTTACCTCTGGAATAGAGAAGAATAATGATTGTCAGGATGGACGATTGCGTACCCGACGCCTAAAAAGGAGAAAGTGGCACAAAAAACGAAGCGGTTATGGAAATTCATAATATTTTAAAAGCCTGATACTATGTACTCAAAAAAAGGAGTTATGTACGTTGAACGTTTGTCTAAAAATCCATAAAGTAGGCAGCATAAATGTTTCATACTCTTCTTCAACATCAAACTACGAAACATTGGGGGCTTCTGTTGATACTAAATTTAATCTGCTGACGTGGACCAATTATGCGGAGACACGTGTCAATCTACATGGCACCCGCGAACATTTTTTACGACACCTTGACTCCGCGGAACTCAACCTCCCCGACCAACTCAGGCGCTCCAAGCAACAAGTGTTCTCCGAACAACTCATGTATACCGAGCTACTTAGGCGGTCCGAGCAGCTTTGACGGTCCGAGCTGCACCTCGTACAAAGCAGTTATAACCGGATAATTAAGAGAATTGAATGCGCATTAAATGTTGATTATTATCATACAGATGTACACTCCTATTGGACAGCTATGTAATATTCTCTCGCATGAACAGCCTCAAGGCTATAAATACATTGTAACCTCCTCATTAGCAGGGGACTCGGAATTTCTTGGTAAAAATCTATTATCGAGAATTCCAAACAGTCGGCAATAACAAAACAGTGGACGTAGGTCATTCTTTCAAGGCTGAACCACTTTAAAATTTCTTTTGTTTTATTTATTTTTATATGTGATTAAATAATTAGAGTTAATCTAATTTTTTACATCAATAATTATGAACCAAACTTATATGACAAAAATCGATGATTTGATATTACATGCATCAATATTAAAGAATATAAATCAATCGTTGCATATGAAGATTTTTATTTAAATGATACTACTAAAAATCCACAATTGTTAGTATACAAACTCAAAATAATGATGGTGGCGTAGATGGTGTGATGGTATGCTGGAGAAGGATTTTGTAAAGGGGGGAGAGGATGAGAGAATGAGATAAATGTAAATTTTAAACATTACATATATGGGTGTGCAAGAAGCAAAATATTAATTTTATGACGTTGGTAAGTCATGTAGTATTAATGACCAATTTTTGACCTTTTTTTTTTACAAATAACCCGCAAAATGAATTTTTGGCATTTTATTACTTATTTATGGGGGTCTTTCTCCATGGGTCATTGAGATAGAAAACTATTGAGATATAAAGAGAGAGACGGGCTTTTCTGGTAGTCAGCACTCATTACTAGCGATCTTGGAAGACAACACTCTGCAAATTTTGTATCAACTAATTATAACCTGTGGCACTATCTCATAAAGTATCTCTTACATGTCAACTCCACTGATTTGCCGATAACATAAAAACATTCTACAATCAATACAGCTCCAGTTTTTTTGTTAAACTGAGAGACACCCGGCTCTCAAAACAAGGCCAAGAAAATAACGAGACTGAATTTGGGTTTGTTTTTCAAGCCTATTTTGTGTTTCAAATTTCCTTTCATTTTATTTACTGATCCCTCATGTTTTAGTTTCAGATCACTAGGAAGTTTATGGTGCCTAAAAAACAAGCTGAAATGCCTATAGTTTCTGGGGTTATGAACGAGACTGAACAAGATGAGAGAGAAGGAGAAAGAGTAGATCAGTCACTTTCTAGCTTCAAAAGCCTTCTTTGGCATGGTGGGTCTGTTTATGATGCTTGGTTCAGCTGTGCTTCAAATCAGGTATTTCCCAAAACACCCTTATATATTATTATATTTATGTATAACATTTTCTGGGTTTGGTTTTGTTCGCAGGTGGCACAGGTTCTGTTAACTTTGCCATATTCTTTTTCACAACTGGGAATGCTTTCGGGAGTAATATTACAGGTGTTCTATGGTATACTTGGAAGTTGGACTGCTTATCTCATTAGTGTCCTCTATATTGAGTACAGAACCAGGAAGGAGAAAGAGAATGTCAGCTTTAAAAACCATGTTATCCAGGTTAGTCTTTCAACAACGTTAAAAATAAACGAGCAATTTTCACAACACCGAAAACCATTTTATATCCTTAACCCATATGAAAAATGAGTCGCATGGATAATGTAATAGTATATTTACGTCGAGTTGGTAAGATGTGCTCGTGCAAACTCAAAAATCAATGGACGAACTCAGAAAAATTATGATATAATGTACAAATTCAAATTATCCTGCAAAATAGAAAGTGGAACACAAAATGCTCTTTTTGTTTTGTCCAATGTATATGTATTAGTAATTTTAGTACTACGATCATGACATGAATTTTATCATTTTACAAAGTAGGGAAGAAAATGTAAATTTTATAAGAAAATAGTGGTCTAAATGAAATTTCAAGTTTCTTTTGCAATTTGAGCGCCTGCAATACATGTTCCTCTTTCATCATATTGTGGCGAAAATTTTCTCCCTTTTGTCATTGTCTTTTTGCTTTATGCAGAAAAGCTATATAGATTTCACTTATTTTACCCTTGCTTTGACCAGAATTTTGAGAGAGATTGGATTCCCTTAGCCGTTAATCAATTTTTAAAATACTTTTAGGGTGTGATTGATTACAGATTTAGAAAATGATTGGTAAAATACATTATTAAAGATAAAGAGTGGTTTGATCTTATTTACTTTTGAGGTTTTCTATGAAAATTAATTATTGGAGATATGAGTAAGAAATGTTTTTCATGTAAAACGATAAAGTTATAGAGCAGTTTTCTTATTTATAACTTTTGTTTTCATAAATATATTTGAAATCAAGCATCATACAAGTAGAAAACGAACTATAACAAGTATTTTTCATGAAAAAGAAACCAATACCAATCAAACGGAGCCTTAGACTTTTTTCTCTATGGAGTTTTTAGACAGTTTTTGTAATTAATGAGAGTGAGGAATTTATTAAAAAAAAAATGTGGCATTGCACATAAATGTATCTATACATGTATGCAGTGGTTTGAGGTGCTAGATGGTTTGTTGGGTCCAGCCTGGAAAGCTGCGGGGTTGGCATTCAATTGCACCTTCCTCGTATTTGGGTCAGTCATACAGCTTATAGCTTGTGCAAGGTTCGTTTATCTTATAATTTTGTTTTTACTCATAATCTTCCATATAACCTCTGGAAATAATGGAAAATTAGAATTAATAGGTATTTGGGGTTGTAATTTTGGGTGATTACAGTAATATATACTACATAAATGATGCATTGGACAAGAGGACATGGACATACATATTTGGGGCATGTTGTGCTACAACTGTGTTCATTCCATCCTATCACAACTATAGGATATGGTCTTTTGTGGGGCTTGGGATGACCACCTACACTGCCTGGTACATCACCATTGCTTCCCTTGTTCATGGCCAGGTAAGTTGAATTCAAAACACTTTCATTTTATACATATACACATATATAATAGCATCAAGTGTAGGCCCGGTATGGGGGACTGGAATTATGGGTCTAATTTATCTCAGTATTTTATCGTGACAAATGAATTTTTTTAAAACCATCAGAAACCAATTTGTAGCGGTTGTTGCATGTTCATGTCTGTTTTGTATGAATATATTACACATGTATGTAATTATATATAAATGGTGCGACAAGTAGCACATCTTTTCGTCTCTTAGATTGTCTTTCACAATGTGTCGCAAAAATAATGCTTAGAAGTGTAAGTGCCATTCTTAAAGTGCTAATAATCACACCCCATAAATGATTAACATTTAGTCCCTAGTCCCTAACTTCATTTTAATTTAACAATTACTTATGTGGCAATGGTGCACATACCTAATCTAAAGAGTCCCTAAAGTGCCCTATGGTGACATTAAGATTTGACTGGCGATATTCATTTCTCATTTTGTGAAAGTTTTTCTTAGTGATCAAAATTAACGTCAATTAATATCTTTTTATTCACAGTTCTTACCTTTTAACCACAAAAATTAAACGGCAATAAATATGTTTTAAGTGACGGAAATTAGACATTGCTGAGCGAACTTTTAACATCGTTAAAAAATGTTTTGAAGTTAAAATATTGGCTGCACTATTATTTTATTTTTTTTTGTAACATACCATGAGGTGTCTGGACCAGCTTATGCGCACCGCTGTACTACTATTAGTATTGCCCTTACGTCCAACCCCAAACCCTGCTGCGCCCTGCCACAGCCTGAAAGTTCGCTAAAGATTGCCTGAGTTGCCCTCAGCCACTATTTTTCGAGGTTCTTGTAAGGTTAATTCAGCAACTTAAGTTCCATTAGCATGGACTAAATGTTAATTTTTTAAACTGCCTTGGACTAATGCCTTGGACTAATGATCACTTCTGATTCTGGGCATGAAAGCATGAGTTAAATTTTCGAAACCATCAACCAGTTGGCATTCACTTTTCTAATTGGTACTGTTTTACAGGTTGAACGAGTGACTCACTCGGCTCCAACAGAGCTAGTACTGTATTTTACTGGGGCCACCAACATACTCTACACTTTTGGCGGACACGCCATCACTGTGTGAGTTATTTTTCCTGTTTTTCTTAGTCAAATACTTAAGTTTACACTCATCACATGCATAACATTTGTTTTCTATGATTTATTCGTCCTGCGTCATCTAAGAATAAGATCTGGAATTTGTAAGTGGTTGGTAAGGTATATTTCTCTACACTGGTTTGGATACAAAGTGAGGCAGAATTGGGTATGTTATAGAAACTCAATGATTTTTAGTGGAACTCATGTGATTCACACACCACGGAATGTGATTATGACACATCACTGTGTCCAAAAATTGGGTGAAGAAACTGGAACTCCCTAGCATTACTGTTTTTAAAAATATCACGTGATGTGAGCCTGAACGTCAGATTATGAACTATATATACACCGTTACAAAGAGAGGTTATAATTGTTGTATTGAATATTTTCTCACAATTTGAGCGTTCTAAAAAATTAAGCTTTATCCTGAAATTAATCTCCATCCATTTATGTTATTTTCATTGAGCTATTAATTGTTAGCTAATGTTCTCATTTTGTCAATATTGATTTGTTCTAAAAAACAATTAAGGATGGAATAACACAAGTTAAATTTAATTCAAATGATATACGTCTATGCCAAGGACAAATGTCACAAACCAAACATGGAAATGACCTCTTAATTGCGTTGATACTGTACTTGATTTCGAAAGTTTTAATCTCATAGCCGCCAGACCAATACTTATTTATTAGGCTGTTTGAAGTCTTTTTTTCCCTATTCTTGTGGATCATTTGCTGCTCATATGGACTCGCTGACATTGAAAAACAAATTAATCATTCCCATGGTGGTTTTATATCAAGGCTCTATTTGGCCCGGGGTGAAATGAGTTTTATTGGGTATAAAGTGAAATGGTATAAATTATTTTCATGATTATAAATTCTCTTTTTATTTGTATTGTGGAAGTGGATATGAAGGTAAATAATACTAGGACCTTAATTGATGTATGCAGGGAAATCATGCATGCAATGTGGAAGCCTCAGAAATTCAAGTACTTATATCTGTTTGCGACTTTCTATGTATTCACCCTAACAATTCCGTCAGCTTCCACAATGTACTGGGCCTTTGGGGATCAACTCCTCAGCCACTCAAACGCCTTCTCTCTTCTTCCCCGGACCGGCTTCCGTGACGTGGCTGTTATCCTAATGCTAATCCACCAGGTGTCATACATAACATTCCATGAACCAACTATACTAATTTGTAAAAAAAGACAACCTTTACTGAGGGTGTCTCTAGATGCATGACAACATAAGTTTTTACGGTATGCAAAAACTGTTTTAATTCATTCTTACCCAAAAATTCATGCAAAATGGATAAGTATCAAAGGCCATATTTGAATTGCAAACAACGCCGCAGATTGTACTGTTGTATTTAGGAATCAATTTGTCTTCTCAACGTTTTGCAAAGTCATCTGGAGTTTCGAGTTTGGGTGTTTTA
This sequence comes from Sambucus nigra, assembly GCA_949130495.1. Taxonomy (NCBI): domain Eukaryota; kingdom Viridiplantae; phylum Streptophyta; class Magnoliopsida; order Dipsacales; family Adoxaceae; genus Sambucus; species Sambucus nigra. The sequence goes on along the minus strand of OX422214.1, from coordinate 132,094,671 downwards.
TGTATTCGTGTAATTCACAAGAAACTTATGTGAAATGACAAAAATGTAATAACTCATAGGAAAGAACATCTTGCACTATTTACTGCAGATGCTTAATTAACCTAGTAAAATACTTTAATTAGTGAATTTTCATGATAAGCCATTTGGGTTTTTCTTGATGTCTTTCTTTTGTTCTTCGTGTTTATTTTTATTTGTAGGATTTTTTTATAATTTATTACTTTTTTGCAGTTTATAACTTTTGGGTTTGCTTGTACGCCTTTGTACTTTGTGTGGGAGAAAGTGGTGGGGATGCATGACACAAAGAGCATATGTTTGAGGGCATTGGTGAGGCTGCCAGTGGTGATACCAATATGGTTCTTGGCCATCATTTTCCCCTTCTTTGGCCCTATCAACTCAGCTGTGGGGGCACTTTTAGTTAGCTTCACAGTCTATATCATTCCAGCTCTTGCCCATATGCTTGTTTACAGAAAAGCTTCGGCTAGGCAGGTAATCAATCAATTTTGTTCCACTGCTCTTCTTCATTTCTACCATATGTCTGGCTGGACTTGTCTACTAGCGACACTTGTGTCCATCCTTAGGTCCATTATTTGGTCATTGCTTGTGCTTTAAATTTATATCTATGTTTAATATTTTGGGGTATAGCTAACTTGATTTTGAATATTAGCCATTCAATTTTTAGGCATCCTTCCTCCCAGAAAGAATTATGAAACAGAGATTGAATTATTAGACAACAATTGAATCTTGATAGATAGATATATTCAAGAGAAGTTGGCATCAATGGTGGGGTTGACTACTTATGTTAAAAATGGCAGCCTACAGAACCCTGGCTTTAGCGATTGTTTAGTTCGAGCTTTCTTCAGTTTTCTTGGAATCCCAGAAATTCAGGTGTAATGTTTGAGCTTTCGGACGAAGATTGACATCTGGTGATCCAATGAGGAGACTCTGCATGTTAATGTACCGATTTTGGATTATAGGAAAACACTTAGATGACACTCCAATACATTATCCCCTAAACTTTCAACTGCCATCCCCATACGTTATTTTTCCCGATGACGTAAAATGTGTGCAAGAGCGAAGCCGAGGAGTTCCATGATTAAATATGAATCAGAAGAGTTACATTTGTGTATGTCCCACGATGGATAGTAATGTTTGAAAGTAAGATGAGCATTACTCTCGTTGAGGTTTGAAATGTTGATAGTGAATTGGCTTCAACTCAAAAATTACTTCAAATATCACTGCAAGTCTGTTACGCAGCTAGATTAATGGGTTATTAGGCTCGTGAAAAGCAGAACCAGTCCTTGAATTATAGGACCCTATTCAGAAATTGCAAATAGGATTCTTTTTACATTCTAATATATAGGAAATGATATTGCTAAAGCTGATGATTTACCAAAGCAAGTGATGCATTGAGTAGTTGTATAGTATTCAAATGATTTATTGCTCTGGCAATAGAGGTACCTAGTGATATCAGCAAAACTGAAATTATAGAAAAAATATATTTTTGTACGAGAGTTGATGTCTTTAAATCTAAAATTTTGGTTTAAAAAACTCACGAAATAGGGCTCTATTGTTTGAGATTTGTTTTAGTAATTCATTATGTGCTATTTTAGAAGAGATGGAGGAGACTCAAGAGTTAGTAAGGGTTGAGTGTTTTAAATATTGGGTTTCGGCCCAAAAATATTGGTATGAGCCCTTTCATATAAATAGCCTACAGAACTTGTAAAGAATTTGAGACCTTTTATGTAACTCGAAATCACATAGGTCAGCGAATTCTCTGTGGTCACCCACCCTGCACTTGCTCAAAGTCGCCTTGTGCTTCAAGTCATTTCGCATTAAAACAATTGAGCTAAACTTATAGGTATACATATATTTGGGGTTTTATTGTATATTCTTCATGTATAGCAAGTTTGTGCCATGTAAAATTGGTTTCGTGTTATGCATTTGTTTTAGTGAATCTCACATTCCTGTTAATTATCCGATCCCATTAAGCTAACCTAATTCGCTAAGTCTATCAAATTCATGTACTTTTGGTGGATCAGGTTATGAAATGCTGGACTGTTAGTGATTTGGATTTGGAATTGGACCCTGATACACCCATCAAATTCAGTACTTATCAAGGGCTTTAAATGGTTATACCATAGTGAAAATACCAAATTCACACCATGGTCAACCATTGAAAGTCTTGGGTAAGTACCGAAATCAGTGTATAACATTTTCCTTCCGAATTTATAAGAGGAGAGTTTGGTGGCATTTCCTAGTCACTCAGTTATGTAAGTCAGCAATTGTACCAGACTGTACGAAATTAACATCTTGGATTGAGCTGCCTAGCTGACCCACTGAGTTTGACTTACATAAGTTCCATAGAAATTAATTATTGCACATTTTTTGGAGTTAGCTGGGAAACAAATATAAACAGCTTGAGTCGCACCCCTTTGGCCCCTCTATAATATATTCCACCAATTATTTCACGCTTGGTAGGGTTGCATGTGTATGAGAAGATTAGTGGGGATATGTATAGGCCTGGTTTGGTGCCTGGTTAGATGTGTTTAAATCACCAAGTTAAATTACTATCAAGTTATGCAAATAAGGCTTGTTTGGTTTAAAGTGAAACATTTTTTACCCATGTGAAAATAGAATGGTGCAAGTATTTTTGTGCGTATAAAATTGTTAATAAGAGTACATGCTATAATAATTACCTATTTTGAACAAAATACTTGACGAAATTGAACTCCAAATAGGAAGGTATAAATTTTAAGCTATTTGACCACAAACTGAATGTCTCGTTTTTTTTTTTATCTTATTAAAAATACAACATTTCACGCTGAATCAAATGGGACCTTAATGCTTATTTCTAAGAAAGCATATTTCCATATTTCTTACTATCAGCTTCATTTATCATGTCATCTTCCTACTTTTGTATATGTGACTCCCTTGATCTTTATGTGCAGAATGCAGCAGAAAAACCTCCATTCTTTCTCCCGTGGTGGACGGCAATGTACATGGTGAACATATTTGTTGTCGCATGGGTTTTCGTCGTCGGCTTCGGATTTGGAGGGTGGGCCAGCATGACCCACTTTATCAAGCAAGTTGACACCTTTGGCCTCTTTGCTAAGTGCTACCAATGCAACAATGCCCCATCGGAACATCACTGAGCAGATTTAATCACAACATTTTTAAGTCTGTTTTGTATGGCAGTCATGTGTACATGGAATTTATTAGGGTTATTTTGAGTTTTTTTTCCGCCTTTATCACTAGTTTTGCAATATATTCTCAATTTTTTTTAAATTTGCAATACATCCCCGTTCTATTAACTATCAATCTAAACCGTTACAACTGTTTACATTTTTGTGTTCTCCTACCACTTTTATAACCAATTTTGCATAAGACCCTCATTTTTTTTTAAATGATTACAGCCCCAAATTGTTAACATTCAAATTTTTTAATTTTATATAAAAAAACTTCATCGGTATCTCTTTAAAAAAATTCAAAAAACTAGAAAAATAGTCCAAAAACTAAGAAAATTTGGATTAAAGTAAAAAAAAGGAAAAATTCCTAATTGGCATCTATTAAAAAGTCGGAATATTATTAATTCAAATAAATAAACTATGTCGGAATACAATCGGAATATTTTTAGAAAATCCTAATTGGGCATATTTTAAAAAAGATCAAAATAGTATAATTTTGAAAAAAAGTGAGAAAAAATAGAAAAAGATGAAATTAAATCCAATTCCAAAAATATGTGGAATTTTTCAAAGTCAAAATATAAAAAATATAAAATTCCTAATTGGCATCAATTAAAAAGTCGGAATAGTATAAATTCAAATAAGTAAAATATGTCAAAATACAATCGAAATATTTTTAGAAAAATCCTAACTGGGCTTATTTTAAAAAGATCACAAAGGTGTCGTATTTTGAAAAAAGTCAGAAAATATTGGAAAAGCTTAAATTAATTCCAATTCCAAAACTGTTTGGAATTTTTCAAAGTTCAAAAATATTATATTATATTATATTATATCAGGAAATAAAAAAAATACCAATTTCCATATATTTAAATAATCAAAATAGTATAATTTTTTTACTTTGAAAAATTCCAATTTTTTTGGGAATTGGAATTAATTTCAACTTTTTCTATATTTTCTAACTTTTTTTCAAAATTATACTAATTTGATCTTTTTAACATATGTCCAATTAGGATTTTACTAAATATATTCCGATTGCATTTTGATAAATTTTGCTTATTTGAATTTATAATGTTCCAAATTCTTAGCAGATGTCAATTAGAATTTTTTTTTTATTCCAAAATTTCTTATTTTTTGGAAATTTTCAATTTTTTTTTTAAATTTTCAATTTTTTTAACTATATGTTGATGAAGTTTTTTATATAAAAAAAATTAGAGTGTTAACAATTTGGGGCTGTAATGATTTTTTTTAAACAAGGGTCTCTCGCAAAATTGGTCATAAAAGTGGGGGAAAACACAAAATGTAAACAATATTAATGGTTTGGATGGATAGTTAACAAAATGGAGGTGCATTGTAATTTTTTTAAAAAGTAGGGGTATATGGCAAAATTGGTCATTAAAGCGAGGAGCAAACTCAAAATAACCCAATTTATTAATAGTGTTTGGCCCAATATATTTATAGTGTTGTACAATTAAATTTACATCGTTTTAATTTGTATTGTGTATGTGTTGTATATAGCCCATAAAGGGGTTTGTGACACTTAATAACTTCAGAGTATTTGAGGGGTCCAACTCGTACCTGAACCGCCAAACCCGTTTTAATCTAAGATTAATCTCGTTAACTTTGTGTTTGTTTCATGTTTCATGTTTCCTTGTTGACAAATCATAATAAGAATTGTCTACTGAGTTCACATGGTCTAAAATGTTTGATTTACATGTGCGAATGTTTGTGCTTGCTTGAGTTTTATCAGGTGAAAATTATAGTCAAACAACATTCGTGATTTTAAGAGGTATTATGTCGTGGCGACTCGCTATTATCCGTTAAAGATCCATTTGATGAGGATAATAACAAGATGAGATGGATAAATTTAGGCTTTTTTTTTACTTGCCACCCCACGTTTTATAGTGATATTTGTGTTTGCACCTCATATTTTTAAATCCTTTGCGTTTGCGCTATTAGTGAGATATGTTAGTTGATGTCATTTTTTTTTAAAAAGATCATCTCACCCCTGTTATAATTGGATGGCTCGTGTATAAAGGGGCAGAATACAGCCATTACATTTGTTTCTTCCACTCCATTCCTTGTAAAAGAAATATACCAACTCAATTTTGTTACAACATAAAGGTTTCACACCAAATATTGAAGAAAAAACAGGAAAATGGGTGGTCCAAGTCAGTATAAGAAGGGATTATGCTGCTTCAAATGTGGACAAGAAGATCAATGGCGCAAAGATTGCCCTTGGCATGGTATACCATGTGTTTATGGTTGTCCAAATAAAATATTTGTGTGTTGGTCTTCTCAAACCCAAAGCCATGGATGTAGGTTTCTTAAATGTCAAGGGCAACCATAGTGCAAGGCTTTTAAGTAGATTGACCAACCTCAGCTTACTAATGAAGAAAATGCATCCACTTCAAGCTTTAAAGGAGAGGGAAGTGGTGATGTGAAAGTAACAGTTGAACAAAAAGGCAAGAGAGTGACGTATGAGGGGAAGTTAAGTGGTCTAATTGAGTTGATGAACAACAATCTAAAAATGTAATGAATTTGAAAATGTAATGGAACACATTGATGGAAATTCTTCATTTATTAATTCATAATAGTAACATTATACGTGTAACATAAACAGATATTCACAAAACAATATTCTCAAATGCTCAAAAAAGCATACACACTATGCATTACAAAATGGCATTCACAAATGATAAAAAAAACATGCACACTACGCATTGCTTCCTCTGCCACCATTTCCACTACCACCCTATTTCCTACCACCATTGCCTTTACCACCACCTTTAGGATCACCCTTTCCTCTTCCCCTACCTTTTCCTCTGCCACAACCAACACTTTTAGCAATTGTTGGACCTCTTTGGCAACCCCTTGAGTTATGACCAAATGCACTACACGTTTTACATTTTTTATGATTCCTCTTTGGCAGTGTTGCTTCTTCATCATCTCCTCTCTCTTTTTTGTCCTTGGCCTGCTAGGAGCTATTGTCATCACTGGTGGGAGTACTTTTGTAATGGGCTATACAAATACACATCCATGAATTGTAGACGGGATTTGAACAAATGAGTAGATGTCCACTAGTGTTGTGTAATTACCTCTTGCTATTCATTTTCATATGGTATAGGCTTAATATTTCATCATAGACTGTCTTGTATGCTGTCACAATGAAATATGGGCTATAAGATCTATAAAATATACAAAAATTGAACATAATAATTGAGTTAACAAATAGAATAAATTGCACATAACTTACTAAATATATGATTCTCTATTTTGTGTAATAACATAGACTGCAAGAACACAAGGAATTCCTTGCCAATCACTACAAGTGCAAGTGTGGTTGTTCAAATTATCTGTCCAGTGGTCCAGTGTTGTAGAGTGTAGTGCCTTACACAATATGTCCCATTTCCAGATAGATCTGTGAGATAGTCATTAGACTTTGTCTTATAGTTGTTTATCACCTTCTCCACCCTTAGTACCAAACCATCCTCAACCCGCATGCTTTTTGTCTTCTTTTTATCATACATTAGCTTCATTAGGAGAAATGACACGCCCATAATCATAGAGCACATTGGTTTATCCCTTATGGACAGAATAAAATTGTTGAAGCTCTCAGTGAATTTTTTTTATCAAACATTTGCACAATTTGTCATTGTGTGACCTAGCCCAAAGACTCAGATCCTCCTTCAATAAATATTCTTTAGCCCCAGGTGTAGCCATCTCTAACTCATTCCAAAGCCTTCTTATAATATTACACTCTATAGCATGATGATGAAGCCAAATAAAAGTTTTTTTATGTGTTTAACCTTGAAGTAAGTGTTCAAGTTCTGGAATATATGCCTGAAGCAGTATCTATGATGGCACTTAGGGCTTTGTGTTTCAATAGTTCTCCTAAAATTGTTCTCTACAGTATTGAGGAGACCCTTCTATTTGTCAAAGATAATAGTGAGGGGATGATCATTTTTTCTAAGCCATGATGTAATTAGTTTGAGGAACTGTTCCCAATTGAGCCCATCTTCTTTCTTGTATATGAAAATTCCTAATGGAAATATGCCATTATTACCATCCATTCCAATTGCACACAAACACACTCCACCATATTGGCCTTCTACGAAGCAACCATCATTACCAACAACTTGCTTACACCTCATCTTCCATCCATCCAAACTTTCTTTGAATGAGACACAAACATAATTAAACTAGTTTGTTTCCGAGCATGCATCCAAACACACCAAATTGCCAAGGTTAGTTATTTCAATCTGCCTAATTAGCTCTAGGACTATCATATAACTCAAATCAAAATTTCCATAAACATTCTCCATTGGTATAGCCCTTGCATTCCAAGCCTTCCATTATTTGATGCTTACGGTGTATTTATGCCAAACTAGAGTCATGGTGTCCCTTGAAGTAAAACTCTTATGTTGCATCCTCATTTCTTCTTCAACCATACAAGCAATTTATCTTGCATTGGATAGGCAATTCATGTTCATCCCATCATTCACACATATATATTCATTATTCAAACCATTACAAACCATAGTATTCCTATAATTTATCCTTCTTATATAGCATCTCCATTAACAACGCTTATCCTTGCATCTTGTTATTATTTTGTCCAAACGATTATTTGAAACTTATTTTTAATCCTATATAGCCTAAAACATTTATACACTAGAGTGTCCCATTCTTGCCCCACATTCAATGTGCAATCAAACATCCAATTCAAAGGCCTAGAATTCTCCAATATTGGTTCACTACAGCCAAAGAATTCATCAATAAAGTGTTGGAAGTATCCTTCAGTGGCATCTTGTTCATTACCGACTCCTTTATGCTCACTCTCTGATATTGTCCTACTATCCTCATTATCATCTTCAATATGGTCAGGAACAAAGTCAAAATTATCCTCAGATAAATGTGCATTTAAATATTCTTCCTCTAGATTGGTTTCATCAAACTGAGATGGGGGGTGACTTCTTTATCAGACCAGTCTCTATTTGATTATCTAACCTAACACCAACCTTCATTTGAGAATCTACTACACATGTCTCTGCTCTATCATCTAACCCATCATCAAACTCCATTTGATCATCTACTACACCTGTCTCTTCTTGATCATCTGACCCAACATCAACCTCAATTTAATCATCTACTTTAGCATCCATTACGTCATTAAAATTAATTTATGTTCCAATATATGTGGAAAATCTAGACATATCAGGTAATAATGTTGTATCATCACTTGGGTAAACTTGAGTTCCTATATAAAAATGAAAGAATTAGTAATATTCAAAAATTTAATTGATGATAACTAAGTTTGAAATCAAAAACAAATTATACCTTTGGTCCTTTTTGGAGTCAACTTCGTTATTTTTTTATGGATATGTTCAATATGCCTTCTTTGGAGTTAATTTGGAAGCACTCCTAGTATTTTTTGCTGGACTAGAATTCATAATTAGACAACACCCCTTGTATTTTTTATTGTTGTATCATCAATGACACAAGAGCTTTGGGATGGGTAGTAATTTTTAGCTTTAGATTTGCTTCTTGCATCAAAATAAATGTGTTTGTACCTATCCTGATATGGCACTATGTTTCTCCACATAAATTTTCATTCATCATCATTACATATTTCAAACCTAACCTTCCCAACCATATAGTAAATGTTGAACAATTTTCCTTCAATTTTTAGGAAAAGCATACAACATGTGTCTAACATTTTTTGCATTGAAAGGTCATTGGAGTTAACATCTAATATATTCTTCATACAACCACCCCTAAAACTGTAAGCCTTAGAGTTTCGTAATGCACCTTCATGCCATGTACCCCCACTATAATACCTAAGATTTCTAATCATCCACTTAATCCACACTGCATTGATATACACATGCCAAGAGAAATTCAAACAAAAAATGGTTTTCAAACAGAAAACATAACTAAAAAAATAAGAAAATCATCATTATATATGATTTCACACAAAATAAGGTCTAATACTACGAGATTTTAATGGAAACAAAATGAGATACTGGAAACTTACAGGTGTTCATGGTTAATTTGGCCAAATTGAACTCCAAATTAGCAGAAGAAATGGAACCCTAAATTTTCCCCCATTTTTCGTTCGTCCGTTACAAGGAGGAGAGTTGGGGGGGGGGGGGGGGGGGGGTCATCCAAACGAGAAGTTATAAACATGTTAGGGAAAATGTTTCATACATCACTAGATGACAATTAACAAATCTCACCAACAATGGAGGTGCAAACGCAAAGGATTTAAAATGTGGGGTGGAAATAAAAAGGTCACTATAAAATGTGGGGTGGTAAGTAAAAATGACATAAATTTATTGTAACACCCCATATATTTATGCGTTAAATTAATTTTGAAATTATATTATGTGCCTGCATGACTCATTTTCCTGTGTGACATGTGATTTCATTATTTAAGTATTTATATGTGTCATATGAATTATATTTTAAATCGGACTTAGTACACCGTAAGACATTATATAAATATTATAATGTGATTTTGGATTGTGAGCGACTATGTAATTATCAAATATTTAGAATCAAGGGTTTCCGTGTTTGGATTATTCCCTCGGTTCGGGTCTCGCCGATTGTGAAGTAGTTTTCTATAATGTCGTGTCGCACTAAACTAATAAATAATTAAATAATTAACATCTCGACTCGTACCAACTAATTTAATAAAATTATTGAGTTAAATTAGTAATTGATTTATGTCATATTTCGATTTAGTTTTGGGATGCGTAGAATGTCCTTTTTAGACCTGTTGTGTTGGTATATGACTTCAGTAGTGTTTTAGACCTACTGGAGAATTTTTTTTTGTTGTTCATTTAGATAAGTCCCATATATGGCTTAAGCTTGATTTTGGGATTAAGGGCCTTAGAGGATCATTAGGGTTTTCATCATTAACACTTTATAATTTGGACAGGTTCCCTAAGGCTAGAGAGAAGGAACTTCAAAAGGAGAAGATGAATTGAGAGATTCTTGGCTTAATTTCACAACAAATTTTATTGAGGTGAGTTTTTTAGAGTTTTATTATGATTGGTTTTGTGTTAGAATATCTCTATTCATTAAAATATAAATAAAATCAAATTATAATATGATTTAGATGTTTAATTAGTTAAATTTGTAATTAATGAATTTAGATTAAAAAAACTTGTTAATTACATAAATTGAAATTGGTTGATTTCTTCATGAATTCGAGTTAGAATAGTGATAGAATTGTTAGGACTTGATTATATATTATTAATCCATCGAAAGCCTCATACTAATTGACTAAACCAATGTAAAACTTAAACAAATTGAATAGATTATATAATACTAGGGTTCTTAATTTGAATCTAAAATTTACCACTTTAATCATGCTGAAATCGTATATAATTGTTAGATATAGGTTTGGATTGATGTTAGGATAATTATATATGAAAGAGGTGGGCTTTTCAATATGATTTGGGGAGCTTGAAGTGATTTAATGAAGGTTTGGAGGGGTCAAAACCCGTAATAATGAAGAAGGATTGCCTTACACGTCCCGTCGATCAATCGTCTCCTAGCCGTCAATAGATTGGCCCTAGGGCAAAGCATGAGGTTGGGTTGAGGGTTGGGTTGGATGGATTTTAGGGCATAGTGATCCGTTAGGGTTGTCTTTAGGTCACTTATACATGAAGAAATAAGGATAAATTTACTGTTTAGATGTTTTGAATTTGGTATTAGAATTAAATGCCTAAGTATATGAGACTTACTAAATTAAGTAATCTGGTTAAGACTTAGTAACCTTTGTCTACTTAGGTATTTATTCTTGTGTTTTATGTGAAACATACATTATGTGAGTACTCGTGGGCTACGTATTAGAGGGGATATCTTTTATGGGGCGCATACGACATCAATCGTGTTGGTACCCCGTTGATGGAGACGGGGTTTACCTTGGTTATTTTACCCTAAATACTATGTGTTGAAGTACCTGTGTTATCCCATCATGATGAAATGGGGGGGTCCTCTTATATAGCTTTGGTATGGTCCATATGATTAGTGTGAAGGCATAGTGATTATCCCTTATTGATGTTTTTGGGTTATAGCAGTGAGATAACATATAACTCTACCTAGTACGCGCAAGAGATCCCTGAAGGTATTAAGGTATGCCATCATTATGTGCGGGATTGAGTGGTGCACATTTATTTATGTACATTATTGGAACCGTACTTATATGGATAGTAGACTTTGTGACTGCTTATTTGTCAATACACTTGAGATATTTAGTATAGAATTATTATGGATCCATTAGTTATATTCATTATGTACAATAATACTTAATCATGGGCTCACTTAGGTTTGGGTTTAGACGCATGAGATATCTACGATTATTTGGGTTGGGTGAAACTTATAAAAAGTAAAATATGAGAGTAAGATGCATAGTTATATTGTAGCTCAAATTTAGTTATAATGTTGATATGCACAATATTAGCACTGGCCGCGGACTATAAGTAAGAGGCCGCTGCCGAGGGACAAACAGGTCTTGGCCATATACTCTAACCTGCCACGGACACTAGCATGACAACATTAATTATCCATCTATCCCACTTCTAGAATGATTTCATGATCGTACAACTTCTCCACTTATCATGTGCTCCATATATGTGACACCTCATTTTTACTTCTATAAATATAATTGCTCATCTCATAAAGAGGAGGATGAATTTATTGGCCCATGCGTGTGACACCTCCTTTTGACTTCTATAAATATAATTTCTCATCTCATAAAAAGGAGGATGAATCTATAAATATAATTGCTCATCTTACTAAATTAAGTAATCTGGTTAAGACTTAGTAACCTTTGTCTACTTAGGTTCATTATTCTTGTATTTTATGTGCAACATACATTATGTGAGTACTTGTGGGTTACATACTAGAGGTGATATCCTTTATGGAGCGCGTATGACATCGACCGTGTTGGTACCCCGTTGATGGAGACGGGTTTTACCTTGGTTATTTGACCTTAAATACTACATGTTGGAGTACCTATATTATCCCGTCATGATGAAATGGGGGGGATCCTCTTATATAGCTTGGGTATGGTCCATATGATTGGTGTGAAGTCATATTGATTATCCCTTGTTGATGTTTTTGGGTTATAGGAGTGAAATAACATATATGATTAGGCTCAAATTCTTCCAAATTTATCCCCTTAATTTAGGGACTTTTATCATCTCGAGTAATGCAAAATTAGTTAAATTATTGCATTTCCTTGATACTGACTCCTTCTAATAAGTACATCTAGTTTCGTGTATTTCTCATGAGTTTTGCAGGTATTTAAAGCATTGAGGAAGAAAGAAATTGGAAAATCAGAGCAAGAAAACAAAGAAGGAAAGTCAAAGGGCAATTTCATAATTCTGCAACCTTAATCCGGAGTCAAGGCCAACTGGAGAGATGAAGATATTTCAATTACAAGAACATTGGAAGAAACGGTACATTAATTTGAGCTACAATGAAAAAGTTACGAGCATTTGAAGATGAGAAAAGTCCAAAAAAGATCCCTACATGAAAAAGGCAAGTGGTCCGGACCGCTCTGGAAAAGTATCCGGACCGGGTACTAAGCAAGTTATGTATGAAAAAGGCAGGTGATCCTGACATTTTATTCAAAAAGGATCCGGGTCGCATGGCTAAAGATTCCCTGAATGAAAAAGGGGTGCGATCCGGACCTTTTATCCAAAAAGGATCCGGACCGCCCTTGCCTAAGGTTCACTGTTTGAAATAAAGGGGGGATCCGAATCGCCCTGCCCGATGGATCCGGACCACTTGGGCAATTATGAAATTCTATTTTCATGTATTTTCTTTAGACTTAATGTGCTATTTCTTAAAAACCATGTTTTTCTCTATGGCCATCTGTAGTGGTAATGTGTAAACTGAGTACGTGGAGATGTAAATTTACATTGTTTTGTTTAGATTGTTGGTCGAAGTTTTACACTGGGAAAATGCAAAGAGGGTACGTGGCACCTGTTGGGCGTTAACCTTTTTACCGCCCAGATTTGGGCGGCCAACATATTACCGCCCAGATTTTTAAAAATGAATTTAGGCGGACAATATATTAAAAAAGTTAATATGGGCGGTAATCTTTTTAACGCCCAGACTGGGCAGATATATGTTTAACGCCCAGAATGCATGGGGCCCACTTGCACATTGTGTATCGGCTGTTTAGATTTACATTTCCTTAACATTTTCTCTCTCCTCCAACTACACATTTTGTTACCCATTGTGAGAGAGAAATGTGCAAAACTACACATTTACACTATCCACTACAGATGGCCTAAGTTAATCATGTCCAGCTAATTTTTTAAGGGTTGGGATGCATGAATCCAACCCGATGTCTTTTATAAATGCGTAAAATTAATTTCTGAATTAAATAATTGATTCAATCATGTTGTGTGATAATCACAACCCTTGTAGATCTTTTAATCCCATTTTCCCTAGGTGACTGAGATGCTTAAGAGTGCAACGCGCGTGTAGCTACAACGACACTGCTTTGTTCTTGCTTTTGATTATATATGATGCGGGTTTGAACCTTATATATATAATGCTTGAGATTAATAAAGACTAGGTTTTATCAATTATTTCAATTCAAGATTTGGTTTTAACATCAGTAAATATACTAGGGTTGGAGGATTGTATCCTGACCTATCTTTATCACTTGTAATCTTTTCAGTTAAAAGCCCAATTTCATAAGTAGTTTAAAGAGAATTTCAGTAGTAATCTCTCGATTTAGTAGGTAGATTTTCCCATTACTTCTAGTTGTAGTTACTTCCTATACCAAATCATCTTTTCTTTTTCATTTTTAGAGTCGAGTTAGGGTTCTCAATCTTTCCAACGTCGTCACGATTTCATCGTCCTATTTCTCTGTGGAGATGATCCCGATTTATCGGATAGGCTTTCAGTTGAGCCTATATCAGTACAAATACTAGATACACATTTATGGTCGCGTCAAGTTTTTGGCGCCGTTGTTGGAGATTCTAGGTAGACTGTAGGTTAGATCGAGTTAATCTAAAACTTTGACCAAAAATTCATAAAAAATCCAAAAAAAAAATTCAGCAAAATAAATAAAACCAAAAAAAAGATGCAACATCTCTCAAAATCCTGTTAATGCAAAATCCACACAAAACTCCTCAAAGCACTCCTACGCGCATTCACGAAAACCCAATTGTCGAGTACAACCCAGATAGCCCACACATGCCTAACCATCCTCAATTTTGGGTTCTAGCTCCTACATCGCCGAACTCAATAGCAAGCTACCCATCTGGTTATACTTCAGGTTACACTCCTATTACACCGAGTGAGGATACCGAGTCATTAAGTGAGAGAGCCAAATCATAGCACGATAGTATAGGCGCGGGTGAGGGAGAGGCACCTTATCGACCCTTAAGAGAATTCATGTACCCTGAGTGGCCAGTCACTCCAGGATGCATTCTACTCCCATATAATGCAGGGAAATTCCATTTCCATAATGGAATGATCCAAATCCTTCCCACATATCATGGAATGGAATTGGAAAATCCCTATCTCCACATTTGGGAGTTTGAAGAAACGTGCGAGACGTTCAGCGATCAAGTATGCACGAAAGATGTGATCCGCCTCAAGCTTTTCCCATTTTCTCTCAAGGATAAAGCTAAGACCTGGTTATGGTCTTTACCTCCTAATTCGATCACATCCTGGAATGAGTTACAATCTAAGTTTCTCAAGAAGTTATTCCCTACACATCGGACGAACTCCATTAAGGCTCAAATTCAAACCTTCTGACAGTTAGAAAATGAGCCGTTTGATCAATGTTTTGGACGTTTCAACGAGTTAATTACTTCATGCCCTCATAATGGACTTAATAAATAGCAAATCATTTCAATCTTCCGTAATGGGCTGAACATCAACTCCAAACAACTTGTTGAGATAATGTGTGATTGCCCTTTCATCGAATTAAATGCTAATGATGTTGAACTCCACTTGAGGTATGTTGCTGACACCACTCAAGAATGGGATACATCTGACCCTAGCACTCAGAGTCGAACTCGCCAAGCGGCCACCACCCCATCAGTGTCCGGTTTGTTCAACGTTGAAAAAGATACCACGACGAACCATCGACTCGATCAAATTAAGAAAGGTATGAGAGAGTCCCTCGCTATGCGTAAGAGAACCAACTGGCCCAATCCACATCCCCGTTGAGAAGGTATGTGCTATTTGTGAAGCGGTACATTCAACAGAAGAATGTCCGATGATTCCCACTCATAAAATTATGCTTAATGAGCACGTGAGTGGTGTAGGAGTATTCAAGGGTAATTTCAGTGCCCCGCACGGAAATTCTTATAACCCTCCATGGAAAAACCACCCAGGTTTTAGCTATGGACAACCACAGGCTACATTGAATCCTAATTCACATGTTGCCCCTCCTCCACCTCCACACTTTCAACAAGTACCACCTACGCTAGGATACGGGCTAACACCACCTCCTCCAGCTCCATATATCCCTCCACCGCGGAGAACTCTTGAGGACACGATACACTAATTCATAAACTCCTAAAGTGCAACCAATGCTAGATATGAGCATATGTTCACTGACATAAATGCGAACATCTCAAAGTTGCAATCGACGGTAAGTATCTAAAAGAAAGGTAAGTTACCTGATACGACGCAAATATAGCGTATTTCATCCCTCGAACCTACGCATTTTAGCCCCCTTGGGTATCTTATTCCCTATATTTATGCTCGTTAACCATACAACCTCAGATTTCTACGTTAACATGTTTTGCAGGGGTTAATTGAGCTTTTATAGGTATTTGGATGCTAAGTGTAAAGTTTGGACGCATTTCTCTTGATTTTTGTACGCAATCGCACGTTCAAGGGAATTTTAGTCTTTTCACAGCTTGGGCACCTGATCCAACATCTACATAGAATTTGTAACCCTCCTCGTAAGCTTCGCGTGGACATGAACGGTTCACCATTCCGATTCAGAACGAAGAAGTTACGGTAATTTCAGCAGACGAGAATGGCATTAAACCAAAACAGCAATGCAGTGTGCTGATACCTGCTTGATCGATCGATCAATCAAAAGGGTCGATCAATCGATCTTTCTCGACAGTGAGATATTTCTTCATTATCGATCGATCGACCAAAGGGGTCGATCGATCGATCCCCTGTTTCCAGGAGATATTTTAGCTTTTATTTTATTTTCTCTTTTCTTTTCTATTTCTTTTCCCACTTACTATATAAACCATTTTTTGTTGTAATAATCAGAGATAAAGCTTTAGGGTAGATTTTAGAGAGTTATAGCTTAGGGTTTGAGGGTTTTTGGTTATTTCTTCTTCATTTCTACTTGGATTGACACCCTTTTGGGTTTGTAAGTTGACTATTCATTACCCTCTCCATTAATTTAGTGTGTATTTCCTTATTTCCTTGCTTTCTAATTACATTTACATGCTTTGTTAATTAGTTTACATGCTTTGATTACGTGCTTTCTAGTGTAGATTTATCGCGTTTATTCACTCTCTTTATTTATCACATTTTTAATATACTTTCTAGCTAATTTAAATTAGGTTGTGCTTGAATTGAACTCACTCGAGTTGACGCGTTGCTTTGCTTTGGTGATGGTGTTTACGGGTCTATTTCGAGTGCGTTGTCCTAGTTATTGTGCCTAGGAGATTTGATGGGGCATATCATGTATGTCCCGTGCTTACGACCTTTCGTGCGCAGTTTCGGGGATATTTGTTGACGCCAAAATCATATTAGGCTTTTATGCGGATTTAGGAGCGTGATAACCCTTGGTTTAATTAACTGTCGAAACGAGATGCGCCCTAAATAACTCGTTGATCCATGCATCCTAATAGATTTAGGGGCAAGTGTTAACATTCTTCCCTATTCCATCCTATAAGAAACTTGATTTGGGGGCCCTCAAGCCCACAACCATGACCCTCCAACTTGCGAATTGCTCTGTGAAGATGCCTCGGGGAATTATTGAGGATGTAATCGTCCAAATTGACACGTTCTACTTTCTGGTAGATTTTTTCATTTGGGACGAGGAGCCATCCATTATCCGAAGCAATCATGTCCCCATCATCCTTGGTCGCCCATTCTTAGCTACGGCTAACGCACTCATCAATACTAGCAGTGGGCAAATGCAATTAACATTTGGGAACATGACCCTCGAGACTAACATCTTTAATAACATTAAGAACGAGGGTGATAGAAGTGAATCGCGAGAACTAGATCTTATAGAGGAAGCACACGAGCAGGAGAGGTCTCACACGCTAGAGCCGCTAGGGGTAGGTTTTATAGCACAAAGTGAGAGCAACAAGTCTGATGATAAGAGAAAAGAAGGAGAGGTGTGTGTAGTGACCGCAATTGGGAGAGGGAGCGAGCACGTAGGCAAAAGCGGGATAGAAAGATTCTAGGGGAGCGAGACAGAAGAAGTGAACATTAGGCAAGAGAGAGAGTTAGGCAATATGAGTCTAGAGGATTTTGAAAGATAATTTGGGCCAATAGATGAGAGCCTCAATGTTGAAGTTCAATCTCACTTGAACTCATTTAGTGACTTACAAGAGAGAGAATGGCAAGAAACGATAGATGCATTCCTTTGCTGTAACCATCCACTCATGCCATTGGAGTCCTAGAAAGGAATTGAGGAGAAAGCTAGGGTTCCACCCGAGCAAGAGCACGACCGATGCATGCCACCCATTCCATCGGAGTTTTCGAATGCGATAGCGGGGGAACCATAAGCTTCTTCTGATTTGTAACCCGACCCTAGAATTACCAAGGGCAAGAGAAATCAAGGTTTGATTAGTTCCTCCAGTTTTGACCAAGAGGACCACTCTAAATCGGGACAAGTAAGATGCACGTATATTGGACACCATGAGACTCCCATTTGGAACACATCTTATGAATCAAAAGGCGACTCTTTCACTCTTGGAAAGGGGCCCAACTTGTTCCGATTATTGATTTATAATCCTAGGACGGGAGAAACAAGGAGAGCATCCAACCCCGTGAGTGGGGTTGGGTGAATTTTGGGAGAGAAAGTTAAGTCGTCGCACCCCCGACGCGTATGGGGTGATTCTTGTGTATAGTAGTTATGTGTCAATTAGGATAGGTAAGGAAGGTTCAATAAATATGTGTGGAGCAGATTCAGCAGGTAAGAAGCACGCATTATGAGCAACCTCGGGGTTCGAAATGAGAATTGAGCGAAATCGGGTTCATGATAGAGTTGTTATCAAGATGGGAGAGCCTTTAGAGTACAAGAGAGGAGTAAAAATCTAGTTAGAGGGAACTCTACTGCATTTTCAGCAGCGGTCCGGACCGCCCCTAGGGACCCGGTCTGGACCGGCTTCAGAGAAATGAAAATAAAAAAAGAAACAATGGTCCAGATTGCCCCTGGGCCCCCGGTCCAGATCGCCTTCTGGTTTTCTTTGACACTTCCCTAGGTCCATCCCTCATTCCCCAATCCATTAACTTCCCTCCACTTCGTTTTTCTCCACCATTTCCCACCCAAAATTCATCCCCTTTTCCCTCCATCCCTTTTCCCTCCAAATCCAACCCCCCGCCCTGGTGAAGCTATTGTAGGTGTTTGTGTTGATTGTTGTTTTCTTAGCTTGGGTTGTTATGCATGTTGGTGTTTCCTTTCCTTTTTAATGTACCACAGCCCATATTGAAATAACGTTGCCAAAGCCGTTTATGAAAATAAACTATTTAAGCAACTCCAAAAGTTTGTTGAAGAAACTCTTTACTTAAAATCAAAATGATTTTGAACACAAGATGTGTTAACAAAATTATGTACGAGATATGGACAAGTTTTGATAACAAGTTTTAGTAAACAGTTTAAAATGTTTTAAACTCAGCACACAAACAGAATGGGATGAGAAGATGTAGAAATATTGATACTCAGGATTTTTAACGTGGTAAAACCTCAACCTTGAGGAAACATCCACGACTCCCTCTACGGAGTAAAACAAAAACAATCACTAAAACAAATATGCGAGTTACAACCTATTTAACTAACATGCACACAAAAACAAATCTATACAAGTTCAGGATTGTACCCTCTGGCGTCCTTAACTTTTCTGCAGATCTTATTTGTTGATGTAGTTGTCTCAGTTTGTCAACTCTTCTTTGTTTCAGCACTTTACGTCGACTTATGTTCACCAAATCTTATAGCCAACACTTTAAGTGTTTGTAGTGTGAAGATGATTGTGAGAAGTGTTCTAAAACACATGCATGCACACACACACACTTATTAGTTACAGACAATCCTAACAAATCACATATAAAGTCTATATGCAGTGTATTTGTTATTTTTCTTTCTTACAAAACCAAGAACCTTTTTGACCTTTCAAAGTAACCCAGATTCCACGGAGATCTTGCTTAAGAAATCGGTCAAGACCTTTCTCAATCACTTTTGAAAATATTATGGAGATTGAGAACCCTCCAAGTGCGAATCCAACTAGGTCAGGTTAAGTTTTGTAAAAACAGAAATAGAAAAACATCTATTGTTGATCTTTGAAGAAGAAAAATGTTTTAACAGAAAACAATCAACAACGAAATTCTCAAGATGAGAAATAAATGCAACTAAGTGTATTATGACATGCAAAACTAAAAATCTATGATTTCTATTGAATCAGAAACAAGATCTGAGTCTATGTCTAAGTTGGAAATAAGATTTATGAACACAAGGATTTCAGCAACCCAAGATCTCTTAACCATAACTCTCATAAACCCAGGAAAACACTAAGGATGGTGTTTATTTGGTTATGGTGGTTTTTCTGGAGAGGTAAGGAGTTTGGGCTTGAGAGGTATTTGGACGAAGTTAGGGTTTCTAACTTGGGTTTGGTTTCTCTCTCTAACTTCTCTCTTCTCTCTCTTCTCTCTCTCTATTCTTTTTCTGAGAAAACTCAAAGTGGCAAAAGCTTTCGAAGGCTGAAATTGGAGGCCTTTAAATAGGAAGAGAGGAAGATTCCAGAGCATCGTTCAAAAACAATGGCTGAGATTGAGTCAAGCTCCATTGACTGCAATCCAAGGGCTCACAACAGGCGGTGGGTTAAACAGGCTATGATTGGCTTAAGGGATTACACGGGGATCCACTCAAAAGACATGCAGGCCATCGATAAGGGTTGATCCAAGGGCTGATAACACGCGATGGTATGTCTCTGTAAAGAAACACACCTAGGGCCAATCAGAGAACAGCAAGTGTTGGCCTGAGGACGAATGCAAACGCGCGTCCCAAAATAATTACAAAGCCAACCCTAGAGTCTTTAGCGCTTTCGGTTTCTACCCAGAGTAACTTTAGGCCAATAAACACAACAATGCATATTTATATATTAACCCCAAGACTTTTTAAATCAAGTTTTAATTAAATAAAACCTTGTTTAAAATAGGTTTAAAATTCCCAAAAAAATATTAAAAATCAAATTGAGGGATTTAAACACACTCACAACATTAAAACACATAAGGGTGCAATATGATATGCAAGAATCAAATTCTAAGTGTGTGAGTGATGGCTATAGTCTTAGGATCATTACAAGATGGATAGAAGAAGAAGCAACCCAATCTCTGAAGCTCTTTGGTTTCTAGGATGGACACTATTTTGTCACAATTTCCAAACTAGATGAGCTCTTATACAGTCTAGACTCAAATGAGTCAAAAGTATAAGGGCTTCAATCTCCCCCTTTGGAAATATGAGACAAAATCTCCTTTGAGTCATCTAAACTCGTAGGGCAACAATAAATAAGAAAATCCTATTCCTATAAAAAATCTATCTACCCAAATCCTAGAAAGCAAAAATTACATAACTCAACTATATACAGTTTAACATCCTATTATTACAATAAAGAATGACTGTACAAGAAGAATACCTGCAAAGAATTACTAAGATCAAGCTTTTTAGTATATGCAGTAGACTCAAATTTCTCCCCCATTTTGTCTCAAATGGACAAAGGGAAGGAACTTGTAAAATATGACAGGTATTTACTCAACACAAATCATACCAATAGATTTACGTAAAGAAATGAATCTATTATAATCAAGAGGTTTGGTAAATAAATCTGCAAGTTGTAGATCAGTAGAAAGATAATTGATTTCTAATTCCTTGGTTTCAACTAATTCACGAATAAAATGATGTCTTATTTTAATGTGCTTAGTTCGCGAGTGTTGAACTGGGTTCTTAGAAATATTAATCGCACTTTGATTATCACAATAGAGATGAAGTGTGGGTTCTAGAATACCATAATCACTTAGCATTTGTTTAAGCCATAATAATTGGGCACAACAGCTACCGGCGGCTATGTATTCAGATTCAGCAGTCGAGAGAGATGTGCAGTTCTGTTTTTTACTACTCCATCCTACCAACTTATTACCAATATAACAACATGCGCCTGAAGTTCTTTTACTATCATCAGTACACCCAACCCAATCAGCATCAGTGTACCCAATAATAGTTCTAGGTGTGTCATTCGTGTACCAAATTCCTAAATTTAGAGTGCCTTTAACATATTTAATTTTGCGTTTAACAGCGTTTAAATGGCTCTCCTTGGGGTTGTTTTGATAACGCGCACAAACACAAACAGCATACATGATATCAGGACGCGAGGCAGTCAGATAGAGTAATGTGCCAATCATACTACAATATAAAGTAGAGTCTACAGATTTTCCATTTTCATCTTTAGATAATTTCTCTGTAGTACTCATAGGCGTTTTAGCACTTTTAGCACTCTCGAGGCCAAATTTTTTAACTATCTCTAATGCGTACTTAGTCTGCGAAAGAAACAATCCATCTGGTTGTTGTTTGACTTGGAGACCTAGGAAGAACTGTAACTCCCCCATAAGGGACATCTGAAATTCCGTACTCATAATTTCAGCAAAAGATTTTACTTCTGAGGTAGAAGTCGATCCAAATATGATATCGTCTACATAGACTTGAGCGATAGTAATGTGTTTGCCAAAATGTTTGACAAATAAGGTTTGGTCATTTCCACCTCTTTTGAAACCTTTGTCCAGCAGAAAACTGGACAGGCGCTCATACCAAGCTCTAGGAGCTTGTTTAAGACCATATAAAGCCTTTTTCAACCAAAATACATGATTAGGGTAATTAGGGTCAATAAACCCTTTAGGTTGTTCTACATAGGTTTCCTCGGCAAGTATTCCATTAAGGAACGCAGATTTAACATCCATTTGATATAATGTAAAATGCATGTGACAAGCTATAGCAAGAAGCAGACGGACTGATTCTAAACGAGTAACAGGAGCAAACGTCTCATTAAAATCAAGTCCTTCTATTTGGGAATAACCTTGAGCAACTAGTCTAGCTTTATTTCTAATTACTATCCCATTTTCATCAGTTTTATTTTTGAAAATCCAACGAGTACCAATAACCTTTTTGTGATCAGGACGTGGAACAAGATACCATACATCATGAATGACAAATTGTAAAAGTTCATCCTGCATAGCAGAAATCCAGTGAGAGTCATTCAATGCCTCATTTACATTCTTTGGTTCCACAAGAGAAACAAAGCATGCATAAAGAGCATAATTTCTAAGTTGGGATCTTGTGCGTACTGGTTCACTAGGGTTACCAACTACATTGTTAATGGGATGGTCTTTAGAAACCCAGTTAGGTACTTCAGGTGACTCAATAGGTAATGCATTATCTATTTTAGAAGAGTCATTTTCTAAAATATTTGACGATTCTTCTTCTATAGTTAATTCATTAGTCTTGCTTTCTGCAGTAGTGTCACTAACAATTACATTTATGGATTCCATTAAGGTCATAGTGCGAAGATTATACACACGATAAGCTCTACTGTTAGGTGAATAACCTAAGAATATGGCTTTATCTCCCCTACTCTCAAATTTTGATAAGGGTTCCCTATCTTTGCACACATAGCAGGTACTACCAAAGGTTCTAAGGTACTTAAGATTAGGCTTTTTATTGTACCAAAGTTCATAAGAAGTTTGTTTCGAATTCTTTCTAAGATAGACCCTATTAATAAGATGGCAAGCTGTACGAATAGATTCTACCCAAAAATACTTAGGTAAGTTCTTGGCATGGAGCATGACACGTGCCATCTCTTGAAGAGTTCGATTCTTTCTCTCAGCTATACCATTTTGTTGAGGGGTCTTAGGAGCACTGAACTCATGTTTGTAACCATTATAGTCACAATATTCTACAATACCAGTGTCTTTGAATTCACCACCTCTATCACTTCTGATTCTATTCACTTGAGTGTCTTTTTCATTCTCAATCCGTAAAAGAATCTTTAAAAAAGTTTGAAAAGTATCGGATTTTTGTTTTAAGAAAGCTACCCAAGTGAATCTGGTGAAGTCATCAACCATAACTAAAATATAACTGTGTCCACAAAGACTAACAGTTTGAGAAGGACCCATTAGGTCCATATGGATGAGTTCTAAGGGATTAGAGGTAAGGATATCTTTAACCCTTTTATGAGGTGCTTTAATAATTTTTCCTTCTTGACAGGGACCACAGACAATGTTATGAATAGGTTTAATTTTTGGTATTCCTCTAACTATTTGTTGGCAGGACAATTTACTCAAATTTTCGTAATTAATGTGACCCATTCTGTTATGCCATATCTCATTGTCATCCATTCTGGCAACATTACAGATTTCAGAACTAGACATGACAGTATAACAATTGTCAGGAGTCCCGAATCCTGTAATTAAGCATTCTCCCTTTTCATTTAAAATCTTGCAATTGTTCTTTGAAAAGGTAACAGTATAGTTTGAGTCACAAAATTGCGAAATGCTAAGTAAATTAGCCTTAAGACCTTTAACTAAGAGAACATTTTCAAGAACAGGAAGACCTTTTTCTTTAAGAGTTCCTTTGCCTATGATCTAGGATGATACTCCATCACCAAAAACAACTTTTCCACCATCAAAATGGGTTTTATTTAAAAGTTTTGTATCATCACCTGTCATATGCTTGGAACATCCAGAATCCAAGTACCAACCAGAAGTTGTAAGTTCAGCTTTTAGAGCAGAAACAACAATGTTACACTTCATCTGGGGTGCTAGATCATCTTTTCTAACCCAAATTGCCCTGGTTTTTAGTTTGCGCTTGTTTGCTCTCATTTGATAAAATTTGCGAGCATTAGATTTTTGTTGAAAAACATTTTGCGCATGATTTTGAGTAAATTTGAAATCCTGAGCATTTGATTTAGAAAAGTTTCTGGTAATCCTTCTAGTAAATGTCCTTTTAGTTTTAGTCCTTCTATTCCTATAGTTAGAGTTTTTGTTTGGTGGCCTGGGAAGGACATAGTTGTTACGACTCCTCCTAGAGTAGTTAAAGTTAGGATATATGGAAGAGTTGTAGACAGGTTTAATCAGTCTCCTAGCATAGCAATTATCAAACAAGTGGCCATATATATCGCAATATGAGCAATAAAGATTGCTCAGAATTGGGTTTTCCTTAGGAAAGTCTCTAAACAAAGGTTTTGAGAAATTTTGAGGCTGAATTTTATTCCTTGGTAGCACAGGTTTGAAGGCAGGTTCACTTTTCCTAATTGGGGGGCAGACATATTTTCCCTTTAGTAAACTTTCATGCTTAGAACAACTTGCATCTTCAGTGTTAGTGTTTTGATGATCAAACTTAGTTTTTAGAGAATGAAAGTCTGGACATGTTTCAATAGGTCTTTTGCCTCCTGACACAAATTTGATTGGTTCAACATGTTTTGTTTGTGTCTTCAAATTGGGGCAAAACCCTATTCCAGTTCTATCATCAGAATTGGTTTTAGATTCAGCAACAAATCCATCAAAACAGTTTGAATTATTTTCAAATTTGGCAAAATTTTTGAAAACAGTTGCTGTCTTTTCTTTTGTTTGTTTCAATTCTAATAATGTCCCTTTGTATTTTTTCTCCAGAATTTCATTAGCTTCAGTCAAAATTTTCAGTTTTTCATCAAACACTTTAACTTCACTGTCATGAGACATGCATTGTGTAGTATACTCTTCAGCATTCAGTTTTACCATTAGGCTTAGATCCTCTAGCTTTTTGGTAAGATCTTTAACAATCTTTTCTAGTCTAGTGCTTTTCTTTAGAGTTTTAGTATATAGAGTGTGTATATCTGGGAGATCATCATTATCTGAGTCACTAAGTGAGGTGTGTGAAGTGACCCCTAAGGTTTCATTTCTTAAACTCACGCACCCATTGACATCAGCATTATCGATTCCCCTTTGACTCACACACCCCGAAGAAGAAGTATTAATGTTCTCAGTAAGTAAAGCATCTAAACCAGTTAAAGTATGATTCAAGATAACAGAACTAGAATTACTAGGCTCATCCTCAATATCAAGCACAGGCATATCATCATTATATATGATTTTGGCAAAGAAAGATAAACAAGGATCAAAACCATCACATGTCTCAGGTTCCTCATTTTCAGAATCACTTGAGTCATCCCAGGTTTTGCAGATGTTGGCTCTAGAGTTTTTGTTTTGGGCATTTAAATTAACTCTACAGTCTTGAGCAATGTGTCCTAGTTTACCACATCTATAGCATTCAGTCTTCTTGAGGTCTCTGTGAGGTCTTGTGTTGTCCTTGTTCTGTTTGTCATGAGGCTTCTCATGAGGTTTGTGATTTGAAGGAGTAGAATAATTAGACTTGCCCTGTCTATTTGCAACACTGTTTCTAAATTTAACAATTTTCTTAAATTGTTTTGTCATTAGGGCAATCTGATTATCTAGACTTTCTAAGTCACAGTCCTCATCAGAATCATTACTAGGGGTGTTTAACTCAGGCTTAGTCATCTTAGAAGTAAAGCTAAGATTGGAATTGGCATGTTTCCTATTAGTGTGGGTCAATTGTTTCTTAAACTCTAATTCCATTTCCACAGTTCTTAATTTGCTACTGAGTAATTCAGGAGTAAGATTTATATCACACATCTCCTCAATAGCATATCTTTTATTGTCAAATTTCTGTGGTAATGATCTCAGAATTTTAGAGACAATTTCTTGTCTATCATAAGTTATACCATTAGCATGAAGTTTAGTGACAATATCAGTAAGGTTCATGTAGAAGTCATCAAAAGATTCCGATTCAGACATGATTAAGGTATTATACTGTTGGATTAACATCTAAGTCTTAGCAGCTTTTACCCTAGAGTCTCCTTCGTGGGCAGTAATCAAGGTATCCCATGCTTCCTTGGAAGTGGTACAAGATGAGATTCTCTTGAACTCATGTTCGTTAATAGACATAAATATAGCGTTCTTGCCTTTGTTATTATTTCGAGAAACCTGTTTCTCTTCTTGAGTAAACTCACTCAATATTTTCTTAATCCTATCATTGCTTCCATCAGTGGCTGGTTTAGTTGGATAAAAGTATCCATTTTCAATGATATCCCAGACATCATCTCCCAAAGTTCCTTGAATGAAAGCAATCATTCTTACTTTCCAGTAAGAGAAATTGGTTCCATCAAAGACTGGAGGTCTGGTCAAGTTACCATATCTTTCGTTTTTCCCGTCCATAATTGATTTTGAGAAAACAGTTTCAGAAACTCAGGATCTTTTTGAAAGAAGTTCACCAAAAGCTCTGATACCAATTGAAATAACGTTGCCAAAGCCGTTTATGAAAATAAACTATTTAAGCAACTCCGAAAGTTTGTTGAAGAAACTCTTTACTTAAAATCAAAACGATTTTGAACACAAGATGTGTTAACAAAATTATGTACGAGATATGGACAAGATTTGATAACAAGTTTTAGTAAACAGTTTAAAATGTTTTAAACTCAGCACACAAACAGAATGGGATGAGAAGATGTAGAAATATTGATACTCAGGATTTTTAACGTGGTAAAACCTCAACCTTGAGGAAACATCCACGACTCCCTCTACGGAGTAAAACAAAAACAATCACTAAAACAAATATGCGAGTTACAACCTATTTAACTAACATGCACACAAAAACAAATCTATACAAGTTCAGGATTGTACCCTCTGGCGTCCTTAACTTTTCTGCAGATCTTGTTTGTTGATGTAGTTGTCTCAGTTTGTCAACTCTTCTTTGTTTCAGCACTTTACGTCGACTTATGTTCACCAAATCTTATAGCCAACACTTTAAGTGTTTGTAGTGTGAAGATGATTGTGAGAAGTGTTCTAAAACACATGCATGCACACACACACACTTATTAGTTACAGACAATCCTAACAAATCACATATAAAGTCTATATGCAGTGTATTTGTTATTTTTCTTTCTTACAAAACCAAGAACCTTTTTGACCTTTCAAAGTAACCTAGATTCCACGGAGATCTTGCTTAAGAAATCGGTCAAGACCTTTCTCAATCACTTTTGAAAATATTATGGAGATTGAGAACCCTCCAAGTGCGAATCCAAATAGGTCAGGTTAAGTTTTGTAAAAACAGAAATAGAAAAACATCTATTGTTGATCTTTGAAGAAGAAAAATGTTTTAACAGAAAACAATCAACAACGAAATTCTCAAGATGAGAAATAAATGCAACTAAGTGTATTATGACATGCAAAACTACAGATCTATGATTTCTATTGAATCAGAAACAAGATCTGAGTCTATGTCTAAGTTGGAAATAAGATTTATGAACACAAGGATTTCAGCAACCCAAGATCTCTTAACCAGAACTCTCATAAACCCAGGAAAACACTAAGGATGGTGTTTATTTGGTTATGGTGGTTTTTCTGGAGAGGTAAGGAGTTTGGGCTTGAGAGGTATTTGGACGAAGTTAGGGTTTCTAACTTGGGTTTGGTTTCTCTCTCTAACTTCTCTCTTCTCTCTCTTCTCTCTCTCTATTCTTTTTCTGAGAAAACTCAAAGTGGCAAAAGCTTTCGAAGGCTGAAATTGGAGGCCTTTAAATAGGAAGAGAGGAAGATTCCAGAGCATCGTTCAAAAACAATGGCTGAGATTGAGTCAAGCTCCATTGACTGCAATCCAAGGGCTCACAACAGGCGGTGGGTTAAACAGGCTATGATTGGCTTAAGGGATTACACGGGGATCCACTCAAAAGACATGCAGGCCATCGATAAGGGTTGATCCAAGGGCTGATAACACGCGATGGTATGTCTCTGTAAAGAAACACACCTAGGGCCAATCAGAGAACAGCAAGTGTTGGCCTGAGGACGAATGCAAACGCGCGTCCCAAAATAATTACAAAGCCAACCCTAGAGTCTTTAGCGCTTTCGGTTTCTACCCAGAGTAACTTTAGGCCAATAAACACAGCAATGCATATTTATATATTAACCCCAAGACTTTTTAAATCAAGTTTTAATTAAATAAAACCTTGTTTAAAATAGGTTTAAAATTCCCAAAAAAATATTAAAAATCAAATTGAGGGATTTAAACACACTCACAACATTAAAACACATAAGGGTGCAATATGATATGCAAGAATCAAATTCTAAGTGTGTGAGTGATGGCTATAGTCTTAGGATCATTACAAGATGGATAGAAGAAGAAGCAACCCAATCTCTGAAGCTCTTTGGTTTCTAGGATGGAGACTATTTTGTCACAATTTCCAAACTAGATGAGCTCTTATACAGTCTAGACTCAAATGAGTCAAAAGTATAAGGGCTTCACATATATATATATATATATATATATATATATATATATATATAAATCCGCTTTTTCTCCATTTGTTTATTTTATTTATCGCACTTCTTATTTTTCTTTATTTAGATTTTAATCCTTTTAATTGGGGACAATGCAAAAGTCTAAGTTGGGGGGGTGACGAGTGCGTATTTGTAAAACTTCTTAAATTTTCAAAATGCCAAAAAAATTAGAAAAGTAGAAAATTTCCAAAAAAAATGAAAAATTCTGAAAAGCCAAAAATATTTTTCTTCAAAGTAAATAAAAATTGGAATTTAAAATTTTCAAAAATATCATTAAAATTCGGTTGAAAGTCTCAAATTGTGAAAATAAATTACACAAAGCCGAAATTGACCAAAGATGAAAATTGAGCGAAAAATTGACGACTTTACGAATAAGTGTGGAGATTAACCAACCCGGTGAGATTCGAGCCTATTATTTTTTCTGAGTTTTTAAATCAATCTGAGTTAATGGTTAACTCAAAGTTCTATTCAGGATTTAATAAGTCGTCGTGATCTCAATACCCTAGTTTTGGTCGGTTGCAGGAAACGTGTGAGATGTTTTTTCGAAAAACGTACTAATAAATATCTGAACTTAATTCACCTCGAGATGCGTATGGTAACGTAATTAGTAATTTGGGCAATGAAGTAGGCCCTCGTTTGTCACCCAAAAATATTGGCCAGAAAAAGTCGTGAAAAATTATCCCTTTGCTGCCCATTTTGTGCCAAATGAAAATTTTCCCTTCGTTTGATAACCCGAAACACCCAAATGGCCCGAAATTGATAAAATTGGAAATCTAGAAATTTTAGTCCCAATGGTGAGATAAAAAGGGTCAAGAAAAATAGAAGAATGCTCAATAAAAATAGCAAGAAAAAGAAAAGTAAGAAAACAGAAAAAAAAATAGAAAAAGAAGAAAAAATGAGCAAAATCCCAAAAAAGTACTAACGGACATCATAAGAATATTTTCTAATTCCAAGTTTCCCAAACCATTTCTTTTTTCCCATTACACCTAAAAACTCGAAAACGTCCTAACCGAGTCCAAATTGTGAAATTGGTTACCGTGGGGAGAGTTAAGACACAAAAGATAATGAAAGAGACTAAATGTGTGAATTAGATGCGATGTGTCCGTTTCCCCATAACCGTAATCTGATGATGAGATTCATTCACCATAAATTTCTGTCTTTTCAATCTTATGTGTGTGAATTCGTGTTCCATTGCATTTACTCTTTATATCACGCACACCGAGAGAAAATAGCCACATTTTCGAGGGATTCGTTTTTTAGGGTATTCCCTGATAATTTGAATAAAAATGATTTTTTGGAAAGGTAACGTAATGATCAATCGGTGGAATCCGCGGTTAAATTTCTAACTTCGCGCACACACACACTATTATTTGAGACTCTTGAACATGAATTGATGATGAATATTTTCTGAAAAAATTTAAATTATACAAATTTTTATTATTTTGAATTTACATTGAGTCAAATTTTGGGGGTATATTCACTGCAAACCCTCACGAGACACGACTCGTCCTACTAGGGTGACCTAGGGGTTTAAAGGCTTGTTGCATACGCTAAATGCAATCACTTGCCCGCGAAAGTGGTACTCTATCCGAATAAAATGAAATTTTTGAGAATTGATCCATAGTTAAATTATTTACATTGCTCGGGACGCGCAAAGTTCTAAGTTAGGGGGGTTTGATTAGGCTCAAATTCTTTCGAATTTATCCCCTTAACTTAGGGACTTTTATCATCTCGAGTAATGTAAAATTAGTTAAATTATTGCATTTCCTTTCTACTAACTCCTTCTAATAAGTACATTTAGTTTCGTGTATTTCTCATGAGTTTTGTAGGTATTTAAAGCATTGAGGAAGAAAGAAATTGGAAAAGCAGAGCAAGAAAACAAAGAAGGAAAGTCAAAGGGCAATTTCATAATTTTGCAACCTTAGTCTGGAGTCAAGGCCAACTTAAGAGATGAAGATATTTCAATTACAAGAACATTGGAAGAAATGGTACATTAATTTGAGCTACGGTGAAAAAGTTATGAGCATTTGAAGATGAGAAAAGTCCAAAAAAGATCCCTACATGAAAAAGGTAAGTGGTCCGGAACACCGCCCTGTAAAAGTATCCAGACTGGGTACTAAGCAAGTTATGTATGAAAAAGGCAGGCGATCCGGACATTTTATTCAAAAAGGATCCGGATCACATGGCTAAAAAGTCCCTGAATGAAAAAGGGGTGCGATCCGGACCTTTTATCCAAAAAGGATCCGGACCGCCCTTGCCTAAGGTTCACTGTTTGAAATAAAGGGGGGGATCCGGACCACCTTGCCTGATGGATTCGGACCGCTTGGGATTTTCTCAAATTTTCTTTTCTTTTTCTCAGAGTTTTAAGCAGGTGAATCTCTTGAAAATTTTGGATCTATTTATGCTAAGTTGTTACAAAATAATAGGAGTTCGATTTTTTAGGTTGCTAATGTGGAGTATAGGATTTTTGTAGTCAAAAACCCTAGTTTTTCCATAAAAATATTTTGTTGTAAGGATTCGAATTGAATTTCTGCAATTCAAGTAACATCTTTCCTTTAAGTTTTCAATTGCTCATTAGTTTGATTGTTGGTTTGATTCTGCAATTCTCTTTTCATCTATTTTCTTTAGACTTATTTTGCTATACTTAAAAACATGTTTTTCTTTAAGTTAATCATGTCCAGCTAATTTTCTAAGGGTTAGGATGCATGAATCCAACCCGATGACTTTTACAAATGCATAAAATTAATTTTTGAATTAAATAAATGATTCAATCGTGTTGTGTGGTAATCACAACCGTTGTAGATCTTTTGATCCCGTTTGCCCTAGGTAATCGGGATGCTTAAAAGTGCAACGCGCGTGTAGCTACAACGACACTGCTTTGTTCTTGCTTTTGATTATATATGATGCGGGCTTGAACCTCATATATATAATGATTAAGATTAATAAAGACTGGGTTTTATCAATTATTTCAATTCAAGATTTGGTTTTAACATTAGTAAATGTACTAGGGTTGGAGGATTGTATCCTTACCTATCTTTCTCACTTGCAATCTTTTCAGTTAAAAGCTCATTTTCATAAGTAGTTTAAAAAGCATTTCAGTAGTAATCTCTCGATTTAGTAGGTAGATTTTCCTATTACTTCTAATTATAGTTACTTCCCATACCAAATCATCTTTTCTGTTTCGTTTTTAGAGTCGAGTTAGGGTTCTCAATCTTTCCAATGTCGTCACGATTTCATCGTCCTATTTCCCTGTGGAGACGATCCCGACTTACCGGGTTTATTACTAACGCGACAAGCTTGCACTTGAGCCTATATCAGCACGAACACTAGATACACATTTGTGGTCGCGTTAATATTACTCTACCTGGTACGCGCAAGAGATCCCTGAAGGTATTAAGGTATGTCGTCATTATGTGCGGGCTTGAGTGGAGCCCATTTATTTATGTACGTTATTGGAACCGTACTTATATGGATAGTAGATTTTGTGACTATCTTTACTTATTTGTAAATACACTTGAGATATTTGGTATATAATTATTATGGATCCATTAGTTATATTTAAATTTGTACAATAATACTTAATCATGGGATCACTAAGGCTTGGGTTTAGACGCATGAGATATCTAGGATTGTTTGGGTTGGGTGAAATTTATAAAAAGTAAAATATGAGAGTAAGATGCGTAGTTATATTGTAGCTCAAATTTAGTTATAATGTTGATATGCCCAATATTAGCACTGGTCGCGGACTATAAGTAAGAGGCCGTTGCCGGGGGATAGACAGGTCGCAGCCATCTACTCTAACCTACCACGGACACTAGCACGACAACATTAATTATCCAGCTATCCCAAATCTAGAAGGATTTTATGATCGTACAACTTATCCACTTATCACGTGCTCCATGCATGTGATACCTCCTTTTGACTTCTATAAATATAATTGCTCATCTCACAAAGAGGAGGACGAATTTATTGGCTAAGCCCTACCAAATTCCCTACCCTGCCTCTCTCTACAAAGTCACCATACTTGGGAGCTCACTCCCACCGTAGCCATACAGGGTTATCCTCTACAGGCCGCATCATAGGTTGTCCAGCCTTGTTGTATCCATGTATTCTCCTCTCTTATCTCTCCTGTACACCTCTAATTGCACCTCAATCATGTAATACAAAACAAACATAATGAGAGTAGGGCAACAAAGTGGACATATGATCTTTTTTATAGCCGAACCACTCTATATTTTATGTATATCCTTTTACTTGTTTTATCTATGCTTTTATTCTTGATATGTCGGTTGAGAATGACATAAGGATGATTTCTCGCATCACCATTTTGGCGCCATCTGTGGGAAACAAGGTATAAAATGTTGTTTCTTCTTATTTAATGTTCAAAAACACCTTGTTTCATCCACAGGAACCCTCGGTTCATCATCCCATGGGTGAGGTTTCAGTTATTGAACCCATATTTTACATGTCGAGTCCATGGAAGAGTTCCTTATTCCTAGATCTGTTTTAAGGTCTTTTTTAGGCCTTAGATTTGTGTTCCATACCCTAATGATGTTGTCCTACCTAGCTAGTGATGAAAAGCACAAAAGGCTAAAGCCTCATAAGGGTGGGTAACAAAGTATGAGCATTCACTCGCTTATTTCTGCTTCCTACCCCCATCATTACACCAAAAATAGTAATCTTGCTCGGTGTAAAACTGTGCCAGGTCAAATCTGGCATGGTTTTTAACTGTGCGAGAATCGGGTGTTCCTAAATGGTCAGTTTTTTCTGGCACAACTTAAAAGTATGCTAGATTTGGCCAAATAGGAACATTTCTGGCACACTTTTAAAACGTGCTAGAATTTGATATTTCTGACACACTTTTGGCATAGTTTTAAACTATGCCAAATTTTTGGATAAAAAAAATTTAATTATAAATAATATTACCCCAAAAAATCAGCAACATTTCCACTATTTTTCGTACCTGTTTTACCAAAACAAAAATTCAAAGTTCGCACGAAAAAAATAATACAACAATAATACAAATAGTGCGCAATAACTCAAATACACATATTGACAATAAGACTAATAAAAATTAATGGCGCAAATTTCATTTATAGAAAATTCATCTTAATATATATGAAATTCATCTCAATACATGATGCAATTTGAAAAATCTATATCAAATGCCTATAAAATACAACAAGCATGTTCAAATACATAAATTAAATGGTCATTGATTACTCAGGCGGTCTGCATGAAGTGTATGACGATGGTGCCCATAAGTCTTTCGATTTACAAATTCCCAGAGAT
The DNA here is from genome assembly GCA_949130495.1 of Sambucus nigra. Lineage (NCBI taxonomy): Eukaryota > Viridiplantae > Streptophyta > Magnoliopsida > Dipsacales > Adoxaceae > Sambucus > Sambucus nigra. The sequence continues at coordinate 132,060,580 of OX422214.1, read as the reverse complement.
AATTATCGAATGATACAAATTTGTTGTGAATTTGCACATGAAATTAAACAATGATGCCCACTTCACATTCCTTAAGATTTTGGTCCATTTGCTTTCTTCTCATAACTACCAATACTTACGAACTCCTTCACCAAGTCACTCAGGGCTGCAACTATACCAGCCTGTAGTAAAAAATAAAAAATCATTTGAAGAAATAAATAAGAAATAATATGTTGAAGACCAATCGCTTAACTAATGTACCACTCACCTTGGATGTAAGTTGTCCTTTCCCGTTGCGACTAGTGCCAGATTTCTCATTAATGAAGGTCACAAAGTCGTTTAAATCTAGCACCCCATTATAATCTTCACCACCTTTGTTGCCCTTTGGGAAGAATTTCAATGTTGGAAAACCACTTACACCGTACCCGCATAGGCATTATATTTGCATCAGTAATCATATAAAATCCAGTTCTAACCCACACATAATAATAATATCTAAACCAAATAAACCTACCACAATTTTCACTGTTATTGCTAAACTATAAAAGAGGATCTGAATAGATAAAGTGGTAAAGATTGCTTCTAACTTTTGATGAATTTCCTCGAGAAAACCATGAAAATATTGTACACATTGAATACAGTTTATCATTTAGACTCTTTTCGGTTTGGATCTTGGCACTAACTTAGTGTTAAATTTAATTCACTTTTTATGTGAATTTACTAATCAAGATTCACAAAAACCACAAAAATGCAAACCAAACGAGCACTTGAGGGAATTTTTTACCAGTTGTTTATATTTAAGATGACATGGTATTTATAATAGTTTTTAAAGTTACTCAATTCTAATTTTATTTAGGGCCTTTCAATAACCGATCTAAAACTTTGAATTTGTGAGTATACCTCGTGAAATAGAGGTTTACTGTAAATAAATGAGATTATGCCATGAACCTATTACCTATAATATATAATCATACACTGAAATTTTAAATCAGACCATAAAGAAGACCAAAACTCAAATCCATAAATCATACCATGAATCTATAATCTACTTGCATTAATTTTAAAGACAAACAAAGGTAAGAAAAGAGTATCTGCTATCACAATTTAAAACTTGGTAATAATCCAAGGTTACTAAATTAACATCATTGATGTATATCATCATAAACTAACAAATTTAAACAAAAACAACCAAACTGGAATAGAGAGAATACCTTAAGAAAAACGAACAATATAAAAATGCTATAACATTAAGACTTCAAAAATATAAATAGAACATAGAGAATAAATTAACTAAACATTTGATATATTCCTTACAAAAAAGAATGATCACCAAGAATGTAGTCAAATTTCATAATGTCAGCCAAATTTGATATATTCAAAATTTTAAAACTTCAAAACTTAAAAACCCCTAACTTTGCTTCAACACATGGGTTTAATCCACAAAATACCAATACAGTAATCGAAAACTCAAAACCAAGTTAAACATCTTATTTTAAACCCAAAATAGTCAAACATGCCTTATTATTATATTACAATGAAATTACAAAAGCGATTAACTTATTTTAAGATCCATATCCTATAAAAACAGCCAGTATACCGTGTGAACTGGACATGAACTTAACTAAACTAAAAAAATCCTTATCATTGCCTACACAACTCATCATGTTAGCAGGATCCTCATATGGGAGTTTTAATGAAAAAAATGAACGATTTGAACAAACAAGAAATCTTTTAACCATAGACATAACCAAACAGAAAATCCCCAATTTCACATACCAAAAAATCAAAAGACCATATAAACATAGATTTAAAGAAAATTAAGAGAATGTAATACCTGATGTTTCAAAACCAAATGTAAATAGGTGATACATACACTAAAATTCAAATTAAGGTTTGTATACATACACCACTGATACAACAAATAAACCCTAAGAATATCATAAAAAACAAACCCTAAGAAATCCAACGATTAAATCAACAACACAATGAAACACAACGATTCAATCAACAATAGAAAATGAAAAACACTTAAAACTTAGTTGGCCTTAGAAAACCATACCTTAAAAATGAAGATGAAGATGGTCGTTTTTCAGAGCTGAGAGAAAGAGGGAGGTCAAAAGAGGGTGAGCGAGAATGAGAGAGCGGGAACCACAAAGTTAGTATAATGATTTTTTAGGGTATTTTATATTTTAGTCAAGTGTACTCAATTTTGGCACACATTAAAATAGTGCCAAATTTTAGCATTATTTTAAAGTGTGCCAGATTATGATTAAATCGTGCCAGAATTTGGCACAATTTTAAACTTTGCCAGATTTTTAATATCAGGGTGTGCCAAATTGTTATTTTTGGTGTACTGTATGCTCTAAGGTTTTGCTACCAGATATGTGTTATTTTTGCACTTAAGGACTATTTTGTCCTTGGTAGACTCCTAGTAGGCCTTTTTTGGTCATCTTCTATGGGTGAAAATTGTGCCCCACTTCCACTTCTTTTGGATGGATACGGCCTGACAACTTAATTTCCTATAGGCCGCAACCCCTCCACTGCAGTTAGTATATTTCTACTTTTCAATTCACCACATGGAGAATAAATTATCCTCAGATTCAACTATGGTAATTTTTCCCTTGGGAAAGCCACGGCAGTAACCTCATGAACATATCCATGTCGCAGCCGCAACAGCATAGACTGCATCCCTACTACTATACCTAGTTTTCCCCTACATTCCTTGGTTTTCTCAGCATTGTCTAGTTTATCTTAGAGTATATATTTCTAAATATTGACATAGAAGAAGTCATGGACGGAATCTCTGTGTTAGGTCCGCAGTAAAATGTTGATGTTTCCCAATTGTTTAACTACATCAACCACCTATACGATAGTCAGGCCTCACTCTAAGTCCAGGTCAACCTCCTCAAACATAGGTTTTTGATGTTGTAATCTGCATTCTTCACTTCAATGCAGAAGGCAGCACTAGAGGCCACAGAAGACAAGGCCGCGGAGGAGAAGGTCGTAGCCAAAGTCCTGAAGAAGAAGAAGAAGAAGAAGAAGAAGAAGAAGAAGAAGAAGAAGAAGAAGAAGAAGAAGAAGAAGAAGAAGAAGAAGAAGAAGAAGAAGAGGAAACGGGAGGAATCAAATCCAGAAAAAGCTTACCAAGACTATACTCTACGGATTTCTAGTATTGAAGACATCCTTGAAAGCATCGAGGAGGAAAAATTATTGAGGTGGCCTGAGAAGTTGAAGTCCCTGCCCACAAAAGGGATCGGGCCAAATGGTGTAAATTTCATCAAGACCATGGACACAACACTAGTAGTTGCTTCACTCTAAAAAATGAAATTGAGAGGCTTTCCAGCAGGGGATGCTTCAGTGGTTCATAAAGGCTGTAGCCCATAACTACGAGCACATGCCTAGTTTTAGCTTCTAAGCATTTTTCTTTCTGTTTTGAGAAACTCTTTGTAGTCTTTACCTATAAACTTTGTATTTTAGTAACAAAGTCAAATATAGATATAAGAATATGTGAATGATAGATTTAATCATATGTTAATTTTTGTTCTCATCCAAAATCTCATAAAAAACCTTTTATCTTAAACAAAGTTCAAGGGAAAATGACCAATTATCTCGAAAGATTATTTTTTATAGGAGAGAAAGTCTATAGAGGAGAAGGGGTGACGTCCTTAATCACCCCATAACACCCATTGCATCACAAAGGTATACGAAGATTCGATATGCGTTAATTAGCCTTAGGGGCTCATAATACCCATTATCGGCTTTCGGGATACTTCAATTAGCCTTAAGGGCTCATAATACCCACTCGCAGATTTTGCGATGCTTCAATTATCCTTGAGGGTTACTAATACTCATTATTAACCATGGGTGGCTTATTTAAAACCCAGTCTGTGGAGGCTTAAAAATACCTAGCTTGGGGAGGCTTGATAACACCTAACCTAGGAAGGCCTAAAAATACCCATACAGACGTGGGTGGCTTATTGACAAACTAACTTGGGGAGGCTTAAAAATGGCCCCAAAATATGAAAAGGTCCAACTCAGGGGAAGAGGCCGTAGTTAAATTAGGAGAAGGGAAAGGGAGATTGTTCACACAAAACCACAACCCAGCATTACTGCAGTAACAATTCTATAAAGGCCTAAGTTCTAAAGAGCGCGGAAGGGTAATTTTACAGCTATACCAGCAATATATATCGTGTTCATCATAACAACAAAGACTGAAGAGATCAATGTGAAGCACATGACCACAGCCTTTCAGGCCATAGCCAATCTTTCCATAAGATCTACATTACTACGGCCTAGCTAAAAAGGTGGAATTCTTATATGAAAGTTACAAGTCAAAGCTACTTTTTAAAGCATTGATAACTAAGTAGCAAAAAGGCCCCAGAATGTTCATACATTCAGATGTCAATGAAAGATATAGATAAAAGAAAATATGGTATTTAATATAAAAGATGATTTAAGAATATGGTTGTAACCCTATGTAATTACATTCAAGTTTCCAGTATTTAATGTTGCACAGGGGCCTATGAAGTTTACAAAAAATTACAAAATAAATAAGAATGATCAATGTTTGAAACCGCGACGGGAAAAACAAAAAAGGAAAATTAAAAGAATGGGGCTATGAGGTTGCATCCTCATTCTTATCACCTTCTGCATCATCGTCAGCGACAGTCTCCGTCTCTTAGTCACTTGAGGATTCCTCTAGCTATTTTTTGGCCCTCTCTTTCGAGGCAGACCTTAGTTCTGCCACGCATTACATGTGCTCAGCATCACTCAGCTTCCAGGAAAAAAAAAATTCTATGGACTCTGGGATGTTTTTAACAACTCTGTACCTAAGCTCGTAGAAGCCGTGGAGGTAGGCTTTATAGTTCATTATAAAGAAGTCCCTGGAGAACTTGTAGCTGGCCATAGCATCATCAGCCACCTTCTTCAATGACGCAGCATGCTCCTCGTCCCCCCTCTTCATCGCCCCATCATGGCCTTCAACAAGCTTTTAGCAATCTAGCTCAACAGCAGTCAGTTTGGTCTGCATGTTTGTAGCTTTCCTAGAAGCCTCCATAACCTTGGCCTCAACAACTTTGATGGATTATGTGGCTTGGACAAAGTTCTTCTCAGCCTCATTCCTTGCCTTAATTGCATCATAATCTTGGAGTCCATTTCAATTTTATATGCCTCAAGTGCCGTGGCGGAGGACCTCTTGCCAATTTTAAAGGACGCAATGTTGGCACTCTCAAGCTCAACTTTGTGGCTTGTCTCCGTAGCCTGGTATTGGTTGTACATCTTCTCATATTTGACCCTCAAGGCCAACGAAGACTTCGCAACCTAAAAAATTTTAAACATTATAAGTCAAATCGATGAAAAACAAGGTTTAGAGAAAAAAGCAAAATTAAATACTCACCCTCAGTAAATTGTGGAGGGCATAGTCCTAAAGTCCTTCGCATCCTCCTCAACAATATGGGCAATGCCAGAAGCCTCTGTGGCCTTCTTCATCCTTGAGACAACTGTAGAAGTTGATTCCCAAGGTTATTTGGGTTCAGGTTATCTCATACCAGGCCGAGGATGACCCTCAATAGCTCTGCTCTGCAGTGTTGACAGATTAGCATTAATGGCCATCACAGTCCGCAGAGGGCTACCGATAGTTGACATATAAATGGGGCTATCACCCCCATGGAAATATCCTCCAGAAGACATCAAACCTTCCATGGCAAGGTGCTCTCCATCCACTTGGGGTTCAATAACTTGAGGCTCCACGACAGCCCCAGTAGTGGCAGTAATAGGCTCCTTAGCATGAGAAGTTTCTCTCGCAACCTCAGGGGCTACCTCCTTGGGTAACCTCTTCCTCTTCTTCCTTATTATTTTTGTGGGCTTAGTTGAGAGCTTGAGAGGCTTCATCTATCTCATTGAACTGGTCAATAAGCAGTTCGCAGTCTATTTCCTCAGTACAATATGAAATTGGGGGAAAATGTCATAGGGCAAATGATAAATAAATGCTGCAAAAATATTTTAGAGAAAGGGAAATCATGTTCCGCGATCATCTTAGAAATTTTCGTAGAAGGTAAATACCCCCTTTTTGGTATCTTATTGGACATAATAATTCGCAATTTTTTTTTGAACTCGTCAGCTAACAAAATCGTGTCCTCTACCTTGTGTTTTTGCGTGCTATTGAGCTTCAGGATGTCATGAGCTATAACAATTAAGTATTAGTATGTGCTGCAGCAAATACAATAAAAGGAAGGAAAATTTTAAAAATATATGTAAGAAGACAGGCCGTAGCCAATAAATACCTTCCTTGGATGGGCGGCCCCATGTCTGTGGCACCCTAAAACCCTTCTCTCGCTCATTTTCCTTAGGGAAAATGTCCCAACTGTCCCTAGAAATGAAGAAAAGCTTAACCTTCCAGTTTTTAACACTGGTAGGTCTATCCGTATATAAATAGTAGTACCAAGGAAAGTCCACGAAGTTCTCTTTTGGTCTTTAGAACTGAAAGAACTCCGCGGACGTAATATCTTTCTCAAAGTGCTTCTACCAGATGAATAAAGCAGTAAGGATGGACTTCCAGTCATTTGGGTCCAGTTGGGATGGAGCCAAGTTTATCGCACTTAAAATCCTCCTAACTTGAACTATAATTAGTAGCCACAGCCCCGAGAGGAAGGCATGAAGAGGGAAGCATACCCCCTCATTAGGGATAGTGGAACATGACCTATGTTCCATAGTAGGAAGAGTATAAATATTTCCTCCTGGAAACTCAAAAGCTTCAGCCAAGTTCGCAATCCATTGTTCGATCGTAATGCATTTGTGCCTGAGTGCTGCTGGACCTTTCGCGGCCATAACTAAAGTACCAACCCCGGCTGCAGAATCTACTTCCACGGGAGGGTTGTTATTACCATCTTCTTAGCAGTATCCTTAGGATTCCTACAAATCAAAGAGTCCGTAGAGTCAGAATATATCGTCACACAGTTAGGGAAATCCTTAACTTTTCAAGGCCCATTAGCCTTCAAAGGCTTTATGTGATATACTTTCGGAGGAGGAACACCGAAACGTCTCTTCCAAAAATTCTCCAGATATTCCCAAGTGTTCTAATGCATAAGGCCATGGTAATACCTGAAAAAGAAAAAGGACTTCGCGGTTAGGTGTCGCAGCCACTGTGATCAGAAATAGATGGCCTAGTAGAGGTGGTAACAGATATAAAAAAATTATAAATTAATAATCCAAAGGTCAAAATGAAGTTATATATAAGTGGAACTATATCTTACCAAAACAAGAGGGAATCAAGATTTAGTTCAAGTGGATGCGAAAAGAAAAGTTCAAGTCAATCGTCGTACCCACCTAACCTAATAGGCTATAACCAAAGGGAACTTAGATCTATGAAGATTGCGGCCAGTCAGTTCAAGCCAGTGGCTACAGCCAGGGGGAATTTAGATAAGGTGATGATGGGCCTGAAGCGAACTAAGTGCACATATACTACCTAGCCGCGACATGAACGTAAATAGGTAAACAGTTGTATTCCTAACGTTCAAAGATAAAAAAATCAAAAATCAAGGGTTTTGTCCAAGTTGCCAAAAATAAAATCCAAAATGGGGCTAGGTGAAATTATTCGACCCAAAAAAATAGAAAACCCCCCGATCTCTGCAAATATCTATCCTAAACCAAGATTCAACTACCCAATTACACCTAAAAATTAATTCCAATCCAAAAAGGCAGAAATCCAATCATACAAAACCTAAAAATGGAAAAATCCAGAAACACCATAAAGCCCTAATCAACTTATGGTAAATTAGAACCTAACAAGTAAAGGTTGAGATTCAGCACAAGTTAGATGAAAACACTTGTTTTTGATGAATTATGGGCAGATATAGATTTGAAAAAACAAAAATTCGAGCAATGGAAATTAAAATAACATAAAAAATCTAAATGTAATGAAGAAATGAAGTTAGAATGAATGATTACCTAAAAATCGATGAAAAATGGAAGAATCAGGGTTTGTTCAGCCTTAAACCACCACAAGCTGCCTTGGAACAGCCTTGAACCACCGATGGGAAGCTACCAAAAAATAGAAATTGAAATTGCAAGAATTCTGCTCTATATTTTCTCCCAAACGTTTGCTAAGGTAATGATGTCCTCGGCCACATCTTATTTATATAAGAGGGCACTGAAAGGTGAAGCGTCACATTTTACTTGTCGTGGCACCCTAACCCAGGCCCAGGCGAACAAGTTGTAGGATAAGAATAATAACGCTGCGACCACGGGCATAAAATACAATCGCAACACCAACTCGACACCTTTTTGCACTCAGGCTTGGGGGCTTATTGATATGCCCAATATTGGCACTGACCGTGGACTATAAGTAAGACGCCGCTGCATGGGAACAAATAGGCCACAACCAACATAAGATAACTCCGCTGCTTGGGGACAGACAATCCATTTCCATCTCCTGTAACTTACCGCACGCACTGGCATGACAACATTAATTAGCCATCTATACCACTTCTAGAAGGATTCCATGATCGTACAACTTATCCACTTATCACGTGATCCATTCACGTGACCCCTCCTTTTGACTTCTATAAATAGAATCGCTCACCTCATACTTAGAAGGATGAATCTGTTAGCGAGGCCCTGCCAAAGTCTCTACCCTAACTCCCTCTATAAGTCACCATACTCGGGGGCTCACTCCCGCTGCAGTCATAAAGGGTTATCCTCTATAGGACTCATTCTAGGTTGTCCAGACTTTTTGTATTCATGTATTCTCCTCTCTTATCTTTCTTGTACACATCTGATAGTACCTCAATATTATTCAAAACATACATAATTAGAGTAGGACAACAAAGTGGATGTAAGTTCATTTTTATAGCCGAACCACTCCATATCTTGTGTTTATCTCCTTTTACTTGCTTTATCTATGTTTTATAGTTGATATGATGGTTGATAATATTATTCTATTTAAACTTATTATTAACGTTGTTGTTAACTTTACTTATCAAGACCTAGGTCTCCATTACAGCCTTAACCCTGATCTCTCGATTTGCATCTTCATCTGTTGTGGAATATCTAGGATGCAGGTGTCAGGCTTACGTTCCCATTCTTTTTCTCTTTTCATATTCAGTTGAGTCGGATGTATGTTTTAGTTCTATTTCAGTGTTTTGGATTATTGAGACAATTTTGGTTTTGTTGTGTTAGACTTTATTATTTTTAAGTATTGGTATCATATGTAATTGGGCTTCCACTTATATAAATTTTATAGGTTGTCACAATTGGTATCAGAGCATTCCAGGTTCTAGTTTCTTAGGGTCTTGGGTGGATGCATCGTTTTTTCTCATTACGTTCTTATACACTTTAGAGCTTTGTTATGTAGTTATTTATACTCTTTTTGCATACGGTTCTTGTTATTATTTACTATCTTTTTTATGGTGAACACATGTATATGCCAGGGACGATAGAGATTGGTCGCGACTGCTAAGTCGGAGGAAGTTGTACCTCAGTCATAATAATAACACCCACCATCAACACCGCAGGGGCAGTCATTAGCTATAGCGATGTCAGACTTGGAAGCTATTTTTGCCCAGACAATGGATGCGACTATGGCATCCATGAAGTCACAGTAGTATCCACTACAGCCACCACACATGGCAAAACCTATACCTGCCCCTATTCCACTCCTTCATAGGATCATGCTAGGAGTTATTTTAAGAAGGGGCACCCACCAGAGTTCTCGGGATCTATCAACCCTATTATGGCGTTACAGTGGAGGTGCAATATTGAGCAGCACTTGTGACTAGTGGAGTGCCCGATATACAATGACAGATGCTTGTGAGTTTCATATTACTTCGGGATCCTTTTTATTGGTAGAAGTCTATTACCATCATGGAGGATAGTTCAGAACTAACCAAATCACAGTTAGGAGGGAAGTTCGAGGGAAAGTATATCCCTCCATCGCAGTAAAAATGGTTGAGACCTAGTTTGATAGGGTGAAGAAAATAATAGGACGGTAGATGAATCTAAGCGAGAGTTCACTCACCCTTTACACTTTGCTCCTGAGATTGAGAGTTCAGATGAGAAAAATATAGACCATATCGAAGGCTTGACATGGAGGATAAAACAAGTACTGATGGGAAACTCGGCGTTCACTACGTACACATATATAGCGGATGTCTCATTACTCCATTTCTAGGATCACTCTCTGAGTTTCAGCGTGAGAGAGAGCCTAAGAAGCAGAAAGGAGGAGTCGACCAAGGGCTAAAGACTACATAGACTAGAGAGGTATCCCATGGGCAGGGAGGGTATCATTTTTTACAAATTGATGCAACTCATCTAGTACAAAACAAATCCAATTCTCATCCTTGAGTTTTTCCTTCACATTCTTGGGTTTTAGTGTGGAAGTATAGCCAAAGTACTGAACCACAATCTCTATTTGAGCGCGAGCCTTAACACCTATTATACCAAAACCCTATTTTAGTAACAGGCTATTTTTTTAATTAGTAATACTATTTTACTGTTACTAATTTTCTACCGTATATTTCCATTACCAATTTAATTTTTCCATTACTAATTACATTTCCTCATATTTATTAAAATAAGAAAATGGAACATCATTTTAAGCCATTACGAAAACATCAGGCTTCCCTCCCAAACGAAAACATTTCCCTCCCTCCCCGTTCAAAGAAACTCGAATTGCAATCTTTCAAACCCTAACTCATAGCTACATCAATCACACAAAAACTCCAATCGCACTCTTTCAAACTCTAACTCTTTTAACAATCACAACTCACCTTCTTTTTCTTATATTCAGTATGTTTTTATCTCACTTTTGTTTTTCTTTTCTAACCTTCAATTTGACACGCAATTATTATTTGAGGATTTAAAGTCTAATATATATTTTTCTTATTGTTTAACAAAAGTTAGGTAGGATTTTAGGGGTTCTTCTCATGTATTGTAGGGTTCAGTTTAGTTCATGTTGTTTTTAAAGGTTTCAATTTTGCAATTCACACTTTCAATTTTGGATTTTTCAACAATGAAAGCATTGGGTTTATCCATAATTCAAATGACTTGATTATGATTATTTTAGTACTAATGCCTTGAAATGTATTTTCTTGAAGTGGAGTATATGTTTTTGCTGAATTATTTAATTAGGATGATGAATGATTTTAAAAGGGATTATGTTTTACTCATGTAAAGCAATGTGAAATTTTACATTCATTCCACGGGTATTCTCAGAGTTTTTCTTTTAATAGTTGTTTCAAGTTCTGTTCCGCAATTTTGAAATACAAAATACAAATCTATCTTCGGTTTTGGTGCTTGAAAGAAAAGTAATGTATTCTATAGTATAAATTTCATAAAATCGCTCTCTCTCTCTCCCTCTCTCTCTCTCTCTATCTATCGATCTCTTTCTCCTTTCCAATTTTCAGTTTATTTCATATATATTGATATAGAACTTAGAAGTAATAACTTTTTTAGTAGGGTGTTTGGGTAGTGAGGTAGATTTGGAAACAAAACTAAAAAACAAATAAGACAAGAGAACTTGATTGTTCAATGGCTAAGTTTGGCAAAAATAATACGTTCTTTCGTCTTTTTTATGGTTTAAAATATGATGGTTGCTCTCTTATTTGGTGATAAGTTTATTGCATATGTTTAAGGATATCCCTTTTATGATTCTTTATATTTATTCATGTAATTTTAGCATATCCTTTTGAACAATTACGTGCATATATTTTTCAATGGACTGATTTTCTAAGTGGAAAATTCAAATGGTCATTGAGATGGAAAAAATGAGTTAGTTACGAAAGAGGATATCTTTGGTGAGGAGCCCGACAAAACTGATAGTTGTAGGTCAATATCTTCTTTTGAGAGATATTTTGATGAGAAGGTTGGTGAATAAACCCTCCCCTAATTAAATACTAATAATATGTTTCTTAATTAGTCTTTACTCTAGGGTTACTATGTATTCTTGATCAAAATAATGATTTTATTGAATCGATTGAAATCTCCCCCTTACCGTCCTCAAACCAAACACCATAACTTACCCACCTACATTTCCGAGTCACGATGAGTTTCCCTCTCATTGAGCATCCCCTATTTTTTATTTAGATCTATTGATATATTTTAATTTTTTTACATGATATGTTCTCTTTTTTCTAATTATACAAGTTTGTGGTGGTGGTTAGTGAGTTGAGTTGTGGGTGAGTTTATAGATTTGGGAATCATGTGTTTGTCTTCATTATTTACTATAATTTTGATGAAAATGAGTGTTTAATGGATCTTTTTCCGTTTATAATTTATAAATTCTATATTCCTTTGAGGTGTAGCCAGAATATGTTATTGAGTGAATATATACAATTGTAGATGAAAGGGGGTAAAGCTATTTAAATAATGAAGAATATTGTAAATGCATTCTTTTTTTTACATTCTTTAAATCTCCATACTTGACTTTTTAGGCTAACCATTTTCTTTAATGTTTCCATTATTATTTATATAGTTCTCACATGTATATTTCTTTATGTTAGGTATGTTTTCACGACCATGTATAAATGGAGTCTATTGGATCGATAATCATCACTATTCACCATTAAAAATTATTTGTGTACTATTTTCTTACTGAAATTATGGGAATCTTTAATCTGGATAATGCCAAAGCGAATATTTTCTACACTATAAAGAGAAGTTAGAAATGGGGTGAAGGTCTACCACATAAAGATAAGTTTATTCATCTTTATTTTCCTACACTATGAATCTTATTCATTTTGTTATTTGTTTTTTGATTTTTTTATGTTGGGTGAATAACTTCTATACTTTTGGGAATACAATTTTTTATTTGTAGATTCGTGTTCTTAGTGTTGGTGGTACTTAGGATTCTGGATGCGAGACATTTTTGTGATCGATAAAATTTGTTATAAATTTTGTTTTCATGTTTAAGAAAATCTCAATTTTCTTCTAACTTCTCTTCATGATATTTGTTGTGAGAAAGTGTTTTTGTGGATTTTATCAATTGCATGAGCTGAAATGATGCCATTTGAATTAAATGCCAGGTGATTCTTTTTAATGAATGTAGTTTCACTCTAGATAGTTGGTTTCGGTATAATTAAAGGTGAGTCTTATTGTTTTCTTAGATTGATGGAACCAATAACAATGTGCACAACTTATGGTATAATGTTTTGGTTATGTAATGCCATTTTCTATCATGCAAAGACTTCTATTATTGCCAACAGTATATATGTGATCCATATACTGTGAGAATAATGAAGTGTTGAATTTTTTTAGCAATGTAAATAAAGTAGTCCAGTAGTAAAATTATTGGTGTGGTTTAAAGTTCTAGACAACCGGATATGCTTCCAATTTTTGGTGAATTGCTTCTCGAATTTTCATTTTTGTTAATTTCAGTTTGTAGGTGTGACTTAATGTTAAGACTTTAGTTTATAATCAAATGTTGTGTTCTTAAGTAAATCCAATTAGTTAAATTGTTCAAGTAAGGAGATTTAATGCTACATGTAAAATCATTGGTTTTAATTAATAGATTTGATTTTTTAATAATATTTAAAAGTTGATTAACTCTGCGATTTTTTCATTTCAGAGGTAAAAAGAGAAGAGCTCTACCGGAGCAATCTAGGGAAATGTCTAGCAGTCGACTTTAATTACATGAAATTGTTATGAAGATACTGTATTGCTTAGTGAGTTGGGCAAGATGAACTAAAGAATATTTTCAGACACTTTAACTATGTAAGTTCACAAGCTATGGTGAAGTTTCTGAAAACCAAACAAGGCAGTGGTGATGCTGAACATTCGATTCGTAGATCGCAAGGGCATGATAGTGAAACCATTTGATAATGTCACTCATGACTGCCCCTATGGTCACTGCCTGGTTGCTAGCATCATGAAGTACCCAAAGAAGGTCATTCGAAAGGAATTCGCCAAGAAGACTACCAAGAATTCACGTGTCAAGGCATTCATCAAGCTTGTCAACTACAATCATGTAATGCCCACTCTCTACACCCTTGACGATCTCAAAAAGATAGTCTTCGTCGACGCCCTTCAGTTTCGAGAAAAAAATGTCACCACCTCAAAAGAGACCAATGTAAGGCTCGACAAGAGGTTCAAGACCCGAAAAAATAATTGGTTGTTGTTTAAGCTCCATTTCTGACTGAGAAACTTAGGTTTGGTGTAATTTATTTCTACTTTTGTTCTGCCTCTTTCTTTTATATTATGTAGTCGGTGACACAATTTATGTTTTGTTTGGATTTATGGTGCAATGAAATGGTTATTAAAACCAGTTTTGAATTCTACTTTTCTTTTGGTTTTGAATTTATCTATATTCTCATCTCTTAAAGACGGGTAATGTAACATCAAGGCTTTATCGTCTAGCCACTGGACCCTTATTCATGGAACAAGAGTACAAAAAGTATCGATTGAACGGTTACGTATTTGGTGCAAGGGTGTACAAGGAAAATACAAATTTACAGAACTCGGGCATTTCATACAAGGCTCTTACTTCTTTTCGAGCGAGCGCGAAAGATAAAAATCTCGTTGAAGCTGAAATGACTTACTATGGTGTAATTTAAAATATATTTGAATTGGACTATGTAAACTTCAAAGAGGTTGTATTTTACTGTGATTGGGTAAGAGTTGAGGATAAAAATGCTTGTGAAGTTGATCCTGGCACCAATTTCATCATGGTTGACTTGTCCAAGTTGAAGAGCAACGAACACGTGATCGATGAACTATTTGTTTGTTATATTGGTCTATTATTATCGGACGACAATTTAATGTTAATTAGAATTTTCATCAATAGAAGCATAAATATCATTTTAATGCTAAGCATGTATTGGTATAAATTGAAAGTGGTAAATATTGATATTGGTATTAGTATAAATAAAAATTGGTATAAATTGATATTGGTATTGGTATTGGTATAAATCGATATTAGTATTAGTATAAATTGATATTGGTATAAATTGAAATTGGTATAAATTGATATTGGTATTGGTATTGGTATGTATTGTTATTATCAAATTTGAGCATTAATTCAAATTTCATATACATTTTTGTACTAATAATAATAGTTTTTGCAGAAAATGACTTCAACAGGACGCGGTAGCGGAGGCAATGAGGACTCCTCCAATAATAGGCCCCCCAAATGGGGCAAATTAGGGGATGTCGTCGAGAATAAGATGACATTAATAGCTAGAGAGCTAGAGTTGTGGAAGGCCATTATCGGACCGGGGTAAACTGATAAGAGGGTCGTGCCTATTGACCTCAAGATGAACATCTATGGGGCTACAAGTTGAATATTTAATATTTTTATTTATTTTTATAACTGTAATAATTACTTATAGGATGGTTTGTATTTGTTTGACAAGAACAATTCGGTCTGCCCTCATATCTCCGCGACCCCACGTTGGAGCAATTGAGGGATCAATATAAGACATGGAAGAAGAATTTATGGGCACGGTACTTTGGGAAGACTCGAGAGTCCATTTTGAGACTCCGTGATACCGTCCCCCCCCCCCCCCCAAAGAGCCAATCTCATTGGCACAGTGGCAGAAATTTATCGACAATGAGACTAATGAGCAGCAATTGGCATCTCGTCAATCGTGGAGGGAGAACCGGGAGAAAAAGTTAGATGTGCACTACTCCGGACGGACGTCTTACGTCGAGGTGGAGCACAGGATGGTAAGTTTTTAATTTTCTTTAATTTTAGTTATTACAAATTAGCAATAATTTGTATTACTTATTAATTCTGTATTATTTTGTTTCAAGAGATGGGGAGTTACCCTAGGAGTAAGCCACATAGGCTCTATGCCTATGTGGCAATTCGGACGAAAAAGGGGAAGAACAAGGAGATGGCCCTGTGCGTCGCAGCCACCATTGTAAGTTATAAATGTTTAATTTTTTTAATTATGTTATACTTTTTTTTACTTAATTGACTAATCGTGTACTTTTTGTTTTTTCAGGAAAAGCTTAAGGAAGTGCATGGATCGCAGTCTGATACCGACAAAGCATCTTTGTCTACAGACACACTCAGCCAAGTGCTCGTCCCGAATCGCAAGGGGAGGACTAAGTGGTGAGCTCACAGGTGGGGAAGTTCAGGATCAACAGCATGGAGATGAGCAACAGCGGATTGGACCATAAGGTGGACTAACATGATGATAAGCTGTCAAGGTTAGAGGCGGTGGTCCTAGATATGTACGCCTTTATGAAGCGCCAGTTGGGCAAGGTCAAGGGAAAGGGCAAGGGGAAGGAGAAGGTGGTAGAGGAGGAGGATGACGGCGAGGATGCCGACGTTGACGACATTGCTTATCGTCGATACGCATGGACTCGATGCCATTTGATGATCCATTTCCCATCGTGACCCTCGTTGAGCGTCCTATGTTAACATTCGGTTGGTCGAGCGTGCATCTACTCGACATATATTATGGCCTTCTGATAGCGAGGGGATTGAGGGATCCGAACTTTCACCCGGGTATGCCGGTTCATAGACGTCCTCTCCAAAACATTGAGTCAAGAGTGCACGTCATGCATATGGTGCAGGGAAAGGAGAAATCACCTGTGTGGTTGCACGAACAATGTAGCGTTCAGCATATTTGGGGGGTGAATTCATATGTTATGTGTCCTTCCTTCCTCTTCCGACCTGCTGAAGATTGACATTATTTCTATCTCTTTTGATTTTGAAAATTGGATTGTATTTATATTCTTTTGATTTTGGTACAATTTGGTTTGGATATGATGGATATTTGCATTTGTATTTTATTTGGATACGAATTATAAATGCCTTGATTTGGTATATGATTTGTATTTTATTTGGATATATATGATGTTTGAATAGGTATAATTTTGCTATAATAGGTACAAATATACTGTTGGGCAGTGGCAGTGGTCATACTGCCTAGCAGTTTTTTTTAAATTCTGTCCAGAATTATCATGGTCAAAGACCGTGACAAGTTTCTTTATCACGGACTTATCACGATTTTTTACCGTGAAATTTTTTTTGACTTGTCACAGTCTTTGACCATGATAAAAACTTGTCACGATCAAAGACCGCCATGGGACTATGACAAGTCTAATGAACTTATCACAATCTTTGACCATGATAAGTTCGTGACAAAAAAAGTGGTCACCCCCATACACATCACAATCATTGACCTTAACAAGTTGGAATTATCACGGTCAATGACCGTGACACGTCGATAGTTTTGGTGTAGTGACAGGTGCCATCCTGATCTGGTTATACCCAGAATAAGCATCAATGAAGGAGAGGAGATTGTGAATTAATTTAGAGTCTACCAAGTTGTTAATTAGAGGATAATATTCCTTTGGGCATGCCTTGTTGAGGTCAGCAAAATCAACACATATTCTCTATTTTTTTGGCTTTGGGAACAAGTACCACATTAGAGAGTCATTCTAGGTTGTTGACCTCTTTGATAAAGTTGGAAGCCAGAAGCTTGTCAATTTTCTATGCTATAACAGTATTCTTTTGGGGCCAAAGAACCTCTTATTTTTATTAGTTTGTCTTGTGATTCGATTCCATGGTTATGGTTTATATCTTGAATTGAGCAATGCGTATTTTTCATTCCCACGACGCCCAACTTATGACTGTCAAACACATAAGTGATTTTTAACCCACGACTGCTCTCCTCTGGACCCTAAGCGGGTAATATGAGAGAAGTTTCAAAGTAAAAGACCATGATTTATAGTGATTAGGACCTCAGATGAGGGTCTTACATCCACTATCAAAGGTGTTGCACTTGTTTATTATATTTCAAATGAGGGATTATAGTATATAAGACCTCTTGAGATTTGTCCAAGAGAGTATGAGGTCTTGCGACACTTTTCAATAATACAGAGGACCTTAGGAAGTAACCGAATGACTTATCTAAGGATTCCCAAATACTATTTATAGCTCAAAAAGATATACAAGTTGTGTAAGTAATGGAGATGATACAGATTACAAATATAAACTCATAACAGTGGGTTATGAGTGTGTAATAAAGAGTAAACAATCGTAAGACTCGTGTATGCCTAAAACTCTTGATTCTCTGCAAGTATGATTGCTTTAATATCTGAATCTCTTAGAATGATTGATATTAGTTTCCTTCAAAATCTTCCCCAACCTTCCTTATATACCAGAACTCTATTAGATATAATAAGTGTATTATCATAATGTGGTCGTGATAGCTCTGAGGTTTGACGGTGTCAGCAGGAAGGTAGAGTGTTGGCTGAAGTATTTACAGGTGGTGAAAGGGGTTTATTGGGTACTTTAAATTCTAATGGGAACCCTCAATTCAAATGGATTTGCATAGTGGAGGTAGGTGGAATAGTGTTATACTTTCCACCTACTCGTTAAATTGGTTGAAGGTGATTTGTAGGAGGTTTGAGGGCTCGTGAATGATCACAAGACTTCCATAGGTTATCCTTGAGATGCTTCAAAGTAATCTACCTCATTGGTGAGGTTTAGGTGACCACATGTGGTTATCTCTCCTCAATTTGAGGTTTACTTTGGGCGTCAGTCATGGAAGAACCTTAGCGCTGAGGCTTGAGAGTTTGGTTGAGAAGATTTGCTGGAACGAATGATCCTTCTAGGAGGAATCAGACACAACTAAGGTTTGCTACAATACTATGGCCTAACTTTAGGAGAAACAGAGGTCTTTGGAACCAAATGTCACTCTTTCTCTTGAAGATGAATATGAACCTTTTGAAGGTAAAGGACTTAATAGCGTATTATGCAAGAATTTACAATTAAATAATTCTAAAAATCAAGTGTATTAAAAGAGTAAAGTAAATGATCACAACATAAGATTTACGTGGTTTGGCAACTACCTATGTCCACGGAGAGGGTTCTTAGTTGTTATTAATTTTTCAAAAGTTTGAAATTACACGCTCCTTTGCCCTGGGGTAAGGGTTATATTTATAACAATTAAAAGTAGTTGAGTTGTACAAGGAACTCCCCTAGCTTCTTATTGGCCCGTTGGTGATCCCTGATTATCTCGTCCGAGTATATAAGTAACCAGTTGAGTCTGTATTTATCCACATGATAATCCTTTATAATTATCCATGTGACACTAAATTTGACTGGGGAAATGTGTTGGGCCTACTTGGGCCACCAGAAGTTGGGCCTTTATGTTTTGGTCCCCATAATTGCCCTTAAAATTCTTTGCCAAAAGATGGGCCAAATAATTTTAAATACTTTTTAGGCCCAATGTTGAACCTAAAAGTCTGAGATTTTATGCTCGGGCATGTTTATGATTACTTAAAACTGGCAGGGGTACGCTGGTCATTATGAAAGTTGAATCGCCAAAATCCATCTTGAACATCATTCCTTATGCCTGATTTGTATATAATTCAAACGTCATACTGTTTCAAACTATGTCCCATCATTTTGCCCTCCATTTCTACCCAAAAAAAAAACTTATGAATCTTCCGTTTTCTTCGCTTGCTCTGTAATTTCTCTTTACTTTTTCTTACTTTTCTACCTTCGTAGTTCTTTTCTACTACATATTCTTCCTTTATTCCTCGATTCTTTAAAAATGGTCCATGTTCTCCATGATAAGAACTTGGAGGATTTCAGAAAAACTTATTATATCCCTTCCTGGGTCATAATCGAGTGCATCCCCATGCTTAGAAACCCTATCGCGGTTAATGGTGGCTGCTAGACACACACTCTTATTGTGGTTCAAGGGGGATTAAATTTTTCCCCCGAATAACTTTTCTTAGAGTTTTATGAATATTTTAAGGTCATTACAGCTTAATGTGCCCCTAATACATGGCACATTATTAATGGAGTTCATAGGATCAACTAACTATATGGAACCAACTTGGGGATTCCCGAAATCAAATATTATTATTCCTGGTCCCACACTACAGATGGTGTTTTGTACTTGAAGAAAAGGGAGCCTAACAAGGTTCTTATAGTAAACCTTATTGATTCCAATAAAGGATATTGGGATCAAAGTTTTATTACCCTCAATTGGCAACATCCTCCTCTCCCAGAGGACGAACAGTGAACTGGGTTTTTATGTGATGTAGGTTAATACTTTTACTTTTATTCCCTTCATAAATTTTCTTCTCATTGTGTTGACTGATAATGTTTCTTCTTATCTTTGTCTGAGCAGCTCGATTAAAGAAGAAAGATCCCTCCATTTTCCCACATAAATAAATAAGAGTTATTGAAGGTTTAGAAGTTGAGGTAACCCCTAGTTCCAAGCAGGGATCATCCTCGCTCAACCTTTTTTTTTGCTTGAATATAAGAATTCTACTAGGAGCTTCACAGCTCGTTTACTAGACAGCATCCCTGATCTCCAGCTTTCAAGTGAGGGAGCTTATGTTTCTTCTTTATTTGAATCACGGGATATTGAGTTCATCCTTATTGAGGAAGAGGGTTCAATGACTCCAAGGAAGAGGATTTTTCTTATTGAGGATGACGATGTTGATAATGGTGACTCCTCCCCAAGACCAAGTCCTTGAAGAGGACTGGATAAAAAATATCGAGAGCCACTGACTCAAAATTGGTCGACCAAGAGAAAAGTAAAAAAGACAAGGCCCATATGGCCCCTCAACCCTCCAAAAAGGATGATGTCCCTCCACCCGTGAGGTATTCACAAGTGATGTATATGGCCCAAAATCCCTCATTGGCCTATAGATTGATAAAGGGATATATGCTTGCTACTGATCGCGAACAGGTTAAGTAGTTGTCTTATGAGCATGTTATATCCCATGTCGCTTAGGCATTTTAAGTGGTAAGATAAATATTCTTTTTTTCTTTTTTTTCTCTGGTTTGAGATGGATGGATGCCTCCTTTGTGTGACTAATATATTCCTTATTTGTTTGTTTACAGTTTTTGGCAGATTGTATTTCTATTTTGGATGACCATCGGGACCAGTCCAAATTTAATGATGGTCTAAGTGAGGCTCTTCAAAATTATAAGGAGGCCCTGACCTCTGCCAAGAAGGCCTATGACATCGAGAAGAAGTCTAACAATGATTCCATGAGAATATTGAAGATCGAGCATGATTAGCTGAAGATTGATAATGAACAGATAAGGAATGAATGTGATCAATTAATAAAAGAAATTGAAGACCTATCCTTGGCCAAAAAATTAAGTTATGAGAAAGGCTACACTAAAGCCTTTGAGGATGTCAAACATCAATTGGCCTTTATTCATAAATCTAACTTCAATAAAGGTTGGTATGCTACCCTAGTGAGGATAAATGTCCCGGTTGAATCATAACTTTTTGGCGAGCACAAGTCGGGCTCTCCTCCAAGGGTTGATGAAGATTCCACCACTAGTGCCCCAGCCAATCAAAATGGTGATGTTGCGTCCAAGGGCAAGGCCCCAGAGAGTGAGGAATATGTGAAGGGTAAAGGAAGTTAGTATAGGACTAATTATTCTTTTATGTTCTTGTATCTTTCTCTTAACCTCTATTTGTAAGGGTTTTGCCCGCTTTGGTGTTATCAATGAAAAATATTTTTTTTTTAATTGCAATATTATCTAGAAACTTTGTTTGATGTCTTTATTTTCTTTTTACTTTATGTAGTCTGTTACCTAGGATGTTCCTTCTTTTGTTGGAAACTTGGATGTCCTTCTTGGATGGGATGCCAGGGCTCAGGCTCTTCAAGAATTTGTCTCCATTTGCAAGCCCTTAAAAAGATGGTCGGTGCCTACAAAGACCAGTCAGCCTTGGTGGCTAAGCTAAAAGATGATGTGAAGGACCTTGGGGATATAGGTACCCTTATGCAGGAGGAGGTGAACAATTTGAAGGCCTAACTTGATAGGGCAAAGGACATTAGAGATGTTGGATCCCTTTTTCAATCCGAGAATAATGAGCTTAAAAAAAAGTTCGTGGACGTAGAGGACGGTATCCGAATAGCTCATGTCATGGTTCAAGGACTCAGCTGTGATATTGTCAAGCTTTTTTATTTATTCAGAATGTGTCCTCAAGCATCATGGTCGACAGGATATGATAAAGGTTGGGTGGATGCTCCTGTCATATGGGAGGAGGAAAAGAATGTAGCTTATAAGCATAGTTGGCTGAATTCTTGGGGAATTTTAAAATTTTCCAAGGGCTCTCAACATTGATATATTTACCAAGGTGATTATCCGTCTTACGGGCATCCTCCTTTTGGTATTGAAAAAATATAGGCTCCTCTAGACATTGTTCCTCTTCACCTGGACAAAAGTGATATGACCTCTCACAACAGTGATGAAGAGTTCTGACTAGACCCTGACGATAGCCAACAATGAGCAATTGTTGCATTCTTTTCCAGCCGACCGTAGTATGTTAATATTTTTTGTGTTTTTACTATTGCAGATGATATTTTTCTAACTTGTAACTCTTATTGTAACAAGTTCTTTATATATCAATCTTTATCATTTTTCAATTCCATTATGTCGAGCATGTGTTTTATAGTCTTTTCTTACCTTTTAGGTTTTGTCGTCATGCCACCTTAGGCCTAGAACAGACTATGGAAAAATACATCTGGTTTAAGGGCAATATATCCATTCAACATTTTATCCGACCAATTCAGGTTCATTCAGTGCCTAGGTATCTCCCGTAGGTCTTTTTCTTGCCTGAGCAATTCATGACGTTTTTGTGATTTTTTTATGACGAAGACCTAGAGACCTTAGGTTTAGTTGTAATTAACAAATTTGTAACTGTAATTAATCTAAGGTAAAGTTGATCAGCATTCGATCATTAGTGCAAAATGTGAGCCTGTCATTTTGGAACAATTCTAAGTAATTGATTGAACCACTTAGATTTTCATTAATGACTTTAAATCAAACTACAAGCATCATAAGTCATTTAATAAAAATTTGCAAAAACTAAATATGTTGGAAATAAATAAAATCAAAAGTAAAATTTCTTGAGATTAGTCGCATTCCAAGCCCTGGGTATCTCTCTACCCTCCATTATTTCCAAGTGATAGGCTTTTTCTAGATCATCTCTGATCACCTTAAATGTTCCTTCCCAGTTAGGTCCCAACTTTCCATCCAAAGGTTTTTTCGCACTCTTAAGGACTTTTCTAAGGACATAATCCCTGATATAAAAGTTCTTCGAATTGAGCCCCTTGTTGTACTTCTTGGCTAACTGATGTCGATAGGAGGCCAATTTTATCATTGCCCGTTCCCTCCGTTCTTTCGCTAGGTCAAGTTCAGCGCTCATAGCTTCGTCGTTCAAACCTTACTCGACAATGATAGTCATCATGGTTGGCATATAAGCTTCCAGAGGAATTACAGTTCCAATTCCATAAGTTAGATCAAAGGGTGTTTTCCCAGTGGGTCTCCTCGGCGTAATGCAATATTCCCAGAGAATGTGAGGAAGATCATCCACCCAAGATCCTTTTGCTCTTTCCGACCTTCTTTTTAAGCTGTTGAGTATCCTATTATCGTAAGCCTCTTCTTAGCCATTGCTTTGGGGTTAGGCCACAAAACATAAATGGTGTTTGATTCCGTGGTCATCGCAGAAACCTTGGAAATGTGCTCTTCTAAATGAATCTGATTATATCAGTGTCTCTAATGTTCACTAGTGGCTCTGCCTTAAAGCCATTTTTTAAAATAATCTATGTCAACCAATAAGTATTTGTGATTTCATAGTGGAGTTGGGAGTGGCCATATAACATCTATCCCCCACTGTGCGAATGGCCATGGATTAGTTATAGAATTTAAGTCATTAATCGATCGTTGAAGCATAGGGGAGAACTTTTAGCACTTTCACACATCTGGGCGTATGTATTTGTGTCTTTTTACATATATGGCCACCAGTAGCCTTCTTTTACAACTCAAAAATCCAGGGATCTTCCTCTTACGTCGCTTCCATAAATCCCTTCATGTAGTTCATAAATTTTTGGTCAATGTCTTTTAGATGCACATATTAAAGGTAAGGGCCCGTAAAATATATTTTATAGAGTTTTTCCTCGAGACTAAGGTAGAATCGTGCAAATTTCACCCTGACTTAATGAGCTTATTTTTTATTGGTTGGCAAGGTATCGTTTTGCAGATAAGCGATTATCGAATCCATCCAGCTAGGACCCTTTTTCCTATAGTGAGAACATGCTCGAATGCCATCATCTTCGTAATGCTAGGTTTATTGAGGAACTCCACTTCAATTTTTCTCCTGAGATTGGAATCCACTGTTAAACTTAAGGTTGTTAAAGTATTAGCATGATTATTGTGCCCCGGGGGAACTGTTGAATGAGGACCTCCTCAAACTTTGAGATCAAATCGTCAATCACCTGTAGGTATGCTACCATCCTTTCATCTTTGGCGTTGAAGTCTCCACTAACCTCGTTAGACACCAGGATTGAATCGTGATACACTTCAAGGTGGTCTGCCTTCAGCAAGTGAGCCTTACATAGTTTAGCTATAAGAGCCTCGTACTCGACTTCGTTATTAAAGGCTTCAAAATCTGATTCCTTGCTCGATCATGGCATTCTCCAGCGTTATGAGCACAATTTCTACTCCTGCCCCTTTCAATTTGGAGGCACCATCCAAATACAATATCCACAATCTGGATTGATCAAGCCCGTGATCTTTTAACTGTTCAACGATTTGTTAATCAGTAGGGTTTTTTCTTCAATGAATTCAGCTATAAAATCAACCAACACCTGCCCCTTGATTATTATTCCTGGTTAATAGTGTATATCCAATCTTTCAATTTTGACTAACCATTTAGACATGCGTTCAGATAGGTCATCCTTGTAAAGAATAGCTTTAAGGGTAAATAACATGATGACTATAATAGTATGGGTCTCAAAGTAATGCTTTAACTTTCGAAACACAATGACCAGCGAATAAGCCAACTTTTCCAGTGTAAGTTAGCATTACTCGGCGTTCAGGAGCATCTTAATGTCATAGTAAACAGGAGACTGTCTATCTTCTTTTTCGCATGCCAAGGCTAAACTAACTGTGTGGCTTAAAACTGCGAGGTAGAGGTATAAAGGATTTCCTTTGTCTGGAATTACTAATAATGGAGTTTTGCTCAGATAAGACTTGATTTCTTCAAGTGCTTTTGAGCATTCATCATTCTAGGTGAGGCCCTTTTTTATTCTTGAGCAACTAAAAAAATGATTTGTAATGCTCATACAATATGGAGATGAGATAATTTAGGGTTGCCAGCATCACAGTTAGCTTTTAAATATCTTGTAACCTCTTCGATGGCTGAACATTATTGATCGCTACTATCTGGTCAGGGTTTGCTTCGATCCCCCCTTAATGACTAGATAGCTAGCGAACTTTCCTGACTGGACCCCAAATGAGCATTTTCTTGCGTTAACTTGATCCGATAATGCCTGAGGATGTCAAAGGTTTCTGCTAAGTCCTTAAGCTGGTAGTCTTTGAGCTTGTATTTGATGAGTATATTGTTAATTTACACTTCCATCATCTCTTCCATATGTTGCTTCAACATCTTGGCAATCTGTGGTATGTGGCTTTAGTATTTTTAAGACTAAACGGCATGACCTTATAACAATACAGGCCCAATGGGGTGATAAGTGAGGTTTTTTCTTGGTCCAAATAGGGGGATTTGGTGGTATCCCGAGTAAGCGTCTAGGAAAATTATTCGTTCATGGGTTGCTGTGGTGTTGTCTAGTTAGTCTATCTTTGGCATAGGGAAACTATCTTTGGGGCAAGCTCTGTTGAGATTGGTGAACTCCACACAGACCCTCCAGCTTTCATTGCTCTTTAGGACTACCTCTAAGTTTGAGAGCTATCTCGAGAATTGAACTTCTCTGATGGACCTTGCCTCCATAGGTTTTCCTATATCCTTTTCCACTACTTTGGACTTTTCTGGGACAGTTCAGTGAGCCTTTTATATGATCGGCTAAAATGCTAGATCCATATGAAGGTGATGTCAAGTGATGTCGCGATCAATCCCTGTCATGTCATATAGCTCCCATGCGAAAAGATCTCGGCTTTATTTTAGAAAAATAATTAACTCTTCCTTTCTTATGTGGATAAAGTGGTACCGATTAGAAACTTCCTCTCTGGTCGGCTTTCATTAAAAACTACTTCCTCCAATTTCTCCATAACTCTATCAACAGGGTGGCTTCCCATATCTTTCACCCCTAGTCGGCTATGCATTAGTTGCTACTTAGAGGGTGTGGCTCCATCTTGAGATGTTTCGGGGATAACTTCTTTCTCTTCTTCTTTTCTTATTTGTTCCTGATGGCAGCGATATAGCACTTCACAGTAATATCTTGATTGCCTCTGATCTCTATTATGCCTCGAACTGTGATACACTTGAGTTTTTTATAGTAGGTTGAGGGTACTACCCTCATGGACTGTAGCCACCCTCTTCTGAGGATAGCATGGTAAGGTGAGTCAATATCTACCACCAGAAACTCGATAAGTTTAGAAATGTTCCCTTACCCCATTGGCAGGACTACCTTCCCCAGCGGCATGGTCATATTTCTTGCGAAGACGACCAGTGGGACGATCACTTCCTTCAAATCTAATATCTTTATCTTAAGCTTGTGAAAAAACTCCAGGTACATCACTTTAAAAGAACTTCCTCGATCCACTAGTAGCTTGTCCGCATCCTAATTTACAATCCCGAGAGTGATTATTAGTGCATCGTGGTGTGTGAATCTTATACCAACTAAATCATCATCTGTGAACACTATATGCTTGTTATAATCCACTTCTTTTGGTCGCCTTCTTTAGCCAGCTTGGCCTTTGGCAAGATCTATCTGGAAAGCCTCCATAACTGATGTGACCTTTTTGAGTTCCATCAGAACTGCATTGCCCTAGATCTGCTTGAGGTCGAATGCCCCGTGCATAATGGAAAACTAGTGTCCTGCTTCGTTGTCCAGCACCTTATTTGGTTTAAAGTCACCGTTGGTGACGACCTAATCATATTTCTTCTCACTGTACTCTTTCAGATTCCCCGTCTGGGCTAACTCTTCCAGATGAGACTTTAGGGCCTTGTAGTTTTCTATCTTATGTCTATTTTTCTTGCGGAATGCATACCTGAGTGCATTGTTCCTCCCGACCGGATCTCCTCCTATATTCTTTTTCTATTTGATAAACTGTTGGTCCTTGATCTTTCCCAGGATTTTATACATTGGTTCCTTAAAAATCATGTTAGTGACTTAGAATGCTTGGATGAATCTACTTTTCTCCCATTCTTAGCTCCTCTATTTTGTTTCTTATTCCCCTTTTTATGGGTGTTCTCTTTATCATTGCCTTTGTTCGCCTTTTCGAGACTAGTTTCTGCTTGGCTGGTGTTGACCACGTCTTCCACCTTAGCATACTTTTTAATATGTGACATAAGGTCGTAATAGTGTTTGCTTCCTTCTTAATGAGGGACTGGTGTAGTATAGAGGTAAGGGCAATAAGATCTTGAATGATTCTACGGTTATCTGCTCCGAGTAATCTTCCACTTCGCTGAAATTTTTCTAGTATTGCTTGGCATACTCCCGTAAAGTTTCCTGTGACTTTTTCCTTATGGTGAGTAGAGAATCTATCCTCTTTGGATACGACCTGTTAGTTATAAAGAGGGTTGTAAAGGCCTCGGCGAGGGATTTGAAGCTCTTAATTGACCTTTGGGGAAGCCTCCCAAACCACTTATGAGTGACATATCCTAGGCTAGATGGGAATATGCGATACATAAGAGTATCGTTATGATTCCATAGAGTCATTGCTTGCTTATATTAGCAAGCATAATCTATGGGTTTTGTCTTTCCACCGTATATTTTAAATCTTGGGGCTGTGAATTTCTTTAGGGGTTCTTCCTCCTCAATTGCCCTTGAGAAAGGGGACTTCATTTGCATAATGAAGTCCCTTCTTGTCAGATATTTTGTGGATTTGGATCCACAATGTGCTAAGTGTTGGTCCATATCTTCCAAGACTAAGCTCCTTACGTCATTCATGTGGCGTTCTTTATCCCAGTTTTGTTTCACCAGGTGAATTTAGAGCTCCGAACGGTCCTAGTTGCATCCAGTACTCCTTCCTCATCTGCGAGTTTTTCTCGCCTTAAGGCTAGGGCATTTTCAGTTCTCCTGACGGAGTTCTTTCTCCATCTTTTTTAACCGTCACTAGAGGCGAGCATTATCCTCTATTGGGAGGTGAGTTACCTCCTCTTACTATTGGAGTTATGCTTCATAAGCGTCGACCATCCATGAGATCTGTGTTGATTTAGGCTACTCATTTCTTTGTTTGGATAGTTGCGCTTCTGGGACAAATCTAGGAATCCTATCTTAGCGAACCTCAGTTCTGATTCTAAGTGGGGCTAGATCATCTTGCACATCATCAACGAGGGGTGCACTATTTGGATGATGAGATATTGTGTTTACTCTTTTGATCTGGGTTGCTTTCGTAGAAAAGAAAATCAATTCCCACAGACGGTGCTAATTACGAGTGCAAGAATTCACAGTTAAATATTTCTAGAAAATAGAGGTATTAAAAGAGCAAAGAAAATGATCAAAATCATGTGCCCCTTTGCTTGGGGGTAAGGTTTGTATTTATAACAACGAAAAGTAGTTTAGTTGTACAAGGAACTCTCCTAGCTCCTTATTGTCTTATTGACGATCCCTTTTTATCTCGTCTGAGAAAATAGGCAACCAGTTGAGTTTGTATTTATCCACGTGTCACTGAATTTGACTAGGGCATTGTGTTGGGCCTTCTCGGGCCACCATAAGTTGGTCCTTTATCATTTGGTCCCCACAGGTATCATTAACCTTTATGGATAAGATATGTGTATGTCTCTGTTTTCAATTGTTTTAGGGTTTAATATTTTAACTAACACTAAAATACCACACATAAATGCATGTTTAATGATTTTCCATCATGTGACCCATTTACATGTTTACTTGCCACCACATGAACCATTTACATGTTTACCTCATACGGCGCGATCAATTTACATGTTTACTTAATATTTGACATGAACCCGTTCTAATATGACAAGACCCACATAAGAGGGGTTTTGTCATTTCTATATATATATATATATATATATATATATATATATATGTAAGCATAGATATACAAATGTGCATATATGTAATTAAGGTATGTACATTTGTATATAATTAATTAGGGGTATTTACTTATTTGTTATCATTTTTCTTTTTGCAATTATATCGTTGTTAATATTTTTTCTTCTCGTTCCATATGTGAAAAGTGTGAGTGGCCCAATATGTGTGTTTTTTTTCAAACTAATTTTTCTCCGAAAAATTATCCAACTTTTAATTATGCACCAAACCAAGTAGTGAGAACCCAATTCTTACGTTGAACCAGTTTTATCTTGATTAATACTAAACATGCATCTAGTGATGAAAGAAAGTAAAATAAAGTAAAGAATACTCATAACGCCGGATGTACGAGGAAAAAACCCAAAACGGGAAAACAACCTTGGACGGCCCAAGCCAGACAATCACTATGAACAATGGTTTTACAAAGACAGATTAGCCTTACACTAAGACTCGATCCCCACGGGTCTTGACTCTCCTTCTGATCTTCAACCGTTCTTCAATAGTTCCCATGCAGAAATTATGTCTTCCACGATACCTGTCCGCAACACACGCGTCCGCGTATGTCTCGGTATCCACCGAATGGCTTTAATTCGTCTATGATGTCGAACACGATGTCCGTCGCTTCTTCACCGCAAAATCCTTTGATGTTCAATGTGTAGAACAAACAACTTTGGTGCATCAAGATCACTTAAACATATAAGAATGATAACTCGGATCTTTGCAAACTCTAAGGATGTGTTTATAACTTTTAAACCTTAAAAAACATGTGCAAACAAGTTTCTGGTCGAATACTGTTTTCCCGAATGCACACCTACGAAATTATGATGAAGACACTGTTTAAATAGGATTTAAATGCCGCCTAAAAAAACGTGTCGTTCGAACGACTTAAGTATGTCGTTCGTGCGACATTATATCTCGTTCGAACAAGATCCAATGTCGTTCG
Organism: Sambucus nigra; assembly: GCA_949130495.1. NCBI lineage: Eukaryota > Viridiplantae > Streptophyta > Magnoliopsida > Dipsacales > Adoxaceae > Sambucus > Sambucus nigra. Next base: position 132,030,711 of record OX422214.1, on the reverse strand, counting down.
AGCGACAGCGCGAAAGTTTGACTTTCTTCGACTTCCTGATTAAAACGTCTCTTAACAAAAAGATTCGAATTAGTCAAACTCTATTTCGAGCTTATCATCATAAAACGAAGTTTAAACCTTTTAAAACACTTAAAACCATTTTAAAACATTTTTCTTTATAAAAATTACATCCTTATATTTTATTAAAATAATTTCGAGCACCATTAATTATATGCATTCATACCTGAGTGATCTCGGAATGAAATTAACTTTGAAGACGATTAAACTTGCACCAATTAAACTTCGGCATGATTTAATTCTTTGAAGCTTTTTCGCAACGTCTTCAATTTCTTCAGTACGTCATAGACCAAGTGGAATCGTGACAAAATAAAATTCTCCCTATGACATATTACAAACACAGTTTTGTTCACGGAATGAAGTCATAACAATACATGGACTTAATTGGAAATTTATGTCCTTACAAATCTCCCCTTTGACTATTCCGGGACAAAACTAAACCAGTGAAATGCCTAACCGGGTCGTCAAATCGTATGACACCTAAATCCCATCCCATAAACCCAAAATAAAAAATACAAGACACGGACTAGAATATGTAGCACCGGCAAGCATGAACTGTCTGAATGTGATGTAGACTTGAAATCTCGAATCGCTGAAAGCATACCTACACACATGAAACAGACAAACAGATACTCGGTGAAGTATGGAGGAACAAATGATACCAATTTATATTTCTAATAAGAACAAATCATTTGAAACATGTGATCAATTATTTGATACCAATTTGAAACAATATGTAAATCAGATATCAATAGTAGCGCTCAACAAAATCTCTCCCTACATCACATACATCTCTCCCCCTTTTTGTCTCGAATAGACAATCCGGTGAAAAGATAAACCAATATGAAATATATAGCATGAGAATATGAAACCAATTTGAATCAAGTTCATACCAATTTGAGAATTGAAAAACGCTAGATAATCATGAAACAACCAGTTAATTATGATCAAGTAATGACAAATCAGTAGCTAGTAAACCAAGGAATCACACATAGAGTATACCAATCAAATCAAGTGTGATAAACGGACTCATATGCAAAATACCAAATTGGAACATAAAAGAACCTGCATATAAACCAAACAGTCCAGAAATGCTTCCCGCAGTACCAAAAATATATCAAATTAAACCAGTGGACTGCAAACCAATCAGAAGCCGTTTTTTCAGTCTGTCGTTCGAACGAGCCAGGGACTTCGCTCAAACGAGATGAGGAAGTCGCTCGAACGAAGTACAGAAGTCGTTCGCGCGAGATGAGTTGTCGTTTGAACGACTTCGCGCGACCTGCCAAAATTTCCCAAAATCCCAGAAATAATATAAAGTATTGCCCAGTGAAAATATTTCCATATAAAAATTCCAGGAAGTTCCTGACAGATGTAAAACAGTGCTAAAACAGTAGGCTTTTAACACAAAATGCAAAAACTCATCAAAACTAAAAATGCAAGTTACATGCAAACATAGTACCGATGTGCTCAAACATAGACATGGAATGAATGGGCATGAAACTACAACAAATGAGTCACAATTCCAACACATCGAAACGATCAAGAAGCTCTAATTGATAGCTATAAATCATCAAATTTTATCATATCCATATGACAATTAAAGTGTGAGCTTAATGAACTAAACATACTACATGCACACAAATCCAGAATTTTGACGATTCTGCAAACAATGGCATCAAATTGCAATGTTTCAACATTAGGATTAGTTGTGCAAACCCATTTAAATTTTCTCCAACCAAACTCCCTCATATATATATACTTTTTCAAGTTCTTTTGAGGTTTCTAGCATTCTCAACTTAGAGAAAATTGTGGCACCCCGCCTAATTAAATATCGGGCGATCAATCCTTTATTAAATTAAAATCAAGGTGAACAGTTGGTTCATTCTTAGCATCACTGTCGTAAAATAAAATTTCCCAATTTAAACACCCTAAATAATTAAGCTAAGTGTCAAAACAATTTAAAACTTTATTTCCATTTTTTATTGAATTCAAATTTGAAAACCTTCTTAAAAATTAACAGTTTAAGAATCACATAAGTGCTACGGATATCAATCAACACAAAAGAATTAATCCATCTAGATTAACCAAACCAAATTTAAACTACAAATGAAATCATCCTGAAAAGAGTTAATACTCAAAGAGTACCAAATGTTGAAAATAAATAAACATACAGCTCTGACAAATCTATACTGAATGGGAAATGGGCGACACATGCCCTAACTATGAAGAACTATAACAAGAACCGAATCAATGAAGAGGTCGTCTACAACAAAGACCTGCAACTCCCACATAAGCTACAGCGCGTCCAATCAATAGAACCTGTGCATGATGCCCCTGTGGCTGGGCACCTGTAATATATATATATATATATATATATATATATATACATACAAGAGAGAGGAGATAACAGAAAACGGGTCAGATCTCGATTGTAAAACAGTTTTAAAAATAGTTTAGCAAGTATTTAAAATGCTTACCTGCTAATGCAACAACCATGCTAGTATGAGACACTCTCTTGAGAATTCTCACCTCTTATCTAGTGTGCACGTCTATCGTACTACTAAACCTCAAAAGTCTATCTCACTTATTTTCCAAAGGGAATAATATTTAGATTAGAAAGAAAAATCTCTTCAAGATTTCTTACGTTGTTTAGAACAAATTAGTACTCTTATGAAGTTCCCGAACACCTTAAGAGAGTTGCAACATTTATTCATTACTTAACTACTCATACGCACAGTAGAAAGTTCCCATATAGACATACATATATATATTAATTACACATATAATATATATAATAACGGCACCCCACATAAAATCTATGGTGCGAAGTTTCCATATGTAAGTAGATATATATACCAATAACTCATATAATATATATATATATATATATATATATATCTTCACCCCACATACAATCTATGGTGCTGGCATACTCTGCTATCAAGTCCCCGTATCGCTCATACTAAGGGAAATACTAGTTCGGAATCACTGTCGAACTGTATTAACACAAAACACATACAAATGGAGGCGAAGCATAGTTCCCGGTCCTAAGAGGTCAGCACATACCCTCACGTATCTTAGGACCATATGACTATCACTCAGATAGCCTGTAATCAATGATACTATCTTCTAGGGTACAAGTCATTATCCCCTATAAAGGCCCAATCGAGATAGGCTTGTCCCGGGGCGGAAACCCCCGTGATAGCAAGTAGCTCGGGTAGGATTTTTACACAGATATATAATATATGCACAATCAAACAGTCATATATATATATATATATATATATATATATATACACATCCACATTGCTAAATTAGGTGCGCTCACGACCCATAATTATAATTATCCGTTATTACACATTTTACTCAATTATTTCGTATAACGGGCTCGTTATTTGTATTCTCATTTATTATTCACTTCATACTCACTTCTCCTCTCTCAAAGTATTCTAAGTATAATTTCAGTAGGCATTCACTCACTTACGTTCCAGTCTAACTCCCTTACGAGTCTTGATCTTTTTATTAAATATACGCATGATTACTTATACACATGAATCATTCCTCGTTAACCCAAAATCTCATCTTACACTAAAATGCTCCTCAACAGGTCTACCTAGGCCCTACTGGTCATCTCTATATCCCATTATACTCCAACAACAACAATCAAGGGTTCCCATACATCTTAATCGGATTAAACTATCGAATGAGAAATATGCAGTTTTCCAGGAGGGGTCGATCGATCGAAGAAAAGGGGTTGATCGATCGATCGATGCTCTTGGCTCGATCGATCGATCAAGCAGTTCTTGCCCAGAAACTGCAAATTAAACCTACGGGTTTCATCTTCCAATTCCTCCTAAAGCGTCATTAACAACTCTAGAATTCTCAAATAACAATACTACAAGTTCTATATACATATATATAAGGTTTCCAACGTGAAACCTGTGTAATTTCATCAACGATATCGAATTAATGGGGTAAGATTGACATAATATTTAAGAACCCTAATTTTGGAAGAAATCACCATTCCTCTAATTATTTCCCAGATTTCTTGTTTCTAAACTCATAAAAATTCGTGGGTAATCCTCTACATGTGATGGGTATAACCAGAATATAATTGAATCTCTCTAATCATGCGATGTAAAGCCTCTTAATCAACCATTTCTTTCATGGGACAAGTTCTAAACAACCCTAGACTATCATGATTGAGACATTAACTAAAAATAAAGCAAGATAGATACTTGCCTGGGAATTTAGTTTCTGATTTCTGAAAGAAAAACGTATGGTTGTGCTCCTCGTTCCGCGATCTACGTTTTGGTGGTGGTGGCGGTGAAAACGGTTGAGTCTTTGGCCTTGAATTTCTTGAAAAGCTTGCCAACTTCTTCTCTAATGGTCGTCATTTGATTTTGTGTTTGTTAACCCTAGAAGACAACTCCTAAAGGCTGATATATCCTTAGAAAATTCGTGGGTTTAATGCCCCAAAAATATAAAATGTCTAAAATACCCTCCCGGGACGTCAATTAGGCCTAAAAATGTCCCGAGACCCAAACTAAATCCCCGGGTACACTTTTCTGACTATATCGACCCTTCTGGACACTTTGGCTCCCTCAAAACGACCATAGGAGCAACTCATAATGTATTCACTTTATATAGTAATACTGTAGTCCTGACACGACACAGGCGCGTCCCGACTTAAATTTCCATAATTGCCATTTTATTCACTCGTGACAATTTTAATAAAATAAATCTCACATATTACTTTACTCGTCTAGTAATATTCAACAATTTTCCAATAATTACTAACTCATATCATGTTAGTAAATATAAAAATAAATTTCCGGATTAATATTAAATTAATATCTCAATTTAAATTTAATAAATCCCCAATTTTAAAAGCCATAAAAATATGGGGTATTACAAAAATCTTATTGGCCCTTTTCTTAGCATATAGCTTTTTCTTTTGGGCTCTTTTAAACGGTGACTTTCACGACGAGTTAATTTTGAACTCTCGCAGCCCTTTCCCGTGAATCACTCATCATTTTTACTAATTTTAAATCCTCATGGTAAACGGTTATTACATGCACACTTCTCCTTAAGTCTACTTACGCATAGATGACAAGATTGAGATAAGAACGCCTCACCAAATTCAAATATGCAAGAGAAGTCAAACATCCATATAAACTCGTGCATGTGTTCAATGTTGGCATATATACGAATCAAAATGCATATCAACTTCGAAACAATCCCATATAAACAATGGTTAAGATTATTCTAAGCATCGATAATGATGACCAAATGTCCTAGCCACATGGATAATGAAACGATGGGGGGTCCAAGCACACGTAAACTAAAAAAAAAACAAAAAAAAATAAGAAAACCAAACTATTTTCGGTTTTTCAAAACATTTCTCAAAAACAAAATCTTTTTGTATTTTTCAAATAAGACTCAAACAAGTGAAAAATAAAATACAAAAAGATAAACATGTCATATCACGAGCAAATAATAAATCATGATGCAAGGGCTAGCGTATGACAAAACATGCAAGCTACTATCCATAAGAAATAGCAAGAGATGAATAATGTGCATGCATATGAGAATCAACCAACGAAGCATTTAGCATCTCCTAAACGGATTTCCAAACCCAAACATGTGTATACCTAACAAAATGTATTTTGGGAACCAATGAGACACAACGTTTAATCTTCCTAGGGTCTTTTCTAAGATCAAAACAAAAACTCCTAAGGTGACCTTTCCTACCACAATGCGAACAAGTGAAAACACGACGAGGAAGGGACCTTTAGGTTGACCTTTTCTAATACCCTCGGATGTGGTTGACGCTCTTAAACAAACTATGGTTTTGGCTTTTACAATCGAACCACTAGAACAAGATAAGCCGCTACCATCACTACCCGAGTCATTTAAATCATTTTTTAACTTCAAAACTTTCGACTCAAGAAAACGATTAGACTCCTCAAAATTTCAAGACTCCTTCTTTAAATTATCAATTACCCCTAGAAGGTTATCTCGCTCCCCCTCAATATGAGCAAAATTATCCCTAAGAGCCTTTTCTCGTGCCACAAAATCATTGATCGAATTATTTTCCTCAACGGCACAAACTTTAGAATTTTTTAAATCCTCTAACTCTTTTTCTAAAATGAGGACTCTATCATCACTCTCCTTTTTGCCCAATTTTATCATATTAAAATCTTTAAACAGGGAACTACAATGCTCATGACAAATATCTCTTTGAATTTTAAACGTTTGCAAATATTCAATCTTATTTTTAAAACCGGAATTTTCTTTTTCCAAAACTTCAATACGTTTTGCAAACTTTAAATTCAAACGATGTAAATCATCAAATCTTAGAGAATCCATCGAGAGAAAACAAACACAGGAGAGATAAACAAACACAAGGGATCACAAAATAAATAAAATATGTTTTCTAGCTCTGATACCAATTTGAAAAGCGTGAGTGGCCCAATATGTGTTTTTTTTCAAACTAATTTTTCTCCGAAAAATTATCCAACTTTTAATTATGCACCAAACCAAGTTGTGAAAACCCAATTCTTACTTTAAACCAGTTTTATCTTGATTAATCCTAAACATGCATCTAGTGATGAAAGCAAGTAAAGTAAAGTAAATAATACTCACAACGCCGGATGTACGAGGAAAAAACCCAAAATGGGAAAACAACCTTGGACGGCCCAAGCCAGACAATCACTATGAACAATGGTTTTACAAAGACAGATTAGCCTTACACTAAGACTCGATCCCCACGGGTTTTGACGCTCCTTATGACCTTCAATCGTTCTTTAATAGTGCCCACGCAGAAATTCCATCTTCCATGATACCTGTCCACAACACACGTGTCCACGTATGTCTCGGTGTCCACCAAATGGATTTGATTCGTCTATGATGTCGAGCACGATGTCCGTCGCTTCTTCACCGCAAAACCCTTTGATGTTCAATGTGTAGAACAAACAACTTTGGTGCAGCAAGATCACTTAAACATATAAGAATGATAACTCGGTTCTTTGTAAACTCTAATGATGTGTTTATGACTTTTAAACCTTAGAAAACATGTGCAAACAAGTTTTTGATCGAATACTGTTTTCCAGAATGCACACCTACGAAATTATGATGAAAACACTGTTTAAATAGGATTTAAATGCCGCCTCAAAAAATGTGTCGTTCGAACGACTTAAGCATGTCCTTCGCGTGACATTGTATCTCGTTCGAACGAGATCCAATGTCGTTCGAGCGACAACTCGAAAGTTTTACTTTCTTTGGCTTTTTTGATTAAAATGTCTCTTGACAAAGAGATTCAAATTAGTCAAACTCTATTTCGAGCTTATCATCATAAAATGAAGTTTAAACCTTTTAAAACACTTAAAACCATTTTAAAACATTTTTCTTTATAAAAATTACATCCTTATCTTTTATTAAAATAATTCCGAGCACCGTTAATTATACGCATTCATACCTGAGTGATCTCGGAATGAAATTAACTTTGAAGATGATTAAACTTGCACCAATTAAACTTCGGCATGATTTAATTCTTTGAAGCTTTGCCGCAACATCTTCAATTTCTTCAGTACGTCATAGACCAAGTGGAATCGTGACAAAATAAAAAAAATTCTATGACATATTACAAACATAGTTTTGTTCATGGAATTAAGTCAAAACAATACAGGGTCTAAATTGGAAATTTATGTCCTTACAAAAAGAAAATGTAAATGAATAACTATTATCCACGCTCGTGTAATTATTGCTACTTTTTTCATTCAAGTAATTTTACTTATATTTTCTTCTATGTAAAATAGTCTTTTATACTTTTATCCCACATGAGAAAACCATTTTATATGTTTTTTGTCTTCTCATTCACGTTTTAAAGCACTAGTCATGTTCACACCCCTCATTTTATATATATTCTAAAAAAATTAGTCTTGATAATAATTCTTTTAATAAAAAATAGACAGGTGTTAGTTAGCCCGCACAAATACCGCTTATGATCCATCAGGTACGACTATGGGACATCAAATCCGCGATTTATAAGGTAATTATGCTGATTAATTTTCCTAATCTGATACTGGTAAATAGTAGTCCACTTTATATGGCCCGCATAAATACCGCTTTTAATAGTGCGTGCCATATAGAGCGAACTCCTATTTACCAGTATCAGATTAGGAAAATTAATCAGTATAATTACCTTATAAATCGCGGAGTTGATGTTTCATAGCCGTACCTGATCGATCATATACTATTTTCCTTGCTAGAATGCTAGGATGATGCAATAGAGAATATATTTCGCATTCATAATTTCGACAGTGCATTGCCGTTAGTGACACTATTAGAGAAGGAAGAAAAAACTATTCATCCATGTGGATAGAATTTAGTAAACGGAGAATTCACCCCAATTGCGATGTCTCACAACATATGCACAATAAATGTGAGCTTGGCAAAAAATTGAATAAGAGAGGGGATTTTGAGTTCCCGTTGTGTACATTTATAAGGAAATTATATATATGCTTCCGACTAGTTGGCTAATTAAAGATTTTCAATAATTTTTAAAAAATAATCCCATGCAGAAGGTGTAAGGGAAAATTTTCAATTGAGTCAAATTTATAGTGTTGGCTTAATTCCAGACAAAACTAATTGAGTCGTAGGATAGAAGTTGTGATCTTCAAGCCTATAACGTTTTTGTTGAGGACGTAGCGGCCAATCTTAAATTGAAGATATCATCATTGCCGATTTTCATGCTATGTGTAACGTCATCAACATTTCATTTTTTCAAAGATTTCTATTTGTATGAATGCATTAATATATATATGGACTTGGAAATTTATTTTTAGGGAAAATGCTTTTTTATTTTTTTAAAGAAAAATAATTTTTTTTTGAAATGTCGTGAGAATTTGGTTCGAACGACCAGGCGATTTTGCAAACGAACTTCTATTCATATTGTTCTGAATTCTCTTTAGAAGTTTCATTCAAACATAGATGTTCGAACGACCTGGGTAATTTTGCAAACGAACTTCATTGCATATTGTTCTGAATTCTCGTTAGAAGTTTCATTCAAACGATGTTCGAACGACCATGTTCGAATGACCTGGCGATTTTTCCAACAGTTTTTCAACAGGTTTATATTTAACTCCCCACTTCCCACTTTTTTTTACTAGCTTTTAAAAGTGCAGGAACATAATTTTTGACAAAACTTTTCCATACATTTTAAGTCTCTTGACAACAAAAACCTTTATAAAAAGCCTCCATGGTGTTTGTTAATCAAATGATTTAATCTTTAGAACAAAGTCAAGTTTTTACAGCCATTGTTTATTTTGATCCAAGTCTTAAATATATATTTTCTTTGAGATCACCATTCTTGGCACCGGGTATTTTTCTTATCTCCAAAAGAGAAAGTTTCTTACAGAGGAGTCCATTCTTGTGAAGATTTGTGGTGTGCATACGTTGGAAAGGCCTTCGTATGTTTTAACGGTTGATTTTCCCCATCGATGGATTTCGAGACTACGGTGGATTCCAGAGTTGTCGACTAGGCGGAACAGAACGAAGAAGCCCTAAGGCTTGAAAGGCGAGTTAAGTAAGTAAGTCTTTTTTCGTATCTTTTGTAAAACTATGCTTAGTTGACTTGTGGTTGGGTCGTCCGAGGTTTTTCCCGTTGTGGATTTTCCTCGTATATCGTGGCATTGTGGTATGTTTATTTTTATCTTGCAAATTCATCACGTAGATGTATGCTTAGGGGTAACAAGATAAAAAACGGTTTAATCATAACGTTTGTTTAAATTGGTGCTAATTTAATATTTTGGGTAAGTTTAATTTAATATAATTCAAGTTGCAATATTTAATTTGGCAAAATGCATGCTTTAGTTTGTTTGGCATAATTTGAACTTGAATTGGAATAAATTTGTGTTTAAGTGTAAATCCAAATATTTGTTTTGTTTAATCTCATTTTAATTTTGAAGAAATTAAAATTTGGTTGATTTTTATAAGAAGTTTAAAATTTGGATCTTTGGCTAACCAGCACCGTTTCAGATTTTTAAATATCGGGGTTTCAAAGCATATCTTATAATTTATACCCCCTTAATAAGTGGTATCAGAGCGGGTTACACTAAAATATCGTGTGATCCTGATTTTTAAGGACTTTTTTTAATATGGAAAATATATCATTTTCGAAATTTCCTATTTTTTATGGTTCACACATGCTAGTACATGACTCCTCACTTGCTATATCTTATGAGTAATTGCTTGCATGTTTACATACACTAGATGTGCCACTTGTTATATTTTATCTAGTTGTATGTTTGTTTGTCATTTTCTAGTCTTTGCTTCATCATATATGTGTTACTAGAATTATGACATGTGTATCTTTTGTATTTTATCTTTTTTATTTTTTTGGTCTTATTAAAAAATACAAAAAAAAAAAATTGTTTGTCTTTTGAGTTAAATTTTTGTTATTGGTTTTCTTAAAATTATGAAAAACTCAGAAAGATTTTTTGTGTGTATTTTAGTTTTACACATTTTATGTGGCATATACTTGTGTTTGAAACTATATCATTCTCCCGCTTCCAAGTGAATAGAACTTTTGGTTTGAATTTCAATCCTTAAAGTGTTCTTTATTATGCTTGCATGGAGTAGTTTGATTTTGGCTTGCTTAATGGATTCTCTTTTTATATGCCTCAATTCACACGTGCACTAGCTCATTTGATCTTTAACTTCACATGTATATTTGAGGTAAGTGAGATGTTCGCCTATCAATTTACATGTTGCTATGAATATGGAGAATTTGTGCATGTAAGAACTGTTGTCCGGATTTAAAAAAAATAGTATAAAAAAATATTTATCTGGTGTAACTGTTTATCAATGAAATCGGGGTGTGAAAGACAAAATTACTTTGCGTGAATAGCCACCATTGAAATATGGCTTAAAAATGGTATTGTTAAAATTAGTCAAGAACAAAGTAGTTGAGTTTTATATGAAAATTCAAAAGAAAAGAAAATAATCACTATTATCAAGGATGTTTGGATGGATATATCAACGGGTTTGTACAATGACAATATATTCTAGTTATGCTTATTTTTTCATGACTCTATTGGTTTGTAGAATCATTAAAATTCTAGGCTTGTGTGCATTGTGTATGTTTGTTCCTTGAGTTCACTTTATCTTGTCACATGAGGTCATATTTAAATTTGATAAAGTTTTGCAATCAAATAAGAACTCTCTGAACATGTTTAAATGATTGAGTCTTAATTCTTTCAGTATGTAGTTCACACCCCTTCACTATCGTTTACCACATGTTATTTAGACACATTTATGTCATATGAGTATGGAAAGCTTAATGTATTTTGTGTCGTGTGTGGTGTTTATACCTATGTATATGTGCGTGTGCATTATTGGTATCTTTTATGTGTGTGTGTATGTATGGTATTTCTTTTATTTTTGAGTCTTTGCCTTGTTATTTAATCCATGCATTCTTCATGTTGATATAGATATTCATCTTGTTGCGATTGATATCTCATGCTTATATTAGTTTATTCCATTTGATATCATTTTTTTATCTCATCATAGTTAGTATATATTAATCTTGTGTTGGGATAGTTGCTTCTTATGCCATGTGCTTTATTATTCTTTTCATTTTATTCATCATTTCATGATATACTTGTTTTCCATTTTTCCTATCCCTTGTTTCATTTAGGGGGAGTATTTGATTTAATTGGGTAGAAATAAGTTATTTAATGCACTTTTATCTTTATCTATTCCTAAACAAAAAGGGGGAGAAATAGTATCTAAACCTTTTAAATTGGGGAAAATCTAACTTAGGGGGAGACATCGTCTTTCTTAGATATATCATATTAGACAAAAGGGGAGAATTTATTTATGCACTTTATATTTTCATATTCCCTATGAGTTTGATGGTGTGTTTAAGTGTGCAGGTTTTCATTTTTAGTGGCAACCTTTTAAAGCGGCAAAGCATTTCATCCCATGTGTCTAGTCAAGCGTTTGTGATTTTTTATTTTGTAGGGTTTGTGTCCTTTTAGAAGAGCTTAATGGCCCATAGGATTTTTATTTTGGGTTTTGTCCCGGAATAGCCAAAGGGGGAGATTTGTAAGGGTAAATTTCCAATTGAGTTAAATTTGTAGCGTTGGCTTAATTCCGAACAAAACTAATTGAGTTGTAGGATAGAAGTTGTGACCTTCAAGCCTATGAAGTTTGTGTTGAAGACGTAGCGACCAAGCCTAAATTGAAGATATTATCATTGTCGGTTTTCTTGCCATGTGTAACATCATCAACATTTCATTATTTCCATGATTTCTAAAGGTATGAATTCATTAATATATATAGGGACTTGGAAATTTATTTTGGGGTGTTATTTTTTACTAAAATTATGTTGAAAATGCTTTTATATTTTTTTAAAGAAAAATAATTTTTTTCCTAAAATGTCGTTAAAAGTTTGGTTCAAATATAGATGTTCGAATGACCTGGGCAATTTTTCAAACGAACTTCTTCCCATATTTTTCCGAATTCTCGTTAGAAGTTTCGTTCAAACATAGATGTTCGAACGACCATGTTCAAACAATCATGTTCAAACGACTTGGGCGATTTTGCAAACTAACTTCTTCGCAAATTGTTCTGAATTATCGTCAGAAGTTTCGTTCAAACATAGATGTTCAAACAACCATATTCGAACAACCATGTTCGAACGACCTGGCGGTTTCCCAGTAGTTTTTCGACAGTTTTATTTTTAACTCCCCACTTCCCACTTTCTTTTTAGCAGCTTTTAATAGTTCGGGAACATAATTTTTAACAAGACTTTTCCATATTTTCTAAGTGCTCTTGAGAGAAAAAATCTTTATCAAAAAGTCTCCTTGGTGTTTGTTAATCAAATGATTTAATCTTTAGAACAGAACCAGGTTTTTACACCCATTGATCGTTTTGATCCAAACCTTAAACATATATTTTCTTCGAGATCGCCGTTGTTGGCACCGAGTATTTTTCTCATCCCCAAAAGAGAAAGTTTCCTATGGAGGAGTGCGTTCTTATGAAGATTCGGGGTGTGCATACGTTAAAAAGGGCTTTATATGTTTTTACGGTTGATTTGCCCCATCGGAGGCTTCTGAGATTGCGGTGGATTCCGGAGTTGTCGACTAGGCGGAGGTTGAAGAATGAAGAAGCATAAAGTCTTGAAAGGTGAGTCGATAAAGTAAGTCTTTTATCGTGTCTTATGTAAAACCATACCTAGTGGACTTGTAGATGAGACGTCCGAGGTTTTTTCCCGTTGTGGGTTTTTCTCGTACATCGCGACGTTGTGGAATGTTTATTTTTATCTTGTAAATTCTTCACATAGATGCATGCTTAGGGGTAACAAGATAAAAATCGGTTTAATCATAACCTTTGTTTAAATTGGTGCTAATTTAATATTTTGGGTAAGTGTAATTTAATATAATTCAACTTGTAATATTTAATTTGGCAAAATGCATGCTTTAGTTTGTTTGGCATAATTTGAACTTGAATTGGATTAAATTTGTGTTTAAAGTGTAAATTCAAATATTTATTTTGTTTAGCCTCATTTTAATTTTGAAGAAATTAAAATTTGGTTAATTTTTATAAGAAGTTTAAAATTTAGATATTTGGCGAACCACCACCTTTTCAGATTTTTAAATATTGGGGTTTCAAATCATATCTTATAATTTATAGCCCTTTAACAGATGGAAATAAAACACATCAAGCATGTATTAAAATCTCTTAAGTGTGTGTGTGTGTGTGTGTGTGTGTGTGTGTGTGTGTGTGTGTGTGTGTGTGTGTGTGTATATATATATTAAACGTGATCGTCATACATTCTTCAATAATTATTTATATATTTATAGGAAATGTCGAAGATGAACAAAGATACCCAATCAAATAAATACACTCCTAATCTAGATCAATTCTCTCCTATTCCACCACCTCAATTTTCGACACCCACGGTTTATCAATTATCTACCCACCTCAGGATAATTCTACTCCATATATACAGCCTTCGACTTATAAAACTCCCCAAGGCCCTATTAATAGAACTCCCATTACTGATGAATCCCAAACACAAGACCGGAACCAGATTGGGTTAGCCATTAATGGGAATCCTATCGGTGATAAAAAAAACTATCCAAAATTTCAAAGCCCATTGTTTGAAGCTCTAAAATATTAGCGTGGGTATTAGTCAAGAAGATAACTGGAAGAATGTTATTCGTGCCACAAGGGATGAATTATTGGAACAACTTATAAACAATTTACATTCCCAATGGGTTCGAAGATAATTTTTCTTTCCCAAATACGGGAACAACTGAAAACCTGTAAGAAGAACCTCCAGAAGCATCACTTATCGATGGGGACATCAAGTTCTGACATATAAGTGTTAAACAACAAAGTTTTACCAATTTTTGAATTACTTGTCAGCCAATGGAACAATATCTTGGAGAGAGAGGTCAGGGAGGAAAAACTTAAATAGATGGAGAAAAATATATAGAACCGGGAAAAGAAATTTTATATCCACAACCTTGGATCCAAATCATATGATGTTTTAAATGATTAATGGGTGGAGAGGAGCAATGGGACTCTGTAATAAGGGATATAACTTCATCGAGTTAACTTGTACTTAGATGATCGACGGGATAAAAACACACACAAAATCTTAGACAAAGTGGCTTCGGCTCTGGAGATTTTGAATTTAATGATCGTATACATGCTATAATAAAATACTATTAAAATTATTGTCCTAAATATTTATCTAAGATGAAGATTAAATATTGCACGCTTGATGAACCTTTTGTATGTGTGTTTCAAAACATGAAGAATGTATTCTACTCAAAGTTCATAAACGGTGACAATTGGTCCATTGTTTTACATGTGCCAAAGGGTTTCACTACTCAAGCAGACGCACTAAAGATTCCTACAGAGTTTCAGTGTGCTCTTAAAAAAAATCCTAATTTGGAGGATCTTTTGCTTAATGTAAATGACTATTGAGTGTTGATACATTATATTATTGCTACTTGTTATTGTAAATTTAGGCAATGATTGAGTGTCAATACATTAGTTTTTGTTCATGTATGATTTTATTCTCAAATTTTGTGAAGTTGATATATGTTTTTTTAAGTTAGTTGGTACTTTAATGGTAAAAATATCCAAATTAGGGAATGTGGTTTTTGTTGAGAAAATAAGCATTGATAAAACTCAAGGAGTTCACCGAAATGGCAATTATTGAAGCTATTGGTGAATGTTGAGTAATGTTCAAATTTTCAGCAATAAAAAGAATGCAGAAAATCTAAGTAACCATATAAATCAAGCTCATTGTTTATGTAAAAAACTAGATTCGATCTAATTAATTAATCACAGATAAAAGGAATAAAGAAAATAAAACAATAAATTTTTAAAGTGGTTCAGCCCAATAATAAATGGCCTACGTCCACTGTTCTTGTATTGCCGATGTTTGCCTTAATCTCGATGATGATTACAAGAGATCAATTACCCCGTTATGGGGGTGTTACAATGTATTTATAGCCTTGGGGCTATCAGTTTGAATAGACGAGATGTTGTTGTTTAATAAACATATACATCTGTACAATAAGAATGTTCATTAAATCCAATATTCATTGAATATTTAGTCGTCGCTTGATCTTCATGTCCAGATGCTCTGCACGCTGAGTAGCACAGCAGCCTATCTAAATCGGCACGTAAGGTGAGCATATCCACTTGCCACGTAAGGTGACACATGTCTTGATATAATTGGTCCATGTCAACTGACTAATTTTCGTATCAACACTCATAAAGAATATGCATCAAAATAAAACTATATTTATGTGAGTACCCTTGAAGTTTAGTATAATCAGTCTAACTCGTTCAGGGTTTCCAACTTAACAAGGTTATGTCATAGCCTTGTTATAAATCTAGGAACCTCGAATGAGTTCAACTAGTTATATTATGAAGAAAAACTTCAAGGGTATTCACACAAGTCCAGTTTTAGTTTAATTTATATTCGCTATAAGCTTGATTTATATGTTTACTCAGCTTTTCTCATAAATTTTTATTGAAGAAAATTTGAACATTACTCAATAATCACCAATAGCTTCAATAATTGTCATTCCGGTGATTTCATTGAGTTTAATAAATACTTATTTTCTCAACAAAACAATCACATTCCCAAATTTTACTTTACAAATTTTGCTAATATTTGTACTAGTGATATATGACCCTTGTGTGATGTGGAGGACACTACTAATGGTTGTAAAGTTAGTTTCTATGATAACAGTTAGGGATTAGTAATTTTGATACAACCGACACGATAACGTGATACAAAATTATAAGTTAATGGGTTTAGTCCTATAGGATTTGAATAAATATCAAGTTAACACGATAAACATGTTAACATAAATAACGGTTAAGGATTGGTAATTTTGATACAATATTGCACCATATATCAAAGATGGTCATGGACCTAGGCCATGACCAGGGCCAGAGGTCGCAAACCTAGGCCGTGACCAAAAATCGTGGTCACGAACTTCATCCACGACCCGAAATGAGGGTCACGGTATCCCCTGTGGGACAATATTGGCTCATGGTGACGAACTTGGGTAGTGACCATCTGTGGGAATATGTTAGAATTAGGTCACGGCCCAATCCATGACCCTTAATTTAAAAAATAAAAAATAAAAAATGGTCACGATCTTGGACCTTAACCATTTTTATTTGTTTTTAATCAGATTGGGAGTCACAGATTTGGGCCATGACCATTTCCATTTAAGAAAAACATATATTTTTAGGCATCTCCCTAAAAAAACCTCAGTTATCAATTCATATACAATTAGGAAATATTGTAACCGTGTAATTGACAAATTAAAGTAAAACATCGTGCCAGCCTAATTAATTCATAAATCAAACTAAACATTCATAAATCATAATAAACGTTCATAATTTAAACTTGACATTCAAAAATTAAACTAAACATTTATAAATCAAACTAAAGCACTAATATTATAATAAGATAGAAATAGTATTGTTAAGGTCCAATATAATATGAGCTAAAGGAGTCTCATGAATACGCGGTCACTTCTTACGAGTTACATTGGTCCCGTATGAGGTGTTCGTGTCTCTTATGGATTCATTTGGGGACTGTTTTTCATTTCGCCTTCCATGGGCAAGTTTATTAGCCTATGTCTAGATATTTGTAAATTTTCATGATATTATCAAATCGTGAATTTCGTGACTACGCGATCAGTTCCTATGAGTTACATTGGTCCTGTGCGAGTTGTGTGTGCCTCTTATAGGGTCGTTTGAGCTGTTTTAGGTTTGTGCCATTTATAGGCATTCTTTTTAAGCCTTGGTCTAAATATTATAAATTTTCATCATATTCTCAAATCGAGAGTCCTATGACTACGCGGTCAATTCCAACGAGTTGCATTGGTCCCCCATTTAGGGGGTGTTTTGGAAGTTTGCCCTTTATGGGCATATGTTTAAGCCTAAGTCTAGATCTGGGAGTCCCATGACTATGCGGTCAGTTCTTATGAGTTACATTGGCCCCATACGAGGTATACGTGCCTCTTATGGGGTCGATTGGGGGATGTTTTGAGTTTTTGTTCTCCATAGGCATATTTTTAAGCCTAAGTCTAGATATTTATAAATTTTCATCATATTCTCAAATTGTGAGTCTCATGACTAGGCGGCCAGTTCCTACCAGTTACATTGGTCTCATGCGAGGTGTTTGTGCCTCTTACGGGGCCGTTTAGATGTTGTTTTGGGTTTTCGCCCTATAAGGGAATGTTTTTAGCCTAAGCCTATATATTTGTAAATTTTCATCATATTCTCAAACCGGGAGTCTCGAGACTATGTAGTCAGTTCTTACGACCTACATTAGTCCATATTCGAGATGTTCATGCCTTTTACATGGCCATTTATGTTTTCGCCCTCTATGGACATATTTTTAGTACTAAGTCTATATATTTACAAATTTTCATTATATTCTCAAACTGAGAGTCCCATGACTAAGCGATCAGTTCTTACAAGTTACATTTGTCCCGTGCGAGGTGTTTGTGCCTCTTATCGGACTGTTTAGGGTTGTTTTAGGTTTTTTATTTCTATGGGCATGTTTTTAACCCTAAGTCTAGATTTTTAAATTTTCATCATATTCTCAAATCGGGAATCTCGTTACTACATAGTCAGTTCCTACGAGTTACATTAGTCTCGTGCGAGGTATTCGTGCCACTTATAGGGTCGTTTAGGGGTGTTTTGAGTTTTCGCCCTCTATGGCATGTACGAGTTATATTGGTCCCCAGACATCCCAGTGAATTCATAATTCAAACTAAATATTCATAAATCAAACTAAAGCGTCAATAGAATGCCAACATCATAATTATATACAATTTGGATACACATAGGATTGTCAAGCGATAATATAATAATAAGATACAAATAGGATTGTCTAGGCTAAAATAATGGTTTGCTACTCAATCTTCTAATAAATCGACTAAAGGATCCTTCAAATTATGGTTGTCATCAAGAGTACACTAGAAATATTTAAGAGCCTTTAATGTTTTTGCTTGAGTGGGCATACCCTATGATGGTTGCACAACAACATACCAATTGCCATTGTTTATGCATTTTGAGTAGAATACCTCCTTTACGTTATGAAAGGCACAAATAAAAGGCACGTCGACTATGAAATATTTACTCTTCATCTTTGATAAATCTACCATGATATTTTAAGTTAGGATCAACTTTAAAAGCATTCTTAGTATCCTCCACCTTCATCTAGTCGCAACAGAATACAATTTCTGTTAAATCTAAATAATCAAGTTCCAGGATTCGTTGGACAATCCCATAATCGATTAGCACTACATCCTTTGGATTTTTTATAGATTTTTCTTGTGACACAGGTAGTTAAGGAATAAATTAAAATTCCGTTGTCTCATGTCAAAATATTTTCCTCACATGGATATGAAAAAAAAACAAAACCGTTGGTGCAAAATTTCTTAAACTCTTTCGCACGAAATATGGGACCTTTTTCTTGGCGTGCAAGCCTTAAAGAGACATTATCTCTTTTTAAAAGCTACATTTATTAATGATTTTATACTTGGGCATGCTTTTACCATATATGAATAAATAACAACATACATAAGAGGCAAAAATTACCTATAATGATATCCATGTCCTAAAATCATTCGTCATGCAATTTCTCCTCTGATTTAGGGAAATTTCATTCCCGAAATTCCTAAAGGTAAGTTATAGAATTTAGATCATAATATAGAGAATACATATAATCAAACACAAAAAATTCCTTTAATTATGCAGGTACTTACTCTCTCCAATCTTCAACTTGATCTTACGATTCGAAGATGTAACGAGCTTCTTTCTCGTATATTAAATTAGTAAGTCTCACCTCTTTAGGGATCCCAAAATGAAATTTATCCTCATATTATCGAAGTTCCTCAATCACTCATTCTCCATGACGATTGAACCTCCTTAGCTTTTGTTTTGGCATATGTTCCCGAACGTATAACTATGATTTCACAGTTATATATTCTTCAACAATTGACCCTCTAATATATCGTGTATTCTTAACATAATATTTGAATTTTTTCATCAAGTTTTCAAAAGGATACATCCAGAGATACCTAACGGGACCACATAAAAAATCCTAGTGGCATAAATGCACAAGTGGGTGGATGTTGATATCGAAGAATGAAAAAAGAAAATATTTCTTTAATACACAAATTGCCTCGACTAAAGTTGATTTCATAGCTTTAATGTGCTTTATGTATTCCATTTTAATAAAAATTAAGGTAAAGAACAAACTTATTTTCGTATTTCCCAGTGGATGTCTTTGGTCTTGATGAAGCAATAGCTAATAAACAGAGAGATTAATTGATTGATGATGTGCCAATCGTGATACTTGAACTATTTTAGGTCATTCATTTAGTAGCTTACAACCATAAATAAATTATCGAAATAACTATTCGGAGTCTTCAATGAAAAACGTGTCTATGAGGATCTTTTTCTCACTAGTAGTCAAAGTGAAAGAAATTGGGGGTGGGGGTTATAAATTCTTCTTGTTGTAGGATCATTTTTAACCACAATTTCTTCTTCATTTTCATCTTCTGTAGATCGCGGTGCTCCCGCTTTCCATCTTATAAATGATATCCACCTAGACATGTGACTTTCAGATGTTTTGCAACATTCGTCTTCGTGTGTATCACATCCATTACATGCTATACACATTGATCTTTCTGATACGAAAAGTCAAAAATTATTGATCGTATGGACCGTGCCTTGTTTTATAAGGGTTGTTCGAGTCATCCATAGATTTACACTTTAGGTTTACAAACTGAGGGTGTTTACATACATACATATTCCCCGCAGTCACAACCTTTGCCTCCTCCTCGATCTGCCGACCAAAAAGATGAGCAGATTCCGTCCTACGCTCGTTACTGACGTGTAAGAAGTTAGACTTGTCGTTCCTAAAAGGGTGACTGGTCGACAGAAATCTACGATGAACCGTATAACTCATCCTGCCACTAAATGTATCCAAGTGGCTTAAGTTTCCTCCCTATATATAGGACATCCAAAATAACCATATACATTGCAACATGACAAGGTCCTATAAGAAGGAAGGTCATGGATCTCCCACATCACCATTTATCTAAATGTGAAGTCTTCACCCTTATGAAAGTTAGATACCCTCACACTTTATCCCATAACTCGTTTAGGTCTTCGATTAATTGAGGTTAAGAATATATCAATATCATCTTCGGGAGCCTTCAGCCCAGATATCAATAAAGGCAATAATGTGAACTCCTTTCTCATGCACAACGATGGAGGAAAACTTAAAGGTGCCATGAGATATGGGAAATAACTCTGATTAATGCTTAAATTACTGAAAGGGTTAAATCTATTGGTTGATAATGCGAGCAGGACATTTCGTGATTCCTTTGCAAATTCATGGTGTCGCACGTTTTAAAGTTTCTAGATGAGTGAATCAATCGAATGAAGCATAAGATTTCCACTCACCTGGTATCATGCGTGACATGTCATGCCCTCTGGTATCCACGATATAGTTTGAAACTATTTTAATCGTGGCTCTAGGGGAAAATACTTCAAAACCTTATGTGGAACTTGTGAGCACTTGTGATATTTTGTAGTCTTGTCTTTTCTATTCTCACAAGTCACGTATCTAGACTCACTGCATACATGACACTCATCCTTCTCTTCGTTCGTTCCAATACAATATGCAATCATACTTGCATGCGTGAATATATTTGTACTTCAAACCCAAACCCTTCAAGATCTTTTTCATACTAGAATAAATTTCTAGTAACATGTTATCTTTTGGGATAATGTATTTAACCCATTTAAAAATTTTGGTTATGATGTTTCTCTACAACCAAATTGACTCTTCAAATTATACAAACCAATCATTGCATATAATACCGAGAGATTTTCATTGCAAAAATAATAGTCTACCCACGTTTGCTTTCAACCATATATATTATCGATCTTTTTTTAATCCAGCATCAACTTATTTATTGACTTGGTCATAATGCACATTATATGTATCCACGGGTTAGTGGTTTTGATGGTGGTGGACTCCGTAAGCATCATCAATTAGATTGGTCGAAAACAGTGTGTTTGTGAATCCTGTACCACTTCCACTCGGTGGGGTTCTGTTAGGCAATCAGGTATCGTTACTTCTTTTAGAATAAAAGGTACATTATTTTCACCATGGTATGTCCATATCTTATAATCTTGCAAAATTCACCATTATAATAAATGCAACTCAACGTCTTCTAAAGACTTATATTTTTCATTCATACAAGGGGTGCACGGGTGCAGAATATTGTCACTTTTAAGATTTCTATTTGATTTAATAAATTTTTGAATGCCCTTTACATTATTGTCATATATTCAGTTACTCTCCCCCGCCCACTCTTTGTATTGTAGTAAATCCATTAAACAATATTCAAAATTCAATTCATGTGTATTAATAGGTTGAAACAAACAAAGATCATGTTGCATACAAGAATGCACGTTTCATTATTCATTCAAATTATTCAACACAACTTAAACTTATATTCATATTGCATAAACTTATATTCATGCTGCATACACAAAAATTGTCAACAAATGACCCACAAACTTAAAATAATTAAATAAACAAAATATTACAACTTGTTCTCAAATTAAACATTGTCCGTGGCGTAGGCTTGACCAACAAATAAATTGGCCAAGTGATAAAATAATTATGATAGTTTTTCAGCATGTTCCCTTCTCCTCTATCAACGTGCACAAAAATTTCTTCATACTCGTTGTATATTTCAGCAACCATTATTTGAGCCTCACCGATCTGCAAAGAGCGATTATGAACATGAGTTTCCATAATTAAGAAAATTAATGTGCACGCACCAATAATCCTACTATGGGTTAAATCCCTAAATTTGTACTGCTCGTTGTAGTCACCGTGAGTGGATAACCATGATCCAGGGACTATGGTAAGCATAAGCACCGGGGAGGGAAATATTGAAGGAGGCGACATTTGTCAAGGGAAACCTTGAGATGGAGGATAGGGGAAACCTTGAGAAGGAGGATAGGGTCAACCTTAATGAGGCATTGGGTTGGAAAACCTTAAGTAAATAAGGACATACAATGTCGGACTTCACCCTTCAACACTTCTAGATTACTCTAAATGTCCTGCAGATCCTCATCCGTCATTGACTGACTTTCCTCTTGGCTCGAGATCCAATTCCTTACCGAAAAGAGCTCGTCCACGAGAGTTGCAATGTATTTTAATTTAATTTTAGCATATATGATCCGATATATCTCGTCAGGAGCGGACCTAGATGCTCCCAATGGTGGGAGGACCGTCTGCTTGGGTTTTTGAGAAATTTTTCAAGAGATATGTTAAAAAAAAATTGGACCCATGTGTAATTTTTTGAAGTGAAAGGAATTATGTTTATGCCACTTTAAAAGCTGAGGGCATAGCTGTAAGTAATAAAAAAATGCTTGGGCTTTAATCAAAACAAAACTTATAAACATTTCTACATTTATTCTTCCTCCATTGTCATAGTCGTTCCATCTCTCTCTCGACCTCTCCACTCCACATTCCCATCTCCTGCCTCATCCTCCGGCTGACCACTGACCGAACAGCTTCTCCTGTGGACCTACCCCTATCTCCCTCCCTATGTACTACAGCCTATAGGAACTCCTTGTCGACCCGCTCTCCCCTGTCCCATTAGCTCAGCCCCTGCCCCGCCATGGCCACCCCTGTCTCTGGCTAAACAACATAGTTGGGCCTGCTGTCTCCGCCCCTATTAACAGTAGGAGAGGTAACGTTTCTTATTTCAGTTTAATTTTTATTATGTATGTGTTGTGTGTTAATTTATATTGATAATGTGTGTAAATTTTTATATATTTTTTTTAATTCAATATTTTTGTTTAATTTTTTAGCCCCTTTGTTCATGAATTTTTTAGTTTAATTTTTATGAATGTGTAAATTATTATGAATGTTTAAATTGGTTTAATTTTACAAGACTTAAATTTATTAATTTTCTAATTAGTTTAATTTTTATGAATGTGTAAATTAATATGAATGTTTTAATTAGTTTCAATTTTCTACCCCAATGTTTATAAATGTTTAAATTAGTTTAATTTTTATGAATGCGTAAATTAACATGAACGCTTAAATTTTAAAGTGCAAAAGTTAAACGGTTTATTGTCATTTTTGAAAAATGTTAAATTAGTTTAAATGATTAAAGTGTTAAATTATTTGAAATATAGGGCAAGTTGGCAAGTTAAATTCGTTTTTGGTTTGTTAATTTGTTAAAAATGTGGGTTTATTTGGTGAATGTATTAGTTTGCTCCTTATTGGCTTGTAAGGGTAATATTATGTAGAAATATTATTTAAAAAATCCAGGAACAAAGTAGGACCATTAATTTAGTGAATATAGGAGCTCAAATTTGGTGAATTAATACCTCAACATTTTTAAGGTAAAAAATTAGTTAAAAAAAATAAAAACAACTCAAAAAAATCCTCCTCGGAGGCTCCCACCCTCAAACCCCCGAGATTCGTTAGAACTTTTCGCACCCCCAGACTCAAAATCCTAGGTCCTCCATTGCCTCTCGTCCACCCTTTTTTGTCAGTTCTGAAAGCCCGAGTTAGGGCATCATCTTTTAATGTCATCATAAGGGCTCAAATCAGACTAAATGCTAATGGATTCGATTGATTCCTGTTGTGTGAATTACATTTAGTATTATGATTTTAACATTATTTTGCATAATGTGTGTATATATAAAAAAAAATAACTGTTTATATTCACCAGAGTCGGATCCGTGTGGTGCAAATTTATTATTTTTGTCCCATCAGGTATGCTCGTAGACATTTCCCCGATTAGGTTTTTCACTGGCATATGGACAACCCTTTGTCCTTTCTGGCTATTCACTCTTCAAATCTTCCAATGATTTAGACCCCAGCTTGTGGACATCAACTCTCTTCACTCTACCCATTTCCATCCAAGAACCGAAAATAGGAGAGAAAAAAATACATTACTCAACTATTTACAGACCAATACCCTAATTCGGTGAAATCATACAACAAACTTGTAAAGGGAATGCTTGAAATAAAACAAGTAATGGCATATTTGTTGAATCAAGACAAAATATAACAATAAAATCTAAAACTAATACTCAAGTTCTTCTCCCCCCAATTTTTATCAAATAGACAACAGGATAAAAGATATATAAAATAAGGATATATAATGAACTATTCTACACAAATAATGTCATAAACAAAGGCAAATTCAAGTGTCTCCTACATTATCATGATTAAGGAGGCATCTTTTGTCATTTGTGAAACAACCGTACCAAGGTTATGACAAATATGCAAAATATATTGTGTAAGGACAATCATCCCTATGACTTTCCTAAGTGATTCAAACCTAATATTGTCCAAAGTTTTAGCAAACAGGTCAGCCAATTATTTTTCAATGTTAAGATATTCAATATCAAGTTCCTTAGATTCAATAAGTTCATAGATAAAGTGATGCCTAATCTTAATATGCTTAGTTCGTGAGTGTTGTACGGGATTTTTCGATATATTAATGGCACTTTGGTTATCACAATCATGGTCAATTTATCTTCGATGATACCATAATCACTAAGCATTTGCTTGATCCATAAAAGTTGAGAACAACAACTAACCGCAGCTATATATTCGGATTCAGTAGTTGAAAGGGATATACAATTCTATTTTGTATTACTCCATCCTACAAGATTGTTTCCTACATAGTAACAAGCTCCATAAATGCTTTTACTATTGTCTGAAAATCCTGCCCAGTCGGCATCATTGTAGCCAACTATAGAGCTAGTAATATCTTTTTTGTACCAAATGCCAAAATTTACTAAGCCTTTAACGTATTTAATTATTCACTTTACACACAACATATGACTTTGTTTAGGTGCGCATTGATAACGTGCAGAAACATATACAGCAAAGGAAATATCTGGTCTAGATGAAGTGGGGTATAATAAACTCCCTATCATGCTTTTATATAAATTCGGGTCAACGTCTTTCCCATTTTGTTCTTTAGATATTTTCGTGGACGTGATCATGGGTGTACGTGCTGTTTTGGAATTATCAAGCATAAACTTTTTAATGAGATCACTAGCATATTTAGATTGTGTTATAAATAGGCTATCACTATACTATTTAACTTGTAATCCTAAGGAGTACTGTGATTTCCTCATTAATGACATCTGGAATTCAACATGCATTATATCAGAAAAGTCTTTTACTTGATTAATGGAGGTGGAACCAAATATGATATCGTCTACGTAAAATTGTTCAATCAATACATGGTGTTCTATCTTTCGAAGAAATAATATTTGGTCGTTGCCACCACCCTTAAACCCTTTATTAACTAAAAAGGTCGAAAGACGCTCATACCAAGCTCTAGGACATTGCCTTAAGCCATATAAAGGCTTCTTACGTATATAGACATTGAGAGTGATCTACAAAGCCCTTAAGCTATTCTAGGTATACTTCCTCTATCAAAATATCGTTCAATAATGCAGACTTGACGTTCATTTAAAAAAGTATGAATTACAAATGACACTATATAGCAAGGAGGAGACGAACAGACTCGAGTTTTATGACAGGGGCAAAAGTCTCATCAAAGTCTATTCCCTCTATCTGAAAATATCATTGCGCCACTAACCTAGCCTTGTTTCAAATTACAACCCCATTCTCGTCAGTTTTATTTTTAAAAATCCAACGGATGCCAATAACTTTCCTTTTTCAGGTCGTGGGACGAGATACCAAACATCATGACTTTGAAACTGAACAAGCTCTTCTTGCATGGCATTAATCCATAATGAGTCACATAGGGCATCGTTTAGAGTTTTTGGTTCTATTAGAGAAACATAACATGCAAATTTAGCCACTTGTTGAAGTTAGGATTTGGTTTGCACTAGCTCAGATGGTTTACTAATAACCTTTTTGAGAGGGTGGTCTTTAGAAAACCAGTTTGGTACCACAGGGCCCTCAGGTGGTAGTGAATCAGCTATCTCAAGAGAGTCAGGTGTAAAAACAGTTTCAGAATCATCCAAGACCACTGTTTGATTGTCACGACTCTCTGTGTTAGTGCCATTTACAATTACATTAATAGACTCTATAATGACCTTGGTACGCAAATTATAAACACGATAAGCCCTACTTAATTTGGAGTAACCCAGAAAAATGGATTTATCACCTCGAGTATAGAATTTTGAAAGGTTTTCACGGTCTTTGCAGACGTAACAGAGACTCCTGAAGTTCTAAAGTACTTCAAGTTAGGCTTTCTACTGTACCATAGTTCATATGATGTCTCTTTGGTATTTTTCTTGAGGTATACACGGTTAATAATGTGACTTGGTCATGTTTATGTCCATTATGTAATGCCTCGTCCTGGATATATGGGTTACCCATGAGTCAACCCGGTCTGAACTGAGTGTTAGGTGTGAAGTGCAATAAAACAACCTAGATAATATTGCTAGTCTAGTTTTATTTTAAATTAGCATTTCACTGGTTTAGCATGCGAACCCAATTTTAAGATAATTGTATGTGGGACCCATGGGGAGCACCCCGAGTTCGAGTAAACATAGATACTAATGTAAAGTAAATAAGGTGCACTTACCTGTATAATGCTCTCGAAATACGAAACTGCTACTAACCTACCGTGACAAAGCGAGGGTGTGAGTCGATGCCTAGTGGGAATATACAATAATTATATAAAAGAATGGCATAAAGGGACTTAACAAGGTTATAACTACGTATACATGCAACTATCTCATATATATATTAATGCATGAAATCGTTTCATGCAAAGAAGTTACTTATCCGGATTAATTCACCTTAATCTCATAAAAGAACTTATCATTAATACTTAACATTTATTCATGCATTTAACTCACGCGGTTAAATACTAGTTTACAGAAGGTCATATCTTTACCAAAATTGCTTATTTATTCACAATTGACTCATTCCGCATTCCCATTTATGCATACATTCAACACAAGTGCATTCTTGAGTTACTTATGGGTTGAACCTCTAAGGTCACTTAACTCCCCCATTAACCACTATACATTACGCTTTTCATTCACTTTATGGACATTATTCGCTTTGCAAATTACTAGTCCACTTAACCCATAAATGAAACACTTATTAATTCATTCACATTAGGTTTAACTCACACGTTCTATCACGCAACCCATTTCTTGATATGTTCCACATTCCATTATCTTTTTCTCGGAATCATTCAAATTAACCACATACTTTAACGGGCTCCACATAGCTAGATATGTGCACCATATGCTCTCGCCAGTGATTTAGGGATTTTTACCCAAGGGCTCCGGGACCTTCTTGCTTATTTTTCGGTTGCATCCGAGTCATTATTAATGTATTTAACATTTTACACATGTCCACATTATTCTACTTTTTTACTTTTGCCCGGCCGGAGCCAAAACCCGGACTTAACCGTCCGTTTTTCCATTAACACTTGGAAAATTGTTACTTTCTCCCTTAAGTCACTTATTTACACACACGTGATTTATAATAAAATCATTCACACTTTAGGACTTAATTCATTCTTTACCCACACTAGTGTAAGACGTTCCTTGACATTTTTACTCCATTAAAATTTGTTCCACTTTAAGTAAATTACCAATTTACCCTTCGTTCACCAACTTACACGTTAGTCCTTTAACAAGTATTATTTCTCAAATGGTCATTATGTTTACCACTTAATATTTAAAGCACCCTTAGCCATATTAATACTTGTTAATACCACACAATATTACCCAATTCACACACTAGACACATTTACGCATTGAATATATGAAATAACACATTTACATAGTAAACTCCCCTTTTTCAAAGGTTCTTTAAAGACCAAGATTTATATTTGTCTTATTTCATGTTTAGACCCAACACAACTTTCCTTATACTTGTTTACATATTCATTATCGAAATACTAAAAGTTTATATGAATGAGAAAGTAGACTTTAATTTTCTAAAATCCTTTTTATATGGTTTAAACATACCTTCATTCTAGAATTTGTACTATTTGCAACAACCAGCCATTTCTCTTCTATTCCTAACAAGAAGAAGAATTCCTCACATTTTTATTACCATAAAAATGTCCAATATTTCTTTCTACTAAAAATACACACGACTAATATTTTCTTATATTTTTATACCATAAAAATGTCCAATATTTTTTTTACTAGAAATACACACAATTAATTTTTTCTTACAATCCTACTCTTAATCATAAATAACAATAAGACTACAACATTTATCAATAGAGTCTCATATGCAAAAAGAGTAGATTGCCCCACCTAAATGGACTGTAAAGATGGTGGTGGTGATAAAGAAGGGTGACTCATTCACCTTCAAGGGTGGCCCAAAAGGGAGTCACAAAATCCCCACCAAAGTCTGCTCCAAGAAACACCATTAAAGACCCTCTACAAAACCTCCAATGATATTTTATAGTGGGTACAAGGTAATTATATTAAGAAGAAATGGTGGAAGGATGTATATTAACTAAGAGGGGTTGTGAGCTCTTTGGAAGATAAAGGGTTGGCTGTGAAGGTTTATTCCCCACACCTCTCTACTTTTTAACACATAAGAACCCTAAACCATCTAATATAATATCTGAAAAATTCCATCTCGTCCATCAAGCTTCCCAAGCTTGACACGTTGCACGATCTACGGTGAGGGAGGTTGGCTCGATCATGGCAGGTGAGTTAGAGAATCCTAGGGTTCAATTCTATATTACCCATGAAACATACACCGACCCACTAGTTAATACAATCAGTTTCGAGTTCATCACGCCCAAGTTGACTAAGGAAATAAAGTCACGAACCAAGGGGTGACAGTTTGCCACCACCTGACTTGCCCCAGGTCGTAGCTTGAAGGAGTGTGGTCGTCGCTCGAACGACGGGACTCATCGCTAAAGAGAGATTCTCCTCTCGCTCAAACCGTCTCCATGGTCGTTTGAGCGACATGTGTGTGGATTTTTGGATTTTTATTTCCCATGTTTTCTCAATCAACTTATTTTCCCAACAGTTCCAAGATTCTCTTAAAGAAGCCTATATTTTTTCAAACGTGCGGGTCCCTTTTTCTTATCTGTTTTTCTTTATTTCTCCAATTATATAATCCATATATAAAATTTCTTAATCTAATATTTATCTATAATCCAATTTGTAATAAGGGACTTTATACTTTAATTACTTATCAATAATTTCACAACTCGTACGAACCCATAATTCATTATTTTTTCTCAAACTCGGTTTCTAATTTCTCAAAAGAGACCCTAAAATTATTTAACCAATAATTTTATGATTCCACAATTCTCTTTAATTTTATTTGATTTGTTACTCAAAATCTATCAATTCACAATATGTTCCTCCTTATACAAAATTAACACATAATTTAATTATATTCTCGGGGTGGGGTATTACAAACTTCCCTCCTTAGGCAATTTTGTCCTCAAAATTCTTGGTTTATCACAATTCATAATTTAATAACCAATGATCGACTTCCAATCCTAGGCATCCCCAGCACTAGGGTCTAAACACCAGGGCTTCATTTTCATCGACCATCATTGTTATTTAAATCAAAGTAACCCGAAGGCCTTATTGCAAAACCCGAGCCTGGTAAACATGTTTATCTAAACAACCTCGAGATAATCGATACGCATTAAATATGGAAATATTAACAACGAATTCATTATTATGGATCATTTCTATGTTAAGATTCACAACCTACATTTCCTTGAACTAATTTGAATCATTCCCAGTCTAGGCTGGTACAACCTCAACATTCTAATCAATCACATTAACGATCAGTAGGCAATATATCATATTCGTCCACCCGCTTGATATCTCCCATGAGACTCTTACGCTAACCTAGAGTAACCTTAGGTATCACAACACAAACAAGCGATCACATCCTCAGCCCACCTAATTCTAAACAGAGTGCAATTCTAGCACTTGATGTTTTATCAAGTCGTGATACTCCGAATATTCCTAAGTCACGACCCCGAGACACACGACCAATTCGTAACTAGCCATACCGACTAACTAACGAAACATGTTAACCTAAGGAAATTTAAATAACATATGAAAACTATATGAAGTAAACACAAAACCACGCATACACACAAACAAGTGTAGAACAAGGTGCTTCTGAAGGAAAGCGCACTAATATACCATGAAGCATTAGCCACAACCGGCCTAGTTCGCATCACTACTGAGCTTATTCCGCGCCGCACCCAAATTACAATTGATCAACAACTTCTCATTATCGGGATTATGGAAGACACAAGAAATGCAATGAAACAGGAGACTGCCACGCTAAAAAAGAAATAATTAATATCCGACAATGAATCGCCCTACGCGAAGTGCAACCCACAACGTATGCTTGAAGTCCTTAACTTTTATCGATACTTGTTACACATATTAGCCTTGCCATGTACCCTGGCATGATCTCTTAGCGCTGGCAAGTTCTAACTAATCATCCATCCATGTTGGATGGACGAAATACAAACCAATTTCTTTAGGAAGCTGAGATGTCAGGCTTCCCTCCTTAGGACTAATGCCACATCCTATTATTGGTAAGTACAACCAACTGAACTAAATGAATTTACATTCCTTTAACACTTATCTCTAGTCACTGAGCCATCACACCTAGGTCTTCATAATTCTTAGTCGCAATAATCTAACCTTAGTTTTAGAGATCTTTCTTATCAAGTGAAATACTATGCTCACCTAATTTCACACATTTGACCCACAACTCATTGCTACAAATCTCTGAATAGTCTACATGATCCCAAATTATTACCACTCTGATGGAACCTCAAACCTTAACGCATTACCCCTGCCTGAGACCTAATGATTTCGCTCATTAGAATCATACCAAACCATATAGGTAGCACACGAGGGTGCTATAATCAAGTATAGCACTTCATATCAGCACTTATATAAACTTCGATACGACAATGACTCCCAATGCCTCATAGTTGACAACATCAAAGTTAATTATTTTTTTAAACAGTATACACATCTATTACAAGAAACCACAAGTCATACCATGACCTACGCTACACAACCTCGAGTTTTAGCACTACAAAATGTACATCACTACATAAACCTTGATGCAATAATGAATCCCAAATGCAATACACGACACCCAACCCCAAATTCACTATTACTAAGAGACGTGTACCACTCGCATTAACAACTCACTAGATAAGCCTTAGTATACATTTCAAGGAATTCTCGATACAGTTTCACAAGCCTATAACTTTTATTTTTTTAATGAGTGCTCAATCACTATAATTGAATTGCCTCTCCATGTGAACATCGTACTATGTACTAACCTACTAATTAACACAACTATATACTTAGTAGGATACGGGACTTCGAGCATTACCTATGAACACTAAAGCCCACACTCACAAATGCCACCGGGGATCCTATTCTCATTGCCACACTATAATTACAAAACTTTAAATTAATACCATCTAAGTCTTGGTAGGACACAGGACATCGGGTATTACCCAAGGGGAGGCCCACC
Organism: Sambucus nigra; assembly: GCA_949130495.1. Taxonomy (NCBI): domain Eukaryota; kingdom Viridiplantae; phylum Streptophyta; class Magnoliopsida; order Dipsacales; family Adoxaceae; genus Sambucus; species Sambucus nigra. Next base: position 131,998,517 of record OX422214.1, on the reverse strand, counting down.
CTAAAGACATTGTAAGAGGTCCTATTCTAAAGCATCACCCCTTATTTACTTACTATTAAGTCACCACGATTATCTAGGTTTACCCCCAAGTTACTCCGATCATCAAGATTATTTAAACCCGCATTATAGTCGAAGTACATAAATTGAGATGCACTAATCCAAGTCTCCAACGAATGGACCTAGTACTTCCTCACCACGGAGCTAACACTTGCAAATACATTCACCGACCAACAATTCACTAAGGTGTTCACCCACAAGGGTAGCATTCCACCAACCAAGACTAGATTATTCCCTAGCGTTGGTCTACATTAATCTATATTCTCATTGACCTTACCATCAATCACGGTATTACCCCCAATGATCGAGATTCCCTAATTATCACATTATTGTTGACCTCGCATATGTGTCACACCAAGGCTACATATAATTTAAAATCATGATTTATGATTATATAATTATGAGACTCTAACTATCAGTCTCTATCATTGATTATTCACAATTTGGTGTCACTTGCCCGATGGGTGTTATCTCATTCTATCAACATCTCCAAAGACTCAATGTCAACAATGTCTGGAACATAAACACCTCACACTATGAACCGTGGTGTCGCCACTTATTGTTTTGCACGGACACTCATAAATTATTAACATACCCAACCAAAAATGCGAAAGCGATTTTTTTTTAACATTCAACTTGATCGTATGCCACTTGGCACTAACTTACTTATCGTGTTAGCCTCTGTGACCTTATCATCGAGGACACAAATTACACCGTTGTCAATCTAGCATCACTGACCCAAACCACACCTGATGTCGAAGATCTAACACCGACCTCATCACGTCACACCCGAAAGGAACCTTGAACTTAGAGGTCTGATACCAATTATAACGCTCCAACCCAAATATATGGGTTACCCGTGAGTCAACTCGATCCGAACAAAGCGTTAGGTGTGAAGTGCAATAAAACAACCTAGATAATGTTACTAGTCCAGTTTTATTTTAAATTACCGTTTCACTTGTTTAGCATGCGAGCCTAATTTTAAGATAACTGCGTGGGACCCATGGGGAGCACCCCGACTCCAAGTAAACAGGGCTACTAATGTAAAGTAAATGAGGTACACTTACCTATATAATTCTCTCGAAATACAAAACTGCTACCAACCTATCGTGACAAAGCGAGGGTGTGAGTCGATGCCCAGTGGGGATATACAAGCAGTATAGAAGCGAATGATAGAAATGGACTCAGCATGTTATAACTACGTATACATGCAACTTTCTTATATATATGTACATATATATATATATATATATATATATATATATATATACTTTAATGCATGAAATCTTTTCATGCAACGACGTTACTTATCCGGATTAATTCACCTTAATCTCATAAAAGAACTTATTAATACTTAACATTTATTCATGCATTTAACTCATGTAGTTAAATAATTAAACAACTGTACTAGTTTACTGAAGGTCATATCTTTACCAAAATTGCTTGTTTATTCACGACTAACTCATTCCGTAGTCCTATTTAAGCATCCATTCAACACACACGCACGCCGTGTTGGAAAATACTCATTCATCTTTTGGAAAATCTTTACGAAAGTATTCTTGTGTAAATTATGGGTTGAACCACTAAGGTCACTTAACTCACCCATTAACCACTATACATTACACTTTTCATTCACTTTATGGACATTATTCTCTTTGCACATTACTAGTCCACTTAACCTATAGCCGAAACACTTATTAATTCATTCAAGTTAGGTTGTACTCACACGTTTCACCACGCAATCAATTTCTTGCTATGTTCCACATTCCATTATCTTTTTATTAGAATAATTCACATTAACCACATACTTTAACGGGCTCCACACCACCGGCTATGTGCACCATATGCTCTAGCCAGTGATTTAGGGCTTTTCACCCAAGGGCTCTAGGCCCTTCTTACTTATTTCCCAGTTGCATACGAGTCCTTATTAATGTATTTAACATTTTACACATGTCCACATTATTTTACTTTTTTACTTTTACCCGACCGGAGCCAAAACCCGGACTTAACCGTCCGTTTTCCATTAACACTTGGAAAATTGTTACTTTCTCCCTTAAGTCACTTATTTACACACACGTGATTTATAATAAAATCATTCACACTTTAGGACTTAATTCATTCTTTACCCACACTAGTGTAAGACGTTCCTCAACATTTTTACTCCATGAAAATATGTTCCACTTTAAGCAAATTACCAATTTACCCTTCGTTCACCAACTTACACGTTAGTCCTTTAACAAGTATTATTTCTCAAATGGTCATTATGTTTACCACTTAATATGTAAAGCACCCTTAGCCATATTAATACTTGTTAATACCACACAATATTACCCAATCCACACACTAGACACATTTACGCCTTGAATATATGAAATGACACATTTACATGGTAAACTCCCCTTTTTCAAAGGTTTTTTAAAGACCAAGATTTCTATTTGTCTTATTTCATGTTTAGACCCAACACAACTTTCCTTATACTTGTTTACATATTCATTATCGAAATACTACAAGTTTATATGCATGAGAAAGTAGGCTTTAATTTTTTAAAATACTTTTTACGTGGTTTAAACATACCTTCATTCTAGAATTTATACTATTTGCATCAAGCATGCATTTCTCTTCTATTCCTAACAAGAATAATAATTCATTACATTTTTATTACCATAAAAATGTTCAATGTTTCTTTTTACTAGAAATACACACAACTAATATTTTCTTATATTTTTATAAAATAAAAATGTCCAATATTTCTTTTTACTAGAAATACACACAATTAATTTTTTCTTACAATCCTACTCTTAATCATACACAACAATAAGACTAAAATATTTATCAACTAGAGTCTCAAATGCAAAAAGAGTAGATTACCCCACCTAAATGGTCTGGAAAGATGGTGGTGGTGATGGAGATGGGTGACTCCCCCACCTCCAAAGGTGGCCCTAAAGGGAGTCACAAAAGCCCCACCAAAGTTTTCTCTGAGAAACACCATTAAAGACCCTCTTCAAAACCTCCAATGGTGTTTTATAGTGGGTGCAGGGTAATTATATTTGGAAGAAATGGTGGAAGGATGTATATTAACTAAGAGGGGATGTGAGTTCTTTAGAAGAGAAAGGGTTGGACATGAAGGTTTATTCCTCATACCTTAGTCCTTTTTAACACATAAGAACCCTAAACTATCTAATATAATATCTGAAAAATTCCATCCCATCCATCAAGCTTGACACGAGGCACGATCTACGATGAGGGAGGCTGGCTTGATCGTGGCAGGTGAGTTAGAGAATCCTAGGGTTCAATTCTATATTACCCACGAAACATACACAGATCCACCAGTTAATACAATCAATTTCGAGTTCTTCAGGCCCAAGCTCACTAAGTAAATAAAGCCACGAAACCAAGGGGCAACAGCTCGCCAACACATGACTTGCCTGAGGCCTTCGCTTGAAGGAGTGTGGTCATCGCTCGAACGACGGGACTCATCACGAAGAGATAGATTCTCATCTGGCTCAAACTGTCTCCATGGTCATTTGAGCGACCTATGTGTGGATTTCCGAATTTTCCTATATTTTCCCATCTTTTCTCAATCAGCTTATTTGTCCAATAGTTCCGAGATTATCTTAAAGAAGCCTATATTATTTCAAATGTGCGGGTCCCTTTTTCTTACCTCTTTTTCTTTATTTATCCAATTATATAATCCATATATAAATATTCTTAATCTAATATTTCTTTATAATCCAAATTGTAAGAAGGGCCTTTATACTTTAATTACTCATAAAAAATTTCACAACTCGTACCAACCCATAATTCAATAATTTTTCTCAACTTTAATCCTAACTCAGTTTTTAATTTCTTAAAAGAGACCCTAAAATTATTTAACCAATAATTTTATGGTTCCACAATTCTCTTTAATTTAATTCGATTTGTTACTCAAAATCTCTAAATTCACAATTTGTTCCTCCTTATACAAAATCAACATATAATTTAATTATATTCTTGGGGTGGGTATTACACATTACCTACACAATATTTTGTAACACTGAATCTTTGAACTCTCCACCTCTGTCACTTGTCATGCGACATACTTGGGTATCCTTCTCATTCTCAATTTTGAAAAGAATTTCTATGAACTCACGGAAGGTGTCACATTTATTTTTCATAAAAGCGACCTAAGTAAATCGTGTGTAATCATCCACCATGACGAGAATATAACTGTTATCACATTGGCCCACAGTTCTAGAGGGACCCATAAGGTCCATTTAGATTAGTTTAAGAGGTGTCGAGGGTAAAATATCTTTAACCTTCTTATGAGCAGATTTACTCAACTTCCCCACTTGACAAAGACCACAAATAGAGTTAAAATTATTTTTAATCTTTGGCAAACCTCTAACTATTCCTCAGGAGCTTACCCTACGAAGGTTATCAAAATTTGTGTGTCCCAATCTATTGTGCCATAAATCAGAATCATCTAATTTGGCAACCTTGCAAGATTCAGTCTTTGGAATCACTGTATAACAGTTATCTGTAGTTATGTTTCCTAAAAGGATACAGTTACCGTATTGATTCAAAATTCTGTAGTTAGTTTTAAAGATGGTAACCGTATGATTGGAATCACAAAATTATGATATACTTAGTAGGTTAGCCTTAAGACCTTTAACTAGTAAGACATCATTTAAAGCAGGGAGCCCTTCTTCACACGGTGTTCCTTTACCAATGATCTGGGATGAAACACGATCGCCAAATAGAACACTACCTCCAAGGAAGTTTGCTTTATTTGTCAATTTTATCTCATCCCCGGTCATGCGTTTGGAACACCCGAAATCTAATTACCAACCATTTGAGGTGCGTTGGGCCCTAAAAGCAGTTATCACCACATTGCACTTGAGCTGGGGTAACAGGTCATATTTTCTAATCCAAATGGGCCTAGTTTTAAAAAAATTCTTGGCCATTGATATAGAAAAGGTCTAACGGGTCTTTCGAAATGGTTTTTTCTTAGTTTTAGGTCCCCCTCTTTTCTTATAATTAGATTTGTGTGTGGTCTGCTATGGGAGAACATACGTATTCCTACTCTTTCTCGAATAGTTTAAGTTTTGATAGGTAGGTGTATACAGTCTTTTTAAAAAATGCTCAGTAAGGGGGTGCCCATAGACATTGCACTAGGATCAATACTAATGCGAATTAGGCTTGACATTATCACTTAAGTCCTTAAAGATAGGTTTCGTCTGGTAAGCCACACTAGTCCAATTAGCATAAGTTTTAGTGTTTTATCCGAGGTCTCTTGGAGGCGGACAAACATACTTAGAATTTCCATTAGGTTTTGGTTGTTGATTACACTTATTTTGCATTTCTTTAGACACATTAACATGAAATATTCCTTTCTGAGGTTTTTCGACAGTCTGGCCTTCTTTTATAAAAATAATGTTTTTAGGAGAGACAGTTGTCTTGCTGGTCAGAACCTTTTCTCTAAAACCTAGGCCAGATTTGTCTTCAGAATCCATTTTACTTCCTACAACTATTTCTTCATAGGTTTTAGATTGTGTTTCAAAATGCAAATATTTTTTAAAGACATTTGAAACCTTTTGTTTGGATTCTTCCAACTCAATTAAAGAAGTCTTATACCTTTCCTCTAAGACACTATTTTTCTCAGATAGGTTTTTTTAATTTTAAAGACAACTTTTTTATCTGTCTCATGAGAAATGCATTGTATAGTGTAATCTTCTGTTTTCTGTTTAATAGTTTTACTAAGTTATTCAACACGTTCAGTCAATTGCTTAACCATCTTATCTAGTTTGGCGCTCTTTTTGAGAGTTTTGGTGTATAACTCTTGAATATCAGGTAGATCATCATCGGACTCGCTAAGTGAAGTGTGTGCAGTGTCCCCTATCATTTCATTTTGTGCAATGGAACTCACACACACGTTCAATTCGTCGACAATGTTTTCACTTTGACTCACTCGTAAGCTAGGATTATCTACATTATTTTCAGCAGGAGTATACAGTAATATCACTAGCAGGAACGATATCAACATCAACAGGCATAATACAATCATTAATAGGAAAACATGCATTATCATTAGAATATATGATCTTGGCATAAAAGGACATGCATGATTCATCAATATTGTTTAACTTAATTTCATCTTCATCAGAATCACTCGAGTCGTCCCAAGTTTTTCACATATTATCCCTAACATTGTATTTATTCAAGTTAAATCTACACTTAGCAGCAAGGTGCCCCTTTTTCCAACAACAATGACATTTGATATGGCGATTATCACTCTTAGGCCTATTATTACCATTGGTCTATTTGTCATCATTATATCACGGTGTTTGTGATTTTGACGATTTCGATAACGAGGTCTGCCTTGTTTAGAAGCCATGGAGTTTTTAAATTTTGGGGTTTTCTTAATATGTTTGCTCATAAGAGAAATATGGTTATCTAAATAACCAAATCATAATCCTCACTAAAATCAAGGTTAAAGTCCATTGGGTTAATTTTAGGAACAATCACTTGCGATGAGAAAACTACATTGGATCCAGAGGATCATTTGTTCTGTGAGGTCATTTGTTTTTATATTCTAACTCCATCTCTACTATTATTAGTTTACTATTGAGTAATTATGGAGTCAAGTTAGGGTCATCCATCTCTTCTATGGCATAAAGTTTATTGTAAAATTTACCAGGTAAGGATCTTAAGATTTTAATAACCATTTCCTTTCTATCAAATGTTATCCCATTTGCATGCAACTTTGTGACAATATCGGTTAATTTTATATAAAAATCATCAAATAATTCATTCTCATCCATAATAAGAGTATTGTATTCTTGGACTAACATCTGAGTCTTCCCAGCCTCAACACGCTCATCACCTTCATGGGCGATGACAAGTGTGTCCTAGGCTTCCGTGAAAGTGGAGCAAATAGATATACATTTGAATTCATGCTCATTTATGGACATAAAGATGCAGTTATTTCCCTTATTATTGTTAAGTGACATCGTTTTTTTCTCTTTGGTATACTCTCTGAGATTTTTCTTAACTCTTATAGTGTTGGTTTGAGACAAAGGCTTAGTTGGGTGTACGTATCCAAATTCAATCATGTACCAAATGTCATCACCCAAAGTCCCTTGGATGAATGCAATTATCCTTACTTTCTAGTAAGGAAAATTGTGTCCATCAAAGAGAGGTGGACGGGACAAGTTACCTAGCTTCTCAAATATCTCATCTATTTTTTAGAAAAAGATTTCAAAAGGATGTTTTTGGAGTTTCGGGATAAAAAAAATGTTACGATAAACCCGCTCTGATACCACTTTAAAATTGTTCACTCACTTTTAACAAAAATTTAAAGATTAAGTAAGCTCCGAAAATAAACTTGTTTAGGAAACTACTTTTTGAGATCTTAATACACAAGATGTGTATAAAATAGATTAAGTTGGATATTAGACTTGGTAGCCTGATTACCTTAGTTTTTAAATAAAAAACCTATACTCATTCTTTATATAAAAGCCAAACCATACAGGAAATTAATAACTAAAAGTAGTAAGTTGACACGGTCATCTTTAACGTGGTAAACCCTTAAATTTGAGGAAACATCTACGATGACCTCTACACCACAACCAAAAAAAATACACTATAAACAAATCTACTAGAGTTACAATCACATAAACATGAAACACAAGACCTAAGCTAAAAAAGAGAAATATACCTAATGAGCAAAAATCTCCTCCACGGTATTTTGATTCTGCCTTTGATCTCCCTGGCAGTTTCTTTGCTTCGACTCCTTTCTCCTTGCTCCTTGCTTTTATGGACTCAGTAAAAAAAGATCTCTATAAAGGAATAACACTTTTTCTATGTGTTTATGTGAGAGTAATGTGACTGTGAAGTTTCTAAAATGCGATATGCAACTCACTTCGCTCTTTAAAGATTATACAAACGGTCCTGTGAATTACAAGAAGTCTATATGACATACAAGTGTTCAATTTATAAGAAAAACAGACTTCATTTTTCAAACTAAAATTTCAGATATGAAGTTTAAATCTCTTAAATAGTAGATCTAAGTCTTAAGAACCTATTTATATACAAAACAAGTTTCAGAAGCTGTAAAACTCTATTTTATGGACTAATCCTTCATATCTAAAAATCATATATATTTCAAATACTCTTTTTTCAAGAAATTGAAATTAGAGAGTACGGATCTAAATGAATAAACAGCAAAATACAAGATCCAAAGTAGAGAAGGTATAGAAACACTTAAAATCTACGTGAAATGTATCTCAAATGAGTTTCTCAAAATTTCTAGGCAGAAATATGAGAAACACTTAGAGATTCGTGTTCCTAAGATAGATTAAGTTTGAAGAGTGTTCTTTAAACAACCAAACCCCAAAAACCCTTAAGAAAACCTAAAGTTATAATAACTCAAGTATGGTTATTTTTTGGTTTTTTATATACGATTGGTTATGTGTTTGGTAGGGGAAAACCTAAGAGTTTTCTTCTCTAATTTCTTCTGGTTTTTCTCTATCTCTATCTCTCTCTCTCTCTCTCTCTCTCTCTCTCTCTCTCTCTCTCTCTCTCTCTCTCTCTATATATATATATATATATATATATATATATATATATATATATATATATATATATATATATCTTTCCTTTCTCTTTTCTCGCTTTACTCTCTCTTCTCTTTTTTCTCTCAAATGTGACGACTGCCAAAAGTCTCTCAAATGCTCACCAAGGGTTCCAATTTATACAGGATGAGGAAGGTTATGGATCGTCGAAGAGAATGAACGAATATGATTAAAACGACATTTCAAGTTTAAATTCAGCGATCACAGATGCACCGCACAATCTCTCAATCTCATTGGTCCTCATTACCCTCACTAGGATTAGGTTAGACGACATGAGGAACGTTGATACTATTTGATCCAAGGGCTAAGATTAGGTATGAGTGTTGTGAGAAAACAGAAACACAAATGGGACCAATCACACACACACACACACACACACACACACACACACACACACACACACACACACACACGTGTTGAGCTATTAGAGGAAATAAATCGATTGTTTTTGAATTTTATAAACTCCCATTTGATACCCCAATAGTTTGTACCGATTTTGGTTTCTACCCAGGAAGTTTATTAGATAATTAATAATCTAATTTTTAACCCCAAAACTTTTTAATTTCAATTTATTAAATGTTTAAAAATCATTTAAAATTTTTTAAAAATTCCCAAAAAATTTAAAAATATTTTAACACACACACCAATGCAATGCATGTAGTTGTAACAACCAGCGTAATTTTGGGGATATTTTTCAAAATAAAGAGGAAAAATAAATTTTGAGATAAAATTATTTTTATTGCTAAATCTTGTTGGTTATTATTTTTAAAGGCGAGAACTTCAAACGGTTTCGAAATCAGAGTTAGATCGGATTTTATAATGATTTTATAAATTTTTATCCCTTTTAACATTTTTGGCCGAACTGCCAGTTTTTAGGCACGATCGATGCCTGGGGGTCGATCGATCGATCACCCCAGATTTCGTGCGCTGCAATCTCTTTGCAGAATTTTAGTTGGTTTCAAACTCTTATCCTTTTCACCTTATTTAAAGGGGTCGTGGGCTAGTATTTTGGAACAGCCTTGTGGCACAAAAATACTCAGATTGTGTATTTTATTTTCCTCTCTTTTTACTCAAACAGTACCCTTTAATTTATGCTTTAAACCTTAGGTGTTTAGAGGTGTTCTTGGAGATGTTTTGAGGTTGTTCTTAGAGGAACTTTTGGTGATCTTTGGAGCAGATTTTTGGTGGTCTTATCTGCGTTTCTGGGAAGATTTATCATTGGTTTCTCATCGTGGTTTGAGGTATGGGGTTTTACACAATATGCTCCTTAATCTCGCGAGTATTATTCTCATTATTTTCTTGTGATTATTGACTCATATTTGAATTGCTAAATTCATTGGAATCTGAAAATTTTGTTTGGAATCTATTTATGATTCATGTGGTATTATTATTGTGTTGAGCATGTTGTCATGAAGATTTTAATATGGCACGGAGGTTGGGCACCCGCCAATATTCCTTTTTCCGGATATGCTAGAAAAATGCATAGGCGCGGTACGTTGGTGAGGCCTGGTGACCCGGTTAATGTGTTGTTGAGAAATTATAGTGATATAATTGCTTATGAGATTCGCATTTGATTTGAATATTCTTATTCGTATTGTGATGTTTTATTCATCGCTAACATTATTGTTGGGCATCTTTCCTGTCGTATTGTGTACTTCCCCATATTTTCTTTTAATGGCAGGTTAGCGCGGATTTTTGGGCGCTTTGGATTTATTTTGGAGATGAATTTTAGCGAGGATTATTTTGGGAAGAATTTTAATACAAGAGAGAGAAGATTGTATTATTTTGATGTATAGAGCATTGGAGATTCTTTATTTATTTGTTTTCGAGATAGTTAGATTGTTGTAATTATTTCGAGAGAATTGTTGTATTTAATTTGAAGATGAGATTAGTGGTTTCTTTTCTATTATGGAATTTAGATGCTCTATACCTTATTATTTGTGGATTAGTTTAGTTTTTATCGTTGAGTAGCGCTCCGTTCGCTCTCCCCTGGCGGGCGGGGTGTTACAGAATGGTATCAGAGCTTAGGTTACGACCACCCTCGGATCTTGGGTTTTGGGTCTGTTGCATTTTTATGGCGCGTATTTTTGGAGATAGATTATTATAGATAATCGTTTCGGGTTAGGCATCTAGATTAGATGTGAGGAATTTATTTTCGGAGACGAAATTATTTTTGGAGATTGTTGGCCTAATTTTTGAGAGTTAGGCATTCGGCGAATTTCGAGGGTAAAATTCCATTGTTAGTGGGGAAGTGTAACAACCTGCGTAATTTTTGGGGTATTTTTCAAAATAAAGAGGAAAAATAAATTTTGAGATAAAATTATTTTTATTGCTAAATCTTGTTGGTTATTATTTTTAAAGGCGAGAATTTCAAACGGTTTCGAAATCGGAGTTAAATCGGATTTTATAATGATTTTATAAATTTTTATCCCTTTTAACATTTTTGGCCGAACTGCCAGTTTTTAGGCACGATCGATCGATCGATGCCTGGGGGTCGATCGATCGATCACCCCAGATTTCATGCGCTGCAATCTTTTTGCAGAATTTTAGTTGGTTTCAAACTCTTATCCTTTTCACCTTATTTAAAGGGGTCGTGGGCTAGTATTTTGGAACAGCCTTGTGGCACAAAAATACTCAGATTGTGTATTTTCTTTTCCTCTCTGTTTACTCAAACAGTACCCTTTAATTTATGCTTTAAACCTTAGGTGTTTAGAGGTGTTCTTAGAGCTGTTTTGAGGTTGTTCTTAGAGGAACTTTTGGTGATCTTTGGAGCAGATTTTTGGTGGTCTTATCTGCGTTTCTGGGAAGATTTATCATTGGTTTCTCATCGTGGTTTGAGGTATGGGGTTTTACACAATATGCTCCTTAATCTCGTGAGTATTATTCTCGTTGTTTTCTTGTGATTATTGACTCATATTTGAATTGCTAAATTCATTGGAATCTGGAAATTTTGTTTGGAATCTATTTATGATTCATGTGGGATTATTATTGTGTTGAGCATGTTGTCATGAAGATTTTAATATGGCACGGAGGTTGAGCACCCGCCAATATTTCTTTTTCCGGATATGCTGGAAAAATGCATAGGCGCGGTACGTTGGTGAGGCCTGGTGACCCGGTTAATGTGTTGTTGAGAAATTATAGTGATATAATTGCTTATGAGATTCGCATTTGATTTGAATATTCTTATTCGTATTGTGATGTTTTATTCATCGCTAACATTATTGTTGGGAATCTTTCCTGTCGTATTGTGTACTTCCCCATATTTTCTTTTAGTGGCAGGTTAGCGCGGATTTTTGGGCGCTTTAGATTTATTTTGGAGATGAATTTTAGCGAGGATTATTTTGGGAAGAATTTTAATACAAGAGAGAGAAGATTGTATTATTTTGATGTATAGAGCATTGGAGATTCATTATTTATTTGTTTTCGAGATAGTTAGATTGTTGTAATTATTTTGAGAGAATTTTTGTATTTAATTTGAAGATGAGATTAGTGGTTTCTTTTCTATTATGGAATTTAGATGCTCTATACCTTGTTATTTGTGGATTAGTTTAGTTTTTATCGTTGAGTAGCGCTCCGTTCGCTCTCCCCGGGCGGGTGGGGTGTTACAGTAATTATTTCCTATGTATGTTATTTAACTTTCCTTTTTGGTAATGTAGCTTGGTTTGGACATAATGAATTGTTGATGAAGTCTTGCAATACCATGAAGAAGATGCTAAAAAAGAATCTACTAAATTTTGTCAACATATTCGAATAGTTAGAACTCCTATATGGCACATACTTAAGTAAGTCAACCATATAATGTGTTTTCAACTGCTGCCTGATCTCTCTCTCTCTCTAAACTGTTGTGATTTCTTTATTTTCGACCACCCTCTCTCCTCCGATGACATCTCCAATGACGACCTTCTCTAGCTCAACTACCCTCTCCATTTTTTTCCCATATCAACCTTCATTTAATAAAATTGTAGGCGTATATGTATTGTGTGTGTATGTGTGTACTGCGTGTGTTTATGTATCTCTATGTATTTTGTGTGTTTGTGTGTATGTATGTGTATGTATATGTAAATACCCAAATGAGACTTAAATATGAAAATACCCATATAAAACAATCCCTAAGACTAAAATGTGAAAATACCTAAATTAAACAAATCTAGATGTGAAAATACTAAAATATTATAATTGTATTTTAATCCCTAAGTTTTAAAGTATTTTGAAGATATGGAATTCGATTTGTATCAGTCTAAGCTAGGTTTCGCTTTTATTAATAAATAAATTAGGTTTGTGTTAAAATTAAATTAGTTCATTGGAATCTGGACTTAATTCATGAAATCGGATTTTAATCACATTATAACCCAATTCTTGGAATGAGAATAATTGGATGTTTAAGCCTTAATCCCAAAGTAATGAACTAGGGTAGGTTTGATGTTGGACCGGTTTAAATGATCCACGACGAGTTCATGTAATTTGAATATGAGTTCATGTAAATAAAAAGCAATATATTCCAATTCAATATCACTTCCCAATTTATAAGACGCACATATATATATAACACACATACATGCATATGTATAACACATACACACACGCACACATGATCACGGCAGGTGGGTCACGGACCCGGACCGTGACCAAAGAAAAAAAGCACATGACGCATGTCGTGACCAAGACAAAAGGTGACATCCAATAATTTGTATACCAAATGACAGTTGTAAGGTCTAGAGAAATAACCTAAATGGAAAAATCTCAATCTTCACCCAAAAATCTAATAAAAGAAATAGCCTATACGGAACCCACCTAATATGAGAAGGATTTTAAGACTCACTTCAAAGCAAAGTTTTGAGGAAAATATTATTTTTAGTCAGAAAATAAAGGGAATTAAATATGAATTTGGTAGTAATAGTAATAGAAGTAATGAGCAAACACACGCAATTGTATAACACATATGCGTGTGTGCATACATGCACGCATACACCCCCCCAACATATATATACTTACACGTGTTTTCTACTCAGAAGGACGGATAACAATTTTAGGATTAAATAAAATGAGATAAACATAAATTGAGTCGATTGAATAATATTAACTAGTTAATGATGAATTAGAGCCATTACTTGTCGGACTCAATCCACACCCTAATATATTTTTCTCAAAAAAATGAAACAAAACGATAATCACTAGCAACAAGAGTACGAGAGGTTGCAATTGGACCGCACTTATACCTATTTTATTAGTGCGTGACACATAGAGGGTATTCCTATTTACAAATATGAGAATAAGAAGATAGAATCATTTAATTACCTTGTAAATTGTGGAGCTCATCACTCGCAAGAGTACTTTTTCGATCGTATTCTATTATCCCTAACAGAAAGCTGGGATAAGGCACTTGAAAACATATTTCACATACATAATCCCCAATAGCCCCGACATTCCTTACACCATTAGAGAAGGCAAGAAAAAACATTCACCCGTTGTGGACACAACTACGTAAAGAGAGCATTAACCGAGATGGTTATGTCCCACTACATATGCATGTTAAATTGAATCTTGTCATTAAGTTGAAGAAGAAAGGATTCTGAGTTCATGTCACAGACATCTCTACATCAATCATTGACACTTCCTGCTAGTTGGCCACGTGCAAAAATCCAAAGATTTTTAAAAAGTAATACCAAATGGATGGAGACTAGACACATTGAAGATATTTTAAAATCTTATTATGAGAAGGTATATACATATATATAGTTGTAAACATGATTAGTTAGTCGTAAACATGTTAGTATAATGATTTTTTCGCTTATTGTTTTTTTATTATAGATTATGTCGAGCGACAATGGACATAATGTACTAAGTGATGATGTGACACCTCTTGGATTCTAATTTCCTGCATCCCAACAAATAATCTCACCACCACTAGGTGAACAATTTTCTTCTTTATTATTGGTTCACTGTACCACTCCATCTACGAGTAGGCAATAAACGCACGTTAATTCAACACCCCCACCCCCGTTCTTGACACCTCCTGAGCAAACGAGAAGAATCCCATTAGGTTCTCCCTTCTCGAGAATAGTACTACTGGAAATAAAAATGACATCCAAATCTTTAAATCCCAGTGTTTGTCTCTTGGAAAAATAAATTGAGATTCGAGGCAGAGAATAAATGAAACTTAGTTAATCAGGTCATCGAGGATGATGTTATGAACAACTTTATAAGCGCTTTTCATTAACCGGTCATTAAATGAAAAAAGTATTTCTTGGGGTTCTGAACAATTGAGAACATATAAAAAAATCTTCGACACGGACATTTCCCGACGGGGAAAATTTTGGAAGACAGAGCCCCTCAAAATGTTGAATGTCGATTGATTAATGGTACAAGTTTTTGGAAAATCAAGCGATGGACAAAAAGTTGGTCCAGAGGGAGAAAGTAAACAAAACATTTGTATAGGAATTTAGGGTTTTATTTTTTTTACCCACGAGTACAAGTTACTCAAGGGAATTTTATTTCCAACAACCAAAGGGGGAGATTGCGAACACACTATATGGTTGACTTACTTGAGTCTGTACCGTATAGGAATTCCCACTAGTTTGGATATGTTGACAAAATTTAGTAGATTCTTTTTTAGCATCTTCACCATGGTATTGTAAGACTTCATTAGTAGATCATCTAGTGCAAGCCAAGCTACAATTCCAAAAAGGGAAGTTAAATAATACACATAAGACACAATTACATGCAATGCATTGGTGTGTGTGTTAAAATATTTTTAGATATTTTTGGGGAATTTTTAAAAATATAAAATGATTTTTAAACATTTAGTAAATTGAAATCAAAATATTGTGGGGTTAAAAATTAGAATATTAATTTCCTAATAAACTTCCTGAGTAGAAATCAAAACTAGTACAAACTATTGGGGTACCAAATGGGATTTTATAAAATTCAAAAACACGCGTTTTATTTCCTCTAATAGCTCAACATAGACACACACACATGTATGTGTGTGTGTGCGTGTGTGTGTGATTGGTCCCATTTGTGTTTTTGTTGTCTCACAATACTCATACCTAATCTCAGCCCTTGGATTAAATGCTATCAACATTCTACATGTCATCTAACCTAATCTTAGTGAGGGTAGTGAGGACCAATGAGGTTGAGAGATTGTGCGATGCATATGTGATCGTTGGATTTAAACTTGAAACGTCATTTTAATCACAACCATTCATTCTCTTCGACGGTCCAGAACCTTCCTCGTCCCATATAAATAGGAACCCTTAGTGAGCATTTGAGAGACTTTTGGCAGTTGACACATTTGAGAGAAAAAAAAGAAGATAGAGTAGAGAGAGAGAGAGAGAGAGAGAGAAGACTAGAAGAAATTCGAGAGAAAAACTCTTAGGTTTTCCCCTACCAAACACATAACCAATCGTATATACAAAACCAGAAAATCACCATACTTGAGTGATTAGAACGTTAGGTTTTCTTCAGAGTTTTTGGGGTTTGGCTATTTGAAGAACACTATTCAAACTTAATCTCTCTTAGGAACACGAATCTCTAAGTGTTTCTCATATTTTTGTCTAGAATTTATGAGAAACACATTTGAGATACATTTTACGGAGATTTTAAGTGTTTCTATACCTTCTCTAGTTTGGATCTTGTATTTTTCTGTTTATTCATTTAGATCCGTACTCTCTAATTTCAGTTTCTTGAAAAAATGACTTTTAAATATATCTGATTTTTAGATCTGAAGGATTAGTCCATAAAATAAAGTTTTACAGTTTGTGAAACCTATTTTGTATATAAATAAGTTCTTGAGACTTATACTTTTTAAGAGATTTAAACTTAAGATTTGAAATTTCTTTAAAAAATGAAGTAAGTTTTTCTTGTAAATTGAACACTTTCATGTCATATAGACTTCTTGTAATTCATAGGACTGTTTGTATAAGCTTTAAAGAGCAAAGTGAGTTGCATATCGCATTTTAGACACTTTAGAGTCACATTACACTCTCACACAAACACATAGAAAAAGTGTTGTTCTTTTAGAGAGATCTTGTTTAATCGAGTCCATTAAACCAAGGAGTAAGGAGTCAAAGCAAAGAAACTGCCAGGAAGATCAAAGCCAGAATCAAAATACCTTGGAGGAGATTTTTGCTCATTAGGTATATTTCTCTTCTTTAGCTTAGGGTCTTGTGTTGCGTGTTTATGTGCTTGTAACTCTTGTACAATTGTTTATAGTGGATTTTTTTTGTTGTGGTGCAGAGGTCACCGTATATGTTTCCTTAGATTTGAGGTTATACCATATTAAAGATCACCGTGTCAACTTACTGGTTTTAGTTCTTAATTTCGTGCATGGTTTGGTTTCAATACAAAGAATTAGTATAAAACCTAAGGTAATCAAGCTACCAAGTCTAAAATCTATCTTAATCAGTTTTATACACATCTTATGTTTTAAGATCACAAAAATGAGTTTCCAAAATGAGTTTGTTTTCGAAGTTTACTTAATCTTTAACTTTGTATTAAAAACTTAGTTAACAATTTGCAGCTGTGTAGAGAGAGAAGGTTCGTGTGAAATTAAAATATGTTATGGGGTTTTTATATTTACTAGTTTTGGTTAAGGTCCTAGTCCGTGACCCACCATCCATGACTATTTCAAAATGGTCACAGCCCAAAGCCATGACTGAACTACACTGAACCCCTTATATTTGTCATGCATCTGGTCACGGTTCGGGGTCGTGACCCACTTTAGTGAGAGTTTTGACAGGAGATTAGTGCCCATTTGGTATGGTCATGGTTTATAGTCATGCCGATATTTATTATATGTCACCTTTTGGCTTGATCACGATTTGTGTTGTGTCACACATTTTTTTCTGCAGTCACGGTCATGGTCTGTGACCCATCTGACGTGAACATTCTCGGTTTGAAGTGTAGTGCAATCAACATGTAACACGACATTAAATTATAAGTTAATGTTCTATAGGGTTTAATTCAATATCGAGCTAACACAATAAATTTGTTAAAGTGACAGTTTAACTTTGGTAATTATGATATAACTAACCTAATAACATGATACAAATTTATAAGTTAATGAGTTTAGTTGTGTTGGGTTTGATTCAACATTGGGTTAACACGATAAACATGTTAAGATAACATTTCAGTTTTAGTAATTATGATACAATCGACACAATAACATGACATGATAGCATGATACATAATAATAAGTTAATGGGTTTAGTCCCATCGGGAGTGGGTCAATATCGGGTTAACATGATAAATTTATTAAGATAACAGTTCAATTTTGGTAATTATGATACAACCAACACGATAACACATTACGACTATAACTCTTTGCTTATAAATTATGTTCAATACATTTTTTAATATTTGTAACTTTTGGTAATGAACATTTTGTTGTTTGTATCATATTACAATTAACATTTGGAACAATTTATAATATTTGTAGCTCTAGTCGGGTGGACCTGGACGTCGATTACAATGAGATCGCATATTATTCAGGGATACCAAGGAATGATTTGAGGATTTTAATATTATTAGTTTTGGATTCATATAATTAATTTGATGGCTTGATAATTTTAATATTATTAATTTTGTATGTTGTATTAGTTAATTCTATAATGGTAATTTATGATTTGAAAGATGTACAAAAAAATTTTGGAAACAAACAAATCAAAATTATTATGTTTAAATAAATTTATTATTGGTCACGGTTCAGAACTGTGAAAAAATTTCATGTGTAAAGAAATGGGTCACGTTCATGAACCGTGACTAATGCATATATGTTCACATCTGTTTGTCATGATCATGAATTGTGATCAATGAATCAATGTTCACGGTGAGTGGTCACATTCATGAACCGTGATCAATAAAGATATTTTCATGGCATGGGGTTACGGTTCATGACTGTGACCAGTGAAATGGTAGTCACGGTTGGGGTCATGGTCATGAACCGTAATGAGTGGTCACGATTATTTACTGTAACCATGCCCCCAACTTTATGTTTCAGATGTAACTATAACTCTTCGAATTGGTCACGATTTTGGATTGTGACCTGCAAAATGTTCACCGAAGATATTGTCATGTTCATGTTGTTTGTCATGGTCATTTCGATATCGTGTTATTTCAAGAACTTAAAAAACATACCCATTAAATTTAGCCCCGTCAACTACAGAGATGTTGCTGAGTTATTTTCTTGGCTAATAAAAAGGACAGTTTCTTGAGTTCTATAAAGGTATTTCCATTTTCTCATTATAGGTATTTCATTAAATTTTGCCCTGTAAACCATTTACTCATTAGAGGTATTTCCATTTTTCTTGGTGATTATCTCGAGTGTCTTTACAAATAAGTTTTTAGGAGATATGACGGCCTTCTTTTTCCATCTTTATGAGGATACCTCCCTAATGGATTCACCAAATGTAGGAGTAGTCATATGGGGGTTTATGGATAGTGATTATTGAGAATGTATGACCTATGTTAATGAAAGACTTTTCAAAAACCAAAATAATTTAATACTTATAGTAGAAGAACTTGAACTATTTCATTGGAATAACTTGGATTTACGTACTAAATTTGTAACAATCATGGGCAATGAATCTTATAACGCCAATAAATACAAATGGACTTCTCCTGTTATAATAACAATAACTTTTGTAAGATTTGATAATTATGATTATGAGGTTGAAGAAGTAAGCACTTCAATGTTGAAATAGAAGTTAGGTGAGAGCTTTACTCTGTAAGTTAATGGCGGTTACTTGCTCATTTTACTATCTGAATTTGATTTTATAAAACATAATAATTCTTGAATGATGTAATCTTTTTATGAATGTGTAAGTGAGATTCTATTTGCAGGCACATTTAAAAAGTTGGTTTGTCCTCACGTGCATTAAATGTTCGACACACTTCCTGTTATGGTCAGACCACTTCTACTATGAATGGGCAAAATATCAAGTAACTAGTGCCCGAAATGATATATTGTGGACTAGTCACTCATTGATCATTAAAAGTGCACTTATACCATGTACTTTAGTACTATAAAGTAATACACATAAATATTAGTGTTGATATTAGTAGTAGAAAGTTACTACACACAAATATTTGAAAGTGGCTTTGTGCGAGTGACTGTGTAAAGATTATATGCCAATTTTTATATTCAAAATGGAGATGATTCACACAATATTCCAAAATTCCAAACTCCTATACAAATATCCAACTTTTAATTTTTTCAATATTAAAATGAAATTAAACTAAACAAATATCTACATCGTTCTTTTTAAATAAAATTAATTCAATTCAAGTCCTAAATATGTTACACAAAACAAGCATAAATATTTTCAGATTAAATTAGATGGCTTGAATTAAATTAAATTAAAATTACCCAAATATAAACTAGCATCAAATTACACTAAAGTTGTGATTTAAACCAATTTTTATCCTGTCTAAATTTTGCAAGATAAAAAGTAAACACACAACTACAAGACCGCAATGTACGAGGAAAACCCACAACGGGAAAAAATTCGGACGATCCAACCACAAATCCACTAGGTATGGTTTTACAAAAGACAAGACAAAAGACTTACTTCCTCGACTCGACTCCCTATCAAGCCTTGAAGCTTTTTCATGATTTCACATCCGCCTAGTTGATATCTTTGAAATCCATCGTAGTCTCGAAATCCACCGATGGGGCAAATCAATAGTCAATAATACACGAAGCCTTTCCTAGTCTGCGCACCACAAAATAACAAAACGAAATCCTCCGTAGGAAACTATCTCCTTTTTAGGTAGAGAATGATAACCGATGCCAAAATGATGATCTCAAAATATGTATATAATGAAACTTGGATCAAATAAACTTTTGGGTGTAAAAACTTGGTTTTATTCTTGAGATTAAATCATTTTAATTAACAAACACAAAGGGGACTTTTTGGAAAAGTTTTCGCTCTCAAAAGCTCTTGAAAATCTGGAAAAATTCACTTTACAAAATGTATTCCTGTACTATTAAACTCGGGTAAGAAATAAGTGAGGTAGTGGAAAGTTTTAAGAAAAAACTGACAAAAACTGCTCGAAACTGCAATATCGTTCGAACGACATACTAGAGTCGTTCGAACAACAATTCAAACGAGATTTCAGAGATAAAAAAATTATCTCGTTTGAAGGGTCATTCAAATGATATTTCAATATCGTTCAAACTAGATGCCAAAGTTGTTCCAATGACATTTCAGGCCATAGATCTAGAAAATTTCGATACGAACGCGTGATCGCCAATTTCGTATTTTTCAGATTTTTTTTTTCAATTAGTTATGATTTTTCAAAGGAAAGGTGTCCGAGAACAAAATCTTTAGATAGTATGAATTCAAAAAAAAATTAAAAAAAGTACTAACGCCCAATAAAAAAATTCTAAATCTCAATATAACATATGCATTCATACCTGAGAGACCTTGGAAAGTTGATGATGCAAAACAAGGCACGAAAGACGATAATGATTTCAACTCAAATGTCATAGGCTTGAAGGTCACAAAATTTTATCTTACAACTCAAATAGTTTTGTCCGAAATTAAGCCAACACTTACAAATTGACTCAATTAGAAATTCGTCCTTACAAAACTCCCCCTTTGGCTATTTCGGGACAAAACCAAAAATAAAAACCCTATGGGTCGTCAAGCTCATCTAAACGACACAATACCACCCAAAAATAAAAAATACAGACGCTTAACTGACACATAAGTTGAGAATTTTTTCACTAAAAACTTTACCGCATGGATGAAAACCTTCACACTTAAACACACCATCAAACGCATAGGGAATATAACAATATAAATTGCATTATTAAATCCTCCCCCTTTGTCTAACAATGTCTACCCAAGAAAGGACGTCTCTCCCTAAGATATATTTTCCCAAATTAAAAGTCTTAGATACCATTTCTCCCCCTTTTTGTTCAGGAATAGACAAAGATTAAAGTGTATACAATAATTCAATTCTCCCTAATTAAAACAAATTATCCCCCTAAATGAAACAAGTTATAAGCATAATGGAAAAACAAGTGTATAATGCAATGGTGTATAAAGTTACAAGTACAATAAAGCAACATGGAAACAAAAAAGCAAATAATCCACACAAAGATTAATAGATACCAGCTACGATGCAATAACAAAAAGATATCAACTAGAATATTCTAAGAGAAGCATGTGATATCAATGAAAAGCCACAACAAGATAGATACCTATAACAACACTAAACACACATGGACTAGATAGCAAGGCAAACACTCAAAAATAAATGATACCATATATATAAATACTAAAAAATACCAATGTCGCACAAGCACACATATATAGGTATAAATACCACATAAGACACAAAAAACATTAAGTTTTTTACACTCATATGGCATAATGTGTCTAAAGAATCATGTGGTAATTGGAGTGAATGAGTGTGAACTAGATACTAAAGAATTATGACCCAATCACTTAAAAATGTTCAAGAAGTTCTATTTTATTACACAAATATTATCAAACATAAATTTAGCCTCATGTGATAAGATAAAGTGAACTCAAAGAACAAACAAGAACAATACATAAAAGCATAGAATTTTGATGATTCTACAAACCAATAGAGTCGTGACAAAATAAACATAACTAGGTTACATTGTCATTGTGCAAACCCGTTGATATTTCCATTTTAACTCCCTCATAAATAATAATTCTTTTCTTTATTTTTGATTGAACATACCAACTAAACTATGTAGGCCTTGGCTACTTTTTACAATCCCACACTTTTTTAGGCCATTTTCAAACTCTTTAGGTCTTGGCTACTTTTTACAATGCCACACTTTTTAGGCCATTTCAAACTCTCTGGGTCTTGGCTACTTTTTACAATGCCACACTTTTTTAGGCCATTTTCAAAATCTTTGGGTCTGGGCTACTTTTTACAATGCCAAACTTTTTTAGACCCTTTCAGCGCACCCTCATATATATTTTTTTATACAATTCAAACAAATCTCACATGAAACAGTTCTTATATGCACAAATCATTCATAGTCATAGCAACATGTAGATGACAAAATTGATAGGAGAACAACTCACTTAGATCAAATATACATGTGAAGTTAAAGTTCAAAGAGCTTGTGCATGTGTGTGAGAGGCATATAAAAAGAGAATCTACAAAGCAACTCAAAATTAAACTTCTCCATGCAAGCATGATAAAGAACATTGTAAGAATTAAAATTCATAACCAAAAGTTCTAGCCACATGGAAGCAAGAGAATGATATAGAATTCAAACACAAGTATATGGCACAAAAAGTGTGTAGAACTCAAATATACACAAAAAAAATCTATTTGAGTTTTTCTAATTTTAACCAAACAAAAAGGATAACTCAAAAGATAAACAAAATCTTTTTCGTAGTTTTCATGAAATCCAATAAATGATAAAATTAAAATACAAAAGATACACCTGTCATAATGCCAGCAAAATTTATATAATGAAGCATATACTAGAATACGACAAACAAACATTCAACTAGAAAGAATATAACAAGAGGCACATCTAGTGTATGTAAACAAAGCTAACACAATCAACCTTTGGACCTATCATGAGAGGTGTCATGTGCAAGTAATAGAGAACCATAAAAAATAGGAAACATCATAAATGACAAATTTTTCATATTATCAAAAAATTCTTAAAAATCAAGATCACACAATATTTTACTGTAACCCACTCTGATACCACTTGTAAAGATTATATGCCAATTTTTATATTCAAAATGGAGATGGTTCACACAATGCTCCAAAATTCCAAACTCTTACACAAATATCCGAATTTTAATTTCTTCAAAATTAAAATGAAATTAAACTAAACAAATATCTACATTGTTCTTTTTAAACAAAATTAATTCAATTCAAGTTCTAAATATGCTAAACAAACTAAGAATGAATATTTTCAAATTAAATTAGACGACTTGAATTAAATTAAATTAAAATTACCCAAATGTAAACTCGCACCAAATTACACTAAAGTTTTGATTTAAACCAATTTTTATCTTGTTAACCTAAGCAAGCATCTAGGTGAATTTTGTAAGATAAAAAGTAAACACACAACTACAAGACCGCGATGAACGAGGAAAACCCATAATGAAAAAAATCTCAGATGACCCAGCCACAAATCCACTAGGTATGGTTTTATAAAAGACAAGACAGAAGACTTACTTCCTCGACTCGACTACCTCTCAAGCCTTGATGCTTATTCTTGCTTCCACCTCCACCTAGTTGATAACTTCAAAATCCACCGTAGTCTCGGAATCCACCGATGGGACAAATCAACCATCAACAACACACGAAGCCTTTCTCCGTATGCGTACTATGAAACAACAAAACAGAATCGTCCGTAGGAAACTATCTCCTTTTGGGGTAGAGAATGATACTTGGTGCCAAAATGATTATCTCAAAATATGTATATAATGAGACTCGGATCAAATAAACTTTTGGGTGTACAAACTTAGTTTTGTTCTTGAGATTAAATCATTTTAATTAACAAACACCAAGGGAACTTTTTGAAAAACGTTTTGGCTCTCAAAAGCTCTTGAAAATCTGGAAAAAAGTCACTTAACAAAATGTGTTCCCGCACTATTAAACTCGGTTAAGAAAGAAGTGTGGTAGTGGGAAGTTTTAAGAAAAAACTAACAAAAATTGCAATGTCGTTCGAACAGCATACCAAAGTCGTTTGAACAACAATTCAAACGAGATTTCAAAGATCAAAAAAATTATCTCATTTGAAAGGTCGTTCGAACCACATTCCAATCTCATTTAAACTAGATGCCAAAGTCATTCGAACGCCATTTCAGGCCATAGATCTAGAAAATTTCAATACGAACGCGTGGCCGCCAGTTTTATTTTTTTCTGATTTTTTTTTATTAATTATGATTTTTCTACGGAAAGGTATCCGAGAACAAACTCTTTAGACAATATGAATTCAAATTTTTTTTAACAAAAATACTAACACGCAATAAAAATTACCAAATCTCAATATAACATATGCATTCATATCTGAGAGACCTTCGAAAATTGATGATGCAAAATAAGGCACGAAAGACGACAATAATACGATTTTCTTTTAAACTTGGCCTCTACGTCTTCAACTCAAATGTAATTAGCTTGAAGGTCACAAATTCTATCCTACGAATCAAATAGTTTTGTTCGAAATTAATCCAACACTTACAAATTGACTCAATTGAAGATTTGTCCTTACAGACTGGGTTAGTTACTTGTTGTTTAACTTATAATTGTGAAAATCTACTCTAGCTACTATGTGATTTGTGATCTTCCGAGTGGCCCATTTGGTCTCTCGGAGACTAGTTTTACATAGTTGTTTAAGTGACCCATCTTGGTCAATCGTTGCTCATGGTTGCGTGAATTGTGTGATCGTGGTCCATTAAGTCCATCGCAACTGGTTTTATGTGAAAATTTCCTTAGAGGGGTTGAGACTCCCTTGTAGGTTAAACTTCTTCTATACTTTATTATTGAAGTGGTTGATTTTAACTTCCTCAACAATTTTTACTCTTGAGCCTGCAAGCCCAAACCCTCGAGGATTCCTTAGGTTGCTTTGGTAGGCCCACTAGTCCAACTGAGGTAGTGCCCTAGCCTAATTTGCTATAAAAATAATATGACATTAGTAAATAAAGATGAGTTACTTGAGGACCCCTCTACAATAAAAATCTATCTATCTATCTATACAAAATACGTTGAAACTACACCCCACAAACATAATTTTAAACTAATCAATATAAAATATGCATTGCACTATAAATCACACACACACACACACACACACACACACACATATATATATATATATATATATATACTGCTCTTTTACATACCAGTCCGCATTTTAAGAGTGCGGACTGGACATGTGTCACCTGACGGTGAGCCCAGAAAAGAGAGAGAGTGTGCCTATAATTTTTAGGCTCACCGCCAGGTGACACATGTCCGGTCGGCACTCTTAAAATGCGAACTGGTATGCACAAGAGCATTACTAATATATATATATATAATCACATATAGAAAATTTGAAGACGAAGAGTGGAAATAAAATTACTCAAACGAGCCTAAAAAGTTAACCCCCAAAATGAGATCCTTGGGAGCCAAAGCCAAAGCCAAAAACCTAGTTATATAGATAGAAACTCAAAGAAAACTACCTATTTTCTCTCTCTAAAACCAACCAACCTAGATCCTCCCCTTGCTCCCCCTCCTCTTCCTCCTTTCACAATCCTTACGGGAGAGGGGGGGGGGGGGGGGGACCCTTGTAGGCCTCAATACCTTTTTCTCATTTCATATATGAATGTTTTTTGTGTGATATTTCAGTTTTGAATGGACTTCTCTTCATTTGTGCGGGTTTTTGTCCTCCACCCTCTCGATTTTGGAGATATCTTAGTAACAAAATAAAATTGGACGCGAGGAGATATGCTCATTTGGAGGGATATACGATTCAAGATCATGAAGATTTTTTCTTGATATATTTTTATGTATGTATTTTTTTTAGTTGTAAATCCTCCTCATTCTTTTTAGAAGTAGGTACGACTAAAGATACGTATCTTGGGTAATATTCGAGTTTTTGTGTAATCCGTTGCTTACTAATGAAATAACATTAACTCCTTTTACACCAAGTCATAAATGCCACACATTTAATTTGAAATATTAACATCTTGATGCGCATCCAAATTCAGTATCACTAGTTTTTAGCTCCGCGCGATGCGCGAGCGCTTTATAATTTCTATTGTGCAATATATATAATGTGAATTTCTACTCGATTTGGTGGCATCTTTAAGGATATAATGCATTACAATCGAAAAAGTTAATACATTTAAAGAATGGCCATGGAATTTTGATTGACATTATAAAATTTGGGATTCATTTTTTTCCATTAGATAAATTTATAAGATTTTGAAAAATACAATCTTTCAAGGAGAAACAAAATACATATAAAAATTTAAGTTTTGAGGAATTGGATGCATATAAAATTTAGAAATATAAATTATTACAATTTTTATATAAAAATTCCCAAAAGTAGAATTGTTCTCCTTTGTTTTCACATGTTTATAAATTATGTCCAAAAATAACAACTCAAGAATTCAAGCACAACTGAAAGAACAAAGAGGTTATAATGTCTCAATATTAGTTAGTGTAAAAGGAATTTTATGTATAATTTTTATTAAGCTCCAATTAATTGTATAGTTAAAATAAGTTATATGCATTATTGAACAAAATGAGTCATTTTAAAACGATAATGAAACCCACTTAATTGATTTTATAAGAAACAATTTTTTCACATTTTGAAAAAACAAAAATCATACAAAAAATAACATAAATGCATTGAAACATATCAAGTTGGTATCATATAATTCTCATCTTCTTATTCAATGTACCATTTTATTATACATACAAATGAGATTATTAAATCTCAAATAGATCGTCATTAGAAACTAAAAAATTGGGTATCAATTTCATCGTATCCAAGAGTTAACTCTTTATCATTTTCCTTAAGACCTTCCATATACATCCGAATGATTATTCCATTTATCAAACTTTTTTTCGTATTTCTCATCTACTCTAATCATGTCTTCAATAATACAAAGATATGTTCCCATG
Source organism: Sambucus nigra (assembly GCA_949130495.1). Classification (NCBI taxonomy): domain Eukaryota; kingdom Viridiplantae; phylum Streptophyta; class Magnoliopsida; order Dipsacales; family Adoxaceae; genus Sambucus; species Sambucus nigra. The sequence goes on along the minus strand of OX422214.1, from coordinate 131,971,221 downwards.
TTAAGAACATGACCACCTTTTGAATTATTTAAAGATATAGCAGTACCAATTGTATAGTATACTAAACCTGATGGTATCATAAGTATATAACTTATAATAAACTTACCATACATAAACATTCTACTGTAACCTTACATAATTAACATACGCATTACTAACAAAGAAAGTATATCATATTCAGCACAATGCAGGTTTACTCCTCATGAACCAAACAAAAATTTGTCTACCTCTCCTTATGTGAATAAAGCAATTCGACATTTCTAAACATAAAGAATGCCCATATATATATTATACTAATAAAAAACAGAGAGAGTTTTCTTTTGAACATCATTCGAAGTTGATTTAATCAATGAAAATGGCTAAGCCACTTGTGCAATTACAACAACAAAAGCAAGGGTACGGGTGAGACAACATGAGCAACTACCTACATGTAGCACTACACCTACCAAACCAACCCACAATTACAATCCACCGAAGATAACTAAGCCCCTAAAATTAACCACACCCAAATACATTCGTCTCCCCGCAAAATCAAAAGAAAAATCCTAACCTTGCCAAATCTAAGCAAACATACAAACCAAAATAGGAGTTCAAATCCAAATATACACATGATAGATCGAACCAAAGCAACAGTATCTTCATCCCACTCTTTCGGGAGGGAAATCAAGCGTGAGGAAGCCCATAAAAGCAGGAGGTAGGGCTGTCAATGGACCGGATCTGGACCCGGACCCGATCCGGACCCGACCTAAATTAACGGATCTGAGCAAATTTTATAGACCCGATTATCCGATTACCCGATTACCCGATTAGTTAACGGATCGGATCTGGATATACATGACTCCGATCCGATAAGGACCCGACCCGAATGTGTATATATATATAATATAATAAATATATATTTATATATAATATTATATATATATAGTCTTACATATAGTTACTAAATATATATATAACTAACTTATATATATATATATATATATATATGTATGTAAATATGTATGTAATATATAACTTATATATATTTATGTAAAAACAGTATATATATATATATATAAGTTATAAATAAAAAACAGTATATATATATATAAGTTATATATAAAAAAAACAGTATATATATATATATAAGTTATAAATAAAAAACAGTATATATATATATATATATATAAGTTATATATAAAAAAAACAGTATATATATATATAAGTTATATATAAAAAAAATAGTATATATATATATAAGTTATATATAAAAAAACAGTTAGTTTTATATTATAAAAACAGTATATATATATATATATATATATATATATATATAAGTTATATATATATATATATATAAGTTATATATAAAAAAAACAGTTAGTTTTATATTATAAAAACAGTTTACATACATAATATAAATTATATTATAAAAACAGTTTATATATATATGTTGATGTAAAAAACTAGATCGCTCTAATTATTCAATCACAGATAAATAAATAAGAAAGAGATTTTTAAAGTGGTTCGGCTAGGAATAAAGCCTACGTCCACCGGAATTTCTTGAGAGAATTTGTAATTGGGGGCTTCTGTTGATACCAAAATTAATATGCTGATGTGGACGAATAAGACGAAGACACGTGTCAATCTACGTGGCACAATAGCATCGAGGAAGATCATTTCCCGACCAACCATGCTTCTTTCCGAGCAACGAGAATACGCCGAGGAACTCTATCACACCGAGGAACTCTAACACACCGAGGAACTCTATAGCACCGAGGTACTCTAATGTTCCGAGGAACTCCTGATCAGCGAACAGCTATGGCGGTCCGAGCTGCATCTCGGTCGTATCATTAATTGCCAGATAATCAACAGTTCAGATATTCATTGAATGCTTATATTCTTGGCACGCATTCTGCATTAAATGTATTACCCTTTCATATGTATGTCATTTAATGTATCGAACCTTTCATGTACAGCCTCAAGGCTATAAATACCTTGTATCATCCTCATTCAAGGGAACCGGAATTTCTTGAGAGAATTTGTAATCAAGAATTCCACAAACACTCAGCAATAACATAACAGTGGACGTAGGCTTTATTCCTAGCCGAACCACTTTAAAAATCTCTTTCTTATTTATTTATCTGTGATTGAATAATTAGAGCGATCTAGTTTTTTACATCAACAGATTGGCGCCGTCTGTGGGAAACGACTGTTATTATCGTTTTTCATAAAAATCATTTATCACCAATGGCAGATAATCCAGAATCCAGTAATCGAAATGTTGGAAATACTGGAAATCTTCCAAATCCATCTGCATCCCCAGATCTGGCTGGAATTATGACGAATCTGGCTCAAGGACAAACCGCCATGCAAGAATCTATGAGGCAACTCATTCAAACTCTTCAGGGCGGTGCACCTACCTATTCAGGGCAAAGGAGTGATCATAGGCAATCGCAATCTAGACGTACCGGGTCATATTGCAATGAGGAGTCTAATGATTCTTCTTATCAACCTGGGCGAACTTCATCGATACGGGCTACGGATACAGATCAACGTATCACTCTTTCTCCGGAGAGAACTAGCGCTTTGGAAAGATTAAGCAGGGTGTCTCCTTTCAGTCGGTTAGGACCAAGGAGGAACATGAGTCCACCTAGGGCTCCATCAAAAAGTTTTCGACCACCACCAAGTTTGAGAGAAGGATCTGCACAATCGCGACCAACTACTAGTCGAGATAAATCTCAGGAAGCTACGTCAGAGCAATCAGTTGCTCGGACTAAGCGGCCCGAGGAAGGGAATGAAGCATGGAAAGGTTCCATTCAACGGTTGGAAGATAGATTGGGAGAAATGGCTAAGGCAAGGAACCCCTTACAGAGAACTTTTGTTCAAGGAACACCTTTTGTGCAAGCCATTGTGGATTTCCCTACACCGTCAAAATTCAAAGCACCCGTAGTGACCCCCAAGTACGATGGAAAGACAGATCCCGTACTTCATATAGAACAATACCAAGCTGCTGCAGATATCTACGCTGTCCCTGACGAGATGAGGTGTAGAGAATTCTCAGGAACTCTTACCGGATCTGCACAGATATGGTACAATAATCTTCCTCGGGGTAAGATTTCAACCTTTGTTCAGTTAGCCGAATTGTTTATTGGCAATTTTTGTTTTGGAGAAAAGCCGGTAAAGCGAGTAGCACACTTGCTAAGTGTTAGACAAAAATCAGGTGAAAGTACTAGAGATTACATAACTCGTTTCAATAACGAGAAGTTGGAAGTCATAGATTATGAAGAAAAGACAGCAATCACTGCTCTGATGAGTGGTTTGCTGCCTAACAAGCTGTACTACACTTTGGCCAAAGATTCACCTAAAAATATGTCGGAGTTGATGGCAAAGGCGGCCAAAATCATGAATGCCGAGGAGGCTATGGCTGCGAAGAAGAATATGGATAAAGAAGTTAAAGTTGAGGTCGACAATTCTAAGAAGAAAGATCAGAAAGGTAATGGTGGTGACAAACATTCCAGGAATAACAGGATGAAGTTGGAAGTCCTAAAGAAGTATGATAATTATTCTCCATTGAAAATGGGTATTAATCATGTTCTGGAAGAAATCAGGAATAACGAGGAAATCAAGTGGCCAGAGAAACTGAAGACAAATCCCGACCTGAGGAATAAAGACAAATATTGCGAGTTTCACAAAGATCATGGCCATATGACCAAAAATTGTATAGCCCTTCAGAATGAGATTGAAACACTCATCCGAAGAGGAAAATTATCAAAGTATGTAGATCGCAGAGGTGAAAGGAAGAATGATGATAGAACTAGAGAGAGATCTAGATCTCCTCGTCGTGCAGAGGATAAAAAGAAGAGGGACCATGAAGAGGATCCAGATGATGACCCCGATCTTCCCAAGAAACCAAGGAAACCTGAACGAGAGGTATTTTCCATACTTTTTGGGTCATTTGATTGTAATGTTATTACAGGAGGAGATGCAGGAGGAGGAGACCTTACTGCAGAAAGAAAAGCTTACTACGGAGAGGCTCAAGCTTGTTCATACATTCAGCGAATAAACCTGGCCGAGGATGATCGTCCGAGGAAGGTAAACAAAGAGAAGCTAGTGATTGGTTTTTCAAAAAACGACCTGGCAGGTGTTCTTTACCCTCATGATGATCCTTTGGTGATCAAAATGAGGATGAAGGATGTGATCATTTCAAGGGTGTTAGTAGACAATGGTAGTTCGGCAGACATCATGTACTATTCATGCTTTGATAGCCTGAATTTAAAATTATCTCAATTGGAACCTTATCACAGACCCCTTCTGGGTTTTTCTGGCGAGAAAGTTTTTCCACTTGGGACGATCAAGTTGGATATACTCATTGGAACTTGGCCTGCTTGTCGAACAGAAAGAATACGCTTCTTTGTGATGGATAAGAATGTGCAGTCCGCATACAACATCATCATGGGAAGAGTTGGATTGAAGAAGTTCGAAGCAGTTCCATCTACAGTACATCAATGTTTGAAATTCCCAACGAATTTTGGAGTAGGAATTATGAAAGGTGATCAAAAAGTAGCTCGGGAATGCTATTATTCGTCTGCCGAGCAAGAAGAACTTGAAGAATCAAGGAAAAAGACTATTACTTATCAAGTGGAGGAGAGCACAGAAATTGAAACTCTTGACCCTAGGGATGAATCTCAACTCGTAAAAGGGAAGGTTGTGGAATCTACAGAAATTGTTATCCTGGACGACGAGCATCCTGAACGAGTAACTCAGATAGGATCGTCGTTGGATGTTTCAATAAAACAAGATTTGATAACTTTCTTGAGAAATAGGAAGAATACTTTTGCTTGGAGTCATGAAGACATGCCAGGTATTGATCCAAACTTTTTATGTCATGAGCTCAACGTGAATAAGGAGATCAAGCCTGTGAAGCAAAGAAGAAGAGTGTTTAGTCCCGAGAAGAACCAGGCCATACAAGAGGAGGTCGAGAAACTCCAGAAAGCCCAATTCATTGAAGATGTGAAATATCCAGATTGGTTGGCAAATGTGGTGATGGTAAAGAAGAAGAACAACAAATGGAGAATGTGTGTTGATTTTACTGATCTCAACAAGGCATGTCCAAAAGATCATTTTCCATTGCCCAGAATTGATCAACTAGTGGATGCTACCTCGGGACACGAGCTACTCAGCTTCATGGATGCTTATTCTGGCTACAACCAGATCAAAATGAAACCTGAAGACAGGGAAAGTACTTCTTTTATTACCCCAAGGGGAACTTATTGTTATAATGTTATGCCTTTTGGTTTAAAAAATGCAGGTGCAACATATCAGCGGTTGATGAACAAGGTTTTTACCGAACAAATCAGCCGCAATATGGAGGTCTATGTCGACGACATGCTCACCAAAAGCAAGAGAGCTGCAGATCATTTGGTTGACTTGAGTCAAACTTTTGATCAACTGGATAAATACCAGATGAAGCTCAACCCGACGAAGTGTACCTTTGGAGTACGAGAAGGAATGTTCCTCGGATACATCGTCAACCAGCGAGGTATTGAGGCAAATCCAGAAAAGATCAAGGCTCTTTTAGGGCTGCGACCTCCGACGACGAAGAAAGAAGTGCAGAGTCTTACCGGACGGGTTGCAGCACTCAACAGATTTGTATCCCGAGCAACTGATAAATGCCTCCCATTCTTCAAAACACTGCGAAAAAGTTTTGAGTGGACTGATGAATGTGAGAAAGCCTTTCAAGATTTGAAGAAGTATTTGGGAGCCCCACCATTGTTGTCTAGGCCAATAACTGGAGATACGCTGTACTTGTATTTGGCAGTATCAGAAAATGCAGTTAGCTCGGCATTGATCAGATTGGAGAATGGAGTCCAGAAGCCAATTTATTACACAAGCAAGGCCTTCCGAGGTGCGGAAATCAGATACCCAAAGCTGGAAAAATTGGCACTGGCATTAATTGAAGCAAGTAGAAGAATGAGGCCATACTTCCAGGCCCATACCATCATTGTGTATACCGACATGCCGTTAAGACAAGCCCTTCACAAGCCAGAAAAATCAGGAAGATTGATGTACTGGGCAATAGAGCTCGGTGAATATGATATTGTGTATGGACCCAGATCATCGTTGAAGGGGCAAGCCGTGGCAGATTTTATAGCAGAGTTCACATACCCTGATACCCCCGAGGAGCAAAAGGTGCTTGCTGACCTACCTGTGGACGATACAGGATCAACAGACACAGATCCAGACCAACCAAGGTTGGTAAAAGGACTTGTGGATATAGAAAAATCATCATATTCAAACCCCGACCAACTCCGGTTAGAAGAAGGGCGCGAACAAATGACCAACGAGGAACGAAGGATACCCGGGGATGATGAAAGAAAACAGATGATATTTCACCGAGGAACTCTAACAGATAAGAAATTTGAAGACAAGTTACATACATGGAGATTATATGTAGATGGATCATCTTGCACGGCTGGTTGTGGAGCAGGGATTGTTTTAAACTCTCCAGACGATATTGACATGGAGTATGCCTTGAGATTCCAATTCAAAGCTTCCAATAATGAGGCTGAATATGAGGCTATGATAGCAGGTTTTCATTTGGCGAAAGTTATGGAGGCACGACAAGTAATTGTTTTCAGTGATTCTCAATTAATTGTGAATCAAATGATGGGAATATATGCAGTGAAGGGAGAGTTAATGGTGAAGTACCATGCAAAAGTGATGGAGTTATTAACAGAATTTGATGCTATTCAATTGGTAAGGATACCGAGAATGGAGAATGCTAGAGCAGACGCATTGGCCCGACTAGCGTCAGCTACGCGCACCGAGCTGCGAAGAATAATACCAATTGAAGTATTAGAAAGTCGGAGCATAGAAGAAGATCTGACGGTGAAGATTATTACCCTTGATTTAGGACCATCTTGGATGGATCCTATCAGAGCATACATTGAAGAAGGAGAATTGCCGGAGGACAAACTAGCTGCCAAGAAATTGAAGTATAAAGTTGCTCGGTATGTGTTAACTAATGGTGTTTTGTACAGACGAGGAATTATGGCAGGTTTGCAGAGATGTGTGCATCCATCAGAAGTCAAAGAATTGATTGAAGAAATTCATGAAGGATCTTGTGGAGCTCATGTAGCAGGTCGGACACTTTTGCAAAGGGTAATGACACAGGGATACTATTGGCCGACGATGAGGGCTGATTGTATAGCCCATGCTAAGAAGTGTGACAAATGCCAACGTTTTTCCTCCATCCGAAGAACTCCACAGGCATTGTTGACACCCACAACATCACCTTGGCCATTTGCCATGTGGGGAATTGATCTGGTTGGACCACTGCCAACGACCCGAGGGAGGTTCAAGTATCTCGTCGTGGCAGTAGACTATTTTACTAAGTGGGTGGAAGCTGAACCACTAATTGATATGACGTACGAGAAGGTGTATCAGTTCATATGGAAGAATATCATTTGTCGATATGGTCTCCCCCACGCTTTCATCACAGACCATGGAACGCAATTTGATAATGAAGAATTTGCTGCCTATTGTCATCAGTCAAACGTCTTGAAGTTTCATTCAGCACCAGGCCATCCCCAAAGCAATGGACAGACTGAAGTGACGAACAGAACATTACTAAATGGGTTGAAGAAGAGGTTAAGTGAGGCTAAAGCAAATTGGATTAATGAGCTACAGTCAGTTTTGTGGACTTACCGAACAACTCCCCGAGCAGCAACAGGAGAATCACCATATATGCTAGCATTTGGAAGTGAGGCTGTGATACCTGCCGAGTTGGGCCTACCAACACACAGGGTGTTAAATTTCAATTCTTCGATCAGTGATCTGATGAGAAGGATGGATTTGGATATGCTCGAGGAAGTCAGAGAAGAGGCAGCCATTAGGAATGCTGCTTATCAACAACGAACAGCTCTGTTTTACAACAAAAGGGTAAAGAAATGTGATGTAAAAGAGGGGGATTATGTGCTAAAGAAGGTCATTCAGAAGCAGAATAAAATGGAAGCAAACTGGCATGGACCTTACCGAGTTACAGAGGTTGTTCGACCAGGAGCTTACAGAATAGCAACTCTAGAAGGAGAGGAATTTAAGAACGCATGGAATGCTGAACACCTGCGCAAGTATTATCAGTGATGTCAAATGTAAAGCATTTCTTTCATTATGAATAAAACGAGGATGTTTCGCCATTTTCTTTCTGGTTGAAAATTTTTCGGGGAATACTAGTGTAATACACTACACAGCAAAAGTGCTATAAGTAGCCAACCTCCTTTGGTTAGGAGGACAACTCTACGGAGCAAAAGTGCTATAAGTAGCCAACCTCCTTTGGTTAGGAGGACAGCTCTACGGAGCAAAAGTGCTATAAGTAGCCAACCTCCTTTGGTTAGGAGGACAGCTCTACGGAGCAAAAGTGCTATAAGTAGCCAACCTCCTTTGGTTAGGAGGACAGCTCTACGGAGCCAAAAACTGCTCTAAGGAGCCAAAAGCTTCAAGGAGCCAAAAAGTGTACACCAGCATGATCAACTACGGTTGGTAAGATAAAAATATACTCTCATATTACAACTTATGTTGGTCGGGAGGTAATATTATTACAACGAGTTCTTTGAAGAACAAAATGTTCAAAAAATACACCAAGTATAGTTGGTCGGGGATAAAAACCCAATAACTGTAGTTGGTCGGCGAGGACAAATTATTGATCTTAGATGGTCGGACGCAATTTTATAATTAAACCAAGTATAGCTGGTCGGGGATAAAAAAAAAAAAAAAACATCAGCTGTAATTGATCGACAAACATTATTCAACTACCTTGGTTGGTTGGAAACAGTTTGAACAATTTACTTTATTGATCAACCTTGATACTTGTAAATTTTTAAGTTGGTTGATAAATAGCACGATATTGCCATCCTTTTAAATACATAGATACCTATGTACAAATATAAAGGTGTTTGATAAACACAAGACTAACAAAATTGGCAAACAGAAAATGAAAATCTTTTCATTAATCTAGAATAAATTACAAGTTACAAGAATGAACTAAATTGTTACATGGATATTACTATTCTATTGGTTTTTTGCCCTGTGCTTTAGAAACAGGTTCCTCGCCGGCAGGAGGGTCTTCTAGGCAAAGGGGAGAATTGATGAAATTAACATCTCTGAGCATTCTGACGTTCATAACAGAAGGTGTATCCAAAAGATGCTCAGGACGAGATAATTCAACTTGGGAGTGAAGGCTATAATCACCAAGGTATTTTGAAATTAGACTGCGAGGAATGGAACGAGCTGGGATCCATGCCATATCCAATTTGAAAGGTGGTACAGGCAAGTCTAATAATGATGGAGCATGATAGTCCCATAAAAAATGCCCTTGCTCCAACTTTAACACACCCAATGCATTTAACCATCCTTGCTTGTAACCTTCATTGTTAGCATGTTCAATGCGAGCATCCAGATGAACGAGAGCTTCATTGTATCCTGCCATCCAGAATTCCCTTGGCTGTTTATGGAATTGGAAGGTTAATCTATCCAATTGTTCATGAAGGCTTTTGGCAAAGAGATCCTTGTTATGCAAGGCAGATTTCGTCGATGCCAGCTGATCTTCCAGAGACAGATTTTTATTGGACATTTCAGTCAGAGCACGGTCTTTTACTTTCAACTGGAATGCTTGAGTTTCCAGAGTAGACTGAGTGCGAGCCTCTTCAATATTTTGGCTGAGGACTCTTCCTCGCCCCCGAGAACCTCTTCCTCGTCCCCGAGCAGTTCCAGAAATGGCAGATCTTCTTAAGTCCTCCAGCTCTTGCCTTAGTTTGGCATTTTCGACCTCTAAGAACGAGAAGCCTTCATCAGTAACTGGTATTAATGCAGTAGAAGATGAAGCAGCAGATTCATATTGAGCCAATTTTTTCTGCAAATTATTATTTTCTTGTTCCAGGATCTCGGCAATTTGTCTGCAGGCTTCAACTTCACCTTTTAGGGTCCTTTCCCTAATATCATATGCAGCGATGATCTTCTTATGGCCTGTTTCAGAAGAAAGTTGTTGGTATCTATTTTCATAATCTTTGTGTAACAAAGCCATTGATTCATTGTGCTGACCTTGGAGATCCTCTAAGGAACAATGCAGTTCTTCAATCAGGTCATAATAAGCGACATTGTTGGCCACAGCTCGGTCGAGTAAATCTTTCAAGTACCGATAAGCCTCAATAGCCTGCTCTGAAGCACTATAACCAAGGATATCAGCAATTTCCGATGTACTAAGGTCTGTATGACCAGCCTTATAGTATTGATGACATTGCTGCATCAGCTCGGTATCATGTGAAGAGATCAATTCCATTCTAGCAACAAACTAAGGACTAGAAAAAGACAACAATCAACAAAAACAAGTTATCAACAACAGAGATGAGCAAAGATATGTTTTATTAGATCATCAAAAAGTTACATTGTTCGATTATAAGGAAATACAAAAATGCTACCGAACAACTTCACACCTTTTCCTTGTCTCCCAAGACTTTCTCGGGAGGCTGGGACGAGGAGCTCGGTTGCTCGGAGGTAACAACAGCTTGATCGGTAGGAATCTTCTCGGGAGGAGGAGGCATGGAAGAAACGTCCTCGGTGGCAGAGGGTTGAGAGGCAGAAACTTGATCGCCCATAGCCATAGAAGACTCATCTGAGGCAGGTTCATCTTCTTCTTCTTCCACAATTGGTGGAGGAGGACCAGGGAGATGCTGTTGGAATAGCTCAGAATCGTCTTGGACCTTTAGCTCTTGCAGAGCAGCTACCCAGCCATCATGGAAGTATTTCAACTCCCCATATTGAACTTGGGATGTCATTGCAGCTATCCCTCTCTCCCATCCTTTCTCCCAACCAACACTGAAATGTTTCTTGATTGCAACTTTTCTCCTCGACTTCTCCGAGGAGAGCTTCACCTCCAATTCCTCTTTCTTAACCTTGATATCTCGCAGAGTAGATAATTCTTCCTCTGCCTTTTTCAACTTATCATCAGAATCCTGATGTTTAACCTCCAAAACTTTAACTTTCTCCTCCAAGTTCTTGGAGGTTTCGGCCATTTTCGCCTTCTCAGCCTCAGCCACAGCCAGCTTTTTCTCCCAAACAGTTTTCTCCTCGATGTACTGTTGGCGAGATTCCTTCACAGATTGGGCTAAACCCAACAAAGCATCGTCAACATCGGACGAGGAACTGGAAGCTTTAATAACTTGATCTTTCTTCACGATGGTATTGAAGCAGTTCACCAGCTGAAAGATAAGAAAAACAATAAAGTCAACACAAATACAAGAATTCAAGAAAAAGAAAGAAAGACCAAAGGAGTGAGAAATTTACTGAAGAAAGATGACGAGCAGCTAGGGATGTCAGTGTATCCCTAGGAATTTTTTCATCAACCCCGAGAACCTCGGGTATAACTGAGCTCATTGAAGAACTCGGAAGAATGATGTTTGAAACACTACTACCACCAGCGGGTAGAGAAGATGCAGTTCCCGCAAGATTAACTGAGGATGATTTCCTCAATCTCTTCAAAGGAGGGTCAGCAGCATCAACCAAGGAAGAAGTCTTGGTCGGAGAGATTGTAATTACATCAGCAGGAGCATTTTTCTTGCTCGGGGCCACTGGGGGCTTCTCGGCAGCTTTGGAGGACCCAGCATCTACTTTTTTAGTCCCTTCTGGGACATCAATTTTGCCTTTCTGGGCTCCAACAGCAGAAGAAATTTCACCAAATAGAGCAGGAGGAGCTCTTTTCTTGCCCATTCTCTGAGATAGGGGGATATGAGAATCTGAAGATCTTCCTGGTGTTGAAGCTGGTTCAACAGGGCGAGCAGTATAAGAGGTTATGTAACTCTTATACTGTAGTAAATATGAAGCAGATCTAATATGCTCGTCAGCAATGGTCTTATACAAATTCCAGATAAGTTTCAAATGCTTGATATTCACTTCTGACTCTTTTGGAGTTTTTCTTTTGCTATCAACTGCAAATAAATACATAATGGAATATCAGTCATACATTTTGTCAAACATGATGAAAGCATAATTTCATAAGTAAAATAAAATGAAAAATAAACCTATCCCATTGCCGTACGGGGGGCATCTGGGACCGTTGTATACTTCATTCCCAGATAAAGGCGCATGTTGCCAATTTTTTATGACCAACCCATGCTCAAAATAATCCCTATTTGAGTCAGGGAGATTAACTACAAGAGCCCTATTCAAATACCTAGTTTTTAAATAATAAATATTATCTAAAACAACCCATTTATAACAAAACATAATTTCAGGGATCCCAATACGAGTCCCATGAGTTAGATTTAATTTGTGCACCCCGTTAATTATTCTCCATGAATTGGGGGCTATTTTTGCAGGAACAAGATCAAAATATTGACAAAACTCAAGACATAATGGGTTTGGTGGAAAGGAAAAACCGCATTCAGCAACAAAAAGACTGGGGAACCAATGTCCCTCAGCCAATCGAAAGTAATCTAAAGGCTCAGAAAGAACCTCTAGAGTTACCCACGAAGGAATGGAAAAATCAGAACGGAATTTCTCAATAGACTCCACAATATAAACCATATTGAATAAAAGAGATACAGAAGAAAGAAAGAAGATCTTACAGAAAGAAAGGAGATGTGTTGACAACGAACGGAAACAAGGATGAACGCACAAGAGAAGAAGAGAATAGAAAGCTTGAATGCAGAGAATGAAAAACGTAGACGACGGTATGGTTACCAAAGAAGTTTAAATACTTTGCATTGGGAAGCGGCGAAAGAAATGATTACCAAAAAGAAACTACTAAACTTCCGGCGGCTAAGAGGACAAAATTTGCACGAATATCAAAGCGCTTATAAAAAAGGCGGAAACTGCGAAATAAGAAGGAAATTTGAATACAATGTTCCTGAAACCCGGGAAGGACATTTAATATTGCCATATACCGAGAAAGAATGTTCCATACTCTTCAAAGTTCAAAATATGAAACATTGGGGGCTTCTGTTGATACCAAAATTAATATGCTGATGTGGACGAATAAGACGAAGACACGTGTCAATCTACGTGGCACAATAGCATCGAGGAAGATCATTTCCCGACCAACCATGCTTCTTTTCGAGCAACGAGAATACGCCGAGGAACTCTATCACACCGAGGAACTCTAACACACCGAGGAACTCTATAGCACCGAGGTACTCTAATGTTCCGAGGAACTCCTGATCAGCGAACAGCTATGGCGGTCCGAGCTGCATCTCGGTCGTATCATTAATTGCCAGATAATCAACAGTTCAGATATTCATTGAATGCTTATATTCTTGGCACGCATTCTGCATTAAATGTATTACCCTTTCATATGTATGTCATTTAATGTATCGAACCTTTCATGTACAGCCTCAAGGCTATAAATACCTTGTATCATCCTCATTCAAGGGAACCGGAATTTCTTGAGAGAATTTGTAATCAAGAATTCCACAAACACTCAGCAATAACATAACAGTGGACGTAGGCTTTATTCCTAGCCGAACCACTTTAAAAATCTCTTTCTTATTTATTTATCTGTGATTGAATAATTAGAGCGATCTAGTTTTTTACATCAACAATATATAAGTTATATTATAAAAACAGTTAGTTTTATATTATAAATTATAAAAACAGTATATATATATATATATATATATATATATATATATATATATATATATATATATATATATATATATATATATATATATATATATATATATATATATATATATATATATATATAAGTTATATATAAAAAAAAACAGTATATATATATATAAGTTAGAAACAGTATATGACTTATATATATATAAGTTATATATAAATAAAAAACAGTTTTATAAAAACAGTTTTTTATTATAAAAACAGTTATATATATATATATATTCGGGTCGGGTAATCGGGTCGGGTCTCCGGGTCCTTAATGGATCCGGGTCTGGATCCATTTTCTGAGACCCGTCGGGTAATCGGGTAAGACCCGATCCGCTAAAAATATACCCGGATCGGATCTGGATATACCCAGACCCGATCCAGACCCGACTCGTTTACACCCCTAGCAGGAGGGTTAGAGACCCAGCCAAGAGGTGGGTAATATGGTTCACCGGGGAAAGAAAGGTCGCTTGGAAAATTTATGGGCATAAAACCATATATAGAGATAGTGCATTAAATTTCCAAGTAAAAATAGCCCCCATAATTCTAATAGTTGTTTTTGGAAGCGTCAACCGTTGGTTTAGAGGCAACCTGATTTAATGGAGAGAGATGGAGCCTATTGATAACCCACAATTTTACTAATTTTAATTAGCAGTGGCAAATAGGTGGGTTGGGTTGTATTTGGGCGGGCCATATATGGGTTAGGCTTAATTTGGACGGGCCAAATTTGGGTTGACATGAATGACCGATCCGGGTTTGGGTTGGGTCACCCGTTTATATCAGTCAAAGAGCATCCATGTTAGAAAAAAATGAGATAAACCAAGAAGGGTTTTATTTTCTCTCTCTACCGTTAGTACATGTAATTGGGTTTTCATCTAGATCTTATCCCTTCATTATTCTCTTCATTATGTTCTCTTTGTTTCTTCTTTTCCCTCATTGTCTTTCTTTCTTCCTATAAGATTCGAAGGTGAAAATTGTGAGAAAATGCTGGGTCAATTTCCTAATGTAAATAGGTCTCAAATTTGACCTGCTCATAAACTATCCTAGCCCAAATTTGACCCACATAGTTTAAAAAATGGTCCCCATATTTTAGTGACTAGGTTAATGTGGGCAGTTCTATCTTAATGGGCGTGTTTTGCCACCACTAATTTTAATAGTTGTTTTGGAAGCAGAAGCATCACATCGATTTAAACTCATTTTCAAAAGGAGACACCGTTTTATATATTAGATAGGTCCTGATATTTACACCCAAAAAATATCTCCAAAACACCCTTTTATACAAAACACCACATAAGCACCTAATATTTGTGCAAAATACCAACAAAAAAAAAGACATGTACCTTCACCCATATAAAAACCCAAAAAATTTCAATCCTCATTTTTTCCCTTTCCCTCCCTCTCTCTAACTTCTCTCCCAACCCACAATCCCCCATTAAAACTTACTCCCAACACAAAAAACACACAACACCACGTTACCATCAAGCTTCATTTCTGGTATGTTAAACCATTAAACCTTACTCCCATTACTATTATGTTCTTATTTTGTGCTCCTATTTTGTGTATTAAACCCTAACATGCAAACTACATATAAGAAATCCATTATAAACTCTTTAAAATGTAACCCTAATTAATCCAACTACAAATATATTCCATTTGCGCGAACAAACCTAGGGTTTACCACAGTAAGAAAAAATTAGGATTTAACGATTTGAAAAAAAAGAGAAAAAAAATGGTCTGCACCTACGATTTCTCGTCACCGTAGGTGCCAATAATATTCGGTCATGTCCAACCGTGATTACACAATATACGACCAGTTCTCACCATGGTTGTAGGTTTCATGGCCAAACCCAATCGTGGTTATATTTTCACGGCCAAACCCAACCGTGGTTATATTTTCACGATCAAACCCAACTGTGTTTAAAAAATGACACAACTAATATGATTATTCATTTTACATGATGATACACGAACAACTTGATAAGATATACATGATGATACACAAGTCATAATTTTGACACGAACACGATGCGCCACGCCATAAAATTTATTTTCTTACCTAAATCACAAACACGATCCACTTAAAAATGACACGACACAACAAACATGACTTCTTGTAAAAAAATCTCGACACGAATACGGCATGTCATGTTAAGTCTATATCAATTTGGTATTGTTATGTTTAGTAGTGGCCTCATGTCATCTCCAAAATTTTCATCTATATATATTATATCTATTTTTTTTTAATTGACAATCTAAAATTATTGTTAATTACAGAATTATGATGAACATAGTTTTAAACTTGTAGGCTTGGGATTGAAAATGAAACAATTGTTCATTTAGTAACTTTTTTCCAGATATTTGAAGCTATGTAGGAAAAACTAAAATTAGTTTTACTTATGTGTCATATATTATAGGATTATTTATGTAATTATTATTTCTAATTTTAATTCTAATCTCTTAAAGTACCAAAGATATTCCTATTTCATATATTCATTTGCTAGGGTATATAAATGTTGATTTGCTAATATAATTTGTTAATTTGCTAATATAATTTGTTAATTTCGTATGTAGGTCATATAAATGGTGAGAAGCAAAAATCCTCCTACCGCATCCGAGCGGAAGAGGAGGTTAGAGGCGGCTAAGGAAGTACGATGACTCGTGTCTTCCTGTATTAGTAGTAGTGCCAGCGAGGCCACTACTTCAAGCAAAGGACATTCTCCAATGACTTTGTTAGATAAAGTGGTAGGAGACTTACTTAATGTTGAGGCGAGTGATACTTCGAAGTCAATGGAGCAAGTAGTTGAGGTGGTTGTAGGTGATTTGATTGGGGTAAGTGAAGGGGGTGAGGTAGGAGTAGTGGGAGATAAAGAGGAGGAGAAAAAAGAAGAAGATAAATCACGAGAGAAAGAGGGAGAGAAGGAAAGTGATAAAGAGAGAGAGGAGGAAAGTAAGGAAGAGAGAGATGAAAATAGAGAGGCAAGTAGAGAGGAGGATAGAGAGGAAGAAGGAGAGATAGGAGGAGGGGAAGATAGAGAGGAAAGATAGGAGGATAGAGAGGAAGAAGGAGTGAGAGGAGAAGAGGAAGATAGGGAGGAAGAAGGAGAGAGGGCAGAATAGGACGAGTCTTCTTCCTCGAAATATAGAATCCAACCGTCCACATCGAAAGGCCCAAAGAAGAATGCCCGAAAAAAATAAGCCACTCTGATTCCCAATCGCTCGAGGGGTGCACACCAAATAATCTCAAACTCCTGAAAAATTATCAGAACCATATTGGTTATTCAATTTGGAATAGAGATGAGGAGAGGGGAATAATGAAGTACGTGTACCAATTCAAGAAATTTGCTAAGTGGGATCTGGCAAAAGAGGATGAGCGAGTAATAGAGCTGGTGAGGAACTCCGAGTTGTACGGTCTGATTAAACACTCCTATCGGTACATAGACTATGTATCGGTGTTGGTATTCATCAAACGGTGGCAGTCGAAGAAAAATTCATTTCATATGTCGTTCGGTGAGATGACCATCACCCTAAATAATGTGTACCATCTCCTCCAAATCCCGGTAGTAGGTAAACCGATGTACGGTACTGTTCCGAAGAAAGCTGAGGAGAAGACGGACCAAATCCAATGGCTTACTAAATATTTGGGTTGTACTGAGGAGGAGGCCAAGGAGGAGTGTAAGTCTGTATACGCTGTTCATTTTGATTAGTTAATGAATTTGTGTAAGTGGATGGTTAAGAAGCTAGAGGAAAGTGCTTCAAAGAGGAAGATTGAGTAGGCTGCTAGGGGGTACTTATTTTTCATGGTTGGTTGGTTGTTGTTCCCGAATAAATCGAGCAACCGAGTTCCAGTGTACTACCTGCAGTCTTTGCGAAAGGTCGATAAATGCAAAGACTATGCTTGGGGGATGGGTGTATTGGCCCATTTATATCGGCAGTTGGGGATTACCTCTCAGGTGGACGTTCGAAAAGTGGCCGGATATCTTCCCCTTCTAGTGGTACATATTTTAAATTTTGTTTTGTAATATAATAATCTCCTAATTGATATATCTATATTAAAATTTTATTTTGTTTTGGCTGCAGGCGTGGAAATACGACCACTTTAATTTGGCAAGGGGTGTCAGAAATCTCCATTTCGAGCATAGCGAGCCGCGTCTATGCAAATGGAGTGCACAAACGGTGTCTGGGGATGCCTTTGCATAGTTACGGGAGCTAAGGGAGACCTTAAATGATTTAAAAGCTTCAAATGTAAGTATTAGTTGTTTTAAGTTCAGTGTTCATTTTCTTTATTTATGTATATACTAACATTTGGAAATACGTTTAGGTTGTATGGGATCCCTACTTCGAAAAAAGTGAGGCCTACGCATTTCAGGAGGTCTCATGGTATAACGTCTTCTTCTATGATGTCGGGGAACCCTACTATCCGGAGAGGGTCCTATGCCAAGATGGATGTGTTCAAACAATTCTTAGACCGCCAATGCGCCCATTGTCAAAGGAGAGGGGGAAGACCTAAGCTCGATACAAATTAAAGTTTGATATTGAGAAATAATACCAACTTAACTGGGTCGGCCATGTACTATTCGATACCAGACGTTCAACCCCAGTGAGGTCTGTGCCTTGGGAATGTGTGGATGGGTACATGTCTTGGTACCTAGAAAGATCCCATCCATACATTCAAAATCTCGGGAATAGAATGTACAAGCTGGAGCTAAAGCACTTCGATAAAATGGTAAATGTTTTGAAATTTATCATTAAATTGATTTCCTTTGTTCAGGAATTGTTTAACACAGTTGATGATAATTTATATAGGCTAAGGGGATAGACGTAGCCATTAGCCTGCTCTAGGAAACTATTGACGAAGGCTCGGACCAGGAGGTTATAGATGTCCCACGTGCAGCGCTTGATGCCCTACTTCAGGCCAAGGGGACGCACGCTCGTATAGAAAAGAGAAAGGCCTCGGTGCGTGAAGAAACTCGGACCAAGGCACGGCACGATCCAACCCCCAAGCAAAATCCACCTCGACGAAGCCTTTAAAGAGAAGATAAACAAAATTTATTCAAACAATTTGAATGTAACTGTATTCTTAAAAATTTTATTTGTAAAGTATCCCAAATTTTGTTATGTCTTATGTGTTGGAACAACATTGCGACAATTATGTTGGAACAACTTATTTGGAACAACTGTGAAACAAATATGTTCTGTGATATGTGTTTGATTATTATGTACTTGAATGTTAACCGTGAACATATTTGAATGTTAACAAAACGGAGGGTTATCACCGTTTAATACGTCTATACTGTGTGGTGTCACCGTCATACTAAGATCAACGGTGTGGTGTCACCACCATATAAACAACCACGATTACGTTAGACCTTGTAAATTGGGGAAAAAATCACCAAAGTCTCTGCATATAATTCATGGTTATATGAAAATCGTGGAGAGTATATTTACGGCTACACCCAATCGTGTATGTTGGGGTGAAAAAATAGCCAAGTCTTTGCATATTATTCACGGTTACAATGCACCATGGAGGTACATTTCATGGCTACATGAAATCGTGGAGAGTATATCTACGGCTACAACCAACCATGTATGTTGGGGTGAAAAAATGGCCAAGTCTCTGCATATATTTTACGGTTATAACTCACCGTGTAGTGGAAACACACGGCTATATTTCACCGTTAACAAATGTCACGGTTACATTAAACTGTGCATGTTGGGGTGAAAAAATAGCCAAGTCTCTGTATATAATTCATGGTTATAATGCACCGCGTGAAGGTACATTTCATGGTTACATGAAAACGTAGAGGGTATATTTACGGCTACATACAACCAACCGTGTAAGTTGGGGTGAAAAAATAGCCAAGTCTCTACATATATTCCATGGTTACAACTCACCGTGAAGGTTTTTATCACAGTGTGGTGTCACCGTTTATTATTAGTTACGGTGTCGTGTCACCGTGTGTACATTTCGGCAGTGTTAATGGACCGTGTATACATTTCTCCAACAACCAATTTACATATAAGAAATCCTAATAAATTACAAAAAATTTCTAGTCCCCAAGATTTTAATACCCCAAGATTTCCAATTTATCGCAGATAACTGATTTATCACATACATAACCAATGAATATTATAGTAATGATTGCAAAATGATAGAAAAAGTTCTAATAAATCCATTTACATATAATCAATGATTGCAAAAAGTTACAAAAATTTACAATCATTAGTGCTAGACTTTCTCCAACAACCAATTTACATATAACCAATCTTGATAAATTAAAAAAAGTTTCCAATCCTGATAATTACAAAAAGTTAGAAGAAACCCTAGGAATTTCACCACAGAATTTAAGCCGCAGTCAAGTCCTCATCCTCATCCGACGATATCTAGCACGGTTTATCTCTCGTTGCAATGTCTTTGGGGCATAGATTCCGAAACATTTGAAAGCGGGACTGTAACACACCCTATTTTTATTATTTAATTTAATTAATTAATTGGAATATTCGAGAAAAATAAATATTTGGATTTAATCATTTTTATTGGTTAAACATGTTGGTTATGATTTTAGAAGAATAAAATTTCAAGCAAAATTAAAATCGGAGTTAAAATGGATTTTTAAATGAACTTTTAAATTATTTTACTTATATCTTTTTCGTGGGGGAACTGTCGGCCGATCTGTAGGGTTGATCGATCGACCCTAGGAGTCGATCGATCGACTCTGCCCAGATTTGAGGCGGTGGCTTGATTTCTTTATAGACTTTGAATGTGATTAGGATTCCTAATTAGTTTATAACCTTCATTAATCGTGGAGGGACTTCTCATAATCATTTTTTCTCAAGTTTTTCTGCAGAGAAGACTTTCAAATATTTTTCCTCTCACTCATAATCATCAACTTTCTTCATAATCAAGTTTTTGTCACAAGTTTTGGGAGGCTTATTTGGGGCTTAATCAAGATTGATTCAAGAACACTTTTTTGCTAATTTCTCGAGAGGAATCCAGATTTCTAATCAGATTTTCAACACAATCTTCACAGACATGAATACTCTATTCTTTTCTTTGAGTATTATGCGTTCTAAGTGTCGCTTAAACATTTAATTACATATTTTCTTAAAATTAATTAGTAACTTAATTTGAGAAAGTGGACACTAATTATGTGATTGTTTTTAATAAATCTTTTAATCTGAATAATATTCATAACCCTTGGGTACGTAGGATTGATGAGTGGATTTTGGGTTTTATTGGTATTGGCTGCATGTAGAAAAACCCTAGTTTTGAAATAAATGATTTTTGGGTGCGTATAACTCACGTAATTTAGGTAGAGATAATGAAATTGAAATTTTATTGTATTAATGATGAAATCTCAGTGTATTTAAGTTAAAATAATTAAATGGGATTAATTGGGTATTTTGACGTTATGATAATTAAATTAAGATTGAATGGATTGGACTATCATACGTAGTTTGGAACATTGATTTATTATGCATATTTGTGTGACTTGTTGGTATTATTAAATATCATTGTAACAACGGGTTGTTGGGTATTATTGCTCTCCCTATATTTTAGGATGCCTTCTAGGTATGGGACTAGTAGGTAGGCCTTTTTATGATTTACGCCTTCTAGATATGGTATTAGTGATGGTAAATTATCACGATTTTATCATGTCAGGGGTGGGCTGATTTTTATTACTTTATCGTCATTACGCTAGTCTAAGTATGAGACTAGTTTGAGATTTATGTTAGAAAATCCTCCTATACATAGGGTAGAACGTATTGATAACTTGGGGATCCTTAAGTATGGGACTAAGGGGTATTTTGAGGATCTCACATCGATAAAAGAGTGGGGTAATTTGAAATTGTGAATTAAGAAGATTGAGAATTAATACCTAAGATAATAAGACGGGTATTAAAATATATTGGTGACATAATCAGCGAGGGTCGACAGTTTAAACGGGCCAGCCAACGTTTTATGTCGTGTCGTGTGTGGAATCTCGTCAATCAGCGAGGGCCAACAGTTTAAACGGGCCAACCGGCGTTTTGACGAGGGGATGTGTATTTTGGTGGAGAAATTACCCGAGGCAGGAGGACCGCCATAATAAATTGAGGATATAAGAAAAGTTGGTTAATTTAATTAAATTAACATCGCGGGACTTGGGAATTTAAAATCATATTGGTGCGCCTTTTTAAATGGGTATTCCTTCGGGTAGCTAGTGATTTATATTTATCACGTTTAATTATCTCGTTTAATTTAAATACTCTATTGTAATATTTATTGCATATAATGCTACTGTCTAGATTCAAGGATTCTATTTGAGGGGAGTAGTGTGTACTCTTGCTTGGGGATTTAGCTCTGACTCATGCGTTGACTAACCTTTTCAGGATAAGATTTGGAGAAGCTTCATAGGATTATCGAAGTTATCATTTAGAGGTGCAGCTAGAGTTATTCATTTTATGGCATAGTTTAGTTAGACTTTCCTTTTTCAGTCGTATTTAATTATGAGACTTCATTTGAGTTTTATTGGGCCATTCGGTTCCAAAGTTGTTTAGAGGATTTATGTTGGATTATTCAGATCTTTATTATTCAGATTTTATTTTATCATTATTGGAGATTGGATTTATTCGGAGTTAGCATGTGATGGATCTTTTATCGCTTAGTTGTTTATGATCATTTGAGATTGATTTAATTATTTATCTTATGGAATAATTTATTTATGTCTCATATCTATCTCATGCTAAGAATGATATTTATTTAGTTCACGCTCGGCATAGTTCGGCGGCGGTTGCTGGCCACCCCGTCTGTCAGATTTTGCGGGGTGTGACAGATGGTATCAGAGCATGATCTTAGGTCTCGTAGGTTATGAGTCTGTTTTAGCTTCCGCATTGCTTATCTTTGATTTTTTTTTATGATTTCTACTCTTAGTCATTCCGAGTCTAATGTTGTTTTGTTCCTATCTTTTCAGATGGCGAACACAAGGAGAGCTGGGAGTAGGAGAGAGGAGTCTGTTTCTGGTCCCGCAACTCAGGAGAGGCGGCGTCAGATTACTTTAGAGGTCGATGAGTTAGCGGCTATCATTCGTGAGGCCACGGCGGCCGATATGGAGATGAGGAGACAGAGAGGGGTGGATTTAGAGGCACAACAACGCGGTACACCCGTCTCAGCTTGGGATTTGGTGAGAACCAGTTTCTTTAAGGGCAATCCTCCCACCTTTGGAGGGGAATCTGACCCAACGGTTGCTCACCAGTGGAGGAGAGATATGGAGAGGCATTTGAGGATGGTGGACTGCACGGATGTCCAGAAGTAGATGTTAGCAACATTTAAGCTGATAGGGGATGCGTTGCAATGGTGGGAGAGTGCTACCTCATCAGAGGAGAGATATCAGTTGGGTTATGCAAAGTTTCTGATAAAGTTTAACAATAAGTATTTTCCATATGCAATTAGGAATGCAAAGAAGAGAGAATTTATGGACTTAGAGCAAGGTTCAAAGTCGATTGCCGAGTATGAACAGGAGTTCACAAATTTATCTATATTTGTACCAGAGGAGGTTAACACTGAGATGAAGAAGATAGAGTGTTTCATTAAGGGATTATCTTCGTCGATTAGGCAAATGGTGTTGGGGAATCCGGTATACACTACTTATGCTGAGGTGGTCGATGTTGCAATGTTGCTATGGCAAGAGAAGACCAATTATCATAAGAAGTTGGGCAAGAGACAAGAGTCTAATGAACAAGGAAGTGAGAATAAGGGTCGCAATGACTAAGCTTGGAAGAGGCAGAGAACAAATCAAGGTCAACAGGGTGAACAAAACTCGGGGATGAATTCAGGAACCATTAGGAGTGCATGTTTTGTCTGTGGAAAGATAGGACACCGAGCGACTGGATGTAACAAGAGGGAGGGACAACAAGGCCAAGCGACACATGCCCAAACAGGGCAGGTTATGCAGGGGCAACAAGGTCCAGGGGTACAGGGATAGTAAGGACTGAGGCCTCCAATTCTCGCAGCAGTTAGTGTTCAGGAAGTGCCAGCAGCACCGATAGCGTTAGGTGCACAGGGGGTGGTCACTGCACCAACTAATCTCAGTTATGGGAGGTGCTATATACCTCAGGTTCAGTCAAAGCAGGATAGATTGCGTGGCTAGTGGAGTATTTACGTAGTACCTTCTTAGATACCAATATATGTAGGCTTTAAATATATTGTATTTTTGTTAAGGATTGCGTTCGGGTAGATTAGGTGTATGGGCGCCTAATTGCGTTATTCTACGGGGTAGGCATATGTGAGCCTTATTTTCTTTTACATGATTTACGCGTTGATGTGTATGCTTTGTCTAATTTCGAGGACGAAATTCTTTGCTAGTGGGGAAGTATGTAACACCTCGTGTTTTTATTATTTAATTTAATTAATTAATTGGAATATTCGAGAAAAATAAATTTTTGGATTTAATAATTTTATTGGTTAAATATGTTGGTTATGATTTTAGAAGAATAAAACTTCAAGCGGAATTAAAATCAGAGTTAAAATGGATTTTTAAATAAAATTTTAAATTATTTTACTTATATCTTTTTCGTGGGGGAACTGTCTGCCGATCTGTAGGGTCGATCGATCGACCCTTGGAGTCGATCGATCAACTCTGCCCAAATTTGAGGCGGTGGGTCGATTTCTTTATAGATTTTGAATGGGATTAGGACTCCTAATTAGTTTATAACCTTCATTAATCGTTGGGAGACTTCTCAAAATCTTCTCCCCCAAAATTTTCAACTAGATCTGGTGGAGTGACACGTCTAAGTGTATGGCCCGTAAGATGAAGCATCTAAAAAAAACATTCCCATACAAGAATCGGATCAACATCCTCAAGACATTCATTCAGTTCTTGTGATGGATTTAATGGTTCGATAATAGTGGTGACACAAGAAGACAGTTGATCCTCAACCTCAATAGGTTTTGAAATATTTATAATAGGTTGAGATTCAAAAGTACTTGGATCACTCTCAATGATTTCGTTCTCAAAATTGTTAGGTGAAGCGCGAGTCCCAACTTTCTCTAAGCTATCCAAATAATAATTAAACTCCTTGCAAGTTGCTCTAACTTTCAACTCTAAAGCAGCAGAGTCATCAGATTGCTTTTTGCTAATAAGCAAGAGTTCTTCCAAAGTAGGCTTCCTTGGTTCTAGAACCTCGGATTCCTCATTTGGTTGAAAACATTCTTCAACTTCAAAAATATCGGAAGAAAAATCCTCATTGGGTTCAAATAATGCATCTAACTCTTGCTCCCAATAACGATTTTTTTCCCGATATTCTTTTTCACATCTTTTTTCTTCAAGCAATTCATTTTGATAAATTTGGATGGCCTTAGCACTGGGCTTGTATTTTTTATACTCATCTTTAGTGATATTGATCCAATGTTTATAAATATTGAGCGCCTCCTCCTCCTCACTATTATCATAACAATTAAACCCACCAACGGAGTTAAAGTAAGACATTTCATATTGGGCAATTAAAAAACGTGACACCCATATTTTTGTATTTTGTATTTTGTATTTTTTTTAAAGGTCAAATTCGGGATTAACCAACCTAACCTACAGTCTACCTAATTCCCCGGCAAGGGCGCCATTTTGATCGAGTCAAAAATCGAGCGTCCGTGTAAATACGTTCGTCGTTGTTATCGGCTTCCAACCGCAATACAAAAACCTAAACTATAACTACACTCTTGTGGAGTATAGTGGCTAGTTTGGGTATCGAATCCTCAGGGAACTAGGACGAGTAAACGTGACGACAAAGGTAAGACTGTTAACCCTAACTTGACTCTAAAAAGAAATAAAAATAAGATGATTGAGTGAGAAAGGAAAAAGGGAAAAATAAAGAAGTTAACTAAAACTAATTCAAAAATTAAGGTAGAGACACAATCCCCCAACCCTAGAGTATTGATGGTATAAAACTCATCGTAAATTTAAGTGATTAATTAGACCCAGAATTTAGTACTCCCAAGCATTATGTATATGAGGTTCAAGCCCGCATCATACTTAATCTGAGGACGAGTAAATCGGTATTGCGATAGTTACACTCGAATTGCATTCTGAAGCATCCCGGTTACCCAGAGGCAAATGAGATCTAAAGATCTACAATTGTTGTGTTCCTGTTCAATACTGTCGTAATCAATCACTAAATTTAGAGGATTAATGTTATACACATGCAACTAACACATCAGGCTGAGTTCATG
Organism: Sambucus nigra; assembly: GCA_949130495.1. Classification (NCBI taxonomy): domain Eukaryota; kingdom Viridiplantae; phylum Streptophyta; class Magnoliopsida; order Dipsacales; family Adoxaceae; genus Sambucus; species Sambucus nigra. The sequence goes on along the minus strand of OX422214.1, from coordinate 131,945,375 downwards.
CATCCCAACCTTTAAAAACCTAGCCTAACATGGTGAAATTAATGAAAACTACATTATCTACGTTACATGAACTCATAATTGCTTGGAAAGAGAGATGAAACATGAGAAATAATAATAAAAGTGCTGGAAATAGAAGTTACTAAGGTTGAAGAACAAGAACATGCAAGAAGAAATCAAAGGTTGAAGAAAAACTCGAAAAGCTCTTGAATTAAAGGTGCAAAATATGTAAATCCTTCTCCTAGATGTTCCTACTTGTTATGGAGCTTTTACATCAATGAAATCTGAATAAAAAGAGTCCTAATGACTAAATATATAGGCTAGAGGTCGTTTAGAAGATTTCCCAAAACATAAAACTCTTTTGGCTAAAAGATAAGCACAAAATAAAATTTCCGTATCTGCCAATTTGTCACACTTAGAAAGCGTGACTAGTTTTGTAACGGATATAGAGCGTGACTAATTTCGTAACGGATTTGGTGCGTGACAAATGTGCGGACCGGTACTTTTTCCTCAACTTTGGTTCGGTTTGGGTCTGATAGCTTTTTTCTTGGATTTCTTCTCAACTTCAAATTGGCATAACTTCTTCACCGTAGCTCGGATTGAGGTGTCATTTTTTCTAGTGTTCTTGTAATTGAAAGATCTTCAACTTTTAAGTTGGCCCCACCTCCAAACTAAGGCTGAAAAATTATAAAAATGCCCTTCAACTCCCCGATTCTTGGTTTCTTTCACTATTTTGAGTTCTCTTTTCCATCTTTCTTGCATGAAATACCTGTAAAACACATAAGAGATACACAAAATACGAAATACTTACCAAAAAGGGTTAGTAGCATAGATATGAGACAAATTCAAGCTATTTACACCGCACGGGATCATAAAAATACCGAAATTAAGGGGATAAATGTGAAGAATTTATGCCTAATCAAGTATTATGTCAGGGGTGGGCTGATTTTTATTACTTTATCGTCGTTATGCTAGTTTAGGTACGAGACTAGGTTGAGATTATGTTAGAAAATCCTCCTATACATAGGGTAGGACGTATTGATAACTTGGAGACCCTTAAGTATGGGACTACGGGTATTTTGAGGATCTCACATCGATAAAAGGGTAGGGTAATTTGAAATTGTGAATTGAGAAGATTGAGAATTAATACCTAAGATAATAAGAGGGGTATTAAAATATATTGACGACATAATCAACGAGGGCCAACAATTTAAATGGGCCAGCCGGCGTTTTATGTCTTGTCGTGTGTGGAACCTCGTCAATCAGCGAGGGTCGACCGTTTAAATGGGCCAGCTGGCGTTTTGACGAAGGGATGTGTATTTTGGTGGAGAAATCACCTGAGGCGGGAGGGCCGCCATAATAAATTGAGGATATAAGAAAAGTTGGTTAATTTAATTAAATTAACATCGTGGGACTTGAGAATTTAAAATCATATTGGTGTGCCTTTTTAAATGGGAATTCCTTCGGGTAGTTAGTGATTTATATTTATCACGTTTAATTATCTCGTTTAATTTAAAATACTCCATTGTGATATTTATTGCGTATAATGCTACTGTTTGGATTCAAGGATCCTATTTGAGGGGAGTAATGTGTATTCTTGCTCGGGGCTTTAGCTCTGACCCATGCGTTGACTAACATTTTCAGGATAAGATTTGGAGAAGCTGCATAGGATTATCGAAGTTATCATTTGGAGGTGCAACTGGAGTTATTCATTTTATGGCATAGTTTAGTTAGACTTTCCCTTTTCAGTCGTATTTAATTATGAGACTTCATTTAAGTTTTATTGGGTCATTCGGTTCCAAAGTTGTTTAGAGGATTTCTGTTGGATTATTCAGATCTTTATTATTAAGATTTTATTTAATCATTATTGGAGATTGGATTTATTCGGAGTTGGCATGTGATGGATCTTTTATCGCTTAGTTGTTTATGATCATTTGAGATTGATTCAATTATTTATCTTATGGACTAATTTATTTATGTCTCATATCTATTTCATGCTAAGAATGGTATTTATTTAGTTCACGCTCGACATAGTTCGACAGCGGTGGTTGGCCACCCCGTCTATCGGATTTTGCGGGGTGTGACAGGGACTTAAACAAAGTAAGCCACTGAAGTGCATCTTCACTGGCCCTTGATTTCAGTTAGAGGCAATTGGTGGTAGGTGGCAAAATCTTGTGCATTTCAAACTCACCCAATGAATATTTGACGAGTTCAGGATATAGATGATGTGATTGTCTTCCATACTAGGTTTTGGCCCAACGTCGAATAGAACAAAAGTTAAGCATTGAAATTTGGATATCAACTCAACCATTAGCTTAAGTGCATTCGCCGCAAGGTAGCCAAACTCTGGCATTATAAACCATCGCTCTCTTATGCATGCTTGTTTAAAATAGTCTAATCTCTTCTCATACTCATCAATATCATAGGAGGTCATCACCGTAGCCCAAAACGGCTTGTCCCTACGTAGCTCAGATAACAAAGCACTACGAATAACATGAGAATGTTCAAGTCCATCCCAACACCCGCCGCTTTTGAAATAGCCCTATATCCACAGTTCCCATCAGATTTTACATCATATATATCCTCCAAAAATGATCGGAAGAACTCGAGAACGTCCTTCATATACATCTTCTTCTCCCGAGACCACGTCTCCTATTTCACTCCCATCAACGGTGCAATGTTTATGAAGACTTTTTTAAGTTCCCCTATGGACGGTACATCTTGCTCCCAAACACAAGGGGATCTTTTCGTAGATATGTCGGCAGACTTTTTCCCCTTAGGTTTTGACGAATTTGAACAGGCTCTATCAAGGGTGTGGTAGAGGGTTCACCAATATCCATTAACTTGCTTAGCATCATATTTCTAACAGCTTCACCTGCCTCATTCCACCTTTTCTTAAAAAATATCATCGCAAGTGTATAGTCAAGTCACGGTACCGAGGGATGTTCGGGACAATGGCAAGTTTCCTTCAATGATCGTCTAGTGCCCACAGTGGAATTTCTTGGTCTAACTTATCCCATTGGGCCAACTCATGGACACATGGTAATTCGTATATGGTGCGAAGTACGTGGGAGCATCGTATCTCCGTACATTGGGTGCTAGCTCATGATGCGCTCAATACCGATCGCATGGAATCTATCTCAACAACAATTAGATCTTATGCATAGTGTGATGACTTACCACGGATCTCGCGCAAGAACGCATCATTGTGTCTATGCTTGGTGGATTGAAGTGATTTCTAAAACTCAGTTTGAATTTGAGTTACTTAGTGGCCAACTAATGCATCCATGCCCTTCCATACCGTCGCAAATGAACCGGTGCTATTTGTTAAGTGTTTTTTTAGTTGCGTATGGGCACCCTCCGCTCTGTTAGTTGTTTGGTTGCCATGGTGGGGTACGCGATTAGTCCATGTATGCGCGAACTGAAAACGTAAAGGGATCTAATTCTTCGATATGTACCCAACTATGTTCGGGTATTCTTGCCAGTTTTGGCGAAAAGCAGTCCATGCATTCTCAAAGTCATTCGTAGTCTTTGACTCCAACGCCCCAATCCAACCTTACATGAACACCTTCTTGTCCTGTTATTTAATGTTGTGTTTCGCACATGCACCTTCAATGTTCTTCTGTATATGGAATATGCATAGAAGAACGGTGGCGCGTGGAAACATGCTTGTCAAAGCGTTTAAACAAGATTGTTCTTGTCGGAGATAACAACTTGCTGCAAAGCTTCTGGCTCGTATAATGACCGCAAATATTGCAAAGCCCATATAAAATTATCCTCTTTCTCACTCTTCAGAAATGCAAATGCAATGCAAAAAGATTGCCCGGTAGAAGTGACCCCAATCATCTCAAATAATGGCATATTGTAACGATTGATCTTGTAAGTGCAATCGATCACAAGCACACTCGGGAAGCATTTCACCAATAAGCAAGAGGTGGGATGTGCAAAAAATAAATCCTCCACCACATCGTTTTGCTCATTCCTTTGATGCCAGTGGACATAATTCTTCTCCCCGAGCAAATGCATCAACTGTTGCATGGCGGTGCGACCTTCCATCTCAACACTCTTTATTTTGCTTTTAGCGTTATATATTGTTCATATTGATGAAAAATTGTACTCTGACCTCTTCTTCAATGTATGAAGTACTTCCTTTGGGCCAACCCTATTGTTTATCATCTCATTTGCAATGTTCCGCTCTTCTTGAGAGAGTCGGCCAGCATATGAGTACCCAACAAGTGATTTTGACACCATGTGATTGTGTAACCCACAGAGAACTTCAACCCATGCATCAACCATTGCATGGCGGTGTAACCTTGCATCTCAACGCTCTTTATTTTGCTTTTAGCGTTATATATTGTTCATATTGATGAAAAATTGTACTCCGACCTCTTCTTCAATGTATGGAGTACTTCCTTTGGGCCAACCCTATTGTTTATCATCTCATTTGCAATGTTCCACTCTTCTTGGGAGAGTCGGCCAGCATATGGGTGCCCAACAAGTGATTTTGACACCACGTGGTTGTGTAACCCACAGAGTACTTCAACCCCCCTAACGACCATTATCGTGCGGAACCCCTTTTAATCTAAATGGGCAATCACATTTTCGCGTTCTTGAAGAACACTTCCTCTTCTTTTCCAACTCCTCATATTTTTTGGATCTATGAAGCTCGCTTCGCTCACAACCAAGTATGACCCTACCCTTGCGGACTGCTTGCGACCAACTTGTTGACACCAATAAATCATTTTGTCCCGATCATAAAAAAATTGCACAAGAACATTGTTAAATGAAAAGACATTTTAAACACAAATTTCGAGTATAATTGTAAAATCATGTTGAGTACGGTATCAATAAACAAAACATACCTCCTCAGTTGTGAATTCGACTATATGGTCTTGATTAATCGCATCAATATTCAATCCTTCTTCTATTTTCGCATCATAACAATGCACACAATCAAATTATGTCATACAATAATGTCATGCATTAAATATCTCAAAATGTTGAAAATTAACTACGTGATATGGTTTTTTACCATAAACGATGTGAAATCTGAAAAAAAAATCACGCAAACATTTGGGCGAAGTATATGTCGTTGCTTGTTCAATCATACTCGGTTCATGCATATTCGTTTTCTCGGTGGATGCACATTCAGTAGGTACACTCGGTACAATGAGATTGTCTATATCGTGCCAAAATGTATCATCTAAAACCGAGTCATCTAACTAAAATGACAATACTATCAATATATGAATGAATGACAATATGTTACATGAATTATATCTATATTGAACTTATCATGGCCACATTAGACCGTGGGTATAATAACATGGCCAAATACAACCATGGTGAACTTATCACAGCCAACTTAAACCGTGCATAGATAACCACGATCAACTTAAACCGTGTATATATAACCACGACCAAGTGAAACCGTGAGTTGATAACCCCGGTCAAGAATCATCACACGGTCAAGTGTAACCGTGTTATGTTAATATACGTTGAAATGTAATCGCGATGTGTCATTACACGGCATCTTGGGACCGAAACTCATTGTCACTTACGGTGACGGAAAACCGTAAGTGCAGTTAGTGTAGCTTTTTTTTTCTCATCTTTTCATCACTTTAAATGTTGTTTTACAGATTATATAGTGTGTAGAGGTGTTTTAATACCTTAAAATTATTAAACGAGCATTGAATATTTCGAGTTTGGGAAGCTTGATCATCAGCATTCTTTTCATTACCCATTACAATGTAGCCTTTTGATACTTGATTTCTGTATATAAATAACACAACAAAGACCACAACAACATAACAAACACACGAAAATGGAGATTTGGGAGGAAATGGTGAAGATGATTTTGGCTAGGTTTAACTGTGGGTTTGAGGTTTTCAGTGGGAAGAGCAACCGGTTTGATTTTGTGTCTTTTGATTGGTTGTGGTGTTAATTTGTGTGTAATTTTTTTTAGCTTGGGATATATTAGACATTTTATAAGAAAAAAAAGTACAATACTTTTGAATGTTTTGAAGTAAAATTTAAATTTAATTTTTATATGATATTTTAAAGATATTTTTTAAATGTAAATATTAGATATTAGATTGGTCCTTCACCATACTCTCCCCACTATTTTTTTTCCCTTTTCGTATCGTAACTCCCACTTTGAGTTGGACTAGAATGATATTTGGTTGACCAATAAAAGTGAGAAAATGTGAGTAAGGTTAGTACACGTGTATAAGAGTGATTCGCTATTGGTGGTTAGCCTCCCGATGACACACTACTCAATTAAGGCCTCCAAACAACCAACTGAAAACGGATAATTCCTTTTCTGCATCAACAACACTGTCAGCTCAGTTGGTTGTTCTCCAACCTCAGGATAAGATTTTAACCCCCTAATTCTCTCCATTCTCCACCAACGAAAAACCCTAATCTCTCCCTCCATTTCTTCTAAAACCCCAACATTATACTAAAATCCAATGTCCCCATCTTTGAAATAGGATCATAGCTCAAAACACCTAAAAATGAATTTCCCAACGTGTTTTCGCGGTAATTTCATCCCTTGGTCACAGTGCGGCTCTTTTTGTAACATTCCATTTCATCCGCTGGTTCCCCCTCTGGTTACTTGTCGGCAAAAACGGAGCAATGTGCAGAGAAATCAAGTTCCAAGGTAACGCTTTATTTTAGTCATCGTTAGATTAAAATTTTAACAGATTGTAGATGTATTTGATAACAACTCATGATAAACACTAAATAAAAAGTAGAAATAAGAGGCAAAAGACCTCCGTTGGCTTTAATGGAGAAAGCACTCAAAATGCTAGACATAAGTCTATGCAATTCAATTCCCTTTTATTAATCTGAAATCTGAATACAAGACTTTGAATAGAAAATTACCAAGATTAAACCACTAACCAACTTACTCCTAAAATACCTCAACCATCCTATAAAATAGCTAACTATCATGACCTAGGCGCGATTATAAAGTCACTAAGAATGATATAAAAATAGTAATTATATAAAAAAATATTTATCATATCTATCATGAAAACAAATGGTGTAAAGTCAATGCCACAATGCAGTATATATAATAACACCATCCCGTCATCACAAAATAAGACATAAACCATGTTATCATCATAATACATATTATACTATCAAGTCAAAAGAAATTCATAATTAAAACCATAATCCATAAACAGAAAATAGTCATCATCACTATCACCAAAGCATAACAAAAACTAGAGTATCTAGCAATAAATCATCACTATATAATAAGTAGTGGATCATCGGTATCTAATGACTGAGAAAATGGATAATATGCTTCATCTCCATCTCCATTTCCATCCTCATCCCCATCCCCATCCCCATCGCATCACTTGAAGGATTCTCCATCGAATCGTCGCATATCGAATTGATCTATCATCCTCCTCGTCGGAATTGAGATCCTCCCATTCCTCTTCTTTATCCACCAATTGCAATCCTTTTCCTTTATCTAATAATTAATAAGATAAAAGTATAGAAATGAGTTTTTGTTTGTTTGAAAGTAGTAAAATAGATAATAAAAGTATAAATAATAATTTTGACCTTTTCTTTAAGTTTTTGAACTCTTCGCCCTTTACCTCTTCTTTGTCGACCATGGGTAATTGCTCCTCCCTCAGAAGTCAATCCCGATTTATCGTTTCGGCATTCATTGTTTTGGTCGGCAAACAATTCATCGTCAGAAGGCACATTGTCAATGCAAATGGATCCTCATCTTCCTAAGTGCCTTTTTCCTCAAGTCCATCTTTCAATTTTTTATTATATATGATGAAAACGAGCGAGCTGCGCTTTGATGTTGATAAGTGGTTTCTCTTCTTCGTGTGTATATATGTAATATTTTGTAAAGCTACAATACATTAGTCATCATTTTATAACTTTATTCGACAATTGATTTATAACTAACCATTACCCGATTAGACGTACTCCTGTTACACTCAATAAGTTAAACTTAAAACCTTCACTACAAACTTATTAATTCTGGGGTATGATCTCCAAATTGATTCAACCAATCGGTTGGGAAAAAATTGACTTTAAGTAAACTTTAAAATACTTAACTTCAAAAAAAGAATTAACTTTAGTAATTTGTGTACTCACCTGGACCCTTTTTTAACACGTGGTTTTCGCCTAAGTATCCAAACAAGCCCCCCCCCCCTTCGAAATGCATCCAATTGCATATCAAACTTTTCCCTTTCGATTGGATTGATGATGAGTTTGTCCATGCAAATGTATAACCCCGACTTAATCTTTAAATGTGTGAAAAAATTATCATGGTATTGGAAGTGGGGATTTAAAAAATATGCCGTTGGGTGCAAATGACGATGCGATTGAAAATCCCACTTCTTGTCAGTGATACTCCATAACTCCTTATTAGCCCCCTCATTATTATTCATTTTTTTTGCTATCTCCTCCTTGGCCCTATTTATAAATCCGTAGATAAATCCTATTCTCGTCATCTTTTCGTGGTCCGTCATCCTCAAACACTAACAAGAGACTTTGTGGTCTTAATTGCATAAACCACACTACCTCAAAAAGTGATCTTGTAAAATGATCTTTTTGACTCATTTCCTTTGCCTTGTTTGCCTAACTACATTATGCCCAATCTTTAGATGTATACATGGCCTCCAAACCTCGTCCTCACCCATACATACTTTGTAATGTCAAATAGGCAATGACAAATCTAGTTGCGGTGGGACGAACAAGATCCCTGTTAGTGTGTTTTTCCTCATTAGTGCCAACACCCATCCATGGTTATAAATAAAATTGCTCACATACAATCATGTATAGTATTGTAAGAATAAAGTTAGCAATCAAATTATATGCAAACTTTAATAATAATTTAATACAAAAATATAATAATCTCTTACATTTTTTGCTTTAATTAAAGCATTTTTGTGCTGAAGCAAATTGCCAAGTTTCTCAATCATTAAATCAATGCAATGTGCGCACACGGTGTCCACCAAAAGCATTTTATCTTCTCCATTATCTTATGTTGTTGCCTTATAGATAAACACATTGTCTGTCACAACTTGGATAACAATATCCTCCCCAACTTCCTCCATGAAATCATCAAGTAGCTTAAACAATATATCGTCTTTGACGGCATCTGATGCATTAACAAATTTTATAAAAATAGTTCCATATGGGTTTTTAACAAGAAAATATATCAAACTTCTCCCTCGAATATCTTTCCACCCATAATATAAGATGGAAACCCCAGTGTGTGCTCATGTATTTTTCACCTCATTGATAATTTCTTTTGCAGTCTCCTCTTTCGTTTTCAAAATCCACTAAGTTCATGTAGTGTAGGAGGTTTGAGACCTGGATCATAATTTCCAATTGCACAACACATGCTCACAAAAGAGGGACTATTTGCTACATTAAAAGGAATATAGTTTTCCCAAAAGAATCTTCCAACATCTACACACACTTTATTTCGAAGTTCTTTTTTGTGTCCCTTATCAATCGTAGTTGCGTCACTGTCATCATCAAGCATTGACAACAAAACGGTCCATGGGTCCTCAAACTCCCCCCGTAGCCCGTGTTTTACCCTCCAAACTATTGATATTAATAAGAGGCATTATTAGTCATTTCCTCGTTTCCTCTTCTTTTTGTTTCCTGTCATCGGCACCTCTCATCAAATAATCTTTCATCTATTGGCTAGTCTAACATCAGGGGGTACCTTGTCACATTTTTCCACATTTTGTTTGGTTCGCACAAGATGGTCCTTCATCCGCTTAAACCCACCTTTGACAATTTTTTCACAAAAGTCGCATTCAATATATTTGTAACCCTTATCCGACATTTCCATCTCCTTGTCATATTTCCAAGTTGGATCCCTCATATTTGTCATAGCGACTATTCACTATAATAACACAAATATCATGTATTAGTCTTGGCCCGAATATATGTGGCGTATATTGGCTCTCCGGTTGCTTCCGGTTAGTTCACGGTTGTTTTGGGAGAAAACAAAATTTTCTCGATATTTACAAAGTTGCCACTTTTGGGAAAACTATAAATAGAAGCCTATTTTCTGTTTTCCATAAGAGTGCTGTTTTTTCCAGCAAGAGTGAACATTTTGTGAGTTTTCAAAGAGAAAAGTGAGTGAGAGCTTCTTGTTTAAAGTTAAAGTGTGTGAGTGTGTAACCTTGTGGTTCCTCCATTTATCAAAGAAAGAAGAAATCCTACCATTGTGGATGTAACCCTTGTTTGGGTGAACCACGTTATATTGTTGTCGTTTCTTTGCTTTGATTGCTTGTATTTTCTAGTTATCCTACTTGTTGATGTTTGGTTGGATTCGTTTTGAGTTTGCACAATTAGTTTTCATTAGGAATAAGGTCTTGGGTGTTTTCCGCACAACTAAGTGTTTGGTAAAATTCCGAAGTGAGTTTTATGGTCTTGGTTGCTTAACATAGGAAACAAGTGGTATCAGAGCTTAGGTTGCTTGGTTTGCTCGGTATTTTGGTTCGGCTTGAATCAATTTGGGTGATATTGGCGTAAGTTCTAGAATTTTGTTCCAAATGGCGGAAGAGGTGTCGCGTACTCTCGAATCAACTTCTGCAAGCGGAGGCTCTAAGAAGTGGGATCCTAGTTACGGATCTAGAGGCTTAATGAAGTTTGAGACAAAACCTTTTGATGAGAATATTAATTTGGCTCGTGGCAAAGAAGGATGCGGGGTATTCTTGTACAACAACTGTTGGTTATAGCATTGTTGGGTATAGACAAGCGTCCGATGGATATGATCGAAGCCGAATGGAGTGATATTGATCAAAGGGCAATTTCTTCAATTAAAATGTATATCACGGATGATGTGCTCAATCACGTTATATCGGAAACTACGGCCAAGGGCAAGTGGGATCAATTGAAGGAGATTTATTTGGGCAAGTCTTTGTCAAATAAATTGTTTCTAAAGAAGATGCTCTTCAAGTTATAAATGAAGGAGAGCGGTAATATGATGAAGCATATAAATGTCTTCAATGCTTTAATCAACGATTTGAACCGGATTGATGTTCAAGTTAGCGAGGAGGATCGAGCGTTGTTGCTTGCTTCGTTGCCCGATTCATATGAGCACTTTGTCACCATACTTATGTTTGGGAAGACTACTCTCAAGTTCAATGATGTAATGCAGGACATCATTTCTCACGTGGCTGTGAAGAAGAAAAATGGTAGCTGTGGAGGTAGTTCATCTTCTCAAGGTGAAGGCTTGGTAGCCAAGGTTGGTGGTGGTGGACGAAGAGGAAGGTTGAAGTCTCGGGGTGCAAATAACCGGGGCTCCCAAAGGTCTCAATCTCGAGACATTAGCACGGTTGAGTGTTTCAAGTGCCATAAAAGGGTCACTTTAAACGGAATTGTGCGGAGTGGAAGAAAGATGATAAGAAAGGAGACGCTACTAAAGATGTGGCCGGTGTTGCTACCCAAGAGGAAGGCGAAGAGGTTCTTACTTGTTTTTCCGCCGATCACGTTGATGGTTGGATTCTAGATTCCGAATGTTCATACCACATGTCCGAACCGGGAATGGCTTGAGGATTACAATTCCAATACCGGTGATGAGATTCTCATGGGAAACAATGCTACGTGCAAAGTAGTGGGAATCAGGTCAGTGCACATAAAGATGTGGGATGGGGTTGCCCGAACCTTAAGTGAAGTGAGGCACGTTTCGGCACTTAAAAATAACTTGATTTCCTTAGGCGCACTCGATTTAAAGGGGTGTGTGATTCAAGCCGAGGGTGGGGCTTTGAAGGTGAAAAGGGGATCGATGGTGATTTTGCGCGGCACAAAGTTACCGAACAATCTTTATAGATTGAAGGGAAATACAGTAATGGGTGGAGCGACAGTCTCCACGGAGCCGGAAATCGACGAGCTACAATTGTGGCACATGAGACTTGGTCACATGAGCCAACGGGGCATGGAAGAACTTCATCGATGAAAGTTGTTGAAAGGGGTTCACGGATGCAAGCTCGGTTTTTGCAAGTATTGTGTGATGGGGAAGCAAACTCGAGTGCAACTATATGTACGAATAAGAGCAAAGGGACTCTTGATTATATTCATTCCGGCGTGTGTCGGCCTTCGGATGTTGTTTCCATAGGCGGCTTTAGATACTTTGTGACTTTCATAGATGATTATTCACGAAAAGTGTGGGTCTACTACTTGAAGGAAAAATCGGAGGTTTTCGAGAAGTTCAAGGAGTGGAAAGCCATGGTGGAGAATCATATGGGAAGAAGGTCAAGTATTTGAGGAGTGACAACGGGGGTGAGTATAGAGATGATGGGTTTCTTAAGTATTGTAAAGATGCCGACATCACAAGGCACTTTACCGTTAAGAAGACTCTACAATAAAATGGGGTGGTGGAGAGGATGAACCGCACCATTATGAAAAAGGCAAGGTGCATGAGGTTCCATGCCGGGTTGCCGAAATCTTTTAGGGCAGCAGCTCTTGATCACGTCGTGTATTTGGTGAATCGTTTACCTAATTTGACCCTTGTTTGAAGTTTCCAGAGGAAGTATGGTCGGGGCACGAGGTCGACTACTCTAATTTGAGGGTGTTCGGATGTCCGCGGTACGCTCACATTCCTAGTGACGAGAGGACAAAAAATGACTCGAGAACTTGCCGCTGTATTTTCCTAGGCTATGGAAAAGGGGTAAAGGCGTTCAAACTTTGGGATCCGTCTACGAGGAAGCTAGTTGTTAGCCGGGATGTGAGGTTTGACGAGACGTCCATGTTGAAGGCCAAGGAGTTCCTGGAAGTTGCCGATGACGGTGGTTGTAGAACCGTTGAGATTCCTTTGGTATTTTCGAGATCATCAACCACCGATAGTGATGGTGCATCTACTAGTGGTTCAAGTGATTCTCAATCGGGTGATGACACGGTTGAGGTGGAGCCGAATGAGGATGATTTGGAAGAGGAATCGGTTGAGGTGGAGGACACTCAACGAGTGGAGCAAGTGCCATCCATAGCACGTGACCGAGAGCGTATGGAGATCAAACCACCATCTAGGCTTGGTTGGGAAGAGGTGAATTACGCTCTCAATTCTAGTAAGGGTGATCCAATGACATACAAAGATGCCATTAATTGTGATGTCAAGGCGAGTTGGATGGGTGCTATGTCGGAAGAGATGGAAGCTCTAAGAAAGAACTCTGTATGGGAGTTGGTTCCTAAACCCAAGGGCGACTCATCGTTGTCTCTAAGTGGGTGTATAGGAAGAAAGAGGCAATCAACAAAATAGAAGAACCGAAGTACAAGGCAAGGCTAGTAGCGAAGGAGTTTTCGCAAAAGGAGGGGATTGACTACGATGAGATCTTTTCCCCGGTGGTGAGGCATACTTCGATACGGGTGTTGTTGGCAATGGTAGCTCAATTCGATATAGAATTGGAGCAAATGGATGTGAAAACGGCTTTTCTTCACGGTGATTTGATGGAGCTTATTTACATGGTGCAACTAGAGGGGTTCAAGGAAGTGGGAAAGGAAGATCATGTGTGCCGGCTTAAGAAGTCATTGTATGGGCTTAAACAATCGCCATGACAATGGTACCTACGGTTTGACAGCTTTATGTTGCGTGTTGGTTATACGAGGTGTGATCACGACCATTGTACGTATTTTCGGGTTCTTGAGAATGGTTCGTCTGTTTTGTTAGTGCTCTATGTGGATGACATGCTCATTACGTGTCGGGATATGTCATGGATAACGGAGCTCAATGTGGAATTGAGCCGAGAGTTTGACATGAAGGATCTTGATGTGGGGCAAAAGATTCTTGGTATGGAGATTAGACGGGATAGAAAAGTTGGCAAGTTGTGGTTACCTCAGAAAAATTATATTTCGTATGTCATCAGGAAATTTGGCATGTTGGATGCCAAGGCCACTTCTACACCGTTAGCTTCAGATTTTTCTTTGTCTGCAAAACAATGTCCCTTTACGGATGATGAGTTAGAGGAGATGGCTTCAACGCTGTATGCTTGTGCTGTGGGGTGCCTAATGTATGCTATGGTTTGCACAAGGTCGGATATCGCCCAAGCCGTGGGTGTGGTTAGTAAGTACATTTCGAATCCAGGAAAAGAGCATTGGGAAATGGTGAAATGGATTCTTCGGTATCTGAAGGGAACCAAGTCTATTGGCATTGTGTTTGAGCGGAAGAAAAGGGCCGAGCTTGTTGCGGGGTACGTGGATTCAGATTACGCTGATAAGCGGAGATCTACATTAGGGTATGTATTCAATATTGCTAGTGGGCCGGTATCTTGGAGATCCATGTTACAAGCGACAAGTGCTTTGTCTACTACGGAGGCTGAGTATATGGCACTTACGGAAGCGTCAAAGGAGGCGGTGTGGTTGAAAAGTTTGGTGAGTGAATTGGGGATGAAGCAAGAGGGTGTTCGTCTTCATTGCGATAGTAAAAGTGCTATGCATTTAGATAAGAATCAAGTGTATCATGCCCGCACAAAGCATATTGATGTGCGGTATCATAGAGTTCGGGATTGGGTTAATTCCGGCGAGGTTTTGATTGAGAAGGTGCTCACGGATGAGAACGCAGCGAGTTTCCTCACCAAACCTGTGATTACGGAGAAGTTTAGGCATTGCCTAAAGCTTCTAAATCTCACTTCTTGTTGAAGCTCGAGGAGAGGCTCCTCGGTTAGGTGGAGCCGCATTGAGCTTGGTAGATTTCAGGGCGATCTTCAAGTGGGTTCAATGGTTTACATTCCGAGGTTTTGGTTGGATCATTCGGATCACCAAGGTGGAGTTTGTGGCGTATATTGGCTCTCCAGTGCTCACGGATGAGAACGCAGCGGGTATCCTCACCAAACCTGTGATTACGGAGAAGTTTAGGCATTGCCTAAAGCTTCTAAATCTCACTTCTTGTTGAAGCTCGAGGAGAGGCTCCTCGGTTAGGTGGAGCCGCATTGAGCTTGGTAGATTTCAGGGCGATCTTCAAGTGGGTTCAATGGTTTACATTCCGAGGTTTTGGTTGGATCATTCGGATCGCCAAGGTGGAGTTTGTGGCGTATATTGGCTCTTCAGTGCTCACGGATGAGAACGCAGCGGGTTTCCTCACCAAACCTGTGATTACGGAAAAGTTTAAGCATTGCCTAAAGCTTCTAAATCTCTCTTCTTGTTAAAGCTCGTGTAATACCCCGTATTTTCATGGCTTTTAAATTTAAGGATTTATTAAATTTAATTGAGATAAATTAATTTAATTTTAATCCGGAATGTTGTTTTAAATATTTACTAGCGTGACGAGAGTTAGTAATTATTGGAAATTTGTTATTTGTGGCATATTACTGGATGAGTATAGTAATATAAGAGAATTATATTTTATAATATTGTCACGTGTGAATAAAATGACAATTGTGGAAATTTAAGTCAGGACGCGACTGTGTCGTGTCGGGACTAAATGTGGATTAATAAAAAGTGAATATTTTATAAGTTGTTCGTATGGTCGTTTTGAGTGAGCCGACGCGTCCGGAAGGGTCGAGATAGTCAGAAAAGTGTACCCGGGGGTTTAGTTTGGGTCTCGGGGCGTTCTTAGGCCTAATTGGTACCCCGGGAGGGCATTTTGGACATTTCACATTTATGGGTAATTAAACCCACGAAAATCAGAAACCTATATCAGCCATTTAGGTTAGTCAACTAGGGTTAGAAGCAAGGTTCTAAAAAACGCGGGGAGTGATCGAGGCATGGAGGCCAAGCCTTAAGCCTTAGAAGCCTAGGCGGGCCTTGGCGTAAAAAGGCGTGAAAAGGCGTTTAGGTCTTTTTAATATATTTTAATATTTTTTAACCATAACAAGGTTATTAAAATACTAAAATTGTACATATCATAAAAATATGTCTGAATATTTGCAAATAAAAATATTATTTGATTATTTTTTATGAGATAATGGTCCGGTTTGCAAAAAAATCTTTAAAAGGTGATATCGTTTCACTAAAGCATTGTTGTTTTTAGAGAAAAAGTACGCCTTAAGGATTTTACCAAGCATAAGGCGTCAAAATCTTAAGGCGGGGCGTTTCTCCCAAGCCTCAAGCCTAGGCGGGTTTTTTAGAACAGTGGTTAGAAGACTCAAACACAAGTGACGGCCATAGGAGAGGGAAGAAGAAAGCTTCCAAGGCAATCCAAGGCCCCAAAAGTCATCCGTTTGCACCGCAACCACCACCAACGCGTAGATCGCGCAACGGGCTACGCAACCACACCAAAAACATCTGCAAATCAGAACGTCGAAAATCCCAGGCAAGTGTTTATCTTGCTATTTTCGTTGGTGCAATTTCCATATTAATTTAGGAATGATTAGGGATGAAATATATGGAAGAAAACCCAAATTTTGATAGGAATTTGCATGTAGTAAAGACTTAAACCTTATTCTGGAAGTCCCTTGTGATGTAGAAAGATAACCCACGAAATTTTGTTGTAATTAAGAAAGGAATTCTGGGGTAAAACAGATTAGAACCATGATTTAGAGATCTTAGAGTTCTTGAAGTTGTGTATGAATTTTGGGTTGAAAATCCATGTTTAAATGATAAATATACACATGCCTTACGTTAGAAACATCTGGTATATTGATATAATGTTAGTAGTAGAATTCTTGGGACGTTTGGGGTTGGAAAACATGGATTTGGATGAAGAAAATTGGTAGAACCCGTAACTGCAATTCTGCAGAAAAAAATCGAAATACCTGCTTGATCGATCGATCGAGCCTAGAGCTTCGATCGATCGAAGGTTCGATCGATCGAGGTATCGATCGAGCCCCAAACCTCGATCGATCGACCCCTCCTGGCAGAGTCCTATTTCCCTTTTTAAATGAGTTAAATTCAAATTGTCGTGATATAATTCTTGGGCATTCTTAATAAAATAATTTTGGGAGACATGGAGGACCAGTAGAGCATATGAATAAATGTTGGGACCTTTAATCGTCAACGAGAAGGGTATTTATGGATATTTACTTTAGGGTTGGTAAATTTATGAATTAAAGGGTGAGGTGCGTAAGAGAGTTACGTTGGAACATAATAAGGACACTTACTGAATTTCATACTTGTGAGGATAGAGTTCACGAGTGTCACGAAATGAGTTGGAGAAATCCCTTCGAGTTAAGATTAGTGACGAACCCTTATAAAAATACTTAATGTGAAAATTTAGGATAAATATCGTAATTTTGGGTGATGAGAGAAACCTATGTTGATATAATGATAAGTGGTATATTTATATGGTTGTGTATGCATATATTATATACGTGTGAAAAACGTACCCGCGCTACTTGCTATCCCTGAGGTTACCGCGTTGGGACAGTCTTATCTCGATGGGACCTTTATGGGGGATATTGACTTGTACCCTAGAAGATAGATATCCTTGGTACAGGCTATCGAATCGATAGTTCAGACGGTCCTAAGAGGCGTGGGGTATGTACTGACCTCTTAGAGACTTGGAATCTATGCTTCGCCTCAATCTTGTTTTGTGTATATATGTTGATACAGTTCGAGAGTGATTCCGAACTTGTATATCCCTTAGTGTGAGCGACACGGGGATTGGATAGCAGAGTATGCCTGCACCATAGTTTGTATGTTGGTGCTGTTAGAATATATATATTATACGAGTACTTAATATATATATATCTGAAATTTGGGAAATTGAAACTATTGCTGTGATATAGAAGTGAGAAATAATTCTGGACTATAAATCGGAAATACTTGTGTTGAGAAAGTATAATATGACACTGGAAAACTTTATTGATTTATAAGGTTAAAATGAGAACTTTGGTTACTAATTGAATAGTATCTTCAAACAATTAAATCGTTAATTTTGAATCTTACGAGTAATATAAGATAAATTAATCCATTAGGAAAGGATAGCATGTTATATGATGAGATAGACCATTGGGAAGGTTAGTGCGATAGGTGTGCACATTAGAAGAGAGGTGAGAATTTCTCAAGAGAGTGTCGCACTAATATGTTGTTGCATTGGCCTGTATCAATTTAAATACTTGCTAAACGTATTTTAAATCAAACACACTATCGGGCTCTGACCCGTTTCTTTTTCTCTTTCTCTCTCTTGTATATATATGTATGTATTACAGGTGCCAGGCACAGGGGCGTCTTGGTTAGGATCTTTTGGAAGCTTAGGTGGGAGTTGCAGGTCTCTTGATTAGACGACTTCGTTCATTCGGATCCATTCTTAGTACTTTCATCTAGTTGAGCATGTGTAGCTCTTTCCACTATTCCGTGTTATTGGACATTTGTATTTCAGTTATTTCCAGTATTATTACTATGGGATTTATTCAGTTTGGATGTGTGACTTTAGATTTCATATGTTGACATTCGATTGACGAATGTATTAAATTAATTGGATTATGTTACAGAATTTAATGTGGCGTGATTCTTACTTATTGAATGTTGTTAATAAAATAAATGATTTTTCTTTAAATAAAATTTGGAAAGTATGTATGAAAATGGTTTTGACACTTAGCTTAATTATTTAGGGTGTTTAAATTGGAAAAGTATTTTTACGACAGTGATGCTAAGAATGAACCAACTGTTCACCTTGATTTTAATTTAATAAAGGAGTGATCGCCCGGTAATTAATTAGGCGGGGTGTCACAGCTCGAGGAGAGGCTCCTCGGTTAGGTGGAGCCGCATTGAGCTTGGTAGATTCAGGGCAATATTCAAGCGGGTTCAATGGTTTACATTTCGGGGTTTTGGTTGAATCATTCAGATCGCCAAGGTGGAGTTTGTGGCGTATATTGGCTCTCCGGTGGCTTCCGGTTGGTTCACGACTGTTTTGGGAGAAAACAAATTTTTCTCGATATTTACAAAATTGCCACTTTTGGGAAAACTATAAATAGAAGCCTTTTTTCTGTTTTCCATAAGAGTGCTGTTTTTTCCGGCAAGAGTGAACATTTTGTGAGTTTTCAAAAAGAAAAGTGAGTGAGAGCTTCTTGTTTAAAGTTTAGTTCTTGTGCTTGGTTTGTGAGTGACTTTCTTGGAGAGATAAAGTGTGTGAGTGTGTAACCTTGCGGTTTCTCCATTTATCAAAGAAAGAAGAAATCCTACCATTGTGGATGTATCCCTTGTTTAGGTGAATCACGTTATATTGTTGTCGTTTCTTTGCTTTGGTTGCTTGTATTTTCTAGTTATCCTACTTGTTGATGTTTGGTTGGATTCGTTTTGAGTTTGCACACTTAGTTTTCATCAATAACAAGGTCTTGGGTGTTTTCCGCACACCAAGTGTTTGGTAAAATTCCGAAGTGAGTTTAATGGTTGTGGTTGCTTAACATTGGACTGTTTTAGCGCAACAATATGAACCCAAGAAGGGGTGGTGTTGAATTGGGTATATGGGTTTAATGGAAAATTTAAAACTTTCTGAACTTAAATGTAATGATTAATTGCAATATGATAAATCTAATTATAAGTAAACAATTATCAAGAATAAATATCAACAGTTTAGAGGGAGGGAATAATGAAACTTTGCAAATCGAGATTTAACGCGGTTCGGCCTCGACCTATGTCCATGTTCAAGACTATACTTGAGAACTCCACTATCACCTGTTTACTTACGGTGGAACTAATACCTCATAAGGAACGCTACCTTGCAAACCGCAACCAACAAGACGATACCCTCATCATTGCCCAAGTGGTACCCATGCAATAGCCCAAGAACTATAAACGCATTAACTACCCACAACAACGACACTACCGGCCGAGAAGATACAATGAAGTTAACCGTAAGTCTCAACAATAAGATCCGTAATCGAAACGTAAAGCCAAGTAGCTTCACTAAAAATAATGAAGTGGGTTTACTTTTTCTCTAAAAAGTAATCACTCAAGTTTCAGAAGTATTGGGTTTATAACTTTGCTAAAGAGAGATTGGAATAGAGGTTTTTGGTTCAAGTGGGTTTTCTTGAAGCTAGAATTTTAATAGAGTTTTTGGGACGAAAACTCTCAAATGGGTTTTGGGGTTTGGATTCTGGGACTTTGGGATATTGACGCAAGCTAGTAAGATGGAACTTTACTCAAGAAGATGTTGTATGTTTGTGTGTTTTGAAATGGAAGTGAGGGGCTTTATTTATAGTGCTAGGAAGCAGCCAAATATTGGTAATTGGTAATTGGTTGGTAATCAGGTTGGAAATGGTTAGGTTATAGGATGAAAGGTTGGAGTTTTACAAAAATTAATTCTAGAAATATTAACAACTTTAGTCGACTAAAAGTTAGTTTTAGTCGATTAAAACTCCTTCTATTTTTTAGGGTTGGCTAGGTTTAGTTGGCTGTCAAAAAGTTTAGCTGGCTAAATTAGTTTTAGTTGACTAAACCTCCCAAGTTTTAGGCAAAAGTATGTTGAGTTTAGGGCCATAACTTAGGGAAGGTTTAGGGAGCTCTAGGATGGGTTTAGGCATGTAGGTTTTGAGCATGTACATGTTGAAACATGCAACTTTACTTTTGTACAATAGTTCTTAAAGTACAACAAAAATAATGTAATAATCATCATGGATTTTGAGCATTCCTTGACTTGCTTGAATCATTAAATGTGGGCTTGTGATGTGATGCTTGCACCAGAGGTTGTGGGATGTGGTACTGGGCTTGCTTGTTTGACTAGTTGATGTTTGAACAACACTTGGGATTTGAGAGATGATTTTTTTTCTAGGGCTCAATGTAAGCATTAAGTCAACTTTGAATAACACTTGAAACGAAAAAAAGAATATATGTAAGAGACGAGATCGACGACTTCAAGAGAAAAAAAGAGATCGAGAGGAAACACCTCGCGATCGTATGGGAACGATTGAGGTTCTGTTGGATAACAAGGATCGACTGTGGTTTGCTTGATAGTTCTTCAAAACAATGGAGATATGCTTGGTTCCAACTAGGGTTTGAAAAGGATGAAGGTCAGTTTGTGTTTGACCGGTTTGGTATATTACCTAATTACTTTAGTTTTTTTTTTTAAGAGAACTTTGACTGTTTTGACCCAAAAAAAATGAGGCACATGCCTTAACAGCCTCGAGGCGGTTCGCCCTTAGGCGTAAGCTTCACCCGCGGCGTGAGCCTTGTTGTAGTACCCGTGAGGCATAAGCCTCAAGGCTATATGTCTCCGCCTCGCCTTGAGGCATGCTTCATTCTGTCTTTTAAAACATTGGTAACGACGAGTCCAAATTTGTTTACCCTTTTATGGGAGGATTAACACGACTCTCTAATGTGATTGGTTGAAACATGGACAACTCATTCAACACTGTGTGGTCCATTGATGAGTCATTTATGTTTAAGTCAATCATATCGGAGGGTTATATTAACCTTCATTTGAGTAGGGTCAACAAATTCGTACTCCTTAATGACAGCAATAAGCTACTGTCGTTACGTAGGATACCCATTGCATGACCTAGAAAATTTCCTCAAGCCTATTAGCCTAAATAATGGGGAATGAAGTTAACACAACAAAACCCACGACCTTAGCCGGACACTCCATTCATATCTAATAACTCAAATAGAAAAGTTATTTTAATAAAGAAAAATACAAAGAAACTTTTGCCACGTAACAGTTTTCATTTGAAATGGATTTAATCCAATTTGTGTAGAATTTGGACAAGTAAAATAGAGTTATTCAGTGTTGATAAATTTGTGTTATAAATTTAAATAGTGCAATTTCAAGTTTTTGGTGAACTTGGCTAATCTAAGTTTTCATGAATTAACTTGAATTGGTTAATTTATGAATGTGTTCAATCTTGCAATCAAACAGTAATAATAAGACAACTCGTGAATGAACCTATTTTATATGGGCTAAATCACAACTTTGGAGACAACCAGATGGGCCCTTAGAGTTTAATTTGATCTGTCATTTGTATTATCAGTGTTAGGTTAGTGTGTCGTGGGAAGCGGGAGGTTATACGCAGAGTGACTGACACTGAGGCTGAACCAGATAGCAACAATGATAAGGTTCTTCTGTCCGTCACTACTTAAAATTTTTATTGTGTTTGTCTCTGTGTGTATACAGTTACACACACATAATCTGTTGTTAAATTTGAAATTATTAACATTTTTCCAGGAAAGAAAGGTTAACGAAGATGGGGAAACGCCAGCATCGACTGAGTCAAGTGACTCGGTTATGGGAACTGAGCCAGAACTTGATTCTCAGCCTATAACTGTTGATAAAGTACCTTTGTTGTTTTACTAATTTCTTTGCGTAATTTTAAAAGCTTATACCATTTTCTAATTGGAACTTGACTTGTATGGACTTTTATGGGGTAAAATTCTCATGGGCATGTGGTTTTGCTAGGATACTGAGCAGTCTGCGGAGTTGAAGATAATTGATTCGAACAACTTGGAGAACAGCAACAGTGCGGAAATTAAGACTCAGGGCAGCACGGAGGTATTTTGGTCATATATACACTGGGATGAATCGTTACAGGCTAGTTGGGTTGCTTAAATAACTTCTTTTGTTGTTATGGAGATTATGAGACCTTTATTTAATATAGTTTTTGAAGTCTCCTGTTAATTGTACTTAAGAAGAATATATTGTATTGAGTCATTATATGTACAACAGTCTATATCTCTCTTCACGCCATAAAAGAAATTTTTTACGTGATGAGAGAGATTTGACAGCGACGTGATACTGTCTTTACACTCAAATATTTGTTCTTTTGAGAGACCCCCATTGAACAGAGATTGTTGTTGTGGGGTGGGGGTGAGGTTGCAGGCATGGGGAGTGTGGTTGTGTAAACTGTTCATCATTCATGTACCAGAAAGGATGAAGATCATGATCGATGAGTGATAGTTCTTCCCAACATTTGGTGGCTGTGTGGATACTTGTTTTTAACCATATTCTGTATATGTAGTGATTTTCTTTCCTTCTCTCACTATTTCTTGAATTATTCCGTGTAACTATAGTAAAAAAAAAAAGTTTGCTCAACTTAATGGGCACTTGGTAAGTGGTCTGTGAGATGTTCAAATACTGGCAAGTAGTCAATCAACCCTTCAAAATAAAATGAGCTCATGGAAGTTTCACATGGGACCTACTTATGATGTGATTCAGCATGTTAGACCCATTGATGAAAATTGAACTTCAGGCTATGGTCAGATAAAAAATACTCCCTCGTTCCATAAACCTGTGCAACATGTTGGCTACTTTAACTGTCATATAACAATTTAAAAACAGTCTCACATTTCTTTTACTGGTAAGGTTTTTAACATTCTATCTCCTGCCTTATTGTGTTGAATTTGTGTTGAAACAGGATACTGATAGTCTAAAAGTTACAAGTGGATCACCTCTGCCAGGTGTGAAGGTGATTATAGTTAGAGCTGTAATATTTGTATTGTATTTGTTGTCTGCCCTGTTGTTACGTTGAAATGTTTGTTAAATGTTAATCCATCTTTCTTTTGTTCTTTAATTTTTCCACTCCCGATTTTTTGTGATAGCCGAAACAACTTGATGAGTTTATCAGGATCCCAAAGGAGACAATTGAAATGCTTAGAGATCAAGTATTTGGTTTTGACACCTTTTTTGTGACAGGCCAGGAGCCATATGAGGTGAGTATTTGCATACTTTGATAGTGTTATTCTTTATTTGAAAATGTGGCTAATCTGTAACTTTTTGATAGTGTCATTCGTTTAAGCTTCTTCAGTTTACCCTATAGGGTGGAGTACTATTTAAAGGAAACTTGCGAGGAAAGGCTGCTAGTAGTTATGAGAAGATAACAAAGAGGATGCAGGTTTGTGTACCTGTGATTCATCCATTATAATGTTGTAAGGTTGACAACTGAAGCTTTATTCTATTCAATCTGATGCACATTCTATGTACAGGACAGATTTGGGGATCAATATAAGGTTTTCATTCTGATCAATCCTGAGGATGATAAACCTGTGGCAGTTGTGGTTCCAAAAAGGACCTTGCAGCCCGAAACAACTGGTACTTGATCAAATGACTCAGCTCTTAAAAGCCAATAACTTTTGTTTTTAATTTAATATGAAGTGCCAAAAAAAGGAAGCTGAATTATGCAGATTTTGCAAGAAACTCCAGAAACTATTTTAACGCAAACCACCATGAGCTATGCATATTGTTACAAAGACCCTACATGCCCGCAAAATTGTCAGTAAAAAGTTCCAGAAGGGTCAGTGCAACAAAACACATAGTGAAGGAATTTTTGCATTAAAAGTTATTTTAGGGGGGTGGGGGTGGGGGGGGTGGGAGGGGAATGTATAGGTCAGTGGTGTTTTGCACTTTCCCCTTTACTTAAACTAATTGATCTCATCAAATACCATGCACAAGAAATTCCTGAAGTTGATTTTTAACTCTAATGCAATTGGTATATCTTCTGCAGCTGTCCCAGAGTGGCTTGCCGCTGGAGCTTTTGGATTAGTTACAGTGTTCACGTTACTTCTTCGTAATGTGCCTGCATTGCAGTCAAATTTATTGTAAGTATTTCAAACATGAGGAGGATTGATTAGGAGTTATTTTTATTTTCATTTATTTTCTGATTTTGGGATATGGTTTAGGTAATAAATAGTGGTTAGGATTTTTATGAAACAGTTGGTTGAGTTTAGGACTTATCTTTTTGTTTTTTAGTTCTTCATGTCTTTTATTAGAATTATGACTCTATTTAGCTATCCTATAATATAAAGCCTTTGGCGAACCATTGTAGTCATTCAATTCTGTGCTATTATATTCTGAGATGCTTCTTTGAGCTTTTGATAGTTGATTTTCATCATGATGATTCTTGTGAGTGTTGTAATTCCTCTGCATTTACATCAATTTCGTTTTGACCTTTCAGTTTTATCTTATGTTTATTTTCATAACTACAAATTAGTGTTTTTACTTTGATCTTGAACTGAAGGCATTTGATTTTTCTCCAACAATACATTAGTTTCCTTTGGACAGTACATGCTAATTTAAATAGGGAAATTTATAATTAGGTTCCTTGTTGACAATTTTAAACATTTAAGGACAATTTACTATTAGGTCCACTTGTTGTGCCACTAGCGTGGACTTCTACAAGAAGATAATTAGTGAACCTAAGTATTTAAAATTTGTCAAAATTCCTTTAGTGTTTAAACTTTGTTTGCGAGGGACCTAAGAGTACTTTGTTAATTTAAATATTGGCTTGCACGACTTAAAGTACACTCTTAAGAAACAAATTATGGTCGTGCAGACATATTATAATTTTTTATTTTACCTAACATAGTTTTTTTTCTATTATGTGCCAGATCAGCTTTTGATAATCCTGACTTGTTGAAGGATGGCCTTCCTGGAGCCCTTGTAACTGCACTTGTTTTGGGTGTGCATGAAATCAGCCACATCTTGGTTGCAAGAAGTAGTGGAGTTAAGCTTGGGCTGCCATATTTTGTTCCTAGTTGGCAGGTGACCTATATTGTTCCCTTGCATTATATCATTTAAGTGTGTAGTGATTCCTTTGGTGTGATTAGTTTCTCTGTTTTTACTTATGGAAAATGTTACACTGTATACGCAAGGAGAATTCATTTTTTTGACGTAAACTACACGCCAATGGCCGAATACTAAACAAACACCAATTTCTAGAGAGATAAACTAAGATTTTCTTATATTCAAGATCAAAGCTATCTCCAAATGAGGAGTACAAGGGCTATTTATATGGAGAGAATTACTTGCTAATCAAGTAATTACCTAAATGATTAAAAGGGGCAAACATTAACAAAAAATACCTAATTAGTCCCAAACATGTTTGGAGACCAATTAAAACATATAAAAGGAAATAAAAGAACTAAAATAGAAGGAAAACTAATAAGAAATACTAAAATGACGAATAAACTCTAAAATAAAAGAAAATAAACTTATTCACATCATTCTCCCCGACTTCAAAAAGCTCGTCCTCGAGCATAGGAGATGAACAGCAAGAAAGCAAGGAAACCATCAAAGAGCTCCCCACTAGAAAGAAGAGCCGTCCTCGAAAACGTCCCTTGTACTGGCTTCCTAAAGGTCCACGGAGAATATTCATACAAACCAACTACGACCGGTCCACAAAAACTCGATCTGAGAGTCCTGTGATGAACCTCCTCAATGCTAGGACCGTGGAAAACTTCCTCCGAACGCATATAAAAAACTACTGCAAATGGGTCCACATACCCACCACCTATCACATCACCTCCAATCTCCACTTCAACCCCAAGAGAGATAACCGCCGATCCAGCCTTATTAAAATCATCATCCTCATTCTCAAAGATTGGGAAGAAATCTCCCAAATCAAATGTTTCCGATTCGTGAAAGTACGTGTGAGTCACCCAAACACCCTCGACAAAAATTTCTAAAACAATCCCAATACACAATCCGATTTCATCGTTTCTATCTTTCTTGCAATCAACCGGCTTGGAAGGGGAGTTTTTATCGTCGATTTAACCCGATTGGGTGCGTGAGTGAGGGAGAATGATTGGGTGGAGCAACCAATCTTAGACTAACCGCCGATAATCTTGAATTGAGCTTCAGGAGTTAATCGGGGCGGAAATGTCATTTTTTGATGTTTGGTATTGAAAAATGGGTGGCGAGTTGGAGGATTCGGGCCAGTGCTGGAGGAATTTTGTAGGATGGGAGGCTAGAGTTTGTAAATTGTGGATTGGATTGTAAAATGGGAGGTGAAACCCTAGGAGTGGGTTGTCTTGGATTTGAATGGAGGGTGAATGATTTTGGGTCAAATCAGGGTTTAAAAATTGGGTTGGAGTGGTTGGGAATGAGGGAGAGTGAGTCGTGCCCCTCGGATGGAGAGTAGTGCTGCCACGGCCCAAGACTGGTGTCGGAAGGGCTGCCTGAACACGTTCAGGGCTGACCGAGATGATTCTGGTTGGCCCGGAGGTTTTTCGGCCATGATCGGGGTGCTTTGACGTGTCTCTGGTGATTTCCGATGGGATCCGGCTATTTTCGGCTAGGTTCGGGGGGCTGGTGGCGTACCGGGAGGGTGGTTGTTTTGTGGTGATGAGGCAGAAGAGAGAATCAAATATCTTGTTATGATCTTGAAAGTTGTTTCTCAATTCTTGATTAATCTCGTCTTGAAATCGATTCGTTTTCTTCGTGTCCATTGAAAAGTAGTGTACGATTTGTTTGATAATCTAAACACCGATTAGCCAATTCACCAATGTTGGAGCGGCACCCGCTTTGATACCAATTTGACGTAAACTACACGCCAATGGCCAAAAACTAAACAAATACCAATTTCTAGAGAGAGAAACTAAGAATTTCTTATATTCAAGATCAAAGCTATCTTCAAATGAGGAGTACAAGGAGTATTTATGGGGAGGGAATTACTTGCTAATGAAGTAATTACCTAAATGACTAAAAGGGGCAAGCATTAATAAAAAAATACCTAATTAGTCCCAAACATGCTTGGAGACCAATTAAAACATATAAAAGGAAATAACAGAACTAAAATAAAAGGAAAACTAATAAGAAATACTAAAATGAGAAATAAACCCTAAAATAAAAGAAAATAAACCCATTCCCATCATTTCCAAGAGGGAAGTAACGATTGCCATATTATAAGATGATCTGGTAGTTTATTTTTTGGTGTCCAGTAATGTATTATTGGGTACGAATGAGGGGAATGACAGCTGGGTGTGCTAATGTGAATTTCCAAGACTCTGTCTGAAATAAATCATCTGTAATTATTTATCTTCCGATCCTTTGGGATCCTTAGGGAACTAATTGCATTATACAACATAATTTGTTTGATTCCTTTTCTGCTTTTCCTTTCTTCTTTGGTTGTATTGCAGGTGGACTGCTGGTCAAGCTTTGGCATCTCTTAATTTGCATTTATATAATACAAGTTTGTTTCCAATAAAAAAAATTGCAGCAAAACATCCAGGACATTTTTGATTTTTTATCAATCAGTAATTCAGTAGGGCTCCCAAGGAAACTATGTGCAAAAGTTTAACTGCGTAGCTGTACATGCGTTTACACTTATGCCAACATCCAGAAATGATCTTAGGAGTTTTTGTGGCTTTACAGATATAGGAAATATTGCATTGCAGCTGCTGTGAGTGTGATGTGATCAGGAACATACCAAGCTAATGTGGATTCTACTTAGATCTGAGTTAAGGGTAGTTGCTAATTAGATTTTTTTCTTTCTATTTTTTGTATTTTCTTAACTAGGGCTTAATTTTAGGGACCTTATAAAATGCGTAAAGCTTTTGAGCTTTTGGGCCTTTGCACCATTGTCAGTGTGCATCCCCTCTTACCCTTGTAGGATGTGACACCCCGCTTAATTAAATGCCGGTGATCAGTCCTTTATTAAATTTAAAACAGAATATCCAGTTGGATCAGTCTTAGTATCACTGTCGAAAAACTTTTTATTAATTACTAACCCCTAATATTTAAAAAGTTAGATGTCAATTTTTATCTTTTAATATAACACGCAAGCAATTTAAATGATTAACTAAACATTCACCATCCAATAACAATCTCATAGGAATTAAAATGACATAATGAAATAAACTGAGTCTGGAGTAAACACTTCCAGTCTAAATCCCAAATACAATAATCTGAAATGAAATAAAACCCAACTGAAATATAAATGAATGTCTGAACAATCTCTCAAGCAAGAATGGGCAATATGCCCTGACTGATATAAAGTGCTCTGAATGAGTCAAGGATAAGTGGAGGCGTCTAATACCAAGGTCCTGTAACTTCCACAGTAGCTACATCACGTCAACTGATGGGAACTCTAAGCTTGGTTTCCCTGTGGCCGGTCACCTGCTGTAATATATATATAGACAAAAGGAAGAGATTTGCAATAAACGGGTCAGAGCTCGGGTTGAAAATAGTTTTAAAACAGTAAGTGTTTAAATTGCATTAAACAATAAATATTATACACATGTTAGTCACGAGCTCTCGCTTGAGATTCTCACCTCTCAACTATTGTGCATGCCTAACGCATTCTCCTAACCCATCCTAGTTACACTATCCCACTTGACTAGTATGAATCAAGTCTCTCACTATGATGCCTAAATCATTGTGCCCACCCGTATTACCCGAATAATACATTCTTGCATTTCCAATATTTATTAATCAATTCAAGTATTTCTTTACTCATATAAGTTCCCACACTTATAACATATTTTATATGCTGTACTCTTTCTTATCTACTAAGCCACACAGTAGAATAATCACCATTGTATATAGATATACATCACTATCATAATATATATATATATACTCATAAGGCACCGCGAGACTAAGCTATGGTGCATGCATACTCTGTTATCAAGTCTCAGTATATCACATACTTCATGAAGGACTGTAGGTTCATAATCACTCTAGAACTATATAAAAACACAAGTCACACATAATGGAGGCGAATCATAGTTCCAAGCTATGAAGCACGGACACGTAATACGTGTTTCGACTCGCGATACGCGACACTTGATTGGTCTAAAAACTAGGATACGACACGCTATGATACGTAATATATAATATATATTTAAATATATATATTAATGAAATAAAACAGATTTTTTCCATAAATTACATTATTAGAGCATTCTTAACATGAAATTAAGAAAATGGACCATACAAAACAAAATTTAAACACACTTTGACATTAAGAATCATAAATAAAGCAGAATCACCATCACATGTCAAAGTGTGTCGCGTGTCCGACTTGAGTCAAAGTTGACGCGTGGCTTCCGGGAGAGTGTTCGTGTTTTATAGTGTCCGACACGACACGTTGCTTTCTGAGAAGTGTCCAAGTCACAAGGGAGACGCACATACCCACTCACCCCTACGACCGTCTGCACTATCATTCACAGATAGGCTGTACCAAGGTTCTATGGTTCTGAGGTACAAGTCCATATTCCCCCGATGGGCTTATCAGAATAAGACTGTCCTAGTGCGGAAACCTCGGTGATAGCAAGTAGCGCGGTATGATGCATTACACATAATAACCCATACGATAGGTAATCACACAACCTAAGTATATATAAATTCCATATGAAGCACGGACACATAATACGTGTTTCGACACGCGATACGCGATACGCGACACGCGACACGCGATTGGTCCAAAAACTAGGATACGACATGCTATGATACGTAATATGTAATATATATATATATATATATATATATATATTAATGAAATAAAACAAATTTTTTCCATAAAATACATTATTAGAGCATTCTTAACATGAAATTAAAAAAATTGACCATACATACCAAATTTAAACACACTTTGACATTAAGAATCATAAATAAAGCAGAATCACCATCACATGTCGGAGTGTGTCGCATGTCCGACTTGAGTCAAAGTTGACGCGTGGCTTCCGGGAGAGTGTCCATGTTTCATAGTGTCCGACATGACACGTTGCCTTCTGAGAAGTGTCCGTGCTTCCAAGAGGTACACGCACGTCCCAATTTTCGAGTGTCCTACGTAGTATATTTATATCTCGTATATTCTACGTAATATTTTATTTAACGCGGTAACTCTCGTCGTATAACTTCAAGTACCTTTCCCTATCACAAAAAGGTTACTAAGTTTCTATTTATTCCTTGGGTTATTTCAGTATCTATAATGTACCCCCACTACTGGTACTAACCTTGAATATTCATTTATCCGATGTAAATCCCAATTTATATAATTTCCAACCGTAACTCATTCGAAAAACACTTGTAAACCTCCCCATTAAATCCCATACATAATGATACTTTCCGGGCCTTAACTATAACCCTACTGACCTTCCCTAAGTCCCATTACATTCAAGTAATCAACATTAAGGGTTCTTAAAAGTTGGGGTTGAATCGAAACTAAGGAGAAAAATAAGTCACAAATTTCAGGGGAGTCGATCGATCGATCCATCAGATATTGGCCTACGATTTCTGCATAATTTTGCCTATGTGTTTCTTTAATTTTAAACCTCAAATCATCCATTACAACGTTCCAAACTCCCAAATAATTATACTAAATGTTACACCAACATAAATACATAAGTTCTAACGTATTGGAACCATTAAATCATCATGGGGCATAATTTTCTTGGTTTAAATCATGACTATTTCTTAAAAACCCTAGTTCCTCAATCTTTATTCAAGAACACCATAAATCTCAGATTTAATTCGAAATTCCCAACTCTTAGATTATGATTTCGTTTTTTCTATTAATCCCAGATATTCATCTACATGCAAAACCTACCCAATTTCAAGATTAAATTCTCCAAATTCATAAATTATCAAATATTCAAGGATTTTCTTTTATTCTAGACTACCATGGATAATATATGCACTGAATCTTTGCAAGATAAATCACTTGCCTTTAATGGAAGTTCTGATACTTTGAAGAAGATGGTATTGGAGACATCCTCTCTTTCCGATCAACGCGTGGGTGGTGACGGTGGTGCAAACGGTGTACCGATGGTGGCTATAGGCTTGAAAACCTCTTCTTCTTCCTCCTCTCATGGCCATTTTAGCTTTTGTGAATTCTAACCCTAGAAGACAACTCCTTCCCTTAATTATAACCCTTGAATTTTCGTAGGTTTAATTACTCTAAAAATTAAAATGACCGAAATACGCTCCCGGTGTGTCGGTTTGTCCTAAAATTGCCCCTGGACATAAACCAAACCCCTGGGTAGACTTTTCTGACTATCTCGACCCTTTCGGACAATTTGGCGCACTCGAAATGACCATATGGGTGACTTATACATAACATACTTTTATTCCATAAATTTAGTCCCGACACGGCTGACACGCGCGTCCCTACTTAATTTCCATAACTGTCGTATTATTCACTTGCGACAATTTTAATAAATTCATAATCGCATATTACTTTACTCACTAAGTACTGTTCAACATAATTAACATCTAACTCTCGTCATGCTAGTAATTATTTAAGTAATACCAGATTAATTATAAATAAATTTCTCATTATTTAATTCAATTAATCGCATAATTAAAATCATTAAAATTTACAGGATATTACATACTTCCCCCCTAATTACAGAATTTCATCTCGAAATTCGGAAAATAAAGGTATACCTGGTAAGAATAACTCTGGATATTTATCACGCATCTCATCCTCGCGCTCCCAGGTAGACTCTTCGGCATTATGATGCCGCCACTGAACACGTACTAACGGTACTATTTTCGACCTTAATTTCCTCTTGCTACGGTCTAGTATATCAACTGGCCCCTCCTCGTAGGAACTATCGGGATGTAAATCAATCTCCTCTAGAGCAATATGAGTGTGGGCCAACGCATCCCGAAGATATCTCCTCAATGAAGAAATATGGAATATGTCATGAATCCTATGCAAATGTTCCGGTAACCTAATCTTGTAAGCCACTAGCCTAATCCACTCAATAATAGGGAAAGGTCCTACATACCTCGGTACCAACTTCCCTTTCTTCCCAAACCGCATTATCCCCTTCATAGGAGATACCCACGCTAGCACTTGATCTCCCACACTAAACTCCCAGAAGGACCGCTTAGCATTGGCGTAGCTTTTCTGTCTGTCCTGGGCTACCCATATGCGACTTCGAATCATCTCTATCCTGTCCGAAGTATCCTGAATTACTTCGGGCCCAAGTAGCTTGTTGTCCCCCACCTCTAACTAACACGATGGAGAACGACAAGGCCTGCCGCATAATTCCTCGAGCGGAGTCATACCAATAGTAAACTAATATGAGTTATTGTACGCAGACTCCACCAATGGAAGGTACTGCTCCCCACTTCCCGTAGAACTCGAAAATACACATACATAACAATTCTTCCATCATCCGATTATTACGCTCAGTTTGTTCATTCGTCTACATTTGATAGGCCGTACTCATTCCCAACTCCGTACTCGTGGCCTCCTTAAAACTCTCCCAATAATGAATTACCAATCTTGTCCCCATCGGGTACAATATCGATTGGCAACTCATGCAGTCTCACTATCTCGGCGGTAATAATCGCTTTAATTACCTTTCATCAAAATATTTCATCTTTGTTTTTACCAATACTCCTTGGCGAGTACTCCACGCTTTACCATCTTTACCCAACACTTCCCCATTCTGATGCGTCTTACCAAGTAATGGATATATAATTTTCTATACTGGGAAAGGCCCCCTCCTTCCTGGGTGTCAACTGCTCCCCCTTTGAAACCTTACACTCCCTTCATGGGAGACATCAACAATTATATCCGACCACCCATGTCAGACTTCCGCATCTTCAATTGATCTTATGTAATCCTCGTCGTGCTACTCCTCTGTATAGAGTAGCCCTTGATTACCCTCAAAATTTTAAAATGTACATTCTCTGTACTTACCAGCACTATTATTACCCCCATTCGTTTACTCTTTCGTTTCTGGTGGCACACCTAAATTTAACCTCGTTTCCCCACGTCTCATTTGTCTCTAGTTTACAAATACGTCTATGTTTATTTCGTAATTTTCACTTCTTTTCCTCGCGAAAGACACCCAAAATCTCAACTAAATAGGGCGCACATACACTCTGTATCCCCTGCATTTATGCACAAATTCACTAATTATAATATTCTTGTTTCCTATTAAATCTTATATGCTTGGCCGGGTCATACAGTGAGGTGTAAATCAACTTCCTCACTAATCGCAAATCAATTAGTCTCTAAATTTTTCCACCGATTTACTCGTGTTGTAACGTTCTACAATGTTCCTCACGTAATCACTACACGGCTCTACCTGCCTTATATCGTAATATAAACATCAACTCCTAGTATAACTACATATACTTATAATAACTAAGGTACTAAACTCGTGTCTAAAGGCCAAACCTTTACCAACTTCCGACCTTTGCTAAGTTTCATGCGTGGGATGTCTCGCACAGCGAAATCCAAATAAGGAACCCCCGATACACTACTTCCTAACATTGTCGGTCGTTGAGATTCGTTAGGCCCTTAATCCACAGTATGCACCCCAAAATTTCGTTTCTTGTCATAAAAATCTACTCATCCACTCTCGTGATACAAACGACAGTATACATTACGACAGTCTTATTAACACTAGTTTCTTAATGCGAATAAATTACGAGTCATATCCCTTGGCCTGATAATAAACCAGCCTATCTTGAATCACATCAGCAAACGTCCCTAATCACTGGGATAAAATATAACAAGATAACCTACTCACCGATGTCACTGATACAATACCATATATATAAATACATACACAGGTTCAACCCTCTTTCAGGTGATACTTCTCAAAACAATATATTTCACCCTAGAATAATGAACACGATAGTCTTCGTACATGATCTACTACCGCTCATACCCTCGGTATTCAGTCACTACAAAGGATTCTACTTTCATAATTCTCAATAGTAGAAAAATAATTTACACAAAACAAACATCCCCCTAGTGTACACACCCGCTCCCCACACAGGTGACACCAACCGTCCCGTTACTAAAAAGTAAACACATTCGTAAGATGGCTGATACTGCCAACGTTCCTACTAACCCGACTCACACTCGGATTTGGTGCTAATACTCAAATATTGTGACTCATCTATGTCACCAAAAATGTATTCGATACTCATACGGATGAAGTAAAATTCTATTCCCCATTATCATCTAGTTTGTCTGGTCAACGAGTCCCTGAGCATAACTCTCGTGCCGGATCCGACTCGTGACTTACTGCTATAGTTAGCTCTGGGTAATCTTTCTTTCTGTAGTCTGTTACTTTGCAACCATATTAATTTCCAGAAAAATTCTCTTGTTTTCATTCTGGCTTGCTGACCTTCCCTGCCATTCCCTCAGCCCTAACGGCCCTGAGGAATGATTATACTGCTGTTACTATTGAGGACCCTGCCAGCTCTAGCTTAGCTTGCCACTCTCCGTCTAGTCACTTCCGGATCTAAATCTCTTAGTCATGTCTTTATGCCAAAAGTTTCGCTCTCATTGTTATACTTTGCTAGCATTATTCCTGTCTACATCCCAACCAGTTTGTTTTCACTTTTGAGCTGTAGATAAGTTTTACAAAGGTGGTCCTAGTCTCTACACATAGGACACCTTTCTGGGCCATTCTCATATTTCTGGTCCCACTGGCCATGTTGGTGGGTCCTTCAGTCGGACCGGGTAGTCTTGGCCCTGATTGCTACTCCGCATTGTCCCTTTGGTTCCGCTAGTCTTTTGGAACTCGTTGTTGGTCTTAATGGTCCTGAATGATTCCACCGTCACTTGATAGAAATTTGACTGGTCTGAAACGTTTAAATGGGTTCCTTATGTAAACCCTTCTGTGACGCTTCACTAGTACCATTAAATCCAGTCTTGTTCTTAGGTTAGATTTACTAACCCTATTGACTCCTTCCTCTTAGAAGTTTGATGGGAACTTACACACATGTGATCCAGACGATATCGACATCAGTTATCCCAACCGGATATCCCTTCAGCTCCTGTGAATCCTTCCAACGGTTCCATTATCAAGCTATGGACCCTTTATCATTCTGTGTATCCCCTTCGTCGGGTACGAAGTTTGCTAAACAAAGCATCGTCCTTCTCACGATCGATCACCATTTAGCTTACTTGTGATAAGTTTCCAAACTCCGATCGCATCTCTGTCAGAACAGAAGAGGGAAAACTTTTCGATCACTTCTCCCGAATCCTTCAATTCACTTTATATCTGCTTTCTTATATGGGATGACCAACTCATATCACCTCAATACTGCTCCTATGAGCAAGGGTTGTACCTTAAATTTTAGTCCTGGGTGTCGCTGCGTTACACCCTACACAATTATCTTTGGATTAGCTCCATCCGTCGGTCAATCACACTACCTCTCCTTCCCGACTCCTTACAGGTGACTCTTCGAAAGAGTCCCCCTGATTCGCCCCTACCTACAGCGCTGGGTGAGTCTGGAGTTGTACCATCATTCTCTACGATGATGTGTGGGGAAACTACTGTCCCCGATTTATTATTATAATCGTCATCTGTTCCAATAATATATATGGTGACTTGTAACGTGGTTACCATTTCCAAAATACTCTATGGTTTCTGCTGAGCTCTTTCTCATGTAATCCTTCTAACCCCCTTCACTGGTCGTTCGGTATTGTTCGATGTACCACGCCCAACCGAACTCGTATATGAATCACCTCAACGATTCTTAATAGCAGGAGAACGTAAGTTGCATACGTATAGGAATATAAGAATCCTAAAATAAGGCTCTTTATCAAAGAACGCTACGCTGAATCGTGAAAAGCCTCACAGATCCTAAAGACTATAGAACCTGATGCTCTGATACCACTTGTGACACTCCGCCTAATTAAATACCGGGTGATCAGTCCTTTATTAAATTTAAAACAGAATATCTAGTTGGATCAGTCTTAGCATCACTGTCTAAAAACTTTTTATTAATTATTAACCACCTAATATTTAAAAAGTTAGAAGTCAAATTTTATCTTTTAATATAACACGTAAGTAATTTAAATGATTAACTAAACATTCACCATCCAATAACAATCTCATAGGAATTAAAATGACATAATGAAATAAACTGAGTCTGGAGTAAACACTTCTAGCCTAAATCCCAAATACAATAATCTGAAATGAAATAAAACCCAACAATTGAAATATAAATGAATGTTTGAAGGAACAATCTCTCGAATAAAAATGGGCAACATGTCCTGACTGATATAAAGTGCTCCGAATGAGTCAAGGATAAGTGGAGGCGTCTAATACCAAGGTCCTGTAACTTCCACAGCAACTACAACACGTCAACTGATGGGAACTCTACGCTTGGTGTCCCTGTGGCCGGTCACCTGGTGTAATATATATATATCGACAAAAGGAAGAGATTTGCAATAAACGGGTCAGAGCCCGAGTTGAAAATAGTTTTAAAATTGCATTAAACAATAAATATTATATACATGTTAGTCACGAGCTCTCCCTTGAGATTCTCACCTCTCAACTATTGTGTACGCCTAACGCATTCTCCTAACCCATCTTAGTTACACTATCTCACTTTGACTAGTATGAATCAAGTCTCTCACTACGATGCCTAAGTCATTGTGCCCACCCGTATTACCCAAATAATACATTCTTGCATTTTCAATATTTATTAATCAATTCAAGTATTTCTTAACTCATATAAGTTCCCACACTTATAGCATATTTTATATGTCGTACTCTTTCTTATCTACTAAGCAACACAATACACATCACTATCATAATATATATATACTGATAAGGCACTCCGAGACTAAGCTATGGTGCATGCTTCTTTTGCTATCAAGTCCCAGTATATCACATACTTCATGAAGAACTATAGGTTCATAATCACTCTAGAATCATATAAAAACACAAGTCACACATAATGGAGGCGAATCATAGTTCCAAGTCACAAGGGAGACGCACATACCCACTCACCCCTACGACTGTCTACACTATCATTCATAGATAGGCTGTACCAAGATTCTATGGTTTTGAGGTACAAGTCCATATTCCCCCGATGGGCTCATTAAAATAAGACCGTCCTAGAGCGGAAACCTCCATGATAGCAAGTAGCGTGGTATGATGCATTACACATAATAACCCATACGATAGGTCATCACACAACCTAAGTATATATAAATTCCATATAGGTACACGCACGTCCCAATTTTCGAGTCTCCTACGTAGTATATTTATATCTCGAATATCCTACGTAATATTTTATTTAACGCGGTAACTCTCGTCGCATAACTTCAAGTACCTTTCCCTATCCCAAAAAGGTTACTAAGTTTCCATTTATTCCTTGGGTTATTTCAGTATCTATAATTAGTACTAACCTTGAATATTCATTTATCCCCCCATTTATATAATTTCCAACCGTAACTCATTCGAAAAACACTCATAAACCTCCCCATTAAATCCCATATATAATGATACTTTTCGGGCCTTAAATATAACCCTACTGACCTTCCCTAAGTCCCATTACATTCAGTTAATCAACATTAAGGGTTCTTAAAAGTTGGGGTTGAATCGAAACTAAATAGGAAAATAAGTCACAAATTTCTGGGGAGTCGATCGATCGAAGAAATGGGTTGATTGATCGATCTATCAGATATTGGACTACGTTTTCTGCATAATTTTGCCTACGTGTTTCTTCAATTTTAAACCTCAAATCATCCATTACAATTTCCCAAACTCCCAAATAATTATACTAAATGTTACACCAACATAAGTACATAAGTTCTAACGTATTAGAATCATCAAATCAGCATGGGGCATAATTTTCTTGGATTAAATCATGAATATTTCTTAAAAACCCTAGTTCCTCAATCTTTCTTCAAGAACACCCTAAATCTTAGATTTAATTCGAAATTCCCAACGCTTAGATTATGATTTCGTTTTTTCTATTAATCCCAGATTTTCATCTACATGCAAAACCTACCCAATTTCAAGATTAAATTCTCCAAATTCATAAATGATCAAATATTCAAGGATTTTCTTCAATTCTAGACTACCATGGATAATATATGCACTGAATCTTTGCAAGATAAATCACTTGCCTTTAATGTAAGTTCTGATCCTTTGAAGAAGATGGTATTGGGGACGATCCTCTCTTTCCGATCAACGTGTGGTTAGTGACGGCGGTGCAAACGGTGTACCGATGGTGGCTCTAGGCTTGAAAACCTCTTCTTCTTCCTCCTCTCATAGCCTTCTTAGCTTTTGTGAATTCTAACCCTAGAAGACAACTCCTTCCCTCAGATATAACCCTTGAATTTTCATAGGTTTAATTACTCTAAAAATTAAAATGACTGAAATACCCTCCCGGTGTGCCGGTTTGGCCTAAAATTGTCCTGGGACCCAAACTAAACCCCCGGGTAGACTTTTCTAACTATCTCGACCCTTCCGGACACTTTGGCGCACTCGAAATGACCATATGGGTGACTTATACATAACATACTTTTATTCCATTAAATTTAGTCCCGACACGGCTGATAAGCGCGTTCCGACTTAATTTTCATAATTATCGTATTATTCACGTGTGACAATTTTAATAAATTCATAATCGCATATTACTTTACTCACAAAGTAATATTCAACATAATTCACATCAATAAATACCAACTCTCATCACGCTAGTAACTATTTAAGTAAATCCGGATTACTTATAAATAAATTTCTCATTATTTAATTCAATTAATCCCATAATTAAAATCATTAAAAAATATGGGATATTACATTGGATATGCTACCCTTCCTTAAAAGATGGCTCCCCATGTAAGATTATGTAGCCCCATGCCCCACAATTATTTCAAATATCTTTTTAAAAAAGGGTCAATTACTGATTAGTCCCCAACGTAAATACATATTTTGTAAAAAAACGCCTATTTTTAGTTTAACCCATTTAATCCCTCAAACACCCATTTACCTAATTTTTTCTTATTTTTAAACGTCCGCATTAGCGGCACCCCCTCCCCACCCCACCGCCCACTGCCGGAGCTTTGACAGTCCTAGCCGGAACTCTGGCAACCCTCACCGGAGCTCCGGTGGGGGTCGCCGGATCTTCGACAAAGGTTGCCGGAGCTCTGGCAGTGGGGGGTGCGGGGTGGAGGGAGGTTAGTAAATGATTTGTGTGTGTCCTTATTTTGAGTGTTTTTATGCAGTGAGGGACTTTTTGGAACAAAATAAAAAGCTTTGGTGACCTCTTAAAATCTTGCTTTTCAGCAAAATTTTAAAGAGGTGAAATTGAACCATTCATTAAATTGCAAGACGTGTTAAGTGGTAATTTCTCCCGGGGTTAGGGATTCAAGGCAGTGGAATTGAGTGGGGAAGGGTTCTCTTTTAATCCTTTTTTGATTTCCTCATCTAAATTCCACTGTACCATCTTTGATCCATTTACATTTTATATGGACTGCTGGAATTCCTTCCTAATTACTGGCTTTCTTGTGGTTAGTTGCCCATGGAAGAGTGAATACGTGCCAGTTGATCCAAAGGATAAGGTCAAATTCTCTCACCCAATTGGTGTTCCCTTTGCTACGAATTAGATGAGATTTTGACTACATAATTTTTTTATAGAGTAAAGCTTGGCGGAGAATTTGGTGTGAAAGGGGTTCACGGGAGAGGAGACAAAGATATGCTCATCATAGAAATGGTGAGACACTAAGCAGATGTTTATGAATATATTTTGTTTGGCAATATTTTGGATATGAGACTGAGAGGTTAGCTCCCCAAAACTATAAGCTACCTCCCGGATCAAAAACACATCGGGGCGGAGGGTTTTCTGCGTTAAGGGTTGTGTCGGCAGTCGAGAGGGGGTATTTTCTTGGTTCAAAGGGGTGGGAAAGGGAGGCGGGTGGGAACAGCTGTATCTTGGTGGATGGGGCTGAATTTTCGCCAATGGCAGCCCTGGTGTTTTTTTTTTTCTGGACCGGAGGGGTAGGGAGGGCAGACGGAGGGTGGGCGGCGGGGGTAGGGTATTTTCTGGGGAGCGGGATTGTCTTGGAAAGGGTTTTGGGGGTTGCTGGCAGCAGGGGGGCTGGGATAGGGGTGGTCGACAAGGGTACGGGGGTGGTTGGGGTGAGGCAGAAGGGGGCGGAAGGCTCTAGGGTTGTCGCGGGGCTAGAGGGAAGTAGGGTGGGGGCTGGTTGCAGCGGTTTGGTGGAAGAAAAGTGGTAGGAGGGAAAACTAGGGTTAGGGTTTTGCAATTTGGAGAATTGCAACATTAGGGTTTCGAATTGCTTTTGATCTATGAAGCACGGACGCGGGTGCGGGTGCGGCGATTCAAAAATTCTCAAAAATTTAGGATACGGGTGCGGCGAGATATATTATAATAATATAAATTATATAATGTTATTTTTAAGTAATATAAATAAGTTCCATCATTATCATGATTTGTCAGTTACTAACTAGACATTATTTCTCAATTTTCAAGTGTCTTAAAAATATGCAACACTACATAACAAAAACATTGAATAATAATAGTGAATTAATCATTCATTAAGTTGCAAGATAAAACAATACTATAAAAATAGAATCATAACAAAAGAACCATAATTTATAAGATTCTTGTAGAAATTGTTCTTTCATCATCAACTTACTCCTTCCTTTAATCATAACAAAAAGATAGTTTAATTCACGAGTAAGAACAAAAAAGACCCCACCCCATCCCACCACCTCCACTTCCATCCATCTCTAAGCATGTTCAATGACAACATCATCACCTCCATCACCATCATCCGTAAATAAAATGGCCTCTATATCGGGTTCATCAAGGGAAAGATTGGCTATTTCAAGAACCCTGACACCTTCCATGCTATCAAATGAGTCACCCCCAATGTCCCACATCTTAGACTCCCCTTCTAAGTATTGTTCACTACTCCTTGGTAAAAGGCGGAGATTGGAATGTACATATACTAAATCCTCCGCTCTATGTGGTGCCATCTTGTTTCTCTTCAAGGAGTGTATGAATGAATACGTACTCCAATTTCTCTCACAACATGAAGAGGAGGAAGGTTGTCCAAGTAGCTTCATAGCCAATACTTGTAGTGTGGGTGCCGAAGTTCCATGAATAACCCACCAAGAAGCCGGGTTCATTATTCCTCTATCTCTCATGGAATCATTATTCTCAAAGTCATTAAGACATGCTGAAAAGTTGGCAAACTCTAGATTCACCCTTCTTCTTTCCTCATCATTAGGATAGTATCTTTCCAAACATTTTCTTCTCTCAACCGTAATCCCCATGTCTTTATATGGAGGAAGGCGATTGGGACCCCCTTGAAGCCACTCATCACTATAATACCTAGAAGTAAAATAATGATCATTATTAATAAAATACAAATAGATATTTATTATATCTACTAAATTAAATAAATCAAGCATATAAACAAATAAGTTACCTAGGACTTAGAGAGTGGGCCCTGCAATGGAGAGGTGTGTTGCTTTTGGTCCATCGCCTTACTAGAATTTGATGCACTACCTTGAAAAAGGACGACTCTTCATTTTCTAGTCTCCTTTCATGCTTGTAAATTTCTTCCCTCACCTTCTCAATCATGGAATCCCTCATCATAAACCCAATGAAGACAAGGTTTATCGGTATCCGCCACCCAAAGCATTTCATAAATGGGATTTGTGAATTTGAGGATGTAATCAATTTTATTCCACCAATCTTCATCCAATATCAATTCTTTCACATGCATTGCCTTCCCAATATCATCTTCTTTGTAAGCACTCCATTGCCCTCTAATCACCATCAATTGAAGTCCATCCTTGCAAGCATTATAATTTGGGAAGCAAAACGTGTCTCGGCATTAGAAAGCAACTTCAACTTTGAATGGTCATTGTACATTGATAATCTCATGGAATGGTTCATGATAAAGTTTTTGATAAAGAAAGCATCCCCACAAATTTTCCTTATCCAACTGCACTCTTCTTATGTCTCCCTATTCTCTTCGGTATCCTTTGCGGCACATATGTTCTTTAGAGCAAGATTAAGGGTGTGTACGACACAAGGGGTCCAAATGATATGGGGATATTGACCCTCAATAAGCAAACCGGTGGCCCTACACATGGGTGCATTGTCCGTAACTACCTGCACCACTTTTTCGGGACCAACATTTTCAATGACATCCTTTATCAAGTTTGAAATAAAAAATTTGTCCTTTCGTTCCCCCTCACAATTTTCGGCTTTTAAAAACATAGCTCCACTTCCACTTACCGACATAAAGTTAATAATTGGTCTCCTTTGTGAATCCGACCAACCATCACTAACTATAGTTACGCCTTTACTCCTCCTTGATTTTTTAGTAGGCTCTAGCAACTTCTCAATATTCGTTCTCTCGTTTAAAAGTAGGGTTGTTCTCAAAGCATTCTAACCTGGCGGGAGAAAGCCACTAATACGGCAATTAGCCGTCGCGGTGAAAGCTTTGACATAATATGGATTCTTTGCCAAGTGAAATGGTTAATGTTTTTGTAGAATCCACGATAAACAAGCGGTTAATGTTCTTTGTAGAATCCAATATAAACAAGCAGAAACAGTTAATATTTTTGTAGAAGCAGTTAATGTTTTTGTAGAATCCAAGATAATATAAAAGTAGAATCCAACATATAAGTGTAAAATTTCTATTTTTTTTCCTCTCAGTACTGTTTTTGATTGAGAGAAAAACTTAACTGTTTTTATATTCTCGGAAGATATTGTGAAATTCCTGTTTTGTTTTATCTTTTCACTACAGTTTTTGTTTGATAGACAAAAAAACAAACATAATAGTAGAGATGAAGCATGACAGAGATGGAAAGAGAAGTGAAAAATTGAAAAAAAAACTCACTAACCTGGAAGGAAGAGAAGCAGAGATGAAACAGGACAGAGATGGAGCTTCTCTGGAGCTAGGTTTCTTTTTAAAATGCACCGGATAATTAGAGAGAGAAAGGAGATGGGATGGGAAGTGTATGCTACAAGCCTACAAGACATAGATTTTATCAGAAAAGCTGTCAAAGGTTTCTTTGTACTGTTTTATCAGAAAAGCTGTCAAAAGTTTGTACTATTTTATTATCAAAGCTGTCAACCTTTTAAAAATATAAAAGTGACCCATTGTTTTATGTAAAAAATCAAAAACATGTTTTTTTTTTGGATTCTTTACGAATCCCATAAAAAAATCCGAGTCCTTGCCGAATCCTTCCCGAATCCAAAATTAGTTTATTTAATTAATATCCGATTCTCTGCTGGGTGCGAATCGGGGCCACACCCGCACCCGACTCGCGTGCGACTCGGACTTGTTAAGCCTTTTGAAGAATCCGTGCTTCATAGCTTTTGATCCTTCCGTGCCAATTCATCCATTCGCCGTGTCAATTCTTGATGATTTCGTCTCAATTCTTGATTTCTTCGTCTCCACTCTTCGTTAATCTCATCTTGAATTCGGGTTGCCTTCTTCGGAGCCATTGAAAAATGTAATGCACGATTTGTTGATACTCTACACACACCGATACACACGAACATCAATGTTGGAACTTCACCCGCTCTGATACCAATTTGACATGAACTACACGTCAATGACCTAAAAATCAAGACAATTTGACTTCTAGAGAGAGAAACAAAAGAGTTCTTATATTCAAGAACTGAAAAGTAAGTACAAATAAGAGAAACAAACGTATTTATAGGGGCTGAATTACTTGCTAATCAAGTAATTAGCTAAAATGACTAAAAGGGCCTACTAAAAATAAAAGAATATCTAATTAGTCCCAAACATGCTTGGCAACTAATTAAAGGCTAAAAAGAAAATAAAAGATGGACTAATACAAAATATTAAAAATGACAATTAAACCCTAAATTGACCCATTTCCATCAGTAAAAGTGGTTAATTTGGAGACCAATTTTGAGTATTCTCTATTGAGAATTTGGTAAAAATTTAAGGAGCTTTTTTGTAGTGAGATTAATATTTGTTAGTCTTCAATATTTTTGTCGTGTCGTGTCGTGTCGAAACACGTATTACGTGTCGAGTCGAAACACGTATTACGTGTCGTGTTAAATCATGTATTACGTGTCTAGTCTGTGCTTCATAGTTGGTGAACCACAGGAATTTTGTGTTCTTCATCTGTGTTTCTATTTTTCTTTATTTGGATTGTTATATTTTGATGTGATTGGTTTGTTGGTCACCGGAGCCCTAGTTGAAATATACACCGCATTTCGCACAACAAATTGGTATCAGAGCCTAGATTGCAACTAGGGTATATTTTGGTTATGGCATCCAAGATAAAGTGCGATGTGGAGAAATTTGATGGGAAGAACAATTTTGGCCTTTGACAAGTGGAGATGATGAACATCCTTGTCAAAGAGGGCTTGATCCATGCCTTAAAGGGCAAACCCGACACAGTGAAGGATGACGA
This sequence comes from Sambucus nigra, assembly GCA_949130495.1. NCBI lineage: Eukaryota > Viridiplantae > Streptophyta > Magnoliopsida > Dipsacales > Adoxaceae > Sambucus > Sambucus nigra. Next base: position 131,900,645 of record OX422214.1, on the reverse strand, counting down.
GTGGAAAAAGATCGATACGGAGTCTTGTTCCACGAGTCGATTATGTTTGTCTATGCTGGAATGAGAGTACAACAAATGGTTTGCCCAAGGGCAACGATGTTGAGCGAACCCATAGAAGATTAAAGTTTTACCCTCTTTGACACCAACTGGTTTTAGGTGAGATGGTGGCTTGAGATGCGACTAGTGGTATCAGATCCAATGGTCACGGGTTCGACTCTTGTTTGTGTTATTTGTTGGGAATTGTGTTGGAATGGGACTACAATAAATGCCTTGCCCCAGGACAACGATGTTGAGTGAAGTCGTAAAAGATTAAAGGTTTACCCTCCTTAACACCAATTAGTTTTAGGTGAAATGGTGGCTTGAGATCCGACTAGTGTCAAAGCTAGTGGCGGACGTACGTTGGGTGGGGGTGGGGTGGGGGGTTGGCTCCTCCTGAAATCTCTGAGATTTTCATTCGATAGTCTCAAATTGATATTCTATATGTTTTCACAAAGATGTTCCTTTTGAGAGTTAAAATGGATGCCTAACAACTGTACTCCACCTATTGGCTAATCTAGTTAATTTGAACCATCCCTTCCACAAGCTAGCAATTTTAAATAAGAAACTGTTGATCCGAGTGATATTTTTTATCCAATCACAAAATAAAGTCATTCCTTTAAGGTGATACATCTCCAAAAATGATTTAACCACTGATGTTTTATTCCTTTTTTGGCACTAATCAACACAGATACTCTCAACTAAAGAAAAAACCTGACTAGAGCTTGATATTTCAACCGAAAGATGCCCCCAAAGGAGGAAAAATCAATCTAGGTATTTATTACTCACGGCAATATTTTGGGTGTTTATATGTTTTAGATACAACAATTTTTTTTAGGTTGCTATTTACCTTGTTTAACGTTATTTTCTTAGTTGTTCCTCATATCCTCTTATTTTTTTTAAATAACCATGATTAATTATGAGAAAAAAATATGAGATCATTATTGTTGCATTTGTGTTTGATTTTTCACCCCCCAATTTTTTATTTTTTGGTATTCAAGTGAAACCACCCTATGCTCGGCCAAATTTTCACCCCTCCTGGATTGAGATCTTGATTCGCCACTGGTAAAAGCCTCTGAGGAGATTAAACAAAACGCTATGCCAGAGACTTGTGCTAAGGTGATTTGGGAAAAGTTCGAGAAGTTTTATTTGGCAAAGTCTTTGACAAATCGGATTAATCTAAAAAAGGAGTTTTACTGATTTAGTATGCGCCCGAGTATTTCGTTGCAAGACCACCTCAATGAATTCAATAGGATCCTCTAGAAACTATTAAACATGGAAGTGAAGATGGAGGATAAGGACAAGGTTGCGGTTTTGTTGTCTTCTCTTCCCATGATGTACGATTATTTGGTGACTACAATGATGTACGGGAAGAAGAGTGTCGTTCTAGATGAGGTCACATCAACTCTTCTCTCCAACGAGGATACGGGGAAAGTGGTTGAGCGTGAGGGTGATGCTGCAAGCCTAGTTGTTAGACGAAAATCGGAGAACCGTGGTTCGAGGAGCTTCAGGTGCAACTCAAAGGGGCACAAGGACCGGGATTATTGCTACTATCACAAGGTTGGGCACATCATTGCTTCATCATTGCTTCTTGTCTCAAACTTAAGGAGAAGATTGGGAAAGGCAAAGAGAAGGTTCAAGACGCATCTGCAGTGGTAGGGGATGTAAGTGATTCGGAGTATGTCGATGATTTTGCTCTTATGGCAACCCAAATTAGTGAGTCATTTAATGACGGTTGTGTTCATGTGTCCCAATTGGGATTCTTTCTCTTCCTACAAAGAGGTGAAAGTTGTTTCTATTTTGATGGTCAATGGGGAGCGTTCAAAATTCAGGGAATTGGATTGATCAAAATCAACACATTTGATGGGTAGGTGAGAACTTTGTGTGGTGTGAGACATGTTCCTGGTCTTCGGGTGAACCTTACGTCGGTCGATGTGCTAGACTCCAAGGTTAGAAGGTTGTAACATCGCGTGAAGGTATGCGGGTCGTGGCAGGTCTCTTGTGGTGTTTAGAGGCAAAAAGGTGAAGAACTTGTATATTCTCCGAGGGAATATGGTAATAGATTGAGCTATTATTGTGGGATCCTCTATTATGGCGAGTGAAAATTTGCATTCGAAGCTTGGCAACAAAGGAGTAGGCAAGCGGGGCTTGCATTATGGGAAGATTGGAAATCTTTACTCTCATTTAGGTTGTGAGGGACTACACAACATTCCGGGAGTGTGGAAACTCCTTTGAGATGGCAACCGATTAGACCCGGCAATTGGGCGGCTATGGGCGGATGTGGGCGGGTCAGAAATGGGTTTGGTTGATTTTGGACGGGTCAGAAACGGGTTGAGGCGAATGTTCGGTTTGGATTGGTTCGGATTTGAGCTAGGTCGGTTTGGGTCAAACCTCTTCTTCTTCAAACCAGTTGGTACAACTGGGAAAATAAACATTGAATCAACAATATACAAACAGATTTGGTGAGACCAACTGAGAGTTGTGAGAGTGGTACAATCTATGGGTGAGAGAGAGATGAGGCGGGAGGAGAGAACATTTAAGGTTAGGGCAACAAAATAAATTTCTCTCCTACCCTCTACTTACTTGGTTCTCACCCGTGACTGACCCGCCGAAATGGGCCACATCACCCGATCATAAACCGCACAGAGATATTGTCGGGTCTGGACAGGTTTGTAATGGGTGGGTGATGGGTGATTTGGTCCTATTGGACCCGTATTGCCAGGCCTACAACCGATATTGCAGAAGTTCTTAAAGGGACATGCATGACATTAGCTTGCACTAGACGTTGTTTGGGCTATTTTCACTTGGCTTGAGAATTAAGATTAATTAGGATTGCGAGTGTGCCAGACAAGATTTGTGGTCTTACCAACCAACGATTTTAAGCTAGTGACAGTTATCAGGCGATTGTGTTGCGCTCGATGCCTCAATTAAGACGACTTATGCTTCCTTTAGGGAAGAATTTGATGTTAGTGCTAAGTTGTGGCAAATAACTAGGACAAAAGAAAATGAAATTGCATGAACTAAAGGAAAGTAAAGCTTTGTCAATAAAGAAAAGAAAATGCAATTGGAGTAAAAGACTGCAAAAATGTAAAGTAGTAAAGTAAAGAATTACACTAAGGAAATATAAACTAGGAAAGTAAATGATAACAAAACGTAAAGGCAAGAAACATTAAATAAACTTTGAAAGAAATTATTATAAACTACCTTACAATCTACTTGCGGAACGAAAGAAATGTTGTAAATAAAATAAAGAAAAAAAAAAGAAAAGGAAAAAGAGAATAAAACTAATGTATATGCGTTTTTAGTGAGCGAGTCCTCTCTTCCTGATTAGGCTCGTTGCTTATTTCTTGTCATGCAACGTAACTGCTTTGTACTTGTTGGGTGGTTACCCAATTAAAAGTTTCCACCTTCTTTATAATAACTAACTCTTATTTGGCTCTAAACAACTGCCAATTTAAATTTGATTTACTTCTCTGCAATAACTGCTTCTTTTTGCCTCCAAGTAACTCTCAGTTTGCATTCAAATGAATTCTCTGCAATAATTAACTCTTATTTGGCGACAAGTAACTGTTAATTCGACTTCAAATTAAGTCTCTGCAATAACTACCTCTTTTTGCCTCCAAATAAACTCTAATTCGAATTCAAATAATAACTACCTTGAACCACCTTCAATGTCCATTTAAATTACTGCAATAGTCACTATGTAACTGCCTCTAACTTTTCCCAATTTTCAACTACGTGTCGGAAAATGACTAGGCAATAAAACTGATAGTGTATGGTGAAAACATACCCCCTGCACCACCTGAATTTAAGCAAAAATTTAGGTGGTGGAAAGTTGATAATTGCAGCTGTTATACCCATAACAGCCGCCCTGAATAAACTTCGTCATAACTTCCGCCTTTTTTAACTTCGAAGGTTACCGAAGATTATGAATAATCTCGATATTTTTCAACTTTGAAGGTCACCAAAGATGGGGAATAATTGCGGTCACCAAGGATGGTGAATAATCACAAAAATATTAACTTCGAAGGGTCACCAAAGATGGTAAATAATTGCAACATTTTGTAGCATTCGATGGTCACCAAAAATGGTGAATAATCACAAAAACTCTTTAAACTTTGAAGGGTCACCTAATATGGTGCATAATTGTAACATGTTTCTATATTTGAAGCTCACCAAAAGTGGTGAATAGTCATAAAAATATAAACTTCGAAGGGTCATCAAAGATGGTGAATAATGGTAACATTTTTTACCTTCGAAGTTCATCAAAGGTGGTTAATAATCACAAAACCTTTTTATTTCGAAGGTCATTAAAGATGGTGAATAATTGCCACATTTTTTACCTTCGAAGTTCATTAAATATGGTTAATAATAACAAAAAATTTCGAACTTCAAAGGATTACTAAAGATGGTAATATTTTTTACCTTCGAAGTTCACCAAATGTGGTGAATAACCACAAAGATTTAACTTCGAAGGTCACCAAGGGTGGTGAAAAATCCCAAAAACATTTAAACTTCGAAGGTTCACTAAATATGGTGAATAATTGCAACTTGAAGGTCACCACAGGTGGTGAATAATTTCAACATTTTTTACCTTCGAAGATCACCAAAGATGCCTTCGAAGGATCACCAATGATGGTGAATAATTGCAACATTTTTTTACCTTTGAAAATTACCAAAAATTCTAAAACAGCCTAAAATTTTTGCAAAACTTCCCAAGCTTGGCGCTATTTATGTATTTTGAATTAAAAAACGACCCATACACCAAAAGAAAGATCTGGAAGTCAAGCAGAGTTATGACTGTTTTACTAAAACGTGTTTCGGTGACAGCACAAAACGTTGTAGCTGTCCAAAATTTGGTCTGACTTCCCGAGCATGGCGTTCACCTTGTATTTCGAACTAAGAAACGAGTTTGGTACCAAAAGAAAGCTCTGAAAGTCAAGCTTCCAATCCAAAAAGCGGTTCGTCATTTGGACATCTGTAGAGAGAATTATGACTGATTTACTGAAATGCATTTTGGGTGATTGCACAAAAACTAATGTCAAGTCAATAAGATTCTAATTTTTGGTGTTCATTCCCCATGGCCATGGATCTATTTTTTTAAAGCCAATTAGTCTATAAATACTTGTAGAAATAACCTCCTACCCAATCCTTACTAACCTCCATTGTAGTTCACTATCAATGATAATCGATTCGGATGATAAACATTGTGGGGCTTGGCTAAGGTTTTCATTATTTTCAACATAAACTTTGAGGGCCCCCCCTGCGCTTTGGTTCAAAGCACATATGGGCAATTTTTTGTTGCAACTCTACATATGTTTGCACATATTATGGCTGTCCAAAATTTGGTTTGAAAACCAACTCTTTGGCAACCGTGTTTTGAAATCCTTTGGTGATCTTCCAAAACCCCCTAGTTCTAAACTAGCATTGTAATTTTTTAATGCAAAAAGTTGAGGATCATCATCACATTTGTTCTGCAAATCCGGGGCAATTTATTTGCTAATAGTCTTTGCCAAAACAGGCTCTTCGTAAAAAGTTGGTGTCACAAGACTGTTACAACCAAATTGCAAAGATTTTTAGCAAAATATTATGAACTTTGGGCAAAATCATTGACTCTTTTCACCGTTTGTCTCATACACCATTAAAGTTCATCATCAACCAAATATTGGTCTAAATCATGAATGAGAAAGACTTGTTCTGTCATTTCGACAATTTACGCTATAGCCATGACAAACCATTAAATAACACTTTGGTTCACCGGGCGTGATAAAAATATGTTTAAGTTATTTTCACCTGGCTTGAGAATTATAGTTAATTAGAATTGCAAGTATGCCAGGCAAGATTTGTGGTCTTACCAAACAAAGATTTTAGCCTAGTGACAGTTATCAGGCGTTTGTGTTGTATTTGATGCCTCAATTAAGAGGACTTATGCTTCCCTTAGGGAAAACTTTGATGTGAGTGCTAAGTTGTGGTAATTAATTAGGACAAAAGAGAATGAAAATTATATGAACTAAAGAAAAGTAAAGTTTTGTATATAAAGAAAAGAAAATGCGTTTGAAGTAAAAGATTGCAGAAATGTAAAGTGCGAGTAAAGTAAAGAATTACAATAAAAAAATGTAAACCAGGAAAGTAAATGGCAACAAAACGTAAAGGCAAGAAACTTTAAATAAACTTTGAAGGAAAAGATTATTGACTACCTTGCAATCTACTTACAGAATGAAAGAAATGTTGTAAATAAAAGAAAGAACAAGAAAAGAAAAGGAAAAAGAGGATAAAAGTAATGTAAATGCGTTTTTAGTGAGGGAGTCCTCTCTTCCTGGTTGGGCTTGTTGCTTATTTATAGAGTTTCTTGCTATGCAACATAACTACTTTGTGACTACTGGGTGGTTACCCAATTAAAAGTTCTCGCATTCTCTGCAATAACTAACTCTTATTTAGCTCCAAATAACTGTCAATTTGAATTTGAATTATTTCTCTGCAATAACTTCTTCTCTTTGCCTCCAAATAACTCCCAGTTTGCATTCAAATGAATTCTCTACAATAACTAACTCTTATTTGGCTACAAGTAATTGCCAATTCGAATTCGAATTAAGTCTCTGCAATAACTACCTCTTTTTGCTTCCAAATAAACTCTAATTTGAATTTAAATAATAACTACCTTGAACCACCTTTAACTTTGATTTAAATTACTGTAATAACCACCATATACTGCCTCCAACTTCTCCTAATTATCAGCCACGTATCGAAAAATGACTATGAAACAAAATTGGTAAAATATGGTGTAAACAGTTGTATTGGCATCGAGTTAGTTCATTTGAGAGCCACAAAGATGAGGTGGAGGCAAGAATTGGGTCATGATAGAGATGCGAGGGAAAGTCAGGGATGTCCTATTCTATAATGATGTGAGAAGATGACTTTCAGTTACCAACCGATGGTTAGGGGGTGGTTGGTGGAGGTTGCTAGGTGTGCTGTCGAACCGAGGGATTCCGAAAGTGCTATGGAGCATTGTGGGTTTGATAGAGATGGTGTAGACATTCTTATAGCTGGATGAGATATGCATCGGTTGAAGGGCGAGCCGAGGGTTCGGTTTAAGGAGGTTTCAAACTTATCCAGAAATCTTCATTAGTGTTTTGGTGGTGGCGATTGTGTATTTTGGTGATAACCCTCAGTGCCGGCCCAAGGGGTAGGCCCAAGAGGCGCTTGGGCCCCCAACTTTGACAATATATTTTAGGCCCCCAAACAAATTGTCAATATTTATGTTTGTATATATAATTTTTGAATCCAAAAATAATTCAATGTTAATACACATGGTTAAGGTAAAAAAAAAAAAACAGTAAGCACATATTTTAAACATGTAGAATAGAACTCAAATTACAATTTTTTTAAACGTGAACATCCTAATTACTTCTTTTGTATTCAATTTATTATATGTTTTTCCAATAATGTGTTCATAAAATAATATGATAATAAGTATTATGATTTGGTCGAATTGTTTGGACAACAAAGTACATTTCATGCTAGCAATAATTTTATTTTACTGATGTTAATCATCTTTTCATGCAACTCCAAATAATGTTTTTTTTTAATTGTCAATCATTTAAGCCCTGTTTGTCTGTCCCGAAATTGTAAATTGACTTATTAATAAATTAATTCATTTACAAATTGCCCATTAATTGTGTTTGGTTTCACTAATGAAATGATTCATTAATTGCTCCATTTTAACTCATGTGTAAAATCTGAAATTGCTTCATTTCACAAAAAACGTGAAATGCATCCATTTGAAATAAAAGTCACATAAAGTGCATATTCCTCTCTCTCTCTCTCTCTCTCTCTCTCTCTCTCTCTCTCTCTCTTTTCCATCCCTTCCCCCCTTCCCCCCTCCCCCTCCCCCTCTCTTAATTAATTTTTTTTTTCCTCATAGAACCTTAACATCAATTTCCAACTACCAAATATTACGTAAAAATGGATTTAAACTCATTTCAGATCCACTCATTTACAATTCACTAATTCACAATGAACCAATTTACATAATCAAATAATTTGCGCAACCAAACATGACCTTAGTATATGAACTTGTAATATCTTAAGGCTTAGACCAAGTTGGAGTTTGCACAATAAAAATAGAATATTTCTTGATTCTAGAACTTATATATAGAATTAAAAAATCTTGAATATTTATCATAAAAAAACATGTTTGAACAAAAAAATAATATATGTAAAAGGCCTCCATTTTTTGAATTCGCCTTGGGCCCCTCAAACTTTCATGCCGGCCCTGATAACCCTCACGCTATGATTTTACTGGGAGTTCGTTAAAGGCTGCTAGATGTGTTTTCTGTGTATGAGTTTTCACATGGAATTGAATTTTATTTTTAGTTATTAAATTATAATATACTAATTGATTAGACTTTCTTAGTTACGGTTTGATTGTAGGAATTTTCCTCATTTTCTAATTTCTGACTTATTGCGGTGTTTTCAACACCATCAACCTACCGTTAATTTCTGTTTATTTATTTTAGAAATACACATAACCCTGTAAAAAATTACCATCCACCTACCGTTCTCTCCCGGGCTATAGAACCATTGATCTCAATCTCGACTTTGGTCTCTCCCTTGTGAGGATTTTTGCGAGGACAACAACTAAAGGATTTTTGTTAAGAATATCTATTGTGAAAGTTAAATGCCTTAATATGTTTTTTATGTATGTTTAATTGATTAAAATGTATTAAAAACACTTCATTATTTTAATCAACCTTCATTATTTACTTGAGCAATATTTAAAAAAAATATATGGTTTAATACATCATTCATTAATAAAATGTACAAAAAATGTATTAATACCACTTTATTATTTACTGAAAACAATTTTTATAAATGTATCTTTCAACATACCACTAATTGATTCAAATATATTAAAATTAAAAAATATATTAAAATCATTTCATTATTTACTTAAACGATTCTTTAAATCGAGTCATTATTTATCTCTCCTTACATGTATTATTATTAATTTAAAAATTATTTTTAAAATGTATAATTATTTACCTATTCTTAAAATGTATCTTTATTTACTTAATTTTTAAAAAGTAATTATTAATTTATACCTTAATATATATATATATTATTTAATTGTAACATTATTTACTCGTACTTTAATAAATTTACGACCCAAAAGTACCAATATAAAAAAAATATATCAGAAGAAACAAAATACTTTTTATTTTACATAAACTATATTTTAAAAATATATAATTATTTACTTAATATGTATTTAAAATGTATCTTTGCTTATTAAAACTGTTTTTTTTTTCATAATGCATCATGGAATATATTAAATATCTATCATTATTTACTTAATTAATAATAGGTATTATTATTACATCTATAAAAAATATAGATAACTTTATGGAGCCCCCTGTTTAATGTTTTTTCTATAAATAAATCCTCATAAGTATTTGTTAAACATCTGAGCCCATAACCCAAGATACCCTTTAGGCTCAGTTTGGTTCGTGGTAAAGTTGGTTGGAATTTGATTCCTTCCGAACATTCTTGAGAAAGTGTAAGATTACTGCGTTTGGTGTGAGGTTAAATTTCAGGGGAATGTGGGCCCCAATGGAATCAGATTACCTCCGTTGTGAGAAAGTGGGTGGAATCAAAATCCATCCAATATTGGTGGGATTCTTACTTTCCCATGGGAATCCTTACAAATAATTTTTGTGAAGATAAAAATGCCCTTAAAAATATTAAATTATAAAAACTACCAATAAGGTCTAAATATTTATTTTATGAAGACAATTTTGTTATGTCAGTTTGTATTAAATTTAAAATCTAACAAATTTTATTTAGGCGTTTTTCCTACTCATGTAATAATTAATTTGATTAACTTACAATATAATACACACATATCTACAATAAATTATTATATTTGTTAACTATTGGAAAAAAATATATATTAACAAAACATATTTTAGTTCATACATTTATAAATAGTGAACCGTAATATTGTGCATATGTACGTGTGTGTACGTATATATATATATATATATATATATATATATATATATATATATGTAAAGGGTATTATTGCTATGTATGATACATTACCATGTCACTTTCCTTGCATGAACTAAACAAAAAAATTTGATTCTCAATAGGAATCCATTGGTTAGCCAAATAGAACGAAAGGATTTAGAATCCAAGTAAAAGGTTTCCTGATAATTATTTTTCTGTTAATCACAATCCATCCAAAATATTACCGCGAACCAAACGGGGCCTTAAAGTCTGCAGTTCAGAACTCAATTGATTTCAAGAATAGGTATCCTTTTTCTTGGTATGGTGTTTGTGGTATTCTTCTTCATCTTTTTTTTTTCTTAACAGTGTTCTTGATTCCACACTCACCCAAATCACACTTCTTTTTTCAAATTCCACACATTTTTCATCACATGGTCATGCCGGAATGTATGATCCTCTGCAGGCCTAAAGTTATTAAACATAACCGGAAAAAATCTCTAATTCTTTGTTAAATTACAGATCGAACATGGATTCAAAGGGAGAAGATGACTTGCAGTTTAGATTTTAGGAAAGGTTTCGATTTCTGGAAACGGTGTGTTGCAGGGGGCATTGGAGAGGGTGAGGCGGTGGTTGCGAAGAGTTGTGATGATGGAGATGATGGTATCTGAAGGCATATATATATATGGGAGAAGGCTCACCTACATCATGCTCTATACATCACCCATGCATCACGCCTAATTCTAGGCCCTAAAAAACTTTTTTTTTCAAATTATATATTTTTTCCTTGAAATGAACCTTCCAATCAACCCATATGCAAAAAATTAGGTCAAAATACATTTTGTAGCTATTTTTAAAAAATCCACAAAAACCTGTTAAAAATACCTTATTTATAAGGGTCTGCGCCAACAGTTTTTTGTGGATTTTTTAAAAATAGCTACAAAATGTATTTTGACCTAATTTTTTGCATATGGATTTATTGGAAGGTTAATTTCAAGGAAAAAATATAAATTTTGAAAAAAAAGTTTTCAAGGGCCTAGAATTAGGTATGATGTACGGTGTGATGTATAGAGCATGATGTAGGTGAGCCTTCCTCTCTCTCTCTCTCTCTCTCTATATATATATATATATATATATATATATATATATATATACAGTGAGGATGTCGTTGGCGGTGTCCGGTGGGTGTTGAGGGTGTCGGATGGGGTGAGGTAGGTGTCTCCATAGATGTCAACGTATTTGTTGGCCGCTCTGGTATCTATTGTTTCATAGATACAAAGTATCAGTATCTTGTACATCCTTATTTGGTAGTGCTAGAGGTGGTAAGAAAGGTCGATGTGTTTAGTTTATAAGAAGTAGGTCCTCAGTGTATAAAAAATTTATGAGAGGGTTTGATATCTAATTGCCCCTAAAAAATATCGGTTGTATCTAATTTATTATAATTTTTATAAATCCTTATTTAAGTACAACAGTGCAGCTACGAGTCCAACACACGTCACATAAATTAATTATACAATGTTATGCATATAAATGATGGTTTTTAACTTATTTAATTGGTTCACTTTATTACTCTTATTTTATTTATATTTGAGAAGAATTTTTTTGAGCTCTCTAAATAGCGTATCATTGCACATCGCTCAATATCACGACCGAGATGAAAATTGGGTGTCCTAGTCATAGATTGCGACCGAGATTTTGATCCATGGTCTCATCATTGCCTTGGTTGCCTCTCCTACGGGTACCCTCCACCATTCTCCAGTTGTCTGCTATTTTTGATAATTCGAACATTCATGATGGCGATCCATTTTATCTTCCTTTTATTTTCATTGTATTTTCTATTTTTAGTTCTTTTTAGGCCTTTTCCTTCCTTAATTAGTCTCCAAGCATGTTTGGGACTAATTAAGCATTCTTTTATTTCTTAATTGGTCCTTTAGTCCTTTTATCTATTACTTGATTAGCAAGTAATATCTTTACTATAAATAGGCTTGTATTCTCATTTTTTACTCAATTCTTTAATTATTGAAACATAAGAAATTTTTTGTTTCTCTCTAGAAATCATATTGTCTTGATTTTTAGATCATTGATGTGTAGTTCACGTCAAATTGATATCAGAGCGAGTGTCGCTCCAAAACATTGGTGTTAGTGTGTATCGGTGTGTAAAGTATCAACAAATCGTGCACTACATTTTCAATGGCTCCGAAAAAGGCGACGCGAATTCAAGAGGAGATCAACCCAGAATTACGAGAAGGTAACCAAGAATTGAAAGAGAAATTGAATAGAATGGAGGAACAAATGGAAACCCAAATTCAATTTTTTTCCAAATCTCAAATCCCTAGCCCTCCCATGAAACCCTAGTTCCAAATCACACTCAAGAAGAAACTCGAAGAGCCGGAAAGCAGCCCGAAGGCATTCCCATGTCTCAAACAAAGAATTTCGATGCCATACAGCCCCCCAAAAATGAAATAGGTGTTGCCAACATACCAAAATTACCTACCGCCACTGCTGATCATCTTAGTGGGCAATTTCTGGCGCCGGAAGGGTTAAATGTTGGGTCTATGGCTGCCGACCAAGGTCGGGTTACGCATCTGCTGCGTCGTACCACCCAGATGGGGGCCAACGCTCCTCCAACAGGCCAGCCTCCAGCCGACAACCACCTACGACAGTCCCAGCTCCTCCATTGGGTCGGACCACCCTTCAGGTGGCCGATCCATCTTTTTTTTTTACAGAGATCATCCTGAGACTGGTGTATATGCCACATATCCCTGCTAAGAACATTTTTTAAACCCTCTAAACGTCAATTGCTGTCCAACCATCATCCATAAAACCCTAATACATGTTGTCCCGTTTGAAACCCTAACCCATATGGATTTAACCAAATCATTGCCCCAATCTACTAACCAGTTCCCCTACCCCAACCGTAAAACCCTTTCTGAACTCGGACCTCACTATAATTTTCCCGACCAAAATTCAGATCCAAATAACCCAAGAAACCCAATTTTCACCCAAAAATTAATCCAACCCAAGTTGCCCAAAATCCCAAACACCATTTCCCTCAACCATCCACCCAATCTCAACCCTATTCCACCATCCGAACCACCCGACCCATTTGATTTTGGTATTTTTGAATATCAAAACATTGACCTGTGTTTGCATCCGCATGCACCACCATGCATACCACCTCCCCCATCTTCCCATCATGACCTCTCTCTATTCTATACCGATTCTTCTTCATCCTCTGACACTGGGGATACCTGCCGTAGTATTTTTGAGTGGATTCTCCCACACGGTGCCCATCGCCCCATTCTACTACGGGATTGTCAGTGTTTCTATTGTGGAGAACGTGGTCACCTAATTGCCACGTGTCCCCACTGTCAACGTAATCCCCGAGCACCTCCCCTGGCCCTACATGATCATCCTCCTCGCCCACCACATGTATAGATGCCACTAGACCTGATTGATTGTGTTGCACCTGCACCAGGTGATGTGGTGGGTCCGAGAGCTCATCAGCAGAGGCGGATACAGAGGGGGGTAGGGGGGCCTTGGCCCCCCCAAACTTCATAGAATTTCAAATTTTAACCCTATAGTTTTAAAATTTTATGGAAAAAAATTATATTTTTATAGTTTTGGCCCCTTCAAAAATAGATATTTATTGTTTGGCCCCCTCTTACTCACATTTTTAAATCCGCCATCAGGATGGAGAGACTCACTCTCTTTAGCACTCCAGTTACTCTCACGGAATCTCCATGGGGATATTCGCATAGATATTCCTATGTTCGATGGAAGATTGTATGATCGATTGGCTCACCGCTATGGAGACAATTTTCGATTACAAGTGGGTTCAGGGCCGCTCATGTGTTCATCTAGCTGCTACCAAATTTCAGGGATTTGCCCGTGTTTGGTGGAATGACCTTTGTTATCGTAGGACGGCTGCAGGACTCCCTCCTATCCAGGCTCTTCAGGCCTCTTTTATACCCCCGACGTACGAGCAAGACCTCTTTACGCACATTCAGTCTCTCTAGCAGGACACGTCTTCGGTAGTAGAGTACACGGAGCAGTTCCAGCTCCTCTGCACTAGAGTTCGCTTGATCAGTCGCTACATTCTGGGACTCCAGCTACATATTCTCCGCGACCTTGGATTGAAAGAGATACTGACCTTTTTGAAGGCGGTAGAGTATGCTACTAAGGTCGAGGCCTATCATGCAACCCTAGCAGCTTCTCCAGCATCCAGACCTCCATCTTCCTTGAGTTATGTTCCTCCTGCAGCTTCAGCCTCGACATCTTTGGCCATTACTCCAGTTACTGCCACTACCGCTGCGATCCATACAGTCCCTCCCACATTTCGATGCTTTAATTGCAGCACCGTGGGACAATGAGCTTCTGATTGCCCTCAGCCACATCGACGGGCTCTGCTAGCGATGGATCAGCTCCCAGAGTATCTCAACGAGACTGAGCAGCCCTTGGCCATGCATTGATTACAGTTTTAGAGGGCGACTCTGTTGGTCTTCCTCTCTAAGTTCGTGGACAAACTCTTTTTGAGAGGAGGATAGTGATGGGGATCCAGTTTATCTTCCGTTTATTTTCATCGTATTTTCTATTTTTAGGCCTTTTCCTTCCTTAATTAATCTCCAAGCATGTTTGGGACTAATTACGCATTCTTTTATTTCTTAATTGGTCCTTTAGTCATTTTAGCTATTACTTGATTTGCAAGTAATATCTCTACTATAAATAGGCCTGTATTCTCATTTTGTACTCAATTCTTCAATTCTTGAAACATAAGAAATTTTTTGTTTCTCTCTCTAAAAATCATATTGTCTTGATTTTTAGGTCATTGACGTGTAGTTCACGTCAATTCAAATTTGCAAAGAAGCTGATTACAGAAGCAATTGACGCAGAGAAGAGGCATGGGCGACTATCTGTGCTGCCTCTCCTATGGGTGCTCAGTTAATGCAGAGGCAAGAAAGACTCTCTCTTTCATTATCTGTTAAGTTGATTACAGATTGCACATTGTTCGTTAAGCCCACCTTGTTCAACTAAAAGTAGTTTTAGGAGAATAGTTGTCAAGTTACATTGTATGCTTTCTCTTTTATAAATATCCCAAATATTTGCCATTAGAGCAGGATCTGTTTGGAATTAAAACATTAACTGAACTGATTTACTCACCGTGTAAGGATGAATCCATAGAGCTGTCTTTCCTCTGATGCACTCTCAAAGAACAAGTTTAATAGCGCGTAGTCAATCCAAGAACTAGAATCTACAATTCAATGCCACGTGTAAATAATTGCAAGTGATGATTTGGGCTGGTCATTCTATGTGGTCGTGGTTTTCCTATTTCAATTTTGAGTTTTTCAATCTGGTCGCGGTTGTTTGCGATTGAGGTGAAGATGAGCGCTGATGGGTTGTGTTTACTTTAGGATTGGTAAAGTGAAGAAGAAGATGAGTGTTTGGAAACTGAGTTTACATATTAAATTTAAGGGTATTTTGGTCAGGAAATGTATATGGGATGAATGTTTGATTAGGAATTAAGAGTTTTCCAACATTGTTAGTGTTCCATACTTCCATCCAATAATTGGGGGTTATGTCAAAGGAATTCACGACTAGAGGGTTATTTCACATAAACCATTATAAAGTGGGTTTTAAAAAATCCATTTTTTAAATTAGTAGGTGTGTTTCACTTTTCACTTGTATTTTTAGTTTGTCCATATATGTAAAGGCTAATATAATGAAATCAATAGCTACACTTGAATTATTAATCAAGTAAAGCTTGTGAGTTTTTGGGATTGTGTTTCATTTCAATGAGCATCTTCTCTTCCCCTCCTACTTCTCCTTTCTCTTTTGCCTCATAATATTATCTTCTAACTTATCCAAAAGTACTACTACCTTCTTGGGGAAAAATATTACTCAAAAAGGCAGCCAACTATTATAAGTAGGGCTGTGTTTTTTTTACGAACTTTCCGATTTTTCCGATTTCCGATCCGATTTTTTCCGAATTTGGAATGAAATTTTAGTTTGCCGATTTCCGATTTTCCGATTTCCGATTTTTCCGAAAAAAATCGGATCGGAAATAATTCTGAATTTCCGATTTTCCGATCCGATTTTTCCGAAACTATGCCGATCCGATTTTTCCGAATTATTTCCGATTTTTTTGGAATTATTTTCCGATTTCCGATTTTTCCGATTTCGGATTTTTCCGATTTCTTTTCCGATTTTTTGAAAGTTTCCCATATCCCACATCGGTTGGGAGAGGGAGAGGGCTCCAAAATATGCTCTATAAAAGGAGAGTATCCTCCTAACTTCTACACAAATGAAAAATGAGCCAAATCCTCATGTGTTTACATATTGGGTTAAGCCATTTTTATTGTTTCTTTAAAATGAGAATTTTGAGTAATCGAAAATCCATAATTTATTTTTTTGAAATTTTAGAATTTCCGAAATTTCTGGATTTTTAATATATTTTGTGAATTTCCGATTTTTTCCGATTTTTCCGAATTCGGAATTTTTTTTAATTTTTCGAAAAAATCGGATCGGAAATCGGAATAGTTATTTTATTTCCGAAAAAATCGGAATTTTTTCCGAATAGGCATTTTCCGATCCGATCCGGCCGAAACACAGCCCTAATTATAAGCCATTCTTCCTTGATCCTTGCCAACATATTTCCAGTTCTTTGTTTGATGTTTCTTTAAAATAAATTTGGGAAGTCTAATAAGCTATTTTTGGTGACAGATAGGCTCTTTTGGTGCTATAACAAGGATCATAAACATTGTACCGAAACGTGAGGATCTTCTGAAGATTGCAGCAGCAGGGCCTTCAGCTGGATTCTCCTTGGGGCTTGCGCTTTTGCTTTTAGGTTTTTTCTTGCCACCTGCTGATGGTCTTGGTGTTATTATCGATGCTTCTGTGTTTCACGAATCCCTTTTTGTTGGGGGTATGGGTAAGCACTTTGTTATTCATGTCTTTTGCGTTTAATGTTTTGGTTTATTCATCTGATTTTGTGTATGCTTGTGTAGAAGTGAGGGAATGTAGATTAATATTAGATGTTCATCTCTTATTCTTCCCATTTGCCTTTTTGGTGCCTCATTTTGTTACTTTAGTTGTCTTTTGACCTCTGATGGATTACCTATTTCAGCAAAAATGACCGGCTTATAAATTATGATAAGCCGATTTGGTGTATGCTTGTGTAGCTGTGAGGGAATGTAGATTAATATAGATGTTCATCTCTCATTCTTTCCATTTGCCTATTTGGTGCCTCATTTTGTTACTTTAGTTGTCTTTTGACCTCTGGTGGATTACCTATTTCAGCAAATAATGACCAGCTTATAAATTAAAATAAGCATAAAGTAAAGAAAACTTCCCTAAAACTAATTTTAAGCCCCCCCCCCCCCCCCCCCCCCCCTCCCCCCAACCAAACAAACAAAAATGAAAAAAAAAACAGCATACGCACATTATGCATTTTTGTTCAAAGACCTCCTTTCTGGGGACTTTAAACCGTCTCCAAGGGTGCATGTATGGTGCATGATAGAAATTCATTTTTGAGCGCCAAAAAGGCATATGATTTCATTTGGATGGACACCTTGTTGTGTTATGAAATTTCACAAGACATGCTGTGGGAAGTGTTTGTTTCCCGCTATTTTACTGGTGGCGAGGCACTTTAAGTGCCTCTCTTCCAGCAGTTATGACTGCACAGTTGGAGCATGTTTTACTTTTGTCTATTTGCAAACATACAGTTTTGTCTTATGTGACAATGCAAAATGTGTTTTATGTTTGGAGATGGTCTTGTCTTGTAATGATGTGTGTGGGTGGGTGGGTTGGGGGCTTTGAACAAATAGTTTAGGAGTTTTCTTTGCACTAAAAATAGTTCAGGGGGTTCTTGCAAAAACTGTATGGTTTAGGGTTTTCTCCTTTCCACTTTATCCTAATTATAATTATAAGAAACCGAAATTGAGTGTTCTTTCCTGCTTGTAGCGAAGCTGCTTCTTGGTGATGTTCTCAAGGAAGGCACACAAATATCAGTCAACCCTTTAGTGATATGGGCATGGGCTGGACTTCTCATTAACGCAATCAACAGCATTCCTGCGGGGGAGCTTGATGGGGGACGGATTTCTTTTGCCATTTGGGGAAGAAAGGTATCATGTTTTTAAAGTTCTCAATACATCGTTACAATAAGACATAATGATGAAGCCAAAGTAAGCGAATGTGAGTTAACTTTACCCATAAGGTGGTTGAAAAATTCTATCACCCCTGGACGTAGACGGCCTAGGCGGTTGCCTAGGGCTCCCAAGTGCCTAGGGTCCCAAATAAAAAAAATAATAGTTTTATCTTGTTGTGTGCACACTGGCGAAACTTGTTTTGTTTTAAACCATGAAATAAGAGGGCCATAATCATGGTTGTCAAATCGGGCTACATATCGCATATCGAAAACTCTATGTATCATGAATCGTATCGGGATACGTATCGTAAGATACAGTATAAAAAATAAAAAATGTTGTAAAAACTAAATAAATCCATTGAAAACACTTGAGTCAATTAGACAATATAGTATAGTTATAAACCAATTTTATGATATGATTATATTAACGATGGAAAGAAATTTGCCTTTCGTGGTAACGTCGCAACATGGAAGAGATGATAAATGTAAGAATAAATTAAACAAATTGGACTTTTCAATTCATGGTTCAAAATCTTGGTCGTAGTATACAACTCGGACACCTGATTTTCCAACCCAGTCAAGGTATCGAACAATACGCAACGACATGCTTAAAGAGAATAAATTTCGAAAAAAAACATAGTTTTTTTTAAGTATAGGATTAATAATGTGAACATTAGATATATTACAAACCATCATTTAATATGCATAACATTGTCTAAGTGAGTATAATAACCCTCGTAAGACTAGTCAACTTCAATATTCCATAATAAATTAACACTAAGTTCGAAAAACAATCTAATGACACATAAAACTTCATATAGAAGTTACATGGAAGCAAAACAAAGAAGGAAGCTTAATGAGATTCACAAAAGTGAAATAAGGTGGTGGGGAGGTTTCACACAAGGGGAAGGAAGTGGTGCATTGCACAAGTGAAGGAATTGAGAAAAGAGAAGAAATATTTTAGGGTTTTGTTATTTATTTTATTTATTTTTAATATTTCATCCTTTCAAAAGGCAGAGAGAAGAATCGTATAATTGGTAGCACAAACGAGTTTGGAATTAGAGTTTTTCCCCTAAATATTTGGCTCGAATTTTTTTTGATTTTGTATCGCCGTGTATTGTCTATCGTAAAATATGCGTATCGTATCGGGAAGGAAGTGGTGTATTGCGATCTGATTTGTTTATAAAATGACATAACTGTTGGATTGCCCAAATGATAAAATGCTCTCACAAAGCTGTGTACATCGCCACGGGTCGACTCTATAGGATCTCTTGCCATGGTCACTTATGACCCATAATGGAAATTATAAGCTATCCACATCATTCAATCTCAAAGGTCGGTCTCATTTCTTTTCAAAATAGCTGGGAACATATCCTTTGAATGCAATGGAAGGACGGATATGAAGACCTCATGCGCATGAAACTTCACCAAGGCAAAAACAAGCACTTGATATATATTTCATCTTCAACCCAGAATTTAAAATATGAAATCACTAAATTCTGAAAGTTTTAATCTAGAAAGACCATATCCCCCGCACCCCACAACACACACACATATACAAAAGAAAAAAAGAAACACAAAAATACAGCAAGGACCTGAACCAAATCCTCAACACCTTAAACAATAGCCTCGCCCTTACAAAAGGTCCAAACAAATCCTTGAAGAGCTTTGATATGTTATTTATCAGTGTTCTAAAAGGCGCGCCTAGGCTTGAGACTTGGGAGAAACTCCTCGCCTCGCCTACGCCTTATTCTTGGTTATATGCTTAAGGCGCACTTTTTTTTTTAATTTAATGAAACGATATCGCCTTTTAAATACTTCTTTTACAAACCAGACCAATATCTCGTCCAAAACAATCAAAAGACAAAAGTAATGCAAACCTCTCTGCCTCTTTCTGTCATTCGTCCAAAAAAAAGCCTAACATTGTCGACCAACTTTCGACCGAAAGTCTATTTGTTTCATTTGAAAGGTGAAAAATACGTTTCTTATATTGAATCATTTTGTATTGATTATTGATTATCGATTATTGATATTGATTATTGAATGATGAAAAATACATTTTGTATATTGATTATGGAGCATGCATATGAGAAAGATGGCTACCAAATATACGGATATATTTTCAAAATTCAAGGTACGTATTATTTTATTATATTACTAGCCTTAGAATAATTAAAATAGTAAAAAAGGGAAAACGCCTTTTTATGCTTATGCTTCGCGCGCCTCCTAAGGCTTGACCTCTACGCCTTAACCACGCCTCGCGCCTTTTAGAACCTTGGTGTATATATCCTTGACTTTGACCTTTATGAAATCATGTCCACTCAATGTGATAATGAATCTCAGCTGTACACTCCAAATATGAACCTCACCTCACAAAAGCCAACAAAGAGTCATCAGATCCACCAAAGATCGGACCCGAAGCTCTTCTTCAAGAGAAAACATTAAATAAATAAATAAATTGTAAGGGTGACGTGGTAACACAAACCAATAGAATTCATCAAACTAGTTGAAAAGTTGGTACATACGAGTTAGAAGAAAGAAAGAGAAATAATTTAAAATATCATGTGAGTATGTGGTATTATGTCATATGTACAAACGTTGTAGCTAATATTTTCTCCTTTGGAATGTTGATCGACATGGTCAATGTATTTGAATTATGCAATGTAGTAAGTTTTGAGCAAGTGGTCGGACTTGGTGCGATGGCAAGTACTTGCTCGCCCAAAGTGTGTAAGTTTGGAGCAAGATTCTTAACTACACTGACTTTTGAGTCGACCTAAACAACCCAAGAGAAGGAAATTTAAAAAATGACAAGGAAACTATGGTCAGGTGTGTTAATTTGATATTGTCTAATTATATTTTTTTATTCCTTCGGCAGGCTTCAGCTCGCTTCACAGGTGCCTCTATCGTGCTACTCGGGCTATCGTCATTGTTTAGTGATGTATCGTTTTATTGGGTGGTTTTGATATTCTTCTTGCAGAGAGGGCCAATTGCTCCCCTCGCCGAAGAAATCACTGACCCTGACAACAAATATGTCGCCCTTGGCATCGTAGTTTTGTTCTTAGGACTATTGATATGCTTACCATACCCCTTTCCTTTCACTAGTGAAGCCCTCACAAGTTTTTAGTGTAACAATAAATATATACACATGCA
Source organism: Sambucus nigra (assembly GCA_949130495.1). Lineage (NCBI taxonomy): Eukaryota > Viridiplantae > Streptophyta > Magnoliopsida > Dipsacales > Adoxaceae > Sambucus > Sambucus nigra. The sequence goes on along the minus strand of OX422214.1, from coordinate 131,879,311 downwards.
TATGCGGATCCGTGGTACCGGAGATTCCTCCAAATGAGTGGTTATACATTTTGGCTCTTGAGGTTGCTCCACATATGATCATATAGAAAGAATAATTCTTATGTAAAATGTCTCTTAATTTGATTGTTTTGTTCGTATAATGTAGGCCCTTAATATGATGGAAACTGGTGGCACAACTTTTTCTCGGATTTATCTATTTATACTGCTTGAACGAATTATGGGAAAGACCTTACAATACATGCATATCTTTGTCCAATACCAGGACGATTAAGATGGAAATATTACACTTTTCGCCAACGCAAATACTGTCAATTCAACAAATTAGTGGGAAAAAAACTCCATCTGGGTAAATTACACTAACCCCCCCTCTGAATTAACTTGGGTTTATGAGTTGCCCCCTGAACGGAAAATCTGACAATAATCTCCTTCGACCATTAAATTTTAACACTTCACACAATTTCGGTAAAGATTGTGAAACGTCGTTAAGAAAACTGATAAAATGATTTAAATGTCCTCTGAAATTAAGGCAATAGTACCTTAACGCTTAACGTGTAAATTTCATATTTTAATAACATAATTATAAAAATGTCCTCGATCTCATTTTAAAACCCTACGTCCACATCCAACCATCCTCTTCCCCTTTCATCTGTTCGCAAGCCCCCCCACCCCCCACCTCCTCCTCCTCCTCCTCCTCCTTCAGCATCAAACATTTTACAGATGCGGGGTTACAACTAGATCAAAGCCCACACCAAGATTCGAGAGACATGTCAATATATAGATTATTGTCACCATGGCCAGCCTGAATGTTTGAGGGGCCCAAGGCGAATTCAAAAAATGGAGGCCTTTTACATATATTATTTTTTTGTTCAAACATGTTTTTTTATGATAAATATTCAAGATTTTTTAATTCTATATATAAGTTCTAGAATCAAGAAATATTCTATTTTTATTGTGCAAACTCCAACTTGGTCTAAGCCTTAAGATATTACATGTTCATATACTAAGGCCCTGTTTGGTTGCGCAAATTATTTGATTATGTAAATTGGTTCATTGTGAATTAGTGAATTGTAAATGAGTGGATCTGAAATGAGTTTAAATCCATTTTTACATAATATTTGGTAGTTTGAAATTGATGTTAAGGTTCTATGAGGAAAAAAAAATTAATTAAGAGAGGGGGAGGGGGATGGGGTAAGGGGGGGGGGGGGGGGGGGGGAAGGGATGGAAGAGAGAGAGAGAGAGAGAGGAATATCCACTTTATGTAACTTTTATTTCAAATGGATGCATTTCACGTTTTTTGTGAAATGAAGCAATTTCAGATTTTACACATGAGTTAAAATTGAGCAATTAATGAATCATTTTATTAGTGAAACCAAACACAATTAATGGGTCAATTTGTAAATGAATTAATTTATTAATAAGTCAATTTACAATTTCGGGACAGTCAAACGGGGCTTAAATGATTGATAATTAAAAAAAAATATTATTTGGAGTTGCATGAAAAGATGATTAACATCCGTAAAATAAAATTATTGCTAGCATGAAATGTACTTTGTTGTCCAAACAATTCGACCAAATCATAATACTTATCAAGTTATCATATTATTTTGTGAACACATTATTGGAAAAATATATAATAAATTGAATACAAAAGAAGTAATTAGAATGTTCACGTTTAAAAAAATTATAATTTGAGTTCTATTCTACATGTTTAAAATATGTGCTTACTGTGTTTTTTTTTTACCTTATCCATGTGTATTAACATTGAATTATTTTTGGATTCAAAAATTATATATACAAACATAAATATTGACAATTTGTTTGGGGGCCTAAGATATATTGTCAAAGTTGGGGGCCCAAGGTGGTTGCCTCTTGGGCCTACCCCTTGGGCCAGCACTGATTGTCACATTATGTGATGTGGCAAAACTGAAGCATCCATATTGCTTTTTAACTATAAAAAATTGACAGAAATGATAGAATAAACCGTTGGAGTAGTTTTAAAATATATATAAAAAATGACTAATAGACAAAAGTAAGCATGTTTGGTTTACAACTACAATTCTGTTTTTTGTGTTTAAATACAATTCTGATAAAAATTTGTGTTTGATAATCTGTTTTTGAACGTTGAACTATAATATTTCTGTGTTATAATCAAGTTCTTCATAAAACAGGTTGAGGGTATTTTATAACTTCTGTTTTTTATTTTTCAAGTCAGAATTATTTATTCTTAATATTTTAATGCATTTATACCTTAATATATAATATACATACATAATACATTAATATTTGAGTAATTTTTATAAATAAAAAATATATATGTACATGTACACAAAATTACATATGTAATAATATAAAGTTAAATAATATTATCAATAGATACATGATACTTATATATAATTTTTTACATGTATTATCAATGTATGGAATAATATAAAATATACATATAATACATATGTATTAAAAAATATTATCAATTCATGTATGTATATAATTTTATAATAAATTATACATGTAATATATATATATATATATATATATATATCATGGTTCTAAAAAACGTGGGGGTGATCGAGATGTGGAGGGCAAGCCTTAAACCTTAGAAGCCTAGGTGGGCGTTAGGCGTAAAAAGGAGTTTACGGCTTCTTAATATATTTTCATATTTTTTAACCATAACAAGGCTATTAAAATACTAAAATTGTACATATCATAAAAATTTGTCAGAATATATGCAAATTAAAATACTATTTGATTATTTTGGATGAGATAATGGTCCGGTTTGTAAAAAAACCTTTAAAAGGCGATATCATTTCATTAAAGTATTGCTGTTTTTAGAAAAAAGTGCCCCTAAGGGTTTTACCAAGAATACGGTGTAAAAAACTTAAGGCGGGGCGTTTCTCCCAAGCCTCAAGCCTCAAGCCTAGATGTGCCTAGATGGAGCTTAGGAGAATTTTTTAGACAGTGATATATATATACACACACACACACATATATTTATAATATAAATATACATGTTTGTCAATTTTGTTTAAATTTTTAAAAAACTGTTTTTAAAAACAAATTTACCAAACGCACACTAATAATTATAAACACGAAAAACTAAGTTTTAAAACTGTATTTAAAAACAACGTTTAAATCGAGTTTTTTGAATACAGAACCAAACGGACTCGTAATTTTTATTGCACAACCAACTAAGATAATGGGTTTAGAGATGGTCTTATTAATGAAAGGAAAATGATATTGGAACCGAAATTTTTATCGAAAGTAGAGATACCAAATTAGGTGACGGGTTTCTATTAATTAATTTATGAGGTCTCCGCCATCAGGTTCAAGAAATTAATCAATAACACACTACCATATATAATTTTAATCAAAATTTATATTATTTTTTCGATTATAATAGAAGTGTTCTTAATGAAACGCACGTAACCAAACGCACACTAATAGTTAGGCATGCATTGTATTACTACTGCCATCTCATTAATGAAATGCACCATGCCTCCGACCCACAATTCGAGTCCATTGTCACGTCTGGTCATTATTGCATACTATTATTTTTGGTAGCATAATTGCATACTATTATTGGCCGTAATGGAGTTGTTGAGTTTTTCTAGCACGGTGCATTCATTATCAGTCATCCAATCCTCTATAGCTCTTTAGGCTACAGTTTTGTATAAAATATGGGCCCATGACTTTATTACAAAATTACATATGAAATAATATAAAGTTTAATAATATTATCAATAAATACATGATACTTATATATAATTTTATACATATATTATTAATGTATGGAATAATATAAAATATACATATAGTACATATGTATTAAAAAATATTATCGATTCATGTATGCATATAGTTTTATAGTGAAATTATACATGAAATATCATTAACTATATATATATATATATATATATACACACACACACACACACACACATACGCACATGTATAATATAAATATACATATTTGTCAATTTTGTCAAATTTTCAAAAAATAATATTTAAAAATAAGTTTACCAAACGCACACCAATAATTATAAACACAAAAAATTGAATTTTAAAATCGTATTTAAAAATAGTGTTTAAATCGAACTTTCTGAATACATAAGTATAAAATGCGATGGATAGATAAATTGTAGCTTTTATTTTATTCACCTTCCAATGGGCCTAAAAATATAATAAGACTGATAATGGAATTGTCCCAAACCCCATGAAACATTAAATGTACTGTAGAGGGCCATCATTTGGACCACCTCCCCCTGTATATAGCAAGCGGAGAAGAAAAAGGTAATTAGCCGACACCCCTTAACATATAATTTTACTGTAAATAAACCCACCAAAAAAGTGGTTATAAGCACAGGCCCTCATGTAGAATTACAATTCCTATGGATGAGTGGAACCGGAGTAGGGATATGAACTGATGACGGTATCCAGTTTACGCATCTAGATATGCCTTTATTCTTTTTTTTTCCTTTTCTGGTTGATAAATAGATCATGATAAATTTTAATGAATTCATACGATATGGGTTTACGACACTTTATCATATTTGATTGGGTTATCACTCTTGTTAATAATTGGGTTAATTTTATTTTAGACCTATTTTCATAGTCAACTCTCATTTAATTCCTATTGACTTTAAAAAAAGAAGTATATTAGTCCTATTTTAAAAATATCTTAAACTAACGGGATCATGAGTATTTAGTTCCCAATTTGAAGATTCATTTGTAACTGCTCCTATATATATATATATATATATATTTTTTTTTAATTGTTAGTCTTGTTGTAACAACTATGAGACAAATACAAATTAGGATTGGAGCGGTTACAAATGAGACATAATACAATTTAAAGATTTTAAATACAAATGGTTACAAATGGGATTGGAGCCTAACAAAGACCAATACAAGGCGGTGAGAGCGGTTTTGAGTGATTATGAGACTTAATAAAATTTAAAAATTATATGGAATTGGAGCCTAACAAAACTTTGGAAATTGAACTAAACCCAAAAAAATTATAAACTAAAATATTTATTATACTCATTATAAACCTGAACACCCATCTCTTATCCATTTCCAACAACACACCGTCACTTTCATTTTCTCCATCTCCGTCTCTCTCTCTCTCTCTTTGATCTTGACTTGGATCTCCGATTTGTTGTATATGTGTATGTGTATACACTACAAGAAAAACACTCATTTATGTCAGTTTAAAAATTAACGTTATGTCAATTAAAGTTTAAATGACATAAATATTTATATTTATGTCAGTTTTAATTTAATAGTTAATTTTTATGTCAGTTATAATAAACTTGTTTTAAAAAAAATTATTTATGTCAATTTTGTGTAGAACCGTGATATATCTATTTTAATTTTATCCCTCTAAAATCCAAAAGCTGAGATAAATGAAGATAATGAAGCGTGCTCGTTCCCGCTAGGCTGAAAAATTGGGCGGAAAATTCACTTATTGAAAGAAAAGAAGCGGGATCTTCTCTTCTCATTCCTTTCATCAACTCTCTCAATCCCCAACTTTCCCGATCTCTCTCCCATCTGTAGTTATCTAGACCCCCTCACACTGACGACGCTATAGACCCCCCACACCAATGGAGCTACAGACACCCCCACACCGACGACGCTCAACATCTCTTCGTGTTTTCAATCATATTCGCAGTGGAGGAGGTTTAAGTTTTCAATCAAGTCCCATTTTGCTCCATTTTCCACAGAAGCCTACGTAGGTAATAAATCAAACTACACATAGTTTATTCTACAACATTGCTAGGGTTTATATATGTGAATTTGTTATGAATGTTCTGTAATAGGTTATGTTCTCTCTTTATTTGTTGAAGTTTTATAGTTACTAGGGTTTTTTGCAAATCAGATTGTGCAATTTGTTTATGTCCATTTGAGCTTGCATTTACATTAAAGGTTTTCTTCAATTTTATTGATATTAGTAATGAATATGGTTTGATTTGTGTGATTTTTTTTTATCTACATCTATAATTTCATACAGAAAGAATATTACACATATGCATATGTTTAGGGGTTCCCTGTATTTGGTATAATTTTATTCTTATTTGAAACAGCCATGGGGGCATTAGAGCTAAAGAAACAAAAGGTATAAACTTTCACTCTCAATATTTGATATGGGCCTTGATTATAATGGATTTTCACATAACACTAGTTTTAAAGTTTTGGCCAAATAACTTTCTTTCGGCTTGATAATATTTCCATCTTGTTCTGATCTTATTGTTAGTCACTATTTATTTATATGAGACAATTAATTATAGATTATCTTGATAGATTTCATTTGTTCCTCCGAGCTTTAGATTCTTTGAAGGCTTGGTGTTTATTAAGACTTAGTTCTATTGACTAATGTACACCGAGTTGAGAAATAAAATTTAATGCATATGATTAAAATACTATACTTTCTTCAAGAAGGAAAGCCTATACTTAGTTTATGAATCTGGGAGTTCCGTATAGCACCAGTTGACATGAATTTATGAATTTTATTTAGAGCCATCTTATTCGTTTTGTTTTCGTGATACTTGAGTTTTTAATGTTGAATATATCAGATCTAAAGATATTTTTTACCTTCATAAGTTTTATATTTCACGGGAATATAATTTTAACTTTATAAATCCATGTTCTTCGTGTTAGCATTGGATTTTTATAGCCGTGAACCTCTTGCTTTTTGAGATTTTTATCTTTCTATATTGTGTTGTCATTTTCTAGCATTCTTATTAGATTTGGAGAAAATACCCAAATGGGTGTTTTACTCTTTCTTCCTTGATTTCTTTCTTTCTTTCTTTTATGACTTCTCTTTTAATTGAATGGAATTTTATGTGACAATGTGATTAAAAGTAAAAGTCAGCTAATTTTTGACGAATTAGTTTATTCTTCATAGTTAGTCTCCATGTTTGGAAAGGGGTTAGGGCATGTTTGTGGTACTGTATTATCAAATTATGTGGTGTTCTTTATGAAAGTTCCTTTTTTTTAGTGAAATTTTTTATTTGTGAAGTGAAGAGGTTTGATTTCCTTAACTTTGGTATACATTACATATGAAATAATATGCACGATATAGGACCAACAACTATTATATGGTTTCATTGTCTTGGATTATATAACAATATGAAGGACACATGTACCTCTATGATGATTGTATCTGTCCATATGTGTATGTATATAAAGCAAAATATGATCAAACAAGTGTTTGTTATCAAAATCATTATATGGATTATTGAATATTCTTATACACTCAATGACTACTGTGTTTTGTGATCCAGTATTTTGTGATTAGACATTTGGACTGATGATTTCATCTTTTTGAACTCGTCTCAAATTGCATTGCTGAGTTATGATGTTAAATTAACTAGATCTTTTATCTATTCTTCTCACCTATCATAGTCAGTTGGCGTGTGTGTTTTTCAATCAATCGATGGCTAATATGTTGTTATAATTCATATTGAAATATATTGATGTGCTTTACCAGTAATTTGTCTCTTCATATGCGTTTGTAACATATTTAGGACTGCTATTTCGTAAACAAAGAAAATAATTATTCTTCTGGTTAGCTTTGATTTAACTAGCCTGTTATTTCACACACATTTAGGAATATATACATATATATATATATATATATATATATATATATATATATATATATATATATATATATATATATATACTAACGCTCAATCAAGAGGTTAATGTTGAAGAAAAAAAATATATTATATCTTTTATTTTAAAGTTTGACGTTTTAAGAAATCCTTGGTGTTTGACATAATTTGATCCTGAAAGTTATTTCCATTTATGAGTTGGGGTGTGAATCGTTGAAGTTATGAACCAAGATTATGGTTTTGATTGTATAGTTTTAGTGTTTGTTGATTGATTTTATTTTGTAACTAATCTCTCTCAATTAGCTGCTCCAAATTATGTTTTTGTCAATAATTTTGAGTTATTTTATTTCTATACATTGTACCTTCGCATCATTATAAGTAAGTAATGGTGTATTCCTCTTATATGCTCTTTTTTTAGTCCATCTTCATTCTTTTATTCTATAGGGTATATGATATCTTTTTCATACTATGTATTATGAACTTTGTTGATTTTTTTCCTTTTTTTCTTCAAACCGTGTCGTTCTCTCCTAGAAACCGATATACACTCTTCAACAGTTCCGAATACATTTTTATTCAGAACAATATATAACTTAAAATCGCATCCTTCCCATCTTAATATGTCTAGTATGCAGTTTTCATCCAATTAGAGTCTGAATGAATATGTCTGATATCTAGTTCCCAGCGGGCTTGAGAGTTCTTGTTGTGCATTACCATACTACATGTTTGAGAATTTTGTAACTAAAACATTTCATTTAGTTCTTATAAAGTTTAAACACTATTAGCCCATTAAATGTTTTGGAAGCTATGAATCTTTTTTGCCTAATAATATTAGAGCGAAAGAGAATTTTGGACAACAATTGTGTAACTTTTTCTTTAAGTGATAGTGATATTATCCATTTTCTTTTATCTATCCTTGTGTTACATTATTTGTTTGTGAACCCTGATTTTCCTCGAAACTTTTTTATATTTTTTCATATTATCTACTATTTTATTACCCGTAGACTTTCGTAAATCTTCTTCTTTCTCTTTTGGAACGTAGCTTGGCCCCATATTTTTGCTTGATCGAGGAGGTGGACTAGATGGGCCAGGTAAAAGAGTTTTATTAGATCTTTATTGTGAGTAAGAGACTTATTTTGGTTGATTGATTTATTTTCGAAAGTTAGCTTTCTTTTGGTTAAATTATTTTGTCCTTTAGGGACTTTTGGATTTATGATATGGGTAGTGCGTACTGCGTTGGTTTATGATAAGATGAAGTATACATTTGTGCATGAAATGTTGTTGATGTGTTTGATATGATTGGAACAAATATTGGACCGAAGTTTGTGGTTAGAGATGTGAAACCATATCAATGTTGAATTAATACTTCTATATGCAACCAAGATTCTCACTCAAACAAAGATGCTCTCTTCCAATCCAATGAAAACTTCATCAATTTCACGTACAAAGTAGCTTCAGCACTTTGTTTCCACTCATTATCGGGTTGTGGCTACTATGTTTTGGTCCTTAATTGGAGTACGTTTACCTTAGCATAACTCAGTTGAAATTAACGTATGCAGTTAAATCTCTCTATCATTTATGCATGACCCTACTCTTATACATCTTTAAGATTTTAAGCTTATACTTCGTATGTCAAAGGCATTAGTCATCTTGGTCTTCAGTTATAAAACAGTCTCTTATACGGCTTCTCGAATGAATTGGACTGGCCCTCATCGCTACTCGGCTGGCTGCTGTTTATTTCTTGGTGCAAATTTCATTTCATGTGCTATAAAAAGCAATCCACTGCTCTGACTAGTTAAAAGTCTAAATACAATGCTCTCGTTGCTACTATCACTGAAATCCAATGACTCCATTTATTATATTGATCAAGGTATTTTGAATCCACTACACGTTCTCTTCATTGATAATACTAATGCATTATACATGAATATTAATTTGGTGCTTCATAAGTATAATAAAATTTTGCAATAAACTACCATTTTGTGATGGAAAAATAGGCTTGTACTCTTATTGCTTAGTTTGATTAGTCCCATAATACATTATAACATTTGTTTGCCAGTGCTCGTTTGGTTTTCAATTTTGCTTAAAGCATAGAGTTCAATATGTTCACACTCTTTGCTTAACATCACACAATACTCACAGGCTTCCCTTCCTCAACTTAAATTAGACATTAATTGTACCAATCTTAATCACTTGAAACTTTGCCTCAGTTGAAAACTAAAGAAAGACCAACGGTTCAGTAAATCCATCTACGTATTTCCTTCTCGATCACATTGTCTCATTATCGACCTTAAATTAGGGTATATAAATCATTCAGATTTCTTTTCCAATTTTTTTAATAACTATTATTTGTCTGAATTTTGTGTTTTTCATAGGTGATAGATTCTAACAATTGGAGGCCTACTCAAGCCGACAAATTAGCGATGGAAACAGACGATTAGAGGACTACTTTGCAACTAAATTCTCGACAAAGGATCAGTAACAAAATGTAATTTTCTTCGCAATTCAAATTTCTTCATTTCATATTTTAGGTTTAGACTACTAATATAGGTTTTCAAGTATAAGAACAAAGGACTAAAAAGGGACTTGTCGTAACCATTTTTAATTGATTTTATATATTCATCTCTTAAGTTGTTAATTTCAGCAATGTGTTTGATTATCTCAGTTTTTATAGACTCTTGATCTTCTGTTTAAGGTAGAATTTGTAAAATATCTTCCCTAATAACTCCCGTGGTTGTCGTTAATTGAATCTGCAATCGCAGCTACAATAAGCTATATATTGGTCTTATCTCTAGCTAGATGTTATATTTGGATTGTTTAGTGAACCTCCTTGCTTGAAGACTTGGTTAGTGCAAAACTAATGACAATAAGCTAGTTATTTGGTCATGTCTCTACATAAAAATAATACCACTACTTTAGCATGCAATATTCACCATCATGTTAAATGGTATTTATTTTGATTCGTTTATGGTTGTGTTTGTGATGAATAATTGTGTTTAGTACAAGCATAAAAAAAATCGTTTATGGATATGTTTGTGAACCGATGTTTCAAGCCAAGAGAAGTCCTTTATGAAAATATTATACACCTCTCTTTCTAATAAAGATATACATCTCTGACTGAACAAAGTTTGAACAACTATATATACAAAAAGGTAATATAAGATGAGCTTGTTCACCAGATTTGATGGTTTTTTCCTATATTTGGTGCTAAAGGGTATTGCGAGACTTATTGCGGAAGAGGGAGGTGCCCGTGCATCTTACATGACAAAGAAAGGCGTTCTTGGTGATGCCGAGGACATATTTAAAATGCATATCGATGCTCAAATAGCCACAGGAAGCATAGCAAGTGTTTCGGGACCGCTTTTAGCCATTGTGTTTTTTCGAAGTCAAAATAGTGAGGAAAAGTGGACATGCTGCACTACCCCACACTAGTAGTGATCCAGCACTTGCTGCATCATTAGCAATTTTGGCGTTGCAACATCTTATTTCCAGACTAGAGAAGTAGATCCCCTCCAAAGTTGATTATGCCCTTTCTCATTATATTTATTTATTTATCTGTTTTGGATTCCATGTTTATTTTTTGTTGTTTGTGGTTGATGATAAAGTTTCTTGTCAACTTCGACACAAACCCAATACAAATTTATAAATGATATTGATATAGGGCGTGTTCGATATAATTATATAGATCATACAATGCTATGTAAAATTCACCAAGCTAATCCATAGTTTTCCATGAAAATTATTTCGATTACTCAAACGAAACACATTCGTACTTGTGTAAAAATATGAAAAACTGGCTCAAAGAAGGGGACTGATATGTTTGGGGAAGCATTTCTTCTAATAGCATGCGTTCAGTCATGCGGGGGTCATTGGGGATTCAATATGCCACATATATTTTTCGTGTGTCTCGAGTAAACTTTTACAAAATGGACATTTTGTAATAACAAAAAGTTCAGTTATGATGTTGATTAAAGTAGTTTGTGTGGCATGTAGGTACATGATAGAGTGTGAATGTTTTAGTTATGGACATTTTATAATAACATAAAGTTTAGTTATGGTAAAATGTGAATGTTTGATTAATTGGCTTGTTATCTCACACCTCTGACTACCTTTTAAGAAATAGTTAGACATGTGGAGACTATCATGTATATGTTTTGCGTAATGTTCTATATTTAAGATGTGGTCGTTAACAACAATGAGGTGGAAGTTAAGGTCATGGGTGAAACAATATTTAGTCAAAACGACGATCTTAGCGGTCAAGAAAAACTTCAGTGTTGTTTCCGAACAAAAAGAGAAAACCTTTTGGTATTAGGCCTTAGATATTCTAAATGTTTAATTGTTGTTTATAACTATCACTCACGTTACTACCATGATTTAGTTGTGTGCCTCTTTTCTAGTTTTTCTTTTTATATAATGGAAACTCCCATGGTTGCTTTCGGTATAGGCAATAATATTTCCTTTGTTTAGCAATAATTATGGTGGAAAAATATAGTCTCAATTGGTAATATATCAACATGTTTTGGAAAAATTGATTTGACATAATTTATGTCATCAACTAAAATATACATATACCCGTGCTCTATATACTCATCCACCTAGATGTCCTTTTTATTGTTTCTTGCAGCGTCTAAACACGTAAAAGGAAATACAGAAGTAGATTACCGTGATGGTTGCTGTGCCAATAACTAAAAAAGTCAGAAGACTCGAGGCATCCTTAGGGCAGAGCGGGAAAAAGTTATGAAGACTAATGCTCATGCTTTGTGGGCCCGTTTTCAAGAAGAGTTCACTATGATTTAAATGTTCTTTAAGAAATTTGGTAAGAACTTTAAATTGTATGCTACCTCTCGTGAACTTTCCTCTATATCTAAAGTAATGAAAAATTAATATGGTTTGATAGATTATAAAATCGATATAAGTTTATATTATTTTGGGCTTAAATTGCCTGGACATAACATGGTTCTGATAATCTTGACTCTAAAGTTCCAACAATTTTGTAAAATCATCACTCCATTGAAAAAATGGCTAATGGCTAGTGATTATGTTAAAATTTGTTTTTAGGGTGTGTATGTGTGTCCTCAATGCTAGAAGATTGTATAAAATAATTGAGCATGAGTATACCGCTGACGGACATCTCTCATTATGAAGTCACTCAATTCACCACTAATGTGTTCTATGGACTCACAAAACATTAGTTATGAAAATAACAGGAATGCGAAAATCTGGTCATATTTCCTTGGCTTTTATTTTCTATGGTTCGCGTATATATTGCTTAACATCTAGTGTGGCTCAATCAATTATTTGTTGCAAAAAAGTTATAAGTTAATCATTGATTACTGATAACATTGTTGACACTACTCAAATAAAAATTTTATGCATATATTTAAACACTTCAGGGGTAGCAAATCTATTTTTGTTCTTCCTAAAACTAAATCGGTGAATTCCATATATGGCACTCACCAGGTACAAAAGGTATTGCCTTACAACACCTATAGTGCAATGAACTCTAGTACAGGTAGCATTTTACATTCAAGCCAAACTGCATAACTGGTAAGATTTCCTGTTTGATTATTGAATAAAAACATTTATGTTTTACCACTCTCACATGGTATTCACCCTTCTCCTTCTCAAACACCACTTGTGTTTTTCGGGAGTTAGTGGCCACAAATTCTGTTGATCCGCTCTCGTTATTAAGGAGTGCCCATGCCTTCACTGTAAGAGGATACACATCCTCTTTGCATAATACTCTCAAACACCGCCTGCTTTACGGCTCTCATTATTCTAGTCAATTTAAGATATTCATTAACGAACTATTTAAAGAAGGAAATATTTCTACTACTTTTTAAAATTCAGAATTTTGTCAACATGCAAGGCATCTAAGTGGAGTTTACCCTTCATAAAACTTCATCTTTGTATAGTGCTTATGATCTTGCATTATATAACAGTTGGAACTCTTACAAGAATCAGATCTGATGCTTTTAGATGATATTGTCATATCAATTGTAGATAAGGTTCAATCCAGAATAGTCAATGTTGTCCTACACCTTTCATGCTTATTTGTTTAGAAACTAACAACTTATTTATGTTTTACATAGACATTCAATGAAACGGATATAAAAGGTGATGGAAAGATCGATGAAGAAGAATGGAAGGAATTCGCAATGAAGAATCCGTCCATGTTGAAGAACATGACCCTTTCATATCTAAAGTGAGTAAAAATAATTTGAATGCAATTAGTATATAGCTGATATGAAGAAAATTACCTTGGAAATCATTAAAGTTCTTTTCGATTAAGTTTGTGTTTAAATAACCGAAAACCGGAGTTTGAAATGGTAACTCACATCATTTCACTTTATATAAACACACACATTAATCTTGTAACGAATGTGATTCTCATTTGTGTTCAACGGGACAACAAGGCAACGACGAGAGATAGACGAATCGTTTCCTTTCTGACTTGCTATTTTATCTTGAAATGATAAAAGGACTAATATGTGTTCAGTCTATGAAAAATGAACAATTTATATCAGATTCAATAAAATTACAAAACGGCTTAGCTTATGTCAAAATTTATATGCCTATTTTCATCTTCTAGAAACTTAAATTTGTACCAGCAAAGTTCTCAACTTTGGATGTCTTCTCCTCTTATGGCGCCATTATATCCCATGATTGAATATGTCGGATACAAAGAACTCTTCGCTAGAAGCATGTTAAGCTGTTGTTATATATATATATATATATAGCTGCTGTTATATATAACAGGGTCCTTGTTAGAATTTTTAGAGAATTGGATGTTCAATATGCCTAATGTTGGGGTCCATTGATTTCTTATGTTTTTACTTAGTATTAAAAAGTTTTTTCACATTGAAATTAAAGACAACCACATTATTAAAACCAGTGATGATGTTTAGTATAACCCAATACATATTCTGTTTTACATTTAGTTTTTTATCATTGATAGAGAAATTGTGTGCATTTTGTTTTTATCATTGATAGAGAAATTGTGAATTTGGTATTATTTGAATGCAAAATTAGAATCCATTACACTTTGTTCAAGTTTAGTTTATGGCATCTTTGTTTTTCAGTTTACTTAATTTGATTTTGTTGTTTGTTCATTGTATTTTTTTTATACTTATATCTCCTCAGAAGACAAGCAGTTGCAACACGTTGAGGCAGTCTTACAACCTTACTTGGCTTCAAGCTCCCCATGTTCATTGCTTTGAGTTAATTGTTAATGACCGTTAAGCAATCTCCATTTTTTCGCATGTTAAGTAAATGTTACACATTTATTTACATTTCCCACATTATTTTTCCAGTTCCTCAGGTTCATTGCTTTGAATTTTTGTAGTTGAAATTTTGCAAAGACATTGTGATTTAAATTGGTATGCCCTGTTCAGTGCAAAATGCCCAGCCTGATTGTCGCACTTTGTGACCATGTTTAGATATTTGGCATGTTTAATTTGACACTTTTATTTAAGGCGCCATTGTAAGTAAACTATGTTGTTTAAGATTGAGACTAAAAGATTTTCTCATTTTTATTTTATTTATTTTGTTTAAGAGATTTTTATTTATTCACGGGGTCTAATTACTCTCGCAGTGCAACTTAGATGTTTTGTTTTTGTTGTAGTTTCTTGGGTGAGACATTACAGGTTGGAGCCTCATTTTGAGTACATATATATGATGACACTTACCATTTGTCTTGATTTTCTTCGTTTAGGCATTTACATGTTAGAATCATTGGAAAAGCTATTAGGAATGGCATATTGTTCAGTAAACGGAGCATTCTATTCATCAACATATTGTAAAACAACCATATACATATTATTAAATACAAGTCTACATAACAACTATTACTAATTATAATGTCAATAATAATAATAATCACAGTTTGTGATAATTTGAGGTTACTCAGGAAGCAGCTCATGGAAGAACATGAGTAGCAGTTGATGGAATTTGAGATCATGCATTTTTGGGAGTTGCAAATGGCAGTGAAGGTCAGTGTCATCATATATATGTACTCAAAATGAGGCTTTAACCTGTTAGAATCATTGGAAAAGCTATTAGGAATGGCATATTGTTCAGTAAATGGAGCATTCTATTCATCAACATATTGTAAAACAACCATATACATATTATTAAATACAAGTCTACACAACAACTACTACTAATAATAATGTCAATAATAATCAGAGTTTGTGATAATTTGAGATTACTCAATAAGCAACTCATGGAAGAACATGAGCAGCAGTTGATGGAATTTGAGAGCATGCATTTTTCGAAGTTGAAAATGGCAGTGAATCCCTTGAGCCATCAATATTATAATTAACATGTGTATATTTTTTTTATTATGAATGACGATTTTCTGTTTTAAACAAATCAAACATTGTGTGTAGTTAAATGTTGGAAATGAATATTTTTTAAAAATTAGTTCGATGCTTGAATTGAACATAATTTTCATTGAAGTGGGTTTTCATTGTTACTAAATTGTTTTAGGTTTGGTTGCTAATTTGACGTATCCACGTAAAATTTCAAAGCACAACCTTTCTAGATTCAGCCATACTAAAATGATTGTTCAACTCAATAATGTTCAGGTATAAAATGGCTTCTCACCTCAATTCAGCCGTACTAAAATGGTTTTCAATGCTTTTCGAGTATCAGCGGGATGTTAATGACCATATTGGTGATTGGTTTCAGAGGCAACATTCCATTCCATTCCATTCTTAGGTAGGCTGCTCACCTCAATAATGCTCAGGTATAAAATGGCTGCTCGTCTCAATTCAGCCGTACTAAAGTGGTTTCAAATGCTTTTCCAGGGGATGTTAATGGAATTATTGGTGATTGGTTTCAGAGGCAACATTCCATTCCATTCCATTCCATTCCATTCCATTCTTAGGTATGGTTGATCAACTCAATAAAATGGGGTATATGTTGAATGACAACACTGCAAACTTCTATTTCATGAACTGAATCATGTCATTTTTATTTTATTTATACACATGAACTGAATTTTGATGATGTTTCGGAGCTATGCCATCAAGCTCAAGTGCTTGGAAGATTATCCACTGGAAGGCGTCGCCAAGAAGCCATGAAGGTTCAATCCTACAAGGAAATGCCACTAAACGTGAAGATGCGCAAATCAGAATCTGAGGAACCAAGACGTTTAAAAGAGTTCTATAAGACAGATGATGCCAAACATCATGTATGTCAAACATCCTGTATTCTATTCTCCTTTTCCTTTGTTGTACTTTTTTTTATTCAATTTGTATTCTGATTTTGACCTCTGTGAAGTTTGACTCGAGTTCTCCGTGTCATATACGTGATGATATATGCTACATTTGGTACACAAAATCGAGGTTTTAATTATTCATTTCTCATCAAAAAAAGAAAGAAAAGTTATGGATGAACATACTTTAAATTTTATCATAAATTCATATGGAGCTAATGTTTAGTTGGCATAGGTCTGAATATAAGCTTGGAAATTTAAGTCGAGGTTTTATTTGGGGATTTTTAGTTAGGAATCTCATCTAGGAAATTTAGACTTGATTATGTTGTGCAGTGCGCTTTTATGAGTTGAATATGATTTCATGTTGCTATTTAACACTTCATTACTAACTATTATTTGGCTAAAATGGGAATTCTGATTTTATGAGTTGAATATGATTTCATGTATGTTTATTTAGGTTGGTGTTATGAAAAAGGGGTAGTCGGGTTACATGTTTGATTAGCTAATATTTATTTGATCAGTTGGATATACTTTTACATAGTATAAATTACACAACCTATTCATTTTCTATCACATAGGGAGGTAATTTGAGTTTAGAAGCTACAAATTTTATCTTTTCCAATACCTCAAAAGGTCCAAAATACCTTGTAACCAATTTTAATTTTTTTCTTAGAGCCACAGATGCCTGCCTATAAGGCTGTAACCTTAAGTAGACCAAATCGCCCACTGCAAGGTGTCTTTCACTCCTCGCTTTGTCAGTGTACTATTTCATTCTATGTTGTGCTTGTAACAGATGCTCTCTCAACAAGGTAGACATTAATTTCCTCTCCTTAATCCATTCTTCTACTAAGGCTATTTTGATGCCCAGATCTGTAGGTAAGGCAATGACGGGAGAAGGATAACCATAGAGAGCCTGAAATGGTGTAACACCTAAGCTGACATGGTAATTGGAATTATACCACCATTCTGCATAACTGAGCCGCTCCTTCCACTTCTTAGGTCTGCTACTTGTCAGGCATCTTAGGTAAGTTTTTAAACATTGATTCACTCTCTCTGTTTGTCCATCTGATTGAGGATGATAGGCTGTATTTAGATGGTACCAATGAGCTTGAATAATTATCGCCAAAACTGACTTGTGAAAACTTTATCTCTATTTGACACAATAGAAGTTGTAGTTCCATAAAGTTTATATATATTGTCAAAGAACTATTGGTCTACATATGCAGCTGGACATGGGTGTTTTCCAGCAATAAAATGAGAGTATTTGGTAAATCTATTCCCAACCACTAGTATAAATTCATAACCTTCTGAATTTGGTAACCCTTCTAGGAAGTCCTTAGAAATGTGAGCCCATGCTTGGATACGAACAGGTAGGGATTGCAGTAGCCCAGGGTACTGGACATGCTCCACCTTGAAGTATTGCTTTCTTCATTGTGGGCCAGAAAAAAATGATCCGATTCTTTGAAACGTTGCTTCAGTATTCGAGTGGCCCCCCAGGGCAGTCTTATGAAGTGCTTTAATAATGATAACCCTCAGTTCACTATTGGATCCCACCCATAGTTTCCGTCTCCTTCTTAGTACACCATGCTCAAATGAACACTCATTGGGCTCTGATATGGTTAACAACAGTTGAAAAATCATAGCTTCACAATCAGTATCCCCTTCATAGTTATTTAGAAGTTGTTGTGTTCATTCAGGTCTGACTACTTATAGGCATGACAATGAGTTCTTTCCTTATCCTCATTTTGTCTTGATAATGAATAAGTTACACCATTGTCCACTCATTTTTTGTATTTAGTTTCACAGCTTAAGCCCAACATTTTTGTCAACCATTTCTGTTGCAAAAGAGTAGTATTTATTTGTTCTTTAAAATATCATAAGCTTTAGTGGTCAGTGAGAATGATAAAATGACTACCCCTTAAATAGGAGTCCCATTTTGTTACACCCATGATAATTTCTAGCATCTATTTTTCCATAAATGGATAGCCCCAAGCTCTTAGGACCTAGTGCTTTGCTCAAGTGAGCAATGGGTTTATTTGACTGGAGTAGGACTGCACCACAGCCATAGGAATAAGCATCAGTCTTTACCATGAATAGTAGAGAGAAATCAGGTGTGGCTAATACTAGAGCAGAGGACATAGTAGTTTTTAAATTTTGGAATTATGTTGTAGCTCATTACTCCAAAGGAATACATCGTTCTTGAGTAATTCAGTCAAGGGTTTGCACATAACACCATACCCCTTCACATAACACTTTAACCTCTTTGCAAATAATTGGTTACATCTCAACATGTGTAGTACTTGTTGTAAATGAACAAGATGGTATTCCAAGGAATGTTTGTAAATCAATATATCATTGAAAAAAACCAAGACAAATTTTCTCAGATATGGCTCTAGTATGTCATTGATTATTGCTTGAAATGTGGTCGGGGCATTAGTCAGCCCAAATGGCATTACTTTAAACTCAAAATGACCATTATGAGTCCTAAAGTAAGCTTTGAAAATGTCTTCTTATCTCACTCTAAATTGATGATATCCAGCTCTAAGTTCTATCTTTGTAAACCAAGTAGCCCCTTTTAGCTCATCTAACATCTCCTGTATAACCAGTATAGGGAATTTGTCCTTTATAGTAGCCTCATTTAATTTTCTATAATCAATACAAGCTCTCTAACTTCCATATTTTTTCGTGCTTTTTGTTAAATAGCCTTGAAAACAATTGATGATTAAAGTTGACATTGCCATCGTCATGGAGCGTGTCATATACATTGTTTTGTTGTTGCATATTCGTAAAATAGTTCTAAAATTATCGATATCTTTATTTAATATCCACGCATGCTATTTTACGATTGAGAAGGTGAGGTTGTTGCAAATTATCTAGACTAAGTGTTGTTGATTATAATTTAATATTGTCCAATGCTTCCAGGTTTTGCACCATGATGTGAATGTAAAAAGTTACACATTACATTACGTAAATGTGGTAGCTCATACTGGAAACAAACTTCTTCCCTCTTACTTCTTTAGACTGGCTCCACTAATGCAGCCGTTGGGGTAACATTTCACTCTCTTTCAAACTTCGTCCCTTTTATCATGACACATAGTTTGGTTAAATATTTTGCAGTACCTAATACGCATCTGTATTAGATACGTATTTGGAAATTATGACCAATTGTTTTAAAATTACATTTTATTTTGTTGGGGAACAGGATTTTTTCTGTTTTACGATTACGTACTTTCAAATGTATCCACCATTTGAGATATACTCTCTACTTCAGGGAAAAGTGTTTGGGCCTTTACAACATTATTCTTTCCAGCTGCAAAAAGTTTCTTAGCACTATCCTTATATTTAAGAGCCCCCTCAATTAGTTGAAGTTTGAGTTTGAAGGCCATAGTGTTTGCATTATTCTTATATTTAGTGCATATTTGATTTCACCACTTTACATCTACCTAGGCATATTTGATTTCATATCTGAGGCATATATCTACCTTCATTCTAAGCAGAGGTTCATAGAGGCTTTGAATGAGGCAAACATTGTGTAGCCTTCATTTTAATTGAGGCATACAATGTGTAGTCGTCATTCTAATCTTAATGGTTCACCATTTGATTACACACTGTACACAATGTATGCTCTTTCCAATAACACATTCTATGCTCTTTCCAATTACAAAGTGTATTCTCTTTTAATTAAACAATGCATGTTCAAGGTTAAACTTTTAATTACACAGTTTATGGATCATGCTTTCATCAACACCATCATGTATACTCTTGGTTACCCTCTTTTACTTTTAAATAACACAATTTATGTATTCATCTTCTAATGCTTACTTATGTGTTTGATTTTTTCTCAGGTAAGGATTCTGCAGTTTGTGTCTTCTATTTTTACCCATTTTTTTTATTTGTTCGATTTTTACCAACTCAAGATCAACCAGATAACAAATCAGGCAGAACGAACCAGTAACCCAAATGACTGAAATCGGGCCAGCAGCAGCAAAAACAAGCACTAACAAGTGAAACCAAACGGATCAAGAAATGCCAAGTGAAAATTGACCTCGCACTACCATGTGAAAAGAAACCAAGCACTACCAAGTGTTGATTCAAAGATGGCCTCAACTACCTTCTGTAGGAGAATTCTTAAAAGGTTGCCATTTATTTCAATTTTACATTTTGTTGGATTGGTTGTTACCCCTTGGGTGGATAGTCCAATAAACAAAGGAGACTCTGTCCATTTTTTTTTTAAATTGACACTTTGTTTATTTGAGGCACAATGTTATTTTCTTTGATGAATATTGTATATTTCAAGTTATATGTGAATTTGTTTGATGAAATTTAGACTATTTGAATGTTGTTCGACTATTTATTATCTATTTACAAGGGTTGATTTAACCTCAAATAATAGTTGTCTATTAATGGAGTAATATTTTTTTTTAAAATTTTTATATCAACATTTATGTCAGTTTCGATAAAACTCTCATAAAATTACTAAAATTGACATAAATGTGATGTTATTTATGTCAGTTTTTTGTGAAAATGTGATTAACAACATGGTGAATACCGTAGTTTTTATGTGTGTTCTTAAAAACTGAGATAAATGTGATCTTATTTATGTCAGTTTTACGAACATTTATGTCAGGGCTTTATATGTCAGTTTTGAACAATTCTAAAACTGACATAAATGGTCATTTATGTCAGTTTTTGACTGACATAAATGATCATTTTTCTTGTAGTGATATGTGTGTGTGTATAGATATATATATGTTCGAGTCTGTATATGTGTGTGAGTGTGTGCATGTGTATATATGTATGTATATGCGAAAGTATGTCTATATAGGTGTGCTATTTTGTGTCATGTGTGGTATATATATATATATATGTGTGTGTGTGTTTATATATGTGAGAGTGTGTATATTGTAAGGACATTGTCCGTCACAATTAATTATATCGTATACCGCTACAAGTCGTCGAAGAATTGAGAAACTATCTTCTACAAAAGATCAATCTGAATTTTTAGAAGACTTCAACGTTCAAGCCCAACAAGGATTAATTTGGTAAATTATGTTTAAGTTCCATTTACATTTTACATTAAAAGTGTTGGGATATTTTTGTGAAAGTTAAAATATGTTTCTATTTATGAAAAATGGTTTTTGAAATTTTAATAAATGGTTTTTATTTTAAAAAATATTTTCTCATAAAAGTTTTGGATAAATGTTTTCTTATCCCGTGAACAGTTTTAACTTTAAAGGTTTCCAAGTTATTTAAAAGTCTAAAGATTTTTTGGGGATCAGAGACTGTCATTCAAACGACAGCATTCTCGTTCAAACGAGAACCTGTCTCGCTCGAACGATGTCGTATCTCGTTCGAACGACGGGTTGTTTATGCTGACATGTCACCGCCTTAAATTTTATTATATATAAGGTGTCAGACTACTGATTTTCGTGTGAAGAAAAATACGTTTTTATACTATTCTCGAACCATTTGAGGGTTCATAACTTTTGTTTTATAATTCACAATCCCAATTGCTTTTGTGTGCGTTGTTTTGTGGAACCCAAAACATAGTTTGCTATTGTTCATTCTTTGTGGGGAGATCTCTACAACCGAGAGCTGCATGCTATTGTGGAGGGAGTCTTTGAGGAGATTTAAGACTGCGTGTCCTTGTGGTAAAGCTGCGTGTGAACCACTACTGATTTTTAGCCGCTGCTTTGAAGGTTTGACGAAGACACCGTACGTTACACTTATGGGCGATTATCAAGTTATTTGTAAGTCAATAGTCTTGTAAACTTGTCAAAGTTCTAGAAATAAAAAGGTTTGCCCTGAGGGGATTTTTCCTGAACTTTTTGTACTTTACTTATGTTGGTTTGACACTTGCACGCACGTAGCTATTTGAGTTTAAGGGCT
Organism: Sambucus nigra; assembly: GCA_949130495.1. Taxonomy (NCBI): domain Eukaryota; kingdom Viridiplantae; phylum Streptophyta; class Magnoliopsida; order Dipsacales; family Adoxaceae; genus Sambucus; species Sambucus nigra. The sequence goes on along the minus strand of OX422214.1, from coordinate 131,856,592 downwards.
GAATTGATTTAAATAATTCTTTTACAAATCCTTCGAGGTTAAGTTGACGTGAAATTTTTTTCTCTCATTAATGTTCATTTGATAATTGAAATTATCCTTTGGTACAATGAACAAGCTACATCATCATTGCATCAACAATCTAACATTCATCATTACATTTGGACTCACTAGCAGTAAAATTTATACACAGTAATTTAATATTTATAATTATAGGTTCGAGCACACCTAATCTAATCTAATATAAATATTAATATCAAAACCTTAACCATAACTATAATAGTCATAACCATATTTGGTATATATCGAAAATATTATGACAGCCAAATAAGATAAAACAATTGATGTATTTATTAAAACACAAAAATGGAGAAATCCATAATTTCCAATAATAAAAAATTTGAGTAACCACTATAAGAAAACTCTTAAAAAATAGCCTCCCCAATAAGATAAATTAAAAAAAAATGGAGAAAGAAATAGTTGTCAACTTTATTATCAAATACAACAAATTTAAGGTTTTGAGAGCTTAAAAGTGCTTAAATAGTCAAAACAATGTTCAACACTAAAAAAATAATGATTTTTAATCATTAAATCCTTTCGGATTAGCATAAAAGAAAATTCATTAATACCGGGTAAGTCGACAATTTTAATCTCAATTATTCCTTATTTGAGGCATAAGAAAACAGTTATTGTAAATATCTCAAAAAATTCAGATTTACAGTTTTATAAAATAAGCTTCTTTAAAGATATAATTAAAATTATCGCAAAGAAAATCACAATAAGGGAACCAAAACCAATTCTAATTTGGTCATAAAAATTTGGTACCCAAAATCTCTTCTTATGAAATTTTCTTTTATGTGATTATACAAATATACCAATTAATTCAGTTGGTTGCATTCAAAGATATCCTAAATTGATTTAAAATTAATTGCGCTTAAATATTTAATTCATATATTGTGCAAAAATTTTACTTTCATTGAACATACATGCACACACATATTACGTAATATATATAAAAATCAATATCCCAAATAATTTTACGCTCAAAACTTAATTGATAATCAACGGTCCAAATATAAATGCATGCACAATAATCTAATATTTATGACTATAAATTAAGATACTTTCTTCTTAATTTAACTTCATAGAAATATTAGTGTCAGAACATTAATTCATAATTATATTAGGACCTTTCGGCAATCAAATATAGATTATACACAATAATTCAATTTACAAAAACTATTATTGTCAAACCCCTAATCATACATCTGATATTCAAAAATATTATATTGAACCTTTTGCTCAATACCAAATAATACATAACATGAATATTAGAGCAACCATTTAATGAGAAGAATTATATGTAGTGATTTATATAATAAAATATGAAAAATAATTTATTTTTCCAAAAATGAAAAATTTTGAGTTATCACTACAATAACATAAATAATCTCTTCAAGATCACTCTCCAATTCGTAAAATCGTAAAATCAATTTTTAAATGAGAGTTATTAGCGTTGATATTATTACCAAAAAAGGCAAAACGCATTTTTAGGGATTTAAACGACATTAAATCGTCGAGATAGGGTGGTTATTTCGACGTTTCCAAGTTACCATGTAAATTTCATAATATTCCGAGTAAAAATACAAAATTTGTCACAAAAAAAAATCCAGTAATTCATAAGTTATTTATTTATTATTTTTTTATTTTTACCCGGATTCTTCTATAGGCAAAAACTCTTAATGAACGATCACCAGATCAGAAACCAATTGCTCTGATACCACATGTAAACATAAATTAAAGAACACGTAATTAACAATTTTATATGGATATATAAATTTAGCGTATGAATATCGAATTTGATATGCTATTTGTTCTTTTATAATACAAATGTTATGTATTATACATTAAACATTAGGATCTTAGATCAACATGATTATCAAATATAATTATTATGAGGAATACAAAATGATATTATAATGTGACATACCTCCATCATGTCACAAATGGAAAGATTGACGGAGCAGTCAACCTTAGACATGTACGATCGGACTGAATTTTGGACCAAGATTTCCTCTTATATACCGCAAGAACATACTCCAATTTCAGCACGTTCCAACGGTTGAATTTTCTTCTATAGCCAAAATAGTAATCCAAAATAAACATAAATTTGAGTATTTGAATTTCTCTCCCTTATCCTATAATTACATTATGTTGTCTTTTCATGTGTCTGAATGATGGAAATCAATCACTTATTTATAGGCAGGGACATGACCTAAATCTCGAACAGTCACATACTCTTAACCGTCCATCAAGATAGATAACCAAGAGTCATTTTGACTCTTAGTATTTGAAGTACTCTTTCATTAACCAAAGTGATTCTTAGTATTAATTTAATTATGAATCATATTATGTAGAATTATTCTTTAAAATAATTCTAACAATTTGAACATTTATAACATGACATATGGCAAGTTAAGGTATTTGCAAGCTATAATTTTATATATATACATTGACATATTTGTATGAGTGGGTTAATCACATTAGATTGGTCTATTTTATAAGAGTGTTGATAGGGAGACCCACTTTTGGGACCCAATTTTGAAACCCACACATAAGACAAAAATGGGTACAAATTTTTAATGCACATTTTGATGCCCTGGCGGGACCCACAACAATAAGGTATAAGCTTTTAATGCAGTGGGTTTCAAAATTAGGTTTTTTTTTCTGGGTCTCCCTAGATTTATTCATTTTATAAACTCTGTGTGATACCTTTTTTTTCGAATCTGTTTGCATCATTTGTGATAGATATCTAGCAGCGTGAGTGGAGCTAAATGCAGACAAAGCATGACTAAGAATATATATTAGAGAAATTCTAGATAGCCCGCCTGTTAGCCCGTCTTGGGACCGCATTCCACTTTTTTTTTTTTTTTGGAACTTTCTCATGTTTTGTTTATAACAATTAATATAAAAGTTATTTTTTATATAAAAAAACTGTTTTTTTAAGTAAACAAGTTTTATTAAAATTAAAAATATATTTTGTTTATAAATAAAAAAAATTATTTTTATTAACAAGATATTGCGATTGATTAATGTCGTTGATGCAGACGCACAATTTGGACCGACTTCATTTGTTGAATGTGGTTCGCGCCGGCGACACTAATTAATCGCGATATTTTACTGAAAAAATATCGCGATTAATTAGTTCCGCTGGCGCGGACCCACATTTCCAAACTCACATAATTTGTTGAATGTTGGTCCGCGCCAGCGGCACTAATTAATCGCGATATTTTTCAATAAAATATCGGGATTAATCAGTGTTACTGGCGCGGAGCCACATTCCCGGCTCCACATCATTTGTTGAATGTGGGTCCGCGCCAGCCGCACTTATTAATCGCGATGTTTATTGAAAAAATATAGCGATTAATAAGTGTCGTCGGCGCGGACAAACATTAAACAAATGATGTGGATCCGGGAATGTGGTTTCACGCTCGTGGCACTGATTAATCGCGATATTTTACTGAAAAAATATCCCGACTTATTAGTGCCGCTGGCGCGGACCAACATTCAACAAATTATGTGAGCCGGGAATGTGGGTCCGCGCTAGCGGCACTGATTAATCGGGTTATTTTATTGAAAAAAATATTGTGATTAATTAGTGCCGCTGGTGCGCACCAGCATTCAACAAATTATGTGAGCGCGGGAATGTGGGTCCGCGCCAGCGGCACTGATTAATCGTGATATTTTATTGAAAAAATATCGCGATTAATTAGTGCCGCTGGCGCGGACCAACATTCAACAAATTATGTGAATCCGGAAATGTGGATCCGCGCCAGCGGCACTAATTAATCGTGATATTTTTTCAATAAAATATCACGATTAATTAGTGCCGCTGGTGCGGTCCAATATTCAACAAATTATGGAGTCCGCGCTAGCGGCACTAATTAATCGCAATATTTTATGAAAAAATATCACGATTAATCAGTGTCGCTGGCGCGGACCCACATTCCCGCGCTCACATAATTTGTTGAATGCTGGTCCGCACCAGCGGCACTAATTAATCACAATATTTTTTTCAATAAAATAACCCGATTAATCAGTGCCGCTAGCGTGGACCCACATTCCCGGCGCACATAATTTGTTGAATGTTGGTCCGCGCCAGCGGCACTAATAAGTCGGGATATTTTTTCAGTAAAATATCGCGATTAATCAGTGCCACGAGCGTGGAACCACATTCCCGGATCCACATCATTTGTTTAATGTTTGTCCGCGCCGACGACACTTATTAATCGCTATATTTTTTCAATAAACATCGCGATTAATAAGTGCGGCTGGCGCGGACCCACATTCAACAAATGATGTGGAGCCGGGAATGTGGCTCCGCGCCAGTAACACTGATTAATCCCGATATTTTATTGAAAAATATCGCGATTAATTAGTGCTGCTGGCGCGGACCAACATTCAACAAATTATGTGAGTTTGGAAATGTGGGTCCGCGCCAGGGGAACTAATTAATCGCGATATTTTTTCAGTAAAATATCGCGATTAATTAGTGTCGCCGGCGCGAACCACATTCAACAAATGAAGTCGGTCTAAATTGTGCATCTGCATCAACGACATTAATCAATCGCAATATCTTGTTAATAAAAATAATTTTTTTTATTTATAAACAAAATATATTTTTAATTTTAATAAAACTTGTTTACTTAAAAAACAGTTTTTTTTATATAAAAAATAACTTTTATATTAATTGTTATAAACAAAACATGAGAAAGTTAAAAAAAAAAAAAAAAGAAAAAAAAAAGAAAATTGGAATGCGATCCCAAGACGGGCTAACAGGCGGGCTATCTAGAATTTCTCTATTTATTATATCTGTATCTTCTTCCAGATGCGTATCTCCTAGATGTCAGTAGCATAAAGGGTAATGGGGTTAACTATTACGAAGAAGGTTTAACGGTTGACATGGTATTTTGACTTTAATCCATGATATTTTTTATTTTATTTTAGGCCTTACTACAAATTTATATTGTTTTTTATTTTGTTAAAAAAACATTTTTGAAAATTTAGTTTTATTCTTTCAAAACTGATTTTTTCTTAAAACAGTTTTTTCACTAAAGTGATTTTATATTTCTAAAAGCTGTTTTTTTTAATATTTTTATTCTTTAAAGACTAATTTTTTTCAAAGATATTGTTTCTTTGCTATAAACTGTTTTTATTTTGTTAAAAACAATTTTTTTTGTTAGAAGTTCTTTTTTAAAACTCTTTGCTGTTATAAATAGTTTTTATTTGGTTAAAAAAAAGTTTTTTCATTAAAAATGTTTTTATTTTGTTAGAAACTGTTTTTTTGTTTGTTAGAAAACTGTTTTTTTTCAGTATAATAATAATAAAATTATATTTTATCTTAAAGTATAAATTCTATCTTACATAAAATATTTTATGTTTTCAAATCATATTATACTTTAAAGGTGATGAGGTTATTTTGGTCTTAGGGTATGGGGGAGGATTTGGGGGAAGAACTTAGAGTGTGGGGATACCCACACCCTCTAAATATATATGGTTATTCTAATAGGGGTTGATATCTAAAAACCCTTAAAAAAAACCTCACACAGAAACTTTGGTTAATTTTGTGACGTCATTGGTTACTATAATCCGCTAAACTATGCACGTAGGTTACAGATGAAAAGTGCATATGCAACATTTAAAAACTCACGCAAATTTATAGGAAAAAAAGTGCAAATATCATAAATGAGTAGTTTTATACACACAAAAGATTCGTACAAAATCGTGTGTACAGATTGAGGTATCGTATTCACATTTATTCGTATCTTGGATCATCTTAAAGCACGGATCAATACAGACACAACACATCAGTCTGTACACATAATTTTGTACGAATCCATTATACAAATAGAATTATTGATCATAGATTTACAGTCGAGGGTTTCATACTTGGTTGGATATACAGTAACAATGGCCATTGGCACTCCCAATTGTTTAGGGTTGAAAATTATGACAAGTCAACAAGTATCATTGGGTAGTTATCACAAAACTGATTACATTATTGCATTTTAAAGACCAGGTCGTTTACCATGTGCAACATAACAACAACTTGCTGGACCCCCCACATGTTTTCATTGGTCCTGGCATGTGCGGAAGCTCACTGATGTTCATTCTTGAAAATTCAATATCAGCCTAATAATTGATAGAAAATCAAACTGTATTTTTATTAATACCAATTACAGTGTAATCACAACAAAACAAACTTATTAATTCGAAATTAAGCGAATCAGTAATACAGGACATAGTTGATCAAAGCTACTATTGGACAATATGTTATTAAGGAAATTACGTCTCCCCAACGGTACTCATGGTCCTACAAACGATTGACAACTCTCGTGATATAATGATCACGCAAACCAAAAGTAGTACTCCAATTTAATTTGCCTATGGACCAATATTTTTGTGATGAAACCTCTCTTAATGCTGTTGTCAATTTATAAAATACAGTAAGTGTACGGACTATTATAGAATAACTTTGACAAATACAGGTAAAATCCATAAAGATTTGTCAATTTTAACGTTTAAAATAATTGCAATTGTCCAACTAAACCAAATGGTGTAGAGAATAATGACTACAATTATGAATAAAAATAAAATAAAGAAAATATCTGAATATGAGAGCAATACACAAGAGTTGTAAACAATATGGAAAGAATTAGGATTCGGGGTCAATTTATAACGTAACTAATATTGCACATAAGTTAAATATTATCATTACTTTTTATAACTCAAATTAAACTAACTCTCGTCGCGTTTAATTAAAAAAATATAACTATTACATTTAAAACATTTTTAAGGTCTCTAATAGACGGTTAAACTTCATATTTCCTTAGAAAGTACAAGTTTTAGAATACGCAAATGTATCTAAGTATGAACTATCAAAACAATCAAAGCGCAAGCATAATCCATAAATTTTTTTTCCATTTTTTATGTCTCAAAACTTGATTTGATAAAACTACTTGGAAGGTTTTAAAAAACATTCCCGTGTCGTTTTAAAATGAATATCAAAGTTTTTAGTACAATTAAAATGAGTAGGGATTAAACAATAATTAAATTAACGTAACAATCTTAGTGAACTATGATAAATGTTACCCTAATCCTAATAGAAGAATTAAACTACCATAATGAAAGATAACAATATTTTGCAAGAATGAGTAGAAATTTCCATTAATAAATCAAACTTACAAAGAATTGTCTCATAAAAATACTCTAAAAAATTACAAAGCTTTGATCTCCAAAAAGTGCTCCCAAAAATTGTGTATGAAATGGTGAGCTCAAGGGTCATTTTTATAGCCAAAGAGGTTAGGTATTTGTTTAAAGGTGAAACTCTTTTTAATGTTGGAACCAAACACTCCACATCATTTGATCTTTACTCAATTTTTTCCCATCCGGGGACTCCTTTTCAATTTCACGAGTGTAAAAAGAATTTTTTTTCGAACGACCTAAAAATCAGCTTTTTCGTTCTTTTCTCCAGTGTATCCTCATTTTGTACAAAATTCCATTCTTACTTGCAAAATTTTCACTAGGCAACTTTTTTCACAAATTAGCATAAGAAAATTATAAAATTACTGAAATGCATCTTTTGCATTTAAAATTATCGTTTTGAATCTGAATTCAATTATTCTTGTATTTTTAAATTTTAAAAAATGGTCCTAAGAGCTCATTAAATAAAATAAAATGAGTCTAACAAAGTAGAAATTTGGATATAAAATATACAAAATAATGCACTCTTCAAATACCCTCAAACCTAAACTTTGCTAATCCTCGAGCAAAACTAAATTTAAAATCTAACTCACCCTCGTAGTAATCATGATTGCACTTAGCATGTGCAACAATTTGTTAAATCCCTAGGTTACCCTAGTGGAGGAGTTTTATCTCTTGAGTAGGGTTAGTACTGTGTATACCCATAAAGTTAAAAAACTTGAGTATATAGAAAAGTCGCAAAAGTAATATAAGCAAGTTTTAAATGCAAAGTTCATAAATATAGTAGAATTTCCTTTCTCAATCTCAACTTATCGTGCATGTGTGCATAGACAATATAGTCGTCAATTTCAAAATATTTGACCATTATTTTTTTTATTTGAAAGTTCGTTTTGATTCAATATCTCACGGGATGCACTCACAATCAAACACTTGAAAATCGATTATTTTCTCTAGGAATTTTAAATAAAGATTAAATTAAATGAAAAAATTTCACGTATACATGATGAAAAACAAACTTTTATTATATGGATGAATATGATCTCATGAACAGAAAATCGATTACTTTCTGAAAACATTAAATCACACCATAGATCCTATTCATCTTCTCTCCACACTAAAACTAACTTCTCTTGAGATCGTTTACGACTTTCTTCGATTGTATTGTGGGCTCGAGTTTTGGTTATAAAGAACAATTTTCGGTGTTCAAAATTTTCTGAGAATATAGAGATTTTTCAGTATATTGACTTTTATGCATTTTTTTCAATCTTTCTTTTTTCTTTTTCTCTCTATTTTTTCCTTTCAAGCTCACATCTCTTTTCTTTTCATTTTTAATTTCATTTTCTCAGTCTTCCTTTCTTTGTTTTTTTCATTCTTTTATTTTCACACATCATTTTTGCAAACTATTTTCTTTTTGGCCTTTTTCCTACCGTAATTTTACCTTAATATTCTCAGAAAATGGGTCTGGTTTCTTTCTGCGGATTTTTAAACTCCCAGTTGGAGTTGGGTAGGATTTTCGAATTTTCAATAAAAGGCATATTTTTTCTTTTTGCCACAAATGGGCTTGCGACGGAATACTATAGAAAAAGTCGGTTCGGGCTTAATTTTGGATTCTCAAATCTTAAGACGACTTACTAAGTGCGTAAGATTCACATTTTGGCTTTTTTTTTCAGTAATCGAACAAAACAAATTATTTGACATCATCAACGAAATTTCACCAAAGGAAAGTTTGAGTTATTTAAATCAACAAAATAACTCAAACTTCAGATTCTTTAAGTATAAAATATACAAAATATTGAACTCATCAAATACACAATAAGACACCATAAGTGATTGATAAAGATTCTTTTTTATAAAGGTAAAAAGTCATTTAAATGGAGGGAAGCAAGTGATATATATAGGATGCTTGGTGCCTTATCTGAAAAAGATTTATGCATGTACAGAAGAGCAAACAAAATCAACACGACATATTTAAATAGGCAGAATTTCAAACATTTCTCTGATAAAAAATAATTGTTTGAAAAATCCGTGAATGGGTGGGGTTTAAACAGCGTGTTGGGATGGAAAATTAAAGCTCGTTTGGATTATAAAAAATCATTTTAGATGGGGACAATTTAATAGAAAAATCTTGAAGAAAACCAAATAAATTTTTTCCCAAAAGATAAGAAAATGCCCAAGCCCACAAATCTGGGACCGACCATGAAATGGGCGACGATGATGTGTGTGGACTTTTGTCTCAATGCCTTGTGTCATTTAATGAGTATATATACGACCCAATTTCCCTCAAATTTTTCTATGTGGGACAAACCCATTTCACCAAATTACACACTAGTATACCAACTTCACATAGGTACTTTGAGGATAATTTTGCATTCATCCCATAATAGTTTTGAAGATGTGAATATATCAAGTTTATCTCCTTGTGGAAAGGTATGTGTCTATATGTTAATCCATTCCAAATGGTGCATGGGTCATAATTTTATTTAGAACTAAGTTTGACCAAATTCCAATGTTCAACAATCCTCCACATGAATGAAATGGGCAGATAAATTCTAAAAAGACACAAAAAGACACTAAAGAAAGTTTAATTGGAAATTCAATGCATCGGGAGAGGTAGATTTTGATTTTAAACCTTTCCTAGTGAGAGTCTATCGGATATACTAGATATGCTGTGAACATGACATCGTGAACTGTTACCAATCTGTGTAAATCAAGGCAATATGTTTCACATATATCATTCTCGCACATAGTTGGTTCTCACTGTTGTGTTCATTTTGGCTGTGAACATTCCCTGGTCTCATGAGTGCTTTAGAGAATACAAAATTTGATATTCTCATAGAAGAGAAACCATTTCAAACTCACGTAGGTGATTCCCCATTATGAGTACCCCACAATATCCCATGGAGAATAACATAGGTAATATCCAAAGTGCAACTTGAGAATCATCCACAACTTTGTTGTCCCATTGAACCTAGATCATGGGATCTCCAAATCAACTAGGTCGGGTTGCCATCATGGAAACTCTTTGTTGTAGGCTATAAGTTCATTCCCATTGATGTTGAATAAGCTTGCTCTCTCGATAAGTGTTTTGTAAATGGATCCACTAAGTTTTTCCTAGATTGTACAAAATAATTGGAGATAATTCCATTATAGAGAAATTTTCTAAGGATATCTAAGTCTATACCAAATGTGTATAGACCTACCGTTATACACAATTTTTTTGCGCTAAAGATAATCGCTTGATTATCACAATAAATAGCTATAAGATTCACAGGCTTCGGCCAGGAAGGAATGTCCTCTAAGAAATGTTAAGCCATTCAACTCATTATCCAGTTTTGTCTAATGCATTAAATTCAATCTACATCATTGATCAAGTGATGCAAGTGTGTTTTGAGGATTTCCAATAAATGACTCCACATCCCAAATTGAATGCATACCCTCTTATTGATCTTGACTCCTCTGAGCCTGATATTTAATTTTCATCACTATACCCTTCAAGTACCATAGAATACTTGTGAAATCCATAGTGCACGGTGTATTATAGGTACTTCAAAACCTTGATGAACGCCTCCCAATATTAAGTTCCTAGGTTACACGTGTATTTACTCAATTTTCTTACGTAGTAAGCAATATCGGGTCTTCTAGAATTCATGATGTACATTAAAATCCCAATAATTCAATAATATTCGAGTTGGGAAACTTCATTCCCATTATTATTTTTCAAGTGCCGATCCATTGAAAAATATATTCTAGCGAGTGTACCTTTATCTTGTCAGACTTATTGAGCATATTTTTAATGTAATGGGAATGAGATAAGATCGAATCATTAGGGTTCTATTGATATTTATGCCCAAAATAACAGCTGCCTTTCCAAGGTCTTTCATATAAAAAATTCTTGACATCATTTGTCGTCAATATTCATTATAATAATTAAAATATCTTCAATAAGAAGATAATAATGACATATACATTATTAATTTGTTTAATATATATGCATTTATCTCTCTCATTAATTTTGAATCTTGTCAACATAACTTTGTCAAATTTATTGTTCTATTACTTGGGTGCTTGTTTCAATCCATATAAGGAGTTAATAAAGTTCCATACTTTATTTTCTTATTATTTGGAAATAAAACCTTCATGTTATTCCATACAAATTTTTTAATCTAAATCAACATTTCGAAAGATCATTTCCACACCCATTTGGTTAGTTTCAAGATTATATAAGGCTGTAATACCATCTTAATGTATGGTATTCTAGTTACTAGAGAATAGGTGTCAAAGAAGTCTAAGCCTTCTTTTTGCCTATACACCTCAGAAATTTATCTTTCCTTATATTTATCAATAAAATCGTCTTGTTTCATATTTCTTTTGAAGATCCATTTGCACCCTATAAGGTTATTACCAGGTGAAAGATCCATTAATTCCCAAGTATGGTTCTTCATTATGGATTTAATATCATTAATAATTGCCTATTCTAATAAGGATATTTTGGAATAAGACATTGCTTCTCCAAAAGTTTGAGGCTTACTATCTAATAAATAATTTTAAAATTTAAGACCGAAGGATGTTGAAGTCCTTACTATCTCATTCAATCTAGGTTTAACAACATCATGATGCTCAGAATTAGGATTATCACGACAAGATGCAATGTCATGTAATAGTTTATCATGATGCACATTATCTTTATTATAATAAAAAATGCCTTAAAAAATTCAACATCACAAGATTCAAGTATAGTTATTTCACGTAGATTATTGATGTTATATTTCTTGTGTAATAGATCTCTATCTTTATACCCTTATTGAAGCTTCTAAAAAACGCATCCTCACGGACATGTAACTTGTCCAAAAGTGCCTATTTAGCCCTTAAAACAAAAATTTCCTCTTTATATATCTTGAGCTTAGTGTATAGCTTAAGGTTCACCTTATCCAATTGGATAGCCATTTTATAATGATTATAGTAAGAATTTTCAATGTCAAGCTCATCCTCTCCATTATTTTGTAAGGCCTTCTCATCATTGTTGCTCACAGATGGGGATTTCTCACCAAATCCTCAATATTATCTTCAATAAGGGAAGATTTTGGATTAACTACATCTAACTCCAAAGTGGTGATAAAACCAATAAAATTATGGTCACGAGTGGCTCATTGGCATCGAACTTCAACTCACTATCACTAAGGGTGGCATTTAATCCATTTACAAATTATATTAAAATTGTTGGTAGTAAATTTTGTTGAAAAGAATTTAAGGGACATTTTCAAGTGTCAAGCAAATTATAGGTATAAAAACCTTTTAAAATATCCTTGTGGAGAGGAATGCATCTGCATGTGAATCCTCCCTAAAAGATGTGCAAGTCCCACTTTTTATTTAGGGTTAAAGTTGGCTTAATTACATTGTTCAATAACCTTTTTTTTTACAATAATGCCCAGCATCATGACTTCACTATTTTGCGTATGTTGAGATTAACATGCTTCTGAACCATGGTTTCCTGATGTATATAGCTATGCACCAAGAACTTTCCACACTTTGTGAACCTCAATGCTATATTTCTAAGGAGAAGATCCAAGCCCACGTTGGGTTTTAATTATTTAAGTCATGCTATTCCCCGTATTATTACCTTTCAAAGAAAACTTAGGAATCGTAGCAATAAACTTCAACTCCCATAAGTTAAATTGCATTGAAGTTTAGTAATGCATGTATAATCATGCATATGGACTTTGTATTGCCTTGTTGTATAACTCATGTAAGATAACACTTGCCAATTTTACTGCACCAAAATTGCCTTAATTGTGCTACCTCATTGGCATGCTTTACCTTGCCCCCGTCCCTTACCCCCAAGTCATTTTGTACCATGCTTGAATAATGTATCACCCAAACATGTCCATACATCTTTTCACAATAGTTATGCCCAGTACAAGTGTGATAGGAAGCTTGCAAGTTTTAATTAACTATAAACAATTAAAGAAATAATATCATGGGAGGGGGTATCATGTGTTTGCGTTCAACAACAATAAAGGCTTGACACATTTGTACATTTAGAAATATTGTCTTTACTATGGGATGTGTATCACACTCGTGTCGTAACATGGTACGTTTCATGCAAGATACTTATTCTCCAATAATTGGTAGTATTTGCACTTAATACACATTTGGTCTCTTAACAAAATGTCTTATCTTTATATAGACATAGGAGTTTAAAGGTAATTGTAAACCACATATTATTTTATCATCACTTGAGTAGTGTGCCCTCTCACTTAAATCATAAATACCAAATTTTAGTATATATTAAAAACAAAGTTGAATAAAATACTAAGTTTATATTTTATCTATATTACTTAAAGAGCATTGATATCACTTAGAATGATCATTTAACCATATTACTTACGTATTTTCCTTAATTCTCACAATTGGTAACCTATTAATTACTCAAACTCTTTGTCATCTACCCTCTCTTCCCTATCGATCTATTTCTGACTCGCTATCTAGTTTTCACCTTTTTCTTTTTATGTACCTATTTAGACTTATTTATTATTGATCAATGTTGACGAGTTTGTAGAGCAGATATCATATATCTTTAGCACTAACTTTCTTTCTAGAAATAACTTTTGCATAATTAGATATTGTCCCTCATATTTATACTTGGCTTTATGTTACACCCAACCTGTTTATACAAAAATGTGTCACACTTGATTTTATGTTACACCACATGTTTTTTTAATCATTTGTGTTACAATTATAACAACCCGACCATGTCCATAAATGAGATTAGAAAATGAGGGCCACGACTTGGGAATGTAAAGGTCGCATAAGGGTACAAAAGGCCATAGTCAAGGTATAATCCAAGACCATAGATAAGATTAGGGAAAGAGGCCATGGACATGGAGGTTGAAGGACTTTGGGAAATGCCATGACCTAAGAGGAAGAAGCCATGATCAGTAATGAACCGGGCTCATTGGAATTCAACATGTGGGGTGATCACGTGGCCTCATCAGATAATGACTTCAGAATAATTCTTGGGAGGTTCTCGAAGCATTTTTGAAGGGGTATTTATGCAAAAGTGACGTCTTGAGGAAAAACCCTAGGTTCCTTATTACATCCTATAAATAAAAGCACTTGCTAACTTTACGAAATTTGTTAACACACTTAATTCCCACTTTAGAGAGAGAAAGTGATACTTTGAGAGGAAAAAGGAGGACATGCCGGGGAGGAGGCAACATACATACACTGTTAATAGGCGAAGAAGGGGTGTTTGAAGCAGTGATGGACTGCTGTTCGTCGGACTTATGTCTACCAAGGTAAGAGATTTTTTCTCATTTTTTTTCCTTTGCTTAAAATATTAGTCTTCCTATTTTCTATTAAATAAGATGAGACCTCGTGTGTATTTCTGAGTTAGGCCATGGGGTTTGGGTTTAGAGGCCACAGTTGTTTGCTGACCCCAGCCTTTTTTGGTTTGTAGGTTATTCTTGGAAGGATCATTTCTTTTAGAAGTTTTTTACTAAGGTTCTTGAGAAGATATCTATATTCAGTGTTTTTAGGATGTTTCTATTTGACCATATGAGGTTTTGTTCAGTGTTTTACCTTTGATTTTTAAGGTTTAGAGTTATGAGATAATTAGGGTTTAAAACACATGTTTTACTAAAATGACCCTTGCTGAGTTTCTAATCAGGAGTTCTAACTCCTTCTTTGAGGTTGCGGCCTATTAGTAGAGGTCGTGGAGTTGAGAGGCATTATATGTTATTTTTGGATAAAATTTGAGATGGGATTCGATGCTGAAGCCATGGAACGATTGGCAAGGATGAGGTGTTAATGTCTATCTGAGGGCCTCTTACTTAGTTCTTGAGGTCAATAGAATTATTCCTAAGGATATTGAGCTCAGGACTAACTATAGGGCTCACACCACAATAGAGCTCGACCAAGGTGTGGAGTTAACAGTAGACCACAGACGTGCTATCCTGGATTTAGGCAGGAGCAGAGGTCACGACCTGTGGCATGACTAGGTCAAATATACCTATGATAAGGCTGCGGATATTTAGATGTCCAAGTCCATAAATTAAAGGCTATGGACTATGAGGGGAAACCATGAGAGATTGAGTCATGGGGAGCTTAGGTGGAACTAATGGAAATTGAGCCTTAGGAGGATCTATGGTATTGTGATCTAAGGTATATTGTTCCTTAGGTCATCGGGATCATTTGAGGGGTTGGGAAATGTATATTTTTTTCCTTCCCATTTTTTTTATGTTTCACTCTCCTGCTTATTCCATCGATACTTTACTATTTACTCTGTTAGTATATCTTGCATCTATTAAGTACTAAAACTGGTAGGTAGGTTGAGTAATTTATTTAAGCCTTGATGAGGTATTTGAGCTCGTCCCTTCCATATTCCTTATTTCCTCGAGATAGAGGCCGCAAAGCTGAGTACTAGAGGCCATGATGTATTATCAGGGGCCGTCGATACTTTTGTATTTAGGATCTTTTGAGGAGAATCTAAATACTTATGCCATCTTTAAATTTTAATCTTTTAAGTTTGTATATTAAGGAATTGTATTAAGAGAAATGATGTTATATTATATTGCAAGGCTTGTATTAAGAGACTTTTATAATTATTAATGGAAGTAATACTCACTTATTAAATATTTTTATCGAGCGTTATTCTATGTATAATGATGAGTAAATTTTGCTAAATTTGATGATGATTTCGAAACCTTATTAAAAGGTCGTGAAAATGTAAGATTTTCCCTAATTATAACCAAGTGAATTATAAATTTCGAGCAAAAAGTGACATAGCGATCACAACCAGATAGGGTAGGCTGAGGGGCATTGCAGTTGGTATCAGAGCGTTCGACCTAGGAAAATTAGGAGTGTTATAAATATTTGGATTAACTTATTTAGAGACCTATCTCTAGGATGAGAGACTCATATGTGCATGAATTTCCTAAGGAAAATATGGTCTAAGTAAGGAGAGAAGGAAGAGCCACAGACAATATTGAGGCCGCAAAACCTATTATCCCTAACATTTTATCTGAGGTGGTAGTTGGGTTCATAAAAGACCTAGATCAGGCAATGAATGTAAGGGAGAACGAGGCAAGATCTGTTATCTGTACTATTGAGTATTTTAATAAGTTAAGGCCAGACCTTTTGAATACCGATGCTTGGATTCGAAAGATAAAGAAGATATTTGCAATAATAAATTGCACTGATGAGAAAAACATGTCCTTTGACCCCCTTTATGTTTGAGTCCAAGGTAGAATGTTGGTGGTATATGATTAAAAGATCCCAAATAGGGAAGAGGCCACAACTATGTGCTGGGCTAGATTCAAAGCACTTTTCATGGAAAAGTACTTCCCTGTCATAGCTATAGAGAAACTAGAGGTGGAATTCATGGATATAACTCAAGGAACCATGTATGTGGCCCAATATAAGATCAAATTTTCATAATTATTACACTCTCCCCTTATCTTGTAGACACCGAGGAGAAAAAGGCAAAGAAGTTTGAGAGGGGCTTGAAGAGGGGACTCTGCAGTTGAGTGTTAGGACTAAGATTAAAAACTTATAAAAAGTTTGTTGAGGTGGCACAAATCATGGAAAAGGATTTTGAGGATGGACTAAAGGCAAACGGTGAAAAGAAAAAGGGTAGAGAATATGGACCAAAGAATGAAGATAAGCCACGATAGCAGGCTCAAAAGTCATAGACTCATCAGTAAACTGCTGAAAGAAAGGTGGATGTTGAAGGCATTGTGTGCTTAAACTATGGCACTAAAGGGCATTTTTCTAAGGCTTTACCACTGGGAATGAGCTTCTATAACAACAAAAAACCTGGTCATAAGATTAAAGACTGCAGATTGCCAAAAAAGGATGCAGACAAGTCGGGAGCTCCTTCTACAGTATTTTCCCTCATTACTAAGGGTGTTGATAAAGTTGAAGATGTGATAATAAGTACCATTGCTATTGATAGTAGAAATACTTAGGTGATTTTTGATTCCATAACCACACACTCCTTTGTATCCACCACTTTTGCACAAAAAATTAAGATGAGTTCGTAGATCCTAAACTCACCATTAGTGATTGATATCTCGGTAGGGTTCTCCTCAGAAGTTGGTTGTGCCATAAGATAAGAGGTCCAAATTTTAGAGTTTCTTTGATTCCATTAGAAATGAAGGACTTTGATTTGATCTTAGGCATAGATTGGTAATCAAAGAAACTTTTTGATTATAAAGAATAAGGATGGGTCAATGAGGATGTGCATAGATTATAAAGAATTGAACAAGATGACCATAAATAATAAATATCCTTTGCCCATGATTCATGATCTTTTTTACTAATTGAAGGGTGTTAGATATTTCTCTAAAATTGATTTTAGGTCTCATTATCACCAACTTCGGATAAGTGATGCGGACATTTACAAGATAACCTTTAGAACTAGGTAAGGTCATTATGAGTTTGTAGTGATGCATTTTGGGTTAACAAATGCCTCGACCACATTTATGGATTTGATTAATAGGATGTTTAGGCCCTTCTTAGACAAATTTGTTAATATTTTCATTGATGATATATTAGTTTATTCTACGACAATGGAGGAGCATGAGGATCACCTCCGTAGAGTGTTTGAGGTTCCTAGGAGAGAGAGTATATATTCAAAATTTTCTAGGTTTAAATTTTTTCTTGAGTAGATAGCCTTACTCGATCATATTATGAACAAGGATAGTCTGCTCATGATCCCTGGGAAGGTCCTAACCATTATTGATTGGGAGAGGCCAATGATTGTGACCAAGGTTAAAAGCTTCCTTGGCCTAGTAGGTTATTATAGGACATTTGTAGAGTTTTTTTTTAAGATTGTCATGCCCTGGACCCAGTTGAATCATAAGGATGAGAAATTCTTACAGTCTACAGAGTATGAAGAGAGTTTCTATAAGTTAAAGGAAAAGTTTATCCCCGCGCATATTTTGGCTTTACCCAAGGAGGGTGGAGGCTATGTGATATATAGTGATGCATATGACTGTGACCTCGGATGTGTACTAATGCATAATGGTAAATGTAATACCCCGTATTTTTATGGATTTTAATTATGAGATTAATTAAATGAAATTGTTTAATTATGGGATTGATTAAATTAATTTGGAATAATTAATTAGAAATTAATTCGGATTTAAATAACTAGCGAGACGAGAGTTAATATTTGATTATGATGATAATGTTGAATATTACTGAGTGATTATGGTAATATGTGATTATTAAATTTATTAAAATTGTAGTGAGTTGAAAATACGACAGTTTTGATAATTAAGTTGGGACGGCGTGTCAGTCGTGTCAGGATCCAATTAAATGGATTTAAAATAAATTTATTTTTATGTCATCCATATGATCATTTTGAGTGCGTCAACGTGTCTGTAAGGGTCGAGATAGTTAGAAAACACTAGCCGAGGGTTTAGTTTGGGTCCTGGGGCATTTTAGGCCTAACCGGCAACCCAAGAGGGTATTTTGGTCATTTTCACTTTTGAGGAATAGTAACTCACGAATTTTAGACTGACATTATCATACAACAATTGATTACCTTAGGGTTTGACAACCAAAAATCATAAACGGTAGTTAGAGAGGAAGAGAAGAAAGTTCTCAAAGAAGAAACCACCCTAGAGGCTTTTGCACCACCGTCACCACCACCGGATAGATCGAAAAGAGAGGATCACTCCCATAATGTCTCCTTAAAAGGATCAGAATCTTTATTTTCTAGGCAAGTGATTTATCCTGCAAAATTTATGGCATATGTTCTACATGATAAATTAGATTTGAAGACAAATTATGAATAATTGTGATAATGTGAAATTAGAGACTAAATCATGAACTTGAGTAGGCTTGCATGTAGCGGACCTTTTGGAATCGTTAAGTGAATGAATTAGTAACTAAGAGTTAGGAAATCACGAAATTAATTGAGGTTCATAATGATTTTTGAAGAGATGATGAAAAACTAGGGTTATAGTATTTTTAATGACTTTTAATCCAAGAAATCGATAATCTGTGATGTTTTGATGAATCTTGAACGTTAAGACTCGTGTATAAATGTTGGTTTCATGATAGTATACTCATTTGGGAGTTTGGAACGTTGTAATGTTATTTGGAGGTGTAAAAATGGTAGAATCTCGTAACTGTTAAGGAATTTTGGACAGATAACTACTTGATTAATCGATCGATCCAAGCATGTCGATCGATCGACCCATTTCTTTTATCGATCGACCCCTCTAGAAAAATTGAAGTATTTTACTTTAAATAATTGAATAACTTCCAACCTTTAGAACTCTTTAGTGATGATTGATTAAGCACATTGGTACTTAGGGAAGACCAGTAGGATGGTATTTGAAGCCCGAAAATTTATTAGATTAAATTGAGGTTAAGTGGTAGATTCACGAATATCCGACTAGTGAGGTACGATTGTAAGTTGTGAGAACCTAAATATCTTTTTCTCCAATTAGAATTTGAGGTTAAAAACAAAAAGGAGGAAATTTTAAATACTGAGATAACCTTAGATATTAGCGGGGGACTTAGTAACCTTTTGGGATAGGGTATGTACTTGGAGCTATACGTCGAGAATTATTGCGCTAAAATATATTGTGTAGAATGAATGGGACGATATTATTATATGTGTGAGACATATGATATGGGCCTAGAATATACCTATACTAAAATGATGATTACCTAAGTTGTGTGAATACTTAGTATATGGATGATTATGTGTATGACATACCTACCATACTTGCTATCACGGGAGGTTGATTTTCGGGAAAGGACTATCTTATCTTTTTGTGCCTTCGGGGGAGATTTAGACTGGTACCTTAAGGACATAGGAATGTGAATGACTTATTTGTGAGTTGATAAGTCATCTAACCATGGGAGCGTAGGTATGTGTGTGACCCATGGGTATGTCAACTATGTTCGCCTCCACTATGTGTGATTTGTATTGAAATGGTTCCTGAGTGATTCGGAACACGTGATCCTTATGTACGAGATGTATCGGGATTCGATAGCAGAGTATGCATGCACCGTCGCTTAGCGTAAGGGTTCCATATACGTATATATGTAATGGGTGACTTATATTTGTACTCGTGACTGATTCATTGCTACTTAATAGATGCGAATAATTAAGGAATTTAATGGAGTTAAGAATGATGTAGACTTAACTAATACTTGAGTTAAGTAATCTGATTATTGAATGTGTGAGTTATGAATATATTCTATGGGTGGCATTCAAAGTAAGAACCGTCTAGATGGGGTTAGAATAGACTAGTCAGGTAGTGGTGTAACTAAGTTGAATTTAAAGGATGAATTAGGCGTGCACAATAGTTAAGGGGTGAGGATCTCAAGTGAGGGCACGTGACTAACATGTTTAATATATGTATTGTTTACTACTATAATTTAAACACTTGCAGTTTTAAAATATTTTCACCTCGGGCTCTGACTCGTTTTTCTCCAAATCTATTTTATTTGTAAAAACCTTTTAGGTGCCCAGCCACAGGGACGCCAAGCATAGAAGTTTCATTCTGAAAACATGTTTTAGCTGATGTGGAAGCTATAGGATCTCGGTATTAGACGCCTACACATTTATCTTTGATTCCTTCAGAGTCATTTATATCAGCCAGGGCATGTTTCCCATTCTTATTTAGAGGTTGTAGTTACAGACTTTCATTATTTTAGATATTGGTTTATTTATTCAAACTCTTGTATTGGAACTTTATTTACTCTAGTATTATTATCCTTGGAGTGTTTACTCTAGACTCCGTTTATTTCATTTCGTTGGTTATTCATATGAGATTGTTTATGCGATTGATGGTTGATGATTTAATTACTTGGTTATTTGTTAACTTAATTAATAAAATTTGCATCTCTCTTTTTAAATATTAGGTGGCTAGTAATTAACTAATTGTTTTCGACAGTGATGCTAAGACTGAACCAACTCGATATTCTGTATTAATTTAATAAAGGAGTAGCTACCCGCTATTTAATTAGATGGGATGTCACAGGAAGTATGAGAGCAACATGTTCTAGTGTCCTTTAGGATCTGTGCGGCTTATTATGCTTCCAGCGTAGATTTCTTTGATATAGAGCCCTACATTTAGGATTTTTGATTCCTTTGGTGAGATTTCGTTCTCCTGCTATAATGTATATGATAATGAATCTTAATTACATTTGGGAGTGTTCTTGTACCGAACCATGAAGTATGCCAGGCGAGGGTAGGTGGGCGGACAGCAGAAGGCAAAGCTCAGTTGAGGTTAAAGGGTATATTTAAGAATGATGATCGTAGTTGAGCTCACCCCTATTATACGTGAAAAGCCAGGATGGTAAAGATGTCTAAACAAAACATATGACATCCCGATACCACTAGAGTAGACAGTGGAGTCAAATTAGACTCATCCAGCAAGTTTGGTTTAAGAGAGAGTCAGGCGAAACATTGAACAGAACCAGCAGTGAAAATTCTAGAAATGTGGAAATGACATGTGTTAGCCAACGAAGATAAAATATCCAAAGGCTTGGACATGTGTCAGAGTGTGGCTAACTGGGAGTGAAAACTTGGGGTAAATTTTTTCTTAGCTCGTAAGAGCAGAGTTACAATGGTTAGAGGCAACCATCACACTTAGAAGTAGAATGTTCAGTCAAGAGAAGGCACGAGGTATGGTTTGACCATAAGTTCCTTCATCAGATGTTCAGGATAAGATGCGAACGTTCTGAACTCACACAAGAGGGTCGAATAAAGGTCAAATTATGAAAAGAATTTAATCAATTAGAGAACCTTGCACCGGATGAAGTAGGTGCAATGGCGAAGAGGACTTTAAAGGGGAAAATTTACTTATAAGAAGAATTGCTAGCACTTATGGGGAAATTCCTTTTGGACGGTCAATATAGATGGTAACAATGTCGCGTTTTGTCAATATGGATGTTAGCACTTCCTTGTACTGGGAACTACAAGAATTAGAGAATTTAGTCAGAGAGTAAGACTGGGGAAAACGGTGTTGGTGAAGCACCACAAGGGGGAGACCTATCAAGGGACCCATTTAAATGATTCGGATAGCTGATTTTTTTTTCGAGCGATGGTGAATTCATTATGGGATGTTGAAACCAGTAGCATATTCCTTAAGTCCATCAAAGCTAAGGGAACAATGGAGGTATCAATCAGAGGCGAGACTACCAAAGTCCAAAAGAAGTGCAACCCTAACATGTCCAGTATGATTGGAGATAAGTGGGTTATGCGTAAAGACTTTTGGGGAGATTAAAACCCCATGTTTTAAAATTTTCTTGAAGTGAGTAAAGGGATAAGGGTATGGTGCCTAGCGAGGGCAATAGTTAATGTAATTTTTGGTTTGGTTTGGACAAGCGTGTTATGTCCAAGAACCATGTAAGCAGCCATGGTGATTGGCAAGGTAGAAGTATAATATTTACCTTCAGAAGATAAGGCGTATTGTATGCGACACGAACGAGTTACTACATCTTTTATTAATGCTATATTCTCATATGAGACGAGTTTAGTGTATATATCGACTACATTATTATTATGTGAATATTTTTCATGGTATAGCGGGGTTGCCTTTAGAGTTACCCACGGAGGATGCATGGGTGTATTTATAGTGGTATATACTTTATTGTTATTACTCGTATTTTTGATATGTTATACGAGTATGATATTATCCTGATTATGGTTTTATGGAAATGATTAGATCGGTAGTGGGTGAATATCGCAAGTCTATCGGGGTTACTACCTCAGTGTAGGATGTTTTGTTATGTTGAAACCTCACTTGTAAGAGGGTCGTGCTCGCATATATATATATATATATATATATATATATATTATAGAGACTTCGAAAGGTATAGTGGTATCGGATATTCGATCCCGGTATGTGTAGGGACTTTATTGTTATGATTTGGAGTGTAATGGGTTCACTGTCCAGTGGAAAGACTTAGCTTGTTATTATGTCTAACACTCAGGACTTGGTAATAGGAAGAGTGCATTATTACATCACCCCTTTAGATACGTTGGAGTAAATACTCATAGTTGTATGTCCGAGGACAGGATTTCGAGAGCCCCGATTATAAGTGCACGATATTTATGGAATGTGATTACCACCAATGTTAAGTGACAGTGTCTTTCGAAGGAAGTTCCTTGTTTAAGTGTAATTGCGGAATGAGATGTAATTTTAGTGTTAAGAGGTGGGACTATAGGGGTACATGTTATGGACCGAGGGCCTAACGGATTTCGATGATCGACAATGCTAGGTAGTAGTGTATCGGGGGGGTTCCTTATTTGGATTTCTCTTTGCGAGACATCCCACGCATGAAACTTAGAGTAAGGTTGGTAGTAAGGAGATGTTTGGCCATTCGTCCATGAGTTAGGTATCTCAATCGTTATAGAAATATGTGGCATAACTGTAAGGTGAAAGCTAAATTTCTATATAAGGCCAATAGAGCCAGTTGTGTGGTAAGGAAGTATTGAAAATTTTGTTTTATTACGGAGAGTTGAAGGATGTAATAATGTTAAGGAGGATTTAGAATTTCAAATCCTGGGGTGATTGAGAATGCCCAAGTGGTATAGCCACGTTTCAAATACCAGGGCAATAAAGAATTAGGCATATGTGTGAAGCATATATAATGTTTTAACCCGTATGCACGGTTTATAGGTTGTATGGACACCTTGGTTGCTGATGTGAGAATCAACTGAAAAAGAGACATGGAAATGGATGGGTGAAATTTAGTCTTGGGGGACTAATATGACAAAAATGGAAGTGGTAGAGTGGATTTAGCATCGTTAAAGAAGGACGAGAATCCATATATTCATTTACAATCAGAGTAGCATGTCCGAACTTGGTAGGAAGGCAGTGGGAAATCATTTAAAAAGGGGGTATCCTTTGAGAAGACAAATATTTAACTATTATGAACAATTTGGAATGGAGTTCTACCCAACCGAATGGTGAGAGTGACTTATGCGTAAATAGAATGATGATGTTAATAAGGTATAAAGAGTCCAGAAGTGCACATTATGGTGAAAGGTGCACGGGTCAGAACTTTTGGTATATGCCGAGGGAAGAAGAGGATTATTAAGTATCACTTAATAGGAGGAATTATAAGTGGAAGTCGGTATTGAGAGGGACAAAATGATTAGCCTCCACGTGCACCACTTATAGATAGAAATCGATTGGAGTAAGAGTATCAACCAAAAAATTTTGTATCAAGCCGACGATTCCAGTAGTGGAAGAGTCAAGTTGGTAAATTTCTTTGAAGGGTTTTCAACCTAAAGATAAGTGACGAGTTCCTTCGAATGTATTGACACTTTTAGTTAGTGATCGCGCCGATACGTGGTCTTGCCCATTATTATTCTAGACTAGGATGAGATCCTTTAAACCCACCTTCAATTTGGGGTATCAGGAAGTGTGGGGATAACGTTTCGTTTTGATAAGGTTGTATCACCTATAGCCCGAGGAGTAGGCACAAGGTGATTGACGACTGGTGGAGCTGTATGAAAGTAATTTTGTACTCATTGCGATCATTGCATTTCAACAACGGGTATACCTAGTAAGTGAAGTACAATATGGTAAAGGGGAGAGGATATTACCTAATTGTAGAGTTATGTGAAAACACCTGTACCTATTTATAGTGGACAAGGTGCTTACATATATTTTGTGTAGTTAAACCTTACTATCCTTTCTGTGGATGCTTAGAGGTGAGCAGATTATCAGTGTTTTGGGATCAGTCAGAAGTTAGAGTCCGATGACTATAATGGGATAAGCACCAACATCTTAAGTGGCTTTTCCTTGTGTAAAAGTCACACCGCCGGGAACATAGATTTGAATAAGGGACAAGAGTAGTCAGATGTTCTATGGTTTCTCCCAGGATGGGAGTTTTGTGTTTAGATAAACGCGGGAGTTGATACGAAGTGAGGTGCGAACTCCCAGTAATATTGAGATAATGCGGCCAATGATGTATAGGATATTCTTATTAAAATGTTATTTAGTAAGAGCACAACTTGAGGTGAATTTATTGAGGTGTGACCCTATAACTGATAAAGTGTCGAGAGTGTTCAACAAGCTTGTTGTGAAGCGGGGGCTATAGTGATTGAACCTTACTGTGAATTTTATTTTGAGTACTGGAGGATACCTAGCTTTTCCAGGTATGCCTTACTTTTTCGAATTTCGGGACAAAATTCCGTTATTAAGGGGGGAAGTATGTAATACCCCATATTTTTATTGCTTTTAATTATGAGATTAATGAAATGAAATTGCTTTTAATTATGGGATTAATTAAATTAATTTGGGATAATTAATTAGAAATTAATTCGGATTTAAATGACTAGCGAGACGAGAGTTAGTATTTGATTATGATGATAATGTTGAATATTACTGAGTGATTATGGTAATATGTGATTATTAAATTTATTAAAATTACCGTGAGTTGAAAATAAGGCAGTTTCGAAAATTAAGTTGGAACGCATGTGTCAGTCGTGTGAGGGCCTAATTAAATGGATTTAAAAGAAATTTATTTTTATGTCATCCGTATGATCATTTTGAGTCCGCCAACATTTCTTGAAGGGATGAGATAGTCAGAAAACACTAGTCGGGGGTTTAGTTTGAGTCCCGGGACATTTTAGGCCTAACCGGCAACCCGATAGGATATTTTGGTCATTTTGACTTTTGTGGAATAGTAACCCACGAATTTTAGACTGATATTATCCGCCAACACTTGAGTCCCTTAGGGTTTGACAACCAAAAATCATAAACGGTAGTTAGAGAGGAAGAGAAGAAAGTTCCCAAAGAAGAAACCACCCTAGAGGCTTTTGCACCACCGTCACCACCACCGGATAGATAGGAAAGAGAGGATCACTCCCATACCGTCTACTTGAAAGGATCAAAATCTTTATTTTCCAGGCAAGTGATTTATCTTGCAAAATTTATGGCATATGTTCCACATGATAAATTAGATTTGAAGACAAATTATGAATAATTGTGATAATGTGAAATTGGAGACTAAATCATGAACTTGAGTAGGCTTGCATGTAGTGGACCTTATGGAATCGTTAAGTGAATGAATTATTAACTAAGAGTTAGGAAATCACGAAATTAATTGAGGTTTATAATGATTTTTGAAGAGATGATGAAAAACTAGGGTTATAGTATTTTTAATGACTTTTAATCCAAGAAATCGATAATCTGTGATGTTTTGATGAATCTTGAACGTTAAAACTGGTGTAGTAATGTTGATTTCATGATCAGTATACTCATTTGGGAGTTTGGGACATTGTAATATGATTTGAAGGTGTAAAAATGGTAGAATCCCGTAACTGTTAAGGAATTTTGGGCAAATAACTGTTTGATTGATCGATTGATCCAAGCATGTTGATCGATCGACCCATTTCTTCGATCGATCAACCCCTCTAGAAAAAGTCAAATATTTTCCTTTAAATAATTGAATAACTTATAACCTTTAGAAATCTTCAGTGATGATTGATTGAGCACATTGGTACTTAGGGAAGACCAGTAGGATGGTATTTAAAGCCCGAAATATTATTAGATTAAATTGAGGTTAAGTGCTAGATTCACGAAATCCGACTACTGAGGTACGATTGTAAGTTGTGAGAAACTGAATATCTTTTGCTCCAATTAGAATTTGAGGTTAAAGACAAAAAGGGGGAAACTTTAAATCCTTAGATAACCTTAGATATTAGCGGGGGACTTAGTAACCTTTTGGGATAGGGTATGTATTCGGAGCTATACGTCGAGAATTATCACGTTAAAATCTATTGTGTAGAATGAATGGGACGATATTATTATATGTGTGAGACATACGATATGGGGCTAGAATATACCTATACTAAAATGATGATTACCTAAGTTGTGTGAATACTTAGTATATGGATGATTATGTGTATGACATACCTACCATACTTGCTACCACAGGAGGTTGATTTTTGGGAAAGGATCGTCTCATCTTTTTGTACCTTCGGGGGAGATTTAGACTGATGCCTTAAGGACATAGGACTGTGAATGACTTATTTGTGAGTTGATAAGTCATCTAACCATGGGAGCGTAGGTATGTGCGTGACCCATGGGTATGTGAACTATGTTGGCCTCCACTATGTGTGATTTGTATTGAAACGGTTCCTGAGTTATTCGGATCACGTGATCCTTATGTACGAGATGTACCCGGATTCGATAGCAGAGTATGCGTGCACCGCAACTTAGCCTAGGGTGCCATATATGTTTATATGTAATGGGTGACTTGTTTATGTACTCGTGACTGATTCACCGTTACTTAATAAATGTGAATAATTAAGGAATTTAATGGAGTTAAGAATGATGTAGACTTAACTAATACTTAAGATAAGTAATCTGATTATTAAATGTGTGAGTTATGAATATATTTTATGGGTGGCATCTAAAGTAAGAATCGTCTAGATGGGGGTAGAATAGACTAGTCAAGTAGTGGTGTAACTAAGTGAAATTTAAAGGATGCGTTAGGCGTGCACAATAGTTGAGGGATGAGGATCTCAAGTGAGGGTACGTGACTAAAGTGTTTAATATATGTGTTGTTTACTACTGTAATTTAAAAACTTGCACTTTTAAAATATTTTCACCTCGGGCTCTGACCCGTTTTTCTCCAAATCTATTTTGTTTGTAAAAACCTTTTAGGTGCCCAGCCACAGGGACGCCAAGCACAGAAGTTTCATTCTGAAGACGTGTTGCTGTGGAAGCTACAGGATCTATCGATATTAGATGCCTATACATTTATCTTTGATTTCTTCAGACTTATTTATATAAGCCAGGTCATTTTGCCCATTCTTATTTAGAGGTTGTAGTTACATACTTTCATTATTTCAGATATAGGTTTACTTATTCAGACTCTTGTATTGGAGCTTTATTTACTCTAGTATTATTATCATTGGGGTGTTTACTCCAGACACAGTTTATTTCATTTTGTTGGTTATTCATATGAGATTGTTTATGCGATTGATCGTTAATGATTTAATTACTTTGTTATTTGTTCGCCTAATTAATAAAATTTGGCATCTCTCTTTTTAAATATTAGGTGACTAGTAATTAACTAATTATTTTCGGCAGTGATGCTAAGGCTGAACCAACTTGATATTCTGTATTAATTTAATAAAGGAGTAGCTATCCGGTATTTAATTAGACGGGGTGCCACAGTAAAGTGATTAATTATGCCTCTAGAAAGATGAGGCCTCATAAGAAGAACTACCCTCCCCGTGACTTAGATCTTGCAAAAGTAGTCTTGGCCTTGAAAATTTGGAGACTTTACTTGTATGGACAGAGTTATAAGATACAAATTGACCATAAGAGTTTAACCTACATTTTCAAAATACACCGACCGTAGGAGTTTAACTTACATTTTCACCCAAAGAGATTCGAATATGCGACGGAGGAGATGGTTAGAACTAATTAAGGACTATGATTTCTCAATTAAGTATCACCTGAGAAAGGCCAATGTAGTGGATGATGCCTTGAGTAGGAAGGTTTCTCTTAGTGCCTTGAGAATTACTAGCCAAGAACACATTTAAGATATTTAGGGACAGTAATGATCGAGGTTGTAGACCATAGGGGCAGCAAACATCTAAGGGCCCCTAACGTGGAACTGAGATTTATTGAAAGGAAACAGATAGTTCAGGCCGTAGGCATGGATCTCCAAAAAATCCTTGGAATTTTAAATAAATGGGAGAAGACTACCTTTAGAGTATATTATCGTGAAGCCTTGTGTTTTAGAGCGAGACTTTATGTGCCACGAAATGAAGAAATTAAGGCTGAGGTGTTGGAAGGGGAACATTCCCCACCCTTTGCAACTCACCTCAGAACTACCAACATGTATACAAAATTGAACAAAATTTTGTGATCGCCTAACATGAAGATGTAGTCGATGGAATTTGTTGCAAGGTTCTTGGTATGCTAATAAGTTAAATCTGAGTAACAAAGTCCAATTGGATTACTGCAACCTTTGTACATCGTAGAGTGGAAGTGGGAGAATATTTTCATGGACTTTATAGTTGAACTTTCATGGACTTAGAGAGGGAAGGACTACATTTATGTTATTTTAGATAAATTAACCAAGTTTGCGCATTTTTTTCCCTTAAGACTGCGATAAATGTTAATCAATTGGCCAAACTTTTCATTAAGGAGATTATAAGACTCCACAGAGTCCCAGTGACCATAGTGTCTAATTGCGACCCAAGATTTACCTTTTTTTTTAGAAATCTATGGGGCCGCGAATAGACTTTAGCATAACCTTCCATCCCCAAACATATGGACAAATGGAGAGAACTAATCAAACCCTAGAGGATATGTTAAGATCACGTGTTTTAGATCTTTATGATAGTTTGAAAGATAGCCTACCCTTAATAGAGTCTGTGTATAATAATAGTTACTAAGAAAGCACTAAATTGACCCCTTACGTGGCCCTATATGGGAGGAGGTGCCACAACCCTCTATGATAGGATGAGATAGGTGAGAGGCAGCTGCTTGGGTAAGAAATAATAGAATATGTCTTGCTTAAAGTCAGGTTGATTTAAGATTGGATGCAGAGTGCTCAGAGTAGGCATACGAGATGGATTGATATTAATAGAAGGGAAGTGGATGTAAAGGCAGGGGACCATGCCTTCATTAAGGTTTCCCTTTGGAAGGGATTCATAAGATTGAAAAATAAAGGGAAATTGAGTCCGCAACATATGGAACCTTTTGAGGTACTTGAGAAGATTGGGATGACTTCCTATAGAATTACCCTACCCCCAAACTTATCGCATGTACACAATATGTTTCATATTTTAATGCTGAGGGACTACATCAGAAACCACAACCACATTATTAACCATGAACCAATTGAGGTTCGTGGAGACTTGAGTTACGATGAGACTTCAGTTGAGATTTTGGAAAGGACAGAAAAGTAGTTGAGGACCAAAACTATTTTTCTAGTCAAAGTTCTTTGGACACACCAAGTCACGGAAGAAATGGCATCGGATATAGAGTCATCCATCAGAGAAAATTATCCACATTTATGTCCAGGTATGAGTTAGTTATTGTCTTTAAAGTCTTAAATTTTGAGGATATAATTTACTAAGTTGGGGAGGTTATAACTACCTTAAAAATATTATAAGGCCACCATTATTGCCATAAATGATATTAGAAAATGAGGGCCATGACATGGGAATCTAAAGGCCGCCGAAGGGTATAAAAGGCCAAAACCACGGTATAAGTCACGTTCATAGATAATATTAGGGAAAGAGACCATGACCAGAGAGGTTGAAGGCTTCGGAATTTGGGATATGACACGACCTAAGGGGAAGAGACTGCGACCAATAGTGACCTGGGCTCATTAGAATTCAACACGTGGGGTGATGATGTGGCCTCATCAGATTATAACTTAAGGGAAATTATTGGGATTTTTCAGAAGAATTTCTGAAGGCGTATTTGTATAAAATTAATGTCTTGAGAAAAAACCCTAGGTTCCTTAATACACCCCATAAATAAAAGCACTTTCCAACTTTCCCAAAGCTCTTAGCACATTTAATTCCCAGTTTAGAAAGAGAAAGTGAGATTTGTGAGGAAAAGTAGGAGTTATCCGGGAGGAGGCTGTGGATAGATACTATTCATAGGTGGAGAAGGGGTGTTAAAGGCAATCATCAACTACTGTTTATCAGACTGAGGTCTAGAAAGGTAAGGGATATATCCTTATCTTTTTAATCCTTGCTTAAAACCTTGGTCTCCATATTTTATATGGAACAAGATGATACCTTTCTGTATTTCTGGGTTAGGCCACGGGGTTTGGGTTAGAGGCTAGGGCTTCTTACTGAACATAACCTTATTGGGTTTGTAGTTTTTTTCTGGAAGAATATTTAATTTTAGAATCTTTTTATTAAGGTTCTTGTGGAGAGATCTAGTGAGTGTTTTAAGGATGTTCTTATTTGACCATATGAGGTTCAATTAAGCATTTTACCTTTGATCTTTAAGGTTTAGAGCTATGAGATAATTAGGGTTTAAAACTAATATTTTATGAAAATGACCCTTGTTGAATTCCTGATCCAAGAAAAATCCTCCTCTCTCTAAATCCTCTTAGGGTTTGGTGATGTCTCCTTCCACCTCCATTATGGAGGTGGTGTCAATCCCACCTGACATTCCTATAAAGCAAGCCTCCTTTCCTAAATCCTTCACTGATGTTGTTGGTAAAGTTTCCCATGCAATCCCTACATTGCATGAGATCAGTATTTTTAAAGGTGAACCATCTTTGTTCTTAGATAATGCTTATCTTCATAAGGTTTCTGAACCTTTTAAACACTCCTTAGTTGGTAAATTCACACATGGCAGACCTCTTATTGAAGATATAAGGAATATGTTTACAATAATTGGATTAAAAGAAACTTTTAACATTGGTCTGATTGATCAAAAGCATGTGCTGATAAGGCTTTTTCATGAAGAAGATTCATAGAATTTGGCCTATATCTACATGGTATATTCAGAGATTTCCAATGAGAGTTTTCAATTGGACTAAAGATTTTCATACGGATACTTAATCTTTTATAAATCCTATTTGGGTAAGCTTGCCATTGCTTCCCATTCACCCATATAACAAAGATTGTCTTTTCTCGATTTGTTCAGCCTCTAAAAATAGATTCTACCACATCTTCTCTTGGGAGACCTAGTTTGGGTCGAGTATGTATTGAATTTAAACTAAAGAATAATATTCCTAAAAGGGTTTGGATTGCCAACAAGGATACAGAGAAAGGTTTTTAAAATATTTTAATTGTGAAGATGTTCCTAAACACTATTTGCTTTTTGAAAGAAGAGGCAATGTCGAAGATAAATTCAAATAGTAGAACAACAAGAAGGTCCACCGAGGAAATATTATCAACAAATCCATCAACAAGGAATCAATCAGTAAGGAAAACAATAAAGAATGGGTTATTAAATCTTTCAAGAAGAAGGAGTTACAGATAAGCAAAACATCTTTGGATTAAGTGGAAGGTAATAAAGAGCAAAACAAGATTATTGAGGAAGAGAGGCATATCCAAGACAACTAAAATCTAATCATATTACAGAAACAAGCCAAGATCACCACCTATTTCTAGAAAAAAACAAGTTCTTACAAACTCAAGAAGAACCAGTAGTGGAGTCCCTTAATAATCAAGTTCAAGAAGACTGTATTGAAGAAGGAGAAATTATCAATACTTTCACTCCCAAAATTCTAGGCAAAGATCAAGCTCCCTCTAAATCAGCCGATTGAAGTGAAGACAATCAAGATAATTACAATAAAGGTGTAGGTGGAAGAATAAAAGGTAATAAAGCAGGAATAATTTATTTGGTAGATAATTATCTATATTTAAAGGGGGATTCAAAATAGATAAAAAAGTAAATAAAACCTTTTTAATCTTCTTCCCCCTAAAGAATAATCTTCTCAAAATACTAGTCAGTTGAGGTTTGGTACAAAAATTATTCCTTCTTTAAAGTCTCAATAATTAATTCAATCATATGGAATATTAGAGGAATATCGAAGAAAGGAGCTATTAAGAGACTGAAGAGGTTAATTAAAATTCATCAGATATCTATATTGGTTATTCTTAAGCCTAAGTAGAATGCAGATAAGCTGGGGTCATTTAAATTAAAGTTGAAATTTAGTTTGGCTTTCTCTAATTCAAATAGTAAAATATGGTGTTTTGTCCAAGCTGAAATTAGCTGCCAGTTCATATCATCGATGGATCAGTGTTTAAATATGTCTTTCAAACTGGAGAATAGTTTTATTCTCTCCTTTTTTGCGTATGCTAAAAAATCTAAAGTAGAGAGAATGGAGTTTTGGAAATATCTTTCTTAATTAGGAACTGATCATCCTTAGCTGATTGGAGGTGATTTTAATATGGTTGCTTATAGTAATGAAAAGGCTGGGGATAATAGTATTGAGATGAGTTCTATTTATGATTTTTTAGAAATTATGGAAAAGATTGAGATGGTTAATCTTGGTTTCATTGGTTCTAATTTCACTTAGTTTAATAGAATAGAGGGAAATGGTAGAATTTGGTGCAGACTTGATAGGATATTTGGAAATGAAGCTGCTTTTAATTTGGGAACTCTGAAGGTGAATCATCTTAATATAAATCTCTTTGATCATTGCCCTATTCTGCTTTCTCTTCAAGATCTTGCTATGAGTTCTCCTAAGCCGTTTAAATTCCTTCATTTTTGGTGTGATAATCCTAATTTCTTGAAAGTGGTATTTGATTCTTGGTATTCTATTTCTCATGCAAATCCCTTATTCTCCATTTCTATACAACTCAAAGCTCTAAGAAAAGTTCTATCTATTTGGAGTAGACAAACCTTTGGGGATATATTCCAAGAGGTTAGATTAGCTGAAGATGATATCCTGGTTCAAGAAATGAAGTTTGATAGAGACCCTAGAGAAGAAAATAGACAGAGTTTGTCTTTTTCTCAAGCTGAATGTAACAAATCTTTGGCTATTGAAGATCTATTTTGGAGGTAGAAAGCGCATGAAACATGCATTAAAGATGGATATAGAAACTTAACTTTTTTTCCCTAAATCTATTAATGCCAAAAGAACAAGACTCATCATTTCTAAGATTATAGATATGCATGGAAATCTTAAAAAAGGTGATTTAAAAGTTCAAGATGATGTTGTAAAGTTCTTCAAAAGTCAATTTTCTCCTGAAGATATTCATTTAATTAAAGAAGATGAGTTCTTAGAGGTTATTACTAAAGCCATATCTCCTGAAGAAAATTTGAGATTGTCCAGTATTCCTGAAATGGAAGAAATTGAAAAAGTTATTTGGCAGATGGATAGTAATAGTTGTTCTGGTCCTGATGGTTTTGGTGGTTATTTCTTTAAAAATTATTGGAATATTGTCGAGAAATATGTGGTCCAAGCTACAAAAGGTTATTTTGGGATGCATATGCCTAAAGTGATTTCTTCCTCTTTGATTACTTTAATTCCTAAATCAGAATCCCCCAAAAACTTTGCTGAATTTAGAACAATTCGTTTGGTTAATTTCATTAATAAAGTCATATCTAAGATCTTGGTCAATAGATTAAGCCTGATCATTCCTTCAATAATTTCAGCTAATCAAAGTAGCTTTATTAAGGGGATAGATATGATAAAGAATGCTATGTTGGCTCAAGAGATTATCTCTTTGATGAATCAAAAGAATTATGGAGGTAATGTGGCCTTTAAATTGGATTTGGCTAAAGGTTATGACAGAGTTTCTTGCTTATTCTTGATTAGTGTTCTAAGAAGATTTGTTTTTTTAAAGCATTGGATTGACTTGGTTTGGAGGAACATATCTAATTGCTGGTTCTCTGTGGTTGTTAATGGGAAAGCTAAAGGTTATTTCAAGTCTACTAGAGGGATAAGGAAAGGGGATCCTTTATCCCCAAGCCTTTTCATTCTTATGGCTGAAGCTTTGTTAAGAAATCTTTATAAGGCATTGATGAAGATGGTTGGTTTCAAGTTGCCTTTGGGGTGTCCTAGGATTAATCATTTTGCTTATCATGATTACTTAATTCTATTCTCTTCTAGTGAAAAAAAGGATATAAAGTTAATAATGGGGGTTCTAAATGAATATGAAAGAGGTGTTGGTCAGAAGATCAACAAGCAAAAGTGCCGAATTTTCCTCTCCAAGAGGCTTTCAAAACATTCAGCTGCTACAATTAGTTCTTTAACTGGTATTAAAATTATAAAATGTCCAATTATTTATTTGGGTTATCCTCTTTTTGTAGGTATAAAGAGAAACTCTTACTTTGAGCACTTGATTTTAAAGATTAGAAGCAAACTCAGTAGCTGGAAAGCTAGATGTTTTTCCATGGGAGGAGAGCTTATTCTTATTAAGAATGTCTTAAGTTCTATCCCAATTCATTCTATTACTGATATGGCCCCTACAAAGCATATTTTGAATAAGATAGAAGCTCTATTTGCTAGATTCTTTTGGGGATTAAGTGATGTAGCCAAAAAGTATCGTTGGTGTAAATGGGACAAGATTTCAAAACCTTTTCAAGAAGGAGGTTTAGGGATTAGAAATATTGCAGATATAAGTAAAGCTTTAGCAATTAAACAATGGTGGAATCTCAGAAGTTCTAATTCATTATGGTCTGCCTTTATCAAAGCTAAGTATTGCAAGAACTCTCATCCAATTGATGCTAAAATTAAAGACAAATCCAAGTTGTGGGGTAGATTATGTCAAGTTAGACCGGAAGCTGAGGATTCGATTTATTGGAGATTAGGAGAGGGCAACATCAATTTCTTCAAAGACAAATGGATAGAGCAGGGGCCTATTTGTGACTTGATCAATGCTAACCTTTCCCGTGCTGTAAAAGATTTCTGGAATTTTGATGGTCATTGGGACTTAGTCAAATTAAAGCAGGTGCTCCCTGATCAGGTAATTAAAATGGTTTTACAGTCCAACAGATGGTATAATCAGAAGGATGAGATAGTTTGGACTCTTTCCAGCTCAGGAGAATTTTCTTTCAAAACTTCTTGGAACCTTATAAGACAGTTTGAATCAACTTCCAAGTCTTCTCAATTCTTAATGGATGTTTGCATTCCTACTAAATTTTTTATTTTCATTTGGAAATTACTTAGAGGATTGATTCCTACAATTTATAAATTGAATAAGATTGGTATTTTTTATGCATCAAAATGTTTGTGTTGTATGGAGAGGCAATAAGAATCATTAGAGCATTTATTTTCTGAAGGAGAAATAACTTCAAAAGTGTGGGATAGTTTTACTCACTAATATGGGGTTCTTTCCAGTAATGACTCTATGAAGAAAATATTGATTTCTTGGTGGATTTCTCCTCAAAGTGCTTCTCAAAAAAGTTTTAAAATCATTCCTAATCTTATTTGTTGGCAGATTTGGTTACGTAGGAATAAGGTAAAGTTTGAAAATATCAAAATGTCTCATTTTCATGTTATTAAACAAGTTTATGATGTCTTTAAATTAGCCTTCATCCTTGCTAAGGTTAAAATGTGAAGGCCAATGTTAATTCCGTGGATGATTCCTCCTAAAGGTTTCTTGAAACTTAATACAAGTGGAAGTTCATCAGGTAACCCAGACCCTAGTGGTGGTGGTGGATTTCTTAGAAATGATCAAGGTCATCTTCTCTAGTATTTTCATGCTCATTTGGGTTATATGCATAGTCTAGAAGCAGAAGATGCAGCTCTTTTACTTGTCTTACAACATTTGCAAGATTTTAAAGATTATGAGTTGATTGTTGAATCAGATTCGAAGATTCATATAGAAGATGTCAATAAAAACTACAAGTGTCCATGGATCATCAAATGGTTGATTGATTAAATATTTCTTTTAGCTTCATCTCTTAATTCCTCCTTCAGCCACGTTCTTATGGAATCCAACATGGCAGCTGATTTTTAT
The DNA here is from genome assembly GCA_949130495.1 of Sambucus nigra. NCBI lineage: Eukaryota > Viridiplantae > Streptophyta > Magnoliopsida > Dipsacales > Adoxaceae > Sambucus > Sambucus nigra. Next base: position 131,819,937 of record OX422214.1, on the reverse strand, counting down.
CTAAAAACGGAAGTGCTTAAAATCATTCTTTCTTCTCTTATCATTTATATTCTCTCTCTAATGAATTCAAATCTCTCCTGGAGATGGATAGATTAAATCTCCCTAATTTTAAATTTAATTGAATTTCGTGTGTAAGGTCCCTATGATAAAGGTCCTTATTCTTCTTATTTAAATGGTTGTAAGTTCTTTGGGTTCTCCCTAGTGTGAATAAATAAAAATTTATTTTAAAAAAAGAATTGCTGATCTGGAGTTCCAACTTCTTCTTTGAGCTTGCAACCTATTAATAAAGGCTATGGAGTTAAGAGGCATCATATGTTGTGCTGGGTAAAATTTGAAATGGGATTCGATGCTGAGTCTGCAGAATTATTGATGAGGACAAGGTGTAATTGTCTATTCACTACACCAAAAATATCAATCTGGAACGCGTGCATAAGGAGAGTTTTGCACGCTTTATTCCCCATTTAGCATGCTTTGTAACCATGCCAAAATCATGCACAATTTTAAATCGTGCCAAATCGTGGCACGGTTCATTCAACTCAAGCCAACTCAAATTCCAAACCCGATTCAGACAACCCTAACCAAACTTTTCTCTTTCCCTCTCTCTGTGATCTGTTTTTTAACCAATTTAGACAAACCCAATTCTAAACATTGAGGTTTATAGATCTATTTTTAACCAGATCTGGATTTATTGATCTATGGTTGAAGTAATGAATTTTATGGTGTTTTGTGCTTATCCGTATCATTTCGTTGATAGATTGTTATGGTGTTTTGTGATTATTTTGACGAGTTCTTAGTGTTGCTCATGAACTATTTGTTAAAACAACTTAGAAAGGATAATATATGTTATTGTTTAGTAGTTAACATTCCCTTTTATAAGTATTTTGTTTTTAGGAGAATCACTTTTAAAATTTATTATGAATTAGTATTTGTTAAAAAGATATTCCAAATGACATAATACATAGATTAAAAATATTTTCTCCACTAGATGGTCACAGAAAGTTGTTTGGATGCACAAAGGGTAAGGTGTCTGTACATGATATGCATATGTCATCTATTGCTTTATATTTGAGCTTTTTCTTTATCTTACTATTGAGGCTTGGATTAATTGACTATAATCTTAATCATTAAAGAATTAGGTGCATCAATCTATATACAATAACATACACGAATACATGAACACAATGTTGATGTAGGTCCCATTTTACGCTATCTCCTTTGTTAATCAACAAGTGATAGTTTAACATTCCTTAAAGGATGATATATGTAGTCTCTATATGACTTGGATTGTTATTTGATATGTTTAATTATTAGAATAAACTTAAACATATGATTACGTGAGAGATAGTGCCTTAATTTATTTCTTTAGATAAAATTTGACCGTGGTTTACTTACCAATGAGGTGAGGTCGACATTGGAGTCAAGCCCTATCTACCCTAACTTATTATGACGTAAGCATATGATAATATTTTTCTTCCTTTAGTTTAAAATAAGAATATATATGTGGACCACATTTCTATATGTCTCATGCTAACAAATCTAATATCTAATTCAAAAAATTTCCTCCACGTATCAATTTGGAGAACAAATTACTGATTCTTTTAGGACAGAAAATATGGGGTCTCTCCTAATGCTTTGAATATGAACATTACAGTTTTAGGGCCAAAAGATTGAGGTGTCAAAAATTTATTAATGGTATGGAGTGATAATGATCCAATACCAGTTTACTAATGTTTAAATATATAATATGAACGTTAATATATAAATGCTAATGCATAAATATCTATATCTACACATTTATAGTTTATGAGCATGATTTTCACATACTTTGAACTAGATTTTATATATTAGTGTTTATGAGAGTGTTAATTGTGTGTTTTCAAAGTGAAAAGGCCATGGGATCCAACTATATCAAATAAAGTAAGGACAAAGACTTATCTACGTGCAAAATTTTGAAGCAAAATATACCAGTGCCAATCCATCGTGTGATCAAATCGCCATTCATTTGTTGTATCTATGAATACGACCAACATCAACAATCATTCTTCTATGATCAAGGTTGAAGCATGATTTTTAATTGCGTCCTTTTCAACTTGATGGAGTGTGTTGGTATACTTAGAAACATCAAGGCATGCTATGGAACATGCTCAACCTTATTTCGGGGATTATATTACAATTACCATCAATGTAAAATGGGTGAAACAAGGCAATTTTTGTAGGTTGAAATGTGCCCCTTTTATTTAAAGGGTGGATCGAAGTATGTTTTTTTAAACTTTTGGAACAATGTTTATATATATATATATATATAAAAGAATAGTAGTCCATGTCTCTTCAACGTGTCTATGTCCTACACTATTTATAAGTATCTTGTGAGCAAGTTGAGTACATGTGTCCAAGAGTTTCCTATATAGGTTGTCAAAATGCATACACAACTAGATAACAACTCCTAATATAATGTCTATGCAAGTCAAGCAGATGTTTTGTTTCTTATCTCAGTGGTCCTTAATCCAACTCAGTTTACAAGATTTTAGTTTTAATGTGATTCTAATTTGATAATGAGTAGTATAATCTTGATGGAAACTGAAAATAAAGAGAAAATAAAATAAATTTAAGAGAGAACTCTAGAATTGATGTTAAATGAATATAATATGAACTCTATAATGCTAGGTCTATTCTTTTAGTTGGTGTAGATTAAACTCCTTTGGTTGCTAACATACTAAGGGGTTTGTTCATAGTCAACATTAAAGTTAGTTTTACTGGTGTGAGAAAATTTCATTGACTGCATATTTACATTTATATGTCAAGTGTGCAACAATTGTGGTATGTTGTTTCATTGACTGAGACCCATTGCCTACATTGGTTCAAAGCTGAATATCATTAGTTATTGATTTAAACTGCAATTTTTTTATTGAACTTCTTGGCAACATGAATTCTTATTTCATTTTCATTTGTTGACCAGATAATATGTTAATAGATGTTGTTAAGAAGTATTATGGAGAAAATGGAAGAAAATAGGTCAGAAATTCCTTTGGTCTAAGTTTCCAAACTCATGTTTTTGAATAACCGCAATAATCAAGCCATAAAACCTCGAAATAGGACTGAAGTAATTTTCGATGAATTTTTTCTCCATCTTTTAAGAGAGACCGAGTTTATAATTGGTGATCTCTCACATTAATTTAACTTTCTAATATAATATTATCTCTATATTTGAGTTTAAAATGAGGGGAGTCTCAAATGTAAATGCCATAATGAAGCCAAAATAAAGTTGTTGGTTACCTTTTCAAGTGTAATATTATAGGAATTCTATTTCCTTAAAAATGACGTATTGTCAATTCCACAATAGTTAAAATACCACAAGTTTGTGGACTTGAGTGAGAGTTATAACTATAAAATGATAAAGGAATATCATATCATGCATTGTGAACTTATTTCAAATTCCCACCCACAATGTTGAACAAATTTTCAGCATATGTTACATTTAATTCTTCCTTACACACTGATGTACACATACACCACAATGTGTATCTAATGATCTATTAGACTATGTAGTCTCCTATTGATATTGTAGATGATAGGGTTCAAATAATTTCATAACTTAGTAAACTTGACTGGGATTATAAACCCTATAAGGTAACTATTAAAAACAGGGGCCATGACATCACATTAAGGATAATGCAATTATCACCATTATTGTAATGGGCATAAACAATATGTAATACATGCAGCTGCATAGTTGCATACAGAAGAATAGTCAACGTAGTATAATAATATGTGGCTCACATATTGATACTAATAAAATAGTTATAATATTGTGATATAAATTATGGGTTGCTATATTTGCTTTGCTTCTTACTTTATTACCTGCTTATTAAGATTGCGAATATGAGTTCTCTTGCTTGAGTGATGAATTCGAGTTTTGGGTAATTCGGTATGGTTTAAATGTGGGGTGGTTATGTGTTATTTGTTGGTTTTGTTGATTCTTAGGAGGTTTTCAATCAGGTTGTATGTGACATATAATTACATGTATACGTTGAAAATGTCGTTTGAATTGTAAATCATTTAAAAATATAGGGTTCTAGGAACATTATTAATGTCTTTGGAATACTTGTGTGTGCAACTTTTGGCTAAATTTGGCCTGTGTATATTTCAAATAACATGTGTAGATTACTATAAAAACAACTACAAAACCTCTGGTGATTAAATTTTCCCCCTCTTTGCTTCACATTTGAATGATTTTTTGGAAGGACAAATGTTCAATGCTTACATCGCTGGCATAAGGTTCTTAATACAGAGATTAAGAAAGGGACTTGGATAAAGGAGGTGTAAATTAATATTTTTCTTTGTTTTTGTTTCACACATATAATGGTTGTGATATAAATGATATTAAAAACGCAGGGGCTATATGGATTCACTTGTATTTTAGGTTACACACACAAAGATCTAGTTTTAACCAAATTTTATCTTTATTAGAATTAGGCATGCATGCAAGATAAATTCCAAATTAGATATGCCAAAGAAGTAATTAAACCAAAACAAACCATGTAGAAGAAGAATTAACGAAAAATCCCCTTCGGGAAAGACCTTTATTTCAACACTGTTTTAGAATTGACGGACACAGATGACTTAGAGATCCACTAAGTGTAATGCGATGCTTGTCTTCAAGTCTTTAATAGAAAGTGATGCGGTCTAGGACCACCCACAAGAAGAATCTCTATCCTTAGTATCCATCAATCAATCTTAGGATTACAGAAGCTATTATTCTTCAGTAGTATAGTCACAACTCCACAATAGTCAGCTGTACAGAACACTTTACAAGGGCTTGGTGTAATGAATAAAAAATAGGTTTGGCAAACTCAACAAGTCATCTAAGGGATGTATGATTTGGAAAACAAAATATTATTTCAAAGAAACAAGAAAAGGAAAACTTTGGGAACAGGTGTCTGAAATGATTTTTTCCAAAGAGTTACGTTAAACAGTCAAAAAGCGTTTAGTTTATTGAAAACATAAATTTCAAGGTGACATAGTTCGTTTGAACAAGTCAGTTCATTCTAACGAAAACCTATTTTTTGATCTAATAAGGTGCAAACTCATTTGAACGAACAACTTAGTTCGTTACAATGAGCTTCTAATGTGTACAACTCTGTTAAACAGGGAAACCCCGTTTGAAGTTCATTTGAAGTCCATTCCAACAAACTTAAACATTCATATTAACAAAGTGAAAACCTCATTCGAATGAGAACCGGATCTCGATCGAACGAGATGCCAATCTCGTTCCAATGAACCAGAAAATAAAAAAAATTATTAATTTTTTTTATTAAAAAATACCTCGAGTAAAAAAGAACATCCTTGTACAACTTTGACCGAGTAAAATCAATACCATATACTTCCATATTGTGTTCATGAAAATTGCAACAACTTAAATTTCGAAAATGATGCTCGGTCACTAACAAGTCTTCAAAGATCGTGGAAGCATATGGGGATGTAGGGTTTGGTTTGTAACAGGATACACCAAAATATCTAAACTATGAGAAATTACAAAATCTTGCTATTACAAATCTCCCCCTTTGGCTATTCTAGTACAAAAAAATTAAACCGAATTAAACCACTTAACATAATGTTCTATTAATACCCTTCTAAACTCAAAACGAAATGACATTCGAGACTTTATCTTCAACTGAAATTATTTATCTTATATAGTCCATGAGATCATCATTAAAGAGGAAGATACATACATACAAGAAATAAAAAAATACTGTGACGTAGATGAGAGTTTAAAATAGAATAAAAACTCTCCCTCATTTTGTTCTCCCCCTTTTTTTCCGTAATAAACAAAGGGTTAGAAACTAAACATGAATATGAAACATCACCTGAATCCAAATAAAATAACATCACAAAGATAATCGATTAAGCATATGCGATGAGATTTCGAAGAAGCATACCAACCATTTTTGAATTGTTTTAATTTTTTAAGTATGACAATATATGTATAAAAGGTATATATAGGTACAAGTACGCCACATTATGGAATAATACTAAAATTATCTAAATCATAAAAGCGTAATGTAATTGTATGAACATTTTCCACGAGAAAATTAATATAGGGATTCATAACATAGGTGCACAAAGTCAATGAGATACTTCTAAAGAAAGAAATAAATTACAACTTTAGGAGTAAGAGTGTTGAGCCTAAATGAAATTGACTCGACTTATGCAACATGCCATGAATTAAAATGCTTCTCAAAATAATAGTGCCAAACTATTTAATTCTTTTCAAGACAGTCCATTGTGCAAACCCATTTATCTTCAACTTTATAACACCCTCAAAATCTCACATATTTAACAATTCACTCTCAAAATTTTGAAGATATCATAATGCTCATGTATAGCGAAGCATCAATAAAAAAAGGCCTTGGCACTTCTGTTTTTGTGTGTCATTAATCGTTTAGGCTCTTTTCTATTTCATATCCCCTTTTCATTGCTTAACATAAAACAAATTTTCTGGGAAACAAAATTAGTGCAATGGTTCTTACATGCATAACTTATCTCTAGTACATTTGGTTCATTATTAAGCATGATTTATTTGAGAACATCGTATTCGACATATGATAAGAAAGCACAATGTTCAAAAAAGTTCGTGCACATGTGCAATAAAGGTGATAAAGAGTTAATTATGAAGAAAATAATCATCAAAGAACAATGAAATGCTAACTACGCATTATTAAGCACACTAATAAAACGAAACCATGTATCAAAACACCATGACAAAGTCACATAAATGGATGGAATATTGGGTTGATCCGAATATCTTAAATGCCCATCCATATATGGTGAAAACCAAAATACAAAAATCTTTTTTCTTTTTATTTTTTTTCCAATAATAAAATCTTTTTGGAACCAAAAATATGTTTGGAATTTTCAAAATATATCAAAAAGTATAAACATGTATAATCATAGAAATACAATCCAGTAATAGGCATAAATAATATGAACATGATAATCACCCTGTATTAGATAAACTACCTGAACTTAATCTACAAAGCAAATGCCAGAAGACTTCCTAAGATTCTTGAATCAAAGTGCATCTAAAGGTTCTGTGAAGATATAGGCTAATTGACGTTCGGTGCTCACAAAGCTCAAGGAAATGATCTTCTCCTCAACAATATCACGAATAAAGTGCTTACGTATCCTAAAGTGATTCATGTGGGAATGTTGTAACGAATTATAGGATATATGAATTGCACTCGTATTATCACACGAAATAGTCATTATGCCTTGAAAAATCCCATAATCTTCTAACATTTGCTTCATCCATAAGAGTTTTGTGAAACAACTCTTGGCGACGATGTACTCGGCCTACACCATGGACAAAGAAATGGATTTTTACTTCTTGCTCAACCAAGAGACAAGAGCACTCCCAAAGTAAAAGCATCCAACCGAGGTGCTCATACATCCATTAACATCCTCGCCCCAATCATCATCCAAATAGGTGGATAAAAGGTCATCGGTGTAAAAGGAATATCAAATATCATAAGAAAGAGTGCCACTCACATATTTGATGATACATTTTGGTGCGATCAAGTGAGACTCTTTCGGGATTGCTTGGTAACATGTATAATCTCCAACACTAAAGGCAATGTCAGGATGACTAGCAATCAAGTAGAGAAGGCTACCTATCATGCTCCTATAAAGGGTTTGCTCTACTCTCTTGCCTAAAGTGTCTTTGCTAAGCTTAGTCGATGTAATCATATGGGTGAGTGAGTGCTTAGTGAAGTCTAAACTAAACTTCTTCACTAGGTCTCTAGCATATTTGGATTGAGATATGAATATCACATCCTCAAGTTGATGCACCTAGAGACCTAAGTATAACATAAACTCATCAACCATGCTTATCTCAAACTCATTTTTCATTCCCTCCTCAAATGTGTGAGCATGTTGGGAACACATGGATCTAAATACTATGTCGTCCACATAGACTTGTAAAACTAATATAGTACCACTCTCTCATAAAGAACTTCTTATCCACTCCCCCTCTCTTACATCCACGAGCTTAGAAATAATAAGTGAGCCTCTCATACCAAGCAGGAGGAGCTTGCTTCAAATCATACAAGGCATTCTTAAGATAAAAGACGTGTCCTAGGTGCTTTGGGTTTTTGAACCCCTTTGGTTGTTCCATGTAAAATTCCTCATGTAGAATTCAATTAAGGAAGACACTCTTGACATCCATTTGGTATAGCTTGAATCGTAGATGACATGTTATGGCGAGTAGTAAGTGGAAGGACTCAAGCCTAGCAATAGGAGTGAATGTCTCTCTAAAGTCTACATCCTTAGTCTGTGTATATCCTTGAGCAACCAATCTAGCCTTATTGCGAACTATGGTACCATTCTCATCCATCTTATTCTTGTAAATACACTTGGTACCAATCACATTAGTCTTGCTAGGTCGGGGGACTAACTCCTAAACATCGTTCTTGAGAAACCAAAGAAACTAATCTTTCATAGAGGATATCCAATGCTCGTCTTTAAGTGCATCTTTTACATTTTTGAGATATACGAAGGATGTGTAGCAAAACTAGCTAGACACATTCTCAAGTTGAGACTCAGTCTTAACGCCTAGTTTGGGATCACCAAGTATAGCGGAAGGGTCATGACTTTTTCAAACCCAAGAGGGTGGATACTTTAAATCAAGTTCGGGGTCCGCAGGTGTAGTCTTAGGAATGATGAGATAATCACCAAGGGTGAATCATTCTCACACTCAAGGTTAGGGTCAAGAAACGCAGTCGGCACATCGTCTCTAATTGTGATGTTTATTAACTCCATAACCTTAGAGATTGAAAGATTAAACAACCTATAAGCCCTACTCTAGGATTAATAACCTAAAAATTTCCCCTCATCGCTTCGGTAGTCTGTAATACCACGTACTTTTATGATTATTTAATTTTTGTGTGCATTTAATTATTTATTTAATTAGAGAAATTCAATTAGGCTTCGGTAAATACTAATTAGCGAGTTTAGGATTAATATGTATGTATGTATGTATGTATGTATGTATCTATGTATCTACCTGTCTCTCTGTTTATCTGTCTATTTATCTATCTATATGCCTGTCTGTCTGTCTATTTGTCTATCTATCTATATGTCTGTTTGTCTATCTATCTATATGTCTGTCTGTCTGTCTGTCTCTCTCTCTCTCTCTCTCTCTCTCTCTCTATCCGTCCATGCGTCCATCTATCTATCTATCTATCTATCTATCTATCTATCTATCTATCTATCTATCTATCTATCTATCTATCTATCTATCTATCTATCTATCTATCTATCTATCTATCTATCTATCTATCTATCTATTATTATTATTATTATTATTATTATTATTATTATTATTATTATTATTATTATTATTATTATTATTATTATTATTATTATTATTATTATTATTATTATTATTATTATTATTATTATTATTATTATTATTACTATTTACTTGCATATGATAATTAAATAGATATGTGATTTATTATATGTCTTGTATGAGTGAAAAGCGACATCTTATTATATTATGTCGATCGAGAGTTATATTGGTGGATTGATATATTTTATGGGCGGCACGTACTGTATGCATGTGTCGGGTCCAATTAATGAGATGTTGGTGTATTTATAGTTGGGTGACTCGGATGATTTTTTTGAGTGCATAGGTGATCTGAAGTGGTCAACATAGTCCAGAATAGGTATCCGAGTGTTATAATTGGCTTACGGGGGCTTTTTAGACATAGCAGGCCACATAAAAGGGTACGATGATTTTTTTACACCTAGGATTTAATAAAAAACGGGAGTAGGGTGTAATTAAGATATATTAAAAGGTTAGGGAGGTGGATGCTATCCCATTTTTTAATCTCTACATAATTTTGATTTAAAGAGAGTTTAAGAAAATAGAAAAATGCAGAAAAAGGGAGAGAAGAAACTTGAAAAGGAGAAGATAAGAGGCAATCTCTGAATTCAAACTATTCCAACAAACGAAAATTCGGATTAAGATCCATAAAGGCAAGTATTTATTTTCTTTAGATACAATTCTGCAGTTAATTACCCTTATTATTAATTAAGACTAAATATGAGATTAAAGATGTGATGTTAGTAATCAATTGAAGAAGATTTAAAGCATGATTGAACCTATAATTTTAATTAAGATTAATTGAGGGTATATACGTTGGAATTTCATAGAATATTTTCGGCTTACAAGTATAAACACGGAGAGGGTATTGCAATTTATGGAAATTCAAGGTTTAATTAATTTTGGGTCGGTGGGATTAATTAATGATTAGGCATTCTTGTGTTTAGATGTGGGATTTGGGTTTGAATTAATGTTAGAATGCTCCTGGAATTTTAATATATTAATGTGGAAGTTAATTTCATGTTTTGGGAGACTTAATACCTTTATGGGAGGGTTTTGGAGGAGAAAACCCAAGGAAGAAGACAATTGGCAGCCCAGCAAACCGAACTGATTCGGTCGGCCAAGCAAACCAGTTCAGTTTGATGGCCTACCCAGATTTTGTTTACATGCTATTTTGACCCATTAGAGCTCGGGGAATGATCATATGGCTTCCGAGGTTATTTGGTAATATTGGAGAATATTTCTAGGATTTGGTGTGTGTTAGGACAATGGATAGACGGGTTCGATTAAGACGAATCGAGAATTCAAGTAATTGAATACCTATATATAATCGAAAAGTCAGTTCGGACTTCGAGATTGGGAGACAAGTACGCTGTAGGATATGTGTTCGAGGTCAGTACTATATATATATATATATATATATATATATATATATATATATATGCATGATATTTGTTTATATTAAACATACCTACTCGGTAGTGCTATCGTTAGGAGGTTGCGCATAGTGGGTAGTCCACCTTGGCATTGACAAATAGGTGTTGAATTGATTCCCCAGGTTATTGTATTGTTTATGGACACTATCCATTGTGAAGATAGGTGTTGGTTTGGAGACTGGTTGAGTCCGATAGGGTATGGTTGTGACCCTCGTACATATGTTTATGACTGCCTCCGTTTGATTGTCTACGTTTGGGTTCGTTGGTGAGATTCTGACCCGATGGACTAGTTGTGGTTCGTGGTATACCTAGAGCCCGATAGCGTACGAGGGATGTATCCACGAGGTCCATGCTCTAGGGATACGGTTATATGTATATAGCGAGCTATATATATGTATGTTTCTACTATGACAACCTGGATATAATTATGATAAATTATATTTAAATCATGATTACCTTATGTGATATTATTAATGTGTTAATTAGTATATCTAATGTCAAGTGATTATGTTTAGTCTAATCCTACTTTCATAAATCATGAAATGTCGAATTATTTACAAACACAAAATTTTGTTGTTTTCGATAGAAATGTCTGTGTTTAAGACTAGTTTTGACCTTTATAACATAACAACTGACTTGAGGTGAAAACTATATAATTTTAGACATACGAGTTAGGGTTGTAACATAACAAATGGTGCATAAAACGAATGTATGAGTAAGAAGTTACGCCAAATTTATGAACAAGGGGAAAATCTGTCAATTCCCTTTAAGTTGTAAATTGTCTTTTATTAAACCAAATGGTTTAATTTGATTGGTTGGCTTGGGAGGCAGCCTTAGCCGACTAAAAACTCTCCCTCTAACTTATTTCTTCATCAAATTAAGCCCTAGTTTCAGTTTCACGTATTGTTATCTTGAGGAAAGAGAAAGTAGAAGTTTAGGAAGAAAAAGTGAGGTGAAAAAGTGTAGAAAAATCCGTAGAAATTACGTAAAAGTCCCGAAGGTAATCCTAATTGCAATTCTTGTTATTTTTCTTATATTACTGATTGATATGATATAAATCATCATTTTTTACTAAAATTTCATCCCTTTATATATCTGTATGGTTAGATGAAAGTTTAAATTAAATTGAATGTACAAACCCTTAAAAAAAATTTGTATTGAAACCCCTTGTATTCAAACTTGAATATCTCTTTGTGTGCTTACCATAATTGAGAAATTCCAATTGTATATGAAAGAATTCTCATATATTCATATCATATCCTAAAATTAGAATTTATCTCCTTGTGGTTAGGCCTTAATGATGATTTCAAGTTGGTACATAGTTGCTGTTTGTATATTTCATTTCGGTATGCCCTGAGTTTGGTCAAGCTTTTGACATAGCAAATGAAGTAAAAAAATGATGACACTTTAATTATGTACTATTAAGTATGTTTACTGAAAATGGGTTGAAAATCATGGAAATTTATGTTGTAGAAAAATTATGAAAATTCTTGGAAGTCGAGGGAATGATAGACGAGCTTGTAGGGCAGATTTCTTGTGTTGTAAAGAAATGGTCATAGCTTGCGCTAGGAAGCTTGAAAAATTACACCGTCACTTGTAATGGAAATTATATTCATATATGTTTTCATATTGATAAGGCTTGACATTTGTATTTATACAATTCGGGAATATAGGATGGTTGAGTATAGAAGACAATAATTTGAGGCCATGTTGGATACCCTATGAAAGAATATTGTTATCTCCTCTTTCTAAAGAGTATTTTGGGTACATGTTTCATGTGTACATAAATTGAGAAGTATGTTCTCATATTTACTTGGGTTTAATTATAAATCCCTTATGAGGTATTTCCTACGGTTGAATGTTCATAACATTATCAACATGTGTACCATTATTTTGTCTTTACTCATGTTTCATGCAATGTGACTGAAGTGGAATTATATTGTTGTTGCATAGTCATGGAAAGTTACATAATTATGTTAGAATAATAATTATTATTGAGATTCAGTACTAATTTAGTTGGATTGACAGGTGTAAGGTCTAATCAACCCAGTTCAGCTCCACCCGACGGAAACATAAATACATAGTTGACAACCCAAGGTGAGTGTACTCACTGGAATGATGTATTTGTATACTGTTATGAATATGATCATAATGTTACGAATATAAAATTTTTCATTTCGGTTTACCAAAATGGTAGGTTGCTCCTCTACCCAGAATGGGGGAGATTTGTCTATTAATGACGAGGGGTTACTCCTCGATCAAGAATGAGGGAGAATTATCTATTTTGATAGGATATGTGAATCATGGTTCGAAAAAGTTGGTCATTAATTATGAATGAGCCAGATAAGTTAATACAAAATTGTATGGAAATGATTTATTGAAGTTAAATTCATGCAGTAGTATAGTAGTGATGCATTTACTGGGCTATTTTGCTCATGGTTCCTATGTTCACATTTTTTTTCAAGTAACGCGATGTCACTGCCAAATCTAGGAGGTCGGGTTGGGTTAGCTAGGAATGGTAGAAACAAAGATTTGGTTTAATGTAAATGATGTAATTAAGTTAACTTATCCTTCAAGCAAGTTTTTATGGGCATGATTACTTTGATGTTGTAAAAAGGTTTTTAGTTATATGGATTTGTGATCACTCTGAAATTAAAAATCGTGTTTATGGGTTGGTTAAATTAATCATGGTTTGACTCACTTTGACTTTCAAACTTAATTATAAGTAACTGGGTTGGGGTGTGTCATCTTTTGGTATCAGAGCCTAGGTTTTAGAGGTTCTGGAGTGAGAAGAGTCTAGATTTGGTAGTGAATGGTAAAATTATATTTTATTTGATACTAACGATTATGGCAGGAAAGATATGTATATATGTATGTTGTTATATCTTTGATTCATTTCAGATATAAAAGAATGGAAGAAGGGAATGTGAATGTGGAAATAGAAGATGAGGCTTAAAATATGGCATCAGAAGTGGAGGTTGAGCAACTTGTTCATGAAAATATAGAACCCGAGCTGGAACAATTGACATACATGCAAAAAATAGCACGTGATATGAATCTAATGGCAGAGTAGTAAGCTAGATTTATGGCTCAGATGGAAGAACAACAGACCAGGCTACTGGAGGCACAAGCATTGGATAGGGCTGAGGAGGTGATACACCAAAAACAAAGGAGTACTTCACATGAGAAATTTATTAAGATGAACCCACCATCGTTCAAAGGAGCAGTTGATCCAGCAGAGGTAGAAGTCTGGGTTAAAGAGATTGAACTTATCTTTGGGGTAGTGAGGATGCCAAAAAATCAACAGGTGACCTTGGCGGCGTATATGCTGAAAGGAGAAGCTAAGTATTGGTGGGATGCCACAAAACATTTGTTGATTACTCCAGGAGGTGGGAATGTGATCTCATGGGATGCTTTTGTTAAAGCCTTGTATGATAAGTATTTCCCCCCAATGTATCGAAAATAAAAGGAGAAAGAACATTTCATGTTCAATCAGGGAAGCATGACTGTTAGAGAATACGAAGCTAAGCTTATAGCCTTATCTCAATTTTCTTCGAGGTTTACACAGAATGAGGAAGATATGTGCAGCCGATTTCTCGATGGACTAGAGTTAGTTATTAAATCAAGGCTATCGGCTTTAGAGACTGTTAATTATTCAGCCTTGGTGAACAAAGCCCTGCTGGTAGAAAAGGACGTGAATGAAGCGAGAGGGAATCGAGAACGAGGTTTAAAGAGAAGCAAATTCAATCCATGTTATCAAAAAGGTAGTGATACCGAATATTCGATACTTGGAGGGAAGAAATTCCAGCATGGTATAGGCATGTGAGGTAGTTCGCAAAGGGGTGAAGCAAGTGGTGGAAGAGGTTCAAGAGTTTCAGCACAAGGAGATCTGAATGTGTGTTTCTTTTGTGGTACATTGGGTCATATAAAGAGAAATTGCCCAAAGTTACAGAATATAGAATGTTTTAACTGCCATCAGAAGGGGCATCTGAGAAAGAACTGTCCTAGGTTATCTAGAGCGGTTTCAGTTAGCAGTGTGGGGCCTCATAAAGGATCATCTCCAGGGAATGCAACCAGGGGAAGAGATACATGATAAACAAGTGGATTGAAGGTAGGAGGAAAAGTGTTTGGGATGACATTGCAAGATGCCCATGCTACACCAGAAGTGGTTACATGTAAACTCTCTATTGCAAACAAAGATTTATATGCACTAATTAATTGATCCTCGATATACACATTCATTTGTGGCACTACATATTATTTCATATTTGGGTAGACCATGTTCATTTCTCAATTGTGCCTTATATATTTCTACCCTAATGGAACGTGTGATTTTGGTTGAGCATGTTTATAAAGATTATGTCTTACGAATGGGTGAGCGAGATTTCTATGTTGACTTGATACCATTGGCCATTCGGGATTTTGATATTATATTGGGGATGTATTGGTTATCATCGTATCATGCTTCCATTGATTTTTTTTCTAAAAGAAGTTACATTTCATCTGCCTGGTGAACTCGAGTTCCAATTTACAGGGGAAAGGAATGTTGTCCCTAATTGTCTTATCTCAGCAATTAAGAGTAGAAAGTTATTGAGTAAAGGTTATACATGGTATTTAGCTTATGTTGTTGATGTTAGTAAGGAAGCACTTACAGTTGAAGATATACCAGTAGTTAGAGAATTTTCTGATGTCTTCCCAGAGGAATTGCCAGGATTTCCACCTGATAAGAAAGTAGAGTTTTCCATTGAATTAATTCCAGGTACTGGTCCGATTTCCCTTGCTCCTTATAGAATGGCACCAATGGAGTTGAAAGAATTGAAAATGCAATTACAAGATCTGATAAGTAGAGGTTTCATTTGGCCTAGTGTTTCTCCATGGGGAGCCCCAGTGTTATTTGTGAAAAAGAAAGATGGGACAATGCGATTATGTATTGATTATCGATAATTGAATAAGGTGAACATTAGAAACAAGTACCCTCTACCTCGTATCGATGATTTGTTTGACCAATTACAGGGGGCACATTATATTCTAAGATTTATTTGAGATCGGGTTACCACCAATTGAAAGTAAAGGGTAGTGATATTTCCAAAACAACTTTTTGGACTCGATATGGGCACTATGACTTTTTAGTGATGCCATTTGGATTAACTAATGCTCCAACAGTTTTTATGGATTTGATGAACTGGGTATTCCACCCTTTCATTGATTCATTTGTTATTGTACTATTAGACGATGTGTTGATTTACTCGCGTAGCATGGAGGAACATGAGAAACATTTGAGACTTGTATTGCAGATTTTAAGACAGAAGAAATTATTTGCTAAATTTAGCAAGTGTGAGTTTTGGTTGAATGAAATTATGTTTTTAGGGCATGTTGTCTCGGGAAATGGGATATATGTTGATCCAAAGAAGGTGGAAGCAATCGTTGAATGGGAAAGTCCTAAGAATGTGACAGAAATTAGGAGTTCCTAGGATTGGCAGGTTACTATCGCAGATTCATTAAGGGATTTTCAGCAATAACATTACCATTGACAAAATTGACTCGTAAAGAAGTGAAGTTTGTATGGGATGAAGAATGCGAGAGGAGTTTTAAAGAATTAAAGAATCGGTTGGTTTCAGCCCCTATACTTACTATTCAATGTGGGAATCAGTCTTTTGTGATCTATACAGACGCTTCATTCCAAGGGTTAGGATGTGCTCTTATGCAGAATGGGAAGGTAATATCATATGCTTCTAGACAATTAAAGACGCATGAACGGAACTACCCTACACACGATTTGGAGCTATCAGCCATTGTTTTTGCTTTAAAGTTAAGGAGACATTACTTGCATGGAGAAACTTATGAGATATTTACAAATCATCAAAGTTTAAAATACTTGTTTACACAGAAAGAACTGAATTTGAGATAGAGGCATTGGATAGAGCTGATTAAAGATTATGACTGTACCATCCATCATCATCCTGGGAAGGCCAATGTAGTATAAATGCTTTGAGTAAAAAATCATCAGGGATTCTTGGTTGCATATGGTGTGCCCGTGTTGGAAATATTCTTGACTTGGCATCGATGGGGATTGAATTGAAGTTTTCAAAAAGCGGAGGATTTTTAGCACATGTCACAGCGAGACCTTTATTGGCAGAACGCATACGAAATTTGCAGATCAGTGATCCATTCCTTGAGAAGAAGAAATAAGATGTCCTAGATGGTAAAGAGAGTGACTTTGAGATTAAGAATGATGAATCGTCGTGTTATAAAAATAGGATTTGCGTACCTAATGATCCACCATTAAAGAAGGATATATTAGAAGAGCACATAGTTCTATATACTCTATGCATCCGGGAGGTACCAAAATGTACAGAGATTTGAAAGAGTATTACTGGTGGAACAATATGAAATGTGAGATTGCAGAGTTCATAGCTAAATGTTTAGTATGCCAGTAAGTAAAGGCGGAGCATCAGAAGCCGACGGGATTATTACAGTCATTGCCTATTCCGAAATGGAAGTGGGAACATATAACAATGGGCTTTGTTACAGGATTACCTCGGTCACCAAAGGGGAATGATTTTATTTGGGTGATTATAGATGGATTGATGAAGTTGGCCCATTTTCTTCCAGTTAAGATCACCTACACAATTGACAAGTATGCATATATGTACGTTGATGAGATTATCCGTTTACATGGGGCACCAGTGTCAATTGTATCAGATAGAGATCCAGCATTCACTTCTAAGTTTTGGCCTCGTTTACAGAATGCCATGGGCACAAGTTTGTAGTTCAGCACTTCATTTCATCCACAAACTGATGGGAAATCTGAAAGGATGATTCAAATATTAGAAAACGTGTTACGAGCTTGTGTATTTGACTTCAAGGGTAGTTGCGATGATCATTTGCCATTGATGGAATTCTCGTATAATAATAGTTATCAGTCCACCATTGGTATGGATTCGAATGAAGCTTTATACGGGAGGAGATGTAGAACGCCTTTGTGTTGGGATGAAGTAGGTGAAAGGAAAATTTTGGGTCCTGAATTGGTAGATTTGACAACAGAAAAGATTAAAATGATTCAGGAATGAATAAAGATAGCACAAAGCAGGCAAAAATTTTATGCAGATAAAAGGAAGTATCCATTGGAATTTTAGAAGGGAGATTTTGTATTCCTGCATATTTCACCATGGAAAGGCGTTATGAGATTTGTGAAGAAGGGGAAACTAAGTCCAAGATACATTGGACCATATGAGGTGTTAGAAAGAATTGGGAACCTGGCATATAGATTAGAATTACCTCCAGATTTATCCTGTTTACATGATGTGTTTCACGTATCGATGCTTCATAAGTATTTTGCGGATCCATCTCATCAGTTGAAAACTCAACCAATTGAACTTAAGCAAGACTTGTCATACATCGAGGAACCAATGGAAATTATTGATCGTAAGGAGCAAGTATTGAGACATAAAGTTATTACCTTAGTTAAAGTTGTGTGTATGAACCATGTAATTAAAGAAGCAACTTGGAAAATGAAGGATAGCATGAAGAAACATTATCCCCATTTGTTTGGTACGTGACCATTATATTAAATTTTGGGGACAAAATTTTCTAAGGGGGGTGAGTCGTGACAACCCGAATATAATTATGATAAATTAAATTTAAATCATGCTTACCTTATGTGATATTAATAATGTGTTATTAGTATATCTATTGTCAAGTGATTATGTTTATTCTAATCCTACTTTCATAAATCATGAAATGTCGACTTATTTACAAACACAAAATTTTGTTGTTTTCGATAGAAATGTCTGTGTTTAAGACTAGTTTTGACCTTTATAACATAACAATTGACTTGAGGTGAAAACTATATAATTTTAGACATACGAGTTAGGGTTGTAACACAACAAATGGTGCATAAAACGAATGTACGAGTAAGAAGTTAGGCCAAATTTACGAACAAGGGGAAAATCTGTCAATTCCCTTTAAGTGGTAAATTGTCTTTTATTAAACCAAATGGTTTAATTTGATTGGTTGGCTTGGGAGGCAGCCTTAGCCGACTTAAAACTCTCCATCTAACTTATTTCTTCATCAAATTAAGCCCTAGTTTCAGTTTCACGTATTGTTAGCATGAGGAAAGAGAAAGTAGAAGTTTAGGAAGAAAAAGTGAGGTGAAAAAGTGTAGAAAAATCCGTAGAAATTACGTAAAAGTCCCGAAGGTAATCCTAATTGCAATTCTTGTTATTTTTCTTATATTACTTATTGATATGATATAAATCATCATTTTTACTAAAATTTCATCCCTTTATATATCTGTATGGTTAGATGAAAGTTTAAATTAAATTGAATGTACAAACCCTTAAAAAAAATTTGTATTAAAACCCCTTGTATTCAAACTTGTATATCTCTTTGTGTACTTACCATAATTGAGAAATTCCAATTGTATATGAAATAATACTCATATATTCATATCATATCCTAAAATTAGAATTTATCACCTTGTGGTTAGGCCTTAATGATGATTTCAAGTTGGTACATAGTTGCTGTTTGTATATTTCATTTCGGTATGCCCTGAGTTTGGTCAAGCTTTTGACATAGCAAATGAAGTAAAAAAATGATGAAACTTTAATTATGTAATATTAAGTATGTCTAATGAAAATGGGTTGAAAATCATGGAAATTTATGTTGTAGAAAAATTATGAAAATTCTTGGAAGTCGAGGGAATGATAGACGAGCTTGTAGGGCAGATTTCTTGTGTTGTAAAGAAATGGTCATAGCTTGCGCTAGGAAGCTTGAAAAATTACACCGTCACTTGTAATGGAAATTATATTCATATATGTTTTCATATTGATAAGGTTTGACACCTGTATTTATACAATTCGGGAATATAGGATGGTTGAGTATAGAAGACAATAATTTGAGGCCATGTTGGATACCCTATGAAAGAATATTGTTATCTCCTCTTTCTAAAGAGTATTTTGGGTACATGTTTCATGTGTACATAAATTGAGAAGTATGTTTTCATATTTACTTGGGTTTAATTATAAATCCCTTATGAGGTATTTCCTACGGTTGAATGTTCATAACTTTATCAACATGTGTACCATTGTTTTGTCTTTACTCATGTTTCATGCAATGTGACTGAAGTGGAATTATATTGTTGTTTCATAGTCATGGAAAGTTACATAATTATGTTAGGATAATAATTATTAATGAGATTCAGTACTAATTTAGTTGGATTGACAGGTGTAAGGTCTAATCAACCCAGTTCAGCTCCACCCGAAGGAAACATAAATACATAGGTTACAACCCAAGGTGAGTGTACTCACTGGAATGATGTATTTGTATAATATTATGAATATGATCATAATGTTAGGAATATAAAAATTTTCATTTCGGTTGAATGTTCATAACTTTATCAACATGTGTACCATTGTTTTGTCTTTACTCATGTTTCATGCAATGTGACTGAAGTGGAATTATATTGTTGTTGCATAGTCATGGAAAGTTACATAATTATGTTAGGATAATAATTATTAATGAGATTCAGTACTAATTTAGTTGGATTGACAGGTGTAAGGTCTAATCAACCCAGTTCAGCTCCACCCGAAGGAAACATAAATACATAGTTGACAACCCAAGGTGAGTGTACTCACTGGAATGATGTATTTGTATAATATTATGAATATGATCATAATGTTAGGAATATAAAAATTTTCATTTCGGTTTACCAAAATGGTAGGTTTCTCCTCTACCCAGAATGGGGGAGATTTGTCTATTAATGACAAGGGTTTACTTGATTAGGCACATATTCTTCACATTTATCCCCTTAATTTCGGTATTTTTATGATCCCATGCAGTGTAAATAGCTTGGATTTGTCTCGTATTTATGCTACTAACCCCTTTTGTCAAGTATTTCGTGTTTTGTATATTTCTCATGTGTTTTATAGGTATTTCATGCAAGTTAGTGCGAAGAAAAACACAAAACAGTGAAAGAAACCAAGAAATGGAGAGTTGAAGGGAATTTTTGTAATTTTACAGCCTTATTCCGGAGGTGGGCCCACTATAAATTTGAAGAGATCTAAATTACAAGAACACTGGAAAAAACGGCACCTCAATCCGAGCTACGGTGAAGAAGTGACGATGTTTTGAAGTTGCGCGATAATGAAGAGAAATGGACCAGAAACCAAACCGATCTGGATGGAACAGGACCGATCCGGATGGAACCAAACCGATTTGGTCAGGAAAAAAAGAACCGATCCGGTACCAAATGGATCCGGGTCCGGACCGGTCCGGCTGTGCGAATTACTGGCATTAATTATGCAGATCATGAGGTGCATAGCTGATAAAATCTTGCGCAACAAGCGATTCTAGCTGTCAAATTCGTGCTACTTGGTGCTATAAAAGACCAAGCCCTACCTCTTTCCAGGGGGAGACGAATTCTAGAGAGTAGAATAGAATTTTATAGAGAGAAAGTCAGATTTTAGAGAGTTTTCTTAGTTTTTCTTTACATAGAAATTTTCATAAACCCTAGTTTGTAAGGTTGAAGAAGAATTTTTCTGGATTCAAGTTCATCTCTTTTCCCTATTGCTAAATACAAGTATCAATTTTTCATTCTCTTATTTATTCTTTACTTTATTTCCAATTCAATTCTCAATTGTTTTGCAATTTGTTAACAATGTTGGTTAGATCCATAATTCCATATATTGTTATGAATTTGTTTTCCAATAAAACCATGTCTAGCTAAATTTTCAAAGGTTGGGATGCATGAACCCAACCCGATGTGGTATGCATAGCTATAAAATTTGTCCTCTAAATTAAATAAATGATTAGATCGTGTTGTATAATTTCTCAACCATCGTAGACCTTTTGACCTCGTTTGCCCTAGGTAACTGGGGTGCTTAAGGATGGAACGCGCGTGAATTATTGTGACACTGCTTTACTCATTCTTTGATTATGCATGATGCGGGCTTGAACCTCATATATGTAATGCTTTGGAGTACTAAAGACTGGGTCTGATCAATTATCTAATTTATGACTAATTTTGTATTGGCATACACACTAGGGTTTGGGGGAGTGTATTCTTAACCCATTTCTTCATTCATATTAATTCCTTCTTAGTTAGTAAATTTTGCATGTGTAGGTTAATTGAATTTAGTTAATTCATAAATAAAATCCAAAAATTAATCATCTTTTTATTTTCTTTTCTTTTAACATCAACTTTAGGATTAAACTACCTTACCTTTGTCATCACGTTCACACGTCCTAACTCCCTGTGGATTCGATACCCAGACTCGCCACTATACTCCTTAAGAATGTAGTTACCAGTTTAGGTTTTTTTTGTATTAAGGTTGGAAGCCGATAACAACGACTAGCGTATTACATGGACGCTCGGTTTTTCCACTCGATCAAAATGGCGTCGTTGCCGGGGAATTAGGTAGACTTTAGGTTAGGGTTGTTAATCCCAAATTTGACCTTAAAAAAAAATCTCATCTCATCTTTCATAAGTTGTTAATGCAAACTCCTCTGTTGTCTCCAACCTAATTTCACGAAAATCCCCTTGCTGAAGCTAACTCTGACAATTCTCATACTACCGACGTTCCACACTTTTGAGTCAAACACTGAGTGAGGGTTCTGAATCGTTGGGTAGCAATATGTCTGTGCACGGTAGTGTTGGTGTTGGTGTTGGAGAGGAAGAGATACCATATCTTCCCATGAAAGTTCTTTTATTTTCGGAGCGAACTGTTACCCCTGGTTGCATTTTACTCCCGTATAATGCCGGTCAGTTCCACTTTCGTAATGGGATGATTCAAATTCTTCCTACATTTCATGGGATGGATTCTGAAAAACCATATCTCCATATTCGAGAATTAGAAGATACATGTGAGATGTTTGGTGATCAAGCCTGCCCACAAGATGTTATCCGATTAAAGCTTTTCCCTTTTTCCTTAAAGGATAAAGCTAAGACCTGGCTATGGTCTCTACCCCTGAATTCTGTTATGTCCTGGAGAGATATGCAGACTAAGTTTCTCTCAAAGTTCTTTCCGCAACACAAAACCAATTCTGTCAAGGCTCAAATCCAAGCTTTTTGTCAAAATGACAATGAAGCCTTTGATAAGTGTTGGGAACGTTTTCAGGAGTTAGTTAGCGCTTGCCCACATCATGGGTTTGAGAAACATCATCTCATTTCGTTCTTTCATCAAGGGCTTACTTTGGCGTCTAAACAACTCGTGCAGACAATGTGCGAAAGACCATTTTGGGAATTAGACTCGAGCGATGCTGAGGCTCATTTGAAATACGTAGCAGAGACTACACAATCATGGGATGTTTCTGACCCCAACAGCCAAAACAGACATCGCAAGTGTCCAACACTCCTGGTGCTTCCGGTATTTATCAATTGGACAAGGACACTTTGTTAGACTGTCGTCTTGATCAGTTTGAAAAGAGGATAAGAGACATCCTTGAGGTTCGGTTTAGATAAGCTACTGGACATATCTCAGCTGAAAAAGAAGAGGTGTGTGCCATTTGTGCGGCGAGTCATTCTACCAAAGGATGTCCGGCAATACCCGCTTACAAGGCAATGTACACTGAGCAAGTGGAAGCTATAGGAGCGGTTAGCGGACATTTTAGTACACCCCAGGGAAATGCGTACAATTCATCTTGGAGGAATAATCCTGGTTTCAACTATGGACAACCACAAGGGGGGACGACTCCTAACCCACATGTGACTTTACCACCACCCCCTCAATTTCAGCAAGTGGTTCCTCCTATGCATGTACCACCTCCTGGTTCGTATGTTGCTCCACCGAGGCGATCTCTTGAGGACAACTTAAATCACCTCATCCAATCTCAAAAGGAGAACAGTGCTAAGTATGATCGAATGTTCAATGAAATACATACTAGCATCTCAAGGTTGCAAACTGCATTGAATGTCCAAGAGAAGGGAAAATTTCCTGCTCCAAGCCAACGACCTCCCCTAGGACAAACCAGTATTGGCACTAAATCCCACGACCATCGAGAGCAATGTAGCGCTATTACCACTCTACGTAGTGGGAGAGTAGTTGATTTTTCACCTCCCCCACGCAATATATCTAAAGATAAAGAGGTTTCGCTCAGCACAAGAGAGGCCGAAGATGCCCCTTTAATTGAGAGTGAGGAGGAGGAAAATACTAGTGGACCCAAGGCCATCACCCCCACCGCTGCCCCATACCCTCAACGGTTGGTCTCTCACTCCAAAACGACCTCCCGTGATGAAGTTCTGGAAGTCCTTAAGCAAATAAAAATTAATTTACCTTTTCTCGAGACTATACAGAGAATTCCCGCATATGCTAAGTTTATTAAGGACTTACTCACGGTGAAACGCAAGCTAAAGGTAAACCAGAACGTCTCTTTGACCCAAAATGTCAGCGCAGTCTTGTAGAGTGACTTTCCATTAAAATATAAAGATCCGGGTGCACCCACTATTTCGTGTATCATGGGGAAGAACCGAATCGAGAGAGTTCTAATAGATCTAGGGGCTAGTGTTAACATTATGCCCTATTCCATCTATAGGAAACTAGAACTGGGGGCCCTTAAGCCCACCAATATGACTCTCCAGCTCGCGGATCGTTCTGTGAAGCTTCCTCGGGGAATTGTTGAGGATGTGATTGTCTAAATAAACACTTTCTAATTCCCTATGGATTTTGTCATTTGGTACGAAGAACCCTCCGTTCTCCCAAGTAATCATGTTCCCGTTATCCTTGGCCGCCCATTTTTAGCTACAGCTAATTCTCTTATCAATACCCGAAGTGGGCGTATACAATTAACTTTCGGGAACATGACCCTCGAAACAAATATTTTAATAATTCCAAGAGAGAGAGTGATGAAGGGGAACCGCGAGGGTTGGATCTTTTGGGGGAAGCACACAAGCAAGAAAGAACATACAAGGAAGAGCCATTAGGGGAAGGTTGTGTTACGCACAGTGAGAGGAGTGGTTGCAGCATCGAGAGCAAGGTAAGGTATGTATGTTTAGTTAATGCATTCGAGAGCATGAGTGAGCCCATGAACAAGAGTGAAAGAGGAGATTTAGAGTGTGTCGGGAGAGGCTCGTCGAAATACTTAGAGGAAAGAGAATGGCAGGACACTATCGATACATTTCTCCTCGATTACCACCCACCCACACCACCCTATCATTTGGAGAAAGAGCACGAAAGGCAGGTTGAGGACACCAAGCAATAGAGAGAGCTCGAGGAGTTGAGCCTAGCAGAGTTTGAGCGCGAGTTCGGACAGGTGGATGCAAGCCTAAATGTTGAAGTCCAATCTTTCTGGGCCTCATTTCGTCATTTAGACGAAAGCGAGTGGGACAATAGAATTGGTGCATTTCTCCTTCCCAAACCTCCACCCATACCATTTGAGTCTTCGGAGGTACTTGAAGATACGACTCAAATCTCGTCCGATTTAGAGACCAACCTACGTGCTATGCAACAAGAGGATCCTTTTCCGATTTATCATAATGCATCTCCCGGTATTTCCTTTATCTATGGGCACGGGCCCAATTTGTTCCGGCTATTCACGTATGATGGTAAGACGGGAGAGACGAGGAGCGCATCGTACCCAGTGAAAGGGGTCGTGTGATTTTTGGAGAGAGATGAGAGGTCGTCGCACCCCTGACGCGTATGGGGTGATTTTTGTTGTATTTTTGAGTCATGTATAAGTGTTATATAGTGTCTTGTTGCAGTTTAATAATTTGCTTGTTTTATTTGTCGCACTTATTTTTTTTCTTCTTTAGATTTTAATCCTTTTGATTGAGGACAATGCAAAAGTCTAGGTTAGGGGGGGGGGGGGGGTGATAAGTGCGTCTTTCTAAAACTTCACAAATTTTTAAAATGCCAAAAAAAAAAAAAATAGAAAAATTCAAAAATTTCCAAAAAAAAAAAAAAAAAAATTGAAAAATGTTTTTGTTCAAAATAACTAAAAATTTGAATTTAATTTTTTCAAAAATATCACCTTTATTCTATTTAAAGTCTCAAATTGTTAACAATCAAAATGCACTAAGCCAAAATTGACCGAAGATGGAAATTGAAAGAAAATTGACGACTTTACGAATAAGTGTGGAGATTGATCAAACCCGGTGAGATGTTAAGCCTTTCAATTTTTATGAGTTTTTAAATCAATCCGAGTTTATGATTAACTCAAAGTTCTTTTCAGCGTTTTATTAAGTCGTTGATGATCTCAATCCTTTGTTTTAATCGGTTATGGGAAATGTGTGAAATGTTGTCTCGAAATTCGTGCTAAATATATCTCTAAACTTAATTAATCTCGAGATGCATATGGTAATGTGATGAGCAATTTGGACAATGAAGTAGGCACTCGTTTGTTACCCAAAAATATTAGCCATAATAAAGTTGTGAAAAATTATCCCTTTGACAACCCAATTGAGCCGAATAAAATTTATCCTTTTCGTTTGGTAATCCGAAAAAATCGAAGTAGCCCGAAAAAATCGAATTGCGAAAATGGAATATTCATTAAGTCCGAAAAGTGCAACAAAAAGGGGCAAGAAAAAAAATAGATATGCTCAAAAAAAAAAAAAAAGGAAAGAAAAAGAAAAGAAAAAATGAAAAATACAAAAAGAAAAGAGAAAAATGAGCAAATGCCTGAAAAAGCACTAATGGATGTCATAAGGACATTTTCCAATTCCGAACAATCCGTCTATTCCCAATTTTTACCCTTTACACCTTTTAACCCAAAAAGTCCTAACCGAGTCCGAATGGCGAAATTGATTACCGCGTGGAGAGCTAAGATACGAAAAGATAATAAAAGAGATTAAAATGGTGTGAACTAGAGGTGATGTTCCGTTCCCTATAACCGTATTCCGATGATGAGATCTTTTCACCATAAATTTCATTCTTTTCAATTTTGTATGCGTGAATTTGTGTCCATTATATTTACTCTTTATATCATGCATACCGAGAGAATAGCCATAATCCGAGAGATTCGTTTGTGAGTGCATCCGTAAGAATTTAAATCAAAGCGAATTTTTGGAAAGTAACGTAATGCTCAATCGGTGGAAATTTGAGGTTTAATTTCTGGCTTTGCACACACACACACTATGGTTTGAGACATTTGAATATGAATTTATAGTGATTATTTTTTCAAAAAGTTTAAATTGTACAGTTTTTATTTACTTTGATATTTATTTGAGTCAATAAAGAATTTTGTGGGTGTATTCACTGCAAACCCTCACGAGACAAAACTCATCCTACTAGGGTAACCTAGGGGTTTAAAGGCTTGTTGCATACGCTAAATGCAATCGCTTGCCAGTGAAAAAGGTATTATATCTCAATAAAATGATTTTCAAGAGTTGAGCCTTGATAGGATTCATTTACATTGCTCGGGACGCGCAAAGTTCTAAGTTAGGGGGTGTGATTAGGCACATATTCTTCACATTTATCCCCTTAATTTCGGTATTTTTATGATCCCATGCAGTGTAAATAGCTTGGATTTGTCTCGTATTTATGCTACTAACCCCTTTTGTCAAGTATTTCGTGTTTTATGTATTTCTTATGTGTTTTATAGGTATTTCATGCAAGTTAGTGCGAAATAAAACACAAAACAGTGAAAGAAACCAAGAAATGGAGAGTTGAAGGGCATTTTTGTAATTTTGCAGCCTTAGTCCAGAAGTGGGTCCAACTATAAATTTGAAGAGATCTAAATTACAAGAACACTGGAAAAAATGGCACCTCAATCCGAGCTACGGTGAAGAAGTGACGATGTTTTGAAGTTGCGCGATAATGAAGAGAAATGGACCAGAAACCAAACCAATCCGGATGGAACAGGACCGATCCAGATGGAACCAAACCGACCTGGTCAGGAAAAAAAGAACCTATCCAGTACCAAATGGATCCGGGTCCGGACCGGTCCGGCTGTGAGAATTGCTGGCATTAATTATGCAGATCATGAGGTGCATAGCTGATAAAATCTTGCGCAACAAGCGATTCTAGCTGTCAAATTCGTGCTACTTGGTGCTATAAAAGACCAAGCCCTACCTCTTTCCAGGGGGGAGACGAATTCTAGAGAGTAGAATAGAATTTTAGAGAGAGAAAGTCTGATTTTAGAGAGTTTTCTTAGTTTTTCTTTACATAGAAATTTTCATAAACCCTAGTTTGTAAGGTTGAAGAAGAATTTTTCTGGATTCAAGTTCATCTCTTTTCCCTATTGCTAAATACAAGTATCAATTTTTCATTCTCTTATTTATTCTTTACTTTTTTTCCAATTCAATTCTCAATTGTTTTGCAATTTGTTAACAATGTTTGTTAGATCCATAATTCCATATATTGTTATGAATTTGTTTTCTAATAAAACCATGTCTAGCTAAATTTTCAAAGGTTGGGATGCATGAACCCAACCCGATGTGGTATGCATAGCTATAAAATTTGTCCTCTAAATTAAATAAATGATTAGATCGTGTTGTATAATTTCACAACCATCGTAGACCTTTTGACCTCGTTTGCCCTAGGTAACAGGGGTGCTTAAGGATGCAACGCGCATGAATTATTGCGACACTGCTTTACTCATTCTTTGATTATGTATGATGCGGGCTTGAACCTCATATATGTAATGCTTTGGAGTACTAAAGACTGGGTCTGATCAATTATCTAATTTATGACTAATTTTGTACTGGCATACACACTAGGGTTTGGGGGAGTGTATTCTTAACCCATTTCTTCATTCATATTAATTCCTTCTTAGTTAGTAAATTTTGCATGCATAGGTTAATTGAATTTAGTTAATTCATAAATAAAATCCAAAAATTAATCATCTTTTTATTTTATTTTCTTTTAACATCAACTTTAGGATTAAACTACCTTACCTTTATCGTCACGTTCACACGTCCTAACTCCCTGTGGATTCGATACCCAGACTCGCCACTATACTCCTTTAGAGTATAGTTACAAGTTTAGTTTTTTTTTGTATTGAGGTTGGAAGCCGATAACAACGACTAGCGTATTATATGGACGCTCGGTTTTTCCACTCGATCATTACTCCTCGATCAGGAATGGGGGAGAATTATCTATTTAGATAGGATATGTGAATCATGATTCGGAAAAGTTGGTCATTAATTATGAATGAGCCAGATAAGTTAATACATAATTGTATGGACATGATTTATTGAAGTTAAATTCATGCAGTAGTATAGTAGTGATTCATTTACTGGGCTATTTTTCTCATGGTTCCTATGTTCACATTTTTTTTCCGGTAACGCGATGTCACTGCCAAATCTAGGAGGTCGGGTTGGGTTAGCCAGGAATGGGAGAAACAAAGATTTGGTTTAATGTAAATGATGTAATTAAGTTAACTTATCCTTCAAGAAAGTTTTTATGGGCCTGATTACTTTGATGTTGTAAAAAGGTTTTTAGTTATATGGATTTGTGATCACTCTAAAATTAAAAATCGTGTTTATGGGTTGGTTAAATTAATCATGGTTTGACTCACTTTGACTTTCAAACTTAATTATAAGTAACTGGGTTGGGGTGTGTTATCTACGATATAGTGTGTATATTTATTTATAGCATGAGTGTATCTATGTTACTATGTTGTGTGAACATTATTTATAGTACGTGAATTGGTAAGATAGTATTTATGAATGAATACGTAGTGAGTGTAGTATACACATAACTAATTATTACTATTAGCGGGTTTGGTCTTGGATAACGGTTATTGTCCTAGTTAGACTGGGTAATATAATTAGGATAATAATAAGAATGCATTAGGGGCACACTAAAAATGAGAGGTTATGTAATATCTCATGTGAGTGGGACCGATGAATTAATTGTGAAAGTAATACACTACTTGTTTTATTTATTTAAATCATTTAATTACTTGCAAAATATTTTCAAACTTTTCGGGCTTTGAATTTGTTTTCTTGTCTTCCTTTAAAACCCCCAGGTGTGCAACAAGAGCAGGGATAACTGGGATATATCTTTATTGCCATTGTAGTAGTTTTGGACGCTAAAAGTTTGACTTAGCTGCTCAACTTTATCTATCTAGATAGGATTCTTTTTATTCCATTGTTTACTTTTGGGCGTGTTGTCAGTAGTTGGATAGGACTTTAATTTATGTCAGGGATGTTATTTTATTATTCAATTTTTATTTCAGTTGGATGATTACTATCGGTGATTGATGATTTATTTTGTTCACATTTATTTATTTATGCATGACGTTTATTCTGATCATTT
Source organism: Sambucus nigra (assembly GCA_949130495.1). Classification (NCBI taxonomy): domain Eukaryota; kingdom Viridiplantae; phylum Streptophyta; class Magnoliopsida; order Dipsacales; family Adoxaceae; genus Sambucus; species Sambucus nigra. The sequence goes on along the minus strand of OX422214.1, from coordinate 131,789,926 downwards.
GGTTGTATTATTTTTATTTATATTGCTTTTTACGCCAGTGATGCTGAGAATGAAACCATACTAGATTTCTATTTTATTTTAATAGAGGATTGGCCACCCGGTATTAAAATAGGTAGGTTGTCACAGTTAGTATCAGATTATCAAGTTCTAGTGTCCTTAAGATCCGTGCGAACTTGTTACGTTGTCAACAATGCGTTTCTTTGATATAGAGACCTATACTTAGGGCTGTTGTTTCATACTGTGCATTTACTTTCTTATGCTATTATATATATTTGAAGTGAATCTCATGCAATTTTAGTTTGGCGTTAGATGCCAAATTCCAAGAGCGGTAGACTAGCACGTGTAGCGAGGAGGGCCACAGATGGGGAGGCTCATTCGGAGACACAAGCTACTCATGGTACTGTGATCGTAGCAGAGGTCACAACTATAGTATCCCAGGTAGTTAATGCTGCTATGACGAACCTGGCGCATCACTTGCCCAGGAACATCCACAGCTACCACCAGTTCAGACTCACATATTGTTGTTATTATGGGAATGAGTCAGGGGGGCCTTTCAGAAGGTTTATCCACTGAAGTTTTAAGGGAGTGAATATGTTGTAGCAAATATCCAATGAAAGAAGGATATCTAGAGGCATTTGCATACGGTTGAGTGCAGATACACTAAAAAGTAGGTACTTTCTATGTTCAAGCTACTCGAGGAAGCTCTTCAATGGTGGGAATCGATTACTTTGGCGGAGGAGAGATATTCGATGACTACGTAATAATTCTAGGTGCAGTTCGACCTCAAGTTATTTCCATCGACAGTGTAGACAAATATAAGGAAGATATTTCTTGATCTTTCGCTGGAGGGTCGGACTGTGTCTGAGTATAAGGAAAATTTCACTCTCTTAGAAAACTGTGTACCAGATGAGGTGAATACTAATAATAAAAAGATTATCAAATTCATAGATGGACTTACTTTGAGGATTTGCCAGTATTTATTTTGGAACACAACGTTGAGGACTTATACTGAGGTCATTAACCTCCATGTTACTCAATTAATAGGACCATTGCTTCCATCTGAGAGGAGCAACGAGGTCAGGAGAGTCGAGCCAATAAGGCAGGACTGGGGGCAGTGGTGCTAGCATGGCATCGCAGTAGTATGGGAGGCAGTAGGAGCGGGGTTCCCAACAAGGGGACTCGGCTAAGATATTCATGCTGAGTAACGATAATTTTAGGCAGGGCCATTAGGGGAAGCAACATACTCCTCAGGGCAAGAAGGGCTAAGGGAACCAGACTGGAGGCTAACAGGGCCAAAGTTATCAAGGATAAAGATAGGTATAACCTTTCCAGGGCTAGCAGGGCAAGAGGCCAGAAGATTTATAGGGAGGTGCTTCGTATGTGGGTAACTGGGCCACATGTGACGTGCATGCCCGAATAGGTCTAGGGGTCAGTATCAGGATGCCCAACTGTGGCAACAGTTACAGCAACTTCCAACCCAACCAAAAATTCTAGCATTACCGCCTCTGTAGCAAAAATTACAATTTGAGGATAATCAACAATTGAGATATATTTTCTATTAATGGGCACATGGGGCGGGTTTTGTTCGACATGGGAGCATCACGCTCATTTATTAGAACTAGATTCGCGCATGCGACAGGCTTAGTAGATATAGAGTCAAATTTTATTATGACTATCGATTCACCGTTGGGTAGCGGGCTTTCATTCATTCCAACTGCATGGGAACGAGTGTGAACTTGGGGAGGTTATGCTTAGTATTGGATCTACTCGATTTGAGATGGAAAAGTATGATGCTATTATGAGTATGGATTTATTAGTGGCATATAAAACGATGGTGGATTGTTACAGTAGGACTATCGTGTTTGCTATTACAGGGCAGGATATGTTTCTTATGGTGATGCCTCGTCTAGAGGGAGGGTCAAGCACGCACTTATATTATATAGAGGAGGATAATTTGAAAGGTGTATTCATCTCACTAAATTCAATCCCTATAAATAGGGACTATGATGATGTGTTTAAGGAGATAACGGGGTAACCATCGAGTCTGGAGATTGATTTTTTAATTGACTTAACGTCGGGGACTTGGCCGATAGTGCAAGCTCCGATTGTATGGTTGTTTTAGAGATGTAGGAGTTGAGGGATCATATTCAACAGCTATTAGGGTAGGGCTTTATCCGAAAGAGTACATCAACTTAGGCTACCCCAGTTTTGTTGCTTAAGAAGAAGGATGGGTTTTTACGATTGTGTATCGATTACCAGGAGTTGAACAAGGTCACGATTCTAAATAAGTATCTGTTACCACATATCAATGACTTGTTCAATCAGTTGAGAGGTTCAACCTACTTCTTTAAGATTGATTTGCCATCGGGGTACCATCAGTTACGTATCAGGGAGTAAGATGTCCTAGATATTGCATTTTTGACGAGATACGAGTCTTATGAGTTCAGGGTTATTCTATTTGGATTAACTAAAGCACCAATAATTTTTATGGATCTTATAAATATGGTGTTAAAGTATTTTATGGATCAATTTGTCATTGTGTTCATAGATGACGTCTTGATTTATTCTCCGACATAGGGTGAGCATGTAGAGCATTCGTGTATGGTTCTTCAGACTTTGTTATACCACTAATTATATGCCAAGTTCGAGAAGTGTGGATTCTATTTACAGGAGGTGCAATTTTTGGGTAACATTATCTTTGAGAGATGGATTTCTATGAATCCTAGTAAGGTGTCAACAGTGAGGAAGTGGGTACATCTGACGTAAGTTTATAACTTTTTAGGGTTAGCTGGGTACTACCTCCATTTCATCAGAGGATTTTCAAACATTGCGAGTTCCTTGATGAATTTTACTCGTAAGGGAGTGCCTTTTGTTTGGGATGAGTACTTCAGTTAGCTTTCGATAAGCTAAAGGACAAGTTGACTTCAGCGCCAGTGCTTGCTTTATTTATAGGAGTAGTGGAGTACTTTATTTTTACTGATGCATCCTTATAGTGACTTGGGGGAGTTATATAGTAGGAGGAGCGGGCTATAACTTATGTATCTCACAAGTTTAATCCCTAAAAGAAGATCTATCCCACTCACGACTTAGAGTTAGTAGTAGTCATTTTATCCTTTAGGATTTAGAGGTAATATCTTATGGGGGAGAAGTTCTGATTATTCACAGACCACAAGTCACTGCACTATCTTTTCAAGAAGAGGGAGATGAATATGAGAGAGTTTATATGGCTTGAGTCCAAGAAGGATTATCAGTTTGACATCTAGTACCATTCAGGTAAGGCTAACATAGTAACAGATGCATTGAGCCTTATGTCGGTAGGGTAGCTAGGAGTAGTATGGAAGATAAAATGGGCCGAGCTTCATCAAACGGATGAGGTAGTCTGGGGCTATATAGAAACGATGACCATCACACTTGAGATCATTTGGAGGGTTATGATATAATAGGCAGGGGATACTTCTTATCTAGAGAGTATTCAATAGTTATTAGAAGGTGGAGCGGAGTATTACTCAGTCTGTTCCAAGGGTGGCTTGCTCTTCAATAGGAGGTAGATATCCCATATGATGAGGACCTATGATGTGCAGTTATGGATGAGGTGAATGAGTCATAATTCTTGGTGCATCCTAGAGGGGATAAGACGTACCAGGATATGAGGAGTCAATATTGGTAGGCCGGTATGAAGAGGGACACAACAAAGTTTGTTTTTAGTTGCACCACTTATCAGAGGGTGAAGGTTGATCATCAGAGACTAATCATGGGGTTATCGACATCATAGAGGGGTCACGATTCCATGTGGGTCATTGTGGATCAGTTGACAAAGGTATCTCATTTCTTGTCAGTTTAGGTGTACTATGACGGGGAAGTATTCATAACTTTTCCTAGTAGAGATAATGAGATTGCATGGGGTATTGCTCAATATTATTTCAAATTGGGATAAGATCCATGTTTCCCACTTTTAGTAGATCGATGGATAAATGAATAGGGTGAATAAGATGCTGGAGGACATGCTGAGGATGTTTATTCTGGATTTTAAAGGTAGTTGGGAGTATTATTTTCCACTGATAGAGTTTGCATATAACAACTCGTACCAGTTTACTATTGGCATGGCACCATTTGAGGCTTTGTACGGGAGAACTTTCCGTTTGGCCTCTTGTTGGTTAGAGGTGGGGGATAACATGCTTCTCGAGCCAGACTTGATTTAGGAGATGTCAGCGAAGATTAGTTGATCAGGAGTCATATTCGGGTAGCTCAGGGGCGACATAAGAGTTACGTCGATATGAATCGAAGATTTTTGGAGTTTGACATGGGTGATTAGGTGTTATTACAATTATTTCCCATGAAGGAAGTGATGTAGTTAGGGAAGATGGGGAAGTTAACAGCTAGGTATATAGCTATTTTTCCCATCATAAAAAAAGTTGGGACGATTGCGTATAGGCTCGCCTTATCGGAGCATTTGGAGCAAATTTATGACCTGTTCCATGTTTCGTCGTTGAGGAAGTATCTTAGGGATGACGTGGATTACCGGCATAGAGCGTTAGAGGAGATAGACTTTTAGCCTAATATTTTTTTATGAGGAGAGACCTGTTGCCATTTTGGGCCATAAGGAGAGGAAGCTATAGTCAAACGTTATACTGATAGTGTGTGTATAGTGGGGATACGATAATGTTTCTGAGTCGATGTGAGAGCGCGAGAATGACATACGGAAAAGTATCCAGAGCTCTTCGTGTCAAGTAGAATTGAAATTTAGGGACAAAATTTCCTTAATAGGGAGGAGAATGTAATACCTTGTACTTTTATGATTATTTAATTTTTGTGTGCATTTAGTTATTAATTTAATTGGGGATATTAAATTGGATTTCGTTAAATATTACTTAGCGAGTTAAGGATTAATATTTCTTATTATTATTTATTTACGTGTGATAAGTAAATAGATATCTGATTTATTATGGGTTGGGTATGAACAAAAAGCGACGGTTTATTATATTATGTCAATTGAGAGTTACATCGATGGATTTGTATGCGCGACGCCTACTATACGCACGTGTCAGATCCGATTAATGAGATATTGGTGTATTCATAGTTGGGTGACTCAGATGACCTTTTTAAGTCCACCGGTGATCCGAAATGGGTCGAAATAATCTAAAAGAGGTACCCGGGTGTTATAATTGGGTTATGTGGGCTTTTTAGACATAGCAGGACCCGTATAAGGATACAGTGGTCTTTTTACACCTACGGTTTAAATAAAAAAGGGGATTGGGGTGAAATGAGGAGGTATATAATGATTAAGGAAGTGGATAACATTCCACTTTTCAATCTCTGCATAATTGTGATTTATAGAGAGTTAAAGAGAAGAAAAAAATGAAAGAAAATGGGAGAGAAGAAACTTGGAGATGAAAAAAGAGGAGACAATCTCTAGATTCAAACCATTCCTTTGGATTCAGATCCATAAAGTCAAGTATTTACTTGCTCTAGATGCAATTCTGTAGTTAATTACCTTTATAGTTAATTAAGAATAAATCTGAGATTAAAGATGTGAACTCTGCTAATCAATTGAAGAAGATTTAAAGTATGATCGAACCTCTGATTTTAATTGAGGGTAAATGTTTTGTAATCTTGTAGTATATTTCTGGGATACAAGTATGAACATGTAGAAGGTGTTAGAATGAATAGAAATTCAATGTTTAATTAATTTTGGGTTCGTGGGATTAATGAATGATTAGGAATCCTTGTGTTTAAATGTGGGATTCGAGTTTGAATTAATGTTAGATTTCTTTTGGAATGTTAATATGTTGATGTAAGATGTTAATTTCATATTCTGCAAGGATTGGGACCTCAATTGAAGGGTTTTGAAGGAGAAAATTCGGGAAAGAAGACGATTGGTAGCCCAGCAAACCCAACCGGTTCACTGGCGGAGCGAATCAAGTTGGTCGACCGAATCGTTTCGTCCTTCTAAGTGAATCAGTTCAGTTTACTTGCCTCTATAGATTATTTTATGTGCTATTTTGACCAGTTAGAGCTTGGAAAATGAGTGTAGGAGCTTCCGGGCTAGAGTGGAACTACTGGGGAATATTTCTAGGGTCTGGTATGTGTGTTAGGCCAATGGATAGACGGGTTCGGGTGAGACGAATTGGTCGTTCAAGTGACTAAATGCCTATATGTATAATCGAGAAGTCGGTTCGGACTTCGAAATTCGAAGACTAGTACGCTATGGGATGTGTGTGCGAGGAAAATATTTTATATATATACATATTAGAGTGATTGGTATATATATATATATATATATATATATATATATATATATATATATATATATATATATATATATATATATATATATATATATATATATATGTGTGTGTGTGTGTGTGTGTGTGTGTGTGTGTGTGTGTGATACTTTTTTATATTGAACATACCTACTTGGTAGTGATATCGTTAGGAAGTTGCACATAGTGGGCAGTCCACCTTAGAGTTGATCAACAGGTGTTGGATTGATTCTCCAGTTCATTGTATTGTTTTATGTCCACTATCCATGTGTGAGGATAGGTGTTGGTTTGAAGACCTATTGGGTGCGATATGATATGGTCATGACCCTCGCATGTATATTTATTATCGCCTTCATTTGTTTGTCTACGTTTGGGTTTGGTGGCGAGATTTTGACCCAATAGCCGAGTTATAGTACATGGTATACCTGGAGCTCGTTAGCACACGAGGGATGTATCCACGAGGTCCATGATTTGGGGATACAGTTATACGTATATAACGAGCGATACATTTGTATGTCTCTATGATATAGTGTGTACATTTTTTTATAACCCAAATTTAGCTAGGTTACTATGTTGTGTGGACATTATTTATAGTACATGTATTGTTACGATACACCTAGTAAGGCTAGTGTATACTTAGCTAATTGTGACTATTAGCGGGTTTGGGCTTGCATATCAGTTATTGTCCTAGTTAGATATAGTAGTATAATTAGGATAATAAGATGAATATGTTGGGTGCGTACTATAGATGAAAGGTGAGGTTTCATCTCATGTGAGTGAGACCGATTAATTAATGGTGAAAGTAATAAACTACATGTTTTATTGATTTAAAGCATTTAATTACTTGCAAAATATTTTTAAAATTTTCGGGCTTTGACCCGTGTGCAAATTTGTTTTTTTTTTAGTTTAAAAAACTCCAGGTGTGCAGTAGCAGCAAGGACATTAGGGATAGATCTTTCTTGCCAATGAAGTAGCTATGGACGCTACGAGTTTGACTTAGCCGCCTCATCTTTTTCTTTTTAGACAAGATTCTTTATATTTCATTATTTCCTTTTGGGCCCCTAGTTGGATAAGACTTTACTTTATGTCAGAGATGTTATTTCGTTATTTAGTTTTTATTTCAGTTGGATGATTATTGTCTGTGACTGATGGTTTATTCGGTTCATGTTTATTTATTTATGCATGAAATTTATTATGTTCATTTAGTTGTATGGTTTTTATTTGTTTATATTTATATTGCTTGTTGAGATAATGATGCTGAGAATAAAACCATACCGGGTTCCTATTTTATTTTATTAGAGGATGATAAGTTAGTTTTATTCCTTATCTACAACTCATATGGCATATGTAACATGTGTGGACAAAGATACCTTATTCACCGTATGGCTTGCGGTATTGACCACCTCTTCCTAAAAATGTTCAGGCATGTTTCTACTAAGAAGAACAGATCTATCCATATCTAAAATCGTCTTGTTCTTCCTCTCAACTATCCCATTTTTTGAGGTGTACGAACGGCCAAAAACTATCACAATAGCTATCCACTTCGGCTTCTTTCAATTCAATGTCGTTAACTATGCATCCAATTAATAGTGACACCATGTTAGTTTTGTAGGGACACGACACTTTTTTGTTAGGAACTCAACCATATCATATTTCTCTCTAAGAAACCCGACGATAGAGTGTCTCGAAAAGTTACTGACCATCATGAGAATGTATCCCTTACCACCAATTCTCTCTATTTGTGTAGGACCCATAAGATCCATGTGTATCAATTCTAACACACGAGAGGGTGTAATGGTTTCCAAATTTCGATAAGGACTTCCCTTTTACTTAGATTGAATGTTATTAACTGTACTTTTGCACAAATAAAGTTCATAAGTTAATTCTTTCACACCTTTGTGACCCCCCGTCTAATTAAATACCGGGTGATCAGTCCTCTATAAAATTAAATCAGAATATCTGGTTGGTTCAGATTATGCATCACTGTTGAAAGTTTTATTACTGAAAACTAACCACCTAATATTTAAAAAGGTTAATGCCAAAATTTTATCTTATTAACAGTAATTTCCAAAAAAGGAAAATAATTAAACATCACCATTCAACACAAAAATGTAAGGAAAGAACTAACTGAAATAAAATGAAGAACATAAGTAAACACATCCAGATAAAATCCCAAACAACAATCCAAAAATATGAAATTAAAGTCTAATGATAGAATAAAACAACTCTAAATATCTGAATGTAAAATAGGAGGGACGACATGTCCAACAGAAGTAAATAACTGATAGATGAGGAGAAATAGACTCATAAGCGTCTACTAGCAACATCCTGTAGCTTCCACAGTAGCTACAGCTTGACAAATGAATGAAATGTCCTAAGACTAGTCTCCTTGTGGCTGAGCACCTAAAATAATATAACAAGAAAAGAGATTTGCAGAAAAACGGGTCAGATCCTGAGTAGAAAACAATTTAAATATAGCAAGTGCTTAAATTGGTTAATTAGCACAAATATTATTTATGTTAACTTAGCGTACTCACTTGGGATACTCACCTCTCATCTAATGTGCACACCTAATGAACCTAACTATCCATATTAGTCTCGACACTCTGTCGGACTATACATAGTATAACCACTATGCCTGATAAAATATCTAAACAACCCGAAGCCAATATATTTCTATTATATAGGAATAGGTTTAAAGATATTTTAACTCATTCTCATAGCATTGTTAATTATCAACTGGTGACCCAATACATATACACTTTAATAAAGTAGCCAACATGAAGCACAGAGTAGGAACTCCGTATACATATATAAAATCTCTCTATGTATATATATATATATATATATATATATATATATATATATATATATACTGCACCCATGGTTAAGAAACCCCTAGTGCTAGGCATACTCGGCTATCTAGTCTCATTGCAAATGCTCGTGCATAAAGGACAATAGGTTCAATCTCTCAGGAACCAATAAAACATATACACATATTAGAGGCGAACATAGTCCGAAGCCGATGGGCTACGCACATACCTATGCACCCATATGACTGTCACCACTATCGTTCTCGCATATAGCTTGTACCTAGGTTCCATGATCTAGTGGTACGACTCAAAATCCCCCGAAGTCACACAAGATATGGTCGTCCACAATGTGCTAACCTCCGTTCGATAACCAGTAGCTAAGTATGTCATACACATAGTATTCCAAGTAATAAGCATGCACACAACTTATATAACTTAATAGGCATTCACGTAACCCAATTCCCATAGTACGTAGGTAATATTAACATTTCTACTTTCCACGATATCCATATATATATAACCTCTCTAGGACTCACATTTTCTCCTAGGTTTCTGTACAAGTTCAATACCACGAGTATCATTACACCCTTAATTCCCCAAAGCTTTGGATTTTAAGTCACCACTTACTCACGAAGGTTAATACACTCGCTTGGATAAACCTAGGATGATTTTTAACTCGAATGGACCCAAAAAACCCATTCTAGAATCTCTTTAGAAGTTAAGGAAGTATTGTTCGAACGAGTTCATTCGAACAAACTTTAACATCTCGTTAGAAGGGTCATTGGATTTCTCGTTAGAAGGCTCGTTTGAACGACCTGGGAAGGTCTTCGAATGAAAAATCCCAACAGGACCAGTTCTTCCCAAATTCAATTTTTCCCAACATTCCAAACTCAAACTCAATCCAAATTTCTTCCAACATTAATTTAGATGGTTCTAAACTATCCCTAATCATTATGGGGCAAATTCTAACACAAATTAGTGTTCAAATATATATATTTTCAAAGGAAACCCAATAATTACTTAAATCTCTAAAAACTCGCATAAAATGAACCCAACAACTTAAGTACTCAAAACTCTTATTATACTTAGTGATTAAGACATAAAATCTCCAAGTTTAATAGTATAACAAAGGGCAAAACCTCTACATGCATACCCATCTCCAATTCATAAGTTACAATTTAGTCTAATTCAACCTAAGATTTCATTGCCCTAAGTTTATGTCATCTAATCTAAATCAACAGGAATAATATTTGCTAAAAGAAAAGCAAGATAAACACTTGCCTTGGAGTGGACCTCTGATTATCGGGTTAAAATTGATATGTGGTTAATCCTCTCATCGCGATCTACACTTTGGCACAACTTTTTGTGGGAATCCTTGAGTTCTGTCCCTTGTTCTCCAGTGGAGTCTTCCTCCTCCTCCTCCTCTCTCTCTCTCTCTCTCTCTCTCTCTCTCTCTCTCTCTCTCTCTCTCTCTCACGTAGGTTAAAACTGACAGTCACCTATAACCCACATAGCTTTTATTTTAATCCTAATTTTCCTCCATTTAATTACTCAAAAATACCAAAAGTTTAAAATACCCCTCCAGGGTGTCGTTTTGGGCTAAAATTCCCTGGACTCCAAATAAAACCCCCGAGTAATGTTTTCTGATAATTTCGACCCTCTCGGACATACTGGCGCACTCAAAATAGTCATTCGAGTTATATAAAAATAATTTACCTTTTTAACCCCCAAATAGATAATAATGACACGACTCATATGGGCATCCCAAATAATTATATCTTAACTGCCATGTATCTCGTCCCCGGCCATATTATTATTTCCGAAACCATCTATTATGTTACTCACTACGTAATGCTCAACATAGTTATTATTCAACATGATTTTAACATAATTATATTCGATAACTACTAACTCTCGTCACGCTAGTAATTATTACCATAAAGTCAGATTAATTATAAAATAAATTTTCTTCTCTTAAATTAATTAATCCCAATTTCCAAAATTTCACAATAAATTAATATGTGTAAAAATACAGGATATTACATACTTTCCCCCTAATAACATAATTTCATCCCGAAATTCGGAAAGGAAGGTATACCTGATAAGAATAACTCTAGATAACGTTCACGCATGTCATCCTTGCGCTCCCAAGTAGATTCCTCAACATTATGGTGTCGCCACTGAACAAGGACTAGTGGTACCATCTTCGACCTCAACTTCCTCTCGCTACGGTCTAGGATGACAGCTGGCCCCTACTCGTAGGAGCTATCAGGATGTAATTCGATCTCCTCCAATGAAATGTGACTGTGGGGTAAATCATCTCAAAGAAATCTCCTTAGCAAAGAGATATGGAACATGTCATGGACCCCACGCAAGTGTTCCGGTAACCTAAGTCTATAAGCAATTGGCCTAATCCTCTCGATAATAGGTAATGGCCCTACATATCTAGGCGCCAACTTTTCCTTGTTCCCGAAATGCATTACTCCCTTCATAGGAGACTCCCAAAGTAACACCTGGTCGCTAATATTGAACTCTTGGAAATACTGCTTGGCATCGGAATAGCTCTTCTACCGATCTTGAGCAACCCGAACACGGCTCCATATCAACTCTATCCTCGCTGAAGTATCTTGAATCACCTCCGGACCAAGTAACATGTTGTCCCCCCACCTCCAACCAACATGCTGGGGAGCGATGAGGTTTGTCGTATAGTGCTTCGAAGGGATCCATACCGATAGTAAACTGGTAAGAGTTGTTATAAGCAAACTCCACCAGCGAAAGGTACTACTCCCAACCTCCGCCAAAATCAATGATGCACATATGCAACATGTCCTCTAACATATGATTTGTCCGCTCGGTCTGTCCATCCGTCTACGGGTGTTAGGCTGTACTTAGTTGCAACTCCATACCCATTGCCCCTGGAAACTCTCTTAAAACCGAGACACGAAGAACTTATCTCTGTCAGACAAAATGTTGAGAGGCACCCTGTGAAGTCTCACTATCTATGCTATGAATATTTGGGCGTACTGTCCCATGTTGTAATCCATCCGAACTAGCAGAAAGTGGGATATCTTGGTCAGTCGATCCACTATCACCCATATCGAATCGTGACCCCTCTGCGATGTGGATAATCCTGTGATGGAGTACATGGAAATACTCTCCCATTTCCACATAGGAACCTGTAATGGCTATAGAAGTCCCACTGGTCTCTGATGGTCCACCTTTACTAGCTGACAAGTGGCACATTTCGAGATGAACTCGGCAATATCCTTCTTCATCCTGCTCCACCAGTGTTGTCTCCGTTTATCCTGGTACATCTTATCCCCACCGAGATGTAATGCAAATAGTGAACCGCGCGACTTTGTCATCACCTCGTATCACAAGTATTCTCCCTCAGGGACAACCAACCTTCCATTAAAACGTATACCCCCATATTATCCTACGGTATAAGACTCGGCCCCCTCTGCTAGAAGCTTCACTATCTGACTCTGGCAGAACGGATCAGCTGCCTGAGCCTATACTACTTTCATAACAATCTGGGGCATAACTGCCATCACAGACATGGATGATTGAGACATCATATCCTAGTGTTATAACTCCTTCCATTTTTCTTTCCACATGTCGGCCACCTCCCCTATCGGCCTACGGCTCAATGCGCCTGCTACCATGTTAGCCTTCCCTGGGTGGTATTGGATATCAAAATGATAATCCTTCACAAACTCAAGCCACCGGCGCTGACACATATTCAACTCCTTCTGTGTGAAGAGGTACTGTAATGACTTGTGATCTGTGAACAAGTGAAATTTCTCCCCCAAGAGGTAATGTCTCTAAATCGGAAGTGCAAACACGACCGTCGCCAGCACTAAGTCGCGGGTGGGGTAATTCCTCTCGTGAGGCTTAATCTTTAGGGAAGCATAAGCTATAACCTAATCCTCCTACTGAAGTACATCCCCAAGTACTAATAAGGACACATCGGTGTAGACTAGATACTCCACTCCCGGCCTGGGCAATGCTAACACTAGTGTTGAGGCTAACTTGTCCTTCAACTCATCAAAGGCCAACTGACAGGCGTCACTCCAGATAAACATCACCCCTTTACGAGTCAGGTGTGTTAAGGGACCCGTTATCTTCGAAAACCCTTGAATATACCTCCTGTGGTATCCATCTAGGCCCAAGAAACAACTTATTTAGGTCGGTATCATGGTCTGTCCCCACTCCCTCACTGCCGACACCTTCCTCGAATAAATGGATATCCCCCTGTCAGAGATGATATGTCCTAAAAACTGGACCTCCTTAAGCCAAAACCCCTATTCCTTGTATTTTGCGTACAACTCATAGTGACACACTGTCTGTAGAACCCGTCTCAAGTGCTCAGCATGTTCCTCCTTGATCTACGAGTAAACCAGAATATCATCTATGAAGAGGATGATGAACTGGTGCAGGTGCTCTCTGAACACCCTATTCATCAAGTCCATAAACACAGCTGGGGAATTGGTTAGCCCAAAAGGCATAACCCTGAATTCATAGGAACCATATCTCATCAAAAAGGCCGTCTTCAACACATCCTGCTCCCTGACACACAACTGATGGCATCCCAATCTCAAGTCAATTTTTGAGAAGAAGTCCACTCCTCTAAACTAGTTGAATAAGTCATCGATTCAAGGCAATGAATATTTGTTCCGTATCGTGACTTTATTCAACTCTCGGTAATCAACACATAATCTCAATGATCCATCCCTTTTCTTAACGAACAGTACGGGAGAACCCCATGGTAAAGTACTCCTACAGATAAATCCCTGCCATAACAACTGCTCAATTTAGTCACGTAACACCCTCATCTCTCCTAAAGCCATACGGTAAGGTGCACGGGCTATCGACCGAGTGCCCGGTGCTAAATCAATGAAGAAGTCTATCTCTATACTAGGTGGTATCCCCTGAATCACCTAAAACACATTGGAAAACTCTAGAATAATAGGAATCGAGTCAAGTGGTGCCACCACCTCCCTAGAGGTCTCCTCCTCTATGTAGTATAAATGCGTGGACGATCCTCCCTCAGAGCGAGGCATCGCCACCAGGAACATCTCCTGACCGGGTATGGAAAAAACTATACTCATACTAAAACAATCAATCATGGACCTATACTTGACAAGCCAATCCATACCTATAATCACGTCATACTCGGACATATCTAATACGAGCATATCAACGGGTAAGATAAACCTCCCAATCTCTATAACCACTCCCCGACAAATAAAAGAAATCACGGACCCTCTACTCAACATTGAATCCACATAAGTTACCGTACTCTCTGTTGTATCTAATAATCCCATAGTACGTGAAAACCCCATGGCAATAAAATAGTGTGTGGTCCTCGTGTCAAATAAAATGCACCCCACCTAAAGTCCCCTGGATAGAAAACATATCCTCAATCACGGGTGGGTCCTGCGAGATTGAGGCCTGTTGAAGATTGTAGACTCGACCATACTGAAGCTTCCCCTGCTGAACTGGGACGGCTGGAATGGGTGGCAATGCTGGCATTTGTGGGTGTGCTGCGGGAAATAACGATATCTGGGGCTCCTGGCGAGTACCCTGCTGCTAGCCTCTACCCTTCTGAGGGTAGTCCTGACTTTTGTGGCGAGTGTTGACACAAGTGAAACATCTCCATAGGAAGGGTCCTCCCCTCTGTCCTTGATGTCCCCGGCCCTGATGGCCATTACCATCCTTCCATTGGCCATGATGGCCCTACTAAACATGTTGCTAGCCCTGTTGGCCCTGATGGTCGTGCTGACCCTGCTAGCCATGGCTAAAGCCTCCCTGCCCATGTCTAAAACCTCCTGACCTGAACCTCTTAGGATCCCCCTGCTGGGAACCCTAATCACTATGTCTATGCTAACCTTGAATTGCCTATGCCCCACTGGCACCATTTCCTCCTATCCTGCCCTGTTGGCTGGACTCTCCTACTCACTTAACCTCTGTCAGATGAAAATGGTGGTCCTGACAATGGAGTAGTGCTGCATTAACCATGTCCAAATAGGTGTCTAAAGAGAGATTGCCTATCAAGTGATGGTGAATTCTCCTTGTTAACCCATCCATAAAATGTTGAATCTTCTTTTCCCCAATCGTGATCTCATCCGGTACAATGTTTAGAAGGTTGATAAACTCTGCCTCATATTCCACCATGGTCTTTCCCTCATGTTTCAACCTCACTAACTTCCATGTCATCTCTATCTGGATGGCCGAGGGAAAATATTTATGATCAAACCGCACCCAAAAGTCTCGAATCGTGAGTGTGTCTCTCTCCTCAGTGATGGTAATAGACTCCCATCACAGCAGTGCTGCTCCCACTAATTTGAACGTGGCCAGTATTTGACTCTGCACCTCCGTACACTCATGCATCCTCAAATGTCGCTGGATGTCCTTCTTCCATTGGCTCGCTACCACCACGTCGGATCTCTCTATAAACTTCGGAAGATGCACCTTTTGGAAGGCATCGCTAACACCCTCCCAAGCAGACAGGAAGGTCTGGGCCTGAACTGGAGCCACCACCGGTGCCTGAGGTGGTTCCTGCTACACAACTGCCAATGCGACATTTATCGTTTGAGATACAATGGCGGTAACATCAGTGGAATTCATCGTACCCTGAGCTGGTGAAGGCTGAGACTCAGGATGGACATCCCTGGGAACTCTCTGTGCACGTCGAGGAGGCATCTGAAAGGAGAGAAAAGTTTCATAAGTCTACAGTTATTATCTCAATATAGCTGAGGAACGTAAAATGCATAAAGAGTACAACAATCCTAAAATATAGGGATCTATATCAAAGGACGCTACGCAGAAACATAATAAGCTGTATTGATACTAAGGATACTAGAACCTGATGCACTGATACCACTTGTGACACCCCGCCTTATTAAATACCGGGTGACAAGTCCTTTACAAAATTAAATTAGAATATCCGGTTGGTTCAGATTATGCATCACTGTCGAAAGTTTTATTACTTAAAACTAACCACCTAATATTTAAAAAGGTTAATGTCAAAATATTATCTTATTAACAATAATTGCCAAAAAAGTAAAATAATTAAACATCACCATTCAACACAAAAACGTAAGGAAAAAACTAACTGAAATAAAATGAAGAACTGGAGTAAACACATCCAGATAAAACCCCATATAATAATCCAATAATACGAAATTAAAGTCTAATGATAGAATAAAACAACTCTAAATCTCTGAATGTAAAGTAGGAGGGCTGGCATGTTCAACAGAAGTAAATAACCGATAGATGAGGAGAAATAGACTCAGAAGCGTCTACTAGAAACATCATATAGCTTCCACAGCAGCTACAACTCGATAAATGAATGGAATATCCTAAGCCTGGTGTCCCTGTAGCTGAGCACCTAAAATAATATAACAAGAAAAGAGATTTGCAAAAAAACGGGTCAGAGCCCGAGTAGAAAACAATTTAATTATAACAAGTGCTTAAATTGGTTAATTAGCACAAATATTATTCATGTTAACTTAGCGTACTCACTTGGGATGCTAACCTCTCATCTAATGTGCACACCTAGCAAACCTAACTTCCCATATTAATCTCGATACTCTGCCGGACTATACATAGTATAACCATTATGCCTGATAAAATATCTGAATAACCCGAAGCCAATATATTTCTATTATTTAGGAATAGGTTTAAAGATATTTTAACTCATTCTCATAGCATTGTTAATTCTCAACTGGTGACCCAATACGTGTACACTTTAATAAAGTAGCCAGCATGAAACATAAAATAGGAACTCAGTATACATATATAAAATCTCTCTATGTATACATAAAAAAATATATATCAATACTTCACCCATGGTTAAGAAACCCCTGGTGCTAGGCATACTCAGCTATCTAGTCCCATTGCAAACACTCGCGCTTGAAGGACAATAGGTTCAATCTGTCAGAAACAAATAAAACATATACACATATTGGAGGCATACATAGTCCCAAGCCGATGGGCTACGCACATACCTACGTACCCATAAAATAATCACAATTATTGTTCTCACAGATAGCCCATACCTAGGTTCCATGCTCTAGTGATACGACTCAAAATTCCCCGAAGGCACATAAGATATGGTCATCCACAACGCGCTAACCTCCGTTCGATAGCCAGTATCTAGGTATGTCATACACATAATATTCCAAGTAATAAGCATGCACACAACTCATATAACTTAATAGGTATTCACGCAACCCAATTCCCATAGTACGTTGGTAATATTAACATTTCTACTTTCCACGATATCCATATATATATAACCTCTCTAGGACTCTTATTCTCTCCTAGGTTTCCATACAAGTTCAATACCTCGAGTATCATTACACCCTTAATTCCCTAAAACTTTGTATTTTAAGTCACCCATTACTCACGAAGGTTAATACACTCTCTTGGATAAACTGTAACAACCCGCCTAATGGGATACCGGGCGATCACTCCTATATCAAATTAAAACACGAGTCACATATGGATCATTCTTAGCATCACTGTCGAAAAATCCATTTAATTACTAATATCCTATTAGGCGAGCGTTAAAAACTTTTACTTAACTACTCTTTTTAAACCATTAAAATAAAACATCCACAAGTTAATGCATAAATGAAACTAAAATAAATTAAAATAACCGAACACTCGGTTCAAATTATACAACCATATCGAAAGCTGTACTGAAAGAATAAATAAATGCAATTGAGCCATTGGCTCGAATGTTTATACAGTACCTCCTATCTAGAGTACAACGATGGAAGCGGCTATCAAAAATCTCCACGCATCCACAGCTGCCGCAGCTGACGTCTGACTCGAAAGAAGTGCCATCCAGGCATCCCTGTGTCTGGACACCTATATATATATATAATATATAGCAAGAAAGGAAAGTAGATAAACGGGTCAGAGCCCGAGTTTTGAAAATATTTAGCAAGTGCATAAATTCCTTATTATTTTGAAAAAGGTTTTATCTCATATTTAAGTTTGGTATCGCACTCCCATGAGATACCCCTCACCTCTCCGCTAATAGTGCACTCCTAGCGCATCCCTCTAAACATCCTAGTCAAGCTACCCTGCTAGACTAGTCTATCACCCAACCACTATCAACCCTAGATAGTCCAAGCAATGTACTAAGGGCTAAACTTCACCCCAGTCTCAACGCTATGCCATGTTCGTACGTGGGGTGTCTCACAAAGCGAAATCCAAACAAGGAACCCCCCCGATACACTACTACAAGGCACGGTCAATAGTCAAGATCCGCCAGTCCCTCCGTACATAAAGATATATATATATATATATATATATATATCATAAGCATTTATAATATTAGAGAACTAAGGATTAAACTTTTCCCCAGTCTTAACACATTGCCATATTCGTGCGTGGGGTGTCTCGCAAAGCGAAATCCAAACAAGGAACCCCCCCGATACACTACTATGCGGCAAGGTCGATCGTCGGGATCCATTAGACCCTCGGTACTCGATTCATCCATATATATATATAATCATATTTTACCATAACCATCCGGATCTATCTCTCGGACTGAGAATTCATATATCAAGTATTTATCAATACTTTCATTTTTCTTAAAACTTCCCATTTCCCTTTTTATACTCAGGAAATGTAAATATAAAAGCCAATTCATTATCATGAATTGCTTTAACGAATCATATACTTTTAAAAGCAGATTTTATTATCATAAAAATGCTTTTCCTTTATATGTCATCCCATTTCCCTTTTTATACTCAGGAAATGTACCCAAAGCCATTTCCATTATCATGAAAATGCTTTGATCAAATCATGCTTTCACATCCCTTCTTCCATCCGGGAGTGTTACCGAAGTCAAACCTTTATCCCATTTCCCTTTTTATACTCTGGAAATGTAAATTAAAGCCAATCCATTATCATGAATTGCTTTAATTAATCTAAGAACGCCCCTCCGGATTTCCCCACTGGACGCGCCCCTAAATGGATATCATCTTCCAGGGCCTATCTATACAAGACAACCTGGGAACCTACCAACGTCGGGAAGCGGCCATATTTCCTGCGGGAAAGTCAGGACCACACCCAGAATCCCCTAACCAGCGCAGAAAACAAATAACCACCCATATGGCCTAGGGACTATATCCAACCTGCTCAATAGCCAGGAAGGTTTCACCACAACCCGCGCAACTTCCCTTATGATAGCGATTTAGGGAGGTGTGTAACCATAATTTATCAATTATGAAAATTATTTGTCTTTCCATTTTGAAAATATTCATTTTTATATCTTCAAAATCATTTCCATTATACCATATATATACTTTAATCACCTAGTATATACATATACCATATATTCCTCCTAGAATATATAACCGACCATAATGGCCTATATCATCTAGCGATGACCATAATCCCAAAGATTCCCTCCAGGAATCACAATCATGCATTCATAGAAGCATGATACTAAACCCAAAGTATTTTCTTACTTTAATAAGTAATACATATTTAAATCCCATCTACGGATTCATTTGGATATCTCCAATCATACCATTTCTCATTTAGCGAATATATAACTATACTCCCCAAATCTATTCTAATCCACTCATAGGATTCACCCGACCAAGATCAATATGATTATGTTATCTCTTTAGATCATAATCCTCTTTAATACTCAAATTTAGAAAGCCCACTTTAAACTCAAAGAGGAGAAGTAATAACAATCTCCAAAATCTTGGGCTTAAAATAGGGCACCGGTCGACTGGTCCTGGACCCCCGGTCGACCGCGGGTGGCAAATAAGCCTACGAAACAAAACAGTAGGCCCTTTCTCCTTGACGCGATCGACCGGCCATCGGGGCGCGGTCGACCGGTCACACCAGGTCTCCAAAACTAAAATCCTCAAGTCCCTTATCCAACAACCCAAATTCATTTTTGGGGTTTCTAAACTACCCCAAAAATTATCCCGAACATCTACGAAATTAATTCTAGCCGTAATTTTTCCAATTCCCGATTTGATTTCCGAGTTGATGATTTCAACCCGGAGCTGTCATCTTGTAAAAATCATATAAAATCGTAGAAAAATCATAAAAATACGCGGTCAGCCCTCACGCGACCGTATCGAAAAGATATACAACTTTCGTGTTTTGGCCAAAAGCTAAATCAATTCGTTTCTTGGCTAAAATGACCCCCTAAAGTGACGGGTTACTATTCATCGTCTTCTCCGAGACGATTTCGGCCATTAAAGCTTCTCCCAAGCATTTGTCGCCTCACCCAATGTCCTACAACCTCAACCAACTACAAATACACATATATTAAGGGTTCTAAATATCCTAGAACCCAAAACCACCAATTAATTTAGGTTAAAACCTAAGTTCCACAAATTAAAATATTATTGGGGTTTAATTATTTTAACTCCCAAAAACCCGTTTTATTCACGATAACCCACCCCAAAACCTTTAGAGTTTGTTTATACCAAACTACGGTATGAGATATTTATGCAAAAAGATAAATAAAGCAAGTAAACACTTGCCTCGTGGATAAAATCCGACGTCCTCGAGTCGAATCCGGCGGAGTTGGCCCGAGATCTCCATTTTTCTTCCTCTTTTCTCCTTCCTCTCTCTCTTCTCTCTCTTTTCTTTCTTTCCTTTCTCTTTTTCTCCCTCTCTTCCTCTTTATATAGGGAGAAAAGGGTTTTAACCCTTTAAAACCCAAAAACGACTCGTTTACCCAATTACGAGTTACATTTACCTCTAAAATTACCCGAAACTTATTTTCGACAATCGGACATTCTTTTCCGACTATCTCGGACATTCCGAGACTCACGGCGCAGTCGAAATTCCCATCCAAGGTACTTGACCGCAAATCACTATTCCAACCCAAAATAAATAAATGTGGGTTTTCCAATTAAAAATCTTACCTCGTGTCGCTTTACTCAACGACGACATATAATTAAAATACTTCTACCTATATAGTCCCAAAAATTACTATTTAGGGAAATTTTCCAAATTCCAATTTATAATTAATTATGGAATTTAATCGTCTCCAAAAGGGCGGGTTGTTACATACTCCCCCCCTTACAACAGAATTTTGTCCTCGAAATTCGGATATAACCTACACCATATAACTAGGATCACTACAAATCCTAAAACCTCAAGGGAAAGATACTAACCCAATGATTCCCAATCATATGCTACACGACTACCACGATCGTAAAGTGACTCTAATACGTCACATAATACCCATCATCTATAATGCCTATCGGCATGAATTTCATCCTTATATACTACGCCCATTCTATTTCAGGCACTATATAAAACCATCTTACCAAGGTGCCCATACACCTTTCAAACTTGTGCATATCTGCACATCCGTACTGAACGTCTGACACGTAACACTCTCTCCCAATAAGGATCTCCTTTCCCCGGTGTAATACTCATCTATGGGTCCTCCCGACCCGTGAAAATTCAATCCTCCTAACCTCGACGCCACTAACTCTAGTGAACCTACATCCTACTAATGCTATGGTCTAAGCGTTACCCTACTTAAGCGAAACGAGTATCCTAAATATGTCCCTAGTGCCCAAGGCCTCTCTCGAATCCTGACATTTGCTTGGTTTCGTGCGTGGGACGTCTCGTAAAGCAAAATCCAGACAAGGAACCCTCCCGTTACACTACTCCCTTGCGTTGTCGGTCATCGAGATATAACGACCTAAGGCACACAAGCGGGACGTCCTAAATCCTGCCTACGCTCATCCTACAAACGCATTTCTACTATCTTATCCTTCAACCCATACGGAAGGAAACTTAATCAATCGAAGTGCCCACTTTCTGTAAAAGTGTCACGTACATAATACCCAAAACATACCTTCTCACAATTTGCCTTTTCATTAAGGCTGGTTATTATCCTCAAACCAATTTCTCTAAGTCCAACCTCATCCACCCACTTGTGGCGAGGGGACCACTTTAGTGCTTTTCCATAGCACAATATCTCCATAAGTATATCAATATCATGTGGCTCATAGCCTATAGTGGTTCATCCACACTATAAGACCTTTCCACAAAATCAACATCCTTGCATCCCATAACATCTCTCCACTCCCGACGCCATTAAGAGTCATGTGTGGAGTGTCTCGCCAAGCGAAATCCAAACAAGGAACCCCTCCACACATTAACCCTTGACTTCGTTGGTTATGGAGTTTCGTTATTTCAACATGCCACCGGGATATCCCTATCCCCTAATCCAACAAAAAGGTGGTTTGAACTCCTATCTCTAACTAAGAGTCATACCACCCTGCGCTCGCACTCATTTTTAAGTCCTTGCATAAATAGTAATGAGCTTTATCTTACAACTCAACACAAATCCTACGACGTTAAATCATATATATAAGGTCGCTATAAACCCAAATCACGATAATGAAACCTCTACTCATCGAAGTTTCGTATCCCATAATAAATAAGGTGAACTCAACCTATATCTAGGTGAGACACCGTAACAATAACATGTTCCCTCCAGGAACCATGGACACGATAGACTTTCCATTCTTAGCCTTCTATCGCTCTGAAAATACCATCATCTTATACAGTATATTTAAAATATAAACACCCGCCTCTTATGACGAGTGAAGGAAAACAAAATCCCGCTATCGCAGAAAAATACATAGACATACATGATATTATGTTATAGTGACCACCATAACTCAAATTACACACTCGAGTCTAGGGCTAACTAATACCGTGACTTTATCTAGCCACGCCAAATATACCTCCTCGATTGAGGTAAAACTCATAACAACAACTTCATTTTAACAAATTCCCCGGGTGGATGTCCAACAATGGGCACCTCGAACATACCAATTCTTAAGTGAGCCCATCCTTCTTGGAAAGGACTCATTATTCATTGCACCTAACTCACTTAGGTACAAGGTTCACTTCGCCATAATACTCTTTATTCACTGTCGGCCTCTGGCTGAACCTTAGGTGAATAATTCCCAAAACAGCATTTTTCTCATCGTGCTGATTCATGGGGACTCACGGTTAGAACTATCCATAAGATCCCTTTCGAACCCTCAATTTCAATGAGGAATTCAACTTTAGTACCAATCTCTACTTGAGTGGTACTGCGGTACTCCTAACTACCATTATTTAGTAGTCGCCATCGAAATCCTTAGCAATTGCCACAAGGAGAGTGACCTCTACTAAGGTCCTCATCTGAACCTTCTACCAGATGCTCCAGCTAAGCCTCACCTCCTGCTACAATCCAAGCTCCGCACACGATTCTCAAACGAGCGCGGAAAAGATTTCTGTAATTTCATAATATGGAAGGAGAACAAAATCTCATAAGAGAAATCAACAATCCTAATCCTGACGCTCTATATCAAATCGAGAGCAACGCTGAAAGCGTAGTACGTCTGCACAGATTCTCAAGGACACTAGAACCTGATGCTCTGATACCATCTGTAACAACCCGCCTAATGGGATACCGGGCGATCACTCCTATATCAAATTAAAACAGGAGTCACATATGGATCATTCTTAGCATCACTGTCGAAAAATCCATTTAATTACTAATATCCTATTAGGTGAGCGTTAAAAACTTTTACTTAACTACTCTTTTTAAACCATTAAAATAAAACATCCACAAGTTAATGCGTAAATGAAACTAAAATAAATTAAAATAACCGAACACTCGGTTCAAATTATAGAACCATATCGAATGATGTACTGAAAGAATAAATAAATGCAATTGAGCCATTGGCTCGAATGTTTATACAGTACCTCCTATCTAGAGTACAACGATGGAAGCGGCTATCAAAAACCTGCACACATCCACAGCTGCTGCAGTTGACGTCTGATTCGAAAAAAGTGCCATCCAGGTGTCCCTGTGTCTGGACACCTATATATATATATAATATATATATATATAGCAAGAAAGGAAAGTAGATAAACGGTTCAGAGCCCGAGTTTTGAAAATATTTAGCAAGTGCATAAATGCCTTATTATTTTGCAAAAGGTTTTATCTCATATTTAAGTTTGGTATCACACTCCCATGAGATACCCCTCACCTCTCCGCTAGTAGTGCACTCCTAGCGCATCCCTCTAAACATCCTAGTCAAGCTACCCGGCTAGACTAGTCTATCACCCAACCACAATCAACCCTAGATAGTCCAAGCAATGTACTAAGGGCTAAACTTCACCCCAGTCTCAACGTTATGCCATGTTCGAGCGTGGGGTGTCTCGCAAAGAGAAATCCAAACAAGGAACCCCCCCGACACACTACTACGCGGCACGGTCGATAGTCGAGATCCGCCAGTCCCTCAGTACATAAAGATATATATATATATATATATATATATATATATACCATAAGCATTTATAATATTAGAGAACTAAGGATTAAACTTTTCCCCAGTCTCAACACATTGCCATATTCGTGCGTGGGGTGTCTCGCAAAGCGAAATCCAAACAAGGAACCCCCCCGATACACTACTATGCGGCAAGGTCGATCGTCGGGATCCATTCGACCCTCGGTACTCGATTCATCCATATATATATAATCATATTTTACCATAACCATCCGGATCTATCTCCCGGACTGAGGATTCATATATCAAGTAATTATCAATACTTTCATTTTTCTTAAAACTTCCCATTTCCCTTTTTATACTCGGGAAATGTAAATATAAAAGCCAATTCATTATCATGAATTGCTTTAACGAATCATTTACTTTTAAAAGCCAATTTTATTATCATAAAAATGCTTTTCCTTTATATGTCATCCCATTTCCCTTTTTATACTCAGGAAATGTACCCAAAGCCATTTCCATTATCATGAAAATGCTCTGATCAAATCATGCTTCCACATCCCTTCTTCCATCCGGGAGTGTTACCGAAGCCAAACCTTTTTCCCATTTCCCTTTTCATACTCGGAAAATGTAAATTAAAGCCAATCCATTATCATGAATTGCTTTAATAAATCTAAGAACGCCCCTCCGGATTTCCCCACTGGACGCGCCCCTAAATGGCTATCATCTTCGAGGGCCTATCTATACAAGACAACCTGGGAACCTACCAACGTCGGGAAGCGGCCATATTGCCTGCGGGAAAGTCAGGACCACACCCAGAATCCCTTAACCAGCGCAGAAAACAAATAACCGCCCATATGGCCTAGGGACTATATCCAACTTGCTCAATAGCCAGGAAGGTTTCACCACAACACGCTCAACTTCCCTTATGATAGCGATTTAGGGAGGTGTGTAACCATAATTTATCAATTATGAAAATCATTTGTCTTTCCATTTTGAAAATATTCATTTTTATATCTTCAAAATCATTTCCATCATATCATATATATATACTTTAATCACCTAGTATATACATATACCATATATTCCTCCTAGAATATATAACCGGCCATAATGGCCTATATCATCTAGCGATGACCATAATCCCAAAGATTCCCTCCAGGAATCACAATCATGCATTCATATAAGCATGATACTAAACCCAAAGTATTTTCTTACTTTAATAAGTAATACATACTTAAATCCCATCTACGGATTCATTTGGATATATCCAATCATACCATTTCTCATTTAGCGAATATATAACTATACTCCCCAAATCTATTCTAATCCACTCATAGGATTCACCCGACCAAGATCAATATGATTATGTTATCTCTTTAGATCATAATCCTCTTTAACACTCAAATTTAGAAAGCCCGCTTTAAACTCAAAGAGGAGAAGTAATAACAATCTACAAAATCTTGGGCTGAAAACAGGGCACCGGTCGACCGGTCCTGGACCCCCGGTCGACCGCAGGTGGCAAATAAGCCTACGAAACAAAGCAGTAGGCCCTTTCTCCTTGACGCGGTCGACCGACCATCGGCCCGCGGTCGACCGGTCACACCAGGTCTCCAAAACTAAAATCCTCAAATCCCTTATCCAAAAACCCATATTCATTTTCGGGGTTTCTAAACTACCCCAAAAATTATCCCGAACATCTACGAAATTAATTCTAGCCGTAATTTTTCCAATTCCCGATTTGATTTCCGAGTTGATGATTTCAACCCGTAGCTGTCATCTTGTAAAAATCATATCAAATCGTAAAAGAATCAGAAAAATACGTTGTCAGTGCCCACGCGACCGTATCAAAAATATCTACAACTTTCATGTTTTGGCCGAAAGCTAAATCAATTCGTTTCTCTGCCAAAATGGCCCCCTAAAGTGACGGATTACTATTTATCGTCTTCTCCGAGACGATTTCGGCCATTAAAGCTTCTCCCAAGCTTTTGTCGCCTCACCCAACGTCCTACAACCTCAACCAACTACAAATACACATATATTAAGGGTTCTAAACATCCTAGAACCCAAAACCATCAATTAATTTAGGTTAAAACCTAAGTTCCACAAATTAAAATATTATTGGGGTTTAATTGTTTTAACTCCCAAAACCCGTTTTATCCACGTTAACCCACCCCAAAACCTTTAGGGTTTGTTTATACCAAACTACGGTATGAGATATTTATGCAAAAATATAAATAAAGTAAGTAAACACTTGCCTCGTGGATAAAATCCGACGTCCTCGAGTCGAATCCGGCGGAGTTGGCCCGAGATCTCCATTTTTCTTCCTCTTTTCTTCTTCCTCTCTCTCTTCTCTCTCTTTTCTTTCTTCCTTTTCTCTTTTTCTCCCTCTCTTCCTCTTTATATAGGGAGAAAAGGGTTTTAACCCTTTAAAACCCAAAAATGGCTCGTTTACCCAATTACGAGTTACATTTACCTCTAAAATTACCCGAAACTCATTTTCGACAATCGGACATTCTTTTCTGACTATCTCGGACATTCTGAGACTCACAGCGCAGTTGAAATTACCATCCTAGGTACTTGACCGCAAATCACTATTCTAACCCAAAATAAATAAATACAGGTTTTCCAATTAAAAATCTTACCTCGTGTCGCTTTACTCAACGGCGACATATAATTGAAATACTTCGACCTATATAGTCCCAAAAATTACTATTTTGGGAAATTTCCCAAATTCCAATTTATAATTAATTATGGAATTTAATCGTCTCCAAAAGGGCGGGTTGTTACATACTCCCCCCCTTACAACAGAATTTCGTCCTCGAAATTCGGATATAACCTACACCATATAACTAGGATCACTACAAATCCTAAAACCTCAAGGGAAAGATACTAACCCAATGGTTCCCAATCATATGCTACACGACTACCACGATCGTAAAGTGACTCTAATACGTCACATAATACCCATCATCTATAATGCCTATCGGCATGTATTTCAACCTTATATACTACACCCATTCTATTTCAGGCAGTATATAAAACCATCTTACCAAGATGCCCATACACCTTTCAAACTTGTGCATATCTGCACATCCATAGTGAACGTCTCACACGTAACACTCTCTCCCAATAAGGATCTCCTTTGCTCGGTGTAATACTCATCTATGGCGAAAATTCAATCCTCCTAACCTCGACGCCACTAACTCTAGCGAACCTACATCCTACTAATGCTATGGTCTAAGCGTTACCCTACTTAAGCGAAACGAGTATCCTAAATATGTCCCTTGTGCCCAAGGCCTCTCTCGAATCCCGACATTTGCTTGGTTTCGTGCGCGGGACATCTCGTAAAGCAAAATCAAGACAAGGAACCCTCCCGTTACACTACTCCCTTGAGTTGTCAGTCATCGAGATATAACGACCTAAGTCACACAAGCGGGACGTCCTAAATCCTGCCTACGCTCATCCTACAAACGCATTTCTACTATCTTATCCTTCCGCCCATACGGAAGGAAACCTAATCAATCGAAGTGCCCACTTTCTGTAAAAGTGTCACGTACATAATACCCAAAACATACCTTCTCACAATTTGCCTTTTCATTAAGGCTGGTTATTATCCTCAAACCAATTTCTCTAAGTCCAACCTCATCCTCCCACTTGTGGCGATGGGACCACTTTAGTGCTTTTCCATAGCACAATATATCCATAAGTATATCAATATCATGTGGCTCATAGCCTATAGTGGTTCATCCACACTATAAGACCTTTCCACAAAATCAACATCCTTGCATCCCATAACATCTCTCCACTCCCGACGCCGTTAAGAGTCATGTGTGGAGTGTCTCGCAAAGCGAAATCCAAACAAGGAACCCCTCCACACATTAACCCTTGACTTCGTTGGTTATGGAGTTCCGTTATTTCAACATGCCACCGGGATATCCCTATCCCCTAATCCAACAAAAAGGTGGTTTGAACTCCTATCTCTAACTAAGAGTCATACCACCCTGCGCTCGCACTCATTTTTAAGTCCTTGCGTAAATAGTAATGAGCTTTATCTTACAGCTCAACACAAATCCTACGACCTTAAATCATATATATAAGGTCGCTATAAACCCAAATCACGATAATGAAACCTCTACTCATCGAAGTTTCGTATCCCACAATAAATAAGGTGAACTCAACCTATATCGAGGTGAGACACCGTAACAATAACATGTTCCCTCCAGGAACCATGGACACGATAGACTTTCCATTCTTAGCCTGCTATCACTTCGAAAATACCATCATCTTATACAGTATATATAAAATATAAACACCCGCCTCTTATGACGAGTGAAGGAAAACAAAATCCCGCTATCGCGAAAAAATACATAGACATACATGATATTATGTTATCGTGACCGCCATAACTCAAATTACACACCCGAGTCCAGGGCTAACTAATACCGCGACTTTATCTAGCCACGCCAAATATACCTCCTCGATTGAGGTAAAACTCATAACAACAACTTCATTTTAACAAATTCCCCGGGTGGATGTCCAACAATGGGCTCCTCGAACATACCCATTCTTTAGTGAGCCCATCCTTCTTGGAAAGGACTCATTATTCATTGCACCTAACTCACTTAGGTACAAGGTTCACTTCGCCATAATATTCTTTATTCACTGTCGGCCTCTGGCTGAACCTTAGGTGAATAATTCCCAAAACAACATTCTTCTCATCCTGCTGATTCATGGGGACTCACGGTTAGAACTATCCATAAGATCCCTTTCGAACCCTCAATTTCAATGAGGAATTCGACTTTAGTACCACTCTCTACTTGAGTGGTACTGCGGTACTCCTAACTACCATTATTTAGTAGTCGCCACCGAAATCCTTAGAAATTGCCACAAGGAGAGTGACCTCTACTAAGGTCCTCATCCCAACCTTCTACCAGCTGCTCCAGCTAAGCCTCACCTCCTGCTACGATCCAAGCTCCGCACACGATTCTCAAACGAGCGCGCAAAAGATTTCTATAATTTCATAATATGGCAGGAGAACGAAATCTCACAAGAGAAATCAACAATCCCAATCCCGAGGCTCTATATCAAATCGAGAGCAACGCTGAAAGCGTAGTACGTCCGCACAAATTCTTAAGGATAATAGAACCTGATGCTCTGATACCATCTGTAACAACCCGCCTAATGGGATACCGGGCGATCACTCCTATATCAAATTAAAACAGGAGTCACATATGGATCATTCTTAGCATCACTGTCGAAAAATTCATTTAATTACTAATATCCTATTAGGCGAGCGTTAAAAACTTTTACTTAACTACTCTTTTTAAACCATTAAAATAAAACATCCACAAGTTAATGCGTAAATGAAACTAAAATAAATTAAAATAACCGAACACTCGGTTCAAATTATACAACCATATCGAATGCTGTACTCAAAGAATAAATAAATGCAATTGAGCTATTGGCTTGAATGTTTATACAGTACCTCCTATCTAGAGTACAACGATGGAAGCGGCTATCAAAAACCTGCACGCATCCACAGTTGCTGCAGCTGACGTCTGACTCGAAATAAGTGCCATCCAGGCATCCCTGTGTCTGGACACCTATATATATATATATATATTTATAATATATATATAAAGCAAGAAAGTAAAGTAGATAAACGGGTCAGAGCCCGAGTTTTGAAAATATTTAGCAAGTGCATAAATGCCTTATTATTTTGAAAAATGTTTTATCTCATATTTAAGTTTGGTATCGCACTCCCATGGGATACCCCTCACCTCTCCGCTAATAGTGCACTCCTAGCGCATCCCTCTAAACATCCTAGTCAAGCTACCCTGCTAGACTAGTCTATCACCCAACCACTATCAACCCTAGATAGTCCAAGCAATGTACTAAGGGCTAAACTTCACCCCAGTCTCAACGCTATGCCATGTTCGTGCGTGGGGTGTCTCGCAAAGCGAAATCCAAACAAGGAACCCCCCCCATACACTACTACGCGGCACGGTCGATAGTTGAGATCCGCCAGTCCCTCAGTACATAAAGATATATATATATATATATATATATATATATATATATATATCATAAGCATTTATAATATTATAGAACTAAGGATTAAACTTTTCCCCAGTCTGAACACATTGCCATATTCGTGCGTGGGGTGTCTCGCAAAGCGAAATCCAAACAAGGAACCCCCCCGATACACTACTATGCGACAAGGTCGATAGTCGGGATCCATTAGACCCTCGGTACTCGATTCATCCATATATATATAATCATATTTTACCATAACCATCCGGATCTATCTCCCGGACTGAGGATTCATATATCAAGTATTTATCAATACTTTCATTTTTCTTAAAACTTCCCATTTCCCTTTTTATACTCAGGAAATGTAAATATAAAAGCCAATTCATTATCATGAATTGCTTTAACGAATCATATACTTTTAAAAGCCAATTTTATTATCATAAAAATTCTTTTCCTTTATATATCATCCCATTTCCCTTTTTATACTCAGGAAATGTACCCAAAGCCATTTCCATTATCATGAAAATGCTTTGATCAAATCATGCTTCCATATCCCTTCTTCCATCCGGGAGTGTTACCGACGCCAAACCTTTATCCCATTTCCCTTTTTATACTCGGGAAATGTAAATTAAAGACAATCCATTATCATGAATTGCTTTAATAAATCTAATACCGCCCCTCCGGGTTTCCCTACTGGACGCGCCCCTAAATGATTATCATCTTCTAAGGCCTATCTATACAAGATAACCTGGGAACCTACCAACGTCGGGAAGCGACCATATTGCCTGCGGGAAAGTCAGGACCACACCCAGAATCCCCTAACCAGCGCAGAAAACAAATAACCGCTCATATGGCCTAGGGACTATATCCAACCTGCTCAATAGCCAGGAAGGCTTCACCACAACGCGCGCAACTTCCCTTATGATAGCGATTTAGGGAGGTGTGTAACCATAATTTATCAATTATGAAAATCATTTGTCTTTCCATTTTGAAAATATTCATTTATATATCTTCAAAATCATTTCCATCCTATCATATATATATACTTTAATCACCTAGTATATACATATACCATATATTCCTCCTAGAATATATAACCGGCCATAATGGCCTATATCATCTAGCGATGACCATAATCCCAAAGATTCCCTCCAGGATTCATAATCATGCATTCATATAAGCATGATACTAAACCCAAAGTATTTTCTTATTTTAATAAGTAATACATACTTAAATCCCATCTACGGATTCCTTTGGATATCTCCAATCATACCATTTCTCATTTAGCGAATATATAACTATACTCCCCAAATCTATTCTAATCCACTCATAGGATTCACCCGACCAAGATCAATATGATTATGTATCTCTTTAGATCATATTCCTCTTTAATACTCAAATTTAGAAAGCCCGCTTTAAATTCAAAGAGGAGAAGTAATAACAATATCCAAAATCTTGGGCTGAAAATAGGGCACCGATCGTCCCGTCCTGGTTCCCTGGTCGACCGCGGGTGGCAAATAATCCTACACAACAAAGCAGTAGGCCCTTTCTCCTTGACGCGGTCGACCGGCCATCGGGGCGCGGTCGACCGGTCACACCAGGTCTCCAAAACTAAAATCCTCAAGTCCCTTATCCAACAACCCAAATTCATTTTTTGGGTTTCTAAACTACCCCAAAAATTATTCCGAACATCTACGAAATTAATTCTAGCCATAATTTTTTCAATTCCCAATTTGATTTTCGAGTTGATGATTTCAACCCGGAGCTGTCATCTTGTAAAAATCATATAAAATCGTAGAAAAATCAGAAAAATACGCGGTCAGCGCCCACGCGACCGTATCAAAAATATCTACAACTTTCGTGTTTTGGACGAAATCTAAATCAATTCGTTTCTTAGCCAAAATGGCCCCCTAAAGTGACGGATTACTATTCATCGTCTTCTCCGAGACGATTTCGGCCATTAGAGCTTCTCCCAAGCTTTTGTCGCCTCACCTAATGTCCTACAACCTCAACTAACTACAAATACACATATATTAAGGGTTCTTAACATCCTAGAACCCAAAACCACCAATTAATTTAGGTTAAAACCTAAGTTCTACAAATTAAAATATTATTGGGGTTTAATTGTTTTAACTCCCAAAAATCCGTTTTATCCACGATAACCCACCCCAAAACCTTTAGGGTTTGTTTATACCAAACTACGGTATGAGATATTTATGCAAAAAGATAAATAAAGCAAGTAAACACTTACCTCGTGGATAAAATCCGACGTCCTCGAGTCGAATCCGGCGGAGTTGGCCCGAGATCTCCATTTTTCTTCCTCTTTTCTCCTTCCTCTCTCTCTTCTCTCTCTTTTCTTTCTTTCCTTTCTCTTTTTCTCCCTCTCTTCCTCTTTATATAGGGAGAAAAGGGTTTTAACCCTTTAAAACCCAAAAACGGCTCGTTTACCCAATTACGAGTTATATTTACCTCTAAAATTACCCGAAACTCATTTTCGACAATCGGACATTCTTTCCGACTATCTCGGACAGTCTGAGACTCACAGCGCAGTCGAAATTCCCATCCGAGGTACTTGACCGCAAATCACTATTCCAACCCAAAATAAATAAATGCGGGTTTTCCAATTAAAAATCTTACCTCGTGTCGCTTTACTCAACGGCGACATATAATTAAAATACTTCGACCTATATAGTCCCAAAAATTACTATTTAGGGAAATTTCCCAAATTTCAATTTATAATTAATTATGGAATTTAATCGTCTCCAAAAGGACGGGTTGTTACATAGACCTAGGATGATTTTTAACTCGACCGGACCCAAAAACCCCATTCTGGAATATCGCTAGAAGTCAAGGAATTCTTGTTCGAACGAGGTCGTTCAAACGAGTTCTTAAGAATGAAGTTTCCACTTCGAATGAACTTTAACATCTCGTTAGAAGGGTAGATGTATTTCTCATTAGAAGGCTTATTCGAACGAGGTCTTTCGAACGACCCGAGCAGGTCTTCGAACGAAAAATCCGAACAGGCCCACTTCCTCCCAAATTCGATTTTTCTCAACATTCCAAACCTCAAACTCAATCCAAATTTCTTCCAACATTAATTTTGATGGTTGTAAACTATCCCTAATCATTATGGGGGAAAGTTCTAACACAAATTAGTGTTCAAATCTATATATTTTCAAAGAAATCCAAACAATTACTTAAATCTCTAAAAAATTGCATAAAATGAACTCAACAACTTAAGTACTCAAAACTCTTATTATACTTTGTGATTAAGACATAAAATATCGAAGTTTAATAGTCTAACAAAGGGAAAAACCTCTACATGCGTACCCATCTGAAATTCATAAGATTTCTTTACAATTTAGTCTAATTAAACCTAAGATTTTATTGCCCTAAGTTTATATCATCTAATCAAAATCAACAGGAATAATATTTGCTAAAAGAGGATCAAGATAAACACCTGCCTTGGAATGGACCTTTGATTCTCAGGTTGAAATTGATATGTGGTTGATCCTCTCGTCGCGATCTACACTTTGGCACAACTTTTGGTGGGAATCCTTGAGTTTTTGCCCTTGTTCTCCAATGGGGTATTCTCTCTCTCTCTCTCTCTCTCTCTCTCTCTCTCTCTCTCTCTCTCTCGTAGGTTGAAACTGACAGCCACCTCTAACCCACGTAGCTTTTATTTTAATCCTAGTTTTCCTCCATTTAATTACTCAAAAATTCAAAAAGACCCCTTCGGGGTGTCATTTTGGGCTAAAATGCTCCGGACTCCAAATAAAACCCGAGAGTATTGTTTTCTGACTATTTTAACCCTTTTGAACACACTAGCGCACTCAAAATAGTGATTCGAGTTATATAAAATAATTTACCTTTTTAACCCCCAAATATATAATAGTGACGCGACTCATACGCGCCTTCCGAATAATTATATCGTAACGGCCGTGTATCTCGTCCTCGACCATATTATTATTTCTGAAACCATTAATTACGTTACTCATTACGCAATGCTCAACATAGTTATTATTCAACATGATTTTAACATAATCATTTTCGATAACTACTAACTCTCGTCACGCTTGTAATTATTACCATAAAGTCGGATTATTTATAAAATAAATTTTCTTCTCTTAAATTAATTAATTCGAATTTCCAAAATTTCATAGTAAATTAATATTCGTAAAAATACGGGGTGTTACAACCTTAGGACGCTAACCCAAAATTATAAATGTCCCCCCAGGTGCTCCTAAACAGGGATAACAGGACTATTGAGAGATCAACCTTGTATTCTCACCTTACGCATATGACTTCGTATTATTAGTTCTATACTAGGTTACTCCTCTGTTTTAGTTTTATTATTTTTCGAGAATATTGTAAGGTCACAAGCTCGGTGTTATTTTCCAAAGTATTGAATGTGTAAACAGTTTAAGTCATAAAGTTTTTTACAACACAAATGTGTAAAAAAAATTAGGTACTAAACTATCTTTAAAATTATGTAATGTGTGCAATGTTACTCAATTGTAATTCTAAAACATTATAATATCAACATATAAACAAATAGAATTTTCTTCTTGTTTGCAATTCCATAACCATATTCATCATTTTTTCAAAACGGAGTTGGACCTAAATGAACTAAAATTAACGGTGGCATGCTTGGTATATACTACAAAATAAGACTAAATGTGTCATATTTTTAGAAATTTCTAAGGAACAATCAGAATAGGTAAAAAATTGATGATAGAACCTTGCCCAAACCAAATCTGGCAATAAAAAATGGAATTGCCGAGTTTAAAGTCAATTTTGACCCCTTGAACAAAGCTGAAAATAGCCCAAAACGTTTTTAGCTAGGCACAGGCGATACGAATCCATTGGCGCCAGAATCGCCTCATTTTGATATATGATTAAAACATTATGACCTTTCTCCCAAAAGTTTTCTTAGGAAAAGAGATGATCATTTGTACAAAATTGGAGAAAATTGTTTCTTATGTTTGTTTTCCACGATGAAGAAATAAAAGAAAACGATATCTATCTAGTAAAAATCCACAATATACATTTCTCATAAGGAAGGGCTTCCAGATACAAATGAATTGTTTATGGAAAAAAATCACACTCATGCCACCAACCAAATTCTTAACATTAATTAAATTGTCATTCCCTTATGTAATACTATGACATATAATATATCAAAAAAGATGACTGGAGATGTCAATGAGAGTACTTCCCGAACAATATAAGAAAGTATATCTATACCAAGGATAAACCCATAACATGTCTTCCATTCACTCCATGAATTTCCAATTTGGATCCTAAAAATAGCAATGCTAAGAACTTTGCTTTGCTTAATTAAAAGTGCAACCCAAACAGAAGATTCAATGAAGCCTTACTCTTTTACAGAAGATTCAATGAAGGTTTTCCTATGAAAAAAATGGTGTTGGCTAAGTATACATTTTTTGGATTATATAAAGAAGCAAATAGACAATAATTAAAGTGTTAGAAGAGAAATAATTCCCCCTTTCATGGTACAACACTATCATCTACAGTTGCTAAATCATTGATGAAATCAAAGTCCTGAATATGTAAAGAAACCACAAATTAAAATCAATGTTCCATCTTGGGTGTTCATTACTTCCAATTTAGCTTATATAGAAATATATCTGTATTTGAACTATTATTCATTAAAGTTCAACATGCTTGAAACCTACAATGTAATAAAAATCAATAAAAAGTAACTAAGATAGCGTATTATTATTGTTCATTATTCCAAAAGAAAATATCATTTCAAAATTAGGAATCCATACTTTTTATTACAACTAGTTTTGCCCACGTGCGTTGCACATGTTTGTGAGTCCATATATTCTTCTTTGCTTTGAATTAATATGAATTATGTAAAATTAAAAATCTAAAGCATCATAAAATATGTTTTTGTAAGACTTTGGATAATAATTATGTTTAATCGAGAGAAAAAGATATTGTATTTATCAATCTTGGATAACAACTATCTTGAATCGAAAAGAAAAAGAGAATGTCTTGGTTAGATACGTTGTTTTTGACGTTTGTTTGGATGCGAAGGTTCTTCTTCCTCTTCAATTTTGTGAGCAAAGAAACGTGCCAACTTTCGATCTGATTCTTTAACCGACTTTCCTTTAATATAGAATCTGTAGAATTTACCAATGCATGCGTATAGCTTTAGAATATATTATGAGTGCAAAATTCCCCGTGGAGTAAAAGAATAGATATTAATATTAAGTATATTTTTTCAGTATTGAGCGTATTGAATTTACGAATGAGTTTGAATTGGTAAAACAAATTATATTACCATATATTTAGAAGCAATGAATGTCGGAATGTTGCACCCAATGAAAGATTCTGCTTCATTGAACATTGTCAGTGATGCTCTTTCATTGTCGTATTGGACCACAAGTTGAAGTAAGTACCTTACATTTGTTTGTATAATGTGTAAGTAAAGGTATGTGTATGATGAGTTATTTAAATTAAAAATCATAGATTATTAATTTTTTTTACCTTATTGTGTAATTTCCATTTGAGGAACTACGGTTTAAGCATGTTCCATTTTCGTTAACCACAGTGAGTTTCTTGTTGCAAACATTGCAAGCGTCATACCATGGGTTTTCTTTGATTCTGACCTCCATAATCATGGCAACGAAAGATCATAAAAGATTCCGTGGAATGTGAAAATATTTTTATGTTACGTTATGGTAATGGAAATGTTAAACATGCAAAGATGATTCATAGTAAATTATGTATTACCTCCTTTGTTGATGTAACTCCATTTATAATATCAAGAATAGAAACCTTGTCTGCATTCATCATTATTTTTGGTGGCGGCGAACTAAATTTCTTGAAATTTGGGGATGTTAATGAGCTCTTCAACCCGTAGGTTATATTTTTCAATATATTTATGTAATGTAGAAACTAAAGTGTTTGTGAAAAGAAAATCAAAGCATTGTTTTAATTTGGTAGCCTATATGATATTAGGGTTAATCTGAATTGCAGTCTTTAATACGCTACTTAAACTATATTCACCTATTAAGAATAAATTGATGAAATTGGAATTAGTAAGACCTGTATTCGTTGTTGCTTGAAGTGCAAAAGAATATTTTACCTTCGTAAGATGAAAGTTTAGCTGGAGAAACAACTATTAAAGGATATTCGACTGATAAGATACTTAATTGCAATCCTTCATTCTCTGCTAAGTCTCCGCATAAATTGAAATTCATTGATTGGAATCTTTGATGAGTAATAAATGATAACATAAAACAGTGTATTAAGCAATGTGAAATAAATTTACATACATAAAAGTATATTTTTAATATAATGAAAAGTTAAATTTTAGGTTTCATACTTTGTATCTCAGAGAGTTATATCGCGTAAAATCACTTTGCCGAGTTAGATGCTTTTGTAATGGTCCTTATTGTTTTCACATTTATGATAAAAGATATCACATCTGTATGTTTGATAATTAAAAATAAGATAAAATAATGAGTTTTTATAAATCTATGAGCAAAACTTTTTTACTAATAATTACCGTAGGTTCTCTCTTCATCTTTCTATGCGAGTAGATCTTCAAATGAGATGAATTTATAGAACATTGACGGGAATATGAAATAATGATCTCGTTCAACGACCTCAATGTATTTATTTAAGGACAGCTTGATTTTGTCGTGAACGGTTGAGTAAGCATCATTAATGCCCTTTACCATACCATTAGTAAGGGAATATTATTTCTGACTTTCAAGAAGACCTTCTAGTCAATTTTGTCATGAATGGTTGAGTAACATCATTAACGCCCTTTACCATACCATTAGTGAGGGAATATTATTTTTGACTTTCAAGAAGACCTTCTATTATTTTAATAGGGACAAACTCCTAGTGCGCAAGGTGTAAAATGTGAACTGTTTACTATAAACGGTTATGCTCTCTTCGATGGTTTGACGCGGCGGGATGCGAAATTAAGGGTAACATCCATCATATAAAAGATTTATCACTTATCAAATATTAAATCCACATATATTGGTATTTTTATTTTATATATAGAGTATTGAGATGATATGTCAATTCATCGGCCTCTTAGGTGTAAGGATGTATTACCCATTGTGTGCCTATGTATAAGTTTGAAAAAGGAAAATGAAGCTCTCTCTTTTCAGTTATGTTTCAATTGGGTAACTTTTAACCCATGCGGTGGGTGAATAGAAGACCTTGGTGCATACCTAAAAAAACTGAATGGTGAAAGGCTCCTTGGTCCTTAACAATTTTAGAAGCGATTTGACATCTCATAGCTCAAGCTTTCAATAGTGTGATCGAAAATACAAGACCTACAATTGGGATCAACCATATTGCAGGTTCACCTAAGCAATTTCAAGGTCAATCAACCAGCAAAGTAGCACTTACTTTATCCCCTATTTGTATGCCACTAATGCATTTATTTTTCTGTAATTCATTTCCTCGATCATAGTTCTAATTTAATGTAATTCGTACATTAAATTTATATTTCTTGCACTTTTGCCTACATACTTCTTTTATTTTTTGCCTTCGATTTTATGTAGTTTCATTTGCAATACTCAAAATGACACATAGTTTTATGGTGGCTAAGGACATGGAGGTGAATGCCTATTCTAGCTCATAAAACAACAATATTACAACAGACCTTTTATTCTGAAATATTCAAGTAGAATAGTATTGTTAGGAAGGTCTATAATTTTATT
This sequence comes from Sambucus nigra, assembly GCA_949130495.1. Classification (NCBI taxonomy): domain Eukaryota; kingdom Viridiplantae; phylum Streptophyta; class Magnoliopsida; order Dipsacales; family Adoxaceae; genus Sambucus; species Sambucus nigra. The sequence goes on along the minus strand of OX422214.1, from coordinate 131,750,792 downwards.
CTGAAATATTAAAGTATAATAGTATCATTATTCTTTTTCCTATCATCCTAAAACAGTTCATGACATATCAAATGAATGGCATTACAGACATGAATACGTAAGTTTAGGTTAAGAAAACATAATGAAACGAGTTTGACGAAATAACTTGAGTTGTTCAAGGGAAATTGTTTTAGAGGTCTAAAAGTGTAGATAGCGGTGACATAATAGAGCGAAGCTTTGGCAACAATACTCGAATACTAAAAAAATTCTCCAAACTAAAAATTGTAGAATGTATTATTTCACATTAAGAGAACTAAAAAATAAACATTACTACTAAAAAAATTCTCAAAACTAAAAATTGTAGAACGTATGATTTCACATACCTCCTAAACAAATGGGGAATTCCTTCAGTCATCTCTGATTCAGAAGCCGAGCTTGTACAACAAATAAGGATAGTAACCTATAAGATTTAAATTAACATTTCATTAGGAAAGTTGAGAGATTTTAAAATTTTGTAATCTGTAGTAAAAATTAATTTTATATGAGTAGGCATATTGGAACCAAAAAATTAACTTGATTTTAGAATAAGAAACAATAAGAAGAAAGGATGCAATTTGAAATAATTTCTTGTTGTGTTTTTTAATTTATATAACTTTGGAGAAAATTATTGAACAACTAACTATATCAATTTAACAGTACCAAAAAACGAACATTATTAGTAAAAAAATTCTCGAAACAAATTTTTTTAGAACGTATGATTTCACATACCTAGTAAACAAATGGGGAATTCCTTCAGAATCGGAGCTTGTACAACCAATAATGATAATAACCTATAAGATTTCAATTAACAATTCATTAGGAAAGTTAAGAAATTGTTGAACTTGGTAATCTGTACTAAGAATTCATTTTATATGAGTAGGCATACTATAAAAAAAATTCATATCAGAAGTGAAGAAAAATTCTATACAAAAGTAGGATTATTTACCTTGATTTTTGAAGAAGTAACAATAAGAACAAAGGATGTAAGAAGGAACAATAACAATAAAGGATGCAATTTCAAATAAATAGACATATACAAAAACCTAACATACCTCATGTTGACCTTTGGTTTTTCTAGGTGCCATCTGACAAGATGAATGAACAAATGTTTAAGATTTCGTGTTCTCTTGAAAGATGAGAAGATTAATGAATCTTCTTGGTGTAACTTAGAAGATGACAAGATGAATGAATGTTGTGATGGAGATACGACTCCTCATTTGTATGGCATGGATGTTTGATCGGGTGTGATAAGGGTATTAGGGGATGAATGTATTAGTAAGGTTATTCTACGAATAAAACATTTAATGAGGATATTTTGGTCATTTGACAAGTGAATAAGAAGTTCCCTCTTTTTTAGTAGTAGTGATTAATAGTTTGTCGCTAAATTCATATCCATAGCTTTCCTATTCATATTTGTTAGTTAGGTCCTATAGAATAGATTAAGTGGTAAATTCCAATTAGTAATGTTACAATTTCTTAGTTTGACTTTCAATGTTTGCAGTGCCTGATGACATACACGAAACCAAACATATTGGAAGTCACAATAGAAAAGAATAACAAGTTGTAATATAGTTATTGGAAAATTGTAATCACAGTGTAAACTACAAACATATTAAAAATCATATAATACATGAGTTAGTGCAGGCATGAATAGGGCGATGAAAAAACCCTAATTTTGAAATCTAATCTCTATCTTCAGACAACTCTTTTTCATTCCACTTCCACCCTCCACCGCAAAAGATGAAACCATTGGTATTTAGGGGGAAAGTTCTAATAATGATTCACATACTATATTAGTCTCCAACCATATTAGTCCAGTATTATATCTGTCCAGTATTATAGAATACAAAACAAACATTAGAATGTAATGATATATTACTCGAGCATTATATCAGTCTCAAACCATACATTAGAATGCAATGCAGTGTTAATGATAGTGAGATGAAACAATATAAACTCTGAAAAATAAGAAAATAGTATTAAATTAGTCTCCAATTAATATAGAAACATCTGTGAGATTTTTTTAATCATAGGGCATAAGTAAAGTGAACTTTAAAAGCAGTACCATACATTTATTTTATTGAGTTTTATTTGACAGTTTTTAAAGGTAACTCAAACAGGGGAAAGTACTTGGTACAATGTTTAAAATTCATTAATTTGTGTAAAAAGAACAAAAATAAATATGGTAAAATTAAATGATATCCATAGCGTCACAAACTGTATCCAATTACATTTCATTACCTCAAATTGTACTAAAACAATTTGGGTCAAATGACTCAAATCACTACCAAACTTAATCTCCTCAAATCCTCGTACTCCATAAGTTTACATAATGTCATACTATAAATAATTAGACATTTTCAAACTATTAATAAGTTCTAATAAGAAACCCTAATTACAATTAAAATTTATACATGACTAAGAAGAAACTAAAGTCAAATGCATTAAAAACCAAAATTGAACTTATAAATCTATACCAAACAATAATGAAAAATGAGAATCACACTAAGAGAACCAAACACACAAAATGAATTAGATATAATTATTATGTCCTGACTATAAACAAATAAAAACATAATATAAGCATACATCTTCTATATTACGTCTTCAGTTCCTGTAGATAACATCCTACCGTGGAAAATATTAGTTCTTGTAGGCAACTGCTGTACAATCTAACTTGATACATCTGAGAGTGTGCTTTTGTTCAAATCGAGAATTTATTTAATTAAACTCAATTTTTTTAAATTAAATCCTAAAACATGCATCTAGGTGTGATTGAAGACAATATAATCATGCAAGAACATTCAATCACAAACAAACACACAAATGAGGAAAAATCCCCCAAATGGGCAAAACCTTTTATTTTCACTATAATTTGTAAAGAACGGTTTACACGAATTATACTGAAAACAAGAGTGACATACGAAATACCCTCAGGTGTCGGTTCCGATGTCGTTGACTGGAATTTCCCGTAAGAACTCCAGATGTCCAGCAATGGAAAAGAGTCGGCTTCTCCACAAGTTACTCCAGATAAGTAAAAATGATCCTTTGAAGGTTTAAAGATTCCCACACATATACGGGAATGGTTTTGTGAATTATAAAGGCATCAAACCATAAAACTTAAAGTCTATTTTTTGCACTGTAAATCGCAGAAACGTGTACAAAAAAGACTTAGAAAAATGTGCAGAAAGGGCACAAATATTTATACGAAAATCGAGGCAGCACCGTCACTCGAACGATATAGACACGTCACTCGAACGAGACCACGTGTCATTCGAAAGAGATCTTGCGACATGCTCATGTCGCTTGAATGATAGAGATATGTCGTTTGAACGAGCTCAATGACCAAGAAAAGTCGCTTCTACGCTTAGAAAAATTTCTGCTTTTGTGTTAAAAACAAATCAGACTTCAAAAAATATTTTCTAAAAAAATTCCCAAATATTTATGCAAATATTGAAAACTCCAATAAACCATTTTACCAATAATGCGAAGTGGAGTAGTGGGAACAGTTGAGAAGCACTTTGCATGAAGCATGATGCATGTGTGAAGATGATGGATGCATGGATTCAGATCAAGTCCGTCGTGGATGATCGTGTTGACGTGCCGAATGTAGAGGTATTAGACATACATACTGTGATACAGGACAAATAGAAAATTCCTAGATTCTAACCCAGACATTTATAAATTTATGTCCTTACAAATCTCCCTCTATGTCTATGCCGGTACATACATAAAAAATCCGAATTATGCAATCTCCATAAAGTAAATGACATATAAGATAATATCCCCATTAAACCCTCAAACTGAGAATACTAACTGACACGTCGTTAATCAAACTTCAACAAAGCTATTCAAAGCTCTAACTTTTTAGAAAATCTCAAAGCTTATCTCATCAGGGTGTGCAATCCAATAATCATCAATTTTGTACCTACACACATGAGATAAAGCAGATACCCGTGACACGCAACAGTTTGAAATATAATGACATGCAAAAATCTAAGATCAATTAAGCTTAAGCAAATCATTGATAACTCAACCAAATAATTCTCCCCCATAATTCATTCTCCCCCTTTTTATGATGTCCCCAAATAGAATGATATGAGAAGCACAAATAAAAGCAAATGGAGAACGTCACAAGGTAATAAACTTTCTATTTTTTGAATTTTTCAAAATTTTTAACTCAAAATATACAACAAAGAATCACACCATGAAAGAACAAAAAAACAACTAAGTCGATGATAGCGGAAATGTAGGGGTGTGAGCAAATTCGATAGGAAGATCAATGCATACAAACATAACATATGTGCAAGATGAATATTGGATACTCCTACCGAATGAACTTGACATCTTCCTTAGGTGTAAAAAGATGGAATTATAAGAAATTGACTTAATCAAATCAGCAAATCAAATCTCAAAGTGATTTCTACACCAATAACGTCTAAAACTATTTAATGCTTTTTCAGGACTTTCAAGGAAATGCAAACCCTTTTAAATTCTCCATACAAACTCCCTTATATATATTTTATTTTAGAGGTGATCTAAATTCTCAAACATAGGAGAATTGATAGTGAAACCTAATGTCTCATATTCGACATGTATTGCTTTTTATTGCCATTAAATTTTTTCGGGCTCTTTTAAACCTCTTTGGACCCCGAATAATTAAAATTTCTCAATTTTTTAGGTCCGATGTAATGATGGCTTAGTATTCACAAAGGCCAAATGTGAACCTTTTGCAGCCCTTCCCCGTTTTAAAATACCACACAATCTCACCAAACGGCTTTTACATGCATTCCAATCTTGTCAAGTTTTATCGCATATGGTTCGATGTATAGACACAATTGAGATGGAAACACTCAAGCCAATATGTGATAGATAAGTACAATAATCAAATAAAGCCATGCATGTGTACAATAAAGGAGATAAGGAGCCAAACATGTAGAAAGATATCACTAATCACATCTCAAAGGCTCCAAACAATGTAAAGCACATGGATGGAATGATGTTGGGTCTCAAATCACTATCAAATAGTCACGTGAAAAATGAAAATGGAAGATGTGACTCGGCTATCTTAAATTCTCATCCATAAGAGGTGTAAACAAAATACAAAAATCTTTTTGAGATTTTCTAAACTTTTTATAAAAAGACAATCTTTTTGGATTTTTCAAAAAAATATAAAAAGAAAAAAATAATAATAATACAAATGATACAGACTAGCAATAGGAATCATATGATATGAACACGACAATGCATCCTATCGTAGACATGGACCATCCCCCTCAGTCAATTGTCCAAATACCCAAAGACTTTCTAAGACTCTCATATGTAAGGGAATCTAAAGGTTTCGTCAGAATATCGGCTAACTGGAGGTCGGTAGACACATAACTCAGGGATATGACCTTATCCTCAACTAACTCACGAATAAAGTGCTCGCATATCCTAATGTGTTTTGTGCATGAATGCTGGATTGGATTGCGGAATATGTGTATCGCGCTCGTGTTGTCACATGAGACGGTCATGGTGTCCTGTGATATCCCATAATCCTCCAACATCTTCTTCATCTATAGAAGTTGTGTGCAACAACTTCAGGTGGCTATGTACTCAGCCTTTGCAGTGGACAAAGAGATGGCGTTTTGATTCTTACTCAACTAAGAGACAAGAGCAGAACCAAAGAAGAAAAACCCACCAGAAGTTCTCCTATATCCATCTGCATCCCCAGTCCAGTCAGCATCCGAGTATGTGGAAAAACGGTCAGTGGTATCAAAGGAATACAAAATGCCATGGGAGAGAGTCCCACTCAGGTATTTGATAACACGTTTAAGAGAGAGTAAGTGTGAATCTTTTGGGGATGCCTGATATTGCGCACAGACTCTAACATTAAAGGCTATATTGGGACTACTGGCAGTCAAGTAGAGAAGACTACCTATCATACTCGGATACAAGGTTTGCTCTACATCCTTGCCTGAAGTGTCCTTACTAATCTTGGTAGAAGTACTCATAGGTGTACGTGCATGCTTAGCGGAGTCTAAATCAAATTTCTTCACTAGGTCTCTAGAATACTTGTATTGGGAGATAGGCATCCCATCCTCTAGCTGACGAACCTGGAGACCAAGGAAGAAAGTAAGTTCACCTACCATGCTCATCTCAAACTCACTTTTCATCTCCTCCTCAAAGTGGTGAGCATGCTAGGAGCACGTGGATCCAAAGACTATGTCGTCCACATAGACCTGGGCAAAAAAATTTGCACCGTCATCTCTCCTGATGAACAACGTCATATCAACTCCCCCTCTCTTGAAGCCAAGGGCTAAGAGATAGGAAGTAATCCTCTCTTACCAAGCACGGGGTGCTTGCTTCAAACCATATAAGGCTTTCCTCAGATACTAGACGTGCTCTGGGCGCTTAGGGTCTTCAAACCCTTTTGGTTGTTCCACGTAAACCTCCTCCTGTAGAATGCCATTTAGAAAGGCACTTGACATCCATCTGATATAACTTGAAGTGCAGATGTCATACGATGACGAGTCGTAAACGAATGGACTCAAGCCTCATAACAGGATAAAATCTATCCCCAAAGTCAACACCCTTTATCTGTGTGTAGCCTTGAGTGACCAACCTAGCCTCGTTTCTGATTAGGGTTCCATTTTCATCCATTTTATTCTTGAAAATCCACTTGGTACCTATCACATTCGTCTCACTAGGTCGGGGGACAAGTTCCCAGACATGGTTCTTTTTAAACTAAAGCAAATCATCCTACATATCAGATATCTAGTGTTCATCCTTGAGTGCTTCTTTGTAATTCTTGGGCTCGGCTGTGGACGTGTAGAAAAAGTGACTAACAACGTTCTCTAGCTGATCACGAGTCTTCACCCCTAAAGTGGGATAGCCAATAATGGTGGAAAGGTCATGACTCTTGTGAACCTAAGTAGGTGTGTCCCCTAGAACAGGAGTAGGGTCCACCCTGGATGTGGGAGACACAACGGGATCATCAAAAGGGAGTATGTCATCCTCACTCAAATGGGTGAAGTCAATAGACGTCGATGGTTCATCATCTTTCTCTTTAGGTTAAAAACTCGGTGCGCTCTAGTATTTGATGAATATCCTAGAAATATTCCCTCATCGATTCGGGAGTCGAACTTTTCTAATTGCTCTCTATCCCGTAGGATGTAGCAGTTACTCCAAAAAACACAAAAATATGTAAGGTTGGGCTTCTTTCCAGTCCATAATTCATGTCGTGTTTTAAGTGTGTGTGGATAAAGGTATACCATATTCACCGTATGGCATGCAGTAGACACTGCCTCTGCCCAAACTCTCCTAGAAACTTTATGACCTTGAAGCATAGATCTAGCCATTTACTGAATCGTCCCGTTCTTTCTCTCAACAATACCATTTTACTGAGGAGTCTTCACAGTAGAAAACTTATGTTTGATTCCTAAGCTATTACAGTAAAGAAATACTTTTTGCTCCGTAAATTCAGTGTCATTGTCACTACGTGTCCTGTTAATAGTGACTCCATATTGGTTTTGTAGGACATGGCACTTAGTCGTTAAAAAATCTACAACATCAGATTTCTCTCTCAGAAAACTTGCAATCGAATATCTGGAGAAATCATCCATTATCATGAGGATATACCTCTTACTACCCAGACTCTTAGTACAAGTAGGACCCATAAGATCCATGTGAATCAACTCAAGCATACAGGATGTGGTAATGTAATGCAACTTCCTATGGGGACTATGAATTTTCTTTCCCAACTGACAGGGCCCACAAACCGTGGAAGTTGGATTTCTAAGAGTTGGTAAGCCACGTACTAGGTCCTTTTTAGCTAATCGCGTCAAATCTCTAAAGTTCACGTGCCTAGACATTGGTGCCACAGATCCATAGGAGTGATTATGGCGCTATTGCAGACAAGTGAGGACTTGGGCACAATCCTATAACAATTATCCTCTGTCCTCACCCCTTTCACTAAAAGTTTACAGACTTGATTATAGACATTACACGCATACCGATAAAACTTTACGGTAAAGTCAGCGTCGCATAGCTGGCTAATGCTGAGAAGGTTTTCTTTCAAATCTTTGATGTACAAAACATTCTCTAGCTTAGGGAATCCTAGTAACTCTACTATACTTCGTCCTAAGATGCTAAACTTGCTTCTATCTCCAAAGGTGACTCTACCTTCCTTATGATCCTCTAGGTAGGTAAAAAATGAGACATCACTGATCATATGTCTGGAGCACCCACTATCAAAATACCACCGTGAGGTATTATGTGCTTTGAGAGCGACATGAACAACAAGGGCCTTTTCATCTTTCATAGGTACCCAAGAAGTGGTAACCTTTTGTTTACCCTTATTGTTGTTGGTTTTAGCCGGGATGCGGGAAGAATTCACTGACGACAAAGACATCCGTCGGAATTCTTCCATCAAACTCTGTGATGTGGTGACTAAAAATAGAACACGCTTTCTCAGACTGGTGAAATCATCAGTACGATGTGGTGGAGCATATGTACATGAAGTTCAACCCAAACTATAGAAATACTCTCTCAGGTGGCCTTTTCTTTTGCAGTGCATATAAAAGAACACAGTCTTAGGTGGACCTTAGTTTTTTTCCAGGTCGAACCCTCCTTAGTGGTTTTTGACTATGGCTATATGGAGTTTAGTAAACTTAGGAACTGGTTCAGGGGATATTTGGGACGTGGAGGCACCATCAAAACTTATTCCTTGCCTATCACCAAAACCTAAAGAGGGATCGAGGAGAATCTTTCCCATCCTTCCAGATCTGTCCTCGATTTCAACCTTGTCTTCCCATGCTCTCTCAAGATCACGAGTAAGCTGGGTTACAAGGGCTTAAAGTTTCTTCTGAGTCTCTAGGGGAGGAATGGAGATCACTCGTAAGACTAGCCACTTGATTAGTCAAGTCCCCTTTCTCTTTCTCAAAATAACTCTCTCTCTCTCTCTCTCTCTCTCTCTCTCTCCAAACAATCTCTCTCTTTCTCTAAACTGACTTTATCTCTTAACACTGGTAGTCTCTCTCTCTTTCTCTCTCAAGGTAGTGCAGGTGGAGGAATCCCTCTCTCTCGCTTCTCCTAAATCTTCTTCTAAAGCGGTGATCCTAAGAACTAACGCTTTGTTACACTTTTTGATTTTAAATGACTCAGTATATAAGTCACCGTAGTCGCGTTGAAGATTACTCTCGCTTTCACTTGCAGCATCCTCCCCCTCACTCACTTCGTTCTCACTCTCGAGGAGTCCCTGTGAAGCAGCATCCTCATAATGGTGAGGAGCACTGGAGGTACTCACATGACTAGCCATGAATGCAGTGAAGTTACACTCATGCGATGACTCGTCTCTAGAGTCCACCGACTCGACCTCACTGCCATCACTAAGGGTAGCGTTAAGGATAACTTTGCCCTTTTCTTTGGCAAGTATGTTCAGCCTAGTAGCACACTCAAAAGTTCTATGACCCTTACCGTCACACTCATAACATCTCTCACCGTCTTTCTTAGGATTGTCTTTAAAATCTTTTTCGTTTTTCTTTTCAAACTTATTTTTCTCAAAATTCTTTTTATCTTTGAAATTTCCATTTTTCTTGAAATTGAGAATTTTCTTGAATTTTTTTGCAAACAAGGCCAAATCATCTAAATAAAGGTCACACTCAAAATTTGACGTTTCTTTCTCCCTTTTTCTAGATGACTCTACTCTCTTTCTTACCGACCCCTCACTCTTCCTATCCTAGGCTTGAAGTGCAATTCCCTTATCTTTTGGTTTAACAAACTTAGAAAACATATCAATTTCAAAGGTTTGTAAGTCTCCAACCAATTCCTCTAATTTAAGCGTGTTTAAATTACCCATAGAATTTAGCACAGTGACTTTAGGGATGAAACGCTTAGGCAGTGATCTTAGAATCTTTTTAACAACTCTCGCATTAGGAATGTGTTCACCAAGATTAAAGCTAATGTTTACAATATCAGATAATCTAGCATAGAATTCACCAAAACATTTAGACTCAAGCATGGTGATAGTTTCAAATTGAGTTGTTAAGTTTTGCAAATTTGATTCGTTCACGACATTAGTTTCTTCATGGGTAAGATGTAAAACATCCCATGCCTCTTTTGACGTGGTGCACGTCATTATCCGCCGGAACTCGTCTAGTGTGACGGATCCAGAAATAGCACTAAGACCCTTATATTTAAAGGATGACCATTTAAATTCATCTTCAGTCCATGCAGTCACAGATTTTAAATTAGTCACATTATCAATAGTGATGGAGGGAGGTGTCCAACCTCTTTCAACCAAAATTCAAACTCTTTCATCTATGTCTTTTAGAGCAGATTTCATACGGGCTTTCCAGTAAGCATGTTTGTCCCGTCAAAAACTGGATTTTTATTATATAATTTCTCCATTTTGAACACGTCTTTTTTCAAAAATCAATTTTTCAGAAAATTGATATCTTTAGAAAAATTTTGCGGAAAATTACACGGTATAATTGTGTAATTGTCTCTGATACCAATTTGAGAGTGCGCTTTTGTTCAAATAGAGATTTTTTTTTAATTAAACTCATTTTTTTTTAATTAAATCCTAAAACATGCATCTAGGTGTGATTGAAGACAATATAATCGTGCAAGAACATTCAATCACAAACAAACACACAAATGAGGAAAAATCCCCCAAAGGGGTAAAAGCTTTTATTTTCACTATAATTTGTAAAGAATGGCTTATACGGATTATACTGAAAAAAATGTGACATATGAAATACCCTCAGGTGTCGGTTCCGATGTCATCGGATGGAATTTCTCGCAAGAACTCCAGATGGGTAGCAATGGAAAAGAGTCGGCTTCTCCACAAATTACTCCAGATAAGTAAAAATGATCATTTGAAGGTTTAAAGATTTCCACACATATATGGGAATGGTTTTGTGAATCAAAAGGCATGAAACCTTAAAAATATGAAGTCTATTTTCTGGGCTGTAAATCGCAGAAACGTGTATGAAAAAGACTTGGAAAAACGTGCAGAAAGGGCACAGATATTTATACGAAAATCAAGGCGGAGCCGTCACTCGAACGACATAGGCATGTCGCTCGAATGAGACCACGTGTCGCTCGAACGAGATCTCGCGACATGTTCATGTCGCTTGAACGACAGAGCGATGTCATTTAAACGACCTCGATGACCAAGAAAAGTTCGCTTCTGCACTTAGAAAAATTATTGCTTTTGTGTCAAAAACAAATCAGACTTCGAAAAATATTTTCTTAAAAAATTCCCAAATATTTATGCAAATATTAAAAACTCCAATAAATCATTTTACCAATAACGCGAAGTCGAGTAGTGGGAATAGTTGAGAAGCACGTTGCATGAATCATGATGCACGTGTGAAGATGATGAATGCATGTATTCAGATCAAGGCCGTCGTGGATGATTGTGTTGACGTGCCAAATGCAGCGGTATTAGACATACATACTGTGATCTAGGACAAATAGAAAACTTTCAAATTTGTACCTTTTCGGTTTTGTGAGTTATGGGAGGGTAGATTTGTATAGGAATTTTGGTATTTGATAATTCAGATGTTTTTATGTATGTTCCGGCATAGACATAGGGGGAGATTTGTACGGACATATTTTTATAAATGCCCGTCACAATTAATTATGTCCTATACCGTTACAACCATCGAAGAAGTTCAAGAGCAATATACATCAAGACGGATCCGAATATATCAAGGTTCTTCATAAAAAAGCCTCCGCAAAGTTTACTTTGGTAAGGCTATGTTTTAAATACCTTAACTTTGCACTTAGAGCTTTGAGATATTTTTTCAAAATATTTTCTAAGTGTTAGAGTGGACTTTTTCGTCAAAATTTGAGAATGAGTATTTTTTCTAAATCCTGTAGAGTTCCTCGATTTTGACGCTCAGGTTGATCAAGCGAGATCCCCATCTCTCGAGCGACACTGAGATGTCGCGCGATGTCGTTCAAACGACACCTGTACTTCGTTCGGGCGATATCCCTTTTCGTTCTAACGATCGAGGCGACATGGTTTTCTATAAATACTCATTAAATGGTTTCGTTTTCATTAAGAAGTCCCAGCATTTTGAAAGACAAAAAACTACGAATCTGCAGAATTCTTTTTGACTTCTTCATTTAGGGTTTTCATCCCTTTTGTTTTCAATACACAAAAATCCTATATGCTTTAGTGAATTGTTTTGGTGTTCAAGAACACACTTTGCTTTTGTTCATACTTTGTGGGGAGAACTCTACAACCAAAGATCTGCGTGCTATTGTGGAAGGAGTCTCTATGAAGTTACTCTTGTGGGGAGGATAACCCACATCGTGAAGACTGCGTGTCCTTGTGGTATAGCTGCGTGTGAACCACTGCTGATTTCTAGTCGTTATATTGAAGGTTTGACGAAGGTACCGTGCGTTACTCTTGTAGGCGATCACATTGTATGTAATTTAATGGTATTTTAAACTTTTTAAAGTTCTAGAAATGAAAGGTTTTGCCCTTCGGGGATTTTTCCTAAAATTTATGTCGCATGCTTTATTTATGGTTTGACACACGCACACACGTAGTTACATATTTAGGGGCTGAATTAATTTGGTTTAAAAATAGACTCTAATTAAATAAGTGTTCCAAATTAGAAATTTGCATATTTAATCAATTATCACACCGTCATATTTTACATTTTTATTTATAAAAAAATAGTGTTTAAGTTAAAAAAAACTTTCCAAAATTTCAAAATTATTTTTAATAAAAATAAAAAAGGTTTTTGATCATAAAAATATTTTTAACATTTTATTTATAGCAAAAACTTTTAGTTTGTATTTATAAATGATATACAATTTTTTAATCTAAAAACAAATAAAACTATGTATAATTATTTTTTGTATAAAACTCCCAATTATCATTATATTTGTTTATTGTACATCGCTCGTGCATCGTACGGGTTGTATGTTAGTATGTGTGTGCGTGTATGTGTGTACATACACACACACACACACACACACACACACAATACTTTTCTTGTGCCCACCAGTCCGCATTTTAAGAGTGCGGATATGACATGTGTCACCTTGCGATGAACCGAGAAAAGAGAGAGAGTATGCCTATAATTTAGCCAATAATTTCTTGGGTCACCACCAGGTAACACATGTCTGGTCCTCACTCTTAAAATGCGGACCGGTCCGCACAAGAGCAATATTATATGTATAATACTGCTCTTGTGCGGATTAGTTCGCATTTTAAGAGTGTGGACTGAAAGAGAGAGTGTGCCTATAATTTAGCCGATAATTTCTAGGCTCACCGCCTGGTGACACATGTCCGGTCCGCACTCTTAAAATGCGGACTAGTCCGCACAAGAACAATACTATATATATATATATATATATATATATAGATTACCCTTAACTCATTATTTGTATCCAACACTAATTTAGTGATGTGTATTCTTTGAAATCTTGTATCTGGAGGGGCCCTTGCTGATAGGTAAGGAAGGTTTCCAATCTCATGTCTCTATCACTAAAAGGAAAGGACTTCTTGGAATTAAGCCTACTACTAACTAAGGGGTTTCTTCCTTTCTATTCAAAGTTAGTCACATTTGTATTCAAGAGGATACAATTGTCCCCAGTACATAAACCTCGCATTCCCACCAATAACATAAATAAGGTAGGTGTCGAATAATATCGTATTCAGGGTTCATGGTATGGCTAAATATTTGGTTTTTAGAAGCTCAACATAGTATGGGTTGTTCTTTAAAGATCTGCTACTCCAAAACTATGTCATCTCTATATCTATAATGGATTGCAGTATCATCCACGTGATGACCATGCAAATCGTAAATGTGCCACCTCAACTTCAATCTAATAAAGGCTCCTGTCCAAATTAGGTGGTTTGTCGTTAGGAATGATTCCAAGGCATTGACTCGCAATATTGTGTTTTTTAATGATCAAAAAAATCATGTAATGTATGTTCAATTTAAGAATGTCGTAATATTTATAACTAATGCAATATTGCATTTTCCACAATATAACCAATTATAAATTTATATATGAAAAAGGGTTAATTACATTTCTCCTCTGAACTTTACTTTCATTTTAATTTAGGTTATTTGAGTTTTGATACTCATTAAATATATGATACTGAGTCAAACCTCCACTATTTTCAATTCTTGAACTTTGACACCTATTGCGATTGTTGACTATTAGAAGTGTCTTTTTGAGCATGATTTTTCCAATAAACCCGTAATAATATGTGACACTCTGTATAATCTAATAATAGATTGATCAAGTTTAAACTAAACAAATAAGAGTCTATACACTTGTTTACCATTGTAAGTATAACGAATAATGAAATATGCAAAAGTAAATAACTAAACAACAATAGGCGAAAACCCATCACATCTGATACCACAAAACACGATAGCAAAGTCTACGCAACACAATCCACAACAATCTCATAATATCAAACAACGAAATATAAAAAACAACTACATAATCCGGACCATCCAAAATGGAAATAATATAAATAGAAATGGGCATACACGCCCAACACCTACATACTAAGATTAACAACACTTGATGAAATGTAATATCACAGGATTAAGGCTGAGGCGACAATAGTGGCCTAGGTCCTGAAATATAAAGTCCACGAAAATGTTAGCAAAAAATCTATAAAGAATAGGAATCCATTGATTATATTCAAACTATGTACACCATGGTTAAGTATTATTGTACAGAGTTTGAATATAATCAATGGATTCCTAGAAATATTACACTAATCATCTCAAGTGTATAAGACAAATAAGACAATCTCAAAGTCTAATGTCCACAAGATTCTGATACCCAACACGTACATGGTACATGGGCTAACTCAAGGCCGTAGAATAGCGAAGATCTATCCCTATTGTAGCCAGGGATCACTCGTGCATGCTAGGTATAGTCTTAGATCACCCCACACCTAAGACCTCATCACCAATAGAGGGATAAAACTTTGCGCCTTCCCGGCATTTGTATAGCCTACTAAACCCAAGACTATACAAAGACAACCATTGTGAAATCCCCTTGGGATATAGGTACGTCAATAGTAGGACCCATGATAAAAATGACCATGGCAAACCCAACTCTATCACCGAGGTACCATCGCGGTCAACATTGCACACGCCCCAAAATGGAGTCTCTCCTAGTATGTTACCCACGAGCACTCACACATGGTATACATTTCACAAATAATAGACGAGAAGAAATTCTACTTATTCAAAGGATTCTAAGTCTTAGCGTAATTAAATAATTTCACAAAATTGCATAGAATTAGGTATTCAATTATTATAACAAGTTAAAGTATTCAACCCATAGTATTCCTATGATCATATTTAAGAATTTAAGTCAAAGGATATCCTCAAGATAACCTAAAGCTTTTGAGGGCTCAAATGTTATTCCCGACGTTCGAGAGATTAGCAAAGGTAAAGACAAAAGGAGAAAAAAGGGAACAGAGCTTCCCACCATCATAAATGAGGTCCCACCTCCTGAAGAGAGAGTAGTCGTTCTTGATTCTGATTGCTCACCAAGTAAGCTCATAATAAATTTTTCCTTTGTTTTCGTTTAGACTCCATTAACTAACTCCATGATGTTGTGGACTATGTAGATGAATGTGAACATAGGAATATAGAAAGAAAGAACTAACCCCTGTTTCTTTATCTGTGATGAAGGGGAAGAGGTATAAGTCCACTAAGCATACAAAGTTAAAAACTGATACAGAGATCCTTGTGCCCTCCGTGAAGAAGCTGGTAGTTAAGCTTGAGCTAAGGCCTAAGCTAAAGGAGGACCTGTTATTTGAGGTAATTATGAAAACCCTACCTCGAGGTAGGTGGGTCCCCTGGGGCAACCTCGTGGGAACGTTTTATTCCCTTGGTCTCAAAGTTATTTGTGACTGAGTTTGGTGTTAGCTATGAGAAGGGAAAAGGATCTGGTGGGTCCCCTATTAAGTAGTATGAGGGGTCCCCATTAAAGGAGAAGAGCAAGTCTCGAGCTTCCTCAAGGACCTCTAGCTAGCCCCGGGGTTTCTGCTGAGGTTAAAGAAGGAGAGCTGAAGTTCTTTGAAGAAGACAAGTAATAACGACCGTCATTTTATGATGAAAGGACCTCTTATGACTTTACCATTGAGGCTTTGACATTGATGACCATGAATAATGGTTCTGAGATGGTGTCCTCGATGATGAGAAGAGGGACCTCAACTAACTCTGATGAGTTGGTCCATATACTCGTCAAGGCAGCCTAATATTTATATATTTCTTTTAATTGTCCTCTTTAGTTAGTTTTCTTTGTTCTTACATTTTTCTTTTGTTTTTCAAGACAAATATCTAATTGAGGCCCTCATAGATGATTCCATTGAGGGTTAGACGGTGTGGAAGAAGGCTTAGGTGATGGTTGAGAAATGGGACTTGGATAAGATGGACCTTCATTAGATGGTCTATGATTAACAACTTATATGGGTGTAAGGAAATTATTAAATTAACCTTTGATTTATTTCCTTCTCCGAAATATGGTCTTTATGAATCCGTTTTTAATAAAGAATATATGTTATATCCTGTATAAATGGTTCGTATTTCACTCGAAATAAAGAATAAAAAACGAGTTAAAATTCCACTTAATCTCAACTTTAATGGACGGTTGAGATTAATTGACGTTTGGAATTCAGGCCCTCTCTCCACCTATAAATAGATGCATTTCCTCCATCAAAAGGGCATCCAATGCATCCAAGAGATCAATGAAAAACACATACCTCAAGAGTTTATAGGCAAGGAGAGAGAAGTCAAAATTGATAAGACGATCACACCGACGACACTCGACGGTGACGTTCAACAACCTGAATCCATGGCGTCGAAAGGAGGTAAAAAAAATTACTCTTTTCACATGTCTATTGACGTGAAGATCTTGGAAATCATGTATAAAATATAACTTACATGTGGTATCAGAGCTGATGTTAAGAACATATGATTTTCCATTAAAATAGATAATGATGTTGTTGCTGTCAAAATGTGAAAGGTCAAAACTTGATCAAATTTTTTTGAAACTCACATGGTCGAATGCAAAAGTCGAAATAAACAAAAACCATTATAAAATGATCCCCACCTCAGTTTTGCATTTTGATACCATTTAGACCTTCAAAAATACGTTTTTGTCATTTTTGGTAATAATGCCAACGCTTATAACTCTCGTTTAAAATTTGATTTTACAATTCCGCAAATTGGAGAGTGATCCTCAAAAGATTATTTATGTTATTGTAGTGATAACTAAAAGAAATCCATTTTGGAAAAAATAAATATTTTTCCATATTTTATGGTATAAATCACTGGCTTGGCCACTTGCTGGAAATTATGACTATTAGTATTCACGACTCTTAGAATTCTTATTTATGTCTCTTAGAATTCTTATGACATTTAATATTAATGACTCTTAGAATTCTTATGACTTTTAGTATTCACGACTCCTAGAATTCTTATGACTATTACAATTCATGTCTATTAGAATTCATTGCTACCATATCTAATAGAATTATGTCTATTAGAATTTATGTCTTTTAGAATTAGTGTCTTTTAGAATTATGTCTATTAGAATTCATGTTATAATGTGTATTAGAATTCCTTCTATTATGACTTTTGGAATTCATGCTAGCAACTATTAGAATTCATACTACCGTGACTTTTGGAATTCATGCTACCATGCCTTTTAGAATTCTTTGAATTATGCATTTTTGTTGCAATTTTCAAAACCTTTTGAATTCTAGAAATTATGTCTTTTCAAATTCTCAAAATTTGAATCTGTTTATTTAACACATATCAATTAGTTGCCCACAGATATACTATAATCATGTGTTAAATCAACAAATATTTTTTTTTTAAATTCTAACCTTTTGGGATTCTAGACTTATGAAATTCTAGATTGTACACCTTTTGCTATTCAAGAATTTTACAATTATATAATTTTATGGCTTTCGGAATTTTAAGATAAAATATACATAAGTATTCATATTAATTTATTAAATGAATGCAATTGCATCATTAAAGTTAGGTATCACTACAGTGATACTTATTATTACTCATTCCAAATTATCCATTTATTACCATTATAATGTTTAAATCTATTTATTTAACGTATATCAATTAGTTGCCCTAAAGTATACTATAATCATATGTTGAATAAACAATTAAGGAATGCTTACAAGTTCCAAATTAGCCATTTATTACCATTATAATGCTTAAATCTGTTTATTTAACATATATCAATTAGTTTCTCACATGTATATTATAATCATATGTTGAATACACAATTAAGGAGTGTTTGTACATGTTTGAACCAAGGATATCCACAAATACCTAATTCAATAACATCACTCAATTATGCTTGTTGAATATTACGACCGTTAATGGTATTAAGTTAAAATATGTGATGACTACCCACAGGAGCATCATATTTTAATGTTGCAAAATATTCAAATCTTACTGTGTTAATTAAAGTTTTAAAGCCTTTCTCAATGGAGACTTACAAGAGAAAGTCCATAGGCGTCAACCTGAAGGCTTCATAATCGAAGGTCAATATATGGACTAAAATCATATTCAAGGCAATGGTATCTAAAGTTTGATGAAATCATTACAAACTTTGATTTCAAACAAAACATTATTGATACATATATATACCTCAAGATCAGTGGGAGTAAGTTCATATTTTTTTGGTACTGTATGTTGATGACATATTAATATTTTTCTCCAAGCATGATAGGATATCTAAGGGATCCAAACACATGGATCTTAAATATCTCTCATTGAAGCAAGATGTTAGAAGAGGAAATGTTGGCATTGAACACACATGCACACATCTCATGGTTGCAGATATTTTTATAAAAGGACTACCTCCAAAGACATTTCAGAGACATATTAAAAGCATGGGTCTTGAAGATAGTTTCTAGTTATTTCTTTTCTGCAAATTATGATGCATGTATTTGACATTTGTTGATCTCTTAATAAAACTTCTACAACTATTCTATTCTGTTTTCCATTGTGTGCACATATTATTATTGGATGAATTATAACAAAAAATTGTCTTCTTCAAGACATTATGGGACCATTAAGTAAACTCCTAATTATGGCCTAGTTAAGAAGGTTGTCAATGATGTGGTACATGGAAGGGATCATGTTATATAATGATATGCGATCACCATGACTCCCATTGACTATTGGACTAACCGAGGAACTTATGAAAAAACAATGATTGAAGGATTTAGCATATCATGCGCACCTTATGACTCTAAATTAAAAATATTTTTGGATTAACCTAACGACCAAGTGGAGAGACTGTAAGGAAATTATTAAATTAACCTTTGATTTACTTCCTTCCTCGAAATGTGGTATTTATTAATCCATTTTTAATAAATAATATATGTTATATCCTGTATAATGGTTCGTATTCCACTCGAAATAAAAAATAAAAAAGGAGTTAAAATTCCACTTGATCTCAACTTTGATGGACGGTTGAGATTAATTTACCTTTCGAATTCAGGCCCTCTCTCCACCTATAAATAAATGCCTTCCCTCCATAAAAAGGGCATCCAATGCATTGAAGATATTAATGAAAAACACATACCTCAAGAGTTTATAGGTAAGGAGAGAGAAGCCGAATTCTCCCTTAAAGGATCGCTAAGGCGATCACACCAACGACACTCGATGGCGACGTTCTACAGCCTGAATCCATGGCGTCAAAAGGAGCTAAATAAAATTAATCTTTTCACATGTCTATTGACGTGATTATCACACTGTTCAAAGATCTTAGGAATAATGTATAAAATATAACTTACAATGGCTACTTTGGAAGATGAGCGAGTGTGCCTTAAGACTCAAATAATATTTTTGGAGTAAATCTATCTCCCGAACGAGAAGACCATCTGTAATACCCCACTTTACCACCATCGATATTGTACCCAATTTAACCAGTGATCATAGTGGTATAGGGTTTTATTCCATCTCACATCCACAAACGCGTGCCAGTGGGGTTTGAACTCCTAACATGTAGTGTCATAAATCACATGCCTTACTAGTGGAGATGAAAAGTTCTCGGTGTTAATAGAGTGAAAATCTCTCTCTCTCTCTCTCTCTCTCTCTATATATATATATATATATATATATATATATAAACTATTATTTTCTCTCTCTAGATACCAAATAAACAATTGCATTAGTGTGCTACAATACATCCTACTTAAGGACCCAATGTCGTCACTAGGATAAAATCAACCTTTACCTAACAAGGTAGTACACTTATTCTGACTAGGTACTGGCCCTGATACCATTCTGTAATAATCCATTCTACCACCATCGACATTGTCCCCATTTTAACCATCGCATACAAAGGTATGGAATTTTATTCCACCACACATCCATAAACTAGTGCCAACGGTTTTGAACTCCTAACATGTGGTGTTATAATCACATGCCTTAATAGTGGAGCTAAAAAGACTTTGGTGTTTAAAGAGTGGAAATTTACATATATGAACCATTACTTTCCATCACTCAGTAGATGTGGAATTTAATTCTCTGGATACCAAATCAACTATGGCACTACTGTGTTACACCATCTGTGATGGTGTTGTGATACTCTTTATTGCTTAGAATTCACTGACTGAAGCTGTGAAGGCCAATATTAAGGCTCTAATCTAGTATAGGGGTTGTGGAGGCCCTCCTAGATGAAGTGCTCAAGCTTAAGGGAAAAAATAAAAAGCTTCAGCATGTGTCAGAGGACATAGATATGCTGAAGAAGGTCTCTAACTTTAGCAGTCTAAGGGACCATATGATGTATGAGGGCTTAAAATCATAGGATGAGCTATTTGGGCTCCAAGTCAAGCATAATGAGCTTCCGGAGAAGATGGATTCAATGATAAAGAGCCAAATCAATGCCTATTTGAGTTCTGAGGCCTATCAGAGGCTCCTTTTCTAGAAGCATTCCATGGACTTTGAAGCATGAAAGGCTAAAGTGTAACAACCCAAATTTTTAAATGGGAATTTTTAAATTAATTTTGGAAATCGGAGAAAAATAAAATTTTGGAATTATGTTGAGTATTTATAATAAAAAGTGGGATTTTAATCGAAATTAAAATCAGAGTCTAAATGGGATTTAAAAATAAAAAACATTTGTCACGGATTTAGGCCGTGACTAATAAAAAATTTGATTTTTAGTTAAATGGAATTAAACGAAGGGAAACGGCAGTGGCCGCATACCTGCTCGATCGATCGATCGACCTGGGGAGTCAATCGATCGACTATGCCAGATTTGAGGCAGTTTGGTGATTTTATTTGTAGTGTTAGAGTGGGATTAGGATTCGTAATTAGTATATAACCATTATAATTCGTGGGGGGACTTCTCATAATCACTTTTTCACAAGTTTTTCACGAGAGAACTCTTCCAAAAGTTTTTCCCCTCCTCCATAATCATCAACCTCCTACATAATTAAGTTTTTGTCACAAGTTTTGGGAAGCTTAATTGGGGTTTAATCAAGTCTGTCAAAGAACATTTATTTATTAATTTTTCGAGAGGAATCCAACCGTGCTACCAGTTTTTCTTCAACTTAATCTCGGGAATGAATGCTCTATTCCTTTCCTTTGGTTTTATGCGTTTTAAGTATTACCCAAACCTTTAATCATGTTTTTCTTAAAAGAAAGTAGTGACTTAATTAGGAAAAGTGGACACTAATTATGGGACTGTTTTTATTAAATCTTTTAATCTGAATAATATTCATAACCCTTGGGTATGTAGGATTGATGAGTGGATTTTGGGTTTTATTGGTTTAGGTTGCATGTAGAAAAACCTTGGTTTTGAATTAAATGAATTGGGAGACGTATAACTCATGTAAATTGTGTAGAGATAATGAGATTGGAAATATGATGTATTTATGGTGAAATCTCGATGTATTTCATTTAAAATAATTAAATGGGATTAATTCGGTGTTTATGACGATGTGCTAGTTAAATTAAGATTTAATTTACTTGGACTATTATGCGTAGTTTTATACGTTGATTAATTATTCTTGTTGTGTGATTTGTTAGTATTATTAAATTGCCATTGTGACGACGGGTTATTGGGTATTTTTTTCTCTCCCTAAATTTTAGGATGCCTTCTTGGTATGGGACTAATAGTTAGGCCTTTTGATGATTTACGCCTTCTAGGTATGGGGCTAGTGAGGGTAGATTATTACGACTTTATTATGTCAGGGGTGGGCTGATTTTTGATACTTTATCGTCTTTACGCTAGCCTAGGCTTAAGAATAGGTCGAGATTTATGTTAGAAATTCATCCTATACATAGGGTAGGACGTATTGGTGACTTGGGAACCCTTAGGTATGAGACTAAAGGGTATTTTTAGGATCTCACATCGATAAAAAGGGTGGGGTAATTTGTTAATTGAGAAATTGAGGAAATGAGAATTAACACCTAAGATAATAAAACGGGTATTAAAATATATTGGCGACATAATCAGTGAGGGACGATAGTTTAAACGGGTTAGCCGGCTTTTTATGCCATGTCGTGCGTGGAACCTCGTCATGTAGTAGGGGTTGACTGTTTAAACGAACCAGCTGATGTTTTGGCAAGGGGATGTGTATTTTGATGGAGAAATCACCCAAGTCGGGAGGACCGCTATTCTTAAGTGAAATAAATTGAGAAAATGATAATTTGGGTTAATTTAATTAAATTAACGCTTTGGGACTGTGGAATAATTAAAATGATATTGGTGTATTTTTATAAGAACCTTGGGGGTGGTTAGTAATTTATCTTGTCGCGTTTAATAATATTCGTAATTAAAATATTCTATTATAATATTCATTGCGTATAATGCTACTATCTGGGTTCACGGACCCTATTTGAGGGGAGTAGTGTGTATTCATGCTCGGGGCTCTGACCTCGTGCGTTGACTAACTTTTTCAGGTTATGTTTTGGAGAAACTGCATAGGATTATCAGAGTTTGTCGTTTGGAGCTGCAACTGGAGTTTATTCATTTTATTTCTTTATTTACTTAGACTTTCTTTTTCAGTCGTATTTCATTATGAGACTTCATTTGGATTTTATTGGGCCATTCGGTTCTAAAGTTGTTAGAGGATTTTAGTTGGATTATTCACAGTTTATTATAACTCAGTTTCAATTAAATCATTTTGGAGATTGAATTTATTCAAAGTTTTAGCAGTGATGAATATTTTATCGTTCAGTTGTTATATTTATCTTATGAAGTGATTTTATTATGTCCCATATATGTGTCATTCTAAGAATGGTATTTTACTTACTTACGCCCGACATAGTTTTGGTGGCGACCGATGCTAGAATTACGCAGGGTGTGACATAAAGTCAAGGTGCTCTTCCCTCGAGTTGATGTCTCCGTTCTCTTTATTAAAGATCAATTTTGTTTAAGAGAATTTTCATAGTGAGAGAAGTGGTGAAGGTAGAGTTCTTATAGCCTCTACTTACAAAGCCAATGAAGAAGCCTATGCTCCTTCAGCTATATAGACTAAAGTTGTGCTAATCCCTTCTATCAATGAATTAGATAAGAATCTTAACATTGACAACTTTATAAGACCAATCCTTATAAGGCCTTTTTTTTTTAATCTTTGTACTTTTTGTTTTGGCCATGTGGCCTCTACTGTGAAACTTGAAACTCCTTTAACATTAATGCCAGTAGTTGTTTTTTGAATTTTTGACTTCTTCTCTATTATTAATTTACTTTGCCAATAAATTTTTTCCTATGTTTGTCTGAGGCATGTGAGGTAGGTAATATCCCCTATTATCCCCCATTATTACCTGGTAAAGCAATGTAAAATAACCAAGGGCCCTTTCGAAGTTCTTCTGAAGGTCTACAGACCTTTGTAACATGATCCAATAAGGACAAAAGCCTTACGAACTAATAATTAGAGTTTCACTGCGAGTTGTAAGACCTCCGAATTATAACCAACTAAGGATGAAAGTCTTAGGATTTAATAATAATGTTACTTAAAGGGTCCCGAGGCCTTTGAATCATAACCAACTAAGGATGAAAGCCTTAGGGTTTAAACATAAATTTCCATTAAGGGTCCAAGACCTCTAAACTCAAATCAACTAAGGATAAAGCCATAAAAGTTTAAAATTATCGTTCCACTAAGGGTTGTAACACCTAAGAACTCAAATTAACTATGAATGAAAGCCTTAGAAGTTTATAATTAAAGTTCCACCAAGGTTCCTAAGACCTCTGAACTTAAATCAACTAAGGAATAAAGGCTTAGATGTTTAGGACTTCGCACCTCTGATTTATAACTAGAAATTTAAATTTTTTGCATAAAAACTTTTAGCCCCCCACCCAAAACAATATATATATATATATATAGTGTTACTTTTAAATTTTGTCTTTTTCTAAAATATTGTCTTTTTTAACAATGGTTTTAAGGGATTTTTTCATATTTTTAATGAATAACCACCTGGAAATATTTTAAAGTATGGGTTGAATTTTTTGGAGAGATGGTTGCCAAGTTTTTCATACTTTTATTTAAAAAAAAAACATATGTAGGTGCTAAAGAGTCCTTTAAATTGACCATTTTGGGTACTCATACCTTAGTCAACTTGAATATAATCAAGGATGGAAGCCTTGGTTATTCATCTGGTCTATTTAGGGTACTTTGACCTTAGACTATTCGTTCGAGCCAAGGATAAATGCTTTGAAACTCTTATTGGGTTGTTTAATACCTTAGATCGCAATAAAAAACATGGATAGAGCCTTATAATTTTTAGATTCATCTGCCTGAGCTCTTTTGGAAAGATTTGCAACTCATGTTGGGTCATCATACCTTAGGTTTAATTCAGAGCTAAGGGTTGAAGACTTCTAACCCTTTAGAACATTATACTGAGATGAAAGATGTAGCAAAAGAGTTTTTTAATTTCATTTTGATTATTGAGTATAACCTTAAAAGTATTTCTTGATATGTTCTATGTTCCATGGGTGTGGAAACTCGTATTCCTCCATGTCTTTTAAATACTAGAAACCTAAGCTTGCTATAGTCATCATCACATAGGGGCCTTACCATTTAGGGCCCAGTTTCCCTTCGCTTGGATCCGTGGTGGTGATGGCGACTTATATTATAACCAAGTCACCGACTTTCAATTACCTATGGTAAATTTTTTATTGAAGTATGAGACTATATCTGCTTGTAGGCAGCCATTCTGATCAATGAAGTTCATGACTTTATTTTAGATAGTCTAGGGACCTCTTAATCCCCTTATCATTAGCTTATGGTTAAAACTGAGCTACCCTCTATGTTTAGATCTCGATCTTAGCTAGAATGACATCCACAATACCATAGGTTAAGAAGAAAGGGGTTTCCCTAGTGGTACTTGGTACTTCAAATAATGGTCTTGTAGGACTATCATATGCTCGATAGAGCTTCAACCCATATAACTTTGGATTTTTATATCTTTTTATTTGAAGATGATATGGTTGGTTAATTCAACTTGCCCATTTACTTGAAGTGTGGACTGGTGAAGAGTAATGGTTACTAATCCCATACTATGAGTAAAATTCTTTGAAGGCTGGGTTAATAAATTACTTCCCGTTATCTAAGGTGATGGACTTTAGTATGTTGAACCTATAAATTATGTTCTTTAGTATGAAGTTGGTGGTCTTACTATTCATGATGGTGCTTAAGGGTTCATCCTCAACCCACTTGGTGAAATAATCAATTTTCACAATGCATAATTTGTTATGACCTTTGCTGAGGGGAAAAGGCCCTACCAAATCCACCCCATTGAGAAAATGGACATGGGATTAATATTAGGGACATTTTGTCTTCCGATTGCTTTGGGATGAAGGCAAACTAATGGAATATGTCACATCATTGCACCAGGTCTTTAACTTCTTTACTTAAGGTAGGCTATAAGTACCCTTACCTTAAAACTTTGTAGATTAAGGTCTTGGGGACAGTGTGGGCACCACAGACACCCTTATGGTGACATTTGAGAATATACTCGACTTCCTGAGGACGAAGGCATC
Organism: Sambucus nigra; assembly: GCA_949130495.1. NCBI lineage: Eukaryota > Viridiplantae > Streptophyta > Magnoliopsida > Dipsacales > Adoxaceae > Sambucus > Sambucus nigra. Next base: position 131,724,755 of record OX422214.1, on the reverse strand, counting down.
ATTGTGGAGTTGATAAATTCCCCCTTTTTAATATGATCTGATTGTCCATATAGTATCTTGATGCTAAAGACTCTAGTAATTTGTTATGGAGCCTGTCCTTGGCTAGGAATCCATCTCTGATGTACTTCTTGATGGCTGTGGTCCAGTCTACGCTCTGTTACACTTTTTTATGTCGATATATAGTTGCGTATTGTTTATTAATCCAAGGTGACCATAAAAACACTAGTGTATATTTTGTCTGAAGAGGTTACTCATGAGAGATGGTCATCTTAAGAAGTCTTTGCTTTGGGAAATGTACTGATGCCGAATCCAGGGATTATTTAGACGAGGTGCTTAACGATCTCCAAGTACCCTTCCATTCAATCATCTTTGGAGTCATATACCTTACTGAATTAAATCATCACTAGTTATGAGTCACTGATAACTTCCACATTTAAAATGAATAGCCAAGCCTAGGCTATCCAAAAAAGCTTCATACTCCCCTTTATTGTTAGAGGCTTTATATTTAAATTGAAGAGCAAGAGATATTGTACCTACTTTTATTATTAGAAGATAAATACCAGCTCTAATTCACGAGTTATTTGAGAATCCATCCATGTGCAACGCCCAAGTTAAAAATTTGAGTTATATTTCGCGAAACATTTCAACACCTAAGTTTAAAAGTTAGCTTTGAAACACTTGTTGACCTCTTCAACACCCAAGTTAAAAAGTTATCTTTCAGATGATTGTTGACCTCTTCGACACCAGTTGCATTTATTTCAGGGCCGAAGAATCTCTTCTTTTGACATATTGTCCTATGGTTTGGGTCCTCGTAAAGGTGGTGGACCATGATATTATTATCTATGCCAATCATACATGAGTGGAACCATGCGAATACATATTTTTTTTATCTTAAGAAATGGATCAAATCCTTTTTAAGGGTGGATCTTAGGACAACCCCAATCTGGATAGCCTTGGTTAGATTTGCTTTATCCATGAAAATGGTGATGAGAGCCTCAACAAGTTCACCTCTTTGTTCCTTTTCCTCATCTCGTGGATCCAGGATGTCTACATTCAGAAATTCTGTGCATAAATTCTTTATTGGGAGCTCAGAAGTTCGAGTGGAGAAGGTAAAACCTCTATAAGAACCTCAACACTTCCATAGGAATTTGCTGGGACTTCAAGCGATCTTTGATCTGTGTCCATTGGCTTTTCTTATCTTTTATGGAAGCTTTGTGCCACCCCTACCTTTATTTTGATCTCCATATAGTTTTCCCTCACCAATGGGGGGGGGGGGGGGGGGGGGGAACCTTATCTGTAATGACCCAACATGGATTTATGGTTCACATGTGGATCAACCCAAACTGGTCCGGCCGAGTTAGTGTGAAGTGATGTGAAATAACCCTAGATAATGTTTATAGTCCATTTTATTTAGTTAAAGTTCCAAACTTTAGCATACAATCCTATATTATTGTAATATATCACAATATAAGAAGTGTCGAATCCATTAAAGTTCCTCCATGGTTCAAGTAATTAGAGTTACTAATGAAAGAGCATAAGGAACACTTACATGTAAAACGCTCTCAAATATGGAGCCACTTTTATCCTGACATAACAAATGAAGGGTGTGGGACAATACCAGTGGGGTTCATAATAAAGGGAAAATATATAAAAAAGATAACAAAAGGCATGAATATATAACATAAAATACGCACATTCAATATATGTCCATATACAAAAATCTTTTATTTGATATAAAAACATTTCCTTATTTAGGATTAAATTACATTAACTCGTTTATAACTATTCCATTAACATTCTCACAAACACTCCATAATTCCATTAACTCAACTTGATTAATTAAAGAAAGTATATTCTTTCTTATCCTATTAGAAAATCCATTTTTCTCAAAAATCATTGAGTTACCTAATCATAATTTTATTCACACACAACCGGTGTTTGAAGATAATTATTCACGATTTTTAATCTTATCACACTTAAACTACAACTTTAAGAACACTGTACCATGTTAAACTTTGGTGTATGCCATTTTATCCTAATGCTTCTAATTAACTCCTTAGATGGATTTGATTGAATTTACAAGAAACTTCCTTATTTGTCCATTTTAAACCTTTACCCGTAATTACATATATATTCATTTAATATCATTTGCCATTTTCAAAATTTTAACCAACTCCAATTATTCCCTTATTATCCCGGAGTGAACCATAATCCCATTTATGTTTACGGGCTTTCACCATCCGTCATAGATGTCGTGACCCATGATTTACTGGCCAGTTGTCTTAGGTCTTTTATCATATGGCTCTGGGACCTTCTTAATTATTCCCGGTACTCCTTTGTGCTAACATCTTTCACTTTTTTAGTCCTTTAACTTAAGTCCACTATTTTACCGTTATTACTTTAGTAAACAATATTTTTACTTTTTTATCAAATTTAGGACTACTAACATTCATTTAAACCTTAGTGCACAATTCTTCACATTTTACTCAAAATGTACTACTTTAAGAAAACCTTCATTTTACCCAATTTAGGGTTTATTCTGTAATCCTTAACTTACTTTTAACAACTTAAGCTTTCCATATTCCAAGTTTGCCATTTAAACCCAAACTTTAGCATATTTTAATATATAGCCTTTTAACAAACCATTGCATTTACATACTTTCTTACAATCTTTAAAGTCACACTAATTGTTCAAACATGATCTTAAAATTATTAACATAATAATTTCACCTAAATATCAACTTTATATGTTACTAGTTAACCCAAAATTACAACAAGTGATTTTTATGACACTTTTACACGTAAAATTACAATTTTTGTGTCTTAAAAACCCTTAGATGTAAACCAAAATTTTATTAACATGAGGTAACACTAAATTCATGGAATAATATCATTTAACTGTGATTTATTTACAAAATAATTAACTTTACATTCTGACATTTTTTTTAACTATGAAACCCACTAAAAATTCCTCATTTTTAACATATTCATCAATGTGTCAAAAAATACTGACACACACATCCCTTTTTGGGTAATAGCCTTATGTTTACCAATATTAAAGTCCATTTTTATAATTTATTTGTTTCATTCATTACTTTGATATCTACTCATTTTTACCCAAATATCAGCTTTAGAACATAAAACCATGTTTCTCACACATTCTCAACATAAAAGAATATCCTTTTATATAAAATATATTTTGAAATTATTAGTGCCATAATTTCATGCCTAACCCCATTTAACACAAAATTTCCACATATTCATATGAAAAAATATATATTTCTACTCATACATCCTCAAATAAGACCCAACACATCTCGTACTTGAAAACCCTTATTTCAAATCATATAACATCTTCAATATATATTTTGAAAATTTGACATCTTTGTAACTTCTCTTTAAACCAATTTTTTACCCATATTAACATATGAAACCATATTATATTCAATTAAATTGATAGCATACTTGAATCCTAATATATATATATATATATATATAAATACACTAAGATGTGTAATAATCATGCATTAAAAACTTGAATATAATAGTAAATGTAACAAGATAAATTTTTCCACCTCAAAGAAGCTTTAACAATGGTGGAAATGGTTAGGAACATGGCACCCCCACCTCCAAATGTGGCCTCATTGAGTTTACCAAGATTTCTATAGCATTTTTTTGTTTCTTGCTCCAAAAACTCATTTTCTTCCTACACCTTCAATCCCATGAAAGTTTATAAAACCCAATTCAACTTCATCCCCAAATAATTCACCTTCATCTCCTAAGACACCACTATAACTCCATTTAACCATTGATAATGGAAGAGAATGGTTTGAGGTATAACAAGATTAAAATATTTTTTTTTGGGGGGGGGGGGGGGTATAGAGGAAGAAGCTTTGATAATGGAGGATCCGTGAGAGAGAAAGTGACTAAATTTTTTACTGAGAAAATAGGGGTAGGAGATGTGTTCTCTCTTTCACTCTCTTGTAGCCTAATAAATCTAATTAAATAAACCCATATACACTTAAGGAAAGTTTCCTTTAGCTAAATATGGTTAAAAGATAAGGTAATATGGCTGAAACCACCATATGGTCGACAACACATCATCCCAAACCAACTAAATCTCAATAACTCAAAAAAAGAACTCAACTTGTTGTTTCGGATCCGTCAGATTGATCCGAAATTAGATCATATTGATCCGATCAGGCAGAGAGGATGATTTTATATTAAGCCTAATCTTTTCAATAATTTCACATTTTGTACCTCAAGGCCTTCATATTTAGCATACGTATTCCCCAATTTAATTACCTTAAAATGTTACGCATACAGGCATGGTTATGATTATCACAAACGTCGTAAAATTATGAAACTACCCTTCATAATTAACTATGAAAAGTGCGACTATTACATTATTCCCTCCTTAGAAAATTTTGTACGTGAAATTCACTATTCTGTACAACATAAAAAATTTAATCATCATCATCATCATCATCATCAAGTTCATGCTTAGGATACATGAATTTTAATCATCATAATACCTACTCGAACACTATAACTTTAGTATTACTTCAACTTATTGAGTCTTTTAAACATATTGACCTCCACATGAATGAACCTCGATGCCTTGGATAAATTATATGACTTTCCTTAGACACCATATTCAATTAAAACAACCACTTCTGGTCAAAATCCGAATGTTTGCTTGATAATCCCTGATATGCCCAAAGTACACCCTCTTGCTGAGTCATCAACCTTGGCCAATGTTGTAGCCGAGGTGACCTGATGCCTAAGACAACCACCAATAACATCGACTCTTAGAAGTTCAACTACATCCGACATTGCTTCTACATCATACATCAACCTCGGCTGGGCATCAGGCGAGGTCGAAAAGGACTAACGGGTTCAACCCTCCTACCGCAGCATCATCAGCCCCGGATGACGTCGCGGTCATCATCCAAGATCAGTAGTGACAAGGGACCAGTCATCTGGCAACATCATCATCGGCCCAAGCTGATGTTACACCTACTCAGACCTTACCTTGGCTAGCTACATGACCATTGTCATCAAATATATCCTCGAATAAAGGAACGGTCTGACTTAACCAACCTCGTCCTATGTCAGGCCGAGGTTGCACTAACCAAAGAACTCCGAGCATCTACAAGCACATACATGGTTCGGAACACGTGGAAAAGAATGTTATAACCAAATCATTCCCTCCACGTGAGTGAATATTTCATCATCATTCTTTATATGTGATAGTGACAAATGATTTCATTGGATTAGCTGGATCATCGCACACATGCTCATTGAATGCTTGGGGGGTAACTTACACCCCCCAAACACTATATATACTTATCTTCACCTACCTTGTGTAACACCCCATAATTTTGAGAATTTAATATTTAATTATTTTGGGAGTTATAAAAATATTTAAATTGGAGAAACTTAAATTTATGATTTGGAGAATTTATTTAAGTGGGCCGAATTAATTATAATTGGCGACTTATAAGTTAAATTGTTCGAATTAAAGTGTGTCGCATTTTGATGTCAAAATTTGAGAGCATTATAAAGTATTTCAGATGACAATTCTGAGTGCGCGGTTGAGTCTGGATGGCTCGAGATAGTCAGAAAAGAGTGCCAGGGGGTAGTAATTTGATCTCGAAATATTTTTGGGCATAGCCGGGACCACACGGGGTGATTTGGGCCATTTTAATTAGGCTCGTATGTCCTAAAACGGGATTAAGGGTTTTAATCCTAATTGGGGGAAGTGTGAACGGCAGTTAATAAAACTCTAAACCTAGGGTTTGAGAGAGACATAAAAGAGACAAATCAGGAAGCCAATTGGGAGTCTTTTGGAGTCAAATTAAGGGGCGGATTAGGGTGTTCTTCATCAACACCTTCACTCCACCAACGGATCAGACTCTACGAATCATTCCAGGCAAGTGGTTAACTGTTTTGATTCTTAAAATAAGTGATAACCAATTCATATTATAGTATGTTTATATGAAAATTTGTTTTGGGTGTGTAACCATAATTAAAATTGAGTTTTCTGAATTTAGAGTAATGGACATATTTAATTACTCAGTGGAGGTTAAGTTATGATTTTGGACTATTAAAATTGAAGTTTAGAGTGTATTACAATATGTATTAGTGATTAAATGGACTGAAAATGGTTAGGTCAAATTCAGTAGAATGAGACCCAGGTGAAAAATCCAAATCGGATATACTTAGGGTTATGGACAAATTTGATGATGGATTAAGGTCTCTAGAGTGTTTAGAACCTTTCCTTGTGTGGAGAATACGTTGGTTGTGATTTTGGTAAAGGTTTGGGAAGAAACAAAAGCTTAAGGGTTTGTCAATGGCTGAAACAGCAAGCCGGAGAAGACGAATCCCTGTTCGATCGATCGATCGACCCAGGGGATCGATCGATTGAAGGCCACAGAATTTTGGCAATTCGACCCGTTTATATATGTAAGGGAAATTAATTTAGAATTTAATCCCCTACTTTTATTTAGTGATAAATGCATATGTGACACATATTCCTTAGCAATTATAAGGGGATATAATTGGGTTTAGGAGGGTGAAAATTGTATGTCACGGGATGATTCAATTTCGGGAATTTATTTGTGAGTATTGATTTTGGACCGAGGGAAAATATTCGGGCATTGTAGTTGAGTGGCACTACATTATTAAAGGAATCGAGGTGTAATTAATTAGTTATGGGGCAAAATATAGAATTGGGTTTTAATGATGGTACGGGCCAAGTGAGCGAGTCCGGGTATAATGGTTGGGCGACACGAAGGGTTAATTAATTAATGTGTAAATTAATTAAATTAGAGTCGGACCATAGATTCAGATTGGTAATTTAATTAATGTGTAAATTAATTAAATTAGAGTCGGACCATAGACTCGGATTGGTAATTAATTAATGTGTAAATTAATTTAATTAGAGTCGGACCATAGACTCAGATTGGTAATTAATTAATGTGTAAATTAATTTAATTAGAGTCGGACCATAGACTCGAATTGGTAATTAATTAATGTCTAAATTAATTTAATTAGAGTCGGACCATAGACTCGAATTGGTAATTAATTAATGTGTAAATTAATTAAATTAGAGTCGGACCATAGACTCGGATTGGTAATTAATTAATGTGTAAATTAATTTAATTAGAGTCGGACCATAGATTCGGATTAGTAAAAATTAATTAATGTGTAAATTAATTAAATTAGAGTCGAATCAGAGACTCGGGTAAATATCATATAAATAAATGTGCAAAGTATTTATATAAGAGTCGGACCATCGACTCGGGGAAATATTACATTAATTGACATGTGGATTAATAAGTGAGAAAATTAATTAAGTTGAGTCGGGCCACAGACTCAGGAAATTATAGGCTAGTGTTACGGGATTTTGAGTACACGGTAAAGTTGGTGTTTATATTATATATATACGGTGTAGTGATAGCATATATATACGTGTATATATTGTGTGTGCTATTAAATATCAGTGACTAGATATTTATTTAATTTATATACTCTAATGCTATCTTGGGAGGTTGCACGATGTGGGTGAATCCCATAGCTTGAGGAGTAGGGCGAGTATATCCCCAGGTCATAGCGTCCGGTATATGGGTGAGGGATTTATCTCACTTTCAGGGAAGGAATATGACCGCCTCCACTACGTTTATATTTTGGGCCAGGTTTGTGAGCGATTCCAGCTTGGGGAACTAGGTTATGTGAGCACACCTAGTGAGATAGCATTTTGGAGGGAATCATCCAGTGAGGGTATACTCGGAGGGATGGATGTGTATATATATGTGTGTTGATGTTGTGGTAAAGGTACGTATATAATGGTAGTAAATATTGTATGTGGATAATAATAATACATTGTGTGATGGAATTGTTTTATATAACTTGTGTCATAGTTATATGTTATTATTTAAAGAAAATTAATTAAGTTAATTAGTGAGATAACTTATAACCCATGGATAATAATACTCGGTTTAGAGTGGAAAGGCAAGGGAGGATTACAAGGACTAGTTGGACGGGGTAGTACAACTAGGTGGGGTTAAGGAAATCGTTAGGTGTGCACTTTAGTGGAGGGGTGAGAATGTCCCCAAGAGAGTGCGACACTAACTTAAATATGGAGTGCATTCATATATTTTAAATTACTGCAGTTAATTCACTTGCTAAATATTTTCAAAATATTTTGGGTTCTAACCCTTTCTATAAAACTATTTTCAAAACCTTTTAGGTGTCCAGCCACAGGGAAGCCAGGATTGATAATCTATTCCAGGGACACGGAGCTGCGGCATATGTGGATGCTAGCAGGAGCTTGGATTAGACGCATCGTTCTTTCATTCCGATAGTAGGAATTATTTATCAGTTTAGTTTTCTGATTTTTATTCAGGTGTTAAATATTTGTACTGGACTATTTATTTTGGTGGCCGATGGTTTATTCGGCAAGTCATTTTATTATTTGTTTAGTTCATTTAATTCAGTTGTGTGAATGGATTATATTTATTTCCGCATGTACTATTTGGTTTAATTAACAAGATAAAATTTGGCACCATCTTTTTGGAATACTAGGTGGTTAGTAAGTTTTAAAAAGGTTTTCGACAGTGATGCTAAGGATGAACCAACTGGGATTCCTATTTTAATTTGGTATAGGACTGATCACCCGGTATTTTATTAGGTGGGGTATCTCAGATGGTATCAGGGCATCAGGTTCTAGAGTCCTTAGGATCTGTGCGGATTTTCACGTTTTATCTTATCTTCCTTTGATATAGAGCCCTATCATAGGATTGCCGAATTCTTATACGTATGCGCATTTACGTTCTTTTGCCAATTATTTTATATTTGAGGGTGAACTCATACGATTCAATTCTCATTTCAAATGCCCCCCAGGAGAGAGGGAGTAACTAGGGCAGTAGGGGGAGATGAGACTAGAGAGGCTCATCAGGAGCAAGAGTTACCGCAGCAACTGCCAGAGATGATTTCAGCAACACAGGTAACTGAATTAGTGGCGCAGGGAGTTGAAGCAACGATGATCGCTATGGCAAGGTACTTTCCATGAGATCAGCCACAAGTATTAGTGGCACCAGATGTTCAGGCCCACTTGGGGTAGTCGGAGTGGTAGCAAGTAGGAGAGGTCTTTCAAAAGGGCTATCCACCAGAGTTTCGAGGGGGTTCAGATGTTGTGCTAGCGTGTCAGTGGAAGAGGGATATCCAGCGTCACCTACGCATGGTAGATTGTAACGAAGTGCAGAAGCAAATGCTAGCCACTTTTAGGTTAGTGGGAGCAGCTCTACAGTGGTGGGAGTCGATCACCACAGTTGAGGAAAGGGATACAGTAACTATTGTTGAGTTTTGGGTGCGGTTCGACAGTAAATATTTTCCGCCTGCAGTTGAGACTGAAATGAGGAGGAAATTTAGAGAGGTAACACAAGGGGACCGTTCAGTGGCCGATTACGAGGAAGAATTCACTCGTTTGGAAAATTTTGTACCGGAGGAGGTAAGCGAAGAAGAAAGAAAGAAGTCAAAGTTCATGGATAGGTTAGTCTGAAGGATCAGGCAACACTTGATTGGTAATCCCACGTTAGTAGCTTATACGGATGTTGTTAACGCAACACTCCTGCATTGTCAGGAATATCGCTTCCATATGAAAGGAAGAAGGAGGGGAGTGGAACCCAATCAGTCGGATAAAGCGGGAGGGAACAATACCAGTGGGGTATCTCAACAGCCAACAGGGGAATCAGGGCAAGCGATTTAGGTCTGGAAGCTATCGACGGGATGGCCAGGACTTTCGATAAGGCCAACAAGGAAGGGATCAGTGGCAAGGTGAATTTATTAGGTGGTGTTTCATTTGTGGGGAAGCGGGACACGTGAAGAGAGATTGTCCTCAGCGAGGAAGGGTTCAACTATAGGATGAGATCCTGGAGGTGCAGCCACTACAACAAGTCATGGGTGCGTTTGGACTAGGGAAGCTGCTCAGGAACTCGAGGATCAGCCATTGCAGCTAGAGTATGGAGGTAATTATCTTTTTATCCTATGGGCATGGGGTATATTTTGGGTGACAGCGAGGGTGTCACAATATAAAATTATTTTTTTCACTAAAATTCGCGAGTGAGTCGGATTTAGTGGGTGCATTGGCTGTAGCATCCATAATATGTAGATAAAATTTTTCGTGGGGTAGCGGAGTCCTTTGGTGTTAACCATGAGAGAGTGGAGGTGCACACAAAGAGAAGGTTTGAATTATGCGAGTGGTTACTACTTTCGAGAATTCTGGAAGTAGGGTAGAAATTTTTTATATCGGATGGATAGCGATGGATTTGAACTATTGTAAATAGTGGGGGTATGTTTTGGTGTTCGCGACACGAGGGTATGAATGATTTTTACTAGGTATCACCCGAGAGGGAGTCTAGCCTATATATATGTGTATATATATTGTATTGTATGATGCGATAGACACATAATGAGATCTTGTGTTTTCATATTTATCCCGTTAAGTAGGGGTAGTTACTGAAGTGAATCAGGGTGGTGTAATACCCCGTATTTTTGGCTATATTTATTTTTGGGATTAATTAATTAAATGAGAATTAATTGGAAATTAATCCGGATAAAGTACTAGCGAGATGTGAGTTGGTATTTGACTATACTGAGTATATATGATGTTATATGAATATTGAATTATGAAATTTGTCGTGAGATTGATATACGGCAATTTGGTCATTTTATTGGGACGCGTGTGACAGTCGCGTCAGGATATAATTATGTTAATTATAAAAGTGAATTTAAATTCTATTAACCGTATGGTCGTTTTGAGTGCGCCAACGCGTCCGGAAGGGTCGAGATAGTCAGAAAACACTAGCCGGGGGTGTAGTTTGGGTCCCGGGGTATTTTTAGGCCATACCGGCAATATAAAGGGTATTTTGGTAATTTCGTATTTTTAGGAATTAAAAATGACGAAAATTAGTAAAGTAAATCTGATGTGGGTTTGACCCACTAAGCCACTAACCAACCCATATTAACCCAATATGTTACGTAGGTTATTAGAATTAGGTTTCTAATTACTTTCCAAAAGAAAACCCTAGCCACCATTGGAGAAGGAAGCTTAGAGAAGGAGAGATAGAAGGAATTATGCAGAAAAAGCTTTACCAAATCAACACCAAATTCAGAGACACTAGAGGCAAGTGGTTTAATTTGATTTAATTCAGAAAATGTTTCTTCCATGTTAGATAAATTGTCAGATTTACATTTGTTCTTGGAAGCTAAATAAAATCCCATGTTAATTGAACTTAGGACTTGAATTTTGAGGAAAAATTGCATGTAGAATAGTATGGAGATGATTATTCTAATGTTATAATATGTTGGATGTAACAAAAACGGATCTAGAATGGACTTATTGAGGATTTAAAATTCTAGGGTTTATGTTCTTGAAAGTTTGGGGAAGAAGGGTAGAGATTTGATGAATTAATGATGTTTAGGATGTGTAAATTCCTTAAAAGATGTTATTATATGATCTTAGTATGTTTTAGGATGATTGGATACCTTAAAACATTGTTGGGACGAATTTTGGTTGAGATTAGAAGTGTAGAAATTGGTGAAAAACGAATATAGAATTTCTGGGCTTGAAACTGGTCGTTCGTTAGAAGACCTCCCCAGGTCGTTCGAACGAGCTCGTTCGAACGAGCTTCTAATGAGTTGACCAGTCGCTTCTAACGAGGGGCAGTTTCGTTCGATAATCTCGTTCGAACGAGATCTCGTTAGAAGGTACAGTTCGTTCGATCGAACTGAAATCTCGTTCGAACAGCCTCGTTCGAACGAGACTTCTAACGAGCTGGCAGTTTAGGCCTTTTTGGCCTGTTTTGATTTTGGGAGTCCCGTAAACTTGTTCGAGGATAGAGATAACATTTCTTTGATGGTGTATTAGTATACTTGGGACAATTGGGTTATAATGAGGAGTAAATTATATAAGTGTGGATCAAATCTAATAGACATTTGAGTCGAGACGTGAGTGCCTACTACGACGTGAGAATAAATTATGGCGCGTATAAATATGGACCGGGATTATATAAGTTGTATATATATTAGGTTAGTACGAGAATGCGATAAGTACTACAATTAAACTACGAGATTACTAAGATGTGTGCTTACTTAGTATTGGTATATGAATTGTGTGTATGACATACCTACCATACTTGCTATCACGGGAGGTTTGCGTTCGCTTAGGGCCCTCTAATCCTTGTGTTGCCCGGATTTAGACTGGTTACCTCGATGAACATAGGTCAAAGAAGGACTTATTGGGATGTTAATAAGTCTGCTGATCGTGGGAGTGCAGGTATGTGCGTGACCCATGTGATGTGACTGTGTTCGCCTCCACTATTTGTGATTTGTGTTATCTGAACTATTCATGAGAGATTCGGAATATGAGATCCTTATGTACGTGATGTACCGAGATGGATAGAAGAGTATGTGTGCACCGCAGCTTAGTCTCGGGGTGCTTATATTGTATATTTATGTTTAGGGATGGCAATTTAACCCGAACCGTAGGAGTCCCGCCCCGCTCCGCCCCTAATGGGGCGGATTTTAAAACCCGATTAATGAATTAGGAGCGGGTATGGGTTTAAGAAAAAAACCCGTTTATTAAATGGGGCGGGTTAGGAGTTAGCTGAAATAAAACCGCCCCGCCCCGCCCCGCCCCGTTTAACTTATGCTTATATAAATATCCTTTATATGTATGTTAATTATAATTAAATTATATATATATATATATATACACACACTCACACACTAAAAAAAAATCTTTATATGTACGTTAATTTTGTAAAAGATTTAAGTGAAAATATGAATTGACAATTGGGGGATTGTCTCACTTATTGGAATACGAGCCATTGTATACCTCTAAGACTATAATGTAATATTTTTAATTTTACTATTTTTAAAATTAACGCAACCCGTAGGAGCCCCGACCCGCCCCGTTTATTAAATGGGGCGGGTTAGGAGTTAATTTTCAAAAATCCTAACCCGCCCCGCCCCGCCCCGTTTATTAAATGGGGCGGGTTAGGATTTTTGAAAACCCGCCCCAAACCCGCCCCGTTGCCATCCCTATTTATGTTGTGGAAAATATACGCTTAATAAACTGGGAACTTTCATATGGAATTGTGTGTAACTATGGAATAACATAAAAGGGATGATCTATAACGAGTTGTATTACTTTTACATGAGAACCTGAATTTACGTTAAGCCCCTACTTAATTGCGAACGTTATAATGTTAATGGAAATCGAGTAATAAGGATAGAACCTATGACAGTCTAGTAAGAGATGATGTTACTTAGCTAGTGGGTTGTGTCATTTTAGATAGGTACTTACGTTAGGAGTGCACAGTTAGACGAGAGGTGAGAATATCATGTGAGTGCACGTCCTAACATGTACTTTACATTTAATGTTTTAAATGTTTTTAAAGCACTTGCAGGTTTTTAAAATATCTCCACATTCGGGCTCTGACCCGTTTGCTTTCAAATCTATTTTTCTTGTAAAACCATTTTAGGTGCCCAGCCACAAGGACACCATGCATAGGATACTCATTCAGGTGACGAGCTGTAGCTGTTTGTGGAAGCTACAGGGATTTGCATTTAGACGCTTCTATCATTTGGATTCCATATTCAGTATTCTTCAGTTTTAGGGCATGTTGCCCAGTTCCATTAGAGTTACTTTTCCATTACAGTTTTCAGACTTTGGCATGTATTGATTCAGTATTCAGTTTAATTATTTCAGTTGTGGATTTGTAGTGAAGAGTTTTCCTCCAGACTTTATTTACTTTATGTAATGGTTATTCTATTTACTTCGTTATGGTGAATGGTGTTATTATTCTTCATTACACTTGTTGCATGTTAATCGGACTTTAATTAAAATCTGGCAACTTACTTTTTAAATACTAGGTGGTTAGTAATCATTAAAATGTTTTCGACAGTGATGCTATTAACTGGTCCAACTTGGCATTTTGAAATAATTTAATAAAGGAGTAGCTACCCGGTATTTAATTAGTCGGGGTGTCACAGGTGGTATCAGAGCATCAGGTCCTAGTGTCCTTTAGGATATGTACGGCTATTATGTTTCCGCTAAGTTTCTTTGATATAGAGCCCTATATTTTAGGACTGTTGTACTCTTTTTGTGTATGCTTCGTTCTTCAGCTATCTTAAGTTTATAAACAGTGAACTTATAAACTTTGTTCTTATTTCAGATGCCTCCACGACGTGCACGAAGAGTTCCCAGGGATGCAACGCCCGAACCCCAGCCCGCTCCAGTTCACGGCATGATGAACGCAGCTGAGGTTGCAGCTATAGTAGCCCAAGCGATAAATGCCGCAATTGCCGTAGTCCAGCAGGCACCACCTCAGGCGCCGGTTGCCGCGCCAGTACAGGCAAATGCATTCCCGTCTGCTTGGGAACGTGTACGTGACGCTTTTCAAAAAGCGCATCCGCCAGAGTTTGCGGGTAGCTCAGATGTGGTAGTCTCGAGCCAGTGGAGGAAGGACATGCAGAGGCACTGCAAGTGCTAGCTACTTTTAAGCAAGTTGTATCTGCACTACAGTGGTGGGAGTCTATTACCACCGTGGAGGAGAGGGATACTCTCACTATTCAGGACTTCTGGGTGCGGTTTGACCGCAAGTACTTTCCGTCCGCTGTTCATACGGAAATGAGGAGAAAATTGATGAATCTGAGGCAAGAGGGTAAGACCGTGGCCGAGTATGAGGCCGAGTTCTCAAATCTGTTGAATATCGTTCCGGATGAGATACCAACAGACAAGAAGAAGATTGAGAAATTCACCGACGGGTTGACATGGAGGATCCGTCAGCATCTGTTAGGGAACCTTTCGTTGGCCACGTATTCTGATGTGGTTAACGCTGCTTTGTTACACTGCCAGGACCACCGCTTTCATATGGCTGAAGGCAAAAGATCGGGAGAGTCTAGCCATTAGGGCAGGACTGGAGGACATGGTGCCGGTGGGGCACAATCTGTTTAAGGGCAGAGACAGGGTGAGCAGGGTTCCCAGCAGGGGGATCAGAAGAGGTTCCGATCAGGGAACTACAGACAGGGACAAGGAGGTTTCCGTCAGGGCCATCAGGGTCCAAACGGCCATCAGGGCCAACAGGGGCAGAATGGGCAGCAGTTTCAGCAGGGCCAGCAGGGCCAAGGGAGGAACGGTAACGGCCACTAGGGCCGGGGATAGCAGGGGCATAGAGGAGGGAACTTCCCAGGGAAGTGTTTTGTTTGTGGCAAGACTGGCCATAAACGACAGGATTGTCCTGATAGGGGCAGGGCCCCACAGCAGCAGCAGGAGGGTGCTCGCCAGGAGCCGCAGAGGCCTATGTTTCCCGCCGCTCTCCCCGCACCGCCACAGATGGCAGCATTGCCACCCATTCCAGTAGTCCCAGTTCAGCAGGGGCAGCTACAGTATGGACGTGTCTACAACGTCCACCAGGCATCAGTTCCACAGGCACCGCTCGCGATTGAGGGTACGTTTCCTATCCATGGCACTATGGGTCGGGTATTATTTGATACGGGGGCTACACATTATTTTATAGCTACACATTTCGCGAAAGCCTTAGGATTGTTAGATACGGCAGAGAGCACAGTGACGTGTGTCGACTCACCGTTGGGGAGTGGGTCACTTATATTCTTTATATGCCGGGGAGTGGGAGTAGAGATTGGTAGTTTGGTATTACCTGCAGATATGTTGGTATTAGATATGCATGTTCACGATGTGATTATCGGTATGGATTGGCTCGTAGCTTATAGGGCCATGATTGATTGCTTCAGCGGGAGCATTATTTTTGCCATTCCGGGGCAAGAGATGTTCGTAGTGGCGATGCCTCGCCCAGAGGGAGGATCGACCGCTCATTTGTATTACCTAGAGGAGGATACCTCTAAGGAGGTTGTGATTCCTTTAGATTCGATCCCAGTTATTAGGGAGTATTCAGATGTGTTTCAGGAGATACCAGGCTTACCCCCAGTCGAGAGATAGACTTTGTTATAAATCTATTGCCAGATACGAGGCCTATAGCACGCGCACCGTACCGTATGGCTCCGGCAGAGATGCAAGAGCTACGAGATCAGATAGATCAACTGTTAGGTCAGGGCTTTATTCGCAGGAGTACCTCACCTTGGGGCGCTCCAGTTTTGTTTGTGAAGAAGGTGGACGGTTCACTGAGATTGTGTGTGGACTACCGAGAGTTGAATAAGGTCACGATACGGAATAAGTATCCGTTGCCTCGAATCGATGACTTATTCGACCAGTTGAGAGGAGCTTCTTTCTTCTCGAAGATTGATTTGAGATCGGGATACCATCAGTTGCGTATCCGGGAGGAGGATGTATCGAAGACTGCGTTCTTGTCGAGATATGGTTCTTACGAGTTTCGGGTTATGCCTTTTAGTTTGACCAATGCTCCAGCAGTGTTTATGGACTTGATGAATAGAGTGTTCAGGGATTTCCTAGATCAGTTTGTCATTGTCTTCATTGATGATATTCTGGTTTACTCCCAGACAGGGGAGGAGCACGCCGAGCATTTGAGGCAGGTTTTGCAGACGCTACGTCAGAACGAGCTGTATGCAAAATATGAGAAATGCGGGTTTTGGCTGAA
This sequence comes from Sambucus nigra, assembly GCA_949130495.1. Taxonomy (NCBI): domain Eukaryota; kingdom Viridiplantae; phylum Streptophyta; class Magnoliopsida; order Dipsacales; family Adoxaceae; genus Sambucus; species Sambucus nigra. Next base: position 131,708,112 of record OX422214.1, on the reverse strand, counting down.
GGAGGTCCAGTTTTTGGGACACATTATTTCCGACCGGGGGATATCTGTTGATCCGGGGAAAGTATCCGCGGTGAGGGAGTGGGGACAGCCCACGACACCGACTGAAATTCATAGTTTCTTGGGCCTAGCAGGATACTACAGGAGGTTTATTCAGGGTTTCTCGAAGATAGCGGGTCCTTTGACACATCTGACTCGTAAGGGTGTGCCATTCATCTGGAGTGATGCCTGTCAGTTGGCATTTGATGAGTTAAAGAACAAATTGACCTCAACACCTGTGTTAGCATTGCCGAGACCGGGAGTTGAGTATTTGGTTTACACCGATGCGTCTTTGCAAGGGCTTGGAGGTGTATTGCAGCAGGAGAGACAGGCCATAGCTTATGCTTCCCGTAAGCTTAAGCCTCACGAGAGGAATTACCCCACGTATGATTTGGAGTTGGCGGCAGTGGTATTTGCCCTACGGATTTGGAGGCACTATCTTTTGGGGGAGAAGTTCCAACTGTTCACGGACCACAAGTCCCTACAATACCTGTTCACGCAGAAAGAGTTGAATATGCGGCAGCGTAGGTGGCTTGAGTTTGTGAAAGACTACCAGTTCGATATCCAGTATCACCCAGGCAAGGCTAACGTGGTAGCAAACGCGTTGAGCCGTAGGCCAGCAGATGAGGTGGCAGAAGTGTGGAAGGAAAAGTGGAAGGAGTTGGGACACCAGGATGCAGTGGCCCGATCTTTCATGTATGTGATGACCGTTACACCGCAGATTGTCACGAAGGTAGTACGGGCACAGGCTAATGACTCGTTCTGTCAAGAGCAGATAGTTCGATTACTAGCAGAGGGAGCCGAGTCCTATACCGTTAGCTCAGACGGGGGATTATGCTTCAATGGGAGATTGGTGGTTCCGGAAGGGGAGAAAATGCGACACGAGGTGATGGCAGAGTCGCACCGCTCACGATTCGCGGTACATCCCGAAGGTGACAAAATGTACCAAGACATGAGACGGCAGTATTGGTGGAGCGGTATGAAGAGAGATATCGCTGAGTTTGTTTCGAAATGCGCCACTTGTCAGCTTGTAAAAGTGGATCATCAGAGACCGGCAGGACTGCTACAGCCATTGGAGGTCCCGGTGTGGATGTGGGAGAGCATATCCATGGACTTTATCATGGGGTTGCCTACGTCGCAGAGGGGTCACGACTCCATTTGGGTAATTGTGGACAGGTTGTCCAAAGTCGCTCACTTTTTACCCGTAAGGACTGACTACACTACGGGACAGTATGCCCAGCTCTTCGTTTCAGAGGTTGTGAGACTTCACGGTGTGCCCCTAAATATCGTGTCTGACAGAGATAAGATATTTGTTTCGCGGTTTTGGGAGAGTTTCCAGGAGGCCATGGGCACGGAATTGCGATTGAGTACGGCTTATCATCCGCAGACCGATGGGCAGACAGAGCGCACAAATCAGATGTTGGAGGACATGCTACGCATGTGCATTATTGACTTTGGATGTGGATGGGAGCAATACCTTCCACTGGTAGAGTTTGCTTATAATAACTCCTACCAGTTCACTATTGACATGGATCCGTTTGAGGCATTGTACGGTAGGCCTTGTCGTTCCCCAGCATGTTGGTTAGAGGTGGGGGACAACAAACTACTTGGGCCGGAAGTGATTCAGGATACTTCGGCAAGGATTGAGTTGATTCGGAGTCGCATTCGGGTAGCTCAAGACAGGCAGAAGAGTTATGCTGATGCGAAGAGATTTTTCAGGGAGTTCCAAGTGGGGGACCAGGTTTTGCTCAGAGTATCTCCTATGAAGGGGATTATGCGTTTCGGGAAGAAGGGGAAGTTGGCACCAAGGTATGTGGGGCCGTTTCCTATTATTGAGCGGATCGGACCAGTTGCGTATAGACTTGGGTTACCGGAGCATTTGCATCGGATTCACGATGTGTTTCATATTTCTTCGCTAAGGAAATACCTTAGAGATAATTTGTCTCATTCTCACATTGCTGTGGAGGACATCGATCTCCAGCCGGATAGCTCCTACGAGGAGGGACCGATTGCTATTTTGGACCGAAGTGAGAGGAAGCTGCGGTCAAAGATAGTTCCGTTAGTGTGTGTTCAGTGGCGACATCATAATGTCGAGGAGTCCACATGGGAGCGCGAGGATGAGATGCGCGAACGCTATCCAGAGTTGTTTTTAGCAGGTACTTTCTAGTTTCGAATTTCGGGACGAAATTCAGTTATTAGGGGGGAAGTATGTAATACCCCGTATTTTTGGCTATATTTATTTTTGGGATTAATTAATTAAATGAGAATTAATTGGAAATTAATCCGGATAAAGTACTAGCGAGATGTGAGTTGGTATTTGACTATACTGAGTATATATGATGTTATATGAATATTGAATTATGAAATTTGTCGTGAGATTGATATACGGCAATTTGGTCATTTTATTGGGACGCGTGTGACAGTCGCGTCAGGATATAATTATGTTAATTATAAAAGTGAATTTAAATTCTATTAACCGTATGGTCGTTTTGAGTGCGCCAACGCGTCCGGAAGGGTCGAGATAGTCAGAAAACACTAGCCGGGGGTGTAGTTTGGGTCCCGGGGTATTTTTAGGCCATACCGGCAATATAAAGGGTATTTTGGTAATTTTGTATTTTTAGGAATTAAAAATGACGAAAATTAGTAAAGTAAATCTGATGTGGGTTTGACCCACTAAGCCACTAACCAACCCATATTAACCCAATAGGTTACGTAGGTTATTAGAATTAGGTTTCTAATTACTTTCCAAAAGAAAACCCTAGCCACCATTGGAGAAGGAAGCTTAGAGAAGGAGAGAGAGAAGGAATTCTGCAGAAAAAGCTTTACCAAATCAACACCAAATTCAGAGACACTAGAGGCAAGTGGTTTAATTTGATTTAATTCAGAAAATGTTTCTTCCATGTTAGATAAATTGTCAGATTTACATTTGTTCTTGGAAGCTAAATAAAATCCCATGTTAATTGAACTTAGGACTTGAATTTTGAGGAAAAATTGCATGTAGAATAGTATGGAGATGATTATTCTAATGTTATAATATGTTGGATGTAACAAAAACGGATCTAGAATGGACTTATTGAGGATTTAAAATTCTAGGGTTTATGTTCTTGAAAGTTTGGGGAAGAAGGGTAGAGATTTGATGAATTAATGATGTTTAGGATGTGTAAATTCCTTAAAAGATGTTATTATATGATCTTAGTATGTTTTAGGATGATTGGAGACCTTAAAACATTGTTGGGATGAATTTTGGTTGAGATTAGAAGTGTAGAAATTGGTGAAAAACGAATATAGAATTTCTGGGCTTGAAACTGGTCGTTCGTTAGAAGACCTCCCCAGGTCGTTCGAACGAGCTCGTTCGAACGAGCTTCTAACGAGTTGACCAGTCGCTTCTAACGAGGGGCAGTTTCGTTCGATAATCTCGTTCGAACGAGATCTCGTTAGAAGGTACAGTTCGTTCGAACGAACTGAAATCTCGTTCGAACAGCCTCGTTCGAACGAGACTTCTAACGAGCTGGCAGTTTAGGCCTTTTTGGCCTGTTTTGATTTTGGGAGTCCCGTAAACTTGTTCGAGGATAGAGATAACATTTCTTTGATGGTGTATTAGTATACTTGGGACAATTGGGTTATAATGAGGAGTAAATTATATAAGTGTGGATCAAATCTAATAGACATTTGAGTCGAGACGTGAGTGCCTACTACGACGTGATAATAAATTATGGTGCGTATAAATATGGACCGGGATTATAAAAGTTGTATATATATTAGGTTAGTACGAGAATGCGATAAGTACTACAATTAAACTACGGCATTACTAAGATGTGTGCTTACTTAGTATTGGTATATGAATTGTGTGTATGACATACCTACCATACTTGCTATCACGGGAGGTTTGCGTTCCCTTAGGGCCCTCTAATCCTTGTGTTGCCCGGATTTAGACTGGTTACCTCGATGAACATAGGTCAAAGAAGGACTTATTGGGATGTTAATAAGTCTGCTGATCGTGGGAGCGCATGTATGTGCGTGACCCATATGATGTGACTGTGTTCGCCTCCACTATTTGTGATTTGTGTTATCTGAACTATTCTTGAGAGATTAGGAATATGAGATCCTTATGTACGTGATGTACCGGGATGGATAGCAGAGTATGTGTGCACCGCAGCTTAGTCTCGGGGTGCTTATATTGTATATTTATGTTGTGGAAAATATACGCTTAATAAACTGGGAACTTTCATATGGAATTGTGTGTAACTATGGAATAACATAAAAGGGATGATCTATAACGAGTTGTATTACTTTTACATGAGAACCTGAATTTACGTTAAGCCCCTACTTAATTGCGAACGTTATAATGTTAATGGAAATCGAGTAATAAGGATAGAACCTATGACAGTCTAGCAAGAGATGATGTTACTTAGCTAGTGGGTTGTGTCATTTTAGATGGGTACTTACGTTAGGAGTGCACAGTTAGACGAGAGGTGAGAATATCATGTGAGTGCACGTCCTAACATGTACTTTACATTTAATGTTTTAAATGTTTTTAAAGCACTTTCAGGTTTTTAAAATATCTCCACATTCGGGCTCTGACCCGTTTGCTTTCAAATCTATTTTTCTTGTAAAACCATTTTAGGTGCCCAGTCACAAGGACACCATGCATAGGATACTCATTCAGGTGACGAGCTGTAGCTGTTTGTGGAAGCTACAGGGATTTGCATTTAGACGCTTCTATCATTTGGATTCCATATTCAGTATTCTTCAGTTTTAGGGCATGTTGCCCAGTTCCATTAGAGTTACTTTTCCATTACAGTTTTCAGACTTTGGCATGTATTGATTCAGTATTCAGTTTAATTATTTCGGTTGTGGATTTGTAGTGAGGAGTTTTCCTCCAGACTTTATTTACTTTATGTAATGGTTATTCTATTTACTTCGTTATGGTGAATGGTGTTATTATTCTTCATTACACTTGTTGCATGTTAATCGGACTTTAATTAAAATCTGGCAACTTACTTTTTAAATACTAGGTGGTTAGTAATCATTAAAATGTTTTCGACAGTGATTCTATTAACTGGTCCAACTTGGCATTTTGAAATAATTTAATAAAGGAGTAGCTACCCGGTATTTCATTAGTCGGGGTGTCACAGGTGGTATCAGAGCATCAGGTTCTAGTGTCCTTTAGGATCTGTACGGCTATTATGTTTCCGCTAAGTTTCTTTGATATAGAGCCCTATATTTTAGGACTGTTGTACTCTTTTTGTGTATGCTTCGTTCTTCAGCTATCTTAAGTTTAAAAATAGTGAACTTATAAACTTTGTTCTTATTTCAGATGCCTCCACGACGTGCACGACGAGTTCCCAGGGATGCAACGCCCGAACCCCAGCCCGATCCAGTTCAGGGCATGATGAACGCCGCTGAGGTTGCAGCTATAGTAGCCCAAGCGATAAATACCGCAATTGCCGTAGTCCAGCAGGCACCACCTCAGGCGCCGGTTGCCGCGCCAGTACAGGCAAATGCATTCCCGTCTGCTTGGGAACGTGTACGTGACGCTTTTCAAAAAGCGCATCCGCCAGAGTTTGCGGGTAGCTCAGATGTGGTAGTCTCGAGCCAGTGGAGGAAGGACATGCAGAGGCACTTAAGGATGTATGAGTGCACGGACGTTCAGAAGCAGGTGCTAGCTACTTTTAAGCTAGTTGTATCTACACTACAGTGGTGGGAGTCTATTACCACCATGGAGGAGAGGGTTACTCTCACTATTCAGGACTTCTGGGTGCGGTTTGACCGCAAGTACTTTCCGTCCGCTGTTCATACGGAAATGAGGAGAAAATTGATGAATCTGAGGCAAGAGGGTAAGACCGTGGCTGAGTATGAGGCCGAGTTCACAAATCTGTTGAATATCGTTCCGGATGAGATACCAACAGAGAAGAAGAAGATTGAGAAATTCACCGACGGGTTGACATGGAGGATCCGTCAGCATCTGTTAGGGTACCTTTCGTTGGCCACTATTCTGATGTGGTTAACGCTGCTTTGTTACACTGCCAGGACCACCGCTTTCATATGGCTGAAGGCAAAAGATCGGGAGAGTCTAGCCATTAGGGCAGGACTGGAGGACATGGTGCCGGTGGGGCACAATCTGTTTAAGGGCAGAGACAGGGTGAGCAGGGTTCCCAGCAGGGGGATCAGAAGAGGTTCCGATCAGGGAACTACAGACAGGGACAAGGAGGTTTCCGTCAGGGCCATCAGGGTCCAAACGGCCATCAGGGCCAACAGGGGCAGAATGGGCAGCAGTTTCAGCAGGGCCAGCAGGGCCAAGGGAGGAACGGTAACGGCCACCAGGGCCGGGGACAGCAGGGGCAGAGAGGAGGGAACTTCCCAGGGAAGTGTTTTATTTGTGGCAAGACTGGCCATAAACGACAGGATTGTCATGATAGGGGCAGGGCCCCACAGCAGCAGCAGCAGGGTGCTCGCCAGGAGCCGCAGAGGCCTATGTTTCCCGCCGCTCTCCCCGCACCGCCACAGATGGCAGCATTGCCACCCATTCCAGCAGTCCCAGTTCATCAGGGGCAGCTACAGTATGGACGTGTCTACAACGTCCACCAGGCAGCAGTTCCACAGGCACCGCCCGCGATTGAGGGTGCGTTTCCAATCCATGGCACTATGGGTCGGGTATTATTTGATATGGGGGCTACACATTGTTTTATAGCTACACATTTCGCGAAAGCCTTAGGATTGTTAGATACGGCAGAGAGCACAGTGACGTGTGTCGACTCACCATTGGGGAGTGGGTCACTTATATTCTTTATATGTCGGGGAGTGGGAGTAGAGATTGGTAGTTTGGTATTACCTGCAGATATGTTGGTATTAGATATGCATGTTCACGATGTGATTATCGGTATGGATTGGCTCGTAGCTTATAGGGCCATGATTGATTGCTTCAGCGGGAGCATTGTTTTTGCCATTCCGGGGCAAGAGATGTTCGTAGTGGCGATGCCTCGCCCAGAGGGAGGATCGACCGCTCATTTGTATTACCTAGAGGAGGATACCTCTAAGGAGGTTGTGATTCCTTTAGATTCGATCCCAGTTGTTAGGGAGTATTCAGATGTGTTTCAGGAGATACCAGGCTTACCCCCCAGTCGAGAGATAGACTTTGTTATAGATCTATTTCCAGATACGAGGCCTATAGCACGCGCACCGTACCGTATGGCTCCGGCAGAGATGCAAGAGCTACGAGATCAGATAGAGCAGCTGTTAGGTCAGGTCTTTATTCGCAGGAGTACCTCACCTTGGGGCGCTCCAGTTTTGTTTGTGAAGAAGAGGGACGGTTCACTGAGATTGTGTGTGGACTACCGAGAGTTGAATAAGGTCACGATACGGAATAAGTATCCGTTGCCTCGAATCGATGACTTATTCGACCAGTTGAGAGGAGCTTCTTTCTTCTCGAAGATTGATTTGAGATCAGGATACCATCAGTTGCGTATCCGGGAGGAGGATGTCTCGAAGACTGCGTTCTTGTCGAGATATGGTTCTTACGAGTTTCGGGTTATGCCTTTTAGTTTGACCAATGCTCCAGCAGTGTTTATGGACTTGATGAACAGAGTGTTCAGGGATTTCCTAAATCAGTTTGTCATTGTCTTCATTGATGATATTCTGGTTTACTCCCAGACAGGGGAGGAGCACGCCGAGCATTTGAGGCAGGTTTTGCAGACGCTACGTCAGAACGAGCTGTATGCAAAATATGAGAAATGCGGGTTTTGGCTGAAGGAGGTCCAGTTTTTGGGACACATTATTTCCGACCGGGGGATATCTGTTGATCCGGGGAAAGTATCCGCGGTGAGGGAGTGGGGACAGCCCACGACACCGACTGAAATTTATAGTTTCTTGGGCCTAGCAGGATACTACAGGAGGTTTATTCAGGGTTTCTCGAAGATAGCGGGTCCTTTGACACATCTGACTCATAAGGGTGTGCCATTCATCTGGAGTGATGCCTGTCAGTTGGCATTTGATGAGTTAAAGAAAAAATTGACCTCAGCACCTGTGTTAGCATTGCCGAGACCGGGAGTTGAGTATTTGGTTTACACCGATGCGTCTTTGCAAGGGCTTGGAGGTGTATTGCAGCAGGAGAGACAGGCCATAGCTTATGCTTCCCGTAAGCTTAAGCCTCACGAGAGGAATTACCCCACGTATGATTTGGAGTTGGCGGCAGTGGTATTTGCCCTACGGATTTGGAGGCACTATCTTTTGGGGGAGAAGTTCCAACTGTTCACGGACCACAAGTCCCTACAATACCTGTTCACGCAGAAAGAGTTGAATATGTGGCAGCGTAGGTGGCTTGAGTTTGTGAAAGACTACCAGTTCGATATCCAGTATCACCCAGGCAAGGCTAACGTGGTAGCAAACGCGTTGAGCCGTAGGCCAGCAGATGAGGTGGCAGAAGTGTGGAAGGAAAAGTGGAAGGAGTTGGGACACCAGGATGCAGTGGCCCGATCTTTCATGTATGTGATGACCGTTACACCGCAGATTGTCACGAAGGTAGTACGGGCACAGGCTAATGACTCGTTCTGTCAGGAGCAGATAGTTCGATTACTAGCAGAGGGAGCCGAGTCCTATACCGTTAGCTCAGACGGGGATTATGCTTCAATGGGAGATTGGTGGTTCCGGAAGGGGAGAAATTGCGACACGAGGTGATGGCAGAGTCGCACCGCTCACGGTTCGCGGTACATCTCGAAGGGGACAAAATGTACCAATACATGAGACGGCAGTATTGGTGGAGCGGTATGAAGAGAGATATCGCTGAATTTGTTTCGAAATGCGTCACATGTCAGCTTGTAAAAGTGGATCATCAGAGACCGGCAGGACTGCTACAGCCGTTGGAGGTCCCGGTGTGGATGTGGGAGAGCATATCCATGGACTTTATCACGGGGTTGCCTACGTCGCAGAGGGGTCACGACTCCGTTTGGGTAATTGTGGACAGGTTGTCCAAAGTCGCTCACTTTTTACCCGTAAGGACTGACTACACTACGGGACAGTATGCCCAGCTCTTCATTTCAGAGGTTGTGAGACTTCACGGTGTGCCCCTAAATATCGTGTCTGACAGAGACAAGATATTTGTTTCGCGGTTTTGGGAGAGTTTCCAGGAGGCCATGGGCACGGAATTGCGATTGAGTACGGCTTATCATCCGCAGACCGATGGGCAGACAGAGCGCACAAATCAGATGTTGGAAGACATGCTACGCATGTGCATTATTGACTTTGGAGGTGGATGGGAGCAATACCTTCCACTGGTAGAGTTTGCTTATAATAACTCCTACCAGTTCACTATTGGCATGGATCCGTTTGAGGCATTGTACGGTAGGCCTTGTCGTTCCCCATCATGTTGGTTAGAGGTGGGGGACAACAAACTACTTGGGCCGGAAGTGATTCAGGATACTTCGGCAAGGGTTGAGTTGATTCGGAGTCGCATTCGGATAGCTCAAGACAGGCAGAAGAGTTATACTGATGCGAAGAGATTTTTCAGGGAGTTCCAAGTGGGGGACCAGGTTTTACTCAGAGTATCTCCTATGAAGGGGATTATGCGTTTCGGGAAGAAGGGGAAGTTGGCACCAAGGTATGGGGGGCCGTTTCCTATTATTGAGCGGATCGGACCAGTTGCGTATAGACTTGGGTTACCGGAGCATTTGCATCGGATTCACGATGTGTTTCATATTTCTTCGCTAAGTAAATACCTTAGAGATAATTTGGCTCATTCTCACATTGCTGTGGAGGACATCGATCTCCAGCCGGATAGCTCCTCCGAGGAGGGGCCGATTGCTATTTTGGACCGAAGTGAGAGGAAGCTGCGGTCAAAGATAGTTCCGTTAGTGCGTGTTCAGTGGCGACATCATAATGTCGAGGAGTCCACATGGGAGCGCGAGGATGAGATGCGCGAACGCTATCCAGAGTTGTTTTTAGCAGGTACTTTCTAGTTTCGAATTTCGGGACGAAATTCAGTTATTAGGGGGGAAGTATGTAATACCCCGTATTTTTGGCTATATTTATTTTTGGGATTAATTAATTAAATGAGAATTAATTGGAAATTAATCCGGATAAAGTACTAGCGAGATGTGAGTTGGTATTTGACTATACTGAGTATATATGATGTTATATGAATATTGAATTATGAAATTTGTCGTGAGATTGATATACGGCAATTTGGTCATTTTATTGGGACGCGTGTGACAGTCGCGTCAGGATATAATTATGTTAATTATAAAAGTGAATTTAAATTCTATTAACCGTATGGTCGTTTTGAGTGCGCCAACGCGTCCGGAAGGGTCGAGATAGTCAGAAAACACTAGCCGGGGGTGTAGTTTGGGTCCCGGGGTATTTTTAGGCCATACCGGCAATATAAAGGGTATTTTGGTAATTTTGTATTTTTAGGAATTAAAAATGACGAAAATTAGTAAAGTAAATCTGATGTGGGTTTGACCCACTAAGCCACTAACCAACCCATATTAACCCAATAGGTTACGTAGGTTATTAGAATTAGGTTTCTAATTACTTTCCAAAAGAAAACCCTAGCCACCATTGGAGAAGGAAGCTTAGAGAAGGAGAGAGAGAAGGAATTCTGCAGAAAAAGCTTTACCAAATCAACACCAAATTCAGAGACACTAGAGGCAAGTGGTTTAATTTGATTTAATTCAGAAAATGTTTCTTCCATGTTAGATAAATTGTCAGATTTACATTTGTTCTTGGAAGCTAAATAAAATCCCATGTTAATTGAACTTAGGACTTGAATTTTGAGGAAAAATTGCATGTAGAATAGTATGGAGATGATTATTCTAATGTTATAATATGTTGGATGTAACAAAAACGGATCTAGAATGGACTTATTGAGGATTTAAAATTCTAGGGTTTATGTTCTTGAAAGTTTGGGGAAGAAGGGTAGAGATTTGATGAATTAATGATGTTTAGGATGTGTAAATTCCTTAAAAGATGTTATTATATGATCTTAGTATGTTTTAGGATGATTGGAGACCTTAAAACATTGTTGGGACGAATTTTGGTTGAGATTAGAAGTGTAGAAATTAGTGAAAAACGAATATCGAATTTCTGGGCTTGAAACTGGTCGTTCGTTAGAAGACCTCCCCAAGTCGTTCGAACGAGCTCGTTCGAACGAGCTTCTAATGAGTTGACCAGTCGCTTCTAACGAGGGGCAGTTTCGTTCGATAATCTCGTTCGAACGAGATCTCGTTAGAAGGTATAGTTCGTTCGAACGAACTGAAATCTCGTTCGAACAATCTCGTTCGAACGAGACTTCTAACGAGCTGGCAGTTTAGGCCTTTTTGGCCTGTTTTGATTTTGGGAGTCCCGTAAACTTGTTCAAGGATAGAGATAACATTTCTTTGATGGTGTATTAGTATACTTGGGACAATTGGGTTATAATGAGGAGTAAATTATATAAGTGTGGATCAAATCTAATAGACATTTGAGTCGAGACGTGAGTGCCTACTACGACGTGAGAATAAATTATGGCGCATATAAATATGGACCGGGATTATAAAAGTTGTATATATATTAGGTTAGTACGAGAATGCGATAAGTACTACAATTAAACTACGGGATTACTAAGATGTGTGCTTACTTAGTATTGGTATATGAATTGTGTGTATGACATACCTACCATACTTGCTATCACGGGAGGTTTGCGTTCCCTTAGGGCCCTCTAATCCTTGTGTTGCCCGGATTTAGACTGGTTACCTCGATGAACATAGGTCAGAGAAGGACTTATTGGGATGTTAATAAGTCTGCTGATCGTGGGAGCGCAGGTATGTGCGTGACCCATGTGATGTGACTGTGTTCGCCTCCACTATTTGTGATTTGTGTTATCTGAACTATTCTTGAGAGATTAGGAATATGAGATCCTTATGTACGTGATGTACCGGGATGGATAGCAGAGTATGTGTGCACCGCAGCTTAGTCTCGGGGTGCTTATATTGTATATTTATGTTGTGGAAAATATACGCTTAATAAACTGGGAACTTTCATATGGAATTGTGTGTAACTATGGAATAACATAAAAGGGATGATCTATAACGAGTTGTATTACTTTTACATGAGAACCTGAATTTACGTTAAGCCCCTACTTAATTGCGAACGTTATAATGTTAATGGAAATCGAGTAATAAGGATAGAACCTATGACAGTCTAGCAAGAGATGATGTTACTTAGCTAGTGGGTTGTGTCATTTTAGATGGGTACTTACGTTAGGAGTGCACAGTTAGACGAGAGGTGAGAATATCATGTGAGTGCACGTCCTAACATGTACTTTACATTTAATGTTTTAAATGTTTTTAAAGCACTTTCAGGTTTTTAAAATATCTCCACATTCGGGCTCTGACCCGTTTGTTTTCAAATCTATTTTTCTTGTAAAACCATTTTAGGTGCCCAGCCACAAGGACACCATGCATAGGATACTCATTCAGGTGACGAGTTGTAGCTGTTTGTGGAAGCTACAGGGATTTGCATTTAGACGCTTCTATCATTTGGATTCCATATTCAGTATTCTTCAGTTTTAGGGCATGTTGCCCAGTTCCATTAGAGTTACTTTTCCATTACAGTTTTCAGACTTTGGCATGTATTGATTCAATATTCAGTTTAATTATTTCAGTTGTGGATTTGTAGTGAGGAGTTTTCCTCCAGACTTTATTTACTTTATGTAATGGTTATTCTATTTACTTCGTTATGGTGAATGGTGTTATTATTCTTCATTACACTTGTTGCATGTTAATCGGACTTTAATTAAAATCTAGCAACTTACTTTTTAAATACTAGGTGGTTAGTAATCATTAAAATGTTTTCGACAGTGATGCTATTAACTGGTCCAACTTGGCATTTTGAATTAATTTAATAAAGGAGTAGCTACCCGGTATTTAATTAGTCGGGGTGCCACAGGTGGTTAGATTTAGTTTCGAGTAGAGAGAGATAGCTCGAGATTTATTTTGCGCAAGAACTAGTGATAGTAAGAGCGCGGTATTTTATGTTGTCTTTTGTAGCAGAAGAGTAGGCGCGTATGCTTTCATGTAAATAGACAAGTATTTGGGGGTATGTACTATGGACTGAGGGTATAACAGATCTCAACAACCGACAATGTTAGGTAGTAGTGTATCGGGGGGTTCCTTGTTTGGATTTTGCTTGCGAGACGTCCCACGCATGAAACTTAGCACAACGTTGGAAGTGGGGGAGATGTTCGGTCGTTAGTACATGGGTTGGGTACCCCGGGTGTTATTATTTATATATGTGATATGATTACGGGTTGAAAGTTATATTAATAGTTACGACTAGTATAGTAGGTTAACTTTCGTGCGGTAAAGCACGGGGATAGGGTGTATGGGCACCCGGGTTAATTAAGACAACTTTTGTGCGGTCAAGCATGGGTAAGGGTGTATGAGCACCCTGGTTAATTAAAATGCATATTTGTGTAATTTATAGTTAGAAGCGGGAGAGATAGATATAGAGAGCTTAGAGGCACATGACTAGAGAGTGATATTTGAAGCTTGGAGCACTAGGCTAATCTTAATTTTAAGGACGAAATTCCTTTGTAAGGGGGAAGTTTATAACACCCTGTAATTTTGAGAATTTAATATTTAATTATTTTGGGAGTTATAAAAATATTTAAATTGGAGAAACTTAAATTTATGATTTGGAGAATTTATTTAAGTGGGCCGAATTAATTATAATTGGCGACTTTTAAGTTAAATTGTTCGAATTAAAGTGTGTCGCATTTTGAGGTCAAAATTTGAGAGCATTATAAAGTATTTCGGATGACAATTATGAGTGCGCGGTTGAGTCCGGATGGGTTGAGATAGTCAGAAAAGAGTGCCCGGGGGTAGTAATTGGATCTCAAAATATTTTTGGGCATAGCCGGGCCCACACGGGGTGATTTGGGCCATTTTAATTAGGCTCGTATGTCCTAAAACGGGATTAAGGGTTTTAATCCTAATTGGGGGAAGTGTGAACGGCAGTTAATAAAACTCTAAACCTAGGGTTTGAGAGAGACAAATCAGGAAGCCAATTAGGAGTCTTTTGGAGTCAAATTAAGGGACGGATTGGGGGGGTGTTCATCAACACCTTCACTCCACCAACGGATCAGACTCTATGAATCATTCTAGGCAAGTGGTTAACTATTTTGATTCTTAAAATAAGTGATAACCAATCCATATTATAGTATGTTTATATGAAAATTCGTTTTGGGTGTGTAACCATAATTAAAATGGAGTTTTCTAAATTTAGAGTAATGGACAGATTTAATTACTCAATGGAAGTTAAGTTATGATTTGGGACTGTTAAGATTGAATTTTAGAGTGGATTACAATATGTATTAGTGATTAAATGGATTGAAAATGGTTAGGTCAAATTCGGTAGAATGAGACCCGAGTGAAAAACCCAAATCGGATATACTTAGGGTTATGGACAAATTTGATGATGGATTAAGGTCTCTAGAGTGTTTAGAACCTTTCCTTGTGTGGAGAATACATTGGTTGTGATTTTGGTAAAGGTTTGGGAAGAAACAAAAGCTTAAGGGTTCGTCAATGGCTGAAACAGCAAGCCGGAGAAGACGAATCCCTATTCGATCGATCGATCGAAGGCCCCAGAATTTTGGCAATTCGGCCAGTTTATATATTTAAGGGAAATTAATTTAGAATTTAATCCCCTACTTTTATTTAGTGATAAATGCATATGTGACACATATTCCTTAAGAATTATAAGGGGATATAATTGGGTTTAGGAGGGTAAAAATTGTATGTCACGGGAGGATTCAATTTCGGGAATTTATTTGTGAGTATTGATTTTGGACCGAGGGAAAATATTCAGGTATTGTAGTTGAGTGGCACTACATTATTAAAGGAATCGAGGTGTAATTAATTAGTTATGGGGCGAAATATAGAATTGGATATTAACGATGGTACGGGCCAAGTGAGCGAGTCCGGGTATAATGGTTGGGCGACACCAAGGGTTAATTAATTAATGTGTAAATTAATTAAATTAGAGTCGGACCATAGACTCGGATTGGTAATTTAATTAATGTGTAAATTAATTAAATTATAGTCGGACCATAGACTCGGATTGGTAATTAATTAATGTGTAAATTAATTTAATTAGAGTCGGACCATAGACTCGGATTGGTAATTAATTAATGTGTAAATTAATTTAATTAGAGTCGGACCATAGACTCGGATTGGTAATTAATTAATGTGTAAATTAATTTAATTAGAGTCGGACCATAGACTCGGATTGGTAGTTAATTAATATGTAAATTAATTAAATTAGAGTCGAACAATAGACTCGGATTGGTAATTAATTAATGTGTAAATTAATTTAATTAGAGTTGGGCCATAGACTCGGATTAGCATAAATTAATTAAATTAGAGTCGAATCAGAGACTCGGGTAAATATCATATAAATAAATGTGCAAAGTATTTATATAAGAGTCGGACCATGGACTCGGGGAAATATTATATTAATTGACGTGTGAATTAATAAGTGAGAAAATTAATTAAGTTGAGTCGGGCCACAGACTCCCGTACACGGTAAAGCCGGAGTTTATATTATATATATACGGTGTAGTGATAGTATATATATGCGTGTATATATTGTGTGTGCTATTAAATATTAGTGACTAGATATTTATTTAATTTATATACTCTAATGCTATCAAGGGAGGTTGCGCGATGTGGGTGAATCCCCTAGCTTGAGGAGTAGGGCGAGTATATCCCCAGGTCATAGCGTCCGGTATATGGGTGTGGGATTTATCTCACTTTCAGGGAAGGAATATGACCGCCTCCACTACGTTTATATCTTGGGCCAGGTTGGTGAGCGATTCCAACTTGGGAAATTAGTTTATGTGAGCACACCTAGTGAGATAGCATTTTGGAGAGAATCATCCGGTGAGGGTATACTCGGAGGGATCGATGTGTATATATATATCTGTTGATGTTGTGGTAAAGGTACGTATATAATGGTAGTAAATATTATATGCGGGTAATAATATAGTGTGTGATGGAATTGTTTTATATCACTTGTGTCAGATTTATATGTTATTATTTAAAGGAAATTAATTAAGTTAATTAGTGAGATAACTTATAACCCATGGATAATAATACTCGGTTTAGAGTGGAAAGGAAAGG
The DNA here is from genome assembly GCA_949130495.1 of Sambucus nigra. Taxonomy (NCBI): domain Eukaryota; kingdom Viridiplantae; phylum Streptophyta; class Magnoliopsida; order Dipsacales; family Adoxaceae; genus Sambucus; species Sambucus nigra. Next base: position 131,691,925 of record OX422214.1, on the reverse strand, counting down.
GAGGATTACAAGGACTAGTTGGACGGAGTAGTACAACTAGGTGGGGTTAAGGAAATCGTTAGGTGTGCACTTTAGTGGAGGGGTGAGAATGTCCCCAAGAGAGTGCGACACTAACTTAAATATGGAGCGCATTCATATATTTTAAATTACTGCAGTTAATTTACTTGCTAAATATTTTCAAAATATTTTTGGTTCTAACCCTTGCTATAAAACTATTTTCAAAACTTTAGGTGTCCAGCCACAGGGACGCCAGGATTGATATTCTATTCTAGGGATACGGAGCTGCAGCATATGTGGATGCTAGCAGGACCTTGGATTAGATGCATCATTCTTTCATTCCTATAGTAGGAATCATTTATCAGTTCAGTTTTTAGATTTTTATTCAGGTGTTGAATATTTGTACTGCACTATTTATTTTGGTGGCCGATGGTTTATTCGGCAAGTCGTTTTATTATTTTTTTAGTTCATTTAATTCAGTTGTGTGAATGGATTATATTTATTTTCGCATGTACTGTTTGATTTAATTAACAAGATAAAGTTTGGCACCAGCTTTTTGGAATACTTAGTGGTTAGTAAGTTTTAAGAAGGTTTTCGACAGTGATGCTAAGGATGAACCAACTAGGATTCCTGTTTTAATTTGGTATAGGACTGATCACCCGGTATTTTATTAGGCGGGGTGTCTCACCTTGTTGGGGATCGAAAAATATAAACCCTAGCCAAAACTCTGTTGCATTTACAATAGAGAGAGAAAGAGGAGTGATTGTATTACTAAGGTCATTAGAGCCTCATTTGATAGTGATATTTACACTCACTTGCACAGTGGACGTAGGTAATTGTCGAACCACTTATATTTCTGTGTTCATCCCCTTTTCCTCATCTCCTACTATATATATACTCTTGTGCTGCCATTGTTATCTCTTGTTTCAGCTTGTTAACACCTTATCTGGTGGTGCTGTTTACAGCATCATCATTTTGGCGCCGTTTGTGGGAACGGGAAGATTAATCTCTTCCTTTCCTAGCTTAACCTCATCGGAGACTCTGGTGGTGAACTAGGCCTCACCCTTCGTGTGAATCTGTTTCACCATTGAAAGACATCCTTTAAGGTATTTAAGCTCGCATATTTTCATCACAAGCTCTTTATCCCTAACATATGGCACCGGAGTTACCACCACCTCCTCCACCATCTAGCGTTGGAGGACCCAGTTCTAGCCAAGCACCACCCCAGTCCGAGATGGCTGAGGAGGCTGCATCCTTGAGGTCGTTGGCTGCAATGCAGCAACCAATGAAGGATCAGTTTGCCCAACTAAGCCAAAATCTGATGAGGCCACCTGGGATCTCACTGGAAATGATGACTCCGACGGCTGCTCAACCACATCCAGAGGCCAGGGGACCACCCAGGCACCACGAAAGGACCAACGTACACCTCACCGGAGGAGGGACATTGCTGACCCTAGGTGTTTGTGTTTAGGGAGGTAAGGAAACCCTTACCCTGAGGATAGGTACGATGATATCGAAGTAGATGATGCTCCATCAGACCGCTGGGAGCCATATGAGGTTTCAGACAACACAGTACGCCCTCTACAACAGAGCCGAGGTTATGGAGCAAGAAGGGCCAAGGTTGGTGATGCCAAGCCTAGAGGATCAACTTTTAATCGCTTGAGTAAAGGGTCGGCCTTTGAAAGGCTCATCCCAATTAATGATCTGAGGCAGAGGTTATCCAGGTCGAGAAGTGGAGCTGGCTCTCAGAGGGGATATGGTGAAATTAGCCTCGCCATGGCCGACCCTACATGGCTGAGACTATGGCCAAGAAGTCAACAACCGATGTCGTGTTACAGCTAGGGAACCCCCAGTCCACCCTTTGGAGGTGGTTGGGGATAACCTCAGCCAGGTCGACGTTGCTAAACCCTGTAATGACTCCATCCGTTGGATGGAAGAGAAGATAGGGAACCTCATCAAAAGTCGAGACCCACTGCAAAGGGAGTTCTTAGAGGGATCCCCATTTGTGGCAAGGATAGTGAACTTCCCAACCCCTGCCAAATTCAAGCCACCTATGGTGTCTCCCAATTATGATGGAAGTACCAACCCGGTACATCATATTGTGATGTATCAATCTGCAGCAGACATTTATTTAATCCCTAATGAGATGAGGTGCCGAGATTTTTCAAGCATTTTGATGGGAGCTTCGCACATTTGGTTCACTTCCCTTCCTAAAAATTCTGTGGAGAACTTTAAAGGTCTGGTTGAGCGGTTCATACATAACTTCTGTTTTAGGGTAAGACCTCAGAAGAAGATGACCCATCTACTCTACGTAAAATAAGGTAAGAATAATAGCCTCAGAGACTACATTGCAAGATTCAACAAGGAAAAGTTGGAGGTAGAGGACTACAAGGAGAATATAGCAATGACAACCCTTATAGGAGGATTTCAGAGGGGGAAGTTACTTTGGAAGCTTGCTGAAGACCCTCTAAAATCCATGGCCGAGCTGTTAGCAACAAATGGTAGGGTTATGAACTCTGAAGAGGCAATAGCCGCAAAGTATGAGGATGAGAACAGTAGTAGCAGTGGAAAATTCCAAAGGAAGAAGGATGGAAAGAAGAGGGTTGCACACGACAAGTTTGCACACTACACTCCTCTAACTGTTAGCTACTAACACATCCTCAATGAAATAAAAAATGACCAGTCCCTGAGATGGCCAGAGAAGCTTAAGGCTCCTCCACATAAGAGGAATAAGAACCTATGGTGCGAGTTCCACCAAGACCATGGTCATCTGACTGATAAGTGATTTGCCTTGAAGGATGAAATTAAGAAGATGTTAAAGTCTAAAAAGCTCGGGAAGTATGTGGATGGAAGAGGTTCTAAGGGGGGAAGAGACGACCCTAAAAAAAGAGAAATGACAGGTGTCGGGAAGATGCCCCAATCAGAAGAGCTGAGGACTCAGATGATGATGACCCTGACCTCCCACCAAAAGACAAAAATGTCCCTATAAAGAGGGTTGGTATGATCTCATTTGGTGTTAACACCATATGTGGAGGACTTGCAGGGGGTGGCTCAGAGGTAGCCGATCACAAAGCTCATGTGGCAGAGGCTAAGTCAGTAACCAAAGTAGAGGTTGTGAATTTGGCGTCCTCAGAGGCTAAACAGAAAAGAAAAAAAGTAGATATGGATACTCTTATAATTGGATTCTCCCGACTTGATTTTAAAAGTATCCTAGCTCCACACGATAACCCTTTGGTAATCACTACAAGGGTGAATGGATGTGAGGTACAGAGAATCCTCGTTGATGGGGGAAGTTCAACGGACGTAATGTTCTGGCCTTGTTTCAAGATCCTAGGCCTCAGTAGAGACAGGCTTGTCCCTTATCATCACCCTTTGATCAGTTTCAATGGAGAAAAGTGTAACACCCCGTGTTTTTGTATAGTTAATATTTAATTAATTCGGGAATTTTAAATTACTGGTGTGTTGTAATTTTAATTGAATTAATTATGGCAATATATATATATTTAAATATTAATCGGGGAGTGAATGGTTAATGTTTAGGGAAATTTATTTACTAAGTGAATAGTAATAATTTAATTACGTCATTTCGAGTATTAATGACGAGGTATACACGTATCCCAGCCGGGAGTCGGTATAGACCAAATTGGGTGTGAGATAAGGATTTTTATAAATTAATTCGGATGCCAATTATGAGTGCGCGGTTGAGTCCGGATGGGTCGAGATAGTCAGAAAAGAGTACCCGGGGGTAATAATTGGGTCTCGGGGTATTTTTGGGCATAGCCGGGCCCACACGGGGTGAGTTGGGCCACTTTAATTAAGCCCATTAGGTGAAAAACGGGATTAAGGGTTTTTAACCTAATTGGGAGATTAAGGAATGGCAACCAACATAATCCTAAGCCTAGGGCTTGAGAGGAAAATTGGGGGAAAGCTTAGCAAAAGTCAATTTGGGGATTTTGGAGCCAAATTGAGGGACTACGCCAACGGATCAGACACTACGAACACTTTCAGGCAAGTGGTTAACTGTTTTGATTCTTAAAGTATGATAATCAATTCATATTATAGTGATGTGTAAACCAAAATTCGTTTTGGGGATAAATGGGTACAAAATGGGGTTTTTGTTCATGAAACTATTGAACGAGATTCATAGTAAAAATGGTTGTGTTGAACATATCTAAGTATGGATGTTTAATTGGAATAAGAATTCGGAGTATAAACAGGGGAAATTTTGGATTTGGAATTTGGGTTGTAGAACAAGATTTATGAATTTTAATGGAAAACCCATTTCGAAAATTGTGAGATAAGTTGAGAAATTTATATACTAGAGGGTGTATATGATGTATAGGATCCAAGTTCATATGTTTATGTGATGGGATGACTTGATCAGGGGTTGAAATTAAGGTTTACAAACCTTGAATTTTCGTTAATGGTGTAATGCAGTGGGGAAGAAGAGCTGCGCAGGAAGGATCGATCGATCGATCGGGGGCCTTCGATCGATCGAGGGTCCCGGGAAATTGGCAGTTCGGCCAGTTTGTTTATAATGAGGGTTTAATTTAGGTTTTAATTCCCTTACTTTTATTTGGTGATAAATTTATATGGGACATATGTGTCCTTAACAATTATAGGGTGATATAATTGGGTTTAGGAGGGTGTGAACGGTATGTCATGAGATGAACAAATTTGGAGAATAATTCAATTATTGATATTGGGCCAAAGAATGATATTCGGGAATTGTAGTTGGGTGACACTAAATTATTAAAGGAATTTAGGTGAAATATTTAATTATGGACCAAGTGGGTGAGTCCGGGGGTGCTAACAATTATAGGTAAATATAATTGGGGAAATTATGGAAATAAATGTGTGACACATTGTGGGTGAAAATGTGAGAATGAAATTATGAGATGTAAAAGGGACCGAGTGAGCGAGTCCGAAGATATTGGTTAAGTGGCATCAAAGTAGTAAATTTATTATTGAGAGAAAGTAATTAATTTGGAGTCGGAACATTGACTCGGGAAATATTGGGGTACGGGCCAAGTGAGCGAGTGCGGGGATAATGGTTGGGTGACACCAAGTTATTAAATTAATGGGTGTGATAGTTAATTTAATTAGAGTCGGATTATAGACTCGGGTAGAATTAAATTAATGGGTGTGATAATTAATTTAATTAGAGTCGGATTATAGACTCGGGTAGGAATAAATTAATAAATGTGATAATTAATTTAGTTAGAGTCAGATTGTAGACTCGGGTAGGATTAAATTAATAAATGTGATAATTAATTTAATTAGAGTCGGATTGCAGACTCGGATTTGTGTTGATTAATTAACGTGTAAATTAATTAAATGAGAGTCGAATTGTAGACTCGAGTAAGTATTAAATTAATATGTGTGTTAATTAATTTAATTAGAGTCGGACGATAGACTCGGGGAGGTATTAAATTAATAAGTGTATTAATTAATTTAATTGGAGTCAGACCATTGACTCGGGGAAAATAATATATAAATTGAGGTATGAGTTGAATATATTAGAGTCGGACCATAGACTCGGAAACACGATAAATTATTAAGTGAGAAATTAACTACGTTGAGTCGGGCCACAGACTCAGGAAATTTCAGGCAGTGTACGGGATATTTAGTACACGGTAAAGCCAGGGTTTATAATATATATATATATATATATATATATATATATATACGTGTATATATTATGTGTGATACTAAATTATAGGTAGTGTACGGGATTTTGAGTACACGGTAAAGCTGGGGTTTATATTATATATATACGGTACAGTGATAGTATATATATATGTGTGTTTATATTATGTGTGATATTAAATATCAGTGACTAGATATTTATTCAATTTAAATACTCTAATGCTATCAAGGGAGGTTGCGCGATGTGGGTGAATCCCCTAGCTTGAGGAGTAGGGCGAGTATATCCCCAGGTCATAGCGTCCGGTATATATGGGTGAGGGATTTATCTCACTTTCAGGGAAGGAATATGACCGCCTCCACTACGTTTATATTTTGGTCCGAGTTAGTGAGCGATTCCAACTCGGGGAAAATAGGTTTTGTGAGCACACCTAGTGAGATAGCATTTTAGAGGGAATCATCTGGTGAGGGTATACTCGGAAGGATGGATACACGTATGATATATGTGTGGATGTTAGTAACGGTACGTATAATATGGTAGTAAATATTATATGTAGGTGATAATACAGTGTGTGATGTCTTTACCTTATATAACTCGGTTTACAGTTATATGCTGTTAATTAATGAGAAATTAATTAAGTTAATCATTTGTGGGAATAATACAGTGTGTGATGTATTTACTTTATATAAGTTGTGATACGGTTATTTGTTACTATTTAAGAAGAATTAATTAAGTAAATTGTGAAATAACTTATAATTCAAGAATCATTATACTCGGGTTAGAGTAGTATGGCAAGGGAAGGTTATACAAAGACTAGTTGGACAGGGTAGTACAACTAGGTGGGGTTAAGGTAACCAATAGGTGTGCACAATAGTGGAGGGGTGAGAATGTCCACAAGGGACTGCGACACTAACTTAAATTTGAAGCGCATTCATGCATTTTAAATTACTGCAGTTAATTCACTTGCTAAATATTTTCAAAATGTTTTGGGTTCTAACCCTTGCTATAAAACTATTTTCAAAACCTTTTAGGTGTCCAGCCACAGGGATGACAAGATTGATATTCTATTCCTAGGACACGGAGCTGCGGCATATGTGGATGCTAGCAGGAGTTTGGATTAGACGCATAATTCATTCATTCATTCATTCCTAGAGTAGGAATCTTGTATCAGTCTCAGTTTTATTTTGGGCTTGTAGCCCAGACTTCTCGGTACAGTTTTCAGGTGTAATTCATTCAAGTGTTGAATATTTGTATTGGATTATTTATTTGGTGGACGATGATTTATTCGGCAAGTTGTGTAATTATTATTCTATTTACTTTCATTCAGTTGTGTGAATGGTTTATATTTTAATTCCGCATGTACTGTTTTGTTAAATTAAAAAGTTAAAATTGGCGCCAGTTTTTGAAATACTAGGTGGTTAGTAAGTTTTAAAAAGTTTTCGATAGTGATGCTAAGGATGATCCAACTGGGATTCCTGTTTTAATTTGGTATAGGACTGATCACCCTGTATTTTATTAGGCGGGGTGTCACAGATGGTATCCGAGCATCAGGTTCTAATGTCCTTAGGATCTGTGCGGCTTTTCACGCTTCGGCTTAGAAATCTTTGATATAGAGACCTATCATAGGATTGTTGTATTCTCATACGTATACGCATATACGTTCTTCTGCGAATTTATATTTGAGAGTGAACTCGTAGAAAATTCGATTCTCATTCCAGATGACTCCCCGGAGAGAGAGAGCATCTAGGGCAGCTGGGGGAGATGAGATGAGGGAGGCTCGTTAGGAGTAAGAGCTACCACAACAATGGCCAGAGATGATTTTGGTAGCATAGGTCACTGAAATAGTGGCAGAGGCAGTTGGAGCAACGGTGGTCACAACAGCAGGGTACTTTCCACAGGATCCGCCACAAGTGTTAATGGCGCCAGATGTTCAGACTCACGCGGGGTCGTTGGGGTGCAAACAAGAAAGAGAGGTTATTTTTAGTGGGAACCCACCAGATTTGCGAGGGGGTTCAGATGTAGTACTAGCGTGTCAAGGAAGAGAGGTATCCAGCGTCACCTACGCATGGGAGATTGCGATGGGATGCGAAAGTAAATGCTAAACACTTTTAGTTAGTGGGAGCGGTGCTACAGTGGTGGGAGTCGATCACCACAGTTGAGGAAAGGGACACACTAGCTATTGCATAATTTTGGGTGCGGTTCGACCACAAGTATTTTTCCTTCAGCGGTTGAGACCGAAATGAGGAGAAAGTTTTGTGAGGCGACTCAACGGGAGACCGTTCAGTGGCCGATTACGAGGAAGATTTCACTCGTTGGCAAATTTTGTACCGGATGAGGTAAGCGAGGAAAAGAGAAAGAAAGCAAAGTTTATGGATGGGTTAGTCTGGAGAATCAGATAAAATTTAATGGATAATTCTGTATTAGTAGATTATACTGATGTCATTAACGCAACACTCCGGCACTGTTGGGATTATCGCTTCCACAGGAAAGGAAGCGGGAAGGGAGTGGGGATTAGCCAGTCGGATGAGGAAGAAAGGAACAATACCAATGGGGTATCCCAGCAGCAGACTGGGGGAGATTAGGGGCAGGATTTCTGGCAGGGGAATCATTCCAAACGATCTAAAACTGGAGACTATCGGCGGGATGGCCAGGAATTCCAACAAGGTTGGCATGGAAGGGATCAGTGGAAGGGAGAACATATTAGAAAGAGTTTCGTTTGTGGGAAAAGAGAGACACATGAAGAGATATTGCCTTAAGAGAGGCAGGGGTCAACTACAGGACGAAGTCCTGGATGTACAACCACTAAAGCAAGTCACAGGTGCATTCGGGCAGGGAGAAGCTCCTCCGGAACTCGAGAACCAGCCGTTGCAGCTGGGGTATAGAGGTAATTATTTTTACCCTAGGGGCATGGAGTATGTTTTTGAGTGACAAAGAGGATGTCACAGTATAAGACTTATTTTTCACTAGAGTTCGCAGGTGAGTCGAACTTAGTGGGTGCGTTGGCGGTAGCAGCCATAGCATGTGGGTAAACTTTCCGTAGGGTAGCGGAGTTCCTTAGTGTTCTTCATGGGAGAGTGGAGGCGTACACTGAGTGATTGGTTGAATTATGCGAGGAATTACTACTTTCGAGAATTATGGGAGTAGGGTTGATAATACTTTTTAAACATCGGCTGGATAGCGATGGAATTTAACTATTGTGAATAGTGGAGTTAAATTTTGGTGTCCGCGACACCAGGGTATGGTTGGTACTAGGTATCACCGGAGAGGGCGTATAGCCTATATATATGTGGATATATATGTTGTATTGCGTGGCGCGATGGCACATAGTGAGGTTTTGTGTTCTCACATTTTATCCCCGTAAGTGGGGATGTTTACTGAAGTGAATCAGGGTGGTTAAATTGATTTTTGAGCAAAGAGAGATAGCTCGGGGTTTATTTTGCGCAAGGACTAGTGGTAGTAAGGGCGCGGTATTATGTTGTCTTTGGTAGCATAAGAGTAAGCGTATATTCTTTTGTGTTGAGAGATAAGTATTTATGGGGAGATAGTTGGACGTAGCATGGGTTGAGTACCCGGGCAGTAATTATATATGTATATATATATATATGTATATATATATATATATATATGTAATATGACTACGGGTTCGAAGTTATATTACGGGTTACGACTAGCATACTCGGGTAACTTTCGTGCGATAGAGTGCGAGGATAGGGTGTATGGGCACCCGGGTTAATTAAGACAAATTTTGTGCGGTTAAGCACGGGTATAGGGTGTATGGGCGCCCTGACAAGGTTTAAATGCATGCTTGTGTAACGTATGGTTAGAAGCGGATGTGATGGATATAGCGGGCTTGGAGGCACTTGATTAGTGAATAATATGTGAATATTGGAACACTAAGCTTATCTTAATTTCGAGGACGAAATTCCTTTGTAAGGGGGGGAGTATGTAACACCCCGTATTTTTGTATAGTTAATATTTAATTAATTCGGGAATTTTAAATTACTGGTGTGTTGTAATTTTAATTGAATTAATTATGGCAATATATATATATTTAAATATTAATCGGGGAGTGAATGGTTAATGTTTAGGGAAATTTATTTACTAAGTGAATAGTAATAATTTAATTACGTCATTTCGAGTATTAATGATGAGGTATACACTTATCCCAGCCGGGAGTCGGTATAGACCAAATTGGGTGTGAGATAAGGATTTTTATAAATTAATTCGGATGCCAATTCTGAGTGCGCGGTTGAGTCCGGATGGGTCGAGATAGTCTAGAAAAGAGTACCCGGGGGTAGTAATTGGGTCTCGGGGTATTTTTGGGCATAGCCGGGCCCACACGGGGTGAGTTGGGCCACTTTAATTAAGCCCATTAGGTGAAAAACGGGATTAAAGGTTTTTAACCTAATTGGGAGATTAAGGAATGTCAACCAACATAATTCTAAGCCTAGGGCTTGAGAGGAAAATTGTGGGAAAGCTTAGAAAAAGTCAATTTGGGGATTTTGGAGCCAAATTGAGGGACTACGCCAACTGATCAGACACTACGGACACTTTCAGGCAAGTGGTTAACTGTTTTGATTCTTAAAGTATGATAATCAATTCATATTATAGTGATGTGTTAACCAAAATTCGTTTTGGGGATAAATGGGTACAAAATGGGGTTTTGTTCAAGAAACTATTGAATGAGATTCATAGTAAAAATGGTTGTGTTGAACATATCTAAGTATGGATGTTTAATTGGAATAAGAATTCGGAGTATAAACAGGGGAAATTTTGGATTTGGAATTTGGGTTGTAGAACAAGATTTATGAATTTTAATGGAAAACCCATTTCGAAAATTGTGAGACAAGTTGAGAAATTTATATACTAGAGGGTGTATATGATGTATAGGATCCAAGTTCATATGTTTATGTGATGGGATGACTTGATCAGGGGTTGAAATTAAGGTTTACAAACCTTGAATTTTCGTTAATGGTGTAATGCAGTGGGGAAGAAGAGCTGCGCAGGAAGGATCGATCGATCGATCGGGGGCTTTCGATCGAACGAGGGTCCCAGGAAATTGGCAGTTCGGCCAGTTTGTTTATAATGAGGGTTTAATTTAGGTTTTAATTCCCTTACTTTTATTTGGTTATAAATTTATATGGGACATATGTTTCCTTAACAATTATAGGGTGATATAATTGGGTTTAGGAGGGTGTGAACGGTATGTCATGAGATGAACGAATTTGGAGAAATAATTCAATTATTGATATTGGGCCAAAGAATGATATTCGGGAATTGTAGTTGGGTGACACTAAATTATTAAAGGAATTTAGGTGAAATATTTAATTATGGACCAAGTGGGTGAGTCTGGGGGTGCTAACAATTATAGGTAAATATAATTGGGGAAATTATGGAAATAAATGTGTGACACATTGTGGGTGAAAATGTGAGAATGAAATTATGAGATGTAAAAGGGATCGAGTGAGCGAGTCCGAAGATATTGGTTAAGTGGCATTAAAGTAGTAAATTTATTATTGAGAGAAAGTAATTAATTTGGAGTCGGAACATTGACTCGGGAAATATTGGTGTACGGACCAAGTGAGCGAGTGCGGGGATAATGGTTGGGTGACACCAAGTTATTAAATTAATGGGTGTGATAGTTAATTTAATTAGAGTCGGATTATAGACTCGGGTAGAATTAAATTAATGGAGTCGGACCATGGACTCGGGGAAAATAATATATAAATTGAGGTATGAGTTGAATATATTAGAGTCGGACCATAGACTCGGAAACACGATAAATTATTAAGTGAGAAATTAACTACGTTGCGTCGGGCCACAGACTCAGGAAATTTCAGGTAGTGTACGGGATATTTAGTACACGGTAAAGCCAGGGTTTATATATATATATATATATATATATATATATATATATATATATATACGTGTATATATTATGTGTGATACTAAATTACAGGCAGTGTACGGGATTTTGAGTACACGGTAAAGCTGGGGTTTATATTATATATATACGGTACAGTGATAGTATATATATATATATATATATGTGTTTATATTATGTGTGATATTAAATATCAGTGCCTAGATATTAATACTCTAATGCTATCAAGGGAGCTTGCGCGATGTGGGTGAATCCCCTAGCTTGAGGAGTAGGGCGAGTATATTCCCAGGTCATAGCGTCCGGTATATATGGGTGAGGGATTTATCTCACTTTCAGGGAAGGAATATGACCGCCTCCACTACGTTTATATTTTGGGCCGAGTTAGTGAGCGATTCCAACTCGGGAAAACTAGGTTTTGTGAGCACACCTAGTGAGATAGCATTTTAGAGGGAATCATCCGGTGAGGGTATACTCGGAAGGATGGATACACGTATGATATATGTGTGGATGTTAGTAACGGTACGTATAATATGGTAGTAAATATTATATGTAGGTGATAATACAGTGTGTGATGTATTTACCTTATATAACTCGGGTTACAGTTATATGTTGTTAATTAATGAGAAATTAATTAAGTTAATCATTTGTGGGAATAATACAGTGTGTGATGTATTTACTTTATATAAGTTGTGATACGGTTATATGTTACTATTTAAGAAGAATTAATTAAGTAAATTGTGAAATAACTTATAATTCAAGAATCATTATACTCGGGTTAGAGTAGTATGGCAAGGGAAGGTTATACCAAGACTAGTTGGACGGGGTAGTAAAACTAGGTGGGGTTAAGGTAACCGGTAGGTGTGCACAATAGTTGAGGGCTGAGAATGTCCACAAGGGACTGTGACACTAACTTAAATATGAAGCGCATTCATTCATTTTAAATTACTGCAGTTAATTCACTTGCTAATTATTTTCAAAATGTTTTGGGTTCTAACCCTCGCTATAAAACTATTTTCAAAACCTTTTAGGTGTCCAGCCACAGGGACGCCAAGATTGATATTCTATTCCAAGGACACGGAGCTGCGGCATATGTGGATGCTAGCAGGAGTTTGGATTAGACGCATCATTCATTCATTCATTCCTAGAGTAGGAATCTTGTATCAGTCTCAGTTTTATTTAGGGCTTGTAGCCCAGACTTCTCGGTACAGTTTTCAGGTGTAATTCATTCAGGTGTTGAATATTTGTATTGGATTATTTATTTGGTGGCCGGTGATTTATTCGGCAAGTTGTGTAATTATTATTCTATTTACTTTCATTCAGTTGTGTGAATGGTTTATATTTTAATTCCACATGTACTGTTTTGTTAAATTAAAAAGTTAAAATTGGCACTAGTTTTTGGAATACTAGGTGGTTAGTAAGTTTTAAAAAGTTTTTGATAGTGATGCTAAGGATGATCCAACTGGGATTCCTGTTTTAATTTGGTATAGGACTGATCACCCGGTATTTTATTAGGCGGGGTGTCACAAAAAGGTTCATCCGTTGGGCTTGTATGAGATGGATGTAAGAATGGGAGATGAGTGGCCTAAGTGGTTGACAAGAAAAATCAATTTCTTTATGATGGATGAGTGATAAGCACCCAAAACTGTACATTTTATACCCCAAATAGACGTACTTTAGTTGCTAATTCTCGACAATATGGGTCTTATGTGCTTAAATGTTTATTTTGTAGGCCGAATGCACGTTGCGATGTTCAAATGCGTATTTCAAGGCAATTGTGCATTTTATGGAGCTAAATACCCTTGTCCCATATCCTAGCGTACCCAAACTGAGCCTAAACCTAACCTAAACCGTGTGTGTGTTGAGTTTGTGCCCTTTTATCAATTTTTAGATTTTTAGTTTGTGTCATTTTAATTTTAGGTTTATTTTTGAAATTTTAGATTTTATTTTCTATTTTTCTATTTTATTTTTATTAATATAATTTTATTTTATATTGATTTTTATTAGTTTTTAGTCTTAGTTTTTATTTTATTTTATTTTATCTTATTTTATGAGGATTAGATTTTTTAGGATTTATTAATTTTTAGTTTATTTTGATTTTACATTTTCTTTTTAGGATCTTAGTTTTAGTTTAATAGATTTCTATTTTTTTATTTTTTCATTTCTTTTTAGTTTCAATTTTTTTTAATTGAGTCTTTATTTTTATTAGAAATAGGATTTTTATTTTTTTAGAGTTTTATTTTTATTAGTTAATATTATTATTTTTAAGGGTGTAAATTAAACACACACACACATTAAACACACCCTAACACTCACTCACACACTTAACCCCCTCACCCTCACCCCCTTACCATACACCTCACCTACACCTTAACCCCACACTCATCATCTTCAAGCTCCCAACTAAAACCCCTCTCTCTCTCTTCCTCTCTAAACTCCATATCTACCTCACCCACCACCTCCATTCTCTCTCTCATACCCCATTACAATGAAACCCAACACCTCTCCCTTTCTACCTCTAAACCACCCTCCAGCCAGCCATGAACCCAGCTCCGGCGGCCCTCCATACCTCGCCGGCGAGCCACCATATAAACCTCCTTCTCAACCCCTCTCCGCCAGAAAACCCTCCAACCCGCAGCTCGTTCAACCTGCCAGCGATCCCATTTCCAGCCTTACCCTCCGGCGACTGCGATCGAAATGGCGGCACCCCTCAACCCTCCGATCGTAACTTGACCTAGCACCCCGCCGGCCCATCACCTATGCCCGGCGACTACCTTCGTCCCTCCCCTCCGGCGTCGGAACCTCGACATCCCACCTCCTATCCACCGGTCGCGACTGCCCCATTCCGACGACCCGTCGTGCTCTCCCTCACCCCGGTGCACCATCCAGCCCGATCCACCACTCGCCGGCTACTACCATCCAAGCCACCAACACCCCATCCGCCGGCGACCATCACTGTCCTAACCCCCTCCCCCCCCCCCCCCCCGCCCCATCTTCCATACCCAATTCAAATCAAGTCTCAAACCAAGAAGACCCATTTCAAGCTATTACCCATTTCTTCCCATTCACGATTCTTCCACCTGCATAAAACCCAACTCAAGCCAAGACCAAATTAGCCCCAAATACCCCCAACTACCCTTTTAACCCTTTTTCCCAAAACTCCCCTCAAATCAAATCAGATTTTATACCCTCATTAACCCACATGCCCTTAAACACACTCACACCCCATGCCCATGTGCTCTCACCATTCCCACATGCACACCCAAGCCAATTCCCAAAAATACCCCCACACCCCTCATGCTCCATGCCTACTATAAATGAAGAGGAAGACCCCATTTGCAAAAAAAGGAGCTTAGAGACAGGAAAATTCTAGAGAGAGAATTGTAGAGAAAATTATCCTTTGTAAATAGTTTTTCCTTTTTTTATTTTTAGATATTTGTGAGATTAAATATTGTAAGAGAGTTAATTGAGTGAATATTTGAATTTCAAATCATTTGGATGCTCAATTAAGTGGTGTGTGCTTCAATTTGGAAGAGTAGAGTTCAACTTTCTCAAAGAGATTTGGTTTGCTTGTTCTATTCTCTTCTCTTTTATTTTAGTAGCCTTGATTATTAATTTGTCATGTTTCTTATCATGTTAGGCTAAAACCCCTTTCAAGGGGTGGGGCAAAACCCTTATTTGATGTTATTTTATTTTGATTAGTTTAATTACTTGAAAAATCCCTTTGAATGTTAATTTTGATCCCTCACCCTTAGATTTACACCTCGAGAGAGGGTAAATGATTTCGAGAGAAAATCAAAATTCTAGTGATAATACCCATTTTAGATTCGAACTAGAGATAGGGGCTTCTTAAGTGGGGTATTATAATTTGAATTTCAACTCTAAATTTAATTTCTAAGATTGACATAAATTCTAATTGATCGATCCTAGCGGGTGATTAATTAAAAGGAGTGTAAATCTAATTTTCTAGAGTTGTGGGGCGTTAAACTTAACTTTCTAAAAGATTACTATTAAAATTACATTTGCAATGAGAGTTAACTTGTAATTTTGATATTAATTTGGGAGAATTCATATAATTAAATTAATTAATTAGAATAACTAAAATTTGTGGTGTAATCTCATTCCTTGATTGTTCTCACAATTATTTACCTCACTTTATCTTTTATTTTAGTTTAGACTTTATTATTCATTTTAGTAACTTTCTAGTTTGTTATTATCATATCACATTTAGTTTAATTTAGACCTCACCTCACCCTATTGTTTTAATATTGAAAAAGATAAAAAAAAATTAGAAAAGTGAAAAAGCACAAAAAGAAAATAAAAAGTGAATTACAATTGAATTTGTCTCTAGCTTACTCCCTAGAAAGTGGATTGACATCCTTACTTACCTCTATACTTTAGATTGTTATATCTTGTAGGTACATAAGGTTTTGATTAGAAAGGCTTGTTCAACAACGACAAATGTATCGAAAAGTTCTTTCTATCAATGATAACGTCTTCTCAGCTTACAACCTCATCATAGGAAGAGTAGCCCTCAAATAATTTTAGGCCGTTCCTTCAACAGTTCACCAAATACTAAAATTCCCGACCCCCTATGGGGTAGGGGAAGTGCAGGGTGACCAAACATCGGCACGTGAATACTACTTCAACTCTGTGGAAGAGAGAGAGGCTCATAAGAAGGCAACGACCACTTACAACATCGACACCCTTGACCCCAGAGATGAGTCAATGCTCAAGAAGGGAGAGGTCGTGGAAGAGGTAGCATCCATCGTCCTCAATGAGGACGAGCCGAAAAAACCCGTCCAAATTGGTAAAGCCCTAAGACCTGAGATCAAGGAAGAGATGATGAAGTTTTTGAGGAAGAGACAAAGCATTTTTTCCTGGAGCCACACAGACATGCCAGGCATTGATACTAAGGTCATGTGCCACAATCTCAATGTTATGAAAGATGCCAAGCCCGTCAAACAAAGGAGGAGAGTATATTCAAGAGAGCAATATGATGTTATCAGAGAAGAGGTCAGAAAGCTTGAAGAGGCCAAGTTCATCAGGGAGGTCATATACCCCGAGTGGTTGTCCAACGCAGCCATAGTGCCAAAGGCAAATGAGAAATGGAGGATATGCGTAGACTTCACTGATTTGAACAAGTGTTGCCCAAAAGACAGTTTCCCATGCCTTGTATTAATCAGATGGTGGATGCCACAGTTGGACATGAGCTTATGAGCTTCCTGGATGCTTATTTCGATTGTAATCAGATCTTCATAAACCTGGAAGACTCAAAGAAGACAACGTTTATTACCGACAAGGGGACTTATTGTTATAAGGTCATGCCCTTCAGACTGAAGAATACAGGGGATACTTACCAACATCTTGTAAATAAGATGTTTGAAGATAAAATAGGCAAGTCCATGGAATTATATGTGGACGACATGCTGACGAAGAGCCTGAAGGCCGACACTCACGTGGTCAACCTTGAAAAAACTTTTGACACCATGGACAAATACAGGATGAAGCTCAACCCAGCTATGTGTGTCTTCGAGGTAGGTGCTGGAAAGTTTTTGGGTTTCATCATCAATCAGAGGGGGATAGAGGTCAACCCTGAGAAGATCAAGGCCCTGCAGGAAATAAAGACATCCAGAACCATCAAAGACGTTAAGAGGTTAACCGGAAGAGTTGCTATGCTGAACAGGTTCATCTCAAGAGCTATGGATAAGTGTCTTACTTTTTTCAAAGTGCTTATAAAGTCTTTCTAATGGGATGAGGAATGCGATAAGGATTTTAAGGAGCTAAAGTCCTACCTCGGATCCCATCTACTCCTGTCGCGGCCCATTCTGGGGGAAAGATTTACGTATATCTAGTTGTTTTAGAATCAACCATTAGTGCAACTATAGTAAGAGAAGATGATGGGGTGGAGAGGCCAGTATACTTCAACAGTAAAGATCTTCAAGGATCTGAACAGAAGTAGCCTCGAATGGAAAAACTAACTTATGCTCTGATACACACTTCTAGGAGGATGAAGCCATACTTTTAAGCCCACTCTATGGTTGTCCTCACTGATTCCCCACTAAGACAGGTCCTCCATAAGCCTGAAAAGTCAGGCAAACTGATGACCTGGGCCATCGAGATGGGGGATTATGACATTATTTATCAACCCAGAGTTGCCATCAAAGGGAAGGCACTTGCAGACTTTGTAGCAGAGTTAACCGGGGAAGAGGTTGAGATTGAAATTAGTGAAAGAGCTACTGAGGAACCAAACAGAAACATCTTCCACGATCCAAACAAGGTTAGGGCAAGTAGGCCCGAAAAAAGTGTAGTTGAGAATGAGGAAGACAGGTAACTCTTCAAGCAAGGGACCCTGTAAGAGGGGAACTTCTCTTCAAATGAAGATGTCTGGAACCTTTTTGTTGATGGGTCATCCTGTGAACATGGTAGCAGATCAGAACTGATAGTGTCAGCAATAGATGGTACCAACATTGAATATGCGCTGAGGTTCAACTTCAAGGCTTCAAACAACGGGTCAGAGTATGAGGAATTGATAGCTGGTCTCTCCTTGGCAAAAGCCCTTAGTGTTGGCCGACCCTTAGTCTACAGTGACTCAAGGTTAGTTATAAACCAAATCCTTGGGGTATATGAGGCCAAAGATGAAAGGATGGATAAATACCTGAAGAGGGTGAGAATGATGCTAGAAGGCTTCAAAGAGGTGAAGATGAAGAGGATACCTCAACAAGACAACAGTCGAGCCAATGCACTCGCTAGGTTGGCCTCAACAATTATGACATGTATAAGAAGAAGGTTCCAGTCAAAATCTTGCTCAAGCCAACCATCAAAGAAGAATAGATTGCCAAAACTTTCCTCAATCTGAATATGGGAGCCTCATGGATGGACCCAATTATAAGATACATCAGACAAGGAGAGCTGCGAGAAACCAAGTTAGAAAGGAGAAAGCTGAGGTTCAGGGCTTCTAAGTTCTCAATTATAGGAGATAGCTTGTATAAGAAGGGGTTCCTACTCCCCCTCCTTAGATGTGTTCACCCCTCAGAGGTGCCTCACGTCTTGTAAGATGTACATAAGGGCTCCTGTTCAAGTCACATAGGAGGGAGGCCCCTAGCTAAGAGGATAATTACTCAGGGGTACTGGTGGCTGACCTTGGCCAAAGATACAACTATTTATGTGAAGAGATGCGGCAAGTGTCAGAGATTCTCCACAATCCCTCACCAACTTCATCATCCTATGACGTCAATTATCTCACCTTGGCCATTTGCAGTATAGGGTATTGACTTAGTATGACCTTTGCCAAGAGATGCAAACAACTATCAATTCTTAGTGGTGGCAATTGATTACTTATCTAAGTGGGTAGAGGCTGAGCCAATGATCACGATTACGGAACAGAAGACCTTACAGCTCATCTGGAAGAACATCATATGCAAATATGGTCTCCCAAACACCCTCATCTCAGATAATGGAACCCAGTTAAAGAATGCTTCCTTAGAAAAATATTGTGAAAGAGTGGGGGTTAAGCAGTTCTTATCCTCTCTCGATCAACCAGGAAAATGGGCAGACTGATGTCATGAACTGAAGAATCCTTGATGGGATTAAGAAGAGGTTAGAAGAGGTCAAAGATAGATGGACAGAAGAGGTATATGCTGTGTTATGGGCCTACAGGATAATTGTAAGGACACCAACGGGAGAGACTCCTTTTATGCTAGCACATGGTTCAGAAGTTGTCATCCCTATAAAAGTATGACTCCCCACTCATAGAGTCCAGACCTATGATCCTTAAAAGATTAGAGAAGAGAGAAGACTTGACTTGGATCTTATTGAAGAGAGAAGGGAAGATGCAAAGATTAGACAAGCAGCCTACCAGCAGAGAACAATAAAGTTTTACAACCAAAGGGTGAATTCAAGACCTATAGTTGTGGGAGACCTAGTCCTAAAGAAGACGTTGCAGAAGGTAAATAAGCACCACCCAAACTGGCATGGCCCTTATAGAGTAGTCGATGAGGTTCTGCCTGGTACTCATCAGCTAGAAAATCTCGAAGGGGAACCTTTTTCCAACCCTTGGAATGCTGACCACTTGAAGAAATATTACATATGATGTTGCAGTGATTTCTTTATAATACATGCATCATTTTATGAAGAGGAAGTTAATGAAAAAAGCAATTTTAATGTCAATACTTTATTATGTTATATTTAAACATCATTAATTTGGTGATAATCATGAGGTGAAATATCATAATTTGATGACCTCGGACCATAGACCATTAATTTGGTGAAAATTAAGAGGTGAAACATCATTATATGGTGACCTCAGACTTTAAACATCCTTAGTTTGGTTAAAAATATGAGGTAAACATCATATTTTGGTGACCTCAGACCTTAAACATCATTAATTTGGTGAAAATTAAGAGGTAAAACATCATTATATGGTGACCTCAAACTTTAAACATCATTAATTTGGTAAAAAATATAAGGTAAACATCATATTTTAGTGACCTCAGACCTTAAACATTATTAATTTGGTAAAAATTAAGAGGTGAAACATCATTATATGGTGACCTCAGACCTTAAACATCATTAATTTGGTGAAAAATATGAGGTAAACATCATATTTTGGTGACCTCAGACCTTAAACATTATTAATTTGGTTAAAATTAAGAGGTGAAACATCATTATATGGTGGCCTCAGACCTTAAACATCATTAATTTGGTGAAAATTATAAGGGTGAACATCATAATTTGATGACCTCAGACCATACACCATTAATTTGGTGAAAATTAAGAGGCAAAACATCATTATATGGTGACCTCAGACCTTAAACATCATTAATTTGGTGAAAATTAAGAGGTGAAACATCATTATATGGTGACCTCAGACCTTAAACATCATTAATTTGGTGAAAATTATGAGGGTGAACATCATAATTTGATGACCTCAGATTGTACACCATTAATTTGGTGAAAATTAAGAGATGAAACATCATTATATGGTGACCTCGGACCTTAAACATCATTAGTTTGGTGAAAAATATGAGGTAAACTTTATAATTTGATGACCTCAGACCGTACACCATTAATTTGGTGAAAATTAAGAGGTGAAACATCATTATATGGTGACCTCAGACCTTAAACATCATTATTTTGGTGAAAATTATGAGGGTGAACATCATAATTTGATGACCTCAGACCTTTAACATCATTAATTTATTTATGGTGTAACATCATCATATGATACCCTCAGACTTTAAAGACAACATGTAAGAGAAGACATTCACTGAAAGAAGCAACACAATATAAAGAAGACGATATTAATGATTACAATACAAATCAAATGTATCAAGATGCCATCAGGGCTCATAAAAGTTAGAGGTACAAGACTTTAGGAAATAAAATTACAAAAGCTTCACAAGATCTATATATCTGCGGTCATATCATCCTGAGGCTTGAGGATTAACCGTGCCTTCTCAGCCG
Organism: Sambucus nigra; assembly: GCA_949130495.1. Lineage (NCBI taxonomy): Eukaryota > Viridiplantae > Streptophyta > Magnoliopsida > Dipsacales > Adoxaceae > Sambucus > Sambucus nigra. The sequence goes on along the minus strand of OX422214.1, from coordinate 131,670,935 downwards.
ACGTTAGTCACCTCTGCCGTATCATCCTGAGGATTATTAGCCTCTTCAGTTTCAGTGACATCAAAAGGAGTAGTCTCATCAGGAGCAACATTGACCTCTTCAACCTCTTACAAGGCCTGAGAAAACTGGGGGTCAGCAAAGCCCAGGCCTTCAGAGTCTAAGGCAGTCAGAATCCCCGACTCTTTTTCCTTAGAGGCTGCCCATTTACTAGTTGCTTTGATAACTCTATCAAGGTATTCAAAGCCAAAATTGATGAACTCATAAGAGATCTTATAATCTGCAATAATCTTCTCAGAAGCGTCCACTAAAGAAGCCTTAACCACAGTAGCCACCTTAGCCTATCGAGCATCGTCTTTAACCTTCAGAGCGAACTCATGGTCTTTCTTGAGCTTGGCCACGTCCCTCTCTCTTTGCTGAATAACTTCCTTCAGCTTATCAACCTATTTTAGCTCATCCTTTAGATGATCAACCTCTGCATTCAAAGAGGCCTGGACTTTCAGAGCTTCACGACCCTTCTCTATCAAGGGAATTTTCTTCAGAGTCCAGTCCACAAAACGGTGCATGGACAAGACACCCTATAGTGGAAGGTCAGATGTATAAGAACATTAATGTAAGATAGCCGAGGTTACACTTGAGGAAAGTAAATAAACAGTAACTAGTACCTAAATTGACCTATGGAGGGTAAACTCGACTAGAAGCGGGATGTCCAAAGAGCGTAGGAAATGCTTATCCTCTTCGGTCATCACTGAGCCGATGGCATCAACAACCTTCAGACCATGTCCTATTAGACTATCGGTGATCTTTAACTGAGCAAGATGAGCAGCCAGGGCATCGTTGGTGGAGATTGGGATAACACGGTCCACTCTCAGAGTTTTTCTTTGCCTCTGAGGCTCTGCATCGGTTGTGATCTTCCTCTTCTTTATGGCATCAGCCTTAGTAGTGCCTACGTTCTTATGGGTGGTAGGAGGTGGTACATTCCGACCAGCCTTCTTCATCAACTTCACAAGACTTGGGGCAAACATTTCCCAAAGGTCGTCAGAAATACCTTCAGGGTGCTCTGTAAAAAGAAGTATCTGAGTTAATAAATCGGAGGCTTGAAAAATAAGAGAACTTTGTGAAAAATGATACTTACGAAGATTTGTTAAAGAACTACCACCTATCCCTGTCTGAGAGAGGTAGTAGGGGGTCATCAGAAGTTCGTATTTAACCAGACGACCCTACTCCCCCTGATCTTGAAGGTCCTTAACTTTTTGAACATTCTCCTGGCTAAGTCCAGGGTCGGCTTTGGCAGCGAGCGAGATTTTCCCCCATCTCAGAGGGGTCCGTGGAACCGACATTTCATAAGCCTCATGGAGATCAAACTCCCATGTCCCGGATGCAAAGAAATACCGAGGTTTCCAGTTGTGATTGGAGGTCAGGGTAACCAATAACATCTTCTTATTTAACTTCCTAGCTAAGAAGTGGTAATAGCTAGGGTGATTTTTGGCAGAGAAGGCAACATAGCAACCTGTGAAGACCCTAACAGGAAGGTCTGAGTGGTGGACTTCCCTCCAAAGGACGATAGCCCCAATCATCACCCTCTAGGCATTGGGGGATAATTATGAAGGGGCTAGATTTATATCGGACTATATAGCTCTGATTGAAGGATGGATAGGGAGACGAAAGCCTAACTTGAAAATTTGCTCATAGACGCAAATCTCCCCATCTCAACCATCAAAGTCCCTCTCACCCCTCATAGGTCTCCTAAGATTAATGGGAGGGCCTATTGAGTAAAGGTGCCTAAAATATAAAAGATCGTACTCACTAATGGAGCTCTCAATCTCGGCAGCCTCAGAGGTGTCAATGTCTCTCTCATGACCATTACCTTCATCCCTAGTAACATCGACCTGGGTAGGTGCAGGGAAACCATTAGGAAATCTCTAAGCGAACTCAGCCCCGGTGGCGGCCGACAGGGGAATATCATCGATAATGGGGGGAATAGGCACACTTGGCCCTATAATTTTGACATCAGAAGAAGACTGTGAGATGTTATCCCTTGGTGTGATGAGGCACAACTCGAAACCTCAGCTTGATCAGGGACCTGATCTTGCCTAATTGAGTAATCCATAGCCTCTTGGAAAGAGTCTATAGACATTGGGTTTGAGGTAGACGAATCAGACTCGGACATGGGCGTCGGGTCAACTGGCTCAGGGTAGATAACCTTCAGAGGTGGAGGAAAGATGGGTCTAACAGGATAGGCCTGATCCCTATGAGCTTCCACTTGGGCTAGCTCAATCTGCTTAGATTTTTCAAAAGTCTTCTCACGAAAGGAAGGGAACTCTTCTATAAGTTGCAATAGAGGTCTGAGCATAAGGCAGGCGACACAACACTTTGACTCAAAACCACAAACAAACAACTCAACTAAATCTAAACCAAAGATCAAAATTGGAAGTTGGAACATTTTTAAGCCAAGAACACCTAAGAACAGGTCACCAAAAAATGAAAATAATGGCCGGAAAACCCAAAAACTCTCACCGAAAAACATAAATCGTCATCGAAAAACACAAGTCTTCACTGAAAAAATGCAGAAATGAAAAATAAAAGGATGAAAATGGAAGAAAGAGAGTTGAAATGATACCTGGCTAGACGCAAAATAAGAGAGTAGAAGTTTTGGAGACAAGGGAACCTCAGAACAACAACCAATGGTGAAGGTACGTAGTTGGAGTTGCAGAGAGCTCAGGCGGGAAAATGAGAATAAATGAAGAAAAAGAAGAAAGAAAAGGATTTTAAACCCTTTTTAATAATTTTGGCGCGAGTCCCAAAACCATCATTGCCTAGGGAGCCTAAGGAGGCAAATTAAAATCATCATGCCTTGCTAGGCACGCTACTCACTTCAGCAAGTGACATGTGTCAAAAAAATATTAGCACAGAAGAAAACTCAACCTCGACCATGCATACCCCTTAGTCACCTATTCACACAGGTAACTAAGGGCTAGGGGGTGATTGATATGCCCAAAGTACACCCTCTTGCTCAGTCAATAACCTCGACCAATATTGTAGTCGAGGTGACTAGATGCCTAAGATAACCATCAGTAAAATCACCTCTTAGAAGGTCGGCCATAGCTGACATTACTTCTACATCATACATCAACCTAGGTTGGGCATCAACCGAGGTTATCAAGGACTAACGGGTTCAACCCTCCTACTACACCATCATCGGCCCCGACCAATGTTGTAGTCATCATCCGAGATCAGTAGTGACAAGGGACCAGTCATCTGGTAACATCATCATCCGCCCAAGCCGACATTACATCTACTCAGACCTCACCTCATCTAGCTACATGACCATGGTCTTCAAATATAGCCTCGGATAAAGGAACGGTCGGATTTCACCAACCTCGTACTATAACAGGCCGAGGTTGCACCAACCAAAGAACTCCGAGCATCTATAAGCACATACATGGTTCGGAACATGTGGACAAGTCTGTTATAACCAAATCATTCCCTCCACGTGAAGGAATATTTCATCATCATTCTCTACATGTGACAGTGATAGATTCCTTCATTAGATTATCTTGATCATCACACACATGCTCATTACATGCTTGGGGGGGGGGGGGGGGGGGGGGACATTACACCCCGCCAAACACTATATATACTTATCTTCACCTACCTTGTGGGGGATCGAAAAATATAAACCCTAGCCAAAACTTTGTTGCATTTACAGTAGAGAGAGAAAGAGGAGTGATTGTATTACTAAGGTCATTCGAGCCTCATTTGGTAGTGATATTTACACTCACTTGCACAGTGGACGTAGGCAATTGCCGAACCACTTATATTGCTGTGTTCATCCCCTTTTCCTCATCTCCTACTATATATATAGTCTTTTTTTGCCATTGTTATATCTTGTTTGATCTTGTTAACACCTTATCTGGTGGTGCTGTTTCCAGCATCATCAATCCCGAACCATGATCCAACATTTTTGTTGTTATGACTTATTTCGTAACTGGCTCTTATCTCCCGCATTAATGCCCGATTAATCTTTAGCCTTACTACTAGGCCGTACCGAAATGTATCGACCCTTTTGATCTCAAAGACCATCTTATTTTTTATGCGATCCTCGAGCTCATATAGAATCTCCATAGGTATCGCAAACTATAAATTATTTTCTTTGACACCGATTCAACCCACACTATACACGATAGTGAACAATGACCTTGTGAACAATATTCTCCTTAAATTTTTTATTTTATTCATCAAACATAACCTTCATGTCATAAAGTAGCTCCCCCATGACTCCCGTTATAAACCATATCCCACTGCTTAGAAAATTATAACCTTTAGGCCTTAGATTATAAATGATGCGTGCAAAGATTTAACAACCCTGTGAACACACACACACACACACACACACACATGACACTCGACCAACCTAGAAAATACAAACATATTGAAAGTGCACCCAGTTACCATGATGCATCAACCCTATTTAGCCTGGCCCGCATCAATACCGAGCCAAACCATGCCATATTACAAAACATTGCTGTATAACAAATGAAATTGAGAGAAAATGACAAAATGCAATAAGGAATGGTCATTCCCCCCCGAGACTGGGAAAATCCCGTAAACAAACATCGAACCTTATCTTACAAGTTACGGAAACATCTTAATGCAATAGCATATTATAAGTTACCCTTACCATACTTGATAAAGCCCTATACTAGCCATACATATCTTTGTTTGAGTGGACAACCTTTGATGGTTTAAACTACAAACTATCAACCTCACGCGACGAATGTGCAAATGTCGCCAATGGAAAATTGGGAAACTAGACTTCCCTCCTTAGAAATGAAACCTGTCTTTTTCGTTCATCCTAATGAGAACTAAGGCTAATGAATTAACCAAATAATGTTGACAATCTCCCTTAAATTCCTGAACCTAAAATCTTTCTTTGATCAACATCGCACCACGTGATTCGAGATCACACATGTTACTAAGGACACCGATAGATGCACTAAGATCTCTAACAACTTTAGAACATAAGTAATTGGTTCCCAAGAACCTCTCCCACTATGATGATCATTGTCACGATGCCTATATTAAGAAACTTATAATTTCTTGAGTAATATGCCTTACTAGAATTCTGTGCCGACCAAATCAATCGACGTGGGCACCTTAAAAGTGGTAATTCTTGATTACATTTCTTTTTTTACGCATTCCCCAACTGATACCAATCATGTGGAACATGTTAAGAGTCCACTCAATCCTTTATCGGGATCTGTCGAAAGCACATTAACATGTACACAATGAGATCATAATCATGCCTACCACCCATCTCGGGCTTTATCGTAAGATAATAATGCGACACTACCAAGTCCCAGTTCTCTTATTACCCATAGAGTTAATCATAATTTCATAGAATTTTTCTTTCCATACTAGTCACCTTGTCCCCTAAACTAATCATATCGATACTGGAACTAAACCTAAGATACTACCAAAATATTGTGCAACTGAATATCATTAAACTTTAAAACTCTATAGGAATCTTCATGAACTTTTGGATGTAAGTCTTTAAAATCGAAAGGATCTTACAACCTACTATTTTCCCCAGTGACTAGTAACTTCCAACAATATCGCCCTAATGATTTCACTTCAATCGTTCAATACTGCTTCTCAACACTAACCTTTACTCATTCCTAGAGTTGTAAAACTAGACAATATCCTAACCCACTAATGATTCATAAACAAAATTTATCTTATCCCAAGGACGCCTTTGTAGTATTCCACACACAATTGACTTAGTCGATGCCTCTTGTCGGGGAAATAGTCTTATACCCAAAATTTAATGACTACCACCATGCAGGATGACCTCGACCTACATGAGACTTGGCTTAATGCACCTCTACTCTAATGACTACACATTCATGAGCATTTATACCCTCGCATCCACTAATAAGTTCCCTAAATATTACTTTTTGAGGCCTCATAATGAAAGGCGCTGGCTTGTTAGGGTCTTTTAGCTATCAAATCATAATTAGAAGACCTACTTCTTTTATGTTAGTGGATATTGTTAATTCTTGAATGGGGAAGTGAAAGGAAGATCCACGAGGGTTCCTTATGATTGGAGGAATCCTTATCCGGACGGTAAATTTGCTTTGCCTTTATCTTTTCATCATTTTATTTAAGCCTTTGACCGCCGATACTAATTCATTTCTTATTTATTTATTTATTTTTGTAGGTAGAGCATCTTTGGGTCTGAGTGTTACCCATTGATGTCTAGTAGACAAGATTGTTGATATCGGGATTAAGACCTTTGAAGATCTATCTCCTTTGGAAAATCTTTAAGAAATCAGAATCATTTCCAACACTCACCCTTTAGAAGTGTTTCACGAGTCTCACATTTAAAATTTGTCTAATTTTCAATCCAACATTTAATTTTAGGATAATTGCCTAACTCTAGTTCATAGTTTTTGTAGTCAAACCCGATGATCTTTTTTTCGAAGAGTGGTATATGGTGGTCCCAAAGCTTATAAGAGACTATGTGACTGATTTCGAGAGGAGACTTGGTGATCCCAAGAGGAAGGAAATAACTAAGAGGAAGACAAAAGAAGTTTCCATTGACAAGCCTTCCAAGATTTCGAGGAAGGATACTACTTGTCCTTATCAACGGACTAATCCCAATATGAGCCCAACCTTTACTATTGTGCAACAAAATCTTCTTTTATCCCGAGAGTTATTGAAATATTTGCAGAGTGATCTCAAGACTCTTTATGGTAACTCCATGAGGGCTTGTGATTTTTCAAATGCAAACTTCCCTAAGTACGATAAGGATATTTTTCTAACCTTACCAGGGGAGAAAAGATTAGCCTATCCATCTATAAGGCCTTCTAGGTTTGTCCCCACCTTTGATTTCTTCAATTCTTATTTTTCCTTAAGTTTCTTTCGAATACTGGTGCATTCATATGTTTACAGAACACATAGTTAGTTACTAATGGTAGAAGGACTTTAAAGGAATAATGAAGCCTTGTTTAGTGATCATTAAAATAAAAAGACCTTGTATGACTCTACTGATAAGTATGAAGCGATTGTTGGCAAGAGGAAAACTTATCTTGTAGAGTACAAGAAGAGGAAAAAGATTGAGGTCACCAATCTGGTAGTCATGAAGATGGATAATGCTTGGATTTCCATTCAAATGGTTGAGTTCAAGTTTGATAAAAAGATGAATGATTCCATTTCTACCTAGATAAAAAAGGCTAACGAAAACGATAAAAAAGAAGACATTATTGAGTACCATAACTCTGTTGAATTCAAGGACCTTAGTTTTTATTACATGTGTCGAGTTTATAAGGAGATGAAAGTGAGAGTCGACAGAGAGTATTCCAGTCTTCCTAAAGAAGTTGGAACTTGGATGATTAATGATGCTATGGGAACTGTCATCTTTGTGGAGTTTGATGCTAAGGACTATAATGGGGAATCTTCTGATTCGTCTACTAATGTTGAGTCCGACATTACTCAACATGTTGTGTGCACCCCGGAGGGAGATGATGATGCTACTCTCAACCCCACTCTTAATGATGGCACCCCCGAGGATTGGGCAACTTAGATTTCTTATTCTTTTTATTGGAACATTGATTCGACCGTGCGTGCCGCTTCTGAGGGTTGATACTTTTAAACTCCTAGGAGTTTCCAATCTCATATATTTGATGTATGTGGTTACTTTATGGATATTTTGGTTAAGCTTGTCTTGTTTGCATATTTCTTTATTGATACCTCAATAAGCTTAACCTTAATCTACAAGTTCAACTATAAATGTAATGTCGAATCTTATCAGGACGAACCTTATGAAGTGATTGTGGCTTTATTATCTCAAATTATGTTTTCCAACCAGTTTTTATTAAATTATCCAAACAAGTTAATGAAATATTAGTTTTTTCTTAAACTAACTTTTGCTAAAACTTTCCAAGCCACTTGTTAATCTTTTTCAAGTGAAACCAAGAGTTTTTTGTTCCTCTTATGCTTATTCTTGTAGATAACTAGATGTTTGCATGAGGACGAGGAAGATACTGATATCAATGAAATACTTATTAATCCTCAAACCAACTTTTCTTACATCAGCTCAGCAAGTAGATAACTTTAGTCAAGTCCTTCACTTGGACTAATTTGTGTTAAACTAGCCAAATAAATTGATGTTTCCCTTTTATGTTTATCTAGTATTGCATGCAAGCTTTACATATAAGATGAGGGTGACTTTTAAAAAGGCATTTTACTCGAGATTTGGCTCGCCACTTTTTGAGTTATGATCTAACTTTTACTAGGGGTGTTTATGTCGACATTTCTAATATAAAAGTTTTTACCATAAATGAGGTTGACTAAGACTTATAAGGTTATATATAGTCCTTGTGGTTCCTTCCTTGATGTTTTCAGACTAGGATTATATACCCACATAGTTTTGTCCTAAAGAAGTGTCGGACCTTTATTGGTTTTGTCTTTTTTAAGAGCTAAACCCCATATACGTCATAATTTTAGAAATGACTATGAGTTCATATCCCAAAGTATATCCCTTTTTATGCCATATACGAGGTTTTAATTCATTATCAGAAGAATCAGTAACAAATTAAACAAGCAAAGTAGGAAATAAACTTGTAGTTGTATTCATCCATAAGTGAAATATTTACATCATACGAACTTCTCTTATTTATATAATCCCTCTATTTAACTATAATGATAGTATTTCTTCAGATGTTTTTCATTCCAAGGATTGGAAAGTGGTTCACTTCTAGGTTTTCAAGCTGATATGTCCCTGGGATAACTTCTTTAGAGATTTTATAAGGGATGTGGCAATTGGGGTGGAGTTTGTTCTACGTTTGAATAGCTTTATTGAGGACATAATCTCCCACCTTTAATGGTTAATTTTTAACCTTTTTATTCTAGTATCTAGAAGCTCTTTATTGACATGCTATATGTTGCATCTGTCCATCTTCTCTAATTTCCTCGACCAAGTCCAAGTTTAATATTTTTTCTTCATCATTGCTTTCCTAGCTGAAGTGTTGTGCTCGATGGCATGGCTGACCAATTTAAGTGCGGATAGTATCTTTTAACCCATATGCCAACATGAATGGAGTTTTTCCTATAGGAGTCCTTGGAATCATGGGATATGCCCAAAACACGTTGTATAACTCTTCTATCCACTTCCCCTTTGTATCTTCAAGTCTTTATTTGATGCCTGAAAGTAGAGTTCGGTTCGTGGCTTCAATTTGACCATTAGTCTGAGGATGAGTAGGTGCTGAATATAAGTGTTTTATTCCTTGCTTTTCACTCTACTCTTCCCATGAGTTATTATCGAATCATTTTCGATGGTCATTAATGAACACATAAGGGATTCCATATTTGCACATTATATTTCTGCATATGAAGGAAAAATATTTCTTATAAGTTATCTCAATCAGAGGTTAGGCCTCTACCCATATGATACAATAATCAATCGCCACTATCAGAAACTTGAATCATTATTGTTGATGTAAAAAAATAGACTAGATCCAATTTTATAATCACAGATAAAATATAAGATCGGAATGAAATAATCACACAGGAGACAAAGTGTTTTTAAAGTGGTTTGGCTATGTAAGAAAGAATACGTCCAGTGTTATTGTATTGATTTGAGTGATTACATAAATCTAGGTACTCTTGTTAAGAAGATATCCTAGAATTCGTTATATCTTGACTTTTGTGAAAGCAATATAATGTATTTATATTGACCCAAAGATCAAGGATTGAATTGCCTTTATATACTTAAGCATTTACACCCTTATATAATGAATGCGATGGTTGATAGTCTAGACCACGTGATCAAGGACCTTTGGATATTTCCCCCAAGTGGTGACTATTTATTTACTTTGATGGTTTGCATTATTCATGTTGGTTGGCATGCTTGCCAAGCAACTATCTTCGGGGCTAATGAAGTGGCTGCTGACTAGGATTGTTTCCACGTAATAAGAGAAGTTCTCATATCTGATTGGTTCATGTGGGTGGATACTTTTTTGTATCAACAGAAGATCTCAATACTTCATTCTTGATATTTCTATTGAAAGGATGGAGTATGTTTTCTTCAACATCGGTCGGCGTAATCTGACTTTTGGGACTTGTGAAAATTTTCCATGCCTTGATCTTGTGGTGGCATTTTTGTAAATAATTTGAAAATTAGTGTACCGCTAGAGGGTATATTGGTATTTTCATGCTTTTAGGACTGTGCAGCCATCAAAATGTCAATTTTCAATACAAGTAATCATCTCTTACACAGTTTTTAGGGTAAGCTATGAGAGATGAGAGTTTGTCGAATTTTTTGTACCACAACTTTTCCAAGCTTTCAAACTATCCTTCTTCTCCAACTTCTCTGTCTTTGAGCTTTCCTTTGTGTCCTACATTTTCTCCTGCCACCATTTTCTCTGTAAGGTTTCTTCTTCCCTTTCTTTTCGATTTCTTTCTTTCTTTACTGTAACCATGGTTTACATAGTTCGCAGGGATTCTCTAAATGAATTTAGGTGGGAAAGGAACAGTCCTAATTGGGTAGATTTTGAAATTCTTTTACCACTTGTTGAAGAATTATCACTACTAGAAGGTCATTGGATTCCCTCTTTGTTAATAGCTGAGTGTGGTTTCACTTTTCCCCCTAATCGTTTCTGTTTAGAGTTTTGTCAGTATTTCGATGTCGTCCCTACTAGAGTAGTCCCCAATGATTAAAGAGTAGTGGACGGGATACATAGGATTAACTAAATACATGGAAACCACATTGGCGTCCCTGAGCTGATGTTTTGTCACAAATGGGTTACTAGTGACATCACATACCATATGAAAACCAGGTTTGCCAATAGATCCCTAGTTATTAATCTACTAGACTCCAACAAAGACTATTTTGATTATGGGGTTATTGCGAAGAATTGGCAACAAGCTCCTCTTCAAAAGGAGAAGTGTATTAGGGCCCCAGATGACCTTAAGTAGTACATGGCATAGTTTGTTGATTTTGATTACTGTATTCCTCTTTTTTGCTAACCAACTGTTTGATGATATGCTGACTAGTATTTTCTTGTCCTATTTTGCACAGTTGAGAGCAAGAAAAAGTGTCCTAAAGAAGAGGACATCAATCTTCGAGAATTAAAATTCCCGTGGAGCATTCACCAGAGGATTGATGAAGAACACCCTAGATTAGCCTCGTACTTGTTACAATATAGGAGTTCAGTTACTTCATTTGTTGCTAGGCCCACCACTGCTGCAGCTTTAGCCCCTATAAACCTTGAAGAGGAGCCAACTCCTACTTTTTCGGTCGAGGAATATGCAGGGACTGAGAAGGATTTTGGGACTTCATATCCTTTTGAGTCTTTAAACATTTCTACTATTCCCTTCTCCTCACTTGCTGACATGGAAAAGAGAAAAATTCCTGACTTGATGACTCGTGCTTTATCTCCCACTGTTAAGAGAGCTGCAGAGAAAACTGGAAAGGATGCTGATGCCAAAAAGCCAAAGAAAATCTCTAAAGTTGCTGAAAAAGTTCCCTTGGTCATCACTACTGGATACTGCTGCAACTCAATTCAAGAGGTTGAAAAAAGGTATTTTTAAGAAACAAGTTGAGAAGAGTTCTGCCAACCAGGAGTTGGTTGAGAAAATTCAATAGGTAATGGCTATTTCAGGGTCATCCTTTGTTATTATTAATCATGTCACGACTAGGAAATTGATCAAGACTAGTACTTTCTCTGCTGATAGAGCAACCCTTGCTCCTCTGCCACAATTAAAGTTGGCTAAAAATACTTGCCAAAGTTTGATAACTCCTTCCCCTCTACTACTTGCTATTAGTGTCTTATTTTTCTCCTTGTAATCTGATGTTTTCCTTTGTGAAGTTTTTGGTGAATTTCAACCAACTGATGGAGAAGGACAGTCAAATACACTCTTCGGAAGAAATGTAGAAGAGGCCTAGGAGGGTCTAAGTCAATCTGTGGAGACTTCAAAGAAATTATTGGAGTCTAAGCAAAAACTTAGGAGGAAGAGATGAAGAAGGCTAATGATAGAGCCACTACTACTGAGGGAAAATTGGTGACTACTAAGACCAGTTTGACAGCTCCTAATGACAGGGCCAAGGTGAGTGAAGAGAAGTTGATGGAGAATCAAGCTCTCCTGAAGTCCGCTGAGGAGAAAACTGTTGGTCTGACCTCTAAGATGGTTGTAAAGAAGGCCAAAAATAAGAAAATAAAGGAAGACTCCTTCAATAAAGTCTGGGACAAGGTGTTTCTGGCTGCCTCCACTTAAATTGTGTAAGTGAGGAATTTTTTTTTAAGGACGATTGGTCGAATGCCCTTAAAGAGGTCGGCCCTACAGAGGATTTCGAATTATTTCAGAGACATGATCCAGGCTCTCCTCCAAACCTTTAGGAAGATTTTGATGATGAGTAAGGGTATGGAGAATCCTCCATTCAGCCTGTTGGTTTTGCCTTAAATCCCATTAATGAAGCTATACCTTCTGCCGACTTGCCCTCTGGGAGTAATGTTCACGATAACTCCTTTATTTTTCTTTTTCTTTATCTAATTTGTAATATGATTAGTATTTTGTAACACCTTCTGGTTTATCAATGAAAACATTTATCTTTTTAACTAATTGTGTTGTATTTACCATACTCAGGCCTTCTTTCTTAGTTGAATTATCTTTAAGATATCACGCACTTTGTGCTATAGTAATCACACTTGTGTTCTTACATTTTCAATTTTCAGTTTGATGTTTGGAAAAAGGTCACTATTTTTACTGAATTCAACCTACTTAGACGGAGTAGAAATCTTCTAGAAGTTGTCCATGTTCCTTTGTCTGAAGAAGTCTTAGTCGGCTTTCTTGCTCCAGATGTGACTTACCAAGTTAAGGAGTCATACATTCACATCCACTGCTTGTTGGAAAGAGAAGTGACTAATAATGCTACTTTTTATGAAATGATTGAATATTTTCAAGAAGACCACAAGTTTTTTTTAGCTTCACTCCATGCTGAATATAAGGAGAAGTACAAAGCATTGATTGAAGGTTGGGACTTTCAGAAGAAGCTGGAAGAATATGCCTCCATGCACAGAAGAAAAGAGTTTTTATTGAACCAAGAAGTAGATGAAGCTTTGGAGGTAGCCAAACTTCTTGAAGAGGAAAATAATAACCTCATAAATGAGTTGGATAGCTTTAAGAAATCATCTTCCAGTGGTGCTGATGAGGGTGTTTCGTTATTGAAAGCCGAGAGTGCCAGACTAGTAGAATAACTTGAAGCACTGCAGAAACCTAAGAAAACTTCCATACATCAAATAACTAGTCGACCAACTGTAGATGATGCAAGAACCAGTAAAACATTAGACGACCAAACTGCTAGTTGAAGGCAAAGAGTCATGCCATTTGTGAGTTGTCTATGAAGATGTAAGCTAAGGATAAAGACATAGCTGACTAGTCTGTCCAGTTGAAAGTGAAGATTGATCTCTTGAAAAAATAACAACATTATGTTAAAAGGTTAACCTTTTAATTTCACAAATAACCTAGGGAGGTCTGGATGGAAGGCTATAATGAGGCCCTTATCAACGTTGATGACCACTTTGCCCAGAGCCATTGAGAAGGTTACAGATGGGGATGGACCAACTGTCTGACCTTACTAAAATATGATCGAAATAGTGAGCTACAATATTGGAATGAGTGTGGTCTGCTGGATTGTGACAAGCCCCCTTTCAAATTGGACATATAATGGATTCCTCCTGATGCTATTCCAAGTGCTTAATCACTAAATACCTGGGAGATTACGATCTTTATGATGTGCATGCAATAGTTCATCCTCCTCATCCGCTCAGTGTGCCAAGGAACAGTAATAGGAAAATGCTGAAGGATTTTAACTTCATCGATTCCCCTTATACCTTGGATGATCCTCCTACTTATATGGAGAGAATGCATTAAGAGAGACTGTTGTAAACTTATAAAGCTTTAGGAAAACGTCTAGCTGAATGATTTTTCTGCATTTTGTATTCATTTTGTATTCATCTTAAATGTAATACAGTTAGTATTTGAATGAAAATTAATATTTTGTGTTATCAACTTATGATTAGTTAATCAATCAGTCAAGTAAGTTATAGTTTAATAATGAATTATTAAAATGTTATCGTAGGATCATATATTCTACTAATGCACTTAGATGAAACTACAAATAGTTTTATTGATCGAAGTTTAGCATCGAATATCAATGGAAACCAAATGTGTGAGGAATATATGTGTGTATTCCAATGGTTAGGAATGTTTACATGACTTCCTGCATTTAACTTAGTCGGGTAAACCATGTTTGTAACGGTTAAAGTTGTACTTCTTATTCTTGACTTATCAAAGACGAAGTCATACATGAAGTAAATTATTAATGACGACCAAGTGTGTTAGGAATGTATTCCTGTATTTAACTTAGTTGGGTTATACTTATTGTTTGTGACTCGTTAATATGAAGTTATACATGAAGTAATAACTTGGGAAAGATACGACTGTGCATTAAGTTATTGATACATCTCGAATTTGATAAGGTATTTAACTTGGTCAGGTAATACTTCTTGTTCGTGACTCGTTAATACGAAGTCATACATGTAGTAATAACTTGGGCGAGATTTGACTGTGCATTAAGCTGTTGGTATATCTCAAATTTGATAAGTTCAATTTGATTAAGTATGTTCTATTGAACGGCATATAAGTTCAACTTGATTATGTGATATTGATTGGCAAGAGCTGAAGACTAAGAGACTATTTTGTTTGTTATTTCTAGAGGATGTATATCACCGTATTTCAAAAAAAATCAAAAAAATTATGGGAACTAAACTCAAGATTTTTATTAAACTTGAAAGATAGTTGTGTTGAATATAAAGTAAACAGAAATAAAAAAATGTTAATGACTTTATTCACTGATAATATTTGCGAAGGTGCTTGGCGTTCTAATGGTTCTTGAATTCCTCCTCATTAAGTGTTTCAGATTTAACAGTCCCTGGTCGGATGACCGCTGAAATATGATATGGGCCATGATAATTGGCCTCAAGACTTTTTCCCTTTCGGATGATTTTCTTGAGGACATAGTCTCCTTCTCTTAAGTTGGTTGGCTTGACCCTTTTATTGTAAAAGCGAGCAGTCCTTTGTTTGTAGGCAACATTTATAAGGGCGAAATCTTATAGGACTTTTACCATCATGTTCAAGTCTAATGTTCTCATTAAGTCACTCTTGGGAGAATCAAAGTTCATCACTCTGTGAGTTAGTAGGCTTATCTAGGAAGGTACCATGGATTTTGTTTCAAACGCAAGCATATAAGGCATTTCTCTAGTTGCTATTCTCGACGTTACTCTATAAGCCCAATGAACAAAGTGAAATTCATTAATCCAATTGCCCTTAGCAGTGCCAAGCCTCTTCTTTAATCCATTGCGCAAAGTTTTATTTGTCACTTATGTTTGACCATTGCTTTGTGGATGGCCTGGTGCATAATGGAGTTTATGGATCTTGGATTGGACACAATATGCTTCAAATTCATTATTATCGAACTGGGTTCCATGGTCTGTAATGAAGGCATATGGAATTTCATACCTACATATAATATTCTTCCAGATGAATTGGTATACCTTCTCATAAGGCATTTCTATCAACGACTCTAATTCCACCTATTTTGTGAAGTAATCAACAACAAGTACTAGGAACTTGAACCTACCTTTGGTGGTCGACAGAGGGACGACCAAGTCAATTCCCCAAATAAAAAATAGCCAATGAGAAGTAATTAGTTAGCATTGGGTGTCTTATGAATTGTAGATAACTTCTGGTATTTATCACACTTTCTTGCGAAGGCCCTACAGTTTGCCCTCATAGTCGGTCAGTAGTATCCCTATGTATTGATCCTTTAGAGGAACAACCGACCAGCTTAATGATATCCATAAGAACCTTCATTCACCTTCTCGATCAGATCTTTAACCTCCAATGGATGGACACAACATAATAAGGAGATAGTAAATCCTTTTTTGTATAAAACACCTTTATCCAACACATATCTGGATGCTTTGTACCAAATTTTTTTTACTTCTTTGGGATCAACTGGTAGAGTTTCTTTTTCAATATAAATGAAGCACTTGGTTGGCAACCAACTATGAATCACTGTGAGTCATTACTTTCTCGACTCCTAATAAATGTGATAGTTCCAGTCCGGCTATCAAAGCTTCATATTTATCTTCATTATTTGATGCCTTGAATTGAAACCTAATAGCATATTCGATATCAATATCGTCAGTAGTATTAAGTATGATACCTAATCTACTTCCAGTTGCGCATGAGGATCCATCCACATATAAAATCCACAATGGGATATCATTGTTGAAGCTTTCTACAGACAGAATTCCATTATAAAAAATATTCTTACTCTTCGCTGCATACCTTGAGCCATTTCGTTAGTTCTGGATGATTCAGGTTAGTTGGCTATGACTTTGTCTTACTTTTGAGTTGAGCTCTCGTCTGAAAAAGTGTGCTCGGTAGGCAAGTTTTATTGGTCGGTAACCTCTGGATAAGTGAACTCTGTAATAAAATCCGCTAAAGCTTGTCCTTTCAATGATGACCTTGGTTTGTAGATGATATCATATTCTCCCAGCTCTACTGCCCAGTAAATCAATCTTCGTGACTTATCAGGTTTGTGGAGTTCTTGTCGAAGAGGTAGATCAGTGTACAAAACTATGGTGTGTTCTTAGAAATAAGGCTTCATGCACCTGGAGGCTTCAATGAGAGCTAAGGCCAGTTTTTCCAAGCGGGGGTATCTAATTTCATCTCTTCTGAATGATTTTCTGGTGTAGTAGATTGGTTTTTGGATCCCATTCTCCAATCGAACCAGTGCCAAGCTAACTGCGAATTCAGAAATAGCTAAGTATAAGTATAATTTTTCTCCCAAAACAGGACGAGACAATAAATGTGGTGATCCCAGATACTTCTTTAATTCTTAAAATGCTTCTCCACACTCTACATTCCATTCAAAGGTCTTTTTAAGCACTTTGAAGAATGGTAAACACATATCTATTTCTCGAGAAATAATCCGGTTTAAAGAAGCTACTCTACCAGTAAGTTTTTCAACATCCTTCTTGCAAGTCAGCGATTACATTTCTATCAGAGCTTTGATTTTGGCAGGGTTAGCTTCAATTACTCTTTGGTTTATTATGAAGCCGGAGAACATTCCCTTTTGTACACCGAACACACACTTGGTCGAATTTAGATTAATCTGATGCTTTTCCAGCTGATTGAAAGTCTGACTGAGGACCTTGATATGGTTTGAAGATTTCTTTCTGTTAGTCAACATATCATCTACATAAACCTCCATATTTTTCCTAATACGCCCTTCAAACACCTTATTGACCAACCTCTGGTATGTTGCTCTAACATTTTTAAGCTCGAAGGGCATTACATTGTAGCAATAAGTACCTCAGCAGGTAATGAAGGAAGTGCTTTCCCTGCCTTCTTGTTTCATTCTTATCTGGTTATACCCAGAATAAACATCCATGAATCTCAACAGGTCATATCCTGATGTAGCATCCACCAATTGATAAATTCTAGGCAAAGGAAAATAATCCTTGGGCAAGCTTTATTAAGATCAGTAAAATCTACACACATTTTCCACTTATCATTTTTCTTTTTGACCATCACAACATCATTGTGAAATTCACCTTGGATATCAACTCGAAGATTAGAAACAAGAGTCAAAGTTATAAAGGAAAAAGAGGAAAAGTTAGAAGAAAAAAGGGAAAATAGGAGACATACCTCTCCTTCAAGAACATCTTGCAAAACTTCATAGTCTTTATGAGGAGAAGAAGGCTGGGAGGAAGAAACCATCCTTCACAACTTATGCCATCGAATAAGGGGATAGTCTTCATCTTCATGCTCATCCTCTTCCTTCTCTCCTTCCTCCCCCGCTTCCTCTTCATCATCATCACCTACCGCTTCTTCATCAACAACTACCTCTCCCTCAAAATTCTCCTCATCATTTGTCTTACCTACCTCCTCTGACACATTTTTAACAGGGCTAGTTAAATTTTTTTCCTTCTATCTTTAGTAGTTGGGGGAGCATTAGAAAACCCTCAAGAGGCCATCTGGGCTGACATAAAAGCCCTATTTTCCTCAAAAAAATTATCCCAAGTCTGTGTAAGATGATCGAACATCTAGTTAACTTGCTGAGCAACCTTGGAATCAGGAATCAAGTTTGGTGAGACATCTTAGGTAACCTTAAGCTTTTTTAAGGAGCTTTTTTAGTGGTCCTCACAGTTTCCTAGTCAAATCAGCATAAGGGGTGTCACCCTCTTCGACTGGCCTTGAGGGACCAGAGGCAATAGTATCCGCTTCGATTGGGATTAAAGACTGAGCCCCCTTCTTCGTTTTTACTATATCTTTCTCCACATGGTCCAAGGGAGGCATATCAGAAGGGATGGAACTGCTAATGGTACAGAGAGAGAACATGGAACTAGAGGTAGTGCAACTCCTCAACCCTAGCTCCGTTGGAGGAAACCTTTCAACATCGGGGTACCGAGGTTCTTTAAGAATATTTCTTTGAAAATATCCCAACTGATTTGGCTAAAACATCGTCAAGTATATAGGGTTGATAGGGTTGGCATCTTAGTTCGAGCAAAGATTAACGACACAGAGTTAAAAAGTTGTTGCAGGAAAATGAGAAATTGGTAGGCTTCTCGCGAGTGAAATGACTTAGCATAGGGTTACTTTGGTCATATCCAAACTATATGGCCACACTATTTGGGCAGTAGATGGAATAAAAGTAAGACCATCATTCGCAGGAAAATTCTTGGCCAACACTTCCTCGATGGGGTAACAAGACATTCCTCGTCCGTTAAAAAGTGGTCTGTAAAAAGCTGATCCGCCCCAACATAGGGGCGAGGGACAAACTTCTCAACGTTATCAATTAAAGAGATAAAGGGCTTTTTGGAACTATTATGGTTCCAACAATAGATTCAGGGGACCTTAATGGGATAAGAACTAGGGTAATTACTAACCGGGGCATACTTTGGGAAATGGGCATAGATAAAAGCAGTCAGCAGGACATGATTAGCGTAGTTTGAGACATCAAACCTGCCAATGCTTTGGGCCGAATCAGCTTGCATACGATCCAACCATGTGTACAATGAGCCAAGAGTAATCGCAAAAAGGGGGACCTTAATGCCACTGGCCATGCGAAGAGACATGTTGATTAGATCCTTCCTAGGGCAGTTATGTGGCTTACTGGGAAGAAATATCTTTGACAAGATGACCAAAATATAGCCCGCAAGCTCAATCTTTGAACCAAATCCTTTCCCAGTTGGGGGATACTTAAACACCTTCTTCCCCTTTCGATTATCTTTGGTTTCCTCATGTGCCTTAATCACAGACTTGTCCTCAATGAAGTAGAAATATCAGTCACCTCCGAATAAGTTCATACTTGCTATAGGTCACCACACAGTCTTTCACTACCGCCTCCAGTTCTGTTCGAGTGGCCTTCTCAGCGCTCGAGATGGCCTCCTCAAAGAAGGTATCAAAATGAGTTGCTTCCAAGACTAGAAGCTCACAGACGTCCTCGAGAGTGATGGTAAATTCACCCCAAGAAGCAACAAATGTGTTGGACTGATAGCTCCATCGAGACACGAGCAATTGAAGGGTATTATTGTTCTTTGTAAGGGTGATATTACCCAACCAGCTAGTAGAAGACAAGCCAATTAGGGCCAACTGCACAGGATACTTGGCATGGATATAGTCGATCCAGGAACCTAGACCTTCACAGGTACCTGAGGTGGCTCAAACTCCATCTTTGAAAAATGATAATCACCCCGCTCAATATGAAAACGAGTTACAATGGCGGTAGGGATGTAGAAAAATTCTTCAGCACTATCGTTCTCCTCCATCAGCAGATTTTCCAGTTCCACCGGCACAAGGTCATCAGGTAAATGCTCAGCTAGTGTCCTAAAAAGGTTGAACTCACTGAAATATGGCGCACGACGGTAGCATGACAACTAGTTTTGGTGAGCTGGGTGTGGGGGGGAATTCCCCTTATAGAAGGAGTTCTCTTCACGACGGGTGTTATGGATGAAGAAAAGAGAAAAAAGGAAGAAAAGTGAACGATTAGGATTTGGAATGAAGATAGAAGGCAAACACATAAATCTCTCTCCCTTAAAAAAGACGATTGCAAATGAACCCAAGGGTGAAGGTTTGAAAATGCCAAGTATGCCTTTTTATAAGGGAAATACAAGACCCATTAGGCGACAACCTAACAGTACCTTGGGAAACGTGATGACGATTAAGTTGTTGCACGTAGTCTCCACGCGTGCATAGGGGCATGAATTCAAAATCCACAATGATAATGCTTCAAAAATCGACGCGCGAGTACCCCTTGCATGAGGAAAATGTGCTAGCCCAAAAGCCACCACGTGCAAAGCGAAGAAAAGCAAGCGAAAACCTCATTAAGAAATGACGCTATCAGAAACAACCCAAGGCGTTTCAAAGATGAAGTAGTTCGAAAGGAGGACTAGATAATCCCCTCGCACACACTTCTCTTTACTAAATAACTTGATATTTATTGTGATATGATTTTTTATCTATGGATATTGCCTCTTTTTGCAGAAAGGTTTGAAGATCAACATGGTATTTCGTACATATATTTCTACATGAAATAAACAAATATCGATACGAAGGGGAAAATGTAGGGGGAGTCCTCACCTAAGGTTGATTAGCTGAGTTGATCCTATACTTAGCAACTAAGGAAGGAAGACAAAGACCTCTTGAAGGACTTCCCACGAAGATCCTTCACATAAAATCCTCGAAGGACCCCTCTCGAAGACTAAAAGTTATTCAAATGATAATATTTTATAATATGAAGCATAATGTATTTGATATTGTAATATACTTATTTAATATGATTACTTTATAATATGGGCGAGGTTCATTGGTACTCTCATGGGACCATGCCTCACAATTCATGGGAGAGATCACATGATCTGTCGAATGACCTTCTCTTGGGAACCTAGTAGGTACATGATTTGGAGGATTGGGATTAAGGCAACATTGGAAAAGCAATAGCCAACCCTCTTGGCACACTTGGATAAAACTTCACTCAATACAAATGATTATTTGAGCCACTTCCAATCAAGCTACCATGACTTTAACCTATTCAGAGGAACCTCCTCGAGGAACCCCAATATTGTATCTTTTGAATAGAGGTAGTTCTTATCCAACAAATAACATACCCAATGCTCGAGATACCTTCCAACCGAGCAACCTTAAAACCATACGCTATCCATTCGGTTGATGTGACCACACGTTTAGTGGGGTCACTGTTCACCTACTTTATGTTGTCATAATATCTGGAACTGAGGAACTCAAAGTTACTGCACTCAAGTGAGATTATACTTAGGATGGAAGGCCTAGTTAACCAAATCTAATTTCATATCCGTTCTAAGGTAAGCCTTTAAGCTTGCACGTCACATCCTCATTAATTCCACCATGATTCTAACTGGTTGACCAGTTTCCCGCCAAAATATATTACCCCATGCATTTAATGCAGTATCTTCGATATTAATGCTCGGTACTTTAGCATTTAATGACCAATAAATCACATTTAATGCCAACAAGGTTACTCGAGTAACCTTGCCTCTGTATAAATAGACCAACCAAATAGTTTACGAGGACATAAATCTTGATCTAGAACTGCTGTTGGATTTCCCTCATACACGAGAGCCTCTATGATAACATTGATTATCCAAACATTCTCCCCACACCTATTAATATCCCCATTATTGAGCATTAACTACACATGAAGTTCTTCCCTTGCCTTTATTGTGACCAGAGTGCTTACTCTTTCTCCCTCCGACCAAGTTACTCGTTGGTCTCATTTATTTATTGTATTTGCAGTGCATTTAGGGTGTAAAGATCTCATTTAATACTACCTTCAGTGCTGACTGTTATTTTCTCTCTTTCCCTCATTTATTGTCATTATTAAATATTGTCTTGAGTATTAATCCCGATCTTGATAAGGGGTTATGCCTCATTTGATACTAATTGTATTCCAAGAACCCACATTTTACTGTCACATTTAGCTTTAAACCTCTATACAGTCCCAGAAAATTACACCTGTCAAGATTCCTATATGAACGAGGTTTCAGGAAACATTATACTCGTTAACCATGAGCCTCACAACTAATTGATCATCATTTAGGTAAAGGATATTCTTAAAATCTATCCTATAAAAGACAAGGATCAACTAATCTATAATAACTTTTCTGTGAGAATGAGGGGATTCTATAGAATGATACGTATATTAGTCAACCTCACACATATTTAATTTAACCAAATTTTATCTTTGATTTAATTTAGTATGCATATAAAGATGTAGTCCTAATTTAAGTTCAACAAACCAAACAAGTAAATACTCAAAGAAGTAAGGAAAAACCCCTAAAAGGGAAAAATCTTTATTCAGCACTATATAAGATTTGCTAGACACAATCGACTTACAAACTACTTAGAACAATTAAGAATGATGCACGATTATTCAAATCTTCTATAGTAATGGCACAGTCCAACATCACCCACCAGAAACAGTCTTCCCTCGGTATCCACCGATCAGCCTTCTTCTTCAGTAGTAGAGCCTTTCTCCTATAAATCAACAGTAGATATTAATCTTTACAAAAGTGTTTGAAATATAGAGGTTATTATTGATTTGATAAAGTGATCTTTAAGTTTCCAATGGGGTTGGATTAATATTGGAAGATTTTGATCACACATAAAACTTAAAAAGGGTGTGAAAAGCTTTCAAAAAGAGTTCTTGGAGACTCGAATCCTGCATCTCTATTTATTAGTAAATTAGTTACAAAAGGATAATTACTAGAGATTTGGATAAATTTTAACTTTAAAAACATTGTCGGGCATTCATTCGAACGACTTGTAGCTCGTTCGAACGACATTCCCAATTTTGTCCAATCAAGCTTCTACCCATACATCGAAAGAGATTCTAGAGCTTAATGAAAAAACAACTAGTTCGATCATTGGAATTCTCATTCTAAAGACTTACCCATTCTCATTGGAATGACTTTTAACGAGGATTTTAAGGAGATTCTAGAACTTGACCAAAGGCGTTGTTCCAGATTTTGTTCGTACCAAGAAAACTCATTTTAACGACGTTGTATATCTTTTTCGAATGACAATCCATTATCGTTATATTGAGTTAGTGAGTTTTTCATAAAAATTCTTGAAAACATTTTGAAATACAAACTCTTAAAAATACTAAAACCCCTGGGAAAATAAAGTTAAATAAATGCATGCATAACTTCTTCTATATGTTGTTGAGACGCACACTTCTTCAATCTTCCAAAAGTCTTCAACTCTGTCTTCAAATCCATAGAAGTAGTCAAGATGGTGGAGTGTATGTGTAACGAGATATGCCAAAATACAATACATTGAGCAGTTATAAAACTTGCTATTTCAAATCTCTCCCATTGCAATTTCGGTACAAAATACAAACTGAAGCCAAATTGAACCTTAAAGACTAATACATTAAATACCCTCCCAAATCAAGAAATGTAAAAGCATTCTTATATAAGTCTTCAATTGAAATTCTTTTTTTCCTTTGTCTAGATTTGTCTTCGTCTTTTGCGGGTCCAAGAAATCAGCATCTAGGCGGAACGTCCTTCACACATGAGACAAACTAAATATCGTGATGCATACGAGTTTTAAATGATAAATAAGACCCCCCTCAATTTATTCTCCCCGTTTTGTCCATAATAGACAAATGAGTAGAAACTAATCATGAAAAATAGGCATCACACGAAGAAGATATCACCACAAAGATAATCAATTAAGCACATGTAACGATAATCCCAAAAGACATATTTTCTCCACCAACTATTTTTGAAAATTTTCAAAATTTTCTAATATAAAGTATTAAATGTACAAATATAACACATCGTGGAATACCACTAAAATATCATAGTCGTGAAAATGGAATGAAATTTTGTGAATATTTTCCATATGCAAATCAATATCTACAGTTATAACATAGGTATACAAAGTCATGAGACACTTTTAAAGAAGAACTCAAAAAGTCTACCTTAGGTGTAAAAGTGTGAACTCAAATGCAAACGTACGTGTTGATAAAACATTTTAGAAATCATTATAACCTTATATTATAACTCCGATTTAAATTTCTGGTTGAAAATGTACTTCTTAAATATAAAAACTAACATGTTTAATTATTAAAAACCATTAAATCCAAAATTATATTTTCTCGAATATTCCAATTAATTAATAAAAACACGGAGTGTTACACACTTCCCTATTAGCAAAGGAATTTCTTCCTCGCAATTCGACGAAGCATAAATGTCAAACACAAATCTCGTAAATTAAAATAAGGCTCACATATGCCTACTTGTAAAATTCCATAATTGGGCGCCCATACACCCAATCCTACACGTACGAAATCCCTTGATCTCCAAAATACAATATATATATATATATATATATATATATATATATATATATATATATATATATATATATATATATATATATATATATAACTATGAAAATAATGGCATCCCACGCACTCTCGCAAATTACTACTCGCTTCTATCTCCGATAATCTTCGTAACACATAAATCCTCAAGGCAAAATACATCGTTGCATCAATATGAGACATACCCAAAATTTATACTAATGATCTTCCAAATAATTAACGTCTACAAAATCAAGTGTAAGGATCCTCACATCAAGATTACTAATTCTAAACTCAATGCCTACAACATCCCTAATACAAAATTCTATATCTCCAAGAAACACATCTAACACGTATGATAAACCCTCTACCTTAAGGAGTACGAATCAATAAAGGGAGTCAAACATCGATAACGTATAAGCTAAACAGACTCATATCATAAGAGACCTAAGACTATGCTCTGATACCATCTATCACACCCCGCGTAATTCTGGCGTCGGCCGCCACCAAAACTATGCCGGGTGTGAACTAAATAAAATATCATTCGTAGCATGTGACAAATATGAGAATTATAAAATCAATCCACAAGATAAATATTTTAATCAATCCCAAATGATAATAAGAAACTATGCGATAAAAGATCCATCACCATGCTAAACTCCAATGATAACCCGATCTCCAATAATTTAAAACTGAATAAAATTCTACTAAGAATATCTGAATAAGACCGTACAACTGTGGAACCGAATGACCCACTAAAACCATAAACTGAGTCTCAATACAAATGCGAAGGAATGGAAAACCAATCTAACTACTAAGCATAACCAAAATAACTCCAACTAAGCCTCCAAGATAATTTCCAAAAATCCTGTGCAACTACTCCAGTGCTAATACCTGAAAAGTTAGTCAACAAACGAGGTCAGAGCCTCGAACATGAATACACACTTCTCCCCTCAAATAGGGTCTATGAACCCAGATAATAGCATTATACGCAATTAGGCCTATAAACGAATCGGATTCGGACCGGATCAGGCAAATCCAAATTCATATTCATTTATGTTAATAAAATTCGGATCTCATCCATTTATTAATCGAATCGGATCAAGCAAATCCAAATCCATATCCATTTATGTTAAACGAATTCGGATCCGATCCGATTATCCGTTTATGTTAAACTTGATTTGCAACATTTTTATTTTCAACATTTATTTCATAAATTTATTTTACAAATGTTCCAAAAAAATAGATAATTGGATTATTAACGAACCGGAGTATATGAATCCAAATCCGCTCCATTTAATAAATGGGTAATTGGGTAATCGGGTAATCGGATTTTAGGCATGATCCATATTCGCTTAAATGGATCGGATTCGGATTCGGATTCGAATTCGAATAAAATCCGATCCATTGACAGGCCTATACGCAATAAATATCACAATAGAGTATTTTAATTACGAATATAATTAAATGCGGGAAATATAAATTACTAACCACCCCCAAAGATTCTGATTAAAAACACACCAATATCATTTTAATTATCCCATAGCCCCAAGGTGTTAATTTAATTAAATCAACCCAAATTTATTATTGTTCTCACTTTTTATTATGGCGGTCCTCTCTCCCCAAGTGGTAATCCCCCAAATTGTCACACTTCCCCTTGTCAAATTCGTTTAAACTGTCGATCCCCTGAAATATAATAAGGTTCCACACACGGCACGACATAAATTGCCCAAGCTGGCCCGTTTAAACTGTCGGTCCCTAACACATTATGTCGCCACATATTTTAATACTCATTTTTATCTTAGGCATTAATTCTCATTTTCTCAATTTCACAAATTTCCCTACCCTTTTTATCGATGTGAGATCCTTAAAATACCCCTTAGTCCCATAACTAAGGGTTCCTAAGTACACATGCGCCCTAC
The DNA here is from genome assembly GCA_949130495.1 of Sambucus nigra. NCBI lineage: Eukaryota > Viridiplantae > Streptophyta > Magnoliopsida > Dipsacales > Adoxaceae > Sambucus > Sambucus nigra. The sequence continues at coordinate 131,644,538 of OX422214.1, read as the reverse complement.
CCTACATATATGATGAATTACTAATATAAATCTCGACCTAGTCACATACCTAGACTAGCCTAATGATGATAAAATACTAAAAATCATCCCACCCCCGATATGATAAAATCGCGATAATCTACCCTCACTAGTCCCATACCTAGAAGGCGTAAATCATCTAAAGGCCTACCCACTAGTCCCATACCTAGAGGACATCCTAAAATATAGGCAGAGCATAAAATACCCAACAATATATTGTCACAATGGCAATTAAAAATACTAAAAAGTTACACTATCATACATAAATAATCAACATGTAAATCTGCGCATGAGTTCAATTTAATTGAAGCTTAATTTAATTATACAATCGTCATAGTCGCACAAAATCCCATTTACTATTTTAATTTAATAAACATGTGAATTCATCATTTACATAACAAAATTTCAATTTCCAAGATCTCTACACAATTTCAATGAGTCACATACCTCCGAAATCATTTAATTCAAAACAAAGATTTTTCTACATGCAGCCTACACCATAAAAACCCAAAATCCACTCATTAATCCTACGTACCCAATGGTTAGGAATATTGATAGAGGTACTTTTGTGTAAATCTTCGTTGCTTGAAAGTCCTCTAATCAAAACCTCAATTACCTACAAAAATATAATAAAACTAGAGTGTAGCGGTAAGTAAGGGAATCAATCCAAATCTATGGAGTGAAACAAGAGGAAAACACATGTAATTCAATTTTTTTTTTATTCTCTTTTTCGATTTTTTTGCTTTTTCTATTTTTTTAGCTTTTTCAATATTAAAACAATTTTTGAGATGAGGTGAAATAAGACTAAACTAAATCAAGGATGTAAATAACTAACTAAAAAGTAAGTGAAGAACTAATTAAATCTAACTAAATAAAAATCTAAAATATGAGATGGGTGAGGTAATAAAAGTGAGGACTAACAAGGGATAGGCTGACACCATATATTTTAGTTATTTAAAATTAACTAATTCATTAAAATTAATTATCCCAAGTTAGTATCAAAATCACAAATCAACTCTCGTTGCAAATGTAATTTGAATAATAAAATTTATAAAATTAATGTAATACCCCGTATTTTTGTGTCTTTTAAATTTAGGGATTTATTAAATTTAATTGAGATAAATTAATTTAATATTAATCCGAAAATTTGTTTTAATATTTACTAGCGTGACGCGAGTTAGTAATTATTGGAAATTTGTTGAATATTACTAGATGAGTAAAGTATTATATAAGATTGAATTTATAAAAAAAATTGTCACGAGTGAATAAAATGATAATTATGAAAATTTAAGTCGGGACGTGCTTGTGTCGTGTCAGGACTAAAATTTTTATTATTAAAAGTGAATAAATTATAAGTAGACGGTATGGTCATTTCGAGTGCGCCAAAGTGTCCGGAAGGGTCGAGATAGTCAAAAAAATATACCCAGGGGTTTAGTTTGGGTCTCGGGACATTTTTAGGCCTAACCGGTAACTCGGGAGGGCATTTTGGTAATTTTTAATTTGGGAATTTAATTACCTACGAAAATTACAGAAGTATATCAGGTGTTAGAGGTTGTCTTCTAGGGTTAGAACCTGCATATTTCACAGAGGCCATTAGAGAAGGAGGGTGAGGAACTTCCCAAGGCTAGAACCACCATAGTTTCACCATTTTCACCACAAATACCACCGGAGAGTAGATCAGAGGAGGGAGAACAAAACCACATCATCAAATCTCAGAAACTCAGACTCATATTCTCGAGACAAGTATCTATCTTGCTTATCATTTAGTTAATGTCTCACCATGTTAGATTAGGATGGTTGAACCTATGTTTCATAAAAGAATTTAATGATTTAGAGAACCTAATCACATGTTATAGAGAAAATAAATAAATTCTGGAATCTCAATCATCTGTAGAGGATTACCCACGAAATTGGAATAATTTAGAAGTGAGAAATCTGGAAAAAAGGAATTAGAACAGTGGAAGTTTAGTGAAAAATTTGGGTTCTTGAAAATCGAGACGAATTGGCCCTTTAATATAATCCCATTGATGAATTTGCACATGTTTCACCTAGGGAATCATGCATATATGTATAGAGAACTAGTAGTAATGTTATTTGGGAGTTTGGGAATCGATAATGACGTTTTGGAGAAATTTGAAAGATGAAACACGTAGGTTTAAATTGGAGTTTCTGGGTAAGAATGGCTTGATCGATCGATCGACCCAAGAATATCGATCGATCGATGGTCAATCGATCGACCCCTTTTTCTCGATCGATCGATCCCTCTTGGAAAACTGTATATTTTTACCCTTTTTGTTTAATCCGATTAAAATACATAAGAACCCTTGATTATTATTTATGGAGTAAAATGGGTTATGAAGAGGACCAGTAGGGTCTACGTAAACTCCGTTGAGTGAGATTTAATATAGGTTGAAATTGTGGGTTAACGGGAAGTTTCATCACACATTAGAAATTGTGCGTACGTTCGCCAAATGATTTAAAGACTCGTGAAAGACTTAAACTAGAAGGTTAGATAGGGTATACCTACTGAGATTATATTTAGAAAGAGAGAGTACTTCGAGAAATGAGAAGTAAGTATGAAATAATTATAATTAAGAATAAAAGCGACAAATCCTTTATGTGAGGTAATTGGGTAATAGTTGTACAATGTGAGGTTAATACTTGTTATCATTGGGTCGTGTGAGAACCTAATTGGAAAAATGAGAATATTGATATATATAACGGAATGCATGTGTAGACATATTTATATTATGCTTGTGTATAATCATACCCGCGCTACTTGCTATCACAGAGGTTGCCGTCCCGGGACAGTCTTATCTCGATGGGACCTTCATGGGGGATATTGACTTGTACCCTAGAACATAGGATTATTTTGTATAGGCTATTTGATTGATAGTTAGACAGTCCTAAGAGACGTGAGGGTATGTGCCGACCTCTTAGTGACTTGGAACTATAATTCGCCTCCATTTGTATGTGTTTTGTGTTAATACAGTTCGAGAGTCATTCCGAACGAGTATTTTCCTTAGTACGAGTGATACGGGAACTTGATAGCAGAGTGTGCCAGCACCATAGATTTTATGTGGGGTGCCATTAGTACGTATATTATATGTGAGACTAATATTTATATGTATATTTACATGGGAACTTTCTACTGTGCATATAAGTAGTTAAGTAATGAATAAATGTTTCAACTTTCTTATAGGTGTTCAGGAACTTGATAACGGTAATGAGTTATTCTAAATAACGTAAGAAATCTTAAAGAGAATGATTTCCTAAAGTAAATATATTAACCTTGCTTTTCACGTGATAAAACCTTATGGAGAATAAGTTAGAGAAACTTAGGAGAATTATTAGTATGGTAGGCGTGCACACTAGATGAGAGGTGAGAATTCTCAAAAGAATGTCGCATACTAACATGATTGTTGCAATAGCCGGTAAGCATTTTAAATACTTGCTAAACTACTTTTTAAAACTGTTTTACACTCGGGCTCTAACCCGTTTCCTGTCTTTTTATTTCTCTTGTCTATATATGTATATGTATTACAGGTGCCCAGCCTCAGGGGCGTCATGCATAGGTTCTTTGGATTGGACGCGCTGCAGCTGATGTGGGAGTTGCATGCCGTTGCTTTAAATGACCTCTTCATTGATTCTATTCTTGTTTTAGTTCTGCTCAGTTAGGGCATGTGTCGCCCATTTCCCTATTCAGTTTGGTTTTGTTAGAGATTTACATTTTTTTATATTTCTAGTATTTAGTATTCCTTCGGAGTTAACTTTTGTCATGATGGTTTCATGTATGGTTATTTGACTTGGTTTGGTTAATCTAGATAGATTAATTCTTTTGTGTTGACTACTATCCGTAGTACTTATGTGATTCTTAAACTGTTGATTATTTCAAAAAGGTTTTCAAGTTGAAATTTAAAAATGGAAATAAGACTTTAAATTGTTTTGACACTTAGCTTAATTATTTAGTGTGTTTAAATTGGAAATTTTATTTTGCGACAATGATGCTAAGAATGAACCAACCGTTCACATTGATTTTAATTTAATAAAGGACTGATCACCCAATAGTTAATTAGGCAGGGTGTCACAGGTGGTATCAGAGCATCAGGTTCTAGTGTCCTTTAGGATCTGTGCAGCTTATTATGCTTCCAGCGTTGCTTTGTTTGATATAGAGCCCTATGTTTAGGATTGTTGATTTCTATGGTACAATTTTGTTCTCCTACTATAACGTATGTATATTAGTGAATTATAATTGTGTTCGGATGTGTGCATGTGCTAAGCGATGAAGGATGTCAGACGAGGGTCGTTATGCGAACATCAGGAGGCAGGGCTTAGTTGAGGTTGTAAAGTATATTCGAGGATGATGGTGGTAGTCGAGGTCACCCCTATTATGGCACGAGAGGCTAGGACTGTAAAGGCGACTAGGGCGCAACCCATGATTTCCAAATGCTGCTATAGTCGAAATAGGTGCGAGAGTATACCCACCTAACGTGTTACGAAACATTGTAGAGGACTATCAGGGAGATTTCTAGGAATGCAGAAATTGTGTGTGTTAGCCAAAGGAGGTTCTTTGTTTTGGACATAGAAAGGAGTGTGGCTAACTAAAAGTGAAAATTTGGAGAAAATTTTTCTTTGCTTGTCGGAACAAAGTTATCATGGTGGAAGTCAGCCACCACTTTTAGAAGTGGAATGCTATGCCTATAAGATAATTTTAGGTATAGTTGGACCGTATGTTCCTTCATCAGATGTTCAGGATAAGAGGTGAACATTGTTCTGAACTCATGATAGGAGGACCCGACACATGTCCATTTGTGAATATGAATTGGAACCATTAGTGAATCTTGTATAGGAGGATGTAGATACAAATGGATGAGAGGACCCAAAGTTGGAGATCAACTCGTAATAATAGTTAATAACACTTAAAAAGGGAATTCTACTGGATGGTAGATTCAGTGGTTGACAATGTCGTGCCTTGTCAATGGAAATGATAATGCTTCTTTGTGTGGGAAGCTAAAAGAATCAAATAATTTAGTCAAGAATAAGATTGGACACAACAGTGGTAGCGTAGCACCACAAGGGGGTGTGGATACACATCAGGGGACCCATTTAAATAATTCAGATAGCTAGATTCTTACCAAGCAATGGTGAATTAAGTTAGGACTATTATAGCCAATAGCATGTTCTTTAGGGCCAATAAGGTTAAGGGAACAACGGGGGTAGCCATCAAGAATTGAGCCTACCAAAGTCCGAGGAAAGGATAATCCTAATATGGTTAGCATGACAGGTGATAAGTGGATTATGTGTTGAGGTATTTTGTGGAGAGTGAAATCACATGCTCTAGAATTTTTCCCGAAGGCAGTATAGGGGACAAGAGTATGGTGACTAGTAAAGTACAACAATTAAAGTGGTTTTGTTTTGTTTTGGACAGGCGTGTTATGTCCCGAGACCATTTGTGCAGTTAAGGAGATTGGTAAGGTAGAAGTATGAGTCTCATCCTCGGAGGATGAGGCGTGTTTTATGTGACACGATTGAGTCACTATATTTTAATGCGTATAACTATAAACGTTATTATTATGTGAATATTTTTCCCTAGTGTAGCGGGATTGTCTTTAGTGCTACCCGCGGAGGATGACTGGGTATATTAATAGTGTTATATACTTTATTGAGGTTACTCGTTTTAGTGATGTGATATACGAGTATGATATTGTCTTGGCTACAACTTTATAGTAATGGTTAGTACGATAGTAGGCAGTTATTGCAAGGCTATCGAAATGGTTGCATTAGTGCAACATGTTTTGTTCTGGCAAGGCCTCACCTGCGAGAGGGTCAAACTCACACTTATATTATCTATTCTAGAGACTTTGGAGGGGATAGTGGGCTCGAGATATTTGATCCCGGTGTGTGTAGGGACTTTGTTGTTATGATTCAGTGTGTATTGGGTTTATTGTCGAGCGAAACAATTTAACTCATTATTGTTTTTAGCGCTCAGAACTTGGTGATAGGAAGAGCGCATTGATATATCTATCCTTTAAAGATGTGAGAGTTAAGAGTTATACCCATATGTTTGGGGACAGGATTTCGAGAACCCCGATTGTATATATTCGAGGTTTATGGAATATGATTACCACCAATACTGAACGATTGTACAATTGGCGAAATGTTCTTTGTTAAGTGTAATTACGGGAGGAGATGTAACTTTTCTGTCAACAGACAGAATAAAGGGGTACATGTTATGGACGTAGGGCCTAACGGATTTCGATAACCGACAATGCTAGGTAGTAGTGTATCAGGGGGGTTCCTTGTTTGGATGTTGCTTTTCGAGACAACTCACGCATGAAACTTAGCGTAAGGTTGGAAGTAGGAAGATGTTTGGTCACTATTCTATGAGTTTGGTACCTCGGTCGTAGTAGGAGCATGTAATTATATCTGTAAATTGGAAGTTGAATTATGAATTAAGGCCAGTGAAGCCGGTTGTGTGGTAAGAAAGCGTTGAAAGTTTTATCTTATCACGACTAGTTGAGATGTGGAATGATAATAAGGAGGATTTAAAAATTTCAATTTCTAGGGTAATTGAGAATACCCAATTGTTATAACCGCATTCGGAGCACAAAGGAAATAAAGAGTTGGGATGATTTTTAGCGTGGATTTTCTGGGAAGAATTTTTAATACAAGAGAGAAGACTTGTATTTATTTTGATGTATAGATCATTGGTGATTTATTTTAGTTATTGTATTTATTTGAGAGAATTGTTGTACCTATCTGAAGATATTTGAGATTAGTGGTTCCTCTTTTGTTGTTGTGGGATATAGATGCTCTATACCTTGTATCTTGTTGGATTTGGGTAGTTTTATCAATGAGTAGCGCACCGTTCGCTCTCCCCGGGCGGGCGGGGTGTTACAGAATACGGGCATCCTAGTTAGCTGATGTTAAAATTGTCCGAGTTAAAGGGACGCGGGAATAGACGTGTGGAATATATGTTTGTGGTACTATCATAACGAGTTGGAAGTGGTAGAGTGGATTAAGCATCGCATGAAGAACGATAATCCATATATATGTGTGCGATTAGAGTAGCACACCCGAACTTGGTTGAAAGGCTGTGGGAAGCTATTTAAAAGGGGTATTTCTTGAGAAGGGTAGAATTTAGTTATTATGGAGAACACTCGAAGAAGAGTTATAATTATTCAAATGTGAGAGCGACTTTCGCATATAAAGAGTGATGAGGTTAGTATGGTATAAAAGGTCCAGAAGTGCACATCTTGTAGAAAAGTGCACGTGTCATAACTTTCGGTATATGCCAAGGAAAGAAGGGGAGTATTAAGTGTCACTTAATGTGAGACATTTCAAGTAAAAGTCGATGCTTAACGGGAAATAGTGAGTAGTTTCTGCATGAACCACTCATAGATAGAGATCTGTTAGAATAAGAGGATCAACCAGAGAATTTTATGGCTATCGACAAATCCTGTAACGGAAGAGGCCGGTAAAGTTGGTAAAGTTTCTTGGATGGGTTTCCATCCTCAAGGAAATATCAAGGGTTCATCCGAACATGTGGAACAAGTCGCCCAAGAAGGAAGTGATTGATATTCCTTTGGGGTGATTTACAATATTAACTAGTGTGCCCCAGTCTTCCTTTGAAAGGAAGGATTGTGCCGGTACGTGGTCCTACACGGTATTATTTTCTGAATCGGGATGAGATTTTTGAATCTCACCTTCAATATGGGATTTTAGGAAGCAGCGGGGATAACGTTTTGTTTTTAGTAAGATGTATCAACTAGAGCCGGGGAGTAGGCACATAGTGATTAACGATTAGTGGAACTGCATGTAGGTAATTTTGGAATCTTGGTGATCATTTCATTTCCACAACGGATATAGCTAGCAAGTGAAGTATAGTATGGTAGAGTTCCGTGGAAGCACTCGTACCTGTTTGACGTGAACGAGGTGCTTATTGAGGTTTTGGTGTGGAAAAACCTTAACTATTCTCCCTCTGTATGTTTAGAGGTGAACGGATAATAAGAATTTTGGATTGGTCGAGTTAGAGGCTGATGACTATAGTGGAATTACCACCACTGTTTTAAGCGAACAAGAGTGTTCAGATGTTCGTATGGTTTCTCTCAGAATGGGAGTTTTGTGTTCAGATAAACATGAGTACTTATCATGTAGTGAGGTGCGACCTCCCAATGATATTAAAATAATGGGAGTCAATGATGTATAAGCTCATCTTATGATAATGTTGTTGGATAGGAGCACAATGTGAAGTGTCGTTAAGGAGAGTGTTAAACAAGCTTACTGTGAGACGGGGGCTATAGTGATTGAGTGCCTTACTATGTACATAGTTGCTACTGATAAGGTATCCAAATTTGTTTTACCAGGTAGGCCTTATTTTCCGAATTTCGTGACGAAATTCGGTTATTAGAGGGGAAGAATGTAATACCCCGTATTTTTATGGCTTTTAAATTTAGGGATTTATTAAATTTAATTGAGATAAATTAATTTACTATTAATCTAGAAATTTATTTTAATATTTACTAGCATGACGAGAGTTAGTAATTATTGGAAATTTGTTGAATATTACTAGATGAGTAAAGTAATATATAAGATTGATTTAAAAAAAAATTGTCATGAGTGAATAAAATGACAATTATGGAAATTTAAGTTGGGACGTGCCTGTGTCGTGTCAGGATTAAAATTTTTATTATTAAAAGTGAATAATTATAAGTCGCCCATATGGTCATTTCGACTGCGCCAAAGTGTCCGGAAGATTTGAGATAGTCATAAAAATGTACCTGGGGGTTTAGTTTGGGTCTCGGGACGTTTTTAGGCCTAACCGGTAACCCGAGAGGGCATTTTGGTAATTTCTATTTTTGGGATTTGATTACCTACGAAAATTAGAGAAGTATATCAGGTGTTAGAGGTTGTCTTCTAGTTAGAACCTGCATATTTCACAGAGGCCATTAGAGGAGGTAAGTGAGGAACTTCCCGAGGCTAGAACCACCATAGTTGCACCATTTTCACCACAAATACTGCCGAAGAGTAGATCGGGGAAGGGAGAACACAACCACATCATCAAATCTCAGAAACTCAGACTCATATTCTCGAGGCAAGTATCTATCTTGCTTCTCTTTTAGTTAATGTCTCACCATGTTAGATTAGGATGGTTGAACCTATGTTTCATGGAAGTATTTAATGATTTAGAGAACCCAATCACATGTTATAGAGAAAATAAATAAATTCTGGAATCTCAATCATTTGTAGAGGATTACCCACGAAATTGGAATAATTTAGAAGTGAGAAATCTGGAAAAAAGGAATTAGAACAGTGGAATTTTAGTGAAAAATTTGGGTTCTTGAAAATCGAGACGAATTGGCCCTTTAATATAATCCCGTTGATGAATTTGTACATGTTTCACGTAGGGAATCATGCATATATATGAGACGAATTGGCCCTTTAATATTTTATGAGAATATCTTTCTTGATTATGCTAAACAGGGAGCAAAGTACAAGTACCAATGGTACACCAAGTATGGATGGGTGATGCGTGCAACATATGGATATATGTGACCCTAGGTGCACGTGGTACGAAGTGTACATGGAGGATTTTCTACAAGTGTGTGAATAGAAGCATAAGCATGGGGTACACATGAGTAATAAAGGGGAACATGCAAATAAGGGGAAAATATAAACAAACATAACACCCATGTAAATATAGTCTATCCCTCATGAGTCCCCAGCAGAGTCGCCACTGAGGCCTTCCCCGATCCTCGCGGCGGGCGGGCGGCGTGATGGAGGATCCTAGGTCCCGCGCATCCCTCTCTGGAGCGCTTCAGCCGACGTCATTTGGGTTAGGTGAAAAATATAGAGAGATAGAGTCGCCAGTATATTTTACTCAAAACAGACAAAATAAAGGGAGCCATCCCGAATGACAGCAGCAAAAGACATAATGGATGCATACGAAACCAAAATGATTCGAAAAGGGTCTGGAGGCTAAGTTACGAAATGGGAAGGTGTTAGGCACCCATTCCGCCCTTTCGGTCTCTCATGGGTTTTTGTTATTTTCCTTTATTTTCCCCGTGATATGTGTGCATGTGTATACATAGTGGAGATAGGAATCATCGACTTGCACCATGGAAGAGGTAAAGTGAGTCATCCATAGGAAGGTATAAAAATATTATAAAATAGGATTTACACGATTATCGTTACATTGACCGTTATGATGGAACGATAATGCATGTTGAATAATACGCCACTAAGAACAAATATATGTATATATATAATATAAGAGAGTGGAGTTTAGAGAAAATAGAAAATGAGAGAAAAAGTAAAAATAGGACTCGAGTCTTGGGTTTTACCCCGAGATGCCTACGTAGCCTACAGAGGCATCAAAGTCCACATAGTTCGCTTGCAAAATGAGGGGTGGGGTTTATCCCATAAATCCAACCGGGGATTCTCTTATTTTTGTGTGTGTGTGTGTGTAGAAAAAGTATTTTAGTTGTGAGAAAAGTGTAAGAAAAGTATGAGAATTCCCATTTGGAATTTATAAGAAAACCCTCTTTTTCTTGTTTTTGGGGTTTTTATTTATATGAAAATAAGAGATGTGCAATAATACTAAATAAAAAGTATATTAGGATGTGTGAGATGAGATAATGAAAGTGTTAAGTAATAAAACAAGTTAAAGCGAATTTATGAGAATTTAAGGGGAGAGTTGAGAAAATTGGACCTTCTTGAAGATCTTGAGCTTGATCTTGAATGTTGGAGATCAACCCTCAGACTTTGATGATGATGGAGGGTAGTGAATTTACCAAGTTTGATGAAAAGGATGATGAAAAGTGAAGGTTGGAAAGGGATTTGGGTATGGAAATCACGCTGACTTCGGGAGAGGTTTTCTGGATTTGCTGAGAGTGATATCTATTAGATCTGGACTCTTCTTGCAAGTGAGGTTAGGCCTCCTTTTTATAAGTCTAGGGCATTGCCGATCGGCATAGCCTTATTCTCGCCAATCTGCAGGTTCATTTAGGCACACTGCCGATAGTCAGGGTCTGGGACCTGCCGTTTGACAGTGTCTTTCAGGCCTTTTTGAAAAATTGGCTGCAGAGTGCAAACTATTGATCCGAATTGTGCACGGGATAAACCGTTGGGAAGGTAATTCAGATACCTTCAAAAGTCCTTTGGACCTCTCCCGAGTTCCAGAGTTGACTTTGGGTCAAATGTGGCTCGGAAGCATTCGTCAGTCCATTAGACGGGTCAAACACAAACGGATCGTTCGTCTGCGTGGTAAGTTTGAATCGTGCACGGGGAGATCGTTGGAAAGGTTAGGAGATGTACTTAGACATTCCAAAGAGTTTGATCCAGTTAACGGATCGTTTGTCCGTACCATAAGTCAGAATCGTGCAAGGGATGGATCGTTGGAAAGGGGTTTCAGTACCCTTCGAAGATTCATTCAATCTCGATCGAGTTAAAGACTTTGACTTAGGTCAAATAGAGCCCGGGAGTGCCCGGTGGTCTCCTGATTGAGTTTTGGGGCAAACAGGTCATTCATCCGCATGGTAAGTCAGAATTGTACACGGGACGGACCGTTAGAAAGGGGTTTCAGTGCCCTTCAAAGATTCATTCAATCTCGCTCGAGTTGAAGACTTTGACTTTTGGTCAAACGGTGCTTGGGAGTGCCCGATGGCTTCTAGGTCAGTACTCGGGGTATGACCTGGGTTTATAGTGATGAAAGGAGGTGCTAGGGATCTAAGGAGAGTTTAGGGGGTAACAGAATGGGGTGTATACACTGGGGGTCACTTTGTGATGGGTGTCGGTGATGGGGCAGGATTAACCTATGTAATATGATTCCTCCTTCCATTGTCCTAGTACCTTCGATGTATATCGAATGGTTCCCCTCACATCATACATCTTGACCGAACTCACGACAGGAGGTATATTATAGGGAGCTCATTTATATATGTCGAGTATATCGAATTTTCTCTCACATATATCGTCTCTACGAGATATATCGTGAGGAAATTCACATACATTAATGTATATGAAATGGATTTTCCACACATGTCGATGAATGATTTCACTTATAGGCAGGAGGTATATCATGGAAGTTATGCTAAAGGGGAGAAACTTTCCACTAACCCACCAATACATAACCCTATATAGGCATTTTCCATAGGACACTAATGCCTATTCTGCCAGTTTTAATACAAAAATCTAATGAAATTTCGGGTCACCCTATTGCCCGAATTTTGCACTATTTTGCCTATTTGTAAAACAGCACTCTATTCGTAAGTCTGGAAACAAGTCAGACCATGTCTTGGATCGTATACCCTTTTTTCCTAGACTTGGGTCATGTCTGTCATATCACTTGCACCCTAGGCAAAACATAATACAAGTGGAACCTAATAATAATAACTAAGCTGATATTTTCCCTTTTTAAAAAACACCAAAAATATTTTCTCCCTTTTTTTTAAAAAAAAAGAAGAAAAAAAAATATACCAAAAACATTCCTATTTTCATTAAAATAAAAAATAAAAATCCTTCTTCCCTATCAGGTGCGATCGCATACCCTAATCTTGTCCTGGATCCCTAATAGCTCAGGTCTTCCATTAAGCCACCCTAGAGCTCCACTACTTCCTCTACTACTTCTATAGAATACAAGAAATTCCTATGAAGACTATTAATAAAGAAATTTGACCAGAATGCAAATTCCTAACCAAATCTGATGGTAGTCCTTGCCCAGCTCATTACCAAGATTGGTAACCTCCAAGAAAAAAATCCAGATTTCATCCCTTCCACCAGAATTAAACCCCTCAAAGCACACGATTCATCCACCCTCTCATCCAAACCCCTAAAACTCTATCTTTCATTCCCCGTATACCCCAAGAATTTTCGACTAAGTGTTATCTCTCCTCACTAGATCCTGTATAGACATTCATACCTGTTCAGAAGGGGAAGGCCTAAAACTTCCTACGGACTTAGATCAGCTTCAGGAATTTGGGCTGAAATTTCCCTTAGAAATGATCATCAACTGCCAGAAGATCAACATCTTGTTCATGAAAGCGCTAAAGTGGGCCCAACAATCCGATAAATGGTTTGTACCCACAGAAGAGCTCAGTTTAGACGACATAATGCAGGTTGTGTCTGATGTATTAGTGAAGAAACGAGAAGTGTGTAATTTTTTTGAACTGATCACGATTTTTGAACTCTAAGAACGTTTTGTACCTTCTTTCCAACACTTACTTGTTGAATGGCAAGACTTGTATGATAAAGCCATAGAGGTTGTGGAATGCATTGACTTTTCATGTAAACATGACATCGTTGCCTCCAGATTGGATAAAAACTTTGACAACTCCAGTAATGAACAAGAGGGCAAAGACTTCCCCTTCTGTGGGTACCCTGAGTCATGGTATGACCCTATAGAGAAAAAGATAAAACTGGTGTCAGAGATCATCTTTTAAGATGAAGCCGCTTCAGATGAAGAATAGAAGTATGAGGTTAATCCTTTAACCATCAAAGCTATTGAAAGCGCTGAGAACTTTGAGGGATATGACACCAATGAACCGTTTGACTGGCGTACACTGGGGATGGATCTCTGCATAATCCACCTGGAAGCCGAGCCATCTAACCCTTACAAAAAGATCACCGCTATTGATGCACCACTAATCCACCTGGGCATGCTATGAGAAACACTTGGGCATGCTTTTCTTATCAAGCCCGTCCAAGTCAATTTAAACCCTACTATTCATCCCTTATAAGAAACACTTGAATCTACTTCTTTTTCATCTATTTATGATGTAATTTTGAACGATAACTCTTTCAATGAGGTAATCATTATTGTATATATTGAATTTTTTTAATGAAATGTGTGGGTACCTCGATTAGTGATTCCGGCCCAGACGAGTAGCCCAATTAATCCCGGCCCAAAGTCTAGAGGCCTCACGTTGTAACTGATTTAGTTGTGACCTATCCAATCCCTAAAATCTCTAAAAGAGATATTCTAGGGATCATGAGCTAACGTGGAGGAGTCCCACTACCCCACTCTCCGAAAATTAGATGTATAAATTAAACCCTCCGTCTGGGGTAAAGGGCATGTATTTTGTAAAACACTCCCCTGGAGTAAACAGAAATAAAATACAGAGAGCACCACCGTGGAAGTAGGCCTTCTTGTCGAACAACGTATATCTTGTGTTGTGTGTGATTACAATTATTTCCAGTTCTTTATTTATTCTGGTGACCGCCTTTGCTTATTATTTTATGTTGAGTTTAATTGTCACCATAATTGGCGTCGTCTGTGGGAACTATTTGTTTTACTTTAAGAAAGCCATCACCAATAAGAATTTGGAATGTATAGTCACAGCAGCAATGACCCATAAGCAAGGGATATTCAAGAGCAACCTGCTCCTCAGAGGATCAGATCTGAAGTTCGACGTTCAAATCCTAGGGCTTGCTCAGAATGGTAAGATTCGGAGGAAAGTCAAGGACCATCCAGGTCAACACAGGTCTCCAGGTTAATCGATGCCTATGAATCCAGGCTCCAAGACCAAGAGGAGGCCCCTCGCAAGCAAGAAGCTGAGAATGCTCGTCTCAAAAGAAGATTGTAGAGAATGGAGAGAGAACTCAATCATAGTACAAGGCAACGTCATTATCTCACTCCTAGCCCTCAGGCGAGCAAATCTCATAATCGAGGAAGGAGCTCTAGACGTGGATCTCAAATATTTGAGGAACACATGTCAGATGATGACTTGCCCAAGCAACAATAGCCCGCTCACCGTTACAAGAGCCCATATCGAGCAAATGACGACATACGAAATATGGTCCAGAGAGAAATGGACCAACACCCAGCACATCGGGGTGCCAGATTGACCAGAGAGCTAGTCTGGTGAGCTCTCGAAACACAGATGAAATACCATTTCTCAAGGGAGATAGAAGAAGAAACCCCCAAAAAATTCGCAATGCCCATATTCAAGATCTATAATGAAAATACTGACCATATCGACCATGTTAGGCAGTATATGCAATCCATGACCCTCTAGAACCATAAGGGCGCCTGGATGTGCCAGATATTTCCGTCGAGCTTGCATGATGTGGACCAGAAGTGGTTCAAAAAACTCCCTCATAGATCCATCAGAAGCTTTGAGTCCCTATCAAAGCTCTTCATAGCTCGCTTCATTACCAGCAACTCCCATCCAAAGAGGATGGATGCTTTATTGACAATGAAGAAAACGCCCCAGGAGAGCCTCAGAGACTACGTGAAGAGATATTGGGAGCTATTCAATGAGGTCGAGGACTACTCAGAGGAGGTCATCGTGTCATCCTTTAAGATTGGTTTACCTAGCTCCTGCCTCTTGCACCAGTCCCTCACTAAGAAGGAGGCCACAACCATCGACGACTTAATGACCCGTATTGAAAAATACCCCAAAGTTAAAGATATGACCCATCTCAATGTAAGTGAGAATGGTCGCACCAAGTTCATCGGTAAAGGCAGCGACAAAGCTGAGAATCAAAATAAATGAAGTAAGAATGGGAGTAGGAGTGGCCCTAAGAATGGGAACTAGAGTAACGCCCCGAAAGAATTTCAAACAATGAACACAGTTTTTAAGGAACCAATCTATAAGATTCTGGCAAAGATCAAGGATGAACCATTCGTTAAATGGCCCAGGAAGATGGGTGGAGATCCCTCGAAGAGAAACAACGCATTGAGATGTGAATTCCATAAAGGGGGAGGGCACAAAACCAAGCATTACAAAGCTCTCAAGTCTCACCTCTAAGAGATAACCCAAGCTCGGCACTTGAATGAGTTAGTAAAGAAAAAAGTAGAGAAGGTAGATGCTAATAGAGATCAGAAACCCGATAACGTGCTCGAGGAGGACATCGGCCACGAGTTTGCTATAATTTATGGGGCGTTAGACCTAAAGAAGATTCAAGGGAACACAACTCGTATGGAAGTCAAAAAGCTTACGGTAGTAATGCAAGCTTTTCAAATTGATCCAGCCAAAACGCAAGCAGGAAATCATCGGCGAGCAGATGACGTTAATTACAACAAGCACATTGTGTTTACGGACGAAGAACTAGTGTGAGTAAGGACCCCACATCATGATGCCTTGATCATTACACTCAGGATATCCAACTACGATGTCGACAAGTTACTCGTCGACCAAGGTAGCTCATCCGAAGTAATGTATCTCGACCTATTCAGAAAGTTGAATTTAAGCATCGTCGACTTAAAGGAAGCTATCGTACCTCTAGTTGGCTTCTCTGGACAGATAACCATCCCCTTGGGAAAGATTATACTACCCGTGAGGGAGGGAAACATCTCCAAGATGATCAAATTTCTGGTGGTTGATATTGACTCACCCTACCAGGTGATCCTTGGCAGAGGGTGGCTTCATGTGATGAAGGTTGTCCCTTCTACCTACTATTAGAAACTTCAATATGTGATTGAGAGAGGAGTAATGGATATCCACGGAGACCAGGAGATGGCAAAAAAGTGCTTCATAGCGGCTATCCGCCCCAAGCCAGAGAAGAAGGTTGAGAAAATTACAAGCAAGGAAGAAGAGCAGGAGAGGCTGATGCCCTCAAAATTACAACTAAGGTATGGAAGGCCAGGAGTGGAGGAGACCAGGATCCTCCCCTATGAAAGAGTCTTTAAGGACCTATAGGAAATCCTAAACAGAAGCAACTCAAGTGAAAGAAAGTTCCTGATTGGAACCTCACTCACTGACGACGAAAAAAGGGAATTGATTACCCTACTCCGAGGTAACCTAGATGTCTTTGCATGGTAACGTTACAAGATGACAGGCATCACGTGTCATCAACTACACGTCGACCCCGCATTCAATCCAATTATGCAAAAGGCTCGACGTACTTCTCTGAAAAAAGCCAAAGTAGTGGAGAAAGAAGTTGAAAAACTACTGGACGCAGGATCCATACATGAAGTCTAGTTCTCCAAATGGTTATCCAACCCAGTAGTTGTCCCTAAGAGTAACAGAACGTGGAGACTCTGCATCGATTTCATAGATCTCAATAAGGCAGGCCCTAAGGACAGCTTCCCTCTCCCAAAGATTGATTAGCTAGTGGATGCCACTGCAGCACATGAAATGATGAGTTTCTTGGATGCATACTACGGGTATCACCAGATACCTCTGTACGATCCAAATCAGGACAGGACAACATTTATAACCACAGTTGGGTTATATTTCTATAAGGTTATGCCCCTTGGGCTAAAAAATGCAGGAGCCACCTACCAACGGCTGGTCACCAAAATATTCAGAAATCAAATGGGAAGCACCATGGAAGTCTACATCGATGATTTGCTCATCAACAGCAAGCTCAAGGAAAACCACCTCTTTGACCTATCGAGGACCTTCAAAATCCTCAGGAAGTACCAAATGAGTCTCAATGCAAGAAAATGCTCCTTCGATGTCCAATCAAGAAAATTCCTTGGTTACTTGGTCAGTAAGAGAGGAATCAAAGCCAACCCAGATCAAATTGACGCCATTAATAGGGTGCAGCCCCCGTACAATAAGGGACATGCAGAAACTCACAGGAATGCTCGCTGCCCTGAATTGATTCATCTCTAAGTCATTCTAAAGGTGCCAGCTATTCTTCCAACTTTTTAAGAAAAATAAAGATGTAGAGTGGAATGAGGACTACTCGAAGGCACTTGAAGGACTCAAAGCTTACCTCAATACACCACCCTTGCTCGTAATCCCTCAAGAGAATGACTCTTTATACCTGTACCTCACAGTTTCTAGTCATGATGTGAGTTCTGCACTAGTATGCGAGAGAATGCGAATCTAGTAGCCAGTCTATTACGAGAGCAAAACTCTCTTGGACGCCGAATAGTGATATCTACCACTAGAAAAGCTCATCTTTGCGCTAGTGGTATCCTCGAGGAAATTGAAACATTACTTCAAAGACCACTCCATCATCGTCCTTACATCTCACCCCCTTAAATCAGTCCTGCAAAAAGTAGATTTTTTCGGTAGACTATCAAAGTGGTCAGTCGAGCTCGGGCAATTTGACATCCAGTTTCAGGCAAGGAATGCAATCAAGGGACAAGTCCTCTCCGACTTCATCGGAGAATTTATAGGACAACATCCTTGCAACCAACTATAATCTATTGATCAAAGGGAAAGCCCCTCAGCACAAGGTGTTTGGTGACTGTTCATTGACAAAGCCTACAATTCCAAAGGGGCAGGAGTAGGCATCGTACTGATTACCCCTGAAGGTACAATCCTCGAGCAAGGATACAGGATTGGATTTGAAGCCTCCAACAACGAAGCAAAGTATGAAGTACTGATAGAAGTCCTATAGAAGGCACAGGTGCTGGAGGCAAAGCAATTTCAAGTGTTTGGCGACTTACTGCTGGTCTCTAACCAGATAAGTGGTGACTTCAACGTTAGGGATGAGATAATGGCGGCCTACCTCGCCACAACAAAGAAATTAATGGCTAACTTCGAATAGGTCAGCATCCAATAGTTTCCTAGAGGACAGAACAACCATGCTGACGCCCTGCCAACCTTGAGCTCAGCGACTAATTCTGACTTGAAGAGAAAAATTTTGATCAACTTCCTCGCCCAGCCAAGTATTAACCAGATTGATGAACTGCCAAACATAGGTCATGTTCTCCATATTGAATTAGCCCCCAGTTGGATGGACTCCTTAAGGGATTATTTGAAATATGGTGCCCTACTAGAAAATAAGAAGACCTCTCATCAGATAAGAGTCAAAGGTGCTCGTTTTCACTTATCTCCCTAGGGCAAACTGTATAAGAGGTCTTTGACTAGTCCTTAACTCTAATGCGTTCACCTAAAAGACGTCGAGCAAGTTCTGCACGAGCTCCATGAGGGAATCTGTGGGAGTCATATTGGGGGGAGATCGCTAGATTTTTTAGCAATGAAGGAAGGCTACTGGTGGCCGCACATGTAGAAGGATTCTGGGATATATGTTCGCAAGTGCGGAAAATGCCAACTTCATGCTCTTGTGGTTCACCAACTAGCCAATGACCTAAGTCACTTACTAGTCCATGGTCGTTCACCCAATGGGGAATGGATATCATTGGCCCTCTTACTACCGCTGCCGATAATCGCAAGTATTTTTTGGTCGCGACAAACTACTTCACCAAATGGATAGAGGCAGAGCCACTGGGAAACATCATAGACGCGAATATGATAAGATTCATGTGGAAGAACATCGTCACCCATTTTGGGATCCCCAGGACCATCATCATTGACAACGGAACCCAGTTCGACAGTGGCCTCTACCAGGGCTTCTGTAACGATCACGGGATTAGGCACCATTTCAGCTCTGTGGTATACCCTCAGAATAACGGACAAGCTGAAGCTTCCAACAAAACAATGATTGATGGATTGAAGAAACAATTAGAGCGAGCCAAATGGGCATGGGTGAGCGAACTACCCCATATCCTATGGGCTTACCGCACTATCCCAAAGCGAGCAACCGTGGAAACACCATTCGTACTGACATATGGTATGAAGGCAATCATCCCTTTAGAAGTTGGCCTCCCCACCATGAGGTCCACCCTGGTCGACCAAGGCTAGAACAATGCATCATTGCTCGCTGAACTTGACCTAGCTGAGGAACGAAGAGAGCTGGCTCTAGTGAAACTAGCAGGTTATCAGCAACAACTAACAAATAACTACAACAAGAAGGTCAATCCAAGAGCATTCCAAGTTGGGGACTACTTCCTAAGGAAAGTTCTTGGCAGCACAGTAAAACTATCAGATGGAAAGCTAGGGCCAAACTGGGAGGGACCATTCAAAGTGATAAGAGATAACCTACAAGGAGCCTATCACTTAGAAATGCTAGAGGGCAGGGAAATACCTCGATCTTGGAACGTAGTCAATTTGAAGAAATTCTACTTTTATTTTTCTGTGTCTTTCTTTTTACCTAATGTTAAAATTTGTGATTTATTTACGATTAATAAAAATTATCTGGCAGTAGAATTCTATGAAGTGTTGATTTTTTCTGAAATACTTTATAATTCATGCACATTTTCCAAGTTACAGGCTCCTCTCTCAACATATAAAAGCAGGTTATTACCCTCAGGTTTTCATCTTCGAGCACGAATAACCTCCTAGCATTGCCCATAGCAATATATGAAGCCCTACAGGGGACCGTTAGGCATCTTGGCCAACTCAGGTTGGTCGCCAAATGATGTTTGGTCAAAAAACCTGCTCTGATAGAACATCCAACACCAGGTATGTCCTCGCCATTGCCACTTTTCCTACAAGTTAGATTTCCATTGTTCTAACAACGAGGCAGAATATGAAGCATTGGTCCTAGGGTTGTTAGTGGCTCTTCGAATGGGAATTCATTCACTTTGCATAAAAGGGGATTCAAATTTGGTGGTTCAGCAAGTGAATGGAGAGTACGCGTTGAAACACATGAGCTTGGCACCATATAGATCAATCATTCAGAGGCTCCTCTGCCAGTTCCATCGGACCAAGATCAAGAGATAGCCCAGAATAATGAATCGTCACCCAGATGCATATGCCACCATTACCCAGAAGATGGTCATGAGGAACGACACAAATACCGCCGTGATCCAATAAAGAATAGATCTTTCGATAGTACAGTCAATTCTACTAATGGAAGAGGATGCAGACTGGAGGGGAAAGATCAAAAGGCAATTAGAATCTGGGGAAGGAGTGATGGGGCTGAGAGAATTAGCCCAATACTTCACGAACTAAGGAAACCTTTACTTTAGGAATACAGGAGGATAGTTGTCGAGGTGAATTGGTACAGAATAGGTAGAGCGAAGATTAAAGAAAACACATGAAGAGCATTGTGAGACAACTGAGATACCCCTCTACCGAAAAATGCAAAGGGAGGGGTATTTTTGGCCAAGAATGAAACAAGACGTGGCGGAGCTATAACGGAAGTGCGACAAGTGCCGATTGTTCTTTAAGGTAGCTGAATGTCATTTTGTGGAGGCTCAGGCTAACTGGAGACAGCCCTATATTGACTTCATTAAAGATGGCATTATCTCGGCAGAGAAAAATGATGCGATGGGACTCCGTCAAAGGGCCTCGAGATTCTACGTTTAGGAGGGGAAACTTTATTGAATGGGATACTTCAATAGGACGTTAGGTTGCATCACAAAGGAAGAAGCAGGCGAGGACCTTAAATAGGCACACGATTGAGCTCATATAGAAGGGGTCAAGTTATATGACCAGTTGATGACTTTGGGATACTATTGGCCAACGATGGAGAAAGATTCTGCTGAGTTCGTTCGAAGGTGAAAGGCTTGTCAACTTTATGGAAATATAATCCATGCCCCATGAGTGGACCTACACTCCCTGGCAATGCCTTATCCTTTTCACACTTGGGCATTCGACCTGGTGGCGACAATACATCCTTCTTCGAGGGGGAAGATATGGATACTAGTAGCAACAGAGTGTTTCACAAAGTGGGTCGAAGCGATACCACTAAGAAGGGAAACAATAGGAGTGGTGAGCAACTTCATCAGAGAATACATCATTTGCCATTTTGGGATCCCAAAGGTTATCCTTTCAGACAATGGAACCCCTTTCATCAATTCAGAAGTAACCATGCTCACAGACAAGTACTCTATTATCCATTATACTTCGATGGTGGCATATCCAAAGGGGAACGGTCAGGCCGAAGCAACTAGTAAAAGTTTGGTTAATATCTTAGCTAAAATAATGGAGGATTTCCCAAGATCGTGGGACGATAAGATACCAACCGTATTCTGGGCCTATCGAACAACTAAGAGGAAGCCCACAGGGTATACACTGTTCTCTCTTGTCTACAGGGTCGAGGCGATTCTCCCAGTGGAGTTAGAAGTTCCCTGTGCTCGATATGCTTTGCGAAGTAGCATTCTCCCTCAAAATAGACACATTCGTTGGAAGCGTTGGATGAACACAGATATAATGCGATGCAATACTTTTAAATGTATACGAAACAACTCTCCAGTGCATATGGTAACTTAGTAAGACCAAGGAAGCTCGTGAAGGGAGACCTTGTATTGAAAGCAGTAGTGAAACACATCATGGGGCTTCCTCTACCCAAGTTTACAGCAAATTGGGAGGGACCTTTTATTATAAAAGAAGATCATGACTCATATTATTGATTAATTTCTAAGATAGTAGAAGACAGGCCATTTAAGATTAACAACAAATGGCTGAAAGTCTATCATGTGTAGACAATTATGTTTGAGCCACTCATGTAGCTGGCTGTTGTTATAAATACACAAGTTCTTTTTGTGATGAGTATGTAAGTTCTTTTTATTATAACTCAAGTAGAGAGGATAGAATTACAGAACTTCACACTTCACAATCTATGTAAACAGTTGTAACACAAAGAGGCATGAGAAAATAAATATCTTTTTCCATTCATAAACTTCTTGGGCATTACAAAATTGGGAGCTATTGCCCAAGAATTACATGAGAAGAAAAGAAAAAATATATATACAAGCTCATGGGCTTAATAGGAACCACAGGTCTAGAGAAGAGAAAAAACCTCTAAGGAGACCCGAAGAAGTTGCTTGGTAAGATCGTTGAGCGTTGATAAAGACGTCCAACCTTGTTTGCGCTTGTGTATGCTCGATCAGTAGTTTCTCTCATTTCAGCTTCGCCAGATGAAGAGATTCTTTGATGTCCTCCACCTCCTTATCAATGGCTCCAAGAAGAGGCACTAGCTTTTCCAACTTAGCTTCCTCATCCTGCTGGTCCTCCTGATGTTTCCATAAGAGTTCCCTCTGGCTGTCCAGTCATTGGCTCTTTAAGGTCTTCAAATGTATGATAAGCTAGCCAAAATAGAAGCCATCGCGACCCAACTCCCTTAGATAACCCATAAATTAGTTAACGTTTGAGGTCAGAGTGTTGGCAATTTCAGCAACGATGGTAGCCATGCCTTGAATCCTATAACTCATAATGGAGATATTTGAATGCAAGTAATCCTTCATGAACGTCTCAAGATGATTTATGAGATTTTCAATGACCAGATGATGGTTGGCAGGCATCTGAGGAGAACGCTGAAGCACCATCAGATAGAAGGCATGACGAGCTAGGTCAGGCAGAGGAATCTCACAGCCAGATTCACTCTCTGCAACAGCATCGATCGTGGAACCTTGATCATTATGGATAGATTCTTCTGAAGCGATAGGTTCCCGATGGGGCGAGGCAATGGGCGAAGTAACTGGTGGAAAATTCTCCCAAGCAATCTGAAAATAGTTAGAGGAAATAAGGAGTTGAGGAAAAAACCTTAACAAATTTTTTCGTTGTTAAGTCACCGATATAGGTGGAGTTTATGAAATAAAACTTAACACTTGTTTTCGTTGTTAAGTCACCAATATAGGTGGAGTTTATGAAAAATCTTAACAAGCGTTTTCGTTGTTAAGTCACCGATATAAGTGGAGTTTATGAAAAAATCTTAACAAGTGTTTTCTTTGTTAAGTCACCGATATAGGTGGAGTTTATGAAAAATCTTAACAAGCGTTTTCGTTGTTAAGTCACCGATATAGGTGGAGTTTATGAAAAAAAACCTTAACAAGTGTTTTCATTGTTAAGTCACCAATATAGGTGGAGTTTATGAAAAAACCCTTAACAAGTGTTTTCGTTGTTAAGTCACCATTATAGGTGGAGTTTATGGAAAAATCTTAACGAGTGTTTTCGTTGTTAAGTCACCAATATAGGTGGAGTTTATGAAAAAATCTTAACAAGTGTTTTCATTATTAAGTCATCGATATAGGTGGAGGATTATGAAAAAATATTAACAAGTGTTTTCGTTGTTAAGGTACGATATAGGTGGAGGATTATGAAAAACTCTTAACAAGCGTTTTCATTGTTAAGTCACCGATATAGGTGGAGTCTATGAAAAAAAAACTTAACAAGTGTTTTCATTGTTAAGTCACAAACACAGGTGAAGTTCGAGAAACTGATAAATGCAGAGAGAAATTTACGAAGTACCTCAGCAGTAGTAGAAGAGAGAACGGGAGTCACCACGGTGGCCATAATGGTAGAAATCGTTGGGGGCGGGCTCATAGCATCAGTAGCTTCAATGGGGCCCTTGGACGAAGAAGCCTCAACGGTAAGCAAACCTCCCTCGCCAATATAAGGTACTAAGGCCAACACGAGCGTACCATCAGTAGAAGACGTTGGACCTTAAGGAGATGCCCTAACACCGGTGGGTACAGAAGAACTAACATGAGGAGCAGCAGCATCAACCTGAGCCTTGGAAAGGAAAAGGCCACTAAGAGAAAAGGGTGGAGAGAGACTTGGAGAAAGCTGTAGTAACAAAGCTAAGTGTTAGAAATGACAAATTAGTACTCAAAAAGAGAGAAAAACTTATAAACACTACTTACCCCCATTATGGCACTAAAGAGGGGAATTGCAGTCAGAGATCTCGCTAGTACAGGAGGAGCAAGAATGTTGGCTACCAGAGACACCATCTCAACCTGGGGCATCCTAACATGTCAAGGTTCAGCATATTATATAGAAAGAAAATAGGTGGAATAGAGAAATGTTGCCAGACCTAACAGGTAATAGATAATATTTTATCCCGGGAAAACTTTCTACAACAGGAACAAGGGGCATAAGAGCCTCGGACTGAGGTTATAATTCAAAAGAAGCTGAGGGTGGGCTCATTGCCTCAGTAGATTCAATGGTAGTAGCCCCCGCAGTAGCATCTCTAGCCCATTGGGAGGATGAACGGCGAGAATAAGTAAGACTTATTAGGGGGAATGGGGAAGGGTAGTGTCCGTTGGAGAGATACTGCAATGCGCCCCCACGAAATGACTTACGGGGGCTGGGGGAACTAGGCCCTTCTTCTTCAACACCCTGCACCAAAACATTTTATTATTTAAGAAATGAGCAGATGCAACACACCTTAAGAGAGGGGGAATAAGAAATAAAGAATGCACACATACCTTAGATCCAGAGGGAGAACGAGAAGATATAACCACTGGTGAAGGTGGCGAGGAGGTAGTAGTAGAAGGAAATGGTGATGGAGGTTTCTCAAGCGTCCGTTTTTTCTGGGACTTGGTACCCAGCATTTTCTTCCTTGACCTTGTTGCATCACCACTTTCAGGTACCCTCGATCTTCTTGTCATTTTTTTCGGTAGCTCACTGGGATTAACCACGATCATGGGAAATGTATCCGAAGGAGGAATGACGATAGCACGCCGTTGAAACTCAGCATTTATTCTTTCAACCTCAGCTTGCACCTGCCTCCTCAACTCTTCAGCTACCTCTTGAGACATAGAAGGGTGAACGGAGGTAATGGGAAATGCCTCTAAAGGAGTTTGTGTTTGAACTTGGGGCTTATACTTTGAGAACTTGGACTTATTGGTCTTCTTAGTACGTGGCTGAGAAGGCCCCTCTCCCGTTGTAGCTTCGGTTGAAGGGGCAGTTTATTTAGGATCTGCAACGGCCTTGGGTTTCATGGCGATAGTTGGGATCATTGGGCAATGAGGAGGTAGCTCCCAGGGAGATTCTTTAATGGTTTTACTCAAGGAAAACTCAACCCCAAGCACGGAGTTCCCCTTAAGACCTAGTTCAGAAGAAGAGAAAGAAAGGACTAGGGATATTGAGGGGGACTGAATGTACTCACGAATCATTTCCAACTGCCCCAAATGGAACTTGGTGGCAAAGGAGGTGGATATGTCTACCTTCCTAGTGGCACTAGGAAGGGTAACACGACCATCGATGGTGAAAGTCACACCAAGCACTGCTACTGCAGTATAGAAGGTGCAGGCTTTGGCGAAAGTGGCCCTTAGGTGATTGTGTTGAAACACAGGCCGAGGTGCCCCCTGATCAAACTCGAACTGCCTGTTACATTTGTCAGGGTTGTAGGGATCTAAGGTGTACCCCCATTTAGTATAGGAAGGAGGAAGCCCAAGGGTAAATAGAAGCACCACGGCTTGCAAGGGATCTTCTACAACTGAGTTGAACTTGACCGTTGTGGTTGTAGACGAAAAGAAATCCCAGCCATGGGCAAATGTAGACTCACTGTATGGCCTCATCACAAAGGAGTCTAAAACATCAAAAACTTCCATTATATCCTTTCGAATTTGTTTTTTATGAAAACATAGGAGGTATGGTGGCTTGATACCGTCCACAGGCAGAGGAATAGACTTGGCAGCGATGGCAGGAAAATGGGTGTAAAGAAAGCCCGTCAAAATGATGGTGTTGGCAAAATTAGCCAAGTTATAACGGACCAATGATCGTGCCATGTCGATATGGGTTCGATCTAACCAGGTGTAGAGGGAGTCCAAGGTGATAGCGTCCATAGGAAGGTTGAAACCTCTGGCCAAATGAATTGAAATGTTTATAAGATACCTCATGGGCTGATCGTTGGGTTTGTCAGTTAGGAGAAAGCGTGAAAGCAACATAAGTATATAGGTCGGTAGTTCAGGGGATGTACCTCTACCTCAGCTCGTGGTAGCACAGACATCCTTCGGGGTCAGAGATTTAAAAAAATAGTTGATGAGGGGAGTAAATGTGGCTTTGTTTGAGGAACCAGTGTAACTGCGAGAGATTCAATACATCTCGGCTCGATCAGCAGCCTCTTCGGCATCCAGAGCCTCATCATGATATGTGAACTCACCCATTGGCTCAAATCCCAGGAGTTCACAGACGTCCTCTAGTGTAACGGTGAACTCCCCCCACGTAACAAAGAAGGTGTGAGTTGGGATGTTCTATCTGGAAACTAGCACTTGTAGTGCCGCATTCTGCTTTGAGAGGGTGAACTCCCCAAACTAGTAGGCTTGATACAACCCAACCTTTGCAAGAGAAGTTGCGTGGAAACTCCGCATATGTGTATGCCAGGAACTAAAATGGGCTGACGACCCCCGGGTGCTTCGAAGTCAATCTGAGAATAGGGGAAGTCACCATGGTCCAGACAAAAATGCAGAGTCCCCTTGGGTGGAAGATAGCCCCACTTTGATGAATCCATTTCCTCATCACCTAATAGTAAAGGGTTAAATTTGGATGAGAAATGGCAAGTCTTGCATGCATCAGAAAATTTATCATCTTCGCCAAAGATGGGCACCCGACGATAAAAGCGTAGCTGCTCTTGACAAGAAGCAATCAGGGCAGCGGTGCTAAGGGCGAAAGTAGCGGCAGAGGGGGAGATTAGCTGAGGGGTGGTGGTGGAAAATTTAGAAGTACTTGTATAGGCCACAATACAGTGGCATTGAATGGTACAATTGAGTAAGAAGGGCTAAGAGCAAGAAAGGAGGAGCACAACCACAGGCGGTGGCACAAAAATAGATGAGAAAGGGAGGAGAATGAGTAAAGAACTGGACAACAATGGAGGTTTTCGCACAGGTTTATCTCTCTAAGGAATACGGGAGCTTGAAGAAGAAGGAAAGAGAAAGGTTTGGAAAAAAGAGACGTTTGAAGCCTTTTAACCTGATCTTTGAGTTTCCCACCATCGCACGTGCACGACCGCCTATAATCATTTCAAATGAACACGTGGTACTTCGGGAAGTATTTTGATAGCTGAAAAGACAACGCTACATCATTTATGAAGTGACGCCTGGGGAATAGAAAGGGTTGCCTTCCTAAGCAAGTTTGAGTTTTAGTGCTAGAATTTTTGTCAGAATATCCAATAACTCCCAACAAAAAAGATGTCCCAACGGTTTCAGAAAAGCTACGATGCCCCCTCACCACAAGTCCAAACGTTGTTTAAATAGGTGACTCGGCTGCACTGGGGAGAATTTCTACTTTTTCGAACATAGCAAAGCATTAAAAAGGAGAATTTCACCTACCAAGAATCAAAATGAGTATTTGAGAAGGTTAAAGGGCCTTTCGAGGGAAGTTCAAATAATAAAGCTAGAGCAGTTGAAGCGCAGTGTAAGGAAAAAGTTGTGATGTCCCTTCATCAAAGCCCCAACAAGTCGTAGTGCTTCGACTCAGGTACATCGGGGAGAATTTTAATTTTTCCTGGAGATTATAACGTTTTGGTTCTAACGAAGGAAAGGAGGCCAGAATTTTTTCACGCAAAGAAGGTACATCGGATTGAGAAGTTTTTGTGCAGACATTTCTTGTTCCGATAAAAAATCTCTCCACGAAGGGGTAAATGTAGAGGGGGCTTGAAGTTAATCCTGAGATCATGGATAATCCCCCCATTGGCAAAAGTGTTCTGGGGATGAAGGCATCGAGGTAGCTCAAGCATGGTAACTTGCATTTTAGCTTGTTGTGTCAGTCATATTGTATTTTTGTTTATATTAACTATGAGCTATAATGGTTGTAATGATGTAACGATAATAATAATGAGTTTTAGTGTGAGGTCAAATGGTACTCGTGAGAGACCAGGCTTGGCAGGGCCTGGGAGAGCTTTCATGCTCTATCGAATGACCTCGCCACGGAAAATTTAGAAGGACTTGGTTTGGAGGATTAAGAACTGAGGCACCATTGGGGCTCATCCAAACCATCTTAGATACACTTGGTAAAACATCAAATAACCCTAACCATGGAACCTCGAGCGGAGCTGCTTGGAGTTCCATCAAGCATTGAGTTGTGAACCAAACAGCCCTCTACTTAATGTAACATCCACTGTAGGTGATGTCACTATCCAGCTAAATAATTTCAGACCTGCACTTGAGTAAACCACCATGGTATTTGGGGCTGTCAGGCAGTTAGTGAGCTACCTCTGCGATAACAGTCCCCTGACACATAGTGGTTAGGCAAAAGGCATGTCTTGGCATTTAATGTTTATGACGTGGAAACAACTAGTGCATCAGGCATTTAATGTTGTGACATAAAGTATGAGGGATGTCTTTCATCGTCTTTAATGACTGAGATGCCTCGGAGATGGTGTGGGGGGCTATTTAAGGACCCCAACCACCACTGAGGAGAGGATGATCTTTTTGAGAGTTTAAAAGAGATCTTTTTTAGAGTTCAGAAGTTATTACTAGAGAGTTATTACAAATCAGAGAGTTATCGCACCCACTATTTTCATTTATTAGGAAGCTTTTAATACTTGATAGAGATTCTTGAGGGTGGTTGGTGTGTTTGGCTGCCTAGCAAGGCGTATCTAGGGTGATTACTTCTCTCTCCCTCTAGCTAAGTTACTTCTAAGTTCATTACTATCTTTTGAGTTATACACGAAAGATTTACAAGTTTAAACTAAGTCTTATCTTCATTGAGTTTGTGTTTTCATGTTCTATCACTAATTCAAGGTTTTGGCTAATTAACTTATCATTACCGTACTCAAAAGGGGTTATGCCTCCATCTTATCTAAACTACCCTCTTACAAAGAGGAACCACGTAGAACTTGAGGAGCAATGCTCGGTGCATTCTCCCTGAGTCGCAAGACTTCTCTCCTCAGAGCATCGTTCTCTTGTTGAAGTACCTCTCCAACTTGATGGACCTTGGAGGCATACAAAAGCTTAGCCTTCAAAGCATCCACTTCTCCCTGAACAGAAGCGCCGATCTCCTCCATCTCCTGTAGCCTATCCTTCAGCTTGGCAATAAGCTGTGACTGGTCCTTATCGTCTTGATTCCTCAACCTAAGAGACTTGCAGATCCTTACAAAGGCTTTCTGAACACGGTTTCTAGCACCAGGACCAAGAATCTTGCCTAGTTGAGAAGTAACAGTATATACTCTTCAACATCAATCAGCTACAAACCATATAATCATTGAAGAACAAATAAATTAGTACGCAGAAGGGAACTAAATTTCATTTAATTGAAAGAACATTCAATGTACATCATCAAAAGGAAATAAAAATAATAATATAAAGAGCTCCCTAAAGAACTGGCAACCTCAGTCTGCTCTGAGGCCGTTGGTTGCTTTCCCTTATCTACAGCAGCCCCATATACGCCTCCCTTAGACAGAGCGATCACCGTCCCCTGGTTGACGGGAGTACCAGCAGAAGTGGTCTGGACAGTTGGAGCACCCTCGTTAACAACATGAGTAGGCATCTCGTCCACAACAGACTTAAGTCCAGGATCGTGCTCGTTAAAGAAGGGGAGTCAATATCCACCTCGAAATTAGGTAGGGCCTTATCCCAACCTTTCTTGAAGTTGAGATGGATAATATGGCCAATATGAACCTCAGCATCCTCGTACGCTATGACCCATCCAGCGTTGTATGAGCTCTCTTTGAGGATAGCAACATCAGATTCCACCTTCTTCACCTTCCTCGTGATCACCTTGTTCTCCTCAACAACGGCTAGCTTGCTCGTACATACCAAGTCATAGGACTGCCTCAGCTCTTCGAGCTCCTTGGTCGCTTTCTCTTTCACTTTGTTGGCTTGGGCCAAGGTGAGGTTAGAATACTTTTGAGCAGAACTGGCAGTCTTCAAACCGACCTCCAGCTCGACATTTTTCCTGTCCAGCTCAGCATTCTTCCTCGCCAGATCGTAATGGTTGTTGTAAAGGACGGTGAAATCAGACACAAACTACACAGAAAAGGAAAACATTAGCAGAGAAAGTATTGAAATGATCGTTACAAGAAAAGACAAGTGAAAAAAGTCTTACCAAGGCTAGCCCCTGACTCGCCTTCAGGTCTAACTGGTCGGTCCTTATGTTTATCGACCTCTGGTGATCATTTGGCAGCACTGCCCTTTCAAGCACTGCCGGAGCTAGCTGAGGGGTAAGAGCAATAGAACCCCCCTCAGCCAGATAGGACACGGGCACCAGAGACTGGCCCTCGTTTGTCCTCACCCCTTATTTCCTCTTCTCTTCATCTCTCTCCTTCTTCTCCTTCTCTATCCTCTTTCTCTCTTCTAACTTGTTCTTCTCCTATTCCTTCTTTCTCTCCTTCTCTCTCACTATTGCCTCCTCCCTCTTATACCTCTCTTACTCGTGAGAAACAGTCTGGGAGCTTGTGGAAGTATCCACGCTCCCAAATTTCTACTTCTTGAATCGGAGAGCAAGCAACATATTGTCTTCATCATCTTATTGAATCAAGATTTTCCTAGGAGGAGTCATATCTTCCTCGCTAGAGCTACTTGAATCCCCCGAAGACTCCTGAGCTCTGAAACCTCCTCCGAGCTGGAAGATTCCTTACTACTTGATCTCTCATCACTCTAATCACCTTAAGCACCACCCCTATTAGCTCCCTTGCTCTCTTTATCAGAGTTACTTTCCTCCTCGTTCAATTGAATTGGGTCAGCAATAACCTCTTCTATGGTATATAGCTGAGGAATGTTATCCACAGATCATGCAATAAAACTGTACCCAATGTTATTATATTCTAGAAGAAATTCCATTGATCGAGGATGCTCACCATCGGTTAAGAGTTCCCTGATCTTCCAAGCCTTAACCAGCTCAGCAGCTCGAATATCGTGAAGAGCAGGTTCTGAGTTCTTTGCCTTCGCTGAAAAAAAAGAGAGAAAGATATGAGAAAGACCATACAATAACAAAAAAATGAATGAGCAGAACAAGCACAATACCTACCTATGTACTCCTCCCCATAAAAGGGAATCACAGGTCCCCTGTACCTCTCCCCTTCAGCTTAGGGATAGAACTGCCAGTTTCTGGCAATAAACCCATCATGCCAGTAATCCTTGTGGGAATCAGGTAGATTTACTACCAATAACCTATCAGGACTCCTAGCTTTGAGGTAAATAAGACCAGAGCTTGTTCAAGAAAAAGAGTAACAATAGCAGATTTCAGCAAGCCCGAGATTGGTGCCATAGAGCTGATTAATTCTATGCACACCATTGACAATTTTCCAAACATTTGGCGAGCACTATGTAGGAACTATATAGAAGTATTATAAAAAGTGCAAAAATAAGAGATTTAGGGGAAAAGTAAGACCCCCCCAGGATAAGAAATGTACATGTATCCAGTGACCGTCCTCAATGTCCCTGACATTAAAAGGAACAAGGGCACATTCGATGTCTATCGAGTTTGGAATATTGTAGAACTTCCTAAACTCAGTTATCGACCTATTGCCTATTTTTATCATCAGAAAGGAGAAACCCTAATATCAAATATGAATAAATTCCAACAGAAAAAGAAAAAAGAAGGAGTATGAACAACTTACGAAGTAAGAATCAGCCTGAGACAATGCAAAGCCGCGAGCAAGGAAGATGAGAGGATAAGAAAGAAGCTTAAAGATAGAAGACGAGACATGTGAGTGATAAAGAAATAGTGAGAGGTTGGAGAAATCTAGATAACACAAAGAAATTTGAAGCGACGTCATAGAATGACCTCTCCAAGCTGGATTAAAACCTTTCAATCATAACGCGTAGGAAACGAAGCAATCTGCCACCTAAATCGATTCAAGAGAGACGCTTCAATCCCAAGGTGCTGTACGATTCACAAAAATGCCATTAAGGTAATCATTTAAAATTATTGAGCCCAAATTGTGACCCAAATTGTTTAGGGGCAATTGTGGGTCCATCGATTAGTGATTCCAGCCCAGACGAGTAGCCCAATTAAGCCCGACCCAAAGTCTAGAGGCCTCACGCTGTAACTGATTTAGTTGTGACCCATTCAATCCCTAAAATCTCTCAAAGAGATATTCTAGGGATAACGGGCTAACGTGGATGAGTCCCACTCCCCCACTCTCTGAAAATCAAATGCATATGTTAAATCCTCCGCCTGGGCCAAACGACATGTATTCTGTAAAACACTCCCCCGGAGTAAACATAAATAAAATACAGAGAGCACCACCGTGGATGTAGGCCTTCTTGCCGAACCATGTATATCTTATGTTGTGTGTGATTGCAATTATTTCCAGTTCTTTATTTATTCTGGTGATCACCTTTGCTTATTATTTTGTGTTGAGTTTAATTGTCACCACAAAATGAATGGTGATTTTGAGTATATTTTTGTGCCTTATATTAATTGCCTTAATTCTAATTAAACGATTGATGAAAATGATTTAATAAATGAACTATTTTTAATTGATCTTAATAAGGAAAAACTAAACAACATAACCACGTTCAAACTAAAGATGACAAGACTATTATTATCAATCTTTGTTCTAGTATCCATTCGCATGATATTAGTATAGGTACCACCCTCAATGGGTATGAGTGATCGTAATTCGAAGAGATGATGAAAGAGTTCGTAGATGACTTCACGTGGTCTTGTAGTGACATGCCCAACATTGACTTAGAAATAGCACAACGTGAGATTCCTACCTTCTTAGAAAGTAAGTCTGTCAAGCAGAACTGAGAAAGCACAGGACAGGGTCATCTCTCAATGTCAAATATATAGCAGTGAAATAATTGAACGTGGGATTCATTCATGTGGTCAAATATCCAACTCATGCCAAAATTAGGAGGAAAAGTCTTCATGTGTGTCGACTATCAAGATTTGAACAACGTATCCCCAAAGGATGATTACCCTCTGCCTAACATCGATATGATCATTGATAACACTAATAGTCATGCCCTCTAGTCATTTGTCGACAATTTTTCCGAGTATAATCAGATCAAGATTCATCCCGACCATCAAGAAAAGACTGCCTTCATCATCTTGTGGGCAATTTTTTACTACATAATCATATCGCTTGGTCTCAAGAATGATGGGGCTACATATCAAAGCGCCTTTACAACAATTTTGAACGATGGTATCTACAAGGATGTTGAATCCTATGTCGATGACATGATCATCAAGTCCAAGAATCAGGAAGGTCGCATTCCTACCTTAAGGAAATTCTTTGAGCGACTGCAACAATACAAGATGTGACTCAACCCATAGAAATGCATCTTTGGTGTCACAAAGGGTAAACTCCTTGGATTCATGGTCAGAGAAAAAAGGGATCGAGGAAGACCCTACCAGATTAAAAGAAATAATCAATATGTTACCACCACGAACAGAGAAGGAAATTCATGAATTTTTAGGTAACCTCCAGTAAATCAGTCGTTTCACCAACCAACTGACCTCTATCTGCGAGCCCATTTTTAATATTCTCTGAAAAGGTCTAATCAAAATCTAAAACGAGGCCTGTCAACAAGCCTTTGATCAGATCTAGCAATACCTCACTCAACTTTCGGTGATCATGACTCCACAGCCCGATCTCCCCTCCTCTTATATATCACCTTCATATATACCCCATTAAAGGATATGCTATCCCAATACATCGAAGAATCTCGTAAGAAGAGATCCGTTATCTATAGTAATCTAAAGCTAATTGGGATTGAGGTGAACTACACTATATTGGGAAAAGGTGTTTGTCGCCTTAGTTTGGGTCACGAGAAGCTCTGACACTACATGCTCTCATGCCTTATCAAACTGGTGTCCTAAATGGATCCAATGAAATACATGTAGGATAATCTCTCCTTATCTTTCCGCATGTCCAGATGGTTGATGTTACTGGCTAAATTTGAAAAAATATATTTCATGCAAAACCTTATGAAAGGAAGAGCCATTTCCATTACCTTATCGGTAATCCCATGCAGGGAGTTGAGGTTTGGATTTTCAAATTTCTAGCCGAAGAAATTCTTTATCCAACACACGAAGAGATTAAATGGCAATTGTTCTTCGACAAAGCTACTAACAAGAAAGGATATGGTATTGGGATACTCCTGATCTCTCCCTACAATTATCACACTCATATCGCCATCAAATTAGACTACCTTTTTACTAACAACATAACAAAACATGAGGCATGTACCGTAGGGATCAAAATTACCCTAAAAAAGGAACCAATCACATTAATGTCTATGGAGATTTAACCCTCATCGTGGGCAAGATCCTCAAAAAATGGCTAGTCAGAGATGAAAAACTCCCCCCTTCCATGATCACCTCAAAAAACTCACCTCCCAATTTGAAGATGTCACCTTCCATTACCTTCCTCGCTTGAGGAATAGCCTATCCAATGCACTGGCAACCTTGGACTCTATGGTCGACATGCCTGAGGGGATAACAGTGGCCCCCTTTTCTAGTCTAGAAACAAGTAGCATCCAATCATTGCTAGCACATTGAGGTCATTACAAAAGATTCAAACATGGAAGGGGTAGGATATTATGACATTTGGTGCCTCCTCAAGAATGTCATGTATCCTCAGGATGCTGACAAAAAAGAGTGTACGATCCTTCGTAGGTTAGCTTCTCAGTACATCATCTGCGATAAGTCCCTCTTCAAAAGAAATTTCGATGGAACCCACTTGCATTGCATAGTAGAGGTTGAGGTCGATGATGTGATGTAGAAGATCCATAACGGGGAATGTGGACCCCACATGAAACGTCATATGTTTGTCAAGAAGATCATACATCGGGGATATTACTAGACCACCATCGTTTAAGATTACGCTGCTTCCATCAGAACATGCTTCAAATGATAACAACTCGTCAACCTTCAACACTTACCTCCTCGAGAGTTATACAACATGACTGCTCCCTATACCTTCTTCACTTGGGGCATAAACATAATCGGTAAGGTCACTCCTAAGGCGTCAAACGGGAATAAATTCATTCTAGTAGCCATTGATTACTTCACAAAATGGGTTGACGTCGAATCATACGGGGTGTTTAATGCAAAGAAAGTAGCTAAATTTATTACGACAAACATCATTTGTCGCTACGGGGTTCCCCATAAGATGGTTTCCAATAATGGGCTCCATTTCGAAGCTAAGGCCATAGAACTAGTTGATGAGTATGGAATCCAAAGGCATAAGTTTTCACCTTACCAACAATAAACCAACGGGATTGTAAAAGCCACCAATAAAATTCGTAAGACCATAATTATCAAGATGATCGACAGTTACAGAGACTAGGTCGAACGGATCCCGTATGCCATTTGAGGCTACCGTACCTCCATCAAAATGACCACTAGGGATATTCCCTACACTTTAGTATATGGCATTGATGCAGTCTTATCTATCGAACTCGAAATACCTTCCTGCGAGTTTTGCTCTAAAGTCAGGTCAGCGAAGAAGACTGGCTGTAAAACTGCTTCGATGATCTTGTGCTCTTATATAAAATGAGAATGAAATCCCTATATCATATACAATGGTATATCATCGTATTGCGCAGTCATCTAATAAAATTATCAAGGACCATAGTGTCCAATAATGATATTTTGCCCTTAAGGAAATCATGCAACTCGTATGAGATTCGAGAGGGAAGTTCAAGACTAATGGGAGTGGCCCCTGCATCGCAAAGAAAATCCTATCAGGTAGCGTCGTTATGCTCATGAACCTCGATGGAGAGGAGATAGCGCATCCAGTTAATTTGGACCGTCTTAATAAATTTTACCCATAGTCTAAAATATCATCGCAATATGACTCTTCTCACCTCCCTTCTATTCTAAAGAAAAAAATTCTTCTTTCCACTCTCTACTCAGAACTACTAAAGCCCGATCCTCCCAAAAATACCTTTTCAAAAGAGAAACTCGCAATTTTCAAACCCCACAGAGATACATAGGCAGCCCATGAGACACATTGGGCATGGTCCTTTCTCTTTTATAAAATTTTATTCTTTTTTCCCTCTGGGAACATTAGTGTCCATGTCATCGTATAAAATAAACAAAAGGATTATGTATTCCATAAAGATCGATATAGATAGTTCAAACAAGAGAAATTCATCAAAGGCATGACAAAATACATCATCATATTTTATTAAAAAAACAAAATAAGGCAGTTACATGACATATCAATAACAAGAACGAAAAATAGTCAACTCCTTACAAACTTAACAAAATAAACACCTCAAACTTAACCTACCTAATAAACCCACATATTACCAACACCCTCCCCATATTCAAAACCTACTTCAACTACCATATGGACCTACTTCATCATAATTTCCAGTCCCGAAGGACCCTAAGAATCCCAATCCTACTTAGGATTTCGTATCTACTTCATGTGACGGTATACCTTGATCATCTTGGATAAAACCATGGAATCGTCATCTAAAGTGTCGAACATCACAAGCCACCTTTTTTTAGTCTCTTTAGTATAAATATTCATAATTACCTACTTCCATAGACACTTCAAATAGTCCCCGAATACGAACCCCGCCTCCCCAACAGACTGAGACGGATAGGTACATGGTCAACGATGCTACCACAAAGGCCCAAAAATCATTATCAATGATTCAGTTAGATATTTCACGGGAACGAACTTAGTTATACAAGTAGGAATGATATTTTCCCATCCCACTTGACTCAAAAGTTACCATGGAAAATAGAAAGAGGTCGGACGAAGGCCCACCAATTGCACATAGTAGTAGTCTCCCAATTACCTAACAGGATGCAGATTACCCCACCATAGCACGGACTAGTGAAGATTCTTTATCCCATGCTCCATAAGCCAATTCACCCAGTTCTCCTAGATGGTCTAAAACTGAAGAAAGACTGGGAAAATTGAGAATGCCTACTATAGGGTACTCATGAGGAGTATCTAGGTGCAGTCTCTCTGACAACTACATGATAATAATGTCACGGGGATCCCCCATTAAAAAATTGGCTCGACCTTATTTTCAAGCATCAAGTCCATTCTGAGTCTCCACCAGTATGACAGTAGAAGGATTACAAGTATAAGACATCCATGACACCATCGTGTCTGCTTGGGGGTCCACCGTTATGTCATAGGTCATTAAAAGCAGCCTGACAGTCAAACCCAGGGTCACAACACTAGAAAAGTTGTTATTAATGTAGTCACTTAGACATGTCGAACTCTGCACCACCGAAAGGATGACACTCCCCCCATGCACTAATAAGCCAACAACCAGGCCAAGGGGTATGCCGATCATTCCTTATTTTAGGAAACCCATATTTTTTCTTCTAACCCTTTTCATTTCAAAATAAGTCCCTTCAAAAGGAAACTATTTGCAACCAAGCCTCCAAGGCATTTTTTTGTTGAATATATGCCAAAAATATATTTAAAAATCCAAAGAGCAAATTCTTCTTACTTTTTCTCAAAACAAAACCTCAGAAAGAAATTAAAGTGCATATAGACTAGGTCATTTAATCCAAGATAAATAAAAAATGATGAAAAATGCACCTTGTAGATATTTATCGGCATGCTTATGTTTTTCAGTTACAAAGAGAATAAGAAAAGAAAAAATCAAAATAAATCAGGACACAACCCAAACTCTCCAAAAACCCAATCAACTAAAAGCTTTCCCCTCAGGTACCTTAGCGAATGAGCTTTCCTCAATGACGAGCGACAGATACCCCACTCTTAGAATCAGAGCTCTCCTTAGAAGTGGCTGGTGGCACCATACTGGACTTGGCCATTTTTCTCACATGGTCATACACCAAATCCATCTAGTCTCAAATGCCCCGTAGCCAGGATGTCGATACACGAGCAGTCTGTAAAAGAATGAGTCTAGCAAAAATAAATAAGTTAGTAATAAAAGGAGAAAAATTAGAAGCAAAAGTGGGAAATAGAAAAGGAAGTCATACCTCTCTTCGGGTAAACTCCTTAGGAAGACCTGGAAAACCATCTATCTCTGCATGAGGATGATGAGCACCAAGAAAACATATTCACCACCATGCCGAATATGGTAAGAAAGAATAGAAAGATATTGAATAGGAATATCCTCCGCCGCATCTACGTGACTCCTCAAACTATAAGCTGAATCCACAAGTGCACTAGTAACCCTCCCTGACCCCACTGACTGGTGGAGGCATACCCTCCACATCATAGATTGACGACAAAATTAACCAAATGGTTGCAAATTCCCGATAATCATATCTCACCTTAATGTCCGTATAAAGAATATAGGGTTTGTCCTCCATCGCCACCACTATCGCCTTATCCGATATCTCCTTCACTTGCCTCATGAACTCAGGGGGAATGACGGTGGGGACTCCACTTGGCCCTCTATCACCTGCCTCACCACCCATTCCCCTATGTACCATACATTCCCGAGTTGATGCTCTAGTAACCTCCGCATTTAAGTATGCATACCCGTTACCCTTGCAGACCTCGAGTACAAACATCAAGGGTAGAGTGTCATTTATTTCCCAAACAAAGGTCAGTCATCTTTTAAGTGCAAACAAAATGTGAATTCCACAAAAAGGATAGAAACCAAATCCTAACCTGGTTGCTCGTCAAGGTGTTCAACGTCGCCCGCACATCCTTAAAAAATAAGGACTGGTTCGACTTCCTAATTGACTTTCTCCACCTATACATCTGCAAAAAGTTTCCCATATCACTCGCCTTTAGGAACACCAATCCAACATTATGCCTAAATACCTTATAGAACCACGTCTATATAAAAAATATTAAAAAGAAAACATAGGAAGGACAATAAAAAAATAAGAGAAAACTATATCTAAAGGTTACCTCTAGAAGGTACATGTGGGTTATTAGTAAAAAATACTGAAAGCATCAAGAGAAGCATAAAAGGACGCCAGTATAAAGATCCCCAAGTCATACATTTGAATCTCCAAGATGATCATCAATTAAGAAAGAAACCACAAATGGACGACATCACCAGTCATCTCCATTACGAAACCTCCAAGCAAAAGCAAAATAAACAGGTGAGGTTATCGCATACCGGTCTCATTAATATACCTAGATAATAAGGTATCCTTCAACACCGATATTCAGATTGACTCTCCAAAAATGATTTGCCCAATATCTTCAAGGGAAGATCGAACCGTGACCTTGGATACATGCAAACTCCCGTTCTCCATGATCTGATGATCCGCACACTCCATCCCAATCAACTGATGAACATCCATGGGTATAACTGTCATTTATCTAACACCCAAATAAAATGTATGGGTGGCATTCAACTAGCCTAGAGTGCACAGAACTGTAGAAGAACGTGACGTCTCATTCAAAGCACCGACCAGAATGCCAAATCCAACAGCCTACACCATCAATTGCACAACCTTAGGAAGTTTGTCCCCCAAATTTTTCATCTCCATTGAGCCACGAGAATGAATACTCGATGAAGCGATATCCACCTGCACATAAGCCAAAACCTTTCAGCATCCCAAGGATATAATGAATGGAAATAGGAAAAATGAAAAACAAAACACTTACATAACTGTTTTGTTTTTTCACCCTCATAAAAAGATGATTCGTCACTCCCTCAATTGAACTCTATCATCGAGGACAGGCTCAAAACTATCATAGGTATTCTCATTCCCTAGTATTAGTGCCTCGGCAACACGCCACTCCAAGCCGACCCAATCTTCAGTAGCCATCCAAGCCTTATCCCCTGCACCCTCCATAAATTCTTTCAAATTAATACGCTCAAAAACTTATTGCTATAAAGATAAAGGAAGAAATTCACTTGAATGAACTTGTGAAAAAATGAATAGGGTTGCCCGCCCTTTTTTTATTACGAACTAGGGGGTATGCCGATCGTCAGTCCCCTAGTCATGTGTATCGAAAACAACCTTTCACCTCCCCCGAGAATCTCAGAAGTTCGTGCTCTATGCCGATAGGCACCCCATTGATTATGCCTATTAGTAGATACCTCAAATTACATTCCAAAAATTCTAGAAAAATAAAAAAATTGGCTAAAAATTACAAAAATTCACATAGGATAGAATATGTGATAGCCCCGAGAAAATTTGTTAAATAAAGCATGGATGCACTCGTAAAGACCTCACCGGTGTACTCCCAGTGGGATCAAAATCAAAGTGGGTCAGCATTCTCATTATTAGCACACTCCCCAATGGGATCTAAATCAAGCACTCACAGTACCATCACCTTCCCCAACGCGATTAGAAACAAAGTTCACTAGCACTCGCAAAGTCCCCATTAAGCACCCTCCCTAGAAAAATCAGAATTGAATAATGTCCAATGTCATCATAACTCTTTACGTATAGAGAATTGGCCTCGACCCTTTGAATTGGTTACCTCAACTCTCTAGGTCCATAGAATCGACCTCGACCCTTGAAATTGGTCACTCTCAACACCTTAGGTTCGCTGAATCGATCTCGACCCTTTGAATTTGTTACCTCAACTCCTTAGGTCTACATGACCGATCTCTAATCTCTAAATAGGATACCTCAACTATGTAGGTCCACAAAATTGACCTAGGTTTACAAAATTGACCTCGACTCTAAATTAGTCACCTAAGCTCTCTAAGTTCAAAAAATCGACCTCAACCCTCTGAATCAATGACTCTCAACTCCTTAAGTCTGTAGAACCGACTCAACCCTTTAAATTGGTTATCTAAACCCTTTTGGTCTGTATAATCAACCCAGGTCCGTAGAATCTACCTCAACCCTCTGAATCAATTACCCTTGAACTCTTTAGTTCAACAGGATTGACCTATGTTTGTAGAATCGACCTCGAACCTTTGAATTATTCACCTCAACTCCTTAGGTCCGCATAACTTATTAAGTTCCATAAAATAGACCTTAACCCTTTGAATCGGATTCCTCAACTCTTTTGGTTCGCAGAACTGACCTAGGTTTGTTGAATTGGCTTCAACCTTTAGAATCGATCACCTTCTCTCTCTCTCAAATCCCTAGCGGAAGCCTCGACCCTAAAAAATCCTTAAACATTGATGAGGTGTTTATCTCTTTATGACTTCTTATTTTTCTAAGATCTCCCATTAAGGGAATCTATAGACACCCCATCCTAGTACCCTCCAAATACCCTAATATCCCAAGTTCTTCTCTAAAACCTAATCTAGAGGCAATCAGGTGCTCCCAAGTCCCGTTTGACTTTGGTCAACTCTTCGAATCGAGTGAAGAACATTTCACCTTCATAGGTATCTTAATGCCCATTTTCAAAGGTCTATACCATATGCAAATCAAACTTACAATTTGTGAGTACTCATATTCTTACTCAAAAATTTAATTTAGAGGCCACCGAGCAATCTAGAGCCCCGTTTGACTTTTGTTAACCATTGAACCCATTCTTATATTATTGAACCTTCATAGGGATATGAATCCCCTTAACACCGATCCATATCATGCATGAATCGGCCTTATGGCTCACGTGTATTTGCCTTCTTACTCTAAGAGCCCCAGTCTAAAGGCCATTGGGTGCATCCGAGACCCTTTTAACATTAGTCAACTCTTGAAACTAGGAGAGGCCCAATAGATTTTATAGGGATCTATATCCCCTTTCCAACACTCTCTTTCATGCGTAATTCGACTTATGGTTTCAACTTATTTTTTTTAAACATCCTTTTGGGACTGGTTATAGGTACCCCAGCCCCCCTGCAGAGGTGTACTTTACTTTGCCAGCAAGCCAAGGGTATGCTGATAGGCAGGTTAGGGCCTATGCTGATTAGCAGTCCGATGAACCCTAATTTTTGGTATTTAAAGAGTCCATGATTAATATACCAAAATATACCCTCGTCTAGTACGAGGGATCAACCTTTCACCACCCAGGGGTCATACTGAACGTAAGGGGCCAACAACCCAAGCCCTCATCGAACTGAAGCCTCGACCCGGCTTAACAACCGGATAGGATAGCCGACCTACCGACTGGAC
Organism: Sambucus nigra; assembly: GCA_949130495.1. Classification (NCBI taxonomy): domain Eukaryota; kingdom Viridiplantae; phylum Streptophyta; class Magnoliopsida; order Dipsacales; family Adoxaceae; genus Sambucus; species Sambucus nigra. Next base: position 131,602,224 of record OX422214.1, on the reverse strand, counting down.
GATCCTCCACTCATCGACTGTATGTGTCAATTTCAGAATTAGAACTTCTATAATACTAGCCTCGTTATATGGTAGCCTCGTTTGGGCAGAGGGTGTCACCCTCATGGTGTGTGGTTTGGGAGATGCGTGGTACAGTGCGCGTGGGACTCATGTAGCATGTGGACTAAACCGTTATAATAATATCATTCCCTCACGTGAAGGAATATTATGTCATTATTATCTATAGGTGACCTAGCCAGGTGTGAACAGGGGATTAACTAAACCATCATTACATGCTCAATGCATGCTTGGGGGGTACACTACACCCCCCAAGCCCTATATATATACTTGTCACCTTCAATCTTGTAAAAGGATAGATAATTATAACCCTAGTTGAAACTTTGTTTATACACACGATTAAGAGAGAAAATACTTGGGCATTGTATCCAAGGCCTTTAGTGCCCATATTTAGTGGATCAAACACTCACAGTGGACATAGGACTGATTGGCTGAACCACTATACATCATTGTCTTCATACCTCTTCTACTCACATCCTTCTATATACATATACATATATAAATTTATTGCTGCCATTATTGCTACTGTTTGAGCTTTATCACCTCTTTATCTGGTGGTGGTGTTCTAAGCATCATCAGTTTAGTGGCGTCTGTGGGAACGAGAAGCTATCTCTTCCTTTCTATAGCTTGAACTCACCGGAGACTCTGGTGGTGAATCAGTTCTCCCCCTTGTGAGGATCTATTTCACCATTGAAAGATATCCATTAAGGTTCTCAAGCTCATAAATCTTTTGATTATTCAGCTCATCACAGCTCAAACATGTGGAACCAGAGTTACCACTACCTCCTCCATCGGCTGGTGGAGTTGGACCTAGTTCCATCCATATACCACCTCAGTCTGAGATGGTTGAGGTGGCTGCCGCCCTGAGTCTTTGGCAGTAAGTTAGCAAGTTATGTAAGAACAATTATCAACTCTTAACTAAAACATACTGAGACCACTAGGAGTCTCACTGGAGATGATTACTTCGGCATCTGCACAGGGACAACATGAGGTCAGAGGACCACCCCAGGCACCACGCAAAGAGTTTTCAACTCCATAATGACGGAGGTTTATTGCTAACCCCAGGCGTTTATGCCTGGTGACGTAAGGAAACCCTTGCCCGGAGGATAGGTATGATGATATGGAAGTAGAAGATGCTCCAGAAGATTACTGGGAGCCGTATGAGATCTCCAATAACACTATACGAACTGTCTAAGAAAGACGAGGGAGGTGTAGGAGATAGAATCCTGATGATCACCCCAAAGGTTTGGCTTTTGACCGTCTGAGCAGAGGGTAGGCCTTTGAGAGGCTAGTCCCAGTCAAAGACCTAAGGGAAAGATTGTCTAGATCAAGAAGTCTCACAAAGTTCAAAAGAGAAGAAGTAGATGGATAACCCCACGAGGGTCGAACCCCTCATAGAAGAAACGAAGGTCATGGAGAAGTAAATATTCGGCGAAGGTCGGATGCAGCAAAGCCCTCAGTTCATCCCAGAAAAGCGACGGGGGATAATATCGGCCAAGCCGACCCTGTGAAGACGTGGAGTCACTCAATTCAGAGGTTGGAGGATAAAATTGGTGATATCCTAAAAAGTCGAGACCCTCTTTAGGGAGGATACTCCGAGGGCTCACCCTTTGTGGTGAAGAGAGTCAACTTCCCAATGCCGACGAAGTTTAAACCACCTGTGGTCACCCCAAGGTATGATGGGAGTACTAATACAGTCCACCATATCGAGATGTACTAGTCAGCAGAAGATATATACTCTATCTCAGATGAGATGAGGTGTAAAGACTTTTCTAGAACTTTGACTGGGGATGCACATGTCTGGTATACATCTCTTCTAAAGAACTCTATTGAAAGCTTTAAGCAGCTAGCGAAGTGGTTCATTCACAACTTCTTCTTTGGAGTAAGGCCACTGAATAAGACCACTCACATGCTCTATGTTAAGCAAGGGAAAAATGAGAGTCTCAGAGACTATATAGTTAGGTTTAACAAAAAAAGGTTAGAGGTCGAAGACTACAAAGAGAATATAGCCATGACGGCCCTCATTGGAGGACTCAAAAAGGGGTTCTATTATGGAAGCTTGCCGAAGACCCCCGAAGTCAATGGATGAGCTGTTGGCATTGGCAGGGAAGGTGATAAATGCCGAAGAGGAAATGGACACCAAATACGAAGACAAAAAAGGAGGTACTAGTAGAGGTAAATACCAGAAAAAGAATAAGGATGAGAAGAAAAGACCAGCAGAAGACAAGTTTGTAAATTACACCCCGCTGACAGTCAGTTGTAAACACATCCTGAATGAGATAAATAGCGATCGATCTTTAAAATGGCCTGAGAAGTTGAGAGATCCTCCCCATAAGAGGAACAAAAACCCGTGGTGTGAATTCCATCAAGACCATGGCCATTTGATCGATAAATGTTTTTCTCTAAAAGATGAAATCGAAAAGATGTTAAAAGGAGGGAAGTTGAGAAAGGATGTGGACAAGGGTTCCTTCAAGAAGGGTCGAGTCATCCCTGGGAAGAAAAGAAATGATAAATGTAAGGAAAATACTTCAACTAGGCGTGATGAACCCTCAGAGGAAGAGGATGATAATGATCTAGACCTTCCACCGAAGGATGACTATGGTCTGGTAAAAAGGCTTAATATGATTTCATTCGGTGTTGGAATCATCTCCGGGGGACTAGCTGGAGGAGGGTCAGAAAAGGCCAATAGGAAAGCCCATGTTGCTGAGGCTAAGGCAGTAATGAAGACTGAAGTTGTGCACTCAACCTCTATTAAAGCCAAACCTGAAAAAAGGAAAAAATTTAACATGGATACTCTGATAGTGGGTTTCTCAATGTTAGATCTTAAGGGCCTCCTATCCCCACATGATGACCCTCTCGTTATCACCACCAGAGTGAACGAATGTGAGGTGCCGAGGATCTTGGTAGATGGGGGCATATCTGCAGATGTGATATTTTGGCTATGCTTCAAAGCCCTAGGACTTAGCCGTACTAGGTTTGTTCCATATCATTATCCCCTGATCAGTTTCAATGGAGAAAAAGTTCACCCCTTGGGGATGTATGAGGCTGATGTAAAAATGGGAGATGATTGGCTGAAATTACTCATAAGGAAGATTAATTTATTCATGATGGATGAAAACATCTTCTTGGCCTACAACCTCATACTAAGGTAGTAGCCCTCTAGGAATTTGAGGTCGTGCCTTCAGAGTTCCACCAAATGTTAAAATTCTTGACTCCTTATGGGGTAGGTGAAGTTCAGGGTGACCAGACGAAGGCGCATGAATGCTACTTCAATTTGGTCGAGGATAGAGAGGTGTACAAGAAAGAAACCACTACTTATAATATTGATACCCTTGATCCCAGGGATGAGACAAATCTAAAGAAGGGAGAGGCCGTGGAAGAGGTAAAATTCGTCATCCTCAATGAGGACGAACCAGAAAAAACCATCTAGGTCGGCAAAGCCCTCAAGCCTGAGATTAAAGAGGGGATAATCAAGTTACTGAAGAAGAGTTAGAGAATCTTCGTATGGAGTCATGCAGACATGCCAGGGATTAACCCCAGGATCATGTGGCACAAGATCAACGTGATAAAATATGCCAAGCCAATAAAGAAAAGGAGGAGAATTTATTCTTGAGAGAAATACGAGGTCATATGGGATGAGGTCAAGAAGCTCAAAGAAGCTGAGTTTATCAGGGAGGTCATCTATCCCAAATGGATATCTAGCATGGTCATAGTCCCTAAAGCAAATGGGAAATAGAGGATGTGTGTGGACTTCACTGACCTAAAAAAATATTGCCCTAAAGATAGTTTCCCTCTTCCTCACATCAACCTAATGGTGGACACTTCTGCAGTCCATGCATTAATGAGCTTTATGAATGCATACTCGAGCTATAATCAGATCTTCATGGACCCCACATACTCAAAAAAAAAAATCTTTCATTACTGACAAGGGGATATACTATTATAGGGTCATGCCCTTTGGCCTGAAGAATGCAGAATCAGCGTATCAGCATCTCGTGAATAAAATGTTCGAAGACCAAATCGGGAAGTCTATGGAGGTATGTGTAGATGACATGCTGACCAATAGTTTGAAAGCAAAGGATCATGTGGCCGACCTTGAGAGGACCTTTTACACGATAGACAAATATCGGATGAAGCTCAACCCAACAAAGTGCATTTCTAGGGTTGGAGCAGGGAAATTCTTGGGGTTCATCGCCAATCAAAGGGGTATTAAGGCCAATCATGAGAAGTTATAAGCTCTGCTATAAATGAAGACCCCCAAGACCATTAAAGACGTCTATAGGCTCACAAGGTGAGTGGATGCTTTGAGTAGATTTGTATCCATAGCCACAAACAAATGTCTACCATTTTTTAAAGTTCTCAGAAAGGCTTTTGAGTGGAAAGAAGAATGTGACAAGGCCTTTAAAGAGTTAAAGTACTACCTAGGGTCTCCATTACTTTTATCGCATCCAGTGGTAGGTGAAAGATTGTATGTGTACCTAGCCGTCTCAGAGTCAGGCATCAGCGCTGCTATTGTGAAAGAAGAAGATGGGGTGTAGAAGCCGGTGTATTTCAATAGTAAAGCACTCCAAGGAGCAGAGCAAAGGTACCCTAGTATGGAAAAGTTAGCCTATGCCTTGATGCATGCCTCAAGGAAGATGAAGTCATACTTCCAAACCCATACAATGGTCATCCTTACTAACTCTCCTCTTAGGTGGGTCATACACAAGCCAGAGAAATCGGGGAGGCTAATGGCATGGGCAATAGAGCTTGGAGAGTTTGATATTGTATATTAACCTTGGGTTGCTATCAAAGGGTAAGAACTAGCAGATTTTATGGCTGAATTCACTTGGGAATAGGCCGAGGCTAAGAATGGGAACCTTAAGAAGGCAGATAATCAATAAGGCAAATTTTTTTTACCTATCCATAGATAAGGCTGAGACAAGCGCAGCTAGAGAAAAAGTTTTTGAAAATGAAGAAGGAAGATACCTCTTTAGATAGGGATCCCTATTTTAAGGAAATTTCTCAAAGAAAGAGGTTGTGTGGAATCTTTTGGTTGATGGGTCCTCCTATGAAAACATAAGTGGAGCTGGATTGATAGTGTGAGCACCAGACGGCACGAACATTGAGTATGCTCGAAGGTTTAACTTCAAAGCCTCCAATAATGAGTCAGAATATGAGGCCCTGATAGGAAGCATGTCCTGGGCGAGGACTCTTAGTGTTGGCCAGGTTTTGGTGCATAGTGATTATAGGTTGGTAGTGAATCAGATACTGGGAGCATATGAGGCTAAGGATGAGAGAATGGCCAAATATCTTGAGAAAGTAAAGTCACTGTTGAAAAGCTTCAGAGGAGTAAAGTTGAAGAGGATACCTCGATTAGACAATGGCCGATCCGATGCACTTGCAAGACTAGCTTCAACAACTAGGACAGATATCAGAAGAACAGTGCCAGTGGAAATTCTATTTCGTGGATGGATTGAAGATGAAGATAGAACACTTATCTCCTGCCTAAATGTAAATAGGAAAACTTCATGGATGGACCCTCTAACTAGATACATTAAAGAGAGGGATATGCCAGAGGCAAAATTTGAAAGGAAGAAGCTGAGGTGTGTTCATCCGTCCGAGGTCCCATATATCTTGCAAGATGTACATGAGGGGTCTTGTTCAAGCCACATTGGGAGAAGGTCTCTAGCTAAGAGGATAGTCACACAGGGATACTGGTGGCTGACCTTTGCCAAGGAAGCTACGGCATATGTGAAGAAGTGTGATAAATGACAGAGGTTTGCTACCATCCCTCACAAGCCTCACCAACCTTTAACCTCCATTACACCCCATCTCCATTTACAGTACAGGGAATTGATTGGGTAGGACCCCTGCCTAGGGTCGTCAATAACTATTGATACTTAATCGTAGCAATCGATTACTTTTCTAAATAGGTGGAGGCAGATCCAATGATCATGATCACCGAATAAAAGACCTTCCAATTCATCTGGAAGAACATCATATATAGGTATGGTCTCCCTAACACCCTCATCTCAGATAATGGGACTCATTTTAAGAATGTTTCCCTGGAGAAATACACTCTGAAAGAGTCGGGATCAAACAATTATTTTCTACCCCAGGTCGACCTCGGGCTAATGGGCAGACTGAGGTGACAAACTGAACAATCTTATACGAGATGAAGAAAAAACTTGAAGAGGAAAAAGGAAGATGGGTTGAAGAAGTATACGTTGTAATGTGGGCCTACAGGATGACAATAAAAACTCCTATGGGGGAAACCCCCTTCATGTTGGTGTATGGATCAGAAGCCATCACCCCCACTAAAATAGGGTTTCCAACTCACACAATTCAGATGTATGATCGTCAAAGAAATATGGAAGAAATGAGACTTGATCTCAACTGGATTTAGGAAAGAAGAGAAAATGCTGAGATAAGACAAATAGCTTACCAGCAGAGGACAACCAGTTTTTACAATCAGAGGGTAAATGAAAGCCCGATAGTTGTGGGAGACCTAGTCCTCAAAAAGGCATGGCAAAAACCTAACAAGCTTCACCCAAATTGGCATGGCCCATACAGGGTCACTGATGAAGTTGTCCCAGGAACCTATGGGCTAAAAAACCTTGAAGTGGAACCCTTTTCAAACCCCTGGAACGTAGATCATTTGAAGAAATATTACCAATGATGTTGTAATTCATGTCCTATTTGTTCACAATTGTAATGAATGTATTGTTTCATAGACCACTTGACCCCTTATCTTGTTGTTTGTCAATTTAGATATTTGTCGGGGTAATTTAGTTAAGCTACAAAACATCATTCGTGGTTAAGTAGGCTTAAATGCTCTTCGGTGATACGACAACATGGGTGGGGACAACCTCATCCATATATTTTCAATAGCATCGAGGGGAGCTTAGTTTTGAAAACATCATTAATTTGGTGGATTATCTCGCTCTACTAGGATGAGGGTAAATGGTAGGGACAACCCTTCACTCACTCCCAAGAAAGACAATGGGGAATTTGTGTTTGAAAACATCATTAATTTGGTGGATTATCTCCCTCGGCTAGGATGAGGGTGAATGGTAGGGACGACCCTCCACTCACTCCCAAGAAAGACGAGGGAGGACTTGTGTTTGAAAACATCATTAGTTTGGTGGATTATCTCCCTCGCCTAAGATGAGGGTGAATGGTAGGGACGACCCTACACTCACTCCCAAGAAAGATGAGGGAGGACTTGTGTTTGAAAGCATCATTAGTTTGGTGGATTACCTCCCTCAGCTAGGATGAGGGTGAATGGTAGGGACGACCCTCCACTCACTCCCAAGAAAGACAAGGGAGGACTTATGTTTGAAAACATCATTAATTTGGTGGATTATCTCCCTCGGATAGGATGAGGTTGAATGGTAGGGATGACCCTCCACTCTCTCCCAAAAAAGACAAAGGAGGAGTTGTATTAACTTGGAAGATGGTTAGCACAAATTATAAAAATGACAGAATGAAAGAACAAATGGAAGGGAAGAGAATTTTCATTAAAAATAGAAAGAGTTACAATACATCATGTCCAAAACATGGCGTAAAACAAAATTACATTAAGAGGGTATAGGTCACAGACGACCACCCTAAAGAGTTGTCTCAGAGGGTAAAATCTCAACACCATCATTAGGCAAGGCATTATCAACAACATTGGCAGGAGACCGAGCCTCTAATGTCCCAGTTCCCTCAATAATTATCTGAGACTCCACGTGGTATAGAGCCTTGGCCATCAAGGGGTCTTCCAATTCTGCAGTTTCCAGAGAGGGGTGAATGGCCACCACTACATCATCAAACTTCAAGACGACCCACCGACAGGCCGTCTTGATTCCCCTCTCCAAGTATTCAAGGCCAAAGCCTTGGAATTCATAAGAGAGCTTGTATGCCTCCACAGCATCAGTACCAGCCCTTTGAACAGCTGCATCAAGGTCTGACTTAAATTACGTTGCCTGATTGGTCAAAGCCTCGTCCTTGGCCGTGAGAAGGTTATCTTTTTGCTTTAGTTTCTCAATATGCTCTTTTTCAAGTCACCAAGAAGCCTAGAGTGATCGGCCTTCACACCCTCCAGTTCTTTCTTGAGATTTTCCAACTCAGTCTTCAAGTTGGCCTCAGTTTGAATAGCTATCTTACCCTCTTTGAAATTTTGGATAATTCACATCCATCCATGTTATGGCCGAGGTGAAGGCATAGACAGACTAAAAAAGTGGAGAGCAAAGTTAGTGATGAAGATACGAGGGTTCAGTTGTTATTGGTTAATTAAAATTAAAGGGATAATAAGAGAAATACCTGGGCCAGACTGTGAATCCCAAAGTCGTAGACTCTGGGTGGGGGCATCTTAGCCAAGAAGTAATAATCAAAGGGTGACAGAGCAGAGAACATGGAGACCTTAGCAGCCTTCATGTGGGCAATCAGAGAGGAGGGGTTGGCCTTTAGCATGGTCAAATGGGTCAACCAAAATGCATCCTGAGATGAAGAAGAACTCATCCCCTCAGTGTGTGTACCTTGGGCCTCCACTCTCACCCTTGTAGGGGCATCAAGATGACCATCAATACGATCTTTTGTCTCGTTCCTCTTTTGATAACCCTCATGGATATTCCCCATGGTGGTCAACCCCTTAGGATTTGCTTTCTTCTGAATTTGTTGAGGCTTCTTGCCATTCTTCTTACTGAGACCAGCCAACAGACTTGGGGAAGACATCTCCCAAAGTGAATCAGATGTGTTTGGAGGTCGATCTGCAAAAGTAAGATGACAAGTCAGATGACAAAAGTAAAGGGGTAACACTTAAAAGAAATTGAAGCAAAAGAAACTCATATAATTCTGTCAAAGGGCCGACCCTCAGACCATCTTTTTTGAGGAGACGAGGGGTCATTAAATCTTAAAATTTAGGAATTTCACCCTCCTTCCCCTTCTGCCTTATATAGTCAGCTATAGCTCTTTCGTCTAAGATAAGTCCAGGGTCTGACCTTTCTTTCATGGAGGGGTTGGACCATGCTTGAGGGTCCCTCAGGCTATCTTCTGAATGATCAACCTCGGTGGGGAATTCCTAATCCGCAAAGACAAAGAAAAATCTCTTCTTCCAGTTGTGGTTTGAAGTTTGTGCAATATGGAGAAGTTTCTTATTAGACCTCCTAGCCCCTAGATGGAAGTACCCAGGTTTTTTGGATGAGGAGGTTATGTTATAACAGGCCAGGAATAGACTGGCTGAGGGCTCATCAGTGAATGTGTACTTCTAGAGAGAAATGTATGCGAGAATGATCCTCCACGACTTAGGAGGAAGTTGGGTAGGAGAAACCCAAAGGGAAGAGATTATGGAGACGATGGAAGGATAAAGAGGTAACCTGACTCCGACCCTAAACATCTGCTCGTACATAAAAATTTCTCCCTCTCGCCCCTGGAAGACCTTCTCATCTTCATCTGGGATCCTCACTGTGGCATTGGGTTTAACACCGAAGGAGTGTCTCCATAGTAAGAGATCATGATCCTTAATAGACGAAACAAAAGACGAGGTTGCTGAGGTGTTAGACTTATTATTTGAATTCTCACTCTCGCCCTCGGCCTCACTACCCTCATCCTCACTTCCGTCGTCCCACCTCCATCGGCCCCATCATTGACAAAGGGTGGGGGGCCATCTGGGAAGGTGCTTTGAAATTCAAGGGGAAATATAGTTGTCATAGGGAAAACCTCAGGGTCAACTATTCCCTCAGCTTATTCGTTTGGGGAATGGTTTAATGGGTCATATCTTCTAGAGGTATCAACACTAAAAGAAGACGACATTATTATTTGTTTATCCATTTCTTCTTGGCTCCGACTCTCAATTTGATGACAAGAAGACCCAAAAGGATCAGAAGGTGAAGGAAAAATTGTGGCTAAAGGAATGGGGAAAATGGGCCATACCCAGATAGGGTCAGCCCTAAGCCTAACCTCGTTCTCCTCCATGATCCTCCTAATCTCTGTAAAGCACCTCTCTCTTAGAGTGGGAAACTCCTCGAGCCATTTATAAAGCCTTTGGAGCATAAAGACGATGACCCTAGACTTGAGAATTTTTCAGCCAACTCATAAATAAGTTAAATAGTTGACCAAGTTGACTTCAAGATTAAACTTAGAGAAATGAAGAGTTTTGGGGAAGAACAGCTAAGAACATAAGGAATAAAGCACACCGGAGAAGAGGATCGGAGGTCCACCAGAACTCTTAGAAAACTAAGTTTTATCTACAAATCAACCAGTCGAAACCTAAGAAACCCCTAATATTAACCTCCTCTCACCTAGAACCACTAAATAATGGTGGATTCACTCACCGAAAAAATAAAGACTAACCAAAAAATGCGCAGAACGTAAATTAAGAAGAAATCAATGATGTGCTTGAAGAAAATGGAGGATAAGGGGAAAGAATGGTAAGGAAATTACCTGGAAATAAGGTTGGAGATGGATCAAGCCTGGAAGTCTTATGAGGAGGTAAGAATGTTGATTAACTTCTAAAGCTAGAGAGAGAGTTCACGTGAAGAAGAAAACAGAAGAGAGAGAGAGAGGGAGAGAGAGTTGTTTGAAAATGCTTAAATACCTAGTCATTATTGGGCCCAATAACCAAGGCGACGCACAACCCACAAGAAAAATCATCATTAGGTAACAATGTTTAGTTTATTATGAAGTCATCATTCCTGAGAAACATAGAACTATGATTAACAGCGTCAATCCATTTGTTAAATGTCACTCACCAGCTTGACAGCTCATCAATTCAGCATTAAAAGATAATATTACCCCTCAGCCACCTCAACAACATCGATGACTAAGGGCTAGGGGTGATTGATATACCAAAATATACCCTCGGGCACCGATTACTCACATTTTTACTCAAAACCTTGATCTAGAGGCCACCGAGCACTCTAGAGCCCTGTTTGACTTTTATTAACCATTGAACCCATTATAATCTCATTTCACCTTCAGAGGGATATGAATTCCCTTAACAACGATCCATATCATGCATGAATCAGCCTTATGGTTTGCGTGTACTTGCCTTCTTACTCTAAGATCCCCCGTCTAAAAGCCATTAGGTTCATCTAAGACCCTTTTAACATTAGTCAACTCTTGAAACTAGGAGAGGCCCAATAGATTTTATAGGGATTTATATCCCCTTTCCAACAGTCTCGTTCGTGCGCAATTTGACTTATGGTTTCCACTCGTTTTTTAAACATCCTTTTGGGACTCGTTATAGGTACCTCATACACCCTGCAGAGGTGTACTTTACTTTGCTAGTAAGCGAAGGGTATGCTGATAGGAAGGTTAGGGCCTATATTGATTAGCAGTCCGCTGAACCCTAATTTTAGGTATTTAAAGAGTCCATGATTGATATACCAAAATATACCCTCGGCCAATCGAGGGTAGCCTCGTCTAGGACGAAGGCTCAACCTTTCACCACCCAGGGGTCATACTGAAAGTAAAGGGCCAACAACCCAATCCCCCGTAAACTGAAGCCTCGACTCGACTTAAAAATCGAATAGGATAGCCGACCTGTCGACTGGCCGAGCCTTCACTTGTCGACTGTAAGTGTCAATTTGGGAATCAGAACTTCTACAATACTAGGCTCATTTTGTGGTATCCTCGTCTAGTCCAAGGGTGTCACCCTTATGGCGTGTGGTTTGGGAGACGCGTGATACAGTGCGCATGCGACTCATGTAGCACGTGGACTAAACTGTTATAACAAGATCATTACCTCACGTGAGGGAATTTTATGTCATTATTATCTACAGGTGACCCAGCAAGGTGTCAACAGTGGATTAGCTAAACCATCATTACATGCTCAATGCATGCTTGGGGGGTACACTACACCCCCCAAGCCCTATATATATACCTGTCACCTTCAACCTTGCAAAAGGATGGGTAATTGTAACCCTAGCTGAAACTCTGTTTGTACACACGGTAGAGAGAGAATACTTGGGCATTGTATCCAAGGCCTTTAGTGCCCATATTTAGTGGATCACACACTCACAGTGGATGTAGGCCTGATTGGCCGAACCACTATACATCGTTATCGTCATACCTCTTCTACTCACCTCTTTCTATATGCATATACATATGTAACTTTATTACTGCCATTATTGCTACTATTTGAGACTTATCACATCTTTATCTGGTGGTACCGTTCTAAGAATTATTAGTGATCTCATTCCTATGGACCCCCTTTTCAGCAATCAGAACATTCCCTTCCTCGAAATCAATGTTGCACCATTATTCCAAAAAATCCAAATTTCCAACATTCGTTTAACCTTTCTTACCACCTTTTGCCAATTACCTCACCCATACTTCACCATCATCCCACTACCATAAAATCTGCCTACTCTCCTTCAAAAATCAGTAGCAAAATGGAGGTCTACTCTCACTCTTTTCTATTTCATTTAATTAGTGTTGATGATTTACACTTCTTCCATTTTTTGGTGTCATTTAATTTTGTTCTATAATCACACATATTTAATATACTTTTTTGTATTACTAGTATTCATATAATATATTTTCATAAAACTAAAAAGACAAAAAATAGGGTTCGTTTATAAACGCAAAGTGGGATTTCGTCGCTTTTTCTACACTTCTACACGTGAGCATCTTTTCTTCAAAACCAACTAAAGAGGATACACCCACCCTTGTGATATGTTGAATTACGTGGACTTTAATGCATATTTTGACCATGTAGGCATCTCGATTCATTATCGGGAATCGAGTTATATTTTTCTCATCGCATTACTTTATTTATATCATATTTAGTATTATTACGCGTATGTACATGCCTACATATTAGTGTTCCCACCCGACATGCACAATCACTTTCTCATAGTGAATAATGATTCGGTGGGCATCACATCATATTTTTTTATCATTCTATTTATTTCATATGCTCCTTAGCATGGCTCCTCTTTGTTTTCCCAGGACACCAATAGGGTAATCTCTTTTTCTCACTTATTTTCACATCGCACACACTGTACACATGAGTTATATCTTGAAGAAAAAGTAGAATATTATTATAGGCCATGAGAGTCCGAAATGGTAGATGTGTCACACCCTATTTTTGGTATGAATATACAAGATAGTAACAAAGCAATGAACTAAAGTTAAGGAGGAAAACATAACTTTATTCATTAGATATAATCATACATTTATTGTATTACCACTACAGGGGTGAATTACTGATATTACAAATTATTCCCAAAATTGAAAAATAACGTAGGTCATTGAAAACCGCCACTCCTTGCTCCCATATTCTTTAATCTCCCTCCATATAGTTATATAAGCAAATATGTGGTCCGTACAGGGGGGATTTATCCTTTTTCCCTAGAACATCTCGAGGAAAAAGGTATTAGCACAAATATGTTAAGAAGTTCTTATCGATTCTATAACAAATTATATGTAGATAGAAGCTTAGAGTGTATATAGAGTTAATTGTTTGATACAAAAGAATGGGTACAATTTGTATAGCAAGAAAGTCAAGGAATTTTAACCGATAATCCCGTACTTACCAACTTAATTATTGGTATATAAATAATGAAGTGCAATCTGTATAACCAAATATTAATATTAACCTAAAACCTTTGGCGAAAACTAAGCAACTAGACACACTATTAAAGCATCAATCATACGTATGTAGCTATAAATTCAAGCTCTCAGACATATGAGACCTTAGTCCAAGTAAAAAAATTTCATGGGACAACACAACAATCTACTCCCTCGTTAACACTGATGCTTCTACAAGAATAATTTGCACAAAGGTGTACGGGGAACCAATTTAATCATTACAATGATTTCATGACATTAGTTATTACATGACTTACCTTATACCATTTTGACTAGAAAAATTTAATAAAAATATTGGAAAAAAATTAGAATTCTTTTGTTTGAACGTTCCCTCATGCACTTGGCCAAGGTTTCTGGTTGAAATGTTCACCTTCAACCTCTTGATAGTTGACATAGGATTTGAAAAAACTTTCAATTTGGATAACTTCTGATTTTCTAAACCATTTGAGTTGATTCCTAAACTAATCCAACCTATTTTTTCACACGAAATTTAAATACATAAGTTTCAGGGTTTGAGGTTCAGTATTCATCGAGTTTTAAACGCTGTGTGTTATATAGAAAATTTGACCAAACATTTATGGCTTTACTGGACATGGAAATGGGTTTTAAGGTTATGGATAGGTTTCTGCTATCCGAAGGAAGCGTTTGGCTTTAGTTCGAATGATTGAGGTACTCTGGATAAGGAGAATTTAGATTTTCAGTTTCTGCAACTAAAAAACCCTTTTGAGAAATTGGTCTTCAAAGCTTAAAAGTTTTCAAAATTAACCACTGCACTTGAGATCTTGATCTCATAAGAAATTCATTCTTCACTATGAAACTAGTTTATAGTTAAATAATGAAGTTTCACAATTAAAGCTCAAGATTTAATGGGCTTTTTAAAAAATTCTTCGAACATGCACTGTTCTATATGTAAGAACTTGGTGTCTTTTGATTAGTTTAGACATAATTGCTTTGAAGAAAACTATTGGAATCGAAAAAAAATATGAAATTGATACATAAAATGACTGTGTACTAGTTTGGGTGGAAAATTTCAAACTTTGGATAGGCTGAAGAGGTGAGTTTTGTTGCAATGATCATGGAAGTTTTATAACAGAGGTTGGGAGGAGTTTATTGGTGTAAATGCGAGGTGGTTTCTCCCCAAAATTATGAAGATAGGATTGTGGGGAGTTTAAATTCACATGGTTACATGGTGTTTCCACGTGATTTTATCTTCTTCTTCCTAGGTGGAGGCCGATTTTTCCCTTGGGGGGGGGGGGGGGGGGCGGGGAGAGTGTAAATACCAAGGTTTTGATTTTGGTCCTTGGAAGGGAAGTTTTGTATTTATTTTGTATTAAATATAGATTTTTTCATATGTTAGCGGAATTTTTGTAAATTCATTAAAGTACAAGGGCAAGTATTGTGAATTCAAATTAGTTGAAATCTAGATGTTCAATTTGATATGAAGTTTGGGTTTAGGGGTAAAATATAGGTTAAATTATACTAGTTTTAAAAGTTCAGGAGTATTTTGGTCATTTTATAACTCAGGGGGTATCTGGGTAATTAAGCAAAGTTTTAGGGTTGGTAATGTAGTTTCAAATTTATTAGGATGTTTTTGGATTTGAGTACTTTATAAGGGAGATAAAGAAAAATTTAGGTATTCATTGATTCAGTTGGCTCGATTGAAGTGCACGGATTTTACAATCTACCTACCTAAAAAAAATTCATCCTTGAATTTACATTCAAAAAACTCAGAGTATTGTTCTCTCATTAATTTTTCTGGTTCCCATGTGGCTTCTTGCTTATTTTGATTTTCTCAAAGTATCTTTACTAAGGAAATTTCTTTCTTTCTTCGAGCTTTCATCTAGCGATCTAAAATCTGAATAGGGCATTCCTCAAACTCATTATTTGGTTGAACAGAGATTTCATGACACGTAATGACATGAGTTGGGTCTGGAATATACTAACATAAGTGGGATATGTGTAACACACTATGAATATTAGATAATTTTGTGGGTGAATGGTCTAATATATCTTGGCGCTATTTTTCCTTTCTACCGAAAATATAAGATTCTTTTTAGAGGAGAAACTTTTAGATATACCCAATTAAAAATTTAAAATTCTAGTTGATTTTGGCGATGACCCGCATAACTCTTTTGTCGATCTTACGTTGTCTTGAGTCTTTCTCTAATCTTTTGTATATTCTCGATAGTTTCTTGGATTATTTCGGGACCAAATTGCTTGCTATTTCTTGACTCGTTCCAATATGTTGGTTATCGACATGGTCTTCCATACAACGCTTCAAAGGGGGAAGATTTGATACTTGCCTATCAATTAGCGATAAGTGTTCACTCCAATTATTAGGCATGTTTAAGGAACAATCTCGTAACATAGCTTCCAATGTTTGAATTGTGCGTTCAGACTGTTCGTCTATCTGGGGATGAAATGCGGTACTCAAATGAAGTTTGGTACCCATTGTGCCTTGAAATGCTTGCTAAAATATTTTACAAAACCATAATATTGATCTGATACTATGGATAGAGGAATTCTATGCAATCGGATAATTTCTTGAGTATAGAGTTTACTAAGTTCTGGAAGGAGTCTATAATTTTTACTCGAAGAAAATGGGCAGATTTAGTGATTCGATCTACTATCAACCAAATGGAGTTATATCTATGGGACGTACGAGGTAGTCCACTAACAAAATCCATAGTGATATGATCATATTTACATTCCAGAATTAGAAGAGGTTGGAGTAGTCCACCAGGACACTAGTGTTCTATCTTTACTTGCTAACAGGTTAGACATCTTCTTACAAAGTTCTCAATGTCATTCCTCATATTTGGCCACCAATATTATTTTCTCAACCCATTATACATTTCAGAGCTTCTGGGATGTATCATGAATTTAGAATGATGAGCTTCTTGAAATTATTCTTTTCATAAGGATGATTCATCGATCACATACAACTTATTTCTAAATCATAAGCATGCTTCCTTATCATATGATAACTCTCCAGTTCCATTCTCGGCTTGTTGTTTCATTACAAAGAGGGGATCTTACGGTTGTTGTGATAGAATTTTCTTTCTCCGGTCTGGATAAGGAATTATGTTGGAGAATTTTAAAAATGGTAGGGTTGTTTGGAGATCATACTGCTTTATGGTAGTAGCAATATCATAGGAAATTAAGGTGTGAATTCTACCAATGGGTTTAAGACTTAAAGAGTCTGCTAAAACATTACATTTTCCTGGATGGTAGTTCAATTTGAACTTACAATCTTCCGAAAATTACACCCAATATCTTTCTCTTAAATTCAAATCCTTTTGAGTGAAGATGTATTTTAAGATTTATGATCTCAAACGACTTGAAATTCTTCACCATATATATAATAACGCAATATTTTTAAGGCAATGACCATAACTGCTAACGTAAGATCATGCACAGTATATTTACATTCATGAATTTTGAGTTGTCGAGATCCATACTGCATTACTTATCCTTTTTGCATCAAGACACAACCTAGGCCTTGTAATGACGCATCGGAGTATATATCATAGCTTAATTACTAGAAGGAATGGATAAGACATTGGCAGTAGTTAATTTTTCCTTCAAGAGTTAAAATGTTTGTTCACACTTGGCAGTCCATCTTAATGGTACTTCCTTCGTATTTAGCTTTAGTAATGGGAGAGCGATTTGGGAAAATCCTTTTACAAAGCGACAATAATAACCCACTAATCCGAGAAAACTCTTTGTCTCGGTGATATTGGTGGGTTTCTTCCAATCTAAAATGGCTGCAATTTCATATTAGATCGACTTGGATTCTATTTTCATAAATCACGTGTCCTAGGAATTTTACTCCCTTCATTGAGAAGTCTCACTTGTTTTTCTTAGCATACAGTTCCTCAAGGTGCCTAATACAACTTTTAAGTGTTGGTCATGCTCCACATGAATTTGGAAATAAGTGAGGATGTCGTTAATAAATAGGATAATGAACTACTTAAAGAAAGGCCTAAAGGTTCAATGCATAAGATCCATAAAAATTATGGGGGCATTGGTTAATCCAAAAGACATTGAAATAAATTTGAAATGTCCATATTTAGTTCGAAAAGCACTCTTTGGAATATCTTCTTCTCTTACTCATAAATATTGGTAACCAGATCGTAAATATATCTTAGAAAAGACACTCGTAATGCTAAGTTAACTGAATAAATCTCCAATTCTTGGTAGAGGATATCTATTCTTAATTGTCACTGAATTCAATTTATGTTAATCTATGCATAATCTAAATTTCCATCATTCTTGTTCACAAATAACACTGTTTCTCCCCAAGGAGATGAACAAAGGCGGATAAAACCTTTTTCTAGTAGATCATCTAGTTGGGTATGAATTTCATAGAGTTTTGTAAGAGATATTTGATGCACAGGTATTGAAATAGGAGAAGTATTTGGGTAGATATTGATGGTAAATTCGATTTCTCGGGAAGGGGTACAGCTGGAAATTCTTCTAGGAAAACATACTCAAACTGTTTCGAAATTCTAAGAATTAAGGAAGAAGAGGAATTTTAGATTTGGGAAGTTGAAGGTTTGGAATGACCGATTCCTTAAAAAATAAAAGATTCTATTGGTCTCGAAAATATATTCTCTTTGAATTCCAATCAATATAATCATGATGTTTTGACAATACATCCATTTCGATAATGATATCGAATTCGCGTATATCTAAACGTATTAGGTTCACAAAGAGTGCAAATAGCCTTAGCCAAATTTTATGAATATCATATCCTTGGGTAGGTGTATTAATTTTAGTGGTAGATAATTCTATTTCTAAGGGAGTATTTAAAGATGTAGGATTTTTTTGTAAAACTGTTGCTAGTTTGAGGATAACAAATGAATGAGTTTAACCAGAATCAAATAAAATATTAGTGGGGAAATTATGAAAAAGTATTGTACCATCTATCACATTGTGTGAATTTCGTATAGGCAATATGAAAAAATTATTTCCATGATGGGGGACCTATTCAGGTTTCCTGATGTCGTTAGGCCTACATCGGTTTTGGAAAAGAGGGATTTCTTTAATTCTTGAGGGATTATTTGGTTAATTTTGAATTGCGAAGAGATTTAATTTGGGGTATTGGTAGCAAATATGTATTAATTCCTGGCATCCATGATAACAAATTACGTGATAGGTGGTATTATGGAAAATTTGTGAGTAAACTTGTCCACTGGAATTGGGATAAGGTTGTGGTCGAGGTCGAGGTCTAACAATGTGATTGTTCATACTGATAGGGTGAGGTGAACGCACATATCTACTTGATGGGGAATTTCGTATGACAATTGAAGCAAAATTTACAAAGGGGTAATGGAAGTTTGATCCTTAGGTGTAATCCTCTTTCAAACTTCTTAGGCTTATTTATCTCTGTATCCACATACTCGGCTACATAACGGGATAATTAGGTAAATTTGGATGCCTAATAAGCCATGGACAGATTGATTTGTTGAAATCTCAAGAAATCCATGATTAACTAGTCTCTTTCAGTTTCGAAATAGTACTTTTTGAAGAAAATATCTTCAAATTATTCCCATGTCAGAGTGCTTATTTGCGACTTAGGGCAGTTGTTTGCCACCAAAATTAGGCTTCACCTTCAAACATGCACGATGCCAAAGTTACTCGAAGATTTGCAATGATTCTTACCCCACTGAATATTTTTGTGATTTGATACATCCACTTTTCAGCTTCATTGGCGCCTAGATTTCCAAGAAATGGAGGGGTCGTTATCTCAAAAAATCCTTGAGAGCATTCATTCGACGTGTTTTGTCTGAAATTTCTTCTGGAACTGGGTGTGGGACTTGCTATTGTCGAGCTAGAAATGTCAAATCTTGAAGGAATTTCATGATTCCCTCAATGTGGGTCTGCTCAGTTTAAGTTTCAGTGGAAGGAGTTCGAGTGTTAACCTTCCTAGAGCATAATGTAACAGCTGTATAATGAAATGTGTAAGAACAAACCTAAAAATTGCATATTGAAACAACTTTAATCATATTATATAGGATAGTTAACGTAGTATTTTGCAATATAACGTATATATTATAGCTTCACATAAAGTCTCAAGTCAATGATCCTCCTAATTAGTAGTCCGATCACAATATGTACAATTACTTTATTCACTATTTTATAACTAGGAGGGGATAGTCTTTCGATTTCCTTCCTAATTCAGAGCTTCCATATCAGTCTCATATGGATCAATGTTAGGAATAATGTCAAAATTAGGTTCAAAGGGATTGTCATCGATAGAGTCACTGGAAGATTCTGAGAAAATTTTGATAAGATCGCCATTTGAAATAGCCTCGGGGTAAAGTGGAAGAGGCGATTGAGTATCGACCTAGGCAAGATTGATAGTTTTTACAGTATAGTTGGGTCGTCGAAAATGTCATAAATATTTCACATTACTTGTGTTTCTCAAGAAATACAATTAGTTAACACTAGTTGTTTCATGGCATTGCTGTAATTAATCCAACCCTCTTCTACTTCCCTAATCAGGGTAAGTCTTATAAAAGCATCTTCTTTGACTGTAGTTTCCCACTGATTATTGAGGATGATATCCAAATGAAGAGTAGATCATCCTAAGTAATCATGTTGAAAAATAGATTTATTATATAATAAAGGTAAAGAAGTTACAAAAAGTGTAAAACATCTAATAGGTTGTGTAAAATTTTCCCGTATAAAAATCAAACTCGACGTATTTTTAGGAAGGCACAATTATACCAACTTGTCACACTCTATTTTTGGTATGAATGTACAAGATAGTAACAATGTAATGAACTAATGTTGAGACGAAAAACATAACTTTGTTCGTTAGATATAATCACATATTTATTATACTACCACCATAAGGGTGAAGTAATGATATTACATATTATTCCCAAAACAGAAAAATAATGTAGGTCATTGAAAACCGCCACACCTTAATCCCATATTCTTTAATCTCCCTCCATATAGTTATATAAGAAAACACGGGGTACGTTCGTATCATAAAAAGGGAGGGGGATTTATCCTCTTTTTCCTAGAACATCTAGAGGTGGAAAAAATTAGCACAAGTATGCAAAGCAGATCTTACCAATTCTATAACAAATTATATGTAGATAGAAGCTTGTAGAGTATATAGAGTTAACTGTTTGACACAAACGCACGTGTACAATTTGTATAAAAACAAAGTCAAGGAATTTAAACTGATAATCCCATACTTACCAGTTTACAAATGTGTACAGAAATAATGAATTATAATCATTATAACCAAATATAAATATCAACCCAAAACCTTTGGGTAAAAGTAACCGTCTGGGCATACTATTAAAAAGACACTCATACGTATGTAGCTATAAATCCAGGATCTCAAATATCTGAGACCTTAGGTCAAGTAGAAAAATTTTATGGGATAATAAGGCAGTCTACTCCTTAGTTAATACTAATGCTTCCACAAGAATAATTTGCACAGAGGTGCAGGGTGAACTGATTCAATCATTACAATGATTTCAAGAGATCAATTATTAGATGAGATGGGTTAAAATTGATCAAATTTATCCATAATTAAATGTCATAGATGTATAAGAACATAAATAGTATTGTAGTATTATAACATACGCATACTAGGACTAGCTTAGGGCTATAACAATGTGATACCAATAGTAGTATAACAAGTACACTAAAATTTACTATTAAAAGGGTAAAACCTACTTGCATATTGAGTAGAGCGGGCTTAGTTAGGATTAAATTTGAGATCAAGAGAGTCTGGTAGTTGATTATTTGTACATAAACATTTTTATGAGTAGGTGTAATTGATAAATACATATGTTAAGAAAATAAATGGAATAAACTGTGTTTATTAAAGTTTAAGGTCTAATTAGAAATTATTTTAGGGCTTTAAAATATAGGACATAGGATCAAATTTGAAAGATGGTGCGAAAGACTCTTTAATTCAAAATTTATTAAACTATATGTAGGAAAAAGTTGGGGTCAAAACAGATGACTTAAAAAAAACATGAGGAGATAATTTGTAAATATAGGAAAATAGTTTTAACCTAACCTTGTTTTTCTGTAACTTGAGCTAGGAATGACCAAACACTACCTTACCTTATACCGTTTTGGCCAAAAAAATTAATAAATATATTAGGAAAAAAATAAAAAAATTATTAATCACATGCCCTCACACGTTAGGCCAAAGTTTCTGATTGAGAAGTCCATCTTCAACCTCTCGACAGTTGACCTAGGGTTTGAAAAAACTTTGACCTTGAATAAATTCTAATTTTCTAAACCATTTGAGTTGATTACTTAACCAATCCAACCTAATTTTTTTAAATAAGAAATCTAAATATATAAATTTCATGGGTTGAGGTTCAGTATTCATCGAGTTTCAAACATTGTGTGTTTTTAAGAAAATTTGATGAAACATTCGTGGCTTTACTAGATATTGCAATGGGTTTTAAGCTTATGGCTAGGTTTCTTCTATCCTAAGGAAGATTTTGGCTTTGGTTTGAAGGATTGAGGTACTCTGGATAAGGGGAATTTTTTATTTTCAATTTTTGCAACTAAAAAACTCTTTTGATAAATTGGTGTTCAAAGCTTATAAGTTTCGAAAATGGCAACTGCACTTGAGGTCTTAGGCTCATAATAAATTCATTCCTAACTTTGAAACTAGTTTAGGGTCAAAGAATTAAGTTTCGCCATAAAATCTTTAGCTTTAATGGAATTTTTAAAAATTTCTTCAAACATGCACTCTTCGACACGTAAGAACTTGGTGTTTTTGATTTTTTTTAACATAATAACGGTGCATAAAACTATTGGAATTGGAAAAATAGAAATTGATACATAAAATGACAATGTATAAGTTTGGAGGGAAAATTTAAAACTTTGGACAGGCCGAAGATGTGCGTTTTGTTGTTGATTATCATCGTAGCGGTTGGGAGGTGTTTAAGAGATGATTTCTCCCTAGAATTAGACATGTTAAAAGTCTCAATAGTAGGCATCTTTAACTTAGGGGGAAGAGTATAGTGTTGAACATCATTGGATAAAGGGGGAAACCTCTTATGGAGTGACAAAAATATGGTGTTCATATTTTACATCTTATACTGGTTGAGGAAAAGCCTGAGCTTATCTTTCATTTTATTGATTATGTTCTCTTAGGGCCTTGCTACCCCAGAACCTCCATGGCTTTGATCGTTAGGAAGCGATAATCGATCCCTAATGGGGATGCGAGCACTAATATTTATGGAACAGAGTATAAATGTAGTTTTGTAATTAATATTTAGTTGGATAGTCACCATGACAAAACTTTTAAGTCATTAAGTCATTCAAGTCACGTAGACTTCGGACAATTGAGTGAGGTGAATTCATTTTTGTAGATGGACCTTTGATGATAAATATATAGCATGCCGCTCATTGAAGACTTTTGTTGATATACATTCACATTGGATGAAGACTATATCTTTTTAGTTGATATTGTGAATTGTCAATGGACAAACAAACACATATACACAAACAGGATGATAAAATCTGATCGAATATGTATTTCAAACTCTATCAGAGTTTTTGAGAATTTGTTTTTAAGAGTTAGTGCATCCTTAACCATTCACACGACACTATTTTGTGCCTGTGCACACGCCGACATTTGTACAACATCATTTGGTGCCTGCACGCATGACCTTGACATGGTTTCTTACTACCAAGAATCGTGCGTAAGAAAGAGTGCACCATGCACGCTATGAGCCAGATTTCGAAAATTTCCTATAAATAGGACAATTTCCACCCCATTTGTTAAGATATGAATTTTACACCACTGGAAAACTTCTCTGAGAATATTTTTAAACTTGATAACTCTTTTTGCTTCTCTTCAAATCGAATCTCACTTGGTCATCAAAATCTTTCAAAACATAATCTATGGCTTAATCCAAGTGTTTATGAGTGAATTTAGAGTGTTTTTTATCAGATCTTCACTAGCCTATGTAGATTCATCATACTAGATCTTAAATGCTATGATATCTCGCTCATTAATCTAAAATTATAGGTATTTTGATTGATTGTGGAAATTGGAGTGTGCCATTGATTTCAAGGAAGACAGTGTACTTTTTCATTCATGATATGGATCTCGCTGTAACTTTTCATCATCTATGGGGGAAAGTGTCAAGGTTCATAGGTAACTACACGAGAGTGTTTGTGTAAGAGGTATCTTATTACCTTACATAAAACATCTTTTAAAATAGAAATGAAAATTAGATTGCATCGAGGTTTTCTACCCCTTGATTGGGTTTTTTTCCTCTTAAACCTTGTCTTATGGTTGATTATTAATGATTTCTATTGATATGCACACTTTTAATCACACAGATCACTTAGATTAAAATTGAATACAATGAATTGGCCTAAAATTGAATTAATTGTGTTAGATCTAGTTTTTCCATATAGATTCACCTAATTACATTGTTGTGTGAGTTAATCAAGTCATTGAATAATCAGTTTGGTAAAAATTATGTTAAGTAATAGGAATTTGCAAATAAAATTATTGAATTAAAAAAAATTGGTCATGAGATGCATTCAAACCTATTCCCACACCCCCTCTCTAGGTTTTGTGTAGGATAAATACTAACATTAATAGCATGCATTCCTCAATTGGTAACAGAGCAAAGTTCTCATTTTTTTGCATTAACGTGCTAGAGTTGATCTTGTGTTATTTGTGTTTTACTCTCATATTTCTTATTTACGATTTGTGATTTTTTATCTTTATTAGATGGATCAATACCGTGAGTCAAGTTTCTCTAGTTGTCCACCTTATTTTGATGGTTCAATCTATGGTCATTGAAAAGTTAAAATGAGAATTCATTTATGGTCAAAGCATGAGAGTGTGTGGATGAATTTAAAGGAAGTATGGATTTACCCAACCACAAAGGAATATGTCTTTATGGTGAAAAAATTAAGAATCTATGGATGTATGTGGAATTCATTGATTACAATTATAATTTGATTTCATTGAATGCCTTGTTTGCTTATTTATGCATACAGGAGGTATGGGATATTATTCAAGTAACACATGAAGGAACATCGAGTCTGAAATGTGCAAAGTTTCAACACATTGAAACAAAATTTAAAATGATTATAGTGAATGAGAGTGAGTTTTTCAATGACTATTACACTAGGTTGATGGTGGTTGTTGATGCTTCTTCCAATATAGGTGAGAAGATCACCGAGAATGAGGTTGTGAAAACGATTCTTAGAACACTTGCTTCTAGATTTACTGCTAAGGTTATGATTTGAATGAAGTGAAATACTGCTACATGTCCTTTAAGGAGATTGTAGGATTCTACAAATTTGTGATGAAAAAAAGTGTGGTTAGTTTTCAATGAAACAAGGACTTGTATTTGTTATTGGGTCATGTGAGAACACATCTATAGAGAGTGTTGAGAAACCCAAGGAGAATGTTGAAGTATACATGGAATTTCTATTAAATGATTTAGTAAGTTTTACAAAAATAACAAAATGTTTTTCAACAATTAAATAAATTTTAACAAAAAACATAGAAGCCTAAAAAAAATAACTCTTTGATTTTGAGTTACTCAAAAAACGAGAGTGATGAGAATTCGTCTAGTGGTGAGTGTAGAAGTAAAATAGCCTTTATGGTTAGGTTAGAAGATAATGAAAGAGTGAGTGATGGTAAAGTCACCTTAGATAGTGTTATGAAAAAGAATATAGTGATTACCTCGAGTGATAGGTCTTTGAGTGACTCGTCTTCTGTTAGTAGTAAGAATTCACATAATACAATCTAAAATTCACAAAAAGGAAGTAATGAGGAAGTTGATGATATTCAAGAGACTTGTGATGAACTATATCAAGAGCTTCTAAAACTCAAAAAGTCTAACATTAAGATTTTATCAAAAATGAAAGTTTTTAAAAATAAACATGATAAAACACTGCACCAAAAAGTCCAAATTGGCACCCTTCAGCCAGCCAGCCTTGTCACGGTCATTGATCGTAATAAAAAAATATGATTTTTGTGTCACGGTCAATGACCGTGACAAGGCCGTGATAAAGTCTTGTCACGGTCATTGACTGTGACAAGGCCGTGGCAAGTAGTTTTGTCACGAACTTGTCATGGTCAATGACCATGACAATTTTATAAAGTTATTACGTTCAAAGACCGTGACATGTCCGTGACAACTTTCCCAGCAAAAACCCTTCCCTCTTCTTTTTTTCCCACCGTTTTGGTTCCCCCCTCTCTAGGAGACTGCTCACTCTCTCTCTCTCTCTCTCTACTTTCAGGTACGATTCTCTTTCTCTTCCCTTTGTATATATGTGTGTGTGTATATGCATGTGTGTGCATGTGTGTGTGGTGGGGGGAAGGGGCAGGGCTGGGTGGGTGGGGATGGTGGTGGGGCATGTGGTGTGTGTGTGTGTGTGTGTGTGTGTGTATGTGCATGTGTGTGTATATATATATGTGTGTGTGTGTGTGTGTGGTGGAGGGAGGGGATAGGGTTGGGGGTGGGTGTGGGGAGGGCGGTGGGGCAAGGGGAACTGTGTGTATGTGGTGGGGGAAGGGGGTGGGGCAGTGGTGGAGGGTGGGGAAAGGGGTTTGTTGTAGGGGGAATGGGGGTGGGGTGTGTGTGTGTCAGTGTGGTGGGGCAGGGGGAATGAGGGTGGTGTGTGCGTGTGTTTGTGTGTGGTGGGGCCTTTAGATTCCCCTTATTTAGTTTTAGCTTAGTAAATTAATAATTATTGCCCATTTTATATGGAAGTAGGATTGCCCCTCATTAAAAGATAATCGTTGAGATTCGAAGTAACTTTAATTGTATAGCTTTAATAAAATCAATTGTATACTTTAATTGTAAGTTTATTGTATAGCTTTAATGATGATATACTTATAAGACGTGATGAAATGGATTAATTGAGTAGATTAATTAGAAGGAGTATGGGATACACATTTGTTGGTTTGTTGTTGTTGTTGTCGTTGGATTATAGTGGATCGATGTTGGGTTGGTTAATTTTAGAAGTGGCATGACCACTGGATTATTGTCCATATGGGAGGGGGAATTTTTCAGCTTCTTTCTAAAATTACTTTGTATCATGAACAATATATATATAGTATGATAATTAAATGCAACATACTCGAAATTACATATAGTGCGCATAGATACTAGTCTTCTAGTTCTTATGTGTACGCATTCAATAGCCCTTAGATCCGTTCGAGAGTCATTACCCCTGTAATGAGATCTCTCGAATTGTCCCGTTTGGACAGTTTGGGACTGCATAATTTATGATAATATTCTTAGTGGATTAAATTTGTTACTTTTGGAAGAAGTTCTGCAGTCGCATCCTAATGTTCTCTGGGTACATACTAGATTGACAAGTGTGAGTGCTATTTCAATTGATCAATTGAAATAACACTCACACTGGCAATCTACGTCGTGTACTTGGAGAACTATGGGGATATGTTGTCGAATTTTTCTCAAATCGTAATAATGTGCATGAACTGTTAAGTATATTATTGAAATATGCGGTCTTGAATGGGAGGACCACTCACCCTTTAGAGGAGATGGAGGAAATAAGAATTTCTATTATAAATTGAATTTGAATTTGAAATTTAAAAATCGAATACAAATAAGACATAATTAAATGAAACATACTATAAATATAAGTTTTGTTTATACTAATCCAGGAATATACACTTCTTACCTTTAGTAGGTGATTAGTTATGGTGGCTGTGATGGGATATCCTAAATACAAAGAGTGGATGGGTGAGACAAATAGAACGGGGGATGTATTTCACAGATGTGCTAATGAATTTGTGAAATACGCAAAGAGATGTCATAATGATGAAGATTTTCCATGTCCGTGTGCTTGGTGTGAGAATGGTAAGGCATTTGAGTGGAAAACAGTTGAACTACATTTGTTAAGATGGGGTATGCAAGATATTTATCGATTTTGGAGTTTTCACGGTGAATTGAAAGTTCCTTTTATACCCGAACAACCTTCACAACAACCTTCAACAAGTAGGATAAATGTAGAAGGGGACAACGTAGATCATAATATGTTAGAGGATTTAGTTGATGATGCGTACGGAGTTTATGAAGTGGAGGAGAATGAGCTTACTAATGATGTACAAGGTTCAGGTGCTCATGAAGATATCATAATAAACCTTAATGATGACTACCAAAGTTTAAAATTTAAGGCGACCCAACCGTTATACTCTGGATGTGAGAAAGGTCAAACAATTTTACATGCGATGGTTGGTTTGCACAGTTTGAAGACACAATACGGTTTGTCTGGCAATAGCGTGATAGAAATTCTGAATTGGGTGAAGGACTTACTACCCAAGGAGAATACGCTTCCAAATAGCCATCCTGTTATGAAGAACAGTTTGAAAGGTTTGTGAATGAAGTATAAATCAATTCATGCTTGTGTGTATGACTGCATAATATACCGAAAGGAGTATAAAAATCTCGATCATTGTCTGTTATGCGATGAACCAAGATATGTTCAATCCACTGGCAAGGAAGGCACAAGCTCAAAAGTGCCTCAAAAAATGTTGAAATATTTTCCCGTTGGGCCTAGATTAAAGCGATTTTTCACAGTACCATGGATAGTGGAGGTAATGAATTGTCATGCTAGGGCAGAAGTAGGGGGTAATCTCATGCGTCATCCTATTGATTCTACATCTTAGAAGAGGATGAATTATGAGTATCCTGATTTTGCTCGAGAATAGCGGAACATTTATTTGGCTATATCAACGAATGGTTTCAATCCATTTGGAAATCTAAGCACCAATCAGAGTGTATGGCCAGTGATCCTAGACCCACTCAACCTCCCTCCTTCACAGTGTATGAGACCTGAATTTTCGATGCTGTCTCTATTGATACCTGGGCCAAAGGCACCAAGTGATGACATCGTCGTCTTCATGGCACCTTTGGTAAAAGAATTAATTGAGTTATGGGAAGAGGGTGTGCAAGAATTTGACTCTTTTAAAAAAGAAGAGTTTACGCTGCAAGCTATGTTGATGTGGGCAATTCATTATTTTTCAGCTTATGGGATATTATCCGATTGTGTAGTACATGGTTCTTTGGGGTGTCCTATTTGTGGACAGGAGACTGAATCTATTCATCTATCCGCTAGCTCAAAAAATGTATACCATTGCCATAGGAGGTTGTTACCCCCAGCTCATAGTTTCAGATTTGAGAAAGGTTCCAATTTTTTATCGGACGGGCTTGAGCATAGGCTACTGTAGAGAAAACTTTCACGTTCAGAAATTGAAAGTAAATCTTTTGATAGTGGACCTAATATGCCAGGTAAGAATGTCAAACATAAGAAGACCCCAACTGGGAATGAAACTGAGATAAGAAATGCATGGTCTAGGAGGTCAATTTTATTTGACTTGACTTATTGGAAGAATAACCCAGTGCGCCATGTATCGGGTGTGATGCATACAGAGAAGAATCTCACTGAACATATTATGGGCACGTGCCTTGGGGGGAGTCATTCGAAGGATGGATAAAATGCACGAAAAGACCTTAAATCATTGGAACTTAAGCCACAACTATGGTTGAAAGAAGATAGTAGGGGAAGGACAATAATTCCCCCTGGTGTGTTTACTTTGACAAGTGGGGAAAGGAAGGTTATTTTAGACACAATATATAATTTGAAGGGTCCATCTAATTTTTCGTCCATCTTGCAAAGGATTGTGAATTATGCTACTCATAATTTACATAAGTGTAAGTCCCACGATTGGCATGTGATCATGCAATTGATTCCTCTAATGTTTAAGAATTGTTTCTCCAAGCACAATGATTTGCAGAGGGCTATTGTTCAAATTAGTATTACCTTATCACTTTTGTGTGAGAAGGTAGTGAATCGAGAACACATAGTGCCCACAAAATTGGCGGTAACCGAAGCGATTTATGTGCTAGATAAGTACGTTCCCCCAGCATTCTTTGACATAAGTGTTCACTTGTTGGTACACCTATGCGACGAGGCACTTCTTTGCGGTCCAGTTAGATATCGGTGGATGTATCCGTTTGAAAGATTGATGAAAGTTTTTAAAGATTACGTCAAGAATACACGATACATTATAGGATCAATTGCAGAGTAATACATCACTATGGAGTCATCAATCTATACTCGAGAATATATGCCTGACTCGACCAGCGTTGATGACACTGATGAATTCCTCAATGATGGTGGTCATGTGGTGGGAAAACGAGTGAAATTAACAAGTTTGCAACATGAATAAGTAGCTCGTTATCTATTTGACATAAATAAAGATGTCGAAGAATGGAAAAAGTAAGTTTTACATTATTTTATAATATTTTAGATTATTTTATACATGATTAATTTTGTAATATGCAGAAAATATGAAGCCCGTGAGAACAATAAAAGATGAAAAACAATGGTATAATCAGACAGCGAATTTAGGTTGTGGTTGTCACAAGAGGTAATTATAATGAAAATGGTCGTTATATAACGTTACAATACATTCAAACTTTACAACTAACCTAATTAATTTATCTATATTATCAGCTCTTAAAGATGGGTGATGTGACATCAAGGCTTGCTCATCTAGCCACTGGACCCTTGTTCATGGCACAAGAGTACAAAAGTATCGATTGAACAGTTACGTATTCGGCGCAAGGGTGTACGAGGAAAGTACAAATGTACAGAACTCTGGCATTTCATACAAGGCTCTTACTTTCTTTCGAGCAAGCGCAAAAGATAAAAACCTCATTGAAGCTGAAATGACTTACTATGGTGTAATTCAAAATATATTTGAATTGGATTATATAAGCTTTAAAGAGATTGTATTTTACTGTGACTGGGTAAGAGTTGAGGATAAAAATGCTTGTAAAGTTGATCCTGGCACCAATTTGATCATGGTTGACTTCTCCAAGTTGAAGAGTAATGACCACATGAGCGATGAGCCATTTGTTTGTGCATTTCAAAAGGTTAACCAAGTGTTTTACTCAGAGTATATCAACAACGAGTCATGGTCAATTGCCCTGCATGTTCCAAATTGTCTAAATAGTAGTGTGGATGACTTGGTTGCTCCTAGGGAATATCCATCCATTTTTTTATAATAACCCGAGTTTGAAATAATTTTTCAATTTGTAATAAATATTCCAATTTGTACTTTATCAATCCATTTTTAATGCTTTTAATTCATTTTCACTTTACCATTTTCACTCTTGTGTAGTGTGCGTGTGTGTGGGTAGTAGGGGTGGGGGTGGGGATGTTTCGGATTTTTATTAATTGTACATATTTACAGTTAGATGTCGTTGTTTTGGAATTCAGAATTGAGGTACTAAACAGTAACAATTCATTTTGATTTGTAGCAATTGTAAATATTTGCATGTCTTCTTCTAATTCATTTGGATTTTACTAATAACAACTTTTTTTTACAAAAAATGTCTTCTTCAGGTATTAAGGCGAGTATGATGATGTTGATTATAATGATGTCATCTTGGCTCGGTGGTAGCGGAGGCGACGAGGGCTCCTCGGCCCCTAGGATCCCCAAAAATGGAAAATTGGGGATGGCCGTCGAGAACAAGACGAGGATATTAGCGAGATCCCTCATTGTGGTAAATACGATCATTGACCTAGGGTACACTAGTTGGAGGGAGATGCCAAATGAGCTCAAGTTAGCTATTTAGGTGGCAGTACAGGTAATGTATTTATATTTATATTTATATGAATAGTTCAAATTTAAATTTATATTAATATTTACATTTATATTTATTCGCAACTAACATTGTATTTGTTGGACAGGAACAATTCAGCCTGGCCTCAGAACTACGCGATTCCATCTTGAAGCAGTTGAGGGAGCAACACATGACGTGGAAGAAAAATTTATGGAGCCGATACTTTGGGAAGACCCAAGACTCCATTATCCTAATGTGTGACTCCGTCCCGTCGAAGGAGCTGATCTCATTGGCATAAAATGAGATCGGGGAGTGATAATTGTCATCTCACCAATCGAGGAGGTAAAATCGGGTGAAAAAGACAAACGTGCACTACTCCGTCTAGACGTCTTACGCCAAGGTGGAGCATAGGATGATGGTAAGATTTTATTTTTCTATAATTATAGAAATATGTTATTCTTCATTATTTTACTTTGCGGGGCCGATACTAATTTGGCATTATTTTATTTCAGGGGACGGGGAATGGCCCTGGGGGTAGGCCACATAGGCTCTATACTTATGTGGATATTCGGACGAAGAAGGGGAAGGATAAGGAGGTGTCCCCTACCATTTACTTATGTGGATATCCTACCATTTACTTTTTGTTAATTACGTTATAATTTTTTTATTTATTTATTTAACTAATCATGTGTTTTTTATCGTTTCAGGCAAAGCTTAAGGAATTTCATGAGTCGCAGTCTGATGCCAACGAGGCATCTTTGTCCACGGAGGCACTCGACCAAGTGCTTGGAGCTGATCGCAAGGGGAGGATAAGGGGGTGAGATCGCGGGTGTATAAATCTAGGATCGTAGGATTGGAGACGAGCAACACTGGGTTGGCTCGAATGGTGGACTCACATGACGCGAAGATGTCCTGTTTGGAGGCAACAGTCCAAGATTGTTCTCATTCGTGAAGCGTTCGTTGGGAAAAAATCATAAGGGGAAAGATAAGTAGAAGGTGGTGGAGGAGGAGGTGGAGGAGGACAAGGACGTGGACCTCGCTTCGTCATCACCGATATGTGCGGACTCTGATGATCCATTCCCCTATTTGTCGGATCGATGACGACACTTGGTTGGCCGAGCATGTTTATACAAGATATATTTGATGGCCAGCGGATAGGTTGGGGGTTGAGGGACCCGAATACCGTCCAGGGTATGCCAATTCATGAACGTTTGCTTCAAGACATCGAGGCCAATGTGCTCATCATGCATGCGATACTCAGGAAGGGGAACTCCCCATTGTGGTTGCGTGAACAATGCGGCATGATGAATATTCAAGGGTGTATCAATTCGTATATCGTGTGGCCTACTCACCTCCTCAGACCTACCCCAGACATGTAGTGACATTATTTGAATTGAATTATTTCAAGTTGTTATATTTGAATTATATTTGGATTATATCGTGATGCATATTATTTTGAATGTATATTTGCATTATCTCTATGATGCATATTGTGTTGAATGTATATTTGCATTATCTCTATTTTATTTGGATATATGATGTTTGAACAGGTACAACGTTGTTATAACAGGTACAAATATACTGCTGGGCAGTGGCAGTGGCCATACTGCCTAGCAAAAAAAATTTCAATTCTACCTAGAATTGTCACGATCATTGACCGTGACAAGTCCGTGACAATTTTGTTTGTCACGGACTTGTCACAGTCAATGACCGTGACACTTTTTAAAAGAAGGTCAGGAATTTGTCACGATTATTAACCGTGACTAATATTGTCACGGTTATTCATCTTGACTAATATTATCATAGTCATTGACTGTGAAATGATCGTGATAAGTCCAATGAACTTATAACGCTCAATGACCATGACTAGCCCTTGACAATAAAATTTGTCACCCCTAGACTAGTCACGGTCATTGACCTTGACAAGTCGACAAATTTGGTGTAGTGAAAATGAAGAAAAACTTGAAAATGTTCAATTGAAGTGTTTTGAGCTTGAAAAAAATCAGTTGATGTTTTGATTAAGGAATTTGAATCCTCGAAATCGCAAAATGTAAATTTTTTGAAAGAAAAATATGAAATAGAGCTTGAGAGTTCAAATTTAAAAGTGTATTTTGAAATGTTGAAACTTGAACTTGAGCATGCTAAAAATTTGTAAATTGAAATATATGATAGAACAAATGTTCTTGATATCACTTTATTGAGTCATGCTTAATTGAAACCTAACAATTATGAAATTGGTTTCAACGATTCAAAAGTTGAGAAAAGGTTTAAAAATCAAAATTGAATGTTGAAAGTTCAAATTATCAAAATACGGATAAGGAACAAACTCTTATATTGAAAAAGAAGGAGGATGAGCCTAAATCCAAGTTTCTAAAAATGGATTTGGTTGTTCATTTTACAGTAAGAGGAATCATGTTGCGAACTTTTTTTTTTAAATAACAAGACTTGAAAGAGTTTGTTAAATATCACAATATGATAAGAAATATGTGAGAAGGAATGAAAGAAAGTTGAAAAAAAATAATGTGACTTTTTTTACTTTTTGTTAAGTACATGGTAACTCAAATCAAGCTTGCTAGTGCTTGAAGAAGAGAAATCAAATGTTCATGGAAAATAGGGGAAACACAATTTAAAGAGATCATACTGATGAACTAAGGGGCAAGTTAGTGAGTTAGTGTGAAAAATATCATTTCTAGTGCATAATAGTGGTGAACCAAGATGAAATATCCCTAGACCTAGACACTACACTCAAGTTCCAAAGACTAGGCATAATAATCCTATGAGGGATGAGAGATAGATACTAAGGGTAGGTGGTGGTTTGATAAGAAATTCACCTAGATTGAAGGTCGATATTGATGCACCTCTAAAGAATGTTTAGATGAAAGATGTTGTCTTTTTCATCCCATTGACCCAGGGGACGAATCACCCATCGTTATTTAGATTGATAGTTTGCTAGGATGACTAGGTTCTTGTAGGTTTCCATTCCTAGTTCATTCTTGATTTGTGGGGAAAATAAATTACTTGTTTCATTGTGGGTGAGATATTTCAAATTGGGTTCATTTTTCATGGTTTGGTGAGATTTTCATGCATTTGCTTTCTATGTTATTCTATCTAGTAAACATGATTTTGTAAATACATGCACCAAAAAAGATTTTATGTTTATTATTTTTGTGATATGTGGTTAAGTCTCTGACTATTATTAATTTGACTATTAATTTATGATGATTGAGAGTGAATTTTAAACCATTTGATTGAAAATGTTGATCGATTTAATTGTTAGGTCGAAATTCATATGACAAATCATGATTGACTAATTTTTTGAAACCTATGGTATTGATTTCGCACTACTTGAGCTCATCCATATCATTTGTTACATATGATTTCTCTTATGTGATTATTTCTTTTAGTGCTTGACTTTATCGTGCTTAAATCCTAAGATATTATTATAGTTTCTATGGTTGATGTGTGAGATTTTTACTATTTCATACAATGAAGGAGTTGAAAAAGGATTTTTTTTTTCAAAATCATTGATAAGGGCTACCACTAGTGTAATTACACCTACTTTGGAAATTCAAATGTTTTTAGGTAAGTGTCATCCAGATATGAAAAAAGACAATCTATGTCAAAAGTCAAAATATGTTGAAAACGATCCATAAGCCCAGATTTTGAACCGATATGAAAACCATGATAGGGCATAACTTTTTAGAAAATAAAAATTGCAGTTTAGTTAGCATTCAAAATATTTTAATCAACATATGCTTAATGGAGTAAATGGAATGAAACTACCCTATTTGAGATCAAAGGATATTGATGGAATGATTGCCTTTTAAACATCATTTATAATGATTTTATGAGTTTATTATGTGAATTCATGTTGATTTTGTAACCATTATTTATCACTTGAATCACACATTGTTTGATATTACAAAGTTGCAACATATTAATTTGATAAGAATTTTGAGCCATGTATGTTGAATTAATTAAGATTTGGATTATTTGTGCTTCTAATTTATATTTTAGTTAAGATTTAAATGAAATCCTTATGTAAAATATAATTGTCATATGTTTCCTAATCATTACCACTATTTACATGCTTTGTGTTTGCATTTGTATATATATGTGTGTGTGAGTTGTGGATTTTATGCATTTCTTTGCCTTTTTTCGAAATTTTGGTTCTATTTAAGTCTAAATGAATGGTTTTTCATGAATTTTCATTCATTCATGTTTTTGGAGTTGAGAGAGTTGATATTTAGGTGTGTTTTTTAGAGTTTTCTATTTTAATTAGACATTATATGGTATTTTCTCTATTTCATTTGAACAATAAAAAATTAGCCCATTCTCACGATGTTCATTTGCACGGTTGCAGTTCTCTCATGTGCACACATTGCTCTATTTTCTGGTACTTTATCTTGTTCTTGATAGTTTCTGTCTTGATTGTACCCTTGTTTCTGCACTTTTCTCGGTGTGTTTTATTATACGTTCCACCCTAGATCTTGTACCTTGACAAAATTCTCTTCGTATAGCCTAGGTGACTTAAGTGGTTGGTTTATGATTGGTTCTTAGAGGTTTATATGTTCTCTAGGATTGGCGTCGGCTATCATTTTCTCAACTTTGTAACCCCTAGGTATTTCGACTGAGTGATGAGACCTTGATCATTCTTTAGATTGATTACTCATGTGATTTGTTTGAGTTTTTGAGTTGATATTGTACTTATGATGTTTGTATCTTACGAGTTTGATCTTAAACACCCTTGTCCCTTGTAGTTTTTCTTGTCTCTAGTGACTTTTTGGTGTTTTCCTTGACTTTTGTTTTCTATTATATGTTGTTAATTATCACTTGTGAGCTTATATGATTTGATATATCTTGTTTTGATATCAGATTGTTCTTGATTATTTTGACATATTTGATTATTATCATTGTCTCACATGTAACTTCACACGTTCCATACTCACATGTGTCTACCACATGCTTTCATGATATCTTATTGTGATACTCTTATATGCATTATGTTTCACATACTTCATAAGATTTGTTATGCATAGCTTTAGGGGGAGTGTTCTTTGTTTGTTTTTTTTTTTTTTGGGGGGGGGGGGGGGGGGGGGTATGATTAGCACTTAGGGAGCATGCTCTTAGTTAAGATGTCATTTCATTGTGTATTCTTTGTTATTCTAATTATTCATTGTTGTTAGCATGTTGGCCTTGTGCGATTTAGTTCTTCATATCATTTGACACGTTTGTTTGATGAGACTTAAATTTTTTTTAAGTATCTTTATATCCATTTATTATCCCTTATTGAGATCTTGTTGTACCTTTCTACTAGCTACATAAGTGTTGGATATTCGTACCTTATTCTTTGGTACTTGAATCTTGTGTATTTTTATGTTTGTGTGGATGAGTGATGTACTTTTAATCTTTAAATGTCATTGAGTTATCTTCCTACTTGTGGTACACTTTGTTAGTTTTATTGATTTCTTGCCCTATACATATTTCTATCATCAATTGGTCCATTCTCAATATGCATCATATTCTTGTTCTTATATTTTTATATCCATTTTTATCCATGCTTGTTATATGATGTCATTTTGATAGTTTGATGTTGTGTATATCTCATTTCCTTATTATATGCTTATTGAAGATATTACTCATCTTCTAGTATTTACTTGTGAGATTCATATTATGGTACTCATGTATTTACTCATTCATTGATTCCAATGATATATTTATAGTTGTTCACATGCCTCCCAATCTTCTGCTTTATTAGTTTTTTTTATACCCTTCACGTATGATAGATTCTTCTTTTTCACTTTTTCATGCCAAAAGGGGGAGAAAATCATGTGTCAAAAAGGAGGGAGATATTTTATCCCTTCCTTTGCTTTTGTGTAAAAAAAGGCGAGTTTGTGTATAAAGGGGGTTATTACGTTCTTCTCATTTATTAAAAAAAATGAAGAGATATCTATGATTGGTAGAGGTATTGATTGTTTTAGGATGTGATATATAGGAAAGCTTTATTACATTATGTTGTTCACTTGATATTAGACGATGTTGCTTTATATCACATGTTCACTTGTTTTATTTCTTGATTCACATGCCTTATCTCATTTATATAATTGATACTTATCAGAGTTTCCTAAGAAGGGGAAGTTTCTCTTTGTGCATGATATTTCTTGTGTGATGTTATTTTCTGTTTCCTGTGATTTCAGATTTTAGGTATAACATTGATGATTCCGATTCCATTATTCAGACTTGACTTTTGATGTGTCGTCGGTCTATTGGATTTTCTATACATTAACTTCCTACTAGTCTCACTATATGGATAGTGAGGTGTGAGTTTTATAGGGGTAATCAAGTTCATTTTAGATTTTGGGAGTTTTGGCATGGAGTAGACAAAAGGGGAAATTGAAAATGTAATTTTGAAATCAATATTTAGTTGTCTAGATACCATGACAAAACGTTTGACTCATTCAATCATTCAAGTCCCATAAACTTGATACAATTGATTGAGGCACAATCATTTATCTAGATGGACCTTTGAAGATCTAGCATGACACTCATTGAAAACTTTTGTTGCAATAAATTCAGATTAGATTGAAGACTACATCCTTTTAGTAGATATTGTGAATTTTCTATGGATAAACACACACATGTGCATAAATCGTGTGCATGACTAAGCTAGATTTTGATTTTTTTTTTTATAAATCGACCAATTTCCCTCCCATTTGTTAATATTTTAATTACACAATTAAAAAAACTTCTCTGAGTATATTTTTAAATTTGGAAGATCTTTTTTCTTCTCTTCAAATCAAATCTCGCTTCTTCATCATAAACTTTTCAAAACTTGATCAATTGCCTGATCCAAGTGTTTTCGAGTGAACTTAGAGTGTTTTGATAAGATCTTCACTACCCTATGTCAATTTATCACACTAAATCTCAATTTTTATGATCTCTTAATTATTGAACTAAAATTGGAGGTGTTCCTATTTATTGGAGAAATTGGAGTGTGGCATTGACTTCAAGGAAGTGAGTGGACTTCTTCATTCTTGACGTGTAGATCATTGTGTATTTTCATCATCTATGGGGAAATTTTGCAAGGTTAATAGGTAACTACATGAATGTGCTTGTGTGAAAGGTATCTTCTTACCTTGTGTAAAACGTCTTTTCGACTAGAAATGAAAATTTTGAGTGCATCGAGGTTTTGTTACCCCCCGGAGGGGGAGGGGGTCCTCATAAGCCTTTTCTTATTGTTGATTGTGAATGATTTTCTCCTTCTGAATGGGACATGTTGTTCTCCCCGGTCGTACTTTGCTCAAATTTATTAAGTTGATCTTGGATCTCCTTCTAATGAGCCTCCATTTCTATGATGGAATGAGATAACTCTACATTGGTAGTCATACCAATAAGACCAAAGTTCATGTATGATTTTTTAATATGAGGAATATTTGTTCCCAAAGATGACACCAAACTGATGAGTGATTGAAATCTCCGAGACCTCAGCCTCAATAGGTTCTCCCCATTGGATCTTAAACTGGTTAGTTGGGAGAAGTGTCAAAGTTAAATAAAAGGATATAAAGTGGTTAAGACTTCAAATGAGGGTCTTGTGTTCATGATAAAAAAGTATTTCTTTGTATATTAGGTTGTAAATAAGAGTATTATAGTCAAAAGACCTCTTGGGATTTGGCCAAGGTGGTATGTGTTTGTCTGTGTTCTTTATTTTTATTATGAAATGACCACTAAGTAGTAACTTATAGACTCATATAGAGGTTCCTTATTTCATTTTAGGACTCAATAGAGAAAATAATGTGTGAGAGGTTGGAGGCAGTCCAATATTTCTCCTATATTCAGCTAAAAGTGGGCTAACTAAAGTTATAATAATGAACACTTAAGAGACGAAAACTCCTTTATTACTCTCATGTTTATTGGATGATTTACCTCTATACGATTTGAATAATATTTGTTTCAGATGTATTCAATAATCTTTAACTTTTGACAAGCCTTTCATATATAAGTGTCCCCTTGGCAAGAGAATGAGTGGACTGTAGTATCATGGATGGTGTTTCCCTGAGGTCTGACGACTACAGTAAAATGATGAAAGGATATCACATGATGTAAGGTCATTGATATGAACCTTTAATGTGTATATGAACCTTCAATTCTAGTGAGAGTCAGTAGTCATGGTGGGTAGAACAGTGTATGTACCTTTTACCTACGTGCTAGAGAAATTGCAAAAAAAAAATTCTTGAGGGTCGTGTGGTGACTGGGGTGGCTCTAAAATGGTGTGAGCTGATTTTCAAAACATAATAGTAGAACTCATTCTCAAAGGAAGAGTTAAAAACTCATTGGAGTTCATTTTTTTTTCTATACAAAGGTCCACTGAACTAGTTTGAGATATGAAATTGATCATTCGTAGGTCTCTGAGATGGGCCTTTTGAGGTTTGGTGGAACGACTGAGCATCTCGTAATTTTGGGTATATTATTAGGAACTTTGATTCTATGGGGCTTAACTGAAATTTACCATGGTCTTTGGGGAGTATTGTTCTGAAAGATGTCTCCAATAGACCTTAGGACCTTTCCCTTCCATAGGGGAAGTCAAGGGGTTATGGATTTTGTAATTATTGATTACTTAAATGTGTTATCATTAGAAACTACTTTTTTAAAGATTTTTCTCAAAATGAGACAACAAAAATTGAAAAATAACCTTTAACATTTCAAGGTAAAGGGAAAAATGTTACCAATCATTTTGACAAGATGAAAGATTTTGTGCACTACATGTTTAACAACAAATGTCACGTGCTTAATTATAAGAGACCTAAAAAGGACTTTGTGTGTTATTATTGTCATAGGAAAGGTCACCTTAAAGAGTTTTGTATAAGTTGAATAAAGTTCAACATTTTGAAAATGTTTTTCTTAAGCCCCAATCCCAAATGAATAGACCTAAAACCTTCAAGTGTGATCATTCTCACAAGTTTGATCATTTTAGGGAGTTTTGCTTTTTACTCAAACTAACTGTACGTGTGCATCATGGTAAGAAAGGTAAGTTGTTTTTGTGGAACAAAAATACTCAAAAGTTTTTTGATTTTAGGAAACTTACACCTAAAATTGTTGAAAGAAAAATGTGGGTTAAGGAGAATCAAAATGTTTTTCCGAAAAAGGACCATGGAAAGAAAAGAGAAGTGAAGGAAAATGTGCCTCATGTCCCATCTTATCCCAAATCTACTCTTGTGAGTTATGTATGGGTAATGAAGACACTTCAGATAGAATTAGGGCTGAGACTAAAAAGATTTCAAAATTGGTACCCTCCACATCTAAATACTAGAGTCTGGTTGTTTTAATCATAGCCTATGTTATCACTTCATTTTTGCATATTATGATAGGCTATGTGCTTTTGATTCTTATATGAGTTTGTATATCATTTATATCATCTTTGATAAGTCATATGTGAATTGTTTATCTTCTTGATTTTCTCTCTCTTTATATCTTGAATATTTAAAAACGATTTTGGTTTTTTTTTCCAATGCTTTTGTTTGGTTTTCCAAAAAATATGATTTTAGGTTTTATCATATCTGGTGGATCTTTTTATTGATCCATGTACGTTATATTTTTTTGCACATTAAAGTGTTCTCATACATGTCGTGGGTTGATAGTAATTATATATGATTAGTGTCCTTGGTTTGTGCATTTTGTATTTAGGAATTACATGCTCTTTTCGTCTTAACCTTGGTGATTTCTATAGATTGATTATCTTATGACTTCAATGATTATTTTCATCAATAATTAAGCTTGTAGGAACATGTTTAGGATTATGTGCTTCATGTATATCTCTTAATCTCGTGTCATGATCTTTTGTGGTGTACATTTCTTTCATCGAAGAATTCAAAAATATATTTGATACAATCATGTTTATGCCCTCTTTAGATGATATTGTGACACCCTGTAAAGTTTACCAATTGATTGATCAGGTTTTAAAAATCATGGGAATAAAAAATATTTGGTAACATCCTCAGCATAATGAAACAACTAAAATCTGAACAAGTAACGAAACAAGATAATGCAAAACTGAATATCACAAACCAACTTTGATACCAGCTGTTGATACCAAATTTAGTCTGCTAACGTGGATCAGTTAAGTGAAGACACATGTCAATCTACATGGCACTTCTGAACAACACCTTGATTTCAAGGAACTCAGCCTCCCCGACCAACTCAGACACTCCGAGCAATAGGTGCTCTCCGAGCAACTCATATATACCGAGCTACTTAGGCGGTCCGAGCAACTAAGGCGGTCCGAGCTGCACCTCGTTCGGAGCATTTATAACTGAATAATTAAGAGGATTGAATGCGCATTAAATATTGATTATTATCATACATATGTACACGCCTATTGGACATCTATGTATAACCCTTTCACATTGACAGCCTGAGGGCTATAAATACATTGTATCATCCTCATTATAAGGGGACTCGGAATTTCTTATAAAACTCATAATCGAGAATTCTGTAAACAGCCAGCAATAACACAAACAGTGGACGTAGGCCATTCTTTCAAGAATGAACCACTTTAAAAATCTTTTATCTTGTTTATTTTTATCTTTGATTGATTAATTAGAGATAATCTAATTTTTTTACATCAGCAGATTGGCGTCGTCTGTGGGAAACGACTGAAACTATCATTTTTCACCAAAATAATTCATCCTCAATGGCTGATAATCCTGAATCCAGTAATTGAAACGCTAGAAACCCCTCGAATCCATCTGCTCCTCCAAACGTCCAAGATCTGGCTGGAATTATGGCCAATTTGTCTCAAGGCCAGATGGTTATGCAAGAGACTATGCGACAACTCATGCAAACTATCCAAGGTGGAGCGCCGACCCATTCAGGACAACGAAGTGTTCAAAGAAATACCCGTTTAGTTTCTTCGCGTATCAGGCAAAGCGATTCATATCGCACTGAGAAATATGATGATTTTTCTTATCAACCGGGTCGAACTTCGTCAGTACGAGCCACAGATACTGAACAACACACCACTCTCTCTCCAGAAAGGACTAGTGCATTGGAGAGATTAAGTAGGATCTCTCCTTTTGATCGATTGGGCCCTAGGAAGAATAAAAGTCCTCCTAGGGCTGTATCGAGAAACTTTCGACGGACATATGATCTAAGAGAGGGTTCTACCCAATCCCAACCAGTTGCTCGACAAGATAGATCCCATGAAGCGACTTCAACACAATCAATTTCTCAAACTAATAGGCCCGAGGAGGGAAAGGATGCATGGAAAGGCTCTATTCAAAGGTTGGAGGATAGACTAGGGGAAATGGTTAAGGCCAATAATCCTCTACAAAGAACTTTGGTTCAAGGGACACCTTTTATACAAGCAATTGTGGATTTTCCCACACCATCGAAGTTCAAAGCACCTGTTGTGACCCCTAAATATGATGGAAAAACAGACCCTGTCTTTCATATAGAACAATACCAAGCTGCTACCGACATCTATGTCGTGCCAGACGAGATGAGATGCAGGGCATTTTCGGGAACTCTTACCGAATCTGCACAAATATGGTACAATAATCTTCCTCGGGGGAAGATTTCAACTTTCTTTCAATTGGCCGAGCTCTTCATTGGAAATTTATGTTTTGAAGCAAAACCAGTTAAATGAGTAGCACATTTGTTAAGTGTTAGACAAAAAATAGGTGAGAGCACCAGGGATTACATAACTCGTTTCAATAACGAGAAGCTCGAAGTTAATGATTACGAGCAAAAAATAGCAATTACAACTTTGATGAGTGGACTATTGCCCAATAAATTGTATTATACTTTGGCTAAAGATCCACCCAGAACCATGTCAAAACTAATGGCGAAAGCAGCCAAGATCATGAATGCCGACGAGGCTATGGCTGCGAAGAAGAACATGGACACCAAAGAGACCAAGGTGGAGGTTGATAAGGCTAAAAAGAAAGAACATAAGAACAATGGTGGTGACAAGCAGTCAAAAGCAAAGCCATCATGGGAAATATTGAAGAAATTTGAAAATTATACTCCTTTGAAAGTTGACATAAACCATGTCCTAGAAGAGATCAAGAACATCGAGGAACTAAACTGGCCTGAAAAAATGAAGCCAGATCCTGACAAGAGAAATACGACCAAATATTGCGAGTTCTATAAAGACCATGGTCACACGACCAAAAATTGCATAGCTCTCTAGAATGAAATCAAAGCACTCATCAGACGAGGAAAGCTGGCCAAGTATGTTGATCGAAGAAATGAAAGAAAAAGCAGCGACCGAGCAAGACAGAGATCTAGATCTCCTCGTCAAGCAGAAGAAAATAAGAAAAGAGATCATGAAGATGATCCAGAGGACGACCCCGATCTCCCCAAAAGACCAAGACAGCCTGAACGGGAGGTATTCTCAATTCATTTTGGATCATTTGATTGTAATGTTATTACAGGTGGAGATGCAGGAGGTGGAGACCTTACTGCAGAAAGGAAAGCTTACCTCAATGAGGCCCAAGCTTGTTCATACATTCAACGAATAAATCTAGCTGAGGATGATCGCCCGAGGAAAGTGAACAAAGAGAAACTGGTCATCGGTTTCTCTAAGAACGACCTTATAGGTGTACTATATCCTCATGATGATCCACTGGTGATCAAAATGAGGATGAAGGAAGTAATAATCTCAAGAGTACTGGTGGATAATGGTAGCTCGGTGGATATCATGTTCTACTCATGCTTCAATAGTTTAAATCTAAAGTTGTCTCAGTTGGAGCCCTATCATCGGCCCCTCCTCGGGTTTGCTGGCG
Organism: Sambucus nigra; assembly: GCA_949130495.1. Taxonomy (NCBI): domain Eukaryota; kingdom Viridiplantae; phylum Streptophyta; class Magnoliopsida; order Dipsacales; family Adoxaceae; genus Sambucus; species Sambucus nigra. The sequence continues at coordinate 131,558,189 of OX422214.1, read as the reverse complement.
AGAAAGTCTTTCCACTTGGGACGATCAAGTTGGATATGTTCATCGGCACATGGCCTGCTTGTCGAACAGAAAGAGTACGTTTCTTTGTGATGGATAAGAATGTTCAGTCAGCTTACAATATCATCATGGGAAGGGTAGGTTTGAAGAGTTCGAAGCAGTACCATCTACTGTACATCAATGTCTGAAATTTCCAACCAATGTTGGAGTAGGAGTTGTAAAAGGTGACCAAAAAGTTTCTCGGGAATGTTATTACTCATCTGCCGAGCAAGAAGAATTGGAGGAATCTAGGAAAAAGACTACGACCTACCAAGTAGATGAAGGTGCAGAGATTGAAACATTGGATCCTAGAGACGAGTCGCAGCTCGTGAAAGGTCGGGTAGTGGAAGCTACTGAAAATATCATTTTGGACGACGAGCATCCGGAACGAACAACTCAAATAGGTTCGTCGTTAGATGACCCACTAAAATAAGAATTGATAGTTTTCCTAAAAATCAGAAAACAAAATTTTTCCTGGAGTCATGAGGATATGCCAGGAATAGACCCAAATTTCTTATGTCACGAGCTTAATGTGAATAAGGAGATCAACCCAGTGAAGCAGAGAAGAAGAGTGTTCAGCACCGAGAAGAACCAAGCTATACAAGAGGAGGTCGAGAAGCTATAGAAAGCTTGCTCTATTGAAGATGTTAAATATCCAGACTGGTTGGCTAATGTGGTTATGGTGAAGAAGAAAAACAACAAGTGGAGGATGTGTGTAGACTTCACCGACCTCAACAAGGCTTGCCCAAAGGATCATTTTACTTTACCCCGAATTGATCAATTAGTGGATGCTACCTCGGGACACGAGTTATTGAGCTTCATGGATTCTTATTCTGGTTACAACCAAATTAAAATGAAACTTGAAGACAGGGAGAGTACCTCTTTCATTACTCCTAGGGGAACTTATTGTTATAATGTTATGCCTTTTGGTTTGAAAAATGCAGGTGCAACATATCAACGACTGATGAACAAGGTATTTGCAGAACAAATCAGTTGCAATATGGAAGTTTATGTTGATGATATGCTAACGAAGAGCAAGAGAGTTGCTGACCATCTAATTGACCTAGGCCAGACCTTTGATCAACTAGATAAATATCAAATGAAATTAAATCCCACCAAGTGCATATTCGGAGTACGAGAAGGCATGTTCCTCGGGTATATTGTCAACCAACGAGGAATCGAAGCAAACCCAAAGAAGATCAAGGCTCTATTGGGACTACGATCTCCAATGACGAAGAAGGAAGTACAAAGTCTCACTGGGCGAGTTACAACACTTAATAGATTTGTATTACGAGCAACAGATAGATGCCTCCCATTCTTCAAAACACTCTGAAAAATGTTTGAATGGAATGACGAATGCAAGAAGGCTTTTCAAGAATTGAAGAAATATCTGGGAGCACCTCCACTGTTATCCAGGCCAGTGATGGGGGAAGATTGTACTTGTATTTGGAAGTGTCGGAGAATGCAGTTAGCTCGGCATTGATAAGAATGGAGGATGGAGTGCAAAAACCAATCTATTACACTAGCAAGGCCTTCCGAGGAGCAGAGATCAGATATCCAAGACTGGAAAAGTTGGCACTAGCATTGATCGAGGCGAGTAGGAGAATGAGGCCATACTTCCAAGCTCATATCATAGTTGTGTATACTGATATTCCATTGAGGCAAGCTCTTCACAAACCAGAAAAATTAGGGATATTGATGTACTGGGCAGTAGAACTTGGTGAATATGACATAGTTTATGAGACTAGATCGTCACTAAAAGGGCAAGCAGTAGCAGATTTTATAGCACAGTTCACCTATCCTGATACCTCCGAGGAGCAAAAGCTGGATACCGACCAACCTGTGGATGTTACAGGATCATCGAATTTAAACCCCGATCAACTTACGTTGGTCAAAGAGCAAGGGAAGATGGTCGACGAGCAGCAAGAAGTGCTAGAGGAGGACAATAGGAAGCAGCAAATATTTCACCGAGGAACTCTGTCCGATCAAAAATTTGAAGACAAGGTACCTATATGGAACCTATATGTGGATGACTCATCTTGCACTACAGACTGTGGGGCAGGGATTGTTTTAAACAGCCCGAATGAGGTCAATGTGGAGTATGCTCTGCGCTTCCAATTCAAGGCTTCTAATAATGAGGCTGAATATGAAGCTATGATTGCAGGTCTTAATTTGGCAAAAAACCATGGGGGCAGAGCAAGTTATTGTATTCAGTGACTCGCAGTTGATTGTAAATCAAATACTGAGAGTATATACAGCCAAAGGAGAATTAATGATCAGGTATCATGCAAAAGTGATTGAGATTTTATCAAGTCTGATGGTAGTGCAGATAATTAGAATACCAAGATTGGAGAATGACAGAGCAGATGCCTTAGCTCGTTTAGCATCAGCCACACGCACTAAGCTACAAAGAACAATCCCAATAGAAGTCTTGGCTAGTCGGAGCTTAGATGAAGATCTGATGATGAACTTTATTACCCTTTATTTAGGACCATCTTGGATAGATCCTATCAGGGCATATATTGAAGAAGAGTATTTGCCAACTGATAAACTCGCAGCCAAGAAACTAAAGTTTAAAGATGCTCGTTATGTATTGCCCAATGGTGTTCTATATAGACGAGGAATTATAGCTGGCTTGTAGAGATGTGTACATCCCGCCGAGGTGAAAGACTTGATCGAAGAAGTTCATGAAGGGTCTTGTGGAGCCCATGTAGCAGGTCGGACACTTCTGCAAAGGATAATGATGCAGGGATACTATTGGCCAACAATGAGGGATGATGGCATAACCTATGCCAAAAAATGTGACAAATGTCAACGCTTCTCCACCATCCGAAGAACTCCCCAAGCATTGTTGACACCCATTACTTCCCCTTGGCCATTTTCCATGTGGGGAATTGTCTTGGTCAGGCCACCTCCAACGACCAGAGGAAGGTTTAAATATCTCTTCGTCGCAGTGGATTACTTTACTAAGTGGGTGGAAGATGAGCCCCTTATCGATATGACATATGACAGAGTATATCAATTTATATGGAAGAACATCATTTGTAGATATGGTATTCCTCATGCATTCATCACAGACCATAGAACCCAATTCGACAATGAGGAGTTTGCTGCGTATTGTTATCAGTCGAATATATTGAAAACCCACTCTGCACCAGGCCACCCTCAAAGCAATGGACAAAATGAAGTGACAAACAGAACGCTGTTGAATGGCTTGAAGAAAATATTAAATGATATAAAGGCAAATTGGATCAACGAGCTACATTCTGTACGATGGGCTTATCGTACTACTCCACGAGCAGCCACAGGAGAATCTCCATATATGCTGGCATTTGGAAGTGAAGCTGTTATACCTGCCGAGCTGGGTCTCCCCACACATAGGGTGCTGAATTTCAACTCTCATATCAGTGATTTGATGAGGAGATTAGATTTGGATATGCTCGAGGAAGTTAGAGAAGAAGCAGCAATCAGAAACGCTGCATACCAGCAACGGACAACCCTGTTATACAACAAGAGATTAAAGAAATGCGACCTAAAAAAAGGAGACTATGTGCTACAGAAAGTAATTCAAAAGCATAACAAATTGGAGGCTAACTGGCATGGGCCCTACAGAATAACAGAGGTTGTTCGACCAGGGACATATAGAATCGAAACCTTAGAAGGATAGGAGTTTAAGAATGCATGGAACGTAGAGCATCTGCGCAAATATTATCAGTAATTTAATCTCTATGTAATGCAGTTTTCTTCGATATGAATAAAGTTTTGGATATTTCGCCCAATTCCCTCCTTTTGTCGAAAATTTTTCGGAGTATTAGTGCTACACACTACGCATCAAGCCCAGAAATACCAACTACGGTTGGTTGGGAAGAAAATCTACCAACTATAGTTTGTCGGGAATAAAAAATTTCCCAGAAATACCAACTACGGTTGGTTGGGAAGAAAATCCACCAACTATAGTTGGTCGGGAATAAAAAATTTCCCAGAAATACCAATTACGGTTGGTTGGGAAGAAAATCCACCAACTATAGTTGGTCGGGAATAAAAAATTTCCCAGAAATACCAACTACGGTTGGTTGGGAAGAAAATCTGCCAACTATGGTTGGTCGAAAATAAAAACCACCAACTCCGGTTGGTCGAAAACAATTGGTTAAACAAAGGAAAATCTTTTCAGGGCTTAAAATTAAAAAGTGATAAATTTTTTATACTTATGACATTTTAGATTACCACCAAATTTGGTCGAGAAATAAAATATCACCAACTCTGCTTGGTCGACAGATGATTATCATCAATTCAGATAGTCAATAAAAATATCTGTATCTTTTCAACAGATATACATGCACATTCATTAGAAATGTCTTACAAAATATTTCCAAAGACAATAACAATTAAGATTGCAAAGAAAACTAGAAGTTTTTCATTAAATCCAGAACAAAATACATTGATAAATGAAATACATATTATATGAGAAATTATTACATCAAGAATCCTATTCTATTGGCTTCTTTCCCTCTGCTTTTGAAACAAGTTCTTCACCAGCAGGAGGATCGTCTAAAGCATAGGGGGAATTTATAAAATTCAAATCTTTGAGCATCCTGACATTCATTACTGATGGCCGAGCAAGTAAGTGCTCGGGGTGAGATATCTCGAAGTTAGAATGAAGATTGTAGTCACCGAGATACTTTGAAATCAGACATCGGGGAATGGCCCGAGCAGGAATCCAGCTCATATCCAGTTTAAAAGGTGGCACTGGAAACTCGAGCAACCCGGGGTCATAGTAATCCCACAAATAATGACCCTGTTCCAACTGCAGCACACCCAAGGCATTCAGCCATCCTTGCTTGTAACCCTCATTATTTGCATTTTGGATCCGATCATCTAGATGGTAGAGGGCTTCATTATAACCATCCATCCAGAACTCTCTGGGCTGCTTGTGGAATTGATAGGTTAACCTCTCCAGTTGCTCAAGGAGGTTCTTCGTTAAAAGTTCTTTACTCTCCAAGGCAGACTTCTGTGCAGAGAGCTGCTTGTTCAGATTCAGAATCTTCTTGGACATCTCTGCCAGAGCTTTATTCTTCGCAACCAACTGAAATGCTTGATTTTCCAGAGAAGCTTGAGTTCTTGCCTCTTTAATAGTAAGACGAGCAGCCCTTGCTCGTCCCCGAGAACCTCTTGCTCATCCCCGAGCAGAAGTAGAAGACCCAGTCCTTTTCAAAGTCTCTAATTCATCTCTCAAATTGGCATTTTTGACCTCTAAGAAAGAGAAACCCTCGTCGTTGACAGGGACCAAAATGTTCGAGGAAGACGCTGCAGATTTCAACTGAGATATTTCTCCTCGCATGTTATTGTTTTCCTGCTCTAGCAACTTCGCGATCTGCCTATGATCTTCAACCTCAGTCTTCATAATTCTCTCCTTCATGTCATAGGCAGTAACCAATCTATCATATCCTTTATCAGCACTTAGTTGCTGATACTTCTTCTCATATCCCTGGTGCAAAAGGGCTGTAGATTCCTTGTATTATTGTTGAAGCTCCTCGAGAGTACCCTGGAGGTCTTAAATCATCTCATAATATGCTACATTATTAGCCACTGCCCGGTCGAGCAGACACTTTAAATACTGGTAGGCTTCAACTGCTCGCTCTGAAGCATCTGGACCGAGGATATCAACGATTTGAGCTTCAGTCATATCTGTATGACCATCTTTGAAGTATTCATTGCATTGTCTTAGCAATTTTGTATCATGAGCTGATAACAATTCCATCCTGGCTATAAACTAGTAAAAGGAAGAGATAACAAGGATTAATAAGAGTGCAAACAGAGCAAGAAGAAGAGAATCAAGAGTATGAACAATCAAAATGTCAAATTTTATTACATCATAAAAGAGAAGTACATAGTTCTGAGTTACATTTGACAAAAATAAGCAAAGAGAAAAAGTCCGAACAACGCTACACCTTCTCCTTGTCTCCTAAAACTTTCTCAGGAGGCTGGGACGAAGAGGTAGGTTGCTCGGAGGGTGTTGGGAGCTGCTCGGCTGAAATGTTGGTTGATTGAAGCTGCTCATGGGAAGTCTGGACAACTGGGTCATGAGAAATATGATCTCCAATCACCATAGAGGATTCCTCAGAACCAGCTTCGTCTTCTTCTTCCCCGGGAGTAGGAGGGGGGCCAGGAATGTGTCGCTGAAATAGGTCGGAGTTCTCATCGACACTCATCTCTTTCAGAGAAGCCACCCAACCATCCCTGAAATATTTAAGGCTGCCATACTCCATTTGTGATACCATGGAAGCCAAACCCTTATTCCAACCCTTATCCCAGCCAGCGTTGAAGGATTTCTTAACAGCCTGTCTCCTTTTTTCTCTCTCCGAGGAGGTCCTTTCCCTAAGGATCTCCTCAACACCCTTTAGCTTATTCTCAACTTCTTCCTTCTGACGAGCAACTTCACGAAGCCTGTTTAAATCTTCCTCAGCAGACTTGAGCTTACTTTCAAGATCTCCAGCATTTCGGAGCTTCTCCTCGAGCTCTTTATTCTTACTTTCCAAGTCTTTTATCTTCTCCTCCAAACTCTTGGAGATTTCAACAGCTTTATCTCTCTCTTGCTCTGTGGCTTTTAGTTGCTTCCCCCAAGAAGCTTTGCCTTCGTCATACTTCTGACGAGAATCCTTTAAGGACTGTGATAGACCTACAAGAGCTTCCTCCACACCTGACGAGGAGCTCGAAGCTTTAATAGCTTCATCCTTTTTCATAATGGTGTTGAAACAAGTTACCAACTGGAAAAAGAAAACAATGGTAAGTCAGTGCAAGTACATAATATTAAAAAATGAAAGATTAGAGTAGTAATACTTACTGAGGCAATGTGTTGAGCTTACAAGGTGGCAACCCTATCCCGAGAAAGACTATCTTCAATACCTTGGATCTCGGGGATGATCCAAGACTTCACCAAGCTCATGGCAGAGCTCGGAGCAACAAAAGTGGGAACACCACTAGGTAAAGGCTGAGAGATGGATTCAGTGAAATTGTCCGAGGAGCTTTTCTTCAACTTCCTCGTGGGAGGAGGAACATTCTCGACCAAGGATGTCGTCTTGGTCGGTGATATAACTATAACCTCTCATGGAGGTGAAACAGCTACAATCTTGCTTGGATCCACAGGGGGCTTCTTGGCAACCTTCTTAGTAGCAGCTGGAGGAGGTGAATCAATTTATCTTATCCCTTCTTCTGGGACATCCTGCTTACTTTTCTTTGCCTCTCCAGCAGTAGAGGCAGACTGATCGAAGAGGGCAGGAGCTCTTCTTCTCTTCATTCTGTCACTGAGAGGAATATGCGATTCAGGAGAAGAACTTTCAGAAACTGGTACTAGTTCTATGTTACCTATCACTGGACGAGCAGTGAAGGACGAGGTGTAACTCTTGTACTGCAACAAGTACGAGGCTGATCTGATATGTTCGTCAGCGACAGTTTGATGCAAACCCCAGATAAGTTTCAGATGCTTTAAATTAACTTCTGTCTCCTTTGGAGACCTTCTTTTGCTATCAACTGCAAATAAATAAAAATCAAAATATCAGGGATGCATTTTATCGAATATAAAGAAAACATGATTTCAAAAACTAAATAAAATAAAAATAACCTATCCCATTGCCATAGGGAGGGCATCTAGGACCCTGATATACGTCATTTTCAGGTAAATGGAGCATGTTGCCAATTTTTCATAACAACTCCATGCTCGAAGTAATCACTGTTGGCATCTGGGAGATTGACAACTAAAGCCCTATTTAAAAACCTAGTTTTTAAATAAAAAGTACTGTCACTGACAGCCCATCTGTAACAAAACATAATCTCTGGAATTCCTAAACGGGTTCCATGAATCTAATTTAATCTATGGACTCCATTAACTATTCTCCATGTATTGGGGGCTATTTTTGCAGGTACTATATCAAAATATTGACAGAATTCCAAACACAAGGGGTTAGGAGGAAAAGAAAAGCCGCATTCGGCTACAAAGAGACTGGGGAACTAATGTCCCTCAGCCAAACGAAAATAATCAGGAAGACTAGAAAGTTCTTCCAAAATGACCCTGGAAGGAATAGAAAAATCAGAACGAAATTTATCAAGCGACTCAATAAGGTAAACCATGATGAACAAAGAAAATAAAAGAGAATGAATAAGATCTTACAGAAGAAGGGTAGATCAGTTGATAACGAACGATGGAAGGAATGGACGCACAAGATGGAGAAGAAATGGAGAGGTCAAAGTTACTGATCTGAAAAAGTAAGAGACGATAGGATTTTCTGCAACGCTTAAATACCATACCTTGGGAAGGGGTAAAAATAATGATTACAAAGAAAGACGTTCGTGCTACCGGCGACTAAAAGGACAAAAAAGGCACGGAGACCAAAGCAGTGGGAAAAATTCAAAAAGTCTGATTATATGAATTCGAAAAGAAAATTAAATACAAGGAAAACACTCCTAAAATTCAAGATGACTATTTAATCCCACCATATTTCAAGAAGAATGTTCCACACTCCTCAACCTCGAACTGTGAAACATTGGGGCTTCTGTTGATACCAAATTTAGTCTGCTAACGTGGATCAGTTAAGTGAAGACACATGTCAATCTACATGGCACATCTGAACAACACCTTGATTTTGAGGAACTCAGCCTCCCCGACCAACTCAGACACTCCGAGCAACAGGTGCTCTCCGAGCAACTCATATATACCGAGCTACTTAGGCGGTCCGAGCAACTCAGGCGGTCCGAGCTGCACCTCGTTCGAAGCATTTATAACTGAATAATTAAGAGGATTGAATGCGCATTAAATGTTGATTATTATCATACAGATTTACACGCCTATTGGACAGCTATGTATAACCCTTTCACATTGACAGCCTGAGGGCTATAAATACATTTTGTCATCCTTATTGTAAGGGGACTCGGAATTTCTTGTAAAACTCATAATCGAGAATTCTGTAAACAGTCAGCAATAACACAAATAGTGGACGTAGGCCATTCTTTCAAGGGTGAACCACTTTAAAAATATTTTATCTTGTTTATTTTTATCTGTGATTGATTAATTAGAGATAATCTAATTTTTTACATCAACACCAGCCACTGCCAATATAAGTAAACCAACAGTGCAATATAAAATGTAACTCATAAAAATGTCCAACTCCGAACATAAGTACCACATATATAAGTTGATTAGCACTAACAAGTACAAGATGACGATGAGCTACACTTGATCGACTAATACAACCTAGGAGAAATGAATGGAATGCTGCTATAAATGGTCTTCCAACGAGATCAACAGGAACCACTAAAACCTAAGACCTGTGAAAACAGATATAATAAAAATGTGAACAACAAGTCTACGTAGAATAAGATTATAACTGAATCCGAGCCACATTATATCTACACACCATCCTCTCATCTTTTAGTGGATTATAAGTTATTAGTTATCCAACCCAACAACCTAAAATAGCACGTGATTCTAAATCCCGAACCCATATATATCCCATGTATTAAAGTTTTACTTCTTCATTCTTTAATCTTTACCAGTACGATATTAAGTTATTTTATTTCATTAGGAATCACATGATGTACTAATGTCTCAAACCTAAGGTATGTCTCAGTAAAATACCAATCTTATATCTAATGTCTATCCATATTAGGCTATCTTATGCCAATAATGTAATATCTATGTCTCTAGTATATGTATTACACAAATTCGAGTCATAACTATGTAGGTAGGCCATCCTAATATAAGTCATATACATCTCTAGTATAGAAAATTAATTGGTACGACTATCTCTAGTACCACAAGGTATAATCACATAAGGTATGATAAGACAATGTCTACGTCTAACGTACATACATAGGTACAGTCCCCGAGACGTACAAAAAAATGGGCTACTTGTATTCCCGTACATAACAAAGGCCTGTCTCTATTTACTTAAGAGGTTAGTCATGCATACTAGGTGTAGTTTTAAGAAGTTTCAAGCCTAATTCCTCATCACGATCGATGAATAATTCATTGTTATCGTCTGAAAATGAATTCAAGGTTTAGTCTTAGCTAGTTGAAATCCAATCCGAGATAACAAATAATAAATAAGTAGTGTATGCAAATGAATAGAGATAAGGATAAGAAGATTAACACCAAGAATTACGTGATTCAACCCCAAAGAATGAGCCTACATCCACATGCAATCTTTCTTCACTAGTATTGGCTTAGTAAAAATGTGTCGCCTTTCTACGCAGATAATAAAAATGTCGAAGTATCTTTTTATCGCAGTAGAATGGTTGGTTAGTTGCTTGCATTTTCTAGGTTGTCCCCCCTCTTAAATATAAGTGTGGGAGTATTTTTTAATGGACATGTCTAACTAATCCACTAGGATATGTCAGGGGTTTTATCTTTATAGTAAATAAATATCCTCTTTACCAGGAAGAGGAGAATAATTATAAAGTTAGCATGGGCAGAAGTGAGTGGGAGAATGTTCGTTTATCTCCACTGTGCGTGTCCCCTTATTACGAAACCCCATTGTTTGATTCTCTTATAGTGGATATATAATGGAACATGGGATATATGGGATCGCAAGGTCGACCATAATGACTACGTACGACCTTAACTATATTTGAGCCGATCTCTTTGATACTGGATCCGACCTCATTATGGTCAATAATGAGTTCGGTTTTACACTTCTTACTAGTTTTATAGTCTTACTGTATATTTGGTTCAATAAGCCCCAAAGAATTTTCTCATTATTTGAAGTGTACAATAGATTCCTTGAAGCATTATGTCTTTTTGGTATATGCTAAATAGATTGAGTTAGTGGACTGTTCATTGGAAAGTGTGATCGTCCTTCATAGTTCTCGTCGCCCTTGAATCTGCTTGGAGCGCATCGAGCAGAATGACTTGGGACATTTTTCATTAAGAAATGAACTTTCCATGTGTCAGATGACTAGGATGGCATTGGATGCAATTATAATGTGCCTGCCTAGGGCAGTGTGCCTCACTCTGCGTTGCATTAGTGTGCTTTTCCAACACACAATGTTACGTGTCGCATTTAATAGGAGAAATGATTAACCCTAAAAATTACACAAGATTGATTTAATGTCATTTTAACTTTTGCATCCACAACCCTTCGTGTGCTTTAGAAAGAGAAAACATGCCCTCCCAATTCATCTTCCTTGTTCTTCTACTATTTCTCTCTTCACTTTCTTCCATTACCAGCCATTTTCCTGCTTTAAAACTTTATTCCGATGAGTAATTTTCTTTTCCAGTTGATTGTTTCCGACTTTGGGCATTTTCTTGAGTCTTCTTTTGCAATCTAGGGTTTCAGGTGCAACTTTCATTTGTATCTAGTTTTTTAGGGTTTTTATTTTGCAATTCTCTTATTCTCCACTTCAATTCACTGCTCTTAAATTGTATTGTTAGGGATTTGGATATTAGTTGCATTTGGTTATTGGATTTTTGTCATTTTATGTGGCCATTGAGTTGGTTAGCCTATGTTTTTTAAATTTTAGGAATTTTGTGACTTTCTTAGGTGTTCTAGGGTTTTATTTTTCCAAAACATTTGAATTCTAAAACAAAACAATCTCCAAAATTTTGTTTATCTCCAATAGGCCTTGTTTTCATCCAAATTTCGTTCATTTCATGAGTTATGAACCTCAAATCCATAGGTGTTTGGAGTATTTATCCAAATAAAAACAAATCTACCCTGGTATTATGACTAGGAGGTTCCCCAAGACTTTCCAGGTTATTCATCCTGAGGACGGAGCTGGTCACCCTAAATATACACCAACAGTAGTTTCATCCATTGGTTCTGAACCACGGCTCATACTACGGAGCATAGTTCTTTGGAGTTCTAAAAAACAACAGGTACTACTGAAGTGAACCATCCCATGGATGGTGAGAAGCTCGCGAACATAGTGTCTGATGTTTCCATTGTTGACTTGGATGCCTCCCTAGAGAGAACTATTCCTGAAAGGCTCAGAGCCTCCACATCTCCTGTGATTCTTCCTCCCACCAAGGAGAGCACTTCAGGAAGCTCAGGCTCTTGGGACGTAACCTTCAAAAATTCTTGTAATCATGGTTGGGATATCACTAAAGACAAGTTGGATGAGTTGAGGGTTAAATATGATATCCCCATTAACATTTCCTTAAGACTGCCAGCATGTGACGAGAGGGTTTATGATCATCCCAATGTGACACCCCACCTAATTAAATATTGGTTAATCAGTCCTTTATTAAATTAAAAGAGGTTTCTCATTTGGTTCATTCTCAGCATCACTGTCGAAAACCATATTAATTACTAACCACCTATTAGTTAATTAAGTCGATGCCAAAAAGTTTATCTTTCATTAAATAATTTATAATAATATGTGAAAAACTAAATTGAAACATTCACACAATTAATATATTCTAAAAGATCACAAAGTATAAATAAGTGAATAAATTTCTTGCCAAATAAACCATCAGCTAAAAAATCCAAATCCAAATAATAAGTCCGTCAGAGAATAAATAAATCCCAAACTAAATCAGAAATGAATAACTAAATAAATAAAGTCTAAATGGGGCAACATACCCAACTGATATACTGAAATGAAATCCTACACTAGGAATGAAAGACGAAAGCGTTTAATCAAGTCCTGCAAGCCTCCACAGTGCATCAGCTAATCGTCCTTGGAATAGATCATCAAGTCTGGCGTCCTTGTGATTGGACACCTAAAAGGTTTTGGAAAATATTTATAGCAAGGGTTAAACCCCTAAACATTTAGAAAGTATTTATCACAATTTAAAAAATCAGTTATTAGATACACATGTTAGGTTTACGTACACTCTCTTGAGTATCCTCACCTCTCATCTATTATTCATGGCTAACGTTTCCTACATATCCCAACTATCCATACTACCCAAGCTAACTAGACATAAGTATCTATCTGGACTATCGACACCTATAAGTCCCCGTACTTCCATATAGTACGCTATCCAACTTAACATCTCTCGTATGTTGTTACTATCATAAGTAACATTCTCCATCTTTTATCATTTAATCATTTAATTAAGTATCACTACTTAATTTATTATTTATATACACAATATCAACTTGTCTATTATCATACGAAAGAAGAATTATTCAAACTGGTGTATATATAAATATCTCACTAAAAGATATAATTACGCTGTCTCTCAAAAGGGAAACCGTGCAAATAGGCATACTCTACTATCAGTCCATGCACCCCTCATACTAAAATAAAGACTATTGGTTCAACATGTCTCTTCGAACTCAAAAATCAAAAAACAAGCAATGGAGGCGAACATAGTTTTTAGCGTTTGGGCTACGCATAAACCTAACATACCCAAATGACCGGTAAGTCTCACTAAGACACGACACATATTGAATCGCCCTAAATTCTATGTTCTGGGGCATAAATCCAGACCTCCCTAGAATTGCAAGGTGGGACCGACCACTGCGCGAGAACCTCTGTAATAGCTAGCAGCGTAGGTGTAACACCTCGCCTAATTAAATACCGAGTGATCAGTCATTTATTAAATTAAAAATCAAGGTGAATGGTGTTGATCATTCTTAGTGTGGGTACACAGATTTGGAATGACGGGCCTGGACGAGTAGACCAATTAAAACGGCCCAAAGTCCAAACCCATCACTCCTTAACTTTAATTCGGTTATGACTTAGTTTTCTCCCATGTTCTCGTATAGAGGTGTTACAGGAGAAGATGGTAAACGTGGGGGAGTCCAACACCCCCACTTCTTGAAGATAGACATGTATATAATAAACCCTAGGTCTAGGGCATAAGACACTCACTGTATTCTCTGAAAATGCTCCCCAGAGTATATAGAAATAATATTGACTGCACCACCGTGGACGTAGGCATTCTTGCTGAACCACGTACATCTCCTGTTGTGTGATTAACATTTTATCTTCTTTATTCTGCTTGGTGATTGCGCTTCTATTATCTAATTGTGGTGACAAATATTTGTCAAAGTCCAAACCCATCACACCTTAACATTAATTCGGTTATGACTTAGTCTTCTCTCATGTTCTCGTATAGAGGTGTTTCAGGAGAAGATGGTAAACGTGGGGGAGTCCAACACCCCTACTTCCTGAAGATAGACATGTATATAATAAACCCTAGGTCTGGGGCATAAGACACGCAATGTATTCTCTGAAAACGCTCCCCGGAGTATATAAAAATAATACTCACTGCACCACCATGGACGTAAGCATTCTTGCTGAACCACGTACATCTCCTGTTGTGTGATTAACATTTTATCTTCTTTATTCTTCTTGGTGATTGCACTTCTCTTATCTATTTGTGTTGAATAATATTTGTCACCAAATATTTATCACCACAATTGGCGCCGTCTGTGGTAACGTTTATCTTCCCTAAGAAAGCCCACACCAAAAAAGGAGTTCGAAATGTCTGGTCACAGTAGTAATGCTCCTCAGGCAGGAGATATCCAAGAACAACCTGCTCCTCACAGGATCAGATCTGAAGTTCGGCGTTCATATCAGAGGGCTCCCCTAGAGAGGCCAGCCTCAGAAGAAAGCCAAGGACCAGTGAGGTCCATACAAATATCCAGGTTGATTGATGCATATGAGGCGAGGCTCCATGAGCAGAGGGAGTCTTCTCGCAAGAATGAAGCTGAGAATGCTCGACTCAAAATAAGATTAGAAAGAATGGAGAGAGAACTCCATCGTGCCACCAAAATACGTCCATACCGCACTCCTAGACCTCAGGCGAGTAAGTCTCGCAGCCGAGGAAGGAGCCCTAGACGCGAGTCCCAGAAAGTGGAGGGAAACGAGTCAGAGGACGACCTGCTCGAGCAACTACAACTAGCTCGCAATTACAGGAGCCCAACTCGCAGCAACGAGAACATACGAAGTCTGGTCCGAAGGGAGATGGATCAACACCCTGCGCATCGTGGTACCAGATAGACCCGAGAACTCGCTAGGCGAGCTCTCAAAACTCAGATGAAGTCACCTTTCTCAAGGGAAATAGAAGAAGAGGAAGCCCCTAATAAATTTGTTATTCCAAGGTTCAAGATTTATGATGGTAAAACTGATCCCATTGATCACGTCAGACAGTACAGGCAAGCCATGACCCTCTGGAACCATCGAGACGCGCTGATGTGCCAAATTTTTCCCTCGAGCCTGCACGACGCGGTGCAAAAATGGTTCGAAAGACTCCCCCACAAGTCCATTAGAAGCTTCAAGTCCCTGGTCGAGCTCTTTACGACCCGCTTCATTACTAGTAGCTCCCATCCCAAAAGGATGGATGCTTTGCTAACAATGAAAAAGACGCCTCAAGAAACCCTCCGAGACTACGCAAAGAGGTACTGGGAGTTATTCAACGAGGTCGAGGACTGCTCAGAGCAAGTGGCAGTGGCCTTTTTCAAAATTGGTCTACCCAGCTCTTCCTTTCTGTACCAGTCCCTGACAAATAAAGAGGCCATGACCATCGACGACTTAATGGCTCGCATCGAGAAATATGAAAAGGTGGAGGATGTGCCCCGCCTCAGCACAGGGGAAAACGGTCGAGCTAAGCCCGCTGCCAAAGCAGAAGAAAGGAGGAAAGAATGGGGGCAGGAATGGCTCCAAGAACGGAGGCACTAACGATGTGGCAAATGCATTTCAGGCGGTCAACACTGTCTTCAGAGAACCAATTTACAAAATTCTCGCAAAAATCAATGACGAGCCATTTATTAAGTGGCCCAGAAAGATGGAAGGAGATCCCTCAAAGAGAAACAATGAACTAAGATGCGCTTTCCATAAAGAGGGAGGACATAATACTGAGCATTGCAAGGCTCTTAAGTCCCACCTCGAAGAGTTGGCCCAATCCGGGCATTTGAACGAATTCGTGGAAAAGAAGGCAGAGAAAGTTGCTGCTCATAGAGAAGCAATGTCTGACAACGTACTCGAAGACGATGCTGGCCATGAATTCATAGTAATTCATGGGGCATCCGATGTGAAGCAGATTCAAGGAAATTCAGCTCGAATGGAGGTAAAAAAGCTTACAAGGGTGATGCAAGCTTTTCAAATTGATCCAGCAAAGACACAGTCAGGAAAGCGTCAGCGAGAAGATGATGTCGACTATAGTAAGCATATCGTATTCACAGATGAAGATCTGGTGGGAGTGAGAACCCCATATCATGATGATTTGATCATTACTCTTAGGATAGCGAACTATGACGTCGACAAGTTTCTCATCGACCAAGGAAGTTCTTCCGAGGTAATATATCTCGACCTGTTCAGAAAATTAAAGTTAAGCATCGACGACCTGAAGGAAGCTACTGTCCCTTTAGTTGGATTCGCTGGAAAATTAACTATGCCCTTGGGAAAGATCGTGCTTCAAGTAAGGGTAGGGAATGTCTCTAAAATGATTGAGTTTCTGGTAATCGATATTTGCTCGCCATACCAGGCTATCCTCGACAGAGGGTGGCTGCACGCAATGAAGGCAGTCTCCTCGACCCACCATCAGAAGCTCAAATATGTGACCGAGCGAGGTGTAATGGAGATCCATGGCGATTAAGCGATGGAAAGAAGGTGCTTCATAGCAGCCATCCGCTCGAGACCAGAGAAGAAGGCCGACAAGTCCAGCGAGAAAGTTGAAGAACAAGAAGGTCTGATACCTTTGAAATAGCAGTTAAAATACGGAAGGCCCGGAGTGGAGGAGACCAGGCTCCTCCCCTATGAACGGGTCATCGAGGACCTGGAGGAAGTCACAGCTGGAGATAGCAACGATAGCAGGATCTTCTTGATTGGAGCTTCTCTCACTGATCAGGAAAAGGAGTTGACGATTCTGCTGAGAAGCAATATAGACGTCTTCGCGTGGGAACCATACGAGATTCCTAGAATTGATCCTAGTATGGTTTGTCATCAACTGCACGTAGACCCCACCTTCAAACCAATTACGCATAAGGCACGATAAACTGCACCTGAGAAGGCAAAAGCCGTGGAAAAAGAAGTTAAAAAACTATTGGATGCAGGATCCATATGGGAGATCCAATTCCCCAAATGGTTATCCAACCCAGTAGTAGTTCCAAAGAGCAACGGGAAATGGAGAGTCTGCATCGACTTCACTGACCTTAACTGGGCGTGCCCTAAAGACAGTTTCCCTCTTCCAAAAATCGATCAACTAGTGGACGCCATAGCAGCTCACGAGAGAATGAGTTTTCTGGATGCATACTCAGGGTATCATCAGATCCCTCTGTACGCTCCAGACCAGGACAAGACAGCATGCATCACCACCGTTGGATTATACTGTTACAAGGTCATGCCCTTCGGGATAAAAAATGCAGGGGTAACCTACCAGCGACTGGTCACCAAGATGTTCAAGGACCAAATGGGAGACACCATGGAAGTCTACATCGACGATATGCTCATCAAAAGTAGGAAGAAAGAAAACCACCTCTCAGACCTATCAAGAACCTTCGAAATCCTCAGGAAGTACCGAATGAAACTTAACGCAAGCAAGTGTTCTTTCGGTGTCCAGTCAGGAAAATTTCTTGGGTACTTGGTCAGTAAGAGAGGCATCGAAGCTAACCCAAACCAGATCGATGCAGTAAACAGGGTACAACCTCCTCGCACAATTCGAGACGTACAAAAGCTCACCGGTATGCTCTCTGCCTTAAACCGTTTTATCTCAAAGTCCTCCGAGAAATGCAAGACTTTCTTCTAGATCCTAAAGGGAAACAAAATAGTAGAATGGAATCAAGATTGCTCATGGGCATTGGACGATCTCAAGGCTTACCTCAGCTCAGCACCACTGCTCATCATACCCCAGGAGACAGATTCCTTGTACTTATACCTCGCTGTTTCCAATCACATTGTCAGTTCTGCATTGATGTGTGAAAAAGCAGGAATCCAGTACCCCATTTATTACGCGAACAAGACCCTATTAGAGGCCGAGCAGAGGTACCTACCACTAGAGAAGCTCTCCTTTGCACTTGTAGTGGCTTCGAGGAAGTTGAAGCACTACTTTGAAGCTCACACTATCATCGTCCTTACGTCACACCTCCTTAAAGAAATCCTGAGGAAAGCGGATTTATCGGGCAGACTGTCTAAATGGTCAATCGAGCTCGGACGATTTGATATCTAATTTCAACCAAGGAATGCAATCAAAGGGCAAATCCTCGTTGATTTCATAGCCGAATTCACAGGCGAGCAGCCTCTCGACCAACTTCAACCCACGAAGCAAGGAAAGAATCACACAATGGAGGGAGTCTAGAAGATGTTTATTGATGGAGCCTACAATTCTAAGGGGGCAGGAGTAGGCATTGTGCTTGTCACTCCAGAGGACACAATCCTCGAACAAGGAATCAGACTTGGATTTTAAGCCTCCAATAACGAAGCACAATATGAGGCTTTAATAACCAGCCTCCAGAAGGCACAGACTTTGGGAGAAAAGCAGTTACAGGTGTTCGGCGATTCACAATTAGTCTCCAATCAGATAAATGGAGACTACAATGCAAAAGATGAAAGAATGGCAGCCTACCTCGCCTTGGCAAAAAGTCTAATGACCAACTTCGCAGAAGTCAGTGTCCAGCAGTTTCCCAGAGGACAGAATAACCATACTGACACCCTAGCAGCCATGAGTTCGACAATCGGTTCCGACTTAAAAAGAACAATCCCCATTGATTTCCTCGTGAATCCGAGCATTAGCCGTAACAACGAGCTTCCAAGCATGGAGCAGGTGATCCAAATTGAGTCAGCACCCAGCTGTATGGATCCTCTAAGGGACTATTTGAGGGATGGCGCACTCCCAGTTGATAAGAAGACCGCTCACCAGATAAGAGTCAAAGCTGCTCGCTTTCACTTATCTCCTGAAGGCAAGCTATATAAGAAATCATTTTTCGGTCCCTACCTTCAATGTGTTCACCCGAGGGATGTTGAACAAATCCTACATGAACTCCACGAGGGAATCTGTGGAGGCTATATTAGTGGAAGGTCATTGGCTTTTCGATCAATGAAGGAAGGCTATTGGTGGCCATATATGCAAAGAGACTCTGCAATGTATGTTCGCAAATGCGAGAAATGCCAACTTCACGCTCCCATGGTCCATCAACCCGTCAGTGACCTAAAATCACTTTCCAGCTCATGGCCATTCGCCTAATGGGGAATGGACATCGTAGGACCTCTTCCTACCGCTGTCGACAATCACAAGTATCTGTTGGTCGCAACTGACTACTTCACCAAATGGATCAAGGTCGAGCCACTGGCAAACATCCGAGACGCGAATATGATAAGATTTATATGGAAAAATATAATCACCTATTTTGGGATCCCTAGGACCATCATCACTGACAATGGAACGCAGTTCGAGAGTTGCTCCTTTCAAAATTTCTGTAATGAGCACGAAATTAGACACCACTTCAGCTCGGTGTCTTATCCTCAGAGCAATGGCCAAGCCAAGGATTCCAACAAGACGATGATCGATGGGTTAAAGAAACGATTAGAATGAGCCAAAGGCACATGGGTAAATGAACTACCGCATATTCTGTGGGCCTACCGTACTACCCCACATCGAGCAACGGGGGAAACCCCATTCTCACTAACATATGGAATAGAAGTAGTCATACCACTGGAAGAAAGCTTACCCACTATGAGATCCACCCTAGTCAACCAGGGATAGAATGATGCAGCATTGCTCACTGAACTTGACCTAGCCGACGAACACCGAGAGCTTGCCCTGGTGAAACTAGTGAGCTATCAGCAGCAGCTCGCAAAGCACTATAACAAGAAGGTCAATCCAAGGGCATTCCGAGTTGGGGACTATGTCCTAAGGAAAGTCTTGGGTAGCTCAGTAAAACCATTAGACAGCAAGTTAGGGCCAAACTGGGAAGGGCCATTCAAGATAATAAGAGATGATCTGCGAGGAGCCTATCACTTAGAAACGCTGGAAGGCAGAGAGATACCCCGAGCATGGAATGCAGCCAATCGTAAGAAATTCTATTTCTAGATTCTTCTTTTGAATTGTACTTATGAGACTGGAAACTCATTAATAAAAGTTGTTTAGCAGTTGCATTCTACGAAGTATCAGTTAACTAGTATATGAACTTTATAACTCACACACTTTTTCCAAGTGACAGGCACATTAATCATTATACTATAGCAGAGAAATCACCCTCCTTAGGTTTTCGTTATGAAACACGAAGAACCTCTTAGCATTGCCCCTGGCAATATATAAAGCCCTATAAGAGATCCTTAAGCAATATGGTCAAATTAAAATTGGTCGCCAAATAATGTTTGGTTAATAAAATCCTGATCGAATAGAGCATCCAACACCAGGTGTGTCCTCGCCAATTGCCACACTTAGGCCTAAGGGAGTGTGACGACACGACCTAAAAGGTCAAGTGGGGAAGAATGGTATCCCACAAGCATACTGGACTGGAGGGACACTCACTTGACAATGTAAACTTACAAATCTAGTCAGCCAAGAGAGGCCCAAGATTATTGAGCAAAGTCTAAAGGATGTGGAAAATATACAACACTTGTTTAATCGGTAAATTCGCCCCAAATCAAACTTTATATTATTTCATCATATTTACAACGAATACGACCTATGTTTAGTCGGTGAGCTCGCCCAAAACATGAACATTACATTACTTCATTAGAAAATATACAGAGTTACTACTGGAAAAATCTTAATGAGGTCGAGGCCTCTGAACAAGATAATCATCCACTTGGTCTCTTCGACCGTCGTCGTGATGGGCAAATAACTCCTCCTCAACTTCATTCGCATCCGACTCCAATAGCTACTGAGGGATGGCATCAATAGGGATCCACTGATCATCTTTCCGGAAGGGATTGGGCATTAGAGTGCAAGGAAAGATCTCATAACGATACTAGAGCATAGAGTTCCTTGGGACTTCCAGCTCCTTCAAGGCACTCAACCATCCCCTAATAAAGGCGAGCTCTTCAAACTCTGTTAGCCTCGTCGGAGCATCTAGCCAACCTTGGTCGTAACCATCGGCCCATACTTGCCTAGTACCTCTCTTAAACAAGTGCCTCAGTCGAGTGAAGTCCCTCTGAAGGCCAGCAGCAATCACATATGCTCGTTGGACATCACCACGGAGCTCTTCTATTTCCCTAGCTCAACTTCTTACATTTGTACAAGCTCACGGAACAGTCGGTGGGGTAGAAGCTCGCAACACCTGAGGAACATCGCTTGGTCCAGCTTCAGCTTATGACGAGGAGGAACCTCGTAATACTATAGGGGCGATGCTCGGCGCATGCTCCCTGAGTCACGAGACTTCCCTCCTCAAAGCCTTATTCTCTTGCTGAAGAATTTCTCCAACCTAGTTGATCTCACAGGCATCTAGAAGCCTTGCTCTTAGAGTATTCACCTCTTCTTGGACTGAGGCACCAACTTCTTCCATCTCTTGGAGCATGTCTTTCAGTTTAACGACGAGCTCAGTCTACTCTATGAAACACTTGTTCCTCAATCTCAGTGATTTGCAAATCCTCACAAAGGTATGACGAACCTCAGAACTTACATCAGGACCAAACATTCTTCCCAATTGAGAAGTGGCTGGTATATAATCATCAACATCAATCAACTACAAGAAATGAAAGATAGAGTTATTCAGTACACTAAAAGAAAAAATCCTGCGATTTCATTCATACGAGAAAGATCAAAGTACATTGAGTATTCAGAAGGGAACATTACAAACAAAAATACAAAAATAATCCTAAAGATAGATCAGCTGGCGACCTCGAGTTGACCAGAAGAGGCTGGCTGCTTCCCCTTATCTGCAGTAGTGGGAGCATCACCCTCAGCAGTGACAGTATCTGCCGCTCGAGGAGGAAGGGCAGCAACAGGAAATGATTGAGGAATTGAGCCAACACCTTTGATGGATAGGGCAGGAGCTTCATCCACGATAGGCCTTGTTCCTGGATTGTGTTCATCAAACAGAGGAGAGGCAACATCCATACCACTAGCTAAAAGGGCCTTGTTCCAGCCCTTCTTGAAGTTCAGATGGCTGATGTGGCCTATCTGAACCTCAGCGTCTTCATACGCAGCAGCCCACCCGGAGTTGTATGAATCCTCCTTAATAGTGGTTGCCTGAGACTCTTTCTCCTTTAGTTGCTTAGTCAGCACTTTGTTCTCCTCCACGATAGCCAACTTGCTCGAGCAAACCAGGTCATAGGCTTGCCGTAGCTCATTCAATTCTTTAACTGTTGCTTCCTTCTCTCGATTGGCATTAGCAAGATCCAAGTCGAAAGACGTCCGAGAAGCATCAGCGGCCTTCAGACTAGCCTTAAGCTCTATACCCTTAACTTTTAAGGCATCATTCTGCTGCTCTATCTTGTCGTTCTTGTTCACCAGCTCATCGTGAGAGCGATAGAGCACGGCAAAGTCAGTCACAAACTATAAGTAGAAGAAGATATTAGAAGAAAGAAACAACCCGAACTTGTCAAACATTAGAAAAGAGAAATGGTCTTACCAGGGCTAGCCTCTGACTAGCTTACAAGGCTAACTGATCGGACCCCATCGCCCTTTGGAAATCTACAAGAAGGACTGCCCTCTCAAGCAGCGCAGGGGCCAGTTGAGGGTAAATGGCAACTGAGGCCCCCTCTGGCAATGCGGACACAGGCACTAAGGCCTGCCCAGCCTTTATCCTCGCTTCTATTATCCTTCTCTCCTTCTCCTTTTCCTTCTCCCTCTCCATTTTCCTCTTCTCTTCCATCCTCTTCTTCTCTTTAACCTTCCTTCTCTCCTCTTTCCTTTTTCTCTCTCTCTCTCTCACCTGCTCTTCTTCCTTCCTCTTCTTCTCCTACTCCTGAGCAGTAGACCAAGAACCAGTAACAATAGCCCCAGTGCTGGACTTCTGCTTCTTCGACCTCTGAGCGAGAAGCACATGACCATCATCATCATCATCTCAGATCAAATTTTTCCTTGGAGGAACCATTTCCTCGCTAAAGTTGCTGGACGTGCTTGAAGGTTCTTGGGTTTCAGAAACCTCTTCTGAATCAGAAAAACTATCACCACTGGAGCTCCCCTCGCCAAAATTTCCTTCAGCACCGCCTCTGATATCACTCTCAGAACTGCTCTCCTCCTCGTCCAACTGAATGAGATCGGCAGTAGCTTCTTCAAAGGTATCAAATTCAGGAATACTATCCACAGGACTCGGGATAAAGCTAGACATAATATTCTTATACTCGAGCAGGAAAGCGGCAGACCGTGGATGTTCACCGTCAGTTAAGGGCTCCCTGATATTCCAAGCTTTAACCAACTTTAAAATTCGAACCTTGCTGAGGTCAGGCTCTAAGTTCTTCGACCTCGCTGAAGAAAAAATAGGAAAGAGTCAGAAAGATCACACATTAATAAAGAAATTGAAAGAACAGAGCAAAGACTACCTATATACTCTTACCTATAAAAGGGAACAGTAAACCTATCAGACCTCGACCCCTCAGTCTGGGGGGAAAATTGCCAATTTCTAGCAAGAAAGCCATCTTGCCAGTAATCCTTATGGGAATCAGGTAGGTTTACTACCAATACCCTGTTAGGACTCCTAGCTTTGAGATAGAGAACACCAGAGCTAGTTCAAAGCAAACTTCGGCGAGCCCTAATTTGGTGCCATAAAGTTGATTTATTCTATGGACGCCATTGATTATCTTCCATACATTGGGCGAACACTGTGAAGGAATAATGTTGAAATAACCAAAGAAATGCAAGAATAAATCGTTTGGAGGAAAAGTAAGCCCCCTTGAGAAAGTAGCAAGACGTGAATCCAATGGGCACCCTCTATCTCTCTAACATTTTTAGGAAGAGAGGCGCACTCAATCTCTACCCACTCTGGGATATTGTAAAATTTCCTAAACTCGGACACTGTTTTATTACCTATCTTCACCATTTGAAAACCCTAAACTACAAATTCAAAGAAAGCACATAGAGAAAGCAAGAGAGACTTACGAGATGAGAGCTTGAGTCGGATAATGCAAGAACATAAGTCCAAATGACGAGGGAGATCGAAAGCGAGGAAAATGAAGACCTGGAGAAGAGGGCACAAATTTCTAAAACTCAACGAAGGTTCGCAGAAGATGGAAGAACACTGAGAAGATTGAAACAGCAACTATGAAATGTTGCCCAAAAAGACTTTTAAATGTTGCTAATCATTGCACATAAGACCCGAAGCAACTGCCTCCTAATTCAGTCCTCAAACTTTGGGAAGAGTTACACGATATACAAAGGAGCCATTATGACAAATCATTTAAATTTATTAAGCCCCAAATTGTGGCCCAAAAAACTTAGGCGCAATTGTGGGTACACAGATTTGGAATGACGGACCTGGACGAGTAGCCTAATTAAAACTTCCCAAAGTCCAAACCCATCACACCTTAACATGAATTTGGTTATGACTTAGTCTTCTCCCATGTTCTCGTATAGAGGTGTTCCAGGAGAAGATGGTAAACGTGGGGGAGTCCAACACTCCTACTTCCTGAAGATAGACATGTATATAATAAACCCTATGTCTGGGGCATAAGACACGCACTGTATTCTCTAAAAACGCTCCCCGGAGTATATAGAAATAATACTGACTGCACCACCGTGGACGTAGACATTCTTGTTGAACCACGTACATCTCATGTTGTGTGATTAACATTTTATCTTCTTTATTCTGCATGGTGATTGCACTTCTCTTATCTATTTGTGTTGAATAATATTTGTCACTAAATATTTGTCACCACACTTAACATTACTTTCGAAAACAATTCCTGTTTTAATCACCCTAAATAATTAAGCTAAGTGTCAAAACAATTTAAATGATTATTTTAATTATTAAATTCCATCGTAAAAACTTTTTTAAATGTAAACGATATTAAGGATAACCAATTGTTAGAGATACAATCATCTAAAAGAAACATGTCAACCAGATTATTCAAACCAAGTCAAATATCCATACGTAATCAACACGACATGAAATAACTCCCAAATGAGTACTGAATACTGGAAATTTAAATAAATACAAATCTTTGACAAATCCAAACGGAATAGGAAATCGGGCGACACATGCCCTAACTATGAAGAACTAAATCAAGAGTTGAATCAAGGAAGAGGTCGTATACTGCAAGGTCCTGCAACTCCCACCTCAGCTGCAGCACGTCCAATCCAAAGAATCTACGCACGACGCCCCTGTGGTTGGGTACCTGTAATATATACATATATATCCAAGAGAGAGAAAAGAATGACAGGAAAGGGGTCAGAGCCCGAGTGTAAAATAATTTTAAAAATAGTTTATCAAGTATTTAAAATGATTATTGGAAAATATAACAACCATGTTAGTACGCGACACTCTCTTGAGTATTATCACCTCTCATCTAGTGTGCACACCTACCGTACTACTCAATGCCTCATAAGTCTATCTAACTCGTATCCCGCAACTTCTATTTCGAGTAGTCACAAGATTTTGATTTTAGTTTAGAGAGAAGTCTCTTAACGATTTCTTACGTCACTTATGTATTTCTCAATACTGTTATGAAGTTTCAAGCACTTACTATTATTAAGATCATTTATTCGAATTAATTATCTATTTACACGCACAGTAGAAGTATCTCTGGTATAGGTATATATTAATCACTCATACAATATATACTAATAGGAACCCCACATAAAATCTATGGTGCTGGTAAACTCTGCTATCAAGTCCCCGTATCTCTCATACTAAGGGAAATACTAGTTCGGATTCACTCTCGAACTGTATTAACACAATACACACAAAATGGAGGTAAAGCATAGTTCTAAGTCACTAAGAGGTCATCACATACCCCTTACGTCTCTTAGGATCATCTGATTATCATTCTCAGGTAGCTTATACCAAGAAATCCTATGTACTAGGGTACAAGTCAATATCCCCCATAAAGGTCCCATCGAGATAAGACAGTCCCGACAAGTCAACCTCCGTGATAGCAAGTAGCGCATGTATGATTATTCACAAAT
This sequence comes from Sambucus nigra, assembly GCA_949130495.1. Classification (NCBI taxonomy): domain Eukaryota; kingdom Viridiplantae; phylum Streptophyta; class Magnoliopsida; order Dipsacales; family Adoxaceae; genus Sambucus; species Sambucus nigra. Next base: position 131,532,202 of record OX422214.1, on the reverse strand, counting down.
ATAATATTGAGTATATGCACACAGTCACATGGCCATATATATAAATATTCATATCTTCCAATTAGGTTCGCCCACAAGCCATAATAATATTATTAACCGTAATTAGTAAAATTTTACCCAATTATTACGCATAAAGGATTCATCTCTTTTAATTCTCAATTATAATCATTTCATAATTACTTATCATCCCTAGAAGTATTATCTCTTCCTAAAGGTAAATTCAGTAGGTACACCATCTCTAACATACTGGTTTAAGTCATTCACTAATCTCTCCATTCCTTAGTTAACGTACGCACGATTTTCAATATGTGTTAAGCCCCCATTAACCCACGGTTACATCCCATGTAAAATTCCTTTCAACGGAATCTACTTTGACCATACTGTTCCTTTTCATGACCCATTATACTTCTTAAATGATATTCAAGGGTTATTATGCATTTATTCGATTTAAACAAAAAGAGGAAAAACATGCATTTCCCAAGAGGGATCGATCGATCGATGAAAGGGGTCGATCGATCGATCGACATTCTTGAGTCGATCGATTGATCGAACAGGTATTCTGAATTCTGCCATTGTTAACTACAAGTTTCCTTCATCAACATCAACAAAAACTCCATAATTGAGTCCTAAACTCCCAACCAATTGAACCAATAGTTATATTAACCTACCTACATGATTTCATTCATAAAGCATGTACGAATTTCATCAAAAGTATAGGATTAAAGGCCCAATTACTAATATTTACCAAGAGCCCTAGTTTCATTATAATTTCTAGTCTTCTAATTCTTTTTCCAGATTTCTTTCTTCTAAACCATTATAATTTCATGGGTAATCCTATACATATGACAAGGCTTCCAGATTACACGTATTACTCCTACAACATGTGATTCAAATCATCTAATTCATGAAATTCTTCAATAAAGCATATTTTTATCAATCCTATTCTAATATGGGTGAAATATTGACTAGAAAAATAGCACAATAGATACTTGCCTTAAGATGGTAGGTCTGATTCCACGAGTTTGGCGGGTATAGGCTTGATCCCCTCGCTCCGATCTACGTTTTGGAGGTGGTGGTGGTGTAATTGGGTTGGTTCTTGGCCTTGGATTCTTGGAAAGCTTTTCCTTCCTTCCTCTCACCGCCATTCTAACTTTTGAGAATGTTAACCCTCAAAGACTCTCATAATATCTGATATTAATTTCCCAATTTTCGTCATTTAATTAAGGCCTAATTTGGAAATGACTAAATCGCCCTTCCGGTGTTCCGGTTAGGCCTAAAAATTCCCTGAGACCCAAACTAAACCAGTGGGTACACTTTTCTGACTATTTCGACCCTTCCGAACACATTGGCGCACTCAAAATGACCATACAGGTGACTTATAATTTATTCACTTCTTATAATAATAATTTATTCCCGACACGACACAGGCGCGTCTCGACTTAATTTACATAATTGTCATATTATTCATTCATGACAATTTTAATAAGTTCAATTATACATATTACTTTTCTCATTAAGTAATATTCAACAAGTTCCCAATAATTACTAACTCTCGTCACGCTAGTAAATATTTAAAATAAATTTTTGTATTAATATTAAATTAATAACTCAATTAAATTTAATAAATCCTCAATTTTAAAAGCCATAAAAATATGGGGTGTTGCATACTCCCCCCTAATAACAGAATTTTATCCCGAAATTTGGAAAATAAGTCATACCTGGTAAAAATAGATCTGGATATTTTTCACGCATATCTACCTCGTGCTCCCAAGTGGGCTCCTCCATATTATGATGCTCCCACTGAACCCGTATAAGTGGAACTACCTTCGACCTTAATTTCCTCTCGCTATGGTCTAGGATAGCCACTAGTCTCTCCTCATAAGAACTGTCAAGTTGTAAGTCAATCTCCTCTATCGCAATGTATGTGGGGGCCATATCATCCTAAAGATATCATCTCAACGACGAGATATGGAATAGATCATGAATGCGGTGTAAGTGTTCTGGCAACCCTAATTTGTATTCCATCGGCCCTATCCTCTCGATAATGGGAAATGGTCCTAGGTACCTCGGAGTCAACTTCCCCTTGTTCTCAAATCTCATTACTCCTTTCATAGGAGATACACGCAGTAATACTTGTTCCCCCACGCTAAACTCTCGGAATGACCGCTTTGCATCGGCGTATCTTTTTTGCCGGTCCTGGGATACCCAAATGCGACTCCTGATAAGATAAATCCTAGCTGACGTCTCCTAAATAACCTCTGGTCCGAGTAACTTGTTGTCCCACACCTCTAACCAACAAGCGGGAGAACGATAGGGCCTTCCATACAAATCCTCAAATGGGGCCATGTCGATTGTGAACTGATAGGAGTTATTATAAGCGAACTCCACCAGTGGAAGATATGGCTCCCAACCACCCCCAAAATCAAGGACACACTTGCGTAGCATATCCTCCAGCATCTAATTGGTACGCTTTGTCTGTCCATCCGTTTGTGGTGATAAGATGAACTCAATCTCAACTTTGTGTAATACCCCGTAATTTTAAATGACTTTTAAAATGGTTATATTTTAAATTAATGGATTAATTAGATTTTATTATTAATTAATTCATTCGGGTTTATCTGGACGGTGGATATTAAAATGGATGATTCTGAATATTACTTAAAGATATTTAGGTAATATATGAAATGTGATGTCATTGATATGACTGTATGATATAAATTCGGTAATTTATATTTTTAGTCAGACGCGGTATGGGACGTGTCGGGACTAGTTTATTAAATTAAAAAGGAAATTTATTTTCTATCGATCTAATAGTCATTTCGACTGCGTCGTTGCGTCCGGAAGGTTCGAAATAGTCAGAAAAGTCTATTTGGATGTCAATTTTGAGTCTCGGGTCATTTGGGAATGAATAGACAACCCGAAAGGGCATTTTGGTCATTTTTCTAGGGGGGATGAATAGTGATTCGGATTTGGCACTATTATAAGTATTGGTAGATTAAGTGTATGGGAGTTATTCATCTCCTCTTCACAAATAAGAGCAGCCATCTTCCTAGAGAGAGTGTGAGAGTGCTTGGGAAAGGAAAAGTCACTTGGGAAGGAAAAGAACAAGAACCAAGGTTCACCACCACCGGAGTTTGACTGGAGAAGGGACAACCAACTGAGATATACCACACCAAAGGATCATACCTATAAGAAAGGCAAGTGTTTGATAATGGCAAATTAAGTTTTTATATTGTCCATGTTAGAATAATATGAAAAGAGAAAATTATTATTGTTTGGAAGAAATAATGGAGTATTAAATGGATTTCTGGAAAACTGAAATGATATAGGAAGTTAACTCATGTTTTAGGATGTTGATAATCCACGAAATTAGTCAGGAATCTGTTGAAGAAAGTATGAAAACCATTGTTATGTTCTTGAAGATGTTATGTTAATAATTTCTGGAAATAAGGAGATAAACATGCTTTTTAATCCAATCCCTTGATGATTCTAGGATGTTTAGTGTACGGGAAATCGTTCATATATGTTGGTATATCATGTAATAAACATAATAACTCATTTTGGAGATTAATATGAAGGTTTGAATGAGTAAAAATGGTGAAACCCGTAGTTGCAGAAAATGCAGAAAATCAGGCCTGGACTGGAGGGATCGATCGATCGACCCCTACCTTCGATCGATCGACCTCCCCAGTTTATGTAAAGTTGTTTCTTTTTAAATGATGATTCTTATCCCAAACCTTTTGTGGATCTTTGGTGATTATTATTTGGAGATTATGGGACCTAGAAAATATCAGTAAACCCTTGATAATAGTTGAATTAAATTTGATTTGGATTCGAGTGATTTAAATGTTGGAAATTATATTGAATGGTATTTCGGTTGCTAGATTCATTTGTTAAATTCTAAATGGAGATGTATGAGGATTAAAGATAGGACCAGTAGGGGTGATTTAATATAACACCTGGGTATCCTTAATTTTACAAGAGGGTTTAATCCTAAGTGAAAGAATATGTGTTTATAAGAGATTCGAAACTATCGATTTTAACCTTATTAAAAAGGAGAACTAAACTCGTAGTAGTTCGGGGGAATGATGTTATGGACCAGTAGGATATTAGTGACTTCTTACTGAATATATGTTGAGGAAAATCCTATTTGAATCTTATGAGATGGGAGCTTAGAATACATTTGGTTGAAAGAGGTTATGAGGTTATCCCGATCGCATAGTTTAAGTTTTCGGACCTCCTCGATCGACAAAGTTAAGTAGTAGTGTATTGGAGGGGTTCCTTGTTTGGATTTCGCTTTGCGAGACGATCCGCGCATGAACCTTAACGACGTCGGTAGTGGAGAGATGTTATAGGATGCGAGGATAATTAATTTATGAAGTATAGTTATGATATTTTTAAAAGAGATAAAATGCTACGTATGGGAAATATCTTAGGGTAGTGATAATTACCTTATTGATATTATATTATAGGTATGATAATACCTATTTGATTGATTGATGATTATGTGTATGACATACCTAGATTACTTGCTATCTGTGAGAGGTTTACGCGTGAGGGCAGTCATATCCTGATGAATCCATGGGATCTTTGATTTGTCGCTCGAGAACATAGGTCTATGAAAGACTTATCGGGGAGTTGATAAGTCCGCTGACTGTGGGTACGTAGGTATGTGCGTGACCCATGGATACGAGAACTATGTTCGCCTCCAATTTGTTTGTTGTTTGTGGTTCGTGGAATCTTACCGAACCTGTAGTCCCCTATTCAGCGACATGCGATGATGGTACATGATAGCAGAGTAATGCATTGCACCACAGTTGTGACTCGGGGTGCTGTATTATATATGAATATATATATAATGGATTAAATGATTAAATGGATATATTGTGGTTAAATCTATCTACGGTGATAATTGTAGATAACGGTGAATAGAGAAAGATAATGGAATTAAGTTAATGAATGTTTATGCTTATAGAATTAAAAAGCTTAACTCATGATAATGAGAAACGATTTATATTAATGAGTAATGACTCATGTCAATGAGAAACGATTCATATTAAAGAGTAATGATCATATAAAGGAGATATGTAAATGAAACAATGTGATGTATGGTATGGGACATACGGGGATTATGATATGGGAATGGAACTTTAATATGGAGATTAGAAAAGAGGAACCATTAACTAGGAGGTTAATATGAAACGTTAAGTGTGCACTCTAGTTGAGAGGTGAGAATTGCAAGTGAGAGTGGGATCTAACATGTACATAATAAATGCTTTATTGCACTTGTTAAATACTTGCTGTTTTAAAAATAATCTACACATTCGGGCTCTGACCCGTTTCCTTGCATATTTTCTCTTCTATTGTATCTCTATATCAGGTGTCCAGCAACAGGGACGCCAACCATAGTTGATTGTGACGAGCTATGGAGATATGGAAGTTTTGCTTAGACGCTTTTCATCTTTTGATTCACAGTATTCTTAGTTAGGGCATGTCGCCCAAAGGATTCCGTTATCCTTTCTATCGAGGTCAAATATTATTGTATTCGGGACTTTTTAATACATTTATCATTGTTGGGATTATTGTAAAGGATTTATATTATTTGGGAATGTTTATTCCAGTTGCATTTAAATTCTTTTGAGTTACTTATTGTTTTATCTGTGTTGTAGAATAAAATGTGTTGTGTTATTCTTAAACTGGAAATGGATTTTGTTAAATAAAAATTTGGAAAGTTTTTAACACCAGCTTAATTGGGTATTGGGTGAGTTGTAAATGTTTTTCGACAGTGATGCTAAGAATGAGCCAACTGTATATTCTGTTTTAATTTGGTATGGGACTGGCCACCCGATATTTAATTAGGCGGGGTGTTACACTTTGTACCCATGGCCTCCTGAAAGCTCTCCCAGAAGCATGACACAAAAATATTATCTCTATTAGTCACGATATCCAGGGGCACCCCATGTAGCCTAACAATATCGATAATAAATAACTGTGCATACTGGACCTTGGTGTAGTCCGTCCGCACAGGTAGAAAGTGAGCTACCTTGGTCAACCAATCCACTATAACCCATAAGGAATCATGACCCCGCTTTGATGTAGGCAACCTAGTAATGAAATCCATGGAAGTGCCTTCCCATCTCCAATGGTTAAAGTAGCTCTGGCGGTTTCTGGTGCTCCACCTTTACCATCTGATAGGTAGAATATTTGGACATGAACTCCACAATGTCCTTTTTTATTCCACTCATACTGCCATCTCATATCCTGATACATCTTAACCCCTCTGGGATGCACCGTAAATCGAGACCTGTGCGACTGTGTCATCACTACATGACGTAAGTCATCTCCCTCTAGAACCATCAATCTCCCATTAAACCTCAAACCCCCATCAGAACTCACAGAATAGGACTCAACACCCTCAACTAAGAGTCGTACAATTTGATCCTGACAAAATGTATCTGCTGTTTATGCATGTATTATCCTCGTAAAAATCTCGAGTGTGACTAATATAACGGATATAAATAAATGGGTTATCGCGTCCTAATGTCCCAACTCTTTCCACTTCGCTTTCCACACTCCCACTACCTCACCTATCGGCCTACGGCTTAACGCATCAGCAACCATGTTAGCCTTCCCCAGATGGTACTGTATCTTGAATTAGTAGTCTTTCACAAACTCTAGCCACCTGCGCTGACGTATGTTCAACTCTCACTGAGTGAACAAGTATTGCAGTGACTTGTGGTCTATGAACAAGCGAAACTTCTCCCCTAACAAGTAATGCCTACAAATCCACAATGCAAACACGACCGCTACTAGCTCCAAGTTGTGGGTGGGGTAATTCCTTTCATGAGTATTAAGCTTGCGGGAGGCATAAGCTATAGCCTGCTCCTCCTGCTGAAGTACTCCACCGAGTCCCTATAAAGAGGCATCAGTATACACCACATACTCCACTCCTTGCCTGGGAAAAGCAAGAACTGGCACCGAAGTCAACTTATCTTTTAGATCGTCAAAAGCCAATTGACAAGCGTCATCCCATATATACTATACTCCCTTACGAGTTAGATTTTTCAATGGACCTGCTATCTTCGAAAAACCCCGAATGAACCATCTGTAGTACGTGGCTAACCCCCAAGAAACTATGCACCTCTATCAGTGTCATGGTCTGTTCCCACTCCCTCACTACCGACACCTTGCTCGGGTCAATCGATATCCCCAATTTTGACACAACGTGCCCCAAAAACTGCACCTCTTATAAGTAGAATATGCACTTCTTATACTTAGCATATAGCTGATGCTCTCATAGAGTCTGAAGAACCTGTCTCAAGTGCTCGGCATGGTCCTCCTCAGTCCGTGAATAGATTAGGATGTCATCTATGAAGACGATGACAAACTGATCCAAAAACTCTCTGAACACTCGATTCATCAAGTCTACGAATACAGCTGGGGCATTTTTCAGCCCAAACGACATGACTCTAAACTCATAGGACCTATGTCTCATCAAGAAAGCAGTCTTCGACACATCCTTCTCCCTAATCCGTAGATAATGGTATCCCGATATCAAATCTATCTTTGAAAAGAGGGATGCTCCTCTCAACTAGTCGAACAGGTCATTGGTTCGGGGCAAAGGATACTTATTTCATATCGTGACCTTATTCAACTCTCTGCAATCCACTCACAATCTCAGTGAACCATCTCACTTCTTCACAAACAACACCGGAGTGACCCAAGGTGAGGTGCTCCTACGAATGAAGTCCTGGCCTATCAACTGCTCTATCTGATCCCGTAACTCCCTCATCTTCGTTGGAGCCATACGATACAGGGCATGTGCTATCGATCGAGTGCCCGACATCAAGGCTATGACAAAATCTATCTCTCGAATGGGAGGTAGGCTCGATATCTCCTGGAATACATTCAAAAACTCATGAACAACTAGAATCGAATCCAGGGGAATCATAATCTCCTTAGAGGTATCCTCCTCTATATAATACAGATGAGTGGACGATCCTCCCTCAGGGCGAGGCATCGCCACCAAAAACATCTCCTGACTAGGAATGGAAAAGACAATACTCCAACCGAAACAATCTATCATGGCTCTATACGTAGCAAGCCAATCCATGCCAATAATGGCATCGTGCTCATGCATATCTAAAATTAGCATGTTCGCAGGTAAAATCAAGCTACCAGTCTCAATACCTACTCCCCGGCATATAAAGGAAGTTAAGGACACATTTCTCAGTTGTGAATCTACACATGTCACTGTACTCTAAACCCTGTATAATAACCCAAAGGCCCGTGAAAAATAAGTAGATATAAAATAGTGCGACGTCCCAGTATCAAATAAAACTCGACCCATAGCGCCATAGATAGGAAAAGTACCCTCGATCGCGGGTGGTGCCTGAGGTGCTACGGCCTAGTGGATGTTATAGACACGTCCATATTTTAATTGACCCTGCTGAACTGGGTCTACTGGGATGGCTAGTAGGGCTGGCATCTGAGCTGGCGTTGGGAGGGCGGCTGGAAAGAGTGACCTCTGTGGCTCATTACGGGCACGCTACTGCTGTGGGTCCCTATCCCTCTCTGGCAATCCTGATGCTTATGGCCATTCTTGCCACATCCAAAACATCTGCCCCTGAAGTTTCCTTCCCTCTTCCCCTACTGACCACGGTCCTGTTCGCCGTTACCACCCCGCCACTGGACTTGCTGGCCCTACTGAAAATGTTGTTGGCCTTGATGGCCCTACCGTTGACCTTGTTACTGACGGTGTTGGCCCTATTAGCCATGCTGATTGGAATTTCCCTGCTGGCCCTGTCTAAATCCCCCAAATCCCTACCTGGAGTCACTGGATCAGAATCGCTTGGTAGGTCCCCCTGATGGGAACTCTTCTCACTATGATGGGTCTGTCCTTGGGCTACTGGTGCCCCACCAGTACTACTGCCCCCTATTCGGCTCTACTGGATTCACTCCCCTGCTCGTTTTCTCCCCTGATGATGGAAGTGGTGATCCTGGAAGTGAAACAGAGCGACGTTGAGTACATCAGTGTAAGTACCCAACGATAGATTACCTATGAGGTTCTGAAGAATCCTCCAAGACAATCCATCTAAGAACAAAAATATATTTTTCTCTTCAGTGGGTGCCTCATCTGGAACTATAGTGAGAAGTCTCATAAACTCGTCCTCATACTTAGCAATGGTCATACTCTCTTACTTAAGATTTAGTAACCTCTGCCTCATCTCAGTATGCACGGTGGATGGGAAATACTTGCTGTCAAACCACACCCAAAATGATTGAATCGATATGCCGTCCCTCTCCTCCAAGGTGGTGGTGGACTCCCACCACTTCAAAGCGGCCCCTACTAGCTTGAAGGAAGCCAGTAAGTGTCTCTGCACGTTAGTGAACTCATACATGCGCAGATGCCTCTGGATATCCTTCTTCCTTTGGCTGGTGATCACGATGTCCGAACTACCCGAGAACTCTGGGGGATGCACCTTCTGAAAGGCATCCCTGACCCCCTCCCATGTAGTGGGAAGCTGTTCTAGTATCGGCGCTAGTGCCTGAACCTGGGGTGGAGCCTGCTGCACCATCGCTAATGCGATATTCACCGCCTGAGCAATAATTGCGACTACTTTAGTTGCATTCATCATTCCTTGAATCGGAGCTACTGGCTGCTCGGGCTGGGCATTCCTGTCTCGAGGTGCACGTCTCGGAGGCATTTCAAATGAGAATGAAGTTTATTAGTCTAAAGTTATTATTAGATCTCAAATAGCTGAAGACGGAAGCGTAAATACAAGAATACAACAATCCTAAAAATAGGGCTCTAAATCAAAGATGTTAAGCTGGAAGCGAAATAAGCCGTACAGAACCTAAATGACACTAGAACCTGATACTCTAATACCACCTGTAACACCCCCGCCTAATTAAATACCGAGTGATCAGTCCTTTATTAAATTAAAAATCAAGGTGAACGGTGTGGTTCATTCTTAACAGCACTGTCGAAAAAAATTTCCATTTTAATCATCCTAAATAATTAAGCTAAGTGTCAAAACAATTTAAATGATTATTTCAATTATTAAATTTCATCGTAAAAACCTTTTTAAATGTAAACCAACTTAAGGATAACCAATTGTTAGAGATACAATCATCTAAAAGAAACATGCCAACTAGATTATGCAAACCAAGTCAAATATCCATAAGTAATCAACATGACATGAAATAACTCCCAAATGAGTACTGAATATTGGAATTTTAAATAAATATAAATATCTGACAAATCCAAATGGAATAGAAAATAGGGCGACACATGCCCTAACTCTGAAGAACTAAATCAAGAGCTGAATTAAGGAAGAGTTCGTCTACTGCAAGGTCTTACAACTCCCACCTCAGCTGCAGCACGTACAATCCAAATAACCTACGCATGACGCCCATGTGATTGGGTACCTATAATATATACATATATATCTAAGAGAGGGAAAAGAATGGCAGTAAACGGGTCAGAGCTCGAGTGTAAAACAGTTTTAAAAATAGTTTAGCAAGTATTTAAAATGCTTACTGACTAATATAACAATCATGTTAGTACGCGACACTCTCTTGAGTATTCTCACCTCTCATCTAGTGTTCATGCCTACCGTACTACTAAATTCCTCATAAGTCTATCTAACTCGTATCCCACAACTTCTATTTTGAGTAGTCATAAGATTTTGATTTTAGTTTAGAGAGTAGTCTCTTAAAGATTTCTTACGTCACTTATCGATTTCTCAATACTGTTGTGAAGTTTCAAGCACTTACTATGATTGGGAGCATTTATTGGAATTACTTATTTACCTACACGCACAGTAGAAGTATCTCAGGTATAGGTATATATTAATCACTCATACAATATATATTAATAGGCACCCCACATAAAATCTATGGTGCTGGCATACTCTGCTATCAAGTCCCCGTATCTCTCGTACTAAGTGAAATACTAGTTCGAAATCACTCTCGAACTGTATTAACACAATACACACAAAATGGAGGCGAAGAATAGTTCCAAGTCATTAAGAGGTCATCACATACCACTCATGTCTCTTAGGACCGTCTGACTATCATTCTCAGATAGCCTGTACCAAGAAATCCTATGTTCTAGGGTACAAGTCAATATCCCCCATAAAGGTCCCATCGATATAAGATTGTCCCGGCACGACAACATCCGTGATAACAAGTAGCGCGAGTATGATTATTCACAAATATAATATTAAGTATATGCACACAGCCACACGACTATATATATAAATATTCATATCTTCCAATTAGATTCACCCACAAGCCATAATAATATTATTAACCTTACTTAGTAAAATTTTACCCAATTATTACGCATAAAGGATTCATCTATTTTAATTCTCAATTATCATCATTTCATAATTACTTCTCATCCCTCGAATTATTCTCTCTTCCTAAAGGTAAATTCAGTAGGTACACCCTCTTTATCATACTGGTCTAAGTCATTCATGAATCTCTCCATTCCTTAGTTAACGTACGCATGATTTTCAATATGTGTCAAAACCTCGTTAACCCTTGGTTACATCTCATGTAAAATTACATTCAATGGAATTTACTTAGACCTTACTGGTCCTCTTCATGACCCATTATACTCCTTAAATGATATTCAAGGGTTCTTATGCATTTTATCCGATTCAAACAAAAAGAGGAAAAACATCCAGTTCCCAGGAGGGGTCGACCGATCGATGAAAGGGGTCGATCGATCGATCGAAAGGTATTTCGAATCTAGCCATTGTTAACTATGGGTTTCCTTCATCAAATTCAACCAAAACTCCATAATTGAGTCCCAAACTCCCAACCAATAGAACTAATAGTTGTATTAACCCACGTACATGATTTCCTACGTAAAGCATGTACGAATTTCATCAAAAGTATAGGATTAAAGGCCCAATTCCTAATATTTACCAAGAGCCCTAGTTTCATTATAATTTCCAATCTTCTAATTCTTTTTCCAGATTTCTCTCTTCTAAAGCATTATAATTTTGTGGGTAATCCTATACATATGACAAGGCTTCCAGATTACATGTATTACTCCTACAACATGTGATTCAAATCTTCTAATTCATGAAATTCTTCAATAAAGCATATTTTTATCAATCATATTCTAACATGGGTGAAATATTGACTAGAAAAATCGTACAATAGATACTTGCATTAAGATGGTAAGTCTGATTCCACGAGTTTGGCGGGTATAGGCTTGATCCCCTCGCTCCGATCTATGTTTTGGTGGTGGTGGTGGTGTAATTGGGTTGGTTTTTGGCCTTGGATTCTTGGAAAGCTTTTCCTTCCTTCCTCTCACTGTCGTTCAAACTTTTGAGAATGTTAAACCTAGAAGACTCTCCTAATATCTGATATTAATTTCCCAATTTTCGTCATTTAATTAAGGCCTAATTTGGAAATGACTAAATCGCCCTTCCGGGGTGTCGGTTAGGCCTAAAAATGCCCCGAGACCCAAACTAAACTCTCGAGTACACTTTTTTGACTATCTTGACCCCTCTGGACATGTTGGCGCACTCTAAATGACCATACGGATGAATTATAATTTATTCACTTCTTAAAATAGTAATTTAGTCCCGACACGACCCAGGCGTGTCCTAACTTAATTTTCATAATTGTCATGTTATTCATTCGTGACAATTTTAATAAATTAAATTATACATATTACTTTGCTCATTAAGTAATATTCAACAAGATCCCAATAATTACTAACTCTCGTCATGCTAGTAAATATTTAAAATAAATTTTTGGATTAATATTAAATTAATAACTCAATTAAATTTCATAAATCTCTAATTTTATAAGCCATAAAAATACGGGGTGTTACAGTAGGTATGTTCACATTTAACACCAATTATATAATAGGCATACACACAACCTATATACATTAAATAAGTAGGTATACTCATAACCTAATTATCATACTTCATACATAGTATTTATTTCTCGAATACTCACCGTACTATCAAATTGCAGTTATTCTCACTATCGTATTAATTCGAGTATTGCTCTCTACTCCAATACCCCTAGTTACCCCTTTAATAAATTCAGTAGTTTGCTCTATCATATAATTATGTTCTATAATATAAACTCACTTAAATTTCTTGTAACTTATTCTCCTTCTCTCGAATTAATTACGTCCCGATGTAAGTATATTAAATCCTCGCCTCAATCCTCTCATGAAGACTAAGCCAACCTTCATCATAGTCCCACTACAATACAATAAGTCCTTCATTATGTTTTAATAAAGTTCCAAATGTTTTCCCGACAAAACTATAGGATTTTCTAGGATAAAAAGGGAACATAGGCAAATCTGTGCAAACCAAATCGATTTTCCCTAAGGACGAATCATTTTCGCCTTGGGCCGAATAGATTCGTTTTGGAGCAGGTCATCTTCTTCCTCTACGCAAGTGCATTTTTCACCATTTTAATTATCACAACTCACATGATTCTCCACCAAACTCGAAACCAATTATATCAAACACTATATGTATGCGTTAGGATGAATTCTAATGAAATTTTATCATCAAAACATTACAATTTCTATTTAAGAACTGATCAAATCACCTATTCATCAAAAACCTTAGATTTATATGTTCGTCATTCATATTTAGCATAAAACCCAGATTTAATTCGTGTTGATTATCCCAGACTCTCTAATTTCTTATCCCCTACAGATGTTTAATCATACTGCATATAATTCCTACCCAAACATGTGTTCTAATCATTCTTTTCTTCCAAGAACATCAATTTATTCAATATATTTCGAAACCTTAAGAACATGGGCATTATAACTTCAAATGAAATCGTTAATAAACACTTTCCTCTTAAGGTATGATTTGATTTCATGATTTGGAGTTGGATTTATTTGTCTCCCTTCCCAATCTACGCTCCAGGGTTGATTGTGGTGCAAGAATACACTCCAATTTCTCAAGAACTCTCTCTTAGGCTTCATAAATGGTTTCTCGTTCTTCTCTAATGGCCTCTTTGGGTTTTCTAATCTCTTAAACAAAGACTCTCCCATCTATATGTTGATAAAGATTTTGTAAATTCGTAGGTCTCTTAACCCTTAGTTACCAAATGACTGAAATTCCCTCGTACGGTGCCGGTTTAGTCTAAAAAATTCCCCGACCCCAATTAACACCTCCAGTATACTATTTTGATATTTTAACCCTTTCGGAGTCATCCGTGATGTCGGAATCATCATTCAAGTCACTCTAAACAAATATCCTATCTCAACCTCAATTTAGTCTCCACGCGATTCCCGGTTGAGATAAATCCAATTACGCCAATCTTACTCGCTATGACGCATAATAATTTCCATAAATGATTTATTATCCATTTAGTAAATTTACCACACAATATTAATCATTATATCTCTCTCTTGATTGATATATAATACCCACATTATTATTTTATTAAATTAACATAATTCATGGAATTTAAAATAAAATGAATAAATTACCAAATTAATTAAATTCCAAGTAAGCAAAAATACGAGGTATTACATACTCCCCCCTTATAGGGATTTTCGCCACAAAAATTAGGTCATACCTGCAATAAATAACTCTGGATACTGCTCCCGCATGTCATCCTCCCTCTCCCATATAGACTTGTCAACACTATGGTGTCCCCACTGAACTTTGACTAATGGCACCACCTTTGACCGTAGTTTACTCTCACTATGATCCAGAATAGCCATGTTTCTCTCCTCGTATGAGAGATTTGTCTACAAATCAATCTCCTCGAGCGGAACGTGCCAGAAAGCTCTCTCGCTCCTATACTTCTTCAGCGATGCCACATGGAACACATCGTATATCCACTGAAGATGCTCTGGTAAACCCAGTCTATATTCCACTGGTCCCACTCTCTCAATAATTGGGATATGTCCTACATACCTCGGCGTTATCTTTCGCTTCTTGACAAACCTCATAACACCTTCATGGGAGACATACGTACCAACACCTGGTCACTAACCTCTAACTCTACGTGCCTCCAGTCTGTATCGAAATAACTCTTATGCCTGTCCTGAGCTATTCGAATATGTTCCCGAATTATCTCGTTATCCCCCACCTCTTTGTATCATCTCTGGTCCTAACATCTTTTTGTCCCCCACCTCTAATCAGCAAGCGGGAGAACAATAGGGCCTCCCATAAAGTGCCTCAAATGGTGCCATACCGATGGTGAATTAATAAGAGTTGTTTACGCAAACTCTACCAATGGAAGGTATCGCTTCCATCCTCCCTCAAAATCTAGGATGCACATCCTCAACATGTCCTCTAGCATCTAATTTGCCCTCTCAGTTTATCCGTCTGTCTATGGGTGGTATGTGGTACTCAGTCACAAGTAAGTGCCCATGGCCTCCTAAAAAATCTACTATAAATGAGACACAAAGATCTTGTCTCTATCAGATACAATGTTCATCGATACCCCCATTCAGCTTAACTATCTCCGCTATGAACAGCTGCGCATACTACATCATCTCAAAGTCAGTGCGAACTGGCAAGAAATGGGACATTGTGGTCAGCCGATCCACTATCACCCAAATGGAATCATGACCCTTCTACGATGTCAGCAGTCCAGTAATAAAGTACATTAAAATGATCTCCCATTTCCGCACAAGAATCTCTAGTGGTTGTATCATCTCTAAAGGTCTCTGGCGGTCTACCTTAACTAACTGACAGGTAACACACTTCGAGACAAACTCTGCCATGTCTCGCTTCATCCCTGCCCACCAATACTGTCTATCCATATCCTGCTACATCTTATCCCCCACCTGGATGTACCGCAAACCTCAAACTGTGAACTTCAGCCATCACTTCCTACCTTAAGTCCTCATCCTCTGTCACTACTAGTCTCCCATTAAAACTTAGACCTCCCTCTCAGTTGATCGAATAAGACTCCGCACCCTCAACTAATAACTATCACACTCTGTCCCGACAGAACTGATCCTTCGTATGTGGTTTCACTACCTATAATATAATCTTGAAAGTGATATCTAGAATTGACATGAATGCTCTGAAGATCGCATCATCGTGTCGAAGTTCACTCCACTTCGGCTTCTAGACCTCTGCCAACTCCCCAGTGGGTATCCGGCTCAACACGTCTGCCACTACGTTAGCCTTCCCATGGTGATACTATATATCAAACTGGTAGTCCTTCACGAATTCTATCCACCACCTCTGCCTCATGTTCAAATCCTTTTGTGTCAAAAGATACTGAAGTGACTTATGATACGTGAATAACGTAAACTACTCCCCCAAAAGATAATGTCTCCATATCCTCAAAGCAAACACAATTGCTGCCAACTCAAGGTTGTGTGTGGGGTAATTCTTCTCATGGGGCCTAATCTTTCTAGACGCATAAGCTATAGCCCTATCATCCTACTGTAATACATGCCCAAGTCCCTATAAGGGTATATTCGTGTAGACCCGACACTCCACCCACTCTTAGGCAAAGCAAGTGCAGGTGTCGATGTCAATTTGTCCTTCAGCTCATCAAAGTCTAACTGACAGTGATCACTCCACACAAAAGGTACTCCTTTATGATTCAGGTTCATCAATGGACCCGCAGTCTTCGAAAATCCCTTAATCAAGCAACGATAATACCCGATCAACCCCAGAATGCTACGAATCACTATCGGTGTTATGGGCTATCCCCACTCCCTCACCGTCAATACCTTACTCAGATTAATAAAAATACCCTTGTCGGATATGATATAGCCAAGAAACTATACCTTTCGTAGCCAAAATCCACACTTTTCGAACTTGGCATACAACTAGTGGTCCCGACGTGTCTATAGAACCCTACATAGATGCTCCACGTGCTCCTTTTCAGTGAGAGAGTAAACCAGAATATCGTCTATAAACACGATCATGAAATGCTCCAAAAACTCCCTGAATACCTTGTTCATGAGATCCATGAACACTGTTGGTACATTGGTGAGCCCAAATGGCATCATCCAGAAATTGTATGACCCGTACCACAACAGAAAAGAGGTCTTGGGAACATCCTCCTCTCGAATGAATAACTAGTGATACCCCGATCTCAAATCAATCTTGGAGAAGTACGCATCCCCTCTCAACTAGTTAAACAGGTCATCAATCTTCGGTAACGAATACTTATTTCGTATAGTGACCTTATTCAACTCCCTGTAGTCTACACACAAGTAAAAAGAATCATCCATCTTCTTCATAAATAATGTTGGTGCACCCCACGATAATGTACTCTGCCAAATGAAACCCTGCCCTAATAGCTACAGAATCTGCTCCCTTAACTCCCGCATCTCTAAAGGATCCATGCGATACGATTCTCGGATAATCGGTCTCATACCCGGTGCTAGGTCGATAAAAAACTCGATCTCTCAACTGGGTGGTAACCATGGTATCTCCTGAAATACATCCTCAAAATCTCGCACAACTGGAATCGAGTCTAATAAAATAACTACCTCCTGTGAGGTCTCCTCCTCAATGTAGTATAGGTGGGTGCATGACCCTCCCTCCGAAAGAGGTATCTCCACTAAGAACATTTCCTGACCCAAAATGGAGAACACTATGGTCCTCTTATAACAGTCTACTGTTACCCTATAGGCCTCTAACCAATTCATACTTGGGATAAGTATCCCACCATATCTAACACAAGAAGGTCTGTTACTAAGCTCAGACTCCCAATAATAATGTCCTCCCCTTTACATACCGAGTGTATAAGTGACCCACTACCCAACGGTGACTCTATACACATAAGATGAGTACTATTGTCTCTAAAAGATCGTTGCTCGTACAAATCTAGTGGTAATAAAGGAATATGACGCCACCATATAAAAAAGAATCTTACCCTCATGCCCATGAATAGGAAACATAATCTCGACTACTGGCGACGCATGAGGTGCTGGTGGCATGGGTATGTCCCGAAAGTTATACACACACCCGTAGTGCATCTGTCACCTCTGCTGATATGGGGATGGGGGTGCTAGTACTGGTGCTGAAGGTAACAGAGCCTGATGCCCTTATTAGGAACCCTATTGCGATGCCCTACTCAACTGTGGGCAATCTTTCCTCTTATGTACCCTGTTGGCCACATATAAAGCACTGCCCAAAAAATGGTCTCTGCCTTTGGCCCTGCTGGCCCTGTCAACGCTAGCCCTTGTGATTTCCCTGATAACCCTAGACATGTTGGCCAACTCCATTGTTCCCTTGGCCCTGAAGGCCTTAGGGAGCCTACTGCTGCTAATTAGGGCTCTGTTAACACTGCCTGTGTCCCTGGCCCTCTGGTCGGTACCCTCCTCACCTGAACCTCTTGGCCTGATCCCCCTATCTGGAATTCTGCCCCTGTTATCTGCCAACCTGCTGCTATGGTGCTCCGTTAGTACCACCCCCGATAAAGTGTTGCCTAATCGTCCAAGCTAATATATCCATAAACTTTACTTTCTTCTATTCCTCATTGCTCACCTCGTCTGGCACAAAATTGGCCAAACGGGTGAACTCCTCTTCATATTCTTCCACTGAACGGTCACCATGTGTCACCTTACTGAACTACTTCTGCATTTCAGTCTCCACTGCTGGCAGAAAGTACTTGCGATTAAATCGCACCCAGAACTCGCCAATCGTCATTGTGTCTCTTCCCGCTGAGGTGGTAATACACTCTCACCACTGTAACACGGCCCCCACAAGTCTGAACGTGGCAAGCATCTTCTTATGAGTATCGCTACACTCCGCCATACGTAAGTGGCGCTGAATGTCCTTTTTCTGTCGACGTGCTACTATCACATCCGAGTTCCCCAAAAACTCTAGTGGGTGGCCTTTCTGAAAATCCTCCCTAATTTTCTATCATGGTAACGACCCCAATTAGGCCTGAATCACTAGTACCACTAGCGACTATAGATGGGCCTATGGGAAATGAACGTCCATGGTTGTCATTGCTGCATTAACTGCCTGTGCCACTATCTTGGCCACCTATGAAGTCGTCACTAACTCCGGTGGTGGTTGTCGCTGAGGTACCTCCAGCTCCTGCTGAACCTCTCAAACCTCATCTTTGGCCGCTGATATCTCCTATCTCTCTCTCCTGGGTGGCATCTGAAAACAGGCCGAATTGTATAAGTACACAGTCTATATAAAATTTAATAGCATAAGTACGATATCCTAAACATGTAAAGATAAAAGCAAGAATACTAATAATAGGGCTCTATATCAAAAGAATGATACGCTGAAATCGTAGTAAGCTGTATAGATCCTGTGGACACTAGAACCAAATGCTCTGATACCATCTGTGACACCCCGCCTAATTAAATAAGCCGGGTGATAAGTCATTTATTAAATTAAAAGAGGTTTCTCATTTGGTTCATTCTCAGCATCACTATCGAAAACCGTATTAATTACTAACCACCAATTAGTTTATTAAGTCGGTGCCAAAAAATTATCTTTCACCAAATAATTTATAATAATATGTGGAAAACTAAATTAAAACATTCACACAATCAATATAGTCTAAACCATTACAAGGAATAAATAAGTGAATAAATGACTTTCTGAATAAACCATCAACTACAAAATACAAGTCCAAATAATAAGTCCATTAGAGAATAAATAAATCCCAAAATAGGTCTGAAATGAATAACTAAATAAATAACATCTAAATGGGACAATATGCCCAACTGAGATCCTAAAATAAAATCCTACACTAGGAATGAAAGATGGAAAAGTCTAATTAAGTCATGCAAGCCTCCACAGTACTGCAATTAATCGTCCTTGGAATAGATCGTCAAGTCTAGCATTCCTGTGGCTGGACACCTAAAAGTTTTTGGAAAATATTTATAGCAAGGGTTAGAACACAAAACATTTAGAAAGTATTTATCATAATTTAAAAAATTAGTTATTAGATACACATGTTAGGTTTACGTACACTCTCTTGAGTATCCTCACCTCTCATCAATTGTGCACGCCTAACGTTTTCTGCTTATCGCACCTATCCATACTACCCAAGCTAACTAGACATAAGTATCTATCTGGACTATCGACACCTATAAGTCCCCGTACCGCCCATATAGTACACTATCTGAATTAACATCTCTCGTATGTTATTACTAGCACAAGTTTCATTCTCCATCTTTTACCATTTAATTAAGTTTCACTACATAATTCATTATTTATATACACAATATCAATTTGTGTACTATCCCACGTAAGTAGAATTATTCAAACTGGTGTATATATAAGTATCTCACTAAAACATATAATTACGGTGTCTCTCAAAAGGACCACCGTGCAAATAGGCATACTCTGATATCAGTCCATGTACCTCTCGTACTTAAATAAGGACAATTGGTTCAACAGGTCTCCTAGAACCCAAAAATCAAATAGCAAGCAATGGAGGCGAACATAGTTTTTAGCCTTTGGGCTATGCACATACCTAACGTACCCAAATGACCTGTAAGTCTCACTAAGACACGACACATAGTGATCCTCCCTAAGTTTTATATTATGGGGCACAAATCCAGACCTCCCTGGAATCAACAAGGTGGGACCGCCCACTGCATGAGAACCTCCGTGATAGATGGCAGCGTAGGTATGTTCACATTTAACACCATACACACAACCTATATATACGTTAAATAAATAGGTATACACACAACCTAATTATTATACTTAGTACGTAGTATTTATTTCTCGAATACTAACTGTACTATCAAATTACAATTATTCTCACTATCGTATTAATTCGAGTATTGCTCTTTACTCAAAAGCCCTTAGTTAGCCCTTCAATAAATTCAGTAGCTTGCTCTATCATATACTTATGTTCTATAACATAAACTCATTTAAATTCCCCGTAACTTATTCTCCTTCTCTCGAATTAATTTCATCCCGATGTAAGTATATTAAATCCTCACCTCAATCCTCTCATTATGACTAATCCAACCCTCATCATAGGCCCACTACAATACAATAAGTCCTTCATTATCTTTTAATAAAGTCCCAAAAGTTTTTTCGATAAAATTACATGATTTTCTATGCCAAAAAGGGAAAATAAGTAAATCTGGGCAAACCAAATCGATTCTCCCTAGGGCCGAATCGATTCGTTTTGTAGCAGATCATCTTCTTCCTCTACGCAAGTACATTTTTAACCTTTTTAATTATCATAACTCACATGCTTCTCTACCAAACTCAAAAACAATTATCCCAAACATTATATACATGCATTAGGATGGTTTCTAACAAAATTTTATCATTAAAACATTACGATTTCTATTTAAGAACGGATCAAATCACCTATTCATCAAAAACCCTAGATTTCTATGTTCTTTATTCATATTTAACATAAAACCCAGATTTAATTCGTGGAGATTATACCATACCCTCTTATTTCTTATCCCCTTCAGATGTTGAATCATACTACATGCAATTCCTACCCAAAACATGAGTTCTAATCATTCTTTTCTTCCAAGAATATCAATTTATTCAATATATTTCAAAACCCTAAGCACATGGGAATTATAACTTCAAAAGAAATCATAAATCAACACTTGCCTCTTATAGTATGATCCAATTTTGTGATTTGGAGCCGAATTTTTTTGTTTTCCTTCCCAATCTACGCTCCATGGTTGATTGTGGTGCAAGAATACACTCCAATTTCTCAAGAACTCTATCTTGGGTTTCATAAATGGTTTCTCCTTCTTATTTAATGGCTTCTCTGGTTTTTCTAATATCTTAAGCCTAGCCTCTCCCGTTTGTATGCTGATAAAGATGTTGTTAATTTATAGGTCTCTTGACCCTTGGTTACCAAATGACTAAAATGCCCTCGTATGCTGTCGATTTAGTCTAAAGTTGTCCCGGGACCCAATTAACACCTCCGGGTATACTATTTTGACTATTTCGACCCAAATCGGAGTCATCCATGACCTCAAAATCATCATTCAAGTAGCTGTAATCAAATATCCTATCTTGACCTCAGCTTAGTCTACACGCGACTCGCGGTTGAGGTAAATCCAATTACACCAATCTCACTCGCTATGACGCATAATAATTTCCATAAATTATTTACTATTCACTAGTAAATTTACCACACAATATTAATAATTACCTCTATCTTGATTAATATATAATAACCACATTATTATTTTATTAAATTAAATTACGTCAGTCATGTAATTCAAAATAAAACGAATTAATTAAATTCCAAGTACGCAGAAATACGTGGTATTACACCCAATACCAATAAGATATTTTTTCCAATCTGGGCCCTGAAAGTAGGAGTTTGAGATCCCCTTATGTTACTCATAAGGTTTATTTTGAGAGGTTATGGAGTGGCCCAACCCATCTTCCACCAAATGCCTCTAGGTCCATTTTAGTGTCGATGGTCTATTGGCATAACCACATTGGTTTTGACCTGATAGGGGATATTTTTAGGTTTGTGTATGCCATGAAGGATAATGTTAAGGCTGTTGAGTATTATTATTTTCCCCAAAATTGTGATTGTAAGATGGTGAAGGTTATTTAGACGAGCAACCACAACTGGAAGAACTAGTTCGTTTACATTAAGGGCGAATAAGAATTTCTCTGTAATGAGAGGAATGGATCTTGTAGTGTCCCTCGTGAGTGGAGTGGGCTAGATTATATTGTTATATATCCTATTATCTATTGAAACTTAGTAATATTGTTCTGACTTACCATGTAGTGATTTTTCTTTTGCTCGGCCTTTCTGTAGAGAAGAGTGTAATAATCGAGATTTTCAAAACTGACCCTAAGCACCTATAATCACTGTTTCAACCCCTATTAAATATTTAAATTCAAAAGTCTTCTAATGAAGAAAGAAACTGTACTTGATGACCAACAACTTTATGAAATTGACCTAGACCCCTGAAGTTTAATTATAAAATTGCCCCTAAAAACTTCAAAGCAACATAACCTGACTTATACTATACTCCTAAACCTCAACTTTATATCAAATTAATCCTTTAGACTTCAACTAACACAAAATTACAATTTCATCCCTTGAAACTTTTTGAAATTGCAAAAGTACCCTTATACTTTATTAAAAGCACACTTTTAAGGATATAAGTGCATATATAAGAGCAACCAAGGACCAAATAACAAAGTTTTATTAATTTCATGAACCCCTATCCAAATAAGCTCCCACGTCAGCACAAACAACCAAGAATCACATGTGTACACCATGCACAAATGTGAGGAACAAAACCCAAGCTCGAAAACCTTATAATATTAATTCAAATCCCACTCTCTTTCCCACCAATGAACTCCCCTACTCCTATACTATAGATACCCCAGGAAAACCTCAGTTTAAACTCACTCAAGTAGGAATTTCAAAACTCAAAAATTTCACTCCAAATAGGTACTCCTTGATTTTATGTACTATATTCAATTATTTTTGTTTCAATCATTTTCTATGTTGTTATAATGCTAGAATAGATCAAAACAGTAGGAAATTTTACCTAGAAAACAAGCTCTAGGTGAAAATTATGAAGTTTTCTCCATTAAAGCTTGAGCTTCAATGGTGAACTTAAAAATATCGATCAAATCTCAGGTTTAAAGCTTGAATGTCTTCATTAGAACCTCAAGAACTTGAATATAATGATCAAATGCCATGAATGTGCATAATAACCTCGAATCGATTGAAAGTGTATATTGAACTAGAAAATTGACAACCTTATATTCTCCCTGTATAATCCATATCAAACCTTGAAATCAAAACCAAATTACTCCTACACAGAGCAGAAAACAGACCATGTTCATAAAAATCCCTGCTATATCCCTAAAATCCACGAATGTCGAGTCAAATTTTCAGTAAAATACATAGTTATGGAACTTGAGATATACTGCATCTCAATCCACAAAACCTATATACTTGGATTCCTTATGAAATATTAGGTTGAGTTTGTTAAGAAATCATCTCAAATGGATTAGAAATGAAGGAGTTATTCAAGGTAAAAAAATCAAAAACCCTAAAGTCAACTGTTGAGGGATAGAATAAGAACTTTTTTACCAGAAACATTGACCCAGCGCGCAAGGGAGCGTGACCAATCATAATTTTCTGAATTTTTTTCCAATATTTTTATTTTATTTTTCTGGTCAAAATGACATAAGGTAAGGCCATGTTTGAATCAGCCTAGCCTAAGTTATAGAAAAATGAGGTTTTAACTTAGAAATATTTTTCCTAAATTGCAATTTGACCCCTCCTAATTTTTCAACTTATGAATTTGAATCCCAAACTATGTCTATGAATACTTGAAAATATTTTAAGAGAAAAAGTCTCTTACACAAAAGTTCAAATATGACCTTAGGTCTAGTATTTTAAAGTCCCAAAGTATTTACAATTAGACCCTTGAAACATTGAAAGATACAGTTTTCGTATAAATTGACTGACCTAATCCCAAATACTTATATACCCAAACATTATATACAGAGAATCATATACCAACTCTTCTCGGTATCCTCTTATGATATATAAAACCGTACGATATATCAAGCAAGTAGGTTTTCCTACCTTTCTAATAGTAAACTTTGCGTATTTGGCGTACTGCTATTGCTATTACTATGTCCTATTTCTCTTAGTATGTGCATGTTATAATACTCCCATACTACATATTTTATTAAATATCATCGATATTTGAATTTGAATGTGGATCAATTTAACTATTCTCACCTAATATTTGATATCATATACACTATTGATTCAGTTCACTCCTGCACTTTTATGCAAATATTTATATTCTAAGCATCAGTATTAACTAGTAAGTAGATTGACATGTTATCCCATAAAACTTTATACTTAGCCTATTGGTCTAAAATTATTGAGAGCTTGGATTTATTGCTACATACATATGAGTGCCACTTTAATTATATGCTTAACCAGTTACTTTTTACCAAAGGTTTTGGGTTGATTATTATTATTTGGTTTCATTGATGGCTTAATTATCTCTATACCCGTTAGTGAACTGGTAAGTGTGGGATTATTAGTTCAAACATCCTTGATTTTCTTTACATGATCCTTAATGAACTGGTAAGTATGGGATTATTAGTTCAAGAACCTTAATATTCTTTATAAACTGATAAGTATGGGATTATCAACTTTATTTTTTAGCATTGTCTAACATTTATTCTATGCACACTCTAACTCTCATCTATACATATACTTGTCATAGAATTGGTAAAACCTGTTTAGCATATTTGTGCTAATTCCTTTTTCCTCCAGATGAGCCCGGAGAAAGAGGATAATATATCTTCCTTTTTGTAGATAGATATCGGTCACCTGTTTGCATACATGACTTTGTGAGTAGATAATAAGCTAGATGGGATCAAGGAGTGGCACTTTTTGATTTTCTACATTATAATTTGTACTAAAAATATGTAAATCACCCTTATGGCAAAACTACCCTATGTAAACTACATTATAATGAATAAAGTTATGTTATTCTGCCTTAACTTTAATTCATTGATTTATGTGTACTTTTTGTTCATTCATACCAAAAAGCAAGGTGTGACAAAGAGAGCTCCCAAATTATCAATCATTCTAAAGCAGTTGGTGCTAGACACTTGTACCCATAGGCCAATTGAATAATAAAAGTTCTATAGATATTGGATATTATACTCCTCCTGGATGTGTTACCCTTAGATACCAACCTATAACCTTGGTGGATGAGGGAAATATTCCTGCTAAATAAGAAGGCAGGGTCAAGCAGGAAGGGCCAGTTGAGCAAGAAGGTTTAGCCGACCAGGAGGGTCTAGCCTTTTAAGAGGTTATAGAAGGTATAAGTATCTTTACTAGCTCATTTTTTATTAAGAATTTTAACTTAACACTTTTTTTTCTAAACAGTGTGCTTTTATGCATCTTCCACTCCCAGTTTGTTAGTTTTCCTGATTGAACTTTCTTTAGCAATAGATCCTACTGCACTTGATCGTGCTGTCATAGAGATTGATTGTAAGAGGAAACTTTATGATGAGGCCTAGAATAAAAATCTCAATGTTGATGTTAGGGAAAAAAAGGAACTTGATGTCGAGAAGAGGGCCAATGAAGAGGCCTGAAAGAATGTCGAGTTTTCTGCCAAGAGGTAGGCTTGTAGTGATGCTGCCACAGCTACTGCCAAGGCTAAGGGAAAAGAGAAAATAGTAGTTTCTAATAATATGCCATTAACTTGTAATAAATGGCCAATAGAGTCCCCCACGCCTCATCTTACTCCTAAATAATAAAAAACAAAGCCCGTGGTAAAAGCATCCAAATCCTTGGGGCACCTACTCGGTGCTTAGTTCGGGATGCGGGGTCGTTGAATCCTTATGGTGAAGTGGATCCCTTCACTTTTGACCCTAATCATACAGTCACAATGGGGAAGATGAAGGATAATAAATTTTTGATCTTTTATCATTTAGACAATGATATAGATGTGGTCAACTACCATGGTTATTTCCCTGATTTCAAGTTTCTTAGGGTTTCAACACCGATGAACTGTGGAAAATGGCACAGCACAAAATGTTGGTGGTAAATTTTATACTAGACGTGTACATTCAAATTTCTACTGAATTATGCTTTGTAATGTGATGATATTTTTATTATCTTGTAGGGTACGATGGGTGCCACCGTTCTGAAAAAGCAAGTGGACTCATACCAAAATGCTTATAAAGAGGTTAAAGAGGATAACTCCAAGATCAATGATCGACATGAAACATTATTAGAAAATTTAAAGACTGCTAGGGCTAATTATGAAAAGGTCCGTGTTGAGCTCAAGGAAAACGATGATCAGCTCCGAGTGAATGTTGAAGTTTTGATTCGAGTTGAGGAAAAATACAAAGTTAAAGGAGCAAATCATCACCGACTCTATGAATCTCAAGAGTTTGGATTATGCACTTGCTAAGGGGGTTGTTTATTAGCAAAAGTCCAATGATGCTCTTAAGGTAGCTAATGAAACTCTTAAGAAGGCTAATACATCCCTTGCCTAAACTGGAGAAAAAGGTGTCTGAAAGAATAATGCAGGAGCCAAGCACAATATTGAATTGGTAATTATCTACATAGAAGACTATGATGAGCTAAAGAAGAGGGTCATCAACCATTACTTGGATATTACTGTGTCGTTCAATCTTAGAAGGGGGATAATGACGAGGCTAAAGCCTTAGTTACCAAACAGGAGATGATGGAGGTTGATGTCATGAACTTTATAAATACACTAAATAATTTATCCATGATGCATGTTTTAAATCATTTTGTATGTTTATTGGAACTATGATTATGTTGTTCATGACATTTGTCTTTATACATCAAAGTTTTATTTGTGTTTTACTAGTATGTCTTAGAATTTTTATCATGTTGTCGGATCTTATTGTCACAGTTTAGGCTTATTAATTCCCTAAGGACGAACAATTTTAGTTATCAAACTAGAAAAGGTATGTGGTTGGATCTTGTCATCACACCCTCTTATAAACATTTTGTGCAGTCAAAGACATGAATTGGTCAATTGGTTTGTCTTTATCCGACCTGATCTTTCATTTTTGAGTAGTCAAAGACGTGATTTATCTAATTAGGAAAGTTATGTGGTATGATCTTGTCATCACACCCTCTTCTAAACATTTTATGTAGTCAAAGACGTGCTTTGATCAATTGAGTCGACTTTAACAGACCTAATCCTTCATTTTTGAATAGTTTAGGATGTGCTTTATCCAATTAGGAAAGGTATGTGGTCGAATCTTGTCACCACACCTTCTTTGAAAATTCAAAGACGTTCTTTTGTTATATACCTTGAGATGTCCTTGGTTGAAGCATCTTGCCTATCTTTTTAAAGGAATGTTAACAAGAGTTTGATAATCGTATAACTAAAACTATAGTAAAAATTATCTTCATACAAGTGATTCTTCTCATACAAATATTGTATCCCATGACTGTATTTTTATAATCAAAATATTTCTTCAATGATAATACCTCTTAACGTTCTCATAGTTTCAAGGATTTTTTAATAGTTCTCCCTCTAAATGTTTGATTTAATAAGTTCCTAGTCGTATGACTTCGGCCACGCAGTATGGACCGTGCCAATACGCTTCCCATTTTTTGGACTTTTGTTTAACCTTCTTCAAAATGTAATCCCCTTCATTAAGTGTACAAAGCTTGACTCTTTGTTACAGAATTTTATTATGCATTATTGATAGGCTGTTACCCTGAGTATTATTTCCTCTTTGACTTTGTCTATTAGGTCCATGTTTAGCCTTCTTGCAAAATAACTTTAGGGAGAACAGAAGTTGAGGACTATGTAGCTTGGGAGACCAACCTCAAATGAAACTATGGCTTCACTGCCAAAGGTCGACATGTAAGGTGTTTCTCTTATTAATATTTATGGTATTGTCCTGTAGTCCCACAGCATGCTTTATAGCTCATTTATCCAATTTCCCTTGGTTTACTCATGCCTCTTCTCCATCCCATCTAGTAAGGTTCGATTCATAACCTCCGTCTACCCATTACATTATGGATCATCTAGTGATGAATGTAATTTAACGAATTGGTCCTTATCGTAATATTGTTAAAACTCATCATTATTAATATGGGTGCCATGATCGGCAATGAAAGTGTGGGTGATCGCATACCTGTTTATCACATTCTTGCATATAAACTGGGAGACTTTTGCATAGGTCATTTCAAAGAGTGGTTCATCTTCCACCCATTTCGTAAATTAGTCTATAGTTACCACTAGATTTCTAAATCTTCCTTTGGTCTTCGGTAGTGGGGCGACAAGGTCCATACCCCAGATAGTAAAAGGCCAAGGTGATGTGATTGGAACCATCTTAGCTGCTGGTCTCCTATGGGTCACTCCATATCTCTGGCATTTGATGACTTTTTCATGTATTCTTCATAATATTTCCTCATTGTTGGCCAATAATACCCTCAGAGGGTTATTCTCTTCACTAGTATTTGACTTGCTGCCTATGCGCCACATGATCCCTTATGTATTTCTTTGACTAATTTCGATTCTTCTATGGTGAATAAATCCCATTATTGATACTATAAAACCATTTTTGTACCTAACTCCATTATCCATGACGAACTTAAATGCTTTGTAATGAAGTCTTCTCGACTCCTTATGATCAACTGGTAGAATGCTTATTCAAAGTATCTTATAATTGGTCTTATCCAAAATGGGACTATGGTCAGCTTCAGAAGATTTAGTTCTTCTATGTCAATGCTCCTTTGCAATAAGTTTTCGACAGGTATAGTTCTACTCATATCATCCCTGACAATTAGTACCAAATGAACTAACGTGTCTGCTCTGGTATTTTTAATTTTGGGGATTCTGATCATCTGGAATGCTTTTAACTTTGTTAGTTGCCATTTCACCCTTGCAAGATATTTTGACATGTTTCCTTCTCTTACTTCATACTATACTAGCACTCAGTTTACCACTAATTGTGAATCACTGTGAGCCATTATTTATTCATCTACCAGTGACACATGTAACTACAATCCTACAATCGAAGCCTTGTATTCAACTTCATTGTTAGATGCATCAAATTTGAAATGCATGGAATATTCTATGTCATCTCCACCAAGCGTGTTGATTCTAAAACCAGCACCATTAGTGCCTGCACATGATGATCCGTCCATGAATCTCTCCCATATTGGTAGCTCGTGATCAAAGTTTCATTTTACTAAACTTATGTATTTAAATAGTTTTGTAATGAATTCTCTCCTAGAGATAATCTTATCTTGTTTAGATGAGGACTCTGTCGAGATTTGGATCTGAATTTCTAGAACTCAAGTAGGTTTCTCAACTGGACTCTAGATCTGTTCGATTGGAATAATAGTTGTTGTTTTGACTAGACTTTTATCCTCGTAGGTGAATTTTGTAATGAAATATGCTATGGGTTGGCCTTTGATTGAAGTCCTTATCTTATTATCTATTTTATATTCACCCAGCTCTATCGCCCATGCCATTAACCTGCCACATTTCTCAGGTTTATCGATGGTTTGCCGAAGTGGGAGATCAATATAGACTACTATGATGTTGTGTTAGAAGTACTACTTCATCTTCCTAGATGCCACTATCAAATCCACAACCAATTTCTCTATTCTCAAATATCTTATTTCTTCACCAATAAAATCTTTGCTTATGTAGTATACCTACTTTTAGACCCCTTCATCATTTCTGACAAGAGTCAAGTTGATTGTTAATTTTGACACCCCAAAATACAAGCATAGTTTTTCCCGAGGATTGTCCTTGACAATAATGGGTTTGATCCTTGGTATCTATTAAGCTCTAAAAAGTCATCTTGTCATTTCTCCATCCATTCAAAAGATTTTTTAATCACTTTGAGGTAGAGGAAGCACTTATATATGGCTCTGGATACAAAAATTGTTCAAATCTTCCACGACATGTTAGGCTTTAGATTTTCTTCTTGCTTTTAAGAGGTTGTATATTGATTAATGCCTGGATGTTGTCAGGATTGGCCTCTATTCCCATGTGATTAACGATAAAGCCTAAAACAAATTGTCCTTGACTCCGAACACCCACTTGGATGGATTTAGCTTATTCTAGTATTTATCTAACTCATCGAAGGTTTAGCTAAGGTCTTTGATGTGTTAGTCTTCTTTTATGACTTTGTTCAGCATGTCATCCACATAAACTTCCATGTTCTTCCCTATCTGCTTCTCAAATACTTTGTTCACCATCCTTTGATAAGTGGCATCTATATTTTTTAGACTAAAAGGCATACCATTATTGCAAAATATACCTCATCTGGTGATAAAGGAAGTCTTATATTTTTCTTCTTGCATCATTTTAATCTAATTATAACTATAATATGCATCCATGAAGCTCAATAGTTCATGCTCTATCATTTTATCCACCAACTGATTTATCTGAGGCAAGGGATAATAATCCTAGGGACATGCCTTATTCATATCTTCCATTTGTTATTTTTCTTCGACACCATCACCACGTTTGCTAACTAGTTGGGATACATCACGTCTTCAATGAAATCGGCCTTCTTCAACCTCGGGCACTTCTTCTTGAATTACAATGTTTTTCTCCTTCGAGAATACCCATTATTTTTATTTTACTGGCTTATCTTCCTTGACTATATTGAGCTCGTGGATGATGATGGCTAGATTAGTTCCAAGTTTGTCTTTATGGCTCCAAGAAAATACCATTTTCCTATCTCATAGGAAGTCAGACAGTTTCTTTTTAAGGACGAGATCTAGAGACAATCCGATCTAGACTGTCCTTTTAAGATACTCATTATCCAGGATCATTAGTTATGTTTCATCAATCACTGATCCAATTATTAACTTATCTTCATCTCGAGGATATAATGTCTCGATCTGATAGGTTTGATAAACTTTTTCCTCTCTTCATCATCGAACAATGTGTAGTAGCATTCGCGTGCTTCTATCTGGTTTCCTTTCAACACTCCTACACCAAAATTAATGGTGGAACTTGAGACATTAGTGAGCAGTTGAGGATATGACCTCATATTTCTCTAGTTATACTCTTCTAAAATTGATATTATAAGTCGATAATACATTCTTATCAAGGACGAAGAATCGCATCAACTTTGTTCTATAGGTGGGAAGAGTTTCAATAATAACTTCTAGCTCAAGGTTTGGTCATGGCTAGTTGAAATTAACTCCAAGATAACAAAAAATAAATAATTAAAATATGCTAATGAATAGAGATATAGATAAGGATAAGAAGATTAACACTAAAAATTATGTGGTTCATCCCTCAAGAATGAACCTATGCCACTAGTATTCTTTATGTACTAGTATTATCTTAGTACAAATGTGTCGTCTCAATGACCAGACAATAAAAATGTCAGGGTATCTCTCTTTATCTCATTAGAATGATTAGTTAGTTTCTTGTCCATTTATGGGTTGATCCCCCTCTCTTAAATATGAGTTTAGGAGTATTTGTTAATGGATATATCCAACTAATCCACTAGGATATGTCATGGGTTTTGACTTTATAGAATAAATAAATGCCCACCTTAAAATTTAGTGGAGAATAATTAAAAAGTTAGCATGGACTAAAGTGAGTGGGATAATGTTCATTTGTCTCTAGTGTGTGAGTGTTCTTCTGACGTCACCCCACTGTCTGATTTTCTGATAGTGGACGTATAATGGCACATGAGTTGTCTGGAATGGCAAAGCCAACCCGAATGACTAAGCCCAACCTCAACTATATTTGAGCATATTTTTTTATACTTGATCTGACCTCATTCTGGTTGATAATGAGTTCTGTTTTACCCTTCATACTAGTTTCTGAGTCATGCCATATTCATGGTTAAACAATCTCTATACCTACCTATCCTTCGTATAACCCACCATATCTATGACTATATGAGGAAATCTACCGTGTAACCCCCTTGGGATAAGATTACCAACGCAAAGGATTTGGGGTAAAAATGATGGTGGCAAACTTGTCTCTTCATCGATGCACCATCACGGTCGACGTTGCAAATGTCCCACAATGGAATTCCTCCTAGAACATTCACCACGAGCACTCACACATGGTATGTATTGCTTATAAAGCATCTAATCAAATATAACCCTCGCTAATGGGTTGAATCAAAAACTATGCAAAAATAGAGTTCTTAATCTAAGAGTAGAGTTTCTCACTTTAAAGGATGCTCCTAAAATGGTTGGATGGAGGTAGAAGAAGATGAAAACCTCCCACCTCCTAAGGTGGCCTTAAAGAAGTTGCGTAGCTCCACCAAGCTTGCTCTTTGAAAGCTCCATGAAAACTCCCTTTAAACTCCATAATTTCGTCTACTTCCTTCTTTTAACCCCCCCCCCCCCCCTAATAATATATCCATGGATTTTTAACTTTGTACAATAATAGTGTACGTGGATTTTATAAGCTAAAATGTGGTGTAAAAGGGTTAGACTATGGTGGTTTTGGGTGGAGGGATGGTCGTGCCAGGGTGGTATGTGGTGGTTAGTGGGAGAAGAGATCCAGGAGCTAGAGAGAGAGGCTAAATCTAATGGAAAATACCTCAAATGAGCCAAAGCCTCATTTAAATACTCTAAAAACCCTAAATGTTAAATTCCAAAAATGCCCCAAACTCACTCCTTTGTCCAATGGTCCATCAAGGCTTTATCCCTCGTTTTGATCTGAACCACTGAAAGCTCGACACGTCATCCAATCCAACAATCCATGTCATTACATCACATTAAAATGTACAGAATATTTATAATTTCGTCTAGTCGTTTGACTGACATTCCACCTCATTTGAATGAGACCCATTCTCATTTGAACGAGACTTATCACGAGGCAAAAATATAGGGTTACATGGGGTGTGAGAAGTACATTACTCGAATGGGAAGTACCCCTTCGTTCGAATGATTGAGTACTTCATTTATACGTGGATTTCCAACGAGATACTAGAGAGCTAGGGAAATTGACCATTTTCTCATTCATTAGAAGTCATTCGATCCTTGTTCGAATATTTTCTCAATATTTTGTATCCTTTTCCCATACACCCTCATATTTTGTCAATACTAATCAACTAAATCTCATGGGCAACGGTTATTACACGCACATATTCCCTATAGTCACAAAACATGTATGTAACAAAATTGATGGGAGAACATCTCACAAAGCTCAAATATCCATGTGAAGTTAACATTTAAAAAGCTCACGCATGTGTGTGAGGAGCAGGGATGGCAATGACTCGGCTATGGGGCGGGTTTGCCAAAACCTAATCCCGCCCAGCGAAAAAAAAAGATTAACCCGCGACGGGTTAAGATTTTAGGCCCCGAACCCATTTAAATATAACCTCC
Source organism: Sambucus nigra (assembly GCA_949130495.1). Lineage (NCBI taxonomy): Eukaryota > Viridiplantae > Streptophyta > Magnoliopsida > Dipsacales > Adoxaceae > Sambucus > Sambucus nigra. The sequence continues at coordinate 131,498,410 of OX422214.1, read as the reverse complement.
TCAAACCAATCCCCTCCCTGCCCTATGGGTTAAACTGAGTATGGCTTATGATTTGAATTAAACTGTGAGTATGGCATATGATTTTAATAATGATAACTTGTTATGCTTTGTGAATTCTTAGTCGCTATCCACTAATACCTTGTATTATCAATTTTTAAAAACACAAATTGCAACAAACAATAACCCATCCCCAGCGACCAATACCTTCTACAGAAAAAGTTAAAAAAATGAACAATGTACCAACTAAATAAAACAACTAAATTATGAAATGGATAAGATCTGTGAACAATGAACCAACTGAACAAAAAAATTAAAGGGCATAAATAATAATTGTTGCATAAACTATTAAAGGGCATAAAGGACAACTAAACAACAACTGATCCATAAACTATTAAAGGGCATAAACAAAATTTTAAAAAATAGAGCCGTAAACAATTGTTCATAGATCTACCTGCTCGAAAAAAATGATTAGAAGTGCATAATTCCTACCAGAAATGCCCCCGTCGTCACTTGGTCCTACTAAAATGCCACTGCCACCGCGATCCTCTAGTGGATGGGGTGGCTCCGGTATAGGCACAAATAAGAGGAGGGGATGGTGGTTCTCATATTTAAAGAGAGAGAGAGGGGAAGGGGGTGTTTATGATAAATGAAATTAGGGTTCATAAGTATATATATATTTGTGTGTGTGTGTGTGTATGTATGTGTGTTGGGAGTGTTAATAGGTTAATATAAAAATGGTATATAAGTAAATTTAACTACTATACTATACGGGGCAGGGCCGAGGGCGGGGGAGCTTATTTTTATAAAACCCGAACCCGCCCCATTTAATAAATGTTTTTTTAAAACCCAAACCCGCTCTTATTATTTTAAACGGAATTTTAACCCGCTCCTTTAGGGTCGGGTCGGGAGCCCTACAAGTCAAGTTAAATTTCCATCCCTAGTGAGGAGGCATATATAATGTCAAATCCATTAAGTCAATCAAGTTCAAAATAACTCCATGATAGCAAGGTTAAGAACAATATAAGTATCAACAATCATAACCAAATGTCCTATCCACATGGAAAGTACGGAGTGAATTGGATTCAAATGCACCAATATGCCACACCAAATGTGTAAAATAAAAATACACAATAACCAAAAATCTTTTTGAGTTTTTCCAAAAAAATATAAGCAAAAATACCAATTTTTTAAAAAGTTTACTCTAACTCAAAAGACAAATAAAATCTTTATATATTTTTTTCAATATGACTCAATAAAAGAAAAAATATAATAGAAAAGATACACATGTCACAACACTAGCAAACATACATCATGAAGCACAACTAGAGTATGACAAAGAAAAATATGAAAGCATTCACCCATAAGATATAGCATGTGAAAAGCTATGTGAAAGCCTGCGAGAATTAAGCAGTCAAATATTTAGCGCCTCCAAATGTATTTCCTAACCCAAATAGATGTCTACTTATCGCATCGGGTTTTGGGAACCAAAAGGGATGTTAGACTTTAACTTCCGAGGAAATCTTCTGTGATTATAACAAAATGCTCTAAGGTGATCTTTCCTACGACAATGCAAACATCTATAAATGCAAGGAAAGTTACCTATGAGTTGACCTATTCTAATATCCTTGGATGTGGTTGATCCTGTAAAACAAATAGTGGTCTTGGATTTAGCAATGCAAGCATTAGTATCACGAGAGCCAGTACCATCCCTACCAACACTACTAGAGACTTTCAGGTCATATTTTAACTTTAAAATTTTATACTCAAGCAAAGAATTAAACTCCTCAAGTTTTAGGGAATCCTTCTTCATAGTTTCAATCATTCCTAGAAGGTTATCTCGCTCCCCCTCAATGCAAGGAAACTTATCCCTAAGTGTATTCTCACGTGCTCTCAAATCCATAATCAAATTATCATTATCATTATTGGCAAGTAAACACACCCTAAAAATTATATAGTCTTCTAATTCTTTCTCCAAAATCCGGACTTTAGCATCACTTTCTTTCATGGACAGTTCCAATTTTTTTAAATCACGATCCATGTCCATGAGCTTCTCACAAAACAAATCTCTTTGAGTTTGAACAGTTTGCAAAAGTTCCATAAAATCTTTAAAATGGAAATTTTTTTTTTCAAGAATTTTAATTCTTTTATCAAACTTCAAATTCAAATGATTTAATTTTTCACCACGGTTATAAAGCTCATTAAAATCCTCTCGAATATAAAAATCATTGTCACAAAACACATCGTACAACTTATCACTACGAGAATCCATCGAGAAAACAAACTCAAGAGAGAAGAATAAATAACCACCCTAAATAACATTAAATAAGGATCTATATGGTAAATTAGTGTAGCCTTTTGTTATACAACTTGTAAGAGGCGATGATCTGATACCAATTTTAAGGGAGAGATAAAGCTATGATACCACTTGTAAGCGCATGAACACGACCGACAAGGATGGTCACTATCAAAAATTCTATTTTTGTATTTTTTCAATTTAAATCCCAACACACACCAATCCAATTTTAGTCAAATTTTAAACCTTCATTAGATTAGGTGTGCATACAAATATGTGTTCTAAATATATAATTGCAAATATCAAACCAAACATGCAAACACACAAAGCTGAGGAAAAATACCTTTAAAAGGAAAACCTATAATTAGCAATCTAGAATATTTTACAAGACTATCAACTTACAAATCACTTAAACCGACTAAGTATAATGTGCAGTGGCTTGAAAACCTTCTAAAAAATGGCTCAGTACAGAGTCATCCACAGGTAGTAATATACCCTCGGTATCCACCGATCAACCTTCTATCTTCTTCAATCGTGATCCTTCGAACCACATAGTCAGTTGTAGAGAATCCTCTTCACAAGGTGTATGCAAGATACAGAGGTTTCAAAAGGATTCAAAAAATATTTGGGAATGTAAAGTAATAAATCAAAAAGTGTTTGAAAACACAAAAGATGGAAAAACATTGGTAAAGATATTATGTTCATGTTTGTTTCGAAGTCCCCTGAAAAAATAATTCAAAATAAGTATTTATAGACCTGACAAAATATTCTAGGTGAAAATTCATTCGAGCAAAAATAAGGGTCGTTCGAATGAGAAATTAAGTTCATTCAAACTAGAAAGCCATGTTGTTCAAATAAAAAGGCCTGTCGTTCGATGTATACATCTAACGAGCTTCTAATAAGAGTTCTCTGTGAAGCAGTGAAACCTCATCAGATGTTTGTTCGAAGTAAATATCTAACGACCTTCAAACGAAATGGAAATTTTGTTCGAACGAGATTCCATCTCATTTGAACGAGGCAAAAAAAATTACTTTTAAAACTTAAAACATTCAGCCTCCATTTTTCTAAAAAAATCCCAAATATAATTATGAATAATTATGAACACCTAAAAAGTTTTATACCATCATGAGATGTAGAGGAATCTTGAACTTGGATATGTTAGAGTTCGGTTTGGACATGTAGGTGTGTGACGGTTTGTAACGGGATATGCCAAATATGCCAAAGTGAAAATAAATACAAATAAAAAGCCTAAGATAAAATATTTGTGCTTACAACTAAGGATTCTGGCAGGATAATAGACGTCGTACACAACTTATAAGTCTCTAAGTACACACTACGGACATCACTAGGGATCCTATTCCTCAAAAGTTGCATCATATTCTCTACGATCATGCCATGGAAGACTATTTAGGGTTCACTCGTATGTCGCTTCAACCCATCATTGTTACACATGTAACATACTCATCACTAATGGCTAGTAACTCTCATCATAGCTTGCGAGATACAACTTTAAATTGATAATTACAAAGGTGCTTCCCTATAATGATAGTTACCTATAAACTACGACCGAGTACACATTCTAAAGTAATTACCACGGGTCTACATTCTTACCGAATTGTCAAATATTCTTACGACATAACACTATGCCAAGGATCAAGTTTTCTTAATTACATCAACATTATTGACTACCCGTAAATACCTAACCAAGGAACTTAATGTGTCTTTATCACAAAATCAATACCTCGTAGACATGACAGTTTAGTCGCCTAATCTCCAAAGTTGATTCTACACAATTCATGTCCATAATTCAATGGGCGTCATTTGCCTTTATTAACATCTTACTAGACCTTCTCACATCATCAAGGGTTGACACAAAAGCATCTCACACTAAAAACTGTGGTGCCTCCACTGTTGACTTGCATAGACACTTGTAAATTACTAACATGTATAAATCAGAGCGCGAAAGATATTAATGTCAACTAACTTGGGAGCTCGCTACTTGGCCACACATTGCCCATCGTGATAATCTCCTTAACTCTATCACAGAGAACACAACCCGAAACTAGCGTGATTGACCTAAAACTAACAATGACATTGAATAATCCACTACCTACCTCACCACGTCACACTTAAAAGGAACCTTGAACCTAAAGCTCTAATACCATTTCTAAAACCCAGGCCCGGATAAGTGGGTTACCCATAGTTAACCCATTCCGGATAATGTTGCTAGTTTAACTTTATTTAATTAGTGTTTCATATGTTTAGCATGAGATTCACAACTTAACCCATTTCCTAACATGTTTCACTTTTCATTATTTTTTTTTTGTAATCCTCCAAACAACAGCTTACTTTAACAGGTTCCACACCACCGGCTATGCTACCATATGCTCTGGCCAATATTTTTGTGTCTTTCACGCTAGGACTTTGGGCCCTTTTTAATTCTTTCTCTCATCCGAGTCTATATTAATATGTTCTAATATTTATCAGATGTCCACATTATTCCACCTTTACCGGCCGAAGCCAAAATTCAGGGATTTCACCCCACCTTGTGTTACACTTTGAAAATCATATTTTCTTATCCTTTATACACTTGTGTTGATTTTTACCCAAAAATTACTTTCATTTAGGATCATTTTGTGTTACAACTTTTTCAACATTGTTATTTCATAAAAATGTTCCACTTTACGTAAAATTACCATTTTACACATTTGTTTTCAAACTTGTCTTTTCCTCAATTTTCACAAATGTTATATCCTAAAAATATTATTAAGTTACACACACTAACTTCTTAAATATTTTTAACTCATTAATACTTATTTAACACTTTGGAGTAACATACTTCTCAAGTTAGAAATATTTTTATTTCATTACTTTCTTTATCGAAGAAATTTTTTAAAATTTTGGAGACTACTTTACAAGAAAACACTATTTTCCATTTATTTTCACATGTAAATGGAAATATCCGCTTACTACATTTTCTACACCTTTTAACACACTTTAAGGACTAAAATTTCCATTTTATTTATTTCATGGTTAAACCCAATAAAACTTTCATTAAACTTGTTTATATGCTCATCATCAAAATACTACAAGTTCATATACACGGGAATGTAGATTTTAAGTCTAAAAATCCACAAGAATGAGTTTAACACATGGTCCATTGTAGAAAGTTCATAATAATTGCATAAACATTCTTTTCAAGATAAAAGACATTTTTGTTTCTTCAAGACTTGAATAAATATTTATTTACATAAAAATCCCAATTTTCACAAGAAAATACTTAAGTAATTGTTCATAATATATTTTCAACAAGAGAAATATTATTTCGAACATTTTATTCCATAAAACGTTCAGATATCAAGATTTCTTGAAATATATCATTTTTTTTCAAAACTCTTGTAATCACTTTTAAACCATTTACACCAAATCATAAGAAATTACCTTCTTAAATCATGTATGCATTCTAGTATAACAAACTCTAGTTACAAGACATATACTATGAAAAAATAGATTTCTTAAGCTAAGAGTATAATTTCTCACCTCAAAGGATGCTCCCAAAATGGTTGGATGAAGGAAGAAGAAAATGATAACCTCTCACCTCCTAAGGTGACCTTAAAAATGTTGGTAGATCCACCAATCTTTCTCCTTGAAAGCTCCATCAAAACCCCCCTCAAACTGCATAATTTATTCTACTTTCTTCCCCAAAAACCCCACAACAACATCTCCATGGATTCGTAACATTGTCCAACTATGGTGTAGTGGGTTTTATTTGCGTCAATATGGTAGGAAAGAGTTATAATATGGTGGTTATGGGTGGAGGGATAGTAGTTCTAGAGTGTTGTGTGGTGGTTGGTGGAGGAGAAGCTCTAAGAGCTAGAAGATAGAGAGGCTAAATATAATTAAAAATGACCCAAATGAGCCAAAGCCTCATTTAAATACTCTATAACCCCAAAGGGTTAATCCCAAAAATGCCTCAAAATCAACCCTTTGTCTAATGGTCCATCGAGTATTTATCCCACGTTTTTATGTGAGCCGTTGAGAGCTCAACGTGTCATCCAATTCGACGATCCACATCATGATAGCACATTAAAATGTGTAGAATTTTTAAATTTTCATTTGTTCATTCGAACGTGATCCACTCTCATTTGAGGGAGACTTCAAACGAAGAAAAAATATGGGGTTACATGGGGCACTAGAAGTACCTTGTTCGAACGGGAAGTACCCATTGGTTCGAAATACTAAGTACTTCATTCGAATGTGGCTTTCCAACGAGATTCCAGAGAGCGAGGGAAATTAACCATTTTCTTAGTCGTTAGATGTCATTCGATCCTCGTTCGAACTACTCGTTTGAAGGATAAAAACTCCTCGTTTGAACAATATCAAAAATTTACTATATATTTTTATGTTATTAAAACTCCAATCTGACTGCACTAGGACCACTAAGTTACCTAAATTTTACTTATGATCTATCTTACCAAGTCTAGAGCTCAATTGGGTCATACCAATTCACCAAATTATACGGGCATGGTTAAAACTACGAGGTGGGTGTTACACTTCAAGCCCCACTTTCTCTATCTAAACCTCTATTAATGAACTCATAAGATTCATTCAAGGCCCCAACCATCATCCCAATATTAAAAAAACATATTATAAGCAATTTGAACCTAATTCTAACATCAAATTCCCAAGTTTATATCAAAATCCAAAAGAAAACTTATTTAGTCACTCAAGAACTCTATATATACCAATGTTTTTTATTAGCTTGTGATTTTAAAACATTAATACTCATAATCAAAGGTCTTTTAATTAGTTTATAACATAAACCATATTCTAATCATTAGATAACAATTTTAATCCAAGTTCTTGAGGTAATCAAACAACATAAGGCATATTAACATAATATCTCATCTAAAATAAGATTTACAACATAATTAGTTTTAGATTTGAATGAATAGATATAATCATATCACATGTGCAATCATAATAAGACTCTATATAAACTTGCCTCAATGTATTTGCGGAGAAACCATGCCAAAATCCCCAAATTCCTTCTCTTCCCTTCAAGTTCCTTCTCTCTCATCTCATGGAGTTTCCCCAAAATGACTTATTAAAGACCTTAATCCACAAAATTAGGCTTGGGCTATAAATGAGTGTCACATAAAAGAGCCTAAAATCATCTCTAAATGACTTAAAATATTAACTAAGTCCAATACCCATTTAATAGGCTTAACACCCAATATTTTAAGATAATAACGGACATTCTACGCAACCCAACAAGTACAATACAAAATATACCAAAATAAATAACTAGCAATCGGTTATTTAATAATCAAAAGGTACGAGTAAAAATATCATATTATTTAATTTATTAATTATCGTGTATTAAATTCAATTTCAAATCCGAATTAAATAACGCATAAAAATGTCAGTAGTGGCATCTCATGTCACAATCAAGCTCACATGATTAATTTTCATAACTAATTTATATGCATAAAAATATGGAATATTACATTCCTGCCCCTTGAACACGAAATTTCGTCCTCTAAATTCGAATTGTTCACATATATACTCGAATGTCTAAAGATATCGAACATGTAGCTTCCCCACACTACTCTAAAGGAATCTAATCCACTACAACCTAATACACACGTATGTCTCTCTCGTCACAAATTGTGGCCAGGTAAGATTCTAGACCAAAACAATCCAATCTTTGCTATAACTTGTTCCCCATTGTGCACAAGTTAACGGTGATCGATTGAGGTTAAACGACACCGGCATCACCCTATCCAAGATTATCAACCAGAAAATTCTCATCGGGTTACCCACTCCTATTCATAATCCAAATAATAATTTCCCCTTATCAGAAAGATAACCAACAATTCTTGTTCCTTTTTGTTGGGACCTCCAAACCCTTCTCCTGCTTGGTTTAATTAGTCCTTTTACATGCTTCGATAAAATACTCGAATACTCTATGATAAATAATATTACTTCTAAAATGCCTCAAACACAACCCCAGACATAGTACTGTCTATACTTATCTCAAAGAAACTCGATCAATGTAACTCAAATGACCCCAAATGGTTCCATGTCCCCTTTGAAACTCCTAATTCCCATAAAAATCCATTGGTTTACCATCTAACTCCTATGTTGGGATTTCAAAAATTTAACCTCCTCAAATGTCTCTAGTGTTCTACCATATTTATTGGAAGGAACACCATCTAGACACAAACCATAGAAAAAATACTTCATCATATTAACAATATGGATCTTAAATTTCTAATGGAATGTGCAGAAGATCACAAAATACGTGCCTCGGTCAAAACTATTTCTCGTAGTTTGGGATTTCCTTGGCAAAAAAATTACCTTGAAAAATGTAACCTTCTCTTTTCATCAAATGGAGAAGGAACCTATTCCCAATACTATTTTCATGCCCACTCTCATTAAACTTCAACACTGGGGGATAAACCACCACTAATAATATATTTGGGTGTAGCAGTCACCATTACTATGCAATTCCTTCCTTAATAATATATTATCGTAAATTACATTGAACTACATCTTAGCATAGTGAAAAATCCTCTAAACATGCGTTCGTTCCATATTGTCTTCGAAAGACGCATTCAAGATATTCTCCACCCGATTACACAACTAATGATGACTCGTTCCTATTTCACTTGGAGGGAGGAAACACACTCCTTAAATTTTCCTGTAAGGACATAGTCCCTCATAATTTATTATGTCGTAGACCGCTACAAGTCGTCGAAGAATCGAGAAGATTATATCTACAAAAAATGAATCCAAATTTCAAGAATACTTCAACATTCAAGCCCAACAAGGATAAATTTGGTAAAATACGTTTGAGTTCCATTTACATTTTACATTAAAAGTGTTGGGATATTTTTGTGAAAGATAAAATATTTTTCTATTTATGAAAAATGGTTTTTTGGAATTTTTAATAAATGGTTTTATTTTCAAAAAGAAATTATCATAAAAGTTTTGGATAAACCTTTTTTTTTATTCCGTAAACAATTTTAGTTTTTGAGGTTTTTAAGATATTTAAAAGAATAATATATTTTTTTATATGTGACTGTCGTTCAAACGATGTCACATCTCGTTCAAATGAGATAGAAGTTTGCTCAAATGACAACTTGTCGTTAGAACGAGAGGTGTTTTTATCTGACACGCCACCACCTTGTTTTTTAATATAAATTGAGTGTTAGACTAATGAATTTCATGTGGAGAAAAATTGGTTTTGACAGAATAAGTTTTTCTATTCTTCTCTAACCATTTGAGGGTTCATAACTTTTGTTTTACAATTCACAATCCCAATTGCTTTTTTGTGATTTGTTTTGTGGAACCAAAAACATAGGTTGCTATTATTCATTCTTTGTGGGGAGATCTCTACAACAGAGAGTTGCGTGCTATTATGGAGGGAGTCATTGCAGAATTTTAAGATTGCGTGTCCTTATGGTATAGCTGTGTGTGAATCATTACTGATTTCTAGCCGTTGTTTTGAAGGTTTGATGAAGACCCCGTGCGTTACACTTATGGGTGATTATCAAGTTATTTGTAAGTTAATGATCTTATAAACTTGTCAAAGTTCTAGAAATAAAAAAAGGTTTTGCCCTGAGGGGATTTTTCCTGAACTTTGTGTTGCATACTTTATTTATGATGGTTTGACACTTTCATGAACGTAGCTATTTGAGTGAAAGGGATGAATTGATTTGACTGATAAATTGACTCTAATTAAATAAGTTTGTGATTGGAATTTGCGCAACTATTTAAATCAGTATCACACATGGTCTTTCAAATTGGGATCAGAGCAGGTTACGCTAACTTATCACGTATTCCTATTTTTCGCAAAAAAATTGTGTGATATTGATTTTTTGTTTTAAATCTTATTTTTGAAAATTTGTCGCAATGTTTCCAAACGAAAACTTATATAGTCGGTTTTTAATTTTTGACGGGTCTAATTGAGCTTACTGAAAAGCCCGAATGAAATCCCATTTAAAAGCAATCGATGAAAGAGTTTGGGTCATTTGTGAAAGAGGTTGGAATCCTCCCACTCTCACTGCAAATAATGTCACAAATTTAAAACCTATGTCAGACTGAACCAAGGAAGAGTTTAGGTTGAGCACCTACAATTCACGAGGCTTAGTGCAATTTTCGGACACATCACCCCTGATGAGTTTCGACGTATTATGACGTGCAGTAATCTAAAGAAGAGTGAGAAATTTTGCAACTCACCCACGAGGGCACTAACGCGGTCAATGAGTCTAAAATTCAAAATTTAACCACTCAATTTGAGACAATCACTATGTTAGACACTTAATGTTTTGATAAGTTTTATGCACGTTTGTCTGATATTGTCAACACTAGTTTTAACTTAGGTGAGCCTATACCTGATGCACGAGTGGTTAAAAAGATTTTAAGATATCTGCCTAAACGTTTTATCCCTAAAGTGATTGTTTTGAATACCTTAGGAAATTTGAATCGTCTTAAATTAGAAGACTTGGTAGGAGACCTACAGACATACGAAATTGACATGTTCCCCGACACTGTCAAACCTAAGGATAGAGGGATAGCGCTTAAATCCCAATATAAGAAAAAGAAAGTGAGTTTTTGTGAGTTTGAGTCTGATTTTGACATGGCTCTGCTTGCAAATAATTTTTTAAAAAAATCTCCATTTTTCGAAACAAAATTCTTATAATAAAAAATTTTCGGAGAAAAATAAAAAGGAAGACAAGGCCAAAGAAACCGGTGAGAGAGAGAAAGAGGGTGAAGAAAAGTTTGAAAATTTGAAATGTTTTGAGTGTGAGGGGAAAGGGCACAGGTCATTTGAGTGTCCCACTAGACTTAGGAGAGAAGGCAAGAAAGCTTCTATACCAGCCACCCTCAGTGATAGTGAGGATGAGGTAGATGATAGTAGTGATGAAAAATCCCATGGTATGTGTGTTGCCTTTTTAGCCAGTCACGAGAGCACACCCACTTTGTTCCACGATTATGAGGACACTTGTGCGCGTGATACCCCCGAGGAGGTTTTGAGTGTTTCTAGTGAATCTGAGAGCGAATGCGCTAGTGATGATGGGAGTGAGCTCCAGATTGCGTTTTGAGAGTTGTATGCCGAGACCTTAAAGACTAAAAATTGAATAACAAGTTGGGTCTCAAGGTGAAATATTTGGAGAGAGAGATTGAGAGTTTGAAGGAGTTTGAGGAAAAATCAAGTCAACGCTAGAAAGTGAAGGTTTCTTTGAGTGAGCAGTTGATTGCTTTGAATAGGGAAAATAGTGAGCTTATAGCTCGCGTGTCACAATTAAAGACAGATCTTAAGCACGCCCTGGAGTCTAAAGTCACTTTGGAGAACGCATCTAAGAAGGTGGGAAAGACAGTTCTCAATCATGTTTTGAGGAATGGTGAGAGTTTAGGAATAAGTCATGACAGTGCGTCTACTTCTTTTGTTGCACTCGAGCCGATTCGTACTTTAGAGTTAGATTCACATGACTCTAGAGCCAACCCACCTAAGCATCTCGTACCTATTAGGAGAGCACACCCTAGAGGTTTTGAGAGAGGTGTACCTAGTCCGGTCTATGTTTGGTCCCATTACAAAAAGAGAGGACACCTTAGGGAGTTTTGCTTTAAATTGGGTTATGTGACACGCTTTACTCCTACACATGTTCGCGCACATGTACCCACCCATGATACTTTTCTTGCACATAATGATAGAGAGTTTGCACATATTCGATAGTAAGCAAAGTTTTTGGTCAAGACTTCACACGATTTTCTAGCATGATGTTACCCTCTTTGGAAAACTCCATTATACCTATTGGATGAGGTCTAGACATGTTTTCTAGCATAGGTTGATTTGCATGATGTTATCTTATACCTATTACTAGTATGTACAATTTGTTTTATACTTTGTTAGCATTTTTGTTTGCTTTTCGTATTTTTGGTACCGTTTTAGCACTGTTTGGGATCTGTTTGCCCATTCCAAGAACTGTTTTTTCGAAATCTTCTCACTGGACAAAGCTGCATGATATTCTGAATATGGGAAATTTTAATTTTCTCATTCTAACGAGAAACCATCTCGCGCGAAGACTTCTCATGAGATCCTCTGTCGTTCAAACGACAAGGAGTCTCGTTTGACCCCTGAAATTAATTGTTTTTTGCTTGCAGTCCTCTGTTTTATGTTGTTATATTTATTTAGTACTGCTGGGTTGATTCTGAACAGTGTTTAAAAATTAGAAAAATATTTTCATTTTTTGATAAAATTAAAAAAAAAGGAGTTTTTGTTTACACCATATATGAATGGACACTTAGGATGACCAAGTCACAATTTCATTCAATATCCATGTGACGATTTGATAGTGTTTTGAGACAATATGTTGTGTTATTCATGTGCTTTACAAAGTTTGGAGTCTTTGAGATGATAAAGTGTTACTACCTACATGTTTGACTCATTTATCCTTTATTGCACACATGCACGAATTTGTTTGACTTTTGTGCTTGTCTATCACATGTTGGTTAAGTGTTTTCATCTCAATTATGTCTATACAATGAACCAAATGTGATAAAACTTGACAAAAAGTAGTACATGATATAAACCGTTTGTGAGATTTGTGTGATTTATTTTGAAAAATGGAAAAGGGTTGTAAAAGGCATTTTATTTTTTCCTTTGCAATAAAGCTACCATTTAAATGCACCTAAAAAGTGAGGAATTGAAAATTATCCGGGGTCCAATGAGGTTTAAAAGAGCCAAAAAAATTGAAATGAAATAAAAAGATATATATACCAAAAATGGGCTAATAGTTTTCATTTCATCACCTCATAAGAAAAATAAAAAGCATTATCTTTTAATGAGGGAGTTTTGATGCTATTTTCAACGGTTTTCACGTCCTTGAAAGTCATGAAAAAACATTACATAGTTTTGGACGTTATTGGTGTGGAAATCATTTATACTTTTAATTGTTCATATGATTCAGACGATATCATCTAAATTCAACAATTTTACACCAAAGGACTATTTTTTATGTTCATTCGTTAGGAGTAAAATTCTTCATCTTGCACATATGATATGATTGAGTTTATTTTCCTATCGAATTTGTTCACACCCATTCATTTTGTATCCATGATTTGGTTATCTTAGTATAAATTCATGGTGTGTGATTTTTTGTAACATCATTGTTTTTCATCTTTGTATGAAAAATTAGAAAAACAAAAAATAGTTTGTTTACCTTGTTTACCATGACACCCCGATTTGATTTATGTGATTTATTCTTTTCCTTGTCTATTTCGGACAAATAAAAATGAGGAGAATGAATTATGATTTTATGGGGGAGTTTAAGTATGGGAGAGATTTATTATGCTTACATGATTTATATTTATCATTTCAAACTCGGTACGTCATGAGCTTTTTGCTTTGTCTCATGTGAGTAGGTACAATTGAAGAACATTATGTGGCACACCCTGATGAGAAAAGCTTCGAGTTTTGAAAAGTTTGAAGACTTGTCAATTTATCCTTCCATGTTTGAGCTTATGCAACAGTAGATTTGTATAGGTCATTTGATATTGATAATTCGTATATTTTTATGTTGTACCGGCATAAACATATAGGGAAATTTGTAAGGACATTGTCCGTCATAATTTAGTTTGTCGTATACCGCTACAAGTCGTCGAACAATTGAGAAGATTACATTTACAAAAGACAAATTTGAATTCCAAGAAGACTTCAACATTCAAGTCTAATAAGGATAAATTTGGTAAAATATGTTTAAGTTCCATTTACATTTTACATTAAAAGTGTTGGGATTTTTAATAATTGGTTTTATTTTCAAAAACATTTTATCATAAAATTTTGGATAAACCTTTTTCTAATTCCATAAACAATTTAGTTTTTGAGGATTCCAAAATATTTAAAAGACTAAAGTTTTTTATTTTTGGATAAGTGCATGTCGTTCAAACGTCATCACATCTTGTTCAAACGAGATAGAAGTTCGCTCAAACGATAGTATGTCGTTCGAATGAGAGGTGTTTTTATCTGACACGTCACTGCCTTGTTTTTAAATTGAGTGTCATACTACTGAATTTCGTGTGGAGAAAAACTGGTTTTGACAGAATACTTTTTTCTATTATTCTCCAACCATTTGAGGGTTCATAACTTTTATTTTGCAATTCACAATCCCAGTTGCTTTTATGTGGGTTATTTTGTGGAACCCAAAACATAGGTTGCTATTATTCATTCTTTGTGGGGAGATCTCTATAACCAAGAGCTGCGTGCTATTGTGGAGGGAGTCTCTGCGGAGTTTTTGATTTCTAGCCGTTTTTTTGAAGGTTTGATGAAGAAATCGTGCGTTACACTTCTAGGTAGCTAAACTCTGGTGTATCCACCAGAGTTTAAACTCTGCCTCATACTATCCACTACAAAGTTGCATAGACGATGCCTTTGAAAATTTACTTCAAATTTCATTACAGATAATGAGTAAAAACATTCCCCGTCTAACAATATACTAAGAACTTGCTAAAGCTCTCAGGTCCAAAAGACCATAACTCTTGATCGAAGTGAAACTCATGCATGGGATGTCTCACAAGTTAAATACAAATAAGGTACCTTCCTAACACACTTGATCAATTCGAGTTTTTGGTCAAGAAACAATGATGTGAAACCCCTTAACGATGTTACCAAGTGTTTTTTATTCATAAATACATTGATCAAGTCAAAAAATCAGAAGAATAAAAAACAATTGGTAACATCCTTGGCATAACGAAACAACTAAAATATGAACAAGCAATGATAGGAGATAATGCAAAACTGAATAACACAAAACCAACTCTGATGCCAATCACCGCCAATACAAGTAAACCAACACTGGAATATAAATTTTGACTCATAAAAATGTCTAACTTTAAATATAAGTACCATATATATAAGTTGATTGAAACGAAAATGAATAAGAAGAGGATGAGCTACACTTGTTCGACTCCTACACCGAGGAGTAATGAATGGAACATTATCAGAGATGATCCTCTAATGAACCCGGTCTACACGAACTACCGAAATCTAAGACTTATAAAAACAAATATAATAACATCATAAACAACAATTCTATATAAAATAAGATTATAACTGAATTTGGGTCACATTATAGCTACACACCTTCCTCTCGTCTGTTAGTGGATTTTAATTTATTAGTTATCCAACCCAATAACATGTTGTTTTAAATCTCGAACCCATATGTAGACCATGCGAGTAAAGATTTACCTCTTCATTCTTTAATCCTTACCATTATAATATTAGGTTAGACTCTTTTATTATGAATCACAAGGAGTACTAAGGTCTTAAACCTATGGTACATCTCAGTAAAATAACAGACTTATATCTCAAGTTTAACCCTATTAGGCTATCTCATGTCAATAATGCAATATCCATGACTCTAATATATGTATTACACAAATTCGAGTCATAAGTATGTAGGTAGGAATCCCTACACTAATCCATCATTCATATAGCGTTCCATACCCAAGACTATACGATGAAATCTCCTCGTAAACCCCCCTCAGAACATGAGTACCTAGGCATAGTACCCGGGGTAAAAATGACCATAGCAAAGTCTATAAGGACAAATTTTTTATTAAGTCAATTTATAGTATTGGCTATTTCCATTAGACAAAACATTTAGAGTCATTTAGTGTCATGCTACTCTCCACGATGAAGACTTTGAGCATCCGAGATTTCTCCATTTTTCAAGTCTTCACATAATCATCCGATTGTTTTTTCCCCCAAAAGTATATGACCCGATTCTTTTATATTTTTGTTGGAGACATTTTTTAATGTTACAAGCTTCTTGGTGGAATTTTTCAAAACATATTTTGTTCTATAATGTTAAATATAATTTTCCAAAACTATCTAGGTCGTTCAAACGAGTTTCTTTGAACATGCATGTTCGAACGACTTCGGATGAGTTCCTTCTTGGTTCTCGGTTGCATTGTCATCTGAAATCTCGTTCAAATGACCTCTTGATCATAGTCATTTAAACAACTTCAGACGGTATTCTTAATTGGTTTCTACTGCATTATCATTTGAAGGCTCGTTCAAATGACATTTTTTCATGTTGTTCGAACGAGGCAGTTTTGTTATTCGAATGACCGGATATATTTTAAAAAAATGCAGTTTTCCCCCTCAACCTCACTTGTCCACTACTTCCTCTTTTGAAAATATTTAGGGGCTTGGGAAAATTGCTGAAATAGATTCTTGAACTTTAGAAGAAAACCATATTTCTCTAAATAAATTGTCTCCAACATTTATGTGATCTTTTAGATCATTTTCTAAGAACAAAAAAACTAAAATCATCCTTTCATACATTCATCCCTATTTGGATGTGGTGGACCTCCGCACATATTTGAATTGGAGACGGCGTTTGGATTTCGGTGGATACCCAGACATAGGAGGTGTCGTGTTGCGTGTTGGATCTATACGTGCTACGAACAAAGGTGTTGAAGATGGCATCAGCGGGTCTTGTAGTGTCAAGTCTTTTGTGTGTTCTTATAAAAACCATATTCATGGTGGAATTTTTCTAGGCCTGACCGTATGATGTTTTTCCTATTTTGATTTTCCTCGTACATCGGCGGGTTGTGGTTGTGCTTTTTCTTTATGTATTTGAAATCATGCATGCTCACGTAGGATTTAGTAACTAAGGTTACAATTTGGAAAGTATCAACCTACAGTTTTAATTATAATTATTATCTTATGTCGTCAATTTATTTCACGGAGTGTATTTCACAAATTTGAACCGAATCCAAATAACCTTGCAACTTCAAATTGGTATTAGAGCAAGTTTCTAGAAGTCATTTAGATGAATCCTGGAGGTTATATGGAAAGTTATTCGTCAAATAGACCCCCTATGTTTGATGGAACTAATTATGCATGTATGAGATATGCATTAAAATTAATTGATGAATGTGTTTGGCTTCTTTTTTAAAAAAGGTGGTCCCTTCCTACTATTGTTGAAGAAGAAATTGTTTTAAAACTTGTAGAGGAATAGAGTGAGGATGAGTTAAAATTATGTAATTTTAATATTAAAGGTTTAAATGCTTTGTTTAGTGTCGTTACTCCGGAGGATTTTCTCCATATCATGACTTGTGAAACTTCAAAGGAGGCATGGGACATTATTCAAGTTACTCATGAGGGAACGAGTACTGTTAAGGCGTCTAAACTTAAAAATTTAACTACTCAATTTGAAACAATCACTGTGAAAGAGAGTGAATCATTAGATGAGTTTTATGACCATAGTTTTGATACTGTCAACTTAGGTGATATGATCCCTGAAACTCGTGTAGTAAAGAATATTCTTAGATCTCTCCCTAGTTGGTTTATCCCAAAAGTCATAGTTCTTAATTCTTTAGGATTATTAAATTCATTATAACTCGAAGATCTTGTAGGTGATCTCCAAACATATGAATTAGATATGTTCTTTAAAGATAACAAAAAGAAAGATAAGAGAGTTGCTCTAAAAGATGAAAAGGAATGAGTGACCGAATTCGATGAGTCCGATATGGATCTTGATGATATGGCCTTATTTGCTAAAAATTCAAAAAGTTTCTCAAGTTTAAAAACCAAAACTCAAAATTTGAAAAACCTAAATTTGAGAAAAATAAAAACACGACAAGTAGAAGTTTTAATGATCGGGATCAAAAGAAATTAAAAAATGAGAATTCTAAAAGAGATAAGTTTAAAACGGATTATTTGGATAGATGTTTTAAGTGTGAGGGGTGAGGTCATAGAGCGTATGAGTATCCCACTCATCTTAAGAGACAAGATAAGGATAAAGTCGTTTATAATGCGACTCTTAGAGATAGTGAGAATGATTCTGAAGACTCTGATGATTCTGTTCCTTCTAGAAACAACTTCATCGCTTTTATGGCGAGTCATGATAGTGCTTCAAGTGTGTCACATCCTAATTTTGACATTTTTGAGCATGAACTTAAAGTTGTATCCAATCACTCACAATGTAGTATGACAGTGAGAGTGATGTTGATAAAAGTGAGTTGTAGTCCGCCTATTTTGAGTTGTACACCGATTCTATGCGAATTCAAAAGATTAATAAAAGGCTAACTTTTAAGGTGTTGACATTAGAAAAAGAGTTGAAAATCCTGAAGGATAAGGAGACTTTATTTAGTCAACTCGAGACGATTAAGATTTATCTCTTCGAGAAGCTTATTTTGGTGGTTAAAGAAAAATATGATTTGACTGATTCTCTAGCTCGTGTTATCAAAGATCTTCATGAATCCCTGGAGATTCAAAAAACACTTGAAGCTAAAATTGTCAAACTTGAGAAAAATCTCGAGGCCTCTCGGGATCTCAAAGTCACACTTGAGGATAATTTCGAGATAATGGAGAAGTTATTTCTCGATCCTATTTTAGGTTAAAAGGAGAAAGGTATAGGATATGAATATGGTGAGTCATCCAATGTTACATCCGATCCTTTAGCCAAGTTTGTTACCAAAATGAACCCTTCTAAACCTAACCCAGCTAAGAGAAATCTACCCAAGAACCCTATAAAAGTGACTCCAAATCAACCCTATGTTTGTACTTTTTGACACAAAAAGGGTCATCTTAGAGATTTCTATTACAAGCTTAGGAAGAATTCGTATCCCACTACTCATAGGCCATACTATAGCTCCTTAACTAGCCTTTAAAACAAATTTGAGTATCTAGTCAATACATCCAAAGGTCTAATGGAAGAGTTTCTAAGGTTGCCTATTACCCCAAGAATGATTCCAACCAAAAGATTAGATTCAACAAAGGGAAGAACACAACTCAAGCTTGGGTTGCAAAAGATAAGGTCAATAAGGCTTTTGTTGTTCATGTTGCTCTTAAGGCTCAAAATACCTACCAATGGTAATCAACGTCTAATCCATGTTAATTTAGGGATCTTGATCGTCTAGTGAAGAGAGACCTAGTTCGAGGCGTGCCATCCTTAGGAAAAGAAACATACTCAATTTATGATCCTTGTCAACATAGAAAGAAAATTAAGAGTCCTCATAAGAAATTAAATCCTATAACCACCTCTCGTGTATTAGAATTGATTCACATGGACCTTATGGGTCCCACTCGTTCCGAGAGTATAGGAGGAAAGAGATATTTTCTATTAATGGTAGACGACTTTTCAAGATATTCAATAATCGGATTTTCTGGAGAAAACTTCGATGCAGTTGAGATTCTAATGGTTAAATGACAACTCCTTCAAAATCAATATGGTGTGACCATAAACCGGTTTGTAAGTGATAATGGAATTGAATTTATGGATCCATTGTAACTACTTTTTGTGGTGAAGTTGGAATTAAGCATGAGTTTTCGATCGTTCGAACTCCTAAAAAAATGGTATAGTTGAGAGGAAGAATCAAATGATCCAAGAAATGGCAAGGTCGATACTTCTTGGTAGGAAAGTACCCCATAGGTTTTGGGCGAAAGCGATAAGCACTATTTGTCATATGGTGAATAGGGTATACTTGTGTCCCCATACTAATAAAAATCCTTATGAATTGTGGACAGGTAAAAAATCCAACCTAACCTATTTTTGAGTCTTTGGGATTCCTTGTTATATCCATAGGGATAAAGAGATTTTAGGAAAATTTGACTCGAGGAGTGATGAATGTATATTTCTAGGGTATTTGTTGGAACACGAGGCCCCCAATTTTGAAATCTTTACTAATAAAAGATAATTCAATTTCCTTTTAAAAGATACAGAAGCGGAGATGGTTCAATTAAACATTAACAAATTTTAATTTCTTTTTAAATTAAAATTAATCAAGTTCAAAGTGAAATTAGATTAGACACACACATATTTTTAATTTCACTTAAACCAATTTAACCCAAGTCCTAGAAATTTGCCTAACACAATATTTAATTCATTTTAGAAAATTTAGGCCAAATCAAATTTTATCACATTAAAGTAATGACTTGAATTAAATTAACATCTACCCAAATTAATTTAGCACCAAATTAAACAAGTAGTGATTTAAACCAAATTTTATCTTTTTACCTAAGCATGCGTTCTAGGTGAGTTTTGCAAAAGATAAAATAAATAATGAACCACTACACCGCGATGTACGAGGAAAAACCCACAACGGGAAAAAAACCTCAGACGGCCCTAGCCTCAAATCCACTAAGTATGGTTTTACAAATACAGGACAATAAGACTTACAACACCCGACTTGACTCCGTCCAAGCCCCGACGCTTCTTCTTGTATACACCTCTTCCTAGAGAATAACCACGGAGCTCCATCGCAGTCTCGGAATCCACCGATCGGACTTTTTTGGTCACCGCCATCCGAAAAAGGAGCCTTTCTCCAAGTGGTTAAGTCAATGCAAACAAGCTTCTTCTTTGTGGGATGTAGAAGAAAACCCAAACTCTCTTTTACGGTAGAGATGAATATGGTGCCAAAATAAACTCTCCAAGAAACATGTATATATATATAGATAGAAACTTGGATTTAAGCAATGTCTATTGGGTCTAAACTTGAAAAACGTGCGACTGTGTGATAATTGATTAAATTAAATTCGCAAGTTTCCAAGTAAACCTTATTTAATTAGAGTATACTTTTAAACCAAATAAATTCAGCCCTTAGACATGAATCTAAATCAACCCATAAAATATAAAGCATGCGACACATTAAATATGCTGAGACACAAATTTCAGGAAAAACCCCTTTCGGGTAAAACCTTTATTTCACTATGAATATACAAATCGCAACTTACAATTACATAGAGAAATCTGCAATGGATCAACGCGCAGACAACCCACAAAGACACGCAGTCTTGAACTCAGCAAGAGAATACACGCATCACCCTCCAAGGACTCGTAACTCAATTAACAAAGGAAGAACCTCATCACTCCTCAATGACACGTAGTCATAACACTTTGTAGAGATTCCCTCAGTAATGACACGCAACCCTCGATTGCAAAGATATCTCCACAAAGGTTTAAACAAACACAAGGTTGTGTTCTTGGGTTACCAAAAAGATTCACAAAGGTTTGGAAATTGTGTGAATCAAAACATGAGTCTTGGGACTCAAAAAATATGAAGACTTGGGGTGATAGGACTCTCAAATTCGTCTATGCAAGTCTTGCAAAACAGCTCCCCCGAAGTTGGTATAAATAGGAAAATACATGAAGAGTTTCACAAAATAAAAACTCTGCCAGCGTACAGGGTACCCGAATCGGTTCGGGGTCCCTGCGAACCGGTTCTCCTCTGGGTTCGGGGAAAAACGCTGGAAAAGGGGCTTTAAACACTTAGCAAAATTCCAAGGCTTTTTCTTGGAATTATCTCTATTTTCAACGGGACATAACTTCTTCACCGTTGCTCGGATTGAGGTGTCGTTTCTTCTAGTATCTTCGTTGCGGCAAGCTCTTTAACTTTTCAGTTGATCGGTCCTCTGAATGGTGGCTGTAAAATTATCAAATTGCCCTTGAACTTTCCTATCGTGCCTTCTTGCACTGTTTTGACTTCTCTTGCATACCACTTGCATAACGAGCCTAAAATCATGGAACGTGAAGTCATTGAGGCAGATAGGGGACACATGATGGAGATATTGAATGTTAGATCCCCAGAATTCGGATTGAGGCCGTCGTGTGAGATCTTGAGGTGACGTGCCAAATGTAGCAGCGTACGACATACACAAATGCAACATGTTAGACATGAGAAAAATGTCATTACAAATCTCCCCTTATGTCTATGCCGGTACATACATAAAAAATCCGAGTTATCAAATACTAAATTGCCTATACAAATCTACCCTCCCATGAACCCAAAACTGGAAAAAGGTACAAATGAATAGTCTCCGTCGTTTGTTCTTCAAATCATTAGGAATATCAAATCTTTCCTCATCAGGGTGTGCAATTTAGTGATCATCAATGTAGTACCTACACACATGAGACAAAGAAAAAAAATACCAAGTGACATATCGAGTTTGAAATGAGATAAACATAGATACCAATAAATGATAAGCATAAGTCAAATCTCAAAACTACCCCAAAATTTAAACTCCCCCAAAATAAGATAATTCTTTCTCACCCTTTTTATGATGTCCCCAAATAGACAAATAAGAAGAATGAATCAAACAAGCAAAATCGGGGTGTCACGATATTCAAAACAAAGCATCAATCAATATGGCAAATATGCTCTTGCAAGGAGATGCTAAAAAAAATTCACAAACTATTTTTTGATTTTTCAAATTTTTCGCACAAAAATAAGATACCAATTTGAAAAAATATGACACAAAAATCACATCATGGATTTAAACTCAAACAACCAAGTCATGGAAACGGAATGTATGGGTGTGAACACATTCGATAGGTAAATCAACTCCATCAATCATATGTGCACGATGCATATGTGTACCCCTAACGAATGAGCATCAAAAGTATCCTTAGGTGTAAAAATTTGTTGAATTTAGATGACATCGTCTTATGCAAATCAACAAATCAAAGTCAAAGTAATTTTCACACCAATAATGTCCAAAACTATTTAGCGCATTTTCAAGCAATTTCAAGGACGTGCAAACTTGTTTTAATTCTCCATCCAAACTCCCTCATATATATTTTCTTTTAGAGGTGAATAAACTAAATTCTCAAACTTTGGAGAATTGGTGCAAAAACCTAAATGGCCCATAATTGGCCTGAATTTCTTTTTATTGCCTTTAAATTTTTTTTGGGCTCTTTTAAATCTTTTTGGACCCCGGATAATAAAATTCCTCCATTTTTTAGGTCCAATTTAACAGTGGCTTAGTATTCGCAAAGGCAAAATGAACCTTTCGCAGCCCTTCCCCATTTTCAAACAAAGCACACAAACTCACAAAACGGTTCTAATATGCACAATTTTCTTATAAAAATTTATCGCGCTTAGTTCGTTTTAAGGACAGGATTGAAGTGAAAACACCCAACCAACATGTGATAAGACAAGCACAATAATTAAACAAATCAGTGCATGTGTGCAACAAAGGACATCATAAGTCAAACATGTAGGAAATAACACTTAATTACATCTTAATGACTCCAAATATTATAAAGCACAAGGATGAATTGACATATTGTCTCAAAACACTATCAAATAGTCACATGTAAAATGGAATGATGTTGTTACTTGGTCATCCTAAGTCTTCATCCATAAACGGTGCAAACAAAATACAAAAATCTTTTTGTATTTTTCACAATTTTTCCAAAAAAAAATAAAACATACAAAAAGTACATGTCAACACACTAGCAAATATATAACATGAAACCTCAACTAGTGTATGACAAACATGCAAACACAGTCATCTATATGATGTGGCAAGATAAGAATCATGTGCAAGCAAACGAGAATCAACTTGTCTAAAATCTAACGTATCCAAAAGTGATTTCCTAACCCAAATAGAAGTGAAACGTCGTGTAGGGTATTTAGGAACCATGGGAACACTAGACATAAATTTCCAAGGACATTTTCTAAGATCAAAATAAAATCTCCTAAGGTGACCTTTCCTACCACAATATGAACATGTGTAAACGGGTGGAACGACACCTATGTGTTGACCTTTTCTAATATCCTTGGAATTAGTTGACCCTTTAAAACAAATAATGGTTTTGGCATTAGCATTAGAAGCATGAGAATAAGATGAGCCACTACCATCACTATCAAACCTACTCGAGTGTGTCAAATCATTTTTTAACTTCAAAATTTTTTACTCGAGCAAAGAATTAGACTCTTCCAATTTAAGGGACGCCTTTTTCAAATTCACAACAATTCCTAAAAGGATATCTCTCTCTCTCACTCAATTAAGGCAAACTTTTCCCTAAGAGTCTCTTCACGTGCCACAAACTCATTAACTAAAATATTTTTATCCTCTTTGGCACAAACACAAACCATTGAATTTTTAAGGTCCTCTAATTCTTCTTCTAAAATTAGGAACTTATCATCACTCTCCTTCTTGGAAATTTTCAAAGAATCAAAATCAATACACAAATTACCAAAATGCTCACGACAAATATCACTTTGAGTTTGGAACTCTTGCAAATATTCAATCTTACTTTTAAAGAGAAAATTTTCCTTTTCCAAAACATTAATTCTTTTGCAAAGTTTCAAAGTCAAACTTTTTAATTTTTCTGCACGGTCGTGAATTTTTTCAAAAATAGGCTCCTCATTAAATGGGCGTTCCATTGAAAAATTGCAATTTTTCACAAAACTGATTTTTCAAAAAAATCAATATCACACAATTTTGCGGAAAATGGGAATACGCGATAAATTAGAGCAACCTGCTCTGATACCAATTTGAGGACGTGAGAAGTCAAATTGTATCAAAAAAAATAAATCCTTGAAAAATCAGGATCACGCGATAAATTAGCGTAACCCGCTCTGATAAATCAACAAAGGAAGAACCACATAACTCCTCAATGAGACGCAGCCATAACACTTTGTAGAGACTCCCTCAGCAATGACACGCAGTCCTCGGTTGCAAAGATCTCTCCACAAAGGTTTGAACAAACACAAGGCTGTGTTCTTGGGTTACCAAAAATATTTACAAAGGTTTGACAGTTGTGTGAATCAAAACATGAGTCTTGGGACTCAAAAATATGAAGACTAGAGTAATTGGGACTCTCAAAAACGTCTTCCAAAGTCTTGCAAAACAGCTCTCCCAAAGTTGGTAAAATAGGAAAACACGTGAAGAGTTTCACAAAATAAAAACTCTGCCATCGTACAGGATACCCGAACCGGTTCGAGGTCCCTGCGAACCGGTTTGCCCCCCCGAACCGGTTCGGTCTGGGTTCGGGGAAAAACGCTGGAAAAGGGGCTTTAAACACTTAGCAAAATTCCAAGACTTTTTCTTGGAATTATCTCCATTTTCAACAGGCCATAACTTCTTCACCGTTACTCGGATTGAGGTTCCGTTTCTTCCAGTATCTTTGTTACGGCAAGCTCTTAAACTTTCCAGTTGACCAGTCCTCCGGATGGTGGCTGTAAAATTACCAAATTACCCTTGAACTTCCCTATCGTGCCTTCTTGCACTGTTTTGACTTCTCTTACGTACCACTTGCATTACGAGCCTAAAATCATGGAACGTGAAGTCATTGAGGCAGATGAGGGACACATGATGGAGATAATGAATGCTAGATTACCAGAATTCGGATTGAGGCCGTCGTGTGAGATCTTGAGGTGACGTGCCAAATGTAGCGGCGTACGACATACACAAATGTAACATGTTGGACATGAGAAAAATGTCCTTACAAAACTTGGTTTTATTCTTTGAATAAATCACTTTTACTAACAAACACCAAGGGAACTTTTTATGAAAGCATTAAGATCTCAAACACACACTAAGAGATGGAAATAATTCTTGGAAAAAATTTGGTCCCGAAATAGATTTAAACTGACAAAAGTTAGTGGGGACAAGTAGTGGGAAAATGCCAAAAAACTGCCAATAACTGTTCCCGTCGAAATCTCATTGAACGACATTTTCGTTTGAACGAACTTTCTAACGAAGTTCCAGTGGAAAGTCGTTGGCAAACCTCATTCAAACAAAATTGTCGTTCGAACAAAAAACTCGTTCGAACGAAGAGACAGAAAGCTTGAAAATTCCATTTTAGCTCAGAAACTTTATTTTAAAGTTTTAAAGAAACCTTCTGAAAATAAACCTCAGTTTAAAATACAAGTAAACCCAATATAAACTTATTCCAAGTCTCCCTATATTTATATAGAAATGCATTCATACCTTTGGAGACTATGGAATATGATGTTGATGACGTAGAAACATAGCGTTTGAAACTCGGCAATGATGAACCTTTATAAGACTTGGCCGCTATGTCTTCAACTTTAGTATGTCATAGGCTTGAAGGATGGTCAACTATTCTATCCTATCCTATGACTCAAATGTTTTTTGTCTGGAATTGAGCCAAAACAATAAGGGACTCAATTGGAAATTTGTGTCCTTACAGTATTCACCAAATAGTAGAGCTTATTGGGTTTGTAACTTTGCTAGCTCTAAAGTTGTGGAATTAATAAATGTTACTATAAAAGATGATGCCCTGGATACATTTGTTCATATTGAGGATGATTCCTCACATGGGAGTGATGCACCCCTCGATGTTGATCACAGTGAGTCTCAAAATTATTCGGCCAACCCTTCACTTAATGTTTGTAAAAGTCATGAACCCTCCAAAATTATTGGGAATCCCAAATTCGGTGTCAAGACTAGGGCGCAACTTAAAAATGAGGTTACTTATTTATGTTATACCTCTAAAATTGAACCTAAAAATTTCAAATATGAACATTGGATAAATTCCATGCAAAAATATTTGCTTCAATTTTAAACGAATGATGTTTGGGAGTTAGTTCCCCAGACTAGTGATACTAACATCATTGGTACAAATGGATCTTCAAAAATAAAATGGTTGAAAATGGTATCATTGTTCATAACAATGCCAGGTTAGTTGCCCAATGGTACACCCAAATAGAGGGTGTTGATATTGATGAGATGTTTGCTCCTCTTGTTGGGTTGGGGTCCGTCTGCCTCTTACTATCCATAACATGCCATCTTAAATTCAATCTTTATCAAATAGATGTCAAGAGTGCCTTTAAGTGGCATTCTTCATGAGGAAGTCCATGTGGAACAACCAAAAGGGTGGGTTTGAATACACTAATCACCTAAATCACGTCTTTTACTTAAATAAATCCCTACATGGTTTGAAGCAAGCACCTAGTGGTTGGATGAGAGGTTTACTTCCTATCTCCTTACTCATGGCTTCTCAAGAGGGGGAGTAAATATGACGTTGTTTGTTTGTCGAGATAAGACTGCTATTTTGGTTGCCCAAGTGTATTTCTACGACATAGTTATCTTATCCACATGTGATAAACATACTCAACTCATTGCAGAAGAAATACAAAGTGAGTTTGAGATGAGCATGGTTGGCAAGCTCACTTACTTCCTACATCTTTAAGTGTGTCAACTTCATAGAGGGATATTTTTGTCCTAATCTAAGTATGCTAAAGATTTTGTGAAGAAATTAAATCTAAACTCCACTAAGAATGCACATACACCCATGAGCTCATCCGTTAAGCTTAGTAAGGTCACCGAAGGACGTAGAACACGCTTTTTTAGAAGTATGATAGGTAGTTTACTCTACTTAACCACTAGTCGTTCGGATATTTTCTTTAGTGTAGGAGTTTGTTCCCATTATCAAGATGATAAACAATCATTAGTGTAGGAGTTTGTTTCCATTAACAATCGTTCATATATTTTCTTTCGACACTAATGATTATTTATCTTCTTATTCGGATGTCGATTGGGAAGGAGACGCTGATGGTTGTAAGAGAATCTCGGGCAAATGTTTCTATTTTGGAAGTGCGCTTGTCTCTTGGATGATCAAGAAACAAAATTCCATTTCTTTGTCCACAGTAGAGGCCGAATACATAACTGTCGGGGGTTGTTGCACTCAACTCATTTGGATGAAGCAAATGTTGGAGGATTATGGTATTTCACAAGGTACAGTGTCTATTTATTGTAATAACATGAGTGTAATCCATATTTCCAAAAATCCCATTCAATATTCTAGAACAAATCACATTAGGATTCGTGAGCACTTTATTAGAGAGTTAGTTGAAGAAAAGTTCGTTTCGTTAAGCTTTGTAGGCACTGATAGCCAATTGACCGACATCTTTACAAAATCTCTAGATGCCCTTAGGTTCGAGAACCTTAAGAAATCCATTGGTGTTTTCTTCATTGATTGAGTTTTTAGTCGTATATCTATTTTAGGTTGTACCTAATGTCTATCTATTTTCCTATGAACTAGATTATAATTTTGTATATATATTTTCAAAAATTCCAAAAATATTTTCTTTTTTAAAGGCTTTCATAAAAAAAATTCCATATAGGATATGCATGGATATTTTCGGATCACTATATCATTCCATGTTCATATGTCTTTCAATGAGTAGTCAGTCCGAATTTCATCTCACTTGTACCCTTTATGCATGGCATCTTGTACTTGTGCGTTATCTTAGGCGATCCTATCACTCCCATTATTCACACCCATTCATTCGGGTTCAATGGTCGAATTATTTTCAACACGTCCTATAACAATTGAAAATAAAAAATTTCTAGGTTTGTAACTTTTTTGGGCCTTTATACTCTTTAATTTTTCAATTTTTTCTTTTTATTTATTTTTGAAGGGTCTGCAATCTCGTTCAATTTCTTATTCGAGCAATATTCAAATAATCCTCCCCAAACTCGGCCTGCAATCTTGTTCGATTGTTCGTCTGTATCTCGTTCTAATGACGTCATTCGAATGAGATTCTAAAATCGTTCAAATAATCGGACTTTAAATAGTTTAGTTTGTCTTTTTTTAGCTGTTTTATTTCCCACATTTTCCCACTCTCTCTCGAAGTCAAAACCTGTTTTATCGCCCCTAATATCTCTCACATCTTCACTTCATATCCCCACTCTCTACATATTCTCAACCCTTCATCTCCACCTTCACCCATATGAAACCCTCATTTCCTAAAGGCATTATCCATATTTCTTAGAGTTGTGTTGGGATTTTCAAGCTTCACTTTAAGGTACTCCTTTTTCCAATCCTTTCACTTTATATCTATATCTTGTTTTGTTTTAGGTATTTTTTTTTTACATGCAACACTTTTGTGTTGATTATTTTCAATGATTGACCCATTTCATATAAATTTAACATTTTTTTTTTTTTGGGGGGGGGGGGGGGGGGGGGGATATATCGATATTATACATATTTTTTATACAAAAAAAATCATAAAATGTTTTGTTTGCCTCGGTTAAATGGCATCTCATGAATTTTTGACATTATTTTCAACCAAATATTTTCAACAAAAAGTCATGAAATTTCATTTAATTTTTTTTATTTGTTTTATATATCCTTATTCTTGTTATCCTAATGGACTATGGGATTTATGTTGTTGCTAGTTTTTGGTGTTATGGTGGATTGGTTGGTTGTATTTGGATATGTTGTAGACATATCTTCACTCTACCTTATGGCTAGAAGCAGACATCCTAGGCATGAGGCTCCATCAAATGAGGAACTTTCTTCGGATGAAGACATTACATTCCCAACCTTCATCTACGTTGGGGAATGCATTCCATTCAAAACCTCTTATACACACTAGGTCTCCCTATTAGGTCAATCGTTAGAGAAAAGATTATCAATATAGTTTCACTTCCAGAATCATTATTTTCACATAGCTTGTCTCTCGTGGTTGAGATCCTATTTTTAACCTTCACGATCCTGTCGATCCCGACCTTATCCGAGAGTTCTTCTTTTCCATTCTTGTGTCTGAGTGAGGTCAAGTCTCTAAGGTAAGTGGTAAGCAAGTTATCATCACTACCGAATCCATTTCCAGTCTAATCGGTTTACCTCGAATTGCCAACCTTACCTTTCCTTGGCCCAAAGATGTGACGCTACCAGCGATCTTATTCTAGAGACTGTCTTTTGGGTGATATACCCTAGTTCTACCATTTTATATCATATAAATATTAAGGTTTATTTTATGATCCTTAATTGGATCATTTGTGCGTGCCTCCTTCCACGTGCAAACCATACTCAAATTTCACCTGATCATGTGAGTATGATGTATGATATTAGCATTGGAAATTCTATTGATATTCCCAATCACATTTATGGAGTTCTTAGAGTCGTTCGTAAGTCACCCTCTGCACTTGTTAGAGAGACATTACCTTTTGCAGTTCTAGTCACCTGTCACTCTCTGGATGTTGGTTGCCCTCTCCTACCCTCGAATTTTCCTACGACCCATTATCAGACCATTGGTAGTTCATCCATAGGTCATTCTCGTGGTCATCTTCCTAAAGATACCCCTCATCCCACTCCATCTCACTCAAAGTCATCCCACTGTAAAGCCACATCCACTATATCTCAGTTCAAGCCCTTTACTTATTACCATCATCCCCCTTCAGAGTCAGAGGAGCTTAGGTTGATGCATTTGCAAGTTTAGCAAAAGCAAGAGGAGCGTCGTCAGGACTGAGCTATGTTGCAGGAGTTCCTTCCCTCTATTCAGAGAGATAGGGAGACAGTTGAGGAGGCCCAGGATCGTAGAGACTCTCTCATGATGCAGAACTTTGAGGATCTCTGTCATGATAAGATGTAGTTTAGTGCAGGTTTTTCGAGTGTCGAATCTTCTCTTGGTGATGATATTCCAGATGATGAATCCGATGATCTGAATCGATGATTTATATTTTTAGGCAACTATTTTATTTTGGGTACTTATAAGAGAGAGATTTATTCTTTCTTTATTTGTTACTCTCATTTATACCAGACATTAGATGATCATTTCCTTTTCAGCATTTAGACTTGGATATTGTTTTATCACATCTTTGATATTATTTTGGTTTCATAATGTTTATCATCATATGCTTAATCTCATTATTTATCGTTGTTGTGGATGATTTACATTCTTTATTATGCTATGGATGTTGTCTTATTCATGTTAATGTTTCATGTTATCTAAATTGAGGTTTATTCTATATTCACTAACATTGCAGGTTTTGTTCTATCCCTTTGCATTTTTCGGGCAAAAAGGCTGAGAACACGTTTAGCTGGAGCCAAAATTTGGTTATTTATATCTTAATTTTTCCCATCAGTTTTATGTGTTTGGTGTTTCATGTGTGTAGGCCATTTATTTATTTTCGAAATTCTTACCTACAAAGAACTTCAAGTTGTCAGTAGAGTCTCTCCTTTTTTGGGGTTTTGGGGATGGACATTAGGATCGGCTTAACAACGTGGCTTCGCAAATTTTGAGTCTTTTTTATTTTTTATGTTTTGTTCCGAAATAGCCAAAGGGGGAGATTTGTAAGGACAAATTTCCGATTGAGTCAATTTGTAGTATTGGCTACTTTTGTTGGACAAAACATTTAGAGCCACTTAGTGTCACGCTACTCTCCACGATGAAGAATTTGAGCATTCGGGATTTCTCCCCTTTTCAAGCCTTCATATCATCATCTAATTACTCATTTTCCTAAGGAAATATGACCCAATTATTTTATATTTTTATTGGAGAGATTTTTTAATTTTACATGCTTCTTGGTGGAACTTTTCAAAACATGTTTTGTTCTTTAAAGTTAAATTTAATTTTCCAAAATTATGCAGGTCGTTCAAATGAGTTTGTTTGAGTGTGCATGTTCGAACGAGTTAATTCTTAGTCCTCAATTGCAATGTCATTTGAAATCTTGTTCAAACCCCCTTTTGATTATAATCATCCAAACGACTTTAGGCGAGATCCTTAATGGGTTTCGACTGCACTCTCGTTTGAAGGCTCATTTAAACGACATTTTGTCATGTCGTTCAAATGAGGAAATTTTATCATTCGAAAGACCGGTTGTATTTTTGAAAAATGCAGGTTTTTCCCCTCAACCTCCCTTATCCACTACTTCCTCTTTTGAAACTGTTTAGGGGATCAGGACTACTGCTGAAAAAGGTTCTTGAACTTTAGAAGAACATCATATTTCTCTTTACAAATTGTCTCCAACATTTATGTGACCTTTTGGATCATTTTCCAAGAATGAAAAACCCTAAAATCATCCTCTCATACATTCATCCCTATTTGGGTGTGGTGGACCTCTACACAAGTTTGTATTGGAGAAGGCTTTTCGCTTTTGGTGGATACCAAGACATAGGAGGTGTCATGTAACGTGTTGGATCTACACGTGCTACGGATGGAGGTGTTGAAGATGGCATCAGCGGGTCTTATCGTATTTGATATCATGAGATAACTAAGATTAAAATTTGGAAAGTATCAACTTGTTGGCCCAATTATAATTTATATCATGTGTCATTAATTTGTTTCACGGAGTGTATTTCTCGAATTTGAACCGAATCCATATAACTTTTCAACATCAAAGTTGTTCCCCTCACCGAAGCACAAACATCGTGTGTAGATTATTATGGAATACCTCCTTGTACATGCACCAAAAGTACTCACATGGGATGCTTTGCACATAAAGCATCCAATTAAATATAACCCTCGCTAATGGGTTGAATCAAATAAAGATTTATACATATTGACCGAACCCTATTGGGTCACATTTACAACCCTCACTAATGGGATAAATCAAAATAACATTTATACCAACTCTTCACTACTGGGTCATCCATAATAATCTAGACTATTAAAAGGTAATACGCCCGTTACCTTTATCCGAATTTATGTGTTACAAGACCTACCCCCCAAGGCCTTCCAAATTCTAGTTACAGATTTAGAACCAACTTATACTAAAAATACATACTATAAATATATTTATCTCATATAATCCTAAAACAATCTTTTGAGGATTCACGTCTAGGTATCAAACCGTCCAAAATCCCATTTAATAGCCCATTCCGCTCTCGAATTTTTAACTAATACATCCTACACAATTCAACCCTCACAAATGAACCGAGGTCTAAACACCGAAATAACCCAAGCCCAATTTTTAAATCCTCAAACATTAGAATTCAATCTATTCTATAAGTATAATAAATGAAAAGGTCAATCCATCCTAGATTTAAGCCTGAAAATGCAATCACAACATAAAGCCCAAACCAAAATTACCAACCTAGAATTTCATCATTGCTCACTCTTGCTAAAATATTCATAAGAAATTAAAAAATCCAAAAAATATGAAACCAGTTTCCACCCATTCATAATTTAATTTATTACAATTCTGGTTGTTTAATCCATCTATGGACAGGGTTGATCAATCGATCACCCCTGTAGGTTGACACGTCCTCTTGTTACGAGATTCACCTTCTTCAAATCCCACTTTCTCTCCCTAAACCTCCATTAATGAACTCAAAAGCTTCATCCAAAGCCCCTAAACATCATCCCAACAATAAAAACACCTAATATAAACGATTGGAACCTATTTCTAACATCAATTCCCCAAGATTATATCAAGATCCAAAGGAAAACCCAATTTATTACCAATTTCTTCAATTATATTATGATTTCAATAGATTAATTCACATAATCGGAGGGCTTTTAATTGGTTTACAATATAAAACATATTCTAATCATTATCTACTAATTTTAATCCACGTTCCGGAGGAAATCAAACAATATAAGGGGAAATTAACCGAATTAATATATCGATTAGATTAACTATAAAAATTAACTATTTAATCATTTAAAATCAGATTTACAACATAATTAGTTTTAGATTTCAATTAATAGATATAATCTTAACACACATTAACTCATAATAAAATTCTATATAAACTTGCATCAATTGATTTGTGGAGAAAACCATGTCAATATCCCAAAATTCCTTATCTTATCTTCAAGTTCCTTCTCTCTCATCTCAAGGAGCTTCCCTAATTATGTTATGTAACTAATGACATTCCCAAATGACTTGTTAAAACCCTTAATCTATCAAAATTAGGCTTGGGGCCTAAATGAGGCTCACCCAAAAGATCCCAGAAATCCCCTCCAAATGATTTAAAACATTAACCAAACCCTATACCCAACATTTTGAGATAATAACGAACATTCTACACATCCCAAAAGCCCAAAACAAAATATAGCAGAATAAGTAACTAGCAACCCGGTTATTTATTAATCAACCAATACGAGTCCAAATATCATTTTTTTTAATGAATGAATTACAATGTATTAAATCCGACGCAAATTAAATAACAAACCAAAATGCCAATAATGTAATCTCATGTCACAATCAACATATAATAAAAATCCAAAAAATTTCATAATTAATTTATATGCATAAAATATGGGGTAGTATCGATATACTTAATGACATACTATTGATATGTAAAAACGTCTTATTTGATCATTGTTCCTTTGTGTGAGAATATAACATGTGCATCATGAGATGAATTCTATATTTTTTAAGTCTTATGTACTTTGAAAAAATTATACTTGGGAATAGAAGCTCATACTTTGGTGCACGTTACACTGCACTATACATTATTTAGATGCCACTTTACAAGGAATGCCAAATATATATGGTCTTATACAAATCTTCTAAAGCTTCATAAGACTTATGAAACAGTGTCTGAAATCCTAAAATATGTGTGAGAGGTTTATCTTTTCTTAATTTGGTGAATGTTGAAAAGGTTTATGCTATCTAAAAAAATTGTGAGTGAATAAGTGGTTAAGGCTACAACTTTGACTGTATAATGCTACCTTTAAACATTGAAAATATTATCCCATCTTTATTATTGCATGTAGCCTCCACTTACTGAAGAAATTCAAACATAGAAATGACTCAAAGATTTCAATCGATAAAAAATTGGTGGACACTAAGGATATGAGACAAAAGGTTTTAACTATAAAATTTCTTATTTGAGGGAGGAAAATGGTAGATGAAAATGCTCCCAAAAAGGATGTTGGAGAATTCACTTAAGTCAAATGTTTGTATTCGTTGTTTTATGATTCTTCATCTTAATGAACTTAAGCTTGGACATTTCCCTCAAAGGTGTTCATTTTTTTTATTTTGCACAATAGAGATATGATATTATGTGCTTGGTTAACGATCTCATCATGTTATTAGCCTTTTATTCATAATTATTTTCTTGATTATGAATATTGGACATAAAGCTCGAAATTGATAAGTGTGATAATATTTCATATATTTTTACTTATCAAATGGGGTCTTGGAGTTGTTCTCTTATTTCATAGATGTTCTTGTGTCTATAATAACATTATAAAATAAGTTGCTAGAAAACTTAATTGATGCCATTAGATTTTTATCTTATTCTCTTTTTCATCATGTAGTATGTCTGGCACTCTTCTTTGAAAGATTTATATATTATCAAGAACATTGTTCTTGATTGGAGGTATCACATGTTTTTGAGTGATTATTTTTGTTGGTATCAGCTTCTTATATTCTAGTCTTAACTGACCTTAGGCTTGATGTTGTTTACTCATGTATTTAGATTAAATGGTATTAACTTTTTGTTTGATATTAATACTGATAGTGCGTGTGAACGAAATCGAGATGGACAAAGAATACCCAAATTAAAATCTCTTGTTGCAATCTGACAAGGTTTTCTTATAAGTTCAAGTTAAGGTAACAAAGACAAAGCCTTGGGTCTATGTGAAAAATCATTTACCACATAGATTAAACAAATTTCCATCTTTAATGATTAGGTGACTTAATATATGTGTGGAAAAGTAAGGAATATATCACAGCGCCAAGGTGTAAAAAGAAAACCCCACAATGGGAAAAAACCTCGAGCCGAAAAAACGATAAATGAAGTATGGTAGGACTTATATAGGGGAACTAAGTCTTACAATCCTAATGCATAACTTGTTATTAATGGGCTTCCATACCATATCTTTCACCAATTGGAAGGCGTCAACAGTTGGAGCATGCTTCACAACCGCCACTATTTTGGTCACAACTAATGTATTCTTCAGATCGTAATCAATAAACTTCCCTTTGAAGAGGAATAAGAACTTGTGTTCCAAATCTTAGAAGAAGGTTGAGAATTCTACAATGAGTATAGTACCACTTTCTAGGTGTGTAAATAACCTAAAGTGAAAGTGTATTTAAAAATATTGGCTTAATTATATTTTTTTAGATAAGTAAAATCTAAAAATAACTCAAGAATAAATTATAAACAGATTTGCCCAAGTCTTAAAAATATTTCAATGAAGGAATAAATTTACTTAAAAATATATTTTGACTTTAAAAGTATTAAAACAAAAGCATATCAATAATATAAAGAGGAGAAAAAAAAGATTAAAACTTGCAAGAATGCTAGATTCAACACAAAATAAGTTTTGACTCACAAAGATTTTTCTCCCATAAAAATGATTCTTGTGGCAAGAAAGGATTTATCAAAATACTTTTACCACAAAGAAATTACACTTCTTCCACACTTGTTAACAATGAAGTTCCAACTAACTTACATATACACTCCATCTTCTATAAGAATAAGAATGTGGGTTCATATGGTTACTTTGTATCTCAGGTTACTCGTACACAAATTCCAATTTCAACAAAATTTTATCTTAGTTGATATTAGGTGCCCATGCGATGATGAAGTCCAAATTAAATACTGATCAATCACACATTCAAACCAAAGAAACAGAAGAAGTAAGGAAAAATCCCTTTCGGGCAAAATCTAGTATCCAGCACAGTGAAGAGTTTGATAGATACAATACACTTACAGACTACTTAGCTCCACTAAATATAATGCGTAGGGTACTTAAATATTCTACAATATAGCACAGTCCCGCACCATCCACAGGAAGCAGTCTTCCGTCGGTATCCACCGATCAGCCTTCTTTTTTATCTATATAGTCGCATCTCCACAAAGGTCAGTCGTAGAGTAAATTTCCAAAGGTTTGATGTGTTTATGAAAATGAGGGTTTGAAATATGTCAATAGATCATAAAGAGGGATGAATGATTTGTAAAGGAAAAGAGTTATGTGAAACACAAAAAGGAAAACCTTTGAAACGGTTATTGGAATTTCATTTTTGCCAAAAGTCTTGGAAAATTAAGTTAGAAAAAACCTTTTTTTATCGAAAATCATGAATTTTGAGGCGGTGATCTCGTTCGAATGAAAATGAGACATCGTTTGAACGAAAAGAAGGTTTTGTTCTAATGAAGTGCCATTTCATTTGAATGAGAAGACATTCTCATTTGAACGTACTTTGAACAGCCTTTAAACAAGTTTGATTCTATTGAACAGAGCACAACTCGTTCAATGTTCGTTTGAAGCATGTTCTAACAAAAAGGTGATCTCGTTTTAACGAGATTCTAATCTCATTATAATGAGATTAAAAATAAATACATTTATTTCAAAAATCCAGTTTAGAAAAATGCCTCAAGTTTAAAACAACAGTCATCCAAAAATATAATTTGACTAAGAATTAAAAACCATTAATCTTATACCTCCGTAAAACGTTCATGACATAAAATCTGAAAATGATTCTCGGCCACACTCTCTTAAAACTCTCCCCATTTGGCTTTTTCCGTACAAAAAAAAATGAAATACAAATTATAATAAAACCCTAAGACAATATATCCTAATGTCTTCCCAAACCCAAAAATGGAATGACACTGGAGACTTTATTTTCGACTAAAATTCTTTATCTTATGTAATTCATGAAATCATCATCAAATCAGAAGCGACCTACACCCATGAAACAAAATATTACCGTGATAAGTACGAGTTTAAAATAAATAAACTCCCCCTTAATTTATTTTCCCCCTTTTTATCCATAATAGAAAAAGGGATAGAAACTAAGCATGAATAATAAGCATCACATGAATCCAAAAGAAATACCATCACAAAGATAATCAATTAAGCACATGCGATGAATTTCTGAAAAGGCATACCAACTATTTTAAAAAAATTTGAATTTTTTCAAGTATAAAAAGTATATGTATAAAAGATACATCTAAGAAAAAAAAACATATAGCACAATGGAATAACACTAAAATATTTTAATCATGAAAATATAATGTAATTGTGTGAAAACAATTCATAGAAAAATAACATAGGCATTCATAACATAGGCACACGAAGTCAATGAGATACTTCAAAAGAAAGAACTCAATTTCAACCTTACGTGTAAAAGTGTGGAACTTAAATGAAATTAACTCGACTTATGCAACATGTCATGATTTAAATGATTCTCAAATCAATAATGCCAGACTATTTAATGTTTTTCAAAAGAGTCCGTTGTGCAAACACATTGATCTTTTACTTTATAACACCCTCAAAATATCATATATATATATATATATATATATGAATTCACTCTCAAATTTTTTGAAGATGTCATCATACTCATATGTAGAAAAGAATCAATGAATATAAAATAAATGCCCTTGGCACTTCTGTTTTGTGTGACGTTAATATATTACGCTCCTTTTGCAAATGGTGACTTTTAACGCAAAGAGAATTTTGCTCTTCCCTAGCCCTTTTTCATTGCTTTATATATAACAATATTTTTTGGGAAACAAAACTCGGGCAATGGTTTTTACAAGCATAACATATCTCTTTTACATTTTGTTTCTTCATTAAGCACGATTGAGATGAGAACACCGTATTCGACATATGACAAATAAATACAATGTTCAAACATTTTGTGCACGTGTCCAATAATGGTGATAAAGACTCAAACATGAAGAAAGTAATCACCAATGAATAATGAAATTTTATCCACATATTATAATCACACTAAAAAAATGAATCCATGTCCCAAAACACCATGAAAAAATCTCATGAATGGATGTAATGTAGGCGTGATCTGAATACCTTAAATTCACATCCATATATGGTGAAAAATAAATATACAAAAGTCTTATTATCTTTCATAAAAAATTATCAAAAATAAAAAAAAAATTAAATTTTTTAAACTTTTTCTTGAAAATCGAAAATCCTTTTTGATTTTTTCAACTTTTTGATAAAATCGAAAATCGTTTTGGAAATTTCAAAATATATCAGAAAAAAAAACATGTATAAACATAAGAATACACTAAAATTACAATCTACCAATAGAGATAAATGATATGAAGATGGTAATCACCCAACACTAGATAAAGTACCCAAACTCAATTAATGGAGCAAATACCCGAAGACTTCCTAAGATTCTCGAATCTAAGTGGATCTAAAGGTTTCGTGAAAATATCGGCTAATTGACATTCTGAGCTCACAAAGATCAAGGACACAACCTTCTCCTTAGGGAGATCACGAATGAAATGCTTATGTATCCTAGTGTGCTTTATGCGGGAGTGTTGGACCGAATTACACGATATATGAATTGCACTCGTATTATCACACAAAATAGTCATTATGCCTTGTAAAATCCCATAATCTTCCAACACTTTCCTCATCCATAACAGTTGCTTCCAACAACTCCTATTGGCTATATACTCAGCCTCTGCCATGGGCAAAGATATGGAGTTTTACTTCTTGCTCAACTAAGAGACAAGAGAACTCCCAAAGTAAAAACACCCACCCTAGGTTCTCCTACAACCATTAACATCCACGGCCCAATTGGCATCCGAATAGGCGGATAAATGGTTATTGGTATCAAAGAAATACCAAATATGGTAAGAAAGAGTGCCACTCACATATTTTAAGATACGTTTAAATACGAGTAAGTGAGACTCTTTCGGGGACTCTTGGCAATGTCAGGACGGTTAATGGTCAAGTAGAAAAGAGTACCTATCATGCCCCTATAAAGGGTTTTCTCTACATCCTTGTCTAAAGTGTCTTCGTTAACTTTGGTCAATGCACTCATCGGGATGCATGAGTTCTTAGTGGTGTCTAAACTAAACTTCTTCACTAGGTCCCTAGAAATATCTAGATTGAGATATGAATATCCCATCCCTTAATTAACACACCTGGAGACCTAAGAAGAACGTAAGCTCTCCAGATATGCTCATCTCAAACTCATTTTTCATCTGGAAACCTTTGACGTATATCGAACGGTTCCTCCGCATCGTACCGCTTGACCGAAGTTATGACGGGAGGTATATCATAGGGAACTCGTTCAAGTACGCCGAGTATATCCAATTTGCTCTCACATGTACCATCCCCACGAGGTATATGGTGAGGCAATTCACGTACACTCAGGTATATCAAATGGCTTATCCACACGTACCGATTGCCCGCAAGAGCAAGACGTATATCGTGAAAGTAGCACCAAAGGAGGGAACACTTTTCGATTCACCCAACCTCCTGCATACCCGCATATAGTGTCGAGCCTAAGACACACATGTTAGATTACCGTTTTCAACCCAAAATTCTGGGTCGGCCTGTCGCCTGAATTTTCATGCATTTTTAAAATGGGACCCTGTCCGTGAGCCTGGTCACAAGTCTAGCCATAGCTTTGCATATATTACAAACCCAATTTTTCCAGGCTCGGGTCCCGTCCGGCATTTTATTTTGCATTTAGGAGAATTAATACAAGTGAAAACATAATAATTATATTAATCATACTGAGACCGCCTCCAAAAAGAAAATTTTCTTTTTTATCCAAAATCCAAAAACATTTTTACCCTATTTATCAAAAATCCAAAGACATTTCTCATCTCTCTATCAAAAATCCAAAAACATTTTGTCTTTCCATCTCGAAAAAAAAAATATTCATCCCCTTTTTGTCAAAAATAAATCCCATTTTGCCCCTTCTCAGGTCGATCGCAAACCCTTGGCCTGGCTCCCTCTTGGCTTTGGTCAACAGTCAAATCACCCCAGAGTTCCATCCATTTCCTTGTTACTTCTTTCGAGTCTAATATCCATTCGCTTTCAATGGAGAATACAGATCAAGTACCCGTTGTGCAGCTGAATCTGACGGCAATCCTAGCTCGGCTTGTGTCCAAGATTGACAACCTCCAAACTGAGGTCCGAGAGATGCAATGAAACCAGGTTCCTATTCCTCAGGAGCCCGAGGCCCTATTTCCTCACACTATGGGTCCACCCGAGCCTATCTGGGTTCCCAAAGAGTATCAGCACGCTCCACATGCCCCTCCTGCTTATGGGTCGTTGCCTGCCCAGCTTTCGATGCTGAATCTTGCCCAGTATGGGGATAACTTGCCTATGATCATTGATTCGAAGGAAGAAGAGTTGAACAAAGTCAAAGAAGACCTCAAGATGCTCACCAAGAAGTTTGACCAAGTTAGAATATTGAGGAATTACATGGACTACACCCATATGTCTCCTCATTCTAAAGCGAGATTGCCTGAGAAGTTCAAGATGCCAAATATCGAGAAATTTAGAGGAAGTGGACCCCCGATTGTTCATCTCCATAGCTATCACCATTCAATGACTCTACTAGGGTTTTAAAATAAGTGATGGCCCAATTATTTCAGCAAACTCTGAAGGATAGCACCCTCCGATGGTTTTTATCTCTTGAAGAGTCCAGAATATGTAGCTGGGAGTATGTAGCTCGAGAATTCATGTCGCAGTACAAGTACAACGAAGAGCTTAAGGTTACCCGTCGGGATTTAGAGCTACTCAAACAGAACTCTGGGAAATCAGTCAATAACTTCATTGCCCGATGGAGGGAAAAATCAGCAACCATGACCAATCGGACTTCCGAGGAAGAACAAGTCAGCATAGTGAAGAAGAACTTCTTACCCCATATCCGAGCAACGATGGGAGGATAATACCATCCCCATTTCCGAGATCTCAGAGAAGTAGGAGTAGAAAACGAGGAAGGTCTTGCTAAATTTGATGTCGAACCAAAGAAGGTGTCCGGACAGTTCACCCACAGGAAATAATATAAACCTACCGGTGCTACAGTCTCAACCATTAACAACATCTCTCAACCAACCATATCATGGGCACCAAAAATACACCATGTCCCAGTCCGAAAGGAATACACCGAGCTCCACTCTCCCCTATCCAAAGTTTATCAGGCACTGTTAAGTCGAAACCTTATCAAACCCTTGGATCCCTGTCCATTGCCAAATCCACTTCCAAGAAACTTCAAGTCAGATGCCCATTGCGCCTTTCACCAAACAACTGGCCATACCACTGACCAATGCTTTAACCTTCGAAACATAATCCAGGGAATAATTGCCTAGGGTACCATCGCCCCACCAGCTAATCCTAAGCCAAACACTACACACAACCCACTCCCAAATCATGCAATGCCATCTTCTTTGAAAAGAACCTAGAATTTGATTCCTCAACTCAAATAACACCCATATAATCTCCTAAACCTCTCCAAATTTTCCCATATTTCCTCCTACACCCTGCTAGCCTCGCTGATCAGGCACTGTCACTCCTTACTAGAGCATGCATCGTCGTCCGTACCCATTTTGAAAATGAAAGTATGGAATTATCAAAAGTCTTAAACCAACTCCTAGAGTTCGGGCTGAAATTTCCCTCACAGATGATCATTGATTGCCAAAGGTTCAGTACGCTATTCTTGGAAGCACGAAAATGGGACCGAGAGTCAGATAGTTGAGTAGTACCGACCGATGAAGTCATCCTGGATGATGTTGTCCAGATTATGGCAAAATTATTCAGACAAATGAATAAAATTTGCAGTATCACCGAGTTATTCGATGCTTTGAAGCTACAAGGGCGCCTGGTCCCTTCACCCTTACATATCCCCACCGATTGGGAGGACCTATATGAAGAAGCCGTTGAAGTTGTGGAATGTATCGACTTTACATGGAATGACAGAATTGTTGCCACCGGATAGGGGAAAAAATTCAAAGATTCGAATGAAGAGAAAGCTTCGGAAAATACTGGCCCGGTAGCCGACATGTGTGGGATTATATCATTTGAAGAACTTCTGAGAGAAATAAACAAGGTGGCATAACAACCCGAGGTTGACAAGGAAATGGGATTCATATTCTTCCCATATTTAGTAAATCACATGACCAGA
Source organism: Sambucus nigra (assembly GCA_949130495.1). Taxonomy (NCBI): domain Eukaryota; kingdom Viridiplantae; phylum Streptophyta; class Magnoliopsida; order Dipsacales; family Adoxaceae; genus Sambucus; species Sambucus nigra. Next base: position 131,455,760 of record OX422214.1, on the reverse strand, counting down.
TCAGGGAGGCATTACCAGATCCCAAGCTCACTACCAGCCAATGACAAGGGGAAGGGCGTGGAAAACCTTCCTATACCAGTGATGACCATCGAGGAGAGAAAGATCCTTGATCAACTAAAGAAAACTCAAGCTAAAATCACTCTATGGGGACTTTTCATGTCTTCTCAGCTGCACAGAAATGCTCTGATCAAGTTGCTCATTGGACCCACAGTTCCTCCTTCTACAACACCAGAAGAAGCAGTAAATTTGGTCAGATCTTGGACCTCTACCCGAATGCTATCCTTTTCCGAAGAAGAAATCCCCAAGATTGGGCTAAACCACAATCATGCACTCAACATCTCCGTCGAAGTTATAGGGAAGGTCGTGCCACTCTCTCTTGTCGAAAATGGATTCGCCTTGAATGTCTACCCACTGAGAACCTTCAAATGTTTAGGACTGAAAGAAAGTGAAGTCACTCCAACCTCTGCTGTTGTACGTGCCTACGATAATACCCGTCGGGAGGTGATGGGATCCATAAAGCTTGTAATAGGGGTTGGCCCTATAAACCCTGTCGTCGAATTCCAAGTTATTGACATTCCAGCTTATTTTAACCTGTTCATAATTTAATTTATTATAATCCTGGGTGGTTAATCCATCTATGGACAGGGTTGATCAATCGATCACCCTTGTAGCTTGACACGTCCTCTTGTTACGAGATTCACCTTCTTCAAAACCCACTTTCTCTCCCTAAACCTCCATTAATGATCTCAAAAGCTTCATCCAAAGCCCCTAAACATCATCCCAATAATAAAAACACCTAATATAAACGATTGGAATCTATTTCTAACATCAATTCCCCAAGATTATATCAAGATCCAAAGGAAACCCCAATTTATTACCAATTTCTTCAATTATATTATGATTTCAATAGATTAATTCACATAATCGGAGGGCTTTTAATTGGTTTACAACATAAAACATATTCTAATCATTATCTATTAATTTTAATCCAGGTTCCTGAGGAAATCAAACAATATAAGGGGAAATTAATCGAATTAATATATTGATTAGATTAACTATAAAAATTAACTATTTAATCATTTAAAATCAGAATTACAACATAATTAGTTTTAGATTTCAATTAATAGATATAATCTTAACACACATTAAATCATAATAAAATTCTATATAAACTTGCCTCAATTGATTTATGGAGAAAACCATGTTAATATCCCAAAATTCCTTGTCTTATCTTCAAGTTCCTTCTCTCTCATCTCAAGTAGCTTCCCTAATTATGTTATGTAACTAATGACATTCCCAAATGACTTGTTAAAACCCTTAATCTATCAAAATTAGGCTTGGGGCCTAAATGGGGCTCACCCAAAAGATCCCAGAAATCCCCTCTAAATGATTTAAAACATTAACCAAGCCCTATACCCAACATTTTGAGATAATAACGAACATTCTACCCATCCTAAAAGCCCAAAACAAAATATAGCAAAATAAGTAACTAGGAACCTGGTTATTTATTAATCAACCAATACGAGTCCAAATATCAATTTTTTTTAATGTATGAATTACAATGTATTAAATCCGACGCAAATTAAATAACAAACCAAAATGTCAATAATGACATCTCATGTCACAATCAACATATAATAAAAATCCAAAAAATTTCATAATTAATTTATACGCATAAAATATGGGGTAGTATCGATATACTTAATGACATACTATTGATATGTAAAAATGTCTTATTTGATCATTGTACCTTTGTGTAAGAATATAACATGTGCATCATGAGATGAATTCTATCTTTTTTAAGTCTTATGTACTTTGAAAAAATTATACTTGGGAATAGAAGCTCATACTTTGGTGCACGTTACACCGCACTATACATTATTTAGATGCCACTTTACAAGGAAGGCCAAATATATATGGTCTTATACAAATCTTTCAAAGCTTCATAAGACTTGTGAAAGAGTGTCTGAAATCCTAAAATATGTGTGAGACGTTTATCTTTTATTAATTTGGTGAATGTTGAAAAGGTTTATGCTATCTAAAAAAATCATGAGTGAATAAGTGGTTAAGGCTACAACTTTGACTGTATAATGCTACCTTTAAACATTGAAAATATTATCCCATCTTTATTCTTGCATGTAGCCTCCACTTACTGAAGAAATTCAAACATAGAAATGTCTCAAAGATTTCAATCGATAAAAAATTGGTGCACACTAAGAATATGAGACAAAAGGTTTTAACTATAAAATTTCTTATTTGAGGGAGGAAAATGGTAGATGAAAATGCTCCCAAAAAGGATGTTGGAGATTTCACTTGAGTCAAATGTTTGCATTCGTTGTTTTATGAGTCTTCATCTTAATGAACTTAAGCTTGGACATTTCCCTCAAAGGTGTTCATTTTTTTTATTTTGCACAATATAGATATGATATTATGTGCTTGGTTAACGATCTCATCATGTTATCAGCCTTTTATTCATAATTATTTTCTTGATTATGAATATTGGACATAAAGCTCGAAATTGATAAGTGTGATAATATTTCATATATTTTTACTTATCAAATGGGGTCTTAGAGTTGTTCTCTTATTTCATAGATGTTCTTGTTTCTATAATAACATTATCAAATAAGTTGTCAGAAAACTTAATTGGTACCATTAGATTTTTATCTTATTCTCTTTTTCCTCATGTAGTATGTCTTGCACTTTTCTTTGAAAGATTTATATATTATCAAGAACAGTGCGCTTGATTGGAGGTATCACATGTTTTTGAGTGATTATTTTGGTTGGTATCAGCTTCTTATATTCTAGTCTTAACTGACCTTAGGCTTGATGTGGTTTACTCATGTATTTAGATTAAATGGTATTAACTTTTTGTTTGATATTAATACTGATAGTGCGCGTGAACGGAATCGAGATGGACAAAGAATACCCAAATTAAAATCTCTTGTTGCAATCTGACAAGGTTTTCTTATAAGTTCAAGTTAAGGTAACAAAGACAAAGCCTTGGGTCTATGTGAAAAATCATTTACCACATAGATTAAACCAATTTCCATCTTTAATGATTAGGTGACTTAATATATGTGTGGAAAAGTAAGCAATATATCACAGCGCCAAGGTGTAAGAAGAAAACCCCACCATGGGAAAAAACCTCGAGCCGACAAAACGATAAATGAAGTATGGTAGGACTTATATAGGGGAACTAAGTCTTACAATCCTAATGCATAACTTGTTATTAATGGGCTTCCATACCATATCTTTCACCAATTGGAAGGCGTCAACAGTTGGAGCATGCTTCACAACCGCTACTATTTTGGTCACAACTAATGTATTCTTCAAATCGTAATCAATAAACTTCCCTTTGAAGAGGAATAAGAACTTTGTGTTCCAAATCTTAGAAGAAGGTTGAGAATTCTACAATGAGTATAGTACCACTTTCTAGGTGTGTAAATAACCTAAAGTGAAAGTGTATTTAAAAATATTGGCTTAACTCATAATTTTATTTTTTTTAGATAAGTAAAATCTAAAAATAACTCAAGAATAAATTATAAACAAATTTGCCCAAGTCTTAAAAATATTTCAATGAAGGAATAAATTTACTTAAAAATATATTTTTACTTTACAAGTATTAAAACAAAAGCATATCAATAATATAAAGAGGAGAAAAAAAAGATTAAAACTTGCAAGAATGCTAGATTCAACACAAAATAAGTTTTGACTCACAAAGATTTTTCTCCCATAAAAATGATTCTTGTGGCAAGAAAGGATTTATCAAAATACTTTTACCACAAAGAAATTACACTTCTTCCACACTTGTTAACAATGAAGTTCCAACTAACTTACATATACACTCCAGCTTCTACAAGTATAAGAATGTGGGTTCATATGGTTACTTTGTATCTCAGGTTACTCGTACACAAATTCCAATTTCAACCAAATTTTATCTTAGTTGATATTAGGTGCCCATGCGATGATGAAGTCCAAATTAAATACTGATCAATCACACATTCAAACCAAAGAAACAGAAGAAGTAAGGAAAAATCCCTTTCGGGCAAAATCTAGTATCCAGCACAGTGAAGAGTTTGATAGATACAATCGACTTACAGATTACTTAGCTCCACTAAATATAATGTGTAGGGTATTTAAATATTCTACAATATAGCACAGTCCCGCACCATCCATAGGAAGCAGTCTTCCGTCGATATCCACCGATCAGCCTTCTTTTTCAACTATATAGTCTCATCTCCACAAGGTCAGTCGTAGAGTAAATATCCAAGGGTTTGATGTGTTTATGAAAATGAGGGTTTGAAATATGTCAATAGATCATAAAGAGGGATGAATGATTTGTAAAGGAAAAGAGTTATGTGAAACACAAAAAGGAAAACCTTTGAAACGGTTATTGGAATTTCATTTTTGCCAAAAGTCTTGGAAAATTAGGTTAGAAGAAACCTTTTTTTATTTAAAACATGAATTTTGAGGCGGTGATCTCGTTCGAATGAAAATGAGACATCGTTTGAACGAAAAGAAGGTTTTGTTCTAATGAAGTGCCATTTCATTTGAATGTGAAGACATTCTCATTCGAACGTACTTTGAACAACCTTTAAACAAGTTTGATTCTATTGAATAGAGCACAACTCGTTCAATGTTCGTTTGAAGCATGTTCTAACAAAAAGGTGATCTCGTTTTAACGAGATTCTAATCTCATTATAATGAGATTAAAAATAAATACATTTATTTCAAAAATCCAGTTTAGAAAAATGCCTCAAGTTTAAAACAACAATCATCCAAAAATATAATTTGACTAAGAATTAAAAACCATTAATCTTATATCTCCGTAAAACGTTCATGACATGAAATCTAAAAATGATTCTCGGCCACCATTTCTTAAAACTCTCCCCATTTGGCTTTTTCGGTACAAAAAAAATGAAATACAAATTATAATAAAACCCTAAGACAATATATCCTAATGTCTTCCCAAACCCAAAAATGGAATGACATTGGAGACTTTATTTTCGACTAAAATTCTTTATCTTGTGTAATTCATGAAATCATCATCAAATCGGAAGATACCTACACCCATGAAACAAAATATTACCATGATAAGTACGAGTTTAAAATAAATAAACTCCCCCTTAATTTATTTTCCCCCTTTTTATCAATAATAGAAAAGGGGATAGAAACTAAGCATGAATAATAAGCATCACATGAATCCAAAAGAAATACCATCACAAAGATAATCAATTAAGCACATGCGATGAATTTCTGAAAAGGCATACCAACTATTTTAAAAAAATTTGAATTTTTTCAAGTATAAAAAGTATATGTATAAAAGATACATATAAGAAAGAAAAAAACATATAGCACCATGGAATAACACTAAAATATTTTAATCATGAAAATAGAATGTAATTGTGTGAAAACAATTCATAGGAAAATAACATAGGCATTCATAACATAGGCACACGAAGTCAATGAGATACTTCTAAAGAAATAACTCAATTTCAACCTTAAGTGTAAAAGTGTTGAACTTAAATGAAATTAACTCGACTTATGCAACATGTCATGATTTAAATGATTCTCAAATCAATAATGCCAGACTATTTAATGTTTTTCAAAAGAGTCCGTTGTGCAAACATATTGATCTTTTACTTTATAACACCCTCGAAATATCATATATATATATATATATATATATATATATATATATATATATATATATATATATATATATGAATTCACTCTCAAATTTTTTGAAGATACCATCATACTCATATGTAGAAAATAATCAATGAATATAAATAAATGGCCTTGGCACTTTTGTTTTGTGTGACGTTAATATTTTACGCTCCTTTTGCAAATGGTGACTTTTAACGCAAAGTGAATTTTGCTCTTTCGTAGCCCTTTTTCATTGCTTTATATATAACAATCTTTTTTGGGAAACAAAACTCGGGCAATGGTTTTTACAAGCATAACATATCTCTTTTACATTTTGTTTCTTCATTAAGCACGATTGAGATGAGAACACCGTATTCGACATATGACAAATAAGTACAATGTTCAAACATTTTGTGCACGTGTCCAATAACGGTGATAAAGACTCTAACATGAAGAAAGTAATCACCAATGAATAATGAAATTTTATCCACATATTATAATCACACTAAAAAAATGAATCCATGTCCCAAAACACCATGAAAAAGTCTCATGAATGGATGCAATGTAGGCGTGATCTGAATATCTTAAATTCACATCCATATATGGTGAAACACAAATATACAAAAGTCTTATTATCTTTTTAAAAAAATTATCAAAAATAAAATATTTTTTTAATTTTTTAAACGTTTTCTTGGAAATCAAAAATCTTTTTTGATTTTTTCAACTTTTTGATAAAATCGAAAATCGTTTTGGAAATTTCAAAATATATCAGAAAGAAAAAAACATGTATAAACATAAGAATACACTAAAATTACAATCTACCAATAGGGATAAATGATATGAAGATGGTAATCACCCAACACTAGATAAAGTACCCAAACTCAATTAATGGAGCAAATACCCAAAGACTTTCTATGATTCTCGAATCTAAGTGGATCTAAAGGTTTCGTGAAAATATCGGCTAATTGACATTCTGAGCTCACAATGATCAAGGACACAACCTTCTCCTTGGGGAGATCACGAATGAAATGCTTATGTATCCTAGTGTGCTTTATGCGGGAGTGTTGGACCGAATTACACGATATATGAATTGCACTCGTATTATCACACAAAATAGTCATTATGCCTTGTAAAATCCCATAATCTTCCAACACTTTCCTCATCCATAACAGTTGCTTCCAACAACTCCTGTTGGATATATACTCGGCCTCTGCCATGGGCAAAGATATGGAGTTTTACTTCTTGCTCAACTAAGAGACAAGAGCACTCCCAAAGTAAAAACACCCACCCTAGGTTCTCCTACAACCATTAACATCCACGGCCCAATTGGCATCTGAATAGGCGGATAAATGGTTATTGGTATCAAAGAAATACCAAATATGGTAAGAAAGAGTGCCACACACATATTTTAAGATACGTTTAAATACGAGTAAGTGAGACTCTTTCAGGGACTCTTGGCAATGTCAGGACGGTTAATGGTCAAGTAGAAAAGAGTACCTATCATGCCCCCTATAAAGGGTTTTCTCTACATCCTTGCCTAAAGTGTCTTTGTTAAGTTTAGTCAATGCACTTGTTAGGATGCATGAGTTCTTAGTGGAGTCTAAACTAAACTTCTTCACTAGGTCCCTAGAAATATCTAGATTGAGATATGAATATCCCATCCTTTAATTAACACACCTGGAGACCTAAGAAGAACGTAAGCTCACCAGCTATGCTCATCTCAAACTCATTTTTCATCTGGAAACCTTCGACGTATATCGAGCGGTTCCCCCGCATCGTACCGCTTGACTGAAGTCATGACGGGAGGTATATCGTAAGGAACTCATTCAAGTACGTCGAATGTATCGAATTTTCTCTCACATGTACCGTCCCCACGAGGTATATGGTGAGGTAATTCACGTACACTCGGGTATATCAAATGGCTTGTCCACACGTACCGATTTCCCGCAAGAGCAAGACGTATATCGTGAAAGTCACGCCAAAAGGGGGAACCCTTTTCGATTCACCCAACCTACTGCATACCCACATATAGTGTCGAGCTTAGGACACACCTGTTAGATTATAGTTTTCAACTCGAAATTCTGGGTCGGCCTGTCGCCCAAATTTTTGCGCATTTTTAAAACGGGACCCTGTCCGTGAGACTGGTCACAAGTCCAGCCATAGCTTTGCATATATTACAAACCCAATTTTTCCAGGCTCGGGTCCCGTCCGACATTTCATTTTGCATTTAAGAGAATTAATATAAGTGAAAACATAATAATTATATTAATCATACTGAGACCGCCTCCAAAAAGAAAATTTTCTTTTTTATCCAAAATCCAAAAACATTTTCCCCCTCTTTATAAAAAATCCAAAGACATTTCTCATCTCTCTATCAAAAATCCAAAAACATTTTGTCTTTTCATCTTGAAAAAAAAAATATTCATCCCCTTTTTCTCAAAAATAAATCCCATTTTGCGCCTTCTCAGGTCGATCGCAAACCCTTGGCCTGGCTCCCTCTTGGCTTCGATCTTCAGTCAAATCACCTCGGAGTTCCATCTATTTCACTATTACTTCTTTCGAGTCCGATATCCATTTTCTTTCTATGGAGAACACATATCAAGTACCCGTTGTGCAGCTGAATCTGACGGCAATCCTAGCTCGGCTTGTGTCCAAGATTGACAACCTCCAAACTGAGGTTCGAGAGATGCAATGGAACCAGGTTCCTATTCCATAGGAGCCCGAGGTCCTATTTTCTCGTGCTATGGGTCTACCCGATCCTATCTGGGTTCCCAAAGAGTATCAGCACGCTCCACGTGCCCCTCCTGCTAATGGGCCATTGCCTGCCCAGCTTCCGATGCTGAATCTTGCCCAGTATGGGGATAACTTGCCTATGATCATTGATCCGAAGGAAGAAGAGCTGAATAAAGTCAAAGAAGACCTCAAGATGCTCACTAAGAAGTTTGACCAAGTCAGAATCTTGAGGAATTACATGGACTACACCCAGATGTCTCCTTATCCTAAAGCGAGATTGCCCGAGAAGTTCAAGATGCCAAATATCGAGAAATTTAGAGGAAGCGGACCCCCGATTATTCATCTCCGCAGCTATCACCATTCCATGACTCTACTAGGGGTTTTAAAATAAGTGATGGCCCAATTATTTTAGCAAACTCTGAAGGATAGCACCCTCCGATGGTTTTTATCTCTCGAAGAGTCCAGAATACGTAGCTGGGAGGATGTAGCCCAAGAATTCATGTCGCAGTACAAGTACAACGAAGAGCTTGAGGTTACCCATCGGGATTTAGAGCTACTCAAACATAACTCTGGGGAATCAGTCAGTAACTTCATTGCCCGATGGAGGGCAAAAGCAGCAACCATGACCAATCGGACTTCCGAGGAAGAACAAGCCAGCATAGTGAAGAAGAACTTCTTACCCCATGTCCGAGCAACGATGGGAGGATAATACCATCCCCATTTACGAGATCTCAGAGAAGTAGGAGTAGAAAATGAGGAAGGTCTTGCTAAAATTGATGTCGAACCAAAGAAGGTGTCCGGACAGTTCACCCTCAGGAAATAATATGCTACAGTCTCAACCATTAACAACATCACTCAACCAACCATATCATGGGCACCAAAAATACACCCCGTCCCAGTCCGAAAGGAATATACCAAGCTCCACGCTCCCCTATCTAAAGTTTATCAGGCACTGTTAAGTCGAAACCTTATCAAACCCTTGGATCTCCGTCCATTGCCAAATCCACTTCCAAGAAACTTCAAGTCAGATGCCCATTGCGCCTTTCACCAAACAACTGGACATACCACTGACCAATTCTTTAACCTTCGAAACATAATCCAGGGTCTAATTGCCTAGGGTACCATCGCCCCACCAGCCAATCCTAAGCCAAACACTACACACAACCCACTCCCAAATCATGCCAATGCCATCTTCTTAGAAGAGAACCCAGAATTTGATCCCTCAACTCAAATCACACCCATATAATCTCCTAAACCTCTCCAAATTTTCCCATATTTCCTCCTACACCCTGCTAGCCTCGCTGATCAGGCACTATCACTCGTTATTAGAGCATGCATCGTCGTCCGTACCCGTTCCAAAAATGAAAGTATGGAATTATCAGAAGTTTAAACCAACTCCTAGAGTTCGGGCTGAAATTTCCCTCACATATGATCATTGATTGCCAAAGGTTCAGTACGCTATTCTTGGAAGCACGAAAATGGGCCCGAGAGTTAGATAGTTGAGTAGTACCGACCGATGAAGTCATCCTAGATGATGTTGTCTAGATTATGGCAGAATTATTCAGACAAACCAACAAAATTTGCAATATCACCGAGTTATTCGATTCTTTAGAGCTACAAGGGCGCCTGGTCCCTTCACCCTTACACATCCCCACCGATTGGGAGGACCTATATGAAGAAGCCGTTGAAGTTGTGGAATGTATCGACTTTACTTAGAAAGACATAATTATTGCCACCGGATGGGGGGAAAAATTTAAAGATTCGAATGAAGAGAAAGCTTCGAAAAATACTGGGTCGGTAGCCGACATGTATGGGATGATATCATTTGAAGAACTTCTCAGAGAAATAAACAAGGTGGCGAAACAACCCGAGGTTGACAAAGAAATGGGATTAATGTTCTTCCCATCTTTAGTAAATCACATGACCAGATCAGGGAGGCATTACCAGATCCCAAGCTCACTACCGGCCAATGACAAGGGGAAGGGCGTGGAAAACCTTCCTATACCAGTGATGACCATCGAGGAGAGCAAGATCCTTGATCAACTAAAGAAAACTCAAGCTAACATCACTCTATGGGGACTTTTAATGTCTTTTCAGCTGCACATAAATGCTCTGATCAAGTTGCTCATTGGACCCACAGTTCCTCCTTCTACAACACTAGAAGAAGCAGTAAATTTGGTCGGATCTTTGACCTCTACCCGAATGCTATCCTTTTTCGAAAAAGAAATCCCCAAGATTGGGCTAAACCACAATCATGCACTCAACATCTCTGTCGAAGTTATGGGGAAGGTCGTGTTACTCTCTCTTGTCGAAAATGGATTCGCCTTGAATGTCTGCCCACTAAGAACCTTTAAATATTTAGGACTGAAAGAAAGTGAAGTCACTCCAACCTCTACTGTTGTGCGTGCCTACGATAATACCCGTCGGGAGGTGATGGGATCCATAAAGCTTATAATAGGGGTTGTCCCTATAAACCCTGTCGTCGAATTCCAAGTTATTGACATTCCAGCTTGTTTTAACCTGTTACTCGGACGACCTTGGCTTCACAGTATCAAGGGTGTGTCTTCCTCACTCCATCAGTTATTGAAGTTCTTTAACGACGGACGGGTCATCACTATTTTGGGCGAAGACGACAATACCGAGGGTGCAAGTACCAGTAGTCCAATTCTTGAGATACAACACGGGTCAAATAATATACTCCTTTTAGGATTATGAGTTGAACCACTCTTACTCCCAGCAGGAGACGACTTCAACGAAAGGGTTTATCCAGAATACGACCCTCATAGAAATATCAATGTGATTCAGATGTTCATAAACATGCACTTCATGCCCAGGTTGGGGCTAGGATAAAGACAGCAAGGGATACTCATGCTGATTGAACTAGAGAAAAATTTATCTCCTTGTGGTTTGGGGTATCAATCATCAGAACAAGAGCTCAAATTGATTCACCAGTCTCGACCAAAGAGAGGACTAGACTGCATCCAGACTATCCCAGGTGACTCCTTGAATGGACGATTCATCAAGAAGGGCAAAGACTTCCCCTTTTGTGGCTTTCCTGAACCATGGTATGACCATACAGACAAGAAGATGAAGCCTGGAATGGAGAACTTTTTCCAAGACCGCTACCCATGGGCCGAAGGTTCCCAACACCAAGTACAACCGCTCATCAAAGATACCGAAGAGACTGAGGAAAGTGACTCCAAAGATTCCTTCAACTTATAGACACTAGGGCTAACACTCAGTATGGTTCATTCAGGCACTAAATCACTGGATCCATCCCAACTGATTAAAGATATTGATACACCTCTCCTCAACTGGCATGCTGCGCCAGTTCTACCTGCTAAAATCTCCCCTAATCCTAATGTTTACCCCTTTTCTTCTTCTGTTGCCCATACTTTCTCAAATGTAATCGAGTCCTCTTTTAACGAGGTTCTCAATGCTGATTTTCCTATCAATGAAATAAATGAAGATTTTGAGTATCTTGTTATGCCTTACATTAAGTGTTTGGATTCTAATCAAACTTTTGATGATGATTATTTTGCAAATGAACAATTCTTAACTAATCTAAATAACGTTAATAATAAACAACATAAACACGTTCAAATTAATGAAGAAGAGACTGTTTTTCTTAACCTCGGTTCTAGTAGCCAATTGTGCGAGATTAGGATAGGGGGTACCCTCGATGAGTATAAGCGTTCACAACTCGAAGAATTGCTAAAAGAATTCGTGGATGTCTTCGCATGGGCCTACGAAGATATGCCTAGCATTGATCCTGAAGTAGCTCAGCACGAGATTCCCACTCTTCCAGATTACAAGTCGGTCAAACAAAAGTTGAGAAAGCTCCGCACCGAATGGTCGCTCAAAGTCAAAGAAGAGGTGGTCAAACAGTTGAACGTAGGTTTCATTCATGTGATTGAATATCCTACATGGCTAGCCAACACAGTTCATGTACCGAAATCAGGAGGGAAAGTTCGGATGTGTGTAGACTATCGGGATTTGAATAAACACTCTCCAAAGAATGATTATCCGTTACCCAATATCGACATGATCGTGTACAACACAGCCAATCATGCTCTCAAGTCATTCGTCAATGGGTTTGCCGGATATAACCAAATCAAAGTGCACCCAAACCACCAAGAAGAAATCGCGTTCATCACCCCATGGGGAAACTTTTATTACAGTGTCATGCCATTTGGTCTCAAGAACGCTGGGGCTACCTAGTAGAGGGCTTCCACAACCATCCTGCACGATCTGATTCACAAAGAAGTTGAGGTCTATGTGTATGATATGATTATCAAATCCAAGACTAGAGAAGGTTGTGTTCCCCCTCTCCGAAAGTTCTTCGAACGACTGCGACAATATTAGATGAGACTCAATCCGCAGAAATGCGTCTTCGGCATTACAAAGGGAAAACTCTTAGGATTTATAGTCAGTGAGAAAGGGATAGAAGCGGATCCTGCCATGATGAAAGCCATACTTGAGATGCCACCTCCCCGAACAGAGAAAAAAGTCTGAGGTTTCCTAGAGAAATTTCAATACATCAGCCGGTTCATCAGCCAGTTAACCTCCATCTGCGAACCTATCTTCAAACTCCTCCGAAAGGATTCAACTAAAGTTTGGAATGAGTCATGCCAATAATCCTTTGACTGAATCAAATAATATCTGACCCAACCCCCAGTACTCATGCCACCACAACCTGGTTTCCCTTTGCTCCAATACCTAACCATAACCAACACTGCAGCTGGGGCTTTGCTAGCCCAATACCTTGAAGATTCCCGCAAACAAAGAGCTATCTATTATGCCAGTTGCAAATTGGCCGGATATGAGGTCAACTACACTGCTTTGGAAAAGGCATGTGTCGCGCTTATCAGGGTCACCCAAAAGATGCGGCATTACATGCTCGCCTTCCCCATCAAACTTGTATCCCGAATGGACCCCATCAAGTACCTATTTTGGATAAATAAGTGTTTCAACTAAATGGGTTAAATAACAAATAAATGTCTTTTTTAAAATATATATACACACACACATTAATTGACCAGCACAGTAAATTTTATTGTCTGTGTAATATCAATACAAGAAATGTTATTGTTTGTGAAAATGACACATATATAAAACTATTTCAACACAGTAAATGTTACTATTTGTGAAAATATCACAAATATAAGACTATTTCATTTTCTGGTGCATACAGTAAAGTTTACGGTGTTCATAAGAAAATGTGATATTTTCACAAGAATTTGTGAAAATATCACAGATATAAAACTATTTCATTTTCCGGTTTGTGGTGGGTTGAGCTGGCATGGGTTGCCGCTAGCGCGGACTTTTTAAAAATAAGATAATATTGGATAAATGAGGTTTGGATCCATCGGATCTCCGGTTTGGGGTGAGTAGGGGTTGCATCGGGTGCCGCTGCGCGCGGACCTTTAAAATTAAGAGAATATTGGATAAATGGGTGTTTGAGCAACTATCTGGGTTAAATTAAAAATAATTGTCTTTTTTTCAATATATATCCATATAATATAACACCATATGGGGATGGCCAAAATTCATGTATGATATTTTTGACATTTTATGTCCATGCATGAAATGTCATGCTAAAAGCTTTTTTTTTTTTAATAAATAGATATGGATTTTTTTTAACTATTTTGTTTATATTTTTTTTAATGGGCTGGATTTTATTACGGGAGCAAATTTATCGCTGTGCCCTCGGCACGGGTATCCGCTAGTATGTATATATATATATGTGTGTGTGTGTGTGTGTGTGAGTTTATAGATTTTATTTGTCGAGGTGTGGTGGATAGAGCTGGCATGGGTGTCACTGACGCGAACCTTTAAAAATAAGAGAATATTGAATAAATGGATGTTTGAGCGACTAAATGGGTTAAACTAAAAATAGGTGTCTTTTTTATAATATATATATATTGACCAATTTATTTAATCAGTAAATTTTACTGTCTGTGTAATATTAACACAAAAATGTCAGTTTTTGTGAAAATGTCATAGATATAAGAATATTTTATTTTATAGTGCATACAGTAAAGTTTACTGTATGTGTAATTTTTTTTTCTTTGAAATTTGATATGCTTCACGGGTCTTGTTTGATAGATTTCGACGAGGAGATTTCAAAAAAAATATTTTTTTGCAAAAAACAGATTTGTTAATCAAAAGTTATGATCATTTGAAAATGAAAAAAAATCAACCACTTATGTAACTTCTCCAAAAAAGTTACGGATAGTTGGTTTTAAAAGGATATAATTGTGAGAAAAAGTTTCAAAAAATTAGGAGTATGACCTATATGTAGGGAAAAACATAGTGAGACTAGAATGAGTAAAGAAATGTTTAATAGAACTTATATATAATACAAAAATGCTATTGTAACCGAATTTTTGACCGAAATTTGATGGACAAACTGATGTGGCGGGATTTTATTGGTTGGTTTTTGGGGTCCACGCCAGTGGGCCCTAGAAACCAACCAATAAATACCCGCCACGTCAGTTTGTCCACCAAAATTATGTCAAAAATTCGGTCACTGTAGAACTACTCTATATAATAACCTCTAATATTAATGTGGTGTTGGGTGTATTCGATGTTTTGTACAAACTAGGTGTAAACCCGCACGATGCGCGAGCGAGGCGCCATGAGAGAAACATAAGAAGAAAAAAACGGATTGAAAATTTAGATCAAGTAGATTTTTTTACACCATATTCGAGACATTTGATCAAACCATACATGGACAATATATATAAATGAACTGAAATCAAGAATAAATCTCTTATAAAACCCCTAATATATAAACAGGTTAACTTAAAATTCAAACTTAACACTTTTCAACAAATATACATATTAGTAGGGTTAAATGCATAAAGAAGTAGAATAAATAAACATAAGTTTATTAAGAGATTATGCCTTCACATAAGTTGAAAAGATAAGTATAGTGATGAAAATTATTTACATCAAATAAGAAAAACCTACTTTTCATTACTTGGCAACTAAAAAATTGGACTGATTCATTACAAATATCAAATCAAAAACCTAAAAATTCAAATATAATATAAGATCATAAAGGTAAATATCTATGTAATTCCGAATAAAAAGATAAATAGGACATAGAATTACAATTAATGGAAACTCATATAGAATTCGGCCATAAGTGTTCCATGAAATTGAAGACCCGAAGTGTTCCATTTGATCCATGTGAAACTTAGAACTGCTCCATTTTTCTCTGTTGTATCTGTAGTAAATCCACAAAAATAATTAAAACTATAAACTACATCCTTCACAAACACACACCATACTCAACTATGCATATGTAGATATGATTAAAACACAATATTCATCTTGTTAAACTATCTAACTCCACCATCATCTCACCAAACCCTTTATTATACACCTCCTCTAAGTATAACATAACATTATGAATAAGGAATAAATAATGAGAAAAATGACATTATGAATAAGGTATCTACAAAAAAAAACATTATGAATAAGGAATAAAATAATAAGAAAGGAGGAGGTATGTGAAGAGGGATATCAAACCCCAAAATAAATTCATATTATACATGACTTTTAAAATATAGATTGGATCCATCTATTGAAGCCAAACATATTTATATAATGAATAATATCTTTCTTCATACATAAGGGAGCTATCTATAAAGATGACTTTTTGGAAAATTTTCTCATATTAAGTTAAATAATTATATTAATCTACAAAAAAATATGAACCGATTAAACCTATCTTCAAGCAAATAATCAAAAAACATTCAATCCAGATATACAAAGAATTAGATTTAAACGGTAGAATTTTAAAAATTTTAACCAAACAAAAAATGAGTTTAGGTTTTTTTCCAACTTTTACCCGCTTCTAATTTGCCTCATGAATATGATGCTAAATACACACCCACACCCAATTATCCCTTAGGGTCCGTTTGATAGCATTATTTGCCATGGCAAATGGCAAATAAGTTGGCAAATATGACATTTGTCTACAATTTGGTGTGTTTAATAGCAAAATTTGCCTACAAGCTATTTGCCAATGTACAACACCTCTTATGCATAACATGTTGGCAAATTTTTCTTTGCTATATGGGTGAGAAATATTTGCCAACAAATTTGCTAACTTCTTAAACGCTTTTAATATTTTAAAAAATAATTTAAAAACTATTTTAAATAATTAAAAAAAACTGTTATGAATATTTTAAAAATTGTTTTAAATAGTTAAAAAAAACTGTTTTAAATTAAAATCTGTTTAAAAACTATTTTTTTGTAAAAAACGTTTTAATGTAAAAAACTGTTTTAATGTAAAAATTGTTTTAATGTAAAAAATGTTTTAATGTAAAAAATTAAAAAAAAATTTGATGTGAAAACTGTTTTAATATAAAAAATTGTTTTAATGTAAAAACTGTTTTAATGTAAAAAATTATTTTAATGTAAAAACTGTTTTTTCGTAAAAACTGTTTTTTCGTAAAAACTGTTTTAATGTAAAAAATTGTTTTAATGTAAAAATTGTTTTAATGTAAAAAATTTAAAAATGTTTTAATGTAAAAACTGTTTTAATGCAAAAAATTATTTTAATATAAAAACTGTTTTAATGTAAAAAAAATTAAAAACTGTTTTAACGTAAAAACTGTTTTAATGTAAAAATTAAAAACTGTTTTAATGTAAAAACTGTTTTTAGTAAGTAGTTTTGGCGTAAAAAACTTTTTTTTTATATATAGTTTGTTACTTTTTTAATAAATAAAAACGGGAAGTAAAAAAGAAAAGAAAAAACTGTTTTTTATTAAATAAGACTTGGGACGAAAATTAAAAAAAAAAAATATTTTTTATTATTATATATGTTAATATGGACGAAAAATGTGTTATTAAAATGTTTTGCCTAAAAAACTTGTTTTACCTTATTTGGTGTTTGATAGTCTAATGTGAGAAAAAAATATTTGTCTAGGCAAAATTTGCCTAGGCAAAATTTGTCCTGACAAATTTTGCCACGCCAACACTTTTACCCAATATGTATCAAACGGACTCTTATATCTTTGTCTTCTCATCTTCCCTGCCTAAGCCCCGAACTACTGTACAACCCACAAACCTGCTTTAGCCAACAACCCACACTCAAGCAGCCATCACCAACTTCGGCCATTAACAACTCTATACCCGGACATCACAGCCCCAAACCGGCTGGAAAACTCCTACCACGACGGCGACATCCCACCATTTCGGCCCACTTTAAACCCGGACAACAGCTCCCAACACCTGCTACCAACGCTGACCCAACCTCCTTGACCCACCCTCCCATTACTAACAGTCATGGCTGGACAGCCAAAACCGGCATCAAAGTCTAAAACAAATACTAAATTTTGTACCTCCAAACATAAAAATTTACAAAATCACAGCACTTTCTTGTAAAATTTCTACGACCAAATGATTATCTGAAATAAAAAACCGAAAAAGCCCTCATGAACAACCATGGTGGTGGTTGGGGCCTACACGGCTGCCCCTCTATCTCTCTCTATCTTCGGTTTCTCTATTTCTGTTCTCGGATTTCCCTACAGCTATCATCTCTCTCTACTACCTTGAATAGGACTTATGAGGCAAAGAAGATGTTCAACATTGTGCTGAAAATTAGTGGGGCTCCTGATGTGTTTAAATTCACTCCTTTGCTTGAGAAATTGGGATTTTATGGAAGTCAAAAATCTGTTTGTGGGGATAGAGAATCTCGACAACTTTTTATGCTTCTTGGAAATGGATTTGCTTGGAAAAGAGTACTCAAGAGACATGGTGAAGTTTCGAAGAAAGATACTCTTTTCCAAGTAACGCACAATGCAGATTTTCATACGAACAGTTTCGTCTACATTCAATGGCCGCACTTATTGATAATTGAAAAGGAACAACACTAGGCATACACATATTCCTACCCACAAACCTTACCCGCCGTATAAGACAAAACCAAATCTCCCACTACAAAACCAAAAGTTAAACATAAAAAGAAAAAAAAAATAAGGAACCATCAAGCCTCAAACTAAAGAGAAAAAAAAAAGACCTGAACACTTTCATTTCAGCTCAAGTTCAACTGTGTTCTACTTCTCTATTTCTGCTTCCTGCTTCTCTGCTTCACTCCATTTTTATTGTTCCAATCCATTGAGATTACTGAAGTTTTATTAACAATGCAAAATAAATTTAATACATAAGACAACATAAAAAATATTAGCATTTCATAACAGTTACAAAATATAATTACATCCCAAAAAATACATTGGATGTCATAACAGTTACAAAACAGAATTACATCCCAAAAAATACACAAGACATCAGTGGATGCTAAACATATTTAGATACAAAATTACATTCCAAAAAAGCAGAATTACATCCCAAAAAATACACTGGATGTCACAACATATACATAATTACATCCCAAAAAATAGTTACAAAACAGTGAACAATTCAGTGGATGTCAAAACAGTTATAAGGACATCAAATATTTTGTGAATGTTGTTCAAATGCCTTGTCCCAAAAAGGATTCTGAATTTGAGAAACAATGGATTGATATCGATATGCTTCAAAATTGCTTCCCAGATGTGGATGATGTGAACCAAGTGTGAGGTAGTCCCCTGTTGGTTGTCCTAAATTCCTAACATTTACATCAATATCTCACACATTCAATGCTTCTGAAGCCTACACAAGAACAAATATATTTAGAAATTTTCAAATTAATTCATGATCAGAAATATATTACTACAATAAAAAATAAAAACATCTAACCATTTGCAAATCCAAATTAATGTTGACATTATTTTCTATTTTCTTCTTTTCCTTCCTCTTTCTAATAACTTGCTCTACCGTAGACTGTTTCCTTTTGTAGGGCGGTCGACCTTTACCACGAACGGCCACGGGACTATGAATATTGATTGGAACTGACATTTGTTCAACTTTCACGAGCCTTTGTTCACTAGTATCACACGTGACATTAAAATTATTTAATTTATTGATCAAATCGTTAATACAAATCATTACCACTTTTGTCTTGTCTTCATTATCGGTTGCCAAGTTAGCAGCTTCATAAAAGGCATTGCACATCTTGTCAAAGCGCTCATTTTCTGGGTGGAACGCCCAATTGGAGTATATGATTTTCACTTTTGTGTGCTTCCTCTTAACATCTTTCCGCCATCTACGAAGAATGTACTTATCGGGTATAACTTCAACCTTTTTGTAAATCAACACGGTAATAGCATGTCTGCATAAGATTCCTCTAAATTCAAATAATTGACAAGTGCACTTTATATCACAATCATCCTCCTTAAACCACACAAAATAGTTTGCATGTCGATTTGTCTCTCCAACCATATCCTCATAAATGTCATATCTAACACAACCACATTCCTCGCTAATACGACATATTTCACAATAAAGCTTCCCGGTCAACTCGTTTTGGAATTCTCTAAATTTTGAAATTGTGTAAGCATCTTGAAGTTGCTTTTCAATTGCATAACGTGTAATACATGGGATGAAGGAGTTGAAGGAGTTGTAGTCACTTTGTTCCTCCTTTTGTACTTTACTTCGCAATGCATTTTCATATTGTTCGGCAAATTGTTTTAGTGTCGTTTTTGAGTTCACATAACCATCGAAGAACGCATTCATGCTCTCACTTCTTTGAGTCGATGACATTCCCGCCCAAAAAGTATTCTTCAAAAATGTAGGGACTCAACGGTTCCTCTCTTCATATAAGCCACTCAACCACTCATTATCACGAAGTTGAAATTTTTCAATGAATATTTTCCAACGTTCTTCAAATTCCACGGGCGTCAATGAATCATAAACGACATTTTGTATTGCATACTTCATTGATTCATATTGATTATAACCTCGCAATTTTTCGGGCAATTTTTTCATTATGTGCCACAAACACCATCTATGTCGTGTATCCGGGAAGACAACTTCAATAGCTTTTCTCATTGCTTTGTCTTGATCAGTAATAATTGCGGAGGGAGGACGGTTA
This sequence comes from Sambucus nigra, assembly GCA_949130495.1. Taxonomy (NCBI): domain Eukaryota; kingdom Viridiplantae; phylum Streptophyta; class Magnoliopsida; order Dipsacales; family Adoxaceae; genus Sambucus; species Sambucus nigra. The sequence continues at coordinate 131,435,389 of OX422214.1, read as the reverse complement.
TTCATACATGTTAGCCATGCTTTAAAAATCCAAGTAAATGTCTTAACATCCTCATTAGATATTAATCCACACCCAAATAATGTTGAATGACCATGATGATTTACACCAACAAAAGGAGCAAATGGCATGTCATATCTATTTGTTAAGTACGTAGTGTCGAATGTCATAGCATCCCCAAACTCTTCATATGCAGCCCTACTCCGTGCATCTTCCCAAAATACATTTTTTATCCGACACTCAGCATCGAAATCCATCACATAAAAAAAGTTGGCATTGTTAATTTGCATTTTCATGAAGTAGCTTTGAAGAGCCATAGCGTCACTTTCCCCGAGTCTTAACCGCCTCACCTTATCAATAAAATTGTAGCAATCTTTATCTAAAAAGACAAATTCTCGTGCCCACCCGCTTCAATTGCCAATGAAGTAAAATTCTTGCATGGTCGGATACCCGCTTTGTCATTCATTTCAAGCCTTCGTTTAACAAAAGAACTTACGACCCGATTGTTTTTATAAAATCTTGCTTTTCCGGGGCTCACCCTATGATTATGTTCCAAGTTTACAACCGACACCCGCCATTTTTCATCGGCACAAAGTAAAATTCTTACTCTTGCCTTGCAATCAGTTCTCGCAACAGGGCACTTTTTAAAAATATTTTTTGTGTTGCTTTCTGGTTTTCCGGCATGAGAGCATGCCACTACAACAAAGGTGGACCCTCCATTTTGACTTTTTCCCGATGATCTTCTTTTAACTGGAAATCCCTTTTCATTGCCATATTTTTTATAGTAGTCAAAAAATAGTTCAAATGTATCAAACTCCATTCCGACTTCGGGATCTCTTATTTTATTGGCCTCAACTGTTTCATTTTCAATTTCCTCGTCATTAGCAAAAACATCATCCATTTCATCACCAGACGATATCATTTGTGGTCCTACAATTTTTTCCATAACAATAAGAATAAAATTACCAATAACATTAATAACAAAAATACCAATAACAATGCTTATATACAGATTTAATAGTAAATTAGCACCACTCACATTAATAGCAAAGATTTAATAGTAAATTAACACCACTCACATTAATAGCAAATTAATGTTAATCACAATATTTTTTTTATTGATTTATTGGAGCTACAAAATTAGTGATATATATACACACATAAAGAGATGGATAGTGCCTGTTAATTGCTGAAAATTTTGGAGCTAATTAATGTTAATCACAATGTTTTTTTACAGATTTATTGGAGCTACAAAATTATTGATATATATACACACATAAAGAGAGGGATAGTACCTCTTAATTGCTGAAAATTTTGGAGGAGAGTTTGGTTAATTTGATCAAAGATTAGCACAAAACAGAGAGAGAGCACTTCTGAGTTTTGTTGCTGTGTAGGTTTGGCGCCAAAAGTGTGTATTGATATGAGGGAGAGAGCACTTAACTGCTTGATGGTTCCTTATTTTATTTTATTTTATTTTTATGTTTAACTTTTGGTTTTGTAGTGGGAGATTTGGTTTTGTCTTATACGGCGGGTAAGGTTTGTGGGTAGTAATCTGTGTATGCCTAGTGTTGTTCATTGAAAAGACGTTGTGTGGCTTTAGGTGAGTTATATAGATTTAATGCATAGTACACGTGTCAATTTAAGAAAAGTTTGGTTTACAAAAGTATATAGATGTGCCACGTGGATAGGTTAATTGCAAAGCATAATAAATGCCTTGTTTTGCATTTTATAATTTTGGAGCTAATTAATGTTAATCACAATGTTTTTTTACAGATTTATTGGAGCTACAAAATTATTGATATATATACACACATAAAGAGAGGGATAGTACCTCTTAATTGCTGAAAATTTTGGAGGAGAGTTTGGTTAATTTGATCAAAGATTAGCACAAAACAGAGAGAGAGCACTTCTGAGTTTTGTTGCTGTGTAGGTTTGGCGCCAAAAGTGTGTATTGATATGAGGGAGAGAGCACTTAACTGCTTGATGGTTCCTTATTTTATTTTATTTTCTTTTTATGTTTAACTTTTGGTTTTGTAGTGGGAGATTTGGTTTTGTCTTATACGGCGGGTAAGGTTTGTGGGTAGTAATCTGTGTATGCCTAGTGTTGTTCATTGAAAAGACGTTGTGTGGCTTTAGGTGAGTTATATAGATTTAATGCATGGTACACGTGTCAATTTAAGAAAAGTTTGGTTTACAAAAGTATATAGACGTGTCACGTGGATAGGTTAATTGCAAAGCATAATAAATGTCTTGTTTTGCATTTTATAGTATTAAGAGATATTGTATACTTATGTGATAATTTGTAAAAAATAATATTTTTGAGTAATATTTTTGCTGCAAATATGACGACCCTTTTATCAACCGTATTTATGAGTCTCTCTCTCGAGTGGTCCATTGATATCTCTCACATACACAGCCCAACGAAAATACATATATACATACATATATATATATATATAGCTCCATGTTTGTTTCTAAATTCTCTGAAAATGCAAATGCAAGCCCTAGCTTTCTCTCTGCGGTTGCCTTCGTCTGGTCACCGCCTCCGTACTCCCCAATGCTTCGCTCTTCACTCTTCGTCTCTAGGTCTCTCCCACTCTCTCTCTCTCTCTCTCTCTCTCTCTCTCTCTCTCTGTATATATAGTGTGTGTGTAAGTGTGTCACTGAGTGTTTTATGTGTGCATATTCATGGGTGTTTCAGTGTATTTCTTTTTTTCATTACTTGATTATTCCATGTCTCAATCATTAGAAAATGGGGAGAAACACACACACACACACACACACACACACACACACACATATATATATATATATATATATATAATGTTTTTGTGCGGACTGTCCCGCATTTTAACAGTGCGGATCGAACACGTGTCACCTGACGGTGAGCACAGAAATTATCGGCTAAATTATAGGCCTGTACTCTCTTTTTTTTTTGGGTCACCGCAAGGTGACGTATGTCCGGTCAGCACTGTTTAAATGCGGGACAGTTCGCACAAGAATAGTACTCGCACTGTTTAAATGCGGGACAGTCCGCACAAGAACAGACTGTCCCGCATTTAAACAGTGCGGACCGGACACCTGGCGGTCAGCGTAAAAATTATCACCTAAATTATAGGGACGCTCTCTCTCTTTTCTGCGCTCACCGCCAGATGACAGATGTTCAGTTCGCACTGTTAAAATGCGGACTGGTCCGCACAAAAGTATCAATGTGTATATATATATATATATATATATATATATATATATATATACATATATATATATATATATATATATATATATATACAGAGAGAGAGAGAGGGGGGGGGGGATCTCATGAGACCTCTATTTGCATACCGCTGGCGCGGACCATTTTTGATAAAATAGTAAAAAAAATATTTTTTGGCTAATTTTTTTTTTTTGAACATTTCATGAGAATCATAAAAAAAATCAACTCAAATTGATTTTTTTTGTTATTCTTTGTCAGTGTTTCATTTAAAAACTGACAGAGTTTGACCGATTTTTTTAAAGTAGCAAAAAAATTCATTTTGAACTGATTTTTTTTATGATGCTATTGAAATGTTTAAAAACCATAAAAAGAAAATCAGCCAAAAATATTTTTTACTATTTAAAAAAAAAGGTCTTCATTCAGGGTACTCAAACTCGGACCTCACTTAATCCTTTTTCTATATATATACACTATTGCTCTTGTGCGGATCAGTCCGCATTTTAAGAGTGCGGACCAAATGTGTCACTGGCATTGAGCGTAGAAATTATCGACTAAATTATAGGCACACTCTTTCTCTTTCCTGGGTTCATCGCCAGGTGACACATGTCCGTCCGCACTCTTAAAATGTGAACCGGTGAGCACAAGAGCAGTACGGTGTATATATATATATATATATATAGTAGTGCTCATGTGCGGATTGTCCCGTATTTTAACAGTGCGGACCGGGCATGTGTCACATGGCAGTGAGACCAGAAATTATCCGATAAATTATAGGCCTCTTTTCTAGTTCACCGTCAAGTGACTCATGTCCAGTTCGCACTGGTTAAAATGCGAAATGATTAGCACAAGAGCTATATATATATATATATAGAGAGAGAGAGAGAGAGATTTTAAAAAAATTGGATTGATTTTTTTTTTGTATGATATTTAAATATTTTAGGAGGCCCATAAAAGAAATCAGATCAAAATGAATTTATTTGTTATTTAAAAAAAATCGATCAAATTATAAACATAGAAAACTATAGTTTGAACGATTTTTTAAGATAAGAAACAAATTCATTTTGAGTACAGGTTCCATAAATATTTAAATACCATAAAAAATCAATCGCAAAATATTTTTTTACTGTTTTAATAAAATGGTGTGCATACTGAGACCTCACAAGAGGTATGTATGAGATCGACTCCCTATATATATATAAAGAGAGAGAGGGACAAATAGATACATGCCACCGATGCCTACGGACCAACTTTTCTGAAATATTAAAAAATATATTTTTGAGTTGATTTTTTTGTATGCTATTTAAACATTCCAGTGGATCCTTAAAAAAATAAAAAAAAATCAGTTCAAAATATTTTTTTTTTCGCTGTATTAAAAAAATTAGTCAAAATATTTTTTTTTTGCTATTTTAAAAAAATCATTCAAAATATGTCAGCTTTGGCCCCCTTTGGGGTTAGTTTGCACTGAGAACCTCACCTTAGACTCTCTCTCTCTCTCTCTCTCTCTCTCTCTCTCTCTATATATATATATATATATATATATATATATATATATATATATATATATTCTTCTTTCCTTTTTGATAAGTCTCATATTAATAGTTGTTTTCCTTCTTTTTGAACGTAATAACCAAATTTCATAATAATGAACAAATCTTGATCGTGGACATTAATTGAATAAATTCTTAAAGACCATCATTTTTATATAGCAACTATTAATTTGGGAAATAACCATATTTCATGATAATGAACAAATCTTGATCGTGGACATTAATTGAATAAATTCTTAAAGACCGTCGTTTTTATATAGCAATTATTAATTTGGGATGGAGGTAGAGTATATAAGTATATATACACACACACATGCATAACCAAACAGGTGCATACAAAAATAACGGATTTACTAGCGAACCACTTCAAAATGACGTAGTTTTGCTGTGAATAGAGGGTTTTCTTATAATTTCATCCTCATTTTTACCCCAAAACTAAGTGGTTTTGAGGTAGTCAGCTAGTAAACCTTCATGGGTATACCTGTATTTTTCTTATTGTTCAGTAGTAGACAAGTCCATGTCTCAATCATGGGAAAATGGGGGGAAATGTTAGATATTTTAATACTATCTGTGTGTGTTTATGTATATAGCTCATTTTTTAGCCTTTTCCCTTAAGTTTGTAATTGAACAGAAACCCTTCAAATATTCAACTTTTGCACTTATATAAGAAATTGGAATTTAGTGTTTAATTGTGGCAACCCCCTTGAAATATTGCTCGTTTTCACTTTGTCCCCTTAAACTACAAAAGGGAACAGAAATCTTTGACGGTTTAGTTTTTGCATTTGCACCATAATTTTTGAAAATATGGAGAGGATTTAGAACAAAAAGATTTATATTTTGATACGATGCTGGATCACATGGTATTAATTTGCATCAAAATTTCATGGGAATTGAATAAAAATGCGACAAAATTGTGCAAATCTATCCGACTCCCTTTGGAAATGATGTAAATTTGTTGATTTTATCTCTCTTCAAAATTTGGGCAAATATGGTTAAATGTGAGACTTCTTATTAAAAAAAGTTAGGAAAATTAAATAATTGAACAGGGATTATGTTTACTTTCATAGTTTAGGGGGGCAGCGTGAAAATTGACTATAGGTTCTAATTTGTTTAGCGTACTTCACTGCAAATTGAAATCTCAAAAGTTGCGGTTTCAGTTTAGAAATATAGAAACAGAGTGTGTTTGGGAATCCCAATTCAGTATAAATAGTTCCAAGTTTAAACTAACAATATTTCGATTCTAATTTCGATTCTAATTTAAAGAAATGAATTTGGATTCGCAAACGCACTCATAGTTTCTTGCTGTAAGATGAAGAGTTGTATGATGCAGCAATCAGAGTTTCTGTATGCTTTCCTTTTGGACATATTCTCGGCATCCAACAAGTATTTCCATTCCTAATTGAATTCCGTGTTGTGGTTCAGCTACGGATGAAATGACATTCATTGAAGCTTCAAGAAAGGGGAACGTAGTGCCCCTTCACACCTGCATTTTTTCCGACCACTTGACTCCGGTGCTTGCTTACCGGTGTTTAGTCACAGAAGACGATCGAGAGGCTCCTAGCTTTCTTTTCGAGTCGGTTGAGCCTGGTATTCTAGTTTCTAGTGTTGTAAGAGCATCTTGGCCACTTCTTTGTTTCAGAAGAAAATGTGTGTATATTTGTTTGTTTTTGCTCAGTGTTGAATTTGATTGTTTTAGGGTCGTTATAGCGTAGTCGGTTCTCAGCCAGCAATGGAAATTGTTGCAAAAGAAAATAAGGTTACCATAATGGACTACGAGAAAGGGAGCTTGACTGAGAAGATTGTAGATGATCCTATGGAAATTCCAAGAAGTATTTCAAATGGTTGGAAGCCCCAACTTCTTGATAAACTTCCAGATACATTTTGTGGTAAGAAGATTGTGTTGATGCATTACGTTTTCCATTTTCTGGTTTCCGGGGATTAACATTTTTTTATTTATTATTACTAAATCCATAGTTACATAAATTTTCCATAATGAGCAGGTGGATGGGTTGGTTATTTCTCATATGACGCAGTTCGTTATGTAGAGAAGAAGAAGTTGCCCTTCTCAAAGGCACCACAAGACGACAGAAACCTTGCTGACATTCATCTAGGACTCTATGATGATGTGATTGTGTTTGATCACGTGCAGAAGGTACTCTTGGCCAATTAAATATGGGTGAGCTCTTATACAGGATATACAACTTAAGTCTCGTTTTTCACCTGGTCCTTCACATCCATTTTCTCTGGCCTTCGGAGTATTGGAGAATCTTTTTCAAGGGTGTAGGCTATGGGGTAAAAGACATACGAATATATGTGCTTATCACTAGGCACAATTCTGTTGCCTGATCACCTGGATATAATTCAGATTCTGTGCTCAACTGTTTATTAGTGGCCACTTAGATAATGTTTTATTATAGTGTTTAATTATAAACAAGTTATCACCTGTGGCAAATCCAATATTAATTTGGCCCCGTTTGGCTGTCTTTTTTCCACTCAGCTAGGAGAAAAGTAAAATGGTGAATGAGATTCGCTTATTTAGAGTGCGACATTGTTCACTATTTTATACGAAGTCACCTAACTGTAGAGTTTATACTTATTTACAATTTTGTATGTACTAAACATTTAACTCTGAATGGTCAAAACTACTTTTCACCATTATATTTTTCACCCCAAACTAAACGCGGCATTACTAATATATCCCTCCTTTTGGGTCTTGTACAGTCCAAGTTGATTATATGAAGAGTAGAATTACAAATATACAATCTTGTATTCTTAGTAGTTGATCAGCAATAGCCTTTACTCAAGTTCATCTTGACTGGACTCTTAATCTTTCTTTCTCTGTTTCTTTTTCCCTGCATTCAATATTCTGATTGAGGGTCTTTGGGGCATACTTTGAATCTTCAGAAAGCATATGTAATTCATTGGGTGCGGCTTGATCAATATTCATGTGTAGAGAAAGCTTATATAGACGGAATGAAACGCTTGCAGAAACTGGTATCAAGAGTACATGATATTGATCCGTGAGTCACTCTCCTCTCTCTCTATATGTGAGTGTGTGTGTTATAACAATGTTTTCGTGAAGTCATTCACGTATAGTTATTGACTGAGAAACATACAAACAATTTGTATAATATTTTTACAAGCTAATATGACAAGTAAAGACCGGAGAATAATACAAAAAACATTTAGATGTGAGATTTTCGGATAAATCTGAACAAATAAGTTGTAAGAGTAGTGTTTTCCTTACTGATCTGATTCTCGATTGGTAGCCCGAGGATATCTTCAGGGTCCGTGGAACTACACACGCAAGATTTCGGTTCTTCCTTGAAGAAGTCCAACATGACAAGTGAAGAGTACAAAGAGAAAGTACTACAGGCAAAAGAACATATTTCTGCTGGGGACATTTTTCAAATTGTATTAAGTCAACGCTTTGAATGCCGAACATTTGCTGACCCGTTTGAAGTCTATAGAGCATTGAGAGTTGTGAATCCAAGTCCATATATGACTTACTTGCAAGTTTGTTCACTGAAACTATTGAGAGAATTCTCCTATTGTTACAATCTGATATTTAAATTAGTTTTTTTTAGCTTTAGTCCCATGTAATAAAATTTGTTAGGCTCCACTCCCATGTGTTTTTAAAATTGTAAAAAGTCCTATAACCACCCAAAACCACCAATAACTTCTCTGTAAACACTCATCCTTCTTTTTGCAGAGAATGACAATTGTCCCATATTTGTTATAATAGGACTAACAACTAAAAAAATAAAAAAATGGGAGTGGACACAAATAAATCTTTACAAGTGGGACTAAATACTTAAGAGCCCTATTTAAATACTTTAACTATTAGTTTAATTATTTATTTTCATTTTACCAGGCTAGAGGTTGTATTCTGGTTGCCTCAAGCCCAGAAATTCTTACGCATGTAAAGAAGGTAAGCTATTTAGTTAATCACCGACTACATTGACCTGAGATTTTGAGTTTGGGCCTTTCACTATGAAGCAGAGATACTTAGTTAGGCCCCGTAACGGTATCGAACAGGTGCAGAGTATAACGAGATACTTGGGAGATATATAGCTGGGGCCCTCTTATAATTTTTAAATGAGGTCACTTTGTAATTTTAGTAACACGACTAATATACATATAAACTAAACCCAAACTAGTTGTTTCTTTCAATACAAAATAACGAATTGATATTCATCTTAAATGTGCATTCTCTTTCTCTTATTGGCAGAACAAGATTGTCAATCGGCCATTAGCTGGGACTGTTAGACGAGGGAAGACTCCACAAGAAGATGAGATGCTAGAAAAGCAGCTGTTAAATGATCAAAAGGAGTGCGCTGAACACATCATGCTGGTTGATTTGGGACGAAATGATGTTGGAAAGGTTTCTATTGACTTTTTCCCAAAGGGTTTATTGTAATAAACCATCTGAACTATCACACTAGTTGCGAATTCCTTCTCCAACTAATAATTTGACAGTTGACACAACACTCCCTGACATCTAGTTGGTTTGCAACTTCCCTTTGTACCTTTAAAAGAGGTTTTTAGAAACATTTTCTAGCGAGGCAAGATAGGATGTTTGAATTTTCTTTCCATAGTTTAGGGATTATTTGCAAGGTTAAGTGCACATTTGCAATTAGACCCATCGTGTGTTTATATATATATATATATATATATATATATATATATATGTGTGTGTGTGTGTGTGTGTGTGTGTGTGTGTGTATGTATTTCCCTTTTCCTAATTATGTGGAAATTAATTACGTATTTCTATTTTTCATGCATTGTATACCGTCTCTCTAAAAAGGCCATATTGACTTAGTATTTACTAGTTCTTTTGGCAATGGCTATTGAGTAATGCATAATTGGAATATGGTTATGGCCTAAGATGTCTGTTGGTCAAGATACTCGTATCTTTTCCTTTGCCAATACCTTATTTATATATCATCTTCTCAAAATATTTGTAAAGTCCAATTACCAAGGGGTTTGGGTTTCGAAACATTCTGCATTCGATTATGAATATAGAGTCCTTATCTTTAATCAACATATAATTATTTATCTTACCTGTGTCAGCATTAACTGGGTTAGTGTAGATAAAGTTCTCCCACTTGTACTCTTCTCCAAATCATTATCAAGTACTATAAGCATAAATTGCATCACACCTGTTAGATAACGGTGATTTTCAATGTAGGTCTCAAAATCTGGTTCTGTGAACGTGGAAAAGCTTATGAATGTTGAACGATACTCCCATGTGATGCACATCAGCTCCACGGTGAGACGTACTTGCGATTAGATTTAATCCATTGTTTGATTTCAAATTTGGATTTTTTTTTAAATACAGCTTCTTTTTATGAAAAGTTGGCACAAGAGTGGAAGAATAGATGAGTGGCTTGTTTGTCTTATTTTTCCATTCTACATGGTTTTGAGTTAGAAACACTATTCTGAAAATAACCATATTTGAGTACCCGAAAATCATCCCCTGCACGCGCACACGCACACACACAAAAAAAAGTTTTGGGTTTTAAAAATAAGAAATTTATAACACAGTTTTTTCAGAAAGGGTGTTGGATTTCGAGGGGTTTCTAAATGTTTTGAAGTGATACAAACGCATCATATTGTTTTATTTTTTTCACAGGTTACAGGGGAGTTACTCGATGATCTGAGTTGCTGGGATGTCCTGCCTGCGGCATTGCCAGTTGGAACAGTTAGTGGAGCACCCAAGGTAAAATCTATTTCTTAGCTTTTGTTCCCTCTCCAGTTTATCATGATTTTATTTCTCACTGTTCTGGGCACCACATATTTTTGCCGTACCACTCTAGCAGCCCACATGTTATCCTTTAGGGTCGGTTTAGTTCGGGGTGAAATACTTTTAACAGCGGTGAAAAAGTAAAATGGTGGAATGTTTTCACATATTTAAAATTAAATTTGTCGGTTTGAAATTGTGAATAAGTGCACATCCTATAATTATATAAATTCAAACAAAAATAATATACAAAATTTAACTCTAAACAGGTGAAAACATATTTCATCAATTTATTTTCACCGCGTTGAAATAAATTTTACCCGGTAGATGTTTTTTTTTGGGTTTAGGACACGATGAAAAGATTTAAAAATAAGCTCCAACAATATTAATCGTCTTTTCTATGTGGTCGCTACAACGGGAACAGGTGAAGGCCATGGAGTTGATTGATGCATTGGAAGTAACAAGACGGGGACCTTACAGCGGTGGATTCGGAGGCATTTCCTTTACTGGCGATATGGACATGGCTCTGGCTCTTAGGACCATTGTATTCCCAACTGGGACCCGTTACGACACAATGTACTCTTACAAGGACGCCAACAACCGTCGTGAATGGGTTGCTTACCTTCAAGCTGGTGCTGGGATTGTGGCTGAAAGTGATCCTGAGGATGAGCAAAGAGAGTGCGAAAACAAAGCTGCTGGTCTTGCTCGCGCAATCGAATTGGCTGAGTCTGCTTTTGTTCAAAAACATAAACCTTTGGGTGTAAATTGAGCTGGAGATGAACCAAATGAAGAATATGTTTCTACAGAAAAACAAGAAGAATGTGTTTTTTATTTATCTTTTTTGAATAAAATGTGATTTACTACTCTTGTTAAACTGAATGTAGAGGATCTCAATAGTTGGGAAGGAAGAATTATAAGAAATCAGAAACTAAACCAACTGTAGATGATTTTAGTAGTTAAGGAATCAGTGAAGCACCTGTCACAGGGGTATTTTTATTTATTTTTCTGAGATTACCCAGTAAGCCACCAAGTTTACTAAGCAAACTTGATCAATCAACTTGATTCCGAGGTTCACTCAAATAACCTACTTTTTCACAACTAAAAAGTAAGCAAAATAACAAACCATTCACAATATATACGAAGAATACATATAAGACTCGAATTTACGGGAAGTCAACTCCCAACCTTTTATTAATCATTCAAATATTATGAAGGAACACATAAATTCGGTGTAGGGCTTGTTGTCATAAAACGAAGCTTGGCATGACTCTAATATACAAAGATGATGACAGTTACACCCCAACTGCCTAGGGAAAACTTTCAAACTCGGAATGACATGTTTCTTGTGCAGTTTTTCCATTAAAACTGCCCTAAAGCTGTGCCTTACAAAGGTTGAACTGTTCCCTCACATTTTTGCCACATGTACCTTGTTAGAAACTGTTACAAAACTGTGATGACTTAGCAATCTTCCTCTTTTTCAGCTATCATTTCTAAATATCACGATATTCAAGCCATCTTAATTTTTGTGCATAAGCCAAATATGTCGTTCAACCTTTTGTACGAATATCAATCCATAAGTCTATATTTTCTCATTATCATGAAATAAGCCATTCCCCCAAAATGCACATGTGAGTGCTAAAATGTGCTACTCGCAGTGCACATGGCATTTGCTCCTATGCATGGGCAAATGCTAAATTCCAAAATCATGCACCACAAGATCCCCCAATCATGATATGATGCCCACAACGTGCCCACAAGGAAGCCACGGGCCTAGGAGCACCCATGAATTTTTATCAATTTTGCCTCAGGACCCCCTCTCCCAATAATACCTCTTAACAAAAAATCCACGTGAGTGCAGTAGACATGAATTGTCATAAGTGGATCAACCTCACCATTACCCAAGGTTTCCATGAACGAATTCACCTTGTTCTCGGAATCATTTGCCTTAGCCAAGGTAAACTAAGACATTTTGAGTGTTGTCACACACATAACTTTAGTAAACGTTAGGATGTGACAAACCCTCCCCACCAAATAACTCGGTGTCCACGTCGATGTTAAAGAAATTCAATCTTCACTAAAAAAATCCAAAGCAAACTCTGACTCCAACGAAGAACAACATCAACCTTCGACTCAACCGAAGTGTAATCACAAAACAAACATGGTTCAGTTCGATTCTCCTCCATGGAGGAGCGTAATCTCTACTTTTTAACATATTCTGCAATAAGTTACCCTTGTTCGTGCGAGGTTCCTCCAACCAGCATACACCGCCTTGAACTCCAAGTCTTGGAGTCCACCCAGTAATACCAAGGGGTAAACATGAGCATCTCCCCCACCCGAACTTAAGCAAACTTCTTTTGACACTTCCAGTTGAATCGCAACAAGATTTTTTCGAATTTGAAAATCCTTTGCTCGGAGTGAACCCTTGCAAATGAAGCAACAGGAATAGCCACATCGCCTTTCTTTTGTTGTCCATCAACCCTCTTGCTCTTGTCATTTTTTGTCACTCCATATTTGCCCGAATCTGTTGCACTTTTATCATTGATATTGGAATGGATGAAACAACGTCCGAACAGTCAAGTTTAAGGTCCACTAGGCTATCCGACGTTGCCACAACTTATTGAAAATCATGCACGCTTTGTCTCCACAATTCAACCTGAGCCCAAGGTTGAAGATTGAAAATAAAATTTTAAACCTTGTTTTCCTTGAACATTGCCTTAATATCCAACATCACCCACATGAACTCTTTCACGTATTCTTGCATAGTGTTTTCATGCTTCATGTGTCATCACACTTCCCTCGCTTTCCAAATTGAATTGTATCATCACTCAAATACATTGTGGTTATCAAACCCTTATCTTCTTCATTGATATGAGAAGCATTGAAATACTGCTCCATATTTTACACGAAATTATCTAATTCCTTTGTTGATCTTGCACCAATAAAAGCTTTTGATAACGGAATTTAATACTTCTTGACACCAGCACTACTGTCTCTATCGCTCAATGTGAGCAACGCCTTTTTTAGAAACCCAACATCATTATCAAGTTTTCCCAGACGAGCTCGAAGTTTGTCGGCCAAGACACCAACATCAACAACAAGGTTCTCTTTGCAATTTTGTTGCACCATTTGAGCATTTTGTAGTTTCAACTATAATTCTTGCCGATTAACTGACAGTGTTGCTGCTACAATGTTCATTGGAGGATTTGTAATGAATTTTACCATTTTTTGCACCATTTCTTGTAATTTTTCACTCTTGCCACTAGCCATTTCTTTGAAGAACTCACAAAAACCTTGCCAAACTCGCATTAAACTTGACAAATTCGGACATTCCTTTCAAAAACTAGTCTGAACACACCAATTTTCACCAAAACACAACTCTGATACCAATTGTCACAAGGATAAAAATTTTCCCTTAAAATTACCCGGTGAGGCACCAAATTTACTCCGCAAACCTGATTATGAGGTTCAATCAAATAACTTACTTTTACACATTTAAAAGTAAGCAAGACAACAAACCATTCATAATATATACGAAGTATACACACAAGACTCAAATTTACAGGAACTCAACTTCCAATCTTTAATTAATCACTCAAAGATTACAAATGAACATATAAATTTGGCATAGAGCTTCATGCCATAAAAGACAATCTTGGCACGACCTAAATATACAAAGATGATGACAGTTACACCCCAACTGCTTAAGGAAAACTTTCAAAATCAGAATGACATGTGTCTTGAGCCATTTTTCCATCAAGACTTCCCCAAAATTGGTCCCCCCGTGTAAAGTGACTTCTAGTTGTCCCCTACGTCTAGGACTCCTATCATAACCCTTTCCATAGAAAGAAATATAAGAGGAAACAAAGGTTGCAAGTTTTCCACAAACAGATGGATAATATTAAGAAGGAAAACATGTCTAGAAATACCCTACACAAGGTTAGAATTCATGTTTTTAGGTCGTGTCAGAAAAAGATATGACACGACAAACATCATCATATAGACACGAGAATGACTCGACACAAAATCATGTTTTTTACACTAATATGAACACTACACCATTAAAATGATCAATAACTTTTGATCCCAATTAACCACGATAATACATGAGTAAAAACATGAATAACACGAAACAATAACATGAATAACGCAAATCATAATTTTGATATGAACATGGCACGAGTTATGTTAGAAAATCCTGACACATATATGGCATATCAGTTCAATTTCGTTTAGTGTATAAAATTGTCACCCCTACGTAGGACTACTACGATGGATAGCACCATTATCCCTCTTTGTATAACATCTACAAAAACCCTTCACTTTCCCAACTTTTGTAATATTCTCTGGTCTCCCAAATGAGAGATTGTATGTAGCAAAGATGATAGATTGCTTATATGTATGTGTTCCTAATTTTTACAAAACGTATTTAACAATTTCTCATTTAGATGTTAAATCTTCAACTTCGATACAAAAATTTCATAAGCGGTGAGGATTTCACCCTAAATTTCAGGACGTAATGAGTTTTCATAATAGTTTATTTGGGTTTAGTTGCATTTCTAATGTTTTGTTTGGCTCTCATCCCATATATTCTTAAATTTTCCTAACCGCTCTATAACCGTATCTACTCGCCCCCTTTCTTTTCGTAGAGAATGAAATTTGTTCCACGGGACCAACAACTAGAAAAACAAATACATGGGAGTGTCTGTAAAAGAATTTAGAAAAATGGGACTAAATACATAAGATTCCCATAATTAGGGTCTAATATCATTAATGACCACTTTGACTATCACTGGACCCATTTTTCAATTATAATTACTACTTGACCTTAAATATGAACACGACGCAATTGGAACGCAACATGACTTAACACGGAATATAATTTTTTTACCTAACACAAAAATTACCCAAATAAACTTGACATGATACTGCATATTATTACCAAATGTGAACACACCCCAATTAAAACATGACACAACATGTTTATTACCAAATATGAATATGGATTAAAATACGTCATGCCACGCCACGCCACGCCATGCTACAAAATCTTATTTTTTTACCTAACACGAAAACGAACCAAATAAAACGCGACACGAAATCACATTTTTACCTAACATGAACACAACCAAATTAAATATGACACAATATCTCATTTTTTAACCTAATACGAACATAACATAAATAAAATGCGGCACGAGATGACATGATACGAAATATTATTTTTTAACACGAACACGACTAAAATAAAACACAACACAACATGATTTTTTTTTACCTTACAGGACACAATATTTTTTTTTACCTAACATGAACATGAGCCAAATAAAATGCGACATGACAAGAAATCCTAATTTTTACCTAATGAAACCTAATCCAAGTAAAACAAGACATGACACTACACCACACAATCTTATTTTTTTACCCAACACGAACACACCCTAAATAAAATGTGACACAACATGAATAACCAATGCAAAACATGTCGGGTTTTATTTGCATCGTATTCATGTTAGGTAAAAATAATATTTCGTGTCTTATACTTTTGTTTTGATTGGGTTGTGTTCGAGTTAAGTAAAAAAATGTGATTTCCTGCCAAGTTGTATTTCATTTGAGTCGTGTTTGCGTTAAGAAAAATATAATTCCATGTCGTATTTTAATTGACCCTAATTTTTTTTTTACTCTCGGTTGTTTCTTTCTGTTCCCTTCTTAAAAAACAAGAGACAAAAAGTGATGTATAAAGTGATTGTGAATGAAAATATGTAATTAACAATTGAAATCATAGCGGGGCCTTTTTTTCAAGTATGTAATTAAATACGCCGTATAGTATTTTTTTTGTTCCAACATGTCACATGTGAAAACATTTTTATTCCAATAAATTATTTTAAATACCAATATAGAATTACTAGAAATGACAAGATTAATAACCAGAATGTGAGAGATAAGTTAGGAGTATCTCCCATTAGTGATAAATTAAGAGAAAGTAGGTTTAGATGGAACGAACATGTGTTGCGTAAACTATTAGAGGCACCTATAACAAGAGGAAAATTAGGATAAAAGATAAAGGGGTTGTCCTAAGCTATCTTGGGAAGAAATTATTGGGATAGATCTTAAGGAATTAAATTTGAATGATAATATTACCTATAATAGATTAGAATGGAAAAGGAGAATCCATGTGGCTGAACCCATGTCATGGGGTTAAGGGAAGGATGATAATGATGATGATGAAATAGTATTTATTAAGGAAAAAATTATTTTCTCTCTCTTTATTATTTTTATTTTTTTAGAACTGAGAAAGGAAAACAGTCTGGAGAAAGGCATGCATTGCAATAGTTCCAATGCAGTCCACTTTGCTCGACTAAATAAATTTTATGGAGGACAATATTTTAATGTAATTTTATTAAATGTAACCAAAAATCCAAAAACAAAACTCCATAACATAGAGTAGGCTTGGGATTCTTCCCCTTCCTCTATCATAAAAACTATTATAAATAACTCGTTTTCCACATCCATTTTTAGGCCTTCATTACTACTTGTTTTTGTTTATCAGTTTATACATTCTTTCTTTGTTAAATCAATAATTGGAAACTAATTTTTATTCAACTAGTCACTGAAACGATATATAAAAAGCTGATTTCACTGAAGTGGAAGATATAAGGTATTATTTTTCTAGTTTTATATGTAATGACACCATATTTAAATGTTGGTAATTTGAGACTCCTCAAACCCTCCATCTTCACTCATGCAAGAACAAAGGTCTTAAGGTCAATCTTTGACCTTTGCCAGATCACTACCAAACTCCCAGGATCGCAACTGTTATCAAGAAAGGACCACAGTGGTGTAATTTTAATGCCTCTACCCGGGTTTGGGTCACTGTTGGGTCAGCTCGCACCGAATAAAGGATTTAAGGGGGGGGGGGGGGGGGGAGTTCAACTTTATTATTTAAGAAAAATCCTTTGATTGCACAATTTATTAAGGACTAAAATTACTGGTTTTAAGTTGGGAAAAGAAGTGACCGCTTTAAGTAATTAAGTCAATTTACAAGGTTTATTGATAAAAAATTGATTTGATTTGCAATACTAATTAAATAAGAAATAAACCATAGTCATCCCTGTATTATTACATCACATGGACAAAGGCCCGAATAAAAAGTTTAATGTCTCAAATTACCGATATTTCAAAAGATAGTTTAAATAAAATTACAGAGTTAATAACGATGTTGACTGCCCTCTCGGGCCTTACCCGCGTCCTTCTCGATGTCCATACTCGAAGTACCTGGGGTGCGGGTGGGGTTTTAACATAAAAAGTAGGGGTGAGCGAACACTCTGTAGGGTGGGTAATATTAAGCTATACGTTTTCTTACAAAAAATACTATACATATTACATGTATTTTAATCATTTCGAAAATGTTTAACAATTTAGCTAGTATTAAGGCAACTACCATGCAATGCACCCGAGCGATGAGCTCATACTCACACTTAACCATTCCGTGCCACCCTTTATCAGGTCTAATGACTATTAATCATATTTTATCCATTAGTCTCAATTTTATCACATTTCATTAGGTTGTCCAACTTACTCATTTTCAAGCATAACCATTATCATTTCCTTTTTCCATTATCTTTTCTCGAAATCTTCCAATAACTGCATACTTTAACGGACTCTACACCACTGGCTATGCTATCATATGCTCTGACCAGTGATTTTGAATCTTTTATCCCGGGCTCTGGGCCCTTTTTTTAATTATTCTCGGTGCCATTCGAGTCCATATTAATGTGTTATAACGTTTTTGCTAATGTCCACATTCTTCCATTATTTTACTGTCTTCATCATTTCAACGGTTTATATCGCCGTCTCATATTGTCAACCTGCCATTTTATCCATTTTCACCAAAACGACCATAAGGTCTAACAAGGAAATCCAACCACTAGGATCCTCAATATGTCTAATTACCATTTTGCCCTTCCTTTCACTATAACTTTGTGGAAAACATATTTAATTCATTATAGCACAATCAACCATTTCTTTCAAAACATCATTTTTATGATTTTATGTCCAAAATTATGCTTCATTATTTTATGTCTTACCACATAAAATACATTTCACCATTTAAAGGCCATTTTAGCCAAATGTCCACTACTTTGCCCTATTATTACATGTGACTTCAAATATAATTTTTTCTTCATTCTAACAATATTTATAACACATATTTAGGGATGTTTGTCTACATTTAATTATTATTAGATGAAACCCATTTCAACATGATTGATCAAGTCTAAAATGTCATCTACTATCAAACTATATGATTCTACAGAAGTTAAGGAGGATTTCAAGCCTAGGGGTCCTCAAAATGAACTAAACAAGATATAAATAACGGGTTTACATTTTTCATGCTTTCTTTCCATATTTCAAGGTGAAAATGCCATTTATTCATAAAAGACCCATTTAGGTTTTGTCTTCTTTAAAAATCATTTTTTTTAAGACTTGAATATATTAGCAAATATATTTATTTTTGGCATTATATTTTATCTAGCATGCATCCTACACATTTTTCATAGCTAGAAACCTTGAAATCATAGGAAAAGAAAACCCCTACCTTATGGTTTGAAGATGAAACAAAGAAGAAGATGAAAATGGAAGTTCCTAGCTCCAAATGCTCCAAAAAGCTCCTCAAAACACTCCAAGACTCTTCAAAATACTCCAAAACTTCTTTTACCTTCTTAACCTTACCCACTTTTTCCCTTGATAAATCTTTTAAAGGAAAACTAAGGCTTCAAAATGGTGTATTAAGGTGGTGGCAAGGTGTAACAATGGCGAGGAAAGCTTTATGAAGATAGAGCATTCTTGAAATTGAGAGAGAGAGAGAGAGAGAGAGAGAGAGAGAGAGAGGAAATATGTTGATTGAAATGGTGGGGAAATAACCCACCACTTCTCTATTCTTATAACCCCACAAAAAATCATTTAAACCCAAGCCAAAACACACCAAACACGTTTATCGTGATATGGATCACCAGAGGCTGACACCTCATAGATCCAAGGGCTATGGTTTTGACAACACATGTTTTGACAACACATCTGCAAAAATTTTGGAGTTCAACTCCAATCGTTTGAACAACATATGATCTCATTCGAACGAGAACCCTATTCGTTCGAATGAACATCTAATGAGGTTCTAAAGAGGATAAAAACTAGGGTTAACTAGGACGTGAGAAGTACCTCGTTCGAATGGGAAAGGGCCCCTTGTTCAAATGACAAGGGACTTCGTTCAAAGATATACTTCCAATTAGATTCTAGAGAGCGAGGGAAATCGACCATTTTTCAATTCGTTAGAAGCTCATTCAAACGACAAAGACCCTTGTTCGAACGACTTATGTTTTCCATGAAAACTCCGATATGACAAGCACGAAGGTTGCGATAATGGTTCAATCTCATTATTCATTCATAAATACTTTACAAGGAAAGAGATAAAATCGTGGGCATGGGTATTACATTCTCCCCACCTTGGGATATTTTGTCCTCGAAATAAGAACAACCAACTAGGGAAAGGGTTATGGGTGCCTCTCACACATCTTTGACTCACGTTCCCAAGTTGCACCTTCAACGCCCTAAAACTACCAAAGAACTTTCACTAAGGGAATGACCTTGTTGCGCAGGACCCTGTCCTCACGGTCCAAAATAGATATAGGTCGCGTTGGAAACGTAACATCTTCCTTTAAATCGATGAGGTTCCAATCAATGCTATGTTGGGGTCATGAAGGTACTTTTTCAACATCGAGACGTTGAACAAACTAGGAAATTGGGTCAATTATGGAGGTAGTGCCAAGTAGTATGACACATCCCCAATCCACTCCAGGATCTCGAAGGGATCACTATACTGTGGGGCCAAATTCCTTTTTTTGCCGAATCATTGACTATCGGTTCTCGCTCTAACCTTCAGCATCACGTGGTCACCTAACCAAAACTCTAGGGGTATCCGATGATTATCGATATAATCATTTTATCAGATTTGTTCCGTCGTGATTCTTTGTCAAATTACCTGAACCTTCTCCATCATTTATTTGATTAACTCTAAATTGGTGATATGCTTCTCTCCTACCTCAGTCCAACAGGCCGGAGAGCGTCATGGCCTCCCGTAAAGGACCTCGTAGGGAGTTGTGACACCCCGCTTATTTAAATATCGGGTGATCAATCCTTTATAAAATTAAAACAGAAATATCATCTAGTTCATTCTTAGTATCACTTTCGAAAATATTTAAAAGTTTACGAACTACATAGTATTCAAAAAGTCGGTGCTAAATTTTATCTTTTCATTAAACAATAAAAACATGTGGAAAAAAATACAATAACGAAGCCATTCATGCAGTAATAAAAATTTGAACCAATCACAAGATAAATAAGTGAATAAAAATAATACAAAATAAAGCATCGTCTCCCAATACAAAAGTCCAACTATATATCTACTGAAATAAACTGAGTCCACAAATACAAAGTCTGATAAACTAAATAAAATGAACTAACTGAAGGGGCGACATGCCCAAATGGAATAACTGAACTGCATACTACTATAGGAAAGAAGTGACTTAAAGGTCTAATCCAAATCCTGCAAGCATCCACAAGTGTTGCAGCTACGCATCCCTGGAACAGTTCATCAAACTTGGTGCCCCTGTGGCTGGACACCTAAAATATTTTAAAAATATTTTGCAAGAGTTTCAGAGCCCAAAGTATTTTGAAAGCAATAGCAAGTATTTATCACAGTTTAAAAACAGTTATTGATTACACATGTTAGTTTAACGCACGCTCCCTTGAGTTCCTCACCCCGAAACTAATGTGCACACCGAATGTCATCTTCCTAGCTATGCTACCCAACCCCAGTAGGTCTCATCAATAACGATCTAACCACTAACAGGTTTTGCTCCCCCATGCCGCCCATACAGCACGCTATAATGTTCCAATTTTTACTTATTAGTACTTAGTTAAATATCTCTTAAACTTCCCCCATACCGCCCATACAATACGTTATAGTAGCACTGATAATTAACATTACCTCACATGTTATTATTAAACCATAATTAACATTTCACGTACGTTAATAGTAAACCATTATTAATAATTCACATAGGCTATTATTAATCCAAAACATCAAATTGTTATACCTAAATCATCTTTAGATATGCATTATCTAACTTTACTACTATCACCACTAGGTAGATTATCTCATAATTACATAACTTTTGGATATACGCTATCTATTATCCCTACATTACTCACAAGTAGGATAAATACACATGCATGTATATATATATATGTTACATTATTTATATATACATCTCCAGCATCCCTCGGATAAGAACCACAGTGCGAGCATACATACTCTGCTATCAAGTCCTGGTACATCACGTACTAAATCAAGGACTATCGATTGAGATATCACCCTCGAACGATAAATCAAACCACACATATTGGAGGCAAACATAGTTTCAAGTCTATGGGTCTCGCCCACACCAAACGTGCCCAATTGACCGTTAAAATTATTATACACTCAGATAGCCCGTACCTAGGTTCTATGTTCTGAGGCACAAGTCTAAAACCCCTCGAATGGGCTCATCGGGATAAGACTGTCCATGACACGAAACCTCCCGTGATAACAGACATCGTAGGTATGTTTACACACATAAGAAAGTACATAATATTTTATACACACAACCTATCCATATGCCACATAATGGCATACACACAAACTATAAATATAATCCGTATAGGTATACACACAACCTACAAATGTAATCCGTAGGGGTATACACTCCACCTATAATATAATGTGCATAGGCATACACTCCTCTTATAATGGAATCCGTATAGGGATACACTCCTCCTATAATAAAATCTGTATAGGTATACACTCAACCTATAATTGTCCTTCATACGTAGTATAGATATACATCTCTTGAATAATTATCGCACTTTTTAATTTACTATTTATAACCCTCTATCGTATTTTCTCGAGTAATTTTCTCTACTCTAAGGCCCTAGTTACCCCTTAAGTTATTTCAGTTGTTATGCCCTCATACCCTACTAGTCTACATCATAGATTCTATTTCCCTCTCCGTAATTCATTCTCATTCTCCCGAATCCATTTTGTTACCAATGAAGCCCTATTTTGCTCTTCACCTTATATTTTTCTCGTATGTGACTAAGTCTCAAACCTAACAATGCCTACTGTTACCCAATATATCCCTCATTATATTCTAAGAATGTCCCAAATTTTTCCAATTTATAAATCACATTTTAAGGGCTTAATAAGGGAAATAACACAAATCTGGGCAAACCGAATCGATTCGGCCTTGAACTGAATGGATTCGCTAGTTGAATGGATTCGGCCAAGGAGCCGAATCGATTCGAAAATGTGCAAATGGATACTTTTCTACACAATTGCGTTTTCATAAATTTTCAATAATCAAAATCTTCATGATTCTTCACAAAACTTTCAACCAACAATACTAAACATTATATAAGTGCATAGGGATGATTTACAACGTAAATCTAATATTAAATCCTCACGATTTCATTCCAAGAATCGATTATCTTCTTAAAATCTATAAAACCTGTTGATACCAAAAATATTCTGCCACGAGGACCAATCAGATACGAACACGTGTTATACAATATAGCATAAATCCAAGTCAGTAAGAATGAAATACTGACCTACTAAGGTATGCCGACCAACCTATCAGTGAAGACCGACCAACACCAGGAATGTCGACCAACAGTGAAGATAAAATGCCAACAGTTATAAACATAAATGATTGTACAGATGTAAATGTCTACGTTATAAAGACATTCCATCATTTGATATTCCAACACTTGTACATCCCCTGGGGGCTATAAATACATTGTAAACCCTACATACAAGGGACATAAGACAAGAGGCAATTAAACTAGCCCAAAGTAATACACAACAGTTGACGTAGGTTATTCCTTTAAGCCGAACCACTTTAAAAATTCTTTGTCTCTCTTACTTATATTAATCTGTGATTAACTAATTAGCCTAGTCTAGTTTTTTGCATTAATAAATTGGCGCCGTCTGTGGGAACGTATTTCTAATCGTTCACATTCATTTAAACAATGGCTAAATATTCCTGAATTAAGTCTTAGGAACGAGGGTGTTCCACCTGTCCCATCTGTTCCTCCATCTACAAACAATTTAACTAGAATTTTGGCCAGTCTTAAAAGAGGCTAAGAAGCTATATAAGACACTATCAGGTAACTCGCTCAAACCCTTCAAGCAGGGGAACCTGCTCTCTCAGCCCAGGGAAATATGCCACCATCTCCACCAAGAGGTTGTCGGCGCAGCTGATTAAGGACGACAAGGGATGTCTCTTATCATCCAAGGTTAAATTCATTATTGAAGGCATCAGAATATTTTCATATGCTGTCCTATTCTCCAGAGAGGCCAAGTGTTTTAGATAGATTGAGTTGTGCTTCTCCTTTCGATTGTTTGGGACCCAGGGGGACCAAAAATGCTCTTAGGGCAATGTCAGGTAACACCCGACAACCATATGATTAAAGGTAAGGCACTGTCCAGTCCAGATCAAATGCCTAATGAACTATTACTCGGCCCGTGCAACAACTTCAGGAAGAAAGCTCAGTAAATAAAAGGGTTGCAATGTATAGATCAGGTGCTGCTAATGATGCATAGAAAGGTTCCATACAGAGATTGGAAGAAAGATTAGTAGAAAAGACCAAGGCCAAAAACCCATTGCAAAGAAGATTTGTAAAAGGGTCTCCGTTTGTGCAGGTGATTGTGGATTTCCCTACTCCGGTAAAATTCAAAACTCCAGTAGTAACACCTAAATATGATGAAGAAATTAATCCAGTTATCCACATGTCAGCAGCTGATATTTATTTTGTCTCTGATGAAATGAGATATAGAGCATTTTTTGGGACCATTACTGGATCTGCCCAAATCTAGTATAATATTCTTCCTCGGGGACAAATCTCTAGCTTCAACCAGCTTGCCAAGCTATTCATTAGTAACTTTTTCTTTGGAGTAAAACCTGTGAAAAGGGTGGCACACTTGCTCAGTGTTAGACAGAAGGAAGAAGAGAGCACCAGAGACTACATCACTCGTTTTAATACCGAGAAGCTGAAAGTGGTTGATTATGAAGAAAAAACTGCAATAATATCCCTTTTAAGTGGACTGCTTCCCAAGAAACTGTACTACACTCTTGCCAAAAAACCTCCAAATATAATGGTAGAATTGACGGCTAAAGCAGCAAAGATCATGAATGCCGAGGAAGTAATGGCAGCCAAGCATAGCTCGAGCACAAAAGTTGATGATAAAAATGGTAAAAAGGATCATAAAGACTCTAAAAAACATCGAGAGTCAAAGCAAAATGGAGTTCTGAAGCGACTCAATAAGTACAACAATTATACTCCATTAACTATGGGAATTAACCATGTTTTGGAGGAAATTAAGCATAATAAAGATGTTCGATGGCCTGATAAGTTGAGGATTTCCCCGACCAAGAGGGATAAGTCCAAGTATTGTGAATTTCATAGGGATTATGGTCACACAAAAGAATGTTGCATATATCTCCAAAATAAGATCGAAACTCTTATCCGCCGAGGAAAGTTGAACCAGTTTGTGGATCGGCAGAACAATGAAGGAGATCGACATAGATCAAAATTTCTTTACAATCCCATAGGGGAAAAGAAAAGAACTCATGAAGATGATCCCAATCTCCCCAAAAAGCCCCGATAACCAAAATGCGAGGTATTTTGTATCAGTTTTGGTTCTTTTTATTGCCAAATTATTACAGGTGGAGATGCAGGAGGAAGAGATTATACAGCAGAATGAAAAGTTTACCTCAATGAGGCACAAGCTTGCTCGTACATACAGAGGATCAACCTTGTCGAAGAATACCAACTAAGGAAGGTTAATAAAGACAAGTTAGAAATTGGTTTATTTAAAAATGATCTCTCAGGCGTACTATACCCTCACGCTGATCCAATGGTAATCAAAGTCAGAAGGTAAGAAATCATTGTCTCTAGAGTATTGGTAGATAATGGTAGCTCGACAAACATTATATTTTATCCATGTTTCAGTAACTTGGATTTTAAGTTAAGTCAGTTAGAACCATACCATCGCCCACTAATCGGCTTTGCAGGAGAAAAAGTCTTTTATTTGGGAACCATCAAAATGGAGGTAATGATTAGCATATGGCCAGCCAACCGAACAAAAAAGAATTGTTTCTTTGTAATGGATAAGAATGGCCATTCAACTTATAATATAATCATGGGAAGAGTTGGACTCAAAAGGTTTGAAGCAGTACCTTCCACTGTCCATCAGTGTTTAAAATTCCTGACCAACTTTGGTGTGGGATTTGTGAAAGGTGATTAGAAAGTAACTCGGGAATGTTATTATTCTTTTGTCGAGCAAGAAGATTTGGATGAAATAAAGAAAAAAAACATTACCTATCAAGTAAATACCTCTGAAACTGATGAAGAATCTGAGGTTGAAACCTTAGAACCAAGGGAGGTAACAGAGCTGGTAAAGGGACAGATTATGGAAGCAACTGAAAGCATTGTGTTAGACGATGACAAACCAAAGCGCACCACTCAGATAGGGACAACACAATATCCTATTCTTAAACATGAACTAGTAAGCTTCCTTAAACAGAGAAAGCATGTGTTTGCCTGGAGTCACGAAGATATGCCTGGGATAGATCCCAATTTCCTTTGCCACA
The DNA here is from genome assembly GCA_949130495.1 of Sambucus nigra. Taxonomy (NCBI): domain Eukaryota; kingdom Viridiplantae; phylum Streptophyta; class Magnoliopsida; order Dipsacales; family Adoxaceae; genus Sambucus; species Sambucus nigra. The sequence continues at coordinate 131,409,148 of OX422214.1, read as the reverse complement.
AGATTAATATGAATAAAGAAGTTAAACTGGTAAAGCAAAGGCGAAGAGTGTTCAGCCCCGAGAAAAACAAAGCCACACAGGAAGAAGTAAAAAATCTTCAGAAATCAGCTTTTATTGATGAAGTAAAATACACAGATTGGTTGGCCAAGGTAGTCATGATCAAGAAAAATAACAACGAGTGGAGAATGTGCATAGATTTCACAAATCTAAACAAGGCATGTCTAAGTGATCATTTTCCTTTGCACATAATAGATCAAATTTTGGATGCTAATTCGGGACATGAGTTGCTCAGTTTCATGGATGTTTATTCTGGTTATAACCAGATTAAGATGAAGCTTGAAGAGGAATATATTGTTATATTGTTATGCCTTTTGGTCTGAAAAATGCAGGTGCTACATATCAAAGGCTGGTCAATAAGGTGTTTGAGGAACAAAGAGGCAATAATATGGATGTATATGTAGATTATATAATTATAAAGGGTAAAAAGACATCTGATCACATTACCGACCTCAGCCAGACTTTTGATCAACTAAAGAAGCACCAAATGAGGCTGAACCTGACCAAGTGCATTTTGGAGTGCAGGAAGGAATGCTCCCCAGGTACATAGTTAATCAAAGGGGAATTGAAGCGAATACATATAAGATCAAGACACTAATTGAAATACAATCTCCAACCTGCAAGAAGTATGTGCAAAGGTTGACTGGATGAGTAGCAGCTCTGAACATATTTATGTCCCGAGAAACAGATCGATGCCTACCTGACACACCCCAACCCAGTTACTTATTATTAATTTTGAAAGTCAAAGTGAGTCAAATCATAATTACCTTAACCAAACCATAAACACGAGAATCCTTTTTCACTTATTATCATGAATCCATCAACTATAACTTTTGACAATTTTTGAGGTACTTATGTTTATTCAAACTTACTGAAAAGATAAGTAGGCTTAAATTACCCCTTTTACGTTTGACCAAAATCTTGGTTTCATGCATCCCTTGCTAACCCCACCAACTCCTAGATTTGGCAGTGATATCACATTTACCTGAAACACATAACCATAGTAACCGTGAGCAAAATAGCTCAGCAAATGCATCACTACTACACTATTGCATAAAATCAAATGCAATAAATCATAACCCCGTGATGATATGTGCATACATATCCATCCCATTCATAAATAATTACCAATTATATACTTATCCGGCTCATTTATAAAGAATGACAATTTATATACTTATTCGGCTCATTCATAAACAATGACCAATTATATACTTATCCGTCTCATTTATAAAGAATGACCAACTTATCCAAATCATGATTCACATATCCTGTCTTCAATAGACAATTCCCCCCCCCCCCCCCACCCCCTCCATTCCAGGTCGAGGAGTAACCCCTTGTCTTTTATAGACAAATCTCCCCCATTCCGGGTTGGGGAGTAACCTCCCATTTCGGTAAACCGAAATGAACAAACTCATATTCAATATTATTTTAATCATATCCGTAACCATGTATAATACATATTACCAATGAGTGATATTCAAATCATATCCATAACCATTTGTAATACATCTTACCCATGAGTTATATTCAAATCATCTCCATGGCCATGTATAATACATCTTTTTTTCCAGTGAGCACACTCACCTTGTCCACTTCATGTGTTTTTCCCTTGCCTTTGTCTGGCACTTGTTCAACTAGTTCTTTTTCCCTTTCACATATAAATTCTTACAATATTAGTATCATCAAAAAGATATTAACAATCCAAAGAATAAATTAAACTTAACCCAATTCATAAGCATCATATGATCCCATTCAAATCATTTATCATAAATAAAGTCTCGTCTAATTTCATGTTAAAATATTTAACATATGCAATCCATAGTCCAAACATACTTTAATGTCTTCTTGGTAATCTAATTCTTATCATATTAGGTTCCGAATATAAAAGACAACACATAATTTTAAGTTTCCTAGAGCAAGATGTGTCCATTTCTTTATTATAAAGCAAATCTGCCCTATAGGCTCTTTTATCGTTGAGTCAACTTCCAGGGATTTTCATAATTTTTCTACAATATAACTTCCTGTGATATTTCACCCAACATCCATAAACATATTGAACAATAAAAAATTAAAGTTTCATAATTTTTAAGGTTCATTTTCTATGTCAAGAAAAATATCTAACACCTGGTATTCATACTTACACCTTTAGGGTAGATTTTATACCTGAACTTCAAACTATCACCAAAGATTCATTTCTTGATGTTTTCACATAAATTTCATATATGTTATACATTTATGAGTATATTTTTATCTCCAACTTGAATTATTCAATTCCAATAAATATAAAATAGATATAGGAGTTTGAATACACAAGGTTTCCAATCGAAGCAATATACATGATTTACACGTTCAACTTTGCTTAAACTCGCATCTATTCATACATATAAACCAAGCCATGAAAGTTCCATAAACAATCTACGATTTATACCCTTTCAATCAGTCACACAAGAAAATTAACAAGATTTACATATGGAATTACCTTAAGGACTCTTCTGTAATTTCCCACGGATTTTTATCTAATTTTTCTCCTCAATTCTTCTTCTTTGACTTCCCGCTTCTCTTCTTATCAAATAAAACTCTTTAATGGATGAAATATTCTCAAGGAATAGCTTATTTCAAGCCTTTAAAGTCAGCAAACACCCACCTCCTTCCTTAACCAATCAAAATCCACCATTTAGTAGCCTAATAAGACGAAATGCCATTTAACGAATGGAAAAATTTGCCCCTGCTTCGTAATTCCAGCATAAATTCTTGCTCGGACCTATGTTTTACACACCATTTGTTGTGTTACAAACTTAAATCATATATATACAACTATATAGTTTTCACCTCAAGTCAATTATTATATTATAGTGGCAAAACTAGTCCCGAACTCGAACATTCCTACCAAAGACTTCGCAAATTTGTGTTTGCGACTAATTCAATATTTCATAAGTTATGAAGGTAGGATTAGACTAAGCAAAATAACTTAACATTATATATTCTAATAAAACATTATCCCCATCCCATACGGTAATAATGATTTAAACATGGTTTATTATAATCATATCCGGGTCGTCACACTACCATTCTTCAAGGTACTTAGAAAGAGTTTTGAATGGAGCAAAGAATGAGAAAAAGCTTTTATGGAGTTGAAAAAGTATTTGGGGTCACCATCATTTCTATCCCAACCAATCATAATGGAAAAGATGTACCTATATTTAGCTGTTTCCAAACAACCGTAAGCTCTATTTTGATCTGAGAATAAAATGGAGTTAAAAAACTTGTAAATTATATCGGTAAAGATTTTCGAGGAGCAACAGGTACCCACGGCTGGAAAAATTATCTTTAGCACTGATCGAAGCATCCAGGCGCATGAAGCCTTATTTCCAAGCCCATGCAATCGTTGTTTACACTGATATGCCTCTAAGGTAGGCTTTGCATAAACTAGAGAAATCTGGTAGACTAATGAACTGGGCTATGGAACTGGGGGAATATGATATTATATGAACCAAGGTCTTATTTGAAGGGCCAACCACTGGAAGATTTCATAGCTTAATTCACTTACTCTGAGGTCCACGAGCAACAAAGTGATATGGCCGAGCAAGAATCAGGAGTAGATAATGCTCCCAAGCAAGCTCCCGAGGAACTTTTATAAAAGGAAACAATTGACAACCTACCAGATTACTCTTCCTGAACACAAGAGATGTACAGAAGGTATGAAGAAGCAAGAGGAAAAATATTCCACTATGGGAGTTTAACAGACCAAGCATTAGAAAACAACGCCCCAATATGGAATTTATATATTGACGGGTCATCTTGTGCAATTGGTAGTAGAGCAAGTATAATAATTAAAACTCCTGATGGTATTGATATTTAGTATGCCCTACGTTTTCATTTCCAGGCCTCAAATAATGAAGCAGAGTATGAAGATCTTATTGTGGGCTTAAGCCTAGCCCAATCATTAAGTGCCAAGCAAGTTGTGGCACATAGTGATTCACAGCTAGTAGTGAACCAAGTACTAGGTTTATACGGAGCTAAAGGAGAATTAACAACTAGGTATCTATCCAAAGAAATGGAAGTAATCATGAACCTACTACCTGTTCGGATGAATAGAATCCCAAGGTTGGAGAACGCTCGAGATGATGCTCTTGCTCAGCTAGCCTCAGCTACCAGGATTGAACTCCGACGAACTATCCCTATTGAGATTTTGGCTAATAGGAGCATAGATGAAGATCCGATGGTAAATTTTATTGCTGTAGGCATTGGACCATCATGGATGGACCCCATCAAAGCATATATTGAAGAAGGAACCTTACCAGTAGATACAGTGGAAGTTAAAAAGTTAAAGTATAAAACAACTCGATATGTGTTAGACAAAGGTGTGTTGTACAGGAGAGGACTAACAGTCAGCTTGCAATGCTGCGTACATCCCATCAGAAGTTCAAGACCTAATCCAGGAGGTGCATGAAGGATCTTGTGGAGACCATATAGAGGGAAGAACACTTGTACAACGAATAAGTTCGTAAGGATATTACTGGCTAACAATGCGAGCAGATTGTGTAATTTTTTCCAAGAAGTGTGATAAATTCTAGCGATTCTCGAGTATCCACAAAACTCCACAGGCTTCTTTCAACCCAATTACTTCACCTTGGCCTTTCGCCATGTGGGGCATAAACTTGGTTGGACCACTACCGACCACCCGAGGAAGATTTGAGTACTTGGTCGTCGGAGTGGATTATTTTACAAAATGGGTTGAGGCAGACCCATTGATAAATATGCCTTATGAAAATGTGTATCAATTCATTTGGAAGAGCATCATTTGTAGATATGGGCTGCCCTATGCTTTCATTACCGACCATGGAGAACAGTTTGACAATGATGACTTCGCAGCTTACTGTGTTCGGTCCAACATTCAAAAGTTACATTGTGCTCCAGGTCATCCACAGAGTAATGGCCAAACTGAAGTTACAAACAGAACCTTGCTCAATGGGTTGAACAAAAGGCTGGATGATGAAAAGGGAAACTCAATAAACGAGCTACATTCTATCTCTTGGGCATACCGAATAACCCCCCGAACTTCAACTGGAGAATTTACATACATGTTAGCATTTGGGACTGAAGATGTCATACCTGCTGAGCTTGGACTTCTATCCCATAGAGTTTTAAATTTTAACTCTCCAATTAGCGACTTAATGAGAAGGTTGGATCTAGATATGCTGGAAGAATTGCGAGAAGATACCGCCATTAGAAATGCAACCTACTAATAGAGAACAACCCATTTTTATAACAAAAGAATGAAGCCGACCAACTTAAAGGAATGAAATTATGTGTTGAAGAAAGTGCTGCTAAAAAATAACAAACTTGAAGCCAATTGGCATTGGCCATATCACATATCAGCAGTCATCCGACCTATAACATACAGGATTGAGATATTGGAAGGGGAAGAGTTCAAGAATCCATGGCATGCAGAGCATCTTAAGAAGTATTATCAATGATGTAATCAAGTGTACTCAGTTTAATTTCCAGGTTCAACATCAATAAAATGATCATTTCTCTAGTTTTGTGTTTAAAACTTTTTGGGAGTGCTATGCACCACACTATTTATATAATATTGGAAGAAAGAAGCAAGGAAAAATTACTAGAAAACTTCAAATTATAGCTCGGAGTAAGACTTTATTTCTATAAAGATGGTTGGCGAGAAGTCAAATGTTGCTTGGGGGCAAATATATTTCAAAAAAAAATGCTCAAAACGAGTAATATGTTGCTCGAAGTACTCAAAAACTGGTCAGCAATAACCAAGTCAACAATATAATAACTCCTCAAGAAACTTGGTCAACAAACATGAGGATAAAATAAGATATTAATCCTACTGGGCAAAATGTAGGAAAAACGGTGTAAAAAATCCTCAAGAGGAACATAAGCAGCTATCCCACGTACGCCTGGTCACACCACTGGTATCTAATGCAAAAATAGAACACTTGGGTTCATTAGTAAAACCTTTGGAGACACATGAGTAACTAGATTTAGATTTAGATTTTAATCTGAGTATGCTAGTAGGACCTATGTATTCATCCACCTAGCTCTAAATTTAGATTTTAATCTAAGTATGCTAGTGGAACATATGCATTCATTAGTAATTGATACTAAATTTGGATTTTAATCCAAATGTATCAATAAAACTAATGAAAAATAACTACACACTCAACACAAGATAAGTTGATCAATAATTTCATTAAAATCAATATCATTACGTAACTGTGTTAACCAAACAAAATACAAAGCTTCATTCTGCAGGACATTTTCCCTCAGCCTTAGAAACAGGATCCATTCCAGCAGGAGGATCATTTAAAGTGTAAGGAGAATTGATGAAATTAAAATCTTGAAGCATTCTGTTATTGCAACTACTAGGATGATCAAGCAGGTGAGGAGGTCAGACTATCTCTGTTTCATCATGAAGCTCATAATCTCCCAAATATTTCAAGGTCAAGCACTGAGGAATACTTCGGACAGGAATCTAATCAACATCAAATTTAAAAGGGGGTTTCTCAAGGTCAAGCAGTCCTGGATCATACCAATCCCACAGTCGGTTGTTTTGGTCCACCTTCATCACTATCAAAGCACTCATCCAACCCCACTTATAGCCTTCATTCTTAGCTTGCTAAAACCTATCAGCAAGATGCCCCAGAGCCTCATTGTACCCATCTATCCATACTTCTCTTGGTTATTTGTGGAATTGGAAGATCAACCTGTCAACATGGTGCTGTAATTTTCCTAACACTCCATTCTTAGCTTGTAATTGAGAAAATTGAGTGGATAGTTGCTCGGACAAGGTGTGAAGCTTATGGGACATCTTGGCAATAGTTTGAGTTTTAGCTTTTAATTATATAACTTGATTGGTAAGGGTTTTTTAGGTCATGATATCCTCTGAAGTACCTCAGCCAGGTCCGACTCTAGCTCAGGAAGATGAAGAAGTAGGTTTTGATTTCTTCAAGGCCACCAACTCCTCAGTCAACCTTGCATTCTCAGCCTTTAAGAACGAATGGACTTTATCTGTAGTAACAACAATAGCAGAGGAAGACTTCAAGGCAGTAAGTTCATCTCTTAAACTATTATTTTCTTCCTCGAGAATCTTGGAAATAACCCTTGCTTCCTCCACCTAACGGTTAAGTAGGAATTCTTGCCTTCGAAAATGGGAAGCAAATTTATCCATATTTTGTTCAAACCCCCAACCTTCACTCAGGGCTTAGAAATTTTTCTCATAGTCCTCATGTAAACGTGTTTTAGCTTCCTTATGATCCTCATATATCTTTTCAATCATCTCATAGTAGGCAACATTGTTAGCAACTGCTCGATCAAGAAGAAACTTTAAATGAACATAAGTTTCCTTGGCTTGCTCGGATACACCTTCTTCGAGAAACTTCATAAGGTCGGCATCAGTAAGAGGCAAACGAACAGCTTTGAAAAGTTCATTACACCTCTGGAGTAGCTCGGAGTCAGTGGATGAGAAGTGTTCCAATTTTTCCATGAACTATTAAAAGGAAGAAAATCATAAACCAACAACATATAGAGCATGGGAAAAATACAAGCAGAGGAACAAGAATGTTTCACTTTTCATTGATAATAAAATAGAGTACATATGCATCTTCAGAAAGGAAAAGAAAAAATACAACTACTAAAAAAGGAAAACAAAAGCTGGGCAGAGCTACACTTTATTCTTATCTGCTTCAGGATTAGCCGAAGTAGAAGTAGGGGATTAGCTGGGGGATAGAAGAAACAACACCTTGGTGTTGATCGGAAGACTCTATAACCATATGGGATTCATTGGAACCCCATCTTCATCAATTTCTTCATCCATGTTTGGAGGGGCCCCAGGATCATATCGCAAAAATAGTTCAGAGTCTTGTGGAGTGCCGACCTCCACCAGGGCAGCTGATCATCCAACCTTAAAGCATTTCTTCTTCGCAAATTCGATTTGAGAAGTAGTTGCTCCTATGGCCTTATCCCAGCCCTTATTGAAACCAGACTCCCTGGCCTTGGTCCTCTTCACTTTCTCAACATCTAGAGGCTTCTGAAGATCGGTGGTCTTGACTTTTTCAATATCTAAGTCTTTTTACAACTTATCAGCCAGATCTCGAGCAACTTGAGAAACTCCTTTAGCAGTTAAGACCTTATCCTCCCATCTTGTTTGTTCATTTGCCAATGATTGTTCGGAATCAAGCAATGACTTCTTCAATTCATTAAAATCTTCTTCAACTTCCCCAAAATAAGCTCTCAAAGCCTCATCTTTCTCCAACATATTATTGAAGTCAACAAGGAACCGCACAAAGACAACATAGAAAGTCAGTATGATAAAGAATAAATAAAGAAGCATAAAAATAAAGGAGGTAATAAAATATACCATAACAAGGATTTGAACATCCATGTCAGAACTCCTAGAGTGAGGTAGTGCAGGTCCAGCACCCCTATGGTCTGGTAATATCCCAGACTTTATTAATTTCTTTGCCAAACCAGGGCCAAGGACTGCTGGAGAGGCAGAAGAAGAAAGATTGACCAACTCTCATTGGTCGATAAGAGAAGAAGAACCTCTTGATAACTTAGAAGGAAGTCCTTTTCTTATTCTTTTCAAAGGACTCTCTTCAACTTTCTTGGCTGGGGGTTTCTTTCCAGCTTCATCTTTATTTTTTACCCCCTCATCAGCATGTTTGGAGGGGGCATTAGAAGCTAAGTCTCCTATAATGTTGGGAATTTTCCTCTTCCCCATAGCAACGAAAAGAGGCATGTTGGATTCTAATGAGGAAGGGGAATGGGCAGTAAGTTCACCACTGCCAGATGCAGCGAGAGAAGAAGAAGGAATAAATTCCTGGTCAAGATCAATGATAGGGGGTGGAAAGGCTATTGTGGGACGAACAATTAAAGAGGAAATTTTGTTTTTATACTGCAACAAGTAAGATGCAAACCCAACGTGTTCTTCATCAACCTTCTAATGAAGTCCCCAAATGAACTTCAATTCTTTTAGGTTTACCTCAATCTCTTTGGAACACTTTTTCTTCTGGTCAGCTGCAATCAAATTTACAGAGCAACAATTAGTATTATATTAAATCAAATATAAATAGAGAAAAGCTGCTAAATAAGAAACAACCTATCCCATTTCCAAAGAGAGTACACCTGGGTCCTTGGTATTAAACATCTCCATTTAAAGGAGCATGTTGCCAATTTTTCACAACTACCCCATGATCAAAATAATCCCTATTAGAATCTTGGAGATTGACCACTAGAGATTTGTTTAATGCCATAGTTTTTAAATAATAAGTGGCATCACTAGTTACCCACTCATAACAAAATATTATTTCTAGAATGCCTAGATGGTTTCCATAGATTTGATTTAACCTATGTACTCCGTTCACCACCCTCCATGCGTTGAGGACCACCCTAGCTAGGACAATATCAAAATATTGACAAAACTCAAGATAAAAAGGGTTTGGAGGAAAGGTAAACCCACATTCAGCTATAAAAATGGAAGGAAACCAATGGCCTTCACTAAGAGAGAAAAAATCAGAGGGAAAAGTGGGATGTTTCAGTTCAACCCAAGACGGGATATCAAATTCAGACCTGAACTTGTCAAGCGAATCAACATAATAAATCATGATGAAGAAGAAACGCAAAGAGAAAGAATTCTTACAGGAATTAAGGATTCAGCAAGAAATGAAGGACAGAAAACGATCGCACAAGAGAGAGAAAGCTTGGAGAATGCAACAGCAGAAAAGAACTCAGAAAGTTTTGAGGTAAGAGACAAGCATAGTTTTTTTCTCTCTTTATAGGTTGCCCAAAAAACTGGAGAGTATATTCGCTGGTCATACCGTAATGCATATGAGTGCGATACTGATATTCCACTTTCAGGAGAGAATATGACCGCCTCCGACAATGTGTATTTTTACTATGACCATGAGTGAGTCTGGATTGGTACCGTGGTTGAATGAGTAAACCCGGATGCAGATAGGCACTATGAGACTGCATCCTCGAGTTATAGCTAGGTGGGATGTTTATTATACTTATGATTGTAATAGGTATAATTGTACTTGTTGCGTATAGTATATTGCTCGTATATGAAGACGAGATATCATATAACTTTGACTTGTGTAAAGAGTAAAATGAATAAGGGTTTATTTTTCTTCCGGGAGACTTATATCCGAATTAATACAATGTAAATCGTATATTAAAATGAGAATTATATATACGGCATTTTATATACTAAAGTGAATAGGGTATTTTAAACTAGTGAAACTTACGGATTATGAACGGTATAGTTGTGTATATATATATATATATATATATATATATATATATATATAAACGAAAACTATATATATAACACATGGACGATTATAGCAACTAAAAGCTTATATAAAAGCTTACGGTATAACCTATATTATATCACGGAAGGTAGGTGATAATTAGGAGGATTTAGAAGATGGGTACAAGGGATTAGTTAGGCAGGGTAGCTTAACTAGGTTGTTAAACGTATGCGATAGGTGTGCACTATTAGAAGAGGGGTGAGGTGTGTCTAATGAAAGTGCGATACCAGTTTAAATATGATAGATTTCATGTTTTAAAATATGACTTTTAAGCACTTGCTAAATATTTTCAAAACACGGGCTCTGACCCATTTCTCTATTTTCCCCACTCTTGCTATATATGTATATATTTTAGGTGTCCAGACACATGGACGCCTGGATGATGATTCTTTCGAGTCAAATGTTTGTTGAAGCAGCTGTGGATGCAAGAAGGTTTATTGTAGATGCTTATATCCTTGAGATCTAGATAGGAGGTATTGTAGAAACATTCGGGCCGATAGCCCAATTGTACTCATTTATTCTTTTACTACCTTTTAGTGCGGCATTCGATTTGGTTGTATTATGTTGTACCGAGTTTTCGGTTATTTTATTTCATTTCAGTTTCGTGTATATAAACTGTTGTGATTGTTTTACTTAGTTGGTTTGGTTAAAAAGAATAGTTAAATAAAATTTTAACGTCAACGTAATAAGTTATTAGTAATTAAATTGGTTTTCGACAGTGATGCTGAGAATGAACCATATGAGACTCCTATTTTAATTTGGTATATGATTGATCACCCAGTATTTTACTAGGTGGGGTGTCAAAGATGGTATTAGAGCATCAGGTTCTAATTTCCTTAGGAATCTGTGTGGATCTACTATGCTTTTAGCGTTACTTTCTATTTGATATAGAGCCTTACGGTTAGGATTGTTGATTTCTATTGTGAGATTTTGTTCTCCTATTATTATGTAAGATTATAGTAAATCTTTTGCACATTCGTGTGAGATTCATGTGCTGATCGATGAAGGACGACCAGGAAGGCCGTGATGAGGGAAGCAGGAGGCGGGGCTTAGTTAGAGCTGTAAGTTAAAGTCGAAGACGAGGACCGCAACAGAGATCACTCCCTTTGTGGCATTTTCATGGATTGCTTCAATGACTACTAAATTATAGTAGAGATTATTATCTAAGTACCACTATAGTAGAGAGTGGTGCGGAACTTGACTTACCCAGTAAAGTTAAATTGGGAAAAAGTCTGAAGGGTCTTTGATAAGGACCATATGTTGAAGTTAAGTCATGTGGAGGCAGTGTAGCTTTATTCAGTGGAAGTATAGGGCTCGGAAGCTTTGGCTTAGAGCGGGGTATAGGACTGCCCAAATGTGAAAATTTGAGGAAATTTTTTTCACTCGTTGGAGCAATGTAAAAATAGTGGGAACGGTAGTCACCATATGTGGGGGAGCAGGATGTTTGCTCATCAAGAAATCTTACGAATGGTTTTAACCACGAGTTCCTTTGATTTATCAGAAATGAAGAGAATGCAGTTTCTCAATTATTCACATAAGGATCAGTCAGAGGCTGACAGTGAATAAAGAGTTATATGGATAAGTGAACTTTGTACCAAATTAAGGTATGTGGAATGAAGAGAGAGTCCTTCAGTGGAATGATAGGCTCACTAGTAAGTGTTGCTAACACTTAGGGAGAAGTTATGTTCATGGAACCCCATTGGTGGACATCCACCCGAGGAATTCATTGAAACAGGGCAGTTGAGGTCGGTAGTATGTTTCCTTTTAGTCAGAGGAGCTAAGGGAACTATGAGGATGATTGTCAGGATCGAGGCTATTAGTGTCTAAGATACTGATAATTTAACATGGTCAGGGTGACCTGCGAGGAGGAATGTGGTGGTGTAGAGTGTAGAACCACACGGTTAGTCCTTGACCAATAGAAGTTAAAGGACAAGAATAGGGTGCTGAGATGGGGCATCGATTAAAGTAGTTTTGGTTCTGTTAAGGCAAGTGTACTATGATCGAGAACCAATTGGAGCAGTCAGGGATATTGGCAAAGTTACTATTATGAGTTTCACCTCGGATGAAGGAGGTATATTTGTGTGGCTAGATAGAGTTGCAATATTTTGTTAACCCTAGATTCGTGTGTGTAATTCGATCTTTATGGTGGTATCGGTAATATTATATAGGTATATCTATATGTTTTTCATGGTAGAGGGATTCTATTTTCTTCATTCGTTATGAAAACGGGTGTTGGTATTTTCAGTTTATATTTGGTTTGCACTGTTCATTTTGTATGTGTTATACAAGTATAGTATTATTCTGAGTATAATATCTTTTTGATTGATTGGAGCGATAGCAGGCTAATGATTGCAAGACTATCGTATCCACAGTTCCAGGGTGGAACTGGTTGTTTTTGCGATATCTCACCTGGATACGGGTTAAGCTCGCCTTTATTATATGTTTAGATGGAAATTCGGTGAGTAGATATTTTAGTAGCATGACTTTAGTGCATGGGGACCTTATAGATATGATCTAAGGTATGTAGGATTTAGTATTTTACATGTTTTATGCTAACATACCTCCACGACTGACAAAGTTAAGTAGTAGTGTATCGAAAGGGTTCCTTGTTTGGATTTCTCTTGCGAGACACTCCATGTATGAACCTTAATGACGTTGGGAGTGGAGAGATGTTATTGTATGCTAAGATGTTGGTTTTAGTGAAATTAGTTGAGATTCATATGATGATTAAAGGCTAATAAAAGTATATGTGCTCTAGAAAAGCACTGGAAATGTTTCTCTTACCGCAAGTATGTGGGTGAGACAAGGTAAAGGAAATCGGGCTGAGGCTTATATCCAGGCCTTAAATAGAAGGAAAATTAAGAAGAAATATGTTTTGGTTATGATGTTCATAGCACTTTTGTAGAGAGTAGGTGCCCCGATTAGTTAGATTTTCCATTTTTCCAAGATGGAAGGGCATAGTGGTAGAAGTACGTTAGTGTGTTTGCGAGATAGGGTTTTAGAGCATCTCGATGGTGAGACTTAGGCCATTATATCTCGATGACCGACGATGTGAGGGAGTAGTGTAATGGGAGGGTCCTTTTTTGGATTTCACTTTGTGAGACATCCCACGCATGAAATCGAGCGAATGTCAGAAGTTGAGAGAGGTCTTGGGCACTAGGGATATAGTTAGTATAGTACTCATTTTATGTGTGTAGGAAACACATCGATCTTAGGGTTATTAGGAAGTAAGGCCAGTGGAGCATGTGACACTATTTTAGGAAGATTGTAGTAAGTTAACCACGCATGACCAACAATGCGAGGGAGTAGTGTAATGGGAGGGTCCTTGTTTGGATTTCGCTTTGCGAGACATCCCACGCATGAAATCGAGCGAATGTCAGAAGTTGAGAGAGGTCTTAGGCACTAGGGATATAGTTAGTATAGTACTCATTTTATGTGTGTAGGAAACACATCGATCTTAGGGTTATTAGGAAGTAAGGCCAGTGGAGCATGTGATGCTATTTTAGGAAGATTATAGTTAGTTAACCACGAGAAGATCAATGGGTTAAATTTAAGAATAATTGGGTTTCCATGAATAGGAGGAATGGAATCTCGAGTAACTCAGGGCACCGTGCCGAAAAGGAAGTGAGGCCCATTTTTAGAAAGAGTGTTACGTCTGTGACGTTTGCAGTAGTGGTGCAGATAAGCACGGATTATAGGGTGTGTGCGCACCCTAGTAAGTTGATTTTATATATATCGTTTGAAATAGAAGGGGCGTATTATATAAAGCTGAAGAATATGCTTTGGGGCAGTTATAAATGAGATTGGAGTTTGTTGGATGGAATGTCGTAGGAGGCACGTGATAATCCAATTATACAGGTGCAATAAGAGGTAGCACGCCCAAACTAAGCGACGAGACTGACGATAGTAGTCAAGGATTAATGTAATTTCCTTTTTGAGGTAAATTAGATGCCCTGTTGTAGATGAGTGGATGCTTAGAGTCGTGGTTCTCGAATGGGATCAATACATAAGAGCGGCGATTATAGGCTCATTTCCTTTATATGCAGTTATAGAAGAACTAGGTGGGATGTGACGTTGTTAGAATTAACCTTATGAATGAGGTAGTTTTGTAGCATATGGAGATTCTGATAAGCATTTCGTTAAGCTAGTGTGTTAGAAAATACGCCTCGAGAGAGATGGTATACGGTAGGGTACCATTGTGTTAGTATCGTTCGACTTCGGTGTACTAGGACGTAGTATGATTAGCGATCCTAGGTTGGTAGTTTAGGTTGTATCCTAATTTTGGGGACAAAATTCCGTTGTAAGGGGGGAAGTATGTAATACCCCGTACTTTTATGGATAATTAAATTACATAAGTGGGTGTAATTTGGAAATTTGAGGAATTTCTGTGAATAATAAATTTTGGAATTTATGAGTGTAATTGAATAATTTAGAATTTAAAGTGAATAGTAAATATTAGTTTGCTGGTGTCGGATTAATATTTACATGGATTAGATTTTCTTACGGGACTAGGTATATGAGTTGGATTATTTTAATTACATGTCGTAATTGGGTAAAGCGATAAAGGATAATATTTTAATTGGAAAACGCACGTATTGAGACGTGCTGGGTTTAATTAGTGAATTTTAGTTAAGTGACTCGAATGGAGATTTCGAGTGCACGGTTGGTTTCAGAAAGACTAAGATAGTTAGAATAGAGTATCCAGGGGTAATGTTTAGGTTTCGGTGATTTTTGGACTAGTAGGGACTCATAATTGAGTAAACGAGTCATTTTTTGGTTTATAAGGGACAAGCCCTTATTTCTCTCTTATAAGTCACGAGAGAGAGGAAGAGAAAGAACGAAAAAGAGGGAAAGGAGGAGGAGAAAGGAAGAGAGAAAAGAGGATTCGGGGCCAAACTCCACGGCATTTGCCTTAAATTCGTGGAATTTTATCCATGAGGCAAGTGTTTACTTTCTTTACTTAATTGAGTGTGTGTATCTCATATTATAGTTGGTAGACTATATATTTTTGGGTTACAACCCTTAAAATAAATTTGGGAAATTTGAGTATGAGTTTATAAATTGATGTATTGTAAACTCTTAATGATTTCTAGTGTTAAACTCATGTTAATGGTGTGTATAAGCGGGTGAAAATGGGAGAAATGATAAAACTAGGGCTTTAATGGTTTTAGGTTTTAAATATAAGAGAAATGGTTTAATACACAAATAAATTGATGTGTTAGTTATAAATCAGTGTTAAGATGATTATAGTGTTGTTTCTTGAGATTAGAAACCACAAAAATGGATATTGGGTTGATATTTGGGTATTTTGGAGAAGATGAAATCGCTCAAACAGTGCCCTCCGAACAGGGCAAATCGATTTGGGTCTAGACCGAATAGATTCGCATAAGGGGACCTGTAAGGTTGTCTCAGGCCGAATTGATTTGGATTGAGACCGAATTGATTCGCCTTTGAGGACCTGCTTGCAGAACACTTTTCGAATCGATTCGAATGGAAATCGAATCGATTCGCTAGCCTGAATAGATTCGCATATGGGGCGAATCGATTCGCCTTTATTAAAATTGGAAGTTTTCCTTCTTTGAGTTTAAGGGGAGTTAAATTGTAATTGGGGATTATTATGGAGGATTCTAGTTATGATATTAGGACTCCTAGATGATGGTATCTAGGGTGAGTAAACCTTGAGATAAAATAGGTAACCTCAGGTTCATTTAGTGTACAATTCGAGGGACGAACCTAGTGAATGTTCGGGTCGAGAAATATTCGAGAGGGAGGTCTTCGGCAAGTGTCTAGAGATATTTATGAGCTTAGAATGTATATGAAATGAATGCATTTGAGTAAATCCTAGGATGCGATTAGGATGGAATCTAGGATATGGTCTAACGAGGATCGAGTGACTATCCGGTAAGTCTATTGACGACTATTATCATAGGTGATGCGATACCTATGGAATTAAGATAAGTAGTTAGTATACTTATCTAATTACTACAAATTGGTATATTCGGTATTATATATATATATAAATCCTTAAAAGTGATTAAGGTGCGAGTTATATATTAAGTAGGATAGTACTTATAGGTTCAGCATTTTAAGTGTGCGAATACTTATATACTATTACGAATGGAAACATTTGGGGTTATTGGCTATCGCTGTAAGAGTTTGGCAATTATTGCCATAATAAATTGAGAAGTCATATAGATTATATATACGATGTTGTTACAGTATATATAATATGATATGAATAAATATATCTGTGTGATTGGTATATTTCTACTTTATAGGCTGGTTCCCCAGGTTTCCCCAGGCATAGGGATGGACAGCCAGATTTTATATTTTCTCTAGTGCGATCCAGGGAGGTTGTGTGATGTGGGTGAATCCTCTAGATTGAGGAGCAGGGAGAGTATATCCCCAGGTCATACCGTCCTGCATATGAGTGCGATATTGTTATTACACTTTCAGGAGGGAATATGACCGCCTCCGCTGTTGCGTATTTTTACCATAACCATGAGTGAGTCTGCCTTGGTACCGTGGTTGAATGAGTTAACCCAGATGTGGATAGGACTATGAGACTGCATACTCGAGTTAAAGCTGGGTGGGATGGTTATTATACTTATGATTGTAATAGCTATAATTATACTTGTTGCGTATAGTATATTACTCGTATATGAAGACGAGATATCATATAGCTTTGACTTGTGTAAAGAGTAAAATGAATAAGTGTTTATTCTTCTTCCGGGAGACTTATATCCGGATTAATATAATGTAAATCGTATATTAAAATGAGACTTATACGTACGACACTTTATATACTAAAGTGAATAGGGTATTTTAAACTAGGGAAAGTTACGGATTATGAACGATATAGTTGTATATATATATATAAACGAGAACTATATATATAGAACATGGATGATTATAGCAACTAAAAGCTTATGTAAAAGCTTACGGTATAACCTACTTTATATCACGCAAGGTAGGTGATAATTAGGAGGATTTAGAAGATGGGTGCAAGGGATTAGTTAGGAAGGGTAGCTTACCTAGGTTGTTAAACGTATGCGATAGGTGTGCACTATTAGAAGATGGGTGAGGTGTATCTCATGAGAGTATGATACTATTTTAAATATGAGAGATTTCATATTTTAAAATATGGCTTTTAACCACTTGCTAAATATTTTCAAAACTCGGGCCCTGACCCGTTTCTCTATTTTTCCATCTCTTGTTATATATGTAAATATTTTAGGCGTCCAGACACAGGGATGCTTGGATGATGATTCTTTCGAGTCAGACGTTTGCTGTTGCAGCTGTGTATGCAAGCAGGTTTATTACAGACGCTTCTATCCTTGAGATCTAGATAGGAGGTATTGTAGAAACATTCGGGCCGATAGCCCAATTGTACTCATTTATTCTTTTATCGCCTTTTAGTGCGGCATTCGATTTGGTTATATTATATTGTACCGAGTGTTCGGTTATTTTGTTTCATTTCAATTTCATGTGTATAAACTGTTGTGATTGTTTTACTTGGTTGGTTTGGTTAAAAGGATTAGTTAAATAAAATTTTGACGCCAACCTAATAAGTTATTCGTAATTAAATTAGTTTTCGACAGTGATGCTGAGAATGAACCATATGAGACTCCTGTTTTAATCTGGTATATAATTGATCACCCGGTATTTTATTAGGTGGGGTGTCACATAACCATGTCTCCAAGAGCAAAGAACATGAGAAAAACGATAGGACACAGTAAAAGATGGGATCTAACTCTTCACCCACCTCTTCCACTCTTGGATCATTAAGGAATTCTCTCATGTGCTTGTTTTGGCATCATATGGTAGTGATGGTGAGTGACAGAGATTGGTTTGTGGTGGGGGAGGCAATGCTAGAGGTAGGGGCAACTGCTTTTTTTTTAAAAAAAAATTATATTTATTTATATTTCATAGACCGTTTAAGAGTAACACAATTTTAACAAAAAAGTACCAAACTCAGTCAATTACTAAAGGGTACCAAGCTCAAAAACAAATAATTACGAACGTATTTAAGTAAAAGAAGCCTTTAAAATTTTACAATTAGCGTTTACACTATATCCATTTGTAAATAATGTCAAGAATTAAAGTAAAAAAAAAACATTAAAGAAAATCTATAGAGTAAAAGTACAATATAATTATTGAAAGGCAATGTCATAACTCATGAATTGTTGACAAAACAATGTGAAATAATGTATGAATGGTTGTAACTTTGTGGTCTAAATGAAAAGAAACATAAAACCTTCAAAGTGTTATACTTATATTTATGTGATAACACTATGGACACAAAAATAAATTAAAAAAGAATTTTATTACATGAAACAGAATTATAACTCGATTATTAATTATGGCACGCACACGACCCTGATTGATTACAAAAGAGTTTCATCACAAACACAACGTATCGTGTGAAGTTTGGATCAATTTTATATTGTCTAAAATTCACCCCCTTTAAACATAAAATTAAATATTTAACAATTTTGTTGTTATTTTTCCTTATGGTCAATCAAATTGTTATTATGTGGTTATTTTGGTTGTACGGATTTTCATAAATTAGTTTATATTTGTGAGTGATTATAATATTTTCTTTATTTTGTTGTAGGGCTATGGAAAGTGGTTTCATAAAGAAATAATGAAGCGGGCGTTAATGGTGGAATATCGATGACATATTTGATTTATAATAAAAGAATTTTCACGAGTTTGGATGAGAATGTACAGTTTTAATTTATTTTGGATGGAAAGTAATTGAGCAAAATACCTTTTTGAATGTATATATTAATTTGGTAGGACAACTTTTGAATGTACGTATTGGTAGGATACATTTTGAATGTATATATGGATATGACTAGTTATAATTTGAGAACATTTGTGTTGATTTTATTCCGTATGACAACTTTCGATTGTAATATATGGATATGCATTCAAGTGAAACATCATATAAAAAATATATTTAAGACGCTTTTGGGCAATTGGTAGGTAGTTGGGCATTTTTTTGCAACCCTTATAAATAACGCGTCTTAAAAAACTTTATTTTTAAGATGTTTTTTTTAGTTTCTTGCAACACTTGTAAATAGCACGTCTTCAAAGGCTCTATTGTTTAAGATGTTTTTTTGAATTTTTTTTATGACCGTGGCTTTTAAGGCGCTTTTGATCATAATTAAAAGTGATGTAAGTAGCTTTTTATGACACTTTTTAACCATTTAAAACGTTTCACCCTTTCACCGATGAGGAGTACTTGCTCGAGTTGCTTTCCATGAAGGCATCTTTGCCTCCAAGTGCGCCACCTCCCATTCCAATTGTAAAATATTTGGGAGAAAATTCAGTTTTTTTGGATCCCACGTCCTTTTGTCACCCGTTTTATCCAAATCTCCCATCCTCCCTCCAAAAATTTTAATTGGGGATGGTTCATTTCTTCTGCATTACACATGCCTTCCGTTGTTTGAACGGAATTCCTATTTTTCGGAAGGTATGCATGAAAGGGAGGGTCCCCCTTTGATCCTCCAAAGTGAAATCGTATTTTGGGTGGACCCTCAAAAATTTTAACCTCTAATGTATAGTTAGTTAGAAGTTCAAATTTTTAGTTTTTATTTTTCTTATTTTTCTTTTTTCTTACTTATTGCCTAGTGTAATTATTTTAAGTTTTTGTTATTTCTTTTTGTTATGCTTGGTACTAACATGTTTTGTAGAATCATTGGACTTGTATTTTCACGAGATTGCTCCATTTTGGGTAATATCACTATTTTCCTCTTTATAACTTGGTTCTTAATTAACATTGAGGGCAATGTCATGTTTTAAATTAGGGGGTGTGGGATATTCTATCCATTCATTGGTAGTTTTTTGATTTGATTATATGTTCTTTCCAAACATGCTTTTTTTGTAAAGAATTAAAATTTCAAAAAGATTTTCTTTTTTTTTCTCCTTTGTTGGGAATTTTTTCTTTGTTTTCGCTGATAAATTTTAATAATTTTCCGATCCAATAGACAACTTAATGATGCATGTTCTCGATTTTAGAAGTTATTAGACTTCAGTCCTAAATTTTTGATATTATAAATAACTTCATGAATTAAACTTTAATCCCATGAGCACATGAACTTTTTTTGTTTATTGATTTGGTTTAAGATTTTTATAACTCGGTAATCTTTTGTTGCATTGTATATAATTACACCCAGTGAGCTTTGGTCTTTTCTTCGTTTGTGGGAGTTATACACTTCTCTTTTCTCTTTGAAAATGTTACAGTCATTGGTAACCTCACTATTCTGTCATTGATCGTTCATTAATTGAGTTTATATCTTGAAATGTGTTACTTGAGCATGATTTTCAAAGTTTGTTCTGACTCGAGAATTGAGTAAACTTTAGGAAATGATCATAGGTCATCTTTGTTATATCACCCATATTGACCTTGACCTCACCTTAATTGTTTTCCCTCGTCAACCCCTTTGAGCCTAAATATAGCCTTTCGTTTCATTACCCAAAATTCCATAACTCCACATTGGAGTTATAAGCCATATATATCACCCTCCATACCTTTGTTTGGAATGATATTTGGGATTGAATGGTGTTCATATTATGTGGTTGAAATTAAGCATGTGAGAGTGAGAAAAGTAAAGAAAATAAAGAAGTGAAAAAGAGAAGAAAAATAGAAGAAAAATAAAACAAAAGAAAAAGTGAGAAAAAGAAGAAAAGAAAAGAAAGAGAAATTTGTATATGTTGTGTATAGTGTTCAATAAGCTTTGTTTACTCTCCCCATTGTTATATTCAATGCCTTTTAGGGAAGTTACTTTCCAATTTTGAAATTGCCCATATTTTCCATTATCTGGAGTTTTCATCCCTGAACATTTTGAATCCGTATATATTTCCTTCGTTTCATAACCCAACTAAAACCTACATTACAACCCTATAAAGTGCTATGTGATCCCAGGGTTAATTCAATTTAAAAGTCTATATAGTTGCGATAATCTGTGAAAATGCATTTCACTCTTTTAATGAGTGATATCTTTCTTTAAGATTACATAATTTTTATTATATGTATATCGTTCTTCATTTGTGGCATGTGCACGACCTTGTTTTAATTTATATTTACTCTTTATGCCCGCATGTTCCTTGCATTACCTCCCATTCATGGTGATTTCATTTGTTGAGCGTAATGCCCGATGATGATTGAAATTATGCACACTTTATGTTTATTATCCGGTTTATATAAGTTTTTGCCAAATCATATTTTGCATGTGATCTCTCCCCTCCCATATTTTAAGGTTTCAATTCTACGAATTTCATTATACTATGTTAATAATATGGACTTTTGGGTGAATTCATTCGCTTTGCTAATAACGCGTTTGAAATCTTTTTCATTATTGTTGGGCTTGTCGCAAGTTATTGGGGATACATTTTGAGGAAACCATATGATTTTTGTGGGTTTCATCCCTGAAAACCCTCACGAGACGACACTCATCCACTAGGCTAACCTGTGGGTTTAACGGCTTATTGCATACGCTAAACGCAATCGTTCGCCCACGAAAGTGGCTTTTATCTGTTTTGTATATATCTCCTGCTTTGTCGATTTCTTGTATTTCTTCTTGAGTTGAATTTCATTGCTAGGGACTAGCAATGTGTAAGTTAGGGGGTGTGATTCGTTTCGAATATTGCACATATATACCCTTTTTACTTATGCATTTTAGTCCCCTCGGGTGCTTTAATTACTATAATTATTCCCGATAACCAAAAAAACCTCCGTTTTATATGATAACATGTTATTTGAGGTATTATTGAGCGTTTGTAGGAGTTATGGTGCTTAGTGTGAAGCTTGGGTGCATTTCGGTTAAGTTCGGTCACAAATCGCACGTTCAGGGGCAATTTAGTCATTTCACACTTTGGAATTTTTTCCCAACGTATTCACGAAAGTTGAGGCCTCCAGAACAAGATTCGCGTGGCCATGAACGGTGCGCGAATCCGAGTCCAAACAAATAAGTTATGTATTTTTAATCGGGGAAGAATTAAAAGGAAATTACAAAAAGAAGGCAATTCAATAAATGACATTTGTGTCCTTCTCCTCAAAATTGGAATAACAGGTCAAAAACGATGGTGGGACTAAATCTTTCGCTACAGGTTTGAGCTCGGGTCTTGGTTTAATCCACTTGAAGCTTTGATCTTAGCAGAGAAAGAGGATTCATGGGTTTGATCTGCAGCGCCGGTAGACTGGCCTCTCTCCGCCGATCGACCGGGTTTTCTGGTTTGTGCTTTGTTCGGAGGTAGTGGTTTAGTTTTACAGTGACCGTTCGACCGACCACCACCCCCGATCGATCGGGTTTTCCAATTTTGACCTTGATTGAAGATAGTAGGATATTTTTCTTCTCCGGCGGTGGACCGCCCCTTGGCACCGGTCGACCGGTCCTACTAGTTTTGGCCGAGATCAGTTTCCTTTATTTTCTTTTTCCTTTTTCCTTTTTTATTTCCACTTACTATATAAAGCAAATACTTGTTTTTATTTGTGATATATCTCATTTTATTTCCTCTTGTTTTAGTTAAACCTAGGGTTAGATAATTTTGGTGGATTTTGTTAGAGCTCACCCCTCTCCTCCATTTTTATTGTGTAATACCCATTTATGTAAGCTCCGTTTTACTATTCAATTATTCCCTCTTGTATTTATGGTTTGTTCTTTTTATTTCTTGCTTTGTTATTTATTGCAAGCCTAATTAATTTAATTAGTGTAGTTAATTTATTTATTGGTTGCTTTAATTAATTAGTTGCTCTATTTATGTAGTTCATCATGTTTAGTGGCGAATTTAAATTATGCTATGTTGGATTGAAATCACCTAGGGTTGTTTGGTTTCTTTGCTATGGTGATGGGTTTTCATGAGTTTATTTCGATTTGGTTGTCGTAATTATTATGCCTAGGAGATTTAACAGCGTATATCATATATGCTCCGTATTTACGACCTTGCGAGTGTAATTTTCGGAGTATTTATTGACGCCAAAATCATAATAGGCTTTTATGTGAATTCAGGGGTGTGACAACTCTTAATTTAATTAATTGACAAAATGAGACTCAATCTTAATAACTTGTGAGCCCGTGTAACCATTTATACCAATTAACTCGGGGTGAGGTATATCTGTCACAACCTATAGTTTTATTTCGCTTTGTTAATCTAGTTTAAATACACTTGCCTAGATTATCTTTTACTTTTTATTAACAATTACCTTTTACACTTTTATTCGAGAAGTATTAAACCGATTAAATTCTAGCAACTTGTCTATGTGAATTTCGATACCCGTACTGGCCACAATACTCCCTTAATAGAGTGTAGTCATAGTTTAGATTTTGTAAAGAGTTGATGAGCTGAATATAACAAACGACCGACGTCAGTGACGCGACAGTGAAGCAAAACCATAATCTATCAGTGGAACTTTATACCAAAAAAACTAATAACTTTCTATGCATGTGCGAATGTCAACACATATAACAAAATCAATTAACCAAATTAGTTAAACCAAAATGATTCACTGAATTAATTCACAAGTGTAATACCCCGTACTTTTGGCTATATTTATTTTTGGGATTAATTAATTAAATGCGTATTAATTGGAAATTAATCTGGGTTATAAATACTGATGTGATGCGAATTGGTATTTGATTATGTGCATATATGATTATATATGTACTTGGTATTATAAAATTTGTCGTGGGATTTATATACGGCATTTTAGAAATTTTGTTGAGACGCGTGGGACCGCCGCGTCACGGTATAATATTTTGATATTAAAAGTGAATTTAAAATATATAATCCGTATGGTCGTTTTGAGTGCGCCAACGCGTCCGGAAGAGTCGAGATAGTCAGAAAACACTAGCCGGGGGTATAGTTTGGGTCCCGGGGTATTTTTAGGCCATACCGGTAACTTAAAGGGTATTTTAGTAAATTGGTATTTTTGGGTAATTAAAAGTGACGAAAATTGAGAGTTGTAATCTGATAAGGATTGACCCCAACCAACCCTTATTAACCCAACTAGCTACGGAGGTTTATCAAATTAGGTTTTCATAAGTTTCCCCAAAGCAAACCCTAGCCACCATAGCCTTTTGGAGAAGAAAGCTTGGAGAAGGAGAGAGAGAGAGGAATTCTGCAGAAATTCGACACCGAATCCACACCAAATTCAGAAATCAAACCAAGGCAAGTGACTTTATTTCATTTAAATTCGAAGAATGTCTTTTCCATGTTAGAAATTGAAGAATCTTAATTGTTCTTGAAAGATTAAAAGAAAACCCATGAAATTTGAAGTTATTATTGAATGTTGGGATAGGTTTGCATGTAGAAACATTGTTGGGAGATTTAATTTCGGAGACTTCATATCTAGGTGATGCAATAAACGAATTAAAATCTGGGAATTTATGATGAGAAAAAGTTAGGGTTTATGTTCTTGAAGAAAATTGGGAATTAATGTAGAAATTGTGATTTAATGATGTTTAGATGATATCAAACCCTTTAATGATGTTAGTATAGCCCCTTAACATGTTTGAGGATGATTAGAGAACTCAATATATTGTGGGAACGAATTTTAGAAGAGGTTTGAGGAGTAAAAATGGTGAAAAACGATTTTTGGGAAGTTCTGGGCCGAAACTGGCATCTCGTTAGAAGCAGCCCCAGGTCGTTCGAACGAACTCGTTCGAACGAGCTTCTAACGAGTTGACCAGTCGTTATTAACGAGTAGGATTTTCGTTCGATATCTCGTTCGAACGAGATATCGTTAGAAGAGTCAGTTCGTTCGAACGAACTGGGACCTCGTTCGAACAGCCTCGTTCGAACGAGACTTCTAACGACCTGACAGTCCAAACTCGTTCGAAGCCTCGTTCGAACGAGACTTCTAACGAGTTGACAGTTTGGTCCTTTTTGGACTGTTTTGACTTTTGGAGTCCCGGGAACTGGTTCAAGGGTAGTGTTAGTAGTCCTTTGATGATATAGTGATTGATTTGGGACTTTTGGGTTATTGAGATGAGTAAATCATACACTAGAGTTATATTCAATGAACCGTTTGGGTTGAGACGTGAGTGTCTACTACGATGTGAGGATAAATTATGGCACGTATAATTATGAACCGGAATAAAATAAATTGTGATAATTATAGTTAGTACGAGAGTGCAATATGTACTACGATTAAAATATGGTATTACTAAGACATGTGTTTACTTAGTATTAGTATATGGATTGTTTGTATGACATACCTACCATACTTGCTATCACGGGAGGTTGCGCTCGCTTAGGACCCTCTAATCCTTGTGTGCCTACGGGGGGGATATAGACTGGTACCTTGATGAACATAGGTCATAGAAAGACTTATTGTGATATTAATAAGTCCGCTGACCATGGGAGCGTAGGTATGTGCGTGACCCATGTGATGGTGACTATGTTCGCCTCCACTATTTGTGATTTGTGTTATCTGAACTATTCCTGAGAGATTCGGAATATGTGATCCTTATGTACGTGATGTACCGGGATGGATAGCAGAGTATGTGTGCACCATAGCTTAGATTGCGGGGTGCTTGTATCGTATATTTATGATGTGAATAATATACATTAAATTTATGGAAATCCTCATGTTAATGTTGTAAAAATATTACGGTACTGTTTCGAGATATATAATGAGTTAGCTGATAGTTATATCAATGGCATAGTTAGTAACTGAGTTTACGTGAAACCTCTATTAAATTACGAGCGTTGTTATGTTAAATTAACCGAGTAAAATGGGTAGAACCTTTGGTAGTCTAGCTAGTTACGTTGTCACTTAGCTAGTGGAAAGGGTAGTTATAGATGGGTACTTACGTTAGGAGTGCACAGTAGTCGAGAGGTGAGAATTTAATGTGAGTGCACGTCCTAACATGTACTTTGCATTTAATGTTTTAAATGTTTTTAAAGCACTTGCAGGTTTTTAAAATGATTTCCACTTTCGGGCTCTGACCCATTTGCTTTCAAATATATTTTCTTGTAAAACCATTTTAGGTGCCCAGCCACAAGGACACCAAGCATAGGATTCTCATTCAGGTGACGAGCTGTAGCTGTTTGTGGAAGCTACAGGGATTTGCATGTAGACGCTTCTCTCATTTGGATTCCAGTCTCAGCATCTATCAGTTGTAGGGCATGTTGCCCAATTCTATTAGACATTTTTACATTTCAGTTTTCAGACTCTAGCATGTATTGCTCAGTATTCAGTTTTAGTTATTTATTTCAGTTTACTTATCAGTTGTGGGATTTGTATTCAGGAGTTTTTCCTCCAGGTTTTATTTACATTTTGTGATGGTTATTCGTTTTACTTCAGTATGGTGAATGGTGTTATTTAGTTATTCATTACTTCTGTTGCATGTTAATCAGATTTAATAAAATTTGGCACTTACTTTTTAAATACTAGGTGGTTAGTAATCTTTAAAACGTTTTCGACTGTGATGCTATTAACTGAGCCAACTTGGCATTTTGAATTAATTTTATAAAGGAGTAGCTACCCGGTGTTTAATTAGTCGGGGTGTCACAACAAGCATGCGTAGTGAATGCAAATGCTCCCATATGTTTTTGATTGAATATTAACTCTAAGGTTTTAACCCGTGCGCGGTTTAGTTATAACTTTTAACTAGGTGTAAACCCGTGCGATGCACGACCTAGACTATTGTGATAGTAATTTCGCACTAATTAGTGTCACCAAATAGGAAAAAGAAATTCTCCAAGAATCACAACTCGTGACAAGATAATGTCAAAAACTTATACTCACATAACTAAAGTAAATGTTTACATCGCCTTACACAGATCCATCTGACACTGGTTAAGACTTTAACAATTTGCGCTACAAAAATAATAATTTAATAAGCCAGATAAATGAATAATCAAGTAGAAAAAACACTCTCAGACAACGCCATCTCTGTTATTCCCCCCAAAAATAACATAAAATAAACCATATAATACACAAACCCATTTTCACTAAAGATCAAACACACTGCACATAGACAGAGAACCCACTCTACACATCAAAATGTATACAACATTTGTTGGCACAAAAGTGTAAGTCAATACTAAATTGAGATCACTAAATTTATTTACAAACCTTAACAATCGCATCTAATACAAATACATATACAAATTAAATTCACATCCAAACTGTGAAAAAAGAATACTTACAAAAAACTCAACAACACATCTAAGATATCAATATGAAAACATATTCAGAAGATATTTCATAGTTTCTTTGCAACATAGACAAAGACAAAGTGAACTTTGTCTTGCTTTATACCAAGCCTACTATCAAAAGGGTGATGAATTAAAGGAATTTGGGATGGGACAAAAATTAGTATATATAGATTTCTAAATATATTTAAAACCTAGTTGAAAAATGTAAAAAAATGAGAATTCATATCTTAGTCTGGTCCGAGTAAAAAAAAATACAGTTTTGTTTACTAAATCTCGGGTAGAGTATGAGAGAGTAGACCATAGATCTATGATTTATAAGACATAAAAATAAGTGGTTGCCTTCTAGTTCTTCTCATCATAGATGAAAAGGATATATTTTCTTGATCACCCAATCTTATGAAAATTGAAGTTGTAAATAAGTTTGTTAAATTTGGGAGATAACCAACATATAGACAAAATCTCTCTCTTGAATTCGTTATCTCCATTAGGGGTCTATGAAAAAAAATCCTTTGAATAATAATCACATATAACTTCTTCCCTTTATGATATTTTCTGTGACGGAATTATCAAAGAATCTTAGCAATTTCCAGAGATTTTATTATAACCCTCTCGCAGTGCCACCGTCTTACTACCAACATGAATTTTGGTTCTCCGCCGACCAGAAACCAACCATAACTTCTAGACCAGCTCATCACATATCTATTATTGGTTGCCACACCCACACCTAACAAAAACACACACCCGGTCTCCAAAATTAAGCAAAATCTGAGCTCTAACCAAATCAGCGTATTACCGAAATTACCACTAAGGCTACTACACCGACTTACATGGCTTCACACCGTCATAATTTTCCTAAGCCCGTAATATGAGATATAGGAAGAGAGATGAAATAGAAGAAGATAAAGATTGGAAGAGGTGGATAGATGAAAGGGCGGTGCAAATTGAGAAGAGGGGTATTTAATATGATAGAGAGGGATGGGAAGATATTTTTCAAGACAATCAAAGGGCTAAAGAGAGTAAAATAACCTTGAAAATGATGACAAATTAATTGGGATGAGATATTTTTTTTAAAGCAAACTATTACATGGACAACCTCAATGTTGAGAAGCCTTACTATATGTGTGTTATATATTTATATAAATAAAATATAAAAAAACGTGGATCAATTGATTTAAACATATCCATTTCAATATTATATTAAAAGTATATTTTTAAATTTAGATGGTTCCAAAATTAAAATTTTTCCATTTATTTTTATAATTTGTGTATTCACACCTGTATTAGTTAGTCCAAATACTTACTTTATAAAAAAGATTGAACTTTAATGAAGTGTAATGCTCTATTTTTATATGTGTACACTCCTTTTTATTCCTAAATGTAAAAATACTATACAGAACAATTATCCAAGATCAGTAATACTTATTTAATAAATGTAAAGAAATAAAATATAAATAATATAGGGATTACTAATAAAGTCTTACAAAACAACAACACGCCTTAACGATAATAATTGACGGAAACAACCTTAAAATATAAATACCCATGTTCACTTCGCTTGGGTCTTCCCCCCTTTGAACATTTTTTTTCTCTCTGCAAATCTCTCTTTTGAGTATATCTCGTAACTCCTATTTTGTTCTATAGATAACAGTAGCGACCAAGGACAAAATAATTGTTCCGGAAGTTTTCTGGCGGTTCAAAATGAACGAACCTGGCATCCAAAAATTCTAAATCCGTTTTTTCTATATTTCTCTTCTTTCTCCACATAGTTCTTTTTTCATT
Organism: Sambucus nigra; assembly: GCA_949130495.1. NCBI lineage: Eukaryota > Viridiplantae > Streptophyta > Magnoliopsida > Dipsacales > Adoxaceae > Sambucus > Sambucus nigra. The sequence goes on along the minus strand of OX422214.1, from coordinate 131,379,803 downwards.
CCTTAAGGTTTACAGATACACCTATATAATGAAAAAGCTAAGAAAATGCAAACTTTTCTTTCTAAATAACAATAAATATCTTTTGTTTGTTTACCTCTTAAGGTGAGGAGTGGTTGGGTACATATGTTGATGGTAATAGAGATGAAGAAAATCCAGGCAAAGTATTAGATGGGTAGGATTGTTAGGGGCGGTGGGATGATGTAAATATAAACAGAGGAGGGGAAGTGGGTTTTCATATCTTAGAGAGTTAAAGAGATGGTTTTAGGGAGGTGTGAAGAATCGTGTTTTAGAAGGTAGGGGAATACACTATTAGTATTGGAGAAGGTGGAGAGGAAGATTTTTTTTTTTGTATTTTTTATACTGAAACGATGGATAGCTCTTTAGGGGTTTTGGGAGATTTTTTGTTTGGCAACGTGGAAGATGTTTAAAATGCTCTTGTACATTTTAGAGTATATATATATATATAGGGAGTGGATCTAGTGCGAACCTTGTATGCGGACTAGATAAAGTCTAAAACTTACTTAGGGACCACTTTGTTTTTATATGCTTTTGTCTTTTTCTAAGGTTTTTTCGGAATATGAATTTTTACCCCAATGATTTCTAAGGTCTTTTAGGCTTATTTTAATGATTAATTAATCTGAGAGTCTAAGTGTAGAAGTTTCAGGGCTATTGCTACTTCTCAGGCTTCTTCCGTCACTATCGTACTGGAGTTCTGAATAACAAGGATTATCTATATAAATAGTTTCTTCAGGAAGTCTAGAAAATGAAAGAGGTTTTGATGGAAAATATTCTAGTCTTAAATACCTTATACAGTATCGTGGGTTTATCTGTCTAGTTTCTTTATATATTTGATTAATAATATCAATTATATCATTTTCTACAAATTTGTCTAAATTATTATCACCATAAGATGACAAAAATCTTCGGTATGTTCTAAGGGTAACTGTTTCTACGTTTTTAAGGAGAGGGCGTATTCCCCCGGCTCTAATTAAAGTCGCTTTTGTTTTAGCTAACCTTTTACGTCTAATAAATTTTAATACGTCTATCTGTCTTCAAGTATCCTAGTGTATTCTTGATATTTTTCAGGTCTTGATAGTGCTTCTGCAAAATCTTCAGTTCTTAATTTTTGTCTAAAGAGATAACGGATCCATGTTCTAATTATTTCTATTATAGGTACTTTTCTTCCTAACCACTCAATGATCTGGTCTATGTATTTAAAAGTACCACCTGCGTATATTAAAGCAGATTCTATAAGCTCTTTATCTTTAGTGTCTGTAAGAGTCCAGTCTTGAATTTCTCTAGTTAAGTCTAAACTTGTTTGATTAACAAATTCTAAAAAGTCTTTAGTGATTTGTAAGCCCATATAAGATTCTTTTTAAAACAATAATATGTAAAATAGTTAAGGGTTTGGTTCGAGTTATACCTTCCTTCTGGTCTGCAAAATCTTTACCTTCTTCCCTTTATCTCTTCAGCCTTGTTACTATTCTTCTCCGGTCTCGGCCTCTTATAACTCTCTCTTTATGTGTCGCACTTCAATCCACTACTTTGGCGGTTGACCCATTTCCTGCGTGTACGCCTTCACGCCTAAAGCCCACCTGGCTAACGGCTCACGACTAATCGGCACCTGACGGCGGTTCACCAGTATAACACCTTGTGTGCTACACCAGAGGTTCCACACAATAGTCCTCTATGAACAGAAAGTTGGAGACAATTTGAACAATAATAACAACTTAGCATAAGAGATTTCTGGAAAAGAAAATACTTTTATTACATAGCATAAGTAGTTACAACTCTCCCCTCTCCCCTAACTATGAGAGGTTTACTCACTCATATACATATTACTTATTACAAGCATACACTCTCTCTAGAAGTCTAACAATTGATCACTCTCTAACTCCTACCTCTCTTCTCTAAGACTCAGATGGACGCTCCCTTTTATAGCACAAGGGCACTACAAATGACTGGTAACCGGCTACAAAAATAGATTCGGTTTAAAGAGATACAAATTATTAAAGTCTTATACTATTTACTTTACATAAAGTAAAACTGTCGTCTAGCAATAATTTTAACCTAACATCTTTGCAAGGGTCTTTTTTTTCTTTATGAAAAGAAGCAATTCGGGGGCCCGTGTGGGGCATGTCTGAGCTGTAGGCTTGCAGGGAATCTTATTGTAGTTTTGTCGTTTTGCATAGGTCTAGTACAGGGCATCTTTTGTATTTAATAATTCCTCAGCTAACGAGGGCCCCGTTTTTGTTCCATCCGTGTCATCTTCTTCCTTGTCTTGGTTTGGTAGGTCATTATTGAAAAATTCATCAATGAGGCCTACGATTCTGAGGTTGGCTGGCAAAGCTATCTCTACCATTTCTTTAGATTCTTTCTTGAGCCTTCCATATTATCAGGTCTTCTTTGTGGTAGGCAATGTACCACCTGTATTCTCCTATTAATAACTCCATGATTTCAATTGTCTCCATGGCTTGAGCAATCTGGAGCTTGGACTTATCAACAATTAAATCTTTAGTCTCGTCTTCTGATAAAATTTCAACGTCTTCGAATATATAATTGGAAAATCTAATAAGTCTAAATCCTTCAACTCTCATTCATCTACAGGAACTTGGAGCAATTTGATAGATTCTAGCAAATAGAGGAAGGAAGTCTTCTACCTTGTTAACATACTCATGGACTATTTTTCCAAGAGTGACAGAGTCTTCAATATCTTTTATCTGTACGAGTCCAATGAACCCGTGGTCTGTAAGAGTTATATGAGCCATGTCTGATTTTTCAAAAAGATATATTTTTGGAACGTCTTTGAAGAAACCTTTAATTATTAAGGCATCTCCATTTATTTCTGATAATAACATATTAAAATGATTAATAATGTTATTAGTTTCTTTTTTAAAGTCTTCTGTTAATGGGAGATTATTATGACCAAATGGTATAACAATCTTAGTCTTAAAAGTCTTTTTCTGATAACAGAAATCAGTAGGTCTAGTTTTGGAGGTTTCTCCAAGAGTCTGAGCATAAGTCTAAGTTTGAGGTCTAGGCACAGCAGTATCACTGAGCTGGGTAACTGCAAGTCTTTGAGTCCTCATGAATCTGGCAATAGCTACCAAATTTTGTTTGAACTCGATCCATAGTCTATTCTTCACATTCCACCATATGACGTTTATAAGAGTATTTTCGTCTTCTAAAAATTCTCGTCTAAATTTGATCAAGTCTGGGTATCTTTGATCGGGTCTATATTGGGGGAAATACATCTTCCCAGTGAGTCTATTTTGAGAGATGATCTCTTGTCTATATTTTCTAGGAGGAACTAAGATATCACCAAAGTTCTCTAGGATTGGTCTTTCTTGAGAGTCTTGAATATGAGTCGATCTTTGCGTTACACCAGCATTTGGTCTTACGCGTCTAAGATAGTCTGCAACGTCTTCCCTATTTAGTCTATTTGTTCCAGAGGAACTCATATCTTCTAGGTCTTCTGTTTGCAACATAAAAAATGAAATCAAATTAGTGTTAGCAAACATTGGCTCTCTTGATATAATGTCTGGAATGGTATTTTTACTTCCCTTAATATGTATAACAGAGAAGTCATAACTATTAAGCATTTGTTGCCATCTAATTAGTCTATTAGTCCTTGATTTGGATAAGTCTAAATCTCTGAATTTTACCGCATAAGAAGAGTCAGTATAAACAGTAAAATGTTTAGGTCTAAGGAACAACATATATTTTTCTATTGCCCTTACTATGGCTAAAACTTCTTTTTCATGGGCAGTGTATCTTGTTTCTGGATCTGTAAAGGTTCTAGAACTATGTCTACAAAGTTTCTTCTTTTTTGTCTGATGATCAATGGAAAAGTATACTGCTCCCCATTGTTTATTAGAGGCATCTGTATCTACTATAAACTGGTCTTCTGCATTATGCAGTTCAAATAAAGGAATATTTTTGACTGCATCTTTAATTTGTCTTATTACTTCAAAATCATCTTTAGTCCAATAAAAGGGATTAGTTTTGTCTGTTCCTTTTAATTTGGCCGTTAAGCTTTGTCTTTTTGAAGCAAGGTCTTTAATAAAGTCTGTAGCACAATTAAGCAATCCTAAAAATGATTATAATTATTTTATATCTTTAAGTTGATCTGGAAACTCAAGAATCTTTTTGGTTATGTGTTCTACCAAGGATAATTTTCCTTTATTAATATGCATTCCCACAAAGTCTATTTCAGTTTGAAATAATTGCATTTTCCTTTCGGAAATAACAATACCATGTATGTCTAATTCTAAGATAATCTTTTTAAGATGGTCTACATGCTCTATCTCACTCTTACTGGCTACAAGAATATCATCTATATAAACAAGACAAAATTCTGAATAAGGTCTAAATATATTATTCATTCTTCTTTGGAAAACTTGAGGAGCATTCAAGTATCCAAATGGCATTACTAGCCATTCGTATTTTCCTTGGGGCACACTAAGGGTTGTCCAAGTAATACTGTCTGGATGCATCTTAATTTGCCAGAAGCCTGATTTGCAATCAAACTTACTGAATATAATTCTATCTTCAATCAAATTGATTAAATTATTCTTGTCTGGTATGTTATAAGAATCAAATTCATAATTCTTATTTAATTATCTATAATCTATAACCATGCGTCTCTTTCCTCTTTTACGTTCAGATTCATTTTGAACATAAAAGGCTAAGCTATTATGTCTTCTTTTACTTTCTCTAATAGTGCCTAACTTTAGCATTTCATCTATGTCTTTCTTGAATTCTTCCCTATCTTCTTGTGAGTATCCTTTCTTATAGGTTCCACCATTAATAGTGGCATCTGGGTTAATAGGGATGATTTCACAATAGCTTTGGTCTTTATCCCACTTAGCGATGGAATTTTCTCCTAAAGTAGGCTCAGCTAGTTGCCTAATCTTTTCCTTTTCTACTTTTATATCCATTTTCTTCTGTTTGGATATAACTTGAACCTGTAATAAGGTATGCTGGGCTTGATCTAAAATGTCTTGTTGTATAAGCGCTATTTGCTTATAACATTTTTGGTCTGGACACTTACACTCTTTTTGTAAAGGTTTAGTAATATCTAGGGCTTCTTGTTGGGTTATAGGTCTAGGTCCACCACGCTCAGCTGAAGAACTCTGATGTTTTATGGGTCTATAATTGGGTTTGACCTGTATAATGTCAAAAGCAGTCTTGTGATCTATTAGAGGGGCTTTAATATTAAATTTCTTTGTATCACTAATTAATATCTTATCGTTATACTGAGTATAAGGATGATATTTACTAATAAAGTCTTGTCATAAAATAATATTTCCTGTGAAACTAGGACGAGGATCCATTATCCAAAACCGATGATTAACGGTTTTGTTGGTCTGATTTTCTAATTTTAAATAAATAGGAATAGTCTGGAAATATAAGGTAAATGGATCTCCATTAGCCACTTTACCATAGATTTCTTGAGTACTTTCTAAAAATTAGTCTTCAGGGAAGGCATTAGCCTTACAAATACTCTGAGAGCACCCTATATCTATAAAGGCTGAAAGTCTTTTAGGATAGTCTTTATGTTGAACAAATAATTCTACAAAATAAGCATGTGGTTTAGTAGAAATTCCTAAATTGTTCTTTTTTAAAATAGATATTCCTTTTTGAGGTTTATCTATAAAATCTAAGGGTATTTGGTCTTCTGAACTACTATCAAAATGATATTCTTCTAAATCATAGAAAATTCCTTTTCGTTTGACGTCTTCAGTTTCTTGCAGTCTTTTGGCTATATTCTTATCAATGTCTTGATAATAAGTTTTAATATCTAAGTCTATTTGAGCGTCATACTGGATAGTATAAATTGCTCTAAATCTAGTTCTCCAACAGTATTCATGGTAGTGTAATTGACAAATAACACAAACCATAAATAATTATGTCTGTATAATCTCAAAGCATTCTACGCATCTAAAGTCTGTCTTGCTACATTTCATTTCAAATGTACAATAATGTCTATCATCAAAATAGCATCTAGGTATATAGGTTAGTAATTCAGGATTACTAACTGTCCATCTTTTCTTTAAAAATGGGCTTAATATTCATTTATACCAAGCTTCTTCAAAGTCTATATATTCATTATCTAAATCTTCTTGATTAGTATGCATCATATACAAGTCTAGAGTATCCTGAGAGTCTTCATACTCATCAGTATCACTATAGTCTTCTGAATCACTATCTGTATATGCGCTATAGATACTAGTATTGTCATCATCTTCTAAGTCTGATATTTCTATTGCATATAGGATATCTAATTCTTCTAGATCTGCATAATCTAATATTGTATTAATGATCTTAATACTTTCTTTATCTTTCTTATTTGGGCAGTCTTTAGCAAAGTGTCCTTCTTTGCCGTAAGTCCAACATTCTTTGGTGTCAGTCTTAGATTGAGCTATATCTTTGTCTTCCTATAATTAGGAACCTTCTTATATTTACTAGTATTCTTCTTAAATTATCTTCTTTGGTTAAACTTTTTCTTCTTAGTCTTAGGATTCCTTTCTCTAAAGGTAGTAGATTGTCAAAATTTATACTTATTTGAAAATCCTAAAGGTCTAGTCTTAAACTTCCTATGTTTCCATTCTAATTTCTTTTGAATTTCTTAGGTTCATTTCCACATCCCCATTAGATTGGAGCGATGTCTCTTTCGTCTTTGACTGGAGGGATCTGCTTGAAAGTTTCTTCTGTCAACTTTCCTTGAGTTATATCACGTCTCTTAAATATGATATAGTCTTTGGAAAAATTGATTCTTTCACCAAGGGAGTTGTTCTTAACTCCGGCTACTCCCGGCCAATTCCTATATTCATTAATTAGGATTTGTCCTATGGCTGGTATCTTTCTAAAGTATTCATCTTTTAAGGTCTCTCCAAATTCTTTAATTTGGTAATATAGCTGCTCATAATTATTGCTATATTCATTTATCTTATCTAATTTGCAAATGTTAAGGAGGGATAATTTAGTTTTTACTAGGTCTTGTTCATTGATCTGAGCTAGATGTCCAGCTCCAATGAATTCTGATGTGAACAATTGAATATATTCTTCAATTGATCTTTCTTCTAAGTTTTCTTTCATCTTCTCAACCTTTGCTAAGGATTCTTCATCTGTAGCCTTTCTTAAACTATATAAGTAATCTTTTGCAATACCCCTAATGGATTGCTCAGCGTATTGTTTACATGAACTTGCATCCCATTGTTCATTAGATGCAAAACACATGTTCATCTGATTACGCCATTCATCTAAGGCTTTCTTTCTATCTTGAACATTGTCTAGGTTAAGGTATATACCTACTGGATTTATGGCTTGGCTTGCCATAGTCTTAACAGGAGTGAAACTCTTGTCACTAGTTGGAAAGTCTTTTATATAATCAGGTTTAGTCTTAACTATGGTGCTTGAGTATATAGGAATATTTATTTTCCTATTGGTTTACTAAAAAGTCTAGGAGCATCTTCTAGCCTACTACTACTTCCTATCTCTTGTTTACTAGGCTCTACTTGTGTAGCTGGCATTAATTTTTGTTCTCCTTCTTCTATTAGTCTTAAGTTTCTAAGAAGTTCTTTTGTATTCTTAGATTCTTTTAATTTTAATATACGCTCTTGAGCTATCATATTAAATCTTTCTCTTTCTTGAAATCTAACCGAATGACTTTTCTTAAGGTTATCTTTGAATGTCTTCATATCCAATTCTAAAGGTTCATGTCCAAAGTTTTGGATCCTAGCTTTTTCTTTAATTAAGTCTTTTTGTTCAAATGATTTTCTAGGTTTAATTATCGGGTCTTGTCTTAGTAAACTAGCACTAGTCTTACTACTACATTCTCCTTCTGAAGGATCATTGTTTATGGCTTCTCCCATATTCCTAAATCTAATTTTTTCGATCTGGATATTCTTATTGACAATCTTAGGAGGACCAAACTGGATGGTAACATTTTCAGTGACGTCGTCTTGATTAATAAACAAATGTTTATTTTGTATAATCCTAATTTCTTGAAATTCTGGAAATTGCCAGAGGGTCTTAGCTTTTTCTTTCATGGGTCCAGTATTCTTAATACTGTAAGTATGATTATAGTCTGAAACATTGGTTCTAACTAAAATTTCTTTATTAAGTCTACCGCTAGGAATTCCCGATTGCATTCCTTCATAAGGAAATTGGGAGAACTTCACATAGCTTTGAAATTCTATATTTATATTAGCGTTTGGGATAATATAGTCTTCATAGCCACTAGCATATAAGATTAACTTAAAACGTTTGGCTGTGTCTACGGTTACTGTGAATGTCGGAATGACATTAAAGTATCCTATGTTGTCTGACATTTCTAATTGGGCTATCCCAATAAGGCTCTTTTTAAAATCTTTCCATCTTTTGTCTATTAAACAACATAATATGTTGATATTATTCTGAGGTCTATGTAATCCTTGGATTCTTGCTTGAAAGAGTCCAAAGGTTAAGAATTGGAACTTTTTATCAGTTCCTTTAGATCTAAGCCATTCTGAGTCAAATACTTGAAGCTCAGTATAGGATTTGTCTAACACATCATTTCTACAGTGGTAGGTCATGTTATAATTGGAAGTCTTAGGAGTGGCACATTCTTTAAACAAATCTATGTATCTAACAGTTGGAAGTTGTCCATTATGAATGGAATCTTCAACAATCTTCCAGTAAACTTCACCCCATTCTTTCCATTGAAGAGGATTGGTGAAATTTCTTTCTTTCCACCATGTCCTAACATTGGAGGATGAATCCTTAAGTCTTTGGAGCATATAATTACTCTGACCAATATTTGAGATAGAGCTAACTATCTTACTAGTCTTATCTAATCCATCATTTATGACTCGTCTACCTATGGTATTCTTTTCTCTAGTTTCTATAGGAGGGTATTCTCTAAATTTACAGGTGTTTACCTATTTTTGTTCAAGTCTTTTTTCAATTCTTTCTAAGAAGTCTGAATAATCCTTTTGTCTTTTTATCTGATTAAGGATTTCTTCTTTAAAATTCTTATTCTCTTTTCTAGTCTTCTCAGAAGTTTCTTCACTATGTCTAGCTAGAGAATTAACAATGGTTTTACCAATATTAGTAATATAGTCTTTTACTTCATTATCCCTTTCTTGTTGTTGCATAGATCTAATTTCTATGGCTTCTACAGTCTTTTCAATTTTATCTAACTGAGTTAGAATAAAAGGCGAGTCTATTTCTGCTTGGGATGGTTTATTATATACGGCCTTAATACCGTTTATAATTTCTTTGTATTTTTCTTCTACTTGGGCCATGTCTAATCTAAGTTCATTAACAATACTATCCATTTCGGATAGGTTATGTCTTTCCCTATTATTAAGATAATTTGCTAAATTTTGTTGGAATTTAACAAAGTCTGTATAGAAGGTAGTTAATCCTTCTGTCTTAGTTTTTAAGTCTAAATGTAAGTCTTTAACAAAGCTACTATTATAGTCTTGGGTAGCTACTGTTGATGTAGAAATTAAATTCAATCTTTCTAATATAAGTCTAGTTGCTTTAGCGGCGTTGACAGTCTTATTCTCATTTATCTTATAATAAAATCTATCATCATTTATCTTTTCTAAAATTCTTTGATAAAATTCTGATGAAGTCTGAATGGAGAGGTCTCTAGGTACCTCATTCCAGTCTGATCTAACTATCTCCATTAGGAAGATAATTATCTAATCTAGGGATAAGCTTAGCTTGTTCTTTAGTAAGTTTAATTAACTCACTATCTTGATTTTTAATTAAAGTCTTAATTTCTAAAATGTCTTTGTTAAGGACTTCTATATGATTAGTCTTAATATTTATTTCTTGTAAAACTTGTACTAAGTCTATTGGAATTTGGTTATCTATTTCTAGTAGTCTTTAAGAGATATTTTTTTACCTATGTTTCTAAAGTTTGAGTGTCTTTTATTAATTGTCTTAATATAAGGAGTATACACTTATTTTGGTCTATTATACTATTAATAGCACTAGCAGTAACTTGTCTACTGTCTACGTGTTTGGCTGGGATGTGTTCAACGTATGAACAACCGTCTATGTGTGTGGTTAAATAACCTTCTGAGTCTAAATCAGTTATGGGTATAGGTTGGTAGTCTCGGTTGGTTCCAAAAATATCTTGGTAGATGCGAGGGATAAATCCCAAGGGCATTAGAGTCTTTTTACTATAAGTCTAAAAGGAACGTCTTATGGCTCTGATACTAGAATTTGGGTTTTGGTCGGAATTTGGCGGGGGTTCTATTTCTAAGGTCTTAAAGCTTAAAATGCAAAATTGATATCTAAAGGTATTGGGGTCTAAAATAGAATATTACTAAAGATCTTACTTTTGTCTTATTATGGACCTCACATAAGGACCTCATTTAAGGACCTCATTTGAGCCTATATATATATATATATATATATATATATATATATATAGAGAGAGAGAGAGAGAGAGAGAGAGAGAGAGAGGATCTCTATTTGCATACCGCTGGCGTGGATCAATTTTGATAAAATAATAAATAAATAAAAATTGAACTTTTTTTTATATAGATTTTAAACATTTCAGTAAGACCATATAAAAAAAATCAGTTCAAAATGAATATTTTTACTATTTTAAAAAAATCGGTCAAACTTTGTCAGTTTTTAACAACTTAAAAACTGAAAAAGTTTGACTGATTTTTTTAAAATAGCAAAAAAAATCATTTTGAGTTGATTATTTTTTTATGGTCCTATTGAAATGTTTAAAAATCATAAAAAAAAAATCAGTCCAAAAATATATTTTTTACTATTTTAAAAAAATGGTCCTCATTCAGGGTCCTCAAATTGGGACCTCACTTGATCCTTTCCCTATATATATATATATATATATATATATATATATATACGCGTGCGCACACACACACACCCACACGCGCGCGCGGAATGCCCGTGCTTGAAAGCACTGAGAAAAATTCCATAGTATTGAATCATGTATAATCAAGTCAAAAAGTTTCTTTTAAAACATAATTATTTAATAATTTACAAAATTTAGGTAAAATTTCCTTTGTTTATAGGACTATCCACTCCGTTTATGGAATAAAAATACTCCAACAACAACAATACTAATAGTCCGCAAACTCAAAAATACTCCAACAACATCATCATCGAATTAACTCAATTTGTCCAAACTGTAATACCCCGTATTTTAAATAATTAATTTAATTAATTAATTAAAATATTCGCAAAAAATAAAATTTTGAATTTAATAATTTTTATTAGTAAAATATGTTGGTTTTAATATTAGAAGAATAAAACCTCAAGCGAAATTGAATTCGGAATTAAAATAGAGTTTTTATACGATTTTTATTATTTTTACCTTATATGCATTTTTGGGGGGATCTATCGGCATACCTGTTTGATCGATCGATCGACTATGCCCAGATTTTGAGTCGGTGAGTTATTTTGTAGAGTTGGAATTGGATTAGAATTCCTAATTAGTATATAACCTTAATAATTTGTAGGGGGACTTCTCATAATCACTTTTCACAAGTTTTTCTCCAGAAAACACTTCTAAATATTTTCCTCTTAACCATGATCATCAACCTCCAACATAATCAAGTTTTTTATAACAAGTTTTGGCAAGCTTAATTGGAGTTTAGTCAAGATTGTTCAAGAACACTTCTTTGCTATTTTTTCGAGAGGAATCCAATTGTGTTACTAGATTTTCTTCATCTTAATCACAAGCATGAATACTCTATTCCTTTCCTTTAGTAATATGCGTTTTAAGTGTCGACTAAACCCTTAATTTCATATTTTTTCTTAAAATCAATTAGCAACCTAATTATAGAAAGTGGACACTAAATTTTGGGGCTGTTTTTGTAAATTTTTTTAATATGAATAATATTCATACCCCTTGGGTATGTAGGATTGATGAATGGATTTTATGTAACAACCCGCCTAATGGGATACCGGGCGATCACTCCTATATCGAATTAAAACAAGAGTTACTTATGGATCATTCTTAGCATCACTGTCGAAAGTCCATTTAATTACTAATATCCTATTAAGCGAGCGTTAAAACTTTTACTACTCTTTTTTAACAATTAAAATAAAACATCCACAAATTAATGCGTAAATGAAATGAAATGAAATAAAATAACCGAACACTCGGTTCAAATTATACAACCATATCGAATTGACGTATAAAAGAATAAATAAAAACAGTTGGACCATTGGCCCGAATGTTTATACCATACCTCCTATCTAGAGTACAAGGAAATAAGCGTCTACCGAGAACCCGCAAGCATCCACAGCTGCTGCAGCAGACGTCTGACTCGAAAGAAATGCCACCCAGGCGTCCCTATATCTGGACACCTATATATATAAATATATATATATATATATATATATATATATATATATATATATATATATATATATATATATATATATATATATATATATATAACAAGAGAGGAAAAGTAGATAAACGGGTCAGAGCCCGAATTTTGAAAATATTTTGCAAGTGCATAAATGCTTTATTTTTAGAAAAATAGTTTTTATCTCATATTTAAATTGGTATCGCACTCCCATGAGATACCCCTCACCTCTCCTTTAATAGTGCACACCTAACGCACCCTAATAACATACCCTAGTCAAGTTATCCCTGCCTAACTAGTCTAATTTACCCATCTACTATCTACCCCAGATAGTCCAAGTGCTAAGGGATAAACTTCCCTCCATTCTCAACACTGCACTAAGTTCGTGCGTGGGGTGTCTCGCAAAGCGAAATCCAAACAAGGAACCCTCCCGATACACTACTACTTGGCAGGGTTAATGGTAGAGATCCATTAGGCCCGTAGCACGCAACAAATGTATAAATACATATATATATCCACAATATACATTCGGATAATATCTCTCGGACTGAGGTTTACTTATTTAATTATATCTTATAATACACATTCGGATCTACCTCCCGGACTGAGGTGTATTCTATACTCATATCAAAACCTTCCATTTCCCTTCTCATATCCAGGAAATGTATTTAAATCCAATTCATTAGCATGAATTGCTTTACCAAAACATATATCTTTTTAAAAGCCAAGTTTATTAACATAAAAATGCTTTTTCCTTTTTAAATTATCTCATTTCCCTTTTTATACTCAGGAAATGTACCCAAAGCCATTTTCATTATCATGAAAATGCTTTGATCAAATCATATGCTTCCACATCCCTTCTTCCATCCGGGAGTGTTACCGAAGCCAAACATTTATCCCATTTCCTTTTTTATACTCAGGAAATGTAAATGAAAGTCAATCCATTATCATGAATTGCTTTAATAAATCTAAGACCGCCCCTCCGGGTTTTCCCACTGGATGCGCCCCTAAATGGCTATCATCTTCCAGGGCCTATCAAACAAGACAACCTGGGAACCTAACAACGTCGGGAAGCGGCCATATGCCTGCGAGAAAGTCAGGACCACAGCCAGAATCCCCTAACTAGCGCAGAAACAAATATATAATCGCTCATATGGCCTAAAGGACTATATCCACCCTGCTCAATAGCCAAGGGGCTTCACCATAACGCGCGCAACTTCCCTTATGATAGCGATTTAGGGAGGTGTGTAATCCATATTTTATCAATTATGAAAAACATTTCTTTACCATTTTGAAAATACTCATACTTATATTTTCAAAATCATTTCCATCATATCATATATATATATATATATTTATACCATATATTCCTCCTAGAATATATAAACGGCCATAATGGCCTATAGCATCTAGCGATGACCAATAATCCCAAAGATTCCCTCCAGGAATCATAATCATGCATTCATATAAGCATGATACTAAACCCAAAGTATTTCTTACTTTGATAATCACTATATATCTCAATCCCATCTAAGGATTTATTGGATATCTCCAATGATACCATTCCACTCTAGGTGAAGTATATATATACCTCTATATTCCCAAATTATCCTAATTATCTCCTAGGATGCACTCAATAATATTCGATATAATTATGCTTTCTATACGCATAATTATATAGGCCTATATGCCTACTAGAAATATCCTCGATATTTATCTCACCCAACTAACCTTAAATTTAGTGGGTCATGGATTTCATTTCCATGAACCCAAGGGCTACATCTTGTCCATAATCATTTAAAGGTCCCCACTATAAATTAGGAACCCTAAGCCATTAAATTCTACAATTATACTATTTTCCTCGAAATAAAGTTTAAGGGTTATACATTTAAACCCTCACTTAATCCTCCTATATCCCTTTTATTAGAGGACCATATAGTCCTAAAAGGTCCCTTAGGTTATCACCTAATTAACCTCGAAGCAATAAGAATTGGAATTCACCCCATCCAATTCACCCTAAGAAAATTAACTATTTTCAGCAGGGGTCGATCGATCTACCCTTGGCAGTCGATCGATCGATCGATCGATCATGTCGAGCAGCTTCTTCTCCGAGAAGCTGTCTCGGCCATGGAAGCTTCCCCCAAGCTTCCATCTCCTCACCCAACGGCCTACAACTTCTACCAACAACATATACACTTATATAAAGGGTTCTAAACATCCTAGATCCCTAAACCACCAATTAATTTTGATTAATTTCTAAGTTTCTCCAATTTTCATATTTTAGGGGTTTATTCGTTTTAACTCCCCAAAACCCATTTTTTATCCACGAATACCCATCCCAAAATCATTAGGGTTTGTTATACCAACAATGATATGAGATATTTATGCTAAAAAATAAATAAAGCAAGTAAACACTTGCCTCGTGGATAAAATCCGACGTCCTCGAGCCGAATCCCGCGAAGGCTGGCCGGAATCTCCCCCTTTTTCTCTTTTCTTCCTCCTCTCTCTCTTCCCTCTCTTTTCTCTTCTTTTCTCTTCTCTTTTCTCCCCATCTCCCTCCTTTTATAAGGAGAAAAGGGTTAAATCCCTTAATACCCCCAAAACGACTCGTTTATTCAATTACGAGCGTATTTAACTCTGAAATTCCCCGAAACTCAATTTCGACAATCGAACACTCTTTTTCGACTATCTCGGACATTCTGAGACTCATGACGCAGTCAAAATTCTCATCCAAGGTACTTGACCGCAAATCACTATTCTAACCCATAAAAGTAAATGCCGGTTTTCAAATCAAAATTTTGCCTCTTTTGTTGCTATACTCCACGGCAACATACATTTAAAATATCTCGACCTATTTAGTCCCAAAAATAACCTCGACACCCACCGAAAATCATTCAATCCTCGAAAATCTCAAAAATTACTATTTCGAAAAATTCTCCAAATTCCAAATTATACTCAATTATGGAATTTAATTGTCTTCAAATTGCTAATTTATTTCTGATTAGGGAATTTGATGGTCTCCAAAAGGGCGGGTTGTTACATTTTAATGGTGTAGGTTGCATGTAGAAAAACCTTAGTTTTGAATTAAATGATTCCGAGGGCGTATAATTCATAAGAATTGTGTAAAGACCATAGAATTTGGAATTTTGCAATATAAATGATGAATCCTCTTGTTAATTAAATTAAAAAATTAATGGGATAAATTGCGTAATTATGATGATGTGATAATTAAATTAAATTTTAATTAAATTGAACTATCATGTGTAGATTTACATGTTGATTATTTATGTGTGATTGTGCAACTTGTTGGTATTTTTTATTGCCATTGTGATGAATGGTTGTTGGGTATTTTAGGCTCTCCCTATATTTTAAGATGCCCTCTAGGTATGGGACTAGTGGGTAGGCCTCTAAATTATTTACGCCTTCTAGGTATGGGACTAGTGAGGGTAGATTATCGCGATTTTATCATATCTGGAGTGGGCTGATTTTTGGTATTTTACCATCGTTACGCTAGTCTAGGTATGTGACTAGGTCGAGATTTATATTAGAAATTCATACTATACATAGGATAGGACGTATTGGTAATTTTGGGTCCCTAAGGTATGGGACTAAGGGGTATTTTGAGGATCTCACATCGATTAAAGAGGTGGCGTAATTTGTTAATTGAGAAATTGAGAAAATGAGAATTAATGCCTAAGATAAAAATGGGTATTAAAATTAGCGGCGACATAATGTGCGGGGGCTGATAATTTAAACAGACCGGCTGGCGATTTATGTCGTGTCGTGTGTGGAACCTTGCCAAATTGCGGGGGATCGATAGTTTAAACGAATTCGACTGGCGTTTTGACAAGGGGAAGTGTTAAACTTTGGTAAAAATTACCACCTGGGGCAGGAGGACCGCCATAATAAAAAGTGAGAACAATAATGTTTGGATTAATTTAATTAAATTAACACTTTGGGGACTGTGGGATAATTAAAATAATATTGGTATGATTTTTCTGAAAATCTTTAGGGGTGGTTAGTAATTCATCTTTCTGCATTTAATTATCTTGTACTAATTAAAATACTCTATTGTGATATTTATCGCGTACAATGCTATTGTCTGGGTTCACGGGCCCTATTTGCAGGGAGTAATGTGTATTCATGCTCAGGGCTCTGACCTCGTGTGTTGACTAACATTTTCAGGTATTAGTGCTGGAGTAGCTACATAGGTTTTCTTGGATATCGCTTGGAGGTGTAGCTAGAGTTACATTCATTTATCGCTTTATTTAGCTTAGACTTTCCTTTCCGTCGTTTTTCATTATGAGACTTTTTTGGGATTGTTTGGGCCATTCGGTTCCAAAGTTGTTTGAGGGATTTTAGTAGGAGTATTTACAGTTGATTGATTATTAAGATTTTAAATTAATTCAGATTTTAGAGATTAGTTTTATTATTGGAGTTCAGCATGTGATGATTTTTATATTTAATTATACGTTGGGATTGATTATTACTTATATTGTGGATTGATGTTAATTGTCTCATATATGTCACATGCTGAGAATGGCATTTATTTAGTAGCGCCCAACTTAGTTTTAGTGGCGGCCGACGCCGAAATTAAGCGGGGTGTTACATAAACAATACCAATACATGAATGATAAAATAAAATTAGTTTGCAAACTCGATCTATTTCAAAAATCAAAATCTAAAACATTATATGAAGAACTTACACATTCAAAATAAACAATATGTGTCTTGGGTGTATGCTCCCCATAAAAAAATTTATCATAAAATTATCCCTCAAAAGTGACTCCCGTAATCTGACATGCATTAACAACAAACGTAATTTAGAATGTCGAAAATATATAAAAAGGGAATCAAACAGTATAATCAGCTACTCAACATGATATCCCATAAAAAATCATTTGTATCGTTGAATAATCTATGGCCAAGTTAAATAATACGTCTTATTGTTGTTCCCATTCGGCTCTACGACTACTTTTCTTATGTCTACTACATATATGTTACAATTTTGACAACAAAAAGGTGTAGTACCGTAGTTATTGAAAATGCACAATAATTTGGCAAAAAATCTTTTGCAAAGTTAATAAACAAAAGCATGATGAATTGAGAGAAATCCATTAATACACCAAATGAGTGATGGAAATTTTCGTCATGTAAAAAATCATCTGATCAATCAAATGTGACTTCCCATCAACCTTGTATGACTTCTTAAAAAGTCAAGCGCAACAAAATATTCAAACCCAATAAAAACAACACCAATAACTTTCCAACACATAGGGGTAACATGGACAAAAAGTAAAGTTGTTTAATTAACTTAACTCAAGTAACACAAAATAAATCTCCCAACAAACTCTAATACTATATCTAGGAACCCAACAAAATTGGCATTGGTTTTGGAGGCTTTAGAGACAATAATATCAATACGAAGCTCACAGTGACAAAATGACAAAGTGGTGGACATGCAATTCATACCTCTTCTCTATTTTTTACGAAATGACCATTGTGTGCGGATTGTGCACCTAAACAATAATGAGTCTATTTAGTTTCGACACTATAATAATTAATTTAAACCATAAATTAAATTATTACTCAAAAACCTATTTAAATAGAGTTGAGTTTAATAACCTATTAGAGGTCAGTTCGATAACCTACTCGTTAGAGGTGTTTTCGATAACCTACTTATTAGGGAACCTACTAATTCGACGAATCTGATACCCCAGTAACGTACTCGGAAGACACGTCAGGAGGGGGTGGGGGTTGCTTTGGCAATAGTTTGACAATGATTCCGAGGACATGATGGTTTTAATATCTGAAACAGATTTTGGGGGTTGTTAAAAGAATTGTTTTTTTTAACAATTAATCCCCTGATATAACATTCTGACTTGGAGCTATGTTTGATACTACCCAACCTCAATTGTGCATACACGTCATCTATCTATACTACCATTAGAATAACTTTGCTAAAGCAAAAAAGGTGTTAAACATAATTTTAAAATAATGAAAATCACGTAACGTGAAATATAATTTCAAAAGTAATGACTGCATTCACCCGCACAAAAAAATCTGTAATCGTGACGAAACTATCCACAAAAATAACATTCACATAAATAAGTGACATGTAGAATTGAATTTAAATAACTAACAACTTTTATTCTGGAGAAAAAAAAAAGATACAAAAATGAGTCAAACATAGCATATTCTGAAAAAATTAGTCAGCCCAATCTAAAATTTATAGCAATCATACATAGCATATTACTGATTAGCAAGGAACAACGTCAAATGAATCATCATTACTTACATGAATAAATTTGGCAATGATTTGTCTTCCCCTATTTCACATGAATAGTATTATAAGCATATTTCAACATAAAGCTCCCCTGGTTTCATCACAAAGTGCATCCATGTTTAGACGCACCTATCTTTGAACAGTTAATGCAGGTTATGGTATTCTTGAGCCCAATAAAATAACACCACTGTGATCATTCTTTTGCCAATAGATCTTAAAATGCATGAATCACAACATATGTCAACTTTGTATAAGAACAAATGTTCCCACTATTATAAAATTACGTTTATGTACTCGTACATTAGGCATGTATTGTCTCTTGTTAACTATATAAACTATGTATCAATTAAAAAATCAACTACAAATAGAGAGCCTATAATTCTTTGCACAATATTAATCTGTATATGACCACTAACATACATTTATAATTAAAATTCCTTCAATGTAGGAAGTATCATACGTATGTAATTGACAAAAGGTTCCAAAACATTGTATTAGTAATTCAAATATAATAATTCTCATAATGGCCAGCAAAAACTCACTCGTCTATGACCTAAACTTCAGCACTTATTTATGTTTTGTTCATGCTATATGTGAGTGAGATATGTGCTTCATTTTAAATTCCTCAGTTTCCTTTTCATTATCCTTCATGGGCAACTCTTTGTTACTGCCATTCCATTTCTGATTATAGGACGTGAAGAAGCCAATCTACTTTGAATAGTTAATTCAGAGAATTTACAAACTAAATGAACAGGTATGCTCATATCGACTACAATAAATCATAATTGTACAAACTCTTTTGAGGTCAATATATATATATTGTGTTGAACTAAGGTAAATATGAAAAGTTCCACTGTATAGGTGCGTAAGTTTCGCAAAGAAAGGTAATTTAAACAATGACCACGCCACACTTTCCAAACTGTGTACACAACTTTAAAAACTGTGATCTAGCCTAAAAAATACTAAAACCTCCATTGATATTTAAAGAACTAATCTCCGATGAATTTTGACACCATCCATTGTTAATTAACCCACTACAAAAGATTGAAATATAAACAATGTAAGAAATCAAGTTGTGCAAGAACAAAATTTTACATTAAAAAAACTACCACACCTTGAGTATCGAATCCCAGGAGATGCAAGGTGATCTACAAAAAACCAATAAAGTTTAGCAAAACATATATTTTCCTATATTTATCTTCCATTTCTTTCCTAACCCAAAACCTCCAAGTTTTTATACACACGCACCGTGCTAGAGTGTGCAATGTTCAGTCTTTTTTTCGTCTCAAAACAGAGGGTAAGAAGTAAGCGATTGAGGCCCATATTTGGAGGTTTTGGAATTTCTAAATTTTTTTCACTTTGTGATATTCATTTGTTTCTTCTCCATCCTCAATCCAATATATGGATCCCACATATATATGTCAACTTTAGCAAGAAAATCAAAACATAAAAGAGAAAAAAATCAGGAATACCCAAACCCCCAAATGAGGGCCTCAATTCTCCAAAAGCTCCAGTAGTAACCCGGGACATGGAAGCAAGGAAAACAATTAGGCATTTAATTTACCCAAGAATAGAAAACATATTAATGAAATACATTTCGAAGTTAGAACTCTTGCATGTGAGTGAAGTAAACAAAAAAAAAAATAACACAACTAAAGAACAAACGAACAAATAACAGTAATAGTAGTATGTGTGTTAGAGTGACATAAGTAGCAACAGTAGTTGTGTAGATAATAGTAGAAGCAATAGGTGTGGATATAAATAGTTCATGCATTGTGAGACTTCAATCTCCACAAGGAACGTCGCATTATGTTTCATTCAGAATCAAATTTAAGAGGCAGGAAGGTTGGAAAAATTAGATGGAAACTATGCTTCAGAAACATATTTATTGTTCATAGTAATGGAGGAATGCTGGGCTTATATTTATAATAAAACCTATCAAAATCAGCCTTAGTGAAATGCTTTGGTAACATATTTAGGCTCCAATCAGTATACAAAGATTTAGCTAATTAATAACCCGTTCATATTGAGATGCTTTAGAAACACATTTATAATGCATGTGGGGCAATCTTCAAGTACCTATCAAGGTGTGTACATTGTATAAAGTATAAACTCATAATGCATGTGGGGCATTCTTGTGCATTCCTCAATACTTGTCTATCTCATCATAAAGCCAGTGAACACAAAAATTCAATGCATTCTCTAGTAGGTATGACTTCTTGGTTCCATAAGGCCTGAACTACACTTCCTAACCATTAAACAACCAACTTCTACACACCGCAACCACTAAACAACAACCAAGTAAGGAACAATACAATAAAAAAATCAAACAAAATAATAAATTCTTAGCAAGGCCTGACAGTAATGAATATCAAGTGATATACCTCCCACACGTGACAGGAAAGTAATATCACCATAATAGCATCAGAGTTTTGACTTGTTCTTGGTCTCACTTTGGAGAACGTAGAGCCCAGTACTTCCACCTGAGATCATTCTAAGTTAGCTGTGTAAGGGTTGATACTGTTGTTAATGCAATGAAGAATAATTACTTAAAACAGGAACCTACATATTAAAAAAATTATTACAAAAAGGGGATAAATTTAGAAATGGGACAACCAAAAAAATTGATGTATACCTCATATATTTTGTCAAAATACCTTTTGTTTTTATTGAATAAATATCGACCTCATTTAGCATCCGACGACAATAGGTTTACTGCATTTAAAACTATTAGAGAGGTTGTAAATCATTTTCCATTATCGTTAGGAGGTGATTAATAAAAAACTTGTTCATGTATAAACAAAGAGTCTTAAAACCAATGCATCTACCACCCCTGTTACTGGTTTTTTCTCATATATCTACCACCTCTGTTAGAACTGATGCAATAAAATTCATTTGCTTGTGCATAATTAGATATAAGCGCATAATCCCTTCCCATGGCCTCAGTAAACTCTCATCTTTGAATAAACTAAAGTAAGCACCATAATAAGTAGGCATCTAATTATCTACTTGAGGTCTGTCACAACATTGGTAGCATGACGTGCTTTAAGCCTACGATATGCCTCATGTATTACATTTTCATCCCAATACATCCATATGTAAAAAAATGCGTATTATTGATAACAAACTTATAATTAAAAGCTTTATTTCTGTCATGTTAACAAAAAGAAAAAAAATTAACTGGGCTAAGAAATAAATTCATTGAATTGCAAGTTTTTTAAAGCCATGAAAAAATGGTAGACATAAAATACTTCATAAGTAAATAAGCTATTAGTCTAAAAATCTTATCTAATGAGAGGAGGGTAAAATGTTGTTTGAACATCGTGATTTCTTACACTCTTTCTTACAATTTCTCCTCTCATTGCTTGAAATTTCTCAAAGATCTACCATATGATTTATTACACTCTCTTTCTGGCTTAAGGACATATAATTGAAGTCATCCAATAATAATTTCCAATCATGCTGTAACTCATCGCTATAATACGACAAATGAAGCTTAATTAAGAGAGCTAGATATTTGGGGTTTAGAACATAATAATTATATTTATTAAAACTCATACATTATATCTGGTTAAACTTTTTATGAGAGGATACCTTGAATGGTGGGGGGAGAGATAGAATCAACAATGAAACCTGCAAACAAAAAAATAAAAAAACAACAAAAGAAATAAGTGAAAAAACCAAATATATATATATGGTGAACAAAAAATAATGCTCAACCATGCTCAACCAAATATATATATATGGTGAACAAAAAATAATGATGAACCAAACATGAAACATAAAGCTAAAACCCTAGTCATTCCGTACTAATGCTGAACTAAATTCAGAACATTTTAATCCCGAAAACCCCAAGTCAAAAAAATTCATACCACTCAAATGAATTAATGAAACCCTAAGTCAACTGATAAAGAATTCACTTTCTCGATAAAATGTATCCCACACATAAACAAATTCAAATGTAACCATTAAGGCACATATATACACCAAATGATATGACTTGATACTGATTAACATGCTAAACCATACAAAGTAACCTTTAAAGCACATATATAGACTAAACGATACCATTTAAAAGTAAAGAAAAGTCCAAAACCATATGCACAATAAATATTTCCCGGGAAAAAATCCCAAAACAATATTTAATGCAAAAACCATTGAAGAGATAGTGAAAACAAACCCTCCTCGGATTAACATATATAATGAGTATGTGAGAACCAAATTGATGCACAGATCGAAAAATTAGAACAACAACTAAGAAATGTATTTTTTAGCAACAACAAAGACAAACACTTGAAAGTTATTAACTTCTACAAAACTACAACTAAAAGTGTGAGCCAACAACTAAAAAACCTAAGCAGTCGTACCAAATAACATATTATGACTCCATACCTTCTTAGGGTTACCAAACGTATTATGATGAAATTGGGGTTTCAAAATCTGCAAAACATAAGAAAAACATTGTATATCTCTAATACATAATTATACTATTAGACATACAACTGAATAAGTGAAAAACCTAAACATTCAACCAAAAAAAATTAAAACAAAATCATGAGAAATTATCTCGTCTACTTCAATAAGGACATAAATAAAACCTCCCAAAATTTTCAAACCTACGAAACCATAAAATTTCCAAATCCTAACCTTGTGAAATGTGAACACTGAGAAAGAGAAAGCGAAAGCGAAAGGTTGTATACATGGATTTTTGAGAGGGTTTATGAGGGTGAGTGGGTTCGTATACGTGAATTTAGAGGAAATGGAAGAGAGAGTGTCATGTGAAAGAAAGTATTTTGATTTTGTGATTTTGTGAGTTATGTCTAATAGGAGAGAGTATCGTGGGTTATCTGAGTGGAAAAGTGAGATAAAAATGGGTATATACCCTTTTACCCTTATTTTTGAATTTTGAAGAAAGGTGAAAATAAATTAGAGTGTATCAAAAGAGGGGGAAACCAAATATTTAAGGGGCAAAAATGATAATAAGGGTATTTTAATCTCAACCATTGGATCGTTGCCTTGGTGGCCAAATCCTAGCCCCTAATTAAGTTATGAGCTTATCGAATAGTAACAAACTTCTACTCCTTATATATATACTAGTGGATGCCCGTGCCCGAGGGCACGGCGATAAATTTGCCCCCGTGATAAAAAAAAAATTGAGAAAAAATAAAAAATATAAATTAAAAAAAGAAAAAAATATTTAAAAAATAGTTTAAAAAAATGGGAAAAATATTTAATAAAAAAATATAAATTTACATGTATTTAAAAAATACATGTATTTATAATAGTATAATAGTATTTATAATAGTATATATATAACACAAAAAGAAAAAAAGAAAAAAAATAACTTTTAGCATGACATTTCATGTATGTGCATGAAAGAGAAAAATGTCATGCATAAAAAAAGTGAAGATATTTGGCCAAAATTTTCAAAAACCATGCTCCTTTATTATATGGATATAACAATGCAGACTAGACATGTGTCACCTGGCGGTGAGCCTAGAAGAGAGAGAGAGAGAGAGAGAGAGAGAGAGAGAGAGTGCTTATAATTTAGCCATTAATTTTGAAGCTCACCGCCAGGTGACACATGTCCAGTATGCACTGTTAAAATGCGGGATAATCCGCACAAGAGCAGTACTATATATTAAAATGCGGGATAATCCGCACAAGAGCAGTACTATACATACATACATATATATATATATATATATATATATATATATATATATATATATATTAAACAAATGTTTAACTAAATGAATAAAGGTCGTGCCCAGTGCACAAGGGTTCTGCTTAACTGCAGGGTCTATGAGAGGCCAACGTCGGCTAACCTTACCCTTCATATATGGAGAGGCTCCTCTTATGTTTTGAACTCGAGACCAACTGTAGATTAGATGAGGCACTTGTCATCACACCAAGATACAACATGTGTTTAACTAAATGAATACTTTAACAAATTTCAAGTAATCAATAAAATCGTTAATTGTTTTGAAAATGAATTCAAATTCGTTCATAATTTTTATTGAAAAATAAAAGATTGTTAAAACATTTAAAAATAATATTTTCCACTATTTTATAATTAAAAGATTAATTCAATTTCAATTTACCATGAGATCCGATAAATATATTGTTGTCTCACTTTACAAAGAGTTTGCGTGTCATTATTTTTATGGTGAATATTTCACGACACGTAGTATAAGATCGAATATCTAAACCTATTTTGTTTGTGCAACCCTAATATAACCACATCTTTTCAGAAAAAGTTACACCTCTGCTTCAAAATATTTATAAGACTATTTTTATACCCTAAATTCAACGAGGATCTGATCTGCACGATTTTATCCAAATATTCCTCATAAAAAATAACATTTTTAAATGCATTTGTCACTTCTTCATTTTCAATCGAAGTATGAGTCCAATCATTGTAAGCTTACCTTTTTTAGGTTCATATGGAGCTCTATCTTTATTCACCAACCCCATAATCGATAGAAAATTTCATAACGAGAAGATACGTAAAGTGCACTGCTTCTTGATATCCACACGACCATTGATGATCTCGTACGTAGTCCATTTAATATACCAATCAATGTATTGCATATATTTCAGTATAACTTATTTCGTTTGAGACTTTTTGTCAAATTACTCTTTTTAAATTCACCACCTCCCATAATTGATTATAATTGTTTTAAGTCAGACCATATATAGGATGATCTATCACCTAGATACTCAGTTGCATCATATCTTCATTAAGTCTGCACATTCTCTTTTATGTGTTACAGTTGGTAACTTATTATTATTATTATTATTATTATTATTATTATTGATGGTACATATATTTGACTGGGTACAATTGTAGTTTTGCTAACACTGGCTAAAGGTCGCATAAGCAATACATGTTAATAGATCCTCTTTTAAAAAATTAACTATTAAAGAAAAAAAAATATCTTCAAAGATAAAAAAATACAAAAAATAATTAAGTAAACAAATATTATTATGGTATGGGTCTGGTTAAATGTGTTGGAAATTAATTAATGAATGATCTTATTTCGAAATTAATTAACATCCCACTAATATGGTCCTTAACAAATCAAAATAATTTGAATTTTGTGGAGGGCAATTTCGGCCCTCCCTCACCCATATAATAAAAATAGTTTCCTTAGTTTTTGACCCATTTTGATGGGAAATGAAGTTATGTTGATGGGAAATTTCGGCCCTCCCTCACCCATATAATCAGTATCCTAATTCCATCTCTAGCAAACTATAATGCACAATTATATTGGGTAGAGGGAGAAAATTCGAAATTCAAAAAAATTAGTTTTTTTTCCTTAATATTTCTGGAGACTTGAGGAGCAATTCTAGAGCCTTTAAGGAGTATTAAAGTGAGGAGAAACATCATCACCTTTCATCTCGAAGCAATGGACAAAGGTGTATTTTTCATTATGTAATTTATAAGAAATTGATTTGTAAATGCTCGAAGATTAAATTTTATGGAATTAAGTAGTAATTATGTTTTGTTCCAATCATATAATAAATGTATAATCATGCTTGAATAAAACAGTATGAATAACATGTGGTATCATAGCCCTAATTTACATCTCATGCTTTTATTACGAATATTTCTTGTAATATGAACGATTTCTATATGCTTGAAAAATCAAAAAACAGTTTATGCCCTGTAGAAAAATAATTTTTCAAAACGGTTATAAACCCTAATTTGTCCAATCTTGTTTCATAATGTTTATGCCTCGTATGTGATATGAAAACCCACAATAATGATTCTAGTATGAATATAAAATTTCTTTGAAATTATTCAGACGAAAATATCGATCACGCCCAAAATAGTTTCTGCGTTTTTTTGTGATTTTTGCCACGGTGAATAGTTATTTTAAAAAATTTAGTCTCTTATTGAATTCAAACTTTTTAGGTTGACTAGAAACGGGCCAATGAGCAATATTCACTGCCTTTGCCCGGGAAGCAAGATGTTTTTTGCCCATCCGAGGCTGTTTAGGGCCTCAAAACCCCATTTTTGTTGTTTTTGATAATAATCTAAAGGCCCCTAATTCTCTCCAAAAAATTAATTTTAATATTCTGCAAATTGTTTTGAGTTTCAGGACTGATTTACTTCAATTATATGGTGATAACTCAATTGTGCCATTTTTGACAAAAATCAAGTATTATGCAATTTTCATCATTGTATGCGTAGTTTTGTTTTGAGGTACTTAGTTTAATGTCCATATATGATTGTGTTAGTTATAAAATATAGATTATAGTTTATAGCAATGAATATTAAATGTATTGTTTAACACTAATAAGTGAATATTCATTAAGTAGAACCAAAGGTTAAACGCAAGCCGAGATTTGTATGTGAGAATATTTCATTCATAGTCATTATGTTATTCTTATGATGTTCATTATAAAATTAGATAAGAGCTTAACACATGTAGTAATCTAGATTTAATATCATTAGACCTTTGTGTGAATACTGAATTGTTGACATTAAAGTTCATGTGATCATATTTACGAAATTGTGAGACAACAAACACAGATGCTATAACTAAGGAACCATGATTATTGAAAATAAATGGGTAGTGTAGTTTTGTAATATCAATATTATGTGATGTAAAATACAAATGGAATAATATTGGAATTATTTAAACAATCTACCAAATTATATTTAAGTCAACAATTCAATATTCAACCCCTTGCAAAATCATTGTGATTTGTGAAGATTATTAATTCGTGAACATTAATAAATTATTGCAATTCCCCTTAACCTTTATTCGCATGTTGTTAATTATCCAAAATTTGATGGAATCAACTTTTCGAAATGGAATGAGAAGGTGGAGTTTAATCTGGGGGTTTTAGACCTAGATATGGCTATCCTTGTTGAGGAACCCACTTATATCACTGATAACATCAGGGAGGATGAGACAATCATTCACGAGTCCTGTCTAGATCCAACAGACTTGCCATTATGTTCATGAGAATGTGCGTTTCTATAAACATTAAAACATCCCTACCTGAAATAATGAAAGTAGAAGAATACCCAAACAACATAAAAGAACGTTTTATACTGCTGATAAGTCCCTAGCCGAGAAATTAATGTCTTATGTCACCACCATGTGATTCGATGGCACTCGAACCATGAATGAACACATAATTGAAATGAAAATTTTGGCCACAAGGCCTAAAGGTTAGGGCATGACTGTGGACGCCTCATTTATAATCTAATTTGTCCTAAACTCCCTACTATTTAAGTATGGGCCTTTCCAGATCAATTACATCACTATAAAGGGTAAGTGGGATGTCAATGATCTACCAAACATGTTAGTGTAGGAGGAAGGAAGGTCAAAGCAACATAATGGTTACATGTCTAAAGGGAAGGTGGCTAACTTGATGGTAAGATGAGATGGATGTAACAAGAAGACTGGAAATGGCATTATGCACGGTCCTTGTGGTCATCCTTCCAATACGCGCGCGAGATTTGTGCCATTTCTTAGGGAGCTCGGTCATCGTCAAAATGTGGGATAATGTATAGAGATAGAGTTGCCAACCTATTTTGCACAAAAGAGGCAAAAGAAATGTTATCGCCTATAGAGACGGTCATAAAAAATAATATTGATGCTTACGAAACCAAGTAGTTCAAAGGTTCGGGGACTAAGTTACGGAATGGAAAGGTGTTAGGTACTCATCCGACCCTTTCGATCTCTCATGGGTATGTGTTAATCTTCTCCTGTTAGACTCCGTGAAGTGTGTGCTTATATGCATAATATAGATGGAGAATGGAACTACTCAACTCGAGTCATGGAAAGGGACGGAGTGAGTTCATCCTTAGAACTGTTCCTAAAAATAATAATCAAAATATAATGTGCGTGTTTATCGAATCAGTGATCATTATAGTAGAATGATGGTATATGTTGGATAAAACACAAGCATATAAGACTATGACATCCATTACGAATATATGATATGAAAGCAATATTATAATCATGAGTAGAAGAGGACTCGAATCTCAAGATTTACCCAAGACGCCTACGTAGCCCAAAGGGCATCAAAGTCCATTTTGTTCGTATATAACATGGGGTGGACTTTAGTCCATAAATCCAACGAGGAATTTCTATTATGCGTGTGAGTGGAGAGAAAGGTGTTTTAAAAGTGTGAGATGAGAATCCTTCTCTTAGAATTTATCGACAAACTTTTTTTTTTGATAAAAATATAGTATGTGAAATACTACTAATAAAGGTTGGTTATTAGTATGTGTGATATAATGAAATAAAGTGCTTAAGTAAGAATAAATCAACTAATGAAAAAAATAAGAGAATTTGGAGAAAAGGATGAATAATTGGTCCTAAGCATTGGTATGCTGATCTTTCAATAGGATGGAAGTGGTATGAAGAGGGGAAAGATAATTTACTAAATGAGGTAAGGAAAGGATGGAAATGAAATGTGGGAAATGGGTTTTTAGAATGGGAACATCTATGACTTCAAGATAATGTTCTCTAGATTGCTGAGAGGGATGTTGAGAGGTGCCTTTTAAAGTGAGCTCATGGCCTCTATTTATAGGGCCAAAGGGGGTGCCGATCGGCATGGTCCTAGACCTTCCTATCGTTATAGAGCCCTCCGGCACACTATCGATAGGTGGGGTCCTGACAGTGCCATTCATCAATCTGTTGGTAGGTTCTTTAGAAAATGATCGTAAAACACAATTTGTAAGTCAGAATAATGAAAGGGATGGGCCATTGAAATGGCTATTCAGAGCCCTTTAAGAATCCATTGAGCCATTCTCGGGTCTGGGAGTTGACCGAGGTCAGACGAGGGCTGGACGTGCCTGCTGGCCTTTTGGATAGGAAATCCTTAGAGGAAAATGGATTGTTCGTCCGAACCATAAGGCTGATTCATGCACAAGAAAAACTGTTGGAAATGGTATTTAGATCCCTTCAAAGTTTTAATGAGTTTTGTTCGGTTTAGAGAGTTAACCGAGGTCAAACGGGGCCTGAAAGCACCTAATGACCCTTCATAGTAAAATGGGTTGTTCATCCATACCGTAATGCTTATTTACACACGGGGTGGACCATTTTAAAGGGGATTTAGAGTCCTTCAAATATTCAATGAGATTCACTCAATCTAGAGAGCTGATCAAGGTCAAACGGGGTCTGGGAGCTCCCGATGGCTGCCAGATCAGTTTTGGAGGTAAAACAGGCCATATATTTAAATCGTAAGGCCGATTCATGCATAGGGTGAATCATTAGAAAGGGGATTCAGAGCCATTCGAAGATTCAATGAGCTTTTACTCAACCAAGAAAGTTGATCGGAGTCAAATGGGGACCGAGAGTGCCTGGTGGCCTTCAGATCAGTACTCGAAGTACGACCTAGGATTTATGGTGAATGAGGGAGTGCTAAGGAACTACGGAGGTGCTTGGAGGGGTCCTAAGATGTGGTCTTTACAGAACCACTTGACGAGAGCACTTGGAATAAATGAAGCCATCGAATAATAGACATCATATAGATGTTGGGAAATAGGGTTTTAGGTTAATTCTACGAACCTAGAGGACGAAGGTAATCGATTCAGAGGCTCGAGGTCAAATCCGACTTACGAAGTTGAGGATGACCAATTCAGTGGATCGAGGTCAATTCTGAGGACCTAAGGTTGTGCTAGGGATAACTGATTCTATGGGTCGAGGTTAATTTTGGGGACCTTGAGTTGAATTGACCAATTTTGAGGGCCGAGATCAATTCTGAAGACCTTAAGTTGAGATGACCAATTATGAGGTGCGAGGTCAATTCTGAGGACCATAAGCTAAGTTGGCCAATTCTGAGGGCCGAGGTCAATTTCGAGGACCTTAAATTATGATGATCAATTTTGCAGGCCGAGGTCAATTATGAGGACCTAACATTTTGACCACCAATTTTGTAGGTCAAGGTAAATTCTGAGGACCTAAGGATGTGACAACCAAATCAGTGAGTCGAGGCCAATTCTGAGGACCTTGAGTTATGACGACCAATTATGCGACTGGAGGTCAATTTTGAGGACCTTAAGTTATGATGACCAATTTCGAGGGCCGAGGTCAATTCTAAGGACCTAACATTGTGATAACCAATTATGAGGGCCGAGGTCAATTCTAAGGACCTAACGTCGTTGCAACCAATTCTGCTAGTCAAGGTCAATTCTGAGGACCTAAGGTTGGGGCTGACCAATTTTGAGGGTTGAGATCAATTCTGAAGACCTAACATTGTAGTTTGGAGAGGGAACAACTTTGCTGGGGAAGACATGAATGATTTTGATGCAGGCGCACCTTTTGTTTCATTGGGAAAGGGGTTAACTTGAAATTCCACTGGGGGAATGTGTAAGACTGCAGTTCCTGGTGGGGAAATGCAATAGGCTTGGATGCGGGAACATCATTAGCTCCGATGTGGATTATGCCGGGGGATAAAAGTGTAAGATTTATCCAGCCGGGGTTTTTGAGAGCGTGTAAGGTGCTTAGTGATCTAAAAATGATTTTCTTGAGGGATAATAATATTTCCATATTTTTCAGGGATTTTTTTGGGAATTTTTGGATTTTTTTTGGCATTTTTATTTCTTGAGTAAAATATTGATTCTTAACTGGGGATTACAGGTGACCTTCTACCCGTGGGGGGTGAGTTCGCAGGACACGAGGGTTACGAACATGCATGCGCAGATGCGGCGGTTGATTGCGCAGGAGTTCTAGTGCGTTTTGTACCTAGGAGAGGGGGTGGTGAGGAAGATCATGGAGGAGGAGGTGGTGGTCCCACCATCAATGCCCCCTGTGTACATGAGGCAGGTGAGGGAGATGTCGGATGATGCAAGGGAAGTAATGAAGATAGGTGAGCCCTATACAAATTACACGGATACAACGATGAGCTATGATTATCTGGACTTCGTGATGATTTGACTGATTCCCTCCTGTACCTATGATGTGGAGAATATGCCTCGACCCCTCCACAGCTTCGGGTAGGGGGACTAGTGCACCACTGGGATTGTCTCATAGCACGAGTAGTGGGATATTGACGACGACGATAGAGGAGGCTCTGATCATTCAGGTGACTCCCCCTTCTTACAATTTTTAACTGAGTATAGGGGAATCACTGAGTGTGCCATACCGTCCTCATGCGTCGGTGTCGAGGTTGGTAGGGCTTACGGATGAGGCCCTTCGGCCCAAGGTATATTCTTTCTATCCCTTTTTCAGTTTCCATTGATTCTTTCTTTGCTCTTTATTGACCGATTTATCTTTTGATTTTTTGCTTGCGGTATGTTTGGGTGCTAACAAACTGGCCACGGGACATCAAGGATTGGATGACCTCCATGTTCGATTATATATAAAAGCCTTCACTTTCTTGCTTGGTGCCATCTGGCACTTCAAAGAAGGGTTCTGGTTCTGGGAGCGAAAGGTCCACTGCTCGTCGCCGGAGAAACTGTGTACGCCGCGGGGGCTGGGATTTTGAGGGTAAGGTTGAGGGTTTGGGCAAAGTCCCATTTTGTACTTTTTGTTTCTTCTTTCTTTTTCTACAAAAAATGTAATCCTACAACGATATATATATATAGTAAGGATGTTTTCACTGTTTAACAAGTTTATAAGACATTTTATGGTGAGGATGAATGCCAGCAAGACACGAATGGATGGTTGAGATAGATTTGGAGATAAGGGTGCACAACATTGGAAGGGATCTTTTAAAATATGTTAGTCTGCTACACGCTATCATAAATATTCACATCACCCAATACATTTCATATCTTCACTTTATTTCAAACTCTCTCTCTTTCTCCACGGACTCTCTTGAGCTCTGCAATCTAGCAACCCATGAGATTGAGTTTTTTTCTTGGTCTACTTATTTTCTACCTCTCCGTTTTATGCCACCCCTTCCTCCATTTCATGACTTCCACCTCGGTACTCTCCTCCATTTCACGCATTGCCTCCCCTCCTCTTCGTATTTCCCCCTTCTCTCATAAACACTATTTATCCCAAACCAAGCACAAAGTAAATAAAGTAAACAACCACAACAAAAAGCCTCACGTGGGTTTAGTAGCAGCGGTGGATTTGGTAGAGAAATGGGAGAGCCAACAAGTGGGTCTTGAATGCAGAAGATATTTTAAACCCAAACCTCCATGGGGATCTATAGTGTTTATGAGAGCCAGCAAGCCTCACGTGTTTATATGTTTTTTGTTGTAATATCAGATTTTTGATTTCTTTGCTATTGTTTGTTCCCAATTATTTGTAAGGTATGTATGGATCTATGTAATCTGTCTCCCTCTCACTCTCGGTCTCTGTATCTCAAACCCTCGACAATGGTATTTTTTCTCTCTATCTCTCTCTCTTAAATCCGGGACTATGTGGGTGAGTGTAATTTTTTATTCATTATTCTGATCTCTTCCATCTTTGTGAAGTTTTTAATCACCACGTATTTTTCAGATCTTATTTTTTTTGGGTTGTCGTTTTGCTATTTTAAATGTTCTATAGTTCAAATTATAAACGTTGTTAGTGTAGATTTTTTTTAGTTACAAAATAAAAGGTCTATAATTTTTTGTTACCGACTTTCTCTATCTTATCTTCCTCAAGAACCATCTAACTTAAGAGGTATTGTTTTAATGGTTTCAAGTTCATTTTTTATTCGTTTTATGGATTTAGGTATGGAATTAGTTATTTACTTCATGACCCATGTTTATGGATGCTTTAGTCTACAGAATATTTCTCATGTTTATGGATTATGTGTTGGTATTTTTATATGTGATATTGTGATCAATGAATGTAACAGAACTCACAAATTTCGGGAACGTTATGTTACACTTTTTACCCTCAAGCTGGTGAACCTCTTTATTATTATAATTTTATATGTTTTTGATTTTTTAGTATAAAGATGGAAATTTAAACTTTTGTTTTGGAGTAAATAATTAAGCAGATCTGGTTTGGAGCCTGAGTTGTAGGGATTTGAGTTTGTTTTTTTAAATTTCTTATGGAGTAAATGAATTTAAAGGTAAATTTTTTGTTATAAGATGGTTTTTTATTTGCGTTGTCTCCGAATTTGTGTACTAAAATTAATTCATTTATGCGGCATGTGTCTATAATTTTTTATTACTTTTGAATGTATCAGATGGTGTAGAAAACTGTGGTGGCGATGATGTAAGAAATGATGTAGAAAACTCATTTTCCCTCAGCATCTTAAATCAAAATATTTTTTTGTAGTGTTGTTGAAATTATTAAGATGTGAAGCCAATTTCTATTATTTTTAATAGTGCCTTTTTTTTAATCTTGCCTTACTTCATCAAAGTTTCTAAAACCCTTTCTGTATTGCAATTTTCCTTTTGATAAGATGTGTTGGTGAGGAAAATAAAATATTAATTATATATTGTATTTTAACAATGGTGTTGTTATCTTTTTTATATTGTATACCCATTAGAAGCCTTTGCCACCTGGATGTACATAGAGACATGTTGTCAGTTCTTTGACTACTTGCAAGTTGGAATTAGGCTTTTTCAGACTTTATAATTGTACCCATGGGTGTTTATGTTTAAGTGGTTGTCAAATGAGTATAGGGACATAAACACTATACTTGAAGGTTAAATCAAAACAAGTAAATACTATAAAATATTGGACAAAAAAAATCTTTCTAATAGATATCCCATAACAGCTATTGTATATATCTAGACTTACAAAATCTTTATAAGGCCAAAAGCTGCAAGGAACTATAGCAGTAGGAGGACTGCTCCTATTCGGTCAAAATCACAAAGGCTAAAATATTAAACTAACAGAAAAAACCAACAGGTATTGTCTATGGGTATAATCGATAATAACCAACAAATCCTCATGATTTTATCGGGAAATGCCCAAAGCAGTAGAACACTTGGCTCGAAGTACTTTTCTGCAAAGTATTTTAATAAATGCAACGTTCAAAGTAATGTGTCAAATAATCCAAATGATACCATTGTCTGAATTTAAATTTGATTTAAACTAGAACCTTTCTTAACAAAAAAAAAGTGAGGAATATTTAAAAAAAATATAAGTTCAATTAAACCCAAAATATACTTTATTTTATAGTATTAAGCATTATCTCTATCTCATCTTAACAAAAAAAAAATTATTAAGAGTTAAATTAATTTTAGAAATTTCTAAAAAGTTGGAATTCATTTTTGCATTTTCAAATACGTGAAACTAATTTTTGAAAATTTTGAATTCATTTTTACATTTTCAAAATTTGCATTTTATTTTTAATTGAGCTAAAAAAAATCCTTTTCTTTACAATATTCATATACACTCATTTTTTAGAAAATAAAATTAAGTTTAATTAGAAATGTCTATATTTATCATGACTAACCTATGAAAAATCATGTAAGATTTGTTTTATCCCTGAATCTCTTTAATGTTTAAAATTTCAAAGAGTATTGAATTTAGTTTATCATTCAATTTAGAGTTTTATGGTATATCTAGAACAAACATGACATGTGTTTTCTTAGTGCCCAACAAAAAGGCCATTAGACGTAAAGTTAACATGTATAGACTTGAATTCAAAGGACAAAGTGAATGACAAAGTCCAAAGCTTAGAGACATGTATGTATACTGAGATGTTTGTACAAACAATGATTACACCAAATTGAATCTATTTAGAAAGCAATGATATTACTAAAGCAAATACCTCAAAGCATATCAAATTACAAAACTAAAATACATACCAGTTTTTAAACAGGTGAATCAAGACCAAGCATAAATTCCACTTTTGATTGGCCCAAAAATTCTTTCACAAAACAATCCATCTTTAACATATTTTTACAAAAATATTTTCTTTCCAAAAATAAGCTCCCAAAAATTCATTCACAAAACAATCCATCTTTAACATATTTTCATTGTTTTGCGATTAACAGCGTGCCTTCAAGCACGAGCATACCCTAATGTGTGTGTGTTTATATATATATATATATATATATGTGTGTGTGTGTGTGTGTGTGTGCGTGTGTGTGTGTGTGCGTGTGAAAGAAACTCATTTTCTTTTTTTGGTTTTTTCTGGTTTTAGTGACATATCCTATATGCACTTTTGATTTTCTGTTGAGATTGTTTTATTTTGAAAAGAAAAGGGAATGAAAATATTTTTTTATTAAAAGGAGGAGTAATAAAGAGGAATAACTCGACGGTAACTTTTCAAAATAAGGATTTCCTTTGAAAATTGTTTTTGGGCAATTCAAATCACTCTTAAGCTTTGATTGTACTTTCTTGCATACTCTTGTAGGGTTGAGAATTAAATGGGTTTCCAGAAATCTTATTTTTTTTAGCCAAATATTTTGGGTATAAAAGGAGGGGTATGGGATGTGTTATTTCACCAACATCCACATTTCTTTTCTTTCGTCTACCGTCTTATTTCTCAAATGGCTTTCCCTATGTATGAAGAATTCTCCTCTTATCTCGAAGGTTTAGAGGCCATATGTCTCTACAATGTTGATTATGACACTTGCAGCTGGCGTCAGGTTTCTCTGTGGCGTAATCGGGCCATAGAATAGAACCTACTGACAACAGTAGTACAATTTGGTATGTAGAGGACCATGTCTTTCAGTTTGGCCTGGATGAGGCCTGTCCTACCATCGAGGAATCCTCGGCAATATTGGGGGTTAGTCCCAGTGTTGCGATGGAGATGCTTGATTTTTCTCATTCTCCCCATGCATTTCTGGCGGAGTTGGCCATATTTATCCTTCGGTGACTTGACCGTTGGTTAATGGAGGGACTATTTATCTTCAAATGGCTATGTATTCAGTGTGCTAGAGGGGTTTTAATGATGCTGGTTTTGTGGGAGTTGTTGCCCTGGGCCTTACTAAGAGGATTTTATTGTTGATAGGGGACTTGACAGCTGATCCCCAAGTGGCTGTAATAGAGACATAAATGTCTTACCGCCATAATAGTGCGTTGGTGGTGGTGGCGGAGACCCTGAGTGGCCTCGATGCTTGGAAAGAATGCCTCTCTAATTTTTTAATGGGGAGCTCGGTAATGTTGTTCACGTGGCTTGCAAAAAGGTTTCGTTTAGAGGCCCCTTCTGAGTATCCCTTGGCGGGTGTGCCTAATTTCTTTGTCCGTCCTTTCATCAGTTTTATCCCATTGACAGAGAACCGAGTCAACTGGTTTATGGAGCACGAAACCCAATGTCTTCATTGCCCGGTTCCATGGTGGGGGAGAGTTGCAACCTATTTCACAGACAGGAGAGTACCGGCGTGTGTAGTTGGTTGGCCTCCGTCTTACTTACTTTGATTTCACTTGGAGGCTTCTGCACCAAGTAGGACGGGAACAAATAGTGCCCCCTCGCATAACAAACTTCTTCCCGATGGAGAACATCACTGAATCACTATGGATGATGCTGGGTTCCTTGTGGTAATGTCTTCGGCCATCTACCGAACCGTCATAATCTGTAGGAGGGGTCTGACATGTGTTTGCGGACTATCTAAAGTGGCTGTGGAATTGGGTATTAGATAAGATTATGGATACAGAGACTAAGCAAAGGTGGCTTGTTGCCTTCTACACGATGGAAGGGGTGTTGTGGTTTTGTCCAAGCTTGTCAGAGAATTTCTCTCCATAGAGTGCACACGGAGTGTTAACCAGGAGTGGGAGACTTGGGGACGTATGAGTGCAGGGAATCATGATGAGACGTGGCCGCCTGGCACTTGAGGACAGTGTCTTTGAAGCTGGGGAAAATTTGTGTTTTGGGTAAATTTGCGCTTTTGTATTCTTTGGGGTTAGGGGTAATTTTTGTGAAGATGGTAGGTTTAAGTTTGTTTATTTAAGATGGTTTTGGTCAGTGGATGGGGGGGGGGGGGGGGACTGTTGGACTCCCTTCACTGATACTTCATGTAATGGTAATGTATTCCCTTATTAGAAATAAAAATGATTTTTATCATATTTTGTTGTGCCTCTTTATGAGTTTTGCATTTGAATTATCTATACCAATCACTAAGGCATACATAATCCTTTTATTCATGTAAATGATTGTAACAACCCGCGTAATTGTTGGGGTATTCTCGAAATTAAGAGGAAAAATAAATTTTGAGATAAATTATTTTTATTGCTCAAATATGTTCGATTTTATTTTTAAAGATGAGAATTTTCAAACGGAATTGGAATCGGAATTAAAATGGAGATTTAATTGAATTTTAATTATTTAGAAGAGTCCTCAAAATATAAAACTCTCTAAGAGTCCTCAAAGCATAAAAATTTCTTGTAAAAATAATATTTTTAAAAATCCGACCGTCCGATCAAGCTGAATTTTTGTCAGTAGTCCTGTCTCGCCGTTCGCTACAACATACTAAAATTTCAATCAATTCTAACGGTCCGATCGTCCGTAATGATTTTTTCAAGTATTTGTATTTGAATAGGACTCTAATTCTTTTGGTATATAAACATAAAGTGACGAGTTTATATATTTTAAAACACATTTTAGCCTTCTCAAAAATCAGAATCCTCTCATTTTCTTCAACCTCAAAACCCTAGCCCCATTCTACATAACTTTCAACTCAAGTTGTCAAGATTAACCGGATTTTCTCAAGACGCGTCAAGAACGAATCTTTGTCAAATTTTTGAGAGGAATACACATTCAAGATCAGATTTCTAAACCAACTTTTATTCAGGCATGAATACTCTATTCTTTTCCTTTAGTATTATGCGTTTTAAGTGTCGCCTAAACACTTAATTACATATTTTCTTAAAACTAATTAGTAACTTAATTAGAAAAAGTGGACACTAATTATGGGGCTGTTTTTTATAAAATCTTTTAATCTGAATAATATTCATAACCTTTGGGTACGTAGGATTCATGAGTGATTTTGGGTTTTATTGGTGTAGGTTGCATGTAGAAAAAAATCCTAGTTTCAAAATAAATAATTTTTGGGTGCGTACAACTCATGTAATACATGTAGAGATAATAAATTTTGGTTTTGATGTATATATGATGAAAACTTGGTATATTTAATTTAGAATAATTAAATGAGATTATTTGGGTATTGTTGACGTTGTGATAATTAAATTAAAGATTTAATTGAATTGGACTACCATGCGTTGTTTTATACATTGATTAATTATTGCTCGCTTGTGTGACTTGTTGGTATTATGATGTTGCCTTTGTGACGACGGGTTGTTGGGTATTATTGCTCTCCCTATATTTTAAGATGCCTTCTAGGTATTGGACTAGTGGGCATGCCTTTTGATGATTTACGCCTTCTAGGTATGGGACTAGTGATGGTAGATTATCGCGTTTTTATCATCTTGAGGGTGGGCTGATTTTTTTATTACTTTATCGTCGTTACGATAGTCTAAGTACGAGACTAAGTTAAGATTTATGTTAGAAAATCATCCTATACATAAGATAGGACGTATTGATAACTTGGGGACCCTTATGTATGGGACTAATCGATTAAAAGGGTGGGGTGATTATAAATTGAGAACTTGAGAATTAATGCCTAAGATAAAAACGGGTATTAAAATTTGTGGCGACATAATGTGTCGGGGCCGACAGTTTAAACGGGCCAGAGGGCGATTTATGTCGTGTCGTGTGTGGAACCTTGTCATGTGTCGGGGCCGACAGTAAACGGGTCAGAGGGCGATTGACAAGGGTAACCTTGTCATGTGTCGGGGCCGACAGTAAACGGGTCAGAGGGCGATTGACAAGGGGAAGTGTGACACTTTAATAAAAAGTGAGAACAATAATAAAAGTTGGTTATGTTAATTAAGTTAACATCGTGGGACTTGGGAATTTAAAATCATATTGGTGTGCCTTTATAAATGGGGATTTTTGCGGGTAGTTAGTAGATTATAATTATCGCGTTTAATTATTCCGTTTAATTTAAAATATTCTATTGTGATATTTATTGCGTATAATGCTACTGTCTGGATTCAAGGATCCTATTTGAGAAGAGTAGTGTGTATTCTTGCTCAGGGCTTTGGCTCTGACCCATGCGTTGACTAATATTTTTCAGGATGAGAATTGGAGAAGCTGCATAAGTTTATCGGAGTTATCATTTGGAGGAGCAGCTGGAGTTATTAATTTTATGGCATAGTTTAGTTAGACTTTCCTTTTCAGTCAAATTATTATGAGACTTCATTTGAGTTTTATTGGGCCATTCGGTTCCAAAGTTTTTTAGAGGATTCCTGTTGGGATTATTCATATTTTTATTTAATCATTATTGGAGATTGGATTTTTGGAGTTAGCATGTGATGGATCTTTTATCGCTTAGTTATTTGTGATCATTTGAGATTGACCAATTATTTATCTTATGGACTGATTTATTTATGTCTCATATCTGTCTCATGCTAAGAATGGTATTTTATTTAGTTCACGCCTGGCATAGTTTTGGTGGCGGCCGACGCCAGAATTAGGCGGGGTGTGACAGATGGTATCAGAGCTTAGGTATACGACCACCCTCGGGGCTTGGGTTTTGGGTCTGTTGCGTTTTTGTGAGGCATATTTTTGGAGAAAGAATCTTTAGATGATCGTTTCGTGTTAGACATCTAGATTAGATGTGAGGAATTTTTTTTTGGTGACGTGTTTATTTTTGGAGATTGTGGCCTGATTTTTTTGAGAGTTAGGAATTCGGCGAATTTCGAGGGCGAAATTTCATTGTTAGTGGGGAAGTGTAACAACCCGCGTAATTGTTGGGGTATTCTCGAAATTAAGAGGAAAAATAAATTTTGAGATAAATTATTTTTATTGCTCAAATATGTTCGATTTTATTTTTAAAGATGAGAATTTTTAAACGGAATTGGAATCGGAATTAAAATGGAGATTTAATTGAATTTTAATTATTTAGAAGAGTCCTCAAAATATAAAACTCTCTAAGAGTCCTCAAAGCATAAAAATTTCTTGTAAAAATAATATTTTTAGAAATCCGACCGTCCGATCAAGCTGAATTTTTTTCAGCAGTCCTGTCTCGCCGTTCGCTACAACATACTAAAATTTCAATCAATTCTAACGGT
Source organism: Sambucus nigra (assembly GCA_949130495.1). Taxonomy (NCBI): domain Eukaryota; kingdom Viridiplantae; phylum Streptophyta; class Magnoliopsida; order Dipsacales; family Adoxaceae; genus Sambucus; species Sambucus nigra. The sequence continues at coordinate 131,339,214 of OX422214.1, read as the reverse complement.
CCGATCGTCCGTAATGATTTTTTCAAGTATTTGTATTTGAATAGGACTCTAATTCTTTTGGTATATAAACATAAAGTGACGAGTTTAGATATTTTAAAACACATTTTAGCCTTCTCAAAAATCAGAATCCTCTCATTTTCTTCAACCTCAAAACCCTAGCCCCATTCTACATAACTTTCAACTCAAGTTGTCAAGATTAACCGGATTTTCTCAAGACGCGTCAAGAACGAATCTTTGTCAAATTTTTGAGAGGAATACACATTCAAGATCAGATTTCTAAACCAACTTTTATTCAGGCATGAATACTCTATTCTTTTCCTTTAGTATTATGCGTTTTAAGTGTCGCCTAAACACTTAATTACATATTTTCTTAAAACTAATTAGTAACTTAATTAGAAAAAGTGGACACTAATTATGGGGCTGTTTTTTATAAAATCTTTTAATCTGAATAATATTCATAACCTTTGGGTACGTAGGATTCATGAGTGATTTTGGGTTTTATTGGTGTAGGTTGCATGTAGAAAAAAATCCTAGTTTCAAAATAAATAATTTTTGGGTGCGTACAACTCATGTATTACATGTAGAGATAATAAATTTTGGTTTTGATGTATATATGATGAAAACTTGGTATATTTAATTTAGAATAATTAAATGAGATTATTTGGGTATTGTTGACGTTGTGATAATTAAATTAAAGATTTAATTGAATTGGACTACCATGCGTTGTTTTATACATTGATTAATTATTGCTCGCTTGTGTGACTTGTTGGCATTATGATGTTGCCTTTGTGACGACGGGTTGTTGGGTATTATTGCTCTCCCTATATTTTAAGATGCCTTCTAGGTATTGGACTAGTGGGCATGCCTTTTGATGATTTACGCCTTCTAGGTATGGGACTAGTGAGGGTAGATTATCGCGTTTTTATCATCTTGAGGGTGGGCTGATTTTTTTATTACTTTATCGTCGTTACGATAGTCTAAGTACGAGACTAAGTTAAGATTTATGTTAGAAAATCCTCCTATACATAAGATAGGACGTATTGATAACTTGGGGACCCTTATGTATGGGACTAAGGGGTATTTTGAGGATCTCACTTCGATTAAAAGGGTGGGGTGATTATAAATTGAGAACTTGAGAATTAATGCCTAAGATAAAAACGGGTATTAAAATTTGTGGCGACATAATGTGTCGGGGCCGACAGTTTAAACGGGCCAGAGGGCGATTTATGTCGTGTCGTGTGTGGAACCTTGTCATGTGTCGGGGCCGACAGTAAACGGGTCAGAGGGCGATTGACAAGGGTAACCTTGTCATGTGTCGGGGCCGACAGTAAACGGGTCAGAGGGCGATTGACAAGGGGAAGTGTGACACTTTAATAAAAAGTGAGAACAATAATAAAAGTTGGTTATGTTAATTAAATTAACATCGTGGGACTTGGGAATTTAAAATCATATTGGTGTGCCTTTATAAATGGGGATTTTTGCGGGTAGTTAGTAGATTATAATTATCGCGTTTAATTATTCCGTTTAATTTAAAATATTCTATTGTGATATTTATTGCGTATAATGCTACTGTCTGGATTCAAGGATCCTATTTGAGAAGAGTAGTGTGTATTCTTGCTCAGGGCTTTGGCTCTGACCCATGCGTTGACTAATATTTTTCAGGATGAGAATTGGAGAAGCTGCATAAGTTTATCGGAGTTATCATTTGGAGGAGCAGCTGGAGTTATTAATTTTATGGCATAGTTTAGTTAGACTTTCCTTTTCAGTCGAATTATTATGAGACTTCATTTGAGTTTTATTGGGCCATTCGGTTCCAAAGTTTTTTAGAGGATTCCTGTTGGGATTATTCATATTTTTATTTGATCATTATTGGAGATTGGATTTTTGGAGTTAGCATGTGATGGATCTTTTATCGCTTAGTTATTTGTGATCATTTGAGATTGACCAATTATTTATCTTATGGACTGGTTTATTTATGTCTCATATCTGTCTCATGCTAAGAATGGTATTTTATTTAGTTCACGCCTGGCATAGTTTTGGTGGCGGCCGACGCCAGAATTAGGCGGGGTGTGACAATGATAAGATGGAATGCCATTTTCAAAGTTTAGAAAATAATAGCATTTTGTGAAAAAAGGGGATCATGCCCATGTATTGCGTATGGGCTGCCTACCTACCTCTGGGATTTTGAAAATACGCCTTTTGTTTTATTTTGAAAATAAAATTTCTTGAGAGGATCAGGTCCCACGTAGTTCTGGGTAGGGAGAAATGAAGATTTTTTTTATAATAAAAGGGGGATGAGAAGAGTCATAGCGCGCAGAGATTTCAGACTAAGGGTAAACTTTCTTGAGGCAGTCCAGATTGATTGGACATGTCATCTCCTCTCCATTGAAGTCTGTGAGCACAGCGCCACCTGATAAAATTTTCTTCACTTTGTAGGGGTCCCTCCAATTTGGTTTGAATTTCCCTATGGGGTCCCAGACGGGTTCTATAATCTCTTTAAGAATGAGGTCTCCATTTTAGACACTGTGATTCTTGACTCTTCGATTGAATGATTGCGTTATTTGGAGATGGTACTCCTGTATATGGTATAGAGACTCGAGTCTCTTTTAATCCAAGAGTGTTAGTTCGTCAAAGAGGCACTGATGCTATTCTTTTTCACTGACTTTGATCCTGAGCATGACACGTAGCAAAGGTATTTTTATCTTAACGAGTAGGACTGCCTCCATGCCATATACTAGAGAATAAAGGGTAGCCCCAGTAGGTGTTCTGATTGAAGTGCGGTAGCCCCAAAGGTAGTATGGGATTCGGTCAGCCTAATCTCTACAACTCTCGATCATCTTGCTGATGATGGCTTTGAGGCTCTTATTGGTGACTTTAATAGCACCATTGGTTTGGGGTTGGTAGGGAGAAGATTTGTGTCTCTGAATCCCGTACTCGTCGACCAGTTCCGTGACCTCAGTTTCAAAGTGGAGTCTATTATCTAATACTAACTCATGGGGAATCCCGTGTCGACAAATAATGTTCTTTTTGATGATATTAGTTACTTCCTTGGCATTTAGCACTGCGTATGACTCGGGTTCGATCCATTTAATGAAGTAATCAATGGCGACTAGGATGAAATCATGACCGTTTAAAACTTTAGGAGTGACCTTCTCTGTAATATCTATGCCCCGGGTGGACAAAGTCCTGGGAGAGGTCATGTTGTATAGTTCTCGAGGAGGCAAGTGTTAGAGATTGGCAAACTGTTGGCACTTGAGGCATCTTTGCACATAGGCGGTGCAATCTTGAACCATGGTGGTCCAATAGTACCCTTGATGGATGATATTCTTGGAAAGTATATGACCATTTATGTGGGGGGCACATTCCCCACTATGGATCTTCTGCATCATTTCTTCAATATCAGTCCCTACTATGCAGTGCAAATGGGTATCGAATTTCTCTTAAATAGTTCTTTATCATAGATGATATACTAGGAAGCCAATTTGCGAAAGGTGGCATGGTCTTTCTTATCCGCGTCCTAGAGGTACCTACCATGTTTGAGGAAGCACCAGATGTCATAGTACCATAGCTCAATATGGTAGCAGTGGATGGGCATAACCTATTTTTGAACCAGGAAGGGAGCCATTATGATTTCTTTGGGCAAGTTAACCATGGAGTCCAAGGTATCAAGGCATTGGCTAGGTTGTTCTTTACACGAGGTCGATAATTAAAGGTGACATCCTTGAACTGGGAGACTAGCTCTCCTTAGTGGGCGGGGAAGGGTAGGAGCTTCTCGTATTTGACTTTTTATTTTCTAAAAATTTGGTCGACGATAAGGGCAGAGTCCCCGTAGACATCTAGGTGCTTGATACCATTATTAAGGGCAATTTTGAGGCCTACAATGCATGCCTCATATTTAGTCATGTTATTGGTGCAAGGGAACTCTAATTTGATGGCAATGGGAGTGTGGGAGTCATCAGGGACGATTAGGAGTCTCCCAATGTTGTATCCTTTCTTGTTGGCAGTACATCAAAGAATATTTTCCATCTAAGGTCTTCTTGATAGGTGCAGAGGATATATTCATTTGGGAATGCAGAGAGCCATACATCGGTTCCCAACTTAGGGTCATCGACAAGGTGGTCGGAGATGGCACTCCCTTTCATAGCTTTCTTCATGACGTACACAATATCACACTTATCTAGCAGCATCAACTAATGAGCCATTTGACTGGACAAGGCAGGTTTCTTTAGCAGGTATTTGACGGGATCCATTCGGGATACTAGTCTGATAGGAAAGGCAAGCATGTAGTGCCGTAACTTCTACGTGACCCAGACTAGGGAAACACACGCTTTCTCCTAGGCACTGTAATTGACTTCATACTCGGCCAAATTCTGACTGGCATAATAGATGGTTCTTTCCTTATGGGGTTCTTCAGTATACTGGGCTAGCAAATCCCCTACTGCGGTATCCGTTACAGTTAAGTACAAGAGGAGTGAGAGACCTAGCTGCGAAGGCATGAGCACTGGAGGTCGGGTTGAGGTATCGTTTGATTTTGTCAAAGGCTTATTGGCAAGCCTCATTCCAGACTTTGGTTGAATATTTTGAGAGGAGTTTGAAAATGGGTTCGCAGATAGAATTTAGTTGTTTAATGAATCGGCTGATGTACTATAGTTTACCAAGGCATCCTCAAACTTCCTTCTTCGTCGAGGTTGGTGGCATCTCAAGTATAGCTTTCAGCATGGCAGGGTGATCGAGTGTGAAAAGTGTGCGCGTGTAGGTGCGCAGTTGTTGTTTTAATTTCGCCTACTCAATACAAACAAACCTAAATTATGACTACACTTGCAAGGCAAGCACAATGGTAAGTCGGGTAGTGAAAATCCACAGGGACGAGATGCTAGAATTTATATGATTTAGTGCTCCGAAATAAAAGGGAAAAAGGTGATTACAAACTAAAAGTAAGATGCATGAAAGGGAAATATTAATTTAGACAAGTGTATTTAAACTAGACTAACAAAGCGAGTAAAACTATAGGTTGCGTCGAATATCCCTCACCCGAGTTAATTTGTATAAAATGGATACATGGGTCGACGAGTTATTACGAGTGCGTCTCGTTTCGATAGTTAATTGAATCAAGGGTTGTCACGCCCCTAAATCCACATAAAAGTCTAATAAGATTTTGGCATCAATAAATACCTCAGAAATTGCGCACGAAAGGTCGTAAGCACGGGACATACATGATATGCCCCGTCAAATCTCCTAGGTGCAATAACTAGGACAACACACTCGAAATAGACCCATAAACACCATCACCAAAGCTAAGCAACGAGTCAACTTAAGTGAGTTCCATTCAAACATAACCTAATTTAAATTACCTCGAAAGCATCTTAAAAACGCGATAAAGAAAGCGGTACATAAACGTGTTAATCTAAACTAGAAAGCAAGTAAATAAAGCATGCGAATCTAATTATGAAAGCATGTAAATTACACTAAAAAAATAAGAAATAAAGGAAATACAAGCTATATTAAATGGAGAGGCTAATGAATAGTCAACTTACATACCAAAAAGGGTGTCAATCCAAAGAGAAATGAAGAAGAACTAACCAAAAACCCAAACCCTAACCTAAACTATCTAAAAACGAATATATCTGATATTTACAACAAAAATGCTTTATATTGTAAATGGGAAAAGAAATAAAAAAGAAGAGAGAGAAGAAAATAAAAGGCAAAATATCTCCAGGAAATAGGGGATCGATCGATCGACCCAAACCGTCGATCGATCGATGATGAATAAAATAGCCCACTGTCGACAAGGATCGATTGATCGACCCCTTTGGTCGATCGATCGATCAAGCAGGTATCAGCACACTGCATTGCTATTTTGGTCTGTTTGCATTTCCCGTCCGCTAAAAACTCCGTAACTTCTTCGCTCTGAATCGGAATCGCGCACTATTCACTCACATGCGAAGCTTACGACGAGGGATACAACTTCCGTGCAGATGTTGGACCAGGTGCCCAAGATGTGAAAAGACTAAAATGCCCTTGAACGTGCGATTGCGTATGGAAATCGAGTATAATGCGTCCGCACTTCACACTTAGCATCTAAATACGTATAAAATATCAATTAACCCTTGCAAAACATATTAACGTAAAAATCCGAGGTTGTCTGGTTAACGAGCCTAAATATAGGGAATAAGATACCCGAGGGTGCTAAAATGCGTAGGTTCAGAGGATGAAATACACAATATTTTGTGCCACACTGCCTAATTAATCCCGGGTGATCAGTCCTAAATCAAGTTAGAACAGGTTTCTCAGTTGGTTCGTTCTTTGCATCACTGCCGTCTTTTTAATTACTAACCACCTAAGTGAGAAATGTAGACTGGTGCCAATTTTTATCTTCCAATTTATTAAATGAAACTCATGCGGAACATACAATAATACACAATCACAGTTAACTGAAATAACCATCCACAAATAAAAAACCTAACCGAATAAACCATCGGTCCTAATAACCAATACAAGTAAAGATAAGAAGACAATCTCAACAAGTCTAATACTAATAAATGAACTGTGAGCGACATGCTCAAATAACTACTAGAGAGTCTCTACACGAATGAAAGAAAGAGGTGTCTATCAAAAACCCCGTAACATCCACATGTGCCGCAGCAACGGATACCTGGAATAGAGTAAGGCCTGGTGTCCCTGTGGCTGGACACCTAAAAGGTTTTAAAAAAAAATTATAGCAAGGGTTAGTACCCAAAAATATTTGAAAATATTTAACAAATGATTAACTTGCAGTAATAAATAAATATGCATGCTCTTCATATTTTAGTTAGTGTCGCACTCCCTTGAGGATTCCTCACCCCTCCTCTAATGTGCACTACTAACGCCCTAATTTAATTTACCTAGGTCCTACACTCCTGACCTGATAACTTATGTAACCCCTTGCAATTAACCTACTCTAACCGAGTATGCCTTAAATCATGATTTTTAAGTTATTATAAACATCAACTTAATTTAATCATTATCCTTTTTAATTTCATATAACACGCACACCTATTATGCTCATAATACATTTTTCACTATGTATTAATTATCCCATATATAATTACTTACCTAATTATATATTTAATCACATTGCAGGATTCACAAACATACTGAAATAACATTTAATACTGACATCCATCCGAGTAGAAATACTCATAAAATATAAATTCTCTAAAGTGCTATCCCACTAGGTGTATTCACATAACCTAGCTACCCAAGTCAGATTCGCTCACTAACTTGGTTTAGTATATGATTGGAGGCGGTCATATTCCTTCCCTGAAAGTGAGATGCCCCTCACCCATATAACGGATGTTATGACCTGGGAATATACTCGCCCTACTCCTCAAGCTAGGGGATTCATCCACTACACGCAACCTCCCCCTATAGCACTAGAGTATATAATAATAATATTCAATCCCTGATATTAATGCACACACACTATATATATATATACTATCACACACCGTATATATATATATATAAATATAAAATTTCCCGGCTACACCATGTACTAAATCCGTAACACAAGCCTATTTAATGTATTTAAGAGTTTATGGTCCAACCCTAATTATTAATTAATTTGCACATTAATTAATTAAGTCACCTTTGGTGTCGCCCCCACCATAAATTTGGACTTACTCTCATAGCCCGAAATAACCTCACCCGAGTCTAAATTTCCGACTCCCGAATTTATAATCATGACGTGACACCCAAAAACTCCCTCAAATCCTAATTAACTTTGCTCACGATTAATTAGATTTAATTTTATGTATTAATTGCTCAATAATTAATTACATAAAAATTTATTATATAAATTTCCTTTTATATACATAACTGGCGAAGCTGCCAAAATCTGGCGACCATCGACCGATCGACACCAGGCCTTCGATCGATCGATCGAGCAGGTCTTCGTCTTCTTCGCGAAGAGAGATTCAGCTATGGACGAATTTTCCCAAACCCTAGTTTCTCCTACCAGCAACCTCAAGCCCTCTTAACCTCAATACATGTTAGAAAACTTATTAGGAACCTCTAGAATGTCCACCAACATTATTAATTCGTCCATTAACTACAATTTCTAAATTTGGGGAAAGATTTATCTTTAACCCTTAACCCATTTACACCCCAGGTTCCATCATCAAATCCGTTTTTAATTGTCCAGATATCATCCCGCCAGATACGTATCAACTAATAACTACCAGATTTTACATGATCCTCACTCAAATTCGTAAATCAGATTACTAATTTCAAAAACCCATGTTTATGCCATGAACACCCAAAACGAATTTTAATTAGTCACATCACATGAATATGAATTGAAAAACATATTCAATACTATTGCAAGTTATCCACTTGCCTTAAGGTTCGTAGAGTCTGAATTTGAAGATGAGTTCCAAGGTTGAAGATGACCCTTGTTGGCTCTCTTGTGATCCCAAAACTGCCTTTAACTGCTGTTAGGGTTCCTTAACACACTAAGCTTTTTCCTAAACTCACATCAGCCGTTTCCTTATTTCTTCTAATTCATTAATTTACCTAAATCCCGTTTTTTGCCTAATGAGCCAAACCCAAGTGACCCAAATGCCCCCGTGTGGGCTCGGCTATGTCTAAAAACGCCCCGTGACCTGTTTACTACCCTCGGGTACACTTTTTCGACTATCTTGGCCCATACGGACTCAACTGTAGACTCAGAATTGGTATCCGAATCAATTTATAAAAATACGTATCCCCCACCCCTTTTTAGTCTATATCGACTCCCGGTTGAGATTTGTGCAGACCCCGTCATTAATACTCGAAATGACGTAAATAAATTATTACTATTCACTTAGTAAATAAATTTCCCTAAATATTAACCATTTACTCCCCGATTAATATTTAAATATATTTTGCCATAATTAATTCATTTAAATTCACAACACACTAGTAACTTAAAATTCCCGAATTAATTAAATATTAAATGCACCAAAAATACGGGGTTTTACATACTCCCCCCCTTACAAAGGAATTTCACCCCCGAAATTAAGTCATACTGTGATGAAAAGCTTTGGATATTGCTCCCGCATATCCTCCTCCCGCTCCCAGGTTGATTTGTCAACGTTGTGATGACCCCACTGTACTCTAACTAATGGAACAACCTTGGATCGTAACTTTCGCTCGCTACAGTCTAGAATAGCGACCGATCTCTCCTCATATGAGATGTCTGGCTATAAATCAATTTCCTCGAGTGGAATGTGCCAGAAGGCCCTCTCGCTCCTGCTATATTTCTTCAGTGATGCCACATGGAACACGCCGTGTATCCGCTGAAGATGCTCCGGTAATCCCAGCCTCTAGGCTACAGGCCCCACCCTCTCGATAATAGGTAAAGGTCCCACGTACCTCGGTGCTAACTTACCCTTCTTGCCTAACCTCATCACCCCTTTCATAGGGGACACTCGAACCAATACCTGATCCCCAACCTCTAACTCCACATGTCTCCGTGAAGCGTCAGCGTAACTTTTCTGCCTATCCTGAGCTATCCGAATCCTCCCTTGGATCAACTCTATCTTGGCAGATGTCTCCTGAACAATCTCCGGCCCCAATAGTTTGTTATCCCCCACCTCTAACCAACAAGCGGGTGAATGACAAGGTCTCCCGTATAGTGCCTCAAATGGTGCCATGCCGATCGTGAATTGGTAAAAGTTGTTATACGCAAACTCTACCAGAGGGAGATATTTCTCCCAGCCTCCCCCAAAGTCTAATATGCACATTCTGAGCATATCTTCTAGCATCTGATTGACTCTCTCAGTCTGTCCGTCAGTCTGTGGGTGATAGGCTGTACTCAAATGTAACTCCGTGCCCATGGCCTCCTGAAAACTCTGCCAAAAGTGGGCCACAAAGATCTTGTACCTATCCGACACAATATTTATTGGTACCCCGTGCAGCTTAACAATCTCTGCTATGAATAGCTGCGCATAACACATCGTCTCAAAGTCTCTGCGAACCGGCAGGAAGTGGGCCACTTTGGTCAACCGATCCACAATAACCCATATGGAATTGTGACCCTTCTGCGATGTCGATAACCCTGTAATGAAGTCCATGGAGATGCTCTCCCACTTCCACACGGGAATTTCAAGTGGCTGTAGCATCCCTGATGGTCCTTGATGGTCAACTTTCACGAGCTGACGCGTGGTACATTTTGAAACAAAATCTGCTATGTCCCGTTTCATTCCTGCCCACCAATACTGTCTCCTCATATCCTGATACATCTTATCCCCACCGGGATGTACCGTGAATCTCGACCCATGAGACTCTGTTATAACAGCTTGTTTCAACTCCTCATCCTCTGGCACAATCAACCTCCCATTAAGGCATAAGCCTCCCTCCGAGCTGATCGAGTAACCCTCTGCTTCCTCAGCTAGCAACTGGCTCACCCTATCCCGACAGGTCTGATCCTCTGCCCGAGCCCTTACAACCCGCATAATTATTTTAGGTGTGATGGATAATGCTGACATACATACACTGGCTACATCATCCTCGTATCGAAGTTCTCTCCACTTCGCTTTCCAGACTTCTGATATTTCCCCAGTCGGTATCCGACTTAATGCATCCGCTACCACATTAGCCTTACCAGGATGATACTGAATATCAAACTGGTAGTCCTTCACGAATTCTAGCCATCGCCTATGCCTCATATTTAGATCCTTCTGAGTGAAGAGATACTGAAGTGATTTATGATCCGTGAATAACGTGAACTGCTCCCCAAGAAGATAATGTCTCCATATCCTCAAAGCAAAAATGACTGCTGCTAACTCCAGGTCGTGAGTGGGGTGATTTCTTTCGTGGGGCTTTAGCTTCCTGGATGCATAAGCTATAGCCCTCTCCTCCTGCTGAAGCATACCCCAAGCCCGTGTAAACCCGATACTCTAATCCTCCTTTCGGCAATGCAAGCACGGGTGCAGATGTCAACTTGTCCTTTAACTCGTCAAAAGCTAATTGACAATGATCATTTCAAGTGAAAGGTACCCCTTTCCGGGTCATATTCGTCAAAGGGCCCGCAATATTTGAGAATCCTTTGATGAACCGCCTGTAATAACCGGCCAATCCCAGAAAACTGCGCACTTCAGTCGGTGTCGTGGACTGTCCCCGCTCCCTCACCATCGATACTTTACTCGGATCCACCACAATACCCCGGTCTGACACCACGTGACCTAGAAACTGAACCTCCCGTAGCCAAAATCCATACTTAGCAAATTTGGCATAGAGCTGGTGATCCCGCAATGTCTATAACGCTATACGCAGGTGCTCTGCATGCTCTTCCTCGGTGCGCGAGTAGATCAGGATGTCATCAATGAACATGATAACAAACTGATCGAGAAACTCCCTAAAAACTCTGTTCATGAGGTTCATGAACACTGCTGGTGCATTGGTGAGCCTGAATGGCATCACCCTAAACTCGTAAGATCCATACCGTGACAGGAAAGCGGTCTTAGGAACATCCTCCTCTCGGATACGTAGTTGAAGATACCCTGACCTTAAGTCGACCTTAGAGAAATAAGACGCCCCTCTCAACTGGTCAAATAGGTCATAAATCCTAGGCAACGGATACTTATTCCGTATCGTGGCCTTATTTAGCTCTCTATAGTCCACGCATAACCATAGTGAGTCATCTCACTTCTTCACAAATAACATCAGTGCACCCCACGGCGATGTACTCCGTCGAATGAAGACTTGACCCAGAAGCTGCTGAATCTTCTCTCTCAACTCACGCATCTTTGAAGGGGTCATACGGTATGGGGCCAGAGCAATTAGCCTCGTCCCCGGGGCTAAATTGATTACAAATTCGATTTCCCTGCTAGGTGGCAACCCTGGTATCTCCTGAAACACATCCTCAAAGTCTCTCACCACTGGGATTGAGTCCAACGGAATAGCCACCTCCTGTGAGGTTTCCTCCTCAATGTAATACAAGTGTGTGTGTGACCCTCCCTCGGGTAGTGGCATTGCTATCAAGAACATCTCTTGCCCTGGAATGAAGAACACAATGGTCCTTTCATAGCAATCCACCGTCGCCCGATAACCTGTCAACCAATCCATCCCCAAGATGAAATCGTATCCCTCCATATCTAACACCAAGAGGTCCGCTGCTAAACTAAGTTTCCCAATCAAAATGTCCACACCTCGACAAATCGAGTGGATCGTAGCCCCACTGCCTACTGGCGACTCTACACACATCCGAAGACTACCCGCGGTCTCTAGTAGTCTGGCCCGTTTAGCAAAATTATGTTTAATGAATGAATATGATGCTCCCGTATCAAAAAGAATACTACCCTCATAACCATGAATGAGAAACATAAACTGTTGGCGGTGCTTGCTGCGCTGGAGGATTGGGAACATCCCGAACGTTATACACGCGTCCGTAGTGCATCTGTCCCTGCTGTGGTGGGGCGGGTTCTGCTGCTGCTGGCGGCATCTGTTCCCGTTGCCCCTGTTGGGCCTCCTACTGTTGACCTCTGCCCCTCTGTGGGCACTCCCTCTTAAAATGTCCTGGCTGGCCACAGACAAAACAACGTCTCTGACCATCCCCCTGTCGTTGGCCCTGTTGGCCCTGACGCGGCTGGCCTTGGCCCTATTGGCCTCCCCCATTGTTCCCTTGGCCCTGATGGCCCTGCGGAACCTACTGCTGCTGATTTGGGCCCGGTTGCCCCTGTCTGAACCCCTGTCCTCCCGGTCGAAACCCACCAGGCTTAAACTTCTTAGCCTGATTCCCTTGCTGACTGCTCGTATGCTGCTGAGCACCACCCGTGTCACCACTAGTAACTGCCTTGCCTTATTGGCTCGGCTCCCCTGTTCTCTTTCTTCCCTTCACATGGAAGCGATGATCCTGGAAGTGTACAAGTGCGGCATTAACAACATCTGTATACGTCACTAAAGCTGGATTCCCAATCAAATGTTGCCTGATTCACCAGGCTAAACCGTCCATAAACCTCGATTTCTTTCGCTCCTCATCGCTCACCTCATTTGGCACAAAGTTTGCCAAACGGGTGAACTCTTCCTCATAGTCTGCCACTGATCGGTCACCTTGTACTAAATCACTGAATTTCTTCCTCATCTCAGCCTCTACTGCTGGTGGGAAGTACTTGCGGTCGAACCGCACCCAGAACTCTGCTATCGGCATCAAGTCTCGCTCCTCGGCGGTGGTAACTGACTCCCACCACTGTAAGGTTGCCCTCGACAGACGAAAGGTAGCAAGCATCTGTTTTTTTTACCTCGGTACACTCCAGCATGCGCAGATGGCGCTGAATGTTCTTCTTCTAGTCACAAGCGTCTACTACATCTGTGCTACCCCGAAACTCAGGTGGGTGACCCTTCTGAAAGGTCTCCCTAACTCTCTGCCAAGATGGTGGTCCCACTGGAGCCTTAACTGCTGGTGCCACTGGAGGTGGTTCCTGGGGCTATGGAAAGTGAGCTGTCATAGCTCGCATTACTGTCTCGACCGCCTGGGCCAGTATCACTCCCACCTGAGTAGTGGAAATCAACTCGGGTGGGGGTGGTGGTGGCGGTACCTGTGGCTCCTGGTGAGCTTCCCTGACCTCATCCCTAGCCTCAGCCCTCTCCGCTATCAGTCTCCTCGGTGGCATCTGAAATAGATTAAATTGCATAAGTACACAGTTTACACAAAAATATATTCACAGCAGAAGTACGATATCTCACAAGCGGAAAATGAATCAACAGTCCTAATAATAGGGCTCTATAACAACTGAGTGTTACGCTGAAATGTATAAAGCCGCACAGATCCTAAGGACACTAGAACCTGATGCTCTGATACCATCTATGACACCCTGCCTAATTAATCCCGGGTGATCAGTCCTAAATCAAGTTAGAACAGGTTTCTCAATTGGTTCATTCTTAGCATCACTGTCGTCTTTTTAATTACTAACCACCTAAGTGAGAAAAGTAGACTGGTGCCAATTTTTATCTTTCAATTTATTTAATGAAACTCATGCGAAACATACAATAATACACACTCACAGTTAACTGAAATAACCATCCACAAATAAAATACCTAACCGAATAAACCATCGGTCCTAATAACCAATACGAGTAAAGATAAGAAGACAATCTCAACAAGTCTAATACTGATAAATGAACTGTGAGCGACATGCTCAAATAACTACTAGAGAGTCTCTACACGAATGAAAGAAGGAGGCGTCTATAAAAAACCCCGCAACATCCACATGTTCTGCAGCAACGGATACCTGGAATAGAGTCAGACCTGGCGTCCCTGTGGCTGGACACCTAAAAGGTTTTAAAAAAATTTTATAGCAAGGGTTAGTACCCAAACATATTTGAAAATATTTAACAAATGATTAACTTGCAGTAATAAATAAATATGCATGCTCTTCATATTTTAGTTAGTGCCGCACTCCCTTGAGGATATCCTCACCCCTCCTCTAATGTGCACTACTAACGCCCTAATTTAATTTACCTAGGTCCTACACTCCTGACCTGATAACTTATGTAACCCCTTGCAATTAACCTACTCTAACCGAGTATGCCTTAAATCATGATTTTTAAGTTATTATAAACATCAACTTAATTTAATCATTATCCTTTTTAATTTCATATAACACGCACACCTGTTATGCTCATAATACATTTTTGACTATGTATTAATTATCCCATATATAATTACTTACCTAATTATATATTTAATCACATTGCAGGATTCACAAACATACTGAAATAACATTTAATACTGACATCGAGCCGAGTATAAATACTCACAAAATATAAATTCTCTAAAGTGCTATCCCACTAGGTGTATTCACATAACCTAGCTACCCAAGTCAGATTCGCTCACTAACTTGGTTTAGTATACGATTGGAGGCGGTCATATTCCTTCCCTGAAAGTGAGATGCCTCTCACCCATCTAACGGATGTTATGACCTGGGAATATACTCGCCCTACTCCTCAAGCTAGGGGATTCATCCACTACGCGCAACCTCCCCCTATAGCACTAGAGTATATAATAATAATATTCAATCCCTGATATTAATGCACACACACTATATATATATATATATATATATATATATATATATATATATATATATATATATATATATATATACTATCACACACCGTATATATATATATAAATATAAAATGTCCCGGCTACACCATGTACTAAATTCGTAACACAATCCTATTTAATCTATTTAAGAGTTTATTGTCCAACCCTAATTATTAATTAATTGGCACATTAATTAATTAAGTCACCTTTGGTGTCGCCCCCACCATAAATTTGGACTTACTCTCATAGCCCGAAATAACCTCACCCGAGTCTAAATTTCCGACTCCCGAATTTATAATCATGACGTGACATCCAAAAACTCCCTCAAATCCTAATTAACTTTGCTCACGAATAATTAGATTTAATCTCATGTATTAATTGCTCAATAATTAATTACATAAAAATTTATTATATAAATTTCCTTTTATATACATAACTGGCGAAGCTGCCAAAATCTGGCGACCATCGATCGATCGACACCAGGCCTTCGATCGATCGAGCGAGCAGGTCTTCGTCTTCTTCGCGAAGACAGATTCAGCCATGGACGAATTTTTCCAAACCCTAGTTTCTCCTACCAGCAACCTCAAGCCCTCTTAACATCAATACATGTTAGAAAACTTATTAGGAACCTCTAGAATGTCCACCAACATTATTAATTCGTCCATTAACTACAATTTCTAAATTTGGGGAAAGATTCATCTTTAACCCTTAACCCATTTACACCCCAAGTTCCATCATCAAATCCGTTTTTAGTTGTCCAGATATCATCCCGCCAGATACGTATCAACTTATAACTACTAGATTTTACATGAATCCTCACTCAAATTCGTAAATCAGATTATTAATTTCAAAATCCCATGTTTATGCCATGAACACCCAAAACGAATTTTAATTAGTCACATCACATGAATATGAATTGAAAAACAGATTCAATACTATTGCAAGTTATCTACTTGCCTTAAGGTTCGTAGAGTCTGAATTTGGAGATGAGTTCCAAGGTTGAAGATGACACTTGTTCGCTCTCTTGTGATCCCAAAACTGCCTTTAACTGCTGTTAGGGTTCCTTAACACACTAAGCTTTTTCCTAAACTCACATCAGCCGTTTCCTTATTTCTTCTAATTCATTAATTTACCTAAATCACGTTTTTTGCCTAATGGGCCAAACCCAAGTGACCCAAATGCCCCCGTGTGGGCCCGACTATGTCTAAAAATGCCCCGTGACCCGTTTACTACCCCCGGGTACCCTTTTCCGACTATCTCGGCCCATCCGAACTGAACTGAAGACTCAAATTGGCATCCGAATTAATTTATAAAAATACGTATCCCCCACTCCTTTTTAGTCTATACCGACTCCCGGTTGAGATATGTGCAGACCCCGTCATTAATACTCGAAATGACGTAAATAAATTATTACTATTCACTTAGTAAATAAATTCCCTTAAATATTAACCATTTACTCCCCGATTAATATTTAAATATATTTTGCCATAATTAATTCATTTAAATTCACAACACACTAGTAACTTAAAATTCTCGAATTAATTAAATATTAAATGCACAAAAAATACAGGGTATTACATATTTGCGTATCATCACACCCCCTAACTTACATATTGCTAGTCCCTAGAAATGAAATAGGATGCAACAAGAACTATAAGCAAACCAAAAGAAGAAATAGTATAAAAGTATGGTATAAAAGCAAAAGGCCACTTTCGCGGGCGATTCGATTGCATTTAGCATATGCAATAAGTCGTTAAACCCCTAGGTCACCCTAGTGAATGAGTGTAATCTTGTGAGGGTTTTCAGGGATGACACGCACAAACATCACATGGTTTCCTCAAAATAAGCCCAACCTAACATGCGACAAGCCCAATAGTAGCGAATAAGATTTCATACACATTATTAGCACATTGAACGGATTCAAACAAAAGTCCAAATCATTAACATTATAGAATTCACCTCATAGAATTGAAACCTTAAAATGTGGGAGGGGAGCGAGCACATGCACAGTGTGATTTGGCGAAAAACTTATATAAACCAGATAAACATTCAAGCAAGCATACATTTAATCCTCACGGGCATTACACTCATGAAGCGAATTCACTCGAAACAGGGAGGTAACACAAGGAACATGCGGTCTAAAGAGTAAATGTAAATGGAAACTAGGCCGCACACATGTCACAAATGAAGAACGCTATATATAAACTGAAAAATTGTAATCTCAATGAAAGATACCGCACATTAAAGGAGGCGAAATGCATTTTCAAAGATTATCAAAACTATTATGACTTTTGAATTACACTAACCTAAGATCATATAGGACTTTACTAGGGTTGTAATGTAGGTTAGGCTAGGGTATGAAATAAAGGAATGTATATGTATGGATTCAAAGTGTTCGGAATGAAAACTCGGGATAATGGAAAAATGCGGGAAATATCAAAATTGGAAAACAAGTTCCAAAACGGCATTAGATATATCAATGGGAGAGTAATCAAAGCTTATTGAACTATATACACAATATATACAACTTTTTCTTTCCTTTTCTTTTCTTATTTTTCTCATTTTTCTGTTGTTTTCTTTTTCTTTTTTCTTTCTCTTTTTCTTCTCTTTTTTCACTTTTTTTTTCTTTACTTTTCAAACTCTCATATGCCTAAATTGCAACCGATATCACAACCACATAATTCAATCCCAAGTAACATTCCAAACAAAGGTATGGAAAGTGTATGTATGGTATATAACTCCAATTTAGAGTTCGTTATGGGATTTGGGTTATGAAACGAAAGGCTATATTTAGGCTTAAAGGGGGTTAACGAGGGGAAACATATAAGGGTGGAGTCAAGGCTAATATGGGTGATATAACAAAGATGGCCTATGATCATTTCCAAAAGTTTACGCAATTTTCGAGTCATAATAATATATGAAAGTCATGCTCAAGTAACACATTTCAAGTATGAACTCAATTGATGAACGATCAAATGAAAGAATAGTGAGATTACCGACGAATTCAACGTTTTCAATGAGAAAAGAATAGTGTATACACAGACAAACGACGAAAGGTACAAAGCTTACTCAGTGTAAGTATATACAATGCAACAAAAGATTGCCGAGTCATAAAAATCTTAAACCAAATCAATATAACCATAAAAGTGCATGTGCTCATGGGATTAAAGATTAATTCATGAAGTTATTCATAATATCAATAAGTGAGACTAAAGTCTAATAACTTCTAAAATCGAGAACATGCATCATTGGGTTGTCTGTTGGATCGGGAAATTATTAAAATTTATCATCGAAAATAAAGGCAAAATGCCCAAAAAAGGAGAAAAAAAGAAAGAAAATCCTTTTGAATTTTTTTGAATTTTCTAAGAAAAGCATACTAAGTAACTAACATGTGAGCAAAAGCATGGAGTAAATAAAGAAATGGATAGAATATCCCACACCCCTAACTTAAAACTTTACATTGTCCTCAATGTGAATTAAGAACCAAGTTAAAGAGAGGAAAATAGCGATATTACCCAAAGTGGAGCGATCCCCATAAGAACAAGTCCAAAGAATCTACAAAACAAGTTAGTACCGAGCATAGAAAAAACAAATAACAAAAAGTTAACTAATTACATTAGACTAAATTAAAAAGGAAAGAAAAAATAAAGAAATAAAGAATAAAAAAACTAACTATATACAACCTACTATTTAGGCTTTACACTAACTATACACTAGACGTCTAAATAGTTGAGGGTCCACCGCAAAAATGATTTGACTTTGGAGGATAACCAGTGTACCCTCACTCTCAAGCATGCCCTCCAAAAAATGTGAATTCCATTTTAACAACGGAAGGCATGTGTAAGGCGTAATAAATGAACCATCGCCAATTAAAATTTTTGGAAGGACAATGGGGGGTTTGGATTGAACGGGTGACAAAAACATGTGGGGACCGAGAAAAGCCAAATATCCTCTCAATGATTTTGAAATTGGAATGGGAGGCGACGCACACGAAGGCAAAGATGTGATCATGGAAGGCGACTAGAGCAAGTACTCCTCATCGGCGAAAAGGTTTAAAATATTAAAGTTTGAAACCGAATCATTGAGTACTTGTGACGGTGTGATAATAGAGAGTGAAAATGGGGATGAAAGAAATTCAAACTCATGAGATGAATCATCATCGCATGTAGATTGAGTTTCGAATGAAATAATATCATTTTCAATGAAATGTTCTTCTTTGGGGGCCAAAGAAGAAATCATTTGATTGCAAATAGATATTACATCATTTTCATCCTCACTTTCAATATCTATTATGCAATGGGCAAAGTCTAGAATAGTTTGTTCCAAAGTAGGTAAAAGTAACTCATTTGGTTCAAAACATTCTTCGACTTCGAAAGTCTCGGAAGCAAAATCATCGTCGGGCTCAAATAATAAATCCAATTCACGTTCCCACGAACGATTTTCTTCCTGATAACGATTTTCAATTTTCTTATTCTCATACATACGCAAGCCCTCACCGAATATCATAGGTCGAGGTGCGGATGCATGAAAATGGGAGCTTTGAAAATTACCATTGGACTTAAACGAAAACTTATTATTATAAGAATTTTGAAAACTATTGCAATTCGTTTCAAAATTCCTATTATAAAGAGGTAAAGGCCCAAAATCATTGTCATCGTCATTAAACTTCCAATAACCCAAGTTTTGACTTTCGTTATACTCGCCCAAAGTCATATTTGAATTTGAAATTCTTTGGGATTCTAAGTATTCACCGAAAGTCATAGGTTTGCGAGAATTTTGGGAATTATAACAATGATTACTGAAAGAATTGGAATAAGACATGCTTACCCCCAAAATGGCTCGAAGTGGCGGATTCCACAAAGTAAGTGCGCGCGGGAAAAATTCAAGAGTTTCTAAGCACTCAAATGTGGAAGTCCTGCAAAAAGATTAGAAAATAATACAAATAGAAAGAAAATACTATGAAATACTAAATCAAATAAAGTCTAAAACAAACTCATCCCTGACAACGGCGCCATTTTGATCGAGTGCGAAAAGTGTGCGCGTGTAGGTGCACAATCGTTGTTTTTGTTTCGCCTACTCAATACAAACAAACCTAAATTACGACTACACTTGCGAGGCATGCACATCGGTAAGTCGGGTATCGAAAATCCACAGGGACGAGATGCTAGAATTTATATGATTTAGTGCTCCGAAATAAAAGGGAAAAAGGTGATTACAAACTAAAAGTAAGATGCATGAAAGGGAAATATTAATCTCGGCAAGTGTATTTAAACTAGACTAACAAAGCGAGTAAAACTATAGGTTGCCTCGAATATCCCTCACCCGAGTTAATTTTTATAAAATGGATACATGAGTCGATAAGTTATTACGAATGCGTCTCATTTTGACAGTTAATTGAATCAAGAGTTGTCACGCCCCTAAATCCGCATAAAAGCCTAATAAGATTTTGGCGTCAACAAATACCCCGCAAATTGCGCACGAAAGGTCGTAAGCACAGGACATACATGACATGCCCCGTAAAATCTCCTAGGCGCAAAAACTAGGACAACGCACCTGAAATAGACCCGTAAACACCATCGACAAAGCCAAACAACGCGTCAACTCGAGTGAATTCCATTCAAACACAACCTAATTTAAATTACCTAAAAAGCATCTTAAAAACACGATAAAGAAAGCGGTAAATAAACGAGATAAATCTACACTAGAAAGAAAGTAAAGAAAGCATGTGGATCTAATTATGAAAGCATGTAAATTACACTAGAAAGCAAGAAATAATGGAAATACAAGCTATATTAAATGGAGAGGGTAATGAATAGTCAACTTACATACCAAAAAGGGTGTCAATCCAAAGAGAAATGAAGAAGAACTAACCAAAAACCCAAACCCTAACCTAAACTATATTCTAAAACTATCTAAAAACGAATATATCTGATATTTACAACAAAAATGCTTTATATAGAAAGTGGGAAAAGAAATAAAAAAGAAAAGAGAAAATAAAATAAAAGGCAAAATATCTCTTGGAAATAGGGGATCGATCGATCGACCCAAATCATCGATTGATCGATGATGAATAAAATAGCCCACTGTCAAGAAGGATCGATCGATCAACCCCATTGGTCGATCGATCGATCAAGCAGGTATCAGCACACTTCATTATTGTTTTAGTATGTTTGCATTTCCCGTCCGCTAAAATCACTGTAACTTCTTCGTTCTGAATAGGAATCGTGCACCGTTCATGGCCACGTGAAGCTTACGAGGAGGGATACAACTTCCGTGTAGATGTTGGACCAGGTGCCCAAGCTGTGAAAAGACTAAAATGCCCTTGAACGTGTAATCGCGCACGGAAAATCGAGAGAAATGCGTCCGAACTTTACACTTAGCATCCAAATACCTATAAAAGCTCAATTAACCGTTGCAAAACATGTTAACGTAGAAATTCGAGGTTATCTGGTTAATGAGCATAAATATAGGGAATAAGATACCCGAGGGGGCTAAAATTTGTAGGTTCGGAGGATGAAACACGAAATATTTGCGTATCATCACAGGGTCTACTTTGATTCCCTTTTCACTAACCATGAATCCCAAGAGCTATCCTTTCATAATGCAGAAAACACATTTATGTGGATTTAACAGCATCTGATATTGTCGCAACCGCTCGAAGATCTTTTGGAGGGGGGATTATGACCTTCCCGAGTCTTAGACTTAATGATCATGTTGTATACATATACCTCAACCTCCTTATAAATAAGGTCATTCAAGATGGTTGTGGCAACCCTTTGGGAAGTAGTCTTGACATTCTTGAGTCTGAATGGCATGATAGTGTGGCAAAAAGTTCCTCATGGGGGGATGGAAGCAATTTTCTCCTGATTGTCAGGGTGTATCTTGATCTTATTGTATCCGGTGAATCCATCGATGAATGACTTAAGGGCATGGATGGTTGTGTTATCCACGATCATGTCTATTTAAGTAATGAGTAATCATCTTTCGGGATGCTTTATTCAGATCAGGGTAGTCGATGCACATACGAACTTTTCCTCTCGATTTTGGCACAAGGACGATGTTGGTGAGCTATGTTGGGCATTCGACCATGCGGATGAGGCCTACGTTCAACTGTTTGATGACTTCCTCTTTGAATTTGAGCGACCATTCGGTACGAAGTTTTCTTAGCTTCTGCTTGACTAGCTTACATTCTCAGAACGTCTGGATCTTATGATGATCTATTTTTAGGTCAATGTTGGGCATGTCATCGTAGGACCATGCGAAGACGTCCAAGATTTCATTCATTAGTTCTTCAAATTACACACGATCATGCTTATTAAGGGTGGGTCCTATCCTAGTCTCGCATTGGTGGTTATTAGAACTGAGATTAATAACAACATTCTTATCCTCATTAATTTGAACACGATTATGTTGTTTATTATTCTCCTTATTAAGATTAGTTCAGAATTGTTCTTTTAAAAAATCATCATCATCAAGAGTTTGATTAGAATAAAGGAAATTAATGTAAAGTACGACAAGATACTCAAAATCCTCATTTATTTCATTTCGAGAAAGAAAACATTGAGAACCTCATCGAAAGAGGTCTCAGTTACATTGATATCAGGAAAAGAAAAATAAACAACAGGTGAAGAGACTTATATATGGCATTCCAGTTAAGGTTAGGTTAAATTTTAGCAGGTTGGACCGGTATGGCATTCCAGTTAAGGACAGGCATGTTAGCAACTTTGATCTTAGAGTATGAGTCCAACGACGCAACATCTGAGTAGATCATGTAGAGACTCAACCCCAGTGTCTACAGGTTAAATAAGTCTTTGAAATCTCTTTCCTTAGAGACCTCAGTAATTGTTATGGATTTTTTGGCGAGAGGTTACACTTCATGCTTGCAGTCTTCGGCCCAAAAGTTATTATCTAGAAAGAAGATTTCCACCCCCAATTTCATCTTCTTGTTAACATGGTCGTACTACAATTCAGGGAATCCACAAAAAGGGAAGTCTTCACCCTCCTTAACAAATCTTTCATTCAAAAAGTATCTTAAAATAGTCTTTTCATCTTCTAAACTTCTTTTCAGTGTCGATCGATAGAGTTCTTTGAGTTCATTCGATGAGGGTTAGTAACCCAAAAAAACATAGGGGAAAGGCTTTCTTCAATACTATGGGCTCAAGGATCTTGTATTGGCATCACATTATCCCCATTTTGGGCATGAAGTGCATGTTATTGAACATCTGAATCACATTGACATTATCATAGTGGTTATGTTATGGACAGACTCAGTCTTTGAAGTTATCCTCCCTTGGGAGCGGGAGCAAATCAATTCTAAAACTAGAGAGGAGTATGTCATTGGTCCCATGTTGGATTTTTAGTTCTGGGTTGCTGGTGCTGGTATTATATGTGTTGTCTTCGTCCCCCAAAATGGTGATAACCTGACCTTTGAAGAAGAAATTCAGTTTTTGATGAAGGGAAAAAGATACTCCTTGGATGTTGTGAAGCCATGGATGACCAAGGAGTAGATTGAAGCAGGCAAGTATGTCCATGACTTGAAACTCTGTGATAGGATTAATAGATCCAACCCTAGTGCGAGTTTTATGGACCCCATTACTTCTCAGTGAGTATTATCATAAGCGTGGACGGTGGCAGAGCTGGGAGTGAGATCACTGACTTCCAGTCCCAAGTAGTTAAACATTCTGAGTGGGCAAACATTTAAAGATGATCTATTATTGACAAGTGATAGTGGGACTGGCTTCCCCAAGACTTCGATGGAGATGTCAAGATCATAGTTCTGATTGTGACTGATCTTCAAAATTTTTTCTTCAAAAAAAGAGAGGAGTCTGTTGGAGGTTAAGGATCCCGCCATATTTATGGCTTCTTTTGAAGTAGTGGAAGGAGAAACTAAGAGTCCAGTGAGGATCTCTATTAAGGCATTCCAGTGAAACTGAGAGGAAATGAAGAGTCCTCATAGGGTGATATTGGATTGGGTCTTCTTGAGCTGATTAAGGACTTTGCTTTATTTAATGGTCATTTATGGTTAGAAGTTATTTGACAACTCCCTCTTCTTTATCTGTCTCTGGTGACTGAGGATTTGGATATTTGTAGTGTCTCCCTAACCTAGTCATATGGCTCACAGAAGCGGGAAAGAACAAGAATCATGTGTCTTTATCTATCTCGGGCTTAGTTGACACCTTATTGATTTCTCCTAACAAATCTTTGAAGGATATCGTTCCACACAAGCTGACTACTGGATTAACTTCTTCCCGATTTGGTTCATCATTTGAGCATTTAAAATCACCCCCCATCTAGTGGAGACTATGTCTTCTTGCCAAGAGTAATCAATACATTCAACCACCTCAATGGCCTCATCGAATAATTCTTCCCACTCAGTGAGGAAGTGCAGGAGTGAAGGGACAAACCATCCCTGAAGCTTCAAAATGGCGAGTAACTCAGAGATGCTGTAAATTTCTCATATCTGTCGAAACATATCAGCCATGGTATGTACCATGTCATCAAGATTGAGTTCTTCAATCGGTACTGCCCATTCATCTGATTCTCGAGCCCATTTTCAGGATTCCATGACCAATCCATTGAATTTATGATAATTGATGGTCATCTCGGTTGATAATTTTAGCCCAAACTCTAAGAGTTTGTTTAACACATCAGGTATCTCCATGCCCCTCTTTCAGATCGGGGCAGATGGCAATGCAGGCCCTTTTAAGGAGTGACATAACATGATCAGTGAGCCATGTAGGGTGTAGGAAAAAAGATGGGCTAACCTTGAGAGGTTTGGGTGAGATTGTGGGGATGATGGGTGATTTCTTGGGCACTATTTGAGTATATGGGTTAAATCCTTGGTCATTTTCTAGTAAGATGGCATTTGTATGTGCTAGAAGTGGGTTGGTGGTGGTATTGGGTTTAGGATTAACTGGTGGGTGATGAGACCCTGATCAATTAGGCCTTAGACCAAATTTCTAAGGTGGAAGCATTAGTCAGTAGCATGACCTAAGGATTGGTGAAAGTCTCAATGGGCATTGGGCTTTATGTTTTTAGGGAGTGGATTTCATAATGGACGAGGGTCCAGGGGTTTGATGAGATTTTGGCTTAACAGGACTTGATAAACTTTGGACAGGGGAGCATGGAGCTAGGTGTATTCTTTTTTGGCAGGATTAGGGCGACTTTTCGGTACCCAAGAGGTAGAAGGTTATTAATTTCTAATTCTCGACATATGTTTAAATACAAAAGTGTTTAAATAATACGCCAAATGGACGTTTTTTAATTGCCAATTCTTGAAAAAAATGGGTCTTATGCCCGTATTTCTCTATTTTGTAGGCTTGCTTGCATTTGTAGATTTAAAAGCTGTATTTCGAGGCAAAATGCAGTAAAGATGTGGTTAAAGGAGCTAAATATAATCCCTGTACCTATTAACCAGTCCCCAAACCCAAACCTTAACCCATTCCAGTTCATTGTGTGTTTAGTTTGCACCATTTATTTTATTTTTTAGATTTTCATTTGAGTTGTTTTTAATTTTTAGAATTTATTTTATATTTTGTTTTGAGTCTTGTATATTTTTAGGATTTATTCATGCGGATCTTATATATTTAGGTGTAAGTTCTATTTTTATTTATTTTTAGTTTCATTTTATTAATATTTCATTATATTTTATTAGGTTTATTAGTAAAATTTTATTTTAAGCCTTTTATTTTTAGGATTAGAAGTTTATTTTTTTAGTTTTAATAGAATTTATATTGTGTAGTTTTATTTTATAGTTCATAAATATTTATTTTTCTTATAGGTTAAATTTTAATTGAATTTATTTGTTTTTATTTTTTATTTTGGTACAAACTTACACACACACCCCAAACTACCACACACCCACCCACACCTAACTCCCATGTACCTCACCACACACAAAGCCACCTCATCATCATCTTCTTCCTATCGCCCTCTCTCTCTCTCTCTCTCTTCCATTATCACCCACCTTATCACACCAACAAACCTTAAACAATTTTTAATCCAAACCACTTAACCAACTTAAACCAAACCGGGTCTGGTCTTCAACCCAACCAAACCCGTCCACCTATCTTCGGACCTGCCTGCTACCATACCGGATGATCACCGTATCAAACCTAGCCACCACCCGTTGACTCCGGTCCATACCGGGCAGGCCACACCACCCCTATTTTCATAAACCCGGTTTCCAACCTTATTCTGACCCATTTACCTCTGCCTAAATCCACTAGCTGCTCCAAGACTCACATCAAACCTCCAACCTGGATTCACCATCTACCACCCAGTTACAACCATAACCCATTCTTTAACCCATATTCTAAAACCCATCTCCCATTTGAACTCCCAAGCCATTACCCTATTCTACCTGCAACATAGCCAAAGTCAAAAAAATAAAACCCACATATGTTTGTTTTCCCATTATACCCCCAAACAACCCACTTCCCACATGCACCTTTTAAAACCCCAAAATACCCTCATGTGCAAATCAAATTTTTTCCCTCACCCTAAATACCTCACACCCCATGCACATATATGCTTAATTCTTCCAATTATGCCCTTTTCCACTTTCATCAAACTATAAAAAGAATTGGAGACCCATTTGAGAATAGGGGAGCATGTAGTAAAGAGTTAGTTGGAGAGAGAAAGTTAGAAATAATTTTTTAGGCAGAAATAAATTTTAGATTTAGGAAATTATTTTATTTTTTTAGAATTAAATTGAGCGAAATAAATTGCAGTGAGATTCAAGTTGAGTGAGAATTTTTATGTATAATTTTGTTTGATCACTCAATTGAAGGGCGGATGCTTATAATTCAAGGATTGGAGTTCAATTTCACTCAAAGAAATTTGGTTTGATTGTTCTCTTATCTACTTTTATTTCATTGCCTTTGTTCATTTGATTATCATGATATATATAATGTTAGGCTAAAAAACCCCTTTCAAGGGGTGGGATGAACCCTTATTTATCTTATTTTAATTAATTAGTTTGATCATTTGAAATTCTCTTTGAATGATAATTTTGATCCTTCACCTTTTAATTTACGACTCGAGAGAGGGTAAATGATTTTCGAGAGAAAGTCGAAATTCGAGATATAATACCCATTTTAGAATTGGGCTAGATATCATTTCTCAAGTGTGGTATTATTCCTTGAACTTCTACTATAAAACTTAGTTTCTATGATTTATATTAATTTTGATGAATTGATCCAAGCATGTGGTTTATTAAAAGGAGTATAAATCTAATTTCTAGAGTTGTGGGGGTTTGAAATTAATTTTTTAAAAGGTTGGTATTAAAATTACATTTGTGATGAGAGTTGACTTGTAATTTCAATACTAACTTAGGAGATTTTAAATGAGTAAATTAATTAATTAGAATAACTAGAATTTGTGGTGTAATCCCTTTCCTTGATTGTTCTCACATTTATTTCCTCACTTTATCCCTTATTTTTGTGTTAGATTTTATTCATCATTTTTCATCACACTTTTTACCACTTCTTTATATTTTTCTTCTTGTTTTATTTACTTGTTCTTATTTAGTGTAATTCACATCATCCCAAAAAATATTTTAATATTAAACAATCTAAAAAATAATTAGAAAAAAGTAAAAAAGTCTAAAAAGTGAAAGGTGCGGAAGCCCCCTAAATTTTAAAATTTCTTTAAAATTAATTTCCTTAAATGCGGAATAGGATGGTTCAAACACATAAACAACCTTAAAATTTTAATTTCTTTCAAATTAATATTAAACTAAACAAAAAGTGAAATAAAATTACACACACAATAATTTTCACATAAACACAATTAATTCAACCCAAGTCCTAAAAATTTGCTTAACAATAAATATTCAATTTTTTATTTAGGCCAAACCAAATTTTATCAAATTAAAGATAATGACTTGAATTAAATTAATTAAACATCACCCAAATGTATTTTAGCAACAAATAAGACTAGTGTGAGATATAAACCAATTTGAGCTTGAATTATCCTAAGCATGCGTTCTAGGTGATCTTTGTAAGATAAAAAAAAAACCAATCACACAATGTCGTGATGTACGAGGAAACCCCAAATGGGAAAAACCTCGGACGACCCCTAGCCTCAAGTACACTAAGTATGGTTTTAGAATTACAAGAAAGATGATTTACTTCCTCGACTTGACTCCGTCCAAGCCTTGACGCTTCTTCTTGTAAATACCTCTGCCTAGTTGACAACCTCGAACTCCACCGGAATCTTAAAATCCACCAATGAGGCTTATCAACCCGCACCCGAAGCCTTTCTTAAAGTGGGAGCACCGCAGAAAATAATTACTCTCCTTTGTGGGTAGAGAATAAAACCCAAACTTCTCTTCTTTGATGGTGTAGAGAAAATCCGGTGCCAAACACTCCAAGCAAATATATATATATATATATATATATATATATGAAGAACTTGGAATTGAAACTAAAACATATGGGTGTGTATGTGTTTTTATGAGATCAAATCATTTAGGCATCAAAACACCAAAAAGGAACTTTTTTTTTCTCTATTAAGCTCTTAGAAACACTCAAAAGTTTTGATACAAAATGTTCCCCCGAAATGGTTTAAAAACAGGTACAAAAAGTGGGTGGTTTCCAAAAAACTGCCAAAAATAAGTTTTTCCGCGCACGATCATGCGAACGACTTTCCCAGGTGGTTCTAACGACATAGTTCGAACAAAATTAAAAGGGAAAAACTAACCAAAAATTCGCTAGAAAAACTCGTTCGAACGAGTTCGTTAGAACGAAACTTCGAATAATAAGTCAGGGATTAATTGGCAACCTCGTTGTCAAAACTTGTTCAAAGGACAATCTCGTTCGAAGGACACTTCAAACGAAAATTCAAAAAATCCAATTTTTCATTTTTAAGCCGAAAAACTTTTATACAAAGTTCTAAAATATTTTCTGAAAATAAAAAGTTATTTTAGACAAAAATAACACCAATAAAAATGTTCCAAGTCTCCTATATATATTAAATGCATTCATACCTTTTGGAGACTTTGGAATCCAATTGTTGTTGACGTAGAAACATGACACTAAACTCGACAATGATGAAGCTTTAAATTCTAGGTCACTAAGTCTTCAACACAAACTCGTCATAGGCTTGGATGGATACAACTTTATACTCTATCCTATGACTCAAATCGTTTTGTCCGGAATTAAGACAATACTAGAAATTGACTCCATTGGAAATTTGTCCTTACAAATATCCTCCTTTGGCTATTCCAGGACAAAATCAAACCAAAAATACTAAAAAGCCGTGAAGCTAGTCTAGACTCAACATTCCACCCAAAAAAATAAAAAGTACAGACTCGATCCAAGGATGCTTTGCCGCTTTAAATAAATGCCGCTAAAAGAACAAATTCTTGCATACTTAAGCAAACCATTAAATTCATAGGGAATATCAAGAGATTAAATGTAATTTAAATAAATAGTCCCCCTAAATTAATTCTCCCCTTTATCTAACAATGACCTAGGTGAAAGGTGACGTCTCCCTCTAAGTTAGATCTCCTAAACTAAAGGATTAGATATCATTTCTCCCCATTTTTTCAGGAATAGACAAAGGTTAAAGAAGTATAACATTACTTATTTCTCCCCCAATTAAAGAAAATACTATTTCTCCCCCTTAAAACTACACAAGGGATAAAAAAATATGGGAAAACAAGTAAAACATGATGGTGCATAAAGTGATAAGAACATTAAATCATATGGGCAACAATGAAGCACAACTAATCCATAATCAAGATTAAAGGATATCAACAAAGATGTGATGATAAAATATACCACTAAAATGTACCATGATAAGCATGGGATATCAACCAAAATTCACAATAAGTTAGACACCAATTTTGAATTAAAAATATAAATGGACTAGCTAGCATGACAAAGACTGAAAACCAATAAAATATCATATATATGTATACACAATAGATACCAATATGTACAAGCACACATATATAGATATAAACACACAAAAACACAAAATAAAAATAACATAAGTTTTCCACACTCTTATGGCATAAATGTGTCATATGGAAACATAAGTGAAGGGGCGTGAACTAGATACCAATGACTTAAACATGTTCACGGAGTTCTCATTTGATTGAAAAACTTCATCAACTAAGATTTATCCTTATGTGACAAGATACAGTGAACTCTATGAACAAACAATCACAATGCATACAAGCCTAGCATATTGATGATTCTACAAACCAATAAAGTCACGATAATGATAGCGCAACTAGGAAATAAGGACATTGTGCAAACCGTTGATATACCATCCAAACTCCCTCAAAATATGCATAGTATACTTTTGAATGAATATATCAAACTAAATAAAACACGCCTTGGATAAATATTTTTTGTCTTTTAATGCCATATTCTTTTAGGCCTTTGGACCACGTATTTCTTTTAGGTCCATTTCAAACGGTGGCCTACTCGCAAAGGATAATGTTTCCTTTCGGATCCCTTCCTCGTGCACATTCAAATATCATTTTTTATCACACAAATCTCACGTGTAACGGAATTAATATGCACAAATCTTCCTAGGTCACAAGATATGTAGATGATTATTTGGCAGGAGAACACCTCACAAAGCTCAAATGTACATGTGAAGTTAAAATTTCAAAAGAGCTCGTGGATATATGCTAGAAGGCATATAAAAAGTGAATCCATTAAGAAAGTCAAACTTAAACTACTCCATGTAACCATGACAAAGAACATTTTAAGGACTGAAAATTTTAATTAAAAGTTCTAGCCACATGGAAGCAAAAAGAAGGATTCAAACACTAACATATGCCACAAAGGTGTGTCAAACTAAAATACACACACGAAAAATCTTTTTGAGTTTTTGAAAATTTTAACCCCCCAAAAAAAATTACTCAAAAGATAAACAAAAAAATCATTTTGTATTTTTCACTAAGCCTAAATTACTCATAAAGGTAAAATACAATTGATAAACAAAATCTTTTTGTATTTTTCATTTAATGCAATATAAAATGAAAAGAATATAATACAAAAGATAAACAAGTCATAAATATAGCAAAGCATATATTATGATGCATAGACTAGAAAATAACAACCAAGCATACAACTAGCATGACCATATAACATGAAGAACAAAAGCTAGAGTATGCAAAACTAAGCTAACACAGTCAAACTTTAGATTTTGCAAATGAGGAATCACGTGAAAGAAAATGAGAATCAAAAATCCTATTTTGTAAAGCTACCAAGTCGAATCTCCTAACCCAAACTAGTGAAGAGTGAAAATCTTGGGATTTGGGGATCTTGGCTACCTCGGTTACCTTACTTTTGTATTTCCTAGAAATTGTTTTAAGATCAAAACAAAATTTCCTAAGATTACCTTTTCGACCACAATATGAGCAAGTAAAGACACGTCGAAAAGTAGTACCTAAGGATTGACCTTTGGAAGTGTTCCTAGGTAATTATATCAAAATATTGGTTTTGGCTTTATTAGTGGAATCATTACAAGAATCGAAGCCTAAACCACAAGTGTCATTTTTTACTTGGACGGTTCCTAAAATTTTATCTAATATAACGGACCTACATTCCAAATCAAATTTGACCTCGCTAGAGTCTCTCAACTTTTCTTCTAATTCTAAATCCTAGACTCTAACAAAACTTTCCTCTTTTCAAACATAAGAAGCTACTTTTTCATTGACTCCATCAAACCTCTAAGGCTATCACTCTCGCCTTGTACATATTTAGGATTCTCTCGAAGAGCTCTCTCACGTGTCCTAAGGCCTTCCACTAAGGTATTATCATCAATGACCTTGGAAAGCTCTCTTAAAATAGCTTCTAACTTCAAATTATCCCTTTTTAATTTAATAGATTCTTCACATAATTCTCTAAATGCAATTTGAAGGTCACTCTCATCAACGTCTTCATCACTTTCACTCTCTCTCTCTTCTTCACTCTCTAAACCATAAAATTTTTGGGATTCACAAACAAAGTCCTCGGAAGGGTCATGTAAATGTATATCTTCATGAGAAGATTCATTATCTGTGCTCACATGACTTACCATGAACGCGATAAAGTTGCGCTCAATGGGGGAATCGAGTCCCTCTTCCTTATCAATATCATCACTAAGGGTGGCATTATAGGAAATTGGATGTTTGTCTTCTCTCCTTAGTTTAGTGGGGCACTCTCCTGCTCCTGCCCTATGTCCATAATCCTCACAACCATAGCACCTATTTGACTCGTCCTTATTAAGATTTTCATTATATGATTTAGGGATCTTTTCGGATTTGTCATGCTTAGATTTTTCAAATTTCTTATAATCATTTTTAAGCTTATCTTTATTAAATTTAAGAAATTTTTGAAACTTCCTAGAAAACATAGTCATGTCCTCCGAGTCACTATCACT
Source organism: Sambucus nigra (assembly GCA_949130495.1). Classification (NCBI taxonomy): domain Eukaryota; kingdom Viridiplantae; phylum Streptophyta; class Magnoliopsida; order Dipsacales; family Adoxaceae; genus Sambucus; species Sambucus nigra. The sequence goes on along the minus strand of OX422214.1, from coordinate 131,306,759 downwards.
CTCATCATCCACAACTTGTTTTTCCTCTTTTCGTGCTTTCAAAGCGATGCCCTTATCTATTTTCTTTTAATTTTTGGAGGGAAACATATCAAGGTCACATGTTTGCAAATCACCTACTAACTCGTCAAGTTTGGTAGAGTGCAAGGTGGGTAAAGAATTTAAAATGGTCACTTTAGGAATAAATCTACCGAGTAAGGACCTTAAAAAAAAATTACTACTCGGTCGTCGGGTATTTTCTCTCCTAAATTAGATGATGAATTAACAATATCTAAAAGTCTAGCATAAAATTCATCAAAAGTTTCATTTTCAAGCATTTTTATGGCCCGAAATTAAGTGGTGAGGTTTTGGAGTTTCGAAGCTTTAACGACACTAGTTCCCTCGTGAGTGAGTTGTAATATATCCCTAGATTCTTTCGCCGTTTCACACATCATGATACTTCGGAATTCATTCGGTGTGACCGCACTAAACAAAGCATTCAAACCTCAGGAATTAAAGTTAGCTAATTTTATTTCACTCTCACTCCATCTCTCAACGGGTTTGGGGACACGCTCATTTTCTACCAACCATGTAGGTGGGAACCAACCGGTAACAATAGAACACCAAATCCTCTCATCTATAGACTTTAGTGTCGATCTCATACGCGCTTTCCAATACGCGTAATTGGAACCATCAAAAATAGGAAAATTTGAAAATGGGGAAAATTCCATTGTTAAACAAAACGTAATAAAGGACCTTAAAGCAATAAATTAGCACTCCGGATCTGATACCAATTTGAAAGGTGCGGAAGCCCCTTAAATTTTAAAATTTCCTTAAATTTAATTTCCTTAAATGCGGAATATGATGGTTTAAACAACCTTCAAATTTTAACTTCTTTCAAATTAAAATTAAACTAAACTAAAAGTGAAATAAAATTATACACACAACTTAAACACAATTAATTCAACCCAAGTCCTAAAAATTTGCCTAACAATAAATATTCAATTTTTTTTAGGCCAAACCAAATTTTATCAAATTAAAGCTAATGACTTGAATTAAATTACTGCCAAACACTCCAAGCAATATATATATATATATATGAAGAACCTGGAATTGACACTAAAACATATGGGTGTGTATGTGTTTTTTTGAGATCAAATCATTTAGGCATCAAAACACAAAAAAGAACTTTTTTTTCTCTATTAAGCTCTTAGAAACACTCAAAAGCCCTGATGAAAAATGTTCCCACAAAATGGTTTAAAAGCAGGTACAAAAAGTGGGTTAGTGGGTGGTTTCCAAAAAAAAATGCAAAAAATAAGTTTTCCCGTGCACGGTCGTTTGAACGACTTTCCCAGATCGTTTGAACAACATAGTTCGAATGAAATTAAAAGGTAAAAACAAGCCAAAAATGTGTTAGAAAAACTCGTTCGAACGAGTTAGTTAGAACGAAACTTCGAACGATAAGTCAGGGATTAATTGGAAACCTCGGTGGCAAAACTTGTTCGAATTATCGTTCGAAAGACAATATCGTTCGAACGACACTTCGAACGAAAATTCAGAAAATTCAATTTTTCATTTTTAAGCCCAAAAACATTTATACAAAGTGCTAAAAAAAATTCTGAAACTAAAATTCATTTTGGACAAAAATAACATCCATTAAAATATTCCAAGTCTCCTATATATATTAAAGGCATTCATACCTTTTGGAGACTTTGGAATCCAATTATTGTTGACGTAAAAACATGGCACTAAACTCAGCAATGGTGAAGCTTTAAATTCTGGGTCGCTACGTCTTCAATGCAAACTCGTCATAGGCTTGGATGGATACAACTTTATACTCTATCCTGTGACTCAAATCGTCTTGTCCGTAATTAAGCCAATACTAAAAATTGACTCGATTGGAAATTTTTCCTTATAAAAAGAAATCAAATAAAAAATGAATTGCATTTCTTTTCAATTGTTTCACTCCTTAGATTAGGATTGACATCCTTACTTACCTCTATTCTAGTTTGTTATATTTTTGTGTAGGTGATAAAGGAATTGATTAGCTTGACTTGACAACAACGACGAACACCAAAAAGTAAAGTTATCATGGATTTCATAATTGATGAGCGTCCAGGGGTTTGATGTGATTTCGTCTTAACAAGACTTGATAAACTTTTGATAGGGGAGCATGAATCTCGATCTATTCTTTTTTGGTAGGATTAGGGCAACTGTTTGGTACCCAAGAGGTAGCAGGTTGTGAAATGTTGTTGATGGTTAAGACTGTAGCACTAGTAGGCTTCTCATACTTTTGGGGAGTGAACTGTCCGGTCATTTTCTTCGACAAGAAGTTCTTCTTCACAATACTGACTTGTTCCTCCTCGGAGGGCCTATTAGTCATGGTGAAAGCTTTTTCTCTCCACCTTCCTATGAAGATATTGACTGTTTCCCCAGAGTTTTTATTGAGAAACTCTAGCTCTCAGTTCACAACTTCTAGCTTATCATTGTACTTGTACTAAGACATGAATTTTCGAGTTACATCTTCCCAACTATGGATTTTGGATTCTTTAAGGGACATAAACCATCAGATAATGCTTTCTTTCTTGGTCTTCTAAAACGTTTGAGACATTATCTCTTCAGTGTCACCAAGAAGGGTCATGGCTGGGTGGTAGCTTCGAAGGTGCACAATTAAGGTCCCGCTGCCTTTGAACTTCTCGATGTCCGGCATCTTGAACTTCTCTGGCAGTCTAGCTTTGGGATAAGAAGACATATAGCTATAGTACATATAGTTCACGGATATCTTGAATTGGTCAAACTTCTTAGAAAATATTTTAATGTCTTCCATGACCTTATTCAGTTCCTCCTCTTTGGGATCCATGGGTGCTGGCAAGTTAGCCCCTGGTTGGGCAAGGTTTGAAATTTAGAGTTGAGTAGGTAGTGGACCATTGATAGGTGGGACACGCGGGACATGCTGAGACTCTTCTGGGACCCTGAAAGTCTCGAGGGCAGGTGGACCATCGCACGATAAAAGAGAACCTCGGGTTCTTCAGGAATATGGGCCTGGTGTCCTTGCATTTTATGGACCTCGATTTAAAGTTGTCAATCTTAGCCCTGAGTTGGGATAATCTGACCATCAGATTGATCTGCATATTCACTGCTTGATCAACCTTCTCCATGAAGAGCTTATGAAGGTAGATTCCAAACTCAGATAAAGTAGCAAAAAAGCGGTGGAGCTTTGGGTTAATTTAAAAAAAAGGTCGAAGCCAGTAGGGAGCCAAGGCAAAATCGAGCATGCGATCGACCTGAGAGGGAAAACGGTTCAAAATTATTTTTGAAAAGAAGGAGTGAATTTTTAATTTATTTTTGTTTGTTTTTGAGAAAAAGAGGAAAAAAAGTTTTTGGCATTTTGTTTTTTTGAGAAAGGGGGGAAGAATCTCAGCATGGTTATTATTATTATTATTAGGTTTTCCTTTGTACTAGGTTTATTTAAATGCAATAAAAGTGTCGGACAGGACCCGAGCCTGGGAAAATTGGGTTGAAAATATATAAGACATGGTTTGATTTGTTTCTAAGCTCATGGACAGGGTCCTATTTTGAAAAAAAAAGGTAAAATAGTGCAAAAATTCCGGTGGCATACCGGCCCGGCATTTTGGTAGAGTTTTGAATAGTAATTGAAAAACTAAATATGAGTGCCCTATATTTACTCCTATATGAGCTTTATGCAATTTTTGGGCTAGTAGAAGGGTTTGGCATGCCTTCCATAATATACCTCTTGCCTATAGGGGTAGTCATTCATCGGTACGTGTGGACAAGCCATTTGATATACCTAAGTGTGTGTGAATTGCCTCACGATATACCACGTGGGGATAGTAAGTGTGTGAATTTGATATATTTGACGTACGTGAACGATTTCCCTGCTATATACCTCTCATCGTGAGTTCGGTCAAGTGGTACCATGCGGGGAAAATCGTTTGATATACGTTAAAGGTATGAGGATAATGGAAGGCGAGAGTCATATTGCTTAGGCTAACTGTGACTCGTAAGACCAATGCCCATTACAAAGTGCCCCCTAGTACGGGATGAAATTTTGGTCAATATTACCATGCTCTTGGTGATGCAGTGCGCAAAAATGCATGAGTCTTGTTTAATATATTATGGAGAGAGACAGTGAGTCTTTTTTTTTCATGATGAGTAAAGGGAGCACTACACTAATGGAGGAGAATGTACAAGTATTATGAAAAGTTAAACTAGCATGGAGCATGAAGATTATACTAAGCATGGATACATATGAGTGAGTGACATGTGAATATTTACAAGTGAGTGTGTGTGGTAGTGAGCCTATACATGGATCAACTACAAGTGGTGTGTGACATTTGTACGTGAGCATGGATATATACAAGTGTGAGAAGTGTGGGTGTGTGCTAGTGAACCCTAAAAATGGATATTCTAAGTGATGTGTGAAGAATGCGAATAGAAGTGAATCTATATACAAGTGTAAGTAGTGTGAAGTGTACAAGGAGGATGTATACAAGTGTGTGAAGTGTATAAGTGAGAGAAAAGTGATACATACATTAGGTAGATATACACAAAAAGTAGATAGAGGATAAAATGAGACATACAGTTAGGTGCATACGCACACATGCAGATAAGGATAACACCCAAGCAGAATTAGAGTCTAGTCCTCTTAAAAATGCACTTCCCCAGCAGAGTCACCATCGTGGCCATCTTTCTGGCGGGTGCGGCGGGATTCGCTCCCTTTTTTGGGGCGCTCGATCGTCATTAAAATATGGGGTAATGTATAGAGATAGACTCGCCAGCCTATTTTGCACAAAACAGGCAAAAAAAATATTGCCGCCTTAGAGAGTGATATTAAGGACAATATTTATGCTTGCAAAACCAAGTAGTTAAGTAGTTTGGGGACTAAGTTATGGAATGGGAAGGTGTTAGGCATCCATCCCGCCTTTTTGGTCTCTCAAGATCATGTGTTAATCTTCTCCTGTTAGACTCCGTGAAGTGTGTGCTTATGTGCATAATATAGATGGAGAATGGAATTACTCAACTCGCGTCACGTAAAGGGACGGAGTGACTTCATCCTTAGGAGTGTTCCCAAATATAATAATCAAAATATAATGTGGGTGCCCGCCAAATCAACGATCGTTATAAGAGAACGATGGTATATGTTGGACAAAACACAAGCATATAAGACTATGACATCCTTTACGAATATATGATATGAAAGAAATATTATAAACATAAGTAAAAGAGGAATCGAATTTCAAAATTTACCCGAGACGCCTGTGTATCCCAAAGGGCATCAAAGTTCACGTAGTTCATATATAACATGGGGTGAATTTTAGCCCATAAATCCAAGCGAGGGATTTCTCTTATGTGTGTGAGGAGATAAAAAGGTTTTTTAAAAGCGTGAGATGAGAATCCCTCTCTTAGAACTTATCGACAAACTCTATTTTCTTAATTTTTTTTATAAAAATATAGTGTGTGAAATACTAGTAATAAAGGTTGGATATTAGTATGTGTGATCTAATGAAATAAAGTGATAAAGTAAGAATAAAGCAACTAATGCAAAAATAAAAGAATTTGGAGAAGATGGTGAAGTATTGGACCTTCTTATGAACACCTAAGGTTGATATTGAGTATTAATATGCTGATCTTACAATAGGATGGAGGTGGTTTGAAGTAGGGGAGGGGTATTTGCTAAATGAGGTAAGGAAATGATGGAAATGGAATGTGGGAAATGGGTTTTTAGGATGGGAACAACTCTGACTTCCAGAGAATGTCCTCTAGATTGCTGAGAGGGATGTTGAGAGGTTCCTTTCAAAGTGATATCATGACCTCTATTTATAGGTCCAAGGGGGTGCCGATCGGCATGGTCCTAAACCTGCCTATCAGCATCGATTCCTCAAGTACAGTGTCGATAGGCAGGATCCTGAGAGTGCCATTTGGCAGTTTCCCTGAAAAACAATCATAAAATGCAATCCATAAGTTAGAATCATGCACATGATAGGCCATTGGAAAGGGTATTCATAGTTCTTTAAGAATCCATTGAGCCACTCCCGGGTCCTTGAGTTGACCGAGGTCAAATGGGGGCCAAAAGTACCCATTGGTCTTCTGGACAGGAAATACTCGAAGGAAAACATATTGTCCATCTAAACCGTACGCCCAATTTCCACACGGGATGGACCACTAGAAATTTTATTCAGAGCCCTTTAAAGTTTTAATGATTTTTGTTCAGTTCGGAGAGTTGACTGAGGTCATACGAGGCTATAAGCGCTCGGTGACCTTTCTGAGTAAAATTTGTCATTCTTCCGTACCGTAAGGCTAATTTAGACAGGGGGTGTGTCGTTGGAAAGGGGATTCAAAGCCCTTAGAATATTCAATGATCTTCACTTAATCTGGAGAGCAGATCGAGGTCAAATGTGGTGGCATTCAAATCTATTTTTGAGGTAAAATAGACAATTTATTCGAACTGTAAGGCTAATTTGCGCATGGCAGGGACGTTTGAAAGGGGATTCAGAGCCCTTCTAAGATTCAATGTGCTTATGCTCAGGTGAGAAAATTGATCGGAGTGAAACAGGTCCCAAGAGCACCCGGTGGCCTCCAGATCATTACTCAGAGTATGACCTAGGGTTTATGGTGAATGTGGGAGTCCTAAGGACCTAAAGAGGTTCATATGGGGGTCCAAGGATGGGGTGTCTACTGTCTTGTCCCATATCATCAATCAGTACCTTCAACATTTATTAGTAAGAATGAAAAGAATGACAAGTGTCACTTCTACAAAAGGAAGGGCCATTTCTAGAAAGATTGTTAGAAACGCAAGGCTTGGTTCATGAAAAAGTGTAAGTCTATGGCTTTTGTATATTAAGAATCAAACCTTAATAATGTTCCTTATAATACTTGGTGGATTGACTCTAGTTCTATGTGTCATGTTTCTCGTTCGATGCAGGGATTTCTATCAACCCGCAAAACAACTCAAAATGATCCATTTCTCTTCATAGGCAATCGAGCAAGGGCTAAGATAGAAGTTGTAGAAGTATTTCGTCTAATTTTAATTTTTTTTAGATTTTCAATAAACTCTTTACATTCCTTCGATTTTTAGAAATTTGGTTTTTATATCTAAACTCACTCTTGATGATTTTATCGTTGAATTAAAAAATAACAGTTTTAGTTTGATTAAAAATTCTTTCCATGTTGGTTCTGGATTTATGATGGATGGTTTGTATCAATTTAATATTGAAAAGAAGTTTTTTGAGTCCCAAATATGCCTAATATCCTAATGTTGGAATGAAACGTGTATCAAATAATAAAATATCATCTTACTTGTGTCATAAACGCTTGCGGCACATATCAAGTCCGAGAATAGAAAGGTTTATTAAAGTTGGAATTCTCTATAACCGAGATTGGGACGATTATGATGTATGTGTGGATTGTATTAAAGGGAAACAAACCAAACACACAAATAAAGGACCCATAAGAAGCATCCAACTACTTGAGATAATACATATAGACATATGTGGACCTTTTGAGTTCCATATTTTGGTGTAGAAAAATATTTTATTATCTTTATCGATGATTTTTCATGCTTTTGAATATTACACTTATTGCACGATAAAGCTCAATTTGTAAATGTTGTTGAAACATACATAACTGAGGTTGAGAGATAATTGGGTAAAAAGGTGAAAATTATTAGGTCCGACAGAGGTGGTGAATTTTATGGAAGATATGATGAGTCAGGGCAACACTCTGGCCCTTTTGCTAAACTCTTAGAAAAGTTAGGTATATGCGCACAATACACAATGTCGGGATCACCCTAGTAGAATGGTGTAGCTTAAAGGCACAATCGTAACCTTATAGAAATGGTTAGAAGTATGATAACTAGGATTAAATTACCTATGTTTTGTGGACACATGCTCTTATGACCATTGTGCACATCTTAAATCGGGTACCTACTAAGTTAGTTTCTAAACCCCATTTGAACTGTGGAAAGGATGGATACCCACTTTAAGATATTTACGTCTTTGGGGTTGCTCAATGAAAGATAGAATTTATAACCCACAAGAAAATAAATTGGATCCTAGGATAATAAGTTGTCATTTTATTGGGTATTCAAAAAAGTCAAAGGGATATAAATTCTATTGTCCTAGTCATACTACTAGAATAATAAAAACTGGAAACACTAAATTCATTAAAGATGGTAAAGTCATTGGGAGTGAAAAATAAAGGAAAATGATCATTTAAGAAGTTATTATACCAATACATGTACCCTAAGTTCATAATGTACATGTCATTCCTAATGTAGTAGTTGTGCCGGTTAATGAACTAATCAACGACAATGAATAACAAGTGAATGATCACTCACCTGGACAATCACATAATGAAGATTCAATCAAATAACCTATTATAGACACACAATAGGAAATGCCATTAAGAATATCTCAAAGAGAAAAAAGATCGTCTATCCCTGATGACTATGTGGTGTATTTACAAGAGGCAGATTTTAACGAAAGGGAAATTAATGACCGAGTTTATTATGAATAAGATGTGAATAGTAATGATTCCAATAAATGGATTGATGCCATGACTAAGGAAATAAAATCGATGAATGTCAACCAAGTCTAGAAGTTAGTCGAGTTTCCAGAAGGAACAAAACGAGTCTGGTGAAAATGGGTCTTTAAAACCAAATGCGACTCAAAAGGCAATATTGAATGACATAAAGCTAGAGTAGTTGTCAAAGGTTTGAATCAATGAAAATGCACTGATTATAATGAGACCTTCTCTCCAGTTTCAACGAAGGACTCTTTGAGAATCATATTGGCATTAGTGTCTCATTATGATTTAGAGTTTCACCAAATGGATGTAAAAATAGCTTTTCTAAATGGGAGTTTAGAAGAAGAAGTCTACATGGCACAACCACAAGGATTCATAAAATAAGGAAAGGAAAACATGGTATGTATGTTTAAAAAGTCAATATATGGTCTAAAACAAGTTTCTCGTCAGTCGTATCTTAAGTTTCATGATACCATTATCTCTTTTGGGTTTAAAGAAAATACTATTGAACGGTGTATATACCTGAAGATCAGTGGGAGTAAGTTTGTGTTTTTGGTGCTATATCTAAATGACTTTCTTATCGCCGGTAGTGACCTTCGTTTATTATGTGAAACGGAATACATTTATCAAAACGTTAAAATAAAAGATACGGGTGAGGTGTCCTTCACGATCATGATAAAGATATATCGAGATAGATCGCGTGGAACGTTGAGACTACTTTAGAAATCTTACATTAATAAAATGTTAGAAAGGTTCAACATACAAAGCTGCAATCCCATTGACATTCCACCTCAAAAAGGGGATAAGTTCAGCTTAAGCCAATGCCCAGGAAGTGAATTGGAAAGGGAGCACATGAAAGGCGAGCCTTATGCCTTTCTTGTAGGGACCTTACTATATGCGTTGGTTTTCACTAGACTGGATATCAGTTTTGCCATTAGGATGCTAGGTAGGTATCAAATCAATTCGAGAAATCATCATTAAAAAGATGCAAAGAAATTATTTAGGTACTTGCAAATGACTAAAGAATATATGCTCATGTATAGGAAGACTGATCACCTTAAGGTGGTCGGCTACTCAGACTCAGATTTTGGAGGATACATTGACAGTTGGAATAACACTTTGAGTTATGTCTTCCTCCTTTCTAAAGGAGCCGTCTCATGGAAAAGTGTTAAGAAGAGTGTTATTAGATTATCTACTATGGAGGTTGAATTAACAGCTTGCTTTTAAGCTAAAAATCAAGGGTTATGGCTACAAAATTTCTTTTCAGGACTTAGAATCATTGGGTCAATATCTAAGCCGCTGAAAATTTACTGTGATAATGTTACAATAGTATCATTTTCGAAAAATAACAAGTATACTAAGGCGGATAAAATGTCGAGATGAAGTACTTGTCAGTGAAAGAAGAAGTTTTGAAATAACGAGTGTCAATTAATCACATTAGTACAAGTGATAATATAGCAAATCCTCTTATGAAATGACTATCTCCTAAGACTTTTATGAAACATATATAAGGGATGGGTCTCGATTAGTTTGATTATGATTTTTGTGTAGTTGTTTGACACTACTATTTTCAATTCAATAAAAAATGTTTCATATTTCTATCATTTCTGTCTTTAATGTATGCATGCATATGAATGTGACCTATTATACGACAAAAGTCTTTTCTCAAAAGACATGATGAGGCCATTATGACAACCCACATTATAGGCCTAGTTAAATAAAATATTGATGTTGTGGTACATGGAAGGAACTATGTTCCTGAATAGTGTGGAACCGCCATGACTCGCATTAGTGAATTATTCCATTATGGTAATAATTGTTGTAAATTATTCTGCTTAATTGTGCACCTTATGTTCCCTAAATAAATTATGAGGTTGTTCTTATTAGGACTAAGTGGGAGACTACTGAAAATCAATTAATGAATTATGTAATTTCAAAATTAATTAATATCCCACTAATATGGTCCTTAAAAAGTCAAAATAATTTGAATTTAGTGGAGGCTTGAGCAATCAAAAGTTAGTGGGTGGTTTCCTTAGTTTTACACCCATTTTGATGGGAACCGGGGTTATGCTAATGGGAAATTTTGGCCCTCACTCATCCATATAATTAGTAGCCTGATTCCATCATTAGCATACTATAACACACAATTATATTTGTTAGAGGGAGAAAATTCAAAATTCAGAAAACATCAGTTTTTTCCTTCATATTTTTAGTGCGTTGAGGAGAAATTCTGGAGCCTTTAAGTAGCACTAAAGTGAGGCCAAAGATCATCATTTTTCCTATCTAAGCAATGTACAAAGGATTGTTATTCATTATGTAATTTATAAGCAATTAATCTGTAAATGCAAGAAGATTAAATTTCCTGGAATTAAGTAGTAATTATGTTTTGTTCCAATCATATAATACCTATATAATCATGCTTGAATAAAATAGTATGAATAACAAAATGTACTATAAGTGATTACTCTAGAAGTTCGAGATGATATATAAGAATATTTTATAATAATCTTTTATAACATTTTTTTAATTTTTTTAAATGTTAGACTACTTACTTACTAGAAGTGCATTTATCTATGACCTTATAGAATTCCTTAGGACAAGAGGGTTTTGTAGAATTCAACAAAAGAGAATTTATTAAAGCAATGAATATTGGTTCTAGAGGCCGTAACTTGGTGCGATGACAAGTGCTCTCACCTAAGTTATGATCGGTCTCGGGTTCAAAACATGAGAACAACTTCTATATATATGGGAGTAAGACTAGCCGACATTAACCTCTCCTAGACCCTGCAGCTAAGTGGGAGTCTTATGCACTGAATACGACCTCTAATGACTTTTAGTTCTATTTACAACAAAATAAAACCATGTGAAAGAACATTTTGATAAAAACATAAATTTAAAGATATTATGAATTTAAAAATCTATTATTTAGTTGCCCACCATTTAATGGTTTTTTTTATGAGAACCACTCCCACTAAAATCCTGTAGTTATATAATCATTTGTGAGGGATCTTTGGCTATTAATGGTGTATATGTTTTTAATCTTTGTGTATTAGAAGTAAGTAATGCTATAGTAGAATCATAAGACGAGTCATTCAATGCCGACACATGAATTTGACATATTTGGTGCCACACACTGACGTGTCACATTCATATTGTCTTGTGTTGAGTTCAACAATAGTGGAGCCCAAACACATGCCAATACGGATGTGACACATCACTGTGTCACACCATTCTATATCGCAAACATGAGTTGGCCTAGAATTATTGTAATAAGATTAAAGGAAAACGTCTCCGCAGTCTTGAAACTTTGACAACTAATACATAAAAAATTCTAACGCAATTGTTGAATTAGGCAAATAACTACAAAGTAACAAAATATTATTTTTACGAAACAAAGGAGTTTTAGTTTAAGTTGGTAAGAAAAAATAAATATAGTGAAAATTACATTTAAAAAATTAATTTTCCAAATATGAACCCTTAATATTTAATTTTTTAAATTGTTTTATGACTTTACCTTGGAAAATTTAATATATCTCAAACCTACAAAAAAAGGTGAAATTGAGGGCATGAAAAGAGGACACACATCTTTATTTGATAATTTGGTTGAAACTTTATTCAAATATTTCTGATACCATTATAGTACTTGATGCATATATATTTTTAACCCCCTCAAAATTTATTTTATCTTTTGAAACGTTTTTTTTTCTTCTACCCAATTTGATTTGACTTTAAAATTACTTCTAAAGTAAATACCAAGGCCCAAATTTCTCCTCTAAAGTATTTTTCTTTACTCCCATAGTAGATGGCAAATGTGTAAAAGAAAATATAATATAAGAGAACAAAAGTTGTCTATGTTTTTCAAAAGAAAAAAATGAAAGAGATAAAAGTTCTTGAATGGTTGATGAGTTCCCTGTTTGGATCTTGGCAACAATATAAAATAAAAAAAAGAAAAGAAAAATACATATTTGAAATATATAGAGTTGAAGAATTCGTTTCATGTATTGACATTGTCATCAATAATAATAATAATAATAATAATAATAATAAATAAGTAAATAACAAAAATTGAAGATGATATGAATGATAAAATAGGGTAATTCAAACAAAGTGTAAGAAAAAATACAAAATCTTTATTAGTTGGAATACCAATTTCCCACTTACAAATATCTAAGGAAAGCATATATAATCGAAATGGGTGAAAGCTCTTCAAAATAAAAAATGAACCCTAATATTCTCGTACCCCCTTTTCCTCTCATCTTTCATCTTACATATCCTCTCTTTCTCCTTTCTTGTTACCTAAACCTCATGATATATTATTGTAATACCTTATTACCCATTCACATGTTGTTAACCATAATCCTCCCGTTATTAGTCATCTACTTAAACCTATGCTCGAACCTCTCTCTTACAAATACTAGCTTATTAATTCTTCAACTTATACTTTTTTCCTTATTGATTGGACTCCAGGAAGATAATTTATAGGATGATGCCTTTTCACTACACCATAAATTGAAAATGGTCACGGCCTAAGAGCGTGACCAAATGGTCACGACCAAAGACCATGACCAAAGTAAAAACACTCGTGACCAGGTCCATGACCACCCATATCTGTGGCATTCAATGGACACGATCATGACCCGGACTGTGACCACGACGGCCGCGTTCATGGTCCATGATAACCTCTGTGACCACCATGGCGCCAAAATTCCCTTTAACATTGGTCACGTCCAAGATCGTGATTAGTTCCATGACCAAGTTTAGGTTTTCAGTTGACATTTGTCACGATTTTAGGTCGTGACCATTTTGAAATGCCCACGGTTCTTGACCATGGCCCTTGTTTATGACTAAACTTCCCTAGCATTTTATTTTTTCCATGTCATCAACATGTCACAGTGCAGGTCCATGGTCATTTTTATGATGTGGAAAAAATAAAATGCCAGGGTAGTTTAGTCAAGGACAAGGGTCGTGGCCACGACCTTTAGATATAAGGCACCAACCATAGCCTTCAATTTTCACTCTAGACCTATCTCTCTCTAAACTCTCAATCTCTCTTAATCTCTCCGTCCATCTCTCTCCCTCTGAAAACCCCTTTGGTTATCCCTCACTATCCTTCTGGAAACCTCTCCGTCTGTCCCTATCTCTCTCTACACTCAGGTTCGTTGTCCTATATATATATATATATATGTGTGTGTGTGTGTCACGTATGTATATGTATATGTATTTGTATGTCTATGTGTGTGTATGTGTATGTGTGTGTATACCCAAATACCCATATACCCTACTACCTTAAGGTATAATAACCCATTAAGTTTAAAGTTTTTTTAACCAATTAAATGGGAAATTTAATATCCAATTAACTTATATATTATTGTGGACTCAAGTGATGAATTGAATTTGTTTATTTAAGATGATTAATGATTTTAAAAGTTCAGTTTTCCCAATTAGTGGATTACTTTATTTGGGCCTTAGATGCCCTCTTTAGAAATTATCTAAGACGTAAATCGTATACCGCAATTCCCAATTCCTAAACCATATACCCAAAATCCTAATTCCTAACCCTAATTCCCAATTCCTAAACCGTATACCCAAAACCCAAAACCCCTAAACCCAAAACTTAATCCTTAGACCCTAATTCAAAAGCCCTAAAACTTATAACCCAAATCGTAAACCATAAATCCTAAAACTAAAACACTAATTCCTAAAACCTAAAATGTAAAATGAACCAAATTGTACATTATGCTTTGAGAGTTAAACTTTTGTTATTTACAAATCAAATTGATGAGATTTACTATGAGAACCCTATTCATATTATAAGAATTAACGTGAATGCATTATTTTTGACTTGGGACACTTGATACATATATGAGCCCTTATGATGTAACACACTTAAGTTAATTACATGTATCTTTTATGAAAGAATAAATATAATACCTTACTTGAGATATTTTTATTATTGGTATATGTTTTAACATGTAGACGATAGAAAGAGTACGGGATAATTGTTAGTTGTTGGTTTGGTTGTTGGATAGTGATGTTAGATTGCTTAGATTGATAGTATACATAGAATTTTAAAATATTGCCATAATTTCTCATAATAAACCCTAACAAATCGTGTCTTAACAATTAACCTATCTAAATGTTAGTGTATCGCGGTTCCTTGTTTAGATTTCACTTTGGTGAGATGTTCCACCTATGGGGTTTAGAGAAGAGTACTTGTAATGACTCAAAACCCCAATCAAACTAATATACCATTACTTAAATGCTTTACTTTACAAAAGGCTAAATGTAATGATGTTGATCCCTTGTCTCCTTATGAAATGGTAGGTAATGGTTTGCAAGGTACTAATGAAATGGATAGAAAAATTATTTCTGTGCACATTCATACACACGGTTCCAATTTACATTCGTTCACATATAGCTCGTATGCGATGACTGAGGCGACCCATTTGATGAAGTGTAACCCATTACCTAAAGATGGTTCGCATGTTCCCAGGTCGGTTGGGTAACTCGTGGGTTAAGAGATGGTAATTTTGAATGAGAGTGGGGTTGAACAAGAAGCGGGGAAGAATGGGGGCCCAATGTGACTAAGGGTTATAGGAATAATCCGGAGGCTAATAAGTTAGCTTTTTAGTTTGGATGGTTTCATACGAGAGATATTGGGTATTTTGACTCGGATGGGTACTTGTATTCTAGAGAGAGATAGAAGCCATTAGTGTTTGACGAGAGAGAGAAGCTATGGTCGACCATAGCTTCATCTTTGACGATAAAAAGAGAAGCGGGTAAATGAAAATGAAAAGGGGCAAATGAAAATGAAAATCAAGCGCCGCTTTAGGAATAACATGGTCACAGCCTAAAGCTGTGACCCACCATCGTAACCCATAACCTCCTTAGATCCACTACCTGATTGACGAATAGTCACGGACAACAGTCGTGCCCCCATGCGCAACTAACAACATATTTCAATTGACGGATGGTCACGACCATGACCCCATATGTGTATGGTTTATGCTTCGTCATGCCTATGGTCACGGTCCAAGTAACTGACCCATCCACGACCAAGTTTGGAGGGAATTTTGGCATAAATTTGGCGTTAAGATGGTCATGCCTTGGTCATGGCCCAAGTCCGTGACCCATAATGGTCAGGTATTTGGTTCATGCCCACTTCCAGAGCATCCATGACTCAGTGTGGTAATGAATATGGTTACACTAAAAATTGAGATGGTCAAGGCCCAAGTGTGCGACCGACTGGTCACGGACTTGGGCCATGACCAACTGGGCGTGAACATTCTCAAGATTTGGTGTAGTGAAAATAAAATAAACTTAAATTGGATAGGTTGAAAAATAATAACTAGTTAATTATTAATTAGAGATATTATTGTAGGACTCATATTCGCACCCTTATATATTTTTTTCAAGAAAAATGAGTCACGTTGATAATCACTAGCAATAAGATTATGAGAAGTTGCAGTTGGACCAGGCTTATACCTCTTTTATTAGTGCGCGCAATTCAGAAGGTACTCCTATTTACATGTATGGGAATAAGAACTTCAAAAAGTTTAACTACCTTGCAATTCTTGGAGTTCATCTCTAGCAAGAGTACCTATTCGATAGTATTCTATTTTCCATACCAAAAAGCTGGGATGAGACTACAGAAAATATATTCTGCGTACATTATCCTGATATAGCCCTGAACTTTCTTATGCTATTAGAGAAGGAAGAAAAAAATTCACTCGTTATGGATAAAACTGCGTATAAAGAGCCTTGACCAAGACTGTGATGTCTTGCAAAATATGCACATTAAATTTAATCTTGCCAATAAGTTAAAGTGGATGGGAATCTGAGTTGATGTCACTAACATCTACACATCAGTCATAGATATGTTTTCTCGTAGTCAACCACGTGAAAAAATCCATAGGTATTAAAAAGTAATACCGAATGGATGGAGATTGGACACATTGGACATATTTTAGAGTCTTATTATGAGAAGTTATATACATATATATAGCCATAAATATGATTAGTTAGTTATAATTTCATGTTAGGACAATGATTTCGTCGCTTATTATTTTGTTTTAGATAATGTCGAGCGACAATGGACAAAACATGCCAAGTGACGAGGTGACACCCCAACCCGAATTCTCATCTCTTGCACCCTAACAAGAATCTCATCACCATATGGTGAGAAAATATCTACTCCACCAGCGGTTAAGTCCACAAATCCTTCTACGAGTAGGCAGTAGACCCCCTTCACTCCAGCTCCCCCACCCACCGCTCCCAACACCTCCAAAGAAAATGAAAAGAAATCCATTGGGTTCTACCTTCTCCGGAATAATCCCACTAGCAATAAAAATGACCTCCAGATACTTAAATCCCATTATTTGTCACTTCTAAAAATTAATGTAGAAGTCTGGGCATCAGATAACTGGAACTCAATTGATCATGCCATCAAGGATTACATTTATGGCTCACTTTAACACCCTCCCCACAACTTTGATCATACTCGCATGATTTAGTGACTTGGCATGACCAATTGGGCTCTGGGCTTGTTGAGGTGGATCGTAAGTCTAATTTGGGTAACATAGTGGTCCCAACGCAATCGAATTGAAGTTTTGTCACCTAAAGTTAATATTGAGGTTTTTGGAAGTCTTTCAAACGAGAGTCATTATCGTTCGAATGGGATTCGAATGAATTTCTAACGAGTGAGAAAATTATCAATTTTCCTCGCTCTCTGGAATCTCGTTGGAAAGCCATGTTAGAACGAAGTACTAAGTCGTTCGAACGAAGGGGTACTTCCCATTTGAATGAGGTACTTCTCACAATCCATTTAAGGCTAAATTCTTATCTCGTTAGTACATCGTTAGAAGTCTCGTTCGAACGAGAGTCGACCTCGTTCAAACGAGGCGGAATATCATTCGAATGATCGGACAAAACTTTGAAAATTTTGCACATTTTAATGTGCTGTCCGGATGTGGAGCTTCGAATTGGATGACCTGTTTAGCTCTCAGCGGCTTAGAACAAAATATGGGATAAGGGTTTAATGGACTATTGGATAAAGGGTTAAGTTTAGGGGCATTTTCGGTATTAATCCCTTATTGTTTTTGGAGTATTTAATGTGGGTTTTAGCCCATTTAAGCACAAATAATATTTTCACTCTCTCTTTAGCTCTTGAGAGCCTCTCCACCATAAACAACCTTACACCACATTTTCACCACCACCCTCCACCTTAAACCACCCAAGTATTTAGTAGTTTCCCACATATTTAAGCCTTATAAACCCATCTACACCATTGTTGGGAAAAGTTACAAATTTTGGAGATGTTGTTAAGGATTATGGAGAAGGAAAGAAGAATAAAACAATAGAGTTTGAAGGGGTTTTGCTTGGAGATTTTCATGGATATTTCAAGGAGCAAGATTAGTGGAGGTAGGCAACCTCTTTAAGGACACCTTAGGAGGTGGGTGGTTTCCATCTTCTTCTAGATTTCACCCACCATTTTTGGAGCTTCTTTTTGGTGGGAAAACTCAACTCTTAGCTTAAGATATCTATTTTTCATAGTATTGGTCTTGTAGTTAGAGTTTGTAAGAGTAGAATGCATATATGATTTAAGAATGTTATTTCTTATGATTTGTGAAAAAGGGTTTACAAAGGGTTTCAATGGTTTAAGTAAAATGATAAATTTCAAGAAAATCTTATGTTTAAACATGTTATGGAATAAAATGTTCTAAAAAGAAGTATTTAACTTGATAGGATATTTTTAGAATGAAGATTGAAGGTTTCTTGTAAAAATGAAGATTTTATAAAGATAGACATTTATACAAGTTTTGAAGAACAAAAATGTCTTTTAATCTCGAAAAGCATGTTTTTGCAAATATTATGAAATTTCTAGAATAAACCATGTGTTAAACCCATTTAACATGATTTTTAGACTTAAAATCCCTCTTCCTATGTAGATGAACTTGTAATAATTTGGTATTGTGCATATAAACAAGTTTAATGAAGATTTTATTAGGTTCTAACATGAAACGAAGAAAATAGAAATTTCAGCACTTAAAGTGTATTAATAAGTATAGAAAATATGATAACTAGGTATTTCAACGCTAGACGTGTTAATAAAGAAAAAAAAATGGAGTTTTCTTAAAAGGTAGTCTCCAAAATGCTGAAGGGATTTCTTGGTAAAGAAAGTAAAGAAATAAAGAGATTCCAACTTTAAAGATGTGTTAACTCCAAATTATAAAATAATTGTTATCTAGTAAAACATTCAAGGAGTTGGTACGTATAACTTAGTAATGTTTTTGGAAAAATAACACTTGTAAAAATGGAGGAAAAGTAAGTTTGGAAATAAATGAGTAAAATGGTAATTTTATGTAAATTGTAACATTTATGAAGTAAAAATGTTGGAGAAAGGTATTGCAAATATGGTCCTAAATGAAAGTGATTTTCGGGATAAAATCAACATAAGTGTCTAAAATATAAGAAATAGTGTTTTTTAAGGGTAACATAAGGTGAGGTGAAATCCCCAGGTTTTCATTGGTGTCGATAAAGGCAGAATAATGTGGAGATTTGACAAATATTAAAAGACATTAATAAAGACTCGAATGAGATCGAAAAATAATTAAGAAGGGCTTGGAGCCCTAGGGTGAAAGACCCAAAATCACTGGTCAGAGCATATGGTAGCATAGCCGGCGGTGTGGAGCCCACTAAAGTATGCGAATATTTGGAAGATATGAAGAAAAAGATAATGAAAAATGGAAAATTTCAAGAGATGGGTTGTGTGGTGAATATAAGAAAAGGCAACCTAACTTGAATGAAATGGATAACTATTCCAGTTGAAAGATAATGTGGAGAAGTAATACGAGAAATTAATTAATGTCCATGTAAAGCGAAAGAATTATAAAGTGAAGTCATTAAATTGATAATTAAACAACCTAAATAGGTTTAACCCATAATTAACACGGGAGTGTGTTTATGAAATTTTTTCAATGAAAAAAACAAGTATTTTCCAACACGATGCATGCGTGGGTTGAAAGGTGTTTTTAAGGAAAATACTAAGGTAAATTTGGTGTAAGTAGATGGGAAATTTTAATAAAAGAAGTGTCTTTTCCTAAATAAAGGGTATTTACTTAAAGTATTTAACCGGGTGAGTTAAATCGAGAAATAAATGTCAAGTCAAGTAAAAAGGAATTCTTTCACAAGATTAAGATGATTTGTTCGAGACAAGTA
Organism: Sambucus nigra; assembly: GCA_949130495.1. Classification (NCBI taxonomy): domain Eukaryota; kingdom Viridiplantae; phylum Streptophyta; class Magnoliopsida; order Dipsacales; family Adoxaceae; genus Sambucus; species Sambucus nigra. The sequence continues at coordinate 131,287,022 of OX422214.1, read as the reverse complement.
ATATTTTGGAATAAAATGGTTTCGTGCATTAATGTATCTATATATATATATATATATATATATATATATATATATATATATATATATATATATATATATATATATATATATACATATATACATATAAGGTAATTGCATGTGCACGTAGGTATAACGTGTTAAAGTCTCTATTTTTTCGATCGATCTATATTGCATTATTGTATTTCCCGTTGGACATTCGGCTCATTCCATCCTCTTTGTTACGACAGGTTGTATGCAGTTTTGTATTTTGAGGGCGTTACTCTAGTAGGAATTATTTTTATTTTACGTTAGTATATCTGTATACTTGGATTTAGGGGACGTTTCCCACGGGTCCCTCACGTAGTTTGATTTAAATTGGAATCACATGCTAAACAAGTGAAATGTTAATTAAGTAAAACTTGACTAGCAATATTATTTATATTGTCTCATCACACTTTACACCTAACATTCGGGTCAGACCGGATTGACCGTGGGTCACCCATATATCTGGGCTGAAGTGTTACAAATGGTATCAGAGCTTTAGGTCCAAGGTTCCTTTCGGGATTGATGTGGTGAGGTCGGTAGTGGTTCTTTTGACATCAGTATTGGTTTTGGGTTGGTCACACTGTAACAACCCTCTCTTTTGGTAGTTTATTTTATATTTATTTACTATGTGTAGTAATTAATTATAAAATGATGGATGTTGAGTAAATATTAATTTAATATGAAAAAGGTTAATATTTACTAAAATGTTGTATGATTACCTGATGTGTAGGTAAAAATATCCATGTGGTAAATTGTTGCGTCATAAGAATTTAAAATGACATTTTTGTTTAATGAGAAATCGGAAGTATAATGAGTTATAAAATTTCCAAATGATAATTTGGAGGGTGCGGTTAGTCCCGGTGGGTGAGAGAAAGTCAAAATAGGTGCCATATCGCATTTTGGTATTTCGGGCACTTTTGACTGGTTGTAGCTTAAATGTGTAGTTGCGATTTATTATATCGCGTATTAGACATGTAAGTGGGCTCTTTAGACTTAAGCCCCATTTTATATTCCCCAACCCCATTTCTACTCTTCCATTTTTTTTTCTTTCAAATTGAGCCCTAGAGAGAAAAAAGAGAGCTTTGGAGAAAGAGAGAAATTTGGATATTTGAGCTTGGATCATTGCCTCCACCAAATCAAATCTGCATTTGCAAGATCAAGGCAAGTTATCTACTTGCTATTGTATGATTTAACGAGAATAATTAGTATTGTTATTTATGAATTGTTATGAATTGTCATTTTAGGGTTTTGTTAAATTATTTGGGTTTTAACCCTTAGAAATTGATTTGGATGATAAATGTTTTTGATGATGGTAGTTATATACATTTATGATGTATAAGTTAAAGTAATTGAGGTTGGGTCGGGTGGATTTGTATAGGAAGGAAATTTGGAGTTTAAAACTCCATAGCCAAGATTTGGCAAATCTGCAGAATCGAATCGATTCGGCCTGGCCGAATCGATTCGCCCTGGGACAGTTTCCAGGTCTGGGGGATCCGAATCGATTTGGATAGACCGAATCGATTCGACAGTTATGCAGAATCCCCATTTTTCCTGGCCGAATCGATTCGAAAACCCTGCATTTTTCTTTTGTTCTCTTTTCATATTTTTGAGCTTTTTCCTCAGGTTTAGGGTCTAGGAACCTTCTTGCATGAAGTAAACCTAGAGTCCAAGAGTATTAGTTGAGTTGGTCGCCACCCTAGATTATAATTGTGTCAACTGGGGTTTATTTTCCGGGGTGTTTCAAGAAATGCTAAGGCATTTCTTCCTTTAGAGAATTTTTAGGAGTTAGGAAGTTAAATACCCTAACTTGGAGACTTAAGGGATTATCAAAGTTATATGAACTTTGGGGATTTATAAGATCATAATGATCATTCGGAGATTTAGTTGGGACTTGAAATTGAGGAATATTAATGATTTAAAGATGATAGGTTCCACTAAAATGAACCCAAGCTATGTGAATGATGAGTGGTTCAAGTAAATGAACCCAGTTGTTTAATGATGATAGGTTCGAATAAAAAGAACCAAACACATGGATATTTGAAATGGAATTTGGTAATGGTAATTGAAAATGAAAATGAGATTTAAAATGGTAAATGTTAATTTACTGATACACACCTCTCTAAATGACATCATAAGGGAAGTTCGCGCGCTTAGTGATGCCCCCTGGCTAGTGAATGCAGGGTGGATATAGTCCTAGGCCATATGCGGGGTTTTTATATGTTTTCTGCGCTGGTTAGGGGATTCCAGGTGTGGTCCTGACTTTCCCGCAGGCATATGGCCGCTTCCCGACGTTGCGTTATGATCCCAGGTTGTCTTGTATAGATAGGCCCTGGAATATGATGGTCATTTAGGGGCGCGCCCAGTGGGGAAACTCGGAGGGGCGGTCTTAGAATCGTTATATGTATGTGAATATAACTTTTCTGCATCAAGTGGGACTTGATGGTTATATGCCATAAAGAGCATGGATACGTGCCATAAAGAGCACGGGAAATGAAATTAATGTGATATGTGCCAAAGAGCACTTGATAATAATGGTATTCCTATTAAGGAATGGAAAGACAATTTGGAAAGATAATTAACTATGGAAGTTAATAAATGAAAGGAAATTATATCTTCTTAATGTAAACCAAACAAATGGTTTTTAATTCCTATTAAGGAATGTAAGAAGGATATGGTAATTGGATTAATGAGCAAAGGTTTTAAATTTAAGTTATTTACTTTTCTTCCTTTTATGTAAATGACATTTCATTTCATCATTTTGTTAAATTGTCTTAAATTGTGATGTAGATAGCATGTCAATGTCATATTATCATCCTTATCATTCATGCATAACTGTTCATTTCTACCATGCTTTTTATTCTTCTAGTGATCATATAGAACCCGGCCCTGGCCGGTTTACTTTCCTTGTTGTGTATATGATTGTATCCGCTCAGGTGCTCCCCCGCAAGGACGCCCGTTTTGATGTTCCCAGTTCTTTGCTTTCGACGAGCTGTAAGATTTTGCGGGCTATTACAGGATATTGTAGCTGTGGACCGACAGCTTATTCGGTCCATTTGTATACATTCGTTTTAGTTGTATTATATATTTTTGTGGAATTCCACTTGCTTATCAGATTGGGTTGTTTAAATTTAATTTTCATCACTGCATTTTAAAATTTTTACACTTTTTGGCAACCCGTTTTCTGATTTATTGGGTGGTTTTACCGTATACTCAGTTTTTATTGTTGATGCTGAGAATGATATCCATCCATGATTCCTGTTACGTTTGAGTATCGGGCTGGCCACCCCTTATCTCGGATCGCGGGTTGTCACACACACTAGATAGGTTAAGGTTTCATTTTGTCTTCTCGATGATAGAGTCAAGGAGATTAGCACGACATGAAAATTATAACCAAGTAGAAAGTGGCCAAGTTAGTTCCATTAATAGTTCTCGGCGCTTATGATGTAGACGTGTTAGTAATTGGCACGTTTTTGCATAAGCCATTAGTGGCGACACCACGTTCTCTAGTGTGAGGTGCCTTTTTGTCAACCCTTGATGATGTGAGAGACCAATTAAGATGTTAATAAAGGTAAATAACATCCATTGAATTAAAGACATGAGTTGTGTAAAGTCAACTGTGCATATTATGTGACTAGAGTGTCATATCTAAGCGGTATTGATTATTTGATAATGACGCATTAAGTTCCTTGATTAGGTACTCACGGGTAATTAATAATGATGATGTGAATTGGCGAACTTGATCCTTGGGGTAGTGTTATGTGGTAACTATAGGTGCAAAAAATCTCACTCGTAGGAGGGTGCCAATTCATCACGATACAAGCATAAAAATAAATATGTGGGAGATAAGGATTTACGTGGTTCGACCATGAATGGCCTACGTCCACGGGGCTGCTACAGTGTTCCGTTAGAATGATGAGAGAGTTTTACATGAGAGTGTTTCTCTAGCTTCTAAGCCCCCTTTCACAATGGGGGGTGTCCCCTTTATATAGAGTTAGGGGTTACATTAGGGTTACAAGTATGGATGAGTAACAAATATAGATGAGTCTTATCTTCGTGGAGTTTGATTCCAATTAGATACTGCTCTTCGGTCTTTTTGTTTAGTCGTACCTATATTACTGGCGCGTCTGTTGCTCACCATCTTGACCGGGGTGCTCGCCACGTGTCATGCTATTATGTAGTCATGTATTTTACCCCCATAATATCCCCACAGGTCGCAGTTTAGCTAAGTTGATTCTGAGATGAGCTGGGAGCTGGTCCATAATCTCTTTAAACATATGCAGTTGTTGATGTGAACCGGAGCGGCATTCTTTGAGCTATCGTTCAAATTTTAAGCCTTATTTGGTTGATCTTCTCGCCTTCATAGGTTTTTAGATGAATGCTTGGCTTGAGTTGAGAGACGTTCAATTGATATAGGAACCGAACTCGAAATTATCGACCTGCCTATGTACCCTCTTGGGATCAGGTCGAACGTACTTCATTGTCTGTTTTATTGTATGGCCCAATTCGTGAGGCCGACCACAAGCCTGTTCAAAATTCATTTGCTGAGGCTTTATCGAGCGCGCATCAAGTTTAGGGCATCTCCCTGTATTTTGATCGTGTATGGTCCATTTGCTGAGGCCGACCACTGGCCTATGCGTTGAGCCTTGCTTGAGCATGTACCTAGTAGGGGTAAGATCCTGCATTAGTTTTTTCATATGGTCCAATTGGAGAGGCTGAACAAAAGCCTATGCGTCGAGCCTTACTCGAGCATGTACCTAGTAGGGGTAAGACCATGCATTAGGTTTTTCATATGGTCCAATTGGAGAGGCCGACCAAAAGCCTATGCGCCGAGCCTTGCTCGAGCATGTACCTAGTAGGGGTAAGACCCTGTATTAGGTTTTTTATATGGTCCAATTGGAGAGGCAGACCAAAAGACTATGCGTCGAGCCTTGCTCGAGCATGTACCTAGTAGGGGTAAGACCCTGCATTAGGTTTTATAACATGTGATATGTAATCGGTATGCTTATTGTACTTATGCTTTTCCCGCAAGTCAATATAGTACCAATTACGTTTGCATTTTTCCATTTTCTAATACCTCGCATGTAAATATCCGCCTATTTGACCTTTTAGGTTATGCCATCACACTTCCTTAGGCCTAAAAGGCGATGGCAAAAATGCACCTGGTTTAAGGGACATCCATCCGTTCAGGATTTTAACCGACCAACATAATTGGCGACCAACCTGAGTTGGCTTTTTGCCTAGGTATTCCCCGTAGAGCTTTTATTGTTGTCGGGGCAACTCGTGAGGCCATTTATGTTTGGAGATGACAAAAGCCTATGGATGTACTTAATTTAATGGGAACAAGCAAGAAGGCTGTTGTAATTAATTAAGATTAGTCTTGGTCATCATTTGAGAGACTAATTTCGGTGTTAACCATGTTGGCATCCATCCTGAGTTGACCTCTTCAATTTTGCTTTAAATATTGTAGTGAATCTATTCACGTTTCATCGTTGCCATGGAGCCCCCAATCGGGATGTGAAGAGAAGACTGTCCGACCGTTTATCGAGTTATTTAATCTATGTAACTGAGATGATAAGTGTGCCCGATCGTTCCTCGGGGCTTTATTATGTTGAAGAGTGTCACGTTGATCGTTCGTCGAGCTGGCTATAATTAAGGATTATCTTGCTCATATAGCTCCACATAATGTATCGTTCCTCGGGGCACACTTGTTTCTCGACCTTGCATGGTGGTTTCAGGAGGCTGTGGAAGACTCCATATAGCTCATGCACCTAAAGAAATTGATATGGGTTCAAAGCGTCCTTGTACAGAAATGCGTTGATCTGATATGGTGTTCAAGAAACATTGTTCCTATGGAGTGGATATCTTAGTGTTGATGATGCATTAATTCATTGATTGGTGATCGTCGATCACCGTGGGTTGTCTGACGATGTTACTCGATACATTCAGGGTTGTCTAGTGTTGTTATCAACATGTTTTGCTCATTGACTGTGATTTTGCTGGATATGTGACATCTTACAGGTTGGATTCGTCCTTGTTGATAAACATAGTTGATCGTTGCTCTTCATGCTGCTTTATGTGTTATTGGATCTTTGTTGTACAGATCACCCAACTTTTCATTTGACGAGGTTGAATTAAATAAGAACGATATTGCCCAACTATTAATTGGAGCTTGAGACATGATTACATAATGTTAGTTATCCATCGAAGCTGAGGGTCTATCAAGGCAAAATTATAAAGGACCTAGCAGATGTCGCGAACGATCAATCCTCGAGCATCTGTCGGCGCATTTATAAGATAAATGATGCCTAAATGCCTGTCGAGGCAAAAAATATAGAGGATCTGGTAGATATTGCGGGTGATGCATGCTCGAGCATCCGTCGAGGCAAAAAGGACCGAAAAAGTATTACGAATGATCTTGTAGTGTTAGTGAAAACTAACTTTCTAATAAATGCAATGTCGATCATTAATCGACTGTTCCAACCATCTGTTGGAACTGAATATAAGAATTATCCTGACCAACCATTTGTTGGGGATAAAATGCGACATATGTGGCAAATATCTTCGAAACTAAATATATAGAAATATTTTGCCAATCATTTGATGAGATGAACCTTGAATATACTTGATCGTCCTTCAGGTCAAGAATCATAGAGCCAGATAATCAATACTAAAATTGAAGAAATATTAACGTCCGAGCATCCGTCGATTATCACAAATTATATTTCCCAAGAATTTGTTGGGTCCAAGGTGGTGTAATGTGCTCGACCATCCGTCAGAGCATTAACGAAATAAGTGGTGCCTGGGTCGTCTGCCAGGGCAAGGTTGTACATTTCTGAGTAGATATAGAGAGATATCCATGCTCGAGCATCTATCGATGCATTAATAAGACTTCCAAGAGCTTGAGATTGTGGTCGAGCATTCGTTGGGACTGAATCTTGTACCTGTAGAAGTTAATAAGTTGCTCGACCATTTGTCGAGGCTAATTCAAATAGAATTTATTATGCAATATAATGTGCATATGCTCGAGCATGTGTCGAGGAAAAGATTCACAATATTAAATGAATGACATGAATGATCCCATAATTTTTGTGATAAAATCTCAAGAGGATGGTCGTGCCCGAGCATCCGTCGGGGCTACGCTAAGTATTAGTAAAGATATTACACCGACCATCCATTGGTATAACCAACAATATCTAGACGACAATATTGAAAATTAAATGACCGAATAAATGACATGAGTTCTCTGTAAGTGCCCCTCAATATTTATGTGGACAAAATAATTGTAATAAAGTCGAATGAAAGATGCAAAATTTATCAAATATATCCAGATGTATAACATAGGAGTTAATTTGGAATTTCTGGAAATTGCTCTAACAAAATACTTAATATTAATTTGGTTTCAAAAAATTATTTTCACAGAAAATTTGTGTAGTGACAATTACGAAGTATGCAGTATATATAGCCCCCTGCTAACAAATTTATGATGATAAAAATCGTGAGCATAATTTGTGAGCAAACAAAATATTATGAGGTAGAAACGAACAATGTACAAATAAATGTGCGTATCCATCAACTGGGGTTGTGCTAAATATAAGAATTATCCTGACCAACCATCCATTAGGGATAAAGTGCGACATGCGTGGAAAATATCTTCGGGACTAAATATATATAAATATTTTGCCGATCATCTACCGAGATGAACCTTGAATGTGCCCGACCGTCCTTCAGGTTATGAATCATATAATCCGAGCTTCAGTCGGAGTAATAATAATTTTACCCAAGCATTTCTTTGGGTATAATGTGTGCTCGACTATTCGTCAAAGCATTAATAAAATGAATGGTTCCCGGATAGTCCGCCGGGGCAAAAATGTAGAATACCGAGTAGATATAGCGAACAATTCGTGCTCGAGCATCTGTCGAAACATCAATGAGATTTCCAAGGACTTAAGATTGTTGCCGAGCATCCGTCGGGATTGAATCTTGTACCTGTGGAAGTTAGTAAATTCCCCGACTATCTGTTGAGGCTAAATCAAAATAGAAGTTACCATGAGAATCATATGTTCAACAAAGTATATAAGATATGCATCCGCTCAGACATTTGCCGGGAAAAAATTCATAGTAGCGTATGAATGTAATAAATGACCCAATGATTTTTATGATAAAAATCCCACTGAGATAATCGTGCCCGAGCATCCCTCGGGGCTGAGCTAAATAACCAATAATCTCCTTCTGGTGAGATTAAACTGTTGTAGCTGAATGACAATATTGAAAATTAAAACGTTCGAATAAATGACATGAGTGCTATATAATTGCGCCCCACTTATTTATGTGAGCAAAATAATTTGTAATAAGGTCGCATAAAAAAGTGCCAACTAAAATCGTTGTAACAATTGTAATTTAGTCACATGGTCCCTTAAAATTTTTTTTAGAGAGAACCGAGCAATGCAAAAATTAGTCAAATATATCTCAGATGTAAGGCACAGGCTGATTTAGAATTTTTGCAAAAATTATTTGAAGCCCAAATAAATAATGAGTTATAAATCGATTTTCGAAATTGTTTCCTTGGGAGGCTCATAAAGCTGTGAAGTAGGATAACAAATAGCAAGAAGTTTAATAAAACAGGGGGCTTGACTTTAATAAATACTTGGTTCTATTAAAGCAGGTGTGAAAACCCATGTTCCTCAAAAGGTCTTCTGCCCTTATTTGAAATGCCTGAAGCGTGTTGAAAACCCATGTGCCTCAAAAGGTCTCTTGCCCTTCTTCCGCCGGCCAGCAGGGGCTTAGCCTACGATCAGAAACTACGACAAGAAAAATTATGGGTTCCCTGGCGATGTCACCCAAGTCGCGGTGTTAGTGCAGAGAAATGGAAGCTGGTCGGTACGGTCGAGGAGAATCCTAGGTCTTGAGGAGATTAGGTATTCCTATGACTTGAGGTCATATGAATTGTGATGGGTACAATCACCTTCAACCAAGTTTATGGGACAATCCTAGGTCTTGAGGAGATTAGGTATTCCTATGACTTAAGGTCTTCCCCAAGCCTGGATCTATACCATGTCAACGCCAGGAACAAGTCCCGTAACTTTGTTACATTTTTTCCCCGATCAGAAAGGGATACCCAAAGGAACATGCTTGTGTTTTTTAGCGAATTATATGACACAAATTACGATGGTCTTAGGGTTCCTGTCACAAAAATGGGTCACTTGGTAGGTCATCGAATTTTTTTCATCTTTTTTAAATACTAAAAATTATCACTGATCGACTTGATTTTTGTGCAAATCATTTTTTAAACACAAAGTCGTTCGACTACCAGGTCAATCTTAGTGTGTTAGAAAATGTTTGGAAGCGTCAAAAACCATAGGGTGTTCGTCCTCATTGGAGGGCAGAAAACATTTTCCTCGGATACAGTTTGACTGTCTATCAGTAAAAAACTTCACACTCATTCCCGATGTTTCGGTAGTTGATTATTCCTTGGTCGAGGATGACTCCATTTCAACTACTATCTGCGATGGGTGTTTAGTTACGGGAATCATCCCCACACGTTATTTCAACTGCCTTTAATTCTGACCAGGAAGATGGAGATGAAGAAGACATTAACTTTTTCTTGGACGATATTGACACACTTTTTATTTACGATGCCAGTATCTCTGGTCGTCCTTGGGAGGAAGTTGAAACGTAAGAAAACCTATACACAAAAGACTTTAAATTCCCTCCATTTCTTTGTTACCTAGAAGACATGACTAGCAGACAGAGGAGGCCGGTTGATCTAACATCTTCTAGGGATAACTTTAAAAAATAAGTGCTCAACAATAGAGAGGTCGAATAAAATGCTGATAAAAAGAGGAAAAAGTAAATTACCCTTAAAGAGAGGGTGTTCCAAGGGATGGAGCATCGGCGTCAAGAGGCCGAGCGAAGTAAAAGGAGGAGGATAAATAAGAACCAAACATGTCCTCTACCTACCCCAACAACAGTTCCCATCCAACCTGTAATAATCAATTATCCTCAACAGTGGTAGAGGGAACAGTCAAGGACTCCTCCCCCTAAGGGAATCAGGCTCATCCTTGGGAGATCTCCTTTCTTAAATAAAAATATCTAGTAACTAGGGCCAATTCGTCCCATAGGGACTTAGAGGTTGTGTACTCCATTGCTCAGGCGATGATTATACTGTCTCACATGATTGAATTCGGGGGCTTTTCTCTGGAGAGGCTCCACAAGGAAGGTTTATGACACAGTGTCATGGTAAATCACATTAAATTTTATTTATTGCTCGCACCTAATTTTGTTTTAGCCTTTTTCTTCTTCTTTTCTACGCAGAGTATGCAGGTCACTCGCTGGCTGAGTTGATCTCTATCTAAGGAACAACGATCAACTCGCTAAATCCAATAATACCTTGAAGGTCCAGCTCCTTACCCAAAGCAAGGATTTGGACGACCTTAAAAACAAGTTGACGGTTGAGGATGATGCGAATGTTAAAGTAGTGGAAGAAGCCGAGAGAACTCAAAATGAGTTCAACAGGGTGGATATCGAGCTGTCTAATTTAAAGGCCTCTTTTTAATATAAGGTCCTTCAAAATCTAATCCTCCATAGGAAAAAGAGTGCGATGAATCGGTCTAGAGGGTATGATCTTGATAAAGCATGCAATAAAGGATTTGAGGCAGCGGTCCAAGAGATCGCTTCGCAGCTGGGCTATTACGAATTCTTTGCATTTAATAAAGGACGGGAAACTAGAATGAATAAAGGAAATGTCCGTGTGGGAGATCCAGTTTATGCTTAACACCAAGACTTGGTGAATCCCTTGGAGGTGACCTTATGGCAGGTCTCGAGTTGTAGATCCTCTAACAACCCAAGTCGTTGCTGATTAATCCTCCCTATATGTTGTTATTGTCGTTGGGGGGACCACTCCTGATCCTCTAAGGACTCAGGTTGCTAAGGACATTGTCGACCAATCCTCCTAGCCTGATGCTGCTGCTATTAGGGAGACCACCCTCATACCTTAGTATTTTTTATCTTTATTTAAATGTAACTTTTGTTGACCCCTTGAGGTCGTAGCCTTGTAAGCCCAAGGACATTTTTTGTTCATTAATAAGAAACATATTTCTATTTTACTTTATCTCTTGTTGTGCATTTGCTTACTCTATACGACATAACCATGATATGTCTTCCAAATTATGACTTCATGATTTGTTCTTTGAGATCATGCTTGGCCTTGCCATGTGTCATTTGTCTTCCTAGGATTTATTTTCCCTTAAAAAAATCAAAATAGTTCATTTGCATAAAGTTGACCCTAGCTGGCGTATATCACTTAAATTTGATCCATCTTTGGAAGTTTTAAGCTGGGTTGTTCAGTTCGGCTCACATTGAGTGGAACATTATTATGAGGTTTAGTGTTAGACCTGGGCGAGGTATTCAATTATATGCTCATTTAACGCCGGCCATAAGCAGTCAAAGATATGCCTAATCTCAGGCCGACCATAAGTAAATGATAGGCAAAATTCTAGGTTGATCATAAGTAAATGATATACCAAATTTTAGGTTAACCATGAGTAAATGATATGCTTAATTTTGTGCCGACAATTCTTACGCAGGGTTGTACCACCGCTTCCAAGTGGGTTTAATATTAAACGTATGTGATCAACTTACGTCTTGAGTCAAACCACGCCATTTTTATGTGGGTTTTTCCCTCTTATAAGCCGATCTACTTTAGATAGAACCACTTATTAAGTGGGTTTTGGTGCGAAATGTAGGCGACCAACTCACGTATGAGTTGTAACACGTAGTTCTTACGTGAGTTTTTATCTCTTCTAGGTTGATCTACTTTAGATCATACCACTTTTAAAGTGGGTTTCTCCTATTCTAGGACGAATTAAATTAGATCACACCACTTCTCAAGTGTGTTTTGATGCCAAACATAAGCGACCAACTCATGTCTGAGTTATACCACATGGTTCTTATGCAGGTTTTTATCTCTTCTAAGACGATCTACTTTAGATCTACCACTTTTTAAGTGGGTTTTTGCCTCTTCTAGGCCAATCTAATTTAGATCATATCCCTTCTCAAGTGGGTTTGGGTGTCAAATGTAGGCTCTGAGTTGTACGACGCTTTTGTTATATGGGTTTTTGCCTATATTAGGCATCTAGCCTTTCTTACAATTCACACTACTACTTAAGTGGGCTTTATCAAAAAAAGTTTGGAGACAACAAGTTTAAATAATTTTAATGAATAACTAATAATCATTTTATTATGCATAAATAAATAACTAATGTCTTTGACTTCATATCTAATAATAAAACTTCCTAAGGTTCATAGCATTCTAAGACATTGGAACTACTCTTCCATTTAATTCTCATAAATGATATGATCATCCACCCCCTCTTGAGACTACTCATTGGGTCCCTTCCAATTTAGTGCAAGTTTTCTATCTGATGGATTTTTAGCCATGGGATACATCTTTCTGAGCACCCAGCCACCGACCTAGAATTCTCTAACCATAACCTTCTTGTGATGTTATTTTGCCAATTCTTTCTAACAGGCAGTCAAATATATCGGATCTTGCTCTCTTCTTTCTTCAGCCAGATCTAACTCATGAGTTATTTGGTCATCATTATGGATATATTCAAAGATATCTGATCAGAACATTAGAATCATTAACTCTAAAGGGATGATGACTTCCATATTATAAGAAAAGGAGTAAGCGGTCTCTTTTATTGGCTTTCTTGGTGTCGTTTTGTATGTCTAAATAATAGAGGAAAGTTCATCCACCCATTGTCCTTTGTCATTCTCTAATCAATGCTTGATTCCTGATAGAAAAGTTTTTTTCGTTATGCATGCATGTCTTTTGCATTGGGGGAAGACTATCGATGCATACTCGATCCTAAGTCATTGTTCTGCACAGAAATCACAAAAGGAGTCATTATTGAACTGCTCTTCGTTATCGATAACCAACTCTCTTGGGATTCCAAATCGTGTGATGAGGTTCCTCTAAACGAACCTTCAATCATCTTCTTCTCTGATGTGGGTGAGTGATTCAGCCTCAACCCACTTCGTGAAGTAGCTTGTCGCTTTTATTAGATTTCGTTAATTTTCTAATGTGTTGGTAATGGACCCACTATGTCCATGACCCACTGAGAAAAAGGCCATGGACTTGTGAGGGGATTCATATCTTCCTCTGGCTACTTGATGATTGACGAAAATCGCTAACATTTGGTGCACTTTAGGATAAACCTCACATGATCCTTTTGCATGAAGAGCCACCAATATCCTTGAGAGATCGCCATGTAGGAGAGCAATATTCCACCGGTGTATGCTCCGCAACTTTCGTCATGCATTTCACTTAACAGTCTATCCACTTGATTTGGATGAACACGTTGTAAAAGCTTACTGGAGAAGATGGTCATAAACAGAAATTCTATTTTTGTATTTTTATTAATTTAATTCCCAAGCATACAAAACCAATTTTAAACAAATTATAATCTTTGATTAAATTAGTTGTGAAGGCAATGTATCAATTTTATCTTTTTACCCTAATACATGCATCTAGGTGATAAAATAGATAAAGTAAATCATGCAATCAATAAAGGAAAAGTTCCAGGAAAAATCCCTTTCGAGCAAAACCTTTTCTTATTCACTTTATAAAATCTACAAATCGTAACTTACAAATTTTATAAATGAACTACAACATTTCGATGAATCTCCCACTGGTGAACTTCGCCTTCCTTCATCAATGATCCCCGAAAGAATCAGAAGTCCTTCATCAATGATCCCCGTAAGAATCAAAAGTCCCTCATCAATGATCCCCTCGATAATCACAATGGCCAGCTGAGGAGATACCTTCTCCACAAGGGTATGTATGAATACAAACTATCTAAGTTTTAAACGGATTCACAAAAAATATTTTTGGGATGTGTGTTGCGAATCAAACAGTGTTTATGCAACACAAAAAGTGAAACGTTTTGGACTATATAAAAAAAAGTGTTTCTTCAAAAGTCTTAAAAAATTTGAACACGAAATAGGGATTTATAATGCGTTCACAAATTTTGAGGCGGAGGCTCGTTCGAAAGAATTTTGAAGCTCACTCGAACGAGATAAGCCACTTGTTAGAACAAAACATATTCTCATTCGAATGAGAAGGCATTCTCGTTTGAACAGACTTCAAACGACCTTCTGACGAGTCAAAACAATAGGCCCTCGATCGATGCTTGTTAAATGAAAACTTCAAACGACCCTTCTAGAGAAATTTCATTTTCGTTCGAACAAGGTAAAGATCTCGCTTGAACGAGGTTTAAAGTAAAAAATATTTACCTTTTTTTAAATTAAAAAAAATATTCATTTTTAATAAAAATAAAACATCCCAAAATAAATCTTATGAATAAATTTAAACACTAAAAGCTTTATACCCTTATGGGATGTAGGGAAGTCTTGAATGTTAATGTCAATTTACCGTGATGGTGTGTGACAGATTTGATCGGGATACGCCAAACTAGCCTAAAATAATACAAGGCCTATGCTATGAGCAATATCAAAACAAAAATCTCTTAAAAACCTCCCCCTTTGGCTATTCTGGAATAAAAATAAACAAACCTATCCAAAATCCAAATTACTTCAACAAAACTCTATAGATGACAAAAGAAAGCTAACACCCTTCCTAAGCCTAGAACCGAATAGCATAAGTCTCTTTGTTTTCAGACATCTTCTTCTTCCCTTTGGCAAAATTTGTCTTCATCCGATGTGTTTTGAATTCCACTTTAAGTACCTACACATCTGACACAAAAACATATACCCCTTGATGCATCAAGTTTTAAACAAACAAAAAAACTCCCTCGTAATTTGTTCTCCTCCTTTTTGTCCGTAATAGACAAAGGAGTAAAACATAATCATAAAATACGATGCATCACGTGGAAGATAAGATATCATCACGAAAGATATAAATCGAGCATGTGTAATGATAATCTCAAAGGCCATCCAAACCAACTATTTTTTGTACTTTTTCATTTTTTTAAAGCAAATATAAAATGTACAAAGTATATAGTCCAACATGGAACATGGCCATTTAATCACAAATAATCCAATATATTCAAGATTTTTTCAAACATGGAATAAATGTAACAAAAACTGAAAATACCATATATAGTATATGAAAAATATACCAAAGAAAATTCGACCCCCATATATAGGTATAAACGACCACAAAACATGACACAAAACACATAAGTTTTACACACTAACATAGTATCAATGTGTCTAAAACATGTGGGATGGAATGAATGTGCATGAACTAGATACAAATGAATTATAACCCAAACACTCAAATATGTTTAAGAAGTTCTAATTGACCGTAAAACTTTATCAAACTAAGATTTATCCTCAAATGACAAGATAAAGTGAACTTAATTAACAAAAAAGCACAATGCACACAAGCCTAGAATATTAATGAGTTTACAAATCAATAGCATCATGACAAAATAAACGTAACTAGGATTCATTGTGCAAACCCATTGATCTTCAACCAAACACAATCAAAATTTAAACATATATCATATCTTTTCTTTTCCACTCTCAATTCTTTTAAATTTATTTGAATAGAATAATCAAACTAAACTAAGTTGGCCTCGTTTTGGCAATTTTATATTTTTATTGCCTTTAATCTTTTATTGGGCTCTTACCAACGGTGGCTTTCCCGCAAAGGAGAATTTCTCCTTTCATATCCCTTTCTCGCGCACCCTCATATTTTTCAATACTAAACAAAATTTTCGTGGGCAACGGTTCTTACATACAAAAATCTCCCATAGTCACAAAAGATGTAGATGATAAGATTGATGGGATAACATCTCATAAAGCTCAAATATACATGTGAAGTTAACGTTAAAAAAGCTTATGCATGTGTGTGCGGAGGCATATACAAAGTCGAAACCATTAAGAAAATCAAGATAGAGTTGCCAGCCAATTTTTCACAAAACATACCAAAAAAATGTTGCCTCCTCGAGAGAACGGCATCAAGGACATACTGATGCTTACAAAACCAATAATTTCAAGGATTCAGGGACTAAGTTACGGAATGGGAAGGTATTAGGCACCCATCCCACCCTTTCGTTCTCTTATGGTCATGTGCGATTCTGCTCCTTAATAACTCCATGAAGTGTGTGCGTGTATATATAAGTGGAGATGGGAATTACTCAACTCGCGTCATGGATAAAGGCAGAGTGAGGTCATCCTTAGGAGTGTTACCAAAATAGTAATCAAAATATAATGTGTGTATTTGCTGAGTCACCATTCGTTATGGAAGAACGATGGTGTATGCTTTGATAAAATACAAGTATATGAGGCTATTACATGAATTATAAATATATATGATATGAAAATGAGATTATGAATAAAAGAGGACTCGAGTCTCAGACGAGATTCCTATGTAGCCTAAAAATGCATCAAAGTCCACATAATTCGTATATAACTCGGGATGGGGTTTAACCCATAAATTCAATTGGGGACTTTTCTTATAGATTTGTGTGTGGAAAAAGGTGTTTTAGTATGAGAAAATATGATGAGAACTCCCCGTTTAGAATTTTCAAGAAAACCCTCTTTTTCTTGTTTTTTTTATTGAAAATATAGTATGTGCAATACTCATAAAAAGTTGGGTATTAATATATGCGATCTAATAAAAATGAAATACTAAAGTAAGAATGAAGTAATTAATCTAAAAATGAGAGAATTTAAAGAGAGAGTTAAAGATTTGGACCTTCTTTGGAGAACTTGAGTGTTAAAGGGTTACTCTTGTAAGTGGATGGAGGTGGTAGAAGGAGAGGGAAGGGATTTTGCCAAATTGGGTAAGGAAAAGGGGGAAAGGGGATGTAGAAAAGGGGCTTAAGATGAAAATTGCACTGACTTCGAGAGGATGTTGCTGAGATCACTGCTTCTGAGATCTGGAGGGTGCCTTTCAAGGTGAGATCATGCTATCCTTTTATAGGGTTAAAGGGGGCACCGATCGACATGGTGCTTGACCTACCTATCGGCAGGTATCCGAAAAACACCGCCGATAGGTAGGGAAATGGGTTTGTCATTCGGCAATCCTTTGTAGATTTTCTGGAAAATGATCGTCAAATGAAATCCGTAAGTGCTAATCGAGCACGGGTTAAACCGTTTGAATGAGTATTCATAGACGTTTAAGAATCCATTGGGACACTCTCAGGTCTGGGAATTGACTATGGTCAAACAGAACTCGAAAGCCCCCGTCGATCTTTTGGATAAGAAGGAAATGGATCGTTGGTCCAAATTGTAAGACTGATTTATGCATGAGATAGTCCATTAGAAAATTTATACAGATCCCTTTGATGTTCCAAATATCTTTGCTAGGTTAAGAGAGTTTACATTGGTCAAAAGGGGTTGAGAGCACATTATGACCGTTCGAAGTAAAATGACTCATTTGTCCATACCGTAAGGCTGATTCGTGCACAGGGTAGAATGTTGGAAATGGGATTTAGAGCCCTTCGAATATTCAATGAGATTTGCTCAAGTTGGAGATTTGACTGGAGTTAAACGGGACCTAGCAGCACTCGGTGGCTTCCAAATCAATTTTTGAGGGAAAATGAACCATTCGTTTGAATTATAAGGCCAATTCATTCACGGGACAGTCTGTTGGAAAGGGGATTAAGGTCCCTTTGAAGATTCAATGAGCTTTTTCTAAGGCGATAAAGTTGACCAGTAGTCAAATGAGGTCCGAGAGCACTCGGCGGCCTCCAGATCAATACTCGGAGTATGACCTAGGGTTTATGGTGAACGAGAGAGTGCTAGGGACCTAAGGAAGTGCTTGGTGGGGGGGGGATCCTAAAATGAGGTGTTTATAGAGCCCCTCGACGGGAGATCTTGGAACAAGCGAAGGCCATCGATTATACATTACATTGACGTTGGGAGAGAGGGTTGTTAGGTCAATTATGCGGTCCTAGGGGACAATGATGACCGATTCAGAGGTCATGGTCAATTCTGAGGACCTAAGGTTATGCTAGGTATGATAGATTCAATGGGTCAAGATAAATTTTGAGGACTTAAAGTGGTGACGACCAATTCTAAGGGCCGAGGTCAATTATGAGGACCTAAGGTTATGACGACCAATTCTGAGGACTGAGGTTAATTTTGACCTAAAGGGGTTATGATCTATTCTGGGGTCAAAGTAAATTATTACCTAAATGGGCGACGACCAATTCTGAGGGCCAAGGTTAATTCTGAGGACCTAAAGTGATGAAGACTAATTCTGAGGGCTAAGGCAATTCTAACCTAAAGGAGTGATGACCAGTTCTGAGGGTCGGGGTCAATTATGACCTAAAGGGGTGATGACCAATTCTGACCTAAAATTTTGACAACCGATTCTGAGGGACGAGGTCAATTTTGACCTAAAGTGGTGATGACCTATTCTGAGGGTCGAGGTCAATTCTTACCTAAAAAGGGGTGATGATCGATTCTGAGGAACGAGGTCAATCTAACCTAAAGGGTTGATGGAAAATTTTGAGGGCCGCCGTCAATTATGTCCTAAAGGGGTGACGACCAATTCTGAGGGTCGAGGTCAATTCTGACCTAAGTTGTGGCAACCAATTTTGAGGGTCGAGGCCAATTCTGACCTAAAGGAGTGACGACCAATTATGAGGGTCAAGATCAATTCTAACCTAAAGGGGTGATGACCAATTTTGAGGGTCGAGGTAAATTCTGACCTAAAGTGGTGACGACCTATTCTGAGGGTCGAGACCAATTCTAACCTAAAAGGGGTGACAACTGATTCTGGGGGACAATGTCAATTATGATATGAAGTGGTGACGACCAATTTTGAGGGCCGAGGTCAATTTTGACCTAAAGGGGTGACAATCAATTCTGAGGGTCGAAGTCAATTCTGACCTAAAGGGTTGATGACCAATTCTGAGGGCCGAGATCAATTCTGATCTAAAGCTGTGATGACTAATTCTCAGGGCCGAGGTCAATTCTGACCAAAAAGGGTGACGACCAATTCTGACCTAAGAGGGTGATGACCAATTCTGACGGTCAAGATCAATTATGACCAAAAGTTATGACAACCAATTCTGAGGGACGAGGTCAATTCTGACTAAAAGGGTGATGATGAATTTTGAGGGTCGACGTCAATTATGAGCTAATAGGGAGACGACCAATTCTGAGGGTCGAGGTCAATTCTAACCTAAAAAGGGGTGATGGCCAATCCTGAGGGCTGAGGTTAATTTGACCTGAAGTGGTGACAAGAGGGAGTTGCTCTCCTTAGGGTTTTTTAATTTTAAGCTTGGGGTGCGAGCGCATTGGTGGTTTATGGGGATAATTCCGTTGGGTAATACGTGAAGGAATTTAATCCAGATAGTACACCAAAATGGTCAAATTGGCACCCTTTAAGCGCTTAGCCAGGTCACGATCATTGACCGTGACAAAAAAACACGCATTTTTTGTCACGGTCATTGACCATGACAAGGCTGTGAAAAAGGCTTGTCACGATCAATGACTGTGACAAGTACAGTTGTCACGGACTTATCACGGTCAATGACCGTGACATGTTCGTGATAATTCTGTCAGTAAAAAACCCTCCCTCTTCTTTTTTCCCACCAATTTTGTTCCCTCCATTTCTCTCTCTCTCTACAACTTTGGTATGTTTTCTCTCTCTATTTCTCCTCCATTTATGTATACGTGTATGTATATGTGTGTGTGTGTGTGGTGTATATATGTGTGTGGGGGGGGGGGGAGGCAGCAGGGCTGGAGGGAGGGGAGGGGGTGTATGTGCGTATGTGTATATGTGCATGTGTGTGTATATGTGCGTGTGTACGTGTGGTGGGTAGGGAAGTGGGGGGGGGAGGGGGTAGGGAGGGTGAGTATATGTGTGTGTGTGTGTGTATCTGTGCATGTGTGTATTTTTTTAATTAAATTTTTATTGGTTTATTAGATATTGCCCCTCATATTGTAGTGCCCCTTGTGAAAGAATTTATTGATTTAATATTGATTGGTTGTTAATTTTTTTTGTAAATTAATAATTGAAGCCCCTTTCATATGCAAGTAGGATTGCCCCTCATTGTAAATTAGTAAAGTAATAAATGTATACTATAATTATTAGCTTAATTTGTGAAAAGAACTAATTGAGTAGATGAATTAAAAGGAGTAAGGGATACACATTTGTTGTTGCCATTGCGGTTGGATTATAGTGGATCGATATCGGGTTGGTTAATTTTAAAAGTGGCATGACCACTGGATTATGGTCCATATGGGGGCGGGATTTTTCAACTTTTTTTGAAAATTACTTTGTATAACGGACAATATATATATAGTATGATAATTAAATGAAACATACTTGAAATTACATATAGTGCGCATAGATACTAGCCGTCTAGTTCTTATGCATATGCATTCAATAGCCCTTAGACCCGTTCGAGAGTCATTACTCCTGTAATGAGATCTCTCGAATTGTCCCGTTTGGATAGTTTGGGACTGCATAATTTCTCTTTAATAATATTCTAAGTGGCTTAAAATTTTTACTTTTGGAGGAAGTTCTGCAGTCGTATCCTTATGTTCTCTAGGTACATACTAGATTGCCAAGTGTGACTGTTATTTCAATAGATCAATTAAAAAAACACTCACACTTTCCAATCTACGTCGTGTACTTGGAGAACTACGGGGATATGCTGCCGAATTTTTCTCAAATCGTAACAATCTGCATGAGCTGTTAGGTATACTACAGAAAAATGCGGTCTTGAATGGGATAGGACCACTCACCCTTTAGAGGAGCTGGAGGAAATAGAAATTTCTATTATAAATTGAATTTGAATTTGAAATTTAAAAATCGAATATAAATAAGACATAATTAAATGAAACATACTATAAATCTAAGTTTTGTTTATACTAATCCATGAATATACGCTTCTTACCTTTAATAGGTGATTAGTTGTGGTAGCTGTGATGGGATATCTGAAATACAAAGAGTGGGTGGGTGAGACAAATAGAATGGGGGATGTGTTTTGCAGAGGTGCTAATCAATTTGTGAAATACGCAAATAGATGGAATAATGATGAAGAGTTTCCGTGTTCGTATGTTAGGTGTAAGAATGGTAAGGTGTATGAGTGGAAAACAGTTGAACTACATTTGTTAAGATCAGGTATGCAAGATAGTTATCGATTTTGGTGTTTTCGCGGTGAATTAAAAGTTCATTTTATCCCCGAATAACCTTCACAACAATCTTCAACAAGTAGGATAGATGTAGAAGGGGACGACGTAGATCATAATATGTTAGAGGATTTAGTTGATGATGCGTATGGAGTTTATGAAGCAAAGGAGAATGAGGTTACTGATGATATATAAAGTTCAAGTTCTCGTAAAGATATCACGATAAACCTTGACGATGACTACCAAAGTTTAAAATTTAAGGTGACCCAACCGTTATACTCTGGCTGTGAGAAAGATCAAATAACTTTACATGCCATGATTGGTTTGCACAGTTTGAAGATGCAGTACGGTTTGTCTGGCAATATCGTGATAGGAATTCTAAAATGGGTGAATGGGTTACTACCCAAGGAGAATACGCTTCCAACTAGCTATCCTGTTATGAAGAATATTTTGAAAGGTTTGGGAATGAAGTACAAATTGATTCATGCTTGTGTGTATGACTGCATACTATACCGAAAGGAGTATGAAAATCTTGATCATTGTCCGATTTGCGATGAACCTAGATATGTCCAATCTACTGGTAAGGAAGGCACAAGCTCAAAAGTGCCTCAAAAAGTGTTAAAATATTTTCCCAATGGCCCTAGATTAAAGTGATTTTTCACATTACCATGAATAGCGGAGGCAATGACTTGGCATGCTAAGGAAGAAGTAGGGATAATCTCATGCGTCAGCCTATTGATTCTACATCTTGGAGGAGGATGAATTATCCGTATCCCGATTTTGCTCGAGAACAGTGCAACATTCGTTTGGATATATAACCAGATGGTTTCAATACATTAGAAATCTAAGCACCAATCCGAGTGTATGGCCAGTGATCCTAGCCCCACTCAACCTCCCTCATTCATAGTGTATGAGACCTGAATTTTTGATGATGTCTTTGTAGATACCTAGGCCAAAGGCACCAAGTGATGACATCGACGTCTACCTGGATCCTTTGGTAGAAAAATTAAATGAGTTGTGGGAAGAGGCATTTGACTCTTTTAGAAAAGAAGAGTTTACGTTGAAAGCTATGTTGATGTGGGAAATTCATGATTTTCCAGCTTCTGGGACATTATCCGGTTGTGTAGTACATGGTTATTTGGGGTGTCCTATTTGTGGAGAGGAGACTGAATCTCTTCATCTATCCTTTACCTCAAAAAATATATACCATTGCCATAGGAGGTTTTTATCCTCGGCTCATAGTTTCAGATTTGAGAAAGGTTCTAATTTTTTATTGGGCGGGGTTGAACATAGGCTACCACCGAGACAACTTTCAGGTTCAGAAATTGAAAGTAAATCTTCTGAATGTGGCCCTAATATGCCAGATAAGAATCCCAAATCTAAGAATGTCAAGCATATGAAGACCACAACTACGAATAAAACTGATACAAGAAAGGCATGTAAAGTTGATCATGTCACCAATTTGATCATGGTTGACTTGTCCAAGTTGAAGAACAACGACCACGTGAGCGTTGAACCGTTTGTTTGTGCATTTCAAAAGGTTAACCAAGTGTTTTACTCGGAGTATATCAACAACGAGCCGTGGTCAATTGTCCTACATGCGTCAAAGCGTCTAAATAGTAGTGTGGATGACTTGGTTGCTCCTACTGAATATCAATCCATTTTTTATGATAACCCAAATTTGAAATAATTTTTCAATTTGTAATAAATATTCCAATTTGTACTTTATCAATCCATTTTTAATGCTTTTAATTAATTTTCACTTTATCATTTTCACTCTTGTGTAGTGTGGGTGTGTGTGGGCAGTAGGGGTGGGGGTGGGGATGTTTCGAATTTTTAGTAATTGTACATATTATGAGCTAGATGATGTTGTTTTGGAATTCATAACTGAGGTGTTAAGAGTAACAATTCATTTGGATTTGTAGTAATTGTATATATTTGCATGTCTTCTTCAAATTCATTTTGATTTTTACTAATAAGAACATTTTTTTACAGCAAATGTCTCCTTCAGGTATTAAGGCGAGGATGATGATGCTGATTATGATGATGTCATTTGGGCTAGGTGGTAGCGGAGGCGAGGAGGGCTCCTCGGCCCCTAGGCTCCCCAAATATGGAAAATTGGGGATGACCATCCAGGACAAGACGGGGCTATTAGCGAGATCCCTCGAGCTGGTAAAGATGATCATCGGTCCGGGGTACACTAGTTGGAGGGAGGTGCCAAATGAGCTCAAGTTAGCTATTTGTGTGGCACTACAGGTAATGAATTTATATTTATATTTATATTTATTCGCAACTAACATTGTATTTGTTGGATAGGAACAATTCAGTTTGGATCCAAAGATACGCGATTCCGTCTTGGAGCAGTTGAGGGAGCAACACAAGATGTGGAAGAAAAATATGCGAACCCGATACTTTGGGAAGTCTCGAGAGTCCATTATTCGAATGCATGAATTCGTCCCATCGAAGGAGCCGATCTCATTGGCACAATGGCAAAAGTTCATTGATAATGAGATCGGGGCGCGAAAATTGGCATCTCGCCAATCGGCAAGGGAAAATCGGGCAAAAACGACAGACGTGCACTACTCCGGTCGGACGTCTTACACCGAGGTGGAGCATAGGATGATGGTAAGATTTAACTTTTTTATAACTACATAAATATATTATTCTGCATTATTTTACTTTGCGGGGCCAATACTAATTTGACTTTATTTTATTTTAGGGGATAGGGGGTGGCCCTGGGGGTAGGCCACATAGGCTCGATACTTATGTGGCTATTCGGATGAAGACGAGGAAGGATAAGGAGGTGTCCCCGAGCGTCGCGGCCACAATTGTAAGTAATCCGACAGTTTACTTTTTATTAATTACGTTATAATTTTTTTATTTACTTATTTTACTAATCATGTGTTTTTTGTCATTTCAGGCAAAGCGTAAGGAAGTGCATGAGTCGTAGTCTAATGCCGACAAGGCATCTTTGTCCACCTACGCACTCAGCCAAGTGCTTGGAACTGATCTCAAGGGGAGGACAAGGGGGTGAGCTCACGGGTGGCCAAATCTAGGATCACTGAATTGGAGACGAGCAACACTGGGTTGGCTCGAACGGTGGACTCGCATGACGCGAAGTTGTCTCGTTTGGAGGCGACGGTCCAAGATATGTTCTCATTCATGAAGCGTTTGATGGGCAGAAACTGTAAAGGGAAAGGGAATGAAAAGGTGGTGGAGGAGGATGAGGTATAGGAGGACGAGGGGAAGGATGACGAGGATGTGAACCTCGCTGCTTCATCGCCGACACGTGCAGACTTTGATGATCCACTCCCCTATTTGGGTCCCTTTAACCGACCGATGTCGACACTTGGTTGGCCGAGCGTGTTTTTACTGGACATATTTGATGGCCAGCAGATAGGGCGGGGGTTGAGGGACCCGAATACCATCCAGGGTATGCTAGTTCATGGACGTTTGCTTCAAGACATCGAGTCCAAGGTGCTCGTCACTCATGTGATATACGGGAAGGATAACTCCCCCTTGTGGTTGCGGAATAATGCGGCACGATATATATTACTGGGTGTGTTAATTCATATATCGTGTGGCCTACTCACCTCCTCAGAGTTAACCTTACCCCAGACATATAGTGACATTATTTGAAATGAATTTTTTTAAGTTGTTACATTTGAATTATATTTGGATTATATCGTGATGCATATTGTTTTGAATGTATATTTGCATTATCTCTATTTTATTTGGATATATGATGTTTGAATAGGTACAACGTTGCAATAACAAGTAAAAATATACTTTTGGGTAGTGGCAGTGGCCATACAGCCATACTGCCCAACAGTTTTTTTTTCCAATTCTGCCCAGAATTGTCACGGTCATTAACCTTGACATGTCACGAACTTATCATGGTCATTTACCGTGACAATTTTTTAAATATTGTCACGGGTTTGTCACGATCCTTAACCATGATAAAACTTGTCAAGGTGAAGGACCGTGACATGACCATGACAAGTCTAATGAACTTGTCACGGTCAATGACTGTGACAAGTTCGTGATAACAAAAGTTGTCACCCCCAGAATTGTCAAGGTTAATGACTGTGACAATTAGGCAGATTTGGTTATGGTTGTGTGGTACTTGACTTAAGACGGACTGTTCTTGAATTTTCGATGGGGAATGGTTTGGTTTGAGGTTTCGCAGGGGAATGGAGTATTTTTGCATTTACGAGTCTTACCGAGAAACTGGGAAGGTATTTGCTTGAAATTCCACTAAGGAATTTGATATTCTGCTGGGGAAGTATGGAATTGGGGTTGGGATTCCGTTGGGGAATGGATTACTTTAAGGTTCAGTTGGGGAGTGCATTGTGTAATACCTCATACTTTTATGGATATTTAAATTACATAAGTGGTGTAATTTATAAATTGAGAATTTCAAGTGAAAGAAATTTTGATGTGTGCACTAAATATTGTTTTGGTGAGTTATGGATTAATATTAATCTGTGTTATATTTATTTACGAGAATAATTAAATAAAATTGAATTATTTTTATTTCAGATCACGGTTGGGCAAGAGGCAAGGAGCAATATATTATTCAAAAAAAAATGAGTGAAGTTGAATTATATTTTAAAAAGCTGAATTTTTTATAAGTGACTATGATGGGAATTTGGAGTGCACTGTTGGTCTCGGAAGGGTCGAGATAGTTATAATAGAGTACCCTGGGGGTAGTGTTTGGGTTTCAGGAATTTTTTTACTAGTAGGGACTCGCAATTGAGTATACGAGTCAATTTTAGGATTAATAGGGGATAAGCCCTTATTTCTCTCTTATAATCCATGAGAGAAAGAGAGAAAGGAAAGAAAAGGAAAAGAAAGAGAAGAAGAAAAGGGAGAAAAAGAGGCGGTCTCTGGCCAAAGCTCTGTGGGATTTCAGAAGGAAACCTTAGGATTTATCCAATGAGGCAAGTTTTTAACTTGCTTTAACTATAAAGTGGGTTCATTTTTCATATTATAGTTGGTGAAAACTATATGTTTTCGGGTTTGGGATTCTTGCATACAATGGGATTTTTGGAACGATTCTACATACAATTGATGAAATGATAATACCATGTGAAAGTTAAGCTTAAATCCATGTTAATGGTATAATTTTTGAGTGAAAAATATAAGGGTTTGGTTCTTGAATAAATTGATTAATCCCTTGATTTTATTGTGGTGTTGGAAAAATCTAAGTGTGTAGATGTTATTTTGATGGTGGGTAATGGTAGAAACCATAAATATTTAAATGGATGAGTGTTGGAATGATATGGAACTTAGATATTGTATAGACGTTTCTCTCCTTCTGACCTAGATAAGAGGTATTGAGAGAATATTCGGGCATGCTGCCCAATTGATGTCATTTATTTTATTTTCGGCGCTGTTATTTTACGCTCATTCGATATGGTTGTATAAATGTTTACCGAGAGTTATCAGTTATTTATTTATTCATTTCATTTGTATGTGTATTATCATGTGAATGAGTTTACTTGTGCGATTAATTTTAAAAAGATTAGAAAGTATAAAATTTTGACAACGAGCCTAATAGGTTATTAGTAATTAATTGATTTTCGACAGTGATGCTGAGAATGAACGACATCAGATTCCTATTTTAATTTGATATAGGACTGATCACCCGGTATTATATTAGGCCGGGTGCCACAGGTGGTATCAGAGCTTCAGGTTCTAGCGTCCTTAGGAATTTGTATGAATGTACTACGCTTTCGGCGTTGCCTTCTATTTGATATAAATCCCTTTGTTTAGGATTGTTGATTTCTATGATGAGATTTTGCTCATGCTATAATGTGTAGATATTAGTGAATCTTATTTGCATTCAGTGTTCGTATGCCAAATAATAAAGTATGTCAAATGAGGGTCATTGGGTGGATAGCAGAAGGCAGGGCTCAGTTGAGATTGTAAATTTTTTTAGGGATAATGATCGTAGTAGAGGTCATCCCCATTGTTGCTCGTGAAGTTAGGAGCTATAAGGACTGCTTGAGTGCGACAGATGATTTCCAAGTACTGCTATAGCTGAAAGTAGGGCCAAATTATACTCACCCAACATGGTTAGAATGGGAGAGAGTCAGACGGGTCTCTGAAGAGCACCATCCATGGGAATTTTAGAAAATGCGAAGATTGTGAGTGCTAGGCCATGGAAGTTGGATATCCAGAGGCCTTGGCATATGACTGAGTATGGTATGCCTGGAAACGAAAAGTTGGGGTACAATTATTATTGGCTAGTAGGAGCAAGTTATAATAGTGGGAGTTAGCCACCACATTTAAAAGTGAGATTTTGTGTTGATGGAAGGATTTGAGGTACGATTTGACCACAAATTCCTTCATCACATGTTCATGATGAGATGTGAATGCTGTTTTGAACTTATCACAGGAAGGACGGACGAAGGTCCATTTGTGAAAATGAATTTAAGGATCTAGCGAATTTTGTACCGAATAAAGTAGGTACAATGGAGAAGAGAATTCTTAATTGGGTAATGGGTTCGCGAGAAGAGTTGCCAGCACTTAAGGGAATGTAAACTTGGACGGTCGATGCAGATAGTGATAACGTCGCATTTTGTTAGTAGAAATGTTAACGTTTCTCTGTGAAGGGAGCTAAAAGAATTGAAAGATTTAGTCGGATAATAAGACTAGGTGAAACAATGTTAGTGAAACAACGCAAGGGGAGGAGAGCCATCAAGGGACCCATTTAAATGATTTGGATAGCTGAATTCTTACCAAGCGATGGTGAATTCAGTCATGGCTGTTGAAGCCATTAGTGTGTTCCTGAGGGCCAACGAAGCAAAGGGAATAATTGGGCCAACTGTCAGAGTTGAAACTACCAGAGTCTGAGAGAAGGGCAACCCTAATATGGTCAATATGGTCGGAGATAAGTGGATTATATAGAGTGATATTTTGTGGAGAGTAGAACCACATGCATACATTTTTTCCCGAAGAGAGCAAAGGGACAAGAGTATGGTTCCTAACAAGGGAAATTATTATAGTAGCTTTGGTTTGATTCAGACAAGCGTGTTATATCTGGGGACCATTTGAGCAGCTAGGATGATTGGCAAGGTAGAAATATGCGTTCTATCCTTGGAGAACGAGGAATATTTTATGTGACACGAGTGAGTCACTTGACTTTGATTAGCACTAGATTTGCATGTGAGATGAGTTTAGTACATATATCGATTACATTATTGTTTTGTATATGCTTTCCCCTGTATAGCGGGATTATATCTGGTGTCATCTACGGGCGAGCGGGTGTATTGATAGTGATATATATTTTTATTAAGATTACTCGTTTTAGTTATGTGTTATACGAGTATAATATTATCTTGAGTGTAGACTGGTTATATATGGTTAGAACGATAGTGGGAAGTTATTTCAAGGCTATCATGGTTACTGCTTTAGTGCAGGAAGTGTTGTTCTTAGCGATATCTCACCTGCGAGAGGGTTAAGCTCGCATTTACATTATGTTATTATATAGACTTCGGAGAGTACAGTTGTCTCGAGATATTTGATCCCAGTGTGTGTAGGGACTCTATTGATATGGTTCGGAGTGCATTAGGTTTTCGGTCGAGCGGAGAGATAGGCTCATTATCATATTTAGCGCTCAGGACTAGGTGATAGGAATAACGCATTGTCATATCACTCCTTTAAAGACGTGAGAATTGATATTTATATTTATATGTCTGGGGGCAGAATTTTGAGAGTCTCGATTGTGTATGTTCGAGGTTTATGGAATTTGTTTACCGCCAATGCGGAGTGATAGTGCATTTAAGCAAAAATTCCTTATTTAAATGCGATTGCGGGATGAGATACGCATGGATCATGGTATATGTAGTGAGTATAAAGAGAGAGGAATTTAAGGGTACATGTTATGGACTAAGGCCTAACGAATTTTGAGATTCGGACAGTGCTAGGTAGTAGTGTATCGGGGGGGGGGGGGGGTTCCTTGTTTGGATTTCTCTTTGCAAGACATCCCACGCATGAAACTTAGCGTAATGTTGAAAGTAGGGAGATGTTTGATCATTAGTCCATGAGTCTGGTACCTCGATCATTATACAACTATGTAGTTATAACTGTTGAAAGTTAGATTACGATTTAAGGCTAGTGAAGTCGGTAGTGTTGTGACAAAGCACTGAAGCTTTCACCACGAGTTGAAGAGTGGAATAATGCCAAGAAGGATTAAATTTAAATTTATGGGGTGATTAAAAATACCCAAGTGTTATATCCACAT
The DNA here is from genome assembly GCA_949130495.1 of Sambucus nigra. NCBI lineage: Eukaryota > Viridiplantae > Streptophyta > Magnoliopsida > Dipsacales > Adoxaceae > Sambucus > Sambucus nigra. The sequence goes on along the minus strand of OX422214.1, from coordinate 131,257,603 downwards.
TGTGCATGCGGGGGCAATAGAGAATTGTGTGTTATGTGTGAGGCATACGTGATGTTTACGCAGTATGAGTAGTTTATAGGGTGTGTAGGCGTCCTGTTAGCTGATTTCAGAATCGTCTGACTTAAAGGGACGCGAGAATAGATGCTTGGAATATATACTGATAAGGCAGTTATAAACAAATATGGAATAATATAATGGGTTAAGCGTCATGTAAGAAAGACGATGATCCAAGTATATGTGTTCAATAAGAGTAGCACACCCGAGATGGGTTAAAAGGCTGTGAGAGGCCACCTACAAGGATGTCTTTTGAGAAAAGGAAAATCCAACTACTATGGGAAATATGGGGAGGAGTCCTACAGTCGAATGTTGAGAGGGACTTGCGCATAAATAGAATGTTGGTGTCAATAAGGTATAAAGAGCCCAAAAGTGCGCATTGTGGTGGAAAGTGCACGGGCCGAGAATTTTGGTACCCCAGAGAAGAAGGGGATTATTAAGTACAACTTGATATGAGACGTTATAGGTGGAAGTCAGTATTGATCAAAACATAGTGAGTAGTCTTCACGTACACCCCTCATAGATAGAAATCAATCGGTTTAAGATGATTAACCTTAAAATTTTGTATTAAGCCGACGATTCTAGTGATGGAGGAGGCAGCCTGGCTGGTAAATTTCTTTGACGGTTGGCGGTCAAGTTGACCAAAGGGAAGAAATTTTTATTCTTTTGGGGTGAGTTACACTATTAGATAGCGTGCCCCAGTTCTTCTTTGAAAAAAAGGAATGCACCAGTGCTAGGTGTTGCCAAATATTGTTGTGAATCCGGATGAGATCCTTGAACCCCACCTCCGTTATGGGATTTCTGGAAGCAGTGGGGATGACTTTTTGTTTTGGGCAAGTCCTATCACCTATGACCCGATAAGTGGACAGGAGGTGATTGATGACTAGTAAAGTGATACGAATGTGAATTCGTGGTTATTTTCCTTCCATAACTGATATAGCTTGTAGGTTAAGTAAAGCATAGTATGATAATTCGGAGAACATATTATCGAATGGTAGAGTTGTGTGTAACACTTGTACCTGGTTATTGTGGACAAGGAGTTTATTGAGGTTTTGTATGGAAAGCCTCGACCATTATCCCTCCGGTTGTTTAGAGGTGAGCGAATAATTAAAATTTTGGATTGGACGAGAGTTAAATTCCGTTGATTAAAGTGGAGTAACCACAAACTGTTTTGGGTCACATTTGACTGTCGTAAGAGTTACGTTGTCATAAACTAATGTTTCGAGGACCGATATGAGTGGTCCGATGTTTTTTTATGGTTTCTCTCAGGATGGGAGTTTTGTGTCAAGATGAAAACGAAAAGTTGGCACATAGTGATGTGCTACCTTCCAATAATATTGAGTTAATAGGGCCAATGATGTATATGATCGTATTATTTGAATGTCGTTGGTAGGAGCATAATGTGATGTGTCGTTATTGAGGCGTGACCTTGTAACTGATGAAGAATGTCAGCATCAAGATAGTTGAACAAGCTTACTATAAAAATGGGGCTATAGTGATTAAGCCTTACTTTGAAGTTTGTTTTGAATACTGGAGGATGTGGTGTTGTAAGATCCTGAGTCTTAGTAGTGGCTATATCCGAATTTTGAGGACGAAATTACTTTGCAAGGGGGGAAGTATGTAATACCCCGTAATTTTATGGATATTTAAATTACATAAGTAGTGTATTTTAATAAATTGAGAATTTCAAGTGAAAGAAAATTTGAGGTGTGGACTAAATATTTTTTTGACGAATTATGGATTAATATTGATGTGTGTTATATTTATTTACGAGAATAAGTAAATGAAGTTGAATTATTTTTATTGCAGGTCGCGGTTGGGCAAGCGACAAGGAGAAATATATTATTCGAAAAAATACGAGCGAAGTTGAATTGGATTTTAAAAAGGTGAATTTTTGATAAGTGACTCGGATTGGAATTTCGAGTGCACTGTTGGTCTCAGAAGGGTCAAGATAGTCAGAATAGAGTAACCGAGGGTAGTGTTTGGGTTATGGGGATTTTTGGACTAGTAGGGACTCACAATTGAGTATACGAGTTAATTTTGGGATTAAAAGGGGATAAGCCCTTATTTCTCTCTTATAAGCCACGAGAGAAAGAGAGAAAGGTAAGAAAAAGAAAAGAAGAAGATAAAAAGAAAAGGGAAAAGAAGAGGAGCTTTTCGGCCAAAGCTATGTGGGATTTCGGAAGGAAAGCTTCAGATTTATCCAATGAGGCAAGCGTTTAACTTGTTTTAACTATGATGTGTGTTCACTTTTCATATTATAGTTGGTGAAAACTATATGTTTTGGGGTTTGGGATTCTTGCATACAATGGGATTTTGGGAACGATTCTACATACAATTTATGAAATGATAATCCCATGTGAAAGTTAAGCTTAAATTCATGTTAATGGTATAATTTTTGAGTGAAAAATATAAGGGTTTGATTCTTGAATAAATTGATTAATCTCATGATTTTTTTATGGTGTTGGAAAAATCTAAGTGTGTAGATGTTATTTTGATTGTGGGTAGTCGTAAAAACAATAAATATTTGATGGGATGAGTTTTGGAATGAAATGGAAGTTGGAGAAGATGATGAATAGTAACATAGTGAGTTTTCCGAATCGATTCAAAATTGGGCGAATCGATTTGGGGCATTGGGCTAATCGATTCGCCACTGTCAGATATGAAATTTTTTCCTTAGGTTTTAAGGATTTAAAGAGGAATTAAATTGTAGAGGTTAATATTAGGGGATCCTAAAAAGAGTATTAGGACTTTTAATTGACTAATTGAGTTAGATTTAAACCTTGGTTTAGTTGAGAAATAAAATCCAGGTTATGGTTATTTTGAGTGTGGGACGAGTGACACTCGGGCATATTATTCGGTGGGTCTATGTATATATTTATGCGCGTAGAATATATATATATATATATATATATATATATATATATGATGACTATATGTTTGAGTGATATCCGAATGTGCGAGTAGGATGAATTTAGAATACTAGCTAGAGGAGATAAGCTAATATTCGGGAATTATTTATGTGATAATTGTATACTAAGTAAGAGAATACTTAGGGTTTAATTATAAGTGAGTGAATATTTATAATTAATGTTGATTGATATATTTGGCTTTTAGGCTAATGCCATGAGAGATAGGCAAGAATAGTTGGATTTGAAAATATATATACGGGCATAGAGACAGTATATATATGTAGTAAGTTTAAATATATCTATGTATCATTAATATATTTATGTATACCATACCCCTCTAGTGCTATCAAAGGAGGTTGCGCGACGTGGGTGAATCCCCTAGATTGAGGAGTAGGGTGAGTATAGCCCCCAGGTCATAGCGTCCAGTTATTTAAGCAAGTGTGGCTCTTTATTCTTTGTGAGACTTCTTGGGTATGTTTCGATCTCACTTTCGGATGAGGGACTCTGACCCCTTCCCATACGCTTGTGATTTATTTAGGGTACGGTGATGAGATACCGACCTGGTTGCCCAGACGGGTGTGTGAGAAATCCCCTGGAGGATGATAGCATTCTGTAGACTGCATCCCTTGGGTTATAGCGCTGACGGATGGTTGTTATACTTATACAGTGTGTGGTACATAAGTATATGTATACTAGATGTGTATAGTATATTATGTAAACATATATGAGTTGTGAAAACATATATATACTTGGATCAAGATAAAGAATAAGTTGTGAGTAAACTTCGAGATCATCCGGGAGTATAAAATCCGGAATAAAATATGTGATGTACATATATAAGATGAGGCTACTATATACGGGATAAATAACACTAAAATGTGAGTAGTAAAATAACTAGTGATAGTTATTCATAAGAATAAAGTAAATTGAAAGATGATGATGATAATTCATAAGCGGGCAAAAGATTAGGATATTATATACGTGGGTTGTTGAGATAGCGTATGGTGTGAAATGATCGGATGAGATGCTAGTTAGGATGGATAGCGTAACTAGGGTGTTTAAAATACACGCGTTAGGTCTGCACTGTTGGATGAGAGGTGAGGGGTATCTCATGCGAGTACGACACCGGTTTAAATAAGGAGAATGTCATATTTTGAATAATAAAGTATTTTAAACACTTTCTAAAATGATTTTCAAAACTCGAGCTCTGACCCGTATCTATCTTTTCTTTTTCTTCTCCTTTTTTATACTTTTTAGGTGTCTAGACAAAGGGATGCCTGGATGAAACTCTTTCGAGTCAGACATTGCTGCCCCAACTGTGGATGTGGGTAGGAGATTGTATAGACGTTTATCTCCTTGTGATCTAGATAAGAGGTATTGAGAGTATATTCGGGCATGTTGCCCAATTAATGTCATTTATTTTATTTCCAACGTTGTTATTTTATGCTCGTTCGATATGATTGTATAAATGTTTACCGAGAGTTATCGGTTATTTATTCATTCATTTCATTTGTTATGTGTATTATCGTGTGAATGAGTTTACTCGTGCAATTAAGTTTAAAAAGATTACAAAGTTTAAAATTTTGACATCGGGCCTAATAGGTTATTAGTAATTAATTGATTTTTTAACAGTGATGCTGAGAATGAATCACATGAGATTCCTATTTAAATTTGATATAAGAATGATCACCTGGTATTTTATTAGGCGGAGTGTCACACATTGGTTTGAGAATTCCACTCGGGAGGTATAGTAAATTTCGATACATATGTGAATGCTGGGATGAGGGTAAAAGATTAATCCTATGGGGAATCTTGAGGGTTTATAAAGCGGTTTAGTGATCCAAAAATGGTTTTCTTGATGAAGAAATGTTTCAATATTTTCCTAGTATTTCTAGGTAATTTTTAGATTTTTTGGAATTTTCTGGCATTTTTTGTACAAAATTTCTAGGGGTTGTCATTTGATAATGGCATGGACTCTTGGGCTTGCTTGGGAAGAGGAATAGGCAGATGCCTATCGGTAAGGTCGGGGGGTTTGCCGATCGGCATGCAACTTAGTCCCCTGTAAAAAAGGGGGCAATCCCTCCTCATTTTTCACACCTTCGAGTGCTTGAATCTTTCGCTTTCTCTCTCTAAAAATTGTTCCTAAGTCCTTTTTCTTTCAATACTTCAAATGGAGGGCTCTTCTAATGAGGGATACAATGTTGAGTGGTTGGTCATTGATGACTGGGATGGACTGGAGTGACAGTCTAGGGTGACCCTTGTCTTGGGTAATAAGAATGCCTTTGATCTATATGAGTCGATAGTTGATGAGCACTTCCTTTTGCGTGATCTTGTACACCACCATTCATCTAGGGTGAAGAACCCTAGTGGTTATGTAAGTATGGTGACTTTTGGCATTCCATTTTATTTTCTTCTTTCTTCTTTGTGCTGAAAGGGTTTTTCTTCGTTTGTTTTTTATTGACAGATATAGCTTCCTCAAGCCTGTGGTCTCGGGGGATCACTGGTTTTACGGATTTTTGGGAGAATCTTCTTACGACAGTGCGTTGGATGGTGTCTTCTACTGGTTTTGTCCATCTGGTGCAGGCCTTGGATAAGACATCGCGTTCTACTGCAGTGTTGTGCTCTTTGGGAGAGAGGTAGTGGGACACTACCCAAACTTTCCATCTAGGCTTCGGGGAGATGACTGGTACTCCCATAAACATGAAGTAAATACTGGGGATTGACTGTCAGGGATTTGAGATAGTGTTGGGCCATACGGTGAGAGTAACACCGGAGCCTATGTAGGCGACTTTGGGGGATTTGAGTAGGATCGTTTCTGGGAATTCTATATACATTTATGCTATGCAAAAGATGTTGTTGAGTAGGAGGGTAGACGTGAGTGACGGGCAGTAGGTGAGACATACGACCCGGTTATTCATTTTTCTATTGCTTGGGGGATTTTTGGTGGCGACGAGTGGCGACATTATTCATCTCTTATTTTTAGCCATTTCTGAGGACGATTTCCAACATCCCGATGTTCGATTGGGGGAGCCTGACCTTAGCGTCCATTTATTCTTCTTTACATGCTCTCATCCGGTGTTGTCGAAAGACTTTAATGGGGGCCACGTATCTTTGGAGGTAATCTTTGGACTTTATTTTTCCTTATACATTTTTCTTGCATCTTCTTTATACTAATGCGTGTCTTTTGCCGACGTGGTTCTGCGAGGTGATTGGGACTAACGTTAGGTTGATATCCCTAAAGGATGAGGATTTGGGTGACTTCTGTTGGATGTTCCGGTGGAAGCAGTTCACCAACAATCGAACCAGTCTTTGTCATTGGAAGGTGTGCAGTAGGCTTTGAATGTCCTGACAAGCGATCATGTTATCTCGTGTTCCTTCTGAGTTCTTTCTTTGGCATTTTTATTTCTTGTATGAATATTGATTATCTGTCGGGGATTTACATATGACCTTTTACCCTTGTGGACGACACCACAGGCTACTAGGGTGACGGGTTTGCACACACAAATGCGACGATTGATGGTGCACGAGTTTGGGTACATCTGGTACCTGGGGAAGAGAGTTATGTGGAATATTATGGAGGAGAAGATGGTGGTCCCACCGACGGTTCCCCCGATGTACATGAGGCGGGTGAGGGAGATGACTGATGAGGCCCGGGTAGTAAAGATGATCGACGATCCCTACACGCTCTATACAGACACGGTGGCGGGTTATGATTACTTGGACTTTGTGATGAGCTGGTTGATGCCCCCATGTATTTATGATGTTGAGAACATGGCTCTGACTCTTACGTCTTCAGTTAGGGGTACTACCATGCAGTGGGGTCTACCCACAATACAGGTGGTGGTACATTGGCGACGGCAACGACAGCGGCGGCGGTAGAGGAGGCTCTGAATATTCAAGTTACTCCCCTTTCATATAATCTTCGACTGATTAGAGAGGAGTCATTGAGCATGATGCATCATCCCAATGCATCAGTGATGGGGTTGACGGGGCTTATGGATGATGCACTTCGGCCTAAAGTATATTCTTCTTCCTCTCTTGTTCAGTTCTTTAGATTTCTTGCTTTTTGCTGACTGAGTGGCTCTTTGCTTTTGCTTTTTTGCTTCTAGTACGTTCGTGTGCCGACTTCCTAGTTGAGGGATATCAAGGACTGGATGGCCACTGCGTCTAATTACAACAAGAAGTTCGTTCCTTCTTGCTTGGTTCCGTCTGCCGCCCCTGATGAGGATTAGGGTTCTGGAAGTGGAGGATCCACAGCTCATCATCGGGGATATTGAATTCACTGTAGCGATTGAGGGTTTTGAGAGAGAAAGAGAGCGTATTGAGGGTTCGGGCGGAGTCCCATTTATTGTATTTTCTATTTTTCTTCTTTATCTGTAAGAAATGTAAGCATGCAACAATATATATATATATATATATATATATATATATATATATATATATATATATATATATATGGAAGAAGTGAATTTTCTTTTTTGTTATTTTCTTGATTTAATGACTTATCCTATATGCACTTTTTAATTTTTTGTTATGTCTGTTACTTTATGCAAAGATAGGGATGATAATGTCTATTTATTTATGAAAAGGGGAGTAAAATTTTAACTCGCAGAAAAGATTTATTTCGAGAAATAAGATAGGAAAAATGGGTATTTGAAAGGAAATGGCCCAGGGGAATTTTTAGAAACATGATTTCTTTTTTTAAGTTTGATTTTTGAAAAAAGAGGAAAGGTGGAATCTTCCAAACTAAGGGGGTTGTCGATCAGCATACCCCTTGTCATGCCTATCGACATATGGGTCAAGTCAAATCACTCTAAGGCTTTGATTGCACTCTCCTACATACCAAAGTACTCTTGTGGGGCCGAAATTCACTCGAATTTTTAGAACCTTTGTCCCTTTGCCAAGTCTTTGTGTATAAAAAGGGAAGTAAGGCATGTGATTCTTCCACCCACACCAATTTTTTCTCCTTTTGTTATTATTCCCAAATTCCCCTTCTAGTGTCTGAAGAATTTTCCTCTTACATCGATGGTCTAGAGGCCATATGTTTGTATAATGTATACTATGAGGCTTTCAACCTGCATCGAGTCTCCCTATAGAGTAATTGAGCCATTAACCGGAATATACTGGCAGCGGAGGTGAAGTTTTGGTACCTTAAGAACCACGTCTTCCATTTTGTCCTGGACGAGATGTGTCCTACTTATGAAGAATTCTCAGCCATGTTGAGGATCAATCCTAGTGTGGTGGAAGCTATGCCCGAATTTTCTCGTTCTCCTGGGGCATTATTGGCAGAGTTGCTTTGTATTTCCCCTTCGGCGGCTCATCCTAGTGTACTCCATGCGTTTGAGGGATTTTGATGATGCGAGTTATACTAGAGTTATTTCCTTCGGCCTTACTATGAGGCTTTTACTGGTAACGGGGTACTTAATGGAGGATACACGGGTGGATACGATAATGGTGTGTATGTCTTATTGCCAAAGTCCCATAACAGTGATACTGGCTGAGACCCTGAATGGCCTTGATGACTGGAAAGAAGGTCGTTCTGATTTTTTGAGGGGGATCCCGGTGATGTTGTTTATGTGGATTTTCGAGAGGTTCCATTTGGTGGTCCCTCCTGAGTAAACTTTGATGGATGTGCCTAATTTCTTTACACAGCATTTCTTCAGTTTTTACCCACTGGTAGAGAACTGGGTCAATTGGTTCGTGGAGCATAGAGCTCGGGGTCTCTGTTGGTTGGTGCCATGGTGGGGAGAATTGTAGCCTGTTTTGGATCATGGTGAGTACCGGTATGTGCGGTTAGTTATCCTGTAGTTGACTTTCTTCTATTTCCCTTGGCGGCTTCTGCGCCAAGTCGGGTGGGAACAAATAGTGCCTCCTCGTACACTAGAGTTCTCTTCGGTGGAAGACATAACTGAATCCCGGTGCATGATGCTAGTTTTTTATGGGAAAGTCTTCGACTGTCTAACCATCCCTCTAAATCTATAGGAAGGGTCTTCTGGCAGCTATGGATAGAATTTTTAAAGCTAAGGATAATTTATGTGAAGCTCTCGTGAAAGTGGAGATAATTTTTGTGTTTTTATGGTGTAGCTTGATAAGGTTTTTGTTTTAAGAATGTTTTAGGTTAGTGGAAGGGGTGATTTTTTTAACCCCCATCGCTGATACTTCAAGTAATAGTGTTGTTTTCCTTATTTAAAATAAAAATGATTTTGGTTACATTTGTTATGCCTCTTGACAAGATTTGCATTCGAATTATCTATACTAATCATTAAGGCATACATAATCCTTTTGTTCATGTAAATGATGAAATAGACGGTCATTCTCGGAGGTTAGAAAAGAATAACATTTTGTGAAAAATAAGTGGATCATGCCCATGCATGGTGTATGGGCTATCTACGTAATTCTAAAGGTTTTAATAATTTTTATGAATTTTATTTTGGAAGTAAAAGGTTTTTTTTTAGGATCAGGTCCCACGTAGTTCTAGGTAGAGGGAAATGAAGAGATATTTTTTTAGAATAAAAGGGGGTGAAAAGAGTCGTAGTACATCGAGATTTCGGACTAAGGGTAAAACTTCTTGAGATGGTCCAGGTTAACTGGACGTGACATTTCTTCTCCATCGAGGTCTGTGAGCATAGCGACACCGCCTGATAGAATCTTTTTCACTATGAAGGGATAGCTCTGATTTGGCTTGAATTTCCCTCTGGGGTCCTAGATGGGTTCCATGATCTCTTTGAGGGCAAGGTCTCCTTCGTAGACACCATGGTCCTTGACTCTTCGATTAAATGATCGTACTATTCGACGATGGTACCCTTGTATGTGGTATAGAACTTTCATTCTCTTATCATCTAAGAGTGATAGTTCATCAAAATGGCTCTGATGCCAGCCTTCTTCGCTAACTTTTCTTTCGATCATGACACATAAGGAAGGTATTTCTATTTCAACGGGTAGAACTAATTCCATGTCGTATACCAGAGAATAAGGGGTAGCCCCAGTGGACGTTCTGACTGAAGTGAGGTAGCCCTAGAAGGAATAAGGCATACGATCATCCCAATCTCTATAGCTCTCGATCATTTTATTGATAATGGATTTGAGATTTTTATTGGCGGCTTAGATAATACCATTGGTTTAGGGTCGATAAGGGAAAGATTTATGTCTTGGAATCCCGTACTCATTGACTAGTTCTGTGACCTCATCTTTGAAGTGTAACCCATTATCTGATACTAGCTAATGGGGAACCCTGTATCGATAGAAAATGTTCTTTTTGATAAACTTACTTTCTTAGCATTCAACACTACATATGACTCGGCTTCAACCCATTTGGTGAAGTAATCAATGGCGACTAAGATAAACTAATGATCGTTTGACGCTTTCGGTGTGACATTCCCTATGATGTCAATTCCCCAAGTGGAGAACATCTAGGGAGAAGTCATGTTGTATAGCTCTCGAGGTGGCAAATGTTGTAGGTTTGAATAATGTTGCCAATTGAGGCATCTTAGAATATAGGTCGTGCAATCCTGAAGCATTATAGCCTAAAAGTACCCTTAACGAACGATCTTTTTGGCAAGCATATGATCGTTTATGTGGGGTCTGCATTCTCCGCTATCGATCTTTTGCATTATTTCTTCAAAATAAGCCCCTGCAATGTAGTACAAGTGGGTTACATCGAAGTTTCTCTTGAACAGTTGGTTATCTCAAATGATTTACTGGGCAGCCAGTTTACGAAGGGTCGCACAGTCTTTCTGGTTGGCATCCTGGGGATATCTACCGTATTTGAGGTGGCATTAAATGTCATAGTACCATTACCCGATCATATTGGAATCTTCCTTGGTGACGATCTCAATGCGGTAGCAGTGGGTTGGCATAGCTTTTTTTTGGACTAAAAAATGGGCTATTATTTTTCCCTTAGTCGACCATGAAGTCCAGGGTGGCAAGGGCATCGGTTAGGTTGTTCTTTACATGGGGAAGGTAGTGGAAGGTGATTTCTTGGAACTATGAGGCTAGTTTTTCTAGGTGGGCATAGAAGGGTAAGAGCTTTTCATTTTTGACTTTCCATCTTCTAAGGACTTGACTAATGATAAGGGTAGAATCTTCGTAGAAATTTAAGTTCTTGATACCTTTCTGGAGGGAGGTATTGAGGCCTACAGTGCATGCCTCGTACTCGATCAGATTATTGGTGCAAGGGAAGTTTAGTTTAATGGCGATGGTAGTGTGAGACTCATCAAGGGAGATCAACAGTATCTCAATGTCGTATCCTTTATTGTTGGCAACACCATCAAAGAACATTTGCCATATGATATCTTCTTGAGAGGTGAAGAGGATATATTCATTAGGGAATTCATAGACCCAAACATCGGTTCCCTCCATAGGGTAATCGACAAGGTAGTCAGGGATGGCTCTCCCTTTCATGGCTTTTTACATGACGTACGCGATATCGAACTCAGCTAGCAATATTAACCATCAGGCCATTCGATTGGATAGGGCGGGCTTTTTAAGAAGGTATTTGATGGGATCCATTTGAGATACTAGTCTAATGGGAAAATCAAGCATATAATGTCGTAACTTTTGCTTGACCCAGACTAGGGTGACACATGCCTTTTCCAGACCAGTGTAGTTGACTTCATACCCGACCAATTTTTAATTAATATATGGCCCTTTCTTTGGGGGAGTCTTTAATATACTGGGCTAGTAAATCCACTAATACGGTATCTGTCATGGTTAAGTACAAGAGAAGGGGTAGACCGGGCTGCGGAAGCATAAGTACCAGAGGTCGGGAGAGGTATTTCTTCATTCGATCAAAGGCTTCCTGAATGGCCCCATTCCAAACTTTGGAAGAATCTTTTCGAAGGAGTTTGAAAATGGGCTCGCAGATGGAAGTCAGTTGGCTAATGAAACGACTGATGTATTGTAATTTACCTAGAAATCCTCGAACTTCCTTCTCCGTTTGAGGTGGTGGCATCTCAAGTATGGATTTCTGCCTTGGTAATGACTGTTTCGATTCCCTTTTTGATAATCATGAATCCAAAAAGCTTTCCTTTCGTGAAGCCTAAAACACATTTTTTTGGGTTTAGACGTATCTGGTATTACCGCAGTCATTTGACGAACTTTTAAAGATCGTAAACGTGACCTTCCTGAGTTTTAGACTTAATGATCATGTTGTCAATGTAGACTTCTACCTCTATTTGGATCAGATCATGCAGGGTGGTTGTGGCAGCCCTCTGGTAGGTAGCCTCGGCATTTTTGAGTCCAAATGGCATGACGGTATAATAAAAAGTTCCCCATGGGGTTATTAAGGCAGTTTACTCCTAATGAGTAGGGTGCATCTTGATCTGGTTATAATCGACAAATCCATCGATGAATGACTTAAGGGCGTGACTGACTGTGTTTTCCACGATCATGTCGACGTTGGGTAATTGATAATCATTCTTAGAGGATGTTTTATTCAAATCCCGGTAGTCGATGCACATACGTACCTTCCCTCTTGATTTTGGTACAGGTACGATGTTGGCTAGCCATGTGGGGGATTCGATCACACGGATAAATCTTACGTTCCATTGTTTAACTACCTCTTCTTTGACTTTGAGTGACCATTTAGTGTGGAGTTTCCTTAGCTTTTGTTTGACTGGCTTGTATTCTGAGAATATTGGGATCACTTATTGAGATATTTTGGGGTCAATATAGGGCATGTCGTCGTAGGACCATGCGAAGATATCCACAAATTCTTTAACCAGCTCTTTAAAATTGCGTACGCTCGTGCTCGGTAAGGGTGAACCCTATCCTAATCTCGTGATGTTGGGTACTAGAACTAAGATTGATAATAACAGTCTCATACTTATTAATTTGAACATGATTATGTTGTTTGTTGTTAACCTTATTAAGATTGGTTAAGAATTGTTCATTTGCAAAGTCATCATCATCAAGGGTATGATTAGAATCAAGACAATTAATGTAAGTCACAATAAGATACTCAAAATCCTCATTTATTTCACTTTCTAGAAGAACAACATTAAGAACCTGATCAAAAGAGGCCTCGTTTACATTGATATCAGAAAAAGGAAAAGCAATAGTAGGAGAGATAGAGTAGACATCAGTGTTGGGTTAAATCTCGACATGTGGGACTGGTATAGCTTTCCAATTGAGTAGAGGGATGTCAGCGGCCTTGATCGGATCGGATCATACAAAGGCTCCCAAGTGTCTGTAAATTGAATGAGTCTTCAGAATCACTTTCCTCGAAGACCTTTGGTAACTGTTATGGCTTTATTAGTGAGAGGTTTCACTTTATATTAGCAATATTCGACCCTAGTGTGGTTGTCTAGAAAGAAGATCTCCACCCACAGTTTCATCTTCTTGTCGACATGGTCATACCATGGTCCAGGGAAGCCACAAAAGGGGAATTCTTCGCCTTCTTTTGATAAATCTTCCATTTATAGAGTTTTCTAAAATAGTCTTTTTATCTCCTAATCCCCATTTCCATCGTAGTTGGCGAAGTGCTTTGAGTTCTTCTGGTGAAGTCTCATAACCCAAGCCACGTGAAGGAAATGCCTCATTCAGAACTATAAGATCAAGTATACCTTGTTGACGTTGCCCCAGCCCTAGTCCGAGAATGAAATGCATGTTCTTGAACATTTGAATCACATTAACGTTATCGTGAGGGTTGTATTCTGGACAGACTCAATCCTTAAAACTATCTCTTGCTAGAAGGGTAAGTGGATCAACTCTAAATTCGAAAAGGAGCATGTCATTCATTCCATGTCGGATTTACAATATCGAGTTACTGGTGGAAGAATTTTTTGTACCGTCATCATCTCAAAAAAGGGTGATAACTTTTCCTTTGGTGAAGAATTTCAATTTCTGATGAAGGGAAGAAGATACCCCTCGGATGTTGTGAAGACATGGTCAACCAAGTAGCAAGTTGAAGTATGCAGGTATATCAATGACTTAGAATTTTGTGATAGGGCTGATAGGGCTAGCCCCTATTGTGAGTTTTATGGATCCCATCACCTCTCGACGGGTGTTATCGTAAGCACGCACGATGGTGAAAGTAGGAGTAAGATCATTGGTATTTAACCCCAAATAATTGAAGGTTCTAAATTGGCAGACGTTGAGACCGAATTCGTTGTTAACCAACGAAAGAGGGATTATCTTTCCTAATACTTCCACGGAGATGTTAAGGGCATATTTATGATAGTATAGATCTTCAAAATTTCTTCTTCGGAGAAAGAAAGGAGTCTAGTGGAGGTCAAGGAACTAACCATGTTTACAGATTCTTCGAGAGTGGTATAAGGAGGGAGTGTGGGCCCGGTAAGGAGTTTTATCAGCTCATTCCGATTTAATTGGGATGACATAAAAATCCCCCATAAGGTGATGTTAGCCTTATTTTTCCTGAGTTGGTCGAGGATTTTTCTCACTTCAATGGTCATTTCTGGCATGGGAAGTTCTTCGTCAACTCCCTTTCCTTTATTTGTCTTGGTTACATAAGGAATTTGATATTTTGTAGTGTCTTCCAGAATGGGTCATGTGGTTTACTGAGGCATGAAATAATAAGAACACCATTTCTTCATCCATTTCTAGCTGAATGGATACTTTATTAATTTCTCCCAATAGATCTTCAAAAGATATCATAACGCACATGCTAATTACTGGACTGACTATTTCCAGACTCGATTCATCATCTGAGCTGTCAAATTTTCCCCCCTCCGGTGGCGACGATGTCTTTTTGATAAGAGAAGTCAATGCACTAAATAATCTCGACGACTTCCTCATCTAGATCTTCCCACTCAATGGAGAGGTGCATTAATTAAGGGACCAACTACCCTTAAAGCTTCAAAGCGGCGAGTACTTATAAAACGATGCATATCTCACTAGTCTGTCGAAACATGTCGGTCATTATCTGTACCACATCATCCGAACAGATCTTCTCGGTAGATACCACCCATTCCTATGATTCTCGAGCCCATGAATCTATGAATAAATCGCTAATTATTTTACTATCGATGTTCATTTCGGTGGGCAGTTTTAGCCCAAACTCCAGAAGTTAGTTCAATACATCCGGTAGCTCCATGTTTTTCCCTTCAGATCGAGTTCGAACAACAATAAAAGACCTTATGAGGAGTGATAAAGCCTGATCGGTGAAGCAGGTAAGGTGTATAGGAAATATGGGAACACTTTTAGAGGTTTGGGTAAGATTATAGGGATGATGGGTGTGGGTGTTTTGTTGGGTGTGATTTAAGTAGATGGATCAAATCCTGGATCATTCTCTAGGAATATGGCATTTTCATGTGTTGGAAGTGGGTTGGTGGTGTTATTTTTAGGATTAGCGGGGGGAGCGATGAAACCTTGATCAATCAAGCCTTGAACCAGTTTCTAAGGTGGAAACGTTGGTTGGTAGTGTGGCCCGCGGATTGGTGTAAGTCACTGATATAAAGAACTTTTCGGTATATTTTTTTTGTCGTTGCTTGAAAAACTCTTATAATTAAAATCCTCAAAATACCTACAAAATATATAACAATCTCAAGTGTAGAGGTAAGTAAGGGTATCAATCCATATTAAGGGGGTAAAGCTAGAGACAAGTTCAATTGTAATTCACTTTTATTTTATTTTTGGGCTTTTGCTTTTTTCTATTTTTTTTAGCTATTCAAATATTAAAACAAGTAGGTGAGGTGAGGTGTAATAACACTAAATTAATATAAGAGATGAAATTAGCAAACTAACTAGTGTGCCAAATAAGAACTAAGTAATAAGAATTGAGATGAACTTAAATTTGAGAAATATTCAAGGAATGAAACTTAACCTCCACTTTATCAATTAAATGTGTTAATTATTCTAGTTTACTAATTTTCCAAATATTAATTTATTTTATCAATTGATTCTCATCATTTGACAAAACAAACTAATATAAAATTAGTTAATCCAATGTTCATCCCCACAACTCAATGAATAATTGATTTAGAATAATTATATAAATCACTCGCTAGAGTAAATTCATATAATAAATCATAAATCCAACAAAATTTAGTGTATGAGTATAATAAAATATAATATATTCCAATTAGTGGGTCATTCTATCTCTAGTTTGAATCAAAAAATTAAGAGCATATTAGATTTTAATCCTTTATCAAGGATAGTTTACCATTTCTCAATGCATAAACTCATGTAGGAATGAAAAGAAAATTAACTAAATGAAACAAAGTAAACTAGATTAATTAATACATTCAATTGAATATATGGGGCTTCATTTCACTCCTTGAATGGAGTGATTATCCAACCAAAGTCATAATCAAAGAATAATTGAAACCAAGTAATAGCATAGAATGATTAGTAAGAGAAGAATTAATCAAACCCAATTTTTCCTTCAACTTGAAATAGAATCTTCAATTACAATCTCTTAATATTTTTTTTTGGTAAAGAAAAAAAATTAAAACTAAAAATTTCTCTTTCTTCTAGCTCCCTAAAACCCTAATTTTCTATCTTTTTTATCCTACTTCAAATGGAGTCTTTTATCTTCAATATATAGTAAGCATGGATCTAGGGATAAAAATGGGTGGATAAAGGTGCAAGAGGTTGTATAAGGTGTGGGTTAGGGTTAATTTAGGAATTAAGGGACGGTGCATGTGGTTTGGTTGTGAGGTCATGATAGTGGGGAGAATGAGGGTAATTTTGTAAGTGGGGTTAAGTAGGTTAGTTGGGATTAAAATGGGTAAGGGTAGAAGGGATTTTTAAATGGCACATGTGGGAATTGGGTTTATTTGTTGGTTTTGTTTTGGCAGGTGGAAGAAATGTGGCTTTTGGAAATGGGTTGGAGATCGGGCATGGTGGAACGGGTAGTGGGTATGGTTTCGGGTTGAGATCGGTGCCGGGGTCATCACCGGTTTGGAGGTTCACCGATCGGAACTGGTTTACGGCTGTGCAGGGAGTCGCAGATGGCTGGCCGACGATGGGTATCGTCGCCGGCGTGGGGGTCGGTGGATCGGCGACGGGATGGAGTTAGGTGGGATCGTGTTTGGCCGGCTGCGGGTCGCTATGCCAGCGGCAAGCTGGCCGGCGGAGGGATGTCGATCGGAGGCAAGTGGTTTTGGGGGTAATGTGAGTTAGTGATGTGGTTATGGAGGTTGGTTTGCTTGTTAATGGAGGTGAGGAGAGAGAAATGGTTTAAATGTTGAGTGGGGAAGATGAAGTGGAGGGGGTGTTTGTGTGTGGTGAAGGTGTAGAATTGTTAAGGTGAGGATGAATGAGCAGATATGGTGTAGGTAAGGTGCGTGGTGGTTATGGTGTGAGTGAAGCTTAGTTTAAGTGTGTGTGTTTAATTTGTACCCAACTAAAATAATAAAAAGACTCAACTAAAATTAATAAAAATAAAAATAAAATAATAATAAAAAAATCTAACTAAAATTAAAACAAACTAAAACCAATAAAAATAAAAATATTAAAACTAAAAACTAAAATCCTAAGCTTATATAAAAACTAAAATAAAACAAAAGAAATGAAAATTTAAACTCTAAATGAAAATTAAAGTCCTAAAAAATATAAAATCTAATAAACTAAAAATAAACTCCTAAAAACTAATCCTAATAAAACTAAAAATTAATAAAATCAAAATAAAATGAAATTATAAAAATAAAATAGAAAAATAGAAAATAAACCTAAAATAAAACCTAAAAATAAAACGACTCAAACTAAAAATCTAAAAAATATTAAAAAGGGACAAATTAGACACGCATGGGGTTCGGGGCAGGTTTAGGGTAGGTTAGGGTTACGGGATAAGGTATTTAACTGCATTCAATGCGCATTTGCCTTGATATATAGCTTTTGACACCGCAAACGGACATTTGACCTACAAGATAAATATTTAAGCACATAAGACCCATATTGATGAGAATTAGCAACTAAAGTATGTCTATTCGGGGTATAAATGTACAATTTTGGGTGCTTATCACACCACCACCAAACAGAGCGTTACTAGTCCTTGAGCAATAAGATAGAGGGAAAGAGAAAGATAAGAAACCAAAAGTATACCACTTTCGCGGGCACTTGCGATTGCAATTAGCATGTGCAACAAGCCTTTAAACCTATAGGTTGCCCTACAAGACGAGTTGTGTCTTGTGAGGATTTGCAGGGAATATACCGACAAAATTCTTATTTGTAAAAATTTATTGAAAGGTAGTCAATCTCTTATTAGACATAGAATAATCGCACAATCCATCATGAGAGAAATGATTTCAGAAATATAAGCTATAATGTGTAAAAAGATTAAGCTAAGTGAATACACAAGGCACTTCCTTCCTAGAACTCAACGTGTGTAGTGTGAATCAGTCAAAATGGGTCAAGTATCACAAGGGTAATTCCTAGATTGCCTTGTCGGAATCAATGCTTCAACTTCAAGTCTCACGGATATATCTCTCTCAAACGAACTCTCAAGATATGGGTTAGTGTATCGCTCTTATGTGTGAGGATGTGAGTAAATGTAAGCAAGTTCAAACGTCTCACACACACATAAGAAAGAACGAACAATTATAATGAAAAATGATTTCATGAAAGAATGTTAATCACTGTAGTGAGAACGTCGAGTTATTCACCTCGTTGACATTCATTTTCCCGAACACCGAGGGAAAATATGGATGATTATGGGTGAGGGGAAAATTAAATGGGATAGATGGGATATGAGGTGCATGCATGGATGGTGATGTATGGATGAATGATGAGTGATGGATGTGTGATGGATAAAAGATGGATGCGAAAGAAGAGTGTATACACTTTAGGAAAAAATGTCTTTATTTCAAAACTAACTACTAACTACAAACTCTCTTTCTTTTCCTTTCTTTTTTTCTTTTTCCTTTTTTCTTTTTCTTTTCTTTTTCTTCTCTTTTTGCTATTTTTCTGTTTTTCTCACTCTTTTTTTTCCAAACCAACACTGAAGACATTTAACATTAGGAATCAACACTCTTTTTCTCAAAAAAATGATGGATGAAATATAAATGGAGATG
Source organism: Sambucus nigra (assembly GCA_949130495.1). Taxonomy (NCBI): domain Eukaryota; kingdom Viridiplantae; phylum Streptophyta; class Magnoliopsida; order Dipsacales; family Adoxaceae; genus Sambucus; species Sambucus nigra. The sequence goes on along the minus strand of OX422214.1, from coordinate 131,238,666 downwards.
ATAGGTGAGGGTGTGGGATATGTATATGGACGGGGAGAATATGGAAAGGTAATGGCTGAGTGAATGGAAATATGATATGGAAAAGCATGGGAGTGTGATGAGTGAATTGTATGGGAGAAAATCTAGTGATCGGGACAAACTTCAAGACATGCGTTTCTTACAACTCAAAAATGATGTTGTTCTCAGTGATCAAGCTAAATTTAATGAATATCTGAAAGGGTGAAAGGCACAAATCTCGCGGGCTAAAGTCTCTACTAATGATCCCTAAGGTTCTCTTCGGAATTATAGTACTCTTTAACTCTAACCGTAGTGACTTGATAAGTGCGCAAATTTTATTGAGTCTAGAAATTCATGGTGCAACATGCCTTGGGATGTATTATATAATCTATTTTAAAAAAAATATTCTCTAGCTTGATTCCTAGACTTAAAAAGATGGATGATTGAAAATTCACATCAATGAGTGAGATGAAAGAAACTACACGAAATTTTAAAAATCAGGTTCAAAAAATCAAAATTTTCCAAAAGAGGTACGATTTTGATAAAATTTCCCACCCCAAAACAAAAAGGAACATCGTCCTCGATGTTAAGTATATGATTTTTAAAATTGAGAGCATAAGGTAGGAAAGATATTACCAGAATCAATCGCTAATGAAGTGGACATGTGAATCTAAGATGAAACCTGAATAAATGAGTGAGATAGTAAAATATATACAAGTCTATAATCATGATAGAACATTGGGTGGGGTAAAACATCACCCCCAAATAAGATAAGACTCATACTCAGAAAAAGTGGGTTGCCTCCCGGTAGCGCTAAGTTTAACGTCTTCAGCCAGACCGATGGGAACTCACCGAAAAAGAGATGATAAACGAGGAGACAACGGGGTGGCAGAAAAATCGGGGGATAAGAATCACCCCCAAATAAGACTGAGCGGTTAGTCTTCATAAATGGGGTCAACAAGGTCAATCTGTTCTATTTGAGTGGAGCCTAGCTTCAAGAAGGGCTTCAAGCGTTGACCATTGACCTGAAAGAGGCTACCATCCATGGGATTTTGCACGGTGATGGCACCATAAGGAGTAACTGACTCAACAATGAAGGGTCCAGACCACCTAATTTTCAATTTCTAGGGAAAGAGATGCAATCTAGAATTATACAACAAAACTTTTTGAGCAGGGTGGAATTCTTTGTGCATGATGCTTTGGTCATGGATCTACTTCATCTTGTCCTTATACTTCTTGGACAAATCATAGGCATCATTTCTGATTTCCTCAAATTCATTAAGTTGCAACTTCCTATGGATACCCGCCTCATCAATATCAAAATTAAGGGCTTTGACGGCCCAATAAGCATGATGTTCAAGTTCGACAAGATTGTGGAAAGGCTTGCCGAAGACCAAGCGATAAGGAGACATGCCAATTGGAGTCTTGTAAGTAGTACGGTATGCCCACAATGCATCGTTCAAGCATAAGGACCAATCTTTCCTATTAGGATTGACGATTTTTTCAAGAATTTTCTTGATCTCGCGGTTAGAAACCTCAACTTGACCACTAGTCTGTGGGTGATAAGAGAGACCAACCTTATGGGTAACACCATACTTTTTGACAAGGTGTTCAAAGACTCATTTACAAAAATGTTTACTCCCATCACTAATGATATCTTTGGGGGATCCAAAACGAGTGAAGACATACTCCTTGAGAAATTGGACCACAACTCGATGGTCATTGGTACGGAAAGAATTTGCTTCGATCCACTTGGAAACATAATCAACAACAATTAGAATATACTAAAAACCATGAGAGGAGGGAAATGGTCCCATAAAATTGATACCCCACACATAAAAAATTTCAACAATGAGGATGGGTGTGAGAGGCATCATATGACGACGAGAGAGACGCCTAGAGTGTTGGCAATTGGAACAAGCCTGGCAATATTGATGGGCATCGCGGAAAAGGGTAGTCCAATAGAAACCACTTTGCAAAAATTTTGCGGCAGTTTTATTTAAGCCAAAGTGGCCTCCACAAGCACTATTGTGGCAACAGGATAGAATACTGAGCTGTTCACATTCGAGAACACAACAACGAATGACTTGATCGGGGAAATGCTTATAGAGAAACAGGTCATCCCAAGAGTAAAACTTCACATTTGCCATGAATTTGGAGCGATCCTGTTTCGACCAATGATTAGGAAGTTGATCGATAACGAGGAAATTGACAATATCAGCATACCAAGGCGAAGTGGAGATGGAAAAAAGTTGTTCATCGGGAAATGACTCAGAAATGGGAACATGATCACAGTCATACGTGATAGTAATGCGAGATAGATGGTCAGCAAGAACATTTTCACAACCTTTCTTATCACGAATTTTTAGGTTAAACTCTTGGAGTAATAAAATCCACCGTATCAATCATGGTTTGGAATCCTTCTTATGAAGAAGGTGCTTAAGGGCAACATGTTCAGTATACACGATGATAGGGAACCTATGAAATATGAGCGAAATTTATCAAGAGCAAACACAACCACTAATAACTCCTTTTCAGTGGTCGTGTAATGAAGTTGAGAATCATGTAGGTTTTTGCTAGCATAAGAGATGAAATGTGGGGGCTTGTCAACTTTCTGGCCAAGCATGGCACCAAGTGAAAAATCAGAAGCATCACACATGAGCTCAAATGGGAGAGACCAATTGGGAGGTTGCATGATAGGAGCAGAAGCGAGGTAAGCTTTTAGGTGCTCAAAGGCGGCAACACATGCTTCATCAAAGATAAAAGGGACATCTTTAGATAAAAGGGTTCTTAAAGGTCACGCGATTTTAGAAAAGTCCTTAATGAAGCACCGGTAGAAGCCCTCATGTCCTAAGATGGAGCGAATGTCCTTAACAGACTTAGGAATGGGGAGTGAGGAAATCACGCAGACTTTTGCTTTATCGACCTCAATACCGGAACTGGAGACACCATGACCTAAAATAATACCCTTTTTTACCATGAAAAGGCATTTTTATGAATTTAGGGCCAACCTCTTTTCTTGACAACGCTGAAGGACAATAGTGAGGTGAGATATGAATTGTTTAAAGGATGAACCAAACATAGAAAAAATGTCCATAAAGACTTCGAGAAAATGCTCCACCATGTCACTGAAAATACATGTCATATACCGTTGAAAAGTCACAGGTGCATTGCAAAGGCCAAAGGGCATACGAGAGTACGCAAATGTGCCAAATGGACAGGTAAAAGTAGTTTTTTCTTGGTCTTCAGGGGTAATGGGAATTTGGTTATACCCTGAATATCCATCAAGGAAGTAGTAGTAAGCATGGCCTACCAAGCATTCAAGCATCTGGTCAATGTATGGGAGAGGGAAGTGGTCTTTATGAGTGACATCATTGAGCTTTCTATAATCAATACAAACAAGCCAGTTGGTTTGTATGCGGGTATGCACAAGCTCATCATCACTATTTTTAACAACGATGACTCCAAACTTTTTAGGCACCACATAAATGGGACTGACCCATTGGCTGTCTGAAATGGGGTAGATAATATCCGCATCAAGCAATTTTAAAATTTTAGATCGAACGACCTCTTTCATTGTCAGATTGAGTCAGCGTTGTGGATCATGAAAAGTCTTAGCATTCTCCTCTAAATGAATGCGATGGCTACAGACATTGGGGCTGACACCATGAATGTCAGAAATGGTCCACCCTAAAGTAGTGCTATGTTGAGTAAGAGTGTGGACCAATTGTTCTTCTTAATCCGGTGTCAAGTCAGAAGCAATAATGACGGGGTGACGTTGGTTTGGGCCTAAGAAATTATATTTAAACTCAGTAGGTAATGGCTTAAGCTCCAAACTAGGCGGTAGCTCAGGAGAGGCATCAGACTCAGACGCAGAAATAGAGTTCGGGAGGATATAGGGATAGGGGTTAACTGGGCATCCACAGAAATAAAAGTATCAACAAGGATAGGCTCAAATAGAGGAGACCAAGTGGAAGTGTCCAGCAGAGGTGTATAATCTAACAAGGCATTGACCTCGGAGATGGAGGAATCAATATCAAAGTCGGACCCAAAGTGAGCCAAATATTGATAGATAGGATCTTCTGGGTAGGTGGTATCCAACATATCCTTGACGAAGGAGTCAATCATGCAAACCTCATCAATAGAATCAACATCGGCCTTTTGTTGCATGATGTGGAAAACATTGACTTTGACGGTTATGTTACCAAAAGAATGATTCATTTACCCATCTCGACAATTGATGATGGCATTGGCAGTTGCCAAAAAGGGGCAACCCAAAATGATAGGAATATTGGTTGGGTCGGGAGCAGGAGTGTCTAAGATGATGAAATCCACAGGGTAGTAAAAGTCAGACACTTTCACCAAAACATCTTCAACTATTCCTTTAGGCACTTTCACAGAACGGTCTGCAAGTTGAAGAGTAACCCGTGTAGGTTTCATGTTTTACAAACCTAAATCAAGGTAGAGAGAGTAAGGTAGCAAATTAACACTAGCTCCAAGATCAAGCAAAACCCGAGTGGTGAACTTATCGCCTAACATGCAAGAGACAGTGGGACGACCAGGGTCTTTATATTTCACAATAACATTCTCATGGATGAGGGACGTGGCTTGCTCAGTGACAAAGGCATCACAAGGAACATTCATCGGTAGCTTGACAGTGCACAAGTCCTTCAAGAATTTTGCATAGGAAGGAACTTATTGAATCGCGGTGAGGAATGTAATGTTTATGTGAACATTCTGAAAAACTTGCTTGATCTCATCAAATTGTTGAGCTTTCTTTGTTGAGTCCAACCTATGAGGGAAAGGTGATTTAGGGAAAAAGCAGTGGTGGCCTCAGTAGGTTTAGAGGCATTCTTGTCGGTGGATTTATAGGGTGGTGGGACCTGAGGAAGACGTTCTAATGGGCAATGCTGGGTGGGTGGGATTGGAACATCATAGGGAGCATCAACACCATTGTCAACTTGTTTACTGAATCGTAGAGTACTCATCGCTTTCATGTCTGCTTGGTATGTGGGTGGAGTGGAAGTGGATCCAACCTCATAAGCCGACTCCTTTTCATTCCCCTTAGGGTTAGGAATGGGTTGACTTGGAAAATTACATTTCTCTCGCTCGAACTCAAAGTGATTAAGACGTTGCTCAAGCCTTTGGATGGCTTGAGTTTGTGCTTGTGTGGTTTGTTCTTGAGTCATGATAAATTGAGTGAGAAGATTATCGATAGATGAGGTGGATGATTGGGGTGGAGGTGCTTAAGGGGTTTGGGGGACCAACTCTCGATTAGAACTAAGAGGATGTGAATACTCATAGGACGGAGGTGGATAGGGACAATTTGATGATTGGGATGGGACGGTCCTCCTTGGGGGACAAAGGATGAGGGATGGTTTTGTTGGTGGTAAGGAGCATGGTGGTTTTGGATAGGAGGGCGATGTTGCCTTTGCGGGTTTTGGTGAAACCCTGGTGGACCACCAACATGTTATGGTCGTGATGGAGCAAGGTGATTTTCGTACTTATAATAAAAATAGGGATGGTTACTATTATTCGGATTGTAAGTAAATGATGATGGTGCGGGTTTCCTAGTGGTATCAAAGGCACATGCTTGGGCTAGAGTGGGTTCGGGATCATCTTGAATGAGGGGGAACACAAGAGATAAATGATCCTGACTTAAACAGACATGACAAGAAGGACTAGACTCGTTGACGTTCATCACTTGTTTAGAAAGAGAAACATTTTGTTGCATAGAACAACTGAGAGCATCAACAATCTTAGTCAAAGTTTTTAAGCCATGGAGCAAGGTTTTAAAATCAGGATCATTTTTTATCTCATAAGTGCTACCTATTCGTGGTGGCTCGGATCTTGAAAATTCATTGGTGCCCTCCTAATCTTGGGAGTCATCGCTTAATTCAAGGAGAACATTGTAGGCAGTGGTGGGAGTTAAGTGCATGAATTTTCCTTTGTGCATGGACTTAATTATGGTGCGAGTGGAAGGAATGAGACCATTGTAAAGACTATGAACGAGGCGACTCTTCTCGAGACCATGATGTGGGCAACTATTGATATAGTCTTGGAAACGGCCCAATGCTTCACAAAATTGCTCGGTTGGCTTTTGGTGAAAATCCTGAATGGCTTGGCGCATCTCATTAGTTTTACTTATGGGATAAAACTTGGACATCAACTTCTTCACAAGTTGTTCCCATGTATGGATAGAATCCGGTGATAAGGAATGTAGCCACATGGATGCTTTATCATGGAGAGAAAATGGAAACAAGCGAAGACGAACATTTTCTTAATCTAAGTTTTGATTTTTGAAAGTAGCGCAAACTGTGAGAAATTTTCGCGACTGTATGGAGACTCACGCTCAAGACCATGGAAATTGGGCAACATGGAAATGGTCTCCGGGCAAATTTCGAATTAATCCACCGGGGTGGGTGGAAGAACTATGCAAGATGGTGGGGTAACCGTTATCAGGGCAAAATAGTCCCTTAAGGCACACTCTTCAGCCATGGTGGGTGGATGAATGGTAGGAATAGAGATGTCAACTCGGGGACAACTCAAAGTGATAGGTGGAATGGAAGAAGCAATGGGAACACTTGGTTCTCCTAATGTGGAAGATACGGGAGAAAGACTACGGGAACGAATTAATCTATGATTAACTCGTTGCCACGTGGGCATGTAAAGAGGGATTTGGTTTTTTTTGGAAAAGAAAATATTTTTGGAGTTTTGCTTTTGTTTTGGAAAGAAAGGAAATATTTTTGAGTTTTTTTATAAAAATAATAGGAAAAAATATTTTTGGATTTTATTTTGGAAGAAAAAGGGTGGGGGAAAATTTGGACTCTAAGAATTTGGACGAATTCACTAAAACGGACTACCAAAAAAGGAATTGGGCACACACAAGTGAAGAAAAAATCCCTACTAGAACATAACCAATTTTTTAATCTTGAAAATTAATGAAAGGGGTAGTCAAATTTTAATGAAATTCGCGGGCGATAAAAATCACGGAATTTATATGAGTGATGGCCTTATGCAAAATGTGTGTTCCTACTTAAATCACAAGATGCCAAGAGGCTTCCCACAGAGATTCGCCAAAACTCTACTACGATGAAACGATCGGCCGGTACAACGCTGGGGACAGCACAAACCCGTTTTACTGGGCGGCCGCACTTAAAACCCAGTTTCCCTGGACACTTTCGTGCCGCAAAGTGAACCGTTCAAGGGTTTGCTCGGTGGAGAGGACTCTACGGGTTATCCTACAAGTCAAAATGATCAAAAAGGGGCCTACAAACACCATATCCTATGGGGCTATCTAGTTGATTCATTTTAAATTAGTGATGGCTAGGGTAGCACACAAAGGATAAGTGATTGAGTCGGGTGATGAAATCCCTTCTCGTGAGTGACCGGGCGTAGGGCTTAGTCAATTTAATTCATCATTTCATTCGAAATTGAATGCAATAATTAAATCACACAAGAGCACAGAGGAGCACACAAGGTATGAACTCGCAAACAAGAGGGGGCGAGGGTTTAAAAATGTACCTCCCGCGGTTTTTTGGCCGTGGGGTGCCGAAATTGTTGAGTCGACCGGGGGGAGAATACGCCAATCTCAGCCGGCCCCGGGAGTCCGACCGACCCAAGGTAGATAGGCTTCTAATTCCTCTCCAATGGACGCCCTCTCTCTACCTTGTCTGGTTTCCCTATCACGCTTTCTTCAATTATTACAAATTTAAAATGAAATTGAAATGGTGTCTCTATGCACCGCAATACAAGAAAGGTAATAAAATCCTAAATACAAACCTTCTAAAAAAATGGTACTAAAATTGAAAAATGCAATACAAGTGAATCACAAAATTTGGTAATCCTCTCAAGCACGTCAAGCTCCAAAGATCGGCAACGACGCCATTTGACATAAAGAACTTTTCGGTATATTTTTTTCGTCGTAGCTTGAAAAGCTCTTCTAATCAAAATCTTCAAAATACCTACAAAATATATAGCAATCTCAAGTGTAGAGGTAAGTAAGGTTATCAATCCATATCAAGGGGGTAAAGCTAGAGACAAATTCAATTGTAATTAACTTTTATTTTCTTTTTGGGCTTTTGCTTTTTCTATTTTTTTTTTATCTATTCAAATATTATAACAAGTAGGTGAGGTGAGGTGTAATAACACTAAACTAATATAAGAGATGAAATTAACAAACTAACTAGTGTGCCAAATAATAACTAAGTAATAAGAATTGAGATGAACTTAAATTTGAGAAATATTCAAGGAATGAAACTTAACCTCCACTTTATCAATTAAATGTGTTAATTATTCTAGTTTACTAATTTTCCAAATATTAATTTATTTTATCAATTGATTCTCATCATTCGACAAAACAAACTAATATAAAATTAGTTAATCCAATTTTCATCCCCACAACTCAAATGAATAATAAATTTAGAAAAATTATATAAATTACTCGCTAGAGTAAATTCGTATAATAAATCATAAATCCCACAAAATTTAGTGTATGACTATAATAAAATATAATCTATTCTAATTAGTGGGTCATTATATCTCTAGTTTGAATCCAAAAATTAAGAGTATATTAGATTTTAATCCCTTCTCAAGGATAATTTACCATTTCTCAATGCATAAACTCATGTAGGAATGAAAAGAAAATTAACTAAATGAAACAAAGTAAACTAGATTAATTAATACATTCAATTGAGTATATGGGGCTTCATTTCACTCCTTGAATGGAGTGATTAGCCAACCAAAGTCACAATCCAAGAATAATTGAAACCAAGTAATAGCATAGAATGATTAGTAAGAGAAGAATTAATCAAACCCAATTTTGCCTTCAACTTGAAATAGAATCTTCAATTACAATCTCTCAATATTTTGTTTTGGTAAAGAAAAAAATTAAAACTAAAAATTTATCTCTCTTCTAGCTTTCTAAAACCCTAATTTGCTATATTTTTTATCCTGCTTCAAATGGAGTCTTCTATCTTAAATATATAGTAGGCATGGAGCTAGGGATAAAAATGGGTGGATAAAGGTGCAAGAGGTTGTATAAGGTCTAGGTGAGGGTTACTTTAGGAATTAATGGAGGGTGCATGTGGTTTTGGTGTGAGGTCATGATAGTGGGGATAATGAGGGTAATTTTGAAATTGGGGTTAAGTTGGTTAGTTGGGATTAAAATGGGTAAGGGTAGAAGGGATTTTTAAATGGCACATGTGGGAATTGGGTTTATTTGCTGGTTTTGTTTTGGCAGGTGGAAGAAACGTGGCTTTTAGAAATGGGTTGGAGGTTAGGCATGGTGGAACGGGTAGTGGGTATAGGGTTTCGGGTTGAGATCGGTGCCGAGGTCATCACCGGTTTGGAGGTTCGCCGGTCGGAACTGGTTTGTGGTTGGGTAGGGAGTCGCAGATGGCTGGCCGACGATGGGTATTGTCGCCGGCGTGGGGGGTCCGTGGATCGACGACGGGCTGAAGTTAGGTAGGATTGGGTTTGGCCGACTGCGGGTCGCTATGCCGGCGGCAAGCTGGCCGACGGAGGGACGTCGATCGGAGGCACGCGGTTTTGGGGGTAATGTGAGTTGGTGATGTGGTTATGGAGGTTGGTTTTCTTGTTAATGGAGGTGAGGAGAGAGAAATGGTTGAAAGGTTGAGTGGGGAAGATGAAGTGGAGGGGGTGTTTGTGTGTGGTGAAGGTGTATAATTGTTAAGGTGAGGGTGAATGAGGGGATATGGTGTAGGTAAGGTGTGTGGTGGTTATGGTGTGAGTGGAGCTTAGTTTAAGTGTGTGTGTTTAATTTGTTCCTAACTAAAATAATAAAAAGACTCAACTAAAATTAATAAAAATAATAATAAAATAAAAATAAAAATAAATCTAACTAAAAATCAAACAAACTAAAAGCAATAAAAATAAAAATATTAAAACTAAAAACTAAAATCCTAAGCTTATATAAAAACTAAAATAAAACAAAAGAAATAAAAATTTAAACTCTAAATGAAAATTAAAGTCCTATAAAATATAAAATCTAATAAACTAAAAATAAACTCCTGAAAACTAATCCTAATAAAACTAAAAACTAATAAAATCAAAATAAAATGAAATTATAAAAATAAAATAGAAAAATAGAAAATAAACCTAAATAAACCTAAAATAAAACGACTCAAACTAAAAATATAAAAAATATTAAAAAGGGACAAATTAGACACACACGGGGTTCGGGGCAGGTTTAGGGTAGGTTAGGGTTACGGGATAAGGTATTTAGCTGCATTCAATGCGAATTTTCCTTGATATATAACTTTTGACGCCGCAAACGGACGTTTGACCTACAAGATAAATATTTAAGCACATAAGACCCAATTGTCGAGAATTAGCCACTAAATTACGTCTATTCGGAGTATAAAATGTACAGTTTTGGGTGCTTATCTGTCAGAGTACGCATCAGTTTTAAAGTTCTTAGGAAGTGGATTTGATAATGGCCGGGGGTCCAAGGGTTTGATGAGATATCATCTTAACAAGGCCTGCTAGACGTTGGACAAGGGCGCATAGAGCTCGGTATATTCTTTTCTGGCAGGATTAGGGAGAGTTTTCGGCGCCCAAGAGGTAGCTGGTTAGGATATATTATTGATTGTTGAGACTGCAGCACTGGTAAGCTTCTCGTACTTTCGAGGAATGAACTGTCCGCTCATTTTCTTTGGCTCGACTTCTAGCTTGGCAAAAATTTCTTCAATTTTTATAATCGCTTCTCGAAGGGATCAAAAGTGTGGGTAATACATTCCTCCCATAGTCGCTTGAATGTGAGGCAAGAAATTATTCTTCACGATATTTACTTGCTCCTCCTCTGAGGGTCGGTTGGTTATGGTAGCAGCTTTCTCCCTCCACCTTGTGATAAAACTACTGACGGTTTCCTCGAAGTTTTTCTTGAGTAATTATAGATCGCGGCGTGTAACCTCTAGCTCTTTATTGTACTTGTACTGAGACATGAATTCTCGAGCGACATCCTCCCAACTTCGGATTCGGGATTCTTCGAGGGACTGGAACCAACGAAGGGCACTTTCTTTTAAGGTTTGTAGAAAAATTTGGGCCATTATTTCTTCAGAGGCACCAAGAAGGGTCATGGCTCAGTGATAACTGCGAAGGTGCATGATTAGGGGCTCGCTGCCACGAATTTCTCGATGGATGGTGTCTTGAATTTCTCTAGAGATCTTGCTTTGGGATAGGGAGACATATGGGTGTAGTCCATGTAGTTCCAGGATATCTTAACTTGGTTAAACTTTTTAGATAGAAATTTGAGGTCCATGACCTTGTTCAACACTTCCTCCTTAGGATCAATGGGTACTAACAAGTTAGCCCCTAGTTGGGCAACGTTCGGCATAGGGAGCTGAACTGGTGGTGGCCCATTTATAGGTGGGGAACGCAAATCATATTGATATTCTTCTGGAACCCAAAGAATCTTGAGAACAAGTGGACCCATGGCACGAGGAAAGAGAACCTCGGGTTCTTCGAGAATCTAGATCCGATGTTGCTGCATCTCATGGACCTCGATTTGAAGGTTGTCAATCTTGGCATTGAGTTGGACTAAGAAGGCCATCAGATCAGGCTGTACATTAGGTGCTTGATCAGCCTTCTCCATGAAGGCCTAATTTAGGCAGATTCTAAATTCGAACGAATTAGAAGAAGAACTGGCAGAGCTTCTGGGTGGTTTGATGAAAGACTAAAGCTAATAGGGATCCATGCTAAGAACCAGGAATGCAATCGATCATAGAGGAAAAATGGTTCGAATTTATTTTTGAAAGCGGGAAAAAAATTATTCTTGGTACTTTTGAGAAGAAGAGGGAAAACTATTTTTGGTGTTTCTAGGAAATGGAGGAAAAATGTTTTTGGTATTTTTGAGAAAATGAGGAAAAAATGTTTTGGGCATTTTGATTTTAAAGGAAAATAATCTCAACATGATTATTATTTATTAAGTTTTCACTTGTTTTAGGTTTACCTAAATGCAAAAAATGGTCGAACAAGACTCAAGCTTGGGAAAATTGGGTTTGAAAAATATGTAAGACATGGTTTGACTTGTTTCCATGATTATAGGTAGGATCCCATTTTACCAAAAAGGAAAAATAGCGCAAAAAATTGGGTAGCATGTCTTCCCAGAATTTTGGCAGAGTTTCGCATAATAACCAGCAAAGTAAATATGAGTGCCCTAGGTTTGATGCTTATATGAGGTTTATGCAATTGTTGGGGTAGTGGAAAGGTTCCCCCACTTTGGCATGACTTCCACGGTATACCTTTTGCCTATGAGGGAAATCATAGGTACATGTGGATGCCATTTCATATACCTGAGTGTACATGAATTGTCTCACTATATGCCTCGCGGGGACAATACGTGTGAGAGAGAATTCGATATACTCGATGCACATGAATGAGTTCCCTGCTATATACCTCTCGTCGTGAGTTCAATCAAGAGGTACGATGCGGAGGGGAACCGTTTGAAATACGTCCAAGGTATGAGGCCAATGAAAGGTGAGAATCATATAGCTTAAATGATTATGGATATATACAAGTGTGACAAGTGTGGGTGTGTGCTAGTTAAGCTTAAGCATGGATATTTTAAGTGGTGTGTGAAGCATGTGGGTGGAAGTGAATCTATTTACAAGTGTAAGTAGTGTGAAGTGTACATGGAGAGTATTTACAAGTGTGTGAAGTGTATCAAGTGAGTGAGAAGTGATATATAGATGAGGTAGATATACATGAGGTAAATAGAGGAGTAAAGGGGACATGCAGGTAGGTGCATACGCATACATGCAGATAAAATAACACCCATGCAAAAATAGAGTATAGTCCAAAAAAATTCTCCCCAGCAGAGTCGCCATTGTGGCCATCCCTCCCGGGGCGTGCGCATGCAGGGGTGTGCACCCTTCCTCGGGGCGCTTCGGTCGTCGTTGGACGATGAGGAGTGGGGAGGTAAGGTGTAGAGATAGATTCGCCATCGTATTTTGCACAAAACATGCAAAAGAAATGTTTTCGCCTTAAGAGAGCGACATCAAGGACATACTGATGCTTACTAAACGAATAAGTTCAAGGATTCGGGGACTAAGTTACGAAATGGAAAGGTATTAGGCACCCATCCCTCCCTTTCGATCTCTCATGGGCATGTGTTATTCTTCCCCTTAATAACTCTGTGAAGTGTGTGCGTGTATATATAAGTGGAGATGGGAATTACTCGACTCGCGTCATGGATAAAGGTGGAGTGAGGTTATCCTTAGGAGCATTCCCAAAATAGTAATCAAAATATAATGTGCGTATTTGTCGAGTCACCGATCGTTATGGAAGAACGATGGTGTATGATTTGACAAAATACAAGTATATGAGGCGATTACATGAATTATATATATATATATATGTATATATATATATGTATATATATATATATATATATATATATGTGTGTGTGTGTGTGTGTGTGTGTGTGAAAATAAGATTATGAATAAAAGAGGACTCGAGTCTCGGACGAGTTGCCTATGTAGTCTAAAAAGGCTTCAAAGTCCACGTAGTTTGTATAAAACTCGGGGTGGAGTTTAACCCATAAATTCAATCACTACACCAAAAACAACAATTTGCCACATCTTGATATTAAAAATCTAACACACTTTAAAACAATGCCAAATTTTGGCATGGTTTAATGACAACAAATTTCAAAACAGTGCCAAATTTTGGTACAGTTTAAAAGTGTGCCAAAATTGAGCACACCTAACTTTAATATAAATACCCTTAAAAAAATACTAATTTTCTCTTTTACTCTCCCGCTCACTCCTCTCTCTCATTTTTGCATGTCTCCTGCTCGGCTCTCTCCCTCACCAGTTGTTGCCACCAGTTGGATACCCTAAAATCTGCTAAAGGTTCTCTCTTCTTCTCGGAACATCCCTTTTGAAATTTGGGATTTCAATCCTTAACCTATACTTTTTGTGAGAATTTTACCCAAAAATCTTATACATACCATAATACGCGACTATACTTAGAGAATCTGTATTTTTTCGTTATCAAATCCATTATTAGGGATGTATATATACCTTTTTAAATATTTATTGTGTTTTTTGAATGCATTATTAGGGTTTTACAAATTGAATGTACATAGCATCTTAATCCACGTGCTCTCTGGATTTTATTGGTTTCTACCTGGTTAGTAGTGTTCATGAAATTCCACTTACAAATTGAATGTACATCGCATCATGGGATTTTAAGTATTTCCTTGCTTAAGCTTTATATAACAATTTATGAAGGGCTAGGTGCACCTGCAATTTTCAACATTGTAAGTTTTATTTGTTTGTAGCACTTATTAGATATTTTTTTAAAAATATTTTTGAGTTAATTTTTGTTTCTACTTTGGATATCACGATCTTATCTACTTAAGATAATTAAGGTTAATTTACTATATTTTTAATTTAAATTTATTCATTGACAAACCATATCCATGTTAATGTTCATTTCAAATTTCACTTTTAAGGCGATGTTATATGATCGTGGTGTTATTATTATTAGTTGATGTAGGAACAACTTTTTTTTAATTTTCAAACCCACTTTCTAGATATCAGTTTGACTAATATCTTATTTTCATTTCTTGTCTTGATGAAATTTATAATAATTTTCGATTGAAAATTATGAAGGAATATGTGATCTTATTTTTTTGACATTTAGTGTTGCGAAATTCACAAATGAAGTTTGGGGTTAAGAAAATGAATCATCATCTTGAGGACCTATTCATTTCAGATTGTGGACTTAATTGACTACCTTTGGAGTGAGGGTAAAAATGATATTACTGGCTGTAGGAGTAATGAGGAATTTTGTTTGAATTACTTTGGTGTGCATAAATGCTCAGGTAATAAGGATGATGCTTATGTTGTGTTGAATGCAGATGCAACCTGGGTGAGGGAGAATTACAACTTGATTTGGACGAGTGGAAATTTGGTTTTCATCAGTACTCGCACCTTTTTGTCCGTTGCTATGATCTATTGGTGTTCTGAACTACTTTTTGTTGGCATAAGGGTGATGGTAAATCTCAAAAAACTACATACATACTCAATAAAGAGTAATTATTGGTCTTCTGAACTACTTTATGTTGGTATAGGGCTTGCAGGCGGCCATGATGTCTAGCTTATTTCTTGGGTCTTTGAAAACGGAGCACTTGTAAGTGATTTTCCTAGTACGATCCATTAGAAGTTAATAACTTGATAGTATAGGGGACTGCATTTATTATATTATAATCCAAAGAAGTAGTATCACACATATTAGTTCAACCAACAGATCTAATACCATAACATTCGCATAGGTAATGCCATCCAGGAGCTGTTGTGTTCATAGAAGAATCAGTAGCATTATTGGGCTATCATTTCCATAGCACAATCAGTAATAATTTGAGCTAATTTGATAGGGCTTAGGTTCCAGGAGGGCAATGTGGATGATATCGAATTTTGGTCAGACCAATGGATTCCCAACTTGACAAATTTTAATGTGTGTGATACTTGCATAATAGAGAAACCGACAACTGAAAATGAATTGCAAAAATACCAACGGGAAGGTTATTTGCCAAACGTGGTGTCTTGACAAAGAGTAATATGCAATATTATTTGAGTATTGATACACTAAAACAAAATATCGATATGATTTCAGCAGATCTAATTTAGCAACACATTGATGTGTTGCATTTGTATTGGTTCCTTTTTTGGATCCATGCCATATACGGACTCCAAGTACTAGGGAATATAAATGCGATAATTTTCTGTGTCGATCTAGACTTATTTATATTAGTTACTTGAAAATTTTGATGAGGCTCTTTAGTTTAGTTATATGATTATAGTTTCAATATGTATTAGTTCATACTAGCTCTTTATAAGTTCACCTATTTAAAATTATCATTTTTTGAAATTGGTTTAGACGCCTGAGTGTTGGGTTAAGTTTGAAGAATTAGCCAAGATTTATTAGGTATTGTTTTGGCATTTGTTTCAAATAATCAACCATTAATTATGACTTCCTCTTTTAACAAATAGCACAATCAGTATAGGTAATGTCATCCAAGGGATGCTGTGTTCATAGAAGAATCAGTAGCATAGTCGGGCTACAATTTCCATATCACAGTTAGTAATAGTTTGTGGTAAGTTGACAGGGCTTAGGTTCCAGGTGGGCAATGTGGTTGATATCCAATTTTGGTCAGACCAATGGATTCCCACCTTGAAAATTTTTAATGTGTAATACTTGCATAACAGAAATATCGGCAATTGAAAACGAATTGCAAAAATACTAACGGGAAGGTTGTTTACCAAACACGGTGTCTTGATAAAGAGTAATGTGCAATGTTATTTGAGTATTGATACACTGAAATTGAATATAGATATGTTTTTAGCAGATGTAATTTAGCAACACGCTGATGTGTTGCATTTGTATTGTTTCGTTTTTTGGATCCACACCATATGCGGACTCCGAATACTAGATAATACAAATGCATCAATTTTCTGCGTCGGTCTAGACTTATTTATATTGTTTACGTTAAAAATTTGAGGAGGCTCTTTAGTTTAGTTAGGTGATTATAGTTTCAATATGTTTTAGTTCATACTAGCTCTTTAGAAGTGCACCAACTTAAAATTCTCAATTTTTGAAATTTTCTTAGACGCTTGAGTATTGGGTTTAGTTTAAAGATTTGGTCAAGATTTATTTGGCGTTTGTTCGGAATTTGTTGCAAATAATCTCCCATTAATTACGGCTTCCTCTTTTTAAGAAATAGCACAACCAGTATAGGTAAAGCCATCTAGGGGTTCCTGTGTTTATTGAAGAATCAGTAGCATAGTCGGACTACTCTTTCCATAGCACAATCAATAATAATTTGAGGTAAGTTAACAGGGCTTAAGTTCCCAATGGTCAATGTGGATGATATCTAGTTTTGGTTAGACCAATGGATTCCCACCTTGAAAAACTTTAATGGGTAATACTTGTATAGAGGAGAAATCGACAATTGAAAATGAATTGTGAAAATACCAACTGGAAGGTTGTTTACCAAACATGGTGTCTTGATAAAGAGTAATGTGCAATGTTATTTGAGTATTGATACACTGAAATTGAATATAGATATGTTTTTAGCAGATATAATTTAGCAACACGCTGATGTGTTGCATTTGTATTGGTTCGTTTTTTGGATCCACACCATATGCGAACTCCGAATACTAGATAATACAAATGCATCAATTTTCTACGTCGATCTAGACTTATTTATATTGTTTACGTTCAAAATTTGATGAGGCCCTTTAGTTTAGTTAGGTGATTATAGTTTCAATATGTTTTAGTTCATACTAGCTCTTTAGAAGTGCACCAACTTAAAATTCTCAATTTTTGAAATTTTCTTAAACGCTTGAGTATTGGGTTTAGTTTAAAGATTTGGTCGAGATTTATTTGGCGTTTGTTCGGAATTTGTTGCAAATAATCTCCCATGAATTACGGCTTCCTCTTTTTAAGAAATAGCACAGTCAGTATAGGTAAAGCCATCTAGGGGTTCCTCTGTTTATTGAAGAATCAGTAGCATAGTCGGACTACTCTTTCCATAGCACAATCAATAATAATTTGAGGTAAGTTAACAGGGCTTAGGTTCCCAATGGTCAATGTGGCTGATATCCAGTTTTGGTTAGACAAATGGATTCCCACCTTGAAAAACTTTAATGGGTAATACTTGTATAGAGGAGAAATCGACAATTGAAAATGAATTGTGAAAATACCAACTGGAAGGTTGTTTACCAAACATGGTGTCTTGATAAAGAGTAATATGCAATATAATCTGAGTATTGATACACTAAAAAAGAATATCTATATGTTTTTAGCGGATATAATTTAGCAACACACTGACGTGTTGCATTTGTATTGGTTCATTTTTTGGATCCACATCATATGCGGACTCCAAATACTAAACAATACAAATGCATCAATTTTATGTGTCGGTCTAGACTTATTTATATTATTTATGTTAAAAATTTAACGAGGCTCTTAAGTTTAGTTAGGTGATTATGGTTTCAATCTGTTTTAGTTCATACTAGCTCTTTAGAAGTGCACCTGCTTAAAATTCTCATTTTTTGAAATTAGTTTAGACGCTTGAGTATTGGGTTTAGTTTGAAGATTTGATCGATATCTATTTGATGTTTTTTTGGCATTTGTTGCAAATAATCTCTCATGAATTACAGCTTCCTCTTTTTAAGAAATAGCAAAGTCCGTATAGATAATGCCATCCAGGGGCTGTTGTGTTCATAGAAGAATCAGCAGCAAAGCCGGACTACTCTTTTCATAGCACAATTAGTAATAATTTGACGTAAGTTAACCGGGATTAGGTTTCACGTGGGCAATGTGGATGATATCAAGTTTTGGTCGGACCAATAGATTCCCACCTTGACAATTTTTAATGTGTGTGATACTTGCATAACAGAGAAAACAACATTGAAAATGAATTGTGAAAACACCAACGGGAAGGTTGTTTATCAAACATAATGTCTGGAGAAAGAGTAATATGCAATATTATTTGAGTATTGATACACTTAAATAGGATGTCTATATGATCTTATTGGATATAATTTAGCAACAAAAGTTTGTGTTTCATTTGTATTTGTTCATTTTTTGGAACCACGCTATATGCGGACTCCAAATACTAGACAATACAAATTTTTTGTGTCGGTCTAGACTTATTTATATTATTTACGTTAAAAATTTGATGAGGTTCTTTCGTTTATTTAGGTGATTATAGTTTCAATAGGTTTTAGTTCATTCTAGCTCTTTAGAAGTGCACCTGCTTAAAATTCTCATTTTTGAAATTAATTTAGACGCTTGAGTATTGGGTTGAGTTTGAAGATTTAATAAAGATTTATTAAGTTTTTGTTTAGCATTTGTTTCAAATAATCTCCCATGAATTACGGTTTCCTCTTTTTAATAAATAGCACATTCAATATAGGTATTGCCATCCATGGGCTGTTGTGTTCATAGAAAAATCAGTGGCATAGTCCAGCTACTATTTCCATAGCACAGTTAGTAATAATTTAAGGTAAGTTAACAGGGCTTAGGTTTTAGGTGGGCAATGTGGCTGATATCTAGTTTTGGTTTGACCATTGGATTCCCACCTTGGCAAATTTTAATGTGCATGATACTTGCATAATAGAGAAAACGACAATTGAAAATGAATTGCAAAAATACAAACATGAGGGCTGTTTACCAAAGGTGGTGTCTTGATAAAGAGTAATATGAAAAATTATTTGAGTATTGATACACTGAAATAGAATATCGGTATGATTTTAGTGGATATAATTTAGCAACACACTAATGTGTTTCAATTGTATTAGTTTGTTTTTTGCATCCGCGCCATATGCGAACTCTAAATACCAGACAATACAAATGCGCCAATTTTATGTGTCTGTCTAGACTTATTTTTACTTACGTTAAATATTTAATGAGGCTCTTTGGTTTAGTTAGGTGAATTTAGTTTCAATATGTTTTAGTTCATACTAGCTCTTTAGAAGTGCACCTACTTAAAATTCTCATTTTTTTGAAATTGGTTTAGAGGCTTAAGTTGTGGGTTGAGTTTAAAGGTGTTAACGAGATTTATTAGGTGTTTTTTTGGCATTTGTTGCAAATAATCTCCCATGAATTACAACTTCCTCTTTTTAAGAAATAGCACAGTCAGTATAGGTAATGCCATCTAGGGGTTGCTGTGTTCATAGAAGAATCCATAGCATATTGGGCTACTATTTTAATAGCACAGTTAACAATATTTTGAGGTAAGTTGACAAGGCTTAGGTTCCAGGTGGGCAATGTAGCTGATATCCAGTTTTGGTCAGACCAATGGATTCCCACCTAGAAATTTTTTAACGTGGGTGATACTTTTATAACAGAGAAATCGACAATTGAAAACGAATTGCAAAAGTACCAACGGGAAGGTTGTTTACAAAACGTGGTG
The DNA here is from genome assembly GCA_949130495.1 of Sambucus nigra. NCBI lineage: Eukaryota > Viridiplantae > Streptophyta > Magnoliopsida > Dipsacales > Adoxaceae > Sambucus > Sambucus nigra. The sequence continues at coordinate 131,218,721 of OX422214.1, read as the reverse complement.
TCTTGATAAAGAGTAATATGCAATATTATTTGAGTATTGATACACTGAAATAGAATATAAATATGATTTTTGCGGATATAATTTAGCAACACACTGATGTGTTGCATTTGTATGGGTTCATTTTTTCGATCCACGCCATATGCGGACTCCAAATACTAGACAATACAAATGCGTCAATTTTTTTAGTCGATCTAGACTTGTTTATATTATTTACGTTGAAACTTTGATGAGGGTATTTAGTTTAGTTAGGTGATGATAGTTTCAATATGTTTTAGTTCATACTAGCTCTTTAGAAGTGCACGTCCTTAAAATTCTCATTTTTTTTAAAATTGGTTTAGACGCTTGAGTGTTGGGTTGAGTTTGAAGATTTGATCGAGATTTATTAGGTGTTTGTTTGGCATTTGTTGCAAATAATATCCCATGAATTACGATTTCCTGTTTTTAAAAAATAGCACAGTCAGTATAGGTAATTCCATTTAGGGGCTGCTATGTTCATAGAAGAATCAATAGCATAGTCGGGCTACTATTTCCATAGCATAATGAGTAATAATTTGAGGTAAGTGAACATGTCTTAAGTTTCAGGTGGGCAATGTGGCTGATATCAAGTTTTGGTCAGACCAATGGATTCCCACCTTGACAAATTTTAATGTGTGTGATACTTGCATAACAAAGAGAACGACTGTTGAAAAAGAATATCAAAAATACCAATGGGAAGGTTGTTTACCAAACGTGGTGTCTTGATGAAAAGTAATATGCAATATTATTTGAGTATTTATACACAGAAATAGACTTAGGATATGATTTTAGCGGATATAATTTAGCAACACACTGATGTGTTGCATTTGTATTGCTCCGTTTTTTGGATCGACGCCATATGCCGACTCTAAATACTTGACAATACAAATGTGTAAATTTTCTTTGTCTTTCTAGACTTATTTATATTCTTTACGTTCAAAATTTGATGATGCTCTTTAGTTTAGTTAGGGGATTGTAGTTTCAATATGTTTTAGTTCATACTAGCTCTTTGGAAGTGCACCTTCTTAAAATTCTCATTTTTTAAAATTGGTTTAGGTGCCTGAGTGTTGGGTTGAGTTTGAAGGTGTGAATGAGAATTATTAGGTGTGTTTGGAATTTGTTGCAAATAATCTCCCATGAATTATGGCTTCCTATTTTTAATAAATTGTACAGTCAGTATATGTAATGCCATTCAGGGGCTGCTGTGTTCATAGAAGAATCAATAGCATAGTGGGCTACTATTTTAATAGCAGAGTCAGTAATAATTTAAGGTAAGTTGACAGGGCTTAGGTTCCAGGTGGGCAATGTGGCAAATATCAAGTTTTGGTCAGACCAATGGATTCCCACCTTGAATATTTAATGCGTGTGATACTTATATAACAGAAAAATAGACAATTGAAAATGAAATGCAAAGATACTAATGGGAAGGTTGTTTACCAAACGTGGTGTCTTGATAAAGAGTAATATGCAATATTATTTTATTATTGATACACTGAAATAGAATATCGATATGATTTTAGCGGATATAATTTAGCAACACACTAATGTGTTGCATTTGTATTGGTTCGTTTTTTGGATCCACGACATATGCTAACTCCAAATAGTAGATAATACAAATGCATCAATTTTCTGTGTCTGTCTAGACTTATTTATATTATTTACGTTAAAAATTTGATGAGGCTCTTTAGTTTATTTAGGTGAATTTAGTTTCAATATTTTTTAGTTCATATTAGCTCTTTAGAAGTGCACCTGCTTAAAATTCTTTTTTTTTAAAATTGATTAAGGCGCTTGAGTGTTGGGCAGAGTTTGAAGGTGTGAACGAGATTAATTAGGTGTTTGTTTGGCATTTGTTGCAAATAATCTCCCATGAATTATGGCTTCCTGTGTTTAAGAAATAGCACAGTCAGTATAGGTAATGCCATCCAGGGGCTGCTATGTTCATAGAAGAATCTGTAGCATAGTTAGTCTACTATTTCAATAGCACAGTCAGTAATAATTTGAGGTAAATTGACAGGGCTTAGGTTCTAGGTGGGTAATGTGGCTGATATCATGTTTTGGTCAGACCGATGGATTCCCACCTTGACAAATTTTAATGTGTGTGATTCTTTGATAACAAAGAAATCGACAATTGAAAATAAATTTCTAAAATACCAACGGGAATGTTGTTTACCAAACGTGGTGTCTTGATAAAGAGTAATATGCAATATTATTTTAGTAATTATACACTGAAATAGAATATCGTTATGATTAGCTGATATAATTTAGCAACACACTGATGTGTTGCATTTGTATTGGTTCGTTTTTTGGATCCCCGCCATGTGCGGACTCCAAATACTAGACAATACAAATGCGCTAATTTTTTGTGTCGATCTTGACTTATTTATATTATTTACGTTGAAATTTTTATGTGTGTCTTTAGTTTAGTTAGGTGATTATAGTTTCAATATGTTTTGTTCATACTATCTCTTTAGAAGTGCACTTTCTTAAAATTCTCATTTTTTAAAAATAGGTTTAGACGTTTGAGTGTTGGCTTGAGTTTGAAGATTTGATCGAGATTTATTAGGTATTTGTTTGGAATTTGTTCAAATAATGTCCCATGAATTACGGTTTCCTATTTTTAAATAGTAGCACAATCAGTATAGGTAATGCCATCCAGGGGATATTATGTTCATAGAAGAATCAGTAACATAGTCGGGCTACTATTTCCATAGCACAGTCAGTAATAATTTGAGGTAAGTTAACAGGTCTTAGGTTTCAGGTAGGTAATGTGGATGATATCATGTTATGGTAAGACCGATGGATTCCCACCTTGACAAATTTTAATGTGTGTGATTCTTGCATAACAAAGAAATCGACAAATGAAAATAAATTTCTAAAATACCAACGGGAAGGTTGTTTACCAAACGTGGTGTCTTGATAAAGAGTAATATGCAATATTAATTGCGTATTTATACACTGAAATAAAATGGGGATATGATTTTAGCGGATATAATTTAGCAACACACTAATGTGTTGCATTTGTATTGGTTCGTTTTTTAGATACACGCTATATGCGGACTCCAAATACTAAACAATACAAATGCGTCAATTTTTTGTGTCTGTCTAGACTTATTTATATTATTTACGCTAAAAATTTGATGAGGCTCTTTATTTTATTTAGGTGATTACAGGTTTAATTGGTTTTAGTTCATACTATCTCTTTAGAAGTGCACCTGCTTAAAATTCTCATTTTTTGAAATTAGTTTAGACGCTTGAGTATTGGGTTTAGTTTGAAGATTTGATCGAGATTTATTTGGTGTTTGTTTGGCATTTGCTGCAAATTATCACCCATGAATTATGGCTTCCTCTTTTTAAAAATAGTATAGTTAGTATAGGTAATGACGTCCATGGGCTGCTGTGTTCATAGAAGAATCAATAGCATAGTCGGACTACTGTTTGCATAGCATAATCAGTTTTTATTTGAGGTAAGTTAACAGGGCATAGGTTCCAGATGGGAAATGTGGCTGATATCCAGTTTTGGTCAAACCAATGGATTCCCACCTTGAAAAAATTTAGTGGGTGATACTTGCATAACATGGAAATTGACAATTGAAAATGAATTGCGAAAATACCAACGAGAAGGTTGTTTACCAAATATGGTGTCTTGATAAAGAGTAATACCCAATATAATTTGAGAATTGATACACTAAAATAGAATATCGATATGTTTTTAGCGGATATAATTTAGTAATACACGGATGTGTTGCATTTGTATTGGTTCGTTTATTGGATCCACACCATATGCGGACTCCAAATACTAAACAATACAAATGCATCAATTTTCTGTGTCGGTCTAGACTTATTTATATTATTTACGTTAAAAATTTAACGAGGCTCTTTAGTTTAGTTAGGAGATTATAGTTTCAATATGTTTTAGTTCATACTAGCTCTTTAGAATTGCACCTACTTAAAATTCTCATTTTTGGAAATTAGTTTGAACGCTTGAGTATTGGGTTTAGTTTGAAGATTTGATCGAGATCTATTTTGTGTTTGTTTGGGATTTGTCGCAAAAAATCTCTCATGAATTACAGCTTCCTCTTTTTAAGAAATAGCACAGTCGGAATATAGGTAATGCCATGCACGGGCTGCTGTGTTCATAAAAAAATCGGTAGCATGGTCGGACTACTCTTTCCATAGCACAATCAGTAATAATTTGAGGTAAATTAACAGGGCTTAGGTTTTAGGTGGGAAAAGTGGCTCATATCAAGTTTTGGTTGGACCAATAGATTCCTACCTAGATAGTTTTTAATGTGTGTGATACTTGCATAACAGAGAAAACGATAATTGAAAATGAATTGCGAAAACACCAACGGGAAGGTTATTTACCAAACCTGGTGTCTTGATAAAGAGTAATATGTAATATTATTTGAGTATTGATATACTGAAATAGAATGTCGATATGATTTTGGTGGATATAATTTAGCAAAACAATGATGTGTTTCATTTGTATTTGTTTTTTTTAGAACCACGCTATATGCGGACTCCAAACAATAAACATTACAAATGCGTCAATTTTTTGTGTTGGTCTACACTTATTTATATTATTTGTGTTAAAAATTTGATGAGGCTCTTTAGTTTATTTAGGTGATTATAGTTTCAATAGGTTTTAGTTTATACTAGCTCTTTAGAAGTGCACCTACTTAAAATTCTCATTTTTGGAAATTGGTTTAGACGCTTGAGTATTGGGTTGAGTTTGAAGATTTGATCGATATCTATTTGATGTTTTTTTGGCATTTGTTGCAAATAATCACCCATGAATTACGGCTTCCTCTTTTGAAGAAATAGCACGGCCATCCATGGGCTGCTGTGTTCATAGAAGAGTCTGTGGCATAGTCCGGCTACTATTTCCATAGCATAGTGAGTAATAATTTAAGGTAATTTAACAGGGCTTAGGTTTTAGGTGGGCCGTGTGGTTGATATCCAGTTTTGGTCTGACCATTGGATTCTGTGACAATCTGCTCACCAAAATATGGGGTGGCCAGCCCGATACTCCAATATAACAGGAATCATGGATGGAATCATTCTCAGCATCGCAACAATATAGAAGTATACGGGATAACCACTCCATGTTTCAGAAAACGGATTGCCAAAATTTTTGGTTTTAAAGCTAAGGAGAGAATATAAACAACCCAATTTTAAAAGAAAGTGGTAATCCAGAAGAAGATTATATTACATACACCTCAAATATACAATAAGGGACCGGATATTCTGTCGGTCAACAGTCTCATACAATAATATTAAACGAGTTCAATAATTTACATAATACATTACATTAAACAATTACAAAAGCTTGGGCCTCACACCCGAGTAAATGACCTGCTCATATCTAGAGTACAAGAACGAAAACGTCTATACCAAATATCCTGTAATATCTGCAAAGTATCACGGCTCCCCAAATACATCGAAATAGGAAAGTCAGATCAGGCGTCCTTGCGGTGGAGCACCTGAGCGGATACAAGATGCATGCACAATAAGAAATATGAACGGGTCTGGGCCCGGTTCTATATAATTACCAGATGAATAAAGAGTATGCCAGTTATGAATGGTAAATCATGACTAAAAGAAATAAGAATCTACTTACACAGTTTAAAACATAAACTAAGACAATTTTAATAAATCATAAATCTAATTAAGTTATGCAGTAGAATAAGAATAATTAACATTAATTTAAAAGCCTTCATCAGATATTCTGATTCATCTCATAGTTCCATTCCTTATTAGTAATTTTAATCATAATTATATTCTCTTTGTGGCATTCCATTCCTTATCAGTAATATCATCATAATCATATGCTCTTTATGGCATTTATCATACATCAAGTCCCACTTGATTTAGAATGGTTATATTCTTATGCATATAACGATTCTAAGACCGCCCCTCCGAGTTTCTCCACTGGGCGCGCCCCTAAATAACCATCATCTTCCAGGGCCTATCGAACAAGGTAACCTGGGCACCTATCGCAACGTCGGGAAGCGACTATATGCCTACGGGAGAGTCATGACCACACCCGGAATCACCTCACCAGCGCAGAAACATACCATAATCGCTCATATGGTCTAGGAATATATCCACCCTGTATTCATTAGTCAGGGGGCATCACCTCGCGCGCGAACTTCCCTTATGATGGCATTTAAAGAGGTGTGTTTAAGTAAATTAACATTTACCAATTCATTATCAAGTAAATTATCATTTACCATAATCATTACCATTTTCCTTTCCATTTTACATATGTATGTTTCATTTTATTCGAAACCATAGTCATTTACATTTTTGTAAATACATCATATATTTCACCCGGAGCCATACTTAATACATCTTATCGTTGTTACCTCGATGAATGAATGCACTTTCATTATATTCTCCCAAGATTCAATTGTGGTATTATTATAAACCATCAAGACTAACGTAGCTCAATTGAGCTTCTAAAGTCTCCCAATATGATACTATAACTCCTAGACTCATAAAAATCGACTAAGAGAAAAGAATGCCCTAACATCAATTGGCATATCCCCGGAAAAGCTCCCACATAGCGCATTTCTAATGTAGGGTGAATAACTAACTCGTCTAGGACTCTAGGAATATAAGTTTACTTCATATAAGAAGGCCCCTAAGTCCTATACCTCAAGAAAAAGGATTGGAATTGAGTTATAAAATTAACTCAAAAATAGCAGGAAAACGAATCGATTCGCCAAAGGGACGAATCGTTCGCCCTAGTGAATCGATTTGCCCAAAAAGTGAATCGATTCGGACTAAGAAACCTGGGATTCTGTAACCTGCCGAATCGATTCGGTTCAAGCAGACCTGTAAGCTGACCCCTTAGCGAATCGATTCGCCCTAGGGCCGAATCGATTCACCCCTACGAATTTGCCAAGAATGGCTTTAAGGGTTATGAACCCTAATTTTACCCCAAATCTCAAATCTCTTCCATTTTTACACACATCCAACATCATTAATCTACCCCAAATCATCCTACATGATTATTAACAACCATAGTCCACAATTTCATCATCATAAACTAAGATTAGGGTTAAAACACCATAAATTCCATTTTTTATCCATAAATGCTAATGCACAACTATCACACAATTTTCTCATCTTAAATCATATATTAGAAAGTAGAAAACTTGCCTAAAGGTTGAAATCTCAGATTTCTTTGTAGTAAAAGAAATCCCAAATCTTCAATCTTCAAATCTCTCTTCTTTCTCCTCTTTTCTCCTCACTTCTCTTCCTCTCACTCTCTCTCTAAGTTTGATAACACACAAATGAGAAATGAAACAAGAGGCCAGACTTAAATCGTGGCTTAAGTCTAAAATTTCCAACTTAAATGGTTAATACCACATTAAAATGACTCCCGAATACGCATTTAAGTTAAAACCAGTCAAAAGTGCCCGAAACGTAAAAATACAATATGGCACTTATTTTGACTGTCTCGGACATTCCTGGACTAACTACGCCCTCTAAATTGGCATCTGACAATTTTATAAACTATTTTAAGTTTCGATTTCATTTAAACCATAATGTCATTTAAAACACATGACACAATAAAATATGCAACTTGATGATATTTACTTACACATACAGTAAATATGCAACAAGCTAGTAAATATTAGCTTTCAACTCCTTCAATTTATATTTACTCCAGTTCCAACATTTTATATAATTACTTTATGCTGTAAATTAATATAAAATGAGTCTCCTAAAAGCGAGGGTTGTTACATACTCCCCCCATTATGAGGGAATTTTTCCCTCAAAATTCGGGCGTACGCTAATCGCATAAAGGGTATACTATTCTAAACTATCATTCTAGCACCCTTAACAGACCCCTCGTTATTATGGCCTCCCAAAATGGACTCGGACTAAGGTCGTCACTATCGATCTCGGTCTACCTCCTTTATGCTCCAACATAGCACCAAATCGTTCTTCACGAACCATTAATCCTACCGTTCTATGGCGAAAGACGATACTCGCGTCACTAGGCACAAATTGCCTTACTTCCTAAATCACGTTACATCCCACCTTGGGGATACCTACACCAACGCTAAATGGCTTAACCCCAACACTACACAACTTTTCTTCGCATAGGTGTAGCCCATTAAAGGATACGGCTCAATAAGACCAATCATTAAAGGAATGTTTCGGGACCACTCCAAGTCCAAGGAGCCTATTGTCCGCTGATTCCATCCAACGGGTATGCGAATTACTCAACCGATTACACAAAGTCACTCACGGTGCCATACCTTAGAAAATGATCCGAATTATTGTACGTAAATTTCCATCCATACAATGCTACTACTCCCATCCATCCATTTAGCCTAAGGTGCACATTCAAGATATGTCCTTCGACATTATGTTAACTTCCTTCATTCGTTCATCCTCTTTAGGGTGGTAAGATATACGCCATTTCCATACGGCTCCCATTACTTCTTGGAAACTTTACCCCAACCTTCGACACGAATATCTAGTCTCGGTGCACCACTATTTTGATAGGCACTTCACACAGTTCTACCATTCCTTCAGAAAGAGTGGGGCGTACTCCTCTACATATAGTCCGCCCATAATGGCAAAAAAAGCAACGATTTGGTCGAATGATCCACACTTACTCAAGTAGGATCATGACCGTTACGGTGCTGGCAATTTAAGGAAGACATCTATGAATATACCCTTCTTCGTTCCACCACTACTCTCCTCACACTAGCGGTGAAATGATCAGTCACACACATGAACGCTCTTGCTACAAAGTCTTCCTAGTTATGCTCATCGTACTTGGCCTTCCATGCCTTCTCTAATTTCTCCGATGGATTTTCTACTTGACACATCTACTACCCCAATCGCATTCCCTTAGCGAAAGGAAAGACCTAATCGATAGTCCTTTATGAACTCCATACACAAACTCTATTCCTCTATAATATCTTACAACAACTTGTTGCTCGCGAGAAATACCAAATGTTCCTGCCCAGGAAGTAGTGCCTCCATTTCTTTCAGGAAATTACTACTGCAATGAATTCTAAATCAATCATGGGATAATACTTCCCACAAAGTTTAAGTTTGTGAGACGCATAAACAACGGGTCCATGCTCTAGTATTATTACTTCCTGTTCTTGGCAGAGACTTGTTCTTCAAATCTGCACTCGAGCTTAACAACATGGGATCAGGGGTAAAAGTCAACTCATCCTTTTAACTCCCCGAAAGTTAGGTTGCCAACGCAACACTCTATCTAAGAGAGGCCTCGTCTCCTACATGCTTCTTGTTTCTAGGGACCTAATCCCTCATAGAGTTAACCCATAACCTATTCGTGGTCAACTCCCTACAGCATTCCTAAATTAACATCACCTACTCTAAAGGCCTTACATCCTAATAATCCCAATACAGGAGGATTAGGGACATTAAGAGGGATAAAGAAGGGTTAAACTCTCAAACAGGTCCAAACTAAGCCTACAAGGGTAATCCAAAGTGAGCAGACTTCCTAAGAAGAGATCTCACTCGAAATCCAAGGACAAGTAGGAAATATAGTGTCAGTTAAGGCCAATAAGGAAGAAAAACCCTACAAAGGGTCAATATAACACCTAGAGGATCTTCTGGCGATATCATAAAGACCAAAAATCCCCTTTATAGAGGTTTCATATTAAAGTCCCCTTTCATAACATCAATCGTGGGTTATCTAATGCCCATAAAGTTCAAACCACGTGTTATCACTCCCAAATATTATTACATATCAAAACCTATAATGCATATAGAGAGGTACTAATTTTCTTTAAATAGATACTCCATTCTCAGTGAGATTTATTGCTAGAATTCTCCGGTACCAATATCGGTTTGGCCTAAATTTGGTACGGTGGTTTTCCAAAAAGTCAGATCTCAAACTTTTGACCACTAAACAATCTCTTAGTTACTAATTTCTCTTTCGTCCCGAAGCTGGGTAAATGGGAGCCCCATTTGTTAAACGTCTGTTAAATAATGAATTAGGTAGTAAGGGAGTTTATTTCCCAGTTTAATAGCAAAAAAGTGGAGGTCATTGACTACAAAGAGAAGACGATAGTCACAACACTAATGAGCGGCCTAAAACTTGGAAAGTTGTTTTGAGTGTTAGCTCAGCAGCTACCGAAAATAATGTTAGAGCAATTGACCAAGGTCGATAAGGTCATGAATGTTAAAGAATCTATGGTATTGAAGGAGTCAAGCCATTCTAAGTCCGATACTAGAAAGATCTCGGAGAAAAATAAAGAACTCAAGGATAATAAAAAGGCTGACAGACTAAGGAAGTATGGTGAATATACCTCGTTGACTGTGGGGGTGCATCACATCCATTAGGAGATTCAAGGAAGTAACGACCAGAAATGGTCGAAAAACTTCAAGGCTCATCCTAACAAGAGGGATAAAACAAAAACTATAAGTTCCACAAAGATCACAACCACAACATGTATAACTGCTTGGCTTTAAAAAATGAGATTAATATTCTCATCAGATGCAAGAAATTGACAAAGTTCATTGACAAAGGTATCCAGTTTGGGAGAAAAAGAACAAAAACTAAGAGGATGCCAATTAGATTCCCCTTGTAGAAAGGCGGACGAGAAGAAACGAGGTCGGGACGACGATTCAAATGATAATCCAAACCTGCCTAAAAAACCCAAGGAGCCAATACATGAGCTCAAAACGATCTCCTCTAGGTGAAAATTCATAGAGGGAGGAGACACTGGAGATGGAGATGTACTAGTAGATAGAGAAGCCTACCTTAATGAGGTAAAGGCTTGTGCTTATATAAGACAACTCAACTTAGCTGAAACTATGGTACCTCGATCGAGAAAGGTAAACAGAGATCGCATTATTATTGGTTTTTCTAATAATGATTTGTCTGGTGTGATCTACCCACATGACTACTCCCTAGTCATCACTATAATGGTGCATGATAGCTGGGTGGCGAGAATCTTAGATGACAATGGAATCTCGATCGATATCCAGTTTCACAGTTATTTCAAGAATCTAAGGCTGAAGGAGAGAAAGTAAGAGGTGTACAAGAGGCCTCTTATCGAATTTTTGAGGAAAAAGGTGTCCCCCTTAGGAACTATAAAGCTAGAAGTTATGATCGGAGACTAACCAACATTCTAAACATAAAATATTTTCTTTTTCGTGTTGGATGAGAACATGCATTCAACTCATAACATTATATTAAGAAGGGTCAGATTGAAAAAGTTCAAAGCAATTCCATCTACTTTTCACCAGTGCCTAAAGTTCTCCACTAACTATGGTGTCAGTATGGTGAAGGGAAATCAATTGGACTCCCACGAGTGCTAGTACACTTTGGTGAAATGGGAAGAATAGAAGAAATTGACCAATTATCAGATCAATATGAAGATGAGTTAGTCAAGGGCCAAGTAATCGAGGATATGGAGCCAGAGATGCTGGGTGATGAACACCTAAATCAGACAACCCAAATCGACTCGTCACTGGATCCAGTTCTCAAGAAAAAACTGGTTGAGTTCTTGAGACAGAGAAAGTATGTGTTTACCTAGAGCCAAGAAGACATGTCCGGTATAGATCTAGAATCCCTCTGCTATAAGCTCAGTATAATGAAGGGTGCCAAGCCAGTAAATTAGAAACATTTTTTTAGGGGTGTTCAAAAAAACCGCCCGACCCGAAAACCGAACCGAACCGGCCCGAACCGAACCGAAACCGCCGGTTTTTTTTAGCCCGGTTCGGCCTACGGTTTACGGATATAAAAAACCGACCATGTCGGTTCGGTTGTCGGTTTATACGTGGGAAAAACCGACTCAAACCGAACCGACCCGAACCAATATATATATTAAAAAAAACTAAATAACTTATATTTTTATATCCAAAAACCATTACCCACCTTTAAAAACCGACCCAAACCGAAAACCGCCCTTAAAAAAACCGGCCCAAATATGAAACCGTCGAAAACCGACCCGAAACCGAACCGAACCGAAACCGACGTGAACCGAAACCGACGGGTTTTTTCATAGTCGGTTCGGTTTCGGTCTGGCCTTTTCCAAAACCGAACCGATCGGTTCGGTTTGAACTATGGTCCAAAACCGACCCGAACCGACCCGTGAACACCCCTACATTTTTTATTCATCCAGAAGAAGAATATGGCAAACTAGGAAGAAGTTAATACTTTACAAAAACAAATGTTCATCGAAGACGTGAAGTTCCTAGAATGGTTCTCAAATGTCGTCATGGTAGAAAAAATAATGATAATTAGCGTATGTGCGTAGACTTCACTGACCTAAACAAATCTTACCCAAAAGATCACTACCCTTTATCCAAGATTGACCAACTGTGACACACCCAAACTCTATTACTTATAATTAAGTTTGAAAGTCAAAGTGAGTCAAATCATAATTACCTTAACCAAACCATAAACATGAGTATCCTTTTTTAGTTGTTAACATGAATCCATAAAACTAAAAATTTTCACAATTTTAAAGTAATTATACTTATTCAAACTTACTGAAAGGATAAGTAGGCTTAAATTACCCCATTTACGTTTGACCAAAACCATGGTTTTATGCATCCCTGGCTAACCCCACCAACCTCCTAGATTTGGCAGTGATATCACAATACCTGAAAAACATAAACATATGGTACCGTGAGCTAAATAGCTCAGCGAATGCATCACTACTACACTATTGCATTAAATTAAATGAAATAAATCATATCTATGTGGTAATATATATATATACTTATCCGACTCATTCATAAATAATGAACAATTATATACTTATTCGGCTCATTCATAAATAATGACCAATTATATACTCATCCGGCTCATTCGTAAAAAATGACCAATTATATACTTATCCAACTCATTCATAAAGAATGACCAATTATATACTTATCCAGCTCATTCATAAAGAATGACTAACTTTTCGAATCATGATTAACATATCCAGTCTGCAATAGACGATTGTCCCCCATTCCGGGTCGGGGAGTAACCTCCCACTTTGGTAAACCGAAATGAACAGTTTCATATTATGATCATATCCATAACCATGCATAAATACATCGTACCAGTGAGTAATATTCTGATCTTATACATAGCCATGTATAAATACACTCACCTTGGCCATTTAATGGGTTTTTCCTTTGTCTTTTTCTAGAACTTGTACAACTAATTTTTCCTCCCATTCCTATCATTCTTACAATATTAGTATCATCATAAGAATATTAACAATCCAAATAATAACTTAAACATAACTCAATTCATAAGCATCTTATGATCCCATTCAAATCATTTATCATAAATGAAGTCTCATCTTCATTCGTGTCAAGATATTTAACATATCCAAATCATATCATAACTCATAATAAACAAATACAATTCAATCTTTATCATATTTTGTTTCCATTACAAAAGACTACACATCATATCAAGTTTCCTAGAGCAAGATATGCCCATTTCTTTACTACATAGCAAATCCGCCCTATATGCTCCTCTATCGTTCAGTCAATTTCCAAGAATTATCATAATTTTTTCTACATCCTAACGTTCTATTATCTTCCATCAAATATCAATAAACATATTGAATAATACAAAATTAAAGTTTCATAATTTTTAAGGTTCATTTGCTATGTTAAGCAAAAATATCGAACACATGGTGTGCATACTTACTCTTCTGGGGAAGATTCTATACCTGAACTGGAAACTATCACCCAAGATTCATTTCTTGGTATTGTTACATAATTTTTGTTTATGATATACATATATGAGTTTATTTTAATCTGCAACTGGAATTACTCAATCCTAGTAAGTATACAAAAAGATATAGAAGTTTGAATACACAAGGCTCCTAAACGAATCAATTTCAAGGGTTTACACGTTCAACTTGCTTAAACTCGCATCTATCCATACATATACACCAAGTCATGAAAGTTCTATAAATAATCAATGATTTCTACCATTTCAATCAGTAATACCAAACATATAACAAGATTTACGTATATAATTATCTTAGGGACTTTTTCGTAATTTCCTACGAATTTTTCTCCAAATTTTCCTCGCCTTTTCTTCTTCCTAAACTTCTCGACTCTCTCTCTTCAGGCAAAACTATTTCGTGCCTGAAATATGCTGAAGGAGGAGGTTATTTCAAGTGTTTAAATTCGGCTAAACCAACCTCCTTCTCCAACCAATCAAAACAAACCATTTGTCATACTAATAAGACAAAATACGACTTAACGAATGTATTGCCCCTGTTTCGTAATTTTGATATAATTTATTACTCGGACCTTCATTTAACACACCGATTATTGTGTTACAAAGCTAACTCATATATCTACAACTATTTAGTTTTTACCTCAAGTTAATTCTTATATTATAAGGGTTAAAACTAGTCTCCAACATGAACATTCCTATCGAAAAACTTCAAAATCCCGTGCCTGTAACTAATTCAATATTTCATGAGTTATGAAGGTAGGATTAGACTAAACATAATAACTTAACACTATACATACTATTAAAACATTATTGATACCACATAAGGTAAGCATGATTTAAACATGATTTATCATAATTATATTCGGGTTGTCACGAGCTGATCGATGCTACAGTAGGGCATGAGCTACTCAATTTTATGGATGCCTATTATGGGTATAACCAGATAAAAATGAAGCCAAAAGATCGGGAGAAAACCTCATTCGTAACAAGCCAAGGTATATACTGTTACTATGTTATGCCTTTGGGATTAAAAATGCTGGAGCAATATACTAGAGGCTGGTTAATAAGGTCTTCGAAGATCATATCGGTAAAACCATGGAAGTTCATGTGGATGACATGCTGACGAAGAGAAAGAAAGTTGTTGACCATATTAGTGACCTTGGATGAACTTTCGACCAATAAGAAAAACAACAATTGAAGTCGAACCCAATGAAGTGTGTTTTGGGGGTCAGGAAGGGAAAGTTCCTGGGTTTTATTCGTCAACTGAAGGGGTATATAGGCAAACCCAAAAAGAATTAAGAACTAATCAACATGCAATCTCCCGTGAGCAAAAAAAATATCCAAAAAATTATAGGACGAGTGGCAGCACTAAATAATATGGTATCAAGAGAAATTGATAAGCGTCTCCCATTATTAAAGGCGCTAAGAAAGAAATTTGAATGGAACAACAAATGCGAAGCAACCTTTTCGGAATTAAAGAGATACTTGAGATCTGAACCATTATTGTCTAGGACAGTCTTAGGTGAAAATATTTATCTGTTATTTTTTATTTCAGAGTCAAATGTCAGTTCGACACTAGTTCGACAAGAAGATAGGGTGCAAATATTGGTCTACCATACTAACAAAGAGTGCCATGAAGCATAAATCTGATACCCTAGGCTGGAGAAATTATCATTAGCTTTTATTGAGGCCTCCATAGGAATGAAATCGTACTTTTAGGTGCTTAATATTGTCATTTATATTGACCTTTATCTATGCCAAGACGTTCATAATCCTGAGAAGTCAGGCAGACTAATGGATTGGGCAATGAAACTAGGAGAGTATGACGTTCAATACGAGCCAAGGACAGTAATTAAGTACCAAGTTGTGGTCGATTTTATATCAAAATTCACTTATGAAGAAAATTCTATCGAGCAAACTTCTATGGAAGAGAGCTCAGTAGAAATATTGACAAAAAAGACTTCTACGAAAGAGAGATCATCCAAGAAGCAAATCGAGCAAACTTCTCCGAAAGAGATATTAACAATTTAGCCTGTTGAGCAAATTTTTACGGAATATAGATCAATGACTAGTGAATTTGACCAAGTTATTGACATACTAGTGTCATCAGCTCGACAAGAAGGGATCATGATCTCGAGGGGAAAAAATATTCAAAAACAAGCATTCCATGAAAGGACATTTTGAAGAAGAATCCCTAATTTAGCAACTTTTCGTAGAGGGCTCTTCATGGGATAATAGAAGAGAGGCAGCTCTGATAATCATAACATCGAACGGGGGTAGTGTGAAGTATGCCCTTAAGTTTTACTTTGAGGCTTCTAACAATGAGGCAAAATATAAATCCCTTACAACAGGTTTGGGATTAGCATGATCACTAAGTGATAAGTAGCAGTCGGCACACTTCGATTCTCAGATCATAGTTAATCAAATTAATGGATTCTATGAGGTAAGAGAAGAATCGATGATGAAATACTTGGAAAAGGAGAAGGAATTATTGTCAAAATTCTCGATTGTCTAGATAGTCTGAATACCAAGAGCTGAGAACACACGAGTAGCTGCACAAGCCCACCTAGAATCAACTTCCAGAACTGAGCTCCACAAAATAATGTCAGTGGAAGCCTTGATGCACCGTAGTACTGATAAGGAATGTGTATTGGTGATGGAGTTAGACTTGGGGACCTCCTGGACGGACCCCATCCGAGCATATTTATAGGAAGGCACAGTTCCACAGATCAAAAAGAGGTAAGGAAAGTTCGATTCAAGGTGGAGAGATATGTGTTAGAAGGTGGAATTTCGTTCATAAGAGGATTCATTATATCATGACTTAGATTTTTTCACCCTACCAAAGTAAATAACTTAATAAAGAAAGGGCATGAGGGCTTATGTGGAGCCCACTCAATGGGAAAATTATTGGTAAAATGAGTGGCTACTTAAGGGTATTAAAAACCCACTATGAAAGAAAATTGCACAAACTATGCGAAAAAATGTGACAATTTCTAAAGGTATGCTGTGATCCACAAATGACCAAGAACAACCTTATGTCAATCACATCACCTTGGTCCTTCGCTATGTGGAGGATTGAGAAGGTTAGCCAACTACAATGAGAAGGGGTATGTTCAAATATCTAGACGTAGCAATAGATTACTTCACTAAGTGGGTAAAGGTCGAGCCTTTGGTTGAGATACCACATGAAAAATTCTTCCACTTTATATAGAATAACATCATCTTCCGCTATAGAATACCATATTCCTTCATTACAGATCATGGTATCTAGTTTAACAATAAAGAATTTGAAGACTACTATATACGTTCAAAAATCTAGAAACTACGCTCAACACCTAGTCAACTGCGGTTCAACGGGCAGATAGGGATAACTAACATAACCCTGCTCAGCAGCATGAAGAAAGGACTAAATGACGTGAAGGGGAATTAGATCAATGAGACACACAGCGTGTTGCGGGCATACTAAACAACACCAGGAACAACGACATGCGAAACTCCATTCATGTTGGAATTTAGTACCGATACAGTAGTGCCCACTAAGATGGGTCTGCCCAACTATCGGGTGCTTAACTTTGACACACCAAAGAGATATCTAATGAGAAGACTTAACTTGGACTAGTAGAAGAAATCAAGGAGTGCAAAACACTACTTGAGGACTAGTCGGTTTTATAATAAAAGAGTAAAATTGATCACTTTAAAGGAAGGAGACTTCATGCTAAAAAAGGTAATTCAGAAAATGGATAAGCTAAAACCCAACTCACACGGTCCATATATAAGATTTGTTGTCGTATGACAAGGAACTTATAGGATTGAGACTTTACAATGTGAGAATTTGAAGAAGATTTAGAACTGTAAGCATGTGAGTAAGTACTACAATAGTTGTGACAACATATGCCAGATTGATGAGATAATCATATGTAAATATTCTTTTCACTCTTTTATAATTCAACTCAGTGATTAATGAAAATAAAAACTTCATTCTCTACATATGTAGTCATTTCAAGATTTTATTCAAATGACCATTTCATCGGTATGAGAGGTGTGCAAGAATCCCAGGTAGAAGACACCTCAGAGCCAGGCCCATTAAGGTTCACAAATAAAAACCATGCTTTATGTATGGCCTCGCCTTAAGATGGGTCACGATAAAAAAACTTCAACGAATTCTAGGAAATCCAGTGCAGTCATATGGAAGACAAGATCTGACCATAACTGACTAACGTAAGAATGGATCCTAGTAAATTTGGTCAACTTTGGTAATTAATGCTGACACTCGATCATTATGATAAGATTCTTCGGAACGGCCAGTAAGATGGAACAAGTATCGGTGGATCCTAAGATAGGGCAACTTAGGTTCACCCAAAATTGGTAGATACTAAGGGAGATCAGGTCGGCTAGATTAATAAAATGATCATAAATTTAAACTATTAGTAGACCCATCCTAACACTTCATGAATGACAACGTCTGTGAATAGGTCAAGATAAAGACGTCTAACCAAGCCTGGGAAATATAGTGTAGTCTTATGGATGAAAAAATTTGACCATAATTTACTAACTCAAGGATAGATCATAATAAACTTGGTTGACTTTGGTAATTAATGCTGACACTTGGTCAGGATAATAAAATCCATTATTGGTCTGGCACGAGCATTAGTAGATCCTAAGTCAGAAAAACTTAGGTTCGCCCAAACCTGGTAGCTAGTAAGGTAAATCGGAATGGAAATAAGTTAACCACGTGATCATAAGACCAAACTATTAAAAAACCATCTCAAACACTAAAGAAGTTAGTAAGTTGACATGGACAATAGGCCAAATGCTACAATAAGTCCATAAGACTACAACTAACTAGGTTTTAGGCATACAACCACATTTACTTATGCAAAATATTTCGAATATATCATAACCCAATTGAATGCATGTAAAGGTCAGAATCAAATTCAAAACAATACGCATGGGCATGTAAAAAAGACAGTAGATGTGATAAAGGAATGATCATTACAGCTGAGGGCACAAATTCATTTGTTATAAGTTACAAAATATATATGTTAAAATAGGGGAAAGGTAAAAAAGCTTTACAAAAATATCTAGGAAAAAAGATTTATGCTTAAGGAATGTGCCCATCCTCAGCCTTTGTCATCTGAACATTTTCAATAACAACAAGAAGGAAATTGAAGGCACTGATTTGGTCAGCAGTAATTTAGCCTTCTCATGCACAATAATTTTCGCAGCAACTTCCGCTATCAAGGCCTCATATTCGACAGCTAGTGTTTTTGACTCATCATCATCACCCTCCCATGCCTAAATTATCTCAGTGATATCAGGAAAGTGTTTGATGACCCTCCTCTTGATCTCATCATGTCCCTCTATGAAGATGGTCACCAGATGGATATTGTATTCATCGAAGCTCTTGAAATTCCTAACTCTATCCTCTCAGCAAGTGCAAGAGAAGACGTGTCTTTCTCTAAAGTTTCATTGCCCTTTTATGTATCTTATTTTCCCTTGGAAATTTCCTAGGACTTGAGCTTAATTGAATCTATTTGCACTTACTCCTTTAGTTTTCTAACCTCCTCCTCCGCCTGTCTCAAGGTGGTTACATTGGAAAATAATTGATCGTCCTTCTCATTTATCTCAAAATAGACCTTATCATGATCATCTTTGGCATTATTCAACTCTTAGGGTAAGGCCTCATAATGGCCAAGGATATCATTATGCTCGTCCTTCGAATCATCATATGCATTGTAGTACGTATGAGGAAACTTTCTCCCTTATAATGGTGTCACCCATAACATACTAAAATGAAGAGGTTAATATAATATCAAACACGACATGAATAATTCCAAAAAATAAGAATTTGGTATTAAACTTACCACTATCATGTTGTACTGAGTCATACACCAGATCTCAGCAGCATTGGACTACCAGAGGTGCTGGAAATCAGGGGCATAACCATAGTACTCGATCATATAAACATAATTATCCTTATGATAGAAAATAGAATTCGTATCATTCTTCAGATGCTCCTGAGTGATCAGATTCTTGATGTCCCGAGTATAAGGAAAATCTCTCCATAAGGGATTGAAGACCTAGCACCTCAGACCAGTCACCGTGAAGGTGCTCCTAGAATTTGAACTCTTTCCCTAGACCTAGTCCTCTATTATTTGGGACCAGACTAGTAGGAGTTTTCTATCGACATTTTTAAAGAAATACAATCTCGTCACCAGAAGCGACAACCTTTACTTTGCCTTTGCCTTTGCTTTTGCCTTTATCACCAGTAGCAGTAGCCTCAACATTATCTTGCCTCTTAGCTACGTACTCAATTTTTTTTCTGGACTCTGCATTTCCTCAACCCTCTTATTCTCTTTAGATTCAGCATTAAAAATAACCTTCCTTTTTTTGGCCTCAGCATCCAACTTTCTTTTCTTAGAAATCTTTATTTTTGCAAGATAAAGAACTGGAGGCGCCATCGTATCTGTTGAGTCAAACGGAGTGGAAGAAGAGGCTACATAGAAATAAGTACTATCAAAACGTTAGATGGTGGATAAACAAAGTAAAATTTCTAATCAAATATGACCACAGGATAAGCACCATGCCCTCTTCGATCTCCTCTTTAATAAATCCCTCGTAGACCTCTCAATCAGTCCCCAAGTCAAAATGCTCATCCCTTAGAAAGATACCCCTAGAGGGAATTATTATCCCAACTCAATGAGCATTAGGATGGAGAATAACTTCTCAAATGCTATCGGGTTGGGGGTACAAGTTGTCCTAACAAACTCTTTCAAGGAAGGAGGAAGTTTTGGAGCTTTTTTCACTACATAAAGATGAACATGAAAGGAGGTTGGTAAGTATAAATGAAAGCAAGTATAATAGAATGAAATGTTAAGTGTGTACCAATATGGTGGGGGGGATCACGAATTGCGAGGAATATTGTAAGACCTATACCTCTCATCATAACAGAACTCCTAATCGCCTTTTACAAAGATGAACTGGTTCTTTCAACTGTGATTGCTCATTTAAATGACCATCACCATCTTTTTGTTTCACTTTTGAGGTGATAAATAGTAGTATCCATTGTCTTTTGCACCATATACCAATAAAAAATGTCGCTGGTTAAGTCGAAACCCATATGAAGCAGCCAATACACCATTGACCTAATGATGCATTTGTAGGAATTTGGTTGGAGTCTAGAAAGGACCACTCCATAAACCCTAAAAATTGATCTAATGATGGGGTGAAGAGGAAGCTAAACTCCCACCTATAAGGCCTAAACTAGGAAATAGATCTCGTCGGTATTAGGCCAACCATAGACCATTTCATCGTAGTCGGGAAACTGTACAATAATACTTATTAGGATATTATATATATCCCTAAAATCCTCTAGTTTGACTTCTAAGATATCACATTCGTGATTAAGATCATCAGTGATGGATGGATCCCAGGAGTCAGAGGCACCAAAAGTACCCTCATCAGTGAGAAGTACCACAATAAGAGATGTGGAGGCCATTCGTTCATTAGGAGCTACAAAAAGAGGGGAAGAATCCATGTCAATTATGGATATGGACAGAGTGTTAACAAATCTCTCTCCATTAAGATGACATTCCACCACTATGGTGTCAGATCTAATGAAAGGCTCGGGTCCAACTACTAGGGATATAAGGAAGACCCTATGGACGAGGCATCGGTGAGAGTAAACCTAGGGTGCTCCAGATTGTCTTCAGGATGGATAACTTAAAGAGGCCTAGGAAATATCCATTCCAAAATTCCCGAGCACAATCATTCTAAGTCATCCAAGTAGGCAAACCACCTTTGTATATGGGGATCGTAACTAATCAATGGGGTAAAATCAAAGGGAGGATAAAAGACCAATTTTATAAAAGGAATAGACTTCGCTGAACAGTAAACCCTAATTAAATTAGAAACATAGTCCAACTAACTTAATGGTTGTCTAAATAACAAAACTCCTCCAATAAATCAATAAATTATCAGTCAACAGTTTAACCACAATAATATTAAGGTGGAAAAAATTGTTGGTAAAGAGGGTTTCTACAAAAAAAATCCCTAAAAGTCTAGAGAAAGAAAATAGGGCGTACCTGAAAAATGCTAAAAGAGTTTCGAAGACAACTAGAAGTTCCTCAACACCAAAGAGAAGAAAGGAAAAGCTTGGGGAAATCATTCGCTGTGGCATAAATGGAAAGGATTTATAAGGCTGAAGAGTTCTCTATTTAAAACTCACTTGGAGGAAAACGATCAATTGGAAAAAGGTAAAGATATTTTTAAATAAGTATTTATAATCAAAAAGTGTGGAAAAATTTAATCATAATGCGTGATGTCATCCTTGGAAAAGTAGAAAAGCACTATTAGAATAAACATATGCACGCTTATTTAAAACCCGACGAGTGATACGAGCCAAATTAAACCTTAATGAAAAAATTGTTACAAGTTAATATGTTCAGTGCGTGCCAATAATATTTCAAGACAATCAAAATTACCAAGGTTAACAACATTCTCATCGGTTATCGCTACACTAGATTAGTCAAGCTCAATAGATAATTCTAAGGTAAAACGCTTCATAGAATCCACTTCATTACCCAATCACTAGAGAAGTTTTTGGGGATTTTATAATAACATGAATATGGAGCAGTACAAGAATCAATTGCATAGTGATACCTGGATTGTCCATGGCCTGTAAGAGATTACCTCATCCCACAACCTGTTCATCCTATGCGATTATGCTCGGTATTAGTATCACTTCACCCAGCCTATGGCTATTGACGGTGTTAATTAACACCGTAATCAAGCTTGTAGTAAGTAGTGGGGGTGACGTTAGCGACACTTAGCAAACACGCGTGTGAGGTGTATAATATTCTATTCCTCTATAATTTATAAGCAACGTGTACCCGTCCTATTTCCTCCACTCTGCATGCAAATGTATACCTGACTCACCTATAAAGGCATGACACCTGTCCCACTATACTCTCTCTATCCACTCACAGCCAATATAAATATGGCACACAATCCCTCAAACGAGTGATCGAGAGATTAACTTGCGGCTGTTATGCTGTTGAAACTTATAGTGAACTAAAGAACTTGTAATCTTTTTCCATCCACGGATTTGGCTCACTGAGACTAATACAATTATTATTATACTTGTTGATGTAGGCACCATCATGGGATGAGCCACATAAACCTAGTTTCCATATTTTTCTCTCATCTCTCTATAATACTTGCTCTAAACTAGTATAACTTGGATACTCATCTCTCTATCTGTTATAGTTTATGATTAAGTGTACTTAAGATAAGGCCCTGATTAATACACCATATTTAGATGCTAACACTTCCTTAGTTTAATTTTAGAATATTTAGTATCCTTGGATTTTCGACCCTCAACCATAGTTACCCAAAATTATTATCACTTTGTTATTCATTCTTCTCTCAAATATGAGAATATTCTTAAATGCAAAGGTGGAAAGGAAGGGACTCAATTTTGTATGAATTTTCATCATGATCAAGTTTTTTCTTAAATCCATTCCAAGCAGTAGGAAGTTTGGAAACTATCACCTCCCATGTGAAATTAAACTTCAAGATTAATTCCAGTGGCCTTAAGATCACCAACTATTTGTTGGAGTTCATAGTCTTATGCAAAGAAAGATTTATCATAATACATTCTATAATGTAAATAGTTAGAATTAAGATTTACGGTTACTTTCTTCCTCCTTTGTATATTTATTTTCCAATGCCATCCTCAACTCCTTTTTTATAAGAATCATCCAACGTGAACTATAGATTGATTGAGATAATGCATTGAGAATGTTTCCCCAACCTAAAAAATCATTTTCTTTTCTTTATTCACACTTTTTTCTTGATATCTTAGGTATCTTTTGGTGTGGATCCGGAAAAATATTTAATTTCACCATCAAGAATATAGTCAAGTTTCTGAGATGTGGGAAACAACATGATTTTCTCTTTATAACGGGTGAAATTTTTTCCATCAAAATGATCGAGTCGATCTAAATCTTAACTCATAACTTGGATAGATATTGCCACTGTTCCTTCTAATTTTTAATAAGAATATTTCCTAAACATGTTGAAAGTTTATGAAAGGAATATAGAAAAATTTAATCCAAGTTACTGCAAGGTACGTTCTAGGAACATTGACTTTTAGGAAATATTTCTCTCCTTCCGGTTGAAGACCACAAATACACAATAAAGTATAGTTTAAAAATTGCCTCCAGTATACAATGTATTGGTGTCTGTTGTCAAATTAAAATTACCACAAGGCAAGGGCTATCATAAAATATCGAGTGTAAGTATGGGTCAAACCCATATATATTTGTTAATTTTAACGTTTAAAATAATTACAACTATCCAACTAGACTAAATGGGGTAGAAAATAATTATTCAGTAAACTAAATTAATGCAACTACGAATAATGAGAGCAACAAACAAGAGTTGTAAATAATATGGAAATAATTAGGATTTGGTATCCATCTATCACGTAATTAATATTTCACACTAATTTAATTTTGCATTCCATTTTGATAACTCAAATTAAACCGACTCTTATCGCGTTTATTTTAAAAAATATAACAGTTGTGTTTGAAATATTTTTAGCGTCTCTAATAGACGATTAAAATATATATTCCCTTAGAAAATACAAGTTTTAAAGTTTGCAAATGTATTTTAGCATGTATTATTATAAATTCAAAGTGCAAATATAATCCCTAAAAAATACTATTTTTAAATCTCAAAACTTTATTTGACAAAACAATTTTGAAGGTCCTTAAACGCACTCTCATTTTGTTTTAAAATGAATACCAATTTTTTTTATAGCAACTAAAACAAGTAAGGAATAAACAATACTTAAATTCGCATGACAATATTAGCTAACTATGATACATTTTACCCTAATTCCAATAGAAGAATTAAGCTAGCATAAGAAAGAAAAAATAAATTGCAAGAATTAATGATGGAGAAGATCATTCTAAGAATTCAACCTAGTTTTGAGCTTACACAACAATGGTGTAAGTAGTAGATAAGAGAAATATAACACAAGAAATGAGAGGTAGAGAAGAGATGACACAAAATATAAGTGGTTCAATCACTGGCCTATATCCACTGTGCAAAACGAGGGGTATTTCCACTATAATAGGGCACGAATGTCCATGGATGATACACATTCAATATTTCTCTCTCTAAATTAAAATATATAGAGTAACAATAGGGTTTCTATTAGTCGATACTTAATGAAGAAGGAACGTGGTCCTTATAAGGGTTTGGGGGTGCACAATATCATCCCTAATCATATACTCCATGTTTAGATAAGGGTAGAGATAATGAGAGACTGATAATTGTTTAAATGCCATGATAGTGAATATTCCCTCACGTGGGGTGTTGATCTTTGACAACGATTTATGTGATTTTCCCATAATGCCTCTGTCATTCTTCTTGCGCGTTCATGAAATTTATGAGGTAGGGATCTCGGCCAGTTGAGACTGCTGCAGCCTTACACTATTCTAGTCAGCAGAGATAAGAGTAGACAACCATATGAGGCCGACATCCCAGACTAGGGGAGATTGCTGAGAAGGCGTTATTGTGTCATTTGAGGCCGAGACTGTAAGAGGCTGAGACTAGTTTTCTCCTTGCTACTGAGATAACTATCCTAACTGGTCATCTGCAGTGATCTCTTGGGCAGAGACCACTTAGGACAAGACTCATGGTTAAAACTTTCGGTGGATGGTGGACCTATTCAAATATACATCTGTGAGGAACATCCTTCTTTATCGGGTTGTTCAAACGAGACCACACTTATGTATATCAATAATGAGTAGAGTTTTTCATTAATAAATCAAACTTATAATATGTTCTCTAATAATAATCTTCAATCCTCTCAAAATAATAAAAACATGGCCCTTAAATTGAATACAATCACTCAAAAATTGATCCTCGAAATTGTATGTCAAATTGTGAGATCAAGGGTGATTTTAATAGGCCATGAGGTGAGGCGTTTGGGTTGGAGTGAAAATCTTTTTACTATGATGAAAAGTGTCTTTACCGAACACTCCACTTCCTTTATTATTTGGATCAAAATAAAGTACTTAATTTCCCTCACTCGAGGACTAGTAATTTTTCTTGGCGAATATGCTTGCTGAATTTTGTGCAATTCGAAGAATATAAATTTTCGATTTTTTCTTTGATTTCACGTGTAAAAACCACTTTTTTTGCATGACTGTAAAAATCATTTTTTTCGCTTTTTTCTCCTGCTGATTGTCAATTTGCACCAAATTCCATCATTACCAGCAAAATTTTCTAGGGATGGACAAAAAATAGACCGGCTCGAATGGACCAATTGGACCGAATCGAATCGAATCGAAAATTAAGGCTATTTTGATACCGGTCCACATAAACTAAAAATCGATTAAATTGGTTCGGTTCGCGGTCCACTATATTGAAAGATCGATTTGGATCGGACCGAACCGATTCTCGTGTATATATAATAAAAATAATATTATTGTTTTTCTTATATATAGTTCTTGAATTAATGTATATAACTTCTGAATTTAATTTAGAACATTTTATATATGTATAGACATTTTTTTATTTCGGTTAAGAAAACCCATGTAAATATCACTTGGAGTTTCGAGTATTATTATTTTTAAAATTTTTGTATATATGTTTGTGAGAATAATAAATAAAAACAATCATGAAATATATATATATAAAATAGGGCTAGGACCGAATTTTAACCCGAACAGAACCGAAAAAAGCCAGGACCGAATTAATAGGTTAACCGAATTAATCGGTGAAGAGAGTACGCATGCGTTCAAATAAGAAAATTATTTAATTGAACTCAGTTTTTATAAATTAAGTCCTAAACATGCATCTAGGTGTGATTGAAGATGATGAAATCATGCAAGAACATTAAAACACACACAAGTGAGGAAAAATCCCCCAAAGGGGCAAAACCTTTTTATTTTTCACGATAATTTTGTAATATACGGTTACACGGATTACAATGAAAAACAAGTGTGACCCAAAAATACCCGCAGGTGTCGGTTCTAATGTCGTCGGCTGGAATCTCCCTCAGGAACTCCAGGTGAGCAACAATGAAGAAGAAAGACGGCTTCTCCACAAGTATGAACAAAACCAAAGTTGTGTTCTTGGGTTTCAAAAAGATTCACAAAGGTATGGAAATGATGTGTGAATCAAAACATGAGTTTTGAGACTCAATAATATGAAGACTTGAGATAATAGAACTGTCAAAATCGTCTCTCAGAGTCTTGCATAATAACTCCCCCGAAGTTGGCTTTTATAGGGAACCAAAAGGAATTTTAAAAATTTGGAACTCTTGCCAGCGTCAGGTACCCCAAACTAGTTCGGCATGCACCTCGAACTGGTTCCCCCCCCGAACTGGTTTGGCCTTCGGTTCGCGGTAGTTCGCTGGTTTTGGGCCTTAAACACATAGCATTCTTCATAAAGATTTTATCGGGATTTTATCGGGATTTTCTCCATTTTCAAAGGGCCCTAACTTCTTCACCGTAGCTCGGATTGAGGTTCCGTTTCTTCCAGTGTCTTCATGGCGTCGATCTCTACAAATTTCCAGTTGACCATACCTCCAGACGGTGCCTATAAAATTACCAAAATGCCCTTGAACTTTCCTATCTTGCCTTCTTTCATTGTTTTGACTTCTCTTGCGTACCACTTGCATAAAATCCCTAAAATTGTGGAACGTGAAGTCATTGAGGAAGATGTGGGACACATGATGGAGATGTTGAATGCTTGATTCGTAAAATTCGGATAGAGGCGGTCATGTGATATCGTGAAGTTACATGCCTTTTGTAGCGACGTACGACATACACAAATGTAAGATATCGGACATGAGAAAAATGTCCTTACAAATCTCCCCCTATGTCTATGGTGGTACAAAATAAAAAAAAATCAAAAATATCATTTAATTGACTTATACAAATCTACCCTCCCGTGAAACCAAAACTGTAAAGATACAAATGAATAAGTGATGATGCTGAAATCTAGCATTACCAGATAAGTGATGATGAGCTCAAACAATAGTAACCATGGCAGCCATAGAGATGTAAGTGTATAAGTGCATGGAAGGAGATGAGTATAAGAGGAATAAGACAATGATGTATAGTAGTTCAGCCAATCAGGCCTACCTCCACTGTGAGTGTGTGATCCACTAAGTATGGGCACTAATGGCCTTGGATACAATGCACATAAGCTCACGTTCTCTCTCTACTGTGTGTATAAGCAGAGTTTTTGCTAGGGTTACAATTATCGATCCCCTTGTAGGGTTGTAGGTGACAAGTATATATAGGTCCTGGGGGGTGTAGTGCACTCCCCAAGTATGCATGGTGCATGTGAATGATGATCTAGCCAATCTCCTATTGACACCTGTAGATGCCAAATGATGACATAATATTCCCTCACGTGAGAGGGTGATATGGTTATAACGGTCTTCAACGTGCCATGTGAGCCTCATGCACACTGTTCCACGCATCTCCCAAACCACGCGCTATGATGATGTCACCCTCGGCCTATGATATGAGGCCGAGGGCAAAGTTCCTTCTGATAGTGAATCAGGCCCAATTTAGGCCTCGTACTGTCGTACCCTCGTAGGGTCGTCTAGAGCTTGATGAAGGGGTCGGCCCCCCTGAGGGGTCGTCTGGAGCCTGATGAAGGGTCGGCCTCCTGAGGGGTCGTCTGGAAACTGATGATGGGTCGGCCCCCTCGTAGGGTCGTCCGGTTGGAGGGCACCCTCGGCCTGGCTGAGGGTATGTATATGGGCATATCAATCACCCCCAGCCCTTAGCCATGGATGTTGTTGAGATGGCTGAGGGATAGTGTTGTAATTGAGATGGGTGTATGGTCAGTTAGGTGAGTGACACCTGTTAAGCTGATATGACACCTAGGCAGGTACTCATTGTCACTTCAGTTTCCAAGGCGTGGTGGCTGCACACTGTCTGGGGCTTTGCGCCCTAATGATGCCCTCCTCGTGGGTCGTTCTCTGCATTAGTTAGTGGGCCCACTCATTGGCAAAGTAATTAAATAATTTTTTGAAGTTTCTCTCTCTTCTTCTTCTTCTTCTTCGCGCTTGAACTCCCTCTCTCTAGCTTCCAGCCTTCTTTCCATTTCTGTAGTTTCTACATTTCGAGTTTGGCAGCGTTGCTATTTTTTTCTCAGGTAATCTCTCTGCCCCAGTGTCCTCTTTACTTTCATTTCTTTTTCGCTTTCTTGTTTTAGGCTAGTAGGGATGGATTTGGGTTGTTTCATAACTTTTCCGGTGACTAGTTTTTGAGTGTTCTCGAGTTTCTTTGAGTGTTCTTGATTGAAAACCATCGATTTCTTTTGTTTTAATCCAAAAGTCCAACCTGGTCAACTGCAAACTTGTTTGTAGTTAGGTTCCCCAAACTCTTCCAAGTGTAGGGTCTCTACCTTGATGCTTAGGAGGCTTTACATCTTAGCTGAAGAATTCCCTTCCCTGAGAGAGAAGTTATTTGTTGAGATCAGACGAATAGAGGAAGAGGAGGAGAGAAGACGAGGGGCCGACCCTAATTGGGTACGACCCATCTTCCCCATTCCTCTTGCCATAATAAAACTCTCTAAGTCTTGCGGGTCGTCCTGTCATCCAGCCGAGAGTTATTCGAGTGAGATGGATGAGAGGGCGTCGTCACTAACAGGAGCTGGACCTTCTAGGAGAGTAGAGACGTCTGATCTGAGCCCATGCCGACAGGCCGAGGGTATGGTTTCTTCCGAAGCGGTCCCTGTGACAACCCTATCCCCACATTATTTCCAGATGGATTTTCCCCAAGGGCCTCTGACAGGTGATGAGTCCGAGGCCGAGGGTGAGGGGACTGAGGATGATGAGGACTCAGATGACCCAGTTGACACATCTCACGCCTCGTCTTATATTTCCTCGGTCAGGGATCGTGACCTTCTTCTGTGGAGGCATGCATATGGTGTTACTCCCACCATATCTATGAGGGTTCTCTCTGAGGACGAGAGGGTCTTTGAGGGTGAAGAGGGAGAGATAGCGGTATACGAACAAATGTTCAAGGTAGGTGTCAGACTCCCTTTGCATCCTACTGTCGTAGATATTTTGTCATCTCTTGGCATAGCCCCCTCTCAGCTCCCTCCTAATTCCTGTAGGACGATCCTCGGCTTCATTTCCCTATGGAAAAATGACTTTACTGATGAGCCTTCCTCCGATGTGTTCTTGGCTTGCTATAACATCACTTCCTCGTCCAAACAACCTGGGTACTACCATCTGGGTGCGAGGAAGTCTGATAAAAAACTTCTCCACATGGCACAAACCTCCAACCACGATTGGAAGAAGAGATTCTTCTTTGTCTCTAGAGAGTGGTAGTTCTCTGCCGAGGCACAACCTATAACCGATGGTCCGAGGGTTCCCAGAAGATGGTCCAACCCTTCAATAAAGGCCAGGTCAGACCCCGGACTTAGCCTGGAAGAGAAAGACATAGTTGAATATCTTAGAGGACGAGGGAGAGGGGGTGAACTTCCAAAATTTGAAGATCTGATGACCCCTCGGTTCCTCAAGGAAGCTGGTCTGAGGGTCGGCCCCCTGACAGAACTATGTGAGTTATATTATTTTTTATCCATTCTTTATTACCTATTCTTTACTTTTTCGAAGTGTTTCATCTGTCTATGCATTTTTCTAACGTGTCGTCCTCCTTTCAGGTCATCCTGCTGGTGTACCTGACCACCTTTGGGAAATGACTGCCCCCAGTTTGTTATTAGGCTTGGCCAAGAAGAAAGGCAAGGAGCCTCAGCAAGCTCCGAGGAAGACGCAGACCACGGGGCCGACACCTTCCGAGCCGACCCTCGACAGACAAAAGAGGAAGGAGCCTGAGGTTCCCGTCGACCCTCGGCTAGGTTCACGAACGAGGGCAAGGGTCGAGGCATTTGAGGGGACCGCCTCGTCTTCCAGCATGGGGGCCTTTTGGTCGCAAAATTTGGCGCTTCTGAAGGCCGAGCCATCCTACCTTATCGCGAACCTGAGAGCGGCCAAGGCGTCCATGTTTTCTGCCCCTTCGGCTGCTGACTATGAATTTTTATCCAAGATGCCTCCAGCAAAAGTGTATGACTATGGTCTGCACGCCCTAGCTCAGGTATTTGTTCTCACCTCATTCCCTTAGTTGTATTCTTTTGCCTCTTGATATCTGTTTTCTCGGCTTCTTGATATCTGTTTATTATTTCTGTGCAGTCTATATGCGCCTTTACCTCGGCCACCAAATGGATAGCGGAGAATCAAGAAAAGTTTCATGAGGCCGAGAGGGCTATTCAGAACGAGGCTGATTTACAGTCAGAGCTCGAAACTGCTAGGGCTGAGTTGGAGAGTGCCAGGACTGAGCATGCGAGGATCCTGGACGAGCTGACGAGGTAGCATGACGCAGATATGGCGGCCAATGACTTGCTTCTTAAGGAGAAGGATGAAGCCATGTCCCATCAAGGGGCCCAATTTAAGATTGAACTGTCTGAGGCCATGAAGAAGGCAGAGGTAGACGCTGTGGAGGCCTACAAACTCTCAGATGAGTTTCAAGGCTTCAGTCTTCAATACTTGGAGAGAGGGATCAGGACGGCCTGTCGGTGGGTCGTCCTCAAGTTCGGCGATGTCGTCTCTTCAGTCCGTCCTTCTCTGGAGGCAGTTCAATTAGACGACCCCTTGATTTCTGAGGCTTTAACCCAGGTGGAGTCCCAGGTGCACGCCGAGGGTGTCGGCACGTCTGAGGATCAGCCAGTCGTGGTCGTTGAGGAGGCCTCTCTTATCGACGTTGAGGCCCTTCCCTCTGACATAGCTCAATAGGGTGGCTGACTGTAGCCCATACCCTCTTCGTGTAATTAATATTTTGTATTCTTTTATCAGACGAACATCTTCATTTTGTAATGTAATATAATGCCTCTTTTTCTTCTGTATTTGTCTCTCGTATGGCTCGTATGGCTTGTATTCTATAGCCCATACCCTCTTCGTGTAATTAATATTTTGTATTCTTTTATCAGACAAGCATCTTCATTTTGTAATGTAATATAATGCCTCTTTTTCTTCTGTATTTATCTCTCGTCTGTCTTGTATTGTGAACCTTATGTTAATATCACTAACCCCCCCCCCTCGTCTTTCTTGAGGGTGAACGAGGGGTCGTCCCCTGCGTTGGCCCTCATTATAGCCGAGGGTTTTTAATCAATTTCAATTGATGCTCAAGTCTTCCCTCGTCTTTCTTGAGGGCAATAGGGGGGGGTCATCCCCTCCATTGACCCTCATTATAGCCGAGGGTTCTAATTACCAATTTAATGGTTTTCAACAGAGTCTTCCCTCGTCTTTCTTGAAGGCAATGGGGGGGGGTCGTCCCCTCCATTGACCCTCATTATAGCCGAGGGTTCTAATTACCAAACTAATGGTTTTCAACACAGTCTTCCCTCGTCTTTCTTGAGGACAATGGTGGGGTCGTCCCCTCCATTGGCCCTCATTATAGGCCGAGGGTTATAATTACCAATTTAATGGTTTTTAACAAAGTTTTCCCTCGTCTTTCTTGAGGACAATGGTGGGGTCGTCCCCTCCATTGACCCTCATTATAGGCCGAGGACTATAATTACCAATTTAATGGTTTTTAACAAAGTTTTCCCTCGTCTTTCTTGAGGACAATGGTGGGGTCGTCCCCTCCATTGACCCTCATTATAGGCCGAGGGCTATAATTACCAATTTAATGGTTTTTAACAAAGTTTTCTCTCGTCTTTCTTGAGGACAATGGTGGGGTCGTCCCCTCCATTGACCCTCATTATAGCCGAGGGTTCTAATTACTATTTTAATGGTTTTTAACAAAGTTTTCCCGCATCTTTCTTGAGGACAATGGTGGGGCCGTCCCCTACATTGACCCTCATTATAGGCCGAGGGCTATAATTACCAATTTAATGGTTTTTAACAAAGTTTTCCCTCGTATTTCTTGAGGACAATGGTGGGGTCGTCCCCTCCATTGACCCTCATTATAGCCGAGGGTTCTAATTACCAATTTAATGGTTTTTAACAAAGTTTTCCCTCGTCTTTCTTGAGGACAATGGTGGGGTCGTCCCCTCCATTGACCCTCATTATAGGCCGAGGGCTATAATTACCAATTTAATGTTTTTTAATAAAGTTTTCCCTCATCTTTCTTGAGGACAATGGTGGGGTCGTCCCCTCCATTGACCCTCATTATAGCCGATGGTTCTAATTACCAAACTAATGGTTTTCAACAAAGTCTTCCCTCGTCTTTCTTGAGGACAATGGTGGGGTCGTCCCCTCCATTGACCCTCATTATAGGTCGAGGTTCGTCTTCTGAAGATGTTTCCATGTGTACTAGAACTGACAAACACAAGATGAGAAGAAACACTGATATTAACCATTAATTTTTCAAGTGTTCTATCGGAGCAACACCTCTTACAGCTGTCGTTCGATAGGACTTTACAAAACTACTGATAGTATTTATTCAAATGGTCTGCATTCCAGGGGTTGGAAAAGGGTTCCCCGTCTAGGTTTTCTAGTCTATTGGTCCCAGGGACGACTTCATCGATGACCCTATATGGGACATGCCAATTAGGATGAAGCTTGTTGGGCTTTTGCCAAGTCTTTTTGAGGACCAAGTCCCCCATCGCAATTGGTCTCTGTTTCACCCTCTCATTGTAAAACCTTGCGGTCCTTTGCTGGTAGGAGGCCTGCCTTATCTTGGCGTCTTCCCTCCTTTCCTCAATCAGGTCTAAGTCGAGTCTCCTCTCTTCTGTATTTCTCTGGGGGTCATACATTTGGACCCTATGAGTAGGAAACCCAATCTCGGTGGGGATGATGGCTTCTGAGCCATAAGCTAGCATGAATGGGGTCTCTCCGGTAGAGGTCCTCAATGTCGTCCTGTATGCCCACAGCACGGCATATAACTCCTCGACCCATCTTCCTTTTGCCTCCTTAAGCCTCTTCTTGATTCCATCTAGGATTGTCCTATTTATAACTTCTGTTTGCCCATTGGCCTGAGGTCGGCCCGGGGTAGAGAAGAATTGTTTGATACTCACCCTTTCACAGTACTTCTGTAGAGAGGTATTCTTGAACTGAGTCCCATTATCTGAGATGAGGGTGTTGGGGAGACCATATCTGCATATAACATTTTTCCAGATGAACTGGAAGGTCTTCTGCTCTGTAATCATGACCATCGGTTTGGCCTCCACCCATTTCGAGAAATAGTCAATCGCTACGATGAGGAACCGATAGTTATTGACTGCTCTTGGTAAGGGTCCTACGAGGTCGATCCCTCACACTGCAAATGGCCATGGGGATGTAATGGAGGTAAGAGGCTGATGGGGTTGGTGAGGGATGGTGGCAAATCTCTGGCATTTATCGCACTTTTTTACATATACCGCGGCATCTTTCCCCAAGGTCGGCCACCAGTACCCTTGGGTGATCACCCTCTTCGCTAAGGATCTGCCCCCAATGTGGCTTGAGCACGATCCTTCGTACACATCTTGCAAAATGGAAGGGACTTCTAAGGGATGCACACACCTAAGTAAGGGGAGAAAAAACCCTCTTTTGTACAAAGTGTCTCCGATGACAGTGAATTTTGCAGCCCTGTATCTCAACTTCTTCCTTTCTTGCCTTGCTTCTGGCATCTCTCCCTCTTTAATGTATCTGATCAGAGGGTCCATCCACGAAGCTTCCTGAGAGACATTCAGGAAATTTCTAAGTGTTCCCTCAGCGTCTTCAATAGTTGGCCGAAGTAAAATTTCCACTGGGACCGTCCTCCTGATGTCTGTCCTAGTTACTGAGGCCAACCTAGCAAGGGCTTCAGCTCGACCATTATCAAGCCTAGGTATCCTCTTTAACCTTACTTCTCTGATTCCCTTCAGTAACGACCTCACCTTCTCAAGGTACCTTGCCATCCTCTCGTCTTTGGCCGCGTAGGCTCCCAGTATCTGATTCACTACTAGCCTCAAATCACTATGAACCAAAATCTGGCCGACACTAAGAGACCTGACCAAGGAGAGGCCTACTATCAAGGCCTCAAATTCGGCCTCGTTGTTGGAGGCCTTAAAGTTGAACCTCAGGGCGTACTCATTGTCTGTGCCGTCGGGTGCTGATACTATTAATCTAGCTCCACTCCCGCTTTCGCAAGAGGACCCGTCGACGAAGAGACTCCACACGGTATGTTCTTCTGAGAAACTTCCCTCGGTGAGTGACCCCTGTCTAAATAGATATCTTCCCTCTTCATTTTCAGCCACTTTCCTTCTAGCGGTGCTTATCTCAACCTTATCTGCAGGTGTGTCGGTGAGCTCACCTTATCGGGTATCTATCTTCCCGAGGCTCTCACCCTCGACTTCATCATCTTCCCAAGTAAACTCGGCCACAAATTCTGCCAACGCTTTCCCCTTAATGGCCGTCCTAGGATGATACACTATGTCAAACTCCCCCATCTCTATAGCCCAGGCCATTAACCTCCCTGATTTTTCAGGCTTGTGCCAAACCTACCTAAGGGGGGAGTCAGTGAGGATGACCATTGTATGGGACTGGAAGTATGGCTTCATCTTTCTCGATGCACGGATCAAGGCATAGGCCAACTTCTACATCCTTGGATATCTTTTCTCTGCCCCCTGGAGTGCCTTGTTGTTAAAATACACAGGCTTCTGTACTCCGTCTTCATCTCTCACAATGGCTGCACTGATGGATGACTCTGAGATGGAGAGGTACACATAAAGTCGTTCACCCTACACGGGCCGTGACAATAGCAAGGGAGACCCCAGGTATGATTTTAACTCCCTGAAGGCCTCATCACACTCTTCACTCCATTCGAAGGCTTTTCTGAGAATTTTGAAGAATGGTAGACACCTGTCTGTGGCCCTAGACACGAACCTGTTCAAGGCAGTAACTCTCCTTGTGAGTCTCTGAACGTCTTTAATGGACTTGGGGGTCTTCATCTCAACAAGGGCCTTTATCTTTTCAGGATTGGCCTCGATGCCTCTTTGGTTGACAATGAACCCCAAGAACTTCCCTACTCCGACCCCGAAGACACACTTGGCCGGGTTAAACTTCATCTGGTATTTGTCCATCGTATTAAAGGTCCTCTCCAGGTCTGCCACATGATCCTCTGACTTCAAACTCTTAGTCAGCATGTCATCTACATAGACCTCCATGGACTTCCCAATTTGGTCTTCGAACATTTTATTTACGAGGCGCTGGTACGTTGCCCCCGCATTTTTTAGGCCAAAGGGCATGACCCTATAATAGTATGTCCCCTTGTCAGTAATGAAGGATGTCTTCTCTGAGTTCTCAGGGTTAATGAAGATCTGGTTATACCCTGAATAGGCATCCATAAATATCATGAGCTCATGGCTTGCGGTAGCGTCTACCATCTGGTCAATACGGGGGAGAGGGAAGCTGTCTTTGGGACAGTGCTTGTTGAGGTCGGTGAAGTCCACACACATTCTCCACTTCCCGTTGGCCTTTGGGACAATGACTTCATTGGACAGCCATTCAGGGTAGATGACCTCTCTGATAAACTCAACATCTTCCAGCTTCTTGACCTCATCCCTAATGACCTCATACTTTTCTCGAGAATAAATTCTCCTCTTCTGCTTTACCGGGTGTGCTCCGTTTACCACATTAAGCGTGTGGCACATGATTTCAGGGTCGATCCCTGGCATATCTACATGACTCCATGCAAAGACACTTCGTCTTCTCCTCAACAGTTTAATGAGGTCTTCCTTGATATTGGGCTTCAGAGACTTGCCGACTTGGACGGTTTTTTCCGGGTCATCCTCATCGAGGATGACGGATTCTACCTCTTCCGCGACCTCTCCTTTATTTAGATTCGTCTCATCCCTGGGGTCTAGGGTATCGATATTGTAAGTGGTTGTAGCCCTATTGTGTGCCTCCCTTTCTTCAGCGGAGTTGTAGTAACATTCTCGCGCTGTTGTCTGGTCTCCCTGAACTTCCCCCACCCCGTAAGGGGTAGGAAATTTAATCATCTGATGGACCGTAGACGGCACAGCTTCGAACCCCTTGAGGGCCACACGCCCTAATATGATGTTGTAGGCCGAAAACACATGTTCATCCATCACAAAGAAACTGACCTTCTTGGTAAGCCATCTCGGCCACTCGTCCCCCATCCTGACATCGGCCTCATACACTCCAAGGGGATGAACCTTTTCCCCACTGAACCCAATGGATGATGGTATGGGACGAGTCTAGCACGGCTAAGACCTAAGGCTTTGAAGAACAACCAAAACATCACATCTGCAGAACTTCCCCCGTTGACCAATATCCTCGGCACCTCACACCCATGCACCCTAGTTGTGATGACGAGTGGGTCGTCGTGTGGGGCTAGGAGGCCTTTAAAGTCCATTCTTGAAAACCCCACTATCAGAGTGTCCATATCGACCTTTTTTCTCTTTTCTGACTTGACCTTCAGAGAGGTTGAGTGTACCGTCTTTGTCACTGCCTTGCCCTCAGCCACATGGGCCTTCCTGTCAGTGACCTCAGACCCTCCTCCTGCTAGACCCCCGGAGATCATTCCCACTCCAAGCGATATGATATTGAGACTCTTGATAGGGCCTTGGTCGTCTCTCTGCGGGAGGTCAGGGTCGTCCTCATCGTCAGAAGGGTCTTCCCCTCTTTTTTGAGGACCTTCTTGACATGCATCACCTCACTTTTTTTTGGGATCGTCCCCTCGGCCCCTCTTGAAGGAACCTTTGTCGACGTACTTTCTGAGCTTCCCTTCTTTCAGCATCTTCTCAATCTCATCTTTCAGAGCAAAGCATTTGTCTATTATGTGGCCGTGGTCTTGGTGAAATTCACACCACAGGTTCTTGTTCCTCTTGTTGGGGGCTGCCCTCAACTTCTCAGGCCACTTCAGGGACCGGTCACCCTTTATCTCATTGAGAATATGTTCACAGGTGACCGTTAGAGGGGTGTAACTAGAGAACTTGTCGTCCGTAGACCTCTTCTTCCCCTCTTTGTTCTTCTTAGGGTATTTACCCCCACTAGCGCCTCCTTTTTCGTCCTCGTATTTTGCGACCATCGCCTCTTCGGCGTTCATTACCTTTCCTGCTGTTGACAGCAATTCATCCATCTTCCTCGGAGGGTCTTCAGCAAGCTTCCATAACAGCTTCCCCTTTTGGAGTCCTCCAATCAGGGCTATCATAGCTATGCTTTCCTCATAGTCTTCCACTTCCAACTTTTCTTTGTTGAATCTGGCTATGTAGTCTCTTAGACTCTCATTCTTCCCCTGCTTAACATAGAGCAGGTGGGTGGTTTTCTTCTGTGGCCTCATCCCAAAGCAAAAGTTGTGGATGAATCGGTCTGCCAACTACTTAAAGTTTTCAATGGAGTTTTTTGGGAGAGATGTGTACCAGACATGTACAGCCCCAGTCAGAGTACCAGAGAAGGCACGACACCTCATCTCATCTGAGATAGAGTATATGTCTGCTGCTGATTGATACATCTCAACATGGTGGACAGGGTTGGTGCTCCCGTCATATCTTGGTGTGACCACAGGTGGCTTGAACTTTGATGGCGTAGGGAAGTTGACTATCTTCGCCACAAAGGGTGAGCCTATGGTGTATCCCCTCTGAAGAGGGTCCCGACTTTTCAGTATATCGCCAATCTTATCCTCCAACCGCTGGATCGAGTTATTCCATGGCCTCGTAGGGTCGGCCTGGCCGATGTTATCCCCTGCCGCCTCTTTGAGATGGACGGAGGGTCCTTCCGCGGCTGGCCTGTGTCGTCTGTTTACTTCCCCCTGACCGTCATCCCGTCCTTGGGGTCATCCCCCGTGGGCTCGGCCATCTGCTTCCTCCCTTCCGGACCTCACGGCGCTCCTTGTCCTGGACAATTTTTCCCGCAGGTCATTTACTGGGCCCAGCCTCTCAAAGGCCGACCCCCTGCTCAGGCAATCAAAAGAAGAACCTCTTGGGCGATCATCAGTGTTAGGTCTCCCGCACTTCCCTCTAATCTCCTGGAGAGGTCTTACAGTATTATTGGAGACCTCATATGGTTCCCAGCATTCTATGGGGGCCTCCTCTCCCTCCAGATCGTTATACTTATCCTCAGGGCAAGGGTTTCCTTACCTCCCCAGGCGTAGACGCCGGGGGTCAGCAACATCCCTACACCGCTGAGGGGGTGGAAGGTCTTTGCGTGGTGCCTGGGGTGGTCCCCTGGCCTCATGCTGCCCTGGAGCTGCTGCCGGAGTAATCATTTTAGGTGAGACCCCTGGTGGTCTTAGTATGTTCTAGCTCAGAGCCGTGAACTGCTCCTGCATAATCCGCTGGCTCGCTGCCAAAGACTTCAAAGCTACCACCACATCATCCATCTCAGACTACGGTGGTGGCTAACTGGAACTGGGTCCTCCCCCATCATCCGGTGGGGGAAGTGGTGGTGGTGGCATCTCCGGTGCCATGTGTTTGAGCTATGAAGAGATGAACTGATGAAGGTTTGTAAGCTTGAGAACCTTAATGGGTCTCTTTCAATGGTAAAACATCTCCACACGGGGAGAACTGGATCACCACCAAAGTGCCCAGTGAGGTCAAGTTGTATTCAAGGAAGAGATGTCTTCTCGTTCCCACAAACGGCGCCAAACTGATGATGCTGAAATCTAGCACCACCAGATAAGTGATGATGAGCTCAAACAATAGTAACCATGGCAGCCATAGAGATGTAAGTGTATAAGTGTGTGGAAGGAGATGAGTATAAGAGGAATAAGACAATGATGTATAGTGGTTCAGCCAATCAGGCCTACCTCCACTGTAAGTGTGTGATCCACTAAGTATGGGCACTAATGGCCTTGGATACAATGCACATAAGCTCACTTTCTCTCTCTACTATGTGTACAAGGAGAGTTTTTGCTAGGGTTACAATTATCGATCCCCTTGTAGGGTTGTAGGTGACAAGTATATATAGGTCCTGGGGGGTGTAGTGCACTCCCTAAGTATGCATGGTGCATGTGAATGATGATCTAGCCAATCTCCTGTTGACACCTGTAGATGCCAAATGATGACATAATATTCCCTCACGTGAGGGGGTGATATGGTTATAACGGTCTTCCACATGCCATGTGAGCCTCACGCGCACTGTTCCACGCGTCTCCCAAACCACGCGCTATGATGATGTCACCCTCGGCCTATGATATGAGGCCGAGGGCAAAGTTCCTTCTGATAGTGAATCAGGACCAATTTAGGCCTCGTACTGTCATACCCTCGTAGGGTCGTCTGGAGCTTGATGAAGGGGTCGGCCCCCCTGAGGGGTCGTCTTGAGCCTGATGAAGGGTCGGCCTCCTGAGGGGTCGTCTGGAGCTTGATGAAGGGTCGGCCTCCTGAGGGGTCGTCTGGAACCTGATGATGGGTCGGCCCCCTTGTAGGGTCGTCCGATTGGAGAGCACCCTCGGCCTGGCCGAGGGTATGTATATGGGCATATCAATAAGTCTTCATCGTTCGTTCTTCAATTCTACAAAAATCTAAAAGCTTTTTTCATCAGGGTGTGCAATTCAGGGATCATCAATGTAGTACCTACACACATGAGATAAAGCAAATACCAAGTGATGTATCGAGTTTGAAATGAGATAAACATAGATACCAACATAAAATAAATCTCAAAACTCAAAACTTCCCCATAATATGATAATTCTTTATCCCCCTTTTTATTATGTCCCAAAATAGACAGATATGAGAAGCAGAAATAAATGCAAATGGAGAATGTCACAAGGTAAGAAACTACTATTTTTGATTTTTTCAAATTTTTTCACACAAAATAAACAAACAAATAATCAAAAAATCACACCATGAAAGAACACAAAACAACCAAGTCGAAGATAGCGTAAATGTAGGGGTGTGATCAAATTTGATAGGAAAGTCAATGCATACAAGCATGACATATGTGCGCGATGAATATCGGATACTCCTAACGAATGAACTCAAAATCTTCCTTTGTTGTAAAAAATATTAATATGAGACATTGACTCAATCAAATTAACAAATCAAAGCTCAAAGTGATTTTCACATCAATAACGTCCAAAACGATTTCATGGCTTTTCAGGACTTTGAAGGAAGTGCAAACCCGTTTAAATACTCCAACCAAACTTCCTCAGATATATATTTTGAATAGAGGTGATATAAATTCTCAAACTTTGGAGAATTCATGGTGAAACCTATTGGTCCATATTTGGCAAGAATTGCTTTTTATTGCCTTTAAATTTTTTGGGCTCTTTTAACCTCTTTGACCCTGGATAATAAAATTCCTCAATTTTTTGGGTCCGATATAATGGTGGCTTAGTATTCGCAAAGGCAAAATGAACCTTTTGCAGCCCTTCCCCATTTGAAAGAAACACACAGTCTCACCAAACGATTTTTTACATGCATTCCAATCTTGTCAAGTTTTATCGCATATGGTTCGTTGTATAGTCAGAATTGAGATGGAAACACTCAAGCCAATATGTGATAGACAAGTACAATAATCAAAGAAAATTGTGCAAGTGTGCAATAAAGGAGATAAGGAGCCAAACATGTAGAAATATATCACTAATCACATCTTAAAGACTCCAGACAATGTAAAGCAGATGGATGCAATGATGTAGCGTCTCAAATCACAATCAAAAAGTCACATGGATAAATGGAATGAAATTGTGACTCGGCTATCTTAAATGCTCATCCATAAAAGGTGCAAAAAGAAATACAAAAATCTCTTTGGCTTTTTCAAAATTTTATCAAAATAAAATCTTTTTGAGCTTTTCTAAAAATTTTATAAAAAGAAAATCTTTTTGGAGATTTTTAAAAAATATAAAAATCAGAAAATAAAACAAATTAATGGTACATGCTAGCAATAGGCAAAAGAGACATCATGTAAAACACCCTATGCTAGAAAACATGTCAAGACCTCAACCAGGAAGAGCGGTGGAGTTTTTCAAAGATGGTGACATCTTTTGAACCAACTCCATAAGATCATGTGTGGTCTTGATAAAAAACTTCACTTGCTCGCGAATATGTGCAAACTCTCTATCATTATGTGCAAGCAAAGTATTATGAATGGGTGCTTGTACAGGGACGTGTGAAGTGGCATGAAATGGCACAAAACCCAACTTAGAACAAAACTCCCTAAGATGTCCTCGCTTCTTGCAGTGGGAGCAAACATAAACCGATCTAAGAATTAATTTATCAAGAATTTTGGGATGATCTTTCCTAGACGAGCACCATGAGACTCACTCACTAAAGTGGATATAGGATCGGGCGCATTAAAAGTAGTGAATGCACCGTCATTACCTTTTCCAACCTCATTCAAAACGGGATAGGGAACCATCTTATCAACCTTCTCAGATGCGTTCTCAAGTGAGACTTGGACCTCCCGTGCTTGTTTAAGATCATCCTCGAGATGGGATACATGTTTCGTCAGACTAGACACCGTGTTGGTCAAGTCATATTTTTCCCTTTTTAGCTCATCAGTCTCTTCCTTCAACTCACAAATCCACAGACCTAGGATACTATTTGACCTTTTTCTTTCCATGGTCTCGATAAACAACTTCCTAAAAGCATTTCGGATCACACTTTCATCTCCATCCTCATCCTCACTATCGCTTAGGGTAGTGGGCATGGAAACTTTATTTCCCTCTCTCCTAAGTCTGGTGGGACACTCAATTTTCTTGGGCCCTATCCCATCGCACTCAAAACATCTTATCTTCTCAAGTTTGTCTTTTCTCTCTTTTTTATTCTCACACAAACTCTCTCTCTCTCTCCAAACAGTCTTAAATCTTTCTCTAAAGCGGTGATCCAAAGTACTAACGCTTTGTTACGCTCTTTGGTTTTAAATGACTCAGTATATAACTCAGCGTAGGCGCATTGAAGACCACTCTCACTCTCACTTGCATCATCCTCCCCCTCACACACATCGTTCTCACTGTCGAGGTGTCCCTGTGAAGTAGAATCGTCATCATCGTGAGGAGTACTAAAAGTGACCACACGACTAGACATGAGTGCGGTGAAGCACTCATACGATGACTCGTCTCCAGAGTCCACCGACTCGACCTCACTGTCGTCACTAAGGGTAGCATCAAGGACAACTTTGCCCTTTTCTTTGGCAAGTCTGTTCATCCTGGTAGCACACTCGAAAGCTCTATGACCC
Source organism: Sambucus nigra (assembly GCA_949130495.1). Classification (NCBI taxonomy): domain Eukaryota; kingdom Viridiplantae; phylum Streptophyta; class Magnoliopsida; order Dipsacales; family Adoxaceae; genus Sambucus; species Sambucus nigra. The sequence continues at coordinate 131,175,861 of OX422214.1, read as the reverse complement.
TTACCATCGCACTCATAGTATCTCTCACTATCTTTCTTAGTAGGGTCTTTAAAATCTTTTTCATTTTTCTTTTCAACCTTATTTTTCTGAAAATTCTTTTTATCTTTGAAATTACCATTTTTCTTGAATTTGAGAATTTTCTTGAATTTTTTTGCAAGCAGAGCCAAATCATCTAAGTCAAAGTCACACTCGAAATCTGATGTATATATATCTCTTTTTCTAGATGACTCAACTCTCTTTCTTGCTGACCCCTCACTCTTTCTCTCCTAGTTATTAAGTTCAATTCCCTTATCTTTAGGCTTGACAAATTTAGAAAACATATCAATTTCATAAGTTTGTAGGTCTCCTATAAGTTCCTCAGATTTTAGCATATTTAAATTACCCATAGAATTTAGCACAGTGACTTTAGGGATAAAACGCTTAGGCAGTGATCTAAGGATCTTTTTAACCACCCTAGCATTAGGAATGTGTTCACCAAGATTAAAGATAGTAGTAACAATATCCGATAGCCTAGCATAAAAATCATCAAAACATTCAGTTTTAAGCATGGTGATGGTCTCAAATTGAGTTATTAAATTTCGCAGTTTAGATTCTTTCACAACATTAGTTCCTTCATGGGTAAGTTGTAAAACATCCCATGCCTCTTTTGACGTGGTGCACGTCATTATCCGTCGGAACTCATCAGGTGTGACAGATTCGAAAATAACACTTAAACCCTTTGAATTAAAAGATGACCATTTAAATTCTTCTTCAGTCCAAGCAGTGACAGATTTTAAACTAGTCACGTTCTCAACAGTGATGGGGGGAGGTGTCCACCCTCTTTCAACCAAAATCCAGACTCTTTCATCAATGGCCTTTAAAGCAGATTTCATGCGGGCTTTCTAGTATGCATAGTTTGTCCCGTTGAAAACTAGCATTTTATTATATAATTTCTCCATTGAACACGCTCTTTTTCAAAAATCAATTTTTTAAGAAAATTGATATCTTAGAAAATTTTTGCGGAAAATTACACGGTATAATTGTATAATTGGCTATGATACCAATTTGAAGAGAGTGCGCGTGTGTTCAAATAAGAAAATTATTTAATTAATCTCAATTTTTATAAATTAAGTCCTAAACATGCATCTAAGTGTGATTGAAGATGATGAAATCATGTAAGAACATTCAAACACACACAAGTGAGGAAAAAACCCCCAGAGGGCCAAAACCTTTTTATTTTACTATAATTTTGTAATATACGATTACACGGATTACAGTGAAAAATAAGTGTGACACAGAAATATTCGCATGTATCGGTTCTGATGTCGTCGGCTGGAATCTCCCTTAGGAACTCCAGGTGAGCAGCAATGAAGAAGAAAGACAGCTTCTCCACAAGTATGAACAAAACCAAAGTTGTATTCTTGGGTTTCAAAAAGATTCACAAAGGTATTACAATGCTGTGTGAATCAAAACATGAGTTTTGGGACTCAAAAATATGAAGACTTGAGCTAATAGAACTCTCAAAATTGTCTCTCCATGTCTTGCAAAATAACTCCCCCGAAGTTGGCTTTTATAGGGAACCAAAAGGAATTTTAAAACTTTGGAACTCTTATCAGTATCAAGTACCCCAAATCGGTTCGGCATGCACCTCGAACCGATTCACCCCCCGAACCGGTTTGGCCTTCGGTTCGCGATAGTTCGCTAGTTTTGGGGCTTAAACACATAGCATTCTTAATAAGGATTTTATCGGGATTTTCTCCATTTTCAAAGGGCCCTAACTTCTTCACCGTTGCTCGGATTGAGGTGTCATTTCTTCCAATGTCTTCATGGCGTTGAGCTCTACAAATTTTCAGTTGACTGGACCTCCGGACGGTGGCTGTAAAATTACAAAAATTCCCTTGAAGTTTCCTATCTTGCCTTCTTTCATTATTTTGACTTCTCTTGCATAAAGTTCCTAAAATTGTGGAACGTGAAGTCGTTGAGGCAGATGTGGGACACATGATGGAGATGATGAATGCTTGATTCCCAGAATTCGGATAGAGGCCATCATATGAGATCGTGAAGTGACGTGACTTTTGTAGCGGCGTACAACATACACAAATGTAAGATATCGGACATGAGAAAAATGTCCTTACAATCGCTCTGGTCTCGGTCCAAAAAAATTTAGGACTAAATATTCGGTCTGATCCAAAAAATAGGCAAAAATCGGACCGGACCGGACCGTTCCCACCCCTTAAATTTTCAGTAAGCAAGTTTTTTCACAAATTAGCACAAGAAAAATTTTAAAATTATCGAAGCGCAATTTTTTGACTCAAAATTAACATTTTGAATCCAAATTCAATCATTTTTATATTTTTTCTATTTTTTAACAAAATGATCTTAATAACATATTAAATAAAATAAAATGGGATTAACAATGTACAAATCTGGGTATAAAATGTACAAATTAATGCAGTCATCAATGTCACTTTTCTTATGCAAACTATGTATGGTTTGACCAGACAGTGAACACTATGAAATGTGAACCTGATAATGCCAAAAGATGGAGGATAGAAAGAGAACAACAAAATAATTTTTGGCATTCAAAACAGAGGTCTGAAATTGTTTTATAGACACTTTTGTAATTGTTCATGAATAGTCTCCTCTTTTCGAGCCACATGACTCAGTAGTCATTGGATTGTGTCTATTCAAATTTATTTCGATTGTACTGTCTAGATTTGATGTCTCATCGTAAGCGAATGAAAAAACTCTACAAATCTCCACGACTTGATCCATTGGTTCAGATCAACCCACTTGGATTATAATATCCTTTGATCAAATCGCTCCACCATGGGCATCGATCTGGTTGACTTTGACAAAACTAAAGCCCCCATGATATGAGTGATGATGTGCACGCACCAAGTTCCAAGTGTGCCATCAAAGCACCAATTGCACCCTAAGTCGTCTCATCATCATGGTGGTGCTTTGCGCCCCCACAAAGAACCATTTCATAGCCTCGACAAATAGTCTTCTTTTGTATTTTTGTTATATACCCTTCCATTGTTTACTAAAGTTTCTACACGGGACTTTAGAAACTACACCCATTTCCTTAAGTTCTTTCTTTTCAATGATACCCAAACTAAAAACCCATTTACATAAAATTAAGGGTAAATTATACCAAACACCTCTGAACTATAGGAGTTTTGGAGATAACACCCTAATCTACAAGATTCGACAAAGCGCCCCCTAAACTATTGAGTTTTGACACCGAAAACATTTTCATTAAAAATGAGTTGATAAAAACACCAGTCTATGCATAAAAAGTGTTAAATTTTTATTCATATTTTTTGGGTGTCAAAATTCAATAGTTGAGGGGGATCTTTGTCAGATTTTTTAGATTAGGGGGCTATCTGTAGAACCGTTATAGTTGAGGGGTGTTTATTGTAATTTACCCTAAAATTAATACCCATCAATATTTTGAAAACTTCCAACAATATGCACACACAATTTTGGAATATTAAATATATACAAACTACTATTATTTCATTTCCCTTGGTCAGCAATGTCAAAATTGCCATAAAAATGGTAAACCATATATTTTTTAATGTATTTTTATATTTTTTGTATTCATCAGACTACCTTTATATTTTATATTTTATATTTTTCTAGAGGAAAAGTAATTAAAAGTAACATGGTGAAATCTTAAAAGTAATTGTTTAACTAATTGTAGTTAAGGAGATCGGGTGTAACACATAGTTATAAACATCAGGCGTAACAAAAAACTAACTATAAAAGTGGGGGTAAATATAAAATAAACCTTATATTTATGTGTGTGTGTGTGTGTAATGGAATTGAAAAAATAAGAACTTAGGGTAAATATATGTGATGGTAATTATCTTCAATTAGAAAAATTAAAATAAAAAGATGTTTATAAAATTTTCAATTATGGGTGATATTGCGTTGGGTAATATTTTTCTAAGTTCTTGTTTTTTTAATAATTTTTTTCAAATGAGATATCTGAAAATTTTGGGACAATATATTGTCATCTTCATGGACCCTGCTTGACATAATGCTATGTTAACTAAAGAAGGAACTTAATAAAATTCCCCCCAAAAAATGAGAGTTTATGAACTATGTGATAAAATTGTGTCCATATATATCTAGAATAAATGATCAAGACACCAGGAGCATATTTTTTCAATTTTCGAAGTTCACAATTTAATATTTGAATTTGTTATGATTTAAAAGGCTATTCCGAAAGACAGATGAATTGTATCAACAAAAAAATACATACATAAAAGAATAACTCATAGGTCATTTTACCATATAAGAGTTTGTATAGCTTTAAGAGAAGTTTTTTTATTAAAAATTCGTATTTTAAATACATATTTATAAAAATATTTCAGCCAAAATAGTTTTTATAAAAATATTTTAGCCGAAATAATTTTTATAAAAATATTTCAGTTCCTGAAAATCGAGGTTGACAACTACGTATTCTAAATGAATTCGCAGTTGGTAACCACAAATTTAAATTTTGAAGCGAATTCACAGTTGGCAACTACAAATTCAATTTAAATTTTAAATTCATGGTTACCTATTGCGAATTAAATTGAAATTAAAGATACACGTCCTTCTGTCATTTTAGTTCATCTTTTTAGTTTGTAATAAACTCAGACCTTCATTTTTGATGATTTAAGACTCTCTCTGGTGATATCTCCTCCCTACCTCCATTTACATTCATTTCCTTAGGTTATCTACCCATACCTTCATTTTTTACCATGCAATCTCAAGGTCCAGCGACCAAAATCTCATTTCTCGTGATTTTATACTTTCTCTGGTGATATCTTCCTAATACCTCTGTGGTCATTCCAGTCCCTTATCATTCTTCTAATGTGTATTGGTTCACGGCCTCTTCCCCTTAAAAAAGAGAAGGGAAAAGGGGACTATAAAATTGGATGTCATTGATAATGTGAGGTGTGTGAATGTGTAGAGATCAGAGTCATCAGTATATTTTACTCAAAATAGATAAAACAATAGCCACCTCCAATGAGACAACATAAAAGACTACTAGTACGTGTGAAACCAAACAATATGTGGGATCAGTTATGATGTTACAGAATGGGAAGGTGTTAGGCACCCATTCCTTCCATTTGGTCTCTCATAAGAAACAAAAATGTTCTTCTTATCCTAAGGTGCATGGACGTGTGTAAAACGTGTAAAATTTATCGTGTGTAAGTGGCACCTTAGAGCGAGGAAGCTAATGATCTACTATAGATAACTGAGTCTGACAACCCTAAACTTTCGCTATTATATAGGTTGTAAAGTGTAACCAACGATCGACTACCGAGTGCAAGTGGCACCTAAGAGCGAGGTAACTACAATGGCACAATAAATTTAAAAATATAAAGTATAAAAGCCCTTACACATTCACGTTCCCTACGGAAAGAACATACCATACACAATTGGGTTCAATGTAATGGCTGGTCAAGGAAGACCCCGATGTAATTGCGTATATTAGGAAACACACTGGCTATATGGTACATTACATGAAGGCCTAGAATGAAAAAAGGAAGGATGTTGCATAATTTGGTGACTACTATTTATTGTACGAACAACTACCATAGTTCATGACTACACTCTAGCAGTATAATCAAGGAACTATTGCCGAGCTAGTTTGTGTCCCACGATCTAATGGCAAGGAGATGTTTTGCAAATTTTTCTTTTCACTATAGGCTTCGAAAGAAGGATTTGTACATTGTCTTCTTATAGTAAGCGTTGATGGAATCCATATTTATGGTAAATATAGTAGGAAGATATTAATTGCCTTAATCTTAGATGGTAACAGACAGGTATATCCACTATCATTCATGATAGTCGAAACGAGAATACCAATAACGGGAGTTAGTTTTTATACTATGTAAAGGCATAGATCATTATTGGGTGATAACATATCTATTTGATTTCAGACCAATATGTTAGAATAAAGGTTTTTGTGCGGGATCAACAGCACTTGTATGGGTGGTGGAAGGCAAAGAGAAAGAGGATAGGTACTGCCTATGATACGTTCGCAATAGCTTTTGTGAAATTTTTTTATGACATTGGCTTATAGAAATCGGTATGGCTTACGGGAAGTACACCATAAGTAAGAACATTTGAAAAAATTGCGTAGGAAATTAAGGATATAAATTATATTGCCCACAATTATTTATCTAGCATTCTTAAAGCTAAATGGATATTTTGTCATGACGGGGTCTATAGATATAGGCAAACGAATATATCATAAGTATTTAACATGCTTATAGAGGGTGAGAGGAGTAATCCTATCAATGTGTTTGTCGATTTTATATATTATATATTTGTTCACTATTTCTTCATGAGTAGGAAGTGGGGATTGAAATATATGGAAGCATGTAGAACACATACTCCCACTACATAGACAACTATAAAGAAAAAAATAAACAAGATGAGAAATCATACTTGTCACGCTTTCAACCATGATGAGGGAAGATTACACTTGGAAACATAAAGTGAAAACACGTACTTGGTACACCTATTGAAAGGCACATATAGTAGTGGGAAATGAAAGATTTTAAACATACTTTGTTCCCATGCATTCTGAGCATGTTCCAAACTTAATCGCGATCACAAGAGGCATGGTATTGAGTTTTGCACGGCATAAAATTATCTTAAAATATGTGAGAATGTTATTGGAAAATGGAACTCATATTATGAAGTAAGTACGTGTTTAAAATTCCATTGAATATTTAAATTTATTATGGTTTAGTCACATTTCACTATATTGAAAAATGTTATAATCCATTGCATATTTAAATTTATTCTGTTTTCATTTCTTTTAAAACATGTTTATATTTTCTATACGAGATATTTAATTTAAAGTTATATAGTATACTACAGACATCCTTGATTCCCGTACCTGAGATTATCGAGTGGCATATACCCGACTGATGCATGTGTCAGTTTGTGATGCGACATGATGTCCTCATAGCATGCGACACCAGTGAAGAGATTTTTTTGGGTGAAAATGGGAAATATATTAATTAAGAAACCACGGTAACCATGAGAGTATAAATGAGCAACATAAGGCACAACGCCAAAACATAAATCCTAACAATAACTCCACTTAGTGGAAACAAGTACACTTAATTCGATTTGAACTACTCAAATTGAATCTTGTTCTTATTTTCATCGATAATCTCTATGATCTAATCCGGAGGATCCATCAAGATGAAGAAATATTCCACATGAGACTTTGCATACTTGGCTCTCCAATCCATACATCGGTTGGCCTCTCTCGGAATGAATCCCACATCAGTACTTAGCTCCGTCTTCATATCTCTGCAGTCGAGGATTATGGCTAAATGCTGGTGATTAATCCAATCCCCCTCATTAATCATATCCACTGTCGTCTTGCAATATGATTCTAGGCTGATGTTCTTCCACCCCTATCTATGGCCATGAGAAAACCATAGAAAATGCCTTCAAACTCAGCACGTAGTTGATGAGCCCCAATGATTTTCCCAAAGAAACTCGAGATCCACTCGCCCCTCCAGTCACACACAATGCCTCCGAATGAGCTCACTTTGATGTTATTATCCCACCCTCCAACAATATTTATCTTCAAACTACCTTCACAAGGACACAACCACGAAGTCAATGAAGTAATATTTGGCCCCTATGCCAGTCAGGTTTAGTGTATGCACGAATGACCTCGTGTGCATAGTTTACACTAAACTTGGAAATCATAGTAGGCGCGAATGAAATAGCCTAAAAAATTAGGAGATTCCTAGCTTTCCAAAGATGCCAAATTGTGGAGATAAAGAATATATCATTCTTATTACTCAAAACATTATAAATGACCCATTCTCCAAAACTCTTCGTGCCCCCGCTATTCGGGTACACTCAACATCGCATAAGATCCCAAGATTCCTTGGCAATAGTGCTCTCGCGAAACACATGCTCCATGTCCTAAATCCTACCACACGTGTAGCATCCTGGATCACTAGTCATATTCCTAGTCAGTTGATGTTGGTTAGTGAGGACATTTCCTTAGAGGATGGTCCACAAAAAAAAATTCCATTATTAGGGGATTTGATTTTTCCATATGAGGTTCCACTCGTTATGCCTCAGCACATTGAGATCTTTACCTAGCAGTACATCATAACAAGATTTGATGGTAAATTTTCCATTCGGGCTAAGGGTCCATATAGGTCTATCAATTCGGGTGTTAATCCTAGGTAAATCCGTGCTATGAATGACATTAATCTCCGTAGGGTGGATCCAGCGGTGGATGGCATTGTGGTCCCAGTGGCCCTGTTGGTCAACAAGGACCTCCACTCTCGTGTCTTCACTAGCGATAATCCCCTGGTTTGGCTTAATGGGGTTTTCACCCCACTACTAATCGTCAAAGAGGTTGACGACATTCCCATTTTCAATGCTCCACTTTATATTTTTATTAAGGATCGCCTTATTCTTGAAGATCCCCCGCCAGATGTGGGAGACCTTATTCTTCCTAGACCAAGTTCTAGGGTTGGGGTTTTTAGAATATTTCTTTCTCATGACTTTGACCCAAAGAGTATTATCTTCATTGATGAGTCTCCATCCAAGTTTGGACATGGTGGCCATTTTATTCTGCGCACTACACCAAAATGGTCAAATTGGCACCCTACAACCGACCATCCTTGTCACGATCATTGACCGTGATAAAAAAATGCACGTTTTTTATCACGATCATTGACCGTGACATGTTCGTGACAATGTTCACGGATTAAATAAACCCGCCCCTCCTTTTTTTCCCACCGTTTTGGTTTTCCTCCCTTTTTCTCTCTCTAAGCAACTGCTCTCTCTCTCTCTACGATTTTGGTACATTTTCTCTCTCTATTTCGCTTCCATTTGTATATATGTGTGTGTATATGTGCGTGTGTCTATATATATGTGTGTAAATGTGTGTGTGTATGTGTGTGGTGGGGGGAGGGGGCAGGGCTGGGGGTGGGGAGGGGGTGTATATGCATGTGTGTGTGTGTGTGTGTGTGTGTATGCATATGTGTGTATATGTGCGTGTGTGTGTATGTGTGTGTGTGTGTGGTGGGCAGTGGCAGTGGAGGGGGGGAAAGGGGGGGATGTGTGTGTGTATATATGTGCGTGTGTGTGTATATATATGTGTGTGTGTGTGTTTATATATGTGCGTGTGTGTGTGTATATGTGTGTGTGTGTGTGGTGGGGGAGGGGGTGGTTCAGGGGAAATGGGGCGGGAGGGTGGGGCTTGTTATTAGATATTGCCCCTCATATGCAAGTAGTGCCCCTTGTAAAGGAATTGATTGATTAAATATTGATTGATTATTAATTTTTATAGTAAATTAATAATTAGTGCGCCTTTCATATACAAGTAGGATTTCCCCTCATTGTAAATTAGTAAATTAATAATTGTATACTTTAATTCTTAGTTTAATTAATGAAATGAATTAATTGAGTAGATGAATTAGAAGGAGTACGGGATACACATTTGTTGTTGCTATTGCGATAGGATTATAGTGGATCGATGTTTGATTGGTCAATTTTAGAAGTGACATGACCATTGGATTATTGTCCATGTGGGGGTGGGATTTTTCAACTTTTTTTTAAAATTACTTTGTATCACGAACAATATACATATATAATATGATAATTAAATGAAACATACTTGAAATTATATATAGTACGCATAGATACTAGCCTTCAAGTTCTTATGCGTACGCATTAAATAGACCTTAGACCCGTTCTAGAGTCATTACCCCTGTAATGAGATCTCTCGAATTGTCCCGTTTAGACAGTTTGGGACTGCATAATTTTTGTATAATAATATTCTTAGTGGCTTAAAGTTGTTACTTTTGGAGGAAGTTCTGCAGTTGTATCCTAATGTTCTCTGGGTACATACTAGATTGACAAGTGTGAGTGTTATTTCAATTGATCAATTGAAATAACACTCACACTTGCCAATCTACGTCGTGTACTTGGAGAACAATGGGGATATGCTGCCGAATTTTTTTCAAATCGTAACAATGTGCATGAGCTATTAAATATGTTACAGAAATATGCGGTCTTAAATGGGATAGGACCACTCACCCTTTAGAGGAGATGGAGGAAATATGAATTTCTATTATAAATTGAATTTGAATTTGAAATTTAAAAATCGAATATAAATAAGACATAATTAAATGAAACATACTATAAATATAAGTTTTGTTTATACTAATCGAGGAATATACGCTTCTTACCTTTAATAGGTGATTAGTTGTAGTAGCTGTGATTGGATATCCTAAATACAAAGAGTGGATGAGTGAGACAAATATAATGTGGGATGTGTTTCGCAGAAGTGTTAATTAATTTGTAAAATACGCAAAGAGATATCATAATGATGAAGTGTTTCCGTGTCCATGTGCTAGGTGTAAGAACAGTAAGGTGTTTGAGTGGAAAAAAGTTGAACTACATTTGTTTATGTGAGGTATGTAAGATAATTATCGATTTTGGAGTTTTCATGGTGAATTGAAAGTTTCTTTTGTCCCTGAACAAGCTTCACAACAACCTTCAACAAGTAGTATAGATGTAGAAGGGGGCGACGTAGATCATAATATGTTAGAGGATTTAGTTGATGATGCATACGAAGTTTATAAAGCGGAGGAGAATGAGGTCACTGATGATGTACAAGGTTCAGGTGCTCGTGAAGATATCACGATAAAACTTGACTATGACTACCAAAGTTTAAAATTTAAGGCGACCCAACCGTTATACTCTGGCTGTGAGAAAGATCAAACAACTTTACATCCCATAGTTGGTTTTCACAGTTTGAAGATGCAGTGCGGTTTATCTGGCAATAGCGTGACATGAATTCTGAATTGGATGAAAGGCTTACTACCGAAGGAGAATACGCTTCGAAATAGCTATCCTGTTATGAAGAACAGTTTGAAAGGTTTGGGAATGAAGTATAAATTGATTCATGCGTGTGTGTATGACTACATACTATATCGAAAGGAGTATGAAAATCTCGATCGTTGTCCGGTATGCGATGAACCTATATATGTCCAATATACTGGCAAGGAAGGCACAAGCTCAAAAGTGCCTCAAAAAGTGTTGAAATATTTTCCCGTTGGGCCTAGATTACAGAGATTGTTCACAATACCATGGATAGCGGAGGCAATGACTTGGCATGCTAGGGCAGAACTAGGGAGTAATCTCATGTGTCATCCTATTGATTCTACAGCTTGGAGGATGATGAATTATAAGTATCCCAACTTTGCTCAAGAACAGTACAAGATTCGTTTGGCTATATCAACAGATGGTTTCAATCCATTTGGAAATCTAAGCACCAATCAGAATGTATGGCCAGTGATCCTAGCCCCACTCAACCTCCTTTCTTCACAGTGTGTGAGACCTGAATTTTAGATGTTGTCTTTGTTGATACCTGGGACAAAGGCACCAAGTGATGACATCGACGTCTACCTAGATCCTTTGGTAGAAGAATTAAATGAGTTGTGGGAAGAGGGTCTGCAAGCATTTGACTCTTGTAGAAAATAAGAGTTTACGTTGAAAGCTATGTTGATGTGGGCAATTCATGATTTTCCAGCTTATGGGACATTATCCGGTTGTGTAGTACATGGCTATTTAGGGTGTCCTATTTGTGGAGAGGAGACTGAATATCTTCGTCCCTCCGCTATCTCAAAAAATGTATACCATTTCCACAGGAGGTGTTTACCCCCGACTCATAGTTTCAGATATGAGAAAGGTTCAAAAAAAAATTTGGGCGGGGTTAAACATTGGCTACCATCGAGAAAACTTTTAAATTCAGAAATTGAAAGTAAATCATATGATTGTGGCCCTAATATGCCAGGTAAGAATACCAATTTTAAGAATGTCAAGCATAAAAATACCCCAATTGGGAATGAAACTGAGATAAGAAATGTATAGTCTAGGAGGTCAATTATATTTGACTTGCCTTATTCGAAGAATAACCCGGTGCGCCATGTATTGGATGTAATGCGTGCAGAGAAGAACCTCGTTGAACATATTATGGGCACTTGCCTTGGGGGAGTCATTCAAAGGATCGATAAAATGCATGAAAATACCTTAAATCGTTGAAACTTAAGACACAACTATGGTTGAAAGAAGATAGTAGGGGGGACAATAATTACCCCTGGTGCGTTTACTTTGACGAGTGGAGAAAGGAAGGTGCTTTTAGACACAATATATAATTTGAAGGGTCCATCTAATTTTTCATCCAACTTGCAATTGATTGTGAATTATGCTACTCATGATTTACATAAGTGTAAGTCCCACGATTGGCATTTGATCATGCAATTGGTTCCTCTATTGTTTAAGCACAGTTTCTCCAAGTACAAGGATTTGTGAAGGGGTGTTATGCAAATTAATATTACCTTATCACTTTTGTGTGAGAAGGTAGTCAATCGAGAACACATAGTGATCTCAAAATTGGCGGTGACCGAAGCGATTTGTGTATTAGAGAAGTACTTTCCCTTAGCATTATTTGACATAACTGTTCACTTGTTGGTATACCTATGCAATGAGGCACTTCTTTGCGGTCTAGTTAGATATCTATGGATGTATCCGTTTGAACGATTGATGAAGGTTTTTAAAGATTACGTCAAGAATAAACGATACATTGTAGGATCAATTGCAAAGGAATACATCACCGTGGAGTCATCAATCTATACTCGGGAATATATTCCTGACTCGACTAGCATTGATGACACTGATGAGTTCATCGATAATGGTGGTCATGTGATGGGATAACGAGTGAAATTAATAAGTTTGCAACATGAACAAGTAGCTCGTTATCTATTTGACACACATGAAGATGTCAAAGAATGGAAAAAGTAAGTTTAAATTATTTTAAGTTTTATATTATATTAGATTATTTTATACATGATTAATTTTGTAATATGCTGAAAATATGAAGCCCGTGAGAACAACAAAAGATGAAAAATAATGGTACAATCAGACAACGAATTTAGGTTGTGGTTGTCACAAGAGGTAATTATAATGAAAATGGGCGTTATATAAAGTTACATTACAATAAAACTGTACAACTAACCTAATTAATTTATCTATATTCTCAACTCTTAAAGACGGGTGATGCGACATCAAGGCTTGCTCGTCTAGCCACTAGACCATTGTTCATGGCACAAGAGTACAAAAAGTATCGATTGAACGATTACGTATTCGGCGCAAGGGTGTATGAGAAAAGTACAAATGTACAGAACTCGGGCATTTCATACAAGGCTCTTACTTTCTTTCGAACGAGAGCAAAAGATAAAAACCTCGTTGAAGCTGAAATAACGTACTATGGTGTAATTCGAAATATATTTGAATTGGATTATATAAGCTTCAAAAAGGTTGTATTTTACTGTGACTGCGTAAGAGTTGAGGATAAAAATGCTTGTAAAGTTAATCCTGGCATCAATCTGATCATAGTTGACTTGTCCAAGTTGAAGAGCAACGACCATGTGAGAAATGAATCGTTTGTTTGTGCATTTTAAAAGGTCAACCAAGTGTTTTACTCAAAGTATATCAACAAAGAGCCGTGGTCAATTGTCCTACATGTGCCCAAGTGTCTAAATAGTAGTGTAGGTGACTTGGCTGCTCCTACCAAATATCAATCCATTTTTTATGATAACCCGAATTTGAAATAATTTTCAACTCGTAATAAATATTCCAATTTGTACTTTATCAATCCATTTTTAATGCTTTTATTTGATTTGGACTTTATCATTTTCACTCTTGTGTAGTGTGTGTGTGTGTGGGCAGTAGGGGTGGGGGTGGGGATGTTTCAGATTTGTAGTAATTGTACATATTTGCATGTCTTCTTCTAATTTATTTGGATTTGTACTAATAACAACATTTTATTTTACAGAAAATGTCTCCTTCAGGTATTAAGGTGAGGATTATGATGATGATTATGATGATGTCATCTGGGCTCGGTGGTAGTGGTGGCGATGAGGGCTTCTTGGCCCTTAGGCTCCCCAAATATGGAAAATTGGGGATGGTCGTCGAGAACAAGATAGGAATATTAGCGAGATCCCTCGAGATGGTAAAGACGATCATCGGCCCGGGGTACACTAGTTGGAGGGAGGTGTCAAATGAGCTCAAGTTAGGTATTTGGGCGGCACTACAGGTAATGTATTTATATTTATATGAATATTTCAATTTGAATTTGAATTTGAATTTATATTTATGCTTATTCGCAGCTAACATTGTATTTGCTGGATATGAACAATTCAGCCTGGCCCCAGAACTACGCGATTTCTTCTTGGAGCAGTTGAGGGAACAACACAAGACGTAAAAGAAAATTTTGTGGGGCCGATACTTTGGGAAGACTCGAGACTCCATTATCTGAATGCGTGACTCCGTTCTGCCGAAGGAGCCGATCTCATTAGCACAATGGCAAAAGTTCATTGATAATGAGATCGAGGAGCGACAATTGGCATCTCGCCAATCGGGGAGGGAAAATCGGACGAAAAAGACGGACGTGCACTATTCCAGCCAGACGTCTTACGCCTAGGTGGAGCATACGATGATGGTAATATTTTATTATTCTATCATTACATAAATCTGTTATTCTACATTATTTTACTTTGCGGGCCCGATACTAATTTTGCATTATTTTATTTCAGGGGACGGGGAGTGGCCCTGGGGGTAGGCCTCATAAGCTCGATGCTTATGTGGTTGTTCGAACAAAGAAGGGGAACAATAAGGAGGTGTCCCCAATTGTCGCTTCACGATTGTAAGTAATTCGACAGTTTACTTTTTGTTGATTACGTTATAATTTTTTTATTTACTTATTTAACTAATCATGTGCTTTTTTTCATTTCAGGCAAAGCTTAAGGAAGTAAATGAGTCGCAGTTTGATGCCGACAAGGCATCTTTATCCACGGACGCACTCAGCCAAGTGCTTGGCACTGATCGCAAGGGGAGGAAAAGGGGCGTGAGCTCGCGAGTGGCCGAATCTAGGATCATTGGATTGGAGACGAGCAATACCGGGTTGGCTCGAATGGTGAACTCGCATGACAAGAAGTTTTCTTGTTTGGAGGCAACGGTTCAAGATATGTTCTCACTCATGAAGCGTTCGTTGGGAGAAAAGCGTAAGGGGAAAGGGAAGGATAAGGTGGTGGAGGAGGAGGTGCAAGAGGACGAGGATGTGGACGTCGCTGCTTCATCGCCGACACATGCAGACTCTGATGATTCAGTCCCCTATTTGGCTCCCTTCGATCGACCTATGACGACACTTGGTTGGTCGAGCATGTTTATACAAGACATATGTGATGGCAAGCGGATAAGGAGGGGGTTAAGGGACCCTAATACCATCCAGGGTATGCTAGTTCATGGACGTGCCCTTCAAGACATCGAGGCCAGGGTGCTTGTCACGCATGTGATACCCGGGAAGGACAACTCTCCATTGTGATTGCGCGAATAATACGGCACGATGCAAATTCAAGGTTGTATTAATTCGTATATCGTGTGGCCTATCCACCTCCTCAAACCTACCCCAAACATGTAGTGACATTATTTGAATTGGATTGTTTTAAGTTGTTATATTTGGATTATATCGTGATGAATATTATTTTGAATGTATATTTTCATTATCTATAATTTATTTGTATATATGATGTTTAAACCGGTACAATATTGCTATAACACGTACAAATATACTGTTGGGTAGTGGCAGTGGTTGTACTGTCTAGCATATTTTTTTTCAATTATGCCCAGAATTGTCACGGTCATTGACCGTTACAAGTTCGTGACACGTATTATTTGCCACGGACTTATCACGATCAATGACCATGATAATTTTTTTTAAATGTCACATGTTTTTCACGATCTTTAACCATGACAAAACTTGTCAAGGTCAAAAACCATGACATGACCGTGATAAGTCTAATGAACTTATCATGGTCAATGATCATGATAAGTCTGTGACAACAAAAGTTATCACCCCCAGACTTGTCACGATCATTGACCTTGACAAGTTGGACTTGTCACGGTCAATGACCGTGACAATCCGGCAGATTTGGTGTAGTGGCGAATTTCCTAATTCCCAGCCCTCCTTGCCTTTTAGGTTGACAAATAATGTCCCATTTCATAAGATGGACCTTCTTATTGGTGCCATGATCTCCCTAAAGTAAATTACGATTTATCTTGTCAATATCCTTACAAACGCTAGCAGGGAAGGTGATGGTCTGCACGTTGTAACTTGGTATGGCGGAGGTGGTGGCTTGGATGAATGTCGCTCTTCCAGCCATGGATAGTAAATTGGCCTTCCACCCCGCGATCTTTCTCTTAATCTTATCAAGGATGTCGGTAAAGGTACTCTTGCACACACTCCCCATAATAAGCGAAGTGCCTAGATATTTCCCGAGATCGGTAGTGAGACTCATACCGCAAATGTGTGCAAGCTCAAGACCTTCTCTCTTGTTGATATTAGGGGATAAAAAAATCTTGGACTTGGCAAAGTTAATAGTTTTTTCGGAGAGAAGAAAAAAGCCATTCAGCGACTCTATAACTGAGTAACATGCAGAGCTGGAAGCCTCGGTAAAGAGGATCAAGTCATCAGCAAATAATAAATGGGAGATGATAAATCCCCCTCGGGGAAGCACGCAGTCCCTTCCATTATTTGTAATCCACTTTCCTCGAGATATTGGAAGATAGGTACTCCATACACAGGACAAACAAGTGAGGATATAGAAGATCCCCCTAACGAAGCCCCTTAATGGGGTTAAAGGATGGGAGGGGGTCTTTGTTCTACAAAATGGTCATACTAGCGGACGTGATGCAATTCATGATGAGATCAATCAAGTTAGCATTAAAATTGAAGGCCATAAGGACCTTTTTGAGGAACTTCCAACTGATTTTATTGTATGCCTTCTCTATGTCAATCTTGAAGAAGATCTCACCCGATTTTTCCCTTTTGTTTTGGAGGGTGTGGAGAATTTCTTGGGTGATAATGATATTGTCCGTGGTCTGTTTACCAGGTAGAAAACTGGCTTGGAATGGGCTAATGATTTTCATGAGGATGGATCTTATTATATTCACAATAACCTTAGCTAAGATTTTAAATGTGATATTAAAGAGGGTTATGGGTAGAAACTGTCTAATGGTCTCCGATTTGTCAATTTTTGGAATTAGGGTAATGTGAATTCTGTTCATATGTTCAGGCACCATTCCCTTAACAAATCTTCCTTTTATCACATCCTCGAGGCTCGGAGCAACTGTGTCCCAGTATTTTAGGAAGAACAAGGGTTGGAATCCATTAGGCCCGGGATCTTTCAACAGTTTCATGCTAAACAGGGCTCTCCTAATTTCATACTCACTAACCTCGTAGTTGAGTCTTCGATTATCCTCATTATTAATTTTAGGAAGTAACAAGGGGCTAAAAAAAATTCTCGATATCGATAAGGTTAATCTTCGAAAAAAGTTTCTTAAAATAGTCAATTATGTGATTTCCTATTAAATCCCTATCATCTGACCACTCACCATCAATATTCAACCTATCGATCTTGTTTCTTCTCCTCCTAATAATGGTAGAAGTGTGAAAAAAATTTGTGTTCTTGTCTCCTTCCATAAGCCATTGGCCTCTCGATTTTTTTTCCAGAAAATTTCCTCCTCGTGAAGGATATTATTATATTCCTCCCTAAGGTCAAATTCAAGACAGTCCAAGCTATGTGAAAAATTCTGTTGTTGAGCCATTTGGAATCCTTCAATTCTATTGAAAAGTCACCTTTTCCTTTGGAAAATATTACCATTAACATTTTTGTTCCAAATCATGGCATTTTTAGTAACAAAATTGATAATATGGTCATTATTATGGGACGAATGCCAACTTCCTCTATCAAGCTCATCGAAATCCACCCTCTCAAACCAACATGCAAGGAGTAAAAAAGGTTTGTTGTGAGATTTAGAAATAAGTTTACCTTCCTTAAAGATGACCATAGGGTTGTGGTCAGAGGCGGTTCTTAGCAAATCATCCACGACAGCTTTTGAGAACATAATCCGCCAATCAGTATTAGCCAAGGAATGGTCCAGTCTCACCATAGAATTTTAGAAGCCCCACCGGCTATTGGTCCAGGTAAGTCTCGTCCCCATGCTGCTAATTTTTGAGAGTTTGCATTTGTCAATATTTTTAGCAAAGGAGGAACAACTACCTTTTGTATGAGATTTGGAGAAGCTCCTTTTCTCTCTACTGTCGAGGTGGTCGTTAAAGTCTCCCGTGACCAACCAACGGATGTTAGACTTGTCGATGAGGATGAAAAGTTTTCCCCAAAGCTTCCTTCTAAGCATGGGGAGCGAACTTGCATAAACAGCCGTGAGAATCCAATCATCGTAGTTTTTCCTCGTAACTAGAAGATGGATGGCTTACCTGGAAACAACGATAGGTTGAATAGAGATGGAAGATTATTTTAGAGCACCCAAATGTCGCCTGCCCTACCATTCGGGTCAGATTTCTCCTTTTTATTGAAATCCAAGTCATCGACGAAAGTTCCCATATCAGCCAGAGGAATTTGAGATTCCAAAATTATTAGCACCTCTGGGGAATACATGTTATTAAGTTCAACCAAAGTGGGTTTGAATAAGGATTTACCCGCACCCCTCACGTTCCATACGAGCATTTTCATTGAGAATAGCGTGGGATGTAAAGGTAGTGGCTCAGAATGAGGCCAAGGGAGTGGGTTCTTCACCATTCTTACCATTTCTTCTGTTGACATTGTTGGCGTAACATTTGCCGCTACTTTTCGATCCTCTCGTAACTGGAAGGGATTTACCTGTATTCTCAGACAAACTTGGGCAAATTGTCATGCTATTTTTAACATTACAACTTCGTCCACCATGGTCTCCACTAGGAAGTTGCCCTCCTCCTTCTGCAGTTCTTTGTGTAATATTTACGTCTCCCCTATCATGGATAAAGGGATCATGTCTATCTCCCTGAATGCTTACATTATGGGGGCGTGTGTTATTAGGCGGAATAACATTGGTAATATCATGTAGTAAACAGATGGTGTTAGTCGTGAGAACGTTAGGGTTAGAGAGCTAAGAGTTTTCAAGAAACTAGTGGTTTACACTGGGTTTTACTTGTGGGTCAATATCCTTATTATTAAAAACCACATCCGAGGTATTATCAGGCCTAGTTGTCGACAGTGGGTAGCAGGACCTAACACTGCAAGAGTCACTTGTAGTCTCCACGTGGTTAGTGTCGAATGGTTTCCCAGATTTTGAATTATCTTTCTCAGACCTATTTATCGCCTTATCAGCTATTTGGTAGGACTTTCCTAGGTCGCTAACTCTCTTATTTCTATTAGTCATGGTGCTGTCAACAAGCGTACTCCATACCTTCCCATTTTCAGTTGTACCCTTATTTATCACCCCAGAACGCTGATGTGTGCCTTGTTACTCAAAACATTAAAACGATTGTACTTCTTCTGAGTTGAAAGGTACCCCGACTTCCGAAAGTTTCCAACTCCACTAGCTTTCACAGATTATTTCCGGTTATTTCGTTGGACAAGCATCCATAGTCCATACTCAGTGTTGCTGTCAACGTCAGGCTTCCTCCTAGGTTCATTAATTTTCTCAGTATGAGCAGTAGTTATTGCATTCCTAACATTCATATCCTCATCCATCATGTGGCTGTTTTTTGGTTGGTTAGCCGGACTGCTAGTCAGAGACTTAAATGTAGTGGAAAAATCTTGTCAATGGCCAACCATTCCGCATTTAAAGAATAAAGATAGAAGGAAATCATATTCAATATAATACTCAAACCCATTAATGAGATATTTAGGTATAAGAGATTTTGAAATATCAACTACAACGCATATTCATGCAAACTTACCACTGAATGTTTCAGCATAGTTAGTATCGGTTTTAATGGGTTCCCCAATTAGTTTCCAATCTCATGCAACACCCTCTCTTGGAAAAACTCCAACGATAAACATGGGAGTCTCACCCACATGGCCATATGAGTTTCTGAAGCTTTCTTAGGATTGAAAAATGGTTCCCATTTCCTTACAGTGAGGTAGTGGCTGTTGATGATCCAGGGACTATCCGTAAGAACATGATTATAATCATATTTCATATCAAACTTAAATAAAAAAATGGCCTTCTTCAAGGTCAATGACCTCATAATCTCCTTAGAGATTCCACAGTGAAGGGATTCTGTTGATAAGAGCTTTGTACCCGATCACTTTACCTAGGAGTCTTACAGTAATGCTATCTTTCCATTTACTTTGGAGTTTTTCTAGTCATTTGGGGGGATGATAAGTTCGGGTTTGAGTGGGTTATGAGCTTTAGGGTTGGTGTTGAGGTCAAAGTTTTTAGATTCATTTGTGAAGATATCTTCATTTCCTTCATCGTCAGACCAGCATAAATTAGTTTCATCAAAATTCACGTTTTTATTATCCCTCTTAGCAACCGCATCCCTGTTGGAAACCTTAGTTTTTGAACTCTCACCATCTTGTTCCATAGGAATGGTAGTGGTTGGGGGGTAGTCACATCTTCTCGTTATCTCAATAGTCTCGGATCAGTGCACATAGCTCCAGTCAAATCTTCGTGGGTGTTCTTATTTTTTTATTTCTTTGTATGAAGGTTTCTTCTTCCTCAGTAGACAAGGAAGATGTATATTGGATATTGTTGTCCTGGATATCGTTCATGGGGAGAAATATTCTAGAAGAGAATGTAAGTAAAGGGTCGGAGCAAAAGGTTTGTACGTTGTTATCCGTCGAAGATAATTGATCAAATGATCGGACTATTGTTGGCTTGGTCGAATATAGTGTTATCCCATTCTTGGCTCGGTCTTCACCAGTGATGATCTGCATCGGGTTGATTTGTATGGATGGACTGGTACAGACTTCTTAGTATTTCGTGCAAGATATATCAAGTTGTACGACTAGAGGCAAGAGAGAATTGAAGTATATGAGCCTATTGTGCATTACATTCAGGCAAATACCCCTACATTTTATGGTATCAGCGCATTACTAGCCCATTTATTAGCCGGGTTCGAGTTAACCATGTTGGAAATAAGCTTTAAAATACACTCACACAACTATCTTGTATTTAGCACTCAAATATTATTACAAAGAAGAAAACACTCATATAACTTAACTTCTCTCTATTACAACTAATAAGCTTTTCTTATTATCTTCTTTGTTTTTTGATGATTCTAAGAACTCAAGGATGATGGCTATTTATACTAGAAAAAAATCAATTGCTACCACACAATGTGGTTCAAACTAAATTAATACACATATTCATAAGCCACATAATTTTCTTTCACTAATTCAACCACTATGAAGCACTAAGAATAAATAAACACACCTTACCTAACTTAGAATGCTTCTAGGAAATTGATTGAGAAACATAAAAATAAGTTTATATTTCAACACCCCCTCTTAAACTTGTTTTGTTATGCCAAGAGAATTTCTTAATCTGAAAAAGTTCTCATACTTCAGTGGCTTGGTAAAGATATCAGCAATTTGGTCTCGAGATTTTACGTACCTCAGTTTCACATTTTTTCTTGTAATACATTCTCTTATGTAATGAAAACGAGTATCAATATGCTTGCTTTGATCATGAAAAACTGAATTCTTTGCCAGGGCTATCGCTGACTTGTTATCAATAAAAATCTCTATTGGCCCCTCTTGTGACAAACCCAGCTCCTTCAGCAGATTTTTGAGCCAAATTGCATGACAAACACATGATGTAGCGGCTACATATTCAGCTTCACATGTAGAGAGTGTGACAATTGGTTGCTTCTTTGACATCCTTGTGAAAACAGTATCTCCCATGAAGAACATGAACCCTATGGTGCTCTTTCTATCATCTGTATCTCCACTCCAATCGCTATCACTATAACCAACAAGCTTGTAATCATTAGAAAAAGAGTATAACATACCAAAGTCAATTGTACCTTTGAGATAGCGAAGAATTATTTTTGCAGCCTTAAAATGCGAGGTTGTTGGGGTTTTCATATATCGACTTACAAGTCCAACTACATAGAGGATGGAAGGTCGTGTACAAGTTAGATAGCACAAACTTCCAACCAAACTCTTGAAGAAAGTTGGATCTGCGCTTTCGCCTTCGTCATTCTTTGATAGCTTAGCTCCGCACTCTACTGGTGTGTTAATTGGCTTGCAGTCATTTATCTTGAACTTCTTGAGGATTTCCTCTGTGTAGCCTTCCTGTGAGATGAAAACTCCATCTTCTTGTTGTTTAACTTCAATGCCAAGATAGTACGCCATTAGCCCAATATCTGGCATCTCGAACTCTTTCGTCGTTGCTTTCTTAAAGTCATTGAACATGTTTGGGTTGCTTCCGAAAAAATCAAATCATCCATTTATAGGCACACGATCAAAATATCTCCATCTTTGATCTTGATATATAAAGCATGTTCGTATGGACATTTTCTGAAACCATTCTCTTGAAAGTACTTGTCAATACGACTATTCCACGCCCTTGGTGCTTGCTTTAACCCGTAGAGAGATGTCTTCAGCTTCAAGACTTTGTCTTCGTGTCCATTTGCTACATATCCCAAAGGTTTCCCGATGTAGACTTTACATCCAACTGATGAATCTTTCGCCTATTTTGAGCTGCTAGGGAGATAATTAATCTCACAGTTTCTAAGCAGTCAACAGGAGCAAATACCTCATCGTAGTCAATTCCAGCTCTTTGACTATATCCTTTTGCGACTAGCCTCTCCTTGTGTCTTTATATTTCTCCCATAGCATTCCTCTTTATTTTGTACACCTATTTAACACCGATAGCCTTCTGACCTTTTGGAAGTGAAGCGAGTTCCCAAGTGTCATTCTTCTCAATGGCCCTGATTTTTTCGTTTATCGCGTCTCTCCACTGCTTGTCTTGTGCAGCTTCTTGGAAGTTTACTGGTTCACAATCGGCAAAGTGGCAGAAGAGTGTAAGATTATCATGTCTTTCGGTTACCTCATAGAGATCTCGTAGACTTCTTGTGCGGGGAACAACCCTTTCATTGAAACTTTCACTTGACGATGGTAATGAGTCTCCATGAGTGGTTGATGTTGGTGAGGTAGGTGGAGTAGTTGTCTCTTGTTGAACTTCTCCTTCTTTCTCTATCATGGTTTCTTCATTCTCTTCTTCAATGTCAGGAAAGAAGTTGAAATCATCTATATTAGAGCCGAAATCAAATTCTCCATCTTCATCAAATATCATATCTCGGTGAATTATAATCTTTCCATTGTTAGGATTGTACAATTTATAACCTTTGGAGTTGTTATCGTAGTCAATGAAGATGAACTTCTCTCTTTTGTCATCATGTTTGGTTCTTCTCTCGTCTGGTACATGTACATGGGTTATGCTCCCAAAAACTCTTAGGTGGGAGACACCCGATTTTCTTCCACTCCATGCATCTTACGGTGTCTTTCCCCAAACACTTCTTGTTGTAGATCTGTTGGACAAGTAAACAGCACATGCCACTACTTTTGCCCAAAATTCCTTGGGCAGTTTCTTGCTTTTGAGCATACTCCGAGCTGTGTTGAGGATAGTTCGATTCTTTCTTTTCGCTACTCCGTTTTGTTGAGGGGATCGAGGAATTGTCATTGGTTGACAAATTCCATTTGCTTCACATAATTCTTGAAATTCACTAGAAGTAAATTCTCCTCCTCGATCAGATCCCATTGCCTTGATCTTACGGCCACTCTCCTTTTCTACGGTAGCTTTGAACTTCTTGAATATTTCAAAAACTTTTGATTTCTGCTTCAAGAAATATACCCACGTTTTTCTTGAAAAATCATCAATGAATAAAAGGAAATAATTACTTTTACCAAGAGAGCTTGGCTTGATCGAACCGCATACATCGGTATGGATTCGCTCGAGTGGATTCTTAGCTCTTGAGTCTGACTCCTTGGGAAAGCTTTTTTCTGAATTGCTTCCCATGTAAACATCCTTCGCACAGTTGGTCCGGGGGATTAATGCAAGGTAAGCCTCTCACCATTTCCTTCTTGGATAATAGCTCCAATCCTCCAAAGTTGAGATGCCCAAATCATAGATGCCATAGCCACGATGCATCTTTGTAACATACCTTTAGACACTTTGCAACATCGTTTTGAATATTCAAAGGGAACATTCTATTCTTTGACATTTGTACCTTGGCAATTAAATCTCCTTTGTCATCTCTTATAAAAAGACTACAATTTTTCATATAGATATCATAGCCTTTTTCTAAGAGTTGACCCAAACTCAAGATGTTGCTTTTCATATTAGGCACATAGTAGACATTTGAAATTAATTAGTGACTACCATCTTTTGCACGAATAAGGATGTTACCTTTTCCTTTCATCGATATTGTGGAATCATCTCCAAATGAGACATTTTCGCTTACTGACTCGTCTAACTCCACGAACATGTCTTTCCTTTCACACATGTGATTGCTTGCACCGCTGTCAAGAAATCAGAAATTTTCTTGGCTACCATTAGTCTCCTTCCGTGCTAGAAGAAGAAGATTTTCTTTCTCATTTATCTTCTCCTCCGCATAATTGGCCTTCTCCTCAACTCTATTGTTAGGTGCTCTGCATTCTGAAGTATAATGCCCAAACTTCTGACAATTATAACATTGAACTTGAGATTTGTCATACATCGAGTTCAGATTGCCTCTTACACAACCTCGTGTTGAGCTTTCCCCCTCTCTTGTAGTTGTTATTGGAATTGTAGTTATTGGAATTATAGTTGTTAGAATTCCAACCTCATCCACGTCCGTAACCTCGTCTTCGGCCACGACCTCTTCCACGTTGGCTTCTATCGTTTTTGAAACTTTCTTCTTTCTTTATCGGATAGAGTTCCGTCTTAAGAAGTTGTTCCACAGTCTCTTGCTTCTTCTTCTTCTTCTCTTCATATGCTTGCAATGACCCCATTAGTTGTTTGATTGTCAGCTCATTCAA
The DNA here is from genome assembly GCA_949130495.1 of Sambucus nigra. Taxonomy (NCBI): domain Eukaryota; kingdom Viridiplantae; phylum Streptophyta; class Magnoliopsida; order Dipsacales; family Adoxaceae; genus Sambucus; species Sambucus nigra. The sequence continues at coordinate 131,150,947 of OX422214.1, read as the reverse complement.
GTCTTTAGTTTCTTCGATCGTCGTAACGATGTACTCGAATTTTGGATCTAATGAGCGAAATATCTTCTCCATGATTGTCACATCTTCTAACTTCTCGCCATTTCTTTTTAATTGATTTAAAACAGCTAATACTCTTGAAAAGTAGTCGGAGATAAACTCGGACACTTTCATATGTAGAGATTCGAAATCACCTCTTAAAGTTTGAAGATGAACTTTCTTCACTTGTTCGACTGCTTTGTAAGAGGTTTGCAGTTTCTCCCACGCTTGCTTAGTGGAGATTGCACTTGAAATCTTCTCGAAACCATCATCATCTAATGCTTGATAGATGAAATAAAGAGCTTTCTTGTCTCTCTTTCTTGATTCTTTCAAACTCTCCTTCTGAGTTTGGTTTAAGACAACTTTATTTTCTGGCTCACTGTAACCTCTCTCCACGACTTCCAAAACATCGTGTGCACCCAAAAGTGCCTTCATCTTAATACTCCAATTATTATAGTTGTTGTTGTTGAGTATCGGGACTTGAAAGGATGCCATACCACTATTTGTCATAATTCTAGTGAGAATTTGGAAATTTTGATTGCGCGGATGGATTTGGAAAGCTCCAAAACCTTAGGAACAACATGGACCAAAAAATGAAAATCTGGTCAAAGTCAACAGTCAAAGTCAACGTTTGGTCAACGGTCAACCTTTGGTCAAGGCTCGACAGCTCGGTAAAGCAGCTCAAACAGGCTTCACGGCTCGGTCAACTCGGCTCCAACTCGGATGATTTGGCTAACTTGATGAGTTAACTCACTTTCTGGCAGCAACGTTCTGGTGACACGTGGTGGTGCGTCAGACCTCCGATTGGGATGAGTCTGGCAGCGTTGGATTCGTCTCGTCGAGAGCTTCAATTTGATATGCTATAGCATATACTTTGAAACAAATTTCCAATCGCTCTGATACCACTTTGTTGAAAATAAGCTTTCAAAGACACTCACACAACTATTTTGTATTTAGTACTCAAATATTATTACAAAGAAGAAAACACGCTTACAACTTAACTTCTCTCTATTACAACTAATAAGCTTTGCTTATTATCTTCCTTGTTTGTTTGATGATTCTAAGAACTCAAAGATGATGGTTATTTATACTAGAAGAAAATCAATTGCTACCACACAATATGGTTGAAACTAAATTAGTACTCATATTCATAAGCCACACAATTTGTTTCCACTAATTCAGCCACTAGAAAACACCAAGAATAAATAAACACACATCTTACCTAACTTAGGATGCTTCTAAAAAATTGATTGAAAAACATAAAAACAAGTTTATATTTCAACAAACCAGCTCCTCATGATGCACTACTGTTTGACAGGCTTGTTGACCTTATGGTAAATTCACTAATAATTAATTTGTTAGTAGTTGATATTAATTAACAGTTCTAAATTTTAATATTACACTCCTACTAAACATCAATTTCCTTTGTTACTATGAATGCATGCATCGGAAGATATACACCTTGTGTCGACGCCAGATTATCCAACCTCACAGACGCTCGGGACTCCTTGCTAGATATTACCAGGATGTGTACTATAACCCTAGTTATAGCTCATGATTTAGGTCAGGTTAGGGTAGATATGCCACCACCAATATGCCCAAGAACTATTTTCGAGAGGGAGAGGCATGCATCCAGCACAGAGAGAACGACCTCGCAGAAGTGGCCGTGACAGACATGGCCCCCCAGCATGAGGGTCACCCAATTGTTGGAGAGCTCGCATATTTATTTGAGAGATAACTTAGAATTTTATGGTGCGAGAACACCAAGTGTCACTTCATCTGTGGAGCAGAGTATCGGGACTACCTTAAAGGTACATGACATGCGTATAGATTCGCAGGGGTCCTCTGATCTTGCAGATTCTCTATGTATTATCCCCAGCTGACTCAAGTATAGGATGGATCCATGTTTTCGATCATTTCACAAGCCCCATCCCCCATGCGTGTGATCGCTCATCACATCAACTATAGCTTAGACCGATCGCCGTTGATTGCTACGCACATAGAGGATGCTTTTTAGGAAATGGGGTTGGTAATTAGGGATGAGGCCGTTTTGAGAGCCTCTATGGTATAGGCTGAGGTAGGGGAGGCTGTGAAATAAACCACCTGGTGGGATGGGGGTGGGGGAAGGGTATCAGGGTTAACCACTACATCTGCCTGAGATAGTAAACACCACATTGACATCATACCAATGGATGATGCTCTGAGGTCGAAGCGTGTATGCAAACTGACCTCGATGTTCGTTTAGTTATTTTGTATATTTTTCAAACGAATGTTCATGTATTTATTATATTCATATTTCCATGATACTTGTTCGTGGCGTGATGATTAGTTCATATTTTTTGTCCAACTATAATCCACACAAGACAAAATATATGATTGAATTGACCAAGTGCAACTAAAACGTTTGAAAAGGAATTAACACAACTCAACTATTGAATAATTAGTTTCAAGCATTTAATTACATCTAGCCACGTCAGTTGAGCACACTAGACCTTGCAATAATCTCTCTTTCATCCTCAACCAGAAACCATTTTAGATGTGGAGCCCTTGATTTAGAATTCAGTATAACAATTATGATAACTTTGGATTCACCGCGATTATTTCCCTGTGAGTGTAATTAAGACCTCTGGCCACATTACGCCAGTCCTCACCAAACACTCCATTCCAGAATTTTCTACACTAGATTTAAATCTCGCGCAATGTACGAACGTTTAAAACTTCTTTTTGAAAAATGCAAAACAATTGAATTTGTTCAATTCAAAAAATATATAGTTAGATATTGTTAAACATAAAGATGTAATATGTTGATTTTAAAAGTAAAACACACTAAAAACACTTAAGTTATTACTCTCTAAATGTAAGTGCGACAATGTATATTATAAAAAAGTAAAATAAAAAGTGAATTGTGCAGATATATTTTTCACTTTTGAAATACAGTGGATATATAGTTTCATTTGTATGACAAAACACATTGTTCAAAATAATAATTAAAAATAATTAAAAGACATGTTCTTTATGACTTTCCATCAAACGATTAAAATGAAATGGGATGAAACACATACCATCTGAGTTTTCAACATGTGTTCTGTCAAATGACCGATGTGAATCAAGTAAAAACTAATGAATGACAACTAATTATGCTATTCAATAGAGAGATTTAAACAAAAAAAATCAAATCCAACACAATATTGTAATTGAAAATAACTGAATGTAAATAGGTACACATGAATCATAAATGCATTAATAATTAGCTGTAAATCATTTTCTATATCATCCCAACATGGTATTCATATCAATTGAACACTAATGGAATTTGTAAGAGTATGTTTCTGTTACTTGAACACTACAAAGAAATTAAAATTAGTTTACAACACTATATTATCAAGAACCTTAACAGAATAATAAATAATCATTATCCATCGTATATATAAAAAATCAATCCCCTTCTAGTATATTAAAATAAGAGTAAAATACATTTTTAGTGCGTAAATTATTAGAAATTTTTTTAAATGGTCCTAAATTTTTTATTTTCCTCAAGTTTGTCCCTAAAGTATATTATTTATTCTAATAAGGGGATTCCATGTTGACAAAACTATGTCAAATACCTCTTTTGCCCTTATCCCCTTCTTTTATATCGAATACCTGTTTTGGCTTTATACTCTTATGCCTTTTATATAACCGTTTAAAAATTTGTCATTTAAAAAACTGTTTTTTTTTTTTTACAAAAAAAAACTGTTTTCTTATTTTACAAAAAAAAAAACTGTTTTTTTTTTATTTTGAAAATTAAATTTGTTTTTTTTATTTTACAAAAAAACAACTGTTTTCTTATTTTACAAAAAATACATGTTTTCTTATTTTAGGAAAAAAAAACTGTTTTCTTATTTTGCCAAAAAAAAAACTGTTTTTTTTTTTAAAAAAACAGATTTTTTTTATAAAACAAGAAAACAGTTTTTTTTTGTAAAACAAGAAAACAATTTTTTTTTTTTGTAAAATAAAAAAATATTTTTTTTTGTTGTGAAATAAAAAAAATGGGTTTAAATGGGTCACTTACAGTTTCCGGCTAGATCGCCATTGGGATTTGGGTGTATACCATTGCCGAAGTCTCCTTATTGTGACAACCCGCTTATTAAAATAAGAGGTGGCCAGCCTGATACTCCAATAATTACAGGAATCATAGATGGTCCATTCTTAGCATCACAGTAATATAAAAAGTATACGAGATGACCACCAATTATTTTAGAAACAGATTGTCAAAAATAATTGGTGGTTATCTCGTATAGTTTTTATATTACTGTGATGTTAAAAATTGACCATTTATGATTCCTGTAATTATTGGAGTATCGGGGTGACCACCTCTTATTTTAATAAGCGGGTTGTCACAGATGGTATCAGAGCATCAGGTTCTAGAGTCTTTAGGATCTATGCGGACTTGTCACGTTCTACCGTAGCGTTCTTTGATATAGAGCCTTACTGTTAGGACTGTTTTGTTTGTCTATATTTGTGATCTTCTATAAACATATATTGTTTTAAATAGTATTCAAATTCAGTTCTTTCTTCGTCTCAGATGCCGCCTAAGCGAGGTCGCCCTGCGAGAAGAAATAGAGTTGCAAAAGATAATGTAAAACCCCCACCGTCACAGCAAGGAACTATAAATGTCGCTGAGGTAGCCAATATTGTGGCCCGGACGGTGAATGTGGCGATGACTGCCGTGGTTCAATAAATTCCCCAAGCCCAACGACCAAGTGTTCAGGAGGTGCAAGCCCCTGCGGGACCTTCTCCATGGGAAAGAGTCAGAGAATCTTTCTGGAAGGGTCATCCCCCAGAATTTCAGGGTGGTTCCGACGTGATAGTAGCTAACCAATGAAAGAAGGATATGCAGCGTCATCTTCGCTTAATAGACTGTAGTGAAGAAGGGAAGCAAATCCTTGCTACTTTTAAATTAGTTGGAGCAGCCTTACATTGGTGGGAGTCGATGACCACGCCAGAACAAAGAGATACCATGACTATAACTGACTTTTGGGTTTTGTTTGACCGAAAGTATTTTCCTCCCGCAGTTCAAAAGGAGATAAGGAGGAAACTTCAAGATGTAGTTCAAGGTGAATGTTCGGTGGCAGAGTATGAGGAGGAATTCACTCGTTTGGCTAGTTTTGTGCTGGATGAGGTAACTTAGGAGGAAAGGAGAATATCAAAGTTTATAGGGGGCTTACATTGGAGGATACAACAACACTTGCTGGGAAATCCATCTTTATAAACATTCGAGGATGTGATGAACGCCGCATTACTTCATTTTCAGGATCATCGGTTGCATGTATAAGGAAGTAAGAAAGTTTTAGTTATGGGACAATCGAGTAAGCCGGAGGAGCACTGCCCTCGTCCGAATCATCGAGAGGTAAGCAAAAGGAAAGGGACACCCAACAAGGGGATTTGTCCAAAAGACAGCGTTTCAGGGGATTTAATTTCGATAGTAGTAGTTTCAGGCTCGGTTAGGGTGCCGAGCAGCAGCAGCAGGTAGGTCAGGCAGGTCGGGGTAACAATGGGAGTCGAGGCCATCCGAGCCAAGGCTTTGGACAGTTCAGAAATAATAGAGGCCGTAATCAGAAAAATAGGGCGGGTCGTTGTTTTCAATGTGGGGAGTCGGGTCATTATAGGAAATCGTGTCCGCAGTTGATAGGGGGACAGTTTCCTAGAATTCCACAACATCAACAGGCACAGCTACCGCCACTGGTGCCTAATCCAGTCGTCCCTCCACAACAAGGACAATTATAGTATGGGCGTGTCTACCATATACATGACGTTATGCTTCCTCCATCCCCGCCAGCACCGCCAGCTATCGAGGGTAAGTTTCCCATTCAAGGGCATATGGGTCGTGTATTGTTTGATACGGGTGCAACACACTCGTTTATTTCTACAAGTTTTGCTCAATCGACGGAATTAATTAAATTTGCAGAGAGTACTTTCACTAGTGTCGAATCCTCTATGGGTGATGGTTCGCTCATTTTCTTTATTTGTAAAAGAGTAAGAATAAACGTTGGTAATTTGTGTTTTGAGGCCAATTTACTCATCCTTGATATGGTCGGGTATGATGTTATCTTGGGCATGGATTAGTTAGTAAAATACCGTGCGATAGTGAATTGTTATGGGAAGAGTATAGTCTTTGCCATTCCGGGGAAAGAGATATTTTTAGTGGCTATGGCTCTTTCAGAGGGAGGTTCTATCACATATTTGTATTGTATTGCGGAGGAGACTTCACGAGATATAGTTGTTTCCTTAGATTTAATTTTCGTTGTGAGAGAATTCGAAGATGTCTTTCGGGAAATACCGAGTTTACCTCCAAGTAGGGAGATTGAGTTTGGATTGACTTAGCAACGGGAATGCGGTCGATTGCTAGGGCTCCGTACCGTATGGCTCCTATTGAAATGAGGGAGTTAAGAGATCAAATTCAGAAGTTGTTAGAGCAGGGGTTTATTAGGCGAAGTACGTCACCGTGGGGTGCTCCAGTGTTATTTTTGAAGAAAAGAGATGGTTCTCTCCGGTTGTGTGTTGATTACCGGGAGTTGAATAAAGTTACCATCAGGAATAAATACCCACTACCTAGAATCGATGATTTGTTTGATCAACTAAGAGGAGCGTCGTACTTCTCTAAAATATATTTGAGGATTTGGTATCATCAGCTGCGGGTTAGAGAGCAGGATGTGCCCAAAACTGCGTCCTTAACTAGATATGGGTCCTATGAGTTTTTGGTCATACCTTTCGAGCTAACTAATGCTCCTGCAGTATTTATGGACCTTATGAATAGAGTGTTTCAAGACTTCCTGAATCAGTTTGTTATCGTGTTTATTGATGACATCCTAGTGTATTCTCAAACTGAAGACGATCATGCTAAACATTTATGGTTGGTCCTACAGATGTTGAGGGATCATCAATTGTATGCCATGTTTGAGAAGTGTGGTTTTTGGCTACGGGAAGTGAAGTTTTTGGGTTATATTGTTACAGCTGAGGGCATTTTGGTAGATCCGAGTAAAGTTATCGCGGTGAGGGAATGGGGTCAGCCCATGACACCTACAGAGATTCACAATTTTTTGGGTTTGGTTGGCTATTACCGCATATTTATTAAGGGTTTTTCTAAGATTGCTAGGCCTTTGATAAATTTAACTCGGAAGGGAGTGAGGTTTGTTTGGGATGATTCTTGTCAACTAGCTTTTGATGAGCTAAAAGATAAGTTGACGTTTGCTCCAGTACTTGCGTTAACGAGGCTGGGGTTGGAATATTTGGTCTTTATGGACACATCTCTGCAAGGGTTGGGAGGTGTGTTACATCAAGAGCATCGGGCTATTTCTTATGCTTCTCGCAAACTAAAGCCCTATGAGAAGAATTATCCAGTTCATGATTTGGAACTTGCTGCAGTGGTTTTTGCCTTGAAGATATGGAGACATTACCTCCTGGGGGAGAAGTTTAGTCTTTTCACGGACCTCAAATCGTTGCAATATTTGTTTTCGTAGAAATATTTGAATATGCGACAGCGTCGGTGGTTGGAGTTTGTGAAAGACTACCAATTTGATATTCACTATCACCCGGGTAAGGCTAATGTAGTGGCGGATGCATTGAGTCAAAAATCCGAGGGGGAGTTAGCACTGGTATGGAAGGCTAAATGGAAAGAACTTAGCCAAGAGGACGCGGTGGAAAGGGCGTTTATGTCAATATTAACTGTTACGCCTACGATAGTGGCAAGGGTCGTGGAAGCTCAAGAAAGGGACAAAGATTATCAGGCCCGTATACGCCAACTGTTAACCGAGGAAGCGGAATCCTACTCTATAAGTTCTGAGGGTGGGTTATATTTCCACGGGAGACTTATTGTCCCAGATGAGGGGGATTTGAGACGGGCCGTAATGAGAGAATCCCATGGGTCCAAATTTGCAGTACATCCTGGTGGAGACAAAATGTACCAAGACATGCGCCGTCAATATTGATGGGCGGGTATGAAACGGGATATTTCTGAATTTGTCTCCCAATGTACCACTTGTTAGTTGGTGAAAGTAGATCATCAACGAACAACGAGATTGCTACAACCCTTGGAAATACCGGTGTGGAAGTGGGAAAGTATCTCGATGGATTTTATCGCGGGATTGCCAATCTCACAAAGCAGTCATGATTCCATTTGGGTTATCGTGGATCGCTTAACTAAGTCAGCACATTTCCTACCAGTACGTACAGATTACAATGTGGCTCGTTATGCCCGTCTATTTATTGCCGAGATCGTTAGACTCCACGGGGTGCCCATTAATATAGTCTCCGATCGAGAAATTTTTTTTATTTCTTATTTTTGGCGAAGCTTCCAAGAAGCTATAGGAACCCAATTGAAGTTGAGTACCTCCTATCACCCTCAAACAGATGGGCAGACGAAAAGAGTCAACCAAATGTTAGAGGACATGCTCAAAATGTGTGTGCTTGATTTCAAAGGAGGTTAGGAATAATACCTTCCCTTGGTCGAATTTGCTTATAATAATTTATACCAATTCACTATAGGTATGGCACCCTATGAAGCATTATATGGCTGATCGTGCAGATCACCTATATGTTGGTTAGAAGTAGGGGATAATAAATTTCTTAGACCTAAAATGATCCAAGATACTTCTTCAAAGATTGAACTTATTCGCAATCGCATTCGAATCACTTAAGATCATCAAAAGATTTATGCTGATGAGAATAGAAGGCATGTGGAATTGGAGGTTGGAGATCAAGTTTTGGTACGAGTATCGCCAATGAAGGGTATAACGCGATTTGGGAAGAAAGAAAAGCTTGCGCCTGGCTATGTAGGCCATTTTACCATTATTGCTAAGGTAGTCCCAGTAGCTTATCAGCTTGCCTTACCAGAACACTTACAACAGATTCATGATGTGTTTTATGTTTCATCCTTAAAAAAGTACAAGAGGTGTGAAGAAGCTCACCGGCACATTCCTTTAGATGATATCGGATTGCAGCTCGATATTTCATACGAGGAACAACCAGTTGCAATCTTAGATCACGGGGAGCGTAGGCTAAGATCTAGAGTGGTGTCCTTGGTTTGGGTCTAATGGGGACATCACAATGCCGAGGAGTCAACGTGGGAGCATGAGGACGATATGCGAGAAAAGTATCCACATCTCTTTTTACAAGGTACGCCTAAATTTTGACGGCAAAATTCCCTTATAAGGGGGGGAGTATGTAATAAACTTTTAAGCAATTTATTTTATATTAATTTACCATGTGGGGTAATTATATAAAATATTGGATAATGGAGTAAATATTATTTTAACTAATTTAAAGGATAATGTTTACTAGATTTTGCATGTTTACTATTGAGTGAATGTAAATAGCATCATGTTATGATTTGTAGTGTCGTTGTGCTTTAAACGACATTTATGGTTTAAAATTAAGTTGGAACATAAAAAGATTTATCTTATTCCGGATGCCAATTTAGAGGGCGCGGTTAGTCCCAAAATAGTCAAGATAGTCAAAATAAGTGTCATATTGTATTTTTGGGTTGCGAGCACTTTTGACAGGTTATGACTTAATCATGTAGTTATGAGTCATTTTAATGGTGTATTAACATTTAAAGATGGGAATTAATTCTAAGTGCATGATTAAATCTTACAACCCTTTTATTTCTCAAGTGTATGTTTCCTAAACCTAGAGAGAAAGAGAATTGTGGAGAAACAAGAAGAGGAAGAAAGAGAATTGAAAAAATTGGTCTTGATCTTGCATCTACCGGAAGAGAATCCTAGAATACAACCTTAAGGCAATTTTCTTCTTGCTAATATATGATTTAAGGTGAATAAATTGTAATGATAGTTGTGTGTTGGGAACAATTGAACAATTATGGGTTTTTATGAATTTTTAGTGTTTGAACCCTTAAATATTATTTTATATAGATATTGTGTTGATTATAATAGTTAGTGTCTATGTAGGATTGTTTTGGTTGAATTATTGATGGATGGTGTAGGTAAAATGGAAGAGAAATGAGTTTGGGAAAAATTGGGGTATGAACATCCATAGCCGAAACTAGGCATTCTGGCCCAGGCCAATCGATTCACCCCTAGTGAATCGATTCACTAAAGGGGTAGGCTACATGTCTGTGTTGGGTGAATCGATTCGGATTATCCGAATCGATTTGGTAGTAAGCAGATTGTTGGGTCCTCTTGATCGAATCGATTCGTCCCTATCTGAATCGATTCGCTTTCAAGACCGAATCGATTCGTCTCGGGGTGAATCGATTCGGAATTCCTGCTGTTTTAGGATATTTTTCTAACTTAGTTTGTAACCCTTTTCTTGTAGGTTTAGGACCTAGGAACTTTCTCTTAGGAAGTAATAAAGTGTATTAGACTTATATTAGGTATGTGACCACACTAGATTAGATAGGGGATACTTGGGCTTATCTCGGGGATTATTTAATAGACGTTAGGGTAGTTCTTTCTTGAGTAAACTAGTTTGAGACTAGGGACGAGTAGGATGATATAATTGTGGAAATTTAGAGAGGTTATTGAGGTATACTACACTTGGTGGCTTATAGTAACGTCATTATTTCTCGGAGACTAATTTGGGGATTTATTAAACGTTGAGGTTCATAATGATGACATTAAACGCTTATGGATCCGGATAAAAACGTAATGCATATTTTAAAATGGGAATAACATGTGAATGATAATTTGTATATACACACCTCTCTAAATGCTATCATAGGGGAAGTTACGCGCATGAGGTGAAGTCCCCTGGCTAGTGAATGTAGGGTGAATATAGTCCTCGGCCATAGGACCGGTTATTATATATTTTGTGATTATTGTTCGAAGTAAGGTAATTCCGGGTGTGGTTATGACTCACTGTCAAAATTATATGGCTGTTTCCCGACGTCACGCGATATAGGATGCCCATGTTGTCTTGGTGATAGGCCCTGGAAGATGATAGCTATTTAGGGGCGCATCCAGTGGGGATACCCGGAAGGATGGTCTTAGAATCGTTATATGATGTGATTATAACTATTCTTATTAAAATGGAAATTAAGATTGATGGTAAAGCATTTTATGAAATAAAATGGCTTCGAATAAGTTTCCTAATGAGAAAAGGAACGGTGAAGTGAAATTGTGTAAAACTAAAATGGAATCTCAATAAGTATGATATTATCCATATTCTCATGCATAATTGATTATTGATCATTATCATTGATATTTCTCTAGGTTGTGCTTTTAGATTGAGAGGTGAGAATTCTTATCATTATTTGTGGAGAGCGAGACAAGCTTATTCATGATGATTAATTGTTCATAACTATCATGCACTTTATTCACTTAGTGATCATTTTAAATCGGGCCCTGACCCGTTTATATCTCTTTATTTTGAATGAATATTATATTCGCCCACGTGCTCCGCCGCAAGGATGCCCGTATTGACTTTTCTATCCCAGTGTCCTGAAACTGTAACACCTTGCAGATGTTATGGGATATTTGATATAGACGCTTTCATCTTTTTGTATTCTAGTTATGATCGGTTACACATTCGGGGGTTTTTGCCCAAGTTTTTTACTTGTATTATATAATGTGATATTGTATTTTTATACTCGGTGTAACCTAATTGTAAAGGTCTCTTAACCGACATCTTATTCGGTTATTTTGTTGTATATGATTGTTGTTATATTATATGTCTTAATTTATATTCACCTTCTTTTAAATTAGATTGTTTAAATTTTTTTCATTAACTTATAAAATAAACTTTTGACAATCCGTTTTCTAAAATAATTGGTGGTTATCTCGTATACTTTTTATATTACTGTGATGCTAAGAATGGACCATCTATGATTCCTGTAATTATTGGAGGATCGGGCTGGCCACCTCTTATTTTAATAAGCTGGTTGTCACACTTACCCTTTGTTATTTTCACAGTTTTCCTTCTCGTCGACGCTCACGGTTCCAAGCCTTACTTGGATAGGTCATTAAAGATTTTTTTTCCAGTTTTTTAGGCTTTGTAGTTTATAGGTGTTCTTGGTATATGAAGTTGTCGGGGAGAGATAAAAAGTTTTGAGTCCCAATAGAAGAAGGTAGTAAAGTGATATGTAATACAAAAGTCTGTGAGTATTCAAATAGTTATTTAACAGGGAGTTGGGAAGACGAAGAGGTGAGAGAGTGATGACTCTTCAATTGATAGAGAAAAATGAAGACTATTCATTTTCTAGGTAATTTATTATCTTAGAGATGCAAGGACGTGGAGACTTAGTAGTTTGGACTTAATAAATAGGTGAGACACGTGGTAGAGTCATAGAAAGAGACACCAGTTTTTATATTATATATTAGATACGGCGTTGTTCAGACGACCATCCTTTGCGTCCCATATGAGTAATGCCCTAAACCCGAAATGTACAAGCAGGTAAAAAACATTGAATAAGTTACAAATGTATATGTAGAAAGGTGTGATCCATCCAATCCATATGACTCAAAACTCGATTAGGTATGATCGGGGGTTAGGGATATTCGGGCCAACTCCGAAGTAGGTTAAAATTGAATGCACCCATTAAAAATGGTTGTGCAGGTATTATGAATTACCTCGACCTAATGACATTGTAATGAAGGGCAATTATTTGTTGAATTTTCATTAGGAGACCATATCATTTATCAGTGGAGGATTCAGGAATTTAGGTAAAGTGTGGCGAAAGTTTCAAGTGGTACTGGGGGTTCGGGGGCGGGAGCCCCTGAGGCGATTTTTTTTAGGTTATTTCGAGTTTTATACAAAGTATAGCTTTATAATGCCCAAACAACCAGTCTCAATCATTATTAACAATTTCTAATTAATTTCAAGAAATAAACAACGCTTAATAAATATTCACAATACCCAAATTTTAATAGTGATAACAATTGAATTTTGCTTAATATGAAGTACAAAAATGAGTTAACTCACCTAGAAACATTGAGGCACAATCTAAGCACACCTGATGAAATAAAAACAACTTGATGAAGACCCCATCTCCAAAACCTACCCTGAACTTTAGAGATGATCGATTGGACTAAACCTAATTTTTTTTTCAAATCTCAAGTGGTGTGGCAGCCCCACTATCATATGAATAACTCATTCTGAATGCGGGATGCATGGTTTTTGGTAAAGCAATTGAATGTATTATTTTGTCTTTCAGGTACATGGTCGATGTAATGTTGAAAAGGATCATTGGGAAGTGGTGATTTCTCCACATGATTTTCTTTCTTTCTTGAAGATTATCCTTTAAACATCTTGTATTAAACAGATTGTGAAACCAATTGGAGGTGGAGTATAAAATGGGTGGAAGTAGAGGGAGTTGAAAATCGTTTAGGTATTTAATAAGTTAAAGTTCCTAATGAAATTAGGGATTCTTCTTTTTTAGGGGCATTGCAAATTCACATTTCAAACATGCAAATTCATTTTACATTTATTTAACTGAATTCAACTTTAGAAATCGCAAATTCAGTAGAAATTACGGTTAGTAATCACAAATTCAGTTGGCTTAGTGATGTCTGTTAAATAATTAATGACTGGCTAATCCTATGTGTATTCGTGATTAGAAATGGACAATTCAACCAGAATACATGGCTGTCAATTACAATTTCACCATGTATGATACTTTTATAAATATTTTTCCAGTTCCAATATGTTTACAAATAATTTTCCAACTGTAATATTTGTACAAATATGTACCAAAAATACATTTTTAATTAAAAAAATGCTCTTTGAGATTTTCAGAGTTTTAATTCTTGTAGACATGAAATATCATGTTTTCATTATTGTTGACATAAAAGATCATTTTTTTTATAAATTTGACAAAAAACGTAATTAAAAATACTCACAAATGCAAGAAAATTATAAAAATACGAAAAACTTTTATACAAAATTGAGAAAACTGAAAAATGTTTTCAACATCTTGTTAATGTTACCAAATCCTTGCTAATCCGACCAAACCAATCTGGTAGCAATGAAAAAATCTCCAAAATAAAAAAATTGGAAAAAAATATTTTGGCAACAACCTTGTTAATCTGACCAAATCATCACACTTACGTCATTCGACAGCAGGCCCCCCAACCATACCTATCAAAACCACAACCGTCACCTTTTACTAAACACAAATCTAAAAACAAATCTCCAAAAATTCAACCAAATCTCAAAATTTGGCAGCTCAAGAAAAAAATATCCTCTCGTTGCCACTAAAAATTTAAATTGCATCCAATTTCAAACTTTTTCAAATCCATTAAACAATGCCCAATTTCTAAATAAACATTTGCAGAAGCATAAAACTGAATAAATAAGCTCTTTACTCTCATTAATCTCAAAATGTCGTTTACATTTAATTTTACAACAAATGTGCATTGCTTAAAAATAAAGTACAAGTTTGTCTACTCATCCCTATAACCCAAATTCGAATTGCCGCATCAATAATAATAAACCAATACTCGTGCAAAAGTTTCTATGCATATATAAACTATATGGGTGAATGGAAAACTCAGTGGTCTCGTATAAATGCTCCAACTAAACTACATATACTCATGCATTCATATATACAATAGTATATGTATATGAACGATCACTATCATCCCAAGAATAAATATAATATCCTTTGATTTCATAGTGTATCATTACATATCCCAAGTCCCCTATGTATCAAATGCCCACCTCACTTCCCTCAGTACGGTGTGGACTCTTTAACACCTCTCTTGTTAATTATCCTCTGAACACGCAATGCCCTAAAACAACATAATCACAGTTGCAAGGAAAAATAGGGTGATCCCCTCATAATCCAATCACAATGGCTTAATAGCCCATAATAAATTGTCTTAATAGCTTAATGGGTCCAAGCCATGGCACACAAGATAAAAGACAAGAAATTAGCCTGAAAGCACACCCCCATCTAGTGGGTGGTTTGGCTAAGGGATGTCTTAGCATCATCCAACAACAATAATATCAACCTCGTAATATAACAAATTTATCAAGACTTCTAGAAGTTATATAATTATTCCCTACCCAATGCTATAATCTGATACATGTGTAATGTAATCTTATTATGATATTCCTACCTACTCGACATGAAAACAATATTACATAATAATTTGTTCAACAATAATGATATATAAAAGTATGACATATAAGATGCAACACATAACATGAACTACACCATTTGGGACTTTTTGTCACTGTCAAGGACCTTGAAAAAAATTAATTATCATAATTAATTACCGTGATGATTCTGAGGGTGACAAAGTCCCATATCATGGTCATTAACCATAATAATAACTCTTTGTCATGGTCCTTTTTACACTGATAAAATCATTAAAAAGCGGAGTGACCAAGACTTGTCACAGTTATATCATGATCCTTGACAATAATAAATATTGGTGTTGTCATGGTTAATGACCATGACAAGGTTGACTTGTCCATGTGCACGATTGACTTTTTCCCGTGTGCATGTGAACGAATAATGTTTATTCTAGATTATTTTCAAAGTCAAGGACCGTGACAAGGAATTTTTATAACGATCAAGGATCGTGACAATACTATAGAACATGAAATGAAATTATTGTGCAGTAGCTACTGTCGAACAGTAAACATATTTCAAATAAATCTTGTTTTGTTCAAACCAACATCAACACAATCAACAATATAATACACATCAAAACCAAAATACAAAAAAATCCATTTATCAAACCAAATTAATGTTTCAAGTTAATTCAAAATGCATCAATTTCAAATACACCAATTCTTAGAAAATCTTAACAAAGTCGAAGAGAAAAGTCAACCAAACGATGTACACCACCAATGTGTCATCAATATGTTGGACACAGGCTTGCTGGTTCAACCATAACACCTTGCCTCTCTCCCCACCATAATCTCAATGACTTGTATCTGGGACTCAAAATCTTAGAGTGGACAGTTGTGAACCATGGTACAAATAATGATTCACATGTCCTCAACCCCTTCGCAATTGGGGTGCCTCCACGCGTGTCAATGATGTAGACCATCTACCGATCTGGCTCAAATGAAGTCGGGATAGTTGTGTTAGGGGTAGAGTAAATGTCGTACGAGGATGATGAGTAGCCCAGAGTCGGTGACAGTGGTGGAGTAGTGGTTCCTTCACCAACCTTCTCCCTGCCCTTTCCTTCATCCTTCTCCTTTGCTTTCCCATTTATTTTTTCGTTGATTGTGCATTTGACCCATTCGAAGATGCGATTTATTGTTTGTTGTAGACTTTCCAATTTTGAGCTCGTGCCTGATTTGTACATGTTAAACTTGGAGGACAAGCCATCCCCTTAAACTTTGACTTTCCTATCCAGGAGATGACACCCCAAGTGCGACCTTCCCTATCTTAGCCTAAAACTTGGATCAATGCATCCCTACTCAGAGATACATTTATTAGCATCACTCTAGGTATTGTGCACCAAATTTGGCCTCTCCTCAAATAATATAAAAGCACGTTATTAACTTTGAAAAGGAATATTAATAAACATTATGAAATTGAGAATACAATTTAAGTTATAACCTATGATGGTCTAGGTGACCAGTGGATTAGCAGGATGTCCATTCTTTGTCTAAATCAGGATATAGAAGTCGATCCTATATACATTTCCCACGGGACTTTCCCAAACTCCCCCAAAATGCAACCCAATTAAAGAAAAGTGTGACCAAAATAAAGTAATTTACTTATCATTAAACAAAATGTAATTTAAATCAAATTACTTAACATTTTATGCCCCGCATATCTGTAATATGTTCGCTCGAATGAGTTCACATCCATGTTTCTTGATCAGTTAGTCCTCCCTGAGCCACAGGCGTACATATGTCTCTTGGACGCCTCGTGTCCATAAACATATTCTAGTTAACCAATGTGATTGGCTACTTCTCCACAATGGTGTCCCTATGCATAAGCACAAACTCTCGGTCCTTCTCGAAATAATAGTCATGTAGGTTATTCTTCTATGTCTTCCATTGCCTCCCTACACCTGCCAATACACTGTCTCGTGCTTCCGATGTTAAGTTGAATTATTATTATGAATTAAACATATATGATAAGATAGAGAGTGAATTAACATTAAAAAAGCATAATAATAAAATCTTATATGAAATTCAAATATTTAACATAGGTGAGAGAGGTAGTCGAGTTAATGAGAGAGATTAGTGAAACACTGTATTTTAGGGTGGAAAACGAGGGGTTTAAGGGTTGGAATCCCAACTTTTTTTCACGGACCTTGTCTCGATCAAGGACAATGATGAGACCATGACAAAAATAATATCTTATATGTTATCATGGTCAAGGACCGTGACAACACACATGTGTTTTTCGTCACGATCAACAACCGTGCCAATAGCTGGCCAGATTTTGGTGACTTTTTTGTCTTTTGGCATAGTGATGGAATATATGTATACAAATAAAGGTGAACGTGTATAGCACATAAAATAACCAGGGGAGGAAGAAACCTACCTCAAAGTAATACAATCCATAAAATATAATAAATATGAAATTCGACTGCAAACCACCTCCAAAAATCGATCTCGAATCTGTACTCTATGTGAAAAATTAACAACTTTACTATTGTGTCATCTTCAATTCGAAGCATAAGGTCTTCAAATTAGGGTTAAAAGGTAATAAATAATGGTGTTTTAAGGTTTTTGTTTAGGGTCTGGAGGTGTTCTGGTGATAACAGTGCATACATATGAATATATGAAAGTCTAAATGAAAGAAAAGAAATAAGGGTTCCAAATCCTTAAAAAATCCCACACTGCCTCAGCCAAAAGCCCATGTACAACCTCTTCCTGCTACCTTTATTTCCCACTAGATATAAAGGGGGTACCAAGACGTTATACTTATGGCATTTACCTCTATAGTGGGTTACCAAAAATTCCATAACGATTGTAATTCGCTACTCCTCTCTCTCTTCCTCTTTCACTGTTGCTAACTCCTAATCCTTATAAGATTACACAAACCAAAACCAACTCGACATACAACACTTGAAAACTTGCTCCCCATATGTATAAAATGCCCCTAGGATTCCAACATAATTCTGAAAACAAATTATATCTAAATAAGTTGCATAAAATTTCCAATTGATTCGCATAAACTGGTGACAAAAATACGGGAATTTGCATTCACCCCCATTACTAAAGGAATTTTGTCCTCAAAATTTTCCCAACACTTATTGTTCCAACCATGATTGAAAAATTCAAATGTCTCGGGAAATCGCATTAGCTAGAGCTTTGATAATACATGTAACACATCGAGAAAATTGGATCTTCGATATGCCACTAAAAATGTAAAATGTGTCCCATCAAAACCCTTTTTCAAAACTATTTAACAATTATCAATGGGTAAATTAACATTTTTGAAAGTGTAAAATTGAATAAATAAAATCTTTATTATCATTAATCTCAAAATGTCATTTATGATTGTTTTTACTATAAAAATTACAATTTTGAGAAAATAAAATACAGAGTTATCTACTCGTCTCTGAAACCCAAATTTGAATCACCACATTTGGGTCATGGATCTGGTCACACCAAAGGTTATGATGATCACAGCCCAGGGCCGTGACTCCTAGGCCGTGACCATTCGTAGAATTTGGTATAGTGATAATAAACAAATGCTTGGGATGTCATGCATATATAAACTATAAGGGTGAGCGAAAAACTGAGTAGGCTCGTACAAATTCTTAAGCTGAACTATGTATATCCGTGCATGCACATATATAAGAGTGTATGCATATCAACACTCACTATCATTCCAAGAACAAATATCATATCATGGGATCTCACCGCATATCACTACATATCCCAAGTACCTCATATATCAAATCCCCAATACACTTCCCTTAGTATGGTGTGGACTCTCGATTACCTTTCTTGTCGATTATCCTCCTAAAACTCCATGGACCCAAAATAATAATGACAATCACAAGGCAAGATAAGGGTCTACCTTTATTGTCCTATCATAATGCCTTGATTGCCCGCAATAAACTTGGCTTAATAGCACAGCGGGTCCATGGCATGACACATGAGATAACATATAAGAAATTAACCCGAAAGCGCACCCCATCCAGTGGTGGTTTAGTTAAGGGATGCCTTAGCATCAACCAATAACAATAATATCAATATTGCAGTATAATAACTTTTTCAAGATTTTGACAAATTTGGTAAATATTCTCTACTCAATTCTATGACCCGATACATCGTACTATCATCTAATTATGATTTTTCTATCTACTTTGAATGAAAATAATATTACATAACATTGCGTGTAATAAGAATATTATATATAGGTATAACATATTAGATGTAACATAACACATGTAATATGTGTATACATACAAGGGTGAACATGTATAGCACATAAAATAACCACGCGAGGATGAAACCTTCCTTAAATGAATACAATCCACTAAAAATAATAAACATAAAATTCTATCACTAACCGTCTTCACAAATCGATCTTGAATTCATATCTACGTGAAACATTGAGCAACTTTCATTCTTGCATCATCTTCAAAATCAAAGATGAAGGTCTTCAAACTAGGGTTCGAAGATATAAATAGTGGTGTTTTAGGGTCTGGAGGTGTTTAGGTGATGACAGTGCATGCATGTGAATGTATAAATGTAATTAGGGACTCATCTCCTTAAAATGACCCTAAACTGCCTCAGCTAAAAGCCCAATCACCCACTCGCTATAGCGGTGTACCAAGAGGCTATAGTGGTGTTACCACCCACTATATAAGGGTACCAAACCACAATAGCGGTTGTAACCCACTACTCCTCTATGTCTTCCTCTTTTGTTACTGTCGACACCTAACCCTTAAAAGATTCCACACACCAAATCCAAATCCACATACAACACACGCAAACTTGCTCACAAAGTAAAATCA
The DNA here is from genome assembly GCA_949130495.1 of Sambucus nigra. Classification (NCBI taxonomy): domain Eukaryota; kingdom Viridiplantae; phylum Streptophyta; class Magnoliopsida; order Dipsacales; family Adoxaceae; genus Sambucus; species Sambucus nigra. The sequence goes on along the minus strand of OX422214.1, from coordinate 131,131,028 downwards.
AATGACCAAAATGCCCTTGGGTTTCCAACCTAATTCTGAAAACCCACATAATTAAAAATAAAATTTTGAAAATGTACAATTAAATTCTTACAAATCGGTGCCGAAAATATGGGTACAAAAACCTATAAATCATTCAGCCTTATTCCATGTGTGTGTTCTTGTGTTTGTGAATGTTTAATTCAAATCTAGTGTGTGTGAATCTGGTGTGCGTGTTCATATGCGTGTGCGCATTTGAATATGTGTTCATGTGTGTGTGTGTGTTTTTCTTCTGTGAGATAGATTGGAAGATGAAGATGGGAATTTATGGTGAAGAGGGGAAAAAGTAAGAGAATTAGACAACCATGGTTTAAAAGAGAGGGGAGAGAATTGTGGGGATTATATGGTTTTGTTGTTTAGAGGTTAAACACGATAATGCCCATTTAAAAAGTCATATGGGATCCACATGCCTTTTTTCCATCCAAAAATTAATGATGTTAGTGTTTGGGGGTTACTTGAAGCTATTTCGGAAGTTCAGGGGGCTAAGTCTAGAAAATGAAAGTTCGAGTGGTGAAGTGAAAAGGGGACAAACTTCAGGGGTAAGTGTAATTAACCTTATAAAATAAATATGGATTAAAGTGTTAACTAATTACATAGTAATTAATGGTAGTTTAGGAATTATATATAGGGAGCCAAATAAAAAATATTTAGTAAGATTTAAATAAATTTCTTCTTAACCATGATAAATAATTGTATAAATTACACATTTTTAGGACTTACAATAATGTTGATTATGGATAGAAGACATTCAATATTAATTTTGTATAAATAGTCCCTATATTCTTTTAATTTTATTTTCTTTCTAAGAAATATCAATTCTACCCTTGATTAAAATGTTGAATTATGTTTATAACTCCTACTATGGTTTCAGAACAATCGATTTTTCTTTTATGAAAATGACCCAATTTTCTTTATCCGTTTATGAGTGCATTATTTTGTATTGTTTACGCCCAAATCTAGGCCTTGTTAGTTTCGTTGCACCATCAATAAAATATTTTTAGAGCCTTTTTTATTATTTGAGAGAAAAATACAAATTTAAGAATAAATGGGGTTGATTATGAAATTTTGAGAACTTCAAGCTCACATCTTATATTCATTGCTAATCTCTTATTCAAGTTTGTTTTTGAGTATTGGCAGGTTTAAAAAGAAAGCGATGAAGTTCGGACGCAATTGAGCTCGAAATGGGCATGTGCAACTTCAAGGGTAAAATTGAATATTCAAATGATTTATTTCGGACTCGGACCAAACACGAAAATTTAAGGCCTTGAATCAAGGGACGCCTGGGTTAAAACAGCGTATCAATCGGAGATTAAACGAAAAATTTATGGTTGTACAAAGTTCGACGCCGAAAGAAAGTCAACAATCAAGTCCCGAAGTCAAACCCATTCTCCTCACCCAAACCGACCCTTAAAATCAATCCTAACCCATACCTACACATTGTGTGTGTGTTTAGTTTGTATTTATTTATTTTTAGATTTTTATTTGAGTCATGTACATATTTTTCTGATGTTTTATCTGTCTGCGTATCATATTTATTTTATATTTAATTTTTTTAGAGTCTTTATTGTCATTTTGACTGTTTAATTATTTTATGTAAATATTATTTAGAGTGTGCCATTTTATATGTCGTAGTGTTAATTTAGTGTCAGTTATTTTATTGGACTCATTGTACATTTTTTAATGTCATTATATATTATTGTGTCTAGATTGTCTCGTATCATCCGCGCCAAATTATTTATTTTTATTTTTATTTTTATTATTTTTGTAATTTTTAAATGAGTTGTAAATAATTTGGTTAAGTTTTATTAGGTGTACATTAAAACACACACACACCATATCTCCATACACCTGACTCACACCATAAAATAAATTCACTCACACACTAACTCTCATACACTACTCATACACCCAAACAACTCTACACACTCACACCTTAACTATCCTACACCCTATCACACCTAAACTACCCTCACAACACTATTCACCATCTTCAATCTTCTCCACTCATGATTTTTTTTTCCATCCCCACTAACACCCACTCTCTATCCTAAATCTCCATTAACAACCCAACATCTACCCACAAACCCATCTCACAAACCTCCAACACAAAATTCATACCCCCAACCTCAATTACTAACTCAAACCAACTACCCAATCAGGCAAAATTAAAAATCAACTAGCGTGGATTATAAAAGAAGACTGGGGGTAACTCAGAAAGGGGGAAACGAATAGAGACATAAAAGAGACACAAAAAAAAACACAGTTGGAAAATAGAAAATAAACACACTTTGAGAGATAAAATTTGTGTAGAAAGTATTTTTGAGGCACACATTGGAGGAGAATATTGTGTATTAGAATTCAAGTCTTGGACGCGATTTTTGTAAGTTGACATTTATTAATGAATATTATTATTTTATCTTTCAATATTTGTGTGTCAAATATGATGTGTGAGTAGTTTAACTACTAGGACTTTAGGTGATGTTTGTTATGACTAATTAAATTGCGCATGTTAATTTAAATTCGTACATATTCCGACGTGTTTTAATTTGAAATAAATAAAAAAAATCAATATTCGCTTAAAATTACACGGAAGTGTATTTTTAAACCTCAAGAATTAATTATAAATTCACGTTTTAAAATTTTAAAGTTGTCATTTTTGATGGGTTATGCTTGTACTTAGATGTTTTGATACATCATGCTTAAATACACATTAAAAATTTAAAACATGATATTTTCGAGGGAATAGAGATTTATGGTGTCTAATTCAAGGGACGTTAAAATATTTTGAACGCATATAAGGTTATATTCCCCGAAATGTACGCGACGAAAGTTGGTATATTTTGTGCTATAAATTCGAAATTACGAAATTAAATTAATGAGTTAATTTAATTAGAATTGACAAACAGATCTGACGTCCTAGTTTTTTCCACATTTGATATTATCTCTACTTGTTCGTTTATTCTGCTTTTACTTTTATTTTTATTTTAGAACTTAAATCACTTTTATACACTCATATGTCTAGTTGGACAATCAATATTTCATAAAAACTAACGAAATCTCTGTGGGTTCGATCCGTACTTACACCCGCTATATTTTAATAGCCCGTGCACTTGCGATAATTTTAACAAAAAAAATTTAACAACATTCGTAATAAAAATTGTTCTTTTTAAAATACCGTTATTATTATTTATTTTTTCTTTCCAAATTTAGTTCATATTTTTTTGCTTAAAATGAGGTGTTTTATTGGAAAAAATATATACTCTTGTTGTCTGAATTTAAGAGTCTACTATTTCTTTTTGGGTGGTCCCAAATTAAGGGATCACCTTCCTTTTAGATATAATCAATGAAACATGTTCCACGATGGTGAAGTAGAGCTAATCTTAGCCGTTGATTGAGTGTATCATTAATCTATACAAGATAAAAACAAGAAGTGTTAATTTGGGACATAAGGAGTGGTATTTAACTATCTTTAAAATAATTGGACTATGAATGTCAAAAACTGTCGATCATTAAAGTTCATCCACTGATACTCCATCGACAAAGTGCAAAATTAAATTTTCACCTTCATTTTTTTAATCAATTCTAATGTTTTAGACTTTCGATCATTAAAGTTTATCCACTGATACTCCTATGGAAAGTACAAAATTAAATTTGCACCTTCATTTTTGCAATCATTTTTAATGTTTTAAATTCTTCATTTTTCCGTTTCATAAACAAAAGATATAATAACGAACCATGCTTAGTTTTGAAGTATACACTGCAAAATAAGTTTGTTATATAAACACCGCAAATTTAATTTTCCAATGAAAAAATTGCAGGTATAATTTTGTGTTTTAGCGGTTAACAAAAATATTAAGGCGATAAATAATGGTCAAATGGTATTAAGTCTAACATCGAAAATCAAGAAGAATTTAAAAAACAAATGATGGTGTCAAATATGTTTTGCACTCTTAGAAGAAGTACGAGTGATAGGAGTTTTGACGATAGAAGTTTCGGTGACAATCGTGGTCCAATGTTTGAAAAGAAAAAACCATTAGTATTTTTTTAAATAAAACACCTTATTCTAAGAAAAATTAAATAAACTATGGGCTACTTCTATCTAGAAAGACGCAAGATAAATTTGATATTTAAAAAATATATTCAACTTTAATTAAGGAATATTTTTATTAAACAAATGTATTGTCAATAAACTATGGGTAAAACAATGAAGGAGATACAAAATTTGAATTTTAATATGCAAAGGGCATTTTTTGTATCGAATTATTCTAGGGATTAATTTTATATCAAAATTATTGTGTTTCCTTTGGTTATAATAAAAATGTTAACAAGTCATTTTTTATATTGTCTTATAATTATATGGAGTAATTAGTAGAAAATGAATACATGAAGTAACTAAAAGACACATTGGTAAAAAAAACACTCCTTTAAATGTTTTGATATCGGTGGCTTTTCTAAGTGACCCATTTCCTCCCCATAGTCCTCCATGACCCTATATAAGGGAAGGCATTCGGTTAAGCAAAGACACACTGAAGTTAAAAGAGTGACTTTGTGTCTCGTGTTCCAAAGTATAGAATAATTTTATATATTGAAAATTTAAGGTTTCACTCTTTTGTGCAAATTGATTATTTTGGGAACCAATTTTGGAAATTATCTATTGAGAATTTTAGGTAGAATTTAGGAGCCTTTTGTGAGGAGATTAATATTTGTGTTTCTTCCCATATTTATGAGAGGGTTATTTTATTTGAAAGAAGAGAGATTATTAGTGTGTAAGGAAGGAACATATTTTCCTTCCATTTATAATCTTTTTTTATTAGTGTCACGGATTGCCTCTGGACGTCGCTAAATTGACCACGTAAATATTATGTTTTCTTGTGTGTGTGCTCTCTACATTATATTTCTTTTTTTGTGTGTGCCATTTTATTTTTTAGACCACAGTTGCAATCAATATCATTTGTTGACACGCTTTCACACAACAAATTGGTATCAGAGCCTATGTCCGACCTTCTAGGTGTTTTGGATTTTGGTAGATAAACTTTCTTACGTATTATATTAGTACGATAATGTTCATGCATACGGGACATGTACAATACTGTTCATACATGCGATTATGATTCACAGCTTGAATTTTTTTTTCTTCTAAATTTGGAATTTTTTCATTTTTTTGTGACTGTGATCATTTTGGTTATGATATCCAAGATAAGGTACGATGTGGATAAATTTGATGGGAGAAATAATTTTGGCCTTTAGCAAGTAGAACTGACGGACACCCTTGTCAAAGAGGTCTTGATCCTTGCATTAGATGAAAAAACAGAGACAATGAAGGATCAAGAATGGAAGAAGATACGTAGGGACGATTATTCCACAATTCAGTTGTGTTTGTCTAAGGAAATTAAACACAACGTTATGAAAGAGACTTCCGCTAAGGTGATTTGGGTAAATCTTGAGAAGTTTTATTTAGAGAATTCTTTGACAAATTGGACTAATCTTAAAAAAAAAATCTGCCGATTTAGTATGGGTTCGAGTACTTCTTGCAAGACTACCTCAATGAGTTTAATAGGCTTCTCTCAAAACTATTAAATATGGAGAGGAAAATGGGGAAATAGGACAAGATTGAAGCTTTATTAGCCTCTCTTCTCGCGAGGTATGATCAGTTGGTGACTATGTCGATGTATGAAAATAAGAGTATCATTTTGGATGAGGTCAAGTCAACACTTATTTCCAAAGAAAATCGGAGAAAAGTGGTTGAGGGTGACGGTGATGTCACAGGCATAGTTGTTCAAGGATGACCAGAGAAACGAAGTTCTAAGAGCTCAAGGGCCAAGTTAAAGGGGCACAAGAAGTGGCGGATATAGGAATTTCATATTGGGGGGGCCAAAGCATTAAGGAAACATAATATAAATATGAATATTCGAAGAAAATGAATAAATGATATCAAAAATTCATTAGTAGATCTTGATTAACATAGACACCATTAACACGGATAATTACAAAAAAAAATGACCCTAACTACATAGGATTTTTCGCATCACAAATTGTGATCGACGTTCATTCATTTAATAATCGTCATCTATAATGTCATAAACTTTAAAATCTCGAGAAATTTCATTCTCGATATATGTAATCAAATAGTTTGCGAGAAAGTCATCCAACAACTTGTTTCATAGCTTAGTCTTAATGAGACTCATGGCAAAAAATGCATGTCTTATTGTTGCGGTTGAAATGGGGAGAGTTAACACTGGAGAATCAACCTATCAATAAGGGGATAAATTGTTGCGTTTATTATTTTTTCCAAAACATGGCATAACTCGAAAATTGTGGACGCCCTTTACACCTCAGTATTTTTACGAATGTGAAGCTCATAATGCTCCGGTTGATACCTTAAATACAAATTCTCTTATTCATCGAAGTCATTACGATATAATTTTTTCAAAGCTTAAAATATCATCAATGTTAAATGACTTATAAAAATCATAAGGGTTAAGTTTCATTCTTAGAATAAGCAACTCCTTCACATCTTCTTTAAATCTATGATTCAATTCTTGTATCTGAGAGTATGTTACAGCAGTTCACACTTTAAACTGAAAGTGATGCTCAATTGTAATGTCCTTTTCCCAAGATCCACCCCGGCCACCACTATAATGAGAACTTATATTAGGAATTTCTATCTTACGCCTTTTAAAAAATGGTTTCACTTTATCAAATAAAGGATCCCACTCGTCTTCTCTCAACTTTTGCATAAGGGATTTTGTTATTGATACCAAATGCATTGCATTCACTATATCCTGGGATTCGCATTGTAAGGCCTGGAAAAGATCATCACTAATACACATCATCTCTCTCATAAGATGTAAGGTAAATATAAATTCAAAATAAGTGATCAAATCATAAACTCTATCTACATCCCCACATTGAACATAACTTGCCCCATCAACAATAATATCTTTTAAGACTGAAAAAGTTGCATCAAACATAGATATCAAGATATGAAGATATCCCAAATGAGTTATCCATCAGGTATCCCTGGCCCTTTTTAAAATGAAATTTGATTTAAACCAATATCGGGCTTAACGTCTTCGATGGCAAGTTTTTTTGTAATTTCTTAAGCTTGAGAAATTTTCAATTGATCATTCCATTTACAAGAGGAACTAATTACATTAACAATGAGAGGCAAATAATTAAAATAATTGATGAACGGGAAAAACCTCTCGCTAAGCAGTCGAAAGTGCTAATTGCAAACGATGAGCAAGGCAATGAAGATAGTATGCAAAATGACACTCATTTAAAACAAGGTCTTGGAACCCATTCAATTCTCCATGCATATTACTAGCATCATCATATTCTTAACCTCGTATATTCTGTATCATATGATTATTATTAGAAAGGACAACTAATATTTGTTTCTTAAAAGTTGTTGGCATGGTATGTACTATATGAACCAAATCAAAAAATATCTCCTGTATAAATCCCTCTTTATCGACTGAGGGTATGCTTGCAATCTTAATGGATTATCCATATAATCAAATGTCCAACATGAAATTCCAAATTTTATCATTTTATCTTAAGAGAAGAATCTAGGTGATAAAGGAAATAAATTAAAGCATGCAATGAGATTAGGCAATATGAGGAAAAAACCATTTTCGGGTAAAACCTTTTTTCAATCAGCACTTCAGAGTTTTACAAGACACAACTTACAAAATCTCTAAGGAATACGTCTCTCTCCCGAGTCGTCCACAGGTGGCTGTCCACCCTCGGTATCCATCGATTAACCTTTGTCTTCCTTCAATAGCGATCCCTTCGATAACCACAATGGTCAGCAGTGAAGAAGAGCTCTCCACAAGAGTAACTTATATATAAACTATTTAGGGTTCCAAATGGATTCACATATATTTTTGGGAGTGATAATCTGTGAATTAAAAGATGTTTTAGACCTAAATAAAAGAGAACTTTTTGCACCAGGAATGCAAAAATAAAGTGATCCGCGAATTAAAATTGTAGAAGTCCTTAATGGGAGGCAAAACTTGTAACATCTCGTGTTTTTTAGTATTTATTTTGATCATTTAAATTATATATGTACACTTAATTTAAATAAAATAAGAAATGAAGAGAATTTAATAAATATTAATTAGTGAGAAAATATTAATATTGATGTGAAAATATATTTACTAGTGTGAGAAAGTAAACAAAATTATGTCAAACAATATTACATCGTAAGTGGGTAAAAGTGATGGGTTTGACGGTATCTCAATCAAGTCGTGCGTGTGGGGTCATATTAGGATTGAGATGGAAAATTTATGATTGGGGACTCGAATGGTGATTTCGAGTGCACGAATGATCCGGAATGGGTTGGAATAGCCAAAATTAAGTAACGGGGGTGGTAATAGGGTTCTGGGGGCTTTTTAGACTAGTTGGGACTCACATAGGGATGTAAAGGTCATATCTACACTTGGGTGATAACCTAATTTCTGGTTTAAGATTATTAAAAGGGATGGGGGAATGATGGGGAGCAACAATTACACCATTCCAAGAGTTTAAAAGTGAGAGAGAAGATAAATAGAAGGGGAGAACTAAGTAAGATCCAAGAAAATGAAATTCGGGAAGAAGTGGCAATTTCGGGCTTAATAGGGTATTAGTAATTAATTTAATTATTCGACAATGATGCTAAGAATGAGCCAGCTAAGATTCCTGTTTTATTTGAGTAGAGGGCTAGCCACCCATTATTTTTATAAGCGTCACTACACCAAATCCTACGAATGGTCACGCCCAGTGGGTCACGGCCCAAGTCCGCGACCAGCTGGTCGCGGACTTGGGCCGTGACCCACTAAATATTTGGTGTGACCATATTTATTATTACACTAAATTATCGATGCTTTAGAACTGGTCACGGACCAAGTCCATGACCACAGTGGTCGCGGACTTGGGTCGTGACAAGGTTGTGACCATCTTAGCGCCAAACTCGCGCCAAAATTCTCTCCAAGCTTGGTCGCGGATTTGTCACGGCCCAAGTCCGTGACCCATGGCATGACGAAGAAGAGAGTACACGCATTGAGGGTCAAGACTTAGGGCCGTGACCATTTCTGGGTGTGGGTCAGGGCTATGGGCCGTGACCATCCCTCATTCAAGCACTAGGGTTGATGTATAAGGGTCGCGCATCACAGATTTAGGGTCATGGCTATAGGCCGTGACCATTTCTTGCTATGGGTCACGGCTATGGGCTGTGACCATACCTCAATCAAGCATGGAAAAGGGTCTCGCATGGTGGGTCACGGCTCTAAGCCATGACCAGGTCTAGAGAACCCAACTCTGCCTAACGTTAGTTTTAAAGGTCGCGCGTATGGGGTCACGGCTCTTGGCCGTGACCAGTTCCAGGTCTTAAAAAAAAGTCCCGCCGATGCTTTCTTATTTCATTTGGAGTTGGAGTTGGCCACTGCAAGGGTTAAACGATTTTTGCGATTTTGAGTTGGATTTTGGAAATTTTGCATTTGGATTAACCCTGGTATGTATTGATTCATTTTGATTTCATTTGGATTTCGTGATTTCTATCTAAAGCCCTAATTTCTGTGTATGTATGTGTAGATTTACGTTTGTATGTGTGTATGTGTAGATTTATGTTTATGTGTGTGTGTGTGTATTTATAGATTTATATGTATATGTATGTTTATGTCAATAAACCCTATATTGTATGCGTGTGTGTATGCATAGATTGTATGTGTGTAAATCCTAAATAGTATGTGTGTGTATGTATAGATTGTATGTGTGTAAACCCTAAATGATATTAGGGTTTAGTAAACCCTAAATAGTATGTGTGTGTATGTATATATTATGTCAATAAACCCTAGATTGTATGTGTGTGTTTGTATAGATTATGCCTATAAACCTAGATTGTATGTGTCTGTATTTTTTTCTGACGAAATATAATTAAATGGATTTTTAATGAGTAAAAAAATTTACATCCACCTTGTCGTGATTTTATTGGGGGTTATATGGATGCCATCATATTATATTAGGGGTTATATGCATGTCATGATTTTTTGCACTACAATATGTGTGTAAGTACTACAATATGTGTGTAAGTACTACAATATGTGTTATAAACAATTATGGCGGGTTGTTGTTGGGATTTCACATATACTTTTAAACTTTCATAACTTTCAAACCCAAACCTTAATAGTATGACTCGTATTCATCCCCTCGTATACTTTTCTCAGGAAAAATGAGGCATGGTGATAATTACTTTCAACAAGAGTGGGAGAGGTTGCAATTAGACCACACGCATAACTCTTTTATTACCGTGCGTCATATAGAGGGTACTCCTATTTATAGGTATGGAAATAAAAAGATCGAGCAATTTAACTACCTTGTAAATCGTGGATTTGATATCCAGAAAGATTACTTGTTCGATCGTATTCTATTTTCTCTACTAGAAAACTGGGATGACGTTATATAAAATATATTTCACACACATAATCCCGACATAGCCCTGACCTTGGTTACGTTGTTGGAGAAGGCGAAAAAAAAATCCACCCGTTATGGATACAACTGCGTACAGAGAGCATTGACATAGACTGTGATGTCTCACGCCACATGCATGTAAAATTGAATCTTGCCAACAAGTTGAGAAATAGGGGATTCCGAGTTCATGTCACCGACATCTACACATCAATCATTGATACCCTTCCTCCTAGTTGGCCACGTGCAAAAATTCATAGGTTCTTAAAAACTAATACCGAATGGATGGAGATCAGACACATTGAACTTATTCTAAAGTCTTACTTTGAAAAGGTATCTATCTATCTATCTATATATAACTAATTAAGCTTGATTAATTAGTTATAATTTCATATTACTATAATTATTTAGTCATTTATTTTTTAATTTTTATAGATAATGTTGAGAGGAAACAACCCAAGGGTACTAAGTGCCGAGGTGACACCACAATGAGGTTCACCATCTCGTGCAGAACTCGAATTCTCAACACCAATGGCTGAGCAATTCACAACTCCACCAATGGTTCACTCCTAACCAAGTCCAACTTCAAGTGCTCCTACGCCCTAATCCAGCACTCCCGTTGCTTTAACGCCCCCATCCAGCACTCGTGATGCCTCCCGCTCAAATAAAAAGAAGCCTATTGGCTTCTCCCTTCTAGGGAATAAGTCGACGGGTGATAGGAATGACATGCTAAACTTTAAAGCCCGGTGTTTATCGCTGGGAAAAATGAATGTGGGATTCGGTGGACCGGACAATTGGAACCTTATTAATCAAGATGTCAAAGATGACATACATGACCAACTTTGCAAGCATTTCTCATTTCCTGACCCTTCCAAGAATAAGGTTCTATCTTAGGTTGCTGAAGGATTGAGGACATACAAGAGAAACCTTCAGAAGAAACATTTCCCCAACGAGGCAGCGAGCTCAGATATTTTGTCTTTGAAAGAGAGAGTGCCTCCCAATGTTGAAATGTCGTTGGATCAGTGGAATAAGTTTTTGGAGAATGAGGAGAAGGAAAAAAAGTTGGTCCAGAGGGATCAAAACAATAAAAATAGGGCACAAAAAACTGATATCCATAGGCTAGGATCCAAATCATATGAGGATTTGAAGAATGAATGGGAGAGTAGGACAAAAGATGGTCGAGACGTCAGTAAAAACCCAAATCGGTCCAACTTATTCGTTCATGCTCGACGGGACAAAGATAATAAATTCCCTCCACACTTGGCTAAGACACTGGAATCAATAGAGGCCATCAGCAGTCAATCCGATTCGAGCCCTACTGATGACTTTTACCTTGAAAATGATGCCCTGACACAGACCTTTGAAAAGGACAAAAGGGGGAGGACGAGAGGTGTTGGCTCATATATGCCAAAAATAAAACTTCAACACATTGCACCTCTTGTGGACGAGCTTTCTTCGGTCAAGAATTGTATCTCATCCCAAAAGGAGAATCAGATGAAGACCGATGGGGATGTCCATGAGATTAAAAATACCCTGGGATTATTGACTAATCAAATTGGGAAAATTGTGAACTTTTTTGAAAGTTATAGGCCCCTAATGCCTCCTCAAGGTTAACCTTACCCTACTCCTACTCAAGGTTTCACACATCCTTCTCCTCCAACATTCCCCTCTCAAATGCCTCATCCTCTAACATTCCCCTCCCCTGCACCTCCACTAATCACGGGGCTCGGATCATCGTCAACAACTCACAGTGACTATGGCGAAGAGTACTATATCAAGGACATGAGCAATTCGAGGTTTGTTGGCGTTTTCATACTCATCTCCACGGTTCCTGAAACTCTAGTACATCACCGACCTTTGGATAAGGGTGAGGCTAAAATAATGGTCGATGAAATATACAACAACTTCGGAGATGTACCTGTGTACGTTAACAGCGGGGATGGGATGGAATTGAGGAATTATGAAAAATATTTTACTACTTGGTCAGTTTATTTGTTGGCCAAGATTTAATAATATTTTCTTTCGTTTCAATTGTAATAACTTTTTTTTGTTTTAGTTGTAAGAATATTGGTTTTGCTTCAGTTGGAATGATATTTTTTTTGTTTCAGTTATAAGAATATTGGTTTTGTTTCGTTTGTAATGATATTTTTTTTTGTTTCAGTCGTAAGAATATTATTTTTGTTTCAGTTGTAATAATATTTTTTAACCTATTACCACATGACTGAAATTTGAAGATTATTACATGGATTTCCCACAATACAAAGAGTGGATGGGAGAGACTATCCGGAAATCAAATAATCATGTAAAGGGCGTTTATGAATTTATTAAATACGCTTCCAAAAATCTTAAAAGTGAGAATATTCCGTGTCCGTGCACTCATTGTATTAATGGAAAATATAAGTCATTGGAAGTTGTTGAGTTGCATTTACTAAAGTGGGGAATCTGTCAAGATTATATGATATGGACATACCATGGTGAAAAAGTTGTACCTTATGTTCCAGAAGAATTACCGGCACCCGACTGTGTAACGTAACCCCAAGGAGTAGAAGTGGTACATGATTCACTAACACATCGTCCATTGACCGACTTAATTGATGATGCTTACGGACTCCAAAACCAATAAAACCACTAACCTATGGATACAAATAATACGCATTATGACCAAGTAAATGAACAAATTGATGATAAACTACTAGGAGATCGGGAATACATACGGTTGAAAGTCGATGCCGCTAGACCGTTGTATAAAGATTGCGATGAAGATCACTCGGTATTATACGCAATGATTGGTTTGCATAATTTGAAGAGTCAATTTGGTTTGTCTGGGAACATCGTAACCGGAATTCTTAAGTGGGTTAAAGAAATTCTCCCAAAAGAGAACATGTTACCTGACAATTATCCTACTATGAAGAAGAGTTTGAAGGGTTTTGGTAACTCGTAGGAACTGACCACGCGATCACGGGACCCCCGATTTGAGAATACGACGATAATTTGCATATTTCTAGACTTAGGCTTAAAAACATGGTGTTAGTGGGTGAAAAGCCGAAACAGCCCCCGAACGGCCCCGTGGGTGTCACCAACACCTCGCACGGGACCAATGTAACTCATAGGAACTGACCGCGTGATCACGGAACCCCCGGTTTGAGAATACGACGATAATTTGCATATTTTTAGACTTAGGCTTAAAAACATGGCGTTAGTGGGTGAAAACCCGAAATAGCCCCTAAATGGCCCGGTGAGTGGCACCAACACCTCGCGCAGGACCAATGTAACTCGTAAGAACTGACCGCACGATCACAGGACCCCCGATTTGAGAATACGTTGATAATAAAAATGGCGTTAGAGGACGAAAACCCAAAATAGCCCCCGAACGGCCCCGTGAGTGGCACCAACACCTCACACGGGACCAATGTAACTTGTAGGAACTGTCCGCACGATCATGGGACTGTCGGTTTAAGAATACGATGATAAATTACGTATTTCTAGACTTGAGCTTAAAAACATGGCATTAGAAGGCAAAAACTCGACATAATGTCTGTTAGGATCGTCTTCGTTTACTACACCGACAATAAGATCGTCTCTTCCAGTATGAAATGAATAGTAGCAACCAACGGTGTGAAAGCGTCCATTAACTAATAGGTATATTTCCAATGTTTTGCACCTATCCGGGAACGACATCTTCTGCCAGCATCTAGGGTCAGACAACTCCCGCTATAGATGTAAATTTTCCTTTTATTTTATTAAATTAGACAACGTGGATCGATATTCATTTGTTCATGTTTTATAAAAACACGTTATATGTATGGTTTTAAAAACCCGACAACATATATGCATCTGCATATATGCAACATATATGCATTTATGCAGGTTGCGCATATATGCGCATCTATGCATATATGCACATATGCATCTGCATATATGCTTCCATATATGCAGCATATATGCATCTGCATATATGAATTTTCTATGGATTGGTTTACATATTGAAAGCAAGCAGACCAAGGTTTACATATTTCCTACTTGGATTGGTTTTCATTTATTTTTCAATTTTACATTTTGTATTCGTGGAATGATGTTATCAAATTGTTGTTGATGACTCATTTCACACTATTCAGGTAATTCCCATTGAGGTAATTCCCATTGAGGTCTCTGTATTCTTTGGTAATGTAGGTATAAAGCTTGGGGTTCTCTTTTAGGATAGCAGTTGGCAGAAAGAGACATTATAGTGGCATGAATTGATTACAGGTGAACGTCATTTCACATTCTAAATATACTTTCTTAGACAAAATAAATACAGTTGCTTTGATACTCATAGAAATTCCTGTCTACTCTGTGCAAGAGTACCTAGTTGAAGTAATTATTCCTAGTTAACAATACTTTACTCAAGACAGAAATGAAGGCCTCATAATACTATATATAAACAATTATCCTTGCTTGAGGTAATCCATTAGTGTCCAAAACAATTATATAATTGTGACATTTCAAATGCATAATGCCAATCCTTGTTTATATTATGATCAGTCAGTCAGGTAATATGATCGACCTACACTGATTAAGTTACTATATAATTGTGACATTTCAAATGCATAATACCAATTCTTTATGCAAAAATTTTCCTCAGGGTACAATCAGTGATATGGCAAAAGATGCCTCTCAATGGATCTCATTTGTATGCAACAATATTGTTGATTATAGAGGTGATCCTAACAGGTATGAGGCTTATCTTCTACTATAAGCTTTTGTCTTGACACTTTATAAACTTCTTTGATTATGTAGGTTTCTTTGGCATGAAAGGTGTCATAAGATTTTGTCTTGACACTTAATAGAGGTTTTAGATTTATGCTTGTGTTCGAACTTTATTAGAGGTCAGAGATTCACAATTTCAAATTAAGCTCCTGTTATCGTTTCGAGCATCTCTGAACACTAACTTCCTTATTGACCATGTCCAAAAATTTAAATGATATATTTTGTTAAATGATATATTTTGGGTACAAGTTAAATAATATATTTTGTTAGATTGAGATTGTACCCTCCTATGATATATTTTATTCAAATAGTGAAATATCCTAATGAGGTAACACTCCTATTATATAGGTGGGATTGATTATACGCTATCATGCCTTTAGTGAAAAAATATAATATATAATTCATAATCCACTTAAGATAATCTATTACAAACAAGACCAGTATTTCCAACGAGTTTAGTGGCGCAGCCGCGGGAGTCCCGGTTTGAGAATACGACGGTAATTTGCATATTTCTAGACTTAGGCATAAAAACATGGCGTTAGAAGGTGAAAACTCGAAAAAAAAACTCGAACGGCCCCGTGGGTGGCACCAACACCTCCCACGGGACTAATGTAACTCGTAGGAACTGACCCCGCAGTCGCGGGTCTCCCGATTTGAGAATACGACGATAATTTGTATATTTCTAGACTTAGGCTTAAAAACATGGCGTTAGAGGGTGAAAACTCAAAATAGCCCCCGAACGGCCCGTGGGTGACACCAACCCCTCCCTCGGGACCAATATAACTCATAGGAACTGACCACGCAGCTGTGGTACTCCCGGTTTGAGAATACGACAGTAATTTACATATATCTAGACTTAGGCTTAAAAACATGGCGTTAGAGGGTGAAAACCAAAAACATCCCCCAAACGGCCCCGTGGGTGGCACCAACACCTCCCACGGGACCAATATAACTCGTAGGGACAGACCGCGCAACCGTGAGACTCCCGGTTTGAGAATACGATGATAATTTGCATATTTCTAGACTTAAGAAAAACATGGCGTTAGAGGGTGAAAACTCAAAAACAGCCCCCGAACGGCCCCGTGGGTGGCACCAACACCTCCCACGCGACCAATGTAACTCGTAGGAACTGACCACGCAGCCGCGGGACTCCCGGTTTGAGAATACCACGGTAATTTGTATATATCTAGACTTAGGCATAAAAACATGACGTTAGAGGGTTAAAACCTAAAACAGCACCCGAACGGCCTCGTGGGTGGCACTAACACCTTCCACTGGACCAATGTAACTCGTAGGAACTGTCTCCGCAGCCGCAGGTCTCCCGGTTTGACAATACGACAATAATTTTCATATTTCTAGATTTAGGCTTAAAAACGTGGCGTTAGAGGGTGAAAACTCGAAACAGCCCCCGAACAGCCCCGTGGGTGGCACCAACACCTCCCACGGCACCAATGTAACTCGTAGGAACTGACCACGCAGCCGCGGTACTTACGGTTTGATAATACGATGGAAATTTGCATATTTCTAGACTTAGGAATAAAAACAAGGCGTTAGAGGGTGAAAATCCAAAACAACCCCTAAACTGCCCCGTGGGTGGATCCAACACCTCCCACTGGACCAATGTAACTCTTAGGAACTGACCGTGCAGCCGCGTCACTCCCGGTTTGAGAATGCGACGGTAATTTGCATATTTCTAGACTTAAGCAAAACAAGGCGTTAGAGGGTGAAAACTCGAAACAACCCCCGAACGTCCCCGTGGGTGGCACCAACACCTCTCACGGGACCAATGTAACTCGTAGGAACTGACCCCGAAGTCGCGGGTCTCCCGATTTGAGAATACGATGATAATTTGCATATTTCTAGACTTAGGCTTAAAAACATGGCGTTAGAGGGTGAAAACTCGAAATAGCCCCCGAACGGCCCGTGGGTGGCACCAACACCTCCCACGGGACCAATGTAACTCGTAGGAACTGACCACACAGCCGCAGGACTCCCGGTTTGAGAATACGATGGTAATTTGCATATATATAGACTTAGGCTTAAAAACATGGCGTTAGAGGGTGAAAACCCAAAATAGCCCCCGAACGGCCCCGTGGGTAGCACCAACACATCCCACGGGACCAATGTAACTCGTAGGAACTGAACGCGCAACTGCGAGACTCCCGGTTTGAGAATACGACGATAATTTGCATATCATTAGACTTAAGCAAAACATGGCGTTAGAGGGTGAAAACTCGAAACAGCCCCCGAACGGCCCCGTCGGTGGCACCAACACCTCCCACGGGAGAAATGTAACTCGTAGGAACTGACCACGTAGCCGCGGGACTCCCAGTTTCAAAATACGATGGTAATTTGTATATATCTAGACTTAGGCTTTAAAACATGGCGTTAGAGGGCGAAAACTCAAAACAGCTCCCAAGAGGCCCCGTGGGTGGCACCAACACCTTCCACGGGACCAATGTAACTCGTAGGAACTGATCGTGCAGCCACGGGTCTCTCGGTTTGAGAATACGATGATAATTTGCGTATTTCTAGACTTAGGCTTAAAAACATGGCGTTAGAGGGTGAAAACTCAAAACAGCCCCCGAACGGCCCCGTGGATGGCACCAGCACCTCCCACGGCACCAATGTAACTCATAGGAACTGACCACGCAGCCGCGGTACTCCCGGTTTGATAATACGATGGTAATTTGCATATTTCTAGACTTAGGCATAAAAACAAGGCGTTAGTGGGTGAAAATCCAAAACAACCCCCGAACGGCCCTGTGTGTAGCACCAACACCTCCCACGGGACCAATGTAACTCGTAGGAACTGACCGCGTAGCCACGGCACTGCCAGTTTGAGAATACGACGGTAATTTGCATATTTTTAGACTTAGTCATAAAAACAGGGCGTTAGAGGGTGAAAATCCAAAACAACCCCCGAATGGCCCCGTGGGTGGCACCAACACCTCCCACTGGACCAATGTAACTCGTAGGAACTGACCGTCCAGCCGCGGCACTCCCAGTTTGAGAATGCGATGGTAATTTGCATATTTCTAGACTTAAGTAAAATATGGCGTTAGAGGGTGAAAACTCGAAACAACCCCCGAACAGCCCCTTGGGTGGCACCAACACCTCTCACAGGACCAATGTAACACGTAGGAACTAACCCCGAAGTCGCGAATCTCCCGGTCTGATAATACGATGATAATTTGCATATTTCTAGACTTAGGCTTAAAAACATGGTGTTAGAGGGTAAAAACTCGAAACAGCCCCCGAACGGCCCGTGGGTGGCACCAACACCTCCCATGGGACCAATGTAACGAGTAGGAACAGACCACACAGCCGCAGGACTCCCGGTTTGAGAATACGAGGGTAATTTACATGTATCTAGACTTAGGCTTAAAAACATGGCGTTAGAGGGTGAAAACCCAAAACACCCCCTGAACGGCCCCGTGGGTGGCACCAACACCTCCCACGGGACCAATGTAACTCGTAGGAACTGAACGCGCAACCGCGAGACTCCCGGTTTGGGAATACGATGATAATTTGCATATTTTTAGACTTAAGCAAAACATGGCGTTAGAGGGTGAAAACTCGAAACAGCCCCCGAACGGCCCCGTTGGTGGCATCAACACCTCCCACGGGACTAATGTAACTCGTAGGAACTGACCACGCAGCCGTGGGACTTCCGATTTCAGAATACGACGGTAATTTGTATATATCTAGACTTAGGCTTAAAAACATGGCGTTAGAGGGCGAAAACTTAAAACAGCTCCCGAACGGCCCCGTGGGTGGTACCAACACCTCCCACGGGACCAATGTAACTCGTAGGAACTGACCGTGTAACCGCGGGTCTCTCGGTTTGAGAATACGATGATAATTTGTATATTTCTATTTTTAGGCTTAAAAACATGGCGTTTGAGGGTGAAAACTCGAAACATCCCCCAAACGGCCCCGTGGGTGGCACCAGCACCTCCCACGGCACCAATGTAACTCATAGGAACTGACCACGCAGCCGCGGTACTCCCGCTTTGAGAATACGACGGTAATTTGCATATTTCTAGACTTAGGCATAAAAACAAGGCGTTAGAGGGTAAAAACTCAAAACAGCCCCCGAACGGCCCGGTGGGTGGTACCAACACCTCCCACGGGACCAATGTAACTCGTAGGAACTGACCGCGCAGCTGCGGCACTCCCGATTTGAGAATACGACGGTAATTTGCATATTTTTAAACTTAGGCATAAAAACAGGGCGTTAGAGGGTGAAAATCCAAAATATCCCCCGAAAGGTCCGTAGGTGGCACTAACACCTCCCACTGGACCAATGTAACTCATAGGAACTGACCGTGCAGCCGCGACAATCCCTGTTTGAGAATGCGATGGTAATTTGCATATATCTAGACTTAAGCAAAACATGGCGTTAGAGGGTGAAAACTCGAAACAACCCTCGAACGGCCCCGTGGGTGGCACCAACATCTCTCACAGGACTAATGTAACTCGTAGGAACTGACCCTGAAGCCGCGGGTCTCCAGGTTTGAGAATAAGATGATAATTTGTATAATTCTATACTTAGGCTAAAAAACATGATGTTAGATGGTGAAAACTCGAAATAGCCCCCGAATGGCGCGTGGGTAGCACCAACACCTCCCACGGGACCAATGTAACTTGTAGGAACTAACCACACAGCCGCGGGACTCCCGGTTTCAGAATACGACGGTAATTTGTTTATATCTAGACTTAGGCTTAAAAACATGGCATTAGAGGACGAAAACTCAAAACAGCTCCCGAGCGGCCCCGTGGGTGGCACCAACACCTCCCACGGGACCAATGTAACTCGTATGAACTGACCGTGCAACCGCGGGTCTCTCGGTTTGAGAATATGATAATAATCTGCATATTTCTAGACTTAGGCTTAAAAACATGGCGTTAGAGGGTGAAAACTCGAAACAGCCCCCGAACGGCCCCGTTGTGGCACCAGCACCTCCCACGATACCAATGTAACTCATAGGAACTGACCACGCAGCTGAGTACTCCCGGTTTGAGAATACGATGGTAATTTGTATATTTCTAGACTTAGGCATAAAAACAAGGCGTTAGAGGGTGAAAACCCAAAACAGCCCCCGAACTGCCCGGTGGGTGGCACTAATACCTCCCACGGGACCAATGTAGCTTGTAGGAACTGACCGCGCAGCCGCGGCACTCCCGGTTTGAGAATACGATGGTAATTTGCATATTCCTAGACTTAGGCATAAAAACAGGTCATTAGAGGGTGAAAATCCAAAACAGCCCCCGAATGGCCCCGTGGGTGGCACCAACACCTCCCACTGGACCAATGTAACTTGTAGGAACTGACCGTGCTTCCGCGGCACTCCTAGTTTGAGAATGCGACGGTAATTTGCATATTTCTAGACTTAAGCAAAACATGACGTTAGAGGGTGAAAACTCGAAATAACTCCCGAACCCCCCGTGGGTGGCACCAACACCTCTTATGGGACCAATGTAACTCGTAGGAACTGACCCCGAAGTCACGGGTCTCCCGGTTTGAGAATACAATGATAATTTGTATATTTCTATACTTAGGCTTAAAAACAAGGCCTTAGATGGTGAAAACTCGAAACAGCCTCTGAACGGCCCGTGGGTGGCACCAACACCTCCCACGGGACCAATGTAACTTGTAGGAACTGACCACACAGTCGCAGGACTCCCGGTTTGAGAATACAACGGTAATTTGCATATATCTAGACTTAGGCTTAAAAACATGGCGTTAGAGGGCGAAAACTCAAAATAGCTCCTGAGCGGCCCTGTGGGTGGCACCAACACCTCCCACGGGACCAATGTAACTCGTAGGAACTGACCATGCAGCCGCGGGTCTCTCGGTTTGAGAATACGACGATAATTTTCATATTTCTAGACTTAGGCTAAAAAACATGGCGTTAGAGGGTGAAAACTCGAAACAGCCCCCGAACGGCCCCGTGGGTGGCACCATCACCTCCCACGGCACCAATGTAACTTGTAGGAACTAACCACACAGTCGCGGGACACCCGGTTTCAGAATACGACGGTAATTTGTTTATATCTAGACTTAGGCTTAAAAATATGGCGTTAGAGGGCGAAAACTCAAAATAGCTCCCGAACGGCCCCGTGGGTGGCACCAACACCTCCCACGGGACCAATGTAACTCGTAGGAACTGACCGTGCAGCCGCGGGTCTCTCGGTTTGAGAATACGATAATAATCTGCATATTTCTAGACTTAGGCTTAAAAACATGGCGTTAGAGGGTGAAAACTCAAAAAAGCCCCCGAACGGCCCCGTTGGTGGCACCAGCACCTCCCACGGTACCAATGTAACTCATAGGAACTGACCACGCAACTGAGTACTCCCGGTTTGAGAATACGATGGTAATTTGTATATTTCTAGACTTAGGCATAAAAACAAGGCGCTAGAGGGTGAAAACCCAAAACAACCCCCGAACAGCCCGGTGGGTGGCACTAACACCTCCCATGGGACCAATGTAGCTCGTAGGAACTGACCGCGCAGCCGCGGCACTCCCAATTTGAGAATACGATGGTAATCTGCATATTCTTAGACTTAGGCATAAAAACAGGTCGTTAGAGGGTGAAAATCCAAAACAGCCCCCGAATGGCCCCGTGGGTGGTACCAACACCTCCCACTGGACCAATGTAACTCGTAGGAACTGACCGTGCTGCCGCGGCACTCCCAGTTTGAGAATGCGACGGTAATTTGCATATTTCTAGACTTAAGCAAAACATGACGTTAGAGGGTGAAAACTCGAAATAACCCCCGAACGGCCCCGTGGGTGGCACCAACACCTCTCATGGGACCAATGTAACTCGTAGGAACTGACCCCGAAGTCACGGGTCTCCCGATTTGAGAATACAATGATAATTTGTATATTTCTATACTTGGGCTTAAAAACAAGGCGTTAGATGGTGAAAACTCGAAACAGCCTCCGAACGGCCCGTGGGTGGCACCAACACCTCCCACGGGACCAATGTAACTTGTAGGAACTGACCACATAGCCGCAGGACTCCCGGTTTGAGAATACGACGGTAATTTGCATATATCTAGACTTAAGCTTAAAAACATGGCGTTAGAGGGCGAAAACTCAAAATAGCTCCTGAGCGGCCCTGTGGGTGGCACCAACACCTCCCACGGGACCAATGTAACTCGAAGGAACTGACCATGCAGCCGCGGGTCTCTCGGTTTGAGAATACAATGATAATTTGCATATTTCTAGACTTAGGCTTAAAAACATGGCGTTAGAGGGTGAAAACTCGAAACAGCCCCCGAACGGCCCCGTGGGTGGCACCAGCACCTCCCACGGCACCAATGTAACTCATAGGAACTGACCACGCAGCCGCGGTACTCCTGGTTTGAGAATACGATGGTAATTTGCATATTTCTAGACTTAGGCATAAAAACAAGGCGTTAGAGGTTGAAAACCCAAAACAGCCTCCGAACGGCCCTGTGGGTGGCACCAACACCTCCCACGGGACCAATGTAACTCGTAGGAACTGACCGTGCAGCCGCGGGTCTCTCGGTTTGAGAATACGATAATAATCTGCATATTTCTAAACTTAGGCTTAAAAACATGGCGTTAGAGGGTGAAAACTCGAAACAGCCCCCGAACGGCCCCGTTGGTGGCACCAGCACCCCCCACGGTACCAATGTAACTCATAGGAACTGACCACGCCGCTGAGTACTCCCGATTTGAGAATACGATGGTAATTTTTATATTTCTAGACTTAGGCATAAAAATATTGATATGTTGATAATTTTAACTCATATATGCAAATTTTCAGCTTGATTAATTTTTTTGTCGAACTACTTGGTTACTGATATTTTGTTTTATGTATCCTATCATTTGTAGAATTTTTGCACTCGGAACAAATGAAGGAGGCAATGGTTTACAACATGAAGATTGTTTATATGTAGTGGACATTCAGGATTTTATTTTTTATGTGTTACAGCCGTGCGGGCTTTCATTATTTAGTTTTATGGCCGTGTAGGCTTTTATAATTTGATTGCTGAATTTTATGGCCATGCGGGCTTTATAACAAACAGGTTTTACATTTATAGGTTTTGGAATGCCAAGAAAATAGAGGAAACTCTGCCCAATTTTTTTTTGGTCTGTGAATTATTAAGACATGTAATATTTTTAAGTTTGTATATATATTTGTTTATTAACAACGTTCTCGATTCGCAATTTGTGAATTTTTTTATTGTTTTCCCAATAATAAATATTTGTAACAACTTGTACGCGTCCAACGTTACACGTAGCAACCGACGGTGCTCCCACAGGATCCCCAATTTTAGGATTTGACCAAAAAAATACATTTTTTTTAAAATTATAGTTAAATATGGTCATGGACTGTCCATGACCATTTTAATTTTTTTTCGTCACGCATAAAAATGATCGCGGCCAAAGTCCGCGACCATTTTTTTCGTCACGGATGTGGGTCACAGACTTGGGCCGCGATCATTTTTTTATTGTCACGGTTGTGGGTCGCGGACTTTGACCGCGATCAATTTGTCACGGTTGTGGGTCACGGATGAGGGCCGCGATCAAATTTTTTTTTGTCACGATCTGAGTCGCGGACTTTGGCCGCGATCAATTTGTCACGGTTGTGGGTCACGGATGAGGTCCACGACCAATTTTATTATTTTTTTTGTCACGGTCGTGGGTCGCGAACTTTGGCCGATACCAATTTGTCACGGTTGTGGGTCACGGATGAGGGCCGCGACCCATCACGACATGGGTCACGGCCTAAGTCCGCGACCATCTGCCGTGACCCCTCTCGGCCGTGACCATTTTTGGGTCACGGACTTGGGCCGCGACCCACGAAAATGGTCACGCCCGAAATGTTCACGGTCCAAGTCCGTGACCCACAGCTTTGGTCAGGGATTTTGGCCGTGACCAATCGACAGTTTTGGTGTAGTGCGGGGCCTTACAGATGATATCAGAGTATCAATAACTAGTGTCCTTAGGATCGGTGAGGACTTGCTACATTTTCCAGCATAACGTTCTTTGATATAAATCCCTATTATTAGGACTGTTGCATTCATTTATCATTTATATTCTTTTTCTTATATAAATTGTATTAATTATGGACTTATAAAAATTCGGTCAAGTTTGAGATGCCACACGGGAGAGGATGACAGACTAGGGTCGCCATAAGGGTCAATGCAGAAGAGGCTCAGTAGAAGCCACAGGTGCCACATGGGATAGTGATAGCTGCAGAGGTGGTTAATATCAATCCCCTAGCGGTTAATGCCGTTGTGACCTCTATGGCATAATAGTTCCCACAGGCTCAACTGCAGCAACCAGTGGCATCGGTCGTCCAGGATCACTAGGGACCATCAATGTGGGAGAGGGTTCGGGAGGCCTTTCAGAAAGGGTACCCACTAGAGTTTTAGGGCAGTGCATATTTGGTAGCAGCCGGTCAGTGGAATAAGGACATTCAATGTCATCTCTGTATAGTTGAGTGCAGTGACACTCAGAAATAAATACTGGCTAATTTTAAGTTAATGGGTGTAATATTACAGTGGTGGGAGTCATTCAACACCTCTGAGGACTATAACAAAGTTTTGGGTGCATTTTGACTGCAAGTATGTTCTTTCAGCTATTCAGACTGAAATGCGGAGGATATTTTTAGATGTTGTACGGAGGGATGGTCTGTGGCCGAGTATGATGAGAAGTTCACCCGTTTGGTGAACTTTATGCGTGATAAGGTATAGACTAAGGAGAAGAAGTTGTTGAAGCTTATAGATGGGCTTAATTAGAGGATTCGACAACATTTTCTACATAACCCGGAATTAAAGACTTATACAACGGTCACCAATGCAGCATTACTACACTATCAAGATCACCTCTTCCATATAAAGGGAAAAAAAAAGAGCAAAGAAGTCTAGCCAGCCAGGTAAGATGGGAGGCAATGGTGCTAGTGGGGCACCATAATAACATAATGGTAAAAAGCACAAGAGGGATTCCCAACAGGGGGATCCAACTAAGAGATTTTTATCAGGGGGATTCAGACCAGATGGTAGTAGGTCTAGGCAGGAAAATAGTAGTAATGTGTTCTTCAAGGCCAATAAGTCCAAGGGAACAACGAAGGCGGCCAGTAGGGCTAAGGCCATTAGGGCCAATGACCAAAATAACCCCGACGTGGCCAGCAGGGCCAAAGGCAGGAGGAATTTACAAGATGTTATTTTATGTGTGGGGAAATGGGTAACATAAATAGATCATTCTCGTAGCGAGGTGGGGGTCATCAATAGGGTGCCTAACAGGAGCAGCAGGCGCAGTTACCACCTACAGCACCATCAACTCTAGTATTCCTATAATAGCAGGGGACAAATGTGGTATGTGCGTGTCTATAATATCCAGAATGCGATGATTCCACAGGCGCTGCAAGTGCCACCTGCGTTTGAGGGTACATTTCCTATCCATGGGCGTATGGGTCGGGTATTATTTGCACGCATGACTGATTTATTAGAGACGAATGATAGTATTATCATGTGTGTTAATTCACCTTTGGGTAGTGGGGACCTTATTCACTCCGTATGTAGAGAGGGTGGGGATAGATGTATAAAGATTGTGATTAGGAAATAACTTACTCATATTAGACATGATTGGGTATGATGCCATTCTAGGCATGATCTGTTTAGAGGAGTATATAACGATAGTGGATTGTTTTGGTAGGACCATTATGTTTGCCATTCGAGGGCAAGAGATAGTTTTTTATGGCGATGCCTCTTCTCAAGGGAGGATCGAGCATGCACATGCCCAATATTGAGGAGGAGACCTCACTTTAGGTGGTTATATTATTAGACTCGATCCTAGTGGTTAGGGAGTTCACGGATGTATTTCAGGAGATATTGGGTTTTCTCTCAAGTCAGTAGATAGAGTTTATTTGTTATCGATTTAGTGCCTAGACTAGTCCAATTGTTCACGCGCTGTATCGTATGGCCCCATTAGAGATGTGAGAGTTGAGGGACCAAATTTAGTAGCTTTTGGACCAGGGATTTATTTGACAGAGTACATCATCGTGGGGTTCTCCAGTGTTGTTTGTAAAGATAAAGGATGGTTTATTTCGACTATGTATTTATTACCAAGAGTTAAACATGGTTAAGATTCGTAATAAATACCGTTTCCTCGAATCGATGACTTGTTTGATCAATCCAGGGGAGTAGATTACTTCTCAAAGATAGAATTGAGATCGGGTTATCACCAGTTGCGCATTAGGGAGTAGGATGTCAATAAGACAACACTTTTGACGTGATATGGGTCGTATGAGTTTAACGTTATGCCGTTTGGCCTAACTAATTCTCCAGCAGTATTCATGGATCTCATGAATAGGGTGTTTAGAGACTTTTAGACCAATTCATGATTGTGTTGATAGACGATATTCTAGTTTATTCTCGGATTCAGGGCAAACTCGCAGAGCATTTACGTATGTTTTTATAAATGTTACGGGACCATCAGTTCTACGCCAAGTTCGCGAAGTGTGGATTCTGGTTGCATGAAATGGAAATATTTGGTCATATTGTGTCAGACAGAGGCATATTCAATGGACCCAAGTAAGGTTACAAAGGTGAAGGAGTGGGAAAATCCCACAATACCAATAAAGGTCTGTAATTTCTTGATATTGGTAGGGTATTTTCATCGTTTCATCAAGGGCTTTTTAAAGATTGTGAGTCTGTTAATAAATTTGACTCCTAAAGGGGTTTCATTTGTGTGGTATGATTATTGTCAATTAGATTTCGATAAGCTAAAGGATAAGTTGACTTCTATACTCGTACTCGCACAACCTAGGGGAGGAGTAAAGTATCTTATATTTACCGAGGTGTCCTTACTTGGACTTGGGGGTGTGCTACAACAGGAGGACCGGGCTATAGCGTATGCTTCTCACAAGATTAATCCCCACGAGTGGAATTACCCCATGAATGATTCAAAGCTAGCTACAGTAGTTTTTGCCCTCAAGATTCGAAGGCTCTATCTCCTGGGAGAGAAATTTAGCCTGTTCACGGATCATAAGTCGCTACAGTATTTGTTCACTCAGAAGAATTTTAATATGCGATATCAAAAATGGTTGGAATTCGTGAAGTACTACTAGTTTGACATTCAATACTACTTGGGGAAGGCTAACGTGGTGGCATACGCATTGAGCCGACATCCTAAGGGGGAGTTAGCAGCATTATGGAAGGAGAAGTGGAAGGAGCTCCGATAAGATGACACAGTTGCCACAACGTGTATGGCAGTGTTAACTATCACACTCGAGATCGTTATGTGTATTGTGAAGGCGCAAGTCGGGGATTAGTTAGGTCAGGATAGGGTACCACAGTTATTAGGAGAGGGGTGGTGTCTTACTCGATCAGTTTAGAAGGAGGATTACACTTCAATGTGAGGCTTATAGTCCGAGAGGATGGGGATTTGAGGAAAGCCTTTATGACAGAATCCCACATGTAATGCCCCGAAACTGAATTTAAGGGTTAATAAAGGATCAACCCAATCCGGTTCGTATGTTAATGGTGAAGTGCAATGAAATAACCTAAATAATGTTTCTAATCTAGTTTTATTATCATTTAACGTTACTCTTGTTAGCATGTGATTCCATCTTTCATCAAACTATGTGATATGACCCAAAGGAAGTGCCCCCGAGGCTAAGTAAAAAGATATACTAATCGTAAGTGCAAATAACTACTTACCTGTACAACACTCTCAAAATACGAAACAATATACAACCTGTCATAAAAAAAAAAGGAAGGGTGTGGGCTAAATGCTCAGTGGGAAGGGAGCGTATATAAATACAGTGCAGAAACGAACGACAGAAAGAACACTCACATGCTACAACTACATGTATGTGAAAATAGGTATATATCTACATATATACCTTTAAAAATACATATCCCAGTGTATTAAATTATTTTATTCCAAAAACGTTATTTGATACCGTTTATCCTCCTTGTCCTTAAAAAATACTCATGTTGTATTCTAGGCTTAGAAATAATATACTTTCCCATTAACATCCACCGTTAAACAATTGAAAATTTTATAAAAAAACTTTCATTTACTTCCAAAAC
The DNA here is from genome assembly GCA_949130495.1 of Sambucus nigra. Taxonomy (NCBI): domain Eukaryota; kingdom Viridiplantae; phylum Streptophyta; class Magnoliopsida; order Dipsacales; family Adoxaceae; genus Sambucus; species Sambucus nigra. Next base: position 131,102,714 of record OX422214.1, on the reverse strand, counting down.
GTTTATTACCCAACGTTCATTAACTCACACCGGAGTTGTTAATCATTACTTATAACTTTCTTTCAACACACACACACATTGTGTCAGAAAATATCTAATAACATTGAAAGCCTTATATAACACGCACACTTATGTTATTATGGGATTATACCTCATTAGGTAGCTTAATTACCCATTAAGTCACCTTTTATTAATTATTTCCCTTTCCTTATGGACATTTATCATTATTCTCAATTTACTTGCCCACAATATATTACTCGGAATATTAATTACTCTCACAAGTTAAGTTATTTCCGACCTATAACCTATTTCTTATCATGTCCTCGATTTCATCATTACCTTCGGGATTTAGCCAACAAACACGGACTTCGTGGCCTCTCACTGTCGATCTCCGTCGCCATATGCTAGTGTAGTTACTTTGGGGTCTTTCACCACTAAGGACGTCATGCCCTGCTTAATTATTCTCCGACATCATTCGAATATTCCATTATCATTTCAATATGTTCATCATTATCCTATTGTTCACATTAATCAACATTTATGGGTTGAAGCCAAAAGCTCGGACTTAGCAGTCCGCCTTTCCATTTATACTTGAAAAATTATTACTTTCTCCTTTAAGTCATTTATTCTCACCCACATTGATTTTATACCAAAAATAATTCACGTTTTTAGGACTTAATTCGATTTCACCCATACTAGTGTAAAAACATTCACAAACATATTTAATTCATAAAAAAATTCCACTTTAAGTAAATTATCAATTTACCTTCTTTTTGCCAAACTCACAATTTAGTCTTTTAACAAATGCCATTTTCCCAAAAAGTTGTTTAAGTTTCAAATTCAACACTTAAACACATTGAACCATTAAAACACTTGTTCATTAGCATACTTTACTCAACTTTCACATTTTTACACTTTACCCACCTTTAATATATAAGTTCATACATTTATACATTAAAGCCTCATTTTTCACATATTTGATAAACAAACATTATTCTTGGGTTTTCACATTTTAACATCTACTTTGTCACTAATTATACCTTTCCCCTATCTTTCATTTATTAACTTTTCACCCACAATTTTTTTGGAAGACCTTTACAATTTGCATATTTATCACTACACCAAAATGACAAAATTGTCACCTTTCAGCCAGCCACCCTTGTCAAGGTCATTGACCGTGACAAAAAACACGCATTTTATGTCACGGTCATTGACCTTGACACGACCGTGACAAAGAATTGTCACGGTCAATGACCGTGACAAGTCCGTGACAAATTTACTTGTCACAGACTTGTCACGGTCATTGACCGTGACAATTCTTTAAATAGTTGTCACGGTCAAGGACCTTGACACGACCGTGACAACTTCTTCAGCAAAAACCCTTTCCCCTTCTCCCCCCCCCCCCGTTCCCTCCTTTTTCTAACTCTCTCTCTCTCTACGCTCTCTCTCTCTCTCTCTCTCTCTCTCTTTTCCATTTATATATATGTTTGTGTGTATATATATGTGTGTGTATATATATATGTGTGTGTGTGTGTGTGTGCGTGTGTGGGGCAGGGTGGGGGTAGGGGTGGGGAGGGGGGGCTGTTGTGTGTGTGTGTGTGTGTATATGTGTGGTGGGTGGTGGGTGGAGGGGGTGGGGAAGGGTGGGGGCTGTTGTGTGTGTGTGTGTGTATGTGGTGGGTGGGGGTGGGGGTATGGGGTGGGGAGGGGGGGGCTGTTGTGTGTGTGTGTGTATATGTGTGGTGGGTGGGGAGGGGGTGGGGCAGGGTGGGGGCTGTTGTGTGTGTGTGTGTGTGTGTATGTGGTGGGTGGGGGTGGGGGTGGGGGTGGGTAGGGGAGCTAAAATGGAGATGGTTTAATGACTAATTTTCATAAAGATGTTTTATTCATTATATAAATCCTCATTATACACAATTATTTGATTTTAAAAACTTCCTCATTATGTAAATCCTCATAAAGATGTTTTATTCATTATAGCTATTTAGATTTTAGGACAATTATTTTATGTTTTGAGATACAATATCACATTAGTGGAGACAATGGATATATCAAGGAAAGTTGTATGAAAATTAAAGTTTGAATTAAAGAGAATAATAATTCGTTACATACTTGACTAATTGGCCAAGTGAGGCAGATAAGATATATAAGAGTACATTTAAAATTAAGCACGTGCCCCTAGTACAAAAAAAACTACTTTTTGAGATGGTGCGCCAGCCATCTCAAAACGTACTCTTGATATCCCAAATACTTTTTGGGACGACTAGGAGGATCTTATTAGACCCCCGTTCTACGTATTTTTTGAGATGGCAATAGCAGTTCCAAAAGGGTTGTTTGAGACGGGAACTAAGTCGTCTCAAAAGTTCATTGTGTATTGGATCCTTTTGAGATGGAAAGGATGCCATCCTTTATGGCTATTTTTTGAGAAGAAAACTAAACCATCTCAAAAGATTATCATTTATGGGATCTTTATGAGATGACAAGGAAGCCATCTTTAATAATTTGTTGCCAAAAATATAACACATTCCATGCTTTACATCTATTCCGGCATATATAATATATATAATAATAAACAAAACCTCTTAAAAATAATATATAACATCATCCCATTTTAACATATATAACATACAATAATGGAAACATTATCAAAATTGTATATAAGTAATAGCCATAACATAGTATATAAGTAACATGAAAAGGGATAAATTTTCGCCCGAAAAATATTAAAATATAAATAATATATCCTATGGGCATAAAATCTCGATACATGTATCCACGTTAGATGTTTTCAACTAATTTAGACATATTTATGTGTGTATGTGTATATGTATATGTGTATGTATGTGTGTGTATATATGTGTGTGGTGGTGTGTGGTGGGGGAGGGGTGCGGGGGGTGTGGTGGGGGGAGTGGAGTGGGGTGGGGGGGTGTACGTGTACGTGTGCGTGTGTGTGGTGGGGGTGGGGTGAGGGGGGAGGGGATGGGGGTGGGGGCAGGGATGGAGGGTGGGGTAAGGGTGGGGGGCTGCGTGTGTGTGTATGTGTACTAATAACATTTTTTTTTATCTGTACTAATAACATTTTTTTTACAGCAAATGTCTCCTTCAGGTATTAAGGCGAGGATGATGATGCTGTTTATGATGATGTCGTCTGGGCTCGGTGGTAGCGGAGACGACGAGGGCTCCTCGGCCCCTAGGCTCCCCAAATATGGCAAATTTGGGATTACCATCGAGAACAAGTCGGAGCTATTAGCGAGATCCCTCGAGCTGCTAAAGACGGTCATGGGCCCGGGGTTTATGAGTTGGAAGGAGGTGCCATATGAGCTCAAGTTAGCTGTATGGGTGGCACTACAGGTAATATATTTATATTTATATTTCAATTTCAATTTCAATTTCAATTTCAATTTCAATTTCAATTTCAATTTCAATTTCAATTTCAATTTCAATTTCATTTTATATTTATATTTATATTTATTCGTAACTAACATTGTATTTGTTGGACAGGAACAATTCAACTTGGATCCAAAGCTACGCGATTCCGTCTTGGAGAAGTTGAGGGAGCAACACAAGACGTGGAAGAAAAATATGCGGACACAGTACTTTGGGAAAACACGAGAGTCCATTATCCAATGGCGTGGATCCGTCCCGCCTAAGGAGCCGATCTCATTGGCACAATGGAAAAAGTTCATTGACAATGAGATCGAGGTTCGACAATTGACATCTCGCCAATCGGGGAGGGAAAATCGGGAAAAAAAGACGGACGTGCACTACTCCGGCCGGACGTCTTATGCCGAGGTGGAGCATAGGATGAAGGTAAGATTTAATTTTTCTATAACTACAGAAATATATTATTCTTCATTATTTTACTTTGAGGGGCCGATACTAATTTTACTTTATTTTATTTCAGGGGGTAGGGAGTGGGCCAGGGGGTAAGCCACATAGGCTTGATACTTATGTGGCTCTTCGGACGAAGAAGGGAAAGGACAAGGAGGTGTCCCCGAACGTCGCGGCCACGATTGTAAGTAATCCGACAGTTTAATTTTTGTTAATTACGTTATAATTTTTTAGTTTACTTATTTTACTAATCATGTGCTTTTTGTCATTTCAGGCAAAGCTTAAGGAAGTGAATGAGTCGCAGTCTGATGCCGATAAGGCGTCTTTGTCCACAGACGCACTCAGCCAAGTGCTTGGCTCTGATCGTAAGGGGAGGACAAGGGGGGTGAGCTCGCTGGTGGCCAAATCTAGGATCATCGGATTGGAGACGAGCGACACCGGGTTGGCTCGAACGGTGGATTCACACGACGCGAAGCTGTCCCATTTGGAGGCGACGGTCCAAGATATGTACGCATTCATGAAGCGTACGTTGGGCGGAGACCGTAAGGGGAAAGGGAAGGAGAAGGCGGTGGATGAGGAGGTGCGGGAGGACGATGCGCAGGATGATGAGGATGTGAACCTCGCTACTTCTTCACCGTCACGTGCGTATTTTGATGATCCACTTCCTTATTTGGATCCCTTCCCCAGACCGATGTAGACACTTGGTTGGCCGAGCGTGTTCATATTGGACGTATTTGATGGCCAGCGGATAGGGTGGGGGTTGAGGGACCCGAATATCATCGAGGGTGGAATAGTTCATGGACGTTCGCTTCAAGGGATTGAGTCCAAAGTGCTCGTCACGCATGTGATACCCGGGAAGGAGAACTCCCTATTGTGGTTGCGCGAACAATGCGGCACGATGTATATTAGTGGGTGTGTCAATTCGTATATCGTGTGGCCAACTCTCCTCCTCACATTTACCCAAGACATGTAGTAACATTATTTTTAAGTTTGTACATTTTAATTATATTTGGATTATATCGTCATATATATTGTTTCTATTTTGAATATTTGGATTATATCGTCGTGAATATATATTCGTACTATCTTTAGTTTATTTGGATATATGATGTTTGAACAGGTACAACCAACATTGTTATAACAGGTACAAATATACTGCTGGGCAGTGGCAGTGGCCATACTGCCCAACATAATTTTTTTAAATTCTGCCTAGAATCGTCTCAGTCATTGACCGTGACAATTTTTTTAAATATTGTCACAATTTTTTCACAGTTATTAACCTTGACAAAACTTGTCACGTTCATGGACCGTGACACGACCGTGACAATTCTAAAGAACTTGTCACGGTCATTGACCCTGACACGTCCATGACAAAAAAAGTTATCTCGCCCGGAATTGTCACGGTCATTGACCTTGACAAGTTGAACTTGTCAAGGTTAATGACCGTGACAATTAGGCAGATTTGGTGTAGTTTATACATTAAACCCATACTACTTTCTATCACGAGTTTATACACTTTAAAATACCCATTTAAAGTGAAATCATTTGTTTGCATATAAAACTTCTTATTTAATGTAGGAAAGCATATATTCATTTTACAAAATGACGTGAACAAACTTAGAACACTATCTTATATAGAAATCAAATTTTCCTCATTAAAACCCACTTCTAACAGATTTTATTTCATAAAATGTCCATGAATAGTGTTTGTAAATTTCCAACACTTTTAAACCGATTTTAGTAAAACTTTGTCTTCTTCTTCTACTATTTTGTTTTAGGGAATAAATACTTTTATTTCATAGAAATGGCCTACACAAACCCAATGTATTCCAAGACATGAAGTCACATTATCTACTTTGAAACATCACTTAAACACATTTTATTTCATAAATTGCTTAGATAATTTTTTTCCTGAGATTTATTAGTTTTCAAATATCATTTAATGTCTCATTTAAACTAACCATTTTCATTCCAAATACTAATAATGCAACTAACAACTCATTAATGCATTTAACCATTAATATACATATTTCAAGTCTAAAATATGTAAAACAACAAGCTGAAAGTATACTAATTTCTAAAATTATTTCAAAGCTAGAAAATCCCACCTAAATGGTCTTGAAAAAAAGGTAGAGAAGATGGGTGGCTCCCCCCACCTTCAAATGTGGCCTCAAGGGGAATAACAAATGCAACTTCCAAGCTTCAAGAGTGACCCTTCCAATCTTCATCCAACCCTTCACCTTTAACACTTGAAAGACCTCTTTCTTACCCCCCAAATACCTCTTTTTATATCCCCAATATGCTGTCCCACCTTCCAAGTGAAGTTCAATGGAGTTTCAACCCACTTCCATGGAGTTTGAGTAGGACAATTATGAGTAAAATATTAGTTACGAAGTTGAGAATAGAAATATGACTCTTAAGAGTGTTTCTAGTGAAAGAGGGAAGTGAAAATCTCATAACCTATTGATGCCCAAACATGAACTGCTTTCACTATTTCTTATAATCTTTAAAGAGTAAATTGAAAGTATTGACCCTTAATGTAAGGTTTGAAGTGGCCTAAAAGGGTGAAAGAACACTAACCAAAGTCTTTAAATGAAGTGGAAAAGGGACAATACAATTCAAGCTACCTTAGCACATGTGACACTCAAGACCCACCCACAATCAATCCCAAAGAGACTGATTTGTGTCCTTTTCTCTCTCTATAATTTTTTTTTGCAATTTTAAACCCTTGGAGCGTTTTCCTTGTATTTTTTAAGTAAAAAAATATATTCGCAATGTTGTTGTTGTCCTTTCGAAATGTCCTACACGAATCGTACGTACAAGAATTGGGACCTTCGTACAATATATATATATTTTTTATTTTTCTTTGCATGATAATATTACTTATATTTTATGAGTCTAAATATATGGTTGTAACAATTTTTTGAGTTACCAATAGTCCTAAACAATTAGCGCAAAACTGGACTTTTGCAGTGTCGCGCAGCGTCAGACAAATTGTACTCAGTCTGGCATAGCGCTCGTCGGTTGTCTGAATTGCGTGAAAATTAACCGAAGTAATTAATGTAATTATATAAACACAAAATAAAATTCATGTGAACCATGCAACAAACATTTTTCTAGTTTAATCCATATTGCGATACTTTACTTTTCGTACCATTTAAATGTCGTATCGTATTAACCTTGTCTGTGTCACATCTGTTCCTTCATATTTTCCCCTCAAACTTAATGGGGAATCCTAGCTAATACTATTAGAGATTAAATACGCTTTCATACGACACATGCATCCTGAGATTTTTTTTCGTTTAAGTCATTTACGTAATACACCACCTTACGTATTACTTGACATGTTACACTTAGATTATTTGTTCCTCGAAGTTTTCTTTGGACAAAACACTTCAAATAACTTTAAATACATATTTTCTAGGGCGGGTTATTACACCACGGATAGAGATTTGTGGTACATCCCGATAGGGATAAGATGTACCAGGATATGCATAGACAATATTGGTGGGCTGGAATGAAGCGGGATATTGTCGAGTTTGTCTCGAAGTGTGCCACTTGCTAGTTAGTGAAGGTAGACCATCAGATGCCAATCAGGATGTCGCAGCCATTGGAGATTTCGGTGTGGAGGTGAGTGAGTATATCGATGGACTTTATTACGGGGATACCGACATCACATAGGGGTAATGATTCCATATGGGTCATAGAGGATCATCTTACCAAGGTGACCTACTTTGTTCGAGTTCGAACGGACTATACAACGGGACAATATGCCCAGCGCTTTATAGATGAGATAGTGAGACAACATGGGATACTGATTAATATTATGTCCGACCTTGATTAGATCTCTATGCTCATTTTTGGCAGAGTTTTCAAGAGGCGATGGGGAATGAGTTGCGGTTGAGTACAACTTACCATCCATAGACTGACGGGAAGACTGAGCAGGTTAATCAAATGTTAGATGATATCCTTAGGATGTGCATACTGGATTTTAAGGGGGGTTGGAAGCAGTTTCTTCCACTAGTGGAGTTTGCATATAATAATTCTTACCAGTTCACTATCGATATAATGCCTTATGAGGCATTATATGGCCGACCTTATAGTTCTTTCAGATGTTGGTTAGAGGTGGGGAAAAATAAACTTATTGGACCATAGATGATCTAGGATACTTCTGCTAATATTGAGCTTATTCGGAGTCATATACTAATAGCTCAGGACAAACAAAAATGTTGTACAGATGCTGATAGGAGGCACGTGGAGCTTGATGTGGGTGATCAGGTATTGCTACAGGTGTCTCCTATAAAAGGAGTTATGATATTTCAGAAGAAGGGAAGCACGCACCGAGGTACACGGGGCCGCTCCCAATTATCAAGAGGATGGGGCTAGTTGCTCATAGGCTCGTCCTACCAAAGCATCTGCAGCGAATTCACGACGTATATCATATGTCGTCGTTGAAAAACTATCATAGGAGTGATGGAGATTATCATCATATTCCACTAGAAGAGATTGGTTTGCATCCCGACATCTCATATGAGGAGAAACCCGTTGCAATTTTGGATCGTAGTGAGCATAAGCTGCGGTCGAAGGTGGTCCCCTTGGTTCGTGTTTTGTGGGGGCATCATAATGCCGATGAGTAAACATGGGAATAGGAGGATGATATGAGAGAGAAATATCCCGAGCTCTTTATGCCAGGTACGTCCGAATTTTGGGGATGAAATTCCCTTATAAGGGAGGACGAGGGGGGGGGGGGGGGGGGGGGGGGGAGTATGTAACATCACGTGTTTTTTGAGTATTTATTTTACACATGTGCACGTAATTTAAATTAAATGAGAAATAACGAGAATTTAATAAATATTAATTAGTGACAAAAAGATTAATATTTATGTGAAATTATATTTATATGTGTGATAAAGTAAATAAAATTATGTCAAACAGTATTACGTCGTTAGTGGGTAAAAGCGACGGGTTTTGACAGTATCTCAACAGGAACGCGCGTGTAGGGTCGTATTAGGATTGAGATGGAAAATTTATGATTAGTGACTCAGATGGTGTTCGAGTGCACGGGTGATCCAAAATGGGTCGAACTATTCAAAATTAAGTACCCGGGTGTAGTAATCGGATTTCAAAGGCTTTTTAGACTAGTCGGGGTGCTCGCATAGGGATATACGGGCCATTTTACACTTGGGTGATAACTAATTTTGGATTTTATATTATAATAAGGGATGGGAGATGGTAGGGATAAACCACACTACCATTTCAAGAGTCTAAAAGTGAGAGGGAAGAGAAAAGAGAAGGGGAAAATCAAGAAAGATCCAGGAAAAGAAAATCCGAGAAGAAATACGATAATTCCTGGCTTAATAGAGTATTAGTAATTAATTTAATTCAATAATGATGCTAAGTATGAGCCAACTGATATTCTTGTTTTATTTTAGTAGATGGTTGTCCACCCGTTATTTTTATAAGTGAGGAGTTACAGACCTATAAGGACCGACACGGTGTTGGCTTATGGTAATATTGATGACAATATGATAGTTCATTCGAGTGATATCACTATGCGTGGGAGGCAAGAAGTTTCCTAAACGAATATGCGAGCAAAAGTCGGGGACGTCCTATTCTCCAACGAAAGGAGAAGATGACTTTCAATTTTCAACTGGTGGTTAGAGGGCGGTTGACGGTGGTTGCTAGATGTGCTGTTGACCTAGAGGTTTTCGAGAGTGCTATGGATCATTATCGGTTTGATAGAGATGGTGTAAGCGTTCTTGTGGTTGTGAAAGTTATGCATCGGTTGAAGGGTTAGTGGAGGGTAAGGTTTGAGGTGGACTCAAACCCAGTAAAAAAAAATTCATTAGTATTTTGGTGGTGGCGATCGCGTATTTTTGAGGAATCTATCACTTTATGTGTGTTTTGTGGAAGACTCATTTTTGGTGTAGTGGTTGTGTTCAACAAGGTGGAGTAGTCTATTTTTTTGTTAATAAACGTTTGATTGAGTGAGCTGTAAAATTTGTCAAGGTGGATATTGTTGGGGAAAAAAGGTCCCAGCTGGCCACTTTCATAGTTTTGGTTGATATGATGATACCCAAACTATTTAAAAGCAAGATTTTCAGCCACTTTCGGTGCCTTTTTCAAATGACCCATTTCTTCCCCATAATCCTCCGTGTTTTGCTCCATCAAGTTTTATGTTCTTTGTCTTATCCATGGCGGCATTCAGCTGAGCAAAGACACAATAAAATTAAAAGAGTGAGTTTGTGTTTAGTGTTACAAAGTAGAAATTAATTGTGTTGAGTGAAAATTTAAGGGTTCACTCTTTTGTGTAAAATTGGTTATTTTGGGAACCAATTTTGCATTTCTTTAGATTTTAGGTAGAATTTAGGAGGCTTTTTGTGAGGACATAAATATTTGCATATGTTTCAATACATATGAGAGGTTATTTTATTTGTGAGAAGAGAGATTATTAGTGTGTGAGGAAAGAACATATTGTCCTTCCATTTATAATCTTCTTCTATTAATGTCATATATTGTCCTTCTATTCATAATATTCTTCTATTAATGTCACAGATTGTCCGTGGACGTAGCCAAATTGGTGAACCATGTAAATATTGTATTTTTATGTGTTCTCTCTACACTATATTTCTTTTGTATGTGTGCCACTTTATTTTTGGGATGAGAGTTACTGTTAATATAATTTGTTAACACTCTTTTGCAAAACGATCACAATACCATATTCTTTATAGATTATTTGTGAAATTTATGTGGGACTCGTATCATTATATATATTATCCCTCTAATACGATAGTATTAGAGGTATAAATACAAATTAAAACCTGAATTCTCTCTCCACAACCGTAATTATTGTTTTGGTAATCAAAAGTTTTTTTTATGGTCTTGGATAATTAAAATTTGGCTTCAATTTTTTATAAAAAAAAATAAATAGGCGTTGCTTATAAAATTTATAAAAAAATGTTACAAAAAACTGTATTGTGAAAAAAATAGTTTTCCATATTTAAAAAAATAGTTGGATGTAGTTTTTTTTTTTTTAAAAAAAAAACTCGTCTTGTGAAAAAGTTAGAGAAACTATCTTTATAAAAATATGGATGTATTTTATTAATTTTTAAAAAAATTGTTACAAAAAATTGTTTTCTGAAAAAGTTGGAAAGAATCATTTTATAAAAAAAATTTATGACGTTTTTATAAAAATAAATAAATGGACATTGTTTACAATTTTTTTTAAATGTTACAAAATAACTCTTTTTGGACAAAATTAGAAAAAAAAACTGTTGTTGTTACATAATATAATAATAATAATAATAATAATAATAATAATAATAATAATAATAATAATAATAATAATAATAAAAGGCAACTTCTAAAAAATTATTTGTGTTAAAGTTAATTAAAAAAACTGTTTTCGTCATTTAAAAAAAATTATTGAACATAACTTTTTTTTAAAGACTGTATTCTTATTAAAAAAAAAGGTTTTATAAAAAGTTTAATAACATATTTATAAAAAATAAAGTAAATACATGTTGTAAAAAAGGGTTTATAAACAAGGTTTTTAAAAAAGTTTTTTAAATAAAAAGTGTTTTTGTTATATATGATAATAAAAAAGAGATCAGTTTATGAAAAAAATAGTTTTGTAAGAAAGTTAAACAAATTCCCATATGTTCAATGTTCCATTTTTATCTAATTGTCCCTCTCAAATTCCAACTAGCTAAAGTGCACAACCCAAAACATAAAAAAAATCTCAACAGTCTCGAAAACAAGTTAAGAAAAATAAATTATCATTTACACAAACTTTGAATCCCATTATGTTCGCATCACTCTCTCTCTCTCTCTCTCTCTCTCTCTCTCTCTCATTATAAGCCCATGTATCTAAGGCACAATATAAGACTCAATATTGTTAGTAATTAAATAAATGTGAGATATTTTGACTTAATATTATTAGTAATTAAATAAATGTATTGGTAAAATTTAGTATACTACAAGTATATTTTATTTGTAACAAATATGCAACTCATATACATACTTTAGTCTTTATGCAGTTGATTAGTATAAAAATCTACTATAATCTATTTTTGTAATTCTATACAATTAAATTAAATTTTAATTGTGCCTATTATAAATGTTGTTAAGTTGTTTCTAATCTTTATATAGTGGGGGATATTGATGATGTAATGAGAGATTTTGACGTAATATTACTAGAAATTAAATAAATTTGTTGGTAAAATTTACTACACTCTAAATAAATTTTGTCAGTAAGAAATATGCAACTTATATACATATCTTAGTCTTTATATAGTTGATTAAAATCAAAGCCTAATGTAATTCATTTTTAAATTTCTATGCAATTAAAATAAATTTTAATTTTACCTATTTTTCTATGATTTTGATTTGGTGGATTAGGAGAGGGAAAAATATCTTCATGTATTTGTTTTTTCATTAAAAAAATGGTTCTTTTTTTTTTCTTATGAACTTGAAGAAACTATAATTTCTTATTCTTTTAAATCAATTTCCTTCCTCCATAAAAAAATCACATTTTTATATTTTTTTCACATAAATATATTCATTTATTGAATTATCTTTATTATCACAAAATTATAAAACGTCAATTTGAAATGATAATTTGACATAACTACTTTAGAGGCTCCTCAAATGGGAGTCGATAAATAAATACATCTGAAATTATATATACAACCTACTTTCGAGGTTCCGTAGATGTAGACGGGGAAGGAGAAATTAATATGCGAAACAACGCACAACCTACCGCATTCATGGTACAACAAAATTCTCCAAAACATGAAGAAGTTTTTCGCCTTCAACTCCCGTTAACAAATATATTTAAATCTACCCTTCAGCACAAGGCAAGTACACTAGAAAGAAACAAAAAAAAAATGACTTCAACACAATCCATATTCCTTTCTTTGGCGCTCTTTTTCTTTGCCGGAACTCTCCAACCGGCAACCATCACCTCTAATAATGAAACGGATCTTTACGCACTTCTAGCCATCAAGTTCAAGATTACCCACGACCCACAAAGGATTATGAGTTCATGGAACAATTCTTTCCACTTTTGCCAATGGGGAGGCATTAAATGTGGTCACATGCACGAAAGAGTCACTGTCTTAGATCTCCAATCAAGAAGTTTAGTGGGTTCTTTATCTCCTTCCATTGGAAACTTAACCTTCCTGAGAGAAATAAACCTTCAAAACAACACACTAGGAGGTAGCATCCCCCCGGAAATTGGCTGTTTACATCGGTTGCAACTACTAGACCTCACCAATAATTCCTTTGATGGTGAAATACCAGCCAACTTATCACACTGCTACAATCTCACACAACTTTGGTTAGGCAACAATAAGCTAGTTGGTCATATCCCAAATGAGTTTGGTTCATTGTTGAACCTCAAATATTTTATTATTCAACAGAACAAACTCAATGGACCTGTACCTCCTTTCATTGGGAATTTTACTTATTTGGAAAAGTTAGGTGCCGCTTACAATTATTTATCTGGGAGAATTCCAGACTCATTGGGTCAGTTGAACCACCTGAACTTTCTTGGATTTGGTGTCAATAATCTTTCTGGTACAATCCCTGATTCTATTTATAATATTTCTTCTCTATCTGCTTTTTCACTGCCTGAGAATAAACTATATGGTAGACTTCCACTAGGCTTAGGTTTGATGTTACCTCAACTTAAAAACCTTCAATTAAGGGATAACTATTTTACTGGTTCCCTTCCTAGTTCATTATCCAATTGTTCAGATTTGGAAACACTTGGAATGGAACGTAATAATTTCAGTGGGAAAATAGGAATTCATTTTGGAGGTCTACCAAATATGTGGCTTGTAACTCTATTCTTAAACAATTTTGGAAGTGGGGAGCATGATGAAATGGATTTTCTTGATTCTATGGTAAATTGCACAAATTTGCACGTGTTGGATATTCATGACAACCAATTTTCTGGGATGTTACCAAATTCATTAGCCAATTTTTCTACCCATCTCTTTTATCTCTCACTTGGTCAAAATTTTATACATGGAAACCTCCCTTCAGCCATTGGTGATCTTATTGGCTTAACATCATTTGGTTTTGATTTTAGTAATCTCAACGGACCAATTCCGACTACCATTGGAAAACTTCTAAAGTTACAGAGATTGACTCTAGAAGGAAGTAATTTTTCAGGAAAAATTTCAGAATCTATGGGAAACCTTTCTTTGTTAAACGAGCTTGCCTTAGGTTATAATAGACTAGAGGGCCCCATAACCCCGAGTCTTGGAAAGTGTAAACAATTAGTATTGTTAGCAGTTAGTGATAATAATCTCAGTGGTGACATACCAAAAGAGCTATTCGGAATTTCGACTTTATCAATTTCATTAAATTTAGCTCGAAATCAATTGGTTGGACCTCTCCCACAAGAGGTTGGCAATCTCAAAAACCTAATCATGTTTGATGTGTCCGACAATGGTTTGTCTGGTGAAATTCCAAGTAGCCTTAGTAGTTGTACTAGGCAACCTCTTTCAAAATTCTCTTCCTACATCATTGAGTTCGTTGAGAGGTCTCGAAAGGCTTGATCTTTCTCGTAATAACTTGTCTGGACAAATTCCAAGATTCATTGAACAATTATCCTTGAACTATCTAAATTTATCCTATAATGACTTTGAGGGAGAGGTTCCAATGGCAGGAGTTTTCATTAATACAAGTGTGACTTCAGTAGTTGGGAACAATAGACTATGTGGGGGCGTGTCGGATCTTCAACTTCCCAAATGCATTGTCAATAAATCGAGGGAGGGGAAGAAAAGGTCTATCATGGTAATAATAGTGATCTCAATGGTATGCACACTTGTATGTGTAATCTCAGTGTTATCTTTCTTCTTTCTTTGGCACAAAAGGCGAATAAATACTCAACCATCCGGATCATCGTTGAAGGTATCTTGTGTAAATGTTACTTATGCAAGTCTTCTCAAAGCAACTAACGGGTTTTGTTTAGAAAATTTGATTGGTGTGGGCGGCTTTGGCTCTGTTTATAAAGGAATCCTTGATGAGAATGGACTCACTGTTGCTGTCAAAGTACTAAACCTCCAACATCGAGGAGCTTCCAAGAGTTTCATGGCAGAGTGTGAAGCATTGAGAAATATTCGGCATCGAAATCTTGTAAAAATCATAACTACTTGCTCGAGTGTTGATTTTCAAGGTGACGATTTTAAGGCTTTAGTTTACGAATTCATGGAAAATGGAAGTTTGGATATGTGGTTGCATTCAAGTATAGAGATAGAAAATGACTTGAATAGACTTAGCCTTATTCAAAGAATAAGCATTGCTGTAGATGTGGCTTGTGCACTTGATTATCTTCACAACCACTGTCAAACGCCAATTGTTCATTGTGATCTAAAGCCAAGTAACATTCTTCTCGACCATGACATGATTGCCCATGTTGGAGATTTTGGGTTAGCCAGGCTTCTTTCGACATTCCCAGGTGAACACCAAAGCAGTTCAGTTGGAATACGAGGAACTATTGGCTATGCACCTCCAGGTAAATATGGAACTTAATAATTTACCTATTTTTGAGTACTTTTACTTTATAACATTTGATTCCGTTAGGATGGCATTAGAAGTTTATTATAGATACAGGGGTCAATGCATAACCAATAATGGAAATATACATAGTTTAAGGAACAAATCTTTTGTTTAGTAACTGAGTCCCAAAACTTTGCAAGAGAACAAGGGAGGAGAAAAATATGTTATATTCTATTGTAAGAGTCTTACGAACTTATTAATAAGACATTTAGCTTACAAAAAAGAGAACTTCTAATACTACTCAAAGTAAATTGCCATAAAATATAAAATATATAGAATAGAGGACTAGTATTACTAGAGGTCATAACTTGGTGCGATGGCAAGTGCCCTCGCCCAACCTATGGTTGGTCTCGAGTTTGAGACATGGGAGCAGTCTCTCCACCCGACATCCGTCTCTCTCAGACTCTGCAATTAAGCGGGAGCCTTGTGCACTGGGTATAACCTTTTTTTAGAAGACTAGTATTACTCAGATCAATCTGTCAAATTCATCCAAACTTGTGCTGGACTTAAGAGTATCCAAATCAATGGATAGGATTACCGTACTACACACACATTTTTACTATTATAAGTAGGTTTTCTTAAGTAAAGATGAGTTCTTAATTTTTCATTATTTAGTATATAGTTTCTCTATATCTGTAATAGACATTCCTTTTCTCCCCTTAGTTATTAGCGGCACTCTTTAGCACATTATCCTCTTGATTCAAAACTCTGTGATGCAGAGTACGGTATAGGAAGTGAGGTATCAAGAAATGGAGATATCTACAGTTACGGAATTTTATTATTGGAGATGGTGACAGGGAAAAGACCTACTGACCCAATATTTCAAGAAGGCCTTAATCTTCATAAATTTGCTAGTAAGGCCTTGCCAGATAAGGTGATGGAGATTGTGGAACCAATGCTTCTAAACAAGGATGAAGAAGAGGTGGAACCAGCAAAAGCCAATAAAAATCGAGCAAAAACTGGAAAAAGTAGAGAAGATTGTTTCAGGTCCATGGTTAAGATTGGAGTGGCGTGCTCAATGGAATCACCACAAGACCGAATGGACATAAATAAGGTTATCCATGAGCTGAATTCAGTCCAAAGAATCCTTGAAGAAATTCAAAATGGCTCCTAATGCATGGAGTTAAACTGAGACATCGCACATGTTCATGATGGTAGTGGTTGAACCTTAAACAATCTTTAATATATCTCAGAATAGCAGTGTGAGTGAACAGTTAAATAACTCATGCGATTAAATTCTTTATCATAAGATAGTGACTTGTGTATCTCTAATTTAAGAGTCCAATAGTTAATATTGTTGTATATGCATCATGTTTTTATGCCACAATGTTTCATATGTGTGTATATCTCTGATGTTGGACTCCTTTTTGTTTCGTGGCATACATATTACAAGACTGAAATCAAGTTAGATTTAAGTTTACAATGGCCATAGTTTTTCCTTGCAAAATCTGCAGTGATGAGATTGCCAAATGTAATGCAATTTTAATTCCTAACTGATATACTCCAAGAGAAATATTTTATCATATATCGTGAGAGTGAATTATCACTTGTAACAAACCATCCCGAATAGTAGTGGCAAAATGGACAGCAAAGAATAAAACAATTCATATTAGTTCAGTCACTTAAATATAAAGCCCATTTTTAAAAGCTATGAGTCAAATACGGGGCTCATATTTAAAAGTTAGAGTCAAATATGGGGCCCATATTTGAAAACTATGAATTCAATATGAAATCCATTTTCAAAAGGTACGAGCCAAATACAAAACCTTTTAAAAGTAAAGAGTAAACTACGTTTTTTTATATATATTTGGAATTGTAATACTTATTTAAGGTGAAAAAAATTGGGTTGACTGAGCCCATATTTGGCCCGCCCATATTTGACCCAACCCATATTTGGCCTGCCCACATTAGGCCCAACCCATATGGAAAAGCAATCGAAATCATCCAGAAGGTTGCATCGCCCAAGGCTATATTGCCGAAGAAGCAATTGAAATTTGTACGAAATTTTTACATGGGCTCGATGTTGTTGGGGTTCCATTAGGTAGAAATACAACAGATGATGAAGATAATATAATATGTAATGGCAAACCAATAGGGGGTGGTAAAGCAATTGAGGTGCACGAATTGTCATGGGAGCAAGCACATCATTATGTGTTGTAAAACACGGATGATGTTCAACCATATATTGAGTAATTTCTCTTTTCGTTGCTTTTGTAACAAATCATATACTATATTGTATTTTGTTTTAATGGTTAAAAGACTGTTCTTTATTAACACCCTTATACGGTGCATATGGAGATCTCGAGGCAAAGGTATCCTCGAAAGTGTAAAGATGAAGATTTGTTATGCGCATTAACCTTTTTCACAAATAAAGTTAGAGAAAGCTCCCTAGAAAATATTTCTAATTGAGTGTGGACTGGAAATTTTGAATGTGGTCTCTTGGTGAATAGAAGATTTTGAATGTGTCTATACTCTAGATGAATTTCGAAAATCACATAAATTACACATACTTTGTATGTTTTAGAATGCATCCTATTAGTTAGAAGTATGTAATTTATATATAAAAAAAAACTCATTTACTGGCAACATACGTTCTCTACACAGCTCTCTCTAGCACATCATACGTTCTCTACACAATTCTCTACACTGCTGGTAAGAGGGCAACCTCGCACATTAGATCATATGCATAATTATCACAACAAAAGATAGTCACTCATTCTACCTTAATCAGCTCGCCAAGAAGGATACTATGACCTATAACAATCTGATTGCTTTGAATGTTTGTGAAAATTAGGTCTAGATATATGGTTATTTTTGCCATTTCTATATTTTTCTCTTGAAATTAGGTGGATGGAATAATATTGATTGACTTAGTAATCGATTATTATCTTAATAGATAATGTTATTTGTAAGGACATTGTCTGTCACATTTAATTATGCCATATACCGCTACAAGTCGTCAAAGAATCGAGGAAGCTATCATATACAAACTTCGGATCCGAATTACAAGTGCTCTTTAACATTCAAACTCCAACGAAATATTTTTGGTGAAAGTAAGTCTAAGTTCCACTTACATTTTATATTTAAAGTATTGAGATTTTTTTTAACTTTTATTAAAAATCTCTTTTGAATAAAAGAAGTTTTTTTTTAAGTCAAAATAATGGAAACAAAAGTTTTTTTTTATTAAAATGAGTTAGGGTTTTATCTTGGTTACTGCGTGTTATAAAAATAAGGAGGTTTCGAAATTGTTTAAACCTAAAAATTGCAAGGGGTTTCGGTAAAGATCAAAAGGAACAAATGTCCAGTTTTTTTTCCTTTTCTAATTGTTGCCGCCGCTTTTATTTACCAGTCTTGACCAACCTTTAGTTCAACCTCCTATTGAGGTTAAAGGTTTTAAAATAGGAAATAAAAATGATTTTATATCCCAACTTAAAGGGATTGAGAACAATCTCAAAGGGTTAAAACTTAACACTTTATCCCACCTTGATTCTGATTCAGAATTTGACATCCCTTTGAAAGAAGCTCATGACTTTGAGAATTCTTTCAAAAATTCTGATGATTATGTCAATAAAATTACTTATAGCAATAACATTGGCTATGTTGGCCCTGTGAGAAATTACTATCATAGACCAACCCCTCAGGATCTCCTTTTGGAGGAAAGCAGTGTTATGAATCCACAGTCTAACTACCAGGGTAAAACCATTTATGATTGGAATATTGATGGTAAATCTAAACATCAAATCTATGAAATGATCCATCAAATGTCCATATATTCCACCATTTGTAAATAGAATCAGGACTCTTATCAAAGCATTGCTCAGATGATCATCGCTGGCTTTACTAGCACTCTTCGGAGTTGGTGGGCAAACATTCTTACTGAGAGTCAAAGAAATGACGTTATTAATGCTGTCAAAATTATAAAAGATGAACATGTACAAGACATAGGTACACAGGATGCTGTTTACACTTTAATGCTTACCATTATTCATCATTTTATTAGCAGTAGAGATTACAGTGGAGAACGTAATAGAGAATTATTACAAAACCTTAGATGCCCTACCCTTAGTCAATTTAGGTGGTACAAGGATGTCTTCCTTGCTAGGGTTACTCAGAGACTTAATGGCAATCATGACCATTAGAAAGCCAAATTTATTGATGGTCTTCCTACTTTCTTTGCTCAGAAAGTTCGTAAGAAATTAAGAGAAGCTAATGATAGCATCTCTATCCCTTACGATCAATATACTTATGGCCAACTTATCAGTGTTGTCATTCAGGAGGGTCTTTCTCTCTATAATGACCTTAAGCTTAAGAGACATCTTAAGAAACAGAATCTTTCTGGAAAAGAAAGAATTAGGAGAATTTTGTGATCAATTTGCTTACAATACTCCTGAGACTTCTACTCGTAAAGTCTCCAAAAGAAACAAGAAAGTTTCTAAGAAACCCTATAAAAGTAAAAAGAAACATCATAAAAATGTTTTTAATCAGGGGGATAATTCTAAGAAGAAAATTGTTAGGAATAAGAAAACTAACAAAACAAACCCTAAATGTTTCAAATGTGGCAAATATGGTCACTTTGCTAATAAATGCAAAATGGAAACTAAAATTAATAACCTTCAAATTAATGATCATTTGAAGACTCAATTAAGTAAACTTTTACTTAATTCAGACTCCTCTGAAGATCTAGAGGACTCCTCTGAGAACAAGGATGAGCTTTATTATATTCAAAGCTCTAGTGACTCAAATATCTCCGAGAAAGGAGATTGTCAGTGTAAACCTTTAACTGAGGGATGCAATCATCTTCAATCCGTTCTTCAGATGAATGGATTAAGTCTTAATGTTCTTTCTAGTCAGCAACAATCCATGATTGATGTCATCAATCAGGTTACTGACCCAGACGTTAAGCTTAAATTAATTAAGTTTTGTCATACTCAGGGGAGTATTCCTAATTCTTCACAAACCCTTTCTCAAAGCCAACAGTTTAGCCTTTCGGAAGTACTCAACCGTCTTGAAAAAGGCGAAGATTCTAATAAACCCGCTAACATTAAATACTTAAGATATGAACTCAATAATCTTAAAATTGAGTTAAGACTTCTTAAGGATCAACATAATAACATGCAAATTGAGATTAATAAACTCAAGAATGCTTCAAAGCATTATAATCCGAAAATTCCTAAAACTGAAGAATCAATGGATTGTTTGGGTGTTATGAACCGTGTACCCAGTCAGAAGTGGTACACAACTGTCAACCTTGTTATCAATAAAGAATTTACTTTGTGTAACACCATTGCTCTTGTTAACCGCAATGCTGATATGAATTGTATTCAAGAAGGAATTATTCCTACTGAATACTTTGAGAACACTACTCAATCCTTGTTTAATGCTAGTGGTGATAGCATGGGCATTAAATATAAATTAACTAATGTCTCCATCTGTAACAATGGAATTTATTTGGATAGTACCTTCTTGCTTATTAGCGATTTATCCCAGCAGTTAATTTTAGGTACTCCTTTTTTATCATTGCTTATGCCTATTGATAAAATTGATTCTAGTGGAATATATGCCACCATTCAAAATGGTAAAGATTAAAAGGAACAAAGGTCCAGTTTTTTTTCCTTTTCTAATTGTTGTCGCCGCTTTTATTTGCTAATGATTGGCTTGAGCTTGGTTACCTTTTTGGAGGTTTCAAAAGGCCTTAAAGGCTATTGGTTTTACCTACCATGAACCTTAATAGGTGGCTTCCAAAAACCTTAAAATCTTTTCATGGTTTCTATTCTAATTGGAAGTTGCCACGCGCGTGTTTGGTGTTAACTATTTGGGGCACTATTTTTTGTGTTGTGCCAATCATTGGCATGCCAATGATTGGCATATGACTAAGTCTCTTTGACTTTTTTAAAAGTTGCGTACAGATAGTTATAAAGCAAATCTGATATTTTTTTAACACGCATCTTGCCATGAGTTATCCAAAGTCTTATTTATCTCATAGCTAACTTATGGATCATTAACGTGCCTTTGTTTCCTTGATCAAAACTTCTCTATAAAAAAGACATGCACGTACAATTTTTAGTTGAGAAGAAAAATTGGCTTTAGGCGGAGAACTTTTTCAAGAAGAAAAATTCTTTGTGTTCTACAATTTTTAGTATGTCTTCTTCTCACTTTTAAGCGTTTAAAACTTTTTGTCCAATAAATTCATAATCTCATCTACTTTGTATGAATTGGTTTGTGGGGACCAAGACATATCTTTGTTGAAATAGAACTGAGTGTTCTTGTGGAGCTGCTGCAGTTGTTCCATTGCTGACGACACCGACCGACGCCTCCAGGTAATTATGTGTCAAATTATTTCATTGTAATCCGTGTAAGTTTGAGTTACAAAATTATAGTGAAATAAATGGTTTTGCCCTTCGGGGATTCTTTCCTCATTTTTGACTGTCTTGCATGCTTAGATTAATTGTTTTCAATCTCGTTTATTTGCAAGAGTTAAATTTTTTTTTTGTTGGGTTTGGAATTGGAATTTAATTAAATAATTAATTCATTTTAATCAACGCGCATTCTCAAATTGGTATCAGAGCCAATTACACAGTTATACCGTGTAATTTTCCGCAAATCTTTTTTGAGATATCAATTTTTAAAAAAATTGATTTTTGAAAAAGGGCGTGCTCAAAATGGAAAAATTTTATAATAAAATGCCAGTTTTTTACGGGACTAACTATGCTTACTGGAAAGCCCGTATGAAATCTTCTTTAAAATCCATAGATGAACGTGTTTGGATTTCGGTTGAAAGAGGGTGGACACCTCCCTCCATCACTATTGATAACGTGACTAATTTAAAATCTGTGACTGCATGGACGGAATAAGAATTTAAATGGTCATCTTTTAACTCTAAGGGTCTTAGTGCTATTTATGGATCCGTCACTCCTAACGAGTTACGACGGATAATTACGTGTACCACATCAAAAGTGGCATGGGATGTTTTACATATTACCTATGAATGAACTAATACTGTGAAATAATCAAAATTGCAAAACTTAACAACTCAATTTGAAACTATCACCATGCTTGAGTCTGAATGTTTTGATGAATTTTATGTTAGATTATCTGATATTGTAAACACTAGCTTTAATCTTGGTGAACACATTCCTAATGCTAGAGTTGTTAAAAAGATTCTAAGATCACTACTAAAGCGTTTTATCCCAAAAGTCACTGTGCTAAATTCTATGGGTAATTTAAACACACTTAAATTAGAGGAATTGATTGGAGAGTTACAAACCTTTGAAATTAACATGTTTCCTGAGCCTGTTAAATCAAAAGATAAGGGAATTGCACTTAAAGCCCAGGCTAGAAAGGGTGAGGGGTCCGTTAAAAGGAAAGAAACGTCTAAACAGAAAGAGATAGAAACGTTTGATTCTGAGGGAGAATTTAATTTAGACAACTTGGTTCTTTTTGCCAAAAACTTCAAAAAAATCTCAAATTAAAAAATGGAAATTTTAAAGATAAAAAGAATTTTGAGAAAAATAAATATGGTAAGAAAGATGAAAAAGATAAAAAGGACACCCCCAAGAGAGATGAAAATAGATGCTATGAATGTGATGGTAGAGGTCATAAGGCTTTTGAGTGTGCCACTAGGTTGAAGCGTCAAGGTAAGGGAAAAGTTGTCCTAAATGCCACATTGAGTGACGACAGCGAGGTCGAGTCGGTGGATTCTGGAGACGAATCACCGCATGAATGCAACTTCACCACATTAATGGCTAGTTATGAAGGTTCTCCCACTGCATCTCACGACGATGATGATGCCACCTCACATGGACACCTTGACAGTAACAAGAGTGAGGGAGAGGATGCTGAAAGTTAGAGTGAGGGTGATCTTAGACGAGCCTACCCCGATTTATATGCCTAATCATTAAAAACAAAAAAATGTAACAAAGTGTTAATTCTTAGGATTATCTCCGTTGAAAAAGAATTAGGAGAGACTCGAGAGAGAGTCGTCATTTAGCACTGCCTTGAGAGAGAGAGAGAGAGAGAGAGAGAGAGAGAGAGAAAAAGAGAGAGAAAGAGTTTTGAGAAAGAAAAAGGGGACTTGACTAAATAAGTGGCTAATCTCACGAGAGACCTCTGTGCATCCGAAGAGGCTCGAAAGATTCTGGAATCTCTTGTTTCCCAGTTCACTTATGATCTTGAGAGAGCAAGAGAAGTTAAGGTTAAAATCGAGGATAGATTTGGCAAGATGGGAAAAATGCTCCTCGCCCCCGCCTTGGGATTTGGTGAAAGGCTGGGAATTGGTTTTGATGGTGCTTCCACCTCTCAGATTGCACCTGGACCAGTCCCTAAGTTTACGACTACTCCATATGGCCGCCCATCAAACCCCAAGAGAAGTGTTTGGCCGAGAAAAGCAAACCAAGGTCAGCCTAAAACCATGTTCTTTTGTGCGTACTACAAAATAAAAGGACACCTGAGAGAGTATTGCTATAGTCAGACTTCACGTACTTATGCTCCACCACATCGTACTGGTGACTTTACTAGTATGAGAGAGCATGTTGAGTTTTTTGCTGCCACATCACAGATTTTGATAGAGGAATTCGGACGGATGTCTTTGCCTTCAGTGAATGCTTCCCACATCCCGGCTAACACCAACAACAACAAGGGTAAACAAAAGGTCACCACTTCTTGGGTACCTAAGAAAGATGAAAAATCCCTTGTTATTCATGTCGCTCTCAAAGTACATAATACCTCCCAATGGTATTTTGACAGTGGTTGCTCCAGGCACATAACTGGTGATGTATCCTTCTTTACCTCCCTCGAGGATCGAAAGGAACGCAAGGACACATTTGGAGATAGGAGAAAATCTACCATAGTAGGATGAGGGACTGTAGAGATACCTGGATTTCTTAAGCTAGAGAATGTCTTGTACGTGAAAGGTTTGAAAGTTAATTTACTCAGCATTAGCTAGCTGTGCGATGCTGACTCTGCAGTAAAGTTTGACCGGAATGAGTGTAATGTCTATGATCAAACTGGTAAACTATTATTGCAAGGGGTGAGGACTGACGATAATTTCTATGGGATTATACCCAAGTCCTCATTTGTCTGCAACAGCACCACGATCTCTCCTATGGATCTGTGGCATCAACATCTAGGTCCCGTGAACTTTAGAGATTTAGATCGTCTTGTTAAAAAGGACCTAGTACGTGGCTTTCCATCCCTTGGAAAGCCAACTTCCAAAGATTGTGGACCCTATCAGTTGGGTAAACAAGTCCGTAGTCCCCATAGGAAGTTGCATTCCATTACCACCTCTCGTGTGCTTGAGTTGATTCACATGGATCTTATGGGTCCTACTCGTACTAGGAGTCTGGGTGGTAAGAGGTATATCCTCGTGATGGTGGATGATTTCTCTAGATATTCGATTTTAGGTTTTATAAGAGAAATCAGATGCTGTAGAGTTTTTAACAACCAAGTTTCGTGTCCTGCAAAACCAACACAGAGTCACTATTAACTGGATACGTAGTGACAACGACACTGAATTTACAGAAGAAAATGTAGATCTTTACTGTGATAGCCTTGGGATTAAACATAAATTTTTGCCCGTAAGGACTCCTCAGCAAAATGGGATTGTTGAGAGGAAAAATCGGACGATTCAGGAAATGGCTAGATCTATGCTTTTGGGTCGTAAGTTTGCTAGGAGATTTTGGGCAGAGGAGGTGTCTACCGCATGCCACACGGTGAATAGGTCTTACCTGCGTCCACACACACTTAAAACGCCTTATTAATTGTGGACTGGCAAGAAACCCAACCTTCCATATTTTTGGGTCTTTGGAAGTAAATGCTACATCCTACGGTATAGAGAGCAATTAGGAAAGTTTGACTCCCGAAGCAACGAGGGAATTTTTCTTGGATATTCATCAAACTGTAGAGCTTAGAGGGTTTTCAACCTGAGTAAGTCTAAGGTTATGGAGTCAATAAATGTCATCGTGTATGATGACGAATCTCCGACGTTTGTTGATCCTAGCCTTCAGTGTGAGGATGAGGACTTTTTTGGCAGCGATTTACTTGTCCCTGTAATACCCCGTGATTTTAATGACTTTTAAAATGAGTTATATTTTAAATTAATGGATTAATTGGATTTTATTATAAATTAATTCATTTGGATTTTATCCTAATTGTGGATATTAAAATGGATGATTCTGAATATTACTTAAAGATATTTAGGTAAAATATGAATGTGATGTTATTGATATTGCTGTGAGTTATTAATTCAGTAATTTGAATTTTTAGTCAGACGCGGTATGGGACGTATCGGGACTAATTTGTTAAATTAAAAAGGAAACTTATTTTTATATCAACCTTATAGTCATTTCGACTGCTTCATTGCATCCGGAAGGGTTGAGATAGTCAGAAAAGTCTATTTGGATGTTGAATTTGAGTCTCGGGTCATTTGGAAATGAAAAGACAACCCAAAAAGGCATTTTAGTTATTTTTACAAGGGGGATAAATAGTGATTTCAGGTTTTGTCTTATTATAAGTATTTAAAGATTAGTTGAACGTGGGTTTATTCATCTCTTCTACATAAAATAGAGAAGTCATCTTCCTAGAGAAAATGAAAGGTTGCTTGGGAAGAGAAGAGTTTACATAGGAAGGAGACGAACTAAGAACCAAAGGTCACCACCAACCACCACCGGAGAAGGGAGAACCACCTGTGATATACTACACTAAAGGATCAGACCTTCATTAGAGGCAAGTTTTTGATAAAGGAAATCTAAGTTTGTATATTGGCCATGTTAGAATAGTTATTAAAAGAGATGATTTTTTATATGTTTGGAAGACATAATGGAATTGTTAAATGGATTTCTGGAAACTGAAATGATATAGGAATTTAACTCCTGTTGTAGGTTGATAATAATTCACGAAATAATCATATATCTATTGAGGAAATTTTGAAAACCATTGATGTGTTCTTGAAGATATTATGTTGATAATTTTTTGGAAAAATAGGATATAAACATGCTTTTAATTCAATCTCTTGATGATTCTAGGATGTTTAGATGATTAGAAATCATTTATATATGTTGATATATCATGTAGTAAAGATTATAAGTCATTTGGGATGTTAATATGAAGGTTCGAATGAACAAAAATGGTGAAACCCGTAGTTGCAGAAATGCAGAAAAACCAGGCTGTGACCTGAGTGATCGATCGATCGCCCCCTGCCTTCGATTGATCGACCTCCCCAGGATTGTTAAAGTTGTTCCTTTTTAATGTTGGTTCTTATTCCAAACCTTTGGTATATCTTTGGTGATTATTAATTGGATATTATGGGACTTATATTAGACCAGTAAGACCTAGATAAGATTTGAATTAATTTGATTGCGATTTAATTGATTAGAATAATGATAATTAAATTGGAAGAAATTTCGGTTGCTAGATTCAATTGTTGGATTCCAATTGGTATGCATGCGAATTTAAGATAGGACCAGTAGGGGTGATTGAATATAACACCTGGGTATTCTTAAGTTTACAAGAGGGTTTAGTCCTAAGTGAAAGAATATGTATTCATAAGAGATGTGAAACTATCGGGTTTAACCGTAATTAAAAAGGGAGAGTTTAATTCGTAGTAATTCGGGAAATATGATGATATGGACCAGTAGGATATTAGTGACTTATTACTGAATATATGTTGAGGAAAAACCTATTTGAGCCTTTAAGAATGAGTGAGGCTCGGGGTTAACTAAATTTAAGAAGTAAAGTTATGTTAATTTAATACATGGAAATTAAAGTGATATAAAGTTACGTATGGGAATAATCTAAGGGTAATGTGAGTACCTTATTGATATTATATTATAGGTATGATAATGCCTATTGTATTGATTAATGATTATGTGTATGACACACCTAGCTTACTTGCTATCGACGGGAGGTTTGCGCGTGAGGGCAGTCATATCCTGATGAATCCATGGGATCTTAGATTTATCGCTCAAGAACATAGGTCTATGAAAGACTTATCGGGGAGTTGATAAGTCCGCTGGCTGTGGGTATGTAGGTATGTGCGTGCCCATGGATACGAGAACTATGTTCGCCTCCAATTTGTTTATTGATTTTTGTGGTTCGAGGAATCCTTACAGAACCTTTAGTTCCCTATTCGGCGACCGACGATGATGGGACATGATAGCAGAGCAATGTATTGCACCGCAGCTGTGACTCAGGGTGCCGTATTATATATATATATATATATATATATATATATATATATATATATATATATATATATATATATATATATATATATATATAATGAAATAAATGAATGATTGGATTTATTGAGGTTAAATCATCTACTGTGTGATAATTGTAGATAAGGGTGAATTGAGAAAAGAATTGAAATAAGTTAATGAATATTTATGGAAGACATTAATTCATGTTAATGAGAAATGATTCATATAAATGAGAAACACATGAAAATAATTATCTGACGTATGGTATGGGACATACGGGGTTATGATATAGGATGGAATCATAGAATGGAGACTAGTGAGGAGGAACCATTAACTAGGAGGTTAATAGGAGACGTTAAGTGTTCACTCTAGATGAGAGGTGAGAATAGCAAGTGAGAGTTGGATACTAACATGTACCTAATAAATGCTTTATTGCACTTGTTAAATACTTGCTGTTTTCAAAATTATTTTCACACCGGGCTCTGACCCGTTCCCTTGCATATTTTCTTTTCTATTGTATCTTCTATATCAGGTGTCCAGCAACAGAGACGCCAACCTTAGCGGATTACGATGAGCTATGGAGCTATGGAGTTTTGATTAGATGCCTATATTCTTTTGATTCATAGTATTCTCTTAGTTAGGGCATATCGCCCAAAGGATTTCAGTTATCATTTTCTATTGGAGTCATATACTATTGTGTTCGTGTCATTTTAATACATTTGATATTGTTGGGATTACTGTATTGGTTTATTATGTGGGAATGTTTATTTCAATGGCATTTATATTCTTTTGTGTTATCTGTTCAGTTATTAGTGTTGTAGAATAAAATGTGTTTTGTTATTCTTAAACTAAAAAGGGATTTTGTTGAATTAAAATTTGGAAAGTTTTTAACACCAACTTAATTGGGTATTGGGTGAGTTGTAAATGTTTTAGATAGTGATGCTAAGAATGAGCCAACTGTATATTCTGTTTTAATTTGGTATGGGACTGGACACCCGGTATTCAGTTAGGCGGGGTGTTATAGGTGGTATCAGAGCATCAGGTTCTAGTGTCCTTTAGGGTCTGTACGGCTTACTGTGTTTTTAGCTTAGCGTTCTTTGATGTAGAGCCCTATGTTTTGGATTGTTGATTTCTTTTGTAAGATCACGTATATATTAGTGAAGCTTATTGCGTTCGGATGGGTTCGTACGAGAGGTATGGCAGATGAGGGCCATTGGACGGATAGCGGAGATCGTACTTAGAAGGTTATAAAGTATGTTAGAGTATGATGACCGTAGTCGAGGTCACCTCTATTATGGAAAATTGAGGAGAGTCATTTGTAGAAGTTCTTGAAATGCGGGAATTATGTGTGTTACCTAACGAAGGCAATTTATTCAAAGGCTTGGGCATATAGTGGAGTGTGGTGAACTAGAACTGAAAATTTGGGGGTAAAATTTTTCTTGACTCATCGGAGAAAAGTTATATTAGTGCAATTCAACAACCACCACCCACGAATGGGGATATGTTTTTCTATCTAAGGAATTATGAGGCGTATACTGATTTTTGTAGTGATTAATATTAGGTGGGCAAAAAGGGTTTCTAAACTTAGCCTATATCACTGTGATTTACATAGACTCACCAAGGGGTGTGGCACACCTATGTTTTACATGGCGTCACATGGGTTTAATTTTTATCACTGGATTACTTACTTTAGGCATGTCCGAACATGATGTGACTGTAGGTGTGGATTGACTTGTGGTATTTGAGAGCGTATGTACTACTACTATAGCTAGCATCTTGTCCTTAATAAGAGAGTAGATGAGTAGACTCTATTTGAAATCGATAAACCTGATTTTTTTTAAATCGATAAACCTGGTCTTTTTTTTAAATCGATAAACTTGATTTTTATACTATTGACTAAGGACCTGAGGAGTTTCGATGACCGGCTACTTTAGGTAGTAGTGTATCTGGGTGTTCCTTGTTTGGATTTCACTTGCGAGACACCCCACACATGAAACTAATAACCGTTGGGAGTCGAAATAAGTTAGGTCCTTAGGATATGAGTTTATAACCTTTGCGATAAATATTATTATGAAAGTTGTACGATAGGGTGTATGGGCGCCCTGGATGGTTGAATGGTAGTAGTTTTCAAAATTTTGAAACTATAAGGATCATTTTTCCGAACTTGGTTATGAGGATGGTATAGGGAATATTGGGTAAAATTATTATATTCGATTCAGTTGAAACTATATGGTGAGACTTGGTGTAACATCAATGGGGATTTTCGTTAACGTACTGTATGGGCGGTACGACATAGATTACTTGCAATGTGAGATTTATACTCGGAGTTGACCTTACCGATATGATTTATATTCCTGAATTTCGGGACAAAATTATGTTATAAGGGGGGAAGTATGTAATACCCCATGATTTTAATTACTTTTAAAATGAGTTATATTTTAAATTAATGGATTAATTGGATTTTATTATAAATTAATTCATTTGGGTTTTATCCTAATTGTGGATATTAAAATGGATGATTCTGAATATTACTTAAAGATATTTAGGTAATATATGAATGTGATGTTATTGATATTGCTGTGAGTTATTAATTCAGTAATTTGAATTTTTAGTCAGACGCGGTATGGGACGTGTCGGGACTAATTTGTTAAATTAAAAAGGAAACTTATTTTTATATCAACCTTATAGTCATTTTGACTGCGTCATTGCCTCCGCAAGGGTTGAGATAGTCAGAAAAGTCTATTTGGATGTTGAATTTGAGTCTCGGGTCATTTGGAAATGAAAAGACAACCCAAAAGGGCATTTTAGTTATTTTTACAAGGGGGATAAATAGTGATTTCAGGTTTTGTCTTATTATAAGTATTTGGAGATTAGTTGAACGTGGGTTTATTCATCTCTTCTACATAAAATAGAGAAGTCATCTTCCTAGAGAAAATGAAAGGTTGTTTGGGAAGAGAAGAGTTTACATGGGAAGGAGAGGAACTAAGAACCAAAGGTCACCACCACCAACCACCACCGGAGAAGGGAGAACCACCTGTGATATACTACACCAAAGGATCAGACCTCCATTAGAGTCAAGTGTTTGATAATGGCAATCTAAGTTTGTATATTGTCCATGTTAGAATAGTTATTAAAAGAGATGATTTTTTATATGTTTGGAAGACATAATGCAGTCGTTAAATGGATTTCTGGAAACTGAAATGATATAGGAATTTAACTCATGTTGTAGGTTGATAATAATCCACGAAATAATCATATATCTATTGAGGAAATTCTGAAAACCATTGATGTGTTCTTGAAGATATTATGTTGATAATTTTTTGGAAAAAGAGGATATAAACATGCTTTTAATTCAATCTCTTGATGATTCTAGGATGTTTAAATGATTAGAAATCATTTATATATGTTGATATATCATGTAGTAAAGATTATAAGTCATTTGGGATGTTAACATGAAGGTTTGAATGAACAAAAATGGTGAAACCCGTAGTTGCAGAAATGCAGAAAAACCAGGCTGTGACCTGAGTGATCGATCGATCGACCCCTTGCCTTCGATCGATCGACCTCCCCAGGATTGTTAAAGTTGTTCCTTTTTAATGTTGATTCTTATTCCAAACCTTTGTTAGATCTTTGGTGATTATTAATTGGATATTATGGGACTTATATTAGATCAGTAAGCCCTAGATAAAATTTGAATTAATTTTGTTGGGATTTAATTGATTAGAATAATGATAATTAAATTGGAAGAAATTTCAGTTGCTAGATTCAATTGTTGGATTCTAATTGGTATGCATGAGGATTTAAGATAGGACCAGTAAGGGTGATTGAATATAACACCTGAGTATTCTTAAGTTTACAAGAGGGTTTAGTCCTAAGTGAAAGAAGATGTATTCATAAGAGATGTGAAACTATCGATTTTAACCCTAATTAAAAAGGGAGAGTTTAATTCGTAGTAATTCAGGAAATATGATGATATGGACCAGTAGGGTATTAGTGACTTCTTACTGAATATATGTTGAGGAAAAACCTATTTGAACCTTGAAGAATTAGTGAGGCTCGGGGGTAACTAAATTTAAGAAGTAAAGTTATGTTAATTTATTACGTGGGAATTAAAGTGATATAAAGTTACGTATGGGAATAATCTAAGGGTAATGTGAGTACCTTATTGATATTATATTATAGGTATGATAATGCCTATTGGATTGATTAATGATTATGTGTATGACACACATATCTTACTTGCTATCGACGGGAGGTTTGCGCGTGAGGGCAGTCATATCCTGATGAATCCATGGGATCTTTGATTTGTCGCTCAAGAACATTGGTCTATGAAAGACTTATCGGGGAGTTGATAAGTCTTCCGATTGTGGGTACGTAGGTATGTGCGTGACCCATGGATATGAGAACTATGTTCGCCTCCAATAGGTTTGTTGATGTTTGTGGTTCGAGGAATCCTTACCGAACCTTTAATCCCCTATTCGGCGATTGTTGATGATGGGACATGATAGCAGAGTAATGCATTGCACCGCAGCTGTGACTCGGGGTGCCGTAATATATATATATATATATATATATATATATATATAAATGAATGATTGGATTTATTGTGGTTAAATCATCTACTGTGTGATAATTGTAGATAACGGTGAATTGAGAAAAGATTTGAAATAAGTTAATGAATATTTATGAAAGACATTAATTCATGTTAATGAGAAACGATTCATATAAATGAGAAACGTATGAGAATAATTATCTGACGTATGGTATGGGACATATGGGGTTATGATATAGGATGGAATCATAGAATGGAAAATAGTGAGGAGGAACCATTAACTAGGAGGTTAATAGGAGACGTTAAGTGTACACTTTAGATGAGAGGTGAGAATAGCAAGTGAGAGTTGGATACTAACATGTACATAATAAATGCTTTATTGCACTTGTTAATTACTTGTTGTTTTCAAAATCATTTTCACATCGGGCTCTGACCCTTCCCTTGCATATTTTCTTTTCTATTGTATCTTCTATATCAGGTGTCCAGCAGCAGGGACACCAACCTTAGCGAATTACGATGAGCTATGGAGCTATGGAGTTTTGATTAGACGGCTATATTCGTTTGATTCACAGTATTCTCTTAGTTAGGACATATCGCCCAAAGGATTTCAGTTATTATTTTCTATCGAAGTCATATACTATTGTGTTCGTGTCATTTTAATACATTTGATATTGTTGGGATTACTGTATTGGTTTATTATGTGGGAATGTTTATTCCAATGGCATTTATATTCTTTTGTGTTATCTATTCAGTTATTAGTGTTGTAGAATAAAATGTGTTTTGTTATTCTTAAACTAAAAGGGGATTTTGTTGAATTAAAATTTGGAAAGTTTTTAACACCAGCTTAATTGGGTATTGGGTGAGTTGTAAATGTTTTCGACAGTGATGCTAAGAATGAGCCAACTGTATATTCTGTTTTAATTTGGTATGGGACTGGCCACCCGGTATTTAATTAGGCGGGGTGTTACAGTCCCTCAAACACACCCCGTGGACCCTACTCCTGTGTTAGAGGACAAACCTGCTTGGGTTCGTAAGAGTTATGACCCTACCACCAATGTAGGTGATCCCACCTGTAGGGTCAGGACTCGTGCTCAGTTAGAGAACGTTGGTAGTCATTTTTGCTACACGTCCACAGTCGAGCCTAGGAATTATAAAGAAGCACTCAAGGATGAACACTAGATATCTGCTATGCAGGATGAGTTACTTCAGTTTAAAAAGAACAATGCCTTGAAACTTGTCCCCCGAGCTAGTGAGACAAATGTGATAGGTACTAGGAGGATTTTCCAGAATAAAATGGATGAAAATGGTACCATAATTAGAAATAAGGCTAGGTTGGTCGCTCAAGGCTACACACAGATAGAGGGTGTAGACTTTGGGGAGATATTTGCTCCTATTGCGAGGCTTGAGTCTATCCGCTTACTACTCTCCATCGCATTTTATCTGCACTTTAAGCTATATCAGATGGATGTCAAGAGTGCCTTCCTTAATGGCATTCTACAGGAGGAGGTTTATGTGGAACAACCAAAAGGGTTTAAAGACCTAAAGCACCCGAAGCACGTCTATTATCTGAGGAAAGCCTTATATGGTTTGAAGAAAGCATCCCGTGCTTGGTACGAGAGGATTACTTCCTATCTCTTAGACCATGGCTTCAAGAGAGGGGGAGTTGATATGACATTGTTCATCAGGAGAGATGACGGTGCTATTTTGGTTGCCCAGGTCTATATGGAAGAAATAGTCTTTGGATCCACGTGCTCCCAGCATGCTCACCACTTTGAGAAGGAGATGAAAAGTGAGTTTGAGATAAGCATGGTAGGTGAGCTTACTTTCTTTCTTTCTCTCCAGGTTCGTCAGCTAGAGGATGGGATGTTCATCTCCCAATCCAAGTATGCTAGAGACCTAGTGAAGAAATTTGGTTTAGACTCCGCTAAGCATGCACGTACACCTATGAGTACTTCTATCAAGCTTAGTAAGGACACTTCAGGCAAGGACGTAGATCAAACCTTGTATCGGAGTGTGATAGGTAGTCTTCTCTACTTGACTGCCAGTCGCCCCGATATAGCCTTTAGTGTTGGAGTTTGTGCATGATATGAGGCGTCCCCGAAAGAGTCACACTTACTCTCTCTAAAACGTATTATCAAATATGTGAGTGGGACTCTCTCCTACAGTATTTGGTATTCTTTTGATACCGATGATTGTCTGTCCGCTTATTCTGATGTCGATTGGGCTAGGGATGTAGATGGTTATAGGAGCACTTCTGGTGGGTGTTTCTATTTTGGTTCTGCTCTTGTCATGCAACTCTTGTGGATGAAGAAAATGTTGAAGGATTATGGGATTTCACATGACACCTTGACTATTTCCCGAGATAACACCAGCGCGATACACATATCTCGCAATTCAGTCTAGCATTTGCGCAAAAATCACATAAGGATATGAGAGCACTTTATACGTCAGTTAGTTAAGGAGAAAGTCGTATCCCTGAGTTTCGTACCCACCGACCGTCAGTTGGCCGATATTTTCACGAAACCTTTAGATTCCCTTAGATTCGAGAGTCTTAGGAAATCTTTGGGGATTTACACAGTTGACTGAGGCATTGGTCCGTGTCTAGGATACGATACTTTGTCATGTTCATATCATATGCTTCCTATTGCTAGTTTGTATCATGTGTATTACTATTTTTTCTTTTTTATATTTTTTGAAAATATCCAAAAAGATTTTCTTTTTATAAAAATTTTAGAAAAGAACAAAAATATTTTTGTATTCTATTTTCACCTTTTATGGATGAGCATTTAAGATAGCCGAGTCAAAATTTTTATTCCATTTATTCCACGTGATTGTTTGATAGTGATTTGAGACGCTACATCATTGCATCCACGTGCTTTACATTATTTGGAGTCTTTGAGATGTGATTAGTGATATCTTTCTACATGTTTGACTCCTATATCCTTTATTGCACACATGCACGACTTTATTTGATTATTTTACTTGTTTATCACATATTGTCTTGAGTGTTTCCATCTCAATTCTGTCTATACAATGTACCTTATGCGATAAAACTTGACAAGATTGGAATGCATGTAAAAATCATTTGGTGAGACTATGTGGTATTTTAAAAACGGAGAAGGGCTATGAAATGTTCATTTTGCCTTTGCAAATTCTAAGCCACCATTAAATCGGACCCAAAAAATTGAGGAATTTTATTATCCGGGGTCCAAAGACATTAAAAGAGCCCGAAAAAAGTTAAAGGTAATCAAAAGCAATACATGCCAAATATAGGCCATTAGGTTTCACCACCAATTCTCAAAAGTTTGAGAATTTAGATCACCTATGTTCAAAACATAAATCTGAGGGAGTTTAGTTGGAGAATTTAAACGAGTTTGCACTTCCTTGAAAGTCCTGAAAAAGCATTAAATCGTTTTGGACATTATTGGTGTGAAAATCACTTTGCGCTTTGATTTGTTGATTTGATCAAGCCAATGTCTCATATTACCACCTTTTTACACCTAAGGCAGATGTTGAGTTCATTCGTTTGGAGTATCCAATATTCATCGTGCACATATATCATGTTTGCATGCATTGATTTTCCTATCGAATTTGATCACACCCCTACATTTACGCTACCATCGACTTGGTTATTTTTGTGTTCTTTCATGGTGTGATTCTTTGTTGTATATTTTGTGTGAAAAATTAAAAAAATTCAAAAATAGTTTGTTTGCTTGCTTCTCGTGACACCCCGATTTGCTTTATGAGATTTATTATTTTCCTTATCTATTTCGGACAAATAAAAAGGGGGAGAACGAATTATTTTAGTATGGGGGAGATTTATTTGTGCTAACATTGATTATGTTTATATCATTTCAAACTCAATACATCACGAGGTTTTTGCTTTATCTCATGTGTGTAGGTACGAACATTTAAGATCCAACTATTGCACACCCTGATGAGAAAAGCTTGGAGCTTTGAAAAATTGATTGTTGAAGCAAAGTTTGAAAGTTTAAAGACTTGTCATTTTATCTTTCCTTGATTGTCTTGGGAGGGTAGATTTGTATAGGTCATTCTTGTGATTATTAATTCGGATTTTTTATTTTGTAGCCGCATAGACGTAGGGGGAGATTTGTAAGGACATTGTCTGTCATATTTAATTATGTCATATACCGCTACAAGTCGTCAAAGAATGGAGGAATCTATCATATACAAACTTTGGATCCGAATTACAAGTGCTCTTCAACATTCAAACTACAACGAAATATTGTTGGTGAAAGTAAGTCTAAGTTCCACTTACATTTTATATTTAAAGTGTTGGGATTTTTTTTTATCTTTTATTAAAAATCTCTTTTGAACAAAAGAAGTTTTTTTAGTCAAAACAATGGAAACAAAAGTATTTTTTTTATTAAAATGAGTTAGGGTTTTATCTTGGCTACTGCGTGTTATAAAAATAAGGTGGTTTCGAAATTTTTTAAACATAAAAATTGCAAGGGGTTTCGGTAAAGATCAAAAGGAACAAAGGTCCAGATTTTTTTCCTTTTCTAATTGTTGTCGCCACTTTTATTTGCCAATGATTGGCTTGATCTTGGTTACCCTTTTCGAGGTTTCAAAAGGCCTTATAGACTATTGGTTTTATCTGCCACGCACCTTAACAGGTGGCTTCCAAAAACCTTAAAAGATTTTCATGATTTCTATTCTAATTGGAAGTTGCCACGCGCATGTTTGGTGTTAACTATTTGGGGCGCTATTTTTTGTGTTGTGCCAATGATTGGCATATGTCTAAGTCTCTTTGACTTTTTTAACAGTTGCATACAGATAGTTATAAGGAAAATCTGATATTTTTTAACACGCATCTTGCATCGAGATATCCAAAGTCTTGTTTATCGCACAGCTAACTTATGGATAAAAATCAGTAACGTGCCTTTGTTTCCTTTATCAAAACTTCTCTATAAAAAAGACATGCACGTATAATTTTTAGTTGAGAAGAAAAATTGGCTTCTGACAAAGCACTTTTTCAAGAAGAAAAATTCTTTGTGTTCTACAATTTTTAGTATGTCTTCTTCTCATTTTTAAGGATTCAAAACTTTTTGTCTAGTAAATTCATAATCCCATCTACTTTGTATGAATTGGTTTGTGAAATCCAAGACATATTTTTGTTGAAATAAAACTGAGTGTTCTTGTGGAGCTGCTGCACTTGTTCCATTGTTGACGACGCTGACCCACGCCTACGGGTAATTGTGTGTTAAATTATTTCATTGTAATCCGTGTAAGTTTGAGTTACAAAATTATAGTGAAATAAATGGTTTTTCCCTTCAGGAATTTTTTCCTCATTTGTGACTGTCTTGCATGCTTAGATTAATTTTTTTCAATCTCGTTTATTTGCAAGAGTTAAAAAAAAAAATTGTTGGGTCTGGAATTGGAATTTAATTAAATAATTAATTCATTTGAACGCACGCGCACTCTCATTATTGATACTTTTTAATTGTAGAGATATTCAGATGTCTATTGGTATATATAATCCTGACGGAACATTGGTTTAACTAGATAGACATTAAGATGTCTTTTGGTATATATAATCTGATGGGTGAGATTAATAGAAAATTTCTTTTGGTTAAATAATTGGCTTTCCATATGTTTGTTTGTTTCTTTCTAATGTTTTTTACAGATTTATTTGGGTTGTCAAACTGTTAAATAT
Organism: Sambucus nigra; assembly: GCA_949130495.1. NCBI lineage: Eukaryota > Viridiplantae > Streptophyta > Magnoliopsida > Dipsacales > Adoxaceae > Sambucus > Sambucus nigra. The sequence goes on along the minus strand of OX422214.1, from coordinate 131,064,892 downwards.
GTCAACGCATTACTTATCTTTTGTGTTGTTGCTATAAGAAATATGATGAAGCTAGGACAATTTTTCTTGATTTTCCGTAAAAAAATTAAGTGCTTTGTGAATTGGGTTCTTCGAGTTCGGTATATTCAATATTTATTGAGATTGATAAGAGAGGGTTAATTGCTATGCGACTTTGTTTAGGAATTTGTTGGGAAGTTAGGGGTATTTATGAAGAAGCATCATATATATGTGGATGTTTGTATTTACTAGTTAATGGTGTCAACCCCTTGTCATGTAATATTCTACGGTCAAGCCCCTCCCGCTTTATTCCACCTAAGCCTGGTTTTGGGTATCAGCAACAACTTGTTCATGGTATGAGGCCAGGTGGGAATCCTATACCGAATTTCTTTGTTCCAGTTGGAGATTTAACTAGTTCCCTCAGCAGCAGCAGCAAAAAGCCAATTCCCCAACTAACCAATTGGACTCATTGTCCATTGAATAATGGTCTTGTTTCTTAAGTTGCATGGTTTGTGGGTTGTTATATATTACAAGTCCAAAAAATTAGAGTTCGTGAACTGGCGGCATGTAACGCAGTTGCAGTTTAAAATGAGGTGCAAATCTTGTGACTTGGCTACAAAAGTATATATGCATTTGAGGTGAAATTCAAAAATTGCATATTTTATACGGATCACTTTTAAGGTGCTCTAACTCATCATAGATTAACATTTATTTTAATTTGTAGTCTTAATTTCATAATTCATTTTAATGTTAAAATGTATTTTGTTTTGTATTTGAATTTGACCTTTTGTATTTTGACATTGTTAATCAGGTAAAAAGTAATGAAAAAAAGAAAGATTCCGGTGGCAAAGATAGTGCAATTATTGCATTTGCTAATATTCTTGATAATATCTTGAGACCACATATATTCCCAAAAAACAAATTAATACGATTTTGTAAGATTCAAGAACTAAATGGAGTTTGAATTATCGCATACATGAGGTTAGAATTAAGTTTTACCATGTTTTATTTAATTCATGAATGCATACATGAGGTTAGATGGAAATTGCATTTTTGCATACATAAATTCCCTTCTAACTCACGTGCATTTGATTTATGTATAAATGCCCATATGACAAAGGAGTTTTGAAGTTATTATATTAGTAAATCCCCTCTCCATTCGGGATGCATTTTCTAAAAACATTGGGCATCAATTTATAACAGAAACTCTACATAAGGCATTAGACAAACAAATATTTGTTATTCCAATCAATACCGGGTAAGTTTGATAGACATGTAAAAGTTTTTTAGCATGATACATGTGTGTATGCATATATTCCTAATCTTCAATAATTCTTCATAATATAGGTATCATTGGATTTTTCTTATGATCAACTTTATTTCGAACAATGTGTTTTGGATTGATTCTTTACACGGGGAACAGAGCTTGGACCTTAAGCTCTATATAAATATGTAATTAGTGTCCTAAATAAATTTTTATAATGAATTTATTGATTTCATTTTACATAATTGTAATACAAATATGTCATTATGCTTTTTTATTGAAGTGGAATTATATAGTTTTTACGGTCAAAGGAAAAAGATGAATACTAAACTAGGAGAATGTTAAGTTATTTGTTCAATAAATTTAATTTAATATTTAGGTATTGAAATTTGACATGACTAATACACTAACTCCTTTATTTTCAAGGCCCTAAACAACGGGGACAAATTGTGTGTGATTTTTTTGTATTGAAGTTCATGCGAGAGCTCTTGAAAAATTCATCGAAGTCTATAAAAATGAAGTTCACATGTTTTTAAATATTTTTTTACATTCTTTTTTATTTAGATGTGATAAAAGCTAAATGTAATTTTATTTGTCTTGTTTAGATGAAGGAGTTGGTTGGAAAGTCATCATATCAAACTTGTGAGATCAATGAACTTCAACATGAGTTCATTGAATTTCTTAAGCCTTATATTATATGATTTGGAGAACTTTGTTGACACAATTTCATGAAAGCCAAAGGAGGACCGATGCATTTCTGCGTATTTTTCGATGTAAATTTTTTTGAAGACTTTTTTTTTAATTATGTATATAGTGGGTATATCTAGCTATGATTTTTCTGTGGATAATTAATGTAGATGGTGGGTATATCTATTTGTGTCCCACTATTTTTTTATATGGACAAATGGCTTGATTTGGTGCATTTTAGGCGTACTTGATTCCATATACAAAAAAAAATTCAAGACTATTTTTATGTTATTGTAAATTTTGATTTGTGTTTAGATTTATTAGTTAACCTTGACATTAATATTGGTTATTAATTTTTTTATTATGTCTAATTTATGACCGTTTATATTAAACCCTCATGTGATGAAATTTTTTATGGCCTTTTTAAAAAATTTATCATGATGCTTTTTAAATCAAATATGACATTTTATAGAGTATATTATGACCTTTTTTGTAGCAAATATGACATTTTTGAAAAAAAAAGTCATATATAATCGTTACCTAATATGACACTTTTTATGGGTATCAATTATGACACCCAAACTTATTACACTTTTAAAAAAAAAAAAACATCATGTAATGCAGTTTATGACACTTAAAAATGTCATAAAAATACTTTTTCTTGTAGTGAATATCTACTACAATCGGGATATCGATATATAAGCACAATGTTGAATTAGACATGTTATCTTGTGAGAACTACTCCTGAATCCAAAGATGCACATAAAAGGTCTCATGAATACTCAAGTTCTCTATTATAGCAATCTTATTACCTATACACCAAAAAATAAATAAAAACATGTCAACAAAAAAAACATAAATTTAAGGGGAAATTAATATATGTAAGAATCAGGTAAGTTAATATTACTCTTAGGGTGTGTTTGATACCATGACAAATGGTAGGCAAATGGCAAATAAGTTGGTAAATATGGTATTTGCCTACAATTTGGTGTGTTTGATAGCAAAATTTGCCTACAAGCTATTTGCCAATGTACAACACCTCCTATGCATAACATGTTGGCAAATTTTGCTTTGCTATATGGGTGAGAAATATTTGCCAACAAATTTGCTAACTTCTTAAATGCTTTTAATATTTTAAAAAATAATTTAAAAACTATTTTAAATAATTAAAAAAACTGTTATGAATATTTTAAAAACTGTTTTAAATTAAAATCTGTTTTAATGTAAAAACAGTTTTTCCGTAAAAACTGTTTTAATGTAAAAATTTGTTTTCATGTAAAAACTGTTTTCATGTAAAAAATAAAAAAAAAATTAAATGTGTAAACTGTTTAATATAAAAAATTGTTTTAATGTAAAAATTGTTTTAATGTAAAAAATTTGCTTAGGTGTAAAAACTGTTTTTCCGTGAAAACTGTTTTAATGTGAAAAAATGTTTTAATGTAAAAACTGTTTTAATGTAAAAAATTAAAAAGTGTTTTAATAAATAATTTGGGGTAAAAAACTTTTTTTATATATAGTTTGTTACTTTTAATAAATAAAAACGGGAAGTAAAAAGAAAAGAAAAAACTATTTTTTTATTAAATAAAATTGTTTTAATGTGAAAATTGTTTTAATATAAAAAATTGTTTTTTCGTAAAAACTGTTTTAATGTAAAAAAATTATTTTTTTGTAAAAACTGTTTAAATGTAAAAAATTAAAAACTGTTTTAATGTAAAAAAATTAAAAACTGTTTTAATGTAAAAACTGTTTTTAATAAATAATTTTGGGGTTAAAAAACTTTTTTTATATATAGTTTGTTACTTTTTTAATAAATAAAAACGAGAAGTAAAAAGAAAAGAAAAAATTATTTTTTATTAAATAAAATTTGGGACGAAAATAAAAAAAAATTATTATTATATACTATAACATGGACGAAAATGTGTTAATAAAATGTTTTGCTTAAAAAACTTGTTTTACCTCATTTGGTGTTTGGCCTAATGTGAGAATTTTTCTTGGCAAAATTTGCTTAGACAAAATTTGCCTGGCAAATTTTGCCATGCCAACACTTTTGCCCAATTTATATCAAACGGACCCTTATGACTTTTGCATGTCTTCTGATCCTTGAAATAATTAAATGCTTCTCTTCTAAAGGTACCGAAATCGATGAGAAGCATTTAGCACAAGTGTCACTTCTGGAAATCAAACCTATGACAAAAGCCAATGAAAAATAAAAAATCTCAGTGACGAAGGTAACAGAATAAAGATTTAGTAGAAGACCATTAGTTCATATTACCTTATCATGGATCTTTCTCCGGGCTCAGGACTGATAAGGCTCCTTTTATCTGGGCTTGGGAGATTGCATTTCCCCTCCCCCTTTATCCAAGCTTGGGATCAACAATGCTTATAGCTCTAACCCATGAAATATAAAAGAACATTCAATTTTTCTGAAGATACCTACGCTCTGTCAAGATCCGTTTCGAGATCAACAAATCCTACCTTCTAGAATCCTTGGTCAATAAAGCTCGATATATATGTTGCGCTAAAGCAAGACTATCTCTAGCGACCAAGATGATAAAACTCACTCGGGAATTTTATCAAACACTTGGTGTGCGGAAAACACCCAAGACCTTGTTCCCAAAATGAACTAGTGTGCAAACTCCCAATCGAATCAACCAAACATCAATGAAGAGACAATAAGAACATACAAGCAATCATCAAAGCAAAAAAACAACGATATACCGTGGTTCACCCAAATTTGGGCTACATCCACCAAGGAGGATTTCTTCTTTCTATAGATAAATGGAGGAACCCAAAGGTTATACACACACACAATTTATCTCTCTTAGAAAGTCACTCACAACCTCACAAGAACTCACCCCTCAAATGGGAGCTCTACCTCTCTTTAGCTTTGATAACTCACAAAATAGCTCTCAAACTTGTCCTCTCCCAAAACCTAAAAATAACACTTGTATTTATAGATTTGAGCCAAAATGGCAAATTTGTAAATAAACCAAAACTGAAAAATAGGAGAGCCAAAAATCAACAAACTCCACCTTGGCGATCCTGACGATCCAACCAATCTCTAGAATGCTGAAATTGAACCCGCTTGAAGACTGTCCCACCATCTACCAAGCTAATGCGATTCCCCCAGGCGATCCTCACGATCCAACCGAACTCGGAATGCAAACATCAAATCCGCTCTAAGATCATCCCGACATCTAACAAGCCAATACGCTCCACCCGACGCTAAGCCACCTCAAACTTCAACCATGAAGTGAGATACCGCAAGTCTTCACTCCAAGACTCCAAACGACTCCACCCGCCGAGGAACCAAGTTCTAAACTAAGAACTCCCCTGAATGCTTCCCATGTAACCATACGGTGAAGCTCGCTCCTCATGTAACCCGGTGAGTACACCCCCACACAATACATATAGCATACACCTTCTTTACACGTAACATTCAAACACATCAACACCATCTTCCACCTTGAGAAATAACCACAGATGAGAGGGAAAATTCCTCACCTCTCATACCCTCCAAATCTCACCCTCGAAAGATATACCAAGTCTTTGTCACGAAAAACTCCCGTTTGCCAATGCTCGCAAGCAATAACTCATCGACCTTCCTTGAACTAGCTACACACACCTCGAATCCATCACAGTCCTACACCTCCTCGATTCGAATCGGCCAATGCATGTGTGCAACTAAACCGGGTCAACATCACCCGTTGGCCCTGGAGGGGGACTTCGATCCATCCCCTCCACTAGTAGGTATTCTCCCATCACTACCGTCTACTCTTGGAAAGCTAGCACCCAATGTCTCCACTTTGTTCACAAACGAGACATGCCTCGAACGTTCGATCACTTGTGCACACTGCTTCCCAATCTTCCTCGAAGTTTGATTTAGACGATACAACCCCTCTTTCTCCTCTCCCCTCGCTAGGACCATACAAACGCGTGTGACTTTCAAGACTCCACCCGCCACCGACACCCGGCAACCCTTGGAATCCAAACGGCTAATGGATATCAAATTCTTTCTCAACTTTGGGACATAGGCCACACCACCAAAGTGCGTTCCACCCCATCGAACATCTTGAGTTTCACCGTCCCGACACCCTCAACGAAAACCTTCTCTCCGTTAGCCAAAGACATGGAACCTTTTCCATTTTCTGTGAAAGTCTCAAAATATTCCCTCTTGGAGCAAACGTGATCCGACAATCCCGAATCTAATATCCAATCATCTTGGGAAAGAGAGTTAACCTTGGATATTGTGAGAAGTTCTCCAAGTTCATCTTCATAATTCGCACTCGCTACTGTTGCCCTCTCGGAATCAACCTTGCCCTTAACCTTGTCGTTCCACAAAGGACATTCTCGGATCATATGACCCCATTCCCGACACTTGTAGCATTTCGGCCCTTTACCACCAACACCTCTCGATCTAGACCTACTACCGTCATTAAATCCCCGGTTGGAGTTCCTCCCGCCATTTTGCCCACCTCCGTCTCTCGCCATAAGGCCTTCATTATGGGAATACCCGTCACCTCCACCTCCACCTTCCTTCCACGACAATGGTACCTACGGTTCGATACCTTCATGTTGCGGGTTGGTTACACGAGATGTGATCATGACCATTGTGCATATTTTCGGGTTCTTGATGATGGTTCGTTTGTTTTGTTAATGTTGTATGTGGATGACATGCTCATTGCGTGTCGGGACATGTCACGAATAACGGAGCTCAAGGTGGAATTGAGCCGGGAGTTTGACATGAAGGATCTTGGTGCGGCGCAAAAGATTCTTGGTATGGAGATTAGACGAGATAGAAAAGTTGGCAAGTTGTGGTTATCTCAGAAAAATTATATTTCGCATGTCATCGGGAAATTTGGCATGTTGGATGCCAAGGCCACTTCGACCCCATTAGCTTCACATTTCACTTTGTCTGCAAAGCAATGTCCCTTTACGGATGATGAGTTAGAGGAGATGGCTTCAACGCCGTATGCTTGTGCTGTGGGGTGCCTTATGTATGCTATGGTTTGCACGAGGCCGGATATCGCCCAAGCCGTGGGTGTGGTTAGTAAGTACATGTCGAATCCGGGAAAAGAGCATTGGAAAGCAGTGAAATGGATTCTTCGGTATCTAAAAGGAACCAAGTCTATGGGCATTGTGTTTGAGCGGAAGAAAGGGGCCGAGTTTGTTGCGGGGTATGTGGATTCGGATTATGCGGCGGATCTTGATAAGCGGAGATCTACATCGGGGTATGTATTCACTATTGCTAGCGGGCCGGTATCTTGGAGATCCATGTTACAAGCGACAAGTGCTTTGTCTACCACGGAGGCGGAGTATATGGCACTTACGGAAGCATCAAAGGAGGCGGTTTGGTTAAAGAGTTTGGTGAGTGAATTGGGGATGAAGCAAGAGAGTGTTCGTCTTCATTGCGATAGTCAAAGTGCTATGCATTTGGCTAAGTATCAAGTGTATCATGCCCGCACAAAGCATATTGATGTACGGTATCATAGAGTTCGGGATTGGGTTAATTCCGACGAGGTTTTGATTGAGAAGGTGCACACGGATGAGAATGCAGCAGATTTCCTCACCAAACCTGTGACTACAGAGAATTTTAGGCATTGCCTAAAGCTTCTAAATCTCACTTCTTGTTGAAGTTCAAGGAGAGGCTCCTCGGTTAGGTGGAGCCGCATTGAGCTTGGTAGATTTCGGGGTGATCTTCAAGCGGGTTCAATGGTTTTCATTCCGGATTTTTGGTTGGATCATTCGGATCGCCAAGGTGGAGTTTGTGGTGTATTTTGGCTCTCCGGTGGCTTCCCGTTGGTTCACGGCTGTTTTGGGAGAAAAACAGATTTTTTCTTGATATTTACAAAATTGCCACTTTGAGGAAAATCTATAAATAGAAGCCTATTTTCTGTTTTTATGCAGTGCTGTTTTTTCCAGCAAGAGTGAACATTTTGTGAGTTTTTCAAAGAGAAAAGTAAGTGAGAGCTTCTTGTTTAAGATTAGTTCTTGTGCTTGGTTGTGAGTGACTTTCTTGGAGAGATAAAGAGTGTGAGTGTGTAACCTTGTGGTTCCTCCATTTATCAAAGAAAGAAGAAATCCTACCATTGTGGATGTAACCCTTGTTTGGGTGAACCACGTTATATTGTTGCCGTTTCTTTGCTTTGATTGCTTGTGTGTTCTTGTTATCCTACTTGTTGATTGTTGATTGGATTCGTTTTGAGTTTGCACACTTAGTTTTCATTAGGAACAAGGTCTTGGGTGTTTTCCGCACACCAAGTGTTTGGTAAAATTCCGAAGTGAGTTTTATGGTCTTGGTTGCTTAACATAGGACTGTTTTAGCGCAACAATATATATATATATATAGGGAGAGGTTCACAAGTGGATCAAAAGAATGGACTTTTTAATGGACCTTAACAAAAAACACATAATAACACATTAATTTTAATTCCTATAGTGTAATTGGTCCGCACCAGCGGCACCCGAGACCACACCTTCACCCCACTACCCCCCACCCCACCCCCCACCGCCCCCCACCAAAGCAGCCCTTGTGGCAGCCCTTATGACAGCAGGGCTGCCATGGGGGTGGGAGGGTGGGGGTGGGGTGGGGGATCGATCGACACGCGTATTTGGTGTCGCTGGCGCGGACCAATTACACTATAGGAATTAAAATTAATGTGTTAGTATGTATTTTTTGTTAAGTTCCATTAAAAAGTCCATTCTTTTGGTCCACTTGTGAACCTCTCCCTATATATATATATATAATAGATGTGAGAAAAAAATTAATAATATAAGTGAGAGAAAAGAAAGAAATATGGGGGTCATAAAATATTTCAGGCATAAAACTATAATTTACTATTTATTTCTTCTTTCATCCATTCCCTTAGTAGCAAAGGCAGAGAGATAACTTATAGATGAGTTGACAAAGTAATAGGTCTAGTGCCTAAAAAATTAAAGAATCAATTAGCTTGCAATAAGAACAGACCTACTAACCACAATCAGATCAAATGCTAAAATTACAAAAAAAAAAAGGAAAAACATCTTCACACAAAAAAATCTTGCAAAGAAAAATGACTTATGTTAACATTGAAAAAGTGTGTATAAAGTATGATCTTCAAATTAGAAAATCTTTTCAAAAATATCCAACACTTCAATTAACTATCATAAATCTATCCAAACATTAAAAAAAAAGGGACGCAACTCCCGTAAATATTATAAAAAAATCTAAGGAAAAAAAGTATCTCCAAGGTGCTCAAACCAGGAAATTACCCCAATAAAATGAACAATCGATAATCGAGCCCAGTATATCGATTGAAAGAAAGCCATGAAGTGGGGTTTTATAATATCCCCATGACAACAGATCTATGAAAACTTAAGAAACAAAATTATTTCAATAATATAAGGTTTATAATTACAGTGAGGTTCATTTTGTATTTTCTTTTTTAGATTTTGAAGGAAATCTTCCATAGAGTCTGAGACAATCAAGAATTTGGAGGAACCCACGGTTAGCAAGAAAATCGACACTTTAATTTCCTTCTTTGTAGATATGGAGGAATGACACATTTTTATTTGTAATGAGTTTTTGGATATAGTTGATCGGGATTTTGATGGAACAGGGAAATGCAATTCTTGTATTAAAAATATCCACTACAATCTTGGACTCAAATTCTATAATCAAGTCGTAAAGAAAAAGATCCCCACAAATTTGTAACTTATATAAAATAGCAAGAGCGTCGGCTTCTACATTGAAAGCCTTACCAAAGAAGGTTTCATAACCTCTAAGAAATTATGATTTCTAACCAATCCAGCTCCACCACTAAGACATAAGTTGCCTTTCGAACAACTGTCCACATTAAGCTTGAGAAAGTTATTGTGCGGGGGCACCAATTGAATAAAGTGATGGATTTGGGAGCCTTAGTATACGAATTAAAATTATTGAAATTGAAGAAACTGAATTTTGTAGGTAACTTGAAATATTTCTTAGCGTGAATGTGGAAGAGGTCAATAATTTGGATTTTTATTCTTTCCAAAACTAGGGAGAATTTTCAAATCTAGTCTTACATTTATAGGTCCATATGGTCCAACAAAGTAATGGTGGAAGAACTCTATAAATCATACATGAGGAAGACTTATGAACATAAGACCACCAAGTAATAAAAATGCCTCTAAAAAGGGACCAAAGATGCGAGGCCATTTAACTCTTACCAAACAGGTGGTCCTCTTCCTCCTCGGTGAAGTTGGAGTAGCAACAACATCTGGAATGGACTCCTATAGATAGAATATTTTGGTCTAAGGGAAGGCATTGTGGAAGTACCTCCAGAGAGAAAAAAAAAGATACTTTTAAATGGATGATCATGTTCCATATGAAGGAGATTGACTAGGAAGATATTTGATTGTATCTAACCATGTTCCATGTTGAGTGTAAGGAGAAATTACCATCATCAATATCGGACCAAACAAATTGGTTAATGTCATGGAGCTCCAATCTATTTGTGTGGGCCACTATGAATGCCAAGTTATTGGGAAAATAATTCAAAAAACTCTCCATATCCCATTTTCCATCGATAGCCCATAAGGACATAATATTGGAATCAAAATTGAAATTCCATGGGGAATAAGAGCCCCCTCATCCGTCCAATTATCCCAACCAAAATTAATTTCACCTAGTAGTGGCAAAATGTGGACCAAATAATAAAACATTCCATATTAGCCCAAGCATCTAAATACGGGGCCCATATTTCAAAGCTATGAGTTAAATATGGGGCCCATATTTCAAAGCAAGAAATTAACTATGGAGCCCAATTTTAAAAGATACAAATCAAATATAATACTCATTTTAAAAAGTTATGAGTAAAATATGAGTTTTTTTTATATATACCTCGAATTGTAATACTTAATTTAGTAAAAAAATAATGGGTTGGTCCAACCCATATTTGGTCCGCCCATATTTGCCCCAGCCCACATTTAACCCAACCCATATTTGGCCCAATCCACATTTAGCCCAACCCATATTTGGTCCGCCCAAATTAGACCCAACCCATAATTTTGTCAGTGCTAATTTCACCCTACCCAACAAGCCACATTATCTACTATTCCACTTAACTTCTAGTGTTAACCATACTTTTCCAAATAGAAGATCCATTTTTAATATCTACTTCACAAGGGTGCTTTAATCTACAATACTTTACCATAAGGAATTTAAACCACATAGAATTTTGATTTATAAAAAGCCACCATAGTTTCAGATTATAAAAATTCATCCATTCGTGCATAGATCTCACAATTATCTCTCATTTGTTACATAGAGGACTCAGATTGGACCATTTTGACAAATGATATTTTGGTACACCCTCTTTGTTTCCTCATAGAATGTCTACCATAATCAACCCGTTCTTATTTATCACTTGTTCCGGAAGGTCAATGGAAGCAATAAGGTATAGGGCAATCATTTGAAGAACGTGCCTAAGAAGAGTAATTTTATCTTCCATAGAAAGAATCCTCGATTTCCAACTAGAAAATTTGGATCTTACTTTTAACAAGAAATCTATAAATAGGATGCATTTTTTTCCCGCTAGAGTAAATTAGACAGCCAAAATAGACAAATAGGGGATCATTTTTGGAAATCCCAAAAATTATAGAAATATTTCTAGAAGCTATGATCGACAGGTATTTATAACATTAGAAGTCACTTTTAGATAAATTCATCGTTTGACCCAAGTTTTCTTCGTAATGCCTTAGCAGATTTTTTATCTGGATCAGAAAGAAACTATGACTGCAGAAAAATCATAAGGTCATCTGCAAAAGCTATGTGGGATGTCGCATTACTCCCAATAGGATTTTTTAGCTTTTAAAAACTGGGATGGAAGAAATGAGGTTGAGATTTCTCGTTAGCACTTCCATACAGATGATGAAGAGGGTTAGAGATAAGGTATCTTTTTACATAATACCCCTAGTCAATATGAAAAAAACACAGTCATCCCCATTTATTAAAATAGAGAAATGAATATTCCAAATAAGCCTTCATATCAAGTCAATCATTAACTCATTCAATTCAAATTTTCTTAAAACTTTTATGAGCAAAATCCATAAAATTATATCACAAGATTTTTCATATCGACTTTGATCACCACATTAACTCCTTCATTCTTCTTATTGATGTTTAATAATAAACCTTGAGTTAGCAGAACATTCTCACCAATGCTTCTACCTTTCACAAATCTAGTTTGGTTGGGAGAAATGATTATGGTAAGGATGGGTGCCAGTCTAATAACAATGATTTTATTGAAGAATGTATATAGACTTATAGGCCTATAATCCCCAAATGACTTCGCATCATTGTTCTTAGGGATGAGCATTAAATTAGTGGAGGTGAACCATTTAGGCAGGTTGTTCCCCATAAAGAAACCAATCACAGCTTTGAGGATGTCAGGGAAAATCACTTCCCAAGAATGGGTGCAAAAACTCCCTGAGAAGCCATTTATACCAGAGGAACTGTCATTCGAAAGACTAAAGACATCATTTTTAACTTCCTCTGGTTGAGGAATTGATCCTGGTAATAAGTTATTTTCATCTTTGATTAAATTAGGAATATGATTCAACAAGGAGTTATTAATTTTCTTGGATTCTTCACTTTGAAATTACTTAGAGAAGTAGTTGATATCTTATTCCTTGATATCTTTTTGGTCTTCAGCCCAATCACCATTTTTTATTAATTCTGTGGATGAAAGTTTTAGATATTTTTTAGTTTACATAGGCATAGAAGAACTTGGTGTTGAAATCCCCCTCTTTATCCCATTTAGGATTAGCCTTTTATTTCAAATAATCCCCCTCTATGTTATTTGAGTATGCTAGCTTAGCATAAACTTTTGTTAGATATTATATATTCTCATTTGATGAATCACCTTCAAATGTCACTTATGCATGTAGAACATCATCTTCAGTATCAAAAGAGTTCTGAGTAATAATCCTAAAGTTTTTCTTATGCCAACTAATGATAACTCTTCTTATCCTCTGCAGGTTCTTAGTAAGAGTATGAATGGGATTGCATTCAGCATAAGGTCTCCAATGGTCTATATTTAAATTGATAAATTAGGGATGCTTGGTCCAGAAAGATTTAAAAACAAATTGCTTATTGATAGGAATCAATTGGTTTAACACAGAGAGGAGAAGAGGGTCATGATGAGACGCGAATTTATTCAGGTGTTTGACTAAAAATTTTGGGAACATATTAGTCCATTCCACATTAGCTAGGATTGTGTATAATCTATACCATATGGTGTCTTTGCCCTCTTTTTTCTTCCACTAAGTGAATTTAGTTCCCAATAACACCAAGTATTTAAGGCCATTATTGTGGATACAATCCAAAAATTCAGAGGCAACAAACGCATTATAGTCATTTCCTCCCAGTTTTTCCTCTGCTGAAGTATGAGTGTTAAAATACCCACCCACAATCCAAGGATATTGAGTGGCTTTACTGCTGAGGTAACTCCAAAGAAACATTCTATTAGCTCTATTACATTTGGCATAATTAATAGTAAATTGTATAGGCTTGGGTAAAATTGAATGGGAGATGATTAAGGTCATAGCTTATCGAGTCTAAGATTTCACATTAAAGGCTACTGCATGAGTAGAAAATAGCCAAACGGAATTGTTTTCATTAGCTAGACAATGATTAAAACCAATCTTCCTTCTGTATTCATCTATCTTTGAAATGTATACATTTCGTTTTAGGAAAACCAATATAGATATATTGTGAATTCTTTTAAAGTTCTTTATTCTTTTAACAACACTCTTTTTAGAGATTCCTCTAATGTGCCATTGAATGAAATTGATCATTTAGACTGATTTGGAGAGATAATTTTACTTCTATATCTTAGAGCCATACCTTGGAGAGATAATTTTACTTCCAAATCTTAAATCCATACCTTGTCTTAGAGATATGTTTCTAGCCTTCTTATTTTTCTTCTTCTTGGTAATAACTTCAATTCAATTCTCATTACCATTGGGAGGAAATCTTGGAGAAAGGTTGAGCTCATCACCTATTAGGTGGTGTTGATAACAAAAATTACCCACTTATGTGGACCAGTAAAAAATAGACACGTGTCATCCACTAAGGTAATAATCCTAGTTATGCCCGATCAACAGTAAGGAGGCTGACCAACTTTATCAGAAAAACTCCAACAGCCATTGTGGACATTATGTGCTGATGTAAATGCCTAATTTATAAAGGCATTCCATCCTTTAACATTCCATCTCTTTATCTCCCTACTGGGCTATAAATACGTTGTAATCCCTTCATCAAGGCAAGTGATTCAAAGGCAAACAGAAGGCAATAAGAAGCACAGTGGACGTAGGCTTTTATCCATAGTCGAACCACAATAAAAATCTTTTTGTCTCTTTCTTTTACTTACTCATATTAATCCGTGATTAAAGAATTACATCTATTCTAGTTTTTTGCATCAACAGATTGGCATCGTTTATGGGAACGTATTGATAAATGTTTTCACTCATTCATTCACCATCCTTCCGCAAATGATTGTCATTTCCTAAATCTAGTGCCAGAAATGATGGCAATCCACCTATTCTATTTATTCCTCGAATAAATAATGATCTGACTGGAATTTTGGCTTGTCTTACTAGAGGATATGAGGCTATGCAGGATACTATTAGGCAATTATCCCAAACACTACAAGTTGGATCTCCCACCTTATCTAGTAATAGGAATAGAGATGTGCCACCGCCACCTCCAAGAACCAGCAGGCACAGTCAATCTAGTACTACCATAGACACGTCCTACCATCGAGGAGCAAGTTCTTCTCTTACGACTTAAGAGCCTTATGATGACCAATACTTTACTATTGAAAGATTAAGTTCTTTATAAAGACTAAACAGAGCATCTCCCTTTAATCGTTTGTGACCCAAAGGGAATATAAATGTTCCTAAGGCATTGTCTAGGAATACTCAATGACCAGCCTATCAACATGAGGGCTTAGCCCAATACAGATCAGATGTCCGATGATCTATCCATGTTAAGCAAACCTTACAAGAGGATATCTCATCATAAATAGTTAGTCATAATAGTCGAGATACCACTCATAATCTAATTTTAACAATAATGCATGGAAGGGATCTATTCAACGATTGGAAGATAGGTTGGGAGAGATGGTAAAGGCAAAGAATTTTTGCAACAAAGCTTTGTGAAAGGGTCTCCTTTTGTACATCTATTATGGATTTTCCTGCTCCTTCAAAGTTCAAAGCTCCTGTGGTTACTCCCAAGTATGATGGGAAAATAGATCTTGTTCTTCATATAGAGCATTTGCAAGAAGCAACTTATATTTATGTTATCCCTGATGAGATGAGGTGCATGGCGTTCAAGTACAATCAAACGATTTCTGCTCAGATTCGGTACAACAGCATTCCTCGAGGACAAATATCTAGTTTCAACTAGCTTGCTGAGCTATTTATTGGAAACTTCTGCTTCAAAGCCAAGCCTGTAAAAAGAGTAGCTCACCTGCTAAGTGTGAGGTAGCGGGTAAGAGAAAGTACAAGGGACTACATTACTCGCTTCAACAATGAAAAGTTAGAGGTCATTGATTACGAGGAAAAAATAGCTATTACATACCTCATGAGTGGATTTCTCCTCGAGAAGCTTTGCTACACACTTGGCAAAGATCCTCCTAAGACAATTATGGAATTAATGGCCAAAGCAGCCAATATAATGAACGCCGAGGAAGCCACAATGGAAAAATAAAGCTCGAGCATGAAGTCTAAGGGAAAAAATGAGAAAGAAGATATGGAAGAAATAAAGAACAAGATCACCACTTACCAAGTGGACATTACTGAGCCCAATAGCGAATCTGAGGTGGAAACTTTATATCCAAGAGAGGAGACGGAGTTTGTAAAAGGCCAAATTGTGGAAGCGAGGGAGAAGATCATCTTAGACGACGACAAGCCATAACGAATTAAACAGGTGGGATCAATGCTAGACCTTGTTCTTAAATAGGAACTAGTGACATTCATGAGATAGAGAAAACATGTGTTGGCTTGGAGTCATGAGGACATGCCTGGAATTGATCCCAATTTCCTTTCCCATGAGCTCAATGTCAACAAGGATACCAAGCCAGTGAAGCAAAGGCGTATAGTATTTAGCCCCGAGAAGAACCAGGCTATCTAGGAGGAGGTTTAGAAGCTTCAGAAAGCCTCATTCATTGAAGATGTGAAATATCCAGATTGGTTGGACAACGTTGTTATGGTAAAAAAGAAAAATGACAAATGGAGAATGTGTGTGGACTCCAGAGATTCGAATAAAGCCTGCCCAAAGGATTACTTTCCTTTGCCTAGGATTGATCAACTTATTGATGTTGCGCCAGGGCATAAACTATTGAGTTTTATGGATTCATATTCTGGTTATAACCAGATTAAGATAAAGCCCGGAGATAAGGAAAGCACTTCTTTTATCACTCCCCGAGGAACTTATTGTTATAATGTCATGCCATTTGGTTTGAAAAATGCAGGTGCTACTTACCAAAGGTTGGTGAACAAATTCTTTGAGGAACAAATAGGTAAAAACATGGAGGTATACGTAAATCATATGCTGACGAATAATAAAAATGAATCTGACCATCTTGTTGACCTCAGACAAACCTTTGATCAGCTGAAGAAGCACGAGATGAATTTGAATCCAACGAAGTGCGTATTCGGTGTCCAAAAAGGCATGTTTCTTTGTTACATAGTGAATCCGAGCAAAATTATGTCTAACCCTAAAAAAATCAAGGCGTTGGTTGAAATACAGTCCCCAACCTGCAAAAAGGAGGTGTAAAGGCTCACAGGGCGAGTAGCAACATTAAACAAATTTGTGTCCCGAGCTACATATAGGTTTTTACCATTCTTTAAAGTGATGAGGAAGAATTTTGAATGGAACGATGAGTGCGAGAGAGCTTTTTTGAAGTTGAAAACGTATCTGGGATCACCCCTATTGATCTCCCAACCAGTTCTGGGAGAAAAATTGTATTTATACTTACCTGTCTCTGAGTCTGTTGTAATTTTTTCTTTGATACGAGAAGATAATGGAGTTCAAAAGTCAGTCTACTACACCAGCAAAGCCTTTCGAGGAGTAGAAATTAGATATCCATATTTGGAGAAATTATCTTTGGCATTGATTGAGGCATCCAGATGAATGAAACCTTACTTCTAAGCGCATACCATTTTGGTATACACTGACATGCCTCTTCGACAAGATCTGCATAAACCTGAGAAGTCTGGGAGATTAATGTATTAAGTAGTAGAACTTTAGGAGTACAATATTGTATATGATACAAGGCCCTCATTAAAGGTCCAAGTTGTGGCAGACTTCATTGCTGAATTCACTTATTTGGTGGTCCCTAAGCAACAAAGAATACAGGAAGAATAAACCCCAACAGGAGAAAGCTCAACTGAGGTCATCACCCACCAACATCCCAAGTAGACCACGACGGGGGAGAGCTCAGAAGAAGTTATTTCCGACCTACCAAAATAATCAACCAAGATACAGGAGATGGATAAAATATATGAGGTGGCAAGGAATAAAGTATTCCATCATGGGATATTGTCAGACCAAGGTTTTGATAATTAAATCGCAATATGGAGCTTATATGTAGATGGATCATCATGTGTAACAGGAAGTGGAGCATGTATTATACTCAACACTTCTAATGGGATATATATCGAGTATGCATTGCGATTCCAATTCCCAGTCTCAAATAATGAAGAAGAATATAAATCTTTCATTGTGGGATAGAGTTTGGCTTAATCATTGAACGCCAAGCAAGTTATGGCACATAGTGATTCTCAGTTGGCGGTGAATCAAATTTTGAGTTTATATGGAGCCAAAGGTGAACTGATGATAAGATACCTAGCCAAGGCATTAGAGGTTGTAGCAATATTGCTCGCTATTAAGATGAGAAGAATTCCAAGATTAGAAAATGCTCGAGCTGATGCACTTTCTCGGTGATCATCAGTAACTAGAATTCAGCTCGGGAGAACCATTTCCATCGAAACTTTGGACAATCTAAGTATTGATGAAAACTTAATGATTATTTTCATTACAGTAGACATGGGACCATCCTGGATAGATCCCATCAAATCTTATATTGAAGAAGGAACTCTTCCAATAAACCCAATTGAGGCCAAAAAGCTTAAATATAGGACGACAAGTACATATTAGACAAAGCAGTTCTATACTGAAGAGGGTTAACAATTACTTTGTAGCATTGTGTTCACCCAATAGAGGTTAAAGATCTAATAGAAGAAGTTCATAAAGGATCTTATGGAGCTCATGTAGCAGGAAGATCACTCCTAAAATGAATGAATAGTCAAGGGTACTATTGGCCGACCATGACGGCAGATTGTACAACGTTTGTAAAGAAGTATTACAAGTGCCATAAGTTCTCCAATATTCACAAAACTTCACATGTAGCTTTGACACCCATTACTTCACCTTGGACATTTGCTATTTCGGGGATAGACTTGGTTGGGTCATTGCCAACCACGGGAGGAACTTTAAGTACTTGGTCATAGCTGTTGATTATTTCACCAAATAGGTTGAAACATAACCATTAGTGGATATGCCCTATGAGAAGGTGTACCAGTTCATCTGGAAAAATATCATTTGTAGATATGGTTTACCATATTCCTTCATTACTGACCATGGCACCCAATTTGACAATGAGGAGTTCGCATCATACTATGCCCAATCCAAGGTCCAGAAGTTGCACTCTGCTCCAGGTCATCCTCAAAGCAATGGGAAAACTGAGGTAACGAATAGAACTTTGCTCAATGGGTTGAAAAAAGACTTAATGATGCTAAAAGGAATTAGATAAATGAACTACAGTCAATTTTGTGGGCATATCGAACAACTCTAAGAGATGATAGTGGAGAAACACCATACATGCTGGCATTTGGGATGGAAGCAGTCATACGAGCTAAAATGGGTTTCGCAACTCAAAAAGTGTTGAACTTTAATTCTCTTATCATTAATTTGATGTGAAGGCTAGAACTGGACATGCTAGAAGAAGATCGCGAAGATGCATCCTTGAGGAATGTTGCCTATCAATAAAGAACAACATGCTTTTATAACAAAAGGATGAAGCCGACCAACTTAAAGGAGGGGGATTATGTACTTAAGAAAGTGATTCAGAAAACCAACGAACTTGAAGCTAACTGGCATAGACCACATCGTATCTCGGCAGTTTTCCGTCCAGGAACTTATAAACTTGAAACTCTGGAGGGGGAAGAATTCACAAATCCTTGGCATGCTGAGCATCTTAGGAATCATTACCAGTAATGTAAGAAGAAAAATATTTTTAATCAATTAGCTTCAGTATCAATAAAATGTTATTTTATTCCATATTTTTTATTTTTTTGCGAGTACGGGTGATATGCATCCCCACAAAAACTTGGTCAGCAGACATTCAATAGTTGGTGAAAACAAGCAATACTTGATCGGCGACTCATAGAAACCCAAGTCAAAATAGGATTTTAAGTCCTCAATAATTGGTCAAGATAGTCTTCAAGACAAATCAGGGATAAAACTCTGTATAAAAATCAATAAGTTTTATCCGAACTGAGCAAAATGAAGGAAGAATGTTGTGAAGATTCCTGAATAGGAATGTAGACACATATTCCACATACGCCTGGTCACCACTGGTAACTAATGCTAAACCTAAAAATTTAGGTGCATTAGTATAACCAATGGCAATACCACGTGTAACTAGTACTAAACTTAGATTTAAATCTAGGCTCGCTAGTAGAACCTATGGCCACATGAATGGTAACTGGTATTAAACTTAGAAATCTAAGTATATTAATAGAACCTATGATAATCTCATTGGTAACTGATGTGAAATTTATATAAATTCCTAAGTGTATCAGCAGAACTAATGAAATAACAAATTCATTCAAGCATCCAAAAATTGACAAGATAAGTTAATAATAGGCCTTTCATTTATATAAATAATGATTACATGAAAATATTTTTTACAAATGCAATACAAGAATAAATTATCCTACTGGGCGCTTTTCTTCAGCTTTGAAGGAGATCGGTGTTGGTTCCATGCCTGTTGGAGTATCATCCAATGTGTATGGGGTGTTAATGATGTTAAAATTTTGAAGCATTCTTTTATTACTACTGCTCGGAGTATTCAATAAATAAGGAGGTCGAACTATTTCCATCTCATCATGCAGACCATAATCTCTTAAATATTTAGAGATCAGGCATATAGGAATGGTTTCTAGAGGGATCCAGCTGACATCCAGTTTAGAGAGAGGGTATTGACATTCCAAAAGTCCTGGATCAGCCCAATACCATAGTTTGTTATCCTGGTCAACCTTCATAACTGTTAGGCAATTGGTCCAGCCCCATTTATAGCCTTCGCCCTGAGCCTGACTAAAATGATCATCAAATCATCCAAGGGCTTCATTATACCCTTTCATCAAAACTCTCTGGGTTGATTGTGAAACTGGAAGGTTAATCTTTCAACCTGGTGTTGTTATTTCTTCAACACTCCATCCTTAATTTGTTATTGAGAAGACTGGATGAAAAGTTGTTGGCCTTGGGTTTGGATTTTTTGAGACATCTTAACAATGGATAAATTCTTGACCTTTATTTTAGCAACCCTATTTGCAAGCGTCTATTGAGTCTTGACCTCATCATTTGTAGCTCGACCAGATCTAACTCTTTATCGGGAGGAAGAAGCAGGTATAGATTTTTTTTCAAAGCCTCCAATTCCTCCCTCAGAGTAGCATTTTCAGTTTCCCAAAATAAAACTCCTTTATCAACAACAGTAGTTGTAAATGGAACCTTCAAAGAATTTAGTTCATCCCTCAAACTGTTGTTTTCTTCCTCCAGTAGCTTGGCAATGGATCTATCTTCATCAACTTCACACTTAAATAGGAATTTCTTCTTCCTAAAGAATGAAAAGTGCTTCTACAACTTCACCTCAAATCCCCGAGCTCCATTTTAGGCCTTGTACTTGGCCTCATAATCAGAGTAAAAGATAGCCTTATATTCATTATGCTCTTCTTGAAGTTATTCAATCATCTTAAAAGTAAGACACATTATTAGCCACAACCCGATCAAGAAGAAATTTGAGATAAATATACGCATCTTTTGCTTAATCAGTAGCATCAGCCCCGAGAAAATTTGATAAATCTTCCTCGAATATATTCATATGACTAGCTTTAAGCAAACTGTTGCAGTGCTTGATTAGATATGAGTCATTGGAAGATAGTTGTTCCATCTTGGCCATGAACTATAAAAATAAAAAGATATTCAATCAACAACAAGAAAAGGAATATATGACAATAATAAAGAAATAATGAACAATCAAGAAACGACAAACAGCATGAAGAAGAAAAAAGTCCTTTTATTAATATAAAGGAAAATTACAAGTACATTAAAAAAGAAACGAAAAAAGGAAAAAAATATAGAGACCGACTGTCTAGCAAATCTATACCTTCTCTCTGTCAGCTTCAACCCCAGTTTTGCTAGCAAAGGGATGGCTGGAGTGACTTACTCGGTGGATGGGAGGACTAACTCAGCAACATTCTTAGGTTGATCGGTTGAAGACTCAACCACTAGAGATGACTCCCCAGAACCAACATCATCTTTAACTTCATCATCCATGTTGGGGGGAAGATCCAGGCTCATGCCTTTGGAAGAGTTCAGAGTCTTCTACTATGATAACCTCCTTTAGAGAAGACGAACAACCATCCTTAAAATATCTTTTGTTTGCATACTCAATCTGAGCAGAGGCATCAGTGATATACTTATCCCATCCTTTATTAAGGAATTTTCTCCAGCCTTCTTCCTTTTAGTACTCTCAACAGTTATGCTCTTTATCAACTCAGTCACCTGCTTCTGAGCTTTAGCATCCTTATCCTCATCATTCTGTTGAGCATCCTCAACAGTTTTTATTTTATTCTCCCAAGTCTTCTTTTCAGTTGCCAATGCTTATTGGGAATCAAGCAAAGACTTCTTTTGACCAGCAAAATCCTCCTCAACATTAGTTGAAGAAGAACGAAGAGCATCGTTCTTCTCCAACATCTAGTTGAAATCAACTAGGAACTGCAATTAAGAAAGAAAAAATTAGTACAAGAAGTCAAAGACAAAACACAAGGTATGAAAGAGAAAAAGAAGAATTCTCACCATGGCAAGGCTTTAAGCAGCCCCTTCAAAAATTTTAAGTCGGGACATAGAGGAAGCAGCACCCCTGTGGTATGGAAGAGTACCAACTTAATTAATGTCCTGGCCAATCCAGGACCTATGGCTATAGAGGAGCCAACAGCAGATGGAGTAACACCGACCAAGCTCTGTTGGTCAGCATCAATAATTCCTTAAACCTGCTAAGCAGCAGGACCTCTCCTCAATCTTTTTAAGAGGGAATCATATCCTGGTGGCTTCTTCCCAGCATCATACTTATTTTTGGCCCCACCATCCACAGGCTTGTGGGTGCCAGCAGCAACATCATCTCCAAGAAGGTTAGGAAACTTTATTTTGCCCATGGATGCAGAAAGGGGAATGTCTGAGTCAGGAGAAGAAGAAGGTCCAACAGCAAGTTCACCACTACCTGATGAAGTGGACACTAGATCCTGATCCAAGTAAAACATAATGGTAGGATCAATAGTAGAAGGTCGGGCAATAAAGGAGGTGACAGAAATCCTGTATTTTAGCAAGTATGATGCCGACCTAATATGTTCTTCACTAATTTTTTTATAAAGGACCTAAAGAAACTTGAGCTCTTCCATCTTAAACTCACTCCCCTTGGGATACTTTCTCTTCCAATCAACTACAATAAAAAACAAAGAAAAAAAATCTCAATTAGTAATACAATAGAAAAATTATTGATAAAGTCACATGAGAATTAAAGAAGCCTATCCCATAACCCTCCTGAGGGCACTTTGGCCCATTGTACACTTCACCCCCTGTTAGGGGTACATATTGCTAATTTTTGGCAATCATTATATGGTTGAAGTAATCCCTATTGGAGTCAGAAAGGTTAACAACTAAATCTCTATTTATATCCCTAGTTTTTAAATAGTAAGTATTGTCACTGGTAACCCACTTATAATAAAATATGATTTCGAGAATGCCTATATGGGTCCTATAGAGTTGATTGAGCATGGGAACACCATTGATAACCCTACAAATACTTGGGCCTACTCTAGCAAGTACAATGTCAAAGTATTAACAAAATTCTAGAAAAAAATAATTTAGGGGAAAGGTAATGTCGCATTCAGTAACGAATAAGGAAGGGATCCGGTGACCTTCAGACAAAGAAAAAATGTCTACAGGGGGATTGGGGAACTCTAAGTCTACCCGGTCTGGTATGTTCCATTCCTTTCTAAAATCATCTAGAGAGACAATAACATAAACCATGATTCGATATGAAGAAAAAAATAAAGAGAAATAATTCTTACAAAGACTTAAGGATTCATCAAGAACTAGAAGACATGAAAAATAATCGCACGAAAGCTCAAGAAATTGTAGCAAAAACATAAAGGGTTTGAGGTAAGAGATGATCGGGATTTTACCACCTTTCATAGATTGCCTCAAAAATCTGTAAACGTAATGATTAAAGTGAAATGACGATTGAAATTTTTGCATCTAAGCAGAAAAAGACACATTTGCCCTAAAATGATTCATTATAATTCTGGATATTTACAAAAATGCCATCAATAGTACACGCTATCAGCAAAGCTAATAATTTTACAAGTGTGGGAAGTCAACAACCGACCAAGTATTAAAAATGTAGCGTGAGATACTACCAAAACTAAATGCTCCATACTTTCAAGCAAGCATCAAGCATGTAAAATTGGGGTCTTTTGTTGATACCAAAAATTACCCAGTTACATGGATCAATCAGAAATAGACACGTATCATCCACTGAGGTAATAATCATAGTCAACAAGTCATAACCACCGACCAAGGCCTGGAATGCTGACCAGTACACTAGAGTGCCAATCAGCATACATGAAGCCCGACTAACACCAGGAAGACCGACCAACAGTAGGGAGGCTGACCAACTTTATCAGTAAAACGTCAATAGCCAGAAACATTATGTACTGATGTAAATGACTAATTTATAAATGCAATATGTCCTTTAACATTCCATCTCTTTGTCGCCCTACTGGGTTATAAATACGTTGTAATCCCTTCATCAAGGGCAAATGATTGAACGGAAAATAGAAGGCAATAAGAAGCACAATGGACGTAGGATTTTCTCCATAGCCAAACCACTTTAAAAATCTTTTTGTCTCTTTCTTTTACTTACTCATATTTATATGTGATTAAAGAATTAGATCTATTCTAGTTTTTTGCATCAACAGATGGTAACCTTCTCTAATGCTCGATTCCACTATAGTTTATATATTATTTTGATCCCTATTAGAGACTTTGTTTTGTTAATCTATAGTTTCCAATTGGTAGTTTAGGTAGTGGAATCCATATATTCTAGTGCCTCATTTGTTGAGACTCCCACTTGGATTCTATTTAGTAGCTTTTGCATCAGTGACTAAACTTTCCTTCAGTAGAGGGTCATTGTTCTGCTCAGTTATGGGGTTATAAATAATTGGTTTCGATGTCTCTAATGTAATTTCCCCTCCTTCAATGTTGTTGGGAACTTTCTTAGATATTGAGTTCACTGAGTTTTCAATTGACTTAGTTTCAATTATTGTAGTGGTCTCATTGGGAAGAGTAATTTACATTGTCTCAATTTTTCTAGTCTTTTAATTGGTTATATTGTAAATTTCAACATTTTTTCTCCTATATGAGTCTTTTCATTATCTATTTGAGGGTCTTTATCAGTGGTTTATTTTGATGGAAGGAACTAACCACTAAGTTTTCATAAATTCTTTGATACCATTAATTTTCATCACTTTTCTTGTTGCTTGGCTTTTAACTCATTTCCATTTTTTTTGCTCTTCTCCTGTTCTGATTTCAATTTACATTGAGTTGTTTCATGACCTTTTTTAATCACATAATAAAGGGATATTATCTTTTTTGCCACTTTACCAAAGGCCTTTCCCTTCTTCCCTATAACTAATCCACACCCTATGAACTAAAGGCTTTTTTTAGTCTATTTCGATGCAGAACCTATCCAAACTAGGTTTGGTTTGTGCAGTAGTTGGAGCATCCAGCTTGAGGATCTAATTTACTTTAGCATTACTGTAATTTTAGTAGTGGGTCTAATTTTATTTTTGAGAAAACAAAATTAAATATTAAAATCGAAAAAATCTAAACATAAAAATATAGTAATTACCTAGGTGAATGGAACGGAGGAGAACACTAGGTGTTATTGAACGAAAGAGAACAACGGTTCACAAA
Organism: Sambucus nigra; assembly: GCA_949130495.1. Lineage (NCBI taxonomy): Eukaryota > Viridiplantae > Streptophyta > Magnoliopsida > Dipsacales > Adoxaceae > Sambucus > Sambucus nigra. Next base: position 131,039,603 of record OX422214.1, on the reverse strand, counting down.
AATGAGTGTGTATGATAACCCGAGGTGATTTCTTTTGGTTTGGGTATGTGATAGTCGATGGCATTTCTTTGGATTGAAGACAAATTTATCTTCTTTGGAAATAATATTAATAATATATATATATATATATATATATATATATATATATATAAGATTACTAAGGGTAATTTATTCTGATAAATACTAATGGTATAATATTGTTAATAATTAAAAAATAGTCTGTTATTAAAAGTGCGTTTTGATGTAATGACTTAAAAAATAAAAATAAAATTTCTTCAAAAATGTATTTTCGAAAAAAAAACTCAATGATTTTAAAAACTTAAATATCTGAAACTAAATCTAGGGATCAACATAATACACCATTCATACAATTGAAGAGATACCATGGATGGTGAAGACGAAACTCGGCACGATGTTATCGTCGCGTTAGTATGGCCGCTACGGTCTTTAATGCAAATAATAGTCTTGAAGGACACACAAAACTCAAAATCATAACCTATAACTCAAATGCTTTTTTCCAAACGGCATAAAGCCATTATAGATACAAATTAACTCAAATGGAAATTTCCCCTTACACATATAAGTTCCTATTCTTATTTAACTTAGTTGGTAGTGGGTATTGTTATGGTATGTTGATCGATCAGATTGACTTACCAATTCATTAAAATGTTAACTAGTTATCTTATTAAATAAATAGGTTAAGTTGTATTCGGCCATTCTTGGATGGAATGATCTTTATTCTAGACTAATAAATCCAACATAGGTTATATTACAATTTTTAAGGTCGTCGCACCCCCGACGCATATGGGGTGATTATTGTGTATCATAGTTAATCATGTAGGTATGTAGTTAGAAGTCTGTAGGGTGAGAGTCGAGTTAGGATAGGATCATAAATGTGCATTTCGGGAAGAGTTCAATGCGAGGCAAGATGAGTTTTGGGGGTTTTACAATCTAGAATGACTGTTGGAGTGTTTTGGAAACCTTTTGGAAAAATGAAGTTTCGAAGTTACAACACTTAATTTTTTTTCGGATGCCAAGTTAGGGGCTATTATGGAAATCCGAACCGATTTTCCTTTTTGCATTATCAGGGCTGAATCGATTCACTTATGATTTGAAAAAAAAAATATACTGACCGAACTGGTGCCCAGACCTGAATCGGTTCGCCCAGAGAAGGTGATGACTTTGGAAGTTTTCAAGGTGCCTATTCCCCATACACCTCCCCTTCTCTTCCTTCCATTTTTTCCCTCTAAATCCATTCCCTCCATTTTTCCTCCCTTCAATTTCTTTCCCTTTAATTCCTCCCATCCCTTCCTATAAATAAACACACAATTCCCCCCATTTCTCTTCACACCTCCCATATCTCTTCAATCTCCTTCTTCCCAAATCATTCGTTTATCTAGATAACGAAGAACTACCCATCAAGTACGACTCCACTGAAATACTCCAAAATGGCAACAATGGCTACCGCTCACGTCAAGAGAGCAAATGGGTCAAATAATTTTTTTTCTAGCTCCGGCACTGTACACATCGAGCGGGAAATTAATTGGAATGGGCTGCCTCAAGCCACTTCCACCATCTTCCAGCATCAAAGGTGGAGCCAATTCTTAGCTAATGCCGATGGTGAGGTTTGGATGGACGAAGTGTGCTCCTTTTTGGCACTCTCTTCCATGTCTCCGAAAATACACACCAAGCCTATGTTGATGAGGTAACCATCCCATTCTCTCTAACCATAGTCGCCCAGATAATGCACGCCGATCAAGTCACGAATCCCCCAAATTTCGACTATCCCACCTATGGTGACCCCATCCCTAAACATCAATGCATAGAGCGTATCGTCTCCACCCACATTTGGGATGCAATACCTTCCTGGTGGGGATCCTTGATGAAGCCACCCACTTTGCCTTTTTAATCCCTTGTGGGTCCATATTCCAAACATCCAACAACTCTGCAATCCGCATACGTCATGGAAATTTCCTCTACCACCTTCTTGGTGATGCGAGTACCATTAATCTCCCTCGCATTTTTTACTCAAAAATCACTCATGCTGCTATTGACCGCAAAGGAAAAATTGCTCTACCTTATGCTCAGTTCATAACATCGCTCCTAAGGAATGCCGGGATTCACCTACCAACATCGAAACCTCGTATTCCCAATCCTATTTCTCAAGAATCAATCACAAGGAAAGTGTGACAAATGGACGTAGTGAGCCCACCCCCACCGATGGCGGAAGATGTGGAAATTGAGGTAGATGACCCGAAATATAATGAGGAGGAGGATTCCGACTACGAGCCGTAAGGAGAGGGCCTAACTCATCAGGTTGCTAATTTAGAGGTGAACTACAATAGGTATTTGGCAGATTACAAAGCGAACCAAGAAGACTACCATCGAGATACTAGTATTATGTTCCTCTTTCAAGAGAAAATGTACAAGTCGCAAGTGGGGTCCAATGTCGCGCTTCGAACATACTTTTATAATCCATATGACCCCAAACCGTCAAACCCACCCCCGTAGTAGCCCGATGTTTGTGCGGTTATTTAAAATATGTAGTTCTTCAACTTTTGGGTACTTAATTGCTTGTAATAATTTTTTTTGGTGATGAAGAACTATGTAATATCTATCCTTTCTTTTCTTAGTACTTGGTCCTTATTAATACAATGTTGCATTTTGTCCTTTGTTTATTTTTTTTAACGCACTCTTCTCTTTTATGTGGATTTTAGTATTTGCATGAGGACATAGCAAAAATTTAAGTTAGGGGGGCTAGGCATGCGCTTCAAAATTTCACAAAGTTCAAAATTTCAAAAATTCCAAAAAAAAAAATTAGAAAATTTCAAAAATTTCCAAAAAAATTGAAAATTTTCGAAAAGGCCAAAAATATTTTTCTTCAAAATAAATAAAAATTGGAATTAAAATTTTTCAAAATATCATCGAAATTTTGTTTAATGTCTCAAATTATAAAAATTCAAATGCACAAAGACAAAATTGATCAAAGATGGAAATTGAACGAAAATTGACGACTTAATGAATAAATGTGGATATTATTAACCCGGTAACATTTTGAGCCTATCACTTTTTGCAAGTTTTTAAATCAATCCGAGTTAATGATTAACTCAAAGTTAATTTCATCATTTTAGTAAGTCATTGATGATCTCTATTCCTTTGTTTTGATCGGTTATGGAAAACGTGTGAGATGTTTCTTAAATGCGCGCTAATATATCTCTAAACTAAATGAATCTTGAGACACATATGATAAATTAATGAGTGATTCAGACAATGAAGTAGGCCCTCGTTTATTTATCCAAAAATATTAGCCATAAAAAGTTGTGAAAAATTATCCTTTTGCTAGGCATTTTGAACCGAATAAATTTTTTCAATTTCATTTGTAACCCAAAAAACCAAAATAGCCCCGAAGTTGTGAAAATTGAATAAAAAATAGAAAACAAAGTCCAAATAGTGCAATAAAAAGGGGAAAGAAGAAAAAAAAAAGAAAAATTCTCACCAAAAATAGTAAAGAAAAGAAAAACGTGAAAAATAGAAAAAAATAGAAAAAGAAGAGAAAAATGAGCCCGAAAAAGAACTAATGGACATCATAAGAACATTTTCCAATTTCGACTTTTCCAACCAATCCCAATTTTACCCAATACACCTTATCACCTGATAAATTCCTAACCAAGTCCAAATTACGAAATTAATTACTGCGTGGAGAGATAAATTGCAAAAAGATAATAAAAGAGATTAATTGGTGTGAATAAGAGACGACGTTTTATGTTTTCCAATGACCGTATTTCGATAAAGAGATCTTTTCACCATAAAAATTATGTCTTTCGAATTTATGTGCATGAATTCGTGTTCCAATGCATTTACTCTTTAAATCACACATACCGAGAGAAAATAACCACATTTCAAGCGATTCGTTTGTGAGTGCATACATGAGAAATTGAATCAAAACGAATTTTTGGAAAGTAACATAATGATCAATCGGTGAAAATTAGTGATTAAATTTTTGGCTTCGCACACGCACACCAAAAATTGAGACTTGTGAATATAAATTTATAGTGACTATTTTTAGAAAGGTTTAAGTTGTACAATTTTTAAGTATTTTGAATTTTTCTTTGAGTCGAAAATGAATTTTGCGGGTATATTCACTGCAAACCCTCACGAGACACAACTCGTCCTACTAGAGTAACCTAGGGGTTTAAAGGATTGTTACATACGGTAAATACAATCGATTGCTCGCAAAATTGGTATTCTATCCAAGCTTAAATACAATCAATTGGTTTGTTGAGTGTTAAACCAAGATTAGATTCTTTTACATTGCTCGGGACAATCAATGTTCTAAGTTAGGGTGGTTTGATTAGGCATAAATTCTTCATATTTATCCCCTTAATTTAGAGGCTTCTATCATCTTGTGCGGTGCAAATCGAGTTGATTTATCTCATATTATTTCTACTGATCTTCTCTATGTAATGCATTGAGTTTCATGTGTTTCTCGTACATTTTGCAGATATTTTACACAATTGGAGAAAAGATAAAACTCAAACTTAAGAAAGTTACAAGTGAAGGAAAATCAAGGGTAAAGTAGTAATTTTACAACTAGAATATGGACAAAGATACCGGAAGAAGTTGAAGTCCGTGAGTCCACAAGAGCATAGGAGGAAATGACATCTAAATTCGAGGTCCAAGTGAAAAGTTATGAAGATTCAAAGTTGCGAAGAAAGAATGGAAAAACCAGAAAAAGACTTAGAAAAATTTTGAAGATATCAAAACCTGACATTTTCGGGTAAGCATTAAAATTGTGAATCGGTTCGGTCTAGTGAAGAATAAAATTTTGAACCGGTTCAGTGGTCGGAATTTCTAATTTTCTCTTATAAAATTAGAGTTATGTTTGAATCCAACTCTTAATAAAACAGGAGACATATATCTTAGGTTACCACCGGACATAGTTTAAGCAGTTTTTACATAATTTTGGGGAGCTTTTTAAAGGGAGAACCATAGCTTTGACTATTTTTCAATAATTTGTCTATTATTTGGCATCTAATTCAAGGTTTTCTTCATGATTAGTAAGATTCATTTTGTTTTATTGTTATTCTCTGTAGTGATTCATTATCCCTGCGATATAAGTAATTTATACATTCTTAGATATCTTTTAATCATGAGTATCTTTACATGCAATGTAGAATCTTTGGTTAATTGTAGTTTCATCATGTCTAACTAGATTTCCAAGGCTTGGGATGCATGAACCCAACCTGATGTGGTTTTCATGGAAATAAAAGTAATTCTCTGAATTAAACAAATGATCAAATCATGTTAAGTAGTTGCTGCAACTGTCGTATGGCTTTTAACCTCGTTTGCCCTAGGTAACCAGGATGTTTAAGAGAGTGATGCATATGTCAGCTATGTTGACACCACTTTATTTCTTTTCTTGATTATGTATGATGCGGTCTTGTACCCTCACATATGTAATTCCTGAAATTATTAAATTATGGGTTTGATCAATTATCTAAATCACGATTGCTTTTATATCTGGTAAACATACTAGGGTTCGGGGGATTGTAGTCCAACCTATTTTTCTTATTCATATTTACTTAGTCACTGTTAGTTTACTCTTGCATACGTAGTTTAAATGTTAATTTAATTAATTTTCATTTAGTTAGTAGATATAAAACTCCAAATCATCACATTTTCCTTTTTCTTTTCAAAGTTAGTTTAGGGTTAATCATCTTACTTATCGTCATCACGTTGCACATCCTATTTCCCTGAGGATTCGACCTCGACCCCGTCTTACCGGGTTTATTACTTACACGATCGATTTTCACTTGAACCGTAATTAGCAGTCACTAGAGATAAATTTTAAGTTGCGTCATCTATGCCCCACCGGCACTACTACCCCTAGTCCTTCCCTACTGACTAGACTCTCCTGAGAACTTCCTTCCCTTAACATGGAAGTGGTGGTTCTGACGGTGTAGTAATATTTCATTCAAGACCTCTATATAAGTCTTCAGGGCTGAATTACCCAACAAATGTTGTCGGATCCTCCAGGTAAGACCATCCACAAGTAACTTAATCCTCTTCTCTTTCGTTGGTACCTCATCGAAAATAAAATTTTCTACTCTAGTAAACTCTTCCTCATACTCTTCTACGGTCCTCCCCTCTTGAGATACATCCAAAAAATTCCACTTCATCTCGATATGGATGGCGAAAGGGAAGTATTTATGATTAAATCGCTCCCAAAACTCTTGAATAGTCAAGGTGTCCCTCTCCTGTGTGGTGGTGATGGACTCCCACCACTGTAATGTTGCACTTTCCAGCTTAAAGGTAGATAGTATCTGCTTTTATACCTCTGTGCACTCATACATCCTCAAATTTCTCTAGATATCCTTTTTCTATTGGCATGCTGCAACTACACCAGGGCTCCCCTGAAACTCTAGAGGATGTGACTTTTGAAAGGCATATCGAACTCGCTCCCAAACATAAGGAAATGGGTGTACAGGAGCTCGAGAAACCACCTGAGGCTGGGGTGGCATTTGTGGTGCTTGCTGGGTGAAAGTATTCAGGGTTACATTAACCACATGCGCTACAATGGCGATAACCTTGGTAGCATTCATAGATCCTGGGGCCTGAGCTGGCTATGGCTCAGGTTGTGCCTCTGGGGTTACTCGTGGTGCACGTTGAGGAGGCATTTGAAACAAGAAATAATTTTCCATCAGTTCATAATTCAATAAGTCTTAAAATAGCTGAAGACGTAAATGCATAATAAATAATACAATAATCCTAATAATAGGGCTTTATATCAAAGGACGTTACGCTGAAAATATCAGTAAGCCGCACAGATCCTAAGGACACTAGAACGTGATGCTCTAATACAATCTGTGGCATCCCGCCTATTCTAATCCTGGGTGATCGTTCCATTATTAAATTAAACATGAATCATTAATGGCTTCATTCTTAGCATCATTGTTGAAATTCAATTAATTACTAATACCCTAATAGTCCGATGTTAATTATTTTAAATCCTAATTGTTAACATGCAGTAAATATAAACGGAATAGAATTGCATTCACCATATCCATGCACATAATAATGAATATTGAGATAAAAACATTTATAAATTACTGAGTCTGGAATAATACTCCAGATAAAATCCCAATACAGTCGTCCATAAGTAAAGTTTAAATCAATACTGGAAATAATGGGAAATATAAAGTCTCTGATAATAATATCCAACTAAGAATGGGCTACATGCCCAACTGAGTTAAATAAGGACAACTAAGAGCTGAATAAATGTGGTGGCATCTAATAGCAAGGTACTGCAACTTTCACAACAGCTGCAACACATCAAATGTCGGAACTCCGATGTTTGGCATCCTTGTGCCTGGGCACCTAAAATTATTTTTATAAAAAGGATTTGACCCTAAGTAAAATAGTTTGAAAAAGTTTATCAAGTGTTTAAAATGCATCAAGATAAGATATTAAATATATGTTAGTACCGTTTGCCTAACTTGAGATCCTCACCCGTCAACTAATGTGCACGCCTAACGTACGACTCTAACCCACCAAGTTATGCTACCCACCTAAGTAGTCTGGCTTACATTTCTTCACATCTAATAATTTATAATGCCCACCTATATTGCCCATACAATACTAAATCACATTTCTCATTCTTTTTATTTATTTATAATCATTTGTTCATAAATAAGTTCTCACACGCTTAGTGTAATTTGAATATCACTGTTTATTTTTTTACTAATACACCCGTAGTAGAATCAATCACGTGAATATATATATTTACATCATTATTATAATATAGAAGTATACGACATCCCTAAGTGGAGACCTATGATGCGGGCGTACTCTTCTATCAAGTCCTGGTACATCACGTACTAAGTAAGGACATCGGTCCAGGTATTACCTCCTTACTTAGTAGGTGATGTACCAGGACTTGATAGCAGAGTATGCCCACATCGTAGGTCTCCACCTAGGGATGATGTATACATAAATATTACAATAGTGATGTAAATATATATATATATATATATATATACACACACACACATACGTGATTGATTATGCTAAGGGTATATTAGTAAAAGAAATAGTGATTTTCAAATTACACTAAGTGTGTGAGAACTTATTTTCAAACTTTTACAAACTTAGTACAAACTTACCTATCTATTTGAATTATTATTACCTCTTTTACTTTTATAAATGTACCACTCTGTTTTTGGCATCCCCCCTTTTTCTTCCTTATCAAACTCTCACTTCAATTCAAATATATGGATATTTTGGTAACACTCTCTAATTATGAAAGAACCACTTTAATATTTGTACTCTCTCTCTCTCTCTCTCTATATATATATATATATATATATATCATTTCTCACCCACCTTAACATCATATCTCTTTCTCTCTTCTCTTCCATGCCATCCCTATCTCACACCTCCCCTTCTCTCATTTTTCACCGACGCTCCCCCATCCAGCGACAACTTTAAAATTTTGGGTGTGTGTGGATGGTGGGTTACGAATGAAGTCTTCTTCCCTTTTAATCGGATCTGGGCGGTGCTTGAGATGGAGGTGGACTGCTGGTAGGATTTCGGCTATCCAAGAGGTTGCTAGCGGCGAGGTAGGCATCTCGAACTTCGTTTGGGCAAGGCACTTTGAAGGTTTGCACTCTGATGTTTTTATTTTAATTGTCTATTAATTCTGTTAATTTTCAGTTTGTCCAAATATGACTGTTATGAGATCTAACTGTTATCAAAGGTGATATTGATAATTTATCTTGTGGTGGTATTGATTTTTGGGTACCCCTCTCCCTTCCGATGGCATGTCTATTATCATGAGGGTTGTCATTGCCCCAAACATCCCATAAAATACTGATAAGATTTTTTATTCAGTGGGGAAATCTTCCTTTCTTAACAAAGATATGTCCCATGCTACTGTAAGGTATTTTTTGTTCAGTTGTGCCTCCTGCAATGCTACAAACTGCTCCACGAATCTTTGGAGTCCCCGAGAGAAAAGATAGCGCACGGCTCGAGGTAAGCAATCTGACTTTAATTTGAAAATTAACTCTCTTTTTTGTCTTCCCATACCACATCCTCACACCTCTCTCCCATACTCAGTTCTATACGAAAATAACCCATGTCTCATAGGACCTCCTCACCCCTCTCTTGTAACACCCCGTATTTTTAGGATAAATAATTTATTTAATTTGAGGATAAATAACTTATTTAAATTGGTTAATTAGAATTTAAACTAAATTGAGGATTTGGAGAAATTATTTTATTTGGAGAATTTATTTAATTTGGAAGATTTAATTTATTTGGAGAATTAAGATTTGAATTAATTCGGGTTATTTCTTTTAAAATATAGGTGTCATAATTTGAGGTTGAAATTGGATATTTTAGTTAAGTAAGTCGAATGACAATTCTGGTGCACGCTTGGTTCCGAATAGGTCAAAATAGTCAAACTTGAGTACCGAGGGGTCGTGTTCGGGTCTGGCGGTTTTTAGACTAATTAGAACATATTTTGGTGACTTTTGGGCTTCTTAATGGTAGATGAAAAGTCAAAAATGGGATTACACTTATAAAAGGAAAGGTTTGGATTTAGAGAAGAGTTATTTTCACAAAATCAAAGGTTAGGAGAGTTATACAAAGAGGTAAAGAGAAAGTGAAGAGAATTGAGAACGAATTTCAAGAGTCTAAGGGATGATTTGAGGAATATTTGCACGAACCTTCCTGGAGTGAAGATTTGGGAAGAAAATTCTTGGAGATGTATCTATATCTTCACCAAAATCATACCCTACAAAAATATCCAGACGAGTAGTTAAACTTTCTTTCATTCAATTTGCGGTATTGCGATAGTCTTTTTATAGGGGTTAATTATTTCATTAAAATGGGTTTTGGATGAATTAAACATTTTAATTTATATGGATTGACGATTAGTACAAAAGTGATATTATGTAAAGATATATAACACAATTACCTTGCTGGAAATCAAAGTTAGATTCGTTAATTGAGAATTGTATAATCGAATTGAAGAGAATGATTGAATAAAAATTATAAAATTCAATTCGAGAAATCATGAGTGATAATCGAAACCGTTGAAATTTAGAGGTCGATATGATGATTAGAACCTGTTTAGTATGTGTAATAAACATTGGTTATGATTAGGATGAGTCTTGAGAAGAAACTATGAAGGTTTGAGGTGTAAAAATTGAGGGAAAAAGAGTTAGAGAATAAGATGGTTCGCATATCTGGTAAGGGGAACCGGTCTAATTCTGAGGCCGAACCGATCCGATTTAACTATTTGTCAAAAATGAAATATGTAGATATTTTTGTTACAAACACGTGGGCGCTGACCTCGTATTTTTTTGATTTTTTTTAATTAGTTTTGATTTTTATACGGAAGGGAGTCTGAAATCGAAATCCTTTGTGAGAAATGAAATTCGGATTCTTTAGGGATGTCCAAAGATGAATGTAGGGCTCTGGAAAATATTAAGGAACATTATTTTTACCTTGAAATTGGATGGGAATGAATTTGAAGTATGGATTTAGAGTGTTTAGGATTAACAACCCTAAAAATATATGAACGGATTTGGATGGAAATTTAGGATGAAATTAGAATACAGACTAGATCGAGATGTGTTTAGTATCTTGAAATAAAATTATGAATGTAGGTTAATACTTATAGACTTAAGAGTAGAGGTCGTGACTCGAATATTTTTAGGCTAGTCCTACGGGAGTTAGGCACAGAGTAGCCGGTTTAATTTATTATAGATGTATATAGTAAATTATCGAATATTGAATTTAATAAAGGGTGTTTTTACGTAATAGTGGGACTTGGTGTAATACATTATGAAGGGTGAAGGTACGAACCAAATGAGTGAGTCGGGGTATTGTAGTTGGGTGACACTACTTTAATAAATTAATTATTGTGAAATTGATGAGATTAATCGGTGTAATTTAAAATGTAACGAATTCAGGGAATGAGCAAACCTATGACTTAGATCAATAGAAAATGAGTGAATTACATATTGACATATTTTAAAGGATAATTGGCACACTTCGAGTAGTGAGGCATACTCGGGAATATATGATAAAAAGGGTAATTTGAATTAAATAATATGTAGGATATTTGGGATATATATATATGCTACGTGTGGGATATATGATATAGGTTGTGTGTATATACCTATAATGATTTGTATGGTTTATAATGTGTATGGCATACCTACGCTCCTTGCTATCAAGAGGATGTTGCGCATTGTGGACAGTCTTATCCTAATGAGCCCATTAAGGGGATTTTAGAGTTGTAACCTGAATATAGGAACTTGGACACGTGTTATCTGAAAGTATGATAGTTTCGATGGTTGAATGGGAATGTAGGTATGTACTTGAACCATTTAGCTGGGGACTATATTCGCCTCAAATATGTGTGATTTGTGATGATGGCTCGAGTGAGATACTGAACTAATAGTCCATTATATAGTGCGTGATGTACCGGGACTTGATAGCAGAGTACGCATGCACCACAGATCTCAGCCAAGGTGTGTCGTATTCAGTATATATATTTAGATATACTTGTGATTTATTCTACAATATGTGCTTGGTAGACGATGTATCGGGTTCATATGTATATAATGAGATGATAAATATATGCTTTTGACTTATTCTACGATTTGTAATTAGTAAATAAGAAAGATAGTGACATCTAAAATAACTCTAGTGGGTGGAGGATTAAACATATAATGACAAATTCATAATTGGATAATTGATATAAAGAGTCCAGTAATGTACTATATGGTAAATACAGATGGGCACAACAAGTTAGTATGAAGAAAGAGACTTGCTACGGATAGTTACGCGGGGTAGCGTAACTAGGAAAGGTTAGCAGGCAAGCATTAAGTGTGCACATTAGATGAGGGGTGAGTTATACCTCAAGAGAGTGCGACACTAACTTAAATATGGAGCGTGTACATGCATATTTAACTACTGCAATTTGACTGCTTACTAAATATTTTACCTGGACAATGATCCGTGTTAAAATATTTTTCCAAAATCTTTTAGGTGTCCAGCCACAAGGACACCTAGTTTTAATATTCTATAAAGGGATGCATAGCTACAGCTCATGTGGAAGTTGCAAGACTTGCTATAGACGCTTCATTCATTTATTCCTAGTGTAGAATCTTTACTCCAGTACTCATTTAGGCATGTCGCCCTCAGTTATAGTATTCAGTTTATTTATTTGACCTTGTGTATCCAGGTTATTGTTTCAATTTACTGTTGTATTTTATTATTGAACCCATAGTTGATTCCGTTACTTTTATTTATATTGTCCATCTGTGTTGAATTTAATTATAATTTTGTTATTGATGTTTTAATTATTATTTACCTCCACATGTTTATAATTAATGAAAGATAAAATTTGGCACCAGTCTAATTAAATTCCTAGGTGGTTAGTAACTTTAAAATTTGGTTTATGTGGGGAATGGGGATTACTGTTAAAGTTATGTTTGATGAAGATCAATTTCTATCTTTATTTTTATATCATGCTGATTGGGAAAATGAGGTTTTGTTGACTTAAGTAAATTTTCTTTATATGGAGAATGGGGATCACTGTTAAAGTTGTGTTTGATAAAGATCAATTTCTATCTTTATTTCCATCTCATGCTAATTGGGAATATAAGGTTTTGTTGACTGTGGTTTATGTTAAGTGTACGAAAGAGGAGAGAAGAATCCTTTGGTCTGATTTAGAATACTTGAGTAGCACTTTTGGTGAAATTCCACGGGTGGTTATAGGAGATTTTAATGTTATTGCAAGAAAAACTGAAAAAATTGGGGGTCTTCTCATTGATGAGATTCCAGTTAATGAATTCACTGAGTGTATTAATACTTATGGTCTATCAGATATGGGCTATCAAGCATCAAGGTTCACTTGGAATAATTATAGAATTGAGAATGACAATATTTGTGCAAGATTAGATAGAGATTTATGTAACCTCCAATGGTCCTCTGTCTTCCCCAAATGTTCAGTCATCCATCTAAATAAACAATGCACTGACCATTCTCCCATCCTCTTATATATTCTCTACCATGTAGATGCTCATCCTAAACCTTTTGTCTTCCAAAAAATGTGGATCAAACGCCACCTTTTCCAATCCTTTGTTTTCAAGTCTTCGAGTGGTACTAATTCTACTTCTCCTATGCAATATTTTTATAATAAGCTCAGAAGATGGATCTCAAAAATTGGAATTTGAAATTTTTTGGAAATATTTTCCAAAATATTAAAACTCTTGAAGATGAGGTTAGTATTGCTGAACATGAGTTTGAAATTACTCCATCTCCTACTAATAGATCTCAGCTGTAAGATCTCAAAATGAAGTTGTCTAAATCATTATCTCATGAAGAATATTTTTGACATCAAAAGTCTAAGATTAAATGGATTAAAGAGGGTGATTCAAATACTAAATTCTTCCATTCTTTAGTGAAGTCAAAACAAATTAATTTGGGGATCTTGAAAATAAAAAATGAAGATAATGTGTGGAAGGATCAAATGGAAGATATTGAGCAGGTCTTCATCAACCATTTCAAGGATAGATGGACTGCAAACGGTGATTATGTTGATAATGATTTATTAAATGTAATTCCTACTGCTATCTATGAAGAATGGAATCATAAACGTACCTTTATCCCTAATGAAGAAGAGATCCTTCAATCTATTAAGGGTTTGAATGAAGACAGTAGCCCTGGTCCAGATGGATTCATTGGTGCCTTTTATGTGAACTATTAGACAACTATTAAGCCAGACTTGTTGCCATCCATTCAATCTTTCTTTGTGGGAGCAACCATTCCTAGAAGCTAGTCATCCAATAACGTGGTACTTATTCCAAAAACTAAAAATCCTCAAATTTGTTCTCATTATAGGCCTATAATCCTAGGCAATTTCTCTCTGAAAATCATTTCAAGAATTCTCAATAATAGGCTATCTTTGATTCTCCGTTTATAACATCTAAAAATCAATCAGGTTTTGTAAAGGAGAGAAACATTCAAGATAACATTATTCTTGCTCATGAAATGGTTAATCTCTTAAATAGGAAAAGCTACGGTTCAAATGTTCTAATTAAATTAGACATGGAGAAGGCCTATGATAGGGTATCTTGGCCATTTCTAATAAAAGTTTTAAGGAGATTTGGTTTTTGTGAGATTTTTATTGATTTCATTTGGAGACTCATTTCTAATAATTGGTTTTTCATAATTGTAAATGGAAACTGTTCAGGTTATTTCCAATCTCCCAGAGGTCTCAAGCAAGTTGATCCATTATCACCTTCTCTTTTCATATTAGCTGCTGAAGTCCTTAGCAGAGGTATTAACCTCTTAGTAAATTCCAAGAGGGTAGGATCATTTTCTCAACCTCCTAGAAGTGCTCTAATTACTCATTTGAGTTTTGCAGATGGTATCATTCTTTTTAATGGAAAGAAAAAAAGTCTCCAAAATTTAATGGCTTTTCTAAAGAAATATGAGGATTCCTCTGGTCAGCTAATTAATAGTTCAAAGAGTGGCTTCACTGTGGGAGAATCAATATCTCTACAAATAAGACATCCTATAGCTGACTATCTCAAGCTTTCAATCAAGAAATTTCCCCTGACTTATCTTGGATGTCCTCTTTATTCTGGAAGGAAGAAATTTTTCTATTTCAATGACCTTAGTGAAAAGATCATATCTACGTTCTTAGGATGGAAAATTAGATACCTTTATACTGCTGGAAGGTTAACTCTTATCAAATATGTTCCCTCTTCAATTCCAATCTGTGACACCCCGTCTAATTAAATACTGGTAGGTACTCCTTTATTCAAATTAATACAAAATGTAATGTTGGTTCAGTCCATAACATCACTGTCGAAAACATTTTTAATAATTACTAGCCACCTAATATTTAAAAAGTGAGATATCAAATTTTATTAAATTAAATTAACATGCAACAAAATTATAACCTAACTATACCACATCCGTATCTAAAATAAAATAGAATTATCATGAAATGATAACATGAGTCTGGAGTAACACTCCCCTGAATAATACAAATAATGAATGAATAAATAAAAACCAAAACTGATATAAAACTGGTTGTCTGAGAATATTATCTCTAAATGGAAAGGGGCGACATGCCCTAACTAATATATGACCCTGAATAGAATCAAATGAAGAATGTGGAGGCGTCTACTACCAAGATCATGTAACTTCCACAGCAGCTATACCACATCTATGAAGTGGAACTCTTATGCTTGGCATCCCAGTGGAGGGACACCGAAAAAGGTTTTATAGGAAAAATATATTTGAAAGCAAACAGGTCAGAGCCCGAGGTGAAAACAGTTTAAAATAAAGCAAGTGTTTAATTATATTAAAGAGTAAATATTTTATACATGTATGTTACGTGTTCTCACATGAGTCCTTAACCCCTCAACTAATGTGCACGCTTAACGTATACCCTTAACCCATCCTAGTTATGTTGCTAACTAACAAGTCTGTACCATTTCTTGGTTTCTCATTATAATATAAGGGTCTATTCGCATTATTCTAATATATTCTGCATGTAACTTACCTTTTTATTTATCAGGATTATTACATCGATTACTATATGTATTATCACATTGTTCATCTTATTCAGGTATCTCAATTATTCATTTTCACAATTTAACGACGAGCCCGTTATAAATTCAAGTATATCATTTTTAGCATAAATATACAAATATGGAACCCCCAGGCTAAGGTGTGGTGTACACATACTCTGCTATCGAATCCTGGTACATCATCTACATAAGGACTACGTATTTCGAATATCTCAGGAATCATTTCAATAAGCCAAAATCACACATAATAGAGGCGAACATAGTTCTCATACCCACGGGTCACGTACGTACCTATGCTCTCATGGTCTGCTGTAACTTATTAACTCAAAATAAGCCATTCTCAGTCCTATATTCTTGAGGTACCAATATAAATCCCCCCGTATGCACACAAAGATTAGATGGCCCTTATTAATAACCCGCCTCCCGTGATCGCAAGTATGGTAGATATGTCATACACATAATAATCCATATATTAAGCATTCACACAACTTAAATAATAGGTTATATTATTAAGGGTATATTTGAACCTTATACCATTAGCCAAAGTTTATATAATATGATTATTCTGGATGATATATAATATATTTTATCGATACGTCTCACGTCATAAATTTTGAGTACTTAATCCTAACCGAAGAGGTTACTAAGTCTTCAAACTTTCCCAAATATTAATTCAGTTCCCTTAGCTCTTTATTTATGTCTCAAATCCTAACTTATCACTCCTAATAATATAAATCATGTTTTGTATCGTAAAATAGGAAATTACTTGTTGAACCCTCGTAAATTCAATCACTATATTCCTAATCAATTAGAATATGTTCCGGGGTTTTAATTATATCCCTACTGGTCTCTCCTAAGTCCTAACATATTTTCATAATCTACTCGTTCATCTTTCAAATATCCGAAATCGATTGAATCCGAAAAGGGGAAAAGATTACTGTTTATGGGGAGGTCGATCGATCGACCTATGAACATCGATCGATCAAGCAGGTGCATGCTACGGGTTTGCTTCATTTTAAGTCCAATTCTTGTCTCAAATCATTATTTCAAGGTTTCACATTCTAAAGTAAACATCTAGTATCATTATTCAACCTAATTACATGATTATAAAGGTTCCATAACTATTAATTCATCATCAATTGGTCTTTTCTTGGATTAATCATCATAATTTCATAAAAAGTCTTATCTTTTAATTTTCTTCAAGAATCATCATAATCTATTCATAAATCCAAAATTAATTACACATGGTTTATGATATAATATGTGAGGTTCTTCCAGAATCAAGATTTCGTAAACAACCTATAGGTTTCATCTCCAAATTTCATGAATTTTTCAGATTTTCAAGGATATCACCAAATCCTACCCTAACATAGATAATTTATTTACTGAATCTTAATGGATTAAATCACTTGCCTTTGTTTAGAAGTTCTCATCCTTTGATGATGATCTAGGTTGATTTTCCTTCTCTTTTCCATTCACAATTTCCGACGATCGCGGCGGCGGGTGGTGGCGGCGGCTTTGGAAACCCCTTAGAACGTTTCCTCTCTTCTCTCTTTGATCAAGGCTTGGTATGAAAATGAATGACCCCAAAGGGTCTTAATATAGTCTGATTGAAAGACCCAATTTTCGTGGGTTGCTAATCCCCAAAAATGGAAATTTCCAAAATACCCTCTTGGGTTGCCGGTGTGGCCTAAAAATGCTCCGAGACCCAAACTAAACCCCCGACTAGTGTTCTCTGACTATCTCGACCCTTCCGAACACACTGGCGCACTCAAAATGATCATGTGGATGATAAAATTATATTTTACTTTTAAGTTCAATTAAATTGATTCCTAACGCATACGCACGCATCCCAACTTAATTTCCCGAATTATCGTATTTATGACTTGCGACAATTTTAATCATTTCAATAATCATATTTACCCAATGATATTCATCCTTATCATCATATCAAATACCAACTCATATCTCGCTAGTATTTGAATCCGAATTAATTTCCAATTAATTTCCATTTAGTTTAATTAATCCCATTAAATAAAATCTATAAAATTATGGGGTATTACATACTTCCCCCCTAATAAATGAATTTCATCCCAAAATTCGAAATTAAATTATACCTGGAAAAAATAAATCTGGATAACATTCGCGCATCTTATCCTCACGCTCCGAGGTAGACTCATCGGCATTATGATGCCGCCACTGAAAACGTACTAATGGTACTATCTTGGACCGCAGTTTCCTTTCGCTATGGTCTAGAATAGAAACAGTCCCCCCCTTCCTCATAGAAGCTATCGGGATGAATATTAATATCTTCTAAAGTAATGTGAGTATGGGCCAACTGTCTCGAAGATATCTCCTCAGTGAGGAAATATGGAACACGTCATGGACCCTATGCAAGTGTTCCGATAATCCAAGTCTGTAGGCAACTGGCCCAATTCATTCGATGATAAGGAATGGCCCCACGTATCTAGGTGCCAATTTTCCCTTCTTCCCAAAACGCATAATCCCCTTCATAGGAGATACTCTGAGTAGCACCTAATCCCCCACGTTGAGCGAATACGGTTCCGTATCATCTCTATTCTCATCGAAGTATCCTGAATCATCTCCGGCCCAAGGAGTTTGTTATCCCCCACCTCTAGCCAATATGATGGGGAACGACAAGGTCTACCGTACAACGCCTCGAATGGAGCCATACCAATGGTAGGATTTATTATAGGCAAACTCCACCAGTGGAAGATACTGCTCCCAACCACCTACATAGTCTAGGATACACATGCGTAACATGTCTTCTAACATCTGATTGGTCCGTTTAGTCTGCCCATTTGTCTATGGGTGATAGGCGGTACTTAATCGCAATTATGTTCCCATGGCTTCCTGGAAACTCTCCCAAAACCGTCACATAAATATTTTGTCTCTGTTAGAAATGATATTGAGAGGCACCTTGTGGAGTCTTACTATTTTCCCTATGAAGATCTGGGCATACTGCCTCGCAGTGTAGTCAGTCCGGGCTGGCAGAAAGTGAGCAACCTTTGTCAACCGATCTACGATCACCCATATGGAGTCGTGACCTCTCGACGATGTAGGTAGTCCCATGATGAAGTCCATGGAAATGCTCTCCCATTTCCACATAGGGATTACTAGCGGTTGTAAAAGTCCTGCCGGCCTCTAATGGTCCACTTTTATGTGGCACATTTCGAAACAAACTTGTCAATATTTCTCTTCATTCCGCTCCACCAATACTGTCACCTCATATCTGGATACATTTTATCCCCACCAAGATTCACCGCAAATTGCGACCCGTGCAACTCTTTCATTACCTCGTATCGCAAGTCCTCCCCCTCAGTAACAACTAACCTTCCATTGAAGCGTAAGCCCCCGTCTGAACTAACGGAATAAGACTTGGCTCCTTCTGCTAACAGTTGTATTATTTGCTCCTGACAAAATAGGTCTGTTGCCTGGGCCTGTATTACCGTAGCAATAATCTGGGGCGTAACTGTCATTACAAACATGAATGATTGTGTCATTGCGTCCTGGTGTCCCAACTCCTTCCACTTGTCTTTCCACACTTCGACCAACTCACCTATTGGCCTATATCTCAATGCATCTACTACCACGTTAGCCTTCCCTGGGTGGTATTGGATATCGAATTGATAATCCTTCACAAATGCCAGCCAACGGCGTTGACGCATATTCATCTCCTTCTGGGTGAAGAGGTACTGAAGTGACTTATGATCTGTGAATAAACAAAATTTCTCCCCAAGGAGATAATGTCTCCAAATCTGAAGAGCAAAGATGATGGCCGCTAAACCCAAGTCATGGGTGGGGTAATTACTCTTGTGAGGCTTAAGCTTAAGGGAAGCATAAGTTATGGACTGAGTTTCCTACTGCAGTACTCCCCCAAGTCCTAGTAAGAATGAATCAGTGTAGACTAGGTACTCCACTCCCAGCCCGGGTAATTCTAACATTGGTGCTGAGGTCAACTTGTCCTTCAACTCGAAGAATGCCAATTGACAGGCATCTCTCCATATAAATGGCACACCCTTGCGAGTTAGATGTGTCAAAAGAACCGCTATTTATTTTTGAGAACCCCCGAGTAAACCTCCTGTAGTATCCTGCTAAGCCCAAGAAACTACGTATCTCTGTTGGTGTCCTGGGTTGTCCCCACTACCTCACTGCGAATACCTTCCCTGGATCAATAGATAATCCTCTGTCCGAGACGATATGGACCAAAAACTGGACCTCCTTCCGCCAAAACCCACACTTATCATATTTTTCATACAACCCGTTCTAACGTAGTGTCTGCAAAACCTATCTTAAGTGGTTGGCATGCTCTTCCTCGGGCTAGGAGTAAACCAGAATGTCATCAATAAAGACAATGACGAACTGGTCCAGAAATTCTTTGAACACCCTATTCATCAAGTTCATAAACACAGCTGGGGCGTTGGTCAGGCCAAAAGGCATAACCCTCAACTCATAGGAACCATATCTTGTCAGGAAGGCAGTCTTCGAGATATCATGCTCCCTAATTCACAATTGATGGTGCCCTGATTTCAAGTCAATCTTTGAGAAGAAGGAAGCTCCTCTCAACTGGTCAAATAAGTCATCGATTCGGGGCAACGGATATTTATTCCGTATCGTGACTTTATTCAGTTCTCGGTAATCGATGCACAACCTCAGAGATCCATCCTTTCTCTTAAAAAACAACACAGGAGCACCCCATGGAGAAGTACTCCTCCGGATAAACTCCTGATTCCAATAGCTTCTCTATCTGGTCTTGTAATCTTCGAAGGTTCGATAAGGTTAGGCTCAATCAGCTAGTTAATTGTGGCCATTTTATCTTCCTTGTCACTCTAATTTATTCAAGAGGTAAGACTTTTGACAACTCTTAAGTTATCGCTCCTTTTTACAGATGACAACTAGGGTACTAATCTGTGTATTAAAGGCCAAATACTCCTAACTCCCAATGTTTACTAGGTTTCATGCGTGTGATGTCTCGCAAAGAGAAATCCAAATAAGGAACCCCTTGATACACTACTAACTAACATTGTCGGTCACCGAGGTTTATGGGCCATCGGTATCTGACTTGTACCCCATATTCCTACTTATTGCTATGATTATAACTTACCTACTCTCATGATACATGAGACGATACTCGATGAAATCCTCCTACTAACTTGGTGTTAGACTCTAATATTTACTACGGGATAACCCCCATGCTCTTAAGCATTTATCAAATCTTGAGTTTCTTCAATAGACATCCCTATCCATCGGGATTAGATATAACCAGACGATGTACTTGATGAAGTATTTATATTCCACCATACAAAATTTTATAAATATATATATAGCCCTGCCTCTTCTTAATTTACACTTAGTGCAATTCCTAACGAACACAAAAATGCTACTACAACGGTCTATTATCACTTAAATTGTCATTAGCTAGTTCAAAAATCAGAATATGAATGCATTTTATGTTCGTATTTGTCAAAGTCTTATTAATAAACGAAAATTTTGAGATTTGACCCTTTATCTTAAAGGGACACTATAAATAATGAAGTATCGTACCTCCAAATGCAGGTGATAGTTACGGTGTCAATGGCATAACCGCATATCAGGCATTATAGATGCATCCATACTATACTACTTGATATTGCTGTGAAGTCTGTGTTGCTGGGGTGAGTATCCCTGCTTCCCCAGGTTGAGTATTCTGCGGGTTCAGGTGGACACCCAATGACTGTTTTGGGTTCCTTCCCTTTTAAGGACACTCATGGAATTTATGGCCAATGTTTCCACACATGAAACATCTCCCCGTGAAGTTTCCCCCTTTTTAGCCTTGCTGCCCATGGCCCTGATGGCCTAGCTGACTTTGTTGATTTAGACGAGGTTGTCCTTGCTGATTGGGACGAGGTTTCTCACAAGACGAATCTGGGTAGACCTGGCGTATATGGCCATTTCTATCGCATTTAAAACACCTCTTGGTGGTAGCCCTTTTTCCTTGGCTTTGTTGGCTCTGGCGGGTTTGACTCTTCTCGCCATTTCTATTGTCCTCTTGGTCTTGACGACCCTGAGGCACTTGTCGTTGTGGTGGCGGTATTTTCCCCCTATTGCTAACTTTATCAATGCCATATCGATCAACTTCTCTCGTTCTTTTACCCCCTATAAGCTGTACACTAGGATTTTGGTACTGCAATATTGCGGTAGTCACTGCTTGTGCCACGATATTCGCTATCTCAGTGATTTTTGCTCTTCCCCGTAGTACCTGAGGTATTTGTTGGTATTGTCCCGCATTTGTTCCTTCAGCGGTGTTCATTTATATCTCCCTTATGGGCGATGTCTGAAATTCAAATGAATTATATAAGCCCATTAACCATATATAACATTGTATCAAAAGTACATATTCTTCAAAACGCAACAAAGAGTGCAGCAATTCTTATAATAAGGCTCTATATCAAAGAATGCTATGCGGAACATAAAAAGGCATACAGATCCTAAGGACACAAGAACCTGAAGCTATGATACCACCTGTGATACCCCGTCTAATTAAATACAGGGTAGCTACTCCTTTATTCAAATTAATACAAAATGTCAAGTTGGTTCAGTCCTTATCATCACTGTTGAAAACATTTTTAACAATTACTAGTCACCTAATATTTAAAAAGTGAGATATCAAATTTTATTAAATTAAATTAACATGCAACCAAATTATAAGATAACTATGCGACATCCACATCTAAAACAAAATAAAATGATAATGAAATGATAACATGAGTCTGGAGTAACACTCCCCTTAATAATAAAAATACTGAATGACTAAATAAAACCAAAACTGATATAAAACTGGTAGTCTGAGAATATTATCTCTAAATGGAAAGGGGCGACATGCCCTAACTGATATATGACCCTGAATAGAATTAAATAAAGAATGTGGAGGCGTCTACTACCGAGATACTGTAACTTTCACAGCAGCTACAACACGTCTATAAAGTTGAACTCTTATGCTTGGCATCCCAGTGGCAGGACACCAAAAAAGGTTTTATAGGAAAAATATATTTGAAAGCAAACGGGTCAGAGCCCGAGGTGGAAACAGTTTAAAATACAACAAGTGCTTAATTACATTAAACAGTAAATATTTTATACATGTATGTTACGTGTTCTCACATGAGTCCTTAACCCCTCAACTAATGTGCATGCTTAACGTATACCCTTAACCCATCCTAGTTACGTTGCTAATTAACTAGTCCGTACCACTTCCTATTTTCTCATTATAATATAAGGGTCTATTCGCATTATTCTAATATATTCTGCATGTAACTTACCTTTTTATTTCTCAGGATTATTACATCAATTACTATATGTATTATCACATTGTTCATCCTATTCAGGTATCTCAGTTATTCATTTTCACAATTTAAAGATGAGCCCGTTATAAATGCAAGTATATCATTTTCAGCATAAATATACAAATATGGAACTCCCAGGCTAAGGTGTGGTGCACACATACTCTGCTATCGAATCCTGGCACATCATCTACATAAGGACTACGTATTTCGAATATCTCAGGAATCATTTCAATAAGCCAAAATCACACATAATAGAGGTGAACATAGTTCTCATACCCACGGGTCACGTACGTACCTATGCTCTCATGGTCTGCTGTAACTTATTAAGTCAAAATAAGCCATTCTCAGTCCTATGTTCATGAGGTACCAATCTAAATCCCCTCATAGGCACACAAAGATTAGATGGCCCTGATTAATAACCCACCTCCCATGATAGCAAGTATGGTAGGTATGGCATACACATAATAATCCATATATTAAGCATTCACACAACTTAAATAACAGGTTATATTATTAATGGTATATGTTAGCCTTATACCATTAGTCAAAGTTCATATAATATGATTATTCCGGATGATATATAATATATTTTGTTGATATGTCTCACATCGTAAATTTCGAGTACTTAATCCTAACCGAAGAGGTTACTAAGTCTCCAAACTTTCCCAAATATTAATTCAGTTCCCTTAGCTCTTTATTTATGTCTCAAATACTAACTTATCACTCCTAATAATATAAATAATGTTTCATATCGTAAAATAGGAAATTACTTATCGAACCCTCATAAATTCAATCACTATATTCCCAATCAATTCGAATATGTTCCGGGGTTTTAATTATATCCCTACTGGTATCTCCTAAGTCCTAACATCTTTTCGTAATCCCCTCGTTCATCTTTCAAATATTTGGAATCGGTTGTATCCAAAAAGAGGAAAAGATTACTATTTGTGGGGAGGTCGATCAATCGACCTATAAACATTGATCGATCATGCACCAACGATCGATCGACCTACGAATGTCGATCGATCGATCAAGCAGGTGCAGGCTACGGGTTTGCTTCATTTGAAGTCCAATTCTTGTCTCAAATCATCATTTCAAGGTTTCAAATTCTAAAGTAAACATCTATAATCATTATACAACCTAACTACATGATTCTAAAGGTTCCATAACTGTTAATTAATCATCAATTGGTATATTCTTGGGTTAATCATCATAATTTCATAAAAAGTCTTATTTTTTAATTTTCTTCAAAAATCATCATAATCACTTCATAAATCCGAAATTAATTACACATGGTATATGATCTAATATGTAGGTTCTTCAAGAATCAAGATTTCATAAACAACCTAATCATAATTTTGGTTTCATCTCCAAATTTCATGAATTTTTCAGATTTTCAAGGATATCACCAAATCCGACTCTGACATGGATAATTTATTTGTTGAATCTTAATGGATTAAATCACTTTCCTTTGTTTAGAAGTTCTGATCCTTTGATGCTGATCGAGGTTGATTTTCCCTCTCTTTTTCGGTCACAATTTCTGGTGATTGCGGTGGCAGGTGGTGGTGACGGCTTTGGAAACCCCTTAGAACTTCTCCTCTCTTATCTCTTTGATCAAGGCTCGGTGTGACAATGAATGACCCCAAAGGATCTTAATATAGGTTGATTGCAAGACCCAATTTTCGTGGGTTGATAATCCCTAAAAATGGAAATTACCAAAATACCCTCTCGGGTTGCCGGGTTGGCCTAAAAATGCCCCGGGACCCAAACTAAACCCCCGACTAGTGTTTTCTGACTATCTCAACGCTTCTGAACACACTGGCGCACTCAAAATGATCATATGGATTATAAAATATTTTTTTACTTTTAAGTTCAATTAAATTGATTCCTGACGCATATGCACGCATCCCAACTTAATTTCCCGAATTGTCGTATTTATGAATTGCGACAATTTTAATCATTTAAATAATCATATATTATCATATTTACCCAATGATATTCATCCTTATCATCATATAAAATACCAACTCATATCTCGCTAGTATTTAAATCCGGGTTAATTTCCAATTAATTTCCATTTTGTTTAATTAATCCCATTAAATAAAATCTATAAAATTATGGGGTATTAGACAATCTTCATTCTAGCGGCTTTGAATCCCCCAAAATCAATTATCAATCAAATTCTTTCAATTTTTAGAAAATTCTTTTAGGGGTCTGATGGTATTAGAGGAAATAAGAAATCCTGGATCAGCTGGAATCAGATATGTATGCCTATTTTAGATAGTGGTCTTGATGTCAGAAATTTAGAAGATGTTACTACAACATTCTCTTGTAGGCTGGCTTGGAGATTAAAAAATTCTAAAGGTGTATCGGCTAATTTCATGAAGAAAAAGTACATAAATCCTAGATCTTCTATTGGCTCTCATGTGATGAAAAGAATTAGGCAAGTTGAAGAAGAAATTCAACAACCTTCAGTTAAAGTTGATCAAGACACTTATTGGGATGCAACTCTTGATGGTAAATTCAGCATAAAGTCAGCTTATAATTTGATCAGAGGTTCTGGTATTGAATCTATATCTTGGAAAATGATATGGTCTAAGTACATTCCCAAAAAAAAATCCATTTTCATTTGGAAATGTTTATTTAAAGTTATTCCAACTGATAATAATATTCAGATAATTGGTATTATAATATGCTCCAAATATCAATGTTGTGGAAATGAAGAAAAATCATTAAATCATTTGTTAGTTAAATGTAAGTTAGCAAATCAAGTTTGGAACTACTTTTGGAAATTTTTGGATATCATTCCTTCCTTTAATTATGTCAAATCAATGGTTATGTCTTGGTGGATTCACTCAACTCATCTTGATTTTATGAAATCCATTCATCATTCATTGCCCATGGTGATTATGTGGGAAATTTGGAAAGATAGATGGAAAAGTGTCTTTGATAATGTAGCTATGGATGTGAAAATAATCGTTAAGAATGTTCAGATTTCAATGACAGATATCAGTGCTTTTATAAGTTTCTGTAGTCCTTTTAAAATATCAGACTTGGACATTATTCAGAACTTCCAGATTAAAGTTCAAATCAAACAACCTAAATTCATTATTACTAAGTGGACTAAAACACATACATGTTGTTTGAAATTGAATGTGGATGGTTCCAACAAAGGCAATCCAGGTCCAAGTGGTGTGGGAGGTGTTCTCATAAATGATCAAGGAAATATTCTCGTAGCTTTCTCATCATATATTGATCATAATTCAAGTATGATGGTTGAGATTTTAGCAGTTAAAACTGGTCTTCTTCTTTGTGTTGAAAAAGGCTTTTACAAGTTCATTATTGAGACTCATTCTAAGGCTATGTTCAACATGTTTGGAAACATTTGGAAACCACCTTGGCAGGAAATCACTCTGATAAAAGAGATTTAGGAAATGATGCAGAAAAGTGATAGAAAAATTGAGCATATTTGGAGACAGTGCAATAGTGTAGCTGATTCTTTAGCTTGTTTAGTTTCTTCTTCAAATAAATCTTATATTTAATACTCTTATTATAATTTTCCTATGTTGACAAAAGGTTTCATAATGTTAGATAAGTTTTGTCTTCCATGTTTTAGAACTATGCATTGTAAAGACACGTAGGAGAGGCTTTTTCTCCTAACTCCTTTATAATAATCGGGGATTAATATCCTCTTTGTAAAAAAAAGTAACTTTAAAAAGCTTTTCGACAGTGATGCTGAGAATGAGACATATGAGACCAGCATTTTATTTTGATCACGGGCTGGACACCCGGTATTTTAATAGGCGGAGTGTCACGGATGGTATCAGAGCATCAGGTTATAGAGTCCTTAGCATATGTGAGACTTATTACATTTCAACATATCGTTCTTCGATATAGAGCCTTATTCTAAAATTGTTGTATTCCTTCACGTATGCAACTTACGTTCTCCTGTAATTAGGTATGTTGATGCGATTCATATATGAGTTCGGATGGGCTTCGTACACCGATCACTGAGTTTGGGGTGTGGTTTGACCGCAAATCCTCTCACCAACTATTTTAACATAAAGGGAAAAAGGATTTCAAGACTTGTTTCAAAAGGGTCGTACAGTGGTCGGTCATGAAGAATAATTAAACTGTTTAGCGAACTTCATACCGGATGAGGTGGATACGGAGAATTGAGAAGGTCTATAAATTAATAATGGACTCATAGGAAGAATATAAAATCATGGATAGGGAAATCTGAAGAGAACGATTGGTCTCATTGTTGTCATTATCATGAGAAGGGAGTCAAGAGAGTTGGAGAATCTAACCAAAAGGCAAGAATAGAATTAACACTACTGGTGAGGCTCCATGGGAGGGTATACCCAACAGGGGAGCCTTTGTAATAATTTAGATCAAAAGAACTCCTAACAGGTGACGGTGGATTCAGTCAGGCCCGCCAAGGCCAGTAACGAGTTCTATAGGGCCAACAGATCCAAAGGAACAATGAGGTCAGCAATGAGGGATAATTATACTAGGCATGGGAGAAGGACAACCCCGATATAGCCAGTGGGGCCATAGGAAGGGGAATAAAACCATGAGGTGTTTTATGTGTAAAGAGTAGGAATATAAGTGTGAATATTGTCCACAATAAACTGGGGGACAGGATCGGGATGCCCACTAGGGGCAATAGTTATAAGAAGTTTTAGGTTCAATTGGGATAACAGTGTTATGTCTAGAAATCATTTGAACCGCAAGTGTTATTGGCAATTGAAAGTATGAGATTTTATCACGGAATGATTTAGGATCTGCTTTGTGTGGCACGAGCGAATCACGGTAGTTCATTAGTACTAGATTTTCATATGAAACGGGCATAGTAGAAGTATCAGTAATATTATTATAGTGCATGTATAATTATCGTTAAGTAGCGGGGGCCTTTTTAGTTCCATCTGCAGGGGAGAATGTGTGGACATTGGGCGGATATATTCTGTGAGGATGGATCATTTTGATAGGAATATTCGAGTTATGGTTTAATCCCAGGAACTAACTATTGTACGATGATAGGTGGTTACAATAAGACAATCATGTTCATTATTCTGGTGCTGGATGTATATTTTGGGGATGTCTCACTAGAGAGGAGGTCAAGTTCACAGCAAGATTTTATGAAATAGACTTCAGAGAGTATAGTGAGAATATCAATCATGTGATGCCTTGAGAGTCATTGGGTATAGATTATTTGATTTATGTATTGGGAGACAAAAATTGGTGATATCTTAGTTGTGTGCCTAGGAAACACAAATTTTGATGATCAACAATGCTACAAGATAGTGCATTGGGTAAAGTTCTTTTGGGCTTCATTGAGGGATGATATACATATGAAACTTAATAAGCGTTGGGCATAGTTAGACGTTGTTGGATGCTAGTGCATCGATTTTAAATGTTCAATTATTGAACGTGTAGAGGAAACACTTTAAGTTGAGAGTTATTATGATATATAGCCCGAAGAGCCGGGTAGTTCTGTGAAGGAAGCACTGAGAGAACTTTTGCACCACAAGTTAATGGGATGGGCAGTATCGAGAAGAATTAAATTGCAAAGTGTGCGGTAATTGAAAATACCCGTTTGATATAGCTACGCCGAGAGAACGCGAAAATGAACTTCAGGTGTGTTACATACGATATGTTAGTGATATTTATATGAGGATTTTTAGGCTATAATATATACTATGATGAGACTTTGTATTCGCTGTTTTGAGATATGATTTATTTGTGCTAGTTATCACCTGAAAGAGGGTTTAGCCTATATATTCGTGTATATATGTTATCATGTGTTGCATAATAAATTTATAAGAAAATGTTTATATTGGTATATTTAATCTCGGGGAGGAGGGACGTTTACTGATTGGGTTCAGGGTGGATATGTTTATTATCGATAGGGGATATATAGCTCGTGATTGATTCACACTAAGAAACTAGTAATAGTAAGAGGCACAATATTATATGATGTCTTTGGTAACATGAAAGTGGACGAGTATACTTTTATGTCAGGAGACAGAAATTTGGGGGTGCGTGTTATGGACTCAGGGCCTAACGGATCTCAATGACTAACAATGTTAGGTAGTAGTGTAATGGGGGGTTTCTTGTTTGGATTTCGCTTTGTGAGACGTCCCACGCATGAAGCTTAACGCAATGTTAGAAGTGGGGAGAAGTGTGGTCATCAGAACATGGGTTTAGTACCTCGATTATATATATATATACACACACACACACACACACACACACACACTCTCACACACACATATGTGGTTATAACTGTGAGTTTAAAGTATATTACAATTTAAGGCTAGTAGATCCGGGTGACTTTCATGCAGATGAGCATGTGTACAGGGTGTATGGGCACTCAGGATAATTAATTTAAGTCTAATATAATTCGCGATTACAAGGGGTAGAGATATGGGTGACGATTTTAAGGGGATGTAAGTAGAGAAGTATTCGAGGCTTGGAGTACTAGACTCATCTGAATTTAGAGTACAAAATTCCTTTGTAAGGGGGAAATATGTAACAACCCGTATTTTTAGGATAAATAATTTGTTTAATTTGAGGATAAATAACTTATTTAAATTGGTGAATTAGAATTTAAACTGAATCGAAGATTTGGAGAATTTATTTAATTTGAAAGATTTAATTTATTTGAAGAATTAAGATTTAAATTAATTTGGGTTATTTCTTTTAAAATATATGTGTCGTAATTTGAGGTTGAAATTGGATATTTAGTTAAGTAAATCAGATAATGATTTTGAGTGCACGGTTGGTTCTGAATACGTTGAAATAGTCAAAATTGAGTACCGAGGAGTCGTGTTCAGGTCTCGGGGGCTTTTTAGACTAATTATAACTTATTTTGGTGACTTTCGGGCTTCTTAATGGTAGATGAAAAGTCAAAAACGGGATTACACTTTTAAAATGAAAGGTTTAGATTTAGAGAAGAGTTATTTTTAAAAAACTAAAGGTTAGGAGAGTTATACAAAGAGGTAGAGAGAAAGTGAAAAGAATTGAGTGTTAGAATTATTTCAAAGAATAATTCTACATAATATGATCCATAATTAGATTAATATGAAAGGGTACTCCAAATACCAAGAGTCAAAATGACTATTGATTATCTACTTTCATGGACGGTTAAGATTAAGTAACTGTTAGAGATTTGGGTCTTGTCCCTGCCTATAAATAAGTGACTGATTTTCATCATTCAAACACATGAAAAGACAATATAATATAATTATAGGATAAGGGAGAGAAATACAAAGACTCAAATTCGTGTTTATTTTGGAATACTATTTTAGCTGTAGAAGAAGATCCAACCGTTGGAACGTGCTGAAAATGGAGCATGTTCTTGTCGTATACAAGAGGAAGACTTGGTCTGAAATTCAGTTCGATCGGACATGTCTAAGGTCGACTGTTCCGTCAATATTTTCATTTATGACATGATAGAAGTATGCCATTATAATAACATTTTGTATTTCTTATAACAATTGTATATGATTGTTGATGTAAAAAACTAGATTCCATCTAATTATTTTAATCACAGATAAAATGAATAAAGAAATAATAGACAATAGATTTTTAAAGTGGTTCAGCCTTGCAAGAATGGCCTACGTCCACTGTTTTTGTTATTCCTGACTGTTTGTTTGGAATTCTCGATAATGAGTTTACCAAGAAATTCTGAGTTCTCCCCTAATGAGGAGGTTACAATGTATTTATAGCCTTGAGGCTGTACAAATGAAAGGGCAATGCGCTGTTATCTAGTAGACATGTACATCTGTATGATAATAATGACCATTTAATGTGCAGTTGTCTCCTTGATTCCTTTGATTTTGATGCACTGTACGCTACGTAGCTCAGTCTGCCAAAGCTGCTCGACACGCTTGAGTTGCTCGGTGAGATTAAGTTACTCGAAGACGAGCAAGAGCTGCTCGGGGTGCTTGAGTTGCTCGATGACAACAAGTAGCTCGGTAGAAGAATGAGTAACTGCCACGTTGGCAAACACGTGTCTAGAGGTGAATGGTCCATGTCAGTAGACTAAATTTGGTATCAACAGAAGCCCCCAATGTTTCATAGTTTGATGTTGAAGAAAAGTATAGAACATTCTGCTTGGAAACCGCATAGAATATTGGTTTGTATAGTTTTTAGAAAAGCATTCATTGTATATAACTTTGTTTGGGGTGCACAGTATCAGGCCTCATAAATATTTTAAATTTTTATGATCGCTTCGATATTTGTGCTTCTTTTCTTCTTTTAGCCGTCGGATACGGAAACGTCTTTCTTATTAATCATTACTTATCTATATTCCCGAGGTAAAGTATTTAAACGCGATAAAAATCCTATCGTCTTCTACTTTTCAAATTTGTATCTCTGAACTCTTCATTTTCTCTGTCTCTTGCCTCCATTCTTTCCATCGTTTATTGTCATCTGATCCTCTCTTTCTCTGTAAGATTTTCTTCCCTTTATTTTTTTTACTTTGTTCATCATGGTTTATCTTATCGAATCGCTTGACAAATTTCATTCTGAATTTTCAATCCCTTCATGGGTCGAACTTTTTGAATCTTCTGACTATTTTTCTTTGGCTGAGGGACATTGGTTCCCAAGTCTCTTTGTGGCTGAATGTGGCTTTTCTTTTCCTCCAAATCCCTTAGGTTTGGAGTTCTGTCAATATTTTGACGTTGTACCTACAACAATAGGTCCAAATACCTGGAGGATAGTTAATGGAGTTCATAGGTTAAACCAACTTTATGGAACCCATTTAGGAATTCCAAAAATTATGTTTTACTACAGATGGGTTGTCAGCGATAGTACTTTTTATTTAAAAACTAGGTTTTTGAATAGGGCTTTAGTTGTCAATCTTCCAGATGCCAATAGGGATTACTTTGAGCATGGGGTTGTTATGAAAAATTGGCAACATGATCCATTAAATGAAGATGATGTATATCAGGGTCCCAGGTGTCCTCCTTATGGCAATGGAATAGGTTGTTTTTTATTTTTTCAAATATTGTTTTCTTGATGTTTGATAAAATGTATAACTGGCATTTAATTTTTGATTATTTGCAGTTGAGAGCAAAAGAAAATCTCTAAAGGAGACAAAGGTTAATTTAAAGCATTTGAAACTTATCTGTAGTTTGGACAAATTTGTTGCCGAAGAACATATTAGATCGGCCTCTTATTTGTTGCAGTACAAGAGTTACACTTCTTCCTTTACTGCTCGTCTAGTGGTGGTTAATCTTGATCAAATACCAGCTGCTGAGACTAGTGTGGAAGGTTCTTCCTCTAAATCGAGTATTCCTATTAGTGATCTAATGAAGAAAAGAAAAGTTCCTGCCTTATTTGATAAGTCTACCTCTACTGCTGGAGAGGCAAAGAAAAGTAAGCAAAATGTCCTAGAAGAAGGGACAAGGAGTATTGATGCACCCCTTTCTGTTGCAGTCAAGAAAGTTGTTGAGAAACCCCCTGTGGCTTCGATTAAGGTTGTTGTTGTTTCTCCTCCATGTGAGATTATCGTTATATCACCAACCAAGACAACATCTTTGGTTGATAATGTTCCTGCTCCTACGAGGAGGTTAAAGAAAAGTTCTACTGAGAGACCAGCAGAACCTTTCTCTCAGTCTTTAAATGTTGAAGGTGGTGTTACCACTTTTGTTCCTCTGAGCTCTGCTATGGGCTCGGTGAAGTCTTGGATTATCCCAAAAGTCCAAGGTATTGAAGACACTCTTTCTCGTGACAGAGTTACTACCTTGGCTGCTCAACATATTGCCTCCGTAAGTATTATTGATCTGAGTTCTCATTTTTCACTGCTATGTCCCCGAACTGACTCAAAATTATTTCTTTTTTCAGCTGGTAACGTGTTTCAACACTATTCTGAAGAAGGATGAGGCTATCAAGGCTTCAATCTCCTCGGGAGGTGTAGAGGAGGCTTTTTTTGGTCTAACTCAGTCTTTAAAAGATTTTCGTCAGAAGTATGAGGAAGATAAAGATTCTTGGGAGAAGCAACTCAAGTCTATCGAGCTAGAAAAAAGTCAGGTTGTGAATGCCTCTAAGGATTTGGAGAAGAAATTGACAGAGTCTGAGCAAAGTAAAAAAGACTTCGAGCAAAGAAACAAGCAGATGGAGGTTAAGATCAAATCTGCCGAAGAGGAAGTCGTCAGACTTCAGGATGTTCGGCGCCAGAAACTGGAGGTGGAGGAGAAGCTAAAAGCTATCGAGGAGCTCCTTAGGGAAAGGACCTCCTTGGAAAAGGTTAAAAGGAAGAAGGCTGTTAAAAAATCATTCAGCGCAGGTTGGGATAAAGGCTGGAATAAGTGTTTGGTTGCCATGTCCTCACAAATGGAATACGCTAGTCTTAAATACTTTAGGGATGGTTGGGTGGCAGCCCTACGAGAGCTGAAAGTTGCGGAAGATTCTGAATTATTTCAGCAACATACTCATGGCCCTCCTCCTTCTTCTGGAGAAGAAGAAGAGGATGAAGCTTCTTCAAATGAATCATCTATGATGAATGCAGACCAGGCCCTTTTTGTCCCAGTTGTGCATCTTTTCGAGCAACCGTCACCAGCAAGTACTTCTGCCGATCAGCTAATTTTTCCCTCCGAGCAACCAGTCTCTTCCTCAAAACCTTCTGAGGAAGTTATAGGAAACAAAGAAAAGGTGTAGAGTTGCTCGGGTGTTTTTGTTATTCTATTAAATGTAAACTCAGCTTTTGTATTTCCCTTTATGATGAAATGAAAATTCGAACTTATGGTTGTTTGTCTTGACTTTTTCTTCTACTTGCTATGTCTCCATTCTTATTGATTCTTTCTATCTCTTCTCTTTACTAGTTTATGGCTAGGATGGAGCTCTTATCCGCTCATGACTCAGAACTGATGAAAAAATGCAATGACTACTTCAAGGCTCGTCGTGCAACTCTAAATGATGCTCAAATCATCGATATCCTGGGTTCAGATGCTTCTGAGCGAGCAGTTGAAGCTTACCAGTATCTAAAATGTTTGCTCGACCGAGCTATTGCCAATAATATGGCTTATTATGAGATGATTGAGGACCTCCAAGGAACTATAGAGGAACTCTAGCAGCAATACAAATAGTCCTCCGCACTTTTGCACCAAGGGTACGAGAAGAAATATCAACAGTTAAGTGCTGAAAAAGGATATGATAAATTCATCTCTGCTTACGAGAAGAAAGAGAGCGTTCTAAAGCTTGAAGTTGAAGAGCATAGGCATATCGCCAAGTTGCTGGAGAAAGAAAACATTGCCTTGCAAGAGGAAGTAAAATAACTCAGGTCTGCTGCATCTTCCGCGGGAGCCTTGGTCCCTATCAATGATGAAGGTTTTTCTTTTTTGGAGGTAGAAAATGCCAACTTGCGAGATGAGTTGGAAACTTTGAAAAGAGCTGGACCCTCCACTTCTAATCGTGGACGAGCAAGATCTTCTTCTCGGGGACGAGTAAGAGCTGGTCGGATTTCTATTGAAGTAGCAAGAACTCAAGCGACCTTGGAGAATCAGGCCTTTCAATTGATAGCTAAGAACCAAGCCTTAGCAGAGATGTCCAAGAAGATTCTGAACCTTAGCGAGCAACTTTCTACACAAAGCTCTGCCTTGGAAAATAAAGAAATTCTGGTGAAGAATCTTCACGAGCAACTGGAGAGGTTAACTTACCAATTCCATAAATAGCCCAGAGAGTTTTGGATGGCTGGTTACAATGAAGCACTTTGTCATCTTGATGCTCGTTTAGAACATTCGAAAAACGAAGGGTATAAACCGGGCTGGTTGAATGCTCTTTGTGTTTTAAAATTGGAGAGAGGTCATTTCTTGTGGGATTACTATAATCCTAGAGTTCTTGATTTACCCATTCCTCCTTTCAAGCTTGACCTTAGTTGGATTCCAGCCCGGGCCATTCCTCACTTTCTGATCTCTAAGTATCTTGATGATTATATTCTTTATTCGGATTTTGAAATATCTCTCCCAGAACACCTGCTTGATCGTCCATTTATAATGAATGTCAGAATGCTGCAAGATCTGAACTTCATAAATTCCCCTCATAGTCTCGATGATCCTCCAGCTGGGGTAGACCCTGTATCAAAGGCAGAGGGAAAGAAACCCATAGAGTAGAATTTATTCAATTTATATCACATGTGATCTGTAATTTATGTAATTTGTTCTGGTTTTCATGAAGAAATTTTTACTTTTCCTTGCAATTTAATTGTCATTGGTTTGGAAATATTTTATAGAATATCTCTTTTATTTACTGATGAACATGTATGCATATCTGTAGGAAGACAAAAATGTCTTGTTTGGTTTTTAGATTGTCGACCAACCTGGGTTGGTGGTAATTTGCTTCCCAACCAACCGAAGTTGGTGGTAATTGAATTGCCGATCAACCGGAGTTGGCCCTGTTTGCTTCCTAACCAACCGAAGATGGTGGTAATTGAATTGTTGATCATTCGGAGTTGGTCGTATTTGCTTCTGGACCAATCGGAGTTGGTGGTAATTTGCTTCCCGACTAATCGGAGTTGGTGGTAATTTGCTTCCCGACCAACCGGAGTTGGTGGTAATTGAATTGCCGATCAATCGGAGTTGGTCGTGTTTACTTCCCGACCAACCTGAGTTGGTGGTAATTTGCTTCCTGACCAACCGGAGTTAGTGGTAATTTGCTTCCCAACCGGAGTTGGTGGTAATTGTATTGCCGATCAACCGAAGTTGGTCGTGTTTGCTTCCCGACCAACCTGAGTTGGTGGTAATTTGCTTCCCGACTAATCGGAGTTGGTGGTAATTTGTTTCCCAACTGGAGTTGGTGGTAATTGAATTTTCGATCAATCGGAGTTGGTCGTGTTTGCTTCCCAACCAACCTGAGTTGGTGGTAATTTACTTGTATAGTGTGTAGCACTAATATTCTGAAAAAATTTTAATGAATAAAGAGAAATGGGGGAAAAATCACTTTATTCTTATTGAATTAATTGTGTTACATGGAGGTTTCAACTATTGATAATACTTTCATAGATGCTCTGCATTCCATGCATTCTTGAATTCTTCTCCCTCCAAGGTTTCAATTCTGTACGTCCCTGGAGGAACAACTTATGTTACTCTGTAGGGTCCGTGCCAGTTTGCTTCCAGCTTACTATGCTTTTGGATCACTTTTTTCAGTACATAATCCCCTTCTTTCAGATCACACTTCTTCACTCTTTTGTTATAGAACAAAGTTGTTCGTTGTTGATAAGCTGCATTCTTGATTGCTGCTTCTTCCCTGACTTCCTCGAGCATATCCAGGTCTAATCTTCTTATCAAATCGCTGATAGGTGATTTGAAATTAAGTATTCTGTGCGTGGGTAGACCCAATTCAGCAGGTATCATAGCCTCACTCCCGAATGCCAGCATGTATGGAGACTCTCCAGTTGCTGTTCGCGGTGTGGTGAGATAAGCCCACAATACAGAGTGTAGTTCATTAATCCAATTTGCTTTTCCACTATCTAGTCGTTTTTCAATCCATTTAGTAGCGTTCTATTTGTCACCTCAGTTTGTCCATTGCTTTGTGGGTGACCTGGTACAGAATGAGTTTTTAAAATATTGGTTTGATGACAGTATGCAGCGAACTCCTCATTGTCAAACTGGGTTCCATGGTCAGTAATGAATGCATGTGGGAGACCATATCTGCAAATAATATTTTTCCAAATAAATTGCTAGACTTTTTCATATGTCATATCAATAAGGGGTTCAGCTTTCACCCATTTGGTAAAGTAATCCATAGCGACCACGAGGTACTTGAATCATCCCTTGGTCGTTGGGAGTGGCCCGACCAAGTCTATTACCCACATGGCAAATGGCCAAGGGGACGTTAAGGGTGTTAGCAATGCCAGAGGAGTTCTTCGGATGGACAAGAAATGTTGGCATTTGTCGTACTTCTTAG
This sequence comes from Sambucus nigra, assembly GCA_949130495.1. Taxonomy (NCBI): domain Eukaryota; kingdom Viridiplantae; phylum Streptophyta; class Magnoliopsida; order Dipsacales; family Adoxaceae; genus Sambucus; species Sambucus nigra. The sequence continues at coordinate 131,002,732 of OX422214.1, read as the reverse complement.
CATAGGCTGCGCAATCAGCTCTCATCATCGTCCAGTAGTACCCCTGTGTGGTTATTCTTCGTAAGAATGTCCGACTAGCTACATGGGCTCCACAAGACCCTTCATGAACCTCTTCAATCAAATCTTTCACTTCAGAGGGATGGACGCATCTTTGTAGTACTGCTATCACTCCTCGTCTGTACAAAATACCATTGGTCAACACATAATAAGCAGCTTTGTACTTTAGTTTCTTGGGTGCAAGTTTATCAGTTGGTAAAGTCCCATCTTCAATATAGGCTCTGATTGGATCCATCCAAGATGGTCCTAAGTCAAGAGCAATGAAATTTATCATTAGATCTTCATCTATGCTCTGACCAGTTAGAATCTATATTGGGATTATTCTTCGCAGCTCAGTGCGGGTGGCTGATGCTAGTCGGGCTAGGCCATCTGCTCTTACATTCTCCAATCTCGATATTCTAACCAGCTGAATAACAGTAAAACTCGATACCAACTCCATTGATTTTGCATGGTACTTGATCATTAACTCTCCCTTTGCTGCATATATTCCAAGAATCTGATTTATGATTAATTACGAATCGCTGAATACAACAATCTGCTCTGCCTTCATAGTTCTGGCTAGACTTAAACCTACAATCATTGCTTCATATTCGGCCTCATTATTAGAAGATTTAAATTAAAAGCGCAGAGCATATTCCACATCAATCTCATCTGGACTTTTCAAAATAATCCCTGCTCCACTGCCTGCAGTGCACGAAGATCCACCCACATACAAATTCCATATGGGTAACTTAATATTGAAATTTTGATCAGAGAGAGTTCCTCGGTGCAATATCTGGTACTTCCTCTTCTCCTCTTTCAGTACTTCTTGCTGCTCGTCAGTTATCTTTTCTTGATCATCAACCGACTTAAATTGGTCGGGGTTTAAATTTGATGATCCTGTAACATCCACAGGTTGGTCGGTATTCCATTTCTGCTCTTAGGAGGTATCAGGATAGGTGAACTTTGCGATAAAATCTTCCACTGCCTGCCCTTTAAGCGATGATCTAGGCTCTTAAACTATGTCATATTCACCGAGCTCCACTTCCTAATACATCAATCTTCCCGATTTCTCCGGCTTATGCAGAGCTTGCCTTAATGGCATATCAGTGTTTACAACTATAGTATGGGCTTGGAAGTATGGTCTCATTCTTCTGGTGGCTTCAATTAGCGCTAATGCCAACTTTTCCAACCTTGGATATCTGATTTCTGCTCCTCGAAAATATTTTCTAGTGTAGTAGACTGGTTTCTTCACTCCATCCTCCATTCTTATCAGAGCCGAGCTAACTGCGTTCTCTGAAACTGCCAGGTATAAGTACAATCTTTCTCCCATCACTTATCTGGATAGCAATGGAGGTATTCCTAGGTACTTCTTTAGTTCTTGAAAGGCCTCCTCACATTCATCATTCCACTCAAATGTTTTTCGGAGTGTTTTGAAGAAGGGGAGACATCTATCTATTGCGCGTGACACAAATTTGTTGAGTGTTGCTACTCGCCCTGTGAGACTTTGCACCTCCTTTTTGTGGTTGGAGATCTTAGCTCTAATAAGGCCTTGATCTTCTCTCGATTTGCTTTAATTCCACGTTGATTGACAATATATCCGAGGAACATTCCTTCTCGCACTCCGAATATACACTTAGTGGGATTCAACTTTATATGATATTTTTCTAGTTGATCAAAGGTCTGACCTAGGTCAATTAGATGATCAATAGCTTTCTTGCTCTTTGTCAGCATATCGTCAATATACACCTCCATATTATGACCTATCTGTTCTGCAAACACCTTATTCATCAGCCTCTGATACGTCGCACCTGCATTTTTAAGATCGAAAGGCATAACATTATAGCAATAAGTTCCCCTTGGGGTGATAAAAGAGGTACTCTCCCTATCTTCAGGTTTCATTTTAATCTAGTTATAACTAGAATAAGCATCCGTGAAACTCAATAATTCGTGCCCCGAGGTAGCATCCACCAATTGATCAATTCGGGGCAAAGGAAAATGATCCTTTGGGAATGCCTTGTTAAGGTCGGTGAAGTCTACACACATCCTCCACTTATTATTTTTCTTCTTCACCATTACCACATTCGCTAGCAAATCAGGATATTTCACATCTTTAATGAAAGAGGCTTTTTGCTGTTTATCTACTTCTTCTTGTATGGCTTGGTTCTTCTCGGGACTGAATACCCTTCGTCATTACTTCATTGGCTTGATTTCCTTGTTCACATTGAGCTCATGACACAAGAAATTTGGGTATATCACTGGCATATCCTTGTGACTCCATGCAAAAGTCTGCTTTCTGCGTCTTAGAAATGATATCAGCTTTTGCTTTATTGACACATCTATTGACGCACCGATTTGAGTTGTTCGTTCTGGATGCTCATCGTCCATAATGATATTTTCAGTAGGCTCCATGACCTGACCCTTAACGAGCTGAGACTCATCTCTTGGGTCTATAGTCTTAATCTCCGCATCATCTGCCTCATCTACCTGATAAGTATTAGTCTTCTCCCTGGATTCTTCACGTTCTTCTTGCTCGGCAGATGAATAGTAGCATTCTCGAGCTACTTTTTGGTCACCCTTCACCACTCTTACTCCAAAGTTGGTTGGGAATTTTAAACATTGGTGTACAGTAGATGGTACTGATTCAAAAATTTTCAAACCTACTCTTCCCATGATGATATTATAAGCTGATTGGAGATTTTTATCCATCACAAAAAAGCGTAATCTTTCTGTTCGACAAGCAGGCCATGTACCGATGAACATATCCAACTTGATCGTCCCAAGTGGAAAAACTTTCTCTCCAGTAAAATTAAGGAGGGGCCTATGATATGGTTCCAACTGGGATAGCTTTAGATTCAAACTATCGAAACATGGGTAGAACATGATATTCGCCGAGCTACCATTATCCACTAATACTCGTGAAATCATTACTTCTTTCATTCTCATTTTGATCACCAATGGGTCATCATGAGGATATAGCACACCTGCGAGGTCATTCATAGAGAAACCGATGACCAGTTTGTCCTTGTTCACCTTCCTCGAACGATCATCTTCAGTCAAATTTATTCGCTGTATGTATGAGCAAGCTTGAGCCTCAATAAGGTAAGCTTTCCTTTATGAGGTAAGATCTCCTCCTCCTGTATCACCGCCTGTAATGACATTACACTTAAATAATCCAAAGTGGATTGAAAATACCTCACGTTCTGGTTGTCTTAGTCTTTTGGGGAGATCGGGGTCATCTTCTGGATCATCTTCATAATCTCTTTTCTTATCATCTTTCGTCTGAAGAGGAGATTTAGACCTTTGTCTTCCTCGTTCGTTGGTTGGACCACCGCTTTGACGATCAACATACTTGGTCAATTTTCCTCGTGTAATGAGTGCTTCAATTTCATTCTGAAGATCTATGTAATGATTGGTCGTATGATCGTGATCTTTATAGAATTCGCAATATTTGGACTTATCTCTCTTATCAGGATCTGCCTTCATTTTTACTGGCCAGGCTAGATCCTCGCTGCTCTTGATTTCTTCTAGAATGTGATTTATATCCACCTTCAAAGGAGTATAATTTCCATATTTCTTCATCTGTTCCAATGCTTTCTTACCTTTTGATTGCTTGTTACCACCATTGTTCTTTTAATCTTTCTTTTCGGTTTTTCCATCTTCCACCTTGGTCTCCTTAGTGTCTGCGTTCTTCTTCGCAGCCATGGCTTCCTCGGCATTCATGATTTTGGCTGCTTTTGCCATTAGTTCTGCCATGGTCCTGGGCGGATCTTTGGCAAAAGTATAGTACAATTTATTGGGTAACAGTCTACTCATTAAAGCAATAATTGCAGTTTTGTTTTCATAATCAATTACTTCTAGTTTCTCGTTATTGAAACGAGTAATATAATCCCTGGTGCTTTCACCTGTCTTTTGTCTAACACTTAGCAAATGTGCTACTCGTTTGACTGGCTTTGCTCCAAAACATAAATTTCCAATAAAGAGTTCTGCTAGCTGAAAGAAGCTCATAATTTTCCCTTGAGGAAGGTTATTGTACCACATCTGAGCAGATCCAGTGAAAGTTCCTGAAAATTTCCTACATTGCATCTCGCTTGGAACAGCATAGATATCGGCAGCTGCTTGGTATTGTTCTATATGGAGAACAGGATCTATTTTTCCATCGTATTTTTGTGTTACTACCAGGGCTTTGAATTTTGACGGTGTGGGAAAGTCCACAATATCTTGTATGAATGGTGTTCCTCGGACAAAAGTCCTTTGTAGAGGATTCTTGGTTTTAGCCATCTCCCCTAATCTATCCTCCAACCTTTGAATTGAGCCTTTCTATGCATCATTTCCTTCTTCGATCCTATTGGTTTGAGCAACTAATCATGTTGAATTTTCCTCTTGGGATCTTTCATTACGAGCAGCTGGTCGTGATTGGGCAGAGCCTTCCTTTAAATCAGATAGTCGTTGAGAGTTCCTTGACATAATCCTAGGGGGACTTCTATTCCTCCTAGGACCCAAACGATCAAAAGGAGAGACTTTACTCAATCTTTCAAGAGCACTTATCCTTTTTGGGGATAGAGTGATGTTTTATTGAGTGTCTGTAGCTCGTACCGAGGAAGTCCGTCCAGGCTGATAAGAAGGATCATTAGATCTCTCAGTACGATATGAATCGATGTGTCTGGACTGAGATTCATCTGGAAATAACATTCGCCTAGTTTGCGATGAGAGTAAACGAGTATTTCTCTGAACGCTTCGTTGTCCTGATTGGGCTGGCACTCCGCCCTGAACTGTTTGTATGAGTTGACGCATGGTTTCTTGCATGACCGTTTGCCCTTCGGCCAAATTAGCCATCATACCAGCCAGATCTTGGACATTTGGAGGAGTAGATGGAGGATTTGGAGGGATCCCATGGTTTTGATTGCTGGATTCAGGATGATAAGCCATTAGTGATGACTTATCTTGGTGAAAAACGATAATTACAGTCGTTTCCCACAGACGGCGCCAATATGTTGATATAAAAAACTAGATTCAATCTAATTATTTTAATCACAGATAAAATGAATAAAGAAATAATAGACATTAGATTTTTAAAGTGGTTCAACCTTGCAATAATGGCCTACGTCCACTGTTTTTGTTATTGCTGGCTTTTTGTTTGGAATTCTCGATAATGATTTTACTAAGAAATTCTGAGTCCTCCCCTAATGAGGAGGTTACATTGTATTTATATCCTTGAGGCTGTACAAATGAAAGGACAATGCGCTGTTATCTAGTAGACATGTACATCTGTATGATAATAATGAGCATTTAATGCGCAGTTGTCTCCTTGATTCCTTTGATTTGGATGCGTTGTACGCTACGTAGCTCGAACCGCCTAAGCTGCTCGACACGCTTGAGTTGCTCGGTGAGCTTGAGTTACTCGGGGATGAGCAAGAGCTGCTCGGGGTGCTTGAGTTGCTCGATGACAGTGAGTAGCTCTGTAGAAGTATGAGTAACTGCCACATTGGCAAACACGTGTCTAGAGGTGAATAGTCCATGTCAGAAGACTAAATTTGGTATCAACAGTGATAATCATGTTGATCTAAGATCCTAACGTTAAATGTAAAATACATAACATTTGTATTATTAAAGAACAAATAACATATCGAATTGGATATTCATATGTTAAATTTATATATCCCTATAAAATTGTTAATTACGTGTTCTTTAATTTATGTTTACATGTGGTACGAGAGCAATTGGTTTTTGATTTCGTGATTGTCCATTAAGAGTTTTTGCCTATAGAGGAATTCGGGTAAAAAAAATTATGAATTAGTGGATTTGTTTTGGGACAAATTTTGTATTTTTACTCGGAGTATTATGAAATTCACATGGTAACTTAGAAACGTCGAAATAAACAAAACCCATTATTTACAATCAGGATCACCCTATCTCGACGATTTGACGTCGTTTAGACCCCTAAAATGCGTTTATACTTTTTTGGTAATAATGTCAATGCTAATAACTCTCGCTTAAAAATTAATTTTACGATTCTGTGAATTGGAAAGTGATCTTGAAGAGATTATTTATATTATTGTAATGATAACTCAAAATTTTCCATTTTTGGAAAAAGAAATTATTTTTCATATTTTATGATATAAATCCCTACATATAATTTTTCTCATTAAATGATTTCTCTAATATTCATGTTATGTATTATTTGGTATTGACCAAAAGGTTCAATATAATACTTTTGAATGTTAGATATATGATTAGGGGTTTGACAATAATAGTTTCGGTAAATTGAATTATTGTGTATAATCTATATTTGATTGCCGAAAGTTCCTAATATAATTATGAATTAATGTTATGACACTAATATTTATATGAAGTTAAATTAAGAAGAAATTGTCTTAATTTATAGTCATAAATATTAGATTATTTTGCATGCATCTATATTTGGACCGTTGATTATCAATTAAGCTTTGTGTGTAATATTATTTGGGGTATGGATTTTTATATACATTACGTAATATGTGTGTGCATGTATGTTCCATGAAAGTAAAATGTTTGCACAATATATGAATCAAATATTTAAGCACAATTAATGATAAATCAATTTAGGATATCTCTGAATGCAACCAACTGAATTAATTGTTTATCTGTATAATCACATAAAAGAAAATTTCATAATATGAGATTTTGGGTACCTAATTTTTATGACCAAATTAGAATTGGTTTTGGTTCCCTTATTGTTATTTTTTTTGCGATAATTTTAATTATGACTTTAAAGATGCTTATTTTATAAAACTATAAATTTGAATATTTGGAGGCATTTTCGGTAACTGTTTTCTTATGCCTCTAATAAGCAATAATTGAGATTAAATTTTTTGACTTACCCGGTATTAATGAATTTTTTTTCATGTCAATCCTAAAGGATTTAATGATTAAAAATCACTATTTTTTAAGTGATGAACATTCTGTTGACTATTTAAGCACTTTTAAGCTCTCAAAACCTTAAATTTGTTGTATTTGATAATAAAGTTGACAACTATTTCTTTCTCCATTTTTTTAATTTCACTTATTGGGGAGATTATTTTTTAAGAGTTTTCTTATAGTGGTTAATCAAATGTTTCATTATTGGAAATTATGTATTTCTCCATTTTTATGTTTTAATAAATACATCGGCTGTCTTATCTTATTTTACTGTCATAATATTTTTGGTATATACCAATTATTGTTATGACTATCATAGTTATGGTTAAGGTTTTGATATTAATTTTTATATTATATTAGATTAGGTGTTTATTAAAGTGCCCCAATCTATAATTATAAATATTAAATTACTGTGGATAAATTTTATTGTTAGTGAGTCCAAATATAATGATGAATGTCATATTGTTAATATAATGATGATGTATCTTGTTCATTGTATCAAAGGATAACTTAGATTACCAAATGAACATTAATGAGCAATTTTTTTTCGCATCAACTTAACCTCGAAGGACTTAAATATTTTCTTGAAACTAATATTTGTGTAAAGTTTTATTCGGTGTTCAAAATTGTAAATATTAAATTAATGTGTATACCCTTATTATGCCCAATATGAGTAGAGAAATATTAGAATCATGCCCTACAGTTTTCTTCTTAGCATTTATATGACGATTAGATTATGATTCCACTAAAGTGGTCTAGTCTAATAAACTGTAAATGTTGAATTAAATTTATGATAACATGCAATACCATATTTAGGGATGCCTTAAGGTTTTTATCTTAGTATTTATATCATGATTAGATTACGATTCCACCAAAGTGGTATAATCTAATAAATTATAAATGTGAATTTTGTGATAACATTCAAATACTATATTTTTGTTGCTCCAAGGAGTCCAAATATGGTTTTGAGTGTTCGGATTATTAATAATTTCATTATGATTAAGCTATTGTAATTTAGTTTCCAAAGAGTTCGGTTACAATGGTGAAGTTTATATTAAGGGAAATATGTTTGTTTATTAAGGTTGGTATCGGTTGCTCCAAAGAGTCCATAACCTTCCTTAATTTATAATCTATTGAAAACATTAGTGATTGTTGAAATTATTTTACAATCCATAAAATAATTTAATATTAATATAATGGATAGTTTGGTAGACACCAAAGTGACCCAACAAGAATGCTTGTGAATATTATATTTAAAGATAAAAGTTGTAGTAATAACTTATTATGATTATATATGTGAAGACAATAATGGGGTATATTTAATTTATTTCGTCATGCAAGACAATTTCCCAAAGGACATTTATTTGGAGTAAATGAAATCAATATTAAGAGATTATGCAATTAGGTAGTGAAAAGTTATCATCGATAGCATGTTCATCTAAATTACGTAACATGATACACAATAAAGTCATATATATATATATATATTCAAAGTTATTACGAAAGAATGTCCATATTTATAAAATGTTATTGATTTACTTGTTGTCAACTCATAGCATTCATGTAGTGAGCTATTTATTTCATTAATTTTATTTTACTTTATTTGTCTAAAACTGCATGTTTTATCCCTAAAATGTTATTGAGACTGACTTCTTAGAATGAAATAAAGAAGTTGAGTTTCACTTAAAAATGCTAAATCGTTATAATTCAGTTTTACTTGAGGATCCCACTATTAATGAATTAGTATGTGAAAATCTTTTAAAACCTTGAAGAATTATTAAACGGATTAAGCATAGAGTTTATGAAAAATCTCATAGTGTTAAAGATTAAAATGAGTACCCATTATATAACATACATACTTTAAGCTTTATTATATGAATTATAATATATCATTTTATATGAATGAAATAATTTTTTTTCTTTTTCAAAAACTAGAGTGCTACGTAACCTAGTTCTAAATCGATATGAGGATGCTTACAAGACCAACCGTAAGACAAACGATAAATTCTTAGATTCCTTTTCTTATGTTATTTTGAAATCGTTTCAAAACCTCTCAGTGACCTTTCAAAATATTTTTCTCGAGTATATAAAACATCTTTACGTTTATATGAGAGTATATTTCCTTAATTATGGTATTCTCATTTGTGGTTTGTACAATTATTTTTATGAAACTTTTACAAGAAAAATGATTCATGTTTAACTTCAAAGTATCTTTTTCATGTTGTGGCCCTTTTAAATCTAGACTTACTTTGATAATTTAATATATTAGATTGTTTATGGATTGTCACTTATGAATCTTGACACATGCGTTTGAGCTCTTAAGATTTTACAATTTTAGAACGATCTATGTGGCTCAAATGGGAGATTATAGTCATTAGATAGTGGACCTACATAGATCATGTTGTTATAAAACAACAAATAAAATGTAACAAGTCGATATCGCCACAAGATTTATTCACAGAAAAATGAATGTAAATGATTAAAAGTGTATTATATAAATTCCAGTTTACTTACCCAATTTGACACGCTCGCATGATTGGGAATTTCTAGTACCTACTTGGATTTAGAATCCACTAAAAGAATTGGAATTTATAATTATGTCTATGCTCAAAAGAGGGTACAATAATTACTTTCTAAATCGAAATTATTAATTGTCAAATTCTTTAAAGAATGGTGAAATTAGTGGGAGTTTCAAACCACATAATGTGGTTATAAAAGAAGTTAAGATACTCAAGTCATTCCTTAAACATATAAAGTAATTGTTGGTTAGTGGATATGAATAGTTTTGAGAAACTCTTAAATGAGTTTGCTAATTTGACTGATTGTGAGATTTATCACAAGAATGCAAATTTGACAGAGTAAAAAAATATTCGATTTTGATAATCAACGATATAAAGCTAGACTTATGGTCAAAGTTTTCATTATGAATAGACAAAGGGGGGTAAATAAATATTTTCACCTATATCTTAGAATATTAAAATTTATATCTTTAGTAGCTCTTTTTGAGTAAGAGTTACATTTAGTGTGAAAACTTATGAGAGTTTAAGAAAATAACTATAGAAGTTGAGAAATCACTATATAAACATATGTCAGTTTCTCATTATTGGTATTTTAAGAATGCTTTATATATTTTGATTAAATATATATATACCTTGAAGTGAGTGGGAGTAAATTTATATATTTCTTGAATTTATCTTGACAATGAATGATAGTTTAGAGAAATAAAACAGTTTAAGAATATGAAGTAATGAGATGCTTAAAATATTATATGCTCACATTTATGATAATTGTTCTCTCTTGATTAAGTAGGTTGGTGACCAATATTATGAAAAATTAAAAACATTTAAATATTGTATGTAGCATGCTTTGGGGCTACAAATTATGGATTATGGTTGCAAAAATTTTATTTTGGGACTTGGAGTTGTCAACACTATTACCAAGTTACTAAAACATTATGATAATGTCGCTGCAATCTTCGTCATGAAGAACTGATAAGTTTTTTTAAAGAACCTAGGCACATTAGGATATAATGCCTATATATGAACGAAGAAGTTCAGAAATAAAAATTGTCAGTTGAACACATTAATACAAGTGTTAACATATCATATCCACTAATAAACGGGCTACCACCAAAGATCATTTATGAAACATGCTTAAGATATGAGTCTTGCGTGTAGCCAATTTAGTATGAGTGTTAGTGGATTGTTTGGTGCTTATATTTTGGCACTATGCTTGATATCGATTAAAGTGTATTATGAACATTTCGATTTATGTCTTGTAATATAGGTTTACATGCATGTGAATTGATGAATATAACAGAAATAGTCTTTTATATAAGACATTATTGGACCATTATTGAATAACCCGATTATAGACCTTGTTAGATGAATTATTATTATTGTGGTACATAGAAGCGATCATGCTCTTACATTAGTATGTGAGCGTCATGACCCATATTAATGGTTTATTTGATTAAGGTGTTAATGAAAAATCATTTAAGGATGACTTAAATATTATTGCATGCCTTATGATAATTATGGACCAAGTGGGAGAATGTTAGAATTATTTTAAAGAATAATTCTACATAATATGATCCATAATTAGATTAATACTAAGAGTCGCTTTAGTTAATGAAAGGCTACTCCAAATACCAAGAGTCAAAATGACTCTTGGTTATCTACTTTGATGAACGGTTAAGATTAAGTGACTGTTGGAGATTTGGGTCCTGTCCCTACTTATAAATAAGTGACTGATTTCCATCATTCTGACGCATGAAAAGACAACATAATGTAATTATAGGATAAGGGAGATAAATCCAAAGACTCAAATTTGTGTTTATTTTGGAATACTATTTTAGCTGTAGAAGAAGATCCAACCGTTAGAACGTGCTAAAATTGGAGCATGTTCTTGTCGTATTCAAGAGGAAGTCTTGGTTCGAAATTCAGTCTGATCGAACATGTCTAATGTCGACTGTTTCGTCAATCCTTTCATTTATGACATGATGGAGGTATGTCATTATAATATTATTTTATATTTCTCGTAATAATTGTATGTGATAATCATGCTGATCCAAGATCCTAACGTTAAATGTAAAATACATAACATTTGTATTATTAAAGAACAAATAACATATCAAATTGGATATTCATACGTTAAATTTATATATCCATATAAAATTGTTAATTACGTGTTCTTTAATTTATGTTTACATTGAGAACAAATTTCAAGAGTCTAGGGGATGATTTGAGGAATTTTTGTAAGAACATTCTTGGAGTGAAGATTTGAGAAGAAAACTCTTAGAGGTGTATCAATATCTTCACCAAAATCAGACCCTACGAAGTTATCCAAGAAATTAGTTAAACTTTTTTTCATTTAATTTGTGGTATTGCAGTTCATGTCATGGTGGGTGTAAGCCATTGTCTTTTCTTTGGGGGGGGGGGGGTAATTATTTCATTAAAATGGGTTTTGGGTGAATTAACCATTTTAATTGATAAGGATTGATGATTAATACGAAATTAGTATTTCGTAAAGATATGCAGCACAATTACCTTGCTGAAAATCAAAGTTAGATTCGTTAATTGAAAATTGTTGAATCGAATTGAAGAGAAAGATTGAATAAAAGTTGTAAAACTCAATTCATCAAATCGTGAGTGATAATCAAAACAATTGAAGTTTGGAGATTGATATGATGATTAGAACCCATTTAGTATGTGTAATAAATATTGGTTATGATTGGGATGATTCTTGAGAAGAAACTATGAAGTTTTGATGTGTAAAAATGGAGGAAAACGAGTTACAAAAGAAGATGGTTCGCATATCTGGTACGGCGAACCGGTCCGGTTTGGAGGTCGAACCGGTTCGATTAAGTTGTTTGTCAAAAAAGACATTTGTATATCTTTTCGTTGAGATCTCATGGACACCGACCTCATATTTTCTAATTTTTTTAATTAGTTATGATTTTTCTACGGAAGGGTGTCTGAAACCAAAATCCTTTGTGAGAAATAAAATCTGAATTATTTAGGGATGTCCGTAGATGAGCGTAGGACTCTGGAAAATATTAAGGAACATTATTTTTACCTTGAAATTGGATGGGAATGAATTCGAGGTATGAATTTAGAGTGTTTAGGATGAACGACCCTCAAAAATATATGAACGGATTCATATGAAAATTTTGGATGAAATTAAGATACAGACTAGATTGAGATGTGTTTAGTATCTTGAAATAAAAATGTGAATCTAAGTTAAAACTTATAGAATTAAGATTCGGGGTTGTTACTCAGATATTTTGAGGCTTGTCTGACGGGAGTTAGGCACCGAGTAGCCGTTTAACTTATTATAGATGTATATAGTAAATTATCGAATATTGAATTTAATAACGGGTGTTTTATCTAATAGTGGGACTTAGTGTAATACATTCTGAAGGGTGAAGGTGTGGACTGAATGAGTGAGTCGGGGTATTTTAGTTGGGTTACAGTGCTTTAATAAATTAATTAATGTGAAATTGATGAGATTAATCGGTGTAATTTAAAATGTAACGAATTCGAGGAATGAGCCAACCTATGACTTATATCAGTAGAATTTGAGTGAATTACCTATTGACATATTTTAAAGGATAATTGGCACACTTTAAGTACTGAGGGATACTCGGGAATATATCATAAGAAGTGTATTTTGAATTAAATAATACGTAGGATATTCGGGAGATTTATACATATGCTAGGTATAGGATATATGATATAGGTTGTGTGTAAACCTAAAATGATTTATATTATTTATTATGTGTATGACATACCTACGAATCTTGCTATTGGGAGGAGGTTTCACGTTGTAAACAGTCTTATTCTCATGAGCCTATTGGGAGGATTTTATACTTGTACCCTGAACATAGGAACTTGGACACGTGTTATCTGAAATTATGATATTTTCGACGATTGAACGAGAGCGTGGGTATGTACGTGACCCATTTGGATAGGGACTATGTTCGCCTCCAATATGTGTGATTTGTGATGATGGTTCGAGTGAGATACTGAACCAATAGTCCTTTATATAGTGCGGATGTACCGGCACTTGATAGCAGAGTACGCATTCACCATAGGTCTCAGCCTAGGGATGATGTATTGTGTATATATATTTATAATAATATATATACTTGTGGTTTATTCTACTATGTGTGCTTGGTAGATGATGTATCAAGTTAGTATATAATGAGGTGATAAATATACGCTTATGACTTATTCTATGGTGTGTAATTAGTAAATGATAAAGATAGTGACATCTAAAATAACTCTAGTGGGTGGAGGATAAAAAATATAATGAGAAATTCATAATTGGCTAATTGATATAAAAAAATCCATTAACATATGGTATGAGAAATACAGGAGGGCACAACATGTTTGTATGAAGAAAGAGACTTGATAGGGTTAGTTAGGTGCGGTAGAGTAACTAGGAAAGGTTAGAAGGCAAGCATTTGGTATGCACATTAGATGAGGGGTGAGTTATGCCTCAATAGAGTACGATACTAACTTAAATATGAAGAGTGTACATACATATTTGATTACTGCAATTTAACTTCTTGCTAAATATTTTCAAAATGTTTTACTTGGATTATGACCCGTGTCAAAATCTTTTTCCAAAACCTTTTAGGTGTCCTGCCACAGGGATGCCTAGTTTGAATATTCTATACAGGGATGCGAGCTACAGCTCGTGTGGAAGTTGCAGGACTTGCTATAGACACTACATTTATTTATTCCTAGTGTAAAATCTTTACTCCAGTACTTATTTTGGCATGTCGCCCTCTGTTATAGTTTTTAGTTTATTTATGGTACCTTGTGTATACAGGTTACTGTTTTAATTTGATATTGTATTTTCTTATTGAACCGATAGTCGATTCGGTTATTTTTATTTATATTGTCTAATTGTGTTGAATTTATTTATTAGTTTTTTATTGATGTTTTAATTATTATTTACCTCCACATGTTGATAATTAATGAAAGATAAAATTTGTCACTAATCTAATTAAATTACTAGCTTGTTAGTAACTTTAAAAAGTTTTTCAACAGTGATGCTGAGAATGAGCCATATGAGACCAATGTTTTATTTTGATCACGGGCTAACCACCCAGTATTTTAATAGGTGGGGGTGTCACATCCCTCTCATGTCCAGTTCTCTTTTATCTTCTCATACCGCCTCCTCATCTCCTCTTAATTTCACGGCCTAATGGTGCGGCGGAAAAAGTGTGCGCGTGTAAGTGCACAGTCGTCGTGTGTTTCGCCGTCGCGATACAAAAGATAAAACCTAAGATACTACTACACTTGACAAGCAAGTACAACTGTAAGTCGGGTATCGTAAATCCACAGGGAGTGATTGAATTTTAGACTTTAATTGTTTGATTAATTCAGGAATAAAAATGGTGTAAAATAAATAAAAGAAAAGGTGAATGGGTGGTTGTCGTGACAAAAGAAAAAGAGAAGTTATGCTAAATTAAAGTAAAGCGAGGATCGGGATCGCATTCAACCAAACGGATCGAAACAACTACTAATTAGAATTAAGGCTCCAAAGCAATTTAATCGAGCATTTTCAATTAAGTATAAACATCACGCAAGAAGGAATTTAACCCAAAGTTGCGAGATAAAACATTTAACTGAAAAATGGTTACACGCGGATTAAATTCGGATAATCGCTATAAACACTAACGTTGCATGACAAAGAAAGTTAAACGCATAATAATCCGACTTTAATACGTGAGGTTTCAATTAAATGCAATTTTACACGAAACCCTAAATTTTGAGGTCCGAACCCGAAAATGGCGGAAATGCTTTCCCGACCCTATTTATCTAGGGATGCATAATGAATTAACTAAATTAAGTTAATTAAACTAGAAAAGCAAGAAATAAAGCAATAAACCTAATTATGAAAGCATGGAAATTACACTAGAAAGCAAGGAAAGAATGAAATACAACTAGATTAATGGAGAGGGAAGATGAATAGTTAATCTTACAACCAAATAGTGTGTCAATCCAAGAGAGGAAGAAGAAGAACCAAGAAAAAACCCTCCAACCCTAACTAAACTAAGCTAAAAACGTATAAGGGCTGGTCTCCTTATTACAAAAATCAAAATTAGCTTATATAGTAAGTTAGAATAAAAGAAAAGAAGAAAGAAAAGAAAAGAAAAATATCTGCAGAAAACAGGGGATCGATCGATCGACCCCTTTGGTCGATCGATCGATCAAGGGAAAATATCGACAATCCTGAAAGGTCGATCGATTGAACAAAAGCGTCGATCAATCGATCAAGCAGGGCAGAATAATGCAGCAGCAGCCCCTGCTTCTTTTCTTCTTCTTCTCCTCTCCTCTTTTGCTTTCTTGTAATTCCTCCGCAAGAAACGCCGTAACTTCTTCGTTATGTATCGGAATCGCGCACCGTTCGCTGCCACGCGAAGCTAGCGAGGAGGGCTACAACTTCCGTGAGATGTCGGGCCAGGTACCCAAGCTGTGAAAAGACTAAAATTCCCCCGAACGTGCGATTGCGTACGGAACTTCACCGGAATGAATCCGAACTTCATACTTAGCATCCAAATACCTACAAAAGCTCAATTAACCCCTGCAAAACATGTTAACATAGAAATCCGAGGATTGTCTGGTTAACGAGCATAAATATAGGGATTAAGATACCCGAGGGGGCTAATAACGCGTATGTTAACGGGTGAAAAAATGCAATATTTGCGTCGCATCACACCCCCTAACTTACACATTGCTAGTCCCTAGCAATGAAATAGGAAACAACAAGAACTACAAGAAAACCAAAAGCAGGAGAAAGAACAAAAGTATGGTATAAGAGCAATAAAAAGATAAGGCCACTTTCGCGGGCGAACAATTGCATTTAGCGTATGCAGTAAGCCGTTAAACCCCTAGGTTACCCTAGTGGACGAGTGTCGTCTCGTGAGGGTTTTCAGTGATGGAACCCACAAACATCACATGGTTTCCTCAAAATATGCCCAACACAACATGCGACAAACTCAACAACAACGAAAAAGATTTCAAACATGTTATTAGCATATTGAACGAATTCAAGCTAAAGTCCGTTGTTATTAACAAGTTGAATGCACCTCATAGAATTGAAACTTTAAAAGTGGGAGGGGGGAGAACATATGCAAAATATGATTTGGAAAAAACTTAAATAAACCAGATAAACATAAAGCAAGCATGTATTCAATCCTCACGGGCATTACACTCAACAAATGAAATCACTCGAAATGGGAGGTAATACACGGGACATGCGGGCATAAAGAGTAAATGTAAATGGAAACTAGGCCGCACACATGTCACCGAAGAAGAACGCTAAATATAAACTGAAAAACTGTAATCTCAATGAAAGGATACCGCACACTAAAAGAGGCGAAATGCATTTTCACAGATTATCAAAACTATTATGACTTTTAAATTAAATGCACCCTAAGATCACATAGGACTTTAATAGGGTTATGATGTAGGATAGGCTAGGGTATGAAATGAAGGAATGTATGTACGGATTCAAAGTGTTCGGGATGAAAACTCGGGATAATGGGATAAATGCGGGCAATATCAAAAATTGGAAAAACAAGTTCCAAAACGGCATTAGATATATCATCGGGGAGAGTAATCAAAGCTTATTGAAACACTACAAACACTATAAACAACTTTCTCTTTGTTTTTCTTTTCTTATTTTTCTCATGTTTTCTTTTGTTTTCTTTTTGCTTTTTGCTTTCTCTTTTCTCTTTTTCTTCTCTTTTTCACATCACTTTACTTTTCAAACTCTCATATGCCTAAAATTGCAACCGTAATACAACAACAACATTCAATCCCAAGTAACATTCCAAACAAAGGTATGTAAGGTGTATGTATGGCTTAAAAACTCCATTGCGGAGTTGGTTATGGGATTATGAAACGAAAGGCTATATTTAGGCTCAAAGGGGTTAACTAGGGTAAACATATAAGGGTGAGGTCAAGGCTAATATGGGTGATATAACAAAGAGGGCCTATGATCATTTCCAAAAGTTTACGCAATTCTCAAGTCAAAACAATATATGAAAATCATGCTCAAGTAACACATTTCAAGTATAGACTCAATTAATGAACGATCAATGAAAGAATAGAGAGATTACCAACGAATTCAACGTTTTCAAAGAGGAAAGAATAGTGTATAACACTCACAAACGACGAAAGGTACAAATCTTACTCGGTGTATGTATATACAATGCAACAAAAGATTACCGAGTTATAAAAATCTTAAACCAAATCAATATAACAAGGAAAGTGCATATGCTCATGGGATAAAGTTTAATTCATGAAGTTATTCACAATTTCAATGATTTGAGGACTAAAGTCTAATAACTTCTAAAATCAAGAACATGCATCATTGAGTTGTCAATCGGATCGGGCAATTATTAAAATTTATCATCGGAAACAAGGCAAAATGCCCAACAAAGGAGAAAAAAGAAAGAAAATATTTTTCAAATTTTTCAAATTTTTCACAAAAAGGCATACTCAGTAACTAAATGTGAGCAAATCCATGGACTACACATGAAATGGATAGAATATTATACACCCCCTAACTTAAATGTTGCATTGTCCTCAATGCACATTAAGAACACAACACAAAGAGAGGAAAGAACGATATTACCCAAAATTGGAGCGATCTCCATAAGCACGAGTCCAATGAAATATACAAAACAAGTTAGTACCGAGCATAGCAAAAACAAATAACAAAAAGTTAACTAATTACACTAGACTAAATAAAAAAAGGAAAGAAAAATAGGAAAGAAAGAAAATTAAAAAGCTAATTATTTACAACCTACTATTTAGGCTTCACACTAACTATACACTAGAAGTCTAAATAGTTGAGGGTCCACCCAAAAAGGGATTTGACTTTGAAAGATCAATGGTGGACCCTCCAAAGCGAACATGCCTCCCGAAAGATATGAATTCCGTTTGAACAACGGAAGGCATGTGGGTGGTGAAAAAAGTGAACCATCGCCAATTTGAAATTTTGGGCGGACGATGGGGGATTTGGATAACAAGGGGGAAAGGTACACTAAAGATCCAAGAAAAGTCGACTCATCTCCCAAAGGTTTTTCAAATGGAATGGGAGATAGTGCACACACGGGGATAGGATCCATCGAAAACAAGTCCGGTAAAGAGTCCTCGTCGGCAAAAAGTGTAGAAGTTTTAATTTCTACCGACTCACAGGAATCAACCGGTAATTCTAATGGTTCGATCACGGAAAACGTATATGGTGATGAAACAAATTCAATCTCAATCGACTCATCGTCGGAAGGAGATTGAATTTCAGAGGAGAAAGATTCACATTCGATGAGAAATTTTCTGAAAAATTGAGGTGAAACACAAGTTTCCACCTCCTCGTTGTTTTGTGCAAAATAATTCATCTCATCGCAAAGTGCACCAAGTCTCATTCCAGCATCATTTAGGCTTTCCAAACCTTGGGAGTAAAGAAGCAAAGTTTCTTCCAAAGTAGGCTTCCTCGGCTCAAGAGCCTCGGACTCCTCATTTGGTTGAAACTCGTCTTCGAAAGTAATGAAATAAGAATCGTCATTGGATTCGAATAATGAATCCAACTCAAGCTCCCAATAACGATTTTCATTCCGATAAATGTTTTCAAGTCTTTTATTTTCAAGAAAATCTTGAAAATGGAAAACTTGAAAACTATCCCCAAAGTATGAATCATTAGAATAACCATAATAACTATAATAGTAGGACATGATTACCTCGTTGTTTGCAGATGGAGAATCCGACCAAGAAAGTGAGCAACCTCGAATCAAAGTTTCTTAGCGCTCAAGTATGCTATCCTTCAAGAAAGGTTAAAAGAAAGAATACAAATAGGAAAGGAAAAATACTACGAAATAATAAAACAATTACAATCTAAAACACACTCCCCGGCAACGGCGCCAATTTGTGATGCGGCGGAAAAAGTGTGCGCGTGTAAGTGCACAGTCGTCGTGTGTTTCGCCGCCGCGATACAAAAGATAAAACATAAGCTACTACTACACTTGACAAGCAAGTACAGCGGTAAGTCGGGTATCGTAAATCCACAGGGAGTGATTGAATTTTAGACTTTAATTGTTTGATTAATTCAGGAATAAAAATGGTGTAAAATAAATAAAAGAAAAGGTGAATGGGTGGTTGTCGTGACAAAAGAAAAAGAGAAGTTATGCTAAATTAAAGTAAAGCGAGGATCGGGATCGCATTCCACCAAACGGATCGAAACAACTACTAATTAGAATTAAGGCTCGAAAGCAATTTAATCGAGCATTTTCAATTAAGCATAAACATCACGCAAGAAGGAATTTAACCCAAAGTTGCGAGATAAAACATTTAACTGAAAAATGGTCACACGCGGATTAAATTCGGATAATCGCTATAAACACTAACGTTGCGTGACAAAGAAAGTTAAACGCATAATAATCCGACTTTAATACGCGAGGTTTCAATTAAATGCAATTTTACACGAAACCCTAAATTTCGAGGTCCGAACCCGAAAATGGTGGAAATGCTTTCCCGACCCTATTTATCTAGGGATGCATAATGAATTAACTAAATTAAGCTAATTAAACTAGAAAAGCAAGAAATAAAGTAATAAACCTAATTATGAAAGCATGGAAATTACACTAGAAAGCAAGGAAAGAATGAAATACAACTAGATTAATGGAGAGGGAAGATGAATAGTTAATCTTACAACCAATTAGTGTGTCAATCCAAGAGAGGAAGAAGAAGAACCAAGCAAAAACCCTCCAACCCTAACTAAACTAAGCTAAAAACGTATAAGGGCTGGTCTCCTTATTACAAAAATCAAAATTAGCTTATATAGTAAGTTAGAATAAAAGAAAAGAAGAAAGAAAAGAAAAGAAAAATATCTGCAGAAAACAGGGGATCGATCGATCGACCCCTTTGGTCGATCGATCGATCAAGGGAAAATATCGACAATCCTGAAAGGTCGATCGATTGACTAAAAGCGTCGATCGATCGATCAAGCAGGGCAGAATAATGCAGCAGCAGCCCCTGCTTCTTTTCTTCTTCTTTTCCTCTCCTCTTTTGCTTTCTTGTAATTCCTCCGCAAGAAACGCCGTAACTTCTTCGTTATGTATCGGAATCGCGCACCGTTCACGGCCACGCGAAGCTAGCGAGGAGGGCTACAACTTCCGTGAGATGTCGGGCCAGGTACCCAAGCTGTGAAAAGACTAAAATGCCCCCAAACGTGCGATTGCGTACGGAACTTCACCGGAATGAATCCGAACTTCATACTTAGCATCCAAATACCTACAAAAGCTCAATTAACCCCTGCAAAACATGTTAACATAGAAATCCGAGGGTTGTCTGTTTAACGAGCATAAATATAGGGATTAAGATACCCGAGGGGGCTAATAACGCGTATGTTAACGGGTGAAAAAATGCAATATTTGCGTCGCATCACCTAAACACCCCTGTTTTTTGCATCTCTCATTTCCATTTTGTGTTTTTTTAGTTATGATGTTTTATAATGAAAGTTTTTTATTTGGTTTTGTTTTGCATATCTCAATAGTTTCTCAAAATGATTTCCATTTTTGGTTTTGTAAGGAAGATGAGTTTTTCGATGTTCATTTTACTATGCAGGTGTCTCTACTATTGTAAATAAACATCAATGGTGAGTTCTAAAATTTTGTTTTATTACTAATATATTTTTTTCTTATACTTCGTGATAAATTTTACTCCCCATTTGGAATAGTTAAAAGAAAATACATATTCATTTGTATAATAGTTCAAAGAAAATATCTTTGTTGCACTTTGTTAAAACCCAGCATGTGATGACACCATATAGATTTTTGTGAGCAATTCCTCTTACTTTTGGTAAAAGAAGATAGATACAGAGATATCGTATGAGTATTACTTTCCAACTTCCTTTGAAATTATCAGTAAGAAAGGTATTTTCTCTCACATAAAGCCTAATTTTTTAGATCTCATGATAATTCTACTTTGAGACCTCTCATTTTTTTTGTTTTTTTTAAGATCTGTAATACTTGAATTCATTTTCGTCTATTTTTTTAATAAAATTGTATTTTTGAAAAAAAAAATGTATTTACAAAAAAAAAGTAAGAAAAATTGTACTTATAAAAACACTCAAAAAAATCTTTATATTATTAAAACAATATTCATAAATCGCTTTGTGTGGTAGAAGTGGGTGAAAGGCTATTAGAGAACTTCCCCATGCATGAGATGGGATTTGGGATACTATATCCGCTTTTTCCATTGTTCACAAGGATCCAAATTAAAAAAAGGAAATGTTGTTTCCATTTGTGTCACATTCCAATGGTATTTGCATCAGTGCTTAGAATATAACGCAATATTGCATATGTTCTTTAAAGGTCTTTATTTCAAACCCATTCCACATTGAGATATTAAGTTTTTGGATTTATATTATTTGGATTTTGATTCATTTGCATCTTATATTTTTTTTACTTTCACTGCGTATGTCTAAACCTCATGCCATATATGACTATCATGACATACAAAATAGTTTTTGAATTTGTTTTCAATTAACATACAAAATAAATTATAGGTCATATTTTTATTATTTTTTAATAAATTTTTAAAGACTACACTTTAAAAAAACAACTAATTAAAACCGCATATGTTTTAAATATACATATAAGAACAGTTTTTTCATAAAAAAATATAATTTTTTGTACAAGATTTTAAAACAAATTTCAAAATACCTTTCGTTTAAAAAAATTGTATGTTATTTGGAAAAAAACTTAAAACTTTTTTATTTAAAAAAAGTCCAATATTTTAAAAGTTTTTAATACATAAAGAAGAGTTTTCAAATTTTTTTCAGAAAATAATTTTAAAAAACATTATTCTTAGCAAAACGTTTTTTAATTTTAGCGAACAAATTTTTCATAAAAAATTCAAATTTGTATTAAATATTTTTTATATAAAACAACTATATTTTTAATTTTATACAATAATTTTTCTAATCTTATAAAAACGTTTTTCATATTTTCTAAAATAGTTTTTTAAATATAATAATAAAAAACTCTCTTCTACTAATATTTATGTAATTATAAATAAAATAATAAAAACATTTTTTCTATTGTTATAATTTTGACCAAGTCGACTCTCATTTTCGAGTTTGGGATCCAAATACGATCCAATAGGGGAGTGACAAATTAGTAACTCGAACCTAATGAATCGAAAATTAAAGTCGGCCTAGAATGTTATTATTTTAAAAAAATGACTATTTTGAAATGAATTTTGAATTATTACAGTTCATTGTTTTTGCCTGTATATTAGATGTAGTCATAAAATATTTTTAGTTATTCATTTTATACATTGGTTCAACTTTTCTCATGTACTTAATTTGTTATTTCCTTCATTTTAACATTTGTTCTCCGTCCTCATTTCTAAATCTATTTTTTTTCCTTATTTTTCAGGTCAAACACAAGTGTACTTGATTTGAACCCATGTATTGAGATGAATATCGTATGTACTGAGATGAATGTTTTCTTAATGGAATTTTAGCCACTAGTATTTAATGGTCTCATTGTTTAGATGTGTATTAGTGTGGTTGTTGTAGACTCTTTGTATTTTTGTACTATTTTTTATTTCTTATAAAGGGTGATGGATAGTCCTATAAAAAGATGTTATGTCCAAATTTTCTATTGGTGTTATAAAAAGTATTTTTGGACTTCAAATTATTTAATAGATATGATGTTATTTCTATGAGGCCTATGACACTATTAGTAATTATTTATTAAACACGATAGATCATGCTATAAACAAAGGACATTCACCCTAGTGGTTTAATTCTATTTACAATTATTTGTGTTATGTGTCCACGACGTATGGTCCGAACAACGACGTACACCTTCGAAAATTAGCGGCGTGCCTAAGTTGATATACATGCGATTTTGTGCCGTTCTGGATTAAGAATTTTTGAAATTTTTCTTGTTTCGCGATTATATACTTTGGAAATTGTTGTCGTGCCTTCAGGCACGGGCATTTCGCTAGTGTATATATATATATAGGGAGAGGTTCACAAGTGGACCAAAAGAATGGACTTTTTAATGGACCTTAACAAAAAATACATAATAACTGTGGTGACAATTATTATGCAACACAAATAAATATGAGAGAAGCAATTACCGAGAAAGAACAAGGAAAATAAAATGTCGATCACACAACAAAAGATATACGTGGTTCAGCAAAGATGTGCCTACGTCCACGGTAGTGCAGTCGCTATTATTTCTATATACTCTGGAGAGTGATTACAGAGAATACAACTTGTCCTTTTGCCCCGGACCTAGGGTTTAATATATACATTTACATGTAGGTTGTTGGAGGTGATGGGTTCCTCCACGTTTCCCATCTCCCCTATAACTTCCCTTTATGGGATCGTGGGGGGAGACCGGATCAATATAAAAGATGAAGGGACTGGACTTTGGGCCGCCAGGACTGGGTTACTCGTCCAGGCCCATGGTTCTAAATTCCTGGTACCCACAATTGCCCCTAAATTTTTTGTGCCATGTATATGGGCCCAACTGATTTAAATGATTAGCCATAATGGTTGTGTTGTAATTTCTCGGGAGCTGTGGAGTTGATTTTGGCGGTAGCCGCCTCACTTACTGTGCACTATGATTAGATTTTGAAGGCTCGTTGGAGTAGCCACATTTTTTCTGTCGCTTCAGACTTTCCAGCACTCTTCTATCTTCTGAGAAATCTAGCTCCTCGTTCCTTTTTCTCTCAATCTCCATTCCCATTGCTTCTTAGTCGTCTTGAGCTCGTGCTTCTTCATCACTTGAACCGATCTTCTGTTTTGTAAGTTTCTCGTGCCCTTTCTTTGCACTTTTTCTTTGGTTTGTAGCTTTTCTTTGTGTTTTCCAATGGCGAAGATTGGAAATAAATCAATCTCTGAATTTAGAAAGTTCTACAACATCCCTGAGTGGGTAGAGATTGAGTGTTGTGCCTCGCCTCCTAGGAACGTTAGGGATATAGAAGATGCCCACTGGATCCATGTTTTGTTACTTTCTCAGGGTGGACTTACTTTTCCCCCTAATGATCTATTTTTGCATTTCTTTGGCTATTTCAATACCGTCCCCGAACAATGCTCGCCCATTGTGTGGAAAATAGTGAACGACGTGCATAGGATAAATCAGTTGTACGACACTAGGTTAGGACTTGCCGAGGTCTGTTTCTGTTACTCCTTTTCTCAAACTAGCTCAGGTGTCCTATACTTCAAATCTAGGAGTCCTGATAGGGTATTGGTAGTTAATCTACCTGATTCCCATAAGGACTATTGGCAAGAGGGTTTCCTTGTTAGAAATTGGCAATTTTCTCCCCAATTTGAAGGGTCGAGGTCTGAGAGGTTCACTGTTCCCGTTTATGGGGAAGAATATATAGGTAGACATTGTACTGTTGCTTCAATCTCTGCTGATTTATGACTTTTCTAACTCCTCTTTGCTTTTTCTTCCACAGTGAGGTCAAAGAACTTGGAGCCTTCTCTTAGCGAGGTTCGTATCTCGGAGTTGGTGAAAGCTTGGAATATCAGAGAGCCTTTGGGTGATGGCGAGCATCCTAGGTCTGCTACCTTTTTGCTAGAGTATAAGAACGTAGGCTCCAGATTCATAGCACGACCTGTGGATAGTGTACCAGAGTTTGATTCTTTTGGAGAGACTACTGCTGAGGCTATCCAGTTGGATGAAGAAGAGAGCAGCTCTGAGAGTGAGCCTGCAGGAAACTTGGGTGAAGGGAGCTCTGACAGTAGCAGTTCCTCTGCCTCTGAGTAGAATTCTGAAGCTCGAGGATCATCGAGCACTTCCAGCAGTTCGGGTGAAGAGATGCCTCCAAGGAAGAATATAATTAGAGATGATGATGATGATTACGTGCTTCTTTCACAAAGGTTGAAGAAACAGAAGTCTACTTCTGGGGCCGTGGCTACTAGTTCTCGGTCTTCTACTCAGGAGCAAGAGATGAAGATGAGAGAGGAAGAGCAGGTGAAAGAGAGGGAGAGAAAAAAGGAGGAGGAAAGAAAGAAGGTGGAGGAAAAGAAGAGAATGGAGGAGAGGAAGAGAATGGAGAAAGAGAAGGAGGAGGAGAGGAGAAAGATGGAGTCAAGGACAAAGGCAGGGCAAGCCTTGGTCCTGGTATCTGCTTTGCCCGAGGGGGCTTCAGTTGCCATTTCTCCTCAGCTAGATCCTGCGCTGCTTGAGAGGGCAGTTCTTCCTGCAGATCGCCAGAGGGCGCTGGGGTCTGATCAATTGGCCCTGCAAGCTAGCCAGAGGCTAGCCTTGGTAAGATCCTCTTCCAATTTTCAAATTTTTAACAAGTTTTAGTTGGTTCTCCTCCTTGATTTCTTCTTTACTTCTGGCAGTTTGTGACTGACTTCACTGTGCTCTATTGTTCTCGCGATGAGCTGGTGAGAAGGAACGGCAAGCTGGAGCAGCAGAAGTCCGCTCTGGAGGTCAGGGGTTCTCAGCTGGAGGTTGACTTAAAGGTTGCTGTGTGACACCCCGACTAATTAAATACCGGGTAGCTACTATTTTATTAAATTAATTCAAAATGCCAAGTTGGTCCAGTTAATAGCATCACTGTCGAAAACATTTTATTATTACTAACCACCTAGTATTTAAAAAGTAAGTTGCCAAATTTTAATTAAAGTCTGATTAACATGCAACAAGTGTAAAGAAGAATAATAACACCATTCACCATAACGAAGTAAATAGAATAACCATCACATAATGTAAATAAAGTCTGGAGGAAAACTCCTCACTACAAATCCCACAACTGAAATAAGTAACGAAATACTGAATCAATACATGCCAAAGTCTGAAAACTGTAATGGAAAAGTAACTCTAATGGAACTGGGCAACATGCCCTAAAACTGAAGAGTCCTGAATACGAAATCCAAATGATAGAAGCGTCTAAAAGCAAATCCCTTTAGCTTCCACAAACAGCTACAGCTCATCACCTGAATGAGTATCCTATACATGGTGTCCTTGTGGCTGGGCACCTAAAATGGTTTTACAAAAAAAATAGATTTGAAAGCAAACGGGTCAGAGCCTGAATGTAGAGATATTTTAAAAACCTGCAAGTGCTTTAAAAACATTTAAAACATTAAATGTAAAGTACATGTTAGGACGTGCACTCACATGATATTCTCACCTCTCGTCTAACTGTGCACTCCTAACGTAAGTACCC
Organism: Sambucus nigra; assembly: GCA_949130495.1. Taxonomy (NCBI): domain Eukaryota; kingdom Viridiplantae; phylum Streptophyta; class Magnoliopsida; order Dipsacales; family Adoxaceae; genus Sambucus; species Sambucus nigra. The sequence goes on along the minus strand of OX422214.1, from coordinate 130,976,078 downwards.
ATCTAAAATGACACAAACCACTAGCTAAGTGACATCATATCTAGCTAGACTGTCATAGGTCCTACCCTTATTACTCGGTTCCATGAACAATATAACGATCTCAATTAAATAGGGCTTAACGTAAATTCAGGTTCTCATACAGAAGTAACACAACTCGTTATAGATTATCCCTCTATGTTATTCCATAGTTATACACACAATACTATATGAAAGTTCCAGTTTATTAAGCGTATATTTTTCACAACATAAATATACAATATAGGCACCCCGAGACTAGGCTGTGGTGCACACATACTCTGCTATCCATCCCGGTACATCACGTACATAAGGATCACATATTCCGAATCTCTCAGGAATAGTTCACAGATAACAACATCACAAATAATGGAGGCGAACACAGTCACATCACATGGGTCACGCACATACCTACGCTCCCACGATCAGCGGAATTATTAACATCCCAATAAGTCTTTCTCTGACCTATGTTCATCAAGTTAACCAGTCTAAATCCGTGCAACACAAGGATTAGAGGGCCCTAAGCGAACGCAAACCTCCCGTGATAGCAAGTATGGTAGGTATGTCATACACACAGTTCATATAACAATACTAAGTAAGCACACATCTTAGTAATCCCGTAGTTTAATTGTAGTACATGTCGTATTCTCGTAACAACTTAATATATATACAATTTATATAATCCCGGTCCATATTTATACGCGCCATAATTTATTCTCACGTCTCGACTCAAATGTCTATATGATTTGAACCACACTTGTATAATTTACTCCTCATTATAACCCAAATGTCCCAAGTATACTAATACACCATCAAAGGAATGTTATCTCTATCCTCGAACAAGGTTACGGGACTCCCAAAATCAAAACAGGCCAAAAAGGCCTAAACTGCCAGCTCGTTAGAAGTCTCGTTCGAACGAGGCTGTTCGAACGAGATTCCAGTTCGTTCGAACGAACTGTACCTTCTAACGACATCTCGTTCGAACGAATGTATCGAACGAAATACAGTTCGTTCGAACGAAGGTATCGAACCAAGTCTCCCCTCGTTAGAAGCGACTGGTTAACTCGTTAGAAGCTCGTTCGAACGAGCTCGTTCGAACGACCTGGGGAGGCCTTCTAACGACCGACCAGTTTTAAACCCAGAATTTCTTAGTTACGTTTTTCACCATGTCTACTCCTCAAATCTCCTCTAAAATTAGTCCCAACGATTGTTTTAAGGTCTCTAATCAATCCTAAACATATTATAGTCACATCCTAACACATTTTAAACGATTAATTCATCCTAACATCAATCAATTTACCAATCTCTACATTTTTCCCCCAAATTTTCAAGAACATGAACCCTAAACTTTTAAGTCCTAAATTAGTCCATTCTAAATCCGTTTTTCTTACACCCAACATATATTAATACCAGAATAATCATCTCTATATGATTCTACATGCAATTTGTCCTCAATATTCAAGTTCTAAGTCCAAACAACATGGGTTTTCATTTATCTTCTAAGAACAATTGTAAATCTTCAAATTATCTAACATGGAGGAAACATTCTCTGAATTAAAAGAAGTTAAATCACTTGCCTCGATTGTCTCTGAATTTGGTGTTGATTTTGTAAAGATTTTCTGCAGAATTCCTTCTCCTTCTCTCCCTCTCTAAGCTTTCTTCTCCAATGGCTATGGTGGCTAGGGTTTGTTTTGGGGAAACTTAGAAAACCTAATCTAACAACCCCCGTAGCTTGTTGGGTTAATAAGGGTTGGTTAGTGGCTTAGTGGGTCAATTCCCAATCAGATTTACTTCTCTAATTTTCGTCACTTTTAATTCTCCAAAAATACAAAATTACCAAAATACCCTGTATGTTGCCGGTATGGCCTAAAAATACCCCGGGACCCAAACTAAACCCCCGGCTAGTGTTTTCTGACTATCTCGACCCTTATGGACGCGTTGGCGCACTCAAAACGACCATACGGTTAATAGAATTTAAATTCACTTTTATAATTAAAATAATTATGTCCTGACGCGACTGTCACACGCGTCCCAATAAAATGACCAAATTGTCGTATATCAATCTCACGAAAATTTTCATAATTCAATATTCATACAACATCATATATGCTCAATATAGTCAAATACCAACTCACATCTCGCTAGTATTTTACCCGGATTAATTCCCAATTAATTCTCATTTAAATAATTAATCCCCAAAATAAATATGGCCAAAAATACGGGATATTACATACTTCCCCCCTAATAACTGAATTTCGTCCCGAAATTTGAAACTAGAAAGTACCTGCTGAAAACAACTCTGGATAACGTTCGCGCATCTCATCCTCGCGCTCCCATGTGGACTCCTCGACATTATGATGTCGCCACTGAACACGTACTAACGGAACTATCTTTGACCGCAGCCTCCTCTCGCTTCGGTCCAAAATAGCAATCGGCCCCTCCTCGTAGGAGCTATCCGGCTGGAGATCGATGTCCTCCACAGCAATGTGAGAATGAGCCAAATTATCTCTAAGGTATTTCCTTAGCGAGGAAATATGAAACACATCGTGAATCCGATGCAAATGTTCCGATAACCCAAGTCTATACGCAACCGGTCCGATCCGCTCAATAATAGGAAATGGCCCCTCATACCTTGGTGCCAACTTCCCCTTCTTCCCGAAACGCATAATCCCCTTCATAGGAGATACTCTGAGAAAAACCTGGTCCCCCACTTGGAACTCCCTGAAAAATCTCTTCGCATCAGCGTAACTCTTCTGTCGATCCTGAGCTACCCGAATGCGACTCCGAATCAACTCAATCCTTGCCGAAGTATCCTGAATCACTTCCGGCCCAAGTAGTTTGTTGTCCCCCACCTCTAACCAACATGCTGGGGAACGACAAGGCCTACCGTACAATGCCTCAAACGGAGCCATGCCAATAGTGAACTGATAGGAGTTGTTATAAGCAAACTCCACCAGTGGTAGGTACTGCTCCCATCCACCCCCAAAGTCAATAATGCACATGCGTAGCATGTCCTCCAACATCTGATTTGTGCGCTCTGTCTGCCCATCGGTCTGCGGATGATAAGCCGTACTCAACCGCAATTCCGTGCCCATGGCCTCCTGGAAACTCTCCCAAAACCGTGAAACAAATATCTTGTCTCTGTCAGACACGATATTTAGGGGCACACCGTGAAGTCTCACAATCTCTGAAATGAAGAGCTGGGCATACTGTCCCGTAGTGTAGTCAGTCCTTACGGGTAAAAAGTGAGCGACTTTGGACAACCTATCCAAAATTACCCAAACGGAGTCGTGACCCATCTGCGACGTAGGCAACCCCGTGATAAATTCCATGGATATGCTCTCCCACATCCACATCGGGACCTCCAACGGTTGTAGCAGTCCTGTCGGTTTCTGATGATCCACTTTTACAAGGTGACAAGTGGTGCATTTCAAAACAAACTCAGCGATATCTCTCTTCATACCACTCCACCAATACTGACGTCTCATGTCTTGGTACATTTTGTCCCCTCCGGGATGTACCGTGAGCCGTGCGACTCTGCCATCACCTCGTGTCGCAGTTTCTCCCCTTCCGGAACTACCAATCTCCCATTGAAGCGTAATCCCCCGTCTGAGCTGACGGTATAGGACTCGGCTCCCTCTGCTAGTAATCGAACTATCTGCTCCTGATAGAACGAGTCATTAGCCTGTGCCCGTACTACCTTCGTGACAATCTGCGGTGTAACGGTCATCACAGACATGAAAGATCGGGCCACTGCATCCGGGTGTCCCAATTCCTTCCACTTTGCCTTCCACACTTCTGCCACCTCATCTGCTGGCCTACGGCTCAACGCGTCTGCTACCACGTTAGCCTTACCTGGGTGATACTGGATATCGAACTGGTAGTCTTTCACAAACTCAAGCCACCTACGCTGCCGCATATTCAACTCCTTCTGCGTGAACAGGTACTGTAGGGACTTGTGGTCCGTGAACAGTTGGAACTTCTCCCCCAAAAGATAGTGCCTCCAAATCCGTAGGGCAAATACCACTGCCGCCAACTCCAAATCATGCGTGGGGTAATTCTTCTCGTGAGGTTTAAGCTTACGGGAAGCATAAGCTATGGCCTGTCTCTCCTGCTATAATACACCTCCAAGCCCTTGCAAAGACGCATCGGTGTAAACCAAATACTCAACTCCCGGTCTCGACAATGCTAACACAGGTGCTGAGGTTAACTTGTCCTTTAACTCATCAAATGCCAACTGACAGGCATCACTCCAAATGAACGGCAAACCTTTCCGAGTAAGATGTGTCAAAGGACCCGCTATCTTCGAAAATCCTCGAATGAACCTCCTGTAGTATCCTGCTAAGCCCAAGAAACTACGAATCTCAGTCGGTGTCGTGGGCTGTCCCCACTCCCTCACCGCGGATACCTTCCCCGGATCAACAGATATTCCCCGTTCGGAAATAATATGTCCCAAAAACTGGAACTCCTTCAGCCAAAACCCACATTTCTCATATTTTGCATACAACTCGTTCTGACGAAGTGTCTGCAAAACTTGCCTCAAATGCTCGGCGTGCTCCTCCTCTGTCTGGGAGTAAACCAGAATATCATCAATGAAGACAATGACAAACTGATCTAGGAAATCCCTGAACACTCTGTTCATCAAGTCCATAAACACTGCTGGAGCGTTGGTCAAACCAAAAGGCATAACCCGAAACTCGTAAGAACCATATCTCAATAAGAACGCAGTTTTCGAGACATCCTCCTCCCTGATACGCAACTGATGGTATCCCGATCTCATATCAATCTTTGAGAAGAAAGAAGCTCCTCTCAACTGGTCGAATAAGTCATCGATTCGAGGCAACGGATACTTATTCCGTATCGTGACCTTATTCAACTCTCGGTAGTCCACACACAATCTCAGTGAACCGTCCCTCTTCTTCACAAGCAAAACTGGAGTGCCCCAAGGTGAGGTACTCCTGCGAATAAAGGCCTGACCTAACAGCTGCTCTATCTGATCTCGTAGCTCTCGCATCTCTGCCGGAGCCATACGGTACGGTGCGCGTGCTATAGGCCTCGTATCCGGTAATAGGTCTATAACAAAGTCTTTCTCTCGACTGGGGGGTAGGCCTGGTATCTCCTGAAACACATCCGAATACTCCCTGACAACCGGGATCGAATCTAAAGGAATCACAACCTCCTTGGAGGTATCCTCCTCTATGTAATACAGATGAGCGGTCGATCCTCCCACTGGGCGAGGCATCGCCACTACGAACATCTCTTGCCCCGGAATGGCAAAAACAATGCTCCCGCTGAAGCAATCAATCATGGCCCTATAATCTACGAGCCAATCCATACCGATAATCACATCGTGAACATGCATATCTAATACCAACATGTCTGCAGGTAATACCAAACCACCAATCTCTACCCCCACTCCCCGGCATATAAAGAAAGTAAGTGACCCACTCCCTAATGGTGAGTAAACACACGTCACTGTGCTCTCCGCTGTGGCTAACAACCCTAAAGCCTTCGCGAAATGCGTAGCTATAAAACAATGTGTAGCCCCCGTATCAAACAATATCCGACCCATAGTGCCATGGATAGGAAACGTACCCTCAATCGCGGGTGGTTCCTGTGGAACTGCTGCCTGGTGGATGTTGTAGACACGTCCATACTGTAGCTGCCCCTGCTGAACTGGGACTGCTGGAATGGGTGGCATTGCTGCCATCTGTGGCGATGCGGGGAGAGTGGCGAGAAACATAGGCCTCTGCGGCTCCTGGCGAGCACCCTGCTGCTGCTGCTGTGGGGCCCTGCCCCTATCAGGACAATCCTATCGTTTATGGCCAGTCTTGCCACAAACAAAACACTTCCCTGGGAAGTTCCCTCCTCTCTGCCCCTGTGGTCCCCGGCCCTGGTGGCCGTTACCGTTCCTCCCTTGGCCCTGCTGCAACTGTTGCCCATTCTGCCCCTGTTGGCCCTGATGGCCGTTTGGACCCTGATGGCCCTGACGGAAACCTCCTTGTCCCTATCTGTAGTTCCCTGATCTGAACCTCTTCTGATCCCCCTGCTGGGAAGGCTGCTCACCCTGTCTCTGCCCCTGAATAGATTGTGCCCCAACGGCACCATGTCCTCCTGTCCTGCCCTGATGGCTAGACTCTCCCGACCTCTTGCCCTCAGCCATATGAAAGCGGTGGTCCTGGCAGTGTAACAAAGCAGTGTTAACCACATCAGAATACGTGGCCAACGAAAGGTTCCCTAACAGATGCTGACGGATCCTCCATATCAACCCGTCGGTGAATTTCTCAATCTTCTTCTTCTCTGTTGGTATCTCATCAGGAACGATATTCAACAGATTTGTGAATTCGGCCTCATACTCGGCCACGGTCTTACCCTCCTGCTTCAGACTCATCAATTTCCTCCTCATTTCCGTGTGAACAGCTGACGGAAAGTACTTGCGGTCAAACCGCACCCAGAAGTCCTGAATAGTGAGAGTATCCCTCTCCTCCACGGTGGTAATAGACTCCCACCACTATAATGCAGATCCAACTAGCTTGAAAGTAGCTAGCACCTTCTTCTGAACATCCGTGCACTCATGCATCCTCAAGTGCCTCTGCATATCCTTCCTCCACTGGCCCGAGACTACCACATCTGAGCTACCTGCAAACTATGGCGGATGCGCTTTCTGAAAAGCGTCACGTACACGTTCCCAAGCAGACGGGAATGCATTTGCCTGTACTGGCGCGGCAACCGGCGCCTGAGGTGGTGCCTGCTGAGCTACGGCAATTGCGGCATTAACCGCTTGGGCTACAATGGATGCAACCTCAGCGGCATTCATCATGCCCTGAACTGGAGTGGGCTGGGGTTCGGGCGTTGCATCCCTGGGTACTCGTCGTGCACGTCGTGGAGGCATCTGAAATAAGAATAAAGTTTATAAGTTCACTGTTTATAAACTTAAAATAGCTGAAGAACGAAGCCTACACAAAATGAGTACAACAGTCCTAAAATATAGGGCTCTATATCAAAGAAAACTTAGCGGAAACATAATAGCCGTACAGATCCTAAAGAACACTAGAACCTAATGCTCTGATACCACCTGTGACACCCCGACTAATTAAATACCGGGTAGCTACTCCTTTATTAAATTAATTCAAAATGCCAAGTTGGTCCAGTTAATAGCATCACTGTCGAAAACATTTTATTATTACTAACCACCTAGTATTTAAAAAGTAAGTTGCCAAATTTTAATTAAAGTCTGATTAACATGCAACAAGTGTAAAGAAGAATAATAACACCATTCACCATAACGAAGTAAATAGAATAACCATCACATAATGTAAATAAAGTCTGGAGGAAAACTCCTCACTACAAATCCCACAACTGAAATAAGTAACGAAATACTGAATCAATACATGCCAAAGTCTGAAAACTGTAATGGAAAAGTAACTCTAATGGAACTGGGCAACATGCCCTAAAACTGAAGAGTCCTGAATACGGAATCCAAATAATAGAAGCGTCTAAAAGCAAATCCCTGTAGCTTCCACAAACAGCTACAGCTCGTCACCTGAATGAGTATCCTATGCATGGTGTCCTTGTGGCTGGGCACCTAAAATGGTTTTACAAAAAAAATAGATTTGAAAGCAAACGGGTCAGATCCCGAATGTGGAGATATTTTAAAAACCTGCAAGTGCTTTAAAAACATTTAAAACATTAAATGTAAAGTACATGTTAGGACGTGCACTCACATGATATTCTCACCTCTCGTCTAACTGTGCACTCCTAACGTAAGTACCCATCTAAAACGACACAACCCACTAGCTAAGTGACATCATATCTAGATAGACTGTCATAGGTCCTACCCTTATTACTCGGTTCCATGAACAATATAACGATATCAATTAAATAGGGCTTAACGTAAATTCAGGTTCTCATACAGAAGTAACACAACTCGTTATAGATTATCCCTCTATGTTATTCCATAGTTATACACACAATACTATATGAAAGTTCCAGTTTATTAAGCGTATATTTTTCACAACATAAATATACAATATAGGCACCCCGAGATCAGGCTGTGGTGCACACATACTCTGCTATCCATCCCGGTACATCACGTACATAAGGATCACATATTCCGAATCTCTCAGGAATAGTTCACAGATAACAACATCACAAATAATGGAGGCGAACACAGTCACATCACATGGGTCACGCACATACCTACGCTCCCACGATCAGCGGACTTATTAACATCCCAATAAGTCTTTCTCTGACCTATGTTCATCAAGGTAACCAGTTTAAATTCGGGCAACACAAGGATTAGAGGGCCCTAAGCGAACGCAAACCTCCCGTGATAGCAAGTATGGTAGGTATGTCATACACACAGTTCATATACCAATACTAAGTAAGCACACATATTAGTAATCCCGTAGTTTAATTGTAGTACATATCGTATTCTCGTACCAACTTAATATATATACAATTTATATAATCCCGGTCCATATTTATACGCGCCATAATTTATTCTCACGTCGCAGTAGGCACTCACGTCTCGACTCAAATGTCTATATGATTTGAACCACACTTGTATAATTTACTCCTCATTATAACCCAAATGTCCCAAGTATACTAATACACCATCAAAGGAATGTTATCTCTATCCTCGAACAAGGTTACGGGACTCCCAAAATCAAAACAGGCCAAAAAGGCCTAAACTGCCAGCTCGTTAGAAGTCTCGTTCGAACGAGGCTGTTCAAACGAGATTCCAGTTCGTTCGAACGAACTGTACCTTCTAACGACATCTCGTTCGAATGAATGTATCGAACGAAATACAGTTCATTCGAACGAAGGTATCGAACGAAGTCTCCCCTCGTTAGAAGCGACTGGTCAACTCGTTAGAAGCTCGTTCGAACGAGCTCGTTCGAACGACCTGGGGAGGCCTTCTAACGACCGACCAGTTTCAAGCCCAGAATTTCTTAGTTACATTTTTCACCATGTCTACTCCTCAAATCTCCTCTAAAATTAGTCCCAACGATTGTTTTAAGGTCTCTAATCAATCCTAAACATATTATAGTCACATCCTAACACGTTTTAAAGGATTAATTCATCCTAACATCAATCAATTTACCAATCTCTACATTTTTCCCCCAATTTTTCAAGAACATGAACCCTAAACTTTTAAGTCCTCAATTAGTCCATTCTAAATCCGTTTTTCTTACACCCAACATATATTAATACCAGAATAATCATCTCTATATGATTCTACATGCAATTTGTCCTCAATATTCAAGTTCTAAGTCCAAACAACATGGGTTTTCATTTATCTTCCAAGAACAATTGTAAATCTTCAAATTATCTAACATGGAGGAAACATTCTCTGAATTAAAAGAAGTTAAATCACTTGCCTCGATTGTCTCTGAATTTGGTGTTGATTTTGTAAAGATTTTCTGCAGAATTCCTTCTCCTTCTCTCCCTCTCTAAGCTTTCTTCTCCAATGGCTATGGTGGCTAGGGTTTGTTTTGGGGAAACTTAGAAAACCTAATCTAACAACCCTCGTAGCTTGTTGGGTTAATATGGGTTGGTTAGTGGCTTAGTGGGTCAATTCCCAATCAGATTTACTTCTCTAATTTTCGTCACTTTTAATTCTCCAAAAATACAAAATTACCAAAATACCCTTTATGTTGCCGGTATGGCCTAAAAATACCCTGGTACCCAAACTAAACCCCCGACTAGTGTTTTCTGACTATCTAGACCCTTTCGGAGGCGTTGGCGCACTCAAAACGACCATACGGTTAATAGAATTTAAATTCACTTTTATAATTAAAATAATTATGTCCTGACGCGACTGTCACACGCGTCCCAATAAAATGACCAAATTGCCGTATATCAATCTCACGATAATTTTCATAATTCAATATTCATACAACATCATATATGCTCAATATAGTCAAATACCAACTCACATCTCGCTAGTATTTTACCCGGATTAATTCCCAATTAATTTTCATTTAAATAATTAATCCCCAAAATAAATATGGCAAAAAATATGGGGTATTACATGCTGACGCAGCTCGAGTTTCCTCTGAATTGACCCTCGTCAACTCTAATCGAGAGAGGGATGCGGCGGTTAAGGAGCTGAGCGAGCTGAGGGAGGCTTATGACTTAGTCTTCTCGAGCAAGCTAGATCTCGCGGAGGAGAACAGGGTTCTGACTGAGCAGCTAAAGGTGGAAGAGGCCCAAGTAGCCACCATCAAGGAGGATTCATACAACTCCGGGTGGGCTGCTGCTTACAAAGATGCCGAGGTTCAGATAGGCTACATCAGCCATCTGAACTTCAAGAAGGGCTGGAACAAAGCTCTTTTAGCTGCTGGTGTTGATGCTGAGTCTCCTCTGTTCGACGAGCATGACCCGGGTCCCAAGCCAACTGTGGACGAAGAAGCTCCTGCCCCAGCCATCGAGGGTGTTGATCTTTCCTCTCAGATAGTTTCTGCTGGTGTTTGCCCTGCCCAGACGACTGAGGGCATCCCTCCAGAGGGGGATTCCTCTACTGCTGCTGATAAGGGGAAGCAGCCAGCCACCTCTGGGCAGCCTGAGGTTGCCAGTTAATCTGCTTTTAGGACTTATTTTTGTACTTTTGCTTGTAATTTTCCAAGTTTCTGCTCGATGTACTTGACTTTTATTAATGAAATGAGAAGATTCTTCTTTCTGATTGTGCTGATCTCTTTCTCTCCTCTATCTTTATTTTACTTATAGTTGGTTGATGTGGATGATTACATTTCCGCTACTTCCCAACTGGGCAGGACCCTTGGTCCTAATGCAAGCCCTGAAGTTCGCCAGGCCTTTGTTAGACTTTGCAAGTCACTTAGGTCTAGGAATCAGTAATATAAGGAGCAGTCCGAGCTAGTGTCTAAGCTAAAGGATAGGCTCCAGGAAATGGAAGACATTGGTGCCTCAGTGCAATAGGAAGTCCGTGCACTGAGAGCAAGGTTACTATAGGCCATCGAGATCAACCAAGTTGGGGAGTTCCTGCAGCAGGAGAATGAAGATTTGATGAGGGAGGTCTTAAAGCTTAAGGAGCATGCGCCGAGCACCATTTCAGCAGTCCTGCAAGGTTCCTCGTTGTCGCGAGCTGGATCTCGTCCTCCCCTTCCGCGAGCTGGTAGGGGTGCCAGGGGCAGGAACAGGGAAGCCGAGGAACATCGTGATAGGGAGATGGAAGAGCTCCGCGATGATGTCCGACGAGCTTATGTAATTACTGTTGGGCTTCAAAGGGACATTACCCGACTGCGGCATTTATTCAAGAAAGGTCCTCGACAAGCGTGGGCTTATGATTATGATCAAGGCTGGCTGGATGCTCCAACAAGACTGTTAGAGTTTGAGGAACTTTCTTTCATCAGAGGGTGGTTAAGTTCCCTGAAAGAGCTGCAGGTCCCGAGGAACTCGGTGTTATGGTATCGTCACGAGATGTCCTCCTCCACTCTGATGCCCAATCCATTCAAGAGGGATGATCAATGGATCCCCATCGATGCTATTCCTCGGCAACTATTGGAGTTGGACTCAAATGAGGTCGTGGAAGAGCTAGCCCCCGCTCCTGATGATGGAAGAAGAGCTAAAGTGGCAGATTATCTTGTTCGGAGGCTTCCACCTCCTTGAGATTTTGCAAGTTGTTATTCTTTAGTTCTTTTTGATAATGTAAATTCTTTGGGCAATCCTCGCCGACTAAACATGTATTATCATTGTTGTAAATATAAGAGATTAATGAAAATTTCGTGTTTTGGGCAATTTTGCCGACTAAACGTGTTCATCCAATCTTTCTATATTTTTGCTGCTTCATAATCCTTCTTGTTTTGTCATGCGAGTGTCCCCCCAGTCCAGTATAATACCAAAATACCATTGTGCCCCACTTTACCTTTTAGGTTGTGTCGTCACACTCCCTTAGGCCTAAGTAGGGCAATTGGCGAGGACACACCTGGTATTGGATGTCTTCATCCGATCAGGATTTTGTTTAACCAAAGTAGGTTTGATGCCTAAGAATACTCTGTAGGGCTTCATATATTGCCAGGGGCAATGCTAAGAGGTCTTTCGTGCTTCATGACGATGACCTGAGGAGGGGTGTTCCCCTGTATATCGACCATCGTGCCTGTGATTTGGAAAGGATGTGTAATAAAATGCAACTGTTACTTAATCAGAGAGTAATCAACTAAGAGACTTTCATTAGTGATAAGGGAAATTACTGTCCTTTCACATAACAAATACAAGAAAAAGATTTAATAATATAATTCCTGAAAATAGAATTTTTTTAGATTAGCTGCGTTCCATGCTCGTGGTATCTCCCTGCCCTCCATCGTTTCCAAATGATAGGCACCTTGCAGGTCATCTCTAGTTATTTTAAAGGGTCCTTCCCAGTTTGGGACTAGCTTTCCATCTGATGACTTCACCGCGTTGCCTAGGACTTTTCTTAGAACATAGTCCCCAACCCGAAATCTTCTTAGGTCAACCCTTTTGTGGTAGTGTTTAGCGAGCTGTTTCTGATAGCTCGCAAGTTTTATTAGGGAAAATTCTCTACGCTCGTGGGCCAGGTCGAGTTCAGCGAGCAATGTCTCATCATTCTGTCCTTGCTCAATAAGGTCGGATCTCATTGTTGGCAATCCCGCTTCTAGTGGGATGATTGCCTCCATACCATATGTTAGTGAGAATGGCGTTTCTCCTGTTGCTCGCCGAGGGGTAGTTCGGTATGCCCATAGGATGTGGGGTAGCTCGATTGCCCATGCGCCTTTGGATCACTCTAATCGTTTCTTCAATCCATCGATCATGGTTTTGTTAGAAGCCTCTGCTTGTCCATTGCTCTGAGGGTAGGCCACCGAGCTGAAGTTATGCATGATCCCGTGTTCGTTACAGAAGTCCTGAAAGGGGCCACTCTCAAATTGCGTCCCATTATCAGTGATCATGGTTCTAGGGATTCCGAATCGAGTGATTATATTCCTCCATATGAATCTTATCATATCAACATCTCGGATGTTCGCCAATGGTTCTGCCTCGATCCATTTGGTGAAGTAGTCAGTTACGATCAACAGGTATTTGCGATTGTCGGCAGTGGTGGGCAGTGGGCCCACGATGTCCATTCCCCATTGGGCGAAGAGCCATGGGCTGGTAAGGGATTGTAGGTCGCTGGAGGGTTGATGGATCATATGAGCGTGGAGTTGGCATTTCAGGCATTTACGGACATATACTGCGGAGTCCCATTGCATAAATGGCCACCAATAGCCTTCCTTCATTGCTCGAAAGGCTAGAGACCTTCCTCCATCATGACCTCCGCATATTCCTTCATGAAGCTCGTGCAGTACTTGCTCGACATCGCCTGGATGGACGCATCAAAGATAGGGTCCAGAGAAGGACTTCTTATACAAGTCACCCCTTGTGGATAAGTGAAAGCGAGCAGCTTTGACTCTTATCTGGTGGGCAATTTTCTTGTCCTCTGGGAGTGTGCCCTCCTTTAAATAGTCTTTTAAGGGGTCCATTCAGCTGGGGTCTAATCCCACCTGGTGTATTTGTTCCACGTTTGGCAGCTTGCTATTGTGGTTAATGCTCGGACAAATGAGGAAATCGATGGGGATGACCCTTTTAAGGTTGGAGTCAACTACTGAACTCAGGGCTGCTAAGGCATCAGCATGACTGTTTTGCCCTCTGGGAAACTGCTGGATGTTGATCTCTTCAAAGCTCGTCATTAGTTTTCTCACCAGGGCGAGGTAGGCTGCCATTCTTTCATCCTTCGCGCTGTAATCTCCACTTATCTGATTGGAGACTAGTTGAGAGTCGCCGAACACCTGTAAATATTTTGCTCCCAGAGTTTGCGCCTTTTGGAGACCGGCTATTAGGGCTTCGTACTCTGCATCGTTGTTGGAGGCTACAAATCCAATCCTGATTCCTTGCTCAAGGATGGTGTTTTCTGGGGTGATGAGAACAATGCCCACGCCTGCCCCCTTTGAGTTGGAGGCTCCGTCAACGAATAGCTTCCAGGTTTCCACTGTTGCTTGGTTCTCCTATTACTTTGTTGGTTGAGGTTGATCAGGGAGTTCTTCGCCTGTGAACTCAGCTATGAAATCAGCAAGGATCTGACCCTTGATAGCTGTCCTTGGTTGAAATTGGAGGTCAAACCGACCGAGCTCAACTGACCACTTAGACAATCTTCCCGACAAATCCGCTTTCCTTAGGACCTCCTTAAGGGGATGTGATGTAAGGATGATGATAGTATGATCCTCGAAATAATGCTTCAGTTTCCTCAAGGCTATTACTAGGGAAAAGGCGAGCTTCTCCAATGGCAGGTACCTTTGCTCGGCGTCTAAAAAGGTCTTGCTCGTGTGATAAATGGGGTGTTGGATCCCTACCACCTCGCATATTAACGCAGAGCTGACGGTGTGATCGGATACAGATAGGTACAGGTATAAAGAATCCGTTTGATGTGGTATGACAAGCAGTGGTGGAGTGCTGAGGTAGGGTTTAAGCTCGTTCAATGCTCGCGAGCAATCTGGGTTCCATTCTATCGATTTACTCCCCTTTAGGAGGTGGATAAAAGGCTTGCACTTCTCAGAGGACTTGGAAATAAAGCGATTTAAGGCAGCGAGCATCCCAGTGAGCTTCTGCACGTCCCGGATTGTGCGAGTAGGTTGAACCCTATTGATTGCATCGATCTGGTCTGGATTAGATTCTATGCCTCGCTTACTAACCAAGTACCTAAGAAATTTTCCTGACTGGACACCGAAGGAACACTTGCTCGCATTGAGCTTCATCCGGTACTTCCTGAGGGTCTCGAAGGTACTTGACAGGTCCGAGAGGTGATCTTCTTTCTTCTTGCTTTTAACGAGCATGTCATCGATGTATACCTCCATTGTGTCTCCCATTTGGCTCTTGAACATTTTAGTAACCAGCCGCTGATAGGTTGCCCTAACATTTTTTAGCCCAAAAGGCATGACCTTGTAACAATATAAACCAACTGTCGTGATGAAAGCTGTCTTGTCCTGGTCTGGTGCATACAAGGGGATCTGATGATATCCCAAGTATGCGTCCAGGAAACTCATTCGCTCGTGAGCTGCGGTGGCATCTACTAGTTGGTCTATCTTTGGTAGGAAGGAAACTATCCTTGGGGCATGCTTTGTTGAGGTCAGTGAAGTCGATGCAAACTCTCCACTTCCCATTACTCTTCGGAACTACTACTGGGTTGGAAAACCACTTGGGGAATTGCACTTCCCGTATGGATCCTGCATCCAGTAGTTTCTCGACATCCTTTTTTATCGCTTTAGCCTTCTCAGGTGAAGTTCACCGTGCCTTCTGCGTGATTGGCTTGAATGTGGGGTCGACGTGCAACTGATGACAGACCACACTAGGATCAATTTCGGGCAGCTCGTAGGGTTCCCATGCAAAAAACATCTATGTTGCATCTCAGCAAGGTCGTCAACTCCTTCTGCTCTTCGTTGGTGAGAGATGCTCCTATCAAGAAAACTCTGCTACTGTCACCATCTTCGGCCATAATTTCTATTAGGTCCTTGACAACACGCTCGGAGGGGAGGAGCCTGGTTTTCTCTACTCCGGGTCTTCCGTACTTTAATTGCTATTTAGAAGGCATCTCACCTTCTTCATCTTTCTTGTTGGGTTGACCGGCTTTCTTCTCTGGCTTTGGTCGGATGGCTGCTATGAAGCACCTTCTCGCCATTGCTTAGTCACCGTGGATCTCCATTACTCCTTGCTCGGTTACATATTTGAGCTTCTGATGGTAGGTCGAGGGGACTTCCTTCATCGCATGAAGCCATCCCCTGCTGAGGATGGCCTGGTATGGCGAGTCGATGTCGACTACCAAAAACTCAATCATCTTGGAGATGTTTCCAGCACGTACTGGCAGTACTATCTTGCCCAGGGGCATGGTCATTTTTCCAGCGAAGCCGACCAAAGGAACAGTAGTTTCCTTTAGGTCGGCGACGCTCAACTTCAACTTTCTGAATAAGTCGAGGTACATTACTTCAGATGAGCTTCCTTGATCGACGAGCAACTTGTCAACGTCGAAGTTGGCTATCCTGAGTGTAATGACGGAGCATCATGATGTGGGGTCCTTACTCCCACCAGATCTTCTTCTGTGAAAACAATATGCTTGTTACAGTTGACGTCCTCTGCTCGTCTACGCTTTCCTGACTGGGACTTTGCTGGATCAATTTGAAAGGCCTGCATTGCCGCCGTAAGTTTTTTCACTTCCATCCGAGCTGAGTTCCCTTGGATTTTCTTGATGTCAGATGCTCCATGGATTATTGCGAATTCATGTCCAGCGTCTTCCTCCAATACGTTGTCGGGTCTCGCTTCTCTGTTGGCAGACACTTTCTCTATCCTTTTTTCCACGTAGTCATTCAAGTGCCCAGACTGGGCCAACTCCTCGAGGTGAGACTTGAGAGCTTTGCAGTGTTCGGTCTTATGTCCTCCCTCTTTATGGAAAGCGCATCTTAACGCATTGGTCCTCTTCTAGGGATCTCCTCCCATTTTTCGGGGCCACTTGATGAACGGCTCATCCTTGATCTTAGCGAGAATTTTATAAATTGGTTCTTTGAAGACGGTGTTGACTGCCTGGAATGATTTCGACGCATCGGGGTTCCCTCCGTTCTCGGAGCCATTTTTGCCCCCACTCTTTCCTCCTTTCTTCTGGTTCTCAGTTTTCTCACTTCCCTTGGTAGTGAGTTTAGCTCGACCGTTTTCTCCTGCATTAAGGCGGGTGACATCTTCCACCTTTGTGTATTTCTCGATCTGGGCCATCAGGTCGTCAATAGTCATAGCTTCCTTCTTCGTCAGGGACTGGTAAAGGAGGGAAGAGCTAGGAAGCCCAATTTTGAAGGAAGCCACTGCCACCTCTTTCGCGTAGTCCTCGATTTCGTTGAATAACTCCCAGTACCTTTTTGCATAGTCTCGTAGTGTTTCTTGAGGCGTTTTCTTCATTGTTAGCAGAGCATCCATCCTTTTGGGGTGGATACTACTCGTAATGAATCGGGCCGTAAAGAGTTCGGCTAGGGATTTGAAATTCTTGATCGAACGGTGGGGAAGCCTTTGGAACCACTTTTGTGCTACATCATGCAAGCTCGAGGGAAAAATGCGGCACATCAGGGCATCTCGGTGATTCCAGAGGGTCATGGCCTGTCGGTATTGCCGGATGTGATCGATGGGATCAGTTTTTCCGTCGTAAATCTTGAACCTTGGAATGGCAAATTTCTTGGGAGCCTCTTCCTCTTTGATTTCCCTTGTGAAGGGTGACTTCATCTGGGTTTTAAGAGCTCTCCTCGCGAGGTCTCTGGTTGATCTTGCTCCGTGGCGAGCTGAATGTTGGTCCATCTCTCTGCGAACTAGGTTTCGTATGTTCTCGTCACTGCGAGCAGGGCTCTGGTAGCGGCGATCTCTTCGCAGCTGTTCGCGGAGGTCGTCGTCTGATTCGCCACCTTCGGTCTTTTGGGATTCTCGCCTAGGGATCCTTCCTCGGCTGCAAGACTTTCTCGCCTGAGGGCTAGGAGTGCGATATGGGCGTCTCCTGGTATCAAGGCGTAGTTCCCTCTCTAGTCTTTCCAATCTTCTTTTCAAGCGAGCATTCTCAGCCTCGTATTTTCGAGAGGACTCCCTCTGCTCGTGGAGCCTTGCCTCGTATGCATCAATTAATCTGGATATCTGTGTGGACCTTGTTGGTCCCTGACTTTCCTCTGAGGCTGGCTTTTCCGGGCGAGCTCTCTGATCTGATCGCCGGACTTCAGACCTAATCCTGCGAGGAGCAGGTGGCTCTTGAATATCTCCTGCTTGAGGGGCATTGCTGCTGTGACCAGACATCTTAGATTCCTTTCTTGGTGTGGGCTCTTCTCAGGGAAAGATGAACGTTTCCCACAGACGGCTGCAATTGTGGTGACAATTATTATGCAACACAAATAAATATGAGAGAAGCAATTACCGAGAAAGAACAAGGAAAACAAAATGTCGATCACACAATAAAAGATATACGTGGTTCAGCAAAGATGTGCCTACGTACACGGTGGTGCAGTCAGTATTATTTCTATATACTCTGGAGAGTGATTATAGAGAATACAACTTGTCCTTTTGCCCCGGACCTAGGGTTTAATATATACATTTACATGTAGGTGAGTGGAGGTGTTGGGTTCCTCCACGTTTCCCATCTCCCCTATAACTTCCCTTTATGGGATCGTGGGGGGAGACCGGATCAATATAAAAGATGAAGGGCCTGGATTTTGGGCCGCCAGGACTGGGCTACTCGTCTAGGCCCATGGTTCTAAATTTCGGGTACCCACAATAACACATTAATTTTAATTCCTATAGTGTAATTGGTCCGCGCCAGCGGCACCCGAGACTACACCTTCACCCCACTACCCCCCTCACCCCCCAACCACCACCATCACCATAGCAGCCCTTGTGGCAGCTCTTATGACAGCAGGGCTGCCATGGGGGTGGGGTGGGGTGAGTGGGGGGCGTGTGGGGGGTGGGGGATCGATCGACACGCGTATTTGGTGTCGCTGGCGCGGACCAATTACACTATAGGAATTAAAATTAATGTGTTATTATGTGTTTTTTGTTAAGGTCCATTAAAAAGTCCATTCTTTTGGTCTACTTGTGAACCTCTCCCTATATATATATATATATATATATATATATATATAGAGAGAGAGAGAGAGAGAGGAAGGCCCACCTACATCATCACACCTAATTATAAGCCCTAAGAAACCTTTTTTCAAAATTTTTTATTTTTATTTTTAAATAAACCTTCCAATACATTTTGGAGCTATTTTTAAAAAATTCACATATTTTGTCCTACTTTTTTGAACATGGGTTTATTCGAAGGTGAATTTCAAAAGAAAAATTAAAAAATTAAAAAAAAAATTGTAGGGCCTACAACTAGGTGTCATGTACGAATGATGTATACAGCATGATGTTGGTGAGTCTTATCCTATATATATATATATATATATATATATATATATATATATATATATATATATATATATACCCTCAACCTATAGCATATGTCTTATACATAGTATATATTACACCCGAATATCCTACATATCTTCAATTCACCATTTAACTATTCATCGTATTCTTCCCGAGTGTTTTTCACACAACTCGAAGGATCCTGCTCACTCCATTGGATTATTTCAGTAATTAAAATATTTTTTTGTCACTGGTCGAGTTGTATATTCACTCACACTTTTCGTGACCCATTCTAATTTACGAACAAATATTTAGATGTCAAAATAAGCCTAGTTGTTCACTAGTATTCATTATAATTTTTGTGAAATCAACTATAAAACATATCACATACTTTGCTAACCAAAATTCTCTTCACTTGGAAAGAAATTATCAACCCAAAACTTATCAAAATTGAACAAAACCAAAACCCAGAAATGTCAGGTCCTCCAAACCGGTTTGGGGGATACATGTTAACCAGTTCAAGGGTATAGACGAACCGGTTTGGGGAGACATGCGAACCGGTTCGTTCTACCCGGGTGTTCATCTCTTTCTTGCTATGGGTTTTCACCATTGTTAAATCTCCAAAAATACATTACATTATCCCAAACTCCCAACCAAAGGTCTCTAACATTATAGTAACATGTATCAATTATTGTTAATTTAAAAGAATCATTAGATCTTTATAGAGCAACTTCAAAATCGGATTAAGTCAAGATTAATCTCTAAAACCCTATATTGTTATTCATGTTCAAGAACCTCAACATAATTCTACATTTCTTCCCAAATTTTGTGACATTTCTCATCAAATGAATCCTACATGTATAAGGGATCAAGTGTATTATCATTCTTACCCAAGAATATGATTTATATTTCTAATTTTAAGGTAAAAGTTCACGAATTTCATAAAGTAATTATCTTTGTCTTACATGGATGGTATATCAAATTAGAAATTAGCAAGATAAACACTTGCCTTAATTTGGAAGTCTGATTTCTGTAGAATTGATTGTGAGATTTGTGTTCCCCTCTTCCCGATCTACAATCCGGTGGTGGTGGTGGTGGTGCAAGAGATAGTTTTTGGCCCTGGAACCCTAGGAACAAGTCTCGTTCTCCCTCCCGTGACTCTCCCTTTGGTTTTGTAACTGATAACCATAATTCCCTTTACGTGATAGCTGATATCACTCTCTAATTTTTGGGGGTTTATTTTCTCCAAAATGTCAAAGACCAAAATACCCCTCCGGGGTGCCAATTTGGCCTAAAAGTGCATTGGGACCCAAACTAAACCCCCAAGTAGACTTTTCTGACTATCGTGACACCACGTCTAATAAAATACCGAGTAATCAGTCCTATTTCAAATTAACAAGAATCTCATTAGGTTGATTCTTAGCATCACTATCGAAAACTTTTTAAAACTTACTAACCACCTAATATTAAAAAAAAAACGGTGCCAAATTTATCTTTTTTTTTATCAAACAACAACAACAACATGCGGATGGATATAATTTAAACCATTCACAAAATTACTGAGTCAATTATAAAAATGAATAAATACAATCTTTGTCGAAAAAACCATCGGCTACAAAATCCAAATTAGAAAATATAAACCACCAAAAATAATGAACTAAGTACATCACCTGACTGAAACAAATGAAAGAATTAGGGCGACATGCCCAAATGAAATACTGACTACATCCTACTCTAGGAAATAACTGAAGCGGCTCTGCCAAAATCCTTTAATATCCACATATGTCACAGCTGCGTAACCCTGGAATAGAATAATTTGGAGTCCCTCTCGCTAGGCACCTAAAAAACTTTGAAAATATTTTATAGCAAGGGTTTGAACCCAAAATATTTTGAAAATATTTAGCAAGTGAATTAAATTGCAATAAATTAAAAAGCATGAATGCTCTTCATATTTAAGCTAGTGTCGCACTCCCTTGAGGACCGGCTCACCCCTCAACTAGTGTGCACACCTAACGCTTTTCTATATAACACACCTAGTCACCTGTAATACCCCGTAATTTTAATGATTTTTAATTGTGGGATTAATTCACCTAAATGGAAAATTTATTTATAATTAATTTGGATTTAATTAAATAATTACTAGCGTGATGAAAGTTAGTATCTGTTGGTGATAATTATGTTCAATATTACTTAGCAGGTAAAGTAATATATAATTATAAAAATATTTAAGTTATCGTGAGTAAAAAATGCGACAGTTATGGAAATTAAGTCGGGACACGCGTGTCAGTCGTGTCGGGATTAAATTAATGGAATAAAAAGTAATTTATTTATAAGTCAACAGTATGGTCATTTTGAGTGCGCTAAAGTGTCCAAAAGGGTCGAGATATGTGACAACCCGCCTACTAAAATAAGAGGTGGCCAGCCCGATATTCTAATAATCACAGGAATCATAGATGGTCCATTCTTAGCATCACCGTCGTTAAAATAATAATACGAGATAACCACCAATTATTTTAGAAAACGGACTGTCAAATTAAAATTTTGTAAGTAAAAGAAAAGAACTTAGACAATCCAATTTACAAAGGAGGTGGATACCAAAAATCAACGGATAAAGAAATGACAATTATGCACAAAGTAATAACCGAATAAGTTGTCGGCTAACAGACTAATACAAACAGGTTACACCGAGTATTGCAATTTAATATCACATTTTAGTAGATGAGTACAATGCATGGGCAACACGCCTGAATAAATAAACTGAACACAGATAGAGTACAATGGATAAAAGCGTCTATAGCAAATATCCTACAACAACCGCAAAATGCTATAGCTCCATGACAACTAGAATGGAAAGGTCAATACGGGCGTCCTTGCGGAGGAGCACCTGAACGGACAAGGAGGTCATGCAAAACAAAGAAGTATAGACGGGTCAGGGCCCGGTTTGATATGATCACCATGTGAAAAAATGCATGACAGTTATGTACGTAACTATCTCTCGCAATTTAAATCATAAAATTTCTCACCTCGCCATCTAAAACCACAACCTAGACAATATCAATGCTAATGTTCAAAGATCATATAAGCATGGGAGAACTCATCTACATTTACTCAAGGAGACATCATTTACATTATTCACAATATAAGTACACAATTCCTTTTCTCTTTAGAAAATACATATATGGCAATTCATTTTACAAAATGTTTACCAATTCAATTTTAGCTCATTACTTTCTATTTCCCTTCTTTCATCCAGGAAAATTATATAAAGCAAATTTATTATCATAAAATGCTTTTTGATCTCATAACTTCCCATTTCCCTTCTTCCATCCAGGAAATGTATTTAAAGAAACTTTATTATCATAAAATCCTTTAACATCAATAATGTCCCACATTATTAAGAATAGTTACGTTTCATATCATATAACGTTTCTAAGACCGCTCGTTCGAGTTTCCCAACTGTGCGCGCCCCTAAATGGCTATCATCTTCCAAGGCCTATCAAATAAGACAACCTGGGATCCTAACGCAACGTCAGGAAGTGGCCATATACCTGCGAGTGAGTCATAACCACACTCGAAATTACCTCACAGTCGCACAATACATATAATAACCGGTTATATGGCCGAGGACTATATTCACCCTGCATTCATTAGCCAGGGGACTTCACCTCACAAACGCAACTTCCCTTGTGATAGCGATTTAGAGAGGTGTGTTTACGTAAATTATCATTTACGAAAATCATTTCTTTTTCCCTTTGAAAACATTAACATTTTTCATTCTCAACACTATTTATTTTCAATGATGAAATACCAATTTTAGAATGTTCATTTCTTATTCTCATAGTCATATTTTATTAATGACCTAAGACCCGAAGTGCCAATATTCTCACACTAGTCTCCAAGAGTCCAAAACAATACCATAAACATCAAAGTAAGTATCCCTCAATAATAGTCTCCCAAAAGTCCCAACGTTATCATTTTTACCTTCTATTAATTTTAGGTTAACTTCCTATATCATACGGAACCTTAACCTCCCAAAACTAACCTTAGGATAAGCCCAAATAACCCCATGCTAGTCTAGGATATTTGAATCCCTAACATAAACCTATAATACCCTTTATTACTTCCCAAAGGAAGGTTCCTAAACCTCAAACCTAAACGAAAAGGTCTAAAGCAAAACTAGAAAAATCTCACAAAAACTGGGCTTCCGAATCGATTCGCCTAGGGCCAAATCGATTCGCCCCTGACTGCGAATCGATTTACCGAAAAATGAATCGATTCGGTGAGAAAAACCATCCTTCTGTCCCAGTCCGAATTGATTCGGCCTTAACCCTTTCGCAGACCTGTATCCACCCCCAAAACCGAATCGATTCACTGGGGAGCCGAATCGATTCGGCCTGGCAAAAATGCCCAGTTTGGGCTACGGGTTTAAGAACCCTAAATTTCCCAAAACCGAAATCTTTCAATTTATTTCAACATCAACAACAAATAAATCTCTCAATTCACTTCTACACAACTAATAACTAATATATATTCTTCAAATCAAATTTGAATCAAGATTAAAGGATTTAACACCAAAAATTCCCAAAACCCATAAATGGTTTAAATCTCCAAAATTATAATTATAAATTCAATTTATTCACATTAAATCATGATCTAGAAAGTAATAAACTTGCCTCGAGTTTTTAGTCTCAGATTCTCCTCCGGTAGCAATGGATTCCAGCTCCAATCTTCCATTTCTTTCTCTTTTCTCCATTTTCTCCCAACTCTCTCTCCTTTCTCTGTCTCTCTAAATGTAAGACATAAGAATGGGAAAATAAAAAGGGTTGGGAGACTTATACGGGCCTTCAACATAAATTCCCATCTTTTAAATGTTGATACACCATTAAAATGACTCGTAACTACATAATTGAGTCATAACCTGCCAAAAGTGCCCAAAACTCAAAAATACAACTTGGCACTTATTTTTACTATCTCGACTATTCCAAAACTAATCGTACCCCCTAAATTGGCATCCGAAGTATCGTGAAATATTTTTGTGTTCAAACTTCATTTCATTTCATTAATTATGCTCAAATTTAAATATAAGTCATAACCGTCGCTTAACATACAACGACGCAATAAAACACAATATAATGTTATTTACCTTCTCATAACGGTAAATAGGCAAAACATGGTAAATATTATCCCTTAATTCACTTGAAATAATATTTACTCCAACTCTCTCGATTTTATAAAATTAGCCCATCAGGCAAAATAATATAAAATAGTCGCTCAAAAGTCTGGGTTGTTACATACTCCCCCTCTTAGAAGGGAATTTTGCCCTCAAAATTCAGGCATACCATATACTACGATCAGGGGTGTACTATTCTAAACTATCATTCTTTCATCCTTAGCAAACTCCTCGTTATTGTTGTGTCCCCATTGGACTTGGACTAAGGTCATCACTATTCGATCTTAGTCTACCTTCTTCGTGCTCTAACATAGCACCTAGTTGCTCCTCACGAGCTATCGAGCCTAGCTTTAACAACTGAAAGAAAAATGCCTACATATCTCGGCACAAATTTCCTTTCTTCCTAAAACACGTTATACACTTCCTCGGGGATATCTACACTAACACTTAATCGCTTAACCCCAACATTACATAACTTCTATTCGCGTTGGCGTCGCCCTTAAAAGTATCCGACTCAAAGAGCCCAATCATTAAAGAAATATTTCTAGACCACTCCAAGCCCACGGAATTTATTGTCCGCTGGTTCCATCCAATGAATATGAGAATTACTCAACCGACTACACCATGCCACAAACGGTGCCAGCCTTAGAAAATGATCCGAATTATTGTACGAAAATTCAATTCATAAAAGCTACTGCTCCCCTCCTTCCTTTAAGTCAAACACATACATTCGGAGTATGCCTTTAGGCATTTGGTTAACTTCCCCCATACATCCAACCACTCACATGTGGCGAATTTTTCCCAACTTCACTTGGTTCCCATTACTTCCTAGAAACCTCACCAATACTTTGACACGAAAGTCTAGTCTCGGTCTAACACTATATTGATAGGCACCTTATACAGTTCCATAATTTCACCATAAAGGGCTAGGCGTACTCCTCCGTAAAATAGTTCGCCCATATTGGTCAGAAAAATAGCAATTCGGTCAAGGGATCAATAATTTTCTTAAATGGGATCATGACCATTGCAATGCCGGAAATTCGATGAAAATGTACATGGATATACTCTTCCTCATTCCACCACTACTATCTTCATACTAGTAGGTGAAATGGTCAATCACGGACGTGAATGCTCTTGCTGCAAAGTCCTCCTAGTTAGGCTCATTCCACTTGGTTTTCCATGCCTTTGCTAATTTCCCCCACGGTTTTTCTACTCGATGCTGCTGCTACCCCATTCGCATCTCCTTGGTGATAATGAATATCTAATTGATAGTACTTTACGAACTTTAAAAACCAACTCTGTCACCACCATAACATATTGCAATAACTTGTTGCTCGTAAAAAAGACTAAATTTCTTACCCAGGAAGTAGTGCCTCTATTTCTGTAAGGCGAATACTACTGCTACGAGCTTTAAATCAAGCGTTGGATAATACTTCTCACAAAGTTTAAGTTTGTGAGACGAATAAACTATGGGTCCATGCTCCAGTATTAATACTTCACGTTCCTGGCAGAGACTCGTTCGTTAAATCCACCCTCGATCATAACAACACAAGTGCAGGAGTAAAAGTTAGCTCAACCTTTTGACTCCCCGAAAGCTAGGTTACCGACGTAACATTCTTTCTAAGAGAGGCCTCACCTCCTTTGGCCTAGCATCCCGAATTTCTTGAGATCCCACACTTCTACTTCTGGGGACCTGATCCTACTTAGAGTTAACCCACTACCTGCTCGTGGTCAACTCCGTACCGCCTTCCTAAAATAGCGTGACATGCCCTAAGGGCCTTTCGTCCTAATAATCCTAAGGTCGATATATATCCTATTCACGTTATATCAATATAATGATAATTATATCCCTAGTTCCCAAGACCATTCTCAACTTCCGACATTCGCTCGGTTTCATGCATGGGACATCTCGCAAAAGTGAAATCCAAACAAGGAACCCTCCCGTTACACTACTACCTCGCATATTCGGTCATCAAGATGTAATGATCTAAGACATATGTTCGGGACCGCAAAATTCTAACTTGTAACCCTACCAATGCGTTTCTACTTCTATGTCCTACCATTTCAAATAATTAAAAATTCAACTAATCGGGCTTTTACTTTCATGAGGTGTTACTAATACTTTATTACCATATATATACATACATTAATCTTCTTAAATGACCTTCTCATCAAGGCATAACCATAAGTCTCAATCCGACTTTCTTATCCAAGTCTCCCTCACATCGATCAGATGAGAGAACTATTTACAGTGCTTCTATCTCGCACTTTAACTTAGCCCATTAATCACTCAATCACGTGATTCTCAGCTAAACCTTCCAACCCAGCATTCTAACAACAGAAAGAAAGAAAAATAAATGCAACATCTCTCCACTCCCAACGTCGTTAAGGTTCATGCGTGGAGCTTCTTGCAAAGCGAAATCTAAATAAGGAACCCCTCTGATACATTACTACTTAACTTTGTTGGTCGTGGAGATAAGGTAACAATAAACACAAACAAAGCAAGCAAATAATCAAACAAAACAAACAAAATAAATAAATAATGAAAATTTCTCGCATACTTAAAACTACCTCTATAAAGTCTCAATCCTGTATCCAGGTGATATATCATAGATCAACTAGTTCCGCTCTGAAACTAGAAGTAGGATAGCCTCGTAATTTATTCGCTTTCTATTGCTCCAACCAAACCAAGAATATTCTCACTCGTATAACACCTATAATACGAGTAGCACATACCACACATATACTTTTAAAATATCATCACTCGCCTTATAATGAGTGAAGGAAAAATATAAAACTTCCCTACCATGGAAGTCATATAAATACACTCACTATAATAACATCGATACTACCACAAGCTCAATTTACACACCCAAATCTAGGTTTAATAAAATACTACTCCATCTTATCATACAGAATACACCACCCTCAACTAAGGTGGAATTCCCACCAACATCCTTACCAATCACCTTGGTCACTACTAATGGTTCCCAGATTCTGTATTTTAGTCTTATCTGAACCAATCTACTTCCATTAATGCCCCGACTAGGTATCCTACTCTTGTCCTTATTCTCCAATCGACAAGATCAAAATGCATGGTTCCACATTCCACGTCATCACCGTTTCTCCATCTCTAGCCACCCTGGCGGTTACCCACGTAGTTCCCTTAACTTCTTCAACAAAAGAGAACATTCTACTGGGCTCCCCTGCCTTATTTCAATGAGCCTTCCCCGGATGGATGTCCACCAATGGGGTTTCATAAGCACTACTTCTACAGAAGTGTCAGCAACACTTACTTGTGAGCCTATCATTCCACTGAAGGGCGTTTCTTCCTTATATCTACCTTATCTCGGCAAATAGTTTCCCTAAATATATAACGCTTTATTCACTGTCGGCCTCTGATCGAACCTCACGTGAATACTTGAGAGTCTATCTTCCCATCATTCCTCATTTCCTAGAGAAACTCTTCGTTGAAAATATCTATCGGGTTTCTCTATGAGCAAAACCTTCCTACTCCACCAAATATGGAGACTACGTTCCCACCATTTCAACATTACTCCAACGGGTGAGATATTTTCCTCCATTCTTCACATCTGGGCACTTATATACCCCTCTCTAGGCCAAAACTCCTGGGCCTTATACTTCCACCGAATGAGGATGAACCTCCTCCATCTGACTTAACTTCGACATGTGGTCCTTAGCAAGGACTTTTCAGCTTCCAATTAACATCTCTTGGAATCCCAATCTTAGTACCACTCTCTACTTGCAGAGGTACTTGGAAAACTATATCTACTGTACTTAGTAGTCGCAATAGCAATATAAGATAATTCTACGAAGGGAGAGACCTCCAAAGCGACCCTCATCCCCAACTACAGCTTACAGTTCTTAGTAATCCCATCTCATGATGCCTTCACAACGGCCTTCCCTGACGCCCTTCTTCAGTCGACCTACGAATCTCACACGAACACGCAAAAGATTTTATGGGTTCTTACATCATGGCAGGAGAACGAAATCTCACAAGAGAAATCAACGATCTTAGTCCTAAGGCTCTATATCAAATCAAAAGTAATGCTGAAAGCGTAATACGTCCGCACAGATTCCTAAGGACTCTAGAACCTGATGCTCTAATACCAATTCTGACAACCTGCCTACTAAAATAATCATGGGAGAACTCATCTACATTTACTCAAGGAGACATCATTTCTATTATTCACAATATAAGTACACAATTCCTTTTCTCTTTAGAAAATACATATATGGCAATTCATTTTACAAAATGTTTACCAATTCAATTTTAGCTCATTACTTTCTATTTCCCTTCTTTCATCCAGGAAAATTATATAAAGCAAATTTATTATCATAAAATTCTTTTTGATCTCATAACTTTCCATTTCCCTTCTTCCATCCAGGAAATTTATTTAAATAAACTTTATTATCGTAAAATGCTTTAACATCAATAATGTCCCACATTATTAAGAATAGTTACATTTCATATCATATAACGTTTCTAAGACCGCCCGTCCAGGTTTCCCAACTGTGCGCGCCCCTAAATGGCTATCATCTTCCAGGGCCTATCAAATAAGACAACCTGGGATCATAACGCAACGTCGGGAAGTGGCCATATACCTGCGAGTGAGTCATAACCACACTCGAAATTACCTCACACTCACACAATACATATAATAACCGGTTATATGGCCAAGTACTATATTCACCCTGCATTCATTAGCCAGGGGACTTCACCTCACAAACGCAACTTCCCTTGTGATAGCGATTTAGAGAGGTGTGTTTACGTAAATTATCATTTATGAAAATCATTTCTTTTTCCCTTTGAAAACATTAACATTTTTCATTCTCAAAACTATTTATTTTCAACAGTGAAATACCAATTTTAGAATGTTCATTTCTTATTCTCATAGTCATATTTTATTAATGACCTAAGACCCGAAGTGCCAATATCCTCACACTAATCTCCAAGAGTCCAAAACAATACCATAAACATCAAAGTAAGTATCCCTCAATAATTGTCTCCCGAAAGTCCCAATGTTATCATTTTTACCTTCTATTAATTTTAGGTTAACTTCCTATATCATACGGAACCTTAACCTCTCAACATTAACCTTAGGATAAGCCCAAATAACCCCATGCTAGTCTAGGATATTTGACTCCCTAACATAAACCTATAATACCCTTTATTACTTCCCAAAGGAAGGTTCCTAAACCTCGAACCTAAATGAAAAGGGCTAAAGCAAAACTAGAAAAATCTCACAAAAACTGGGCTTCCGAATCGATTCGCCTAGGGCCGAATCGATTCGCCCCCCAAAACGAATCGATTCGATGAGAAAACCCAACCTTTTGTTCGAGTCCGAATCGATTTGGCCTTAACCCGAATCGATTCGGTTTCCCAGACCTGTATCCTCCCCCATAACTGAATATATTCTCTACGGAGCCGAATCGATCCGACCTGGCGGAAATGCCCAATTTGGGCTACGGGTTTAAGAACCCTAAATTTCCCAAAACCCAAATCTTTTAATTTCTTTCAACATCAAAAACAAACAACTCTCTCAAATCACTTCTACACAACTAATAACTAATATACATTCCTCAAATCAAATTTGAATCAAGATTAAAGAATTTAACACCAAAAATTCCCAAAACCCATAAATGGTTTAAATCTCCAAAATTATAACTATAAATGCAATTTATTCACATTAAATCAAGATCTAGCAAGTAAGAAACTTTCCTCGAGTTTGTAATCTTGGATTATCCTCCGGTAGCAACGGATTCCAGCTCCAATCTTCCATTTCTTTCTCTTTTCTCCATTTTCTCCCAACTCTCTCTTCTCTCTCTCTCTCTATCTAAGTGTAAGATATAAGAATGGGAAAATAAAAAATGTTGGGAGACTTATACGGGCCTTAAACATAAATTCCCATCTTTTAAATGTTGATACACCATTAAAATGACTCGTAACTACATAATTGAGTCATAACCTGTCAAAAGTCCCCGAAACTCAAAAATACAACTTGGCACTTATTTTAACTATCTCGGCTGTTCCAAAACTAACTGTACCCCCTAAATTGGCATCCGGAGTATCATGAAATATTTTTGTGTTCCAACTTCATTTCATTTCATTAATTATGCTCAAATTTAAATATAATTCATAGCTGTCGCTTAACATACAACGACGCAATAAAACACAAGATAATGATATTTACCTTCTCATAATGGTAAATAGACAAAACATGGTAAATATTATCCCTTAATTCACTTGAAATAATATTTACTCCAACTCTCTCTATTGTATAAAATTAGTCCATCAAGAAAAACAATATAAAATAGTTGCTCAAAAGTCTGGGTTGTTACAAGATAGTCATAAATGCCTTCCCGGGAGTTCGGTTTGGATCCCGTGGCATGTTTATGCCAAAACGGCACCCCGGGAGAGTATTTTAGTCATAATTATTTTGGGAGTAATTAAACCGATGAAATTTCCAAGTCTATGTCAGCTTCTAGGGTTAGACTTTATAGAGATATAAAACATAAAAAACTTGGGAAATCACAGGAGCAGGAGAGTGAAGAGTTTTTTAAGGCTTTAACCACCATTGGAGCACCGTTTGCACCACCATAGCCGCCAACGTACAAATTGGAGAGAGAGGATAAACCCCATACCTTTCATCACCAACGGACCAGACCTGATACATAAAGCAAGTATTATCTTGCGTAAATTTTACGGTAGATATATGATCCATGTTAGATTTGGATAGCCCTTTTATGAAAGTCTCATGTTTTGTAGTAATTTAGATAGTGTAAATCAAATTTCTAGGTGAATATTTAAATGGGATAGGATTATCTATGCATGTAGAATCAAACCCACATTATTAAAATCAAATTAATTGAAGAACTATGGAAATTTCACATTGAATTGAAGATGAAGCCAAAAATTAGGGTTCTTGAGACTAAAGATGAAAATTGGGTGAATTTATGCATGTTGATGTTTTTTAAATGATTTGGGTACGTTAGGAATTGTTCATACATGTTAGTATAGGCTCTGGATTTCATGTATATCAATTTGGAGAAGTGAAAAGACGAATTTGATGGTTAAAAATCTTAAAACCCGTAGATCTTAAAAAAAATCTAGGCAAATAACTGTTCGATCAATCGATTGACTCAAGAATGTCGATCGATCGACTCGTTTCATCGATCGATCGACTCCCTTAGGAAATGTGCCTTGTTTCATTTTTAATATTTGACTGAATCCCAACTTTTAGAAATCTTTGGTGTGGATTAATTAATTAATCATAATGAGACTTAGGAAAGGGCAGTAGGATATACTTAAGACCCAAAAAATATTATTCATGCATGGGATTGAATGGGGAAATTATGAGTGTTGATCGAATGAGTTTCGATTAAAACTTATGTAAATTTGGGTTTAAATTGGATAAACGATAACTTAAGGTTAATACCAGTAGTGGGGGTATAATTTAGTTACGAAAATAATCCAAGGAAAGGAAGGAAACTAATAGCGTGTTTGGGATAAGGCACTTATAGTTATGCGACATGAGTTACCGCGTTAAATAAAATATTGCGTAGGATATTCGAGATATAAATATACTATGGATGAGACATGTAAAATGGTACGTGCGTATACCTAAATGGATTATATATATATATATATATATATATATATACACTTAGTTTTTGTGATTACCTATAGTATGGGTTATTATTTGAAATGTATCATACCGCGTTACTTGCTATCACAGAGGTGTCCGCGCTAGGATAGTCTTATTTTGATGAGCCCATCAGGGGAATATGAACTAGTACCTTAGAATCATAGAACCTTGGTACAGCCTATCTATGAGTGATAGTGCAAACGGTAGTAAGGGTGAGTGGGTATGTGCGTCTCCCTTATGACTTGGAACTATGATTCGCCTCCATTAATTGTGATTTGTGCTTTATATGGTTCTTGTGTGATTATGAACCTATAGTCCTTCATATAATATGTGATATACTGGGACTTGATAGTAGAGTATGCAGGCACCATAGCTAAGTCTCGGGGTGCTTTATAAGTATATATGTATTATAATAGTGAATACCATGTATATACCGGTGATTATTCTACCATGTTGCCTAGTAGATGAGAAGGGTATGATATATAAAATATGTTAGATTTTTGGGAACTTATATGAGTAAAGAAATACTTAAATTGATAAATAATTATTGGAAATGCAATAATGTAATATTCGGCTAATATGGGTGGACACAATGAATTCGTCATCATAGTGAGAGACTTAAATCGAACTAGTTAGGTGGGACAATATAACTAGGATGGATTAGGAGTATACGTTAGGCGTACACAATAGTTGAGAGGTGAGGATTTCAAGTGAGAGCACGTGACTACACAATCACCGCATATATATATTTAATTAATCCAGGCTACTCCATGCATAATTACCGTAACACTAGCCTAATATTTCCAAGTCTATGTACTGACTTGTAATTTAAACAAATCCCACATTTATTTATTTTGTTCACTCAAGTTGTGTCACCTAACTAAATTACCCAGGCTCGCTCATTCGGTCCGAAATTTCATCTTGTAGAACTTATTCCTCAAATTCCACTAATTAAGGCTAACTCCCTTTTTATCTTGAATATTCCATAATTTATCATATAACCCTATAATAAATTATTTCGGCCAAATCTGTTCCTCTAAGCACTCGCAGCACTAACCCCAAAATATTCGTGTCAATTTTCCCGACTCTAAACTTTAATTAACTATGAATTAATTTATTTATTACCTTGTTGTCGCTTAATCAATATATCCGGACTCACTCACTTGCTCGAAAATACAATATTTAGAATTTATTATTCAAATTCTCCTTAATAAATTTTGCAAACTTATTTATCTAAGATTATCAATTTACTCAATTTTAACCTTTTCCCTTATGGATTATTTTCTCAATTATCCCAATACTTACTTGTCTCACTTTATGTAAACTCATCTGCACTTTAGGCCTAATGTACTTATTATATAACAGAAATCACAATCAATCAATCTAGGCAACCTCCAATGGAATAATAACTAAAAATAAGATTTCTTAAAATTTTCCCCACAAATCTGCCCAGAATTTTAAAATGCCGTTTTTACGCATTTTGAAGTCGTTTTTGGAGAGAACGCATCATAGAATAAAATGCAGAAAATAGGATTTTCTACGAAGCTACGTGAATAGAATAGCCATTTTCGGAACCCAAAACATCGAAAAATAGTTTCTAAAATGACGATTTAATTTACCCAATTTCATAGACCTCATCGAATTCAAGAGGTTGCTCTATAATTCAATCCAACCCATCAAAGCCAAATTTAGATATCAACTAACCCACAAACCATATCATCTTATCACACCCACTATGATATGAATTGAAATCTGCAATTAATTTAAAAAAAAGTTTAACCACTTGCCTTAGAGTTTGTAGGGTCTGAATCATTTGGTGTAGATGATGATTATTTGATGAAGAATGGCGCCCATGGTTTCTCCAATTTCACCCACTTATCTCAATTGGAATTTTCTAAAAATGTGTTATAACTGCCATTCCCTCTCACTTTTAGGGTTTAATAACTCAATCTCGTTTTAAGGCTTGTGGGCTTTATAAAAAGGTCCAAAAAGCCTAAAAATATTTCGAGGCCCATTTATTAACCTCAGATACTCTTTTTATACTATTTCGAACCATCCGGACTCAACCGTACACTCAGAATTGCCATCTGAATTATTTTACTAAAAGTTCTTATCTCGACCCCAATATAATATATACTCGACTCTCGGTTGAGATAAATAAATGCAACATCACTATTCCTCGTTATGACGTAATTAAATTATTACTATTCAATTAGCAAATTTAAATCCCATAAATAGTAATTATTTACTCACAAGATTAAATTCAATAAATATAAAAAAATAATTAATTCAATTAAATTACGACACACAAGTAATTGAAAATCAACTGAATAAATTAAATAATAAACACTGAAAAATACAAGGTGTTACAACTATTTCGACCCTTACGGACACACTGACGCACTGGAAATGACCATATGGAATATCAAAAGTAAAACTACATTTTATTTCCCAAATTAAGTCTTGACACGACTAACACGCGCATCCTAACTAAATTTACCGTGACTGTTGTATTTCTCACTCACAACAATCTTAATATTTTCTTATCATTATTAGTATTCATTCACTAAGTAATATTCAATATAAATAAATATTAACCCTTATCTCACTAATTAATATTTATTTTGCCGAATCAATTCTCCGAATAAAATTTAATTAATCTTAATTAATCCCCAACGTAAAAATCAATAAAATTACGGGGTGGTACAATCAATTTCTAAACTTTAGCCGTGGTAAACTCATTATTTTTCTTTTCTTTTTCAAAGGATCTTGCCAATGATGGCTTTTTATGCAAAGGAGATTTACTCCCTTCACATCCCTTTCCATTACATACTTACATTTTTTTCAACTGATGAACATCCTCACGCAATGGTTCTTACATTCACAAATCCCCCATATATATATATATATATATATATAGAGAAAGAGAGAGAGAGAGAAAGAGAGGATCTCATGAGGACCTCTGTTTGCATACCGCTAGCGCGGACCAATTTTGATAAAATAGTAAAAAAAATATTTTTGAGCTAATTTTTTTTATATAGTTTTTAAACATTTCAGTAGGGCCATATAAAAAAAATCAGCTCAAAATGATTTTATTTTACTATTTTAAAAAAATCGGTCAAACTTTGTCAGTTTTTAACAACTTAAAAACTTACAAAGTTGGACCGATTTTTTTAAAATAGCAAAAAAATTCATTTTGAGCTGATTATTTTTTTGTGGTCCTATTGAAATGTTTAAAAATCAGAAAAAAAAATCAGCCCAAAAATATTTTTTTTACTATTTAAAAAAAATGGTCCTCATTCAGGGTCCTCACTTGATCCTTTCCCCATATATATATATATATATATATATATATATATATCATGATATTTATAGGACATCATGAAACATATGTAGTTGAAATCCAAATGGGATCATGAAAGTTTGTGCGGGGGCATATACAAAGATGAAACCATTATGAAAAATAAATTTGAACAACTACATGCAAGGCATGATTAAGAAACAATCAAAAGCATTGTAAACTATACTCTGGTGTGCCATCCACATGGAAAAAATGGGATGAAAAGGTATTTAAACATACCAGTATGCCACATAAAGTGTATAAAATAAACTACAGAAATAAAATAAAAATAAAAAATTAAATTTGTATAAATTTTTGAAAAGACTTAAAAGAAAACACAATCTTCTTGTATTTTTCTTAAAACACTCAAAATACAAAACACACAAACATTTTAAGAATATTCAAAACATATAACATGAAGCATAAGAACTAGTGTATGACAAACATGCAAACACAAGATATGACATGTGATTAATCATGTCAAAGCATATGAGAATGAACAAGTTTAATATCTAATACTACCAAATCGGATTTTTAATCCAGATATATAATGATATAATGCCTCGGGGTTTTGAAACCATGGTGACATGGGATCAAGACTTCCTAGGACCTCTTCTAAGATCATAACAAAAATTCTTAAGATGTCCTTTCCTACCACAATGTGTGCAAGTATAAACATGTGAAAATATACCATTGGGTTGAACTTTTCCCAAATCCTTAGCAACAGTAGACTCTCTCAAAATCTTGGTCTTGACTTTAGGAGTGGAAGCATTCAGATCATCGTAGCCAAAACCTATCTTATACTTTTTTATTTAGTCTGTGTCAAAAAAAATTATCAAACTTTTCCAACCTAGATTCCAATTCAAATTTGACACAAATCTTCTGGCTTCAAAATCCTAGACATAATCAAAAGCTTAGACTCATCAAATTTTAAAGACTCCTTCTTTAAATTTTAAAATAATCCACGGAGGTTATATCTATCCTCCTCAATACATTTGATCTTCTCCCAAAGAGTCTTCTCACATTCCCTAAGATCCTCAATCAATTCAACTTATCCTCTAATTTTAGGTTTGATGTTTTCAATGTCAACGACTCTGTGTATAGCTCCCGAAAGGCAACTTGAAGCTTGCTATCCTCCTCATAACAACTCTCCTCTTCTTCCGCTTCGTCACTATCTTAGGAATCACAAGACCAGACCTAAAAAATGTCATGCATATGATTATCTTAAACATAGAAAGACGTTTAATTTAAACTCACATGTCTAGCCATGAAAGCATTGAAGTTACGCTCCACGAGAAAATTTGGTTCCTCTTCCGACTCACTACCACTAAGGGTTGCATTCTAAGCTTTTTACTTCTCACCTTCTTTCCTTAGTTTAGTGGGACACTTATGAGAACGATGTCCAAAACCTTGGCACTCATAACACTTGTCCCAATCATCCACTTTTCAGGGTTATCCCTTTTCTTCCTATCACGGTCGTTGTTGAAGTTCTTGGATTTCTTTATAAATTTTTTTATCTTCTTCAAGCTCAAGAAACTTTGTGAACTTCCTCGCAAACCTAGAATTATCTTTGGGATCTAAATCACCCTCACTATTTGAATTCGAAATATCCTCCTTACGAGTTATCAAAGTAACAAACTTTTCTTTCTTTTCATCTTTCTTCCTTGGAAGACAACTCTATACTAAAATGGGAAACTTGTAGTATAAAAAACCTTACCAAGTCAAACTTGTCGTCGCCAAAGACCGTGACATGTAAGGGGTGATAACTTTTTTTGTCAAGAACATGTCACGGTCAAAGTCCGTGACACGTTTTTTCTTATCATAGACTTTAATCTTGACAAGTCCGTGATAGTGAAAACATGTAATGAACATTGACTATGGCATGTCCTTGTCAATTATTAACTTGTCACGGATATATCATGGTCAAAGTCCCTTTCCACTGACTTTTCATGGTCAAAGTCCGTGATAAATCCAAGAAGAACTAAAAAACTATTGGGCAATATGATCGCTGCCACTGCGCAGCAGTATATTATCACCTGTTGTCACCTGTTATAGCAAGTATATGACATATTTTCTCAATAAATAACAACAACCAACATTCAAAAACCTTAATAATCAAAAACTAAATAAATATAAATAAGAAACTAGGACATACAACATTCATTCATTCGTTATCAAACACTAGCATAACATTCAATATTCATGATAATCAAACACTAAAAAAATAATAATCAAATTATTACAAATTGTTCATTCCTTATCATCATGAAAGAAAGATAGGTCATACTATATAAGAATTAACATGACCGTTAATAGTCTGAATGTCGCACTATCCGTTCAACCAAAAATTGTTGAATCAATAGGCTTATATTTTGTTTTTGTTGTCATGGTCGTGTCAGGATCACAGACCATGACAACAAATAAATATTTTCACGGTCTTTGACTGTGACACAATCGTAACAAACACAATTCATCTTTCAGTAATTCTAGACAAATGGTTCATTGATTAGTATGAACAAAACTGTAAAAATTTCAAGAATAGTATTACGGGTAACAAATACAACATTTTTATATTTGAGAGAGAGAGAGAGAGAGAGAGAGATAAATTGATTTAGTTGCCCGAACCGATAGGGTTATATTTTAGAGAGAGGGAACAAATCTTTCCAGTCACCTGAATCGATAGGGTTATATTTTAAAGAAAGAAAACAAGTCGATCTAGTTGCCTAAATCGATAGGGTTATATTTTAGAGAGAGAGAGAGAACAAATCTGTATGGTCTCCTAAATCGATAAGGTTATATTTTATTTTTGTTGTCACGGTTGTGTTAGTGTTAAAGATCATGACAACAAACAATCATTGTCACGGTCTTTGACCATGAAAATACATTTCATCTTTCAGTAATTGTAGACTAATGGTTCATGTAGTTCATGTACATGGGTTGAGGTGGATGCACAATTTATTTCATAAAATTTATTTTTCAGTAAATGTTTTACTTCAAGAATGACACAAAGAAACACATTTCATCTTTCAATAATTATGGGCCTCATTTTGTGCTAGAACATTAATTAAATGTGACATTGTATTGGGTTTTGTGGGTACCCCGATTTTATCACCATAAGGCCTGGACGAGTAGCCCCTCTTCAGCGGCCCAAAGCCCAGGCCCGTCACCTCTGGTACTCATCCATTTACTCCACGATCCCATGAAGAGAAGTTGTGGGGGAACACGATCCCATGTAAGGGAGATGGCTAATAAAGAGGAACCCATCACCCCCACTACTCCAACACACACATGTATAAATTAAACCCTAAGTCCGGGGCAAAGGACGAGTTGTATTCTCTGTACTTATTCCTCAGACTATAGAGAAATAACACTGACTGAACCACCGTGGACGTAGGCACTTCTTTGCTGAACCACGTACCTCCGTTGTTGTGTGATTGGCCTTTTATTTATCCTTTCTTGGTTGTTACCTCTTTCATATTTATTTGTGTTGCATAACAATTGTCACCACAATTGGCGCCGTCTGTGGGAAGCGTTTATCTTTCCTTGAGAAGAGCCCATGCCAAGAAAAAATCTAAGATGTCTGGTCACAGCAGCAACGCTCCTCAAGCAGGTCATATTCAGGAGCCACCCGCTCCTCACAGGATTAGGTCTGAAGTCCGACGTTCAGATCACGGGGCTCGCTTAGAAAGGCCAGCCTCAGAAGAAAGTCAAGGACCAGCAAGGTCCACTCGGATATCCAGATTAATCGATGCATACGAAGCAAGGCTCCACGAGCAGAGGGAGTCTTCTCGCAGATATGAGGCTGAGAATGCTCGCCTGAAAAGAAGACTGGAAAAACTGGAAAAAGAACTACGCCCTGATACCAGGAGACGCCCCTATCGCACTCCTAGACCTCAGGAGAGCAAATCTCGCAGCCGAGGAAGGAGCCCTAGGCGACAATATCAAGGGTTCGAAGGTGGCGACTCAGACGACGACGTCCGTGAGCAACTGAGAAAAGCTCGCCGCTATCAGAGCCCCGCTCGCAGCGACGACAACATACGGAACCTAGTCCGCAGAGAGATGGACCAACATCCAGCTCACCGCGGCACCAGGTCAACCAGAGAACTCTCCAGGAGAGCCCTCAAGACCCAGATGAAATCTCCCTTCACGAGGGAAATTGAAGAAGAAGAAGCTCCCAAAAAGTTTACTATTCCAAGGTTCAAGATTTACGACGGGAAGACTGATCCCATCGATCATGTCAGGCAGTACCGGTAGGCTATGACCCTCTGGAATCACCGAGATGCACTGATGTGCCGTATTTTTCCCTCGAGCCTTCATGACGTGGCCCAAAAATGGTTCGAGAAACTCCCTCACCGATCCATCAGAAATTTCAAATCCCTGGCCGAGCTCTTTACGTCCCGGTTCATCACCAGCAGCTCCCATCCCAAAAGGATGGATGCTCTATTGACGATGAAGAAAACTCCTCAGGAGACACTTCGAGACTACGCGAAGAGGTACTGGGAGTTATTCAACGAAGTCGAAGACTGCGCGGAAGAGGTGGAAGTGGCTTCATTCAAAATTGGGCTACCTAGCTCTTCCCTCCTTTACCAGTCCTTGACAAAGAAGGAAGTAACCACCATTGATGACCTGATGGCCCGGATTGAGAAATATGCAAAGGTGGAAGATGTCACCCGCCTTAACGTAGGTGAGAACGGTCGAGCCAAGCTTGCCGCGAAGGGAAGTGAGAAAGTTGATAACCAGAAAAAAGAAGGAAAGAATCGGGGCAAGAATGGCCCCAAGAACGGAGGAAGCCCTGACGTTGCAAAGTCGTTCCAGGCGGTCAACACCGTCTTCAAAGAACTAATTTACAAAATTCTCGCTAAGATCAAGGATGAGTCGTTCATCAAATGGCCCCAAAAAATGGGAGGAGATCCATCAAAAAGAAATAATGCGCTGAGATGCACCTTTCACAAAGAGGGAGGACATAAGACCGAGCACTGCAAGGCTCTTAAGTCCCACCTCAAGG
This sequence comes from Sambucus nigra, assembly GCA_949130495.1. Taxonomy (NCBI): domain Eukaryota; kingdom Viridiplantae; phylum Streptophyta; class Magnoliopsida; order Dipsacales; family Adoxaceae; genus Sambucus; species Sambucus nigra. The sequence continues at coordinate 130,935,948 of OX422214.1, read as the reverse complement.
AGCTAGCCCAATCCGGACATTTGAACGACTTTGTGGAAAGGAAGGTAGAGAGAGTGATTGTCCACAAGGAGGCAAAACCCGACAACGTGTTAGAAGACGACACCGGACACGAATTCGCAGTAATCCATGAAGTATCCGATGTTAAGCAAATCCAGGGCAACTCAGTTCGGATGGAGGTAAAGAAGCTGACAGCAGTAATGCAAGCTTTTCAAATAGATCCAGCGAAATCACAGGCAGGAAAACGCCGGCGAGCAGAGGACATCAACTACAACAAGCATATTGTTTTCACGGATGAAGATCTTGTGGGAGTAAGGACCCCACATCACGATGCCTTAGTCATTACACTCAGGATAGCCAACTTTGATATCGACAGGCTGCTCGTCGATCAAGGAAGCTCATCCGAAGTAATGTACATCGACCTGTTCAGAAAATTGAAGTTGAACATCGCCGACCTGAAGGGAACCACTGTCCCTCTGGTCGGCTTCGCTGGAAAAATGACCATGCCTCTGGGCAAGATAGTACTACCAGTGCTCGCTGGGAATGTTTCGAAAATGATCAAATTCTTGGTGGTCGACATCGATTCACCGTATCAAGCCATCCTCGGCAGGGGATGGCTTCATGCAATGAAGGGAGTCTCCTCGACCTACCACCCAAAACTCAAATATATCACCGAGCGGGGAGTGATGGAGATACATGGCGACCAGGCGATGGCAAGAAAGTGCTTCATAGCGGCCATCCGACCGAAGCCAGAGAAAAAAGACGTTCAAACCAGCGAGAAGGTGGAGGAAGGTACAATCCCTTCCAAATAGCAATTAAAATATGGAAGGCCCGGAGTGGAAGAGACCAGGCTCCTCCCCTCCGAGTGGGTTGTAGAGGACCTGGTAGAAGTAATTACTAGAGAAGGCGACAACAGCAGAGTCTTCCTGATCGGAACCTCACTCACTGACGAAGATCAAAAGTATATGTTAACCCTACTCAGAAGCAACATAGATGTTTTCGCTTGGGAACCCTATGAGCTGCCAGGAATCGATCCCAATATGGTCTGCCATCGGTTGCACGTCAATCCCACATTCAAGCCGATAGCACAGAAGGCACGACGAACCGCTCCCGAGAAAGCCAAGGCAATAGAACTAGAAGTCGAAAAACTGCTGGATGCAGGATCCATACGGGAAGTGCAATTCCCCAAATGGTTATCCAACCCAGTGGTAGTTCCAAAAAGCAACGGTAAGTGGAGAGTTTGCATAGACTTCACTGACCTCAACAAAGCCTGCCCCAAGGATAGCTTCCCTCTTCCAAAAATAGACCAACTAGTAGACGCCACTGCAGCTCACGAGCGAATGAGTTTCCTGGACGCATACTCAGGCTATCACCAGATTCCCCTGTATGCACCAGATCAGGATAAAACGGCGTTTATCACGACGGTTGGTTTATACTGTTAAAAGGTAATGCCTTTTGGGCTAAAAAATGCAGGGGCAACTTATCAGCGGCTGGTTACTAAAATGTTCAAGAATCAGATGGGAGACACGATGGAGGTCTACATCGACGACATGCTCATCAAGAGCAAGGAGAAAGAAAACCACCTTTCGGACCTGACAAGTACCTTCGAAATCCTCAGGAAATACCGAATGAAACTCAACGCGAGCAAGTGTTCCTTCGGTGTCCAGTCAGGAAAGTTCCTTGGGTATTTGGTCAGCAAGCGTGGCATAGAGGCAAATCCGGACCAGATTGATGCAATTAAACGGGTGGAACCTCCTCGCACAATCCGCGATGTACAGAAGCTCACTCGAATGCTCGCTGCTCTAAACCGTTTCATTTCTAAATCCTCCGAGAGATGCAAGCCCTTCTTCCAGCTCTTAAAAGGCAGCAAAACGGTAGAATGGACCCCAGCTTGCTCGCAAGCATTAGGCGAGCTCAAATCCTACCTAAGCTCCCCACCACTGCTTGTCATACCACAGCAAATGGACCCCTTGTACCTCTACCTCTCTGTATCCAGCCATACTATCAGCTCAGCGCTAATGTGTGAAGTCACAGGGATCCAGCATCCTGTCTATTACGCGAGTAAAACCTTACTAGACGCCGAGCAGCGCTACCTGCCATTGGAAAAGCTCGCATTCGCCCTAGTAATGTCCTCGAGTAAACTGAAGCATTACTTCGAAGCTCATACGATCGTTGTCCTTACATCACACCCCCTCAAGGCTGTCCTAAGGAAGGCGGATTTGTCGGGCAGACTGTCTAAGTGGTCAGTCGAGATCGGCCGGTTTGACATCCAATTTCAACCAAGGACAGCTATCAAGGGTCAAATCCTCGCTGACTTCATAGCTGAATTCACAAGCGAAGAACCCTTCGACCAGCCTAAGCCAACAGAACAAAATAGCCAGGCTACAGGGGGAAGCTGGAAGCTATTCGTTGATGGAGCCTCCAACTCAAAGGGGGCAGGAGTAGGAATTGTTCTCATCACTCCAGAAAATGCAGTCCTCGAGCAAGGAATTAGGCTGGGATTTGCAGCCTCCAACAACGAAGCAAAATACGAAGCCTTAATTGCAGGTCTCCAAAGGGCGCAAACTCTAGGAGCAAAGCATTTACAGGTATTCGGAGACTCGCAACTAGTTTCCAATCAGATAAGTGGAGACTACAACGCGAAGGACGAGAGGATGGCAGCCTACCTCTCGTTAGTAAGAAACTTGATGACAAACTTTGAAGAAATCAACATCCAACAGTTTCCCAGGGGGCAGAACAGCCACGCTGACGCTTTAGCAGCCCTAAGCTCGGCAGTTGATTCCAGCCTTAAAAGGATAATCCCTATCGATTTCCTTAGCTACCCGAGCATTCACCCCAACTGCGAGCTAACAAAAGCGAAACAAATACTCCAATTGGAACCAGCCCCTAGCTGGATGGATCCCTTAAGAGACTATTTGAAGAACGGAACGCTCCCAGAGGATAAGAGGACCGCCCACCAGATAAGAGTCAAAGCTGCTCGCTTTCACTTATCCACGGGAGGCGACTTGTATAAAAGATCTTTCTCCGGCCCCTACCTTAGATGCGTCCACCCAGGTGAGGTCAAGATAGTGCTTCACGAGCTTCATGAAGGAATCTGCGGAAGTCACGTCGGAGGAAGATCTCTAGCCTTCCGAGCAATAAAGGAAGGTTACTGGTGGCCGTATATGCAAAGGGACTCCGCAGTATATGTCCGCAGATGCCTAAAATTCCAGCTTCACGCCCCCATGGTCCACCAGCCTGCCAGCGAATTGAAATCCCTGACCAGCCCCTGGCCTTTCGCCCAGTGGGGAATGGACATCGTGGGACCACTACCCACCGCTGCCGGCAATCGCAAATACCTGTTGGTTGCCACTGATTACTTTACCAAGTGGATCGAGGCAGAACCACAGGTGAACATCCGAGATGCTGACATGATGAAATTCATATGGAAAAATATAATCACTCGATTCGGGATCCCCAGAACCATCATCACTGACAATGGGACACAGTTCGAAAGTGGCCCCTTTCAGGACTTCTACGACCAACACGGGATCAGGCACCACTTCAGCTCGATAGCTTATCCTCAGAGCAACGGACAAGCTGAGGCCTCCAACAAAACAGTGATCGCTGGATTAAAAAAGCGGTTAGAGCGAGCAAAAGGCGCGTGGACTACCGAGCTACCACATGTCCTATGGGCATACAGAACGACTCCCAGACGAGCCACGAGTATAATGGTTGACATAGCAGGGGAGCACCCCTCCTCAGGTCATCGTCACGAAGCACGACAGACCTCTTAGCATTGCCCATGGCAATATATGAAGCCCTACAGAGTATTCTTAGGCATCAAACCTACTTTGGTTAAACAAAATCCTGATCGGATGAAGACATCCAATAACAGGTGTGTCCTCGCCAATTGCCCCTCTTAGACCTAAGGGAGTGTGACGACACGACCTAAAAGGTAAAGAGAGAGAGCACAATGGTATTCTTAATACTGGACTGGGCGGACACTCACATGACAAGATAAAGATTGTGAAGCTGCAAAAATATGACAAAGATTGGATAAACACGTTTAGTCGGCAAAAATGCCCAAAAATCAAACTTTCCATTAATCTTTCATATTTACAAACAATAATAGTACATGTTTAGTCGGCAAAGGCTCGCCCAAAGCATTTACAATTATTAAAAAACAAAATATCAAGAAGGGGGAAGCCTCCGAGCAAGGTAGTCAGCAACCTTAGCTCTCCTCCCGTCATCAGGGGCAGGATCGAATTCCTCAACAACTTCATTTGTGTCCAACTCCAGTAGCCGCCGAGGAATAGCATCGATAGGAATCCATCGGTCATCTCGCCTGAATGGATTGGGCATCAGAGTAGAGGGAGACATCTCATGCCGATACCACAATATCGAATTTCTCGGGACCTGCAGCTCTTTGAGAGCACTCAACCACCCCCTGATGAAGGAAAGCTCCTCGAACTCTGATAATATTGTGGGAGCATCCAGCCAGCCCTGATCATAGCCATCAGTCCACACTTGGCGAGGGCCCTTCTTGAATAAATGCCGCAGTCGGGTGACGTCCCTCTGGAGCCCAGCAGCAGTTACGTAAGCTCGCTGGACATCGTCGTGCAGCTCCTCCATCTCCCTCTCACGCTGCTCCTCAGCTTCCCTACTCCTACCCCGCGTACTCCTACCAGCTCGCGGGAGGGGTGGCCGAGCAGCTCGCAACGAGGAAGAACCTTGTAGGACTGCCGAAGCGGTACTCGGCGAATGCTCCTTAAGCTTCAAGACCTCCCGCCTCAGGTCGTCATTCTCCCGCTGAAGAAACTCCACGACCTGATTGATCTCGGTGGCCTCCAGTAACTTTACTCTTAGCTCGCTGACTTCTTCTTGCACTGAAGCTCCGATCTCTCCCATCTCCTGGAGCCTGTCCTTCAATTTAGCCACCAGCTCGGACTGATCCTTATATTTCTGGTTCCTTGATTTAGCAAACCTACAGAGCCTAGCAAAAGCCTGGCGAACTGCAGGGCTTGCATTAGGACCCAGAGTCCTACCTAATTGGGAGGTAACAGGAATATAATTATCCACATCAACCAACTACAAAGAAAAGAAGAGAAAATAAAGAAATCAGCACAAACAAAAACGAAGCCTTTTTATTGATACCAAGCGAGGTTACATCAGAACAAGAAAGAAAAAAATTACAAAGAATCCCTATCACTTAGCAACCTCGGTGGATGGATCCTTGTCTTTATTAGCATCAGCAGGGGCATTACCCTCTGCAGGGGTATCCACTGCCTCCTCGACCAAGGGAGCATCAGAAGATGTCGCCCGAGAAACAGGATCGGTGCCTTCAGCAGTTGGGGCTGGGTCCTCATCCACGACCGGCTTTGGCCCTGGATCATGCTCGTCGAAGAGTGGGGATGCAACATCCACCCCAGCGGCCACAAGGGCCTTGGTCCACCCTTTCTTGAAGTTCAGACGGCTAATATAGCCTATCTGAACCTCGACGTCTTCATACGCAGCAGCCCAGCCAGAATTGTATGAATCTTCCTTAAGGGTGGCTGCCTGGGCTTTCTCCATCTCCAGCTGCTCAGCAAGAACCCTATTCTTCTCCACAAAGTCCAGCTTGCTCGAGCAGACCTGTTCATACGACTTCCTCAGCTCGCCAAGCTCCCTGACAGCATTATCTCTCTCGCGAGTAGAATTAGCAAGGGCCAAGGCAGAAGAAGCTCGAGCCGCGTCAGCAGCCTTCAGATCGGCCTCTAGCTGAGAACCCTTGGCCACCAGGGTAGACTTCTGTTGCTCCAGCTCGCTGTTCCTTCTCAACAGCTCGTCGCGAGAGCGATAGAGCACAGCAAAGTCAGTCACAAACTGCAAAAAACAAGGGAAGGATCAGAAAGAAGAAACCATCAAAACGGGTTAAAAGAAGTTGAGAATTGGAAAAGGAACCTTACCAAGGCAAGCCTCTGGCTAGCTTGCAAAGCCAGTTGATCGGACCCTGACGCCCTCTCATGATCTGCAGGGAGGACTGCCCTCTCAAGCAGCGCAGGGGCAAGCTGAGGAGAGGTGGCCACCAAAGCCCCCTCAGGCAAAGCAGATACTGGGACCAAAGCTTGACCAACTTTGGTCCTCAGTTCCATCTTCCTCCTCTCTTCCTCCTTTTCTTTCTCCCTCCTCCTTCTCTCCTCCTCCTTTTTCCTCTCCCTCTCCCTCGCCTGCTCCTCCTCTCTCTTCTTCTTCTTATCTTGCTCTTGAGAGGAAGGCCGAGAACCAGTAGCTATGGCCCCAGAGACAGTCTTCGATTTCTTGGACCTCTGTGCAAGAAGAACATCATCATCATCATCATCATCTCGGATTAAATTCTTCCTGGGCGGCATTTCTTCACCCGAACTGCTGGTAGTACTCGAAGAACTGCCACTATCAGCACTGCCTCCACCCAAATTACTCACAACACCTACAGGCTCGCTCTCCGAGCTGCTCTCCTCCTCGTCCAATTGGATGGGCTCAGCAGAAATATCTTCGAAAGAGTCAAAGTCCGGAACACTTTCCACAGGTCGGGCTATGAAGCTGGAGCCTGTGTTCTTGTATTCAAGCAGAAAAGCAGCAAACCTAGGATGCTCGCCGTCACCCAAAGGTTCCCTGATGTTCCAAGCTTTCACCAGTTCCGAGATACGAACCTCGCTGAGAGCTGGCTCCAAGTTCTTTATCTTCGCTGTAAAAGAGAAAGCAAGGAGGAGTTAGAAAAATCACAAAGTCAGCAAAGGTTGAAACAACAATACAACATCTACCTATATATTCTTCCCCATAAAAGGGAATAGAGAACCTCTCAGACCTCGACCCTTCAAATTGAGGGGAGTATTGCCAATTCCTAACAAGGAAACCTTATTGCCAGTAGTCCTTATGGGAATCAGGTAAATTTACTACCAATACCCTATCAGGGCTCCTAGCCTTAAGGTACAAGACACCTGAACTCGTTCGAGAAAAATAATAACAAAAGCAGACCTCGGCAAGCCCTAACCTCGTGCCGTACAACTGATTTATCCTATGCACACCGTTCACTATTTTCCATACGTTGGGCGAACATTGTGCAGGCACAATACCAAAATAACTAAAAAAGTGCAGAAACAAACCATTAGGGGGAAAGGTAAGACCCCCCTGGGAGAGCAACAGGACATGAATCCAATGTGCATCCTCTATATCCCTAACGTTCCTAGGCGGCGAGGCACAACACTCAATCTCTACCCACTCAGGAATACCGTAGAATTTTCTAAACTCAGTTACCGACCTATTTCCAATCTTCGCCATTGGAAAAATACAGGAAAAACTATAAACTCAAGAAAAAGGGCACGAAAGACTTACAGGACAGAAGATCAGATCAAAAGGCGAAGAAGCGACGAGAGTGGAGACCGAAAACAGAAGGTACAAAACTTAAGAGTTCTCAGAAGATAGAAGATTGCTGGAAAAGCTGGAACGACGAAGAGAAAATGTGTCTTATTCCAACAAGCCTTCAAAACTAATCATAACGCACGGATAGCGAAGCGGGTGCCGCCAAAGCAACTTCACAGTTTTCAAAGAGATCAACCATCATTGCTGATCATTTAAATTCATCGGACCCGTAAGAACGACCCAACAAATTTAGGGGCAATTGTGGGTACCCCGATTTTATCACCAGAAGGCCTGGACGAGTAGCCCCTCTTCAGCGGCCCAAAGCCCAGGCCCGTCACCTCTGGTTCTCATCCATTTACTCCACGATCCCATGAAGAGAAGTTGTGGGGGAACACGATCCAATGTAAGGGAGATGGCTAATAAAGAGGAACCCATCACCCCCACTACTCCAACACACACATGTATATAAATTAAACCCTAAGTCCGAGGCAAAGGACGAGTTGTATTCTCTGTACTTATTCCTCAGACTATAGAGAAATAACACTGACTGAACCACCGTGGACGTAGGCACTTCTTTGCTGAATCACGTACCTCCGTTGTTGTGTGATTGGCCTTTTATTTATCCTTTCTTGGTTGTTACCTCTTTCATATTTATTTGTGTTGCATAACAATTGTCACCACATGTTTCTAGTTTCATTTTTTCTTACAAATATGACACCATTCCCCACAAATTAACAGATAAAAATGCCCCCGTGATTCCAAGACTAGGTTCCTCAATTGAATTTAATTACTTTATCAATCCTATATTAATTTAGTGGGGGTGTGCAAAATAGTTTCGACAAAAAAATTCATACTAAAGGAATTGCTACCTCCAAAACATGCATAAGATAACACTCAAATCTCTTATTATACCGTGATGTCCCAAACTGTCCAAATGGGACAATTCAAGAGATCTTAATACAGGGGTAATGACTCTCAAGCCGGTCTAAAAGCTATTGAATGTGTACACATAAGAACTAAAAATCTAGTATCTATGCACATTATCTGTAACTTAAAAGTCTTATAACTATGTATAGTTTTACCCTACTTTTAATTGATGTTTTAAAATTTATATTGTCCAGCACATGTTATTACCAACTTGTTGTAAACTCACGCGATGCGCGGGCATGATACACACATACAAATATATAAATTTAATATCCATTATTTCACCAAGATGATATACAAACAAAACCAAAGTTCAAATGACCCGAAAAATAAAATAATGGTGTATCAAAGTGGAAGAATATATAAAACAAACTTTAAAAAAAATTATAGCTTTCACTTGAATATAAAACCCAAATTAGAAACAATGAGGGTTTCTAATTTTTAAATTGATAGATTCATGTCTAAAATCGGAGTTATAAAAATGAACAGAATTTTGGTAATCAAACTGGTGAAAGTAATTAATAACTAAGAAATTATCCCGAATGTCCTCACAATCGGATTCAACACAAATTTTAAGTGAACGATCATACCAATTTTTTAAAACTTTGTATTACAATTATGTTATGTTTGTTCATTCTCATTTAGTGGTTGGTGTTCTTGTATGAACTAATATTCAATCCTGATTTCAAAACATGTATGTGCAACTTAGAGTTTTGGTAGGTATTAATTCTATTTGCTAGATATTTGAAGAATTCCTAAGTTTTAGTAGATGCCTTGTCCATATGGTGAGTTACAACTATACAAAATCCCATTGCAAAATAAAAAAAAAAAAGAAATCAGTTTACTTTTAAGGATTCTAATAGATATAATTGATAATCAAGTTTGTAAAAAAATAAAAAAGAGTTTGAAGATGAATTAAACTATTATATAATAGTCAAATAAAATTGAGAATCCATTGATGATCGGTTGGGGAGGTATCGATGGTGGTGACGAAATGGAGATAGTGAGGGTTGAGAGTGTAACAAAACAAAACAAACCTATCTTCCACCTCTAAAAAAGAGAGTAAACAACTCAGTAAAACCAGATATCAAACCCATCATATTACTAACAAAAAACCTTCAATCACCAAGAATTGGCTCAGCAATATGATGGAACTACCAACCATCCATAAATTGATGAGAAGGAGAAAACAGCAGATGAAATAAATAGTACATTAGGGGTAAGAAGAGATGCATTTAAGTGGGGAAGAAAAATCTCAGGTGAGAAAAGGAGGGTCGAAAAGTTGGGGAATAAGGGAGTTTGTATTTTGGGAGAGTTACATCTTCAATAGACAATCACAAAAAAGAAGTCAACGTGGACACTCTAAGAAAAGAGATCTCTTTAGCTCTTGTATAGAATTTTAGAGTATATAGAAGATTAAAAACTACTACTTAATAGCACTATCTCCCTTTAACAGTTTAATATTTTGATTTTCATGGTAAGTATGGTTCATTTATGTTTTATTTATATTTCCAGGGTAAGTATGTTTCATTTCTATCTTATTTGTATATTGTTTCCTACATTTTGGAAAAAAGCAGACCCACAACACATGTATAAATCTGTGCTTAGGACCAACCCACATAACATTTCATTATTCGATAGAATCACAACTCTAAATGTTACAAATGCCTAGGGCTAGCTAACTCAATGGCCCCCTAAATGTACAAATTCACCAGTCAACAACAATTGAAGAACCCCAAACAAAAATATGATTACTATTCGGCAGAATCACAACCAAAAAGTATAACCTTAATGAAATTTCAGAAAATCAGTAGCATTTACTTTCATCATACCTAATTGGTACTGAATTATTTTTATTTGAGTAAACTATTAAATATGAAGTTTATAACTAATTTCAAATTTTATTTATAAGGACATGTTTTATAAAAGTTTGGGGTAGAATGTAGGAATTTTCCAAGTGTCCTATATCACAATTACGTATGCCTGATACCGCTACATTTGGCACGTCTCCACGATCATCCATGACGGTCGTGATCCGAATTCATGCTTCCATCATCTTCGTTCATTCATCATGGCTCAAGCAACGTAAACTTCTACCATTCCCACTACTCAACGTACTTATGGTAAAACAATTTTAATTGGAGTTTTTATTTATTTACATAAATAATTGGGAATATTTTTTAAATAAATTTTGAAGTCTGAAAGATGATAAACACACAATATCTATTTAAGGAGGCATTTTGAGTCACTTCACTGATGTGGTTCGAACGACATCGTATGTGGTTCGAACGAGATGCCATCTCGTTAAAGCGACATCGTATTTTCCTCGAACAACGCACTGCCTCAAAATGTATATTTAAGTAGTGTTGGTTTCACACGTTTTTCCAAGTCTGCATACCTCCGTTTTTGCAAAATAGTACCTCTTTCTAGACTTCATATTTTAAAGTTTCATACCTTTTTAATTCACAAATAATTCCCAACCCTTTATGTGAATCCTCAGAACCCCAAGAAAGATTATTCTACTCATTTGGAGTATACTTGTGGAGAAGACGACGCTTTTCCATTGCTGACCTTCTAGAGATATTACGGTAACTCTAGCTGACGACATCAAAACCGACGCATGCGGGTATTTCATATGTCATTGCTTGTATTTTCATTGTAATCCATGTAAATCGTACTTTACAAATTATAGTGAAAATAAGATGGTTTTGCCCCTATGGGGGATTTTTCCTCAACTATGATTGTCTTGCATGCTTAGATTATTTCTTTATTCAATCACGTTTTTTGCAAGAGTTAAGACTTGTTGGGACTAAAATTGGAATTTAATTAAATAAGTTTGACAATGATTGCTGGCGCACTCTCAAATTGGTATCAGAGCCAATTACACAATTTTAACCTGTAATTTTTCAGCCAAAATTTTTGGGATATCAATTTTGTTCTAAAAATTGATCTTTGAAAAGCGCAATCTCAATGGAAAACTTATATAATATAGTCCCAAATTTTTATGGGTCTAATTACACATAATGGAAATCCCGTATGAAATCTCACTTAAAGGCCATAGACGAACGTGTTTGGGTTGTGTGTGAAAGAGGGTGGATGCCTCCCACTGTCACTAACGTAACTACCATAAAATCTGTGACTGCATGGAATGAGGATGAATTTAAATGGAACACATATAACTCACGTGGTCTTATTGCCATTTCTAGAGCCGTCACACTTGACGAGTTCTGACGCATCACGACGTATACCACGTCTAAAGAGTCATGGGATGTTCTGCAACTTAGCCTTGAAGGCACAAATGCAGTGAAAGAATCTAAATTGCAAAACTTAACTACACATTTTGAAACTATCTCTGTGCATAAAAATGAGTATTTCGATGAATTTTATGCACGCCTATCTGATATTGTAAACACTATTTCAACTTAAGTGAACACATTCCTGATGCTAGAGTAGCTAAGAAAATTTTGAGATCAATCCCAAAGAGATTTATCCCCAAAGTCATTGTGTTAAATTCGTTAGGTAATTTGAGTAGGATGAAACTAGAAGAGTTAGTTGGAGACCTATAGACCTATGAAATCGATATGTTTCCAAAAATGATAAGATCAAAAGAGAAAGGGGTAGCACTTAAAGTCCAGGCCAGAAAGAGTGAGGGGTCAAAGAGAGGTGACTCGTCTAAGAAAAGAGAGAAGGAGATGTCTGATTCTAATTTTGATTTAGATAATTTGGTCCTATTTGCTAAAAATTTCAAAGAATTTCTCAAATTAAAGAAAAATGGGAATTTTAAAGATAAAAAGAAATGTGAGAAAAAGAAATTTGAGAAAAAGAAATTTGAGAAAGATAAAAAGGACACCCCTAAGAAAGAGAGTGAGAGATGATTTGAGTGCGGCGGTAGAGGTCATAGGGGGTTTGAGTGTGCAACTAGGTTGAAATGTGTAGAACAATCCAAAGTTGCGTTAACCATCACCCTTAGTGATGATAGCGAGGTCGAGTCGGTGGACTTTGGATATGAGTCACCGCATGAATGTAATTTCACCACATTAATGGCTAGTCATGTGAGTACTGACTTTGCTCCTCACGACGATGAGGATGCAAGCTCACAGGGACACCTCGACAGTGATAACAGTGTGAGCGAGAGGGAGGAAGAAGTAAGTGAAAGCGAGACTGATCTTCGACGCGCGTACACTGATTTTTATGCTGATACTTCCAAGACCAAAAAGCATAAAAAATAGTTAGCTCTTAGGACATCCCTATAGAAGGATTTAGGAGAGATGAGAGAGATAAACCTCAATGTCCACTGCGTTGAGAGAGAGAAATTTTTGGAGAGAGATAAAGTGTTTTTGAGAAAGAAAAATGGAACTTGACTAAGAAAGTGGCTGATCTGACGAGTAAGATCCATTCCTCCCTGGACACTCAAAAGAAACTAGAATCCCTTGTAGCCCAACTCACTAATGACCTTGAGAGATCCCGAAAAGTCAAGGTAAGAATTGAGGACCGATCTAGTAAGATGAGAAAGATGCTCATAGCTCCACCTTTGGGTTTATGTGAGAGGATAGGAATAGGTTTTGATGGCGCTTCCATGTCTCATACAACATTGTAGCAAGTTCCCGAGTTTATTACAAATCAATATGTCCACCCACCTAAAAATTAGAAGAGAGTTCGGCCAAGAAAAGAAAATCGAAGTCGGCCCAAGTCTAGATACTTTTGTACTTACTACAAAAGAAAAGGACATCTTTGTGAATATTGCTATAGTTTGGGTCGGGCACGAGGTACTTTTGCTCCGTCAGATGACACTACTTATTTTGGGAGTCTGAGAGAGAGTTGAGTTTCTAGTCGCCACATCTCAGAGTATAGTGGAAGAGTTCTAACGGATTTCTATTCCGTCAATGGTCACTTCTAAAATCCTAACTAGAGTCAACAATAACAAGGGAAAATAGAAGGTTAACACATCTTGGGTTCCTAAACATAATGGCAAATCCCTTGTTGTTCATTTTTCTCTTAAAGCACATAATTCTCTACAATGGTACTTTGATAGTGGGTGCTCCAGGCACATGACTGGTGACATCTCTCCATTTACCTCCATAGAGGATCGTAAGGAAGGTAAAGTCACTTTTGGAGATGAGAGAAAGTCTAGAATAGTAGGACGAGGTACAGTAGAGTTACCAGGATTTCCTAAGCTAGATAATGTGTTGTACGTTAAGGGATTGAAAGAAAATTTACTCATCATTAGCCAGCTTTGCGACGCTGACTTTATAGTAAAGTTTGATCGAAATAAATGTCACGTTTATGATCAAGCCGGTAAACTTATATTGCAAGGGGTGAGGAGTGAAGACAATTTTTATGGGATCATACTTAAGTCCTTATTTGTTTACAATAGCGCCACAGCCACTACTATGGATCTATGGCATCAACGTCTAGTTCATGTGAATTTTTTAGATTTGGAAACGTTAGTTAAAAAGGACCTAGTATGTGGCTTACCATCGCTTGGAAAGCCAACTTCCGTAGTTTATGGACCCTGCCAGTTGGGAAAGCAAATTTGTAACCCCCATCGAAAGTTGAATTCCATTACCACCTCACGCATCCTTGAGTTGATACATATGGATCTTATGGGTCCTACTCGTACTAAGAGTTTAGGTGGTAATAGGTACATTCTCGTGATGGTAGATGATTTCTCATGCAACTCGATTATAGGTTTTCTGCAGGAGAAATCCGATACTATGGAGTTTCTTATGACTACGTGTTATGTCCTACAAAATAAACACGATGTCACTATCAAAATAATACGTAGTGACAACAACACTGAGTTTAAAGAAGAAAAAGTAGATCTTTTCTGTGATAGTCTCGGAATTGAACACGAATTTTGTCCGTTAGGACTCCTCGGCAAAATGGGATTGCTGAGAGGAAGAATCAAATGATTCAAGAGATGGACAGATCTATGCTTTTGGGTCGTACAGTTGCAAGAAGATTTTGGGGAGAGGCGGTGTCTACCGCATGCCATATGGTGAATAGGGTATATCTTCGTCCACACACATTTATGATGCCCTATGAATTGTGGACTGGAAAGAAGACCGACCTTTTATATTTTTGTGTCTTTGGGAGTAAATGCTACATCCTACGGGATAGAGAGCAATTAGGAAAGTTCGACTCCCAGAGCTACGAGGGGATATTTTTAGGTTATTCATCGTCCAGTAGAGCTTATCGGGTGTATAACCTAAATAACTCTAAGGTTATGGAGTCAATAAACGTCATCGTGTAAGATGATGAACCATCGACGTTTATTGATTCTAACCTTTTGGGTGAGGGTGACGCACCTTATACTGATGATCCCATTATGACTCCCATACTGAGAGTAGATCCCATTCCTAACTTAGGGGACACTCCTTCTTGGGTTCGCAAGAGTCATGATCCTTCTACTATTCTAGGATATCCCACCCTAGGGGTTAAGACTCGTGCTCAACTAGAGAACGTTATTAGCCATGTTTATTACACGTCCAAAGTCGAGCCCAAGAACTATAAGGAAGCACTCAAAGATGAACATTGGATATGTGCTATGTAGGATGAGTTGCTTCAGTTTATAAAGAATGATGTCTGGGAACTGGTCCCCGGGCCTAGTGAGACAAATGTGATAGGTACCAAGTGGATCCTCAATAATAAGGTGAATGAGACTGGTACTATCATCTGGAATAAGGCTCGATTGGTCGCACAAGGCTACACAGAGATTGAGGGTGTAGACTTTGATGAGACATTATCTCCTGTTGTAAGGCTTGAGTCCGTTCGCTTACTACTTGCCATCGCAAGTCATCTGCACTTCAAGTTATATCAGATGGGTATTAAAAGTTCCTTTCTAAATGACATTTTATAGGAGGAGGTTTACGTGGAACAACCAAAAGGGTTTAAAGACCCTAAGCACACTGATAATGTCTACTATCTGAGAAAAGTAATGTATGGTTTGAAGAAAGCGCCCCGTGCTTGGTACGAGAGGCTTACTTCCTATCTTTTAGCCTGTGGTTTCAATAAAGGGGGAGTTGATATGATGTTATTCGTTAAGAGAGATGACAGTGCTATTTTGGTTGCCCAAGTCTATGTGGATGACATAGTCTTTAGATCCACGTGCTCCCAGCATGATCAGAACATTGAGGAAGAGATGAAGAGTGAGTTTGAGATGAGTATGGTTGGTGAGCTTACTTTCTTCCTTGGTCTCGAGGTTCATCAGTTAGAGGATGAAATGTTCATCTCCCAATCGAAGTATGCTAGAGACCTTGTCAAGAAATTTGGTTTAGACTCCGTTAAGCATGTACGTACACTCATGGGTACCTCAACTATGCTTAGCAAGGATACTTTAAACAAGGACGTAGAGCAAACCTTGTATCGGAGTATGATAGGTAGTCTTCTCTACTTAACCGCCAGTCGTCCCGACATAGCCTTTAGTGTTGGAGTCTGTGCGCGATATCAGACATCCCCAAAAGAGTCACACTTACTCTCTCTTAATTGCATTCTCAAATACGTGAGTGGGACTATCTCACTTAGCATTTGGTATTCCTTTGATACCAGTGACCATTTATTCGCCTATTTAGATGCCGATTGGTCCGGGGATGCATATGGATGTAAGAGCACTTCTAGTGGCTGTTTCTTCTTTGGTTCTTCTCTTGTCTCTTGGTTGCGCAAGAATAAAAACTCCATCTCTTTGTCCACTGCGAAGGCTGAGTATATAGCCGTCGGGAGTTATTGCACGCAACTTCTGTGGATGAAGAAGATGTTGGAGGATTATGGGATATCACAGGACACCATGACTATTTCTTGTGATAACACGAGCGCGATACACATATCCCGTAATCCAATCTAGCATTCGCGCACAAAACACATGAGGATACACGAGCACTTTATCCGTGAGCTTATAGAGGAAAAGGTCGTATCCTTGAGTTTTGTATCTACCGACCTCTAGTTAGCCGATATCTTCACCAAGCCTTTAGATACCCTTAGATTCGAGAGTCTTAGGAAGTATTTAGGAATTTGCACGGTTGACTATGGGGTGGTCACAATATCTAGAGTAGGATGCATTTTTCATGTTCATATCATTTGATTCCTATCTCTAGATTGCGTCATTTGTGTATTTATTTGTTTTATTTTTATTTTTTGAAAAATTAAAAAATCCAAATAGATTTTATTTTTAAAATTTTAGAAAAAGCCAAAAAGTTTTTCTTTTTATATAATTTTTTTTTAAAAACACAAAAAGAGTTTTGTATTTTTTTACATCGTTTATAGATGAACATTTAAGATAACCATAGTCACAACTTCATTCCATATTCCACGTGACTGTTTGATAGTGATTTGAGATGTTACATCATTTCATCCAAGTGCTTTACATTGTTTGGAGTCTTTAAGATCTGAATAGTGATATATTCTACATATTTGGCTCCTTATCTCCTTTATTGCACAAATACATGGTATTATTTAAGTATTGTACTAGTCTATCGCATATTGGTTTGAGTGTTTTCGTCTCAATTCTGTCTATATAACAACCAAAATGCGATAAAACTTGACAAGATAGTAGTGCGTGTAAAAACCATTTATCTTGAGAATTAATTGCAACAAAATATGATGAATTAATCATGAGAAAGGGCTACAAGATTTCAAAATTAACTCGTCGAGAAATCCGCCGTTTGCAAAAGAGTCTGAAAAAAATTAAATGGCAATAAAAAGAAAAATATGTCAAATCAAATGGGCTAATAGGTTTTAGTTTCATCTCCGCAAAAGAAAATTATAATATATAATTATTTATGAAGGAGTTTGGATGGAAAGAATTGAAAAACAGGTTTGTGCATCCTTGAAAGTCATGAAAAAAACGTTTCAAACATTTTGGACGTTATTGGTGTGGAAATCACTTTAAGCTTTGATTTGCTGATTTGATTGAGTTAATTTCTTTTAATTCCACAATTTTTACACCAAAGGAAGATGTTGAGTTCGTTCGTTTGGAATATCCAACATTCATCGTGCACATATGTTATGGCTGTATGTATTGATTTTCCTGTTGGATTTGTTCACATCCCTACATTTCCGCTTTCATTGGTTTGGTTGTTTTAGTGTTCTTTCATGGTGTGATTTTTTTGCTTTAAAATTTTGAAAAATTCAAAAAGAGAAAGTTTCTTACCTTGTGACATTCTCCATATGCATTGCTTATGTTCTTCATAGCTATTTATATTGGGACATCATAAAAAGGGGGAGAACGAATTATGGGGGAGAATTGCTTGTTTTTATAATGATTTGCTTGCTTATAATTGATATTTGTTTCTTATTATCATTATATTTTAAACTATTACACGTCACGGGTATTTTCTTCTTATCTCATGTGTGTAGGTATCAAAATATAGAATCACTTTTGGACACCCTGATGATGATAAAGACAAATTGAAGAGTTAAAGATTTGAAGATGATTGAATTTGTGAGGACACACATTTAGTATTTCCTGTTTTTGGGGTTAATGGGGATATTAAGGTGTATGTCATTTAGTTTATTTTGTCCAGCATAATTAGGATATTTTTATGTATATACCGGCATAGATATAGAGGTAGATTTGTAAGGAGATGTTTTATAACCGTCCAGGGTAGAATCTAGGAATTTTTCAAGTGTCCTATATCACAATTAAGTATGTCTGATACCATTACATTTGGCACGTCTCCGCGATCATGCACGGCGGTAGTGATACAAATTAATGCTTCCATCATATTCATACGTGCATCATGGCTCAAGCAACGTACACATCAACCGTTCCCACTACTCCACGTACTTATGGTAAAACAATTTTAATTGGAGTTTTTATTTATTTACATAAATAATGGGGAATATTTTTTAAATAAAATTTGAAGTCTGAAAGATGATAAACACACAATATCTATTTAAGGAGGCATTTTGAGTCACGTCACTAATGTGGTTCGAACGACATCATATGTGGTTCGAACGATATTCCATCTCGTTCAAACGACATCGTATGTGGCTTAAACTACGCACTGCCTCAAAATGTGTATTTAAGGAGTGTTTGTTCTACACGTTTTTCCAAGTCTGCATACCTCCGTTTTTGCAAAACAATACCTCTTTCCAGACTTCATATTTTAATGTTTTCATACCCTTTTAATTCAAAAATAATTCTCAACCCTTTATGTGAATCCTCTGAACCCCAAGAAAGATTATTCTAATCATTTGCAGTACACTTGTGGAGAAGATGAAGCTTTTACATTGCTGACCTTCTGGAGCTCTTGTGGTAACTCTAGACGACGACATCAAAATCGACGTCTGCGGGTATTTCATATGTCACTGCTCGTATTTTCATTGTAATCCGTGTAAACCGTACTTTACAAATTATAGTGAAAATAAGATGGTTTTGCCCCTGTGGGGAATTTTTCCTCAACTATGATTGTTTTGCATGCTTAGATTATTTCTTTATTCAATCACGTTTGTTTACAAGAGTTAAGACTTGTTGGGACTAAAATTGGAATTTAATTAAATAAGTTTGACATTGATTTCTAGTGCACTCTCATTATTTGTTTAAAAAAATATATGTTAATTAAAAACATATGTCAATGCATATAAATATAAAAAAATCGATCTACCAGTTTGTCGATACTCCTCCAAGACCCCAAATAACATATATCTTAAGGGTAAACATCTACACATATAAATTAACACTAATCTCACATGTAACTTAACGGTTTACACAATCTGACAACAATCTGAGGGTAAATCCATAACTTTTCACTTAGAACCCTAACTCGACAATTTTAACCACATAAACTCAATCAACAATGTGATGAAAATTAGATTTATACCTCTACACCAAGAGCAAACTAGAGTCGATGGGGTTATGGGAGGCAAGTAATGGAAGAGGAAACGATAGGTGTAGCGGTGGGGCAGGGTGGAGTGATTTCACTTGAAAGAGAGAATAGTCATGTGAGAGAGAGAGGGTTTTGAGTTTTGATGGAAATAACTTATATCTATTTGGGGTAGCATTATAAGTTGGGTTTTGTTGTCATGGTTGTGTCAAGATTTTTTACCTTGACAACAAATAAATGGTCACAGTCAAAAACCTTGATATGACTGTGACAACCCTCTTGTCACGATTTTTGACTGTGGCACGATCATGACAAATTGTTGTCACGATTATATCACAATCAAAGATCTTGACAAAAACTCCGTATTTTTTTATTAAGTTTTTTTACAGTGACAACCCTTTGCGAGTGAAAAGTGACCAAAAAAAGTTTTGATGTAGTGCACCTACTCATCTCATAGGTGTAGAGATCACCAATAAGTTCTTGGATTCGCATAATATCAACACCGCGAAGAGAATCTAGTACGGTGATTTTAACATTAAATTTTTCAGGCAATGGCCTTAAGATATTTCTCACAACTCTCGTTTTAAGGATAGTTTCACTTAAATTAGACGAGGAGTTAATAATATTTGACAATTTGGCATAAAAATCATCAAACGACTCATGCTCTTCCATTTTAATCATTTCAAATTTAGTTATCAGATTATGTAACTTAAAAACTCTAACTGTGCTAGTGCCCCTGTGTGTGAATTTTAAAGGATCTCAAACATCGTTCACGCTCCCACATGTTATATTATGTCTACACACTTTAGTCGTGACATCATAAAAAATAGCGTTCACACCTTTGGAACTGAAAGTTGCAGCATCCTTTTCAGGATTGGATCAAAGGGAATATGCTTTAACCAAATCATTTTCAGTTGGAGGAAACCCTTTCTCCATGGAGTTCTAAATGTTCTCATCGATAGATTTTAAGAAATATCTCATTTGAACATTCCAATAGGGGTAGTTTGAATGATTAAAGATGGGAGGTTGGGTAATAGAACTTCCCGCGCGGTTAAAGTCCATCTAGAACCTTAAAACACACTAAAAATGATCAACACGATAACTTAGTGCACCCGCTCTAATAACAATTTGAGATTTCAAAGTTGAAGAAGAAAATCGTCATGGAAGTTGATGTCGCTTGAAATCGGGCTCTTGTGTGTCTTCAATATGCATAGGCTTGAAGAACAAACTGAACACAATCTTAACCTGTGACTCAAGTAGTTTTGTCGAAACGAAATAAATTCAATTTAACAAATTTTATAATAAACGTTACAAAGTTGACACAGTATGAAATTTTTCCATACATGGAATTTTGACAATTTATAAATATGATTTGAGATTAAAAATTTAGGTATGAGTAACAGGACTTGTTACTCATTGTGCTATCAATAAAATCTCCACCATCCATTGTCGACTCGACATCACTGATTGTTACAGAAATTGGGAGAAACTCATTACGAAAGCATTGATTTGACTTATTATTTTTTGAATAATATTTTAGCAATTTAATTGAACCCAAGATGAAATGTTAATTTAATAAAATAGAGAATTAAGGTAAAGGTCATGTTCCTTCCTATATTTAGATTTTTAGGACAATGATTCTTAAGTCTATAAATCCAGTCCCTGTGATACAATAACATTTATTTGTGTGGTCCCTTTAGAGTTAGGAGTTAATTTTTTTGGTTCGCGCCAGCGGCATCATTTTTCATGGTGTTTTTAGTACAAGGACTAAATTTATAAAATTATTTGCAGTGCCCTATTTTTATACAATTTGAGAATTATGAGGACCATTCCCTAAAATCCCTTAATAAAAACAATGTATATTGGAGTAAGAAGTACCTTTGATATGAAATAGGGGTAAATACCCCCTTAATCTTTTCAACAAAATTATGTGCATGAATTATATAAATACAATACTTTGAGGTGCAATGATTAAATAGCTGAAATTATACAGTTAGGATATTCATTCACCCAAATTATCTTTCCGCTATCATCGTGCGGCTATGAGTAGTTCATTTAATGTGTAATTCTTTCTCCTACTATCTAATAACATAATATAATTTTGGTGCCTCTTTAGAGTTATTTTAGAGGATTGACACATGGCAACACTAATGAATTCACTATTTTCACTCCTCCATACTTCCATATTCACTATTCCTAAGCCGAATTTAAGACGACCATCAAAATCACGAAGCTCAAAATCGAAGCATCCAACTATAGGTCTCTTCACCTCCCGCATCTACCGTTGATATATTCGAGTCCATTATTATACCTAGGAACGGAGCTAGGCTCTGTTTTGTCGACAAAATAAAAACCCATTTCTCTAAGACTCCAACTTTTCATTTCTCCTCTTTAACTCCTCCCTCCCACTGTCCTACACCACAAAATTTGCTCACAGGCCTTCGCCCCACTTGTAACTATTCATTGTGAAAGTAATTTAACTTTAAGAAGACATTGTTGTTTGTTTTGGCTTCCACCACTTACACAAGCTAACCCCATTTGGCTTGATGTTTTATTTATTTATTTTTATTTTATGTTTTTATTTATTTTTGTTAAGTGTTTATTTAGTTGTAGATTAATTAAGTGCTTTGTTTATTTCAAGTTTTTTCTTTTAGGGTTGATTGCTTATTTGCTATTGCCTTATCGTGGATTGGTGGATTTGATTCTCTACGGGTATTTTTCTTTTTTTTTTCTTTTTATATGCTAAATTTTTTTTCTACCTTATTTTGTTATTATTGATTTAACTAAATTTCTGTTTGCCGTATCATAGGAGAATTGAAACATTGATTTTGACTGTTAAGAGAAAAATTTACAACTACGAGCTTTTGTTTCATTTCCAGATGATGATTGTTTTGAGGAGAAAACTATGAATATGAGCTGTTGATACCAAATTTAGTATGCTGACATAGACCATTCACTTACAGACACGTGTCTGCCAATGTGGCAATTACTCATACTTCTACCGAGCTACTCACTGTCTTCGAGCTACTCAAGCGCCCCGAGAAGCTCTTGCTCATCCCCGAACAACTCAAGCACCCCGAGAAGCTCTTGCTCGTACCCGAACAACTCAAGCACCCTGAGAAGCTCTTGCTCATCCCCGAGTAACTCAAAATCACCGAGAAACTCAGGAGCCCCGAGCAACTCAAGCGTGTCGAGCATCTTAGGCGGTCCGAGCTACATAGCGTACAGCGCATCCAAATCAAGAGAATTAAAGAGATAACTGCGCATTAAATGCTCATTATTATACAGATGTACATGTCTACTAGATAACAGCGCATTGTCCTTTCATTTGTACAGCCTCAAGGCTATAAATACATTGTAGCCTCCTCATTAGCGGGGGACTCCAGATTTCTTGGTACTCATTAATCGAGAATTCTGGGTAAACAGTCAGCAATACAAAAACAGTGGACGTAAGCCATTCTTACAAGGCTGAACTATTTTAAAAATTTATTATCTTATATTTATTTATTTTTCTTTATCTGTGATTAAATAATTAGAGCGAATCTAGTTTTTTACATCAACAGATTGGCACCGTCTGTGGGAAACGATTGTACTCATCGTTTTTCACCAAAATAATTCATCATCAATGGATGATAATCCAGAATCCAGTAATCGAAATGCTGGAATCCCTCCAAATCCATCTACTCCCCCAAATGTCCAAGATCTGGCTGGTATAATGGCTAGTTTGGCCCAAGGCCAGACAGTCATGCAAAAAACCACGCGTCAACTCATACAAACTGTCCAGGGTGGAGTGCCTGCCCAGTCAGGACAACGTAGTGTTCAAAGAAATACCCGTTTGCCTTCCTCACGAACTAGGCGAACATTATTCCCAGAGGAATCTCAATCTAGACGCACCGAGTCATATCGTACTGATAGATCTAATGATCCTTCTTATCAACCTGGTTGGACTTCCTCAGTACGAGCAACAGACACTAAACAAAACGTCACTTTATCTCCAGAGAGGACCGGTGCCCTTGAAACGTTGAGTAGAATCTCTCCTTTTGATCGTTTAGGCCCTAGTAGGAATAGAAGTCCCCCTAGGATTACGTTGAGGAACTCTCCACGACCATCCGACCTAAGGGAAGGCTCTTCCCAATCACGACCAACTGCTCGTAATGAAAGATCCCAAGAAGTAAATTCAATGCGATCAATTGCTCGAACCAATAGGCCCAAGGAAAGAAATGATGCATGGAAGGGCTCTATTCAGAGATTGGAGGACAGATTAGGGGAAATGGCTGAGGCCAAGAATCCTCTGCAAAGGACTTTTGTTCAAGGGACACCCTTTGTACAAGCAATTGTGGATTTTCCAACACCATCAAAATTCAAAGCTCCAATGGTAACGCTTAAATATGATGGAAAAAATGACCCTGTCCTTCATATAGAACAATACCAAGATGCTTCCGATATCTATGCAGTCCCGGATGAGATGAGATGCAGGGCATTTTCAGGAACTCTTACGGGATTTGCTCAAACATGGTACAATAATCTTTCTCGGGGGAAGATTGCGACTTTCTTTCAACTGGTCGAGCTCTTTATTGGGAGCATCTATTTTGGAGCAAAACCAGTTAAACGAGTAACACACTTGCTAAGTGTTAGACAGAAGGCAGGTGAGAGCACCAGGGATTATATTACTCGTTTCAATAATGAGAAGCTCGAAGTAATTGATTACGAGGAGAAGACAACAATTATTGCTCTGATGAGTGGACTGTTGCCAGATAAATTATACTACACTCTAGCTAAAGATCCACCTAGAACCATGGCAGAACTAATTAAAAAGTTAGCCAAGATTATGAACGCCGAGGAAGCTATGGCTGCGAAGAAGAATATGGACACTAAAGAGACCAAAGTTGAGGTTGATAAGGCTGAAAAGAAGGAGCAGAAGAACAATGGTGGTAACAGGCAGTCAAAAGCAAAGCAAGCATTGGAACAATTGAAGAAATTTGGAAATTATACTCCTTTGAAAGTAGATATAAACCACATTCTGAAAGAGATCAAGAACAGTGAGGAGCTAAACTGGTCAGAGAAAATGAAGGCAGATCCTGACAAGATGAATAAGTCCAAATATTGTGAGTTCCATAAAGATCATGGTCACACGACTAAAAATTGCATAGCTCTTCAGAATGAAATTGAAGCACTCATCAGACGAGGAAAGATGGCCAAGTATGTTGATCGTCAAAATAGTGGAAAGAGCAACGACCGAGCAAGGCAACGGTCTAGATCTCCTCGTCGAGCAAAAGAAGATGAGAATAGAAGTCATGAAGAAGACCCGAATGATGACCAAGACGACCCCGATCTCCCCAAAAGACCAAAACATCCAAAACGTGAGGTATTTTCTATCCATTTTGGATCATTTGAATGTAATGTCATTACAAGTGGAGATGCAGGAGGCGGAGATATGACTGTCGAGAGAAAAGCTTACCTCAATGAGGCTCAAGCTTGCTCATACATTCAACGAATAAATCTGACTGAAGATGATCGCCCGAGGAAGGTGAATAAGGACAAACTGGTCATTGGTTTCTCTAAGAACGACCTGGATGGTGTAATATATCCTCATGATGACCCATTGGTGATCAAGATGAGAATGAAGGAAGTGGTGATTTCACGAGTGCTGGTGGATAATGGTAGCTCGGCAGATATCATGTTTTAGCCATGCTTTGACAGTTTGAATATGAAGTTATCCTAGTTGGAGCCATATCATAGACCCCTCCTTGGTTTTACTGGCGAAAAGGTTTTTTCCACTGGGGACGATCAAGTTGGATATGTTTATTAGTACATGGCCTGCTTGTCGAACAAAAAGAGTACGCTTCTTCGTAATGGATAAAAATGTCCAATCAGTTTACAACATCATCATGGGAAGGGTAGGACTAAAGAAATTCGAAGCAGTACCATCTACTGTACATCAATATTTAAAATTCCCAACCAATTTTACAGTAGGAGTGGTGAAAGGCGACCAGAAAGTAGCTCGAAATGCTACTATTCATCTGCCGAGCAGGAGGAGCATGAAGAATCCAGAAAGAAGACTACTACCTACCAAATAGAAGATGCAGAGATTGAAACATTAGACCCTAGAGACGAGTGCCAACTCGTGAAATGACAGATCATGGAGGCTACTGAGAATGTCATTCTGGCCGACGAACATCCAGAACATATAACTCAAATTGGTGCATCCTTGGATGAATCAATAAAACAAGAATTGATAGAATTCCTAAGGCGAAGCATGGAGTCATGAAGACATGCCAGGAATATATCCAAATTTCTTATGTCACGATCTCAATGTGAACAAGGAAATCAAGCCAGTAAAGCAGCGAAGAAGAGTGTTCAGTCCTGAGAAAAATCAAGCTATACAGGAGGAAGTAGAAAAGTTACAAAAAGCCTCTTTTATTGAAGATGTCAAATATCCTAATTGGCTAGAAAATGTTGTGATGGTTAAGAAGAAAAATAACAAGTGGTGGATGTGTGTAGACTTCACCAACCTTAACAAGGCATGCCCAAAGGATCATTTTACGTTACCCCGAATTGATCAACTGGTGGACGCTACCTCGGGGCACGAATTGTTAAGTTTCATGGATGTTTATTCTGGTTACAACCAGATCAAAATGAAGCCCGAGGATAGGGAGAGTACCTATTTTATTACCCCGAGGGGAACTTATTGTTATAATGTTATGCCTTTTGGACTAAAAAATGCAGGTGCTACCTATCAGCGGCTGATGAACAAGGTGTTTGCAGAGCAAATCAGTCATAACATGGAGGTTTATATTGACGACATGCTAACAAAGAGCAAAAAAGCTACTGATCATCTAGTTGACTTAGGTCAGACCTTTGATCAATTAGAATAACATCAAATGAAGCTGAATCCCACCAAATGCATATTCGGAGTACGAGAAGGCATGTTTCTTGGATATATTGTTAACCAATGAAGAATTGAGGTGTATCCTGAAAAGATCAAGGCTCTATTGGAGCTGCGATCTCCAACGACGAAGAAGCAAGTGCAAAGTCTCACAGGGCGAGTCGCATCACTTAATAGGTTTGTATCACGAGCAACTGATAGATGCCTCCCATTCTTCAAAACACCCCGAAAGACTTTTGAGTGGAATGATGAATGCGAGAAGCCCTTTCAAGAATTGAAGAAATACTTGAGAGCACCTCCATTGTTGTACAGGCCAGTGACGGGAGAAAAATTATACTTGTATCTAGCAGTATCAGAGAATGCAGTTAGCTCGGCATTAATCAGATTGGAGATTGGAGTATAAAAACCAGTCTATTGTACCAGCAAAGCTTTTCAAGGAGCAGAACTCAGATATCCAAGACTGGAAAAGCTGGCACTAGCACTAATTGAAGCAAGCAGAAGGATGAGGCCATATTTCCAAGCTCATACTATAGTGGTATACACCGATATGCCGTTAAGTCAAGCTCTTCACAAACCAGAGAAATCAGGAAGATTGATGTACTGGGCTGTAGAATTGGGTAAATACGATGTAATTTATGAGCCTAGGTCGTTGCTCAAAGGGAAAGCAGTGGCAAATTTAATCGCAAATTTCACCTATCCAGACACCTCCGAAGAGCAGAAGTTGAATACCGACCAGCTTGTGGATGTTACAGGATCATCAAATTTTAACCCCGACCAACTTAAGTCGGTAGACGAGCAAGAGAGGATGATCGACGAGCTGCGAGAAGAACTGGAGGAGGATAAAAGAAAGCATCAAATATTCCACCGAGGAAATCTGTCTGACCAAGAGTTTGATAATGAGATACCTGTGTGGAATTTACATATAGATGGCTCTTCTTACACTACAGGTAGTGGAGCAGGGGCTATTTTAAACAGCCCTGATAAGATCGATGTGGAGTATGCTCTGCATTTTCAATTTAAGGCTTCTAATAATGAGGTTGAATATGAAGCTATGATCATGGGTCTCAGTCTATCCAAAACTATGAAAGCGGAGCAGGTCGTTGTATTCAGTGACTCACAGTTGATTGTAAATCAAATGTTGGGGGTGTATGCAGCAAAAGGATAATTAATGATCCAATATCATGCGAAAGCAATGAAGATTGTATAGAGCTTTAACGCAGTACAATTAATTAGAATACCAATATTGGAGAATGAAAGAGCAGATGCCTTAGTTCGGTTAGCCTTAGCCACACACACCGAGCTGCGAAGAACAATCCCAATAGAAATCTTGGCTAGTCGGAGCATTGACAAGGATCTGATGATGAACTTCATTACCCTTGATTTAGGACCATCTTGGATGGATTCCATCAGGGCCTATATTGAGGAGAGGGATTTACCAACTGATAAACTCGCTGCCAAGAAACTAAAGTTTAAAGCTGCTCGTTATATATTGACTAATGTCATTTTATATAGACGAGGAATTATAGCAGGTTTGCAAAGATGTGTCCACCCCTCCGAGGTGAAAGATTTTATTGAAGAGGTCCATGAAGGGTCTTGTGGAGCCCATGTAGCAGGTCGGACACTTTTACAAAGAATGACAACGCAAGGGTATTATTGGCCGACGATGAGAGCTGATTGTGTAGCTTATGTTAAGAAATGTGATAAATGTCAACGTTTATCCTCTATCCGAAGAACTCCCCAAGAATTGTTAACACCCATCACGTCTCCCTGGCCATTCGCCATGTGGGGAATAGACTTGGTTGGGCCACTTCCAATGACCCGAGGAAGATTTAAATACCTCGTGGTCACTATGGATTATTTTATTAAATGGGTGGAGGCTGAGCCTCTTATTGATATGACGTATGACAAGGTGTTTCAATTTATTTGGAAGCATATCATTTGTAGATATGTTCTTCCCCATACATTCATTACAGACCATGGAACTCAGTTTGACAACGAGGAGTTTGCTTCATATTGTCATCAGCCTAACATATTGAATATCCACTCTGTGCCAAGCCATCCCCAAAGCAATGGGCAAACTGAGGTGACAAACAGAACAGTATTGAATGGTTTAAAAAATAGACTGGATAATGCCAAAGCAAATTGGATTAACGAGTTGCATTCTGTGTTATGGGCTTATCGCACCACACCACGAACAGCAATAGGAGAATCTCCATACATGCTGGCATTTGGGAGTGAGGTTGTTATACCTACTGAATTGGGTCTACCCACACACAGATTACTAAATTTCAATTCTCCTATCAGTGACTTGATGAGGCGATTAGATCTGGATATTCTCGAGGAAGTTAGAGAAGAAGCAGCAATCAGGAATGTTGCATACCAACAACGAACAGCTCTATTCTACAACAAGAGGGTAAAGAAGTGTGATTTGAAGGAAGGGGACTATGTGCTGAAGAAAGTAATCCAAAATCATAACAAACTGGAAGCTAACTGGCATGAACCCTATATAGTAACATAAGTTGTTCGTCCAGGGACATGCAGGATTGAAACCTTGGAAGGAGGAGAATTTAAGAATGCATGGAATGCAGAATATCTACGCAAGTATTATGAGTAGTTGGAATTCCTATGTAATGCAGTTTTCTTCAGTATAAATAAAGTGTTGAATATTTTACTCAGTTCTCTCTTTTTGTTGAAATTTTTCTGAGTATTATTGCTACACACTATGCATCAAGTTCAGAATCAATCTCTTCCAACTCCGATTGGTCGGGAATAAATATCTTCTAACTCTGGTTGGTCGGGAACAAATCTCCTCCAACTCCGATTGGTCAGGAACAAATCTCCTCCAACTCCGGGTGGTCGGGAACCCATCTCCTCCAACTCCAGTTGGTCGGGAATCGATTTCCTCCAACTTCGGTTGGTCGACAAATCTCTTCTAACTCCGGTTGGTGGGGAACCAATCTCCTCCAACTCCGGTTGGTCGGGAATCGATTTCCTCCAACTCTGGTTGGTCGACAAATCTCTTCTAACTCCGATTGGTCGGGAACCAATCTCCTCCAACTCCGATTGGTTGGGAACCAATATCCTCCAACTCCAGTTGGTCAGGAACCGATTTCCTCCAACTCCGATTGGTCGGGAAAAATCTCCACCAACTCCGGTTGGTCGATAAAACAATTTACAATCAACTCCGGTTGATTAAACTAAGCAGGATCATATCACAATATACATATATTCACAAACAAAGACATTCTGCAGAATGCTTAGAAGTAAGTAAAAAAGCAAAAGAGTAAAAATTTCTTCATTTAAATCAAAAGGAATTACATATGCTGTGAAAAGTACAAGTCATTACATAAAAATCCTATTTATTGGTTTCTTCCCTTCTGCCTTTGAAACAGGTTCTACTCTAGCAGGAGGATCATCTAAGGCATAAGGAGAATTTATAAAATTTACATCTCTTAGCATTCGAATATTCATTATAGATGGCCGATAAAGTAAATGTTCTGGGCGAGATATCTCGAAGTTTGCATGAAGATTGTAGTCGCCGAGATACTTGGAAATTAAGCATTGAGGAATTGCCCGAGAAGGAATCCAACTCATGTCGAGCTTAAAAGGAGGCACGGGCAACTCAAGCAATCCAGGGTCATAATAATCCCATAGATAGTGACCCTGCTCCACTTTTAGCACACCCAATGCATTCAGCCATCTTTGTTTGTAACCCTCATTGTTTGACTGTTGAATTCGATCATCAAGATGATAAAGGGCTTCATTGTATCCAACCATCCAAAACTCTCTGGGCTATTTGTGAAATTGGTAAGTTAATCTCTCCAGTTGTTCGTGGAGATTCTTCACCAGGAGTTCTTTATTTTCCAAGGCAGAGCTTTGGGAAGAAAGTTGTTCACTGAAATTCATAATCTTCTTAGACATCTCTGCCAAATCTTAATTCTTCGCCATCAATTGAACTGCTTGATTTTCCAAAGCAGCTTGAGTTCTTGCCTCTTCAATAGAAACCCGAACAACCCTTTCTTATCCCCGAGAAGAAGATCTTGCTCGTCCGCGAGTATAAGTGGAGGGTCCAGTTCTTTTTAAAGTTTCTAAATCATCTCTTAAGTTGGCATTTCGACCTCCAAGAAAGAGAAACCTTCATCGTTAATAGGAACCAAGGCTCCCGAGGAAGATGCAGCAGATTTCAGTTGTTTATTATCTTCTTGTAAGGCAATGTTTTCCTTTTCTAGCAATTTGGCGATAAGCCTATGCTCCTTGACTTCAAGCTTCAGAACACTTTCTCTCTTCTCATAAGCGGATATAAATTTGCATACCCTCTATCAACACTCACTATTGATATTTATTCTCGTATCCCTGGTGCAAAAGTGTGGAGGACTCTTTATACTGCTGCTGGAGTTCCTCGATAGTTCCTTGGAGGTCCTAAATCATCGCATATTAAGCCACATTATTGGCTACTGCACGATCGATCAAACACTTCAGATACTGGTAAGCTTCAACTTCTCGTTCAGAAGCATCTGAACCCAGGATATCAATGATTTGAGCATCATTCAAATCTGCACGACCAGCCTTAAAGTAGTCATCGCATTTTTTCATCAGTTCTGTGTCATAAAATGATAAGAGCTCCATCCTAGCCATAAACTGGTAAAGAGAAGAGATAGAAAGAATCAATAAGAATGCAGACAAAGCGAGTAGAAGAAAAATTCAAGACAAACAACCAAAAGTTCAAATTTTTATTTTATCATAAAGAAAAATACAAAAGCTGAGGTTACATTCAATAAAATAACAAAATAAACACCCAAACTACTCTACACCTTTTCTTTGTTTCCTATAACTTCCTTAGGATATTTTGAGGAAAAGATTGGTTGCTCGGTGGGCAAGAGTAGCTGCTCGGCAGGAGTAATGGTTGGTTGGGGTTGCTCGGAGCACGATTGAATGACGGGAACTTGGTCTACAGTCATCAAAGAAGATTCATCTAAAATAGGTTCATCCTCTTCTTTTTCTCCAGGAGAGGGAGGAGGGCCATGTGTGTGTTGCTGGAATAGTTCAGAATCCTCAACAATTTTCATCTCTTTCAATGCTACTACCCATCCATCCCGAAAGTATTTAACACCTGCATACTCCATTTAGGATGACATCACAGCCAAGTCTTTGTTCCAGCCTTTATCCCAACCAACACTAAAGGACTTCTTAACTGCCTTCTACCTTTTTGCCTTCTCCGAGGAAGTCCTTTCCCTAAGGAGTTCCTCGACAACCTTCAATTTCTTTTCCACCTCCACCTTCTGACGTTCAACATCCTGACGTTCAACAACTTCCTCTTCAGACAATTTGAGCTTAGCTTCCAGCTCCTTGTTGCTCTGCTCAAAGACCTTATTGCTCTGCTCAGAATCTTTCAACTTTTTCTCCAGTTCTTTGGAGGCATTCGCAGCTTAATCTCTATCCAACTCAATGGACTTAAGTTGCTTCTCCCAAGAAACCTTATCTTCCTCGTACTTTTGACGAGAATCTTCTAAGGACTGAGTCAGACCAATAAAAGCTTCCTCTACACCCCCGGAGGAGCTTGAAGCCTTGATAGCTTCATTCTTCTCCAGGATGCTGTTGAAACACATCTCCAACTGAAAAAGAAAGGGCGTTAAATGAATACATGAACATAGTGTTAAAAGACAAAGGGGGTTGAGCCAAAAATACTTATTGAGGCAATGTGTTGAGCAGCAAGAGTAGTGATTCTCTCACGAGAAAGGGAATCTTCAGTACCTCAGACCTCTGGGACAGTCCAGGATTTTACCAAGCTCACAGCGGAGCTCGGAGAGATAAAAACTGGAACACCGCCTTCAACATTTGAAGGTTGAGAGACAGGCTCAGCAGGTGTCTCAGAAGAATTCTTCTTTAACCTCCTCAGGGGAGCTGGAACAGTTTCAACTAAAGACGATGTCTTTGATGGTGATATAACAATAACCTCACTTGGAGGAGAGACAGCAACAATCTTGCTCGGGGCCACTGGGGGCTTCCCAATTACTCTCTTTGCAGCAGCAGGAGGGGCTGCATTAATGTTTCTTGTCCCTTCCTCTGGGACATCCTGTTTACTTTTTTTTGCCTCCACATTGGCAGAGGCTGATTTGTCGAAGAATGCAGGAGCTATTCTCTTCTTTATCAGATTGGTGATATGAATACCTGATTCAGAGGAAGAACCTTCTACACTAGTCTCAGCAGATGGGACTTGGTCAAGATTGACCACCACTGGACGAGGACGAGCAGTGAAAGAAGAAGTATAGCTTTTATATTGCAACAAGTAAGAGGCAGGCCTAATATGTTCCTCGGTAACAGATTGATGCAAATCCCAGATAAGTTTTAAGTTCTTCAAATTAACGTCAGCTTCTTTGGGAGACTTTCTTTTGCTGTCAATTGCAAATAATCAAAAATTAAATGTCAGTGATACATTTTATCAAACACAAAGAAAACAAGATTTCAAAAAATAAAGACAACCTATTCCATTGCCATAAGGAGGACATCTAGGACCTTAGAATACATCATCTCCATTTAATGGAGGGTGTTGCCAATTTTTCATTACCACTCCATGTTCAAAATAATCCTTGTTGGCATCAGGAATATTGACAACTAACGCCCTATTCAAAAACCTAGTTTTTAAATAAAAAGTACTATCGTTGACAACTCTTCTGTAGCAATACATAATCTCTGGAATCCCCAAACGGGTTCCATGAAGTTGGTTCAACCTATAAACTCCATTAACTATCCTCCAGGTATTTGGAGTTATTTTTGCAGGTACAACGTCAAAATATTGACATAACCCCAAACATCAGGGATTTGGAGGAAACGAAAAGCCACACTCGGCCACAAAGAGACTTGGGAACCAATGTCCCTCAGCCAAAGAAAAATAATCAGAAGGTTCAGAAAGTTCTTTCAAAATAACCCATGAAGGGATTAAAAATTCAGACCAAAATTTGTCCAGCAACTCGACAAGATCAACCATGATGAATAAAGTAAATAAAAGAAAGGGAAGAAAATCTTACAGAGAAAGGTAGGATCAGGTGACAATAAACGATGGAAAATAACGAAGGCACAAGATAGAGAAAATGAGGAATTCAGAGATACAGATTTGAAAAGTAGAAGACGATAGGATTTTTGCAGCGTTTGAATACCTTACCTCGAGAATAGGGAAAGGTAATGATTACTAAGAAAGACGTTTACGTATCCGGCGGCTAAAAGAAGAAAATGAGCACAAATATCGAAGCGGTCATAAAAATTCAAAATATTTATGAGGCCTGATACTGTGCACTCAAAAAGAAGTTATATACAACAAATGCTCTCCTAAAAACTATACGAAATGATAATCTATGCAGTTTCCAAGCAGAATATTCCATACTTTTCTTCAACATCGAACTATGAAACATTGGGGGCTTCTGTTGATACCAAATTTAGTCTGCTGACATGGAGCATTCACTTACAGACACGTGTCTGCCAACGTGGAAATTACTCATACTTCTACCGAGCTACTCAGTGTCTTCGAGATACTCAAGCTCCCCGAGTAGCTCTTGCTCGTGCCCGAGTAACTCAAGCTCACCGAGCAACTCAGGAGCCCCGAGTAACTCAAGCGTGTCGAGCAGCTTAGGCGGTCCGACCTACATAGCGTACAGCGCATCCAAATCAAGAGAATCAAAGAGACAACTGGGCATTAAATACTCATTATTATACAGATGTACATGTCTACTAGATAACAACGCATTGTCCTTTCATTGTAAACTATTTGGTATTACTCGGTATTAAAAAAATTTATTATCATTTTTTCTATAATTTTTTTTATGGAAGAAAAGGATTATGATATGATGATTTTGGGAGATGGACATGCTTTGTTTTCAGTTGCAATAAGGTTGAGCTAATTGTTCAATAAAAAAATAGAAGACACCGTAAAGATAAGAGAGAGTTATAAAACCGCTACAATAAAAGACATTTCGTTTATTTGAACTTTATATTTATAAAGTAAATTTCCTTCCTTCTTTTTTCTTTACTTTTATTATTTCTTTTCATTCGACATATCCCTCACAGCTATGTTCTTTGATTTGAATACATTGTAATTTTCTGAAATTTTTAAATCATGGTTTTTGTTTATTATTTTTAGTTGTAACAAAAAAAAAAAAAAAATCATCACTCTTTTTTAAGCTGTGCCAATCTCTTTAATATTTTACCACATGGAAAGGTGTTCATATAATATTTGGTATGCAAGATGAGCTTATATAAATAGTTAAAGTAGAACTTAAGATCTCACAATGTTTTGTTATGTTAAATTGTTTCCATTTAAATTACGACTTGACCCAATCTTTTTTTCCGTTAAGTACAGAGAAATTGGAGATTGTGTATTCGATTTTTAATTTTCTTTTTTTCTTAGAAGGTTAGAAATTTTCCATTTTAATTTTTCTTCCATTAATTGGGTTTTTACATAAGATATTCCTATATACAACGAATATATATATATATATATATATATATATATATATATATATATATATATATATATATAATAATGCTCCTGTGCGGACTAGTCCGCATTTTAAGAATGCGAATCGGACATGTGTCACCTAACGGTGCGCCTAGAAATTATCGCCTAAATTATAGGCACACTCTCTCTCTTTTCTGGGCTCACCGCCAGGTGACACATGTCCGGTCCGCATTCTTATAATGCGGACTAGTCCGCACAAGAGCAGGATTATATATATATATATATATATATATATATTTTCTGAGATAAGAAATCCAAGAAGAAGAAGAAGAAGAAGTTGTGAGTATCTTTATGTTAAATGATTGTAATAGAAATTCAAGAAGAAGAAGAAGAAGAGACAGGCAGGGCCGGCCCAAGGGGCAGGCAGGTGAGGCAGCCGCCTCGGGCCCCCAACAATTGACGAGCTTTAAGGCCCCCCATATTCTGTTTACTGTATATTAAAAATATACTCCATCTTCTAATACAAGTTAGTAAGTTGCAGTGCATGGTGAAACATGCATGTTTAAACTATATAGTTCTGGGTTCAAATCTTAGGAACTGTTTTCAACGAGTTTTTGGGCCTATCTCATCCTTTGCTCTCACCTTTTTGTTTGCTTTAATTCCTTTGCGGGAGTTTCATATATTTGGTTGTTTAACTTTTTGTAATTCCAATTTTCAATTTTTTTTTTGTTATAATCCCTTTGACAGCCCAAATTATGACATCTCTTGCTCAACTTATGGCATCTCTAGCATAAACCCACTATTTTTAATGTAATTTTTTGGGACTAGTGAGAGAGCACATTTCAGAATTTTTTTCGCTTTGGATAGTAAAGATTTATTTGGTATTTTGGGACTATTTGCTTGATTATTGATCCATAAGTCATATATAGTGCATATAAAAATAATAATAAAATCAAATCTTGTTCAAAATAGATTGGGAAATAGACTTATTTGGTATTTTGGAACTATTTCAGAATCTTGTTCATATATGGACTTTGACTCCATGTATTTTTTATTTGGGGAAAGGTCCTCATAATTCTCAAAGTGTATAAAAATTGGACACTTCACATAATTTTATAAATTTAGTCCCTATACTAAAAATACCATGAAAAATGGTGAAAAATGGTGTCGCTAGCGCGGACCAAAAAATGAACTCCTAACTCTAAAGGAACCACACAAATAAATGTTATTGTACCACATGAACTAGATTTATAAATTTGAAAATGATTGTCCTAAAAATACAAATATAGGAAGGAACATGACATTTATCCTAATTCTCTATTTTTATTTTGTTATAAATCCCATAACTAAGTTATGTTTATTTGAACCCTTTTTACGACGAAAGATGTTTTTATCTTTAGAGTAACAAATGTCCCATATATGACTAACAAAAATGATAAAAATATATGGTATCAAATGGAAACGATTATAAACATAGTGCTCCAAAAAATTTATTTATAAAATTTAAGTAATTTGTTTTGAATATATATCGAGAGCCTCATTTTAAGAGTTCGCCTTGGGCCCTAAAACATTGGGGCCGGCCCCGGAGACAGGGACGCCAAAAGCTATGAAAGAGAGAAGCAAATTGTAAAATTAATACAGACGGCTGGCTCACATACAGCTTTTTAGAGTAATATAGAGAGATATTTAGCGATAACTCTCTCTCTCTATCCCTCTCTCTCTCTAGTAGCATTCTCTCTCTCTCAAGTTTCAATATGTTAGACGAGAAGATGAAGAAGAAGATGAAGATGAAGACGAAGAAGATGAAGATGAAACAGCAATCCCACCACCCGTATATCGTCGACTTTGAAAACATGCGCATCCCCAAGATGCCCAGGACCGAGAGGGTTGATATCACGGAAATGGTGATGATGAACAGAAGTCCTGAGTATATAAGAGAAAGACTCTTAAAGAGACCGATGATTTACAAGAACACACCTCCAAAGTCTTTTACGAATCGGGAACACTTTGGAAGTCGTAAGGGTTCAACTAATAATGAAAAGAAACCAAACAATGGTTCAGATTACACACCCGACCTACCGTTTGATTTCAAGAAGAAGATTGTAGAAAGGTGGGGTTCGGAACTGGGGTTGGTGATACAAAAGAAACTCACTTCAAGTGACACTGATGATCGGCAAAACAGATTGTCCATTCCAGCCAGAGAAATCAAAAATATTTTCCTAACTCACCAAGAGGCCACTTTCCTGGAAATGAGAGATGCAAATGATAAGTTGAGGGGTATTCAAGTGCCTTTGATGCTTCACCCGGGGCGTGTAGAGGACACTAAAATAACCCTCAAGAAGTGGAATATGCGGACAGGTAATGGGCATGTTAGCACGTCCTATGTGCTCAACAGTCAGTGGAATGACATTAAGAGAGCCAATGGGTTCCGTGCGGGTGTGGAGGTGCAACTATGGTCGTACCGAGTGTTCAATGAGTTGCGTTTGGTGCTCGTGAGAGTTCGGCCAAGAGCAACAACCACTAGGACTTCTCCATATTCGCCACCAACAATGGGTGCATCAACAAGTGCTGCTCCTCGTCATTTAGGGTTTGTTTAATTTTTTTGTTTTTTTAATGACAGCTATTGTCGTTTCAGTATCTTTCTATATTATTCATTTACAAAATTTATTGGTCTTTGTAAGGTTTTGTATTTCATATTCTTGAGATACAAGTTATGAGTAATAACTTAATTTTAGTAATCTTTTTTTTTTAATGACAGATATTGTTTCAGTATCTTTTTTTTAATGGCAGCTATTATGTTAGTAATCGTTTCAGTATCTTTCTGTATTATTCATTTACAAAATTTATTGGTCTTTGTAAGGTTTTGTATTTCATATTCTTGAAATACAAGTTATGAGTAATAAAACTTTAGTTTTGTATTTCATATCTTTCTGAATTATTCATTTACAAAATTTATTGGTCTTCGTAAGGTTTTTTTATTTCATTTTCTTGAAATACAAGTTATGAGTAATAAAACTTTAGTTTACTAATCTTTTTTGTGCTTTTGTTAAATGATCAAAAATCAAAAAGTTCTTCAAATATTTTCTAATAAACATTTAGTTTAAGTATTTTATTTTGTACCAAAAAGTCGGTTATTCTCGTATCTTTAAAGGTTCGCGTCAACGGCATAGTGAAGAACTTTTTTTAACAAAACAAAATGGCGTTGACTAATCGTATATTAAAACATGTTCGAGAGACTATTTGATATATATCCCTTCATTAAATCACATAATATGTGGACTATATGAACTATGGATCTCATTATTTGCTCCACTCATATTTTTGCATAGTCTTCTTGGTTTGCTATATTTTCGTGTGTTGGTGTAGGGTCTCTGAGAAAATGTATTTTGGGGTTATCCTTGGAAATATTTAATTTCAAAATTAAGATAACACGGAATTAGGTATTTAATTAAATATAAGTGTCTGACTTAATGTGGTCCACATAAGAATTTAAATTTGATAGGATTCTTTTAAATAAATCATTTAAATTTTAATGACTTTGATAGTGGGTTAGTTTCCTAATCAAATTCTATTGTGAGGGATTGTAGAATTATAGTCTAATTAGAAAATCAAGTCATCTCTCACCCCATATGTTAGATTGTAATAACACACTATATTGGGCAAGAGGGAGAAAATTCTGAGATTTTAACATTACTATTTTCTGTCGAATGGTGTTCTTAAGTATATTTTTTTACATATGGTATCATAGTTAAATTTTAAACAAAACTAATTGTATACAATGAATACCGACTTACTTTTGTGTTTTGACATTGTTTATGCCCTTAAATTACATTTTTGTTATTCTTGGTAATAATGTTGACGTCAATATCTCACTCCAAAAAATTAATTTTTAAATTTTCGCAAATTGTTTTGAGATCTTAGAGTAATTATCTACATCCATGTGGTACTAACTCAGATTTTCTATTTTTAACATATATCACGATTTTCTCGAATATTATGTATTTTTCCACCGCATGGTTATTTTCTTTGTTCACGCTAATTCTAATATTCATGTTTATGTTGAATTAGATATTAAACACGATCTATAATTCATATTTGTGAATACTTGATGTATGATAAAATTCTATTGCTAATATTTATGTTTTAGTTGAATTAAATGCCAAACACATGCTATAATTCGTATGTATGGATATAATATTTATGATTTCATTTTCAATACTAATATTTATGTTTAATTGAATTAGATGTCCACCATAGGCTATTGTTCATATGCATACATATTCGATGTACGTTTCATTATTAATGTTATTATTCATATTATGTTAAATTAAATGTTAAACGCATGCTCGTACATATGAATACTAGATTGATGATTTCATTCTTATACTAATATTCATGTTTAAATTGGATTAGATGCCAAACAAGGTTTATAGTTCAAACGCAGGGTACAATTCTTATGTATAGATACTAAATTGATGGTATCGTTTTTGATAGTAATATTCATGTTCAAGTTAGATTAAATGCCAAACAGAGGATATAATTCAAATGTGTGAATATTAGATGCATGGAAAAGTTTTGAATCTAATGCTTATGTTTAGATCATATTAGATGTCAAACACACGCTATAATATGAAATTATGAACAGTAGACTCATATATCAAAACGTTAAATTGTTGGTGTATAATGTGCATTCACTTAATCACAATTAATATTTTTGGATGCCAAAAGTAGGGTAGATATAATTAATTGAATAATAAGTGAGAATACTTTTAATTAAAAATTATTGGATATTAAGCACATATGCCATGATTTTTTAATTAATTAGAATGCCACAAATTTAACTTAAGTATCCTGAAAACATCAACAACTTAACATTCTCTTCGATATAATAATAGCATTAATATAACCACAAAGGATTTGTGGATCATTTTGTTATAATATGGTCCTCATACATAAGTTTTTATATTATGCATGATTGATATGCCCAACATTGATACCTAGGCCACAAAAACTAAGTGGAAGTTCGCTATCTGGGAAAAGATAGGTCGCGAACCATCTCAAAGGATCATAGAAAGCACCGTTGCCTGGAACATATAGGTCGCGGTCAGTTATCCACATAGGCCGCTACCTGTGCAAAGACATGCTGCAGCTATTCCTTGAACGGTCGTTGTCTATGTTCAAATAAGCCGCAGCCACCTTCTCCTTCCATAATGTGCAACTTGTCACGGAAAATGTTATCCACCACTTGACAGTTATCCTAATTCTAGAAAGATTCCATGATCGTATAACTTATCCACTTGTCACGTGCTCCGTGCACGTGACACCTCCTTTAGACTTCTATAAATATAAATGCTCACCTCACAAATACCAAGACGAATCTGACAGTGAAACCCTGCCAAAATCTCACTCCACCTCCCTCTATAAGCTACCACACTTGTGGGGCTTACCTGACCGCAGCCATATGAAGACTTGACTTATAGGTCACATCCCTGGATGCCCAGTTGTATTACATTCATGTATTCTCCTCTCTATCTCTCTTGTATGCCTCTAATGGCACTACAATCTTGTATTATTGAACATATATGAGAGTAGAGAAGTAAAGTGGATGTAGGCTTATTTTAACCGCTCTATATATTGTATATTTCCTCCTCCTACTTGTTGTATTTACACTTTTATACTTGATATGATGGTTGGGAATGACATATATATGATTTCTTGCATCATCGTTTTGGTGTCGTCTGAGGAAAATGAGGTACTAAATCTAGTTTCCTCTTATTTTGGGTTCCTAACACTTTATTTCATTCACGTAGACTCTTGAGTCATCATCCCATGGGTGAGATTTTAGTTGTCAAGCTCGTATTTTACATATAAACCGCATAATAGGGTTCCTTATTTCTAGATCTATTTGTAGGTCTTTTCCATGGCTTTATATCTGTTTTCTATATACCCCAATGATGTTACCCTACTTAGTTAGTGTTGGAAAATACAAATGGCCATGTCCTCGTAAGGTGGGTAATTAGGTATTCACTCATTTATTTAGTTCCATTTTTAACCCCACGCTCAGGGTTTTTCACTGCCAAATTTGTGCTATATTGCACTTGACTTTTTATGTTTTCGATAGACTCCTAGTCTTGTGGGCTAAACCCAAGTTTTGGGTCCACTTTTTAGATTAAATCTCCATTGCGTCTTTGTTGGATGCGACTTGGAAGGATGATTGCCCATAGGCCGAACACTCAATACGACAGTTTGCATATTTTCACTAACTTTTCAGTTCACCATTGGAGAAAGGATCCCACATATATAAGTTGTGCTCAGAATTTAAATCTGGTGAATGATTCCTTAGGGAGGCTTCAACAGCAACCTCTCATGCCTCATAGGCCACGGCCTTCCTCTTATCTGCCTTCTAAGGCTACAGTTGCCCTCTTATACATAATAGGGCTCACTACACCAAATCCTGTGAATGGTCACGCCCAACTGGTCACGGCCCAAGTCCGCGACCAGCTAGTCGCGAACTTTGGTCGTGACTATATCATTTTTCTGTGTGACCATATTCATTACCAGAGTGAGTTATGGATGTTCTGAAAGGGGTCACGTCCCAAATCCCTGACCATTGTGGGTCACGGCCTTGGACCGTGACCAGGTCGTGACCACCTTGGCGCCAAATCCATGCCAAAATTCCCTCCAAGATTGGTCATGGATGGGTCTCAGACTTTGACCGTGACCATAGGCATGACGAAGCACAATATACACTCATTTGGGGTGTGTATATAAAGGCTACACCACAATGACTATGCATTGGTTTTCTTTCTACATTCCTTGGTTTTATCACCACACTTTAGTTTATCTCAGAGTATATTTCTAAAGATTAACATAACAGAAGTCATGGAAGGAAGCTCTGGGTCAAGTCCACATCAGAATGAAGATGTTGCCCAATTATTGAACTACATCAACCACTTTTACGACAACTAGGACTCACTCCAAGGCCGGATCAACCTCTTGGCATAGAGGGTCATGATATTAGAGGATGCATCCTTTATCTACCAGCAAAAGGCCGCAGCCATTAAACATAAGGCAACGCCCATGACTTTGAAAAAGAGGAAGTAAGAGGAACCAAAGCTAGAAAGAGCTTATAAGGACTATACCCTGCTGATATCCAGTCATGAAGACATCCTAGAGAGCATCAAGGAGGATAAAATGCTCAGGTGGATTAAGAATCATAGGTCCCCTCCCCATAAAAAGGACCAGGCCAAATGGTGTGAATTTCACCAAGACTACGGCCACAACACCAACATTTGCTTCGTTGTGAAAAATGAGATTGGGAGCCTTATTAGGCAGGGAATGATTCACCAATTTATAAAGGTTGTAACCCATAACTAAAGACCACATGTCTACTTTTTGCCTCCAAACATTTTTATTCCTATTTTTGTGAAACTCTTTAAGTGTAGTTTTTTTGCATGAGCTTTGTATTTCACTTACAATATCGTATATATATATATATATATATATATATATATATATATATATATATATATATGGATGATGGAATTAGTTATATTTTAATTCTTGATCTCCTCATCTAAAATCTTATGAAAGATCTTGGTCTTAAATATATTTCGAAGGAAAATGACCAATAATCTCGAAAGATTATTTATCACGAGAGGAAGATTCTATATATGAGAAGGGGTGACGGCGTTAATTGGCATATAACACGCCTCACATTGTAAAAGCATTCAAAGATATGGGTTTTTTACCATACCAATTCTCAGCATTCAAGGTTATAGGATTCTTATATTAGCCTTGAGAGCTCCTAATACTCATTATTAGCCTTAAGGGATCCTAATACTCAATATTAGTCGTGGGTGGCTTATTAATAATCTAGTCCGGGGTACCTATCTTGGGGAGGCGTAGTCTAAGAAGACCTTAAAATACCAGTACAGTCGTGGTGGCTTATTGACAACCAAGGAGGCATAAGAAAGAAACCACAGTCAAATCAGGAGGTGGACCAAGGACCTGGTTATCCGTGGCAAGGAAAATTGTTCCCAATAAACCATAGCAATCCAACATTTACTGGCACTACACCAAAATTACTAAAAGGACACTCTTCACCAGGCCATGGTTGCCACGGTCAAAAACCGTGATAACTTAGTTATCACGGACGTGTCATGATCAAAGACTATGACAACCTTAAGAAGTTGTCATAGCCTTTGACCATGACACGAGCATGGTAACTTTAAAAAAATAAAATCATAGTCTCTTATCATTTTCCTTTCCCTCCCATTTTATTTTCCTTTCCCTCGCTATTCTCTCTCTCTTTTCTCCCAGCTGCGATTCTCCCTTTCTCTGCTTCACTCTCTCATTGGTATGTTTTTATCTCTCTCTATATGATTTTTAATGTGTGTGTGTGTGTGTATTTCAGTGTGTGTATGTGTGTGTGTGTGTGTGTGTGTGTATTTTAGAGTGTGTATGTGTGTGAGTGTTAATGTGTGTGACCGTGTATGTTTCAATGTGTGTATATGTGTTTATGAGTGTTTCAGTGTGTGTGTGTGTGTGTGTGTGTGTGTGCGTGGATTACTGTGTTCACGTTAGTGTGTGTTTCAGTGTGTGTGTGTATAAATTAAAATTAAAATTGAAATTGGTATTATAAATTGAAATTGAAATTGGTTTATGGTATTTGATATTTGGTATTTGATTATTTTTTTTCTCTCTTTAATTGCATCAGCGCTGACCCCCTTTTCTCTTCCTTATATATTTCAATGACCATCTCTTTCTTTTTACACACACGTTTTGATATATCTCTCTCAATATATATATATATATATATATACATCTCTCTCTCTTTGAGAGAGAGAGAGAGAGATTGTTCAATTGTTTGGGATTCTTGAATTGTTATTGACTGGTGGATTTAAACTTTTAGATGGACATTGAGCTGGTTGCCCCTTAGACTATACTATAAATTTTAAAAGTTTGTTGTTAAACAATTAATAATGCGAAATACATTCATTACTATGTATAAATCTTCACTATAAACATTGTTATCGAATAAATGAAACATACATACCATGGCAATTTATAACTACTTTGAATTATATAAAGTGCATAAATACTAGCCTTCTAGTTATTTTGCGTACGCATTCAGTATTCCTTAGACCCGCTCGAGAGTCATTACCCCTATAATGACATCTATTGAATTGTCCCGTTTGGACAGTTTGGGACGATATAGTTTTTTATATAATTGTAAGGACAAAAGTGTCCAATTGAGTCTTATTATAGTATTGGCTCAATTCCGGACAAAAATATTTTAGTTATAGGATAGTGTTCAAATGTATCCATTCAAGCCTATAACGTGTTAGT
Source organism: Sambucus nigra (assembly GCA_949130495.1). Taxonomy (NCBI): domain Eukaryota; kingdom Viridiplantae; phylum Streptophyta; class Magnoliopsida; order Dipsacales; family Adoxaceae; genus Sambucus; species Sambucus nigra. The sequence continues at coordinate 130,892,159 of OX422214.1, read as the reverse complement.
TGAAGACGTAGCGGCCAAGATTATAAAGCTTCATCACATGCCGAGTTTATTGTGCCTTATTTCTAGGTCAACAATATTAGTTCCAAGTCCTCCTAAGGTATGAATGCATTATATATATATATATATAGGAGCTTGGAACATTGTCTGTTGTGTGTAATTTTATTTTAAACTGAGGTTTATTTTCAGAAGGTTTCTTTAAAACTTTAAAATAAAGTTTTTGGGATAATAATCGAATTTGAAGCATTCTGGTACTTCGTTCAATATTGTCGTTCGAATAAGCTTTTCGTTCAAACGATAATGTCGTTCGAACAAGTTTGCCAACGAGTTTTCCCCATTTGACTCTGGAACTTCGTTAGAAGTGTCGTTCGAACGAGACTTTATTCGAACGAAAATCTAGTTTGAATGAGATTTCTGGCGGGAAATGTTTTAGCAGTTTAAATCAGTTTTCCCCATGTTCCCACTTAATTTTACCCACTAACTCTTGACAAAAGTTATATGTGCGGGAACCAAGTTTGAAAAACTAACTTTTGACATTTTCTAAACACCTTTTTGAGAGAAAATTTTGAGTGAGAAAATTTCTAAGTTCAAAAGTTCATGTTTTAAGTGTTTGCATTTTCAAGAACATTATTCCAAAACACTTTAGTTTACACCCGTAGTTTTTTTATTCCAAGTTACCATATATATATATATATATCTTGGGGTGTTTGGCACCTGGTTTACTCTACCGAGTTGAAGAGTTCGTTTGGGTTTACTTCAACATCCCATAAAGAAGAAGTTCGTTGTTTTGCTGAGGCATTCTCACATAGTGAAAGGCACCATATGTGGTTGACGGTTGTTCCCAAAAGCTTCATTGGTGGATTACAAGGTTCCGATGGAGTCCGGGATTGTCGGTTAATCAGAGATTGATACAAGAAGACGCATCAGGGGCTTGAAGGGAGTCGAGTCGAGTTATGTACGTCATCGATCTTGTATTTGTAAAATTTCATACTTAGTGGACTTAAGGCTAGGGGTCGTCAGAGGTTTTTTTCCCGTTGTGTCTTTTTCCTCATTCATCGCGGTGTAGTGGTTTATTTATTTTATCTTCTGTAAAACTCACCTTAGATGCATGCTTAGGTAAAAAGATAAAATTTGGTTTAAAAATCTACTTGCTTAATTTGGTGCTAATTAGTTGTTTGGTTAAATTTTAAATTAATTTAATTCAAGTAATTATTTAATTTGTTAAAATTGGTTTGGCCTAATTTGATAATATTAAAATTTTGGTTTAGGTAGATTCTAGGACTTGGGTTAAATTTCTTTTGGGATAAAAGTTAAATAGTGAAAAATGTATTTGTTGTTTCAGTTAAATTCTCTTTGAGTTTCGTTTAATTTTAATTTGAAAGAAATTAAAATTCATTGGTTGTGTGTTGTGTTGAACCATCACTATTCTGCATCTAAAAGGAAATTACTTTTTGATATATTTTAAAATTGGGGGTCCTGTCTATTTTCATAATAATATTCTTAGTGTCTTAAACTTGTTACTTTGGGGGGAAAGTTCTGCTACCATCTCTTAATATTCTCTGGGTACATACTAGATGATGCGGTGTTAAGTGTTATTTCAATTCCAAAATTGAAATAACACTTACACTTTCAAATCTATGTCGTGTACTTAGAGAACTATGAGGACATGCGGTTGAATCTTCCTCAAATTGAAACAATGTGCATGAGCTGCTAAGTGTAAAAAATGTTGTGTGATACCAATTAAATTATTTATTAGAACACTTATTTAATTAGGTGTCTAAATTTGATCAAAAGAAAATTCATTTTTAGATCAGCCCCTAAACATGATTCTAATTGTCATAAATCATTCAAACCATGCATGGGAAACAAAGACGGTAAATTCAGAAAAAAACCTTTTGGGTAAAAATCTTTTTTCAACCATATGAAAAGTTCACAAGACCATTGACTTACTTACAACCTGATAATCTCCCACAAGTGTAATGGCACAGTATCTTTGTCAAACCTTAAAAGATACGAGAGACAGCGAAATACCCTCCAGGTATCAGTTCGTCATCTTCGACTCATCCACATGCAGAATAACTACCCTTGGTATCCACCGATCAGATATGAAGATGCCTTCTCCATAGAGGTTAAACTACAGCAAAGTATGCTTTGGGTTCCACAAAATAACTCACACAAAAGATATTGGGATTTGTGAATTGTAAAATAAAGATTGAACCCTCAAAAATGTTGGACAATAAACTAAAATACTCAAAAACGTATTCTATTTAAAACCAGTGTTTCTCCACCCAAAAATCAGAAGCCTGACACCCTTATTTATAATAAAAAAATCAAGGCAGCGACGTGTCAACTTAAAACACATCTCGTTCGAATGGCATACGTTGTCGTTTGAGCGAGATACGATCTCATTCTAACCATGTACGGTGTCATTTGAACGATAGCATATATGTATCCCATAAAACTATAATCTTTTAAATATCTTGGAAACCGTAACTCTTAAGATTATTTGTGGGATCAGAAACATTTATCCAAAACTTTTATGATTTTGAAAAATTAAAAACCATTTAAAATCATTTCAAAAATCATTTAAACTTTTATAAAAATATCCCAACACTTTTAATGTAAAATGTAAATGGAACTTAAAGACATTTTACCAAATTCATCCTTGTTGGTCTTGAATGATGAAGTCTTCTTAAAATTCGGATTCGTCTCTTGTATATATAAGATTCTCAATCCTTCAACGACTTGTAGCAACTTGTAGTGGCATACGACATACTAAGTTGTGACGGACAATGTCCTTACAAATCTCCCACTATGTCTATGTCAGTACAAAATAAAAATATCCGAATTATCAATCTCTGATGACCTATACAAATTTACCCTCCCAAAAATTCAAACGTGGAAAGATAAACTTTCAAGTCTTCAAATATTTTCAAACAATGCTTCAACAATCAACTCTTCAAACCTTCAAGATTTTCTCATCAGGTGTGCAATCCAACAAATCTTCAATTGTACTTACACACATGAGACAAAGAAAAAATCTCGTGATGTATCGAGTTTGAAATGATATAAAGAAAAATATGAAAGCATAATCAATTCTCCCCCATACTTAAACTCTCCCACAAAATCATAATTCGTTCTCCGCCTTTTTATTTGTTCAAAATAGACAAGGAAAAGAATAAATCACATAAAGCAAATTGGGGTGTCACGATAAACCAAGAAAACAAACTATTTTTGAATTTTTAAATTTTTTATACAAAAAAATGATTTTACAAAAATCACACACCATGAATTTACACTAAGACAACCAAATCGTGGAAACGGAATGAATAGGTGTGAATAGATTCGATAGGAAAATCAACTCAATCATATCATATGTGCAAGATGCATAAGTGTACTCCTAACGAATAAACATAAAAAATAGTCCTTAGGTGTAGAATTGTTGAATTTGGATTACATCATCATAATCATATCAACAAATCAAAGTATAAATGATAACGTCCAAAACAGGCAATATTTTTTCATGACTTCCAAGGACGTGCAAACCGTTAAAAATTCCATTTAAACTCCCTCATTAAAAGATAATGCTTTTTATTTTTCTTATGAGGTGATGAAACAAAAAAAACTACTGACCCCATTTTTGGCATATATTTCTTTTTATTGGCTTTCAATTTTTCGGCCTCTTTTAAAACATCATTGTACCCGAATAATTTTCAATTCCTCACTTTTTTAGGTCCATTTAAATGGTTCCTTAATTGCAAAGGATAAATGAGTACCTTTCATCGACCTTCCCCATTTTTTCCAAATAAAAACACACAATCTCACAAATGGTTTATATCATGCACTACGTTTTGTCAAGTTTTATCACATTTGGTTCATTGTATAGATATAATTGAGATGGAAACACTCAACCAACATGTGATAGACAAGCACAAAAGTCAAAAAAATCTGTGCATGTGTGCAATAAAGGACAAAAAGAGTCAATCATGTAGGAAGTATCACTATATCATCTCAAAGACTCCAAACTTTGTAAAGCACATGAATGACACAACATATTCTCTCAAAACACTATCAAATAGTCACGTGGATATGGCATGAAATTGTGACTTGTTCATCCTAAATGTCAATTCATATAAGGTTCAAACAAAATACAAAACTCTTTTTGGATTTTTCAAATTTTTCTTTAAAAAAATCTTTTTATATTTTTTCGAATATTGTTCAGAAACAACCCAACAGTCCACGTATGTTAGTAAGATGAAACAGAGGACTGCAAACAGAGTGTTAATTATAGGGGGAGTTCGATCGAGACTCTTTGTTGCTTGAATGACATAAGGTCTCACGAGAAGGCTTCGCGTGAGACGGATTCTCATTAGAACGAGAAAAGAAAATTTTCCTAATTTAATCAGAATAACATACAGTTTTGTCCAGTGAGAAAATTTCATAAAAATAGTTCCTGGAATGGGCAGACAGATCCAAAACAGTGCTAAAACAGTACCAAGAATAAGAAAAGCAAACAAAAATCCTAACAAAGTATAAAACAAATGGTATATACTAGCAATAGGCAAAAGATAACATCATGCAAATCAACTTATGCTAGCAAACATGTCCAGACCTCAACTGGTAGGTGCGGTGGAGTTTTCCAATGACAGTGACATCTTTTGAAACAACTCTATCAAGTCATGAGAAGACTTGACCAAAAACTTTACTTGCTCTCGAATATGCTCAAACTCTCTATCATTATGTGCAAGCAAAGTATCATAGGTGGGTGCATGTGTGCGACCATGTGTAGGAGCAAAGCGTGACACATAACCCAATTTAAAGCAAAACTCCTTAAGGTGTCCTCTCCTTTTGCAATGGGAGAAAACATAAATCGTCCTAGGTACACATCTCTCAACAACTCTAGGATGAGCTCTCTTAACAGGATCGGGACGCCTAGGTGGGTTGAGTCGAGTCACTAAAAAAGGGAACCGGCTCGGGTGCAATAATAGAAGTGGATACACCGTCATGACATTTTCCTAAATTTTCACCACCACCTAAAACGGGATTGAGAACCATCTTTTCAACTTTCTTATATGTTTTCTCTAAAGAGACTTTGACCTCCAGGGCACGTTTGAAATCACTCTTGAGTTGAACTAGACCCATGTCGGTCAAATCAGACATTTCCCTCCTAAAAAATCTTTTTCTTTCTCCAAATCTAAAACCCAACGACCTAAATCTCTATTATACTTTTTTGTTTTCAAGGTCTCGGTGTACAAATACCTAAAATATTTTTGGAGCTCACTTTCATCTCCACTCTCAAACTCATCGATGTTGCTCTCGCGGACACTACCATCGTGAGACAAAGCAGGTATGCTCACACGACTCGAAAAAGCTAAACACATCCCATGTGCTAAACCTTTATTGGACTCATCTACGTCATCTCCCTCACTATCACTACGTGTGGCGGGCATAGTAGTTTCTTTGCCCTTTCTCCTTATCCTAGTAGGACACTCTTTAGCTATGTACCCTTTACCCTCACACTCAAAGCACCTGATCTCATCCTCCTTATCACTTTCTTTGGCCTCCTCTTTCTTTTTATTTTTCTCAAAAGATCTCATTTTATTGAAAGAATTTTCTTTAGACATTTTGAGAAACGTTTTAAAAAATTCCACAAGTAAGGCCATGTGAAAATCAGACTCGTCCTCAGACTCACAAAAACTTACTTTCTTTTTCTTATCTCTCTTCTTGGAAACATCTTCACTCGATCTCGACTGTGACCTAAGTGCAATCCCTTTATCTTTAGGTTGTATAGTTTGGCTCGTAAGCATGAAGATCACATACCAACTCTTCTAACTTAAGTGTGCTCAAATTTCCCGTCGAGTTTAAAACAACGACTTTCGAACCAAAACATTTTGGAAAGGATCTCAAATTCTTTTTCACAACTCGCGTGTTAACAATTACCCCACCTAAATTAAAACAAGTGTTGATAATGTCCGACAAACGTGCGTAAAACTCATCAAAAGTCTCGAACTCTAACGTACTAATGGTCTCAAATTGGGTGGCTAAATTTTGCAATTTTGACTCTTTAACAACGGTTGTACCTTCGTGTGTCAATTGTAAAACATCACATGTCTCTTGAGACGTGGTGCACGTCATAATACGGCGGAATTCGTCGGGAGTGATGACTTCAGAAATAGCACTCAAACCACAGGAATTAAAGTTAAATAGTTTATAATCGTCATTAGTTCAGTTTGACACGGGTTTTAAAGAGGTGACATGATCAACACTCACGATGGGAGGAGTCCAACCATTTTGAACTAATAACTAAACTCACACATCTATGGCTTTTAAAACAGATTTCATGCGAGCTTTCCAATAGGCATAATTAACACCATCAAAGATGGGCACCCTATTATATAAGTGATCCATAGAAAAACTTGCGATTTTTAAACAAAATCAATATCACACAAGTTTATGAAAAATAGGGATGCACGATAAATTAGCGTAACCTTCTCTGATACCAATTTGTAAAAAATGTTGTGTAATACTAATTAAATTATTTATTAGAACACTTATTTAATTAGGTATCTAAATTTGATCTAACCAAATTCAATTTTAGATCAGCCCCTAAACATGTTTCTAATTGTCATAAATAATTTAAACCATGCATAAGAAACAAATACGATAAATTCAAGAAAAAAAACCTTTCGAGAAAAAACCTTTTTTCAACACTTTGAAAAGTTTACAAGACCATTGACTTACATACAACCTCATAATCACCCATAAGGATAATGCACGGTGTCTTCGTCAAACTTTCAAAGCTACGAGAGACAACGAAATACCCTCCAGGTGTCGGCTAGTCATCTTTGGTTCGTCCACACGCAAAATAACTATGCTCGGTATCCACCGATCAGATATGGAGATGCCTTCTCCACAGAGGTTTGACTACAGAAAAGTATGCTTTGGGTTCCACAAAATAACTCACACAAAAGATATTGGGATTTGTGAATTGTAAAACAAAGATTGAACCCTCAAAAATGTTGGAGAATAAACCAAAACACTCAAAAACATATTCTGTTTAAAACCAGTGTTTCTCCACCCTAAAATCAGAAGCCCAACACCCTTATTTATATTAAAAATCAAGGCGGTGATGTTTCAGCTTAAAACACATCTCGTTCGAACGACATACGCTATCGTTTGAGTGAAATATGATCTCGTTCTCACCATATACGGTGCCATTCGAACGACAGCATACATATATCCAAGAAAACTACAGTCTTTTAAATATCTTGGAAATCTCAACAATTAAAACTGTTTACGAGCTCAGAAACATTTATCAAAAGCGTTTATGATTTTGAAAAATTAAAAACCATTTAAAATCGTTTCAAAAATCATTTAAACTTTTATAAAAATATCCCAATGCTTTTAATGTAAAATGTAAATGGAACTTAAACACATTTTATCAAATTCATCCTTGTTAGGCTTGAATGTTGAAGTATTCTTGAAATTCGGATTCTTCTCTTATAGATGTAAACTTCACAATACTTAGACGACTTGTAGAAACTTGTAGCGGTATACGACATACTAAATTGTGACGGACAATGTCGTTACACTAAATATATTACATAAATATGCGATCTTGAATGGGATAGGACCACTCACCCTTTAGAGGTGATGGATGAAATATGCAGTCTATTTGAGGGTGGTCAAGTGATGGGCAAGCGACTGAAATTAACGAGTTTACAACATAAACAAGTAGCTCGTTATCAATTAAACACACATGAAGATGCAAAGAATGGAAATATTAAGTTTACATTATTTTAACTTTTACATTGTTTTATTTTTATCCATGATCAATTTTGTAATACGTTTAATGCAGAAAATATTATGCATATGGGAACAATAAAATACGAAGAATGATGGCACAATCAGATAGAGAATTTAGGTTGTGGGTGTCACGCGAGGTAATTATAATGAAAATATATATTATTAAATGTCACATTAGAAGAAAGCATTAAAATTAACCTATTTAATTTATCTATAATCTCAGCTCTTAAAGACGGGTGATGCGACATCAAGACTTGCTTATCTAGCCACTGGCCCCTTATTCATGGTACATGATTATAAAAAGTATCAATTTAATGGTTACATATTCGGTTCAAGGGTTTACGATAAAAATACAAATATACAGAATTTGGTTATTTCATACAAGGCTCTTACTAATTTTCGAGCGAGCGTGAAAGATAAAAATCTCATGGAAGTTGAAATGACTTACTATGGTGTAATTCAAAATATACTTGAATTGGACTATATAAGCTTTAAAGAGGTTGGGTTTTACTGTGATTAGGTGAGAGTTGAGGATAAAAATGCTTATAAAGTTTATCATTGCACCAATTTGATCATGGTTGATGTAATACCCCATACTTTTAAAGATATTTAAATTACACTGTGGGCATAATTTGGTAATTTGAGGAATTACTGTAAATAGTAATTCTGGAATTTATGACGTAATTTGGTAATTTGAGTAATTACTATGAATAGTAATTCTGGAATTTATGAGTAATATTAAATTAATTTAAATTATAAAGTAAATCGTAAATATTAGTTTTTGAGTGTCGAATTAATATTTACTCGGATTATATTTTCTTACGGGACTAAGTATATGAGTGTATTATTCTTATTACATGTCGCAGTTGAGTAAAGCGACAAAGGAAAATATTTTAATTGGAAAACACGCGTATTGGAATGTGTTGGGTTTAATTAGTGAATTTTAGTTAAGTGACTCGAATGGAGATTTCGAGTGCGCGGTTGGGTTAGGAATGGTCGAGATAGTCAAAATAGAGTATCTGGGGGTAGTGTTTAGGTACCGGGGATTTTTGGACTAGTAGGGACTCGCAATTGAATACACGGGTCATTTTATAATTGGGTATACACCCAATTTCGGGTTTAACAAGGGGAGAACCCTCATTTCTCCCACAAATAATCCCTAAGATAGGGAAAGAGAAGATATAAGGAATATAAGAAGGAAGAAGAGAAGAGAAGAGAAGAGAAGAGAAGAGAGGAAGGAAGAAAGGGGGATTTCATGCCCGCGGGATTCGACTCGGGGTCGTCAAATTTTATCCACAAGGAAAGTGTTTAACTTTCTTTATGATTTAGTGTGTTTATTTATCATATCATAGTTGGTGTAAAACTACTAATATTTTTGGGTTGGATTTTCGTGAATCAAACGGGTTTTCGAAAGATTAAACGGATAAAACTTGGTTAATACCTAATTTGAGAAACTTAAGAATTAATTAAAATTAGTTGTTGAAAATTGGTTCTAGGATGATTAGAACCCCTTTGATGTATGTATATGTTGTTTGTTGAGGTTGGATGATGATGGGAGAGAAGATAAAAAGCTTGGAGGTGCATTAATGGAGATTTGTAATTTGGAGAAGATAGTAAATAGTAACGCAGCAGCTTGTGGGGTCGATTTGGCCCGGAAGCGAATTGATTCAGCTCTAGGTCAAAACATGAAAGTTCTAGATCTTTTTGATACAGTCACGTGGGAGCCGACCGCGTATTTTTCTAAGTTTTTTTGAATTAGTTATGATTTTTCTAAGGAAGCAGTTCTGAGGTTGAAATCGTTAGCTCAGAAAGCAAATCGGAAATTGGAAAAATAAAGGTTAGAATTGTTTGGAGATAAATATTAGGGGTTCCTAAATAAATTATTTGGACTTCTAAACTACTTAAGGAAAAACAAAAACATTGGGTTCATTGAAATAAATCCGGGCTATATTTTTGAATGATTGTTTAGGATGGATAACATTCGAGAAAAGTCTTCGGCAAGTGTGTTTATATAGTTATGCGTAGAGAATAACTATGGGCCAAGTACATTTGAGTAAATTCTAGAATGCAAGTAGGTCGGAATTTAATATATGGTCTAAAGAGGTTCAAGTTACTATCTGGTATGTCTTTATTGACAATTATTATTATAGGTGATGCGGTACCTATGGAAATTAAATTAAGTAGTTAGTATACTTATTTAATTATTACGAATTGGAATATTCGGGTTTATATTATAATCCTTAAAAGTGAGTAAGGTGCGAGTTATACTTTAAGTAAGAGAATACTTGTGGATTTAGTATTTTAAGTGTATGAATACTCATAATATTACGAATGGGAACATTCGAGGTTATTGGCTATCACTATAAGAGTTTGAAAATTATAGCCATAACATATTGAGAAGTGATATAGATCATATATACGATGTCGTTAAAGTATATATATAATATGAGATGAATATATATATTGGTGCTATTTGTATTATCATCGTGCGGTGAGAAAAGTTCAAAAATAATATATTAAGGATTGGTCATAATCGATAAATGCGTAGGATACTCGGGATATAAATATACTACGTATGTGATTTATTATATGGGTTGTGCGTAATTCCCTGATGTTATCATATATATAGGTGGAATGTGTACCTATATTATTGTTTATTATGTGTATGACATACCTACCATACTTGCTATCATGGGAGGTCGGCTTTCAGAATAGGACAATCTTATCTTGTGTGACTTCGGGGGGATTTAGATTTGGTACCTCAAGAACATAGGACTGTGAAGTACTTATTTGTGAGTAGATACGTCTACTGACTATGGGAGCGTAAGTATGTGCGTTACCCATGGGTATGAGAACTATGTTCACCTCCAATATATGTGATTTGTACTGATACAGTTCCTAAGTGATTCGAAATGCGTGATCCTTGTGTACATGATTTACTGGGATTTGATAGCAGAGTATATGTGCACCGTAGCTTAGCCTAGGTGTGAAATATTTGTATACATGTATTGAGAATAACATATATGTATACTTGTGATGTTCCACCATTTCTTCGTAGATGAAATTGACTAAGCTACTTATATTATATTTCGGTGGATTGATTATTATACTTGTTGCGTATAGTATATTGTTTATATATGAGATGAGATATCATATAACGTAACCTTGTATAAAAGGGAAAAGAATGAATAAAGTGATATATTCCTTCCAGTAGATTTATATCCGGAGTTATATGAATATGGACCATAGGTTCTAATGAGAACTAAATATACATATATACAAGATGGTATAAGATGTGGTATGTACTGATGGCCTAATGGATCCCGATGATCAACATTATCACGTAGTAGTGTATCGGGGGAGGGGGGTTCCTTGTTTGAATTTTGCTTTATGAAACACCCCACGCACGAGCGTAACGTAATGTTGGAAATGGGGAGAAGTTTAGTCCTTAGTACTCAGATTTAGGAGGATTATTAGAAGATAGGTAAATATATTAGTTAGGCAGGGTAGATTAACTAGGTTATTTGAAAAGGTATGCGATAGTGGTGCACTATTAGAAGAGGGGTGAGGTGTATCTCATGTGAGAGCGATACCAGTTTAAATATTAGAAATATCATATTTTAAAATATTGATTTTAAGCACTTGCTAAAACGTTTTCAAAACTCGGGCTCTGACCCATTTCTTTATTTTTCCCCTCTCTTTCTATATATATATAGGTGTCCAAACAGAGGGACACCTAGATGATGATTTCTTCAAGCCATGCGTTTGCTGCAACAGCTGTGGATGCAAGCTGGTCTATTGTAGACGCTTCTATCATTGAGATCTAGATAGGAGGTATTGAAGAAACATTCGGGCAGATGGCCCAACTACACTCATTTATTCTTTTATCTCCTTTTAGTGCGGCATTCTATTTGGTTGTATTATTTTGTATCCAATGTTCGGTTACTTTCTTTCATTTCAGTTATTGCATATAAACTGTTGTAATTGTTTTATTTGAATGGTTTGGTTAAAAAGTAGTTCATTAAAATTTTGACGCCAGCCTAATAGGATATTAGTAATTAAATTGGTTTGTGACAGTGATGCTAAGAATGAACCATATGAGACTCCTGTTTTAATTTGATATTGGAGTGATCGCCCAGTACTTTATTAGGCAGGTTGTCACAGGTGGTATGAAAGCATCAGGTTCTAGTGTACTTAGAAATCTGTGCATACGTACTACGCTTTTAGAGTTTCTTTTGATTTGATATAGAGCCTTATGATTAGGATTGTTTATATCCTCATGTGAGATTTCGTTCTCCTGCTATTATGTAAGATTATTGTAAATCTTTTGCGCGCTCGTTCGGGATTCGTGTGCTGATCGACGAATGGAGACCATGGAAGGCCATTGTGAGGGCAGCAGGAGGCGGGGTTTAATTAGAGTTATAAGTTAATATTGGAAATGAGGAGCGCGATAAAGGTCACTTTCCTTGTCGCATTGTCATGGATTGCTGTAATGACTACTAAAGTATAGTAGTTATAATTATCAAATACTGTTATAGAAAACAGTGATGCTAAAACTTGAATTACCCAGTTGTTGATGTAAAAAATTAGATTACTCTAATAATTCAATCACGGATAAATAAATGAGACAAAGAATTTTAAAGTGGTTCAGCCTTATAAGAATGGCCTACATCCACTGTTGCTTTATTTCTGAGTGTTTGGGAATTCTCGATTATAAGTTCTATCGAGAAATTCCCTTCTGAATTTGAAGTTGGGTTCGGATCCAGGTCCATTTACAATGAGGATTGTACAATGTATTTATAGCCCTGAGGCTGTAATGTGAAAGGGTAATACATTAAATGATATACATATGAAAGGGTAATACATTAAATGATATACATATGAAAGGGTAATACATTTAATGCCCTCTTTGCGTGTGTGTCCAAATGATAAGCATTTAATGAGCAGTTAAACTGTTGGTATACTGCTTCGAGGTGCAGCTCGGACCGCCTAAGCTTCTCGGTACTCAAGAGTTCCTCGGAGAGGCATTGTTCCTCGAAGCTTGTGAGTTCCTCGGGGAACTAGTCTTCCTCGTTGTAGTCTTATTCCTCGGAGAGCGTGGGTTCCTCGGAAGTGTTTGTTGTTGCCATGTAGATAGCCACGTGTCTTCATATGATTGGTACATGTCAGCAGATTAAATTTGGTATCAACAGAAGCCCCCAATGTTTCATAGTTCAAAATTTGAGGAGTATGGAACATTCTTTCTCGAAATATGGTAGCTTTAAATAGTCTTCCTGATTTTTAAGAGTGTTTCCCTTGTATTTATTTCTCCTTCCCAATTCGTAGAATCATGCTTTTTTGGACTTTTTTGCGTGCTTCGATTCCCGCGTCACTTTTCGTCTTCTTAGCCGCTGTTGTCCACTTTGATTCCCGCGCCACTTTTCATCTTTTTAGCCGCTGTTGTCCTCTTTGATCCCCGCGCTACTTTTCATCTTTTTAGCCGCCGGTAACGTAATCATCTTTTTTTGTAATCATTACTTCACCATTTCACAAGGCAAGGTATTTAAACTTCACAGACTCTCACATCGTCTTCTACCTTTCAAATTTTTATCTTCGAGTTTTACGTCGTCTCTTCCTACTCCCTTGTGCGTTCATCTTTTCCGTCGTTCGTTGTCAACAGCTCTACTCTTTTTCTGTAAGCTCTTCTTATTTCTTCTTCATTTTTTTTATTCATCATCATGGTTTACTCTGTTGAGTCTCTTGAAAAGTTTCGCTCTGATTTTTCCATTCCCTCTTGGGTTGTCTTGGAAGAGCTTTCTGAGCCTTCTGATTATTTCAATTTGGCTGAGGGACATTGGTTCCCCAGCCTTTTTATTGCTGAGTGTGGATTTTCTTTTCCACCAAATCCCTTGTGTCTGGAATTCTGTCATTATTTTGACGTCGTTCCTGCGAGAATAGCCCCAAACACATGGAGAATAGTTAATGGGGTGCATAAATTAAATCAAGTCCATGGAACTCGCATAGGAATTCCAGAAATCATGTAATGTTATAGATGGACAGTTAATGATAATATTTTTTATTTAAAAACTAGATTTTTAAATAGAGCCTTAGTAGTTAATCTCCCTGATGCCAATAGGGATTATTTTGAACATGGGGTTGTCATAAAAAATTAGCAACACCCTCCATTAGCTGGAGATGATGTTTACCAGGGTCCTAGATGCCCTCCTTATAGCAATGGGATAGGTTATTTTTATTTTATTTTATTTATTTTGAAATCATGTTTCTTTTGTATTTGATAAAATGTGCCACTAATAACAATGTTTATTTATTTGCAGTTGATAGCAAGAGAAAGTGCCCAAAAGATGCAGATGTCAATATAAGGCATTTGAAACTTATCTGGAATCTGCATCAAAGTGTTGCCGACGAGCACATTAGGTCGGATTCGTATCTTCTCCAGTACAAGAGCTACACCACTTCTTTCACTACTCGTCCAGTGATAAGTGAATCAGAGCCAGTACCAGCTTCCACAAGCTCATCGCCTGAATCCCATATTCCTTTTAGTGAAATGATGAAGAAGAGAAGACCTCCTTCCCTGTTTGAGAAAACTGCCTCCGGTTCTGGGGAGGTAAAAAGGAGTAGGATTGATGTCCCAAGGGAGGGGACAAAGAAGACTGATGCAGCTCCTCCAGCTGCCCCTGTTAAAGTTGTCGAGAAGCCCGCAGTGGCTCCAAGCAGGTCTGCTGATCCTGGAGAGGTGATTGTGATATCACCGACTAAGGGTTCTTCCTTGGTTGAATCTGTACCTGTTCCCCTGAGGAGGCTGAAGAAGAGCTCCTCGGTCAATTTGGCTCAGCCCCCTAGTTACTGGAACTGGGGTTCCAACTTTTGTTCCCCCGAGCTCTGCCATGAGCTCGGTAAAGTCTTCGATCATTCCCGAGGTACAAGGTACTGAAGAGAACCTTACTCGGGACATGGTCACCTCACTAGCTGCTCGTCACCTTGCTTCTGTAAGTCTTCTTACTTTTAATTTTTCATATTTCCTTTGTCATTTTTATTTCTAACTTGCTTTCTTTTTCTGTTTACAGTTGACGAGCTGCTTTAACATAATCCTGAAGAAGGATGAAGCGATTAAGGCTTCTTGGTCCTCGTCCAGTGTGGAGGGATCTCTGAAAGAAGCTACCAAGTCTCTGGAAGACTCTCGCCAGAAATATGCTGATGACAAAGCTGTCTGGGAGAAGAAGTTTGCCTCCTCCGAGCAAGAAAAAGCTCGGGCTATTGATGCCTCCAAAGAGTTGGAGAAGAGAATAAATGCCTTGGAGAAGGCAAATAAGGAGCTTGAAGAGAAGCTAAAAACTGCAGGAGAGTTTGAAGATAAACTCAAGGCTGCCGAGGATGAGTTGGTTCAACTTCGGGAAGTAGGTCGGCAGAAGGAGGAAGTTGAGCAAAAATTGAAAGCTGCTGATGACTTGCTGTCTGAAAAGATTTCTTTGGAGAAGACCAAGAGGAAGATGGCTGTGAAGAAGTCCTTCAGCTCTGGCTGGGACAAGGGGTGGAACAAGGGGTTGGCTTCCATGGTGTTGCAAATGGACTATGGCAGTCTCAAGTACTTTAGGGATGGATGGGTTGCTTCCCTTCAGGAGATAAAGGTCTTCCGAGTCTTCCGAGCTCTTCCAGAGACATATCCTTAGTCCCCCTACAACTCCAGAAGAGTTAGAAGAGGACGAAGCTACCTCCGAAGAGTCTTCAATGGTGATGGGTGATCATGCCCTAGCCATCCAGCCTGCTGCCGAGGAAAATCAACAAGTCGTTTCTTCCTCCGAGCAACTGCCTATTCTCCTCGAGCAACTATCCCTTCCCTCCGAGCAACCTACCTCTTCATCCCAACCTTCCGAGAAGGTTTTGGGAGATAAGGAAAAGGTGTAGTGTTGTTCGGGTTTTCTCTTTATTTTGTTTTTCTTTATCAAATGTAACCCAGAAGATGTAACTCTGAACTATGATCTAATAAAACTTGAACTTTTTTGCATACTGTTGTCTATCTTTCATTCATACTCTGCTTATTCTTCTTATTGATGATTGTTCTTCTTTCTCTGCTAGTTTCTGGCTAGGATTGAACTGCTATCTGCCCATGATACAAAGTTGCTGCGATAATGTAACGAGTACTTTAAGGCTGGTCACACAGACCTGAGTGCTGAACAAGTTGTCGATATACTTGGTCATGATGCTTCAGAACAGGCAGTGGAAGCGTATCAATATCTTAAGTGTCTTCTTGATAGGGTTGTAGCCAATAACGTTGCCTATTACAAAATGATCGAGGATCTTCAAAGCACCCTCGAGGACCTTCAGCTTCAATACAAAGAATCCACTGCTTTGTTGCATGAGGGGTACGAGAAGAAGTACCAGCAGATCATTGCCGACAAGGGCTACGAGAAGCTTTTTGTTGGGTACGATGTAAGGGAGAGAACCTTGAGGGGTGAGGTTGAAGAATGCAGACAGATTGCTGAGTTGCTGGAAAAGGAAAACAACAACCTGCAGAAGGAGTTGTCACAATTGAAGTCTGCAGCTTCCACTTCTAGTGCCTTGATCCCAGTGACCGATGAGGGATTTTTGTTCTTAGAGGTTGAGAACGCCAAGTTGAGGGACGAGTTGGAGACTTTGAAGAGATCTGGCACCTCTTCATCTTCTCGTGATCGAGGAAGAGCTCCTCGGGGATGAGCAAGAGCAGCTCGGGTTCTTATCGAGGAACAAAGGACTCAGTCTGCCTTAGAGAACCAGGCTTTCCAATTAATGGCGAAAAACCAGGCGTTGTCTGATATGTCAAAGAAGATTAGGGACCTGGAAAAACAGCTCTCTGCGCAGAAGTCAGTCTTGGAGAATAAGGAGCTTTTCATCAAGAATCTCCACGAGCAGCTAGAAAAGCTAACATATCAATTCCACAAACAGCCCAAGGAGTTCTGGATGGATAAATACAACGAAGCACTATTCCACTGGGATGATCGTATCCAGAATGCCAACAATGAGGGCTACAAGCAAGGCTGGCTGAATGCCTTAGGTGTGTTGAAGCTCGAAGAAGGTCATTATTTGTGGGACTACCATGATCTCGGGTTGCTCGACTTGCCTGTGCCACCATACAATTTGGACATGAATTGGATCCCTACTCAGGCCATTCCTCGGAGCTTAATTTCAAAGTATCTCAGTGACTACAATATACATTCTCAAATCAAGGTATCTCGTCCCGAGCATCTCCTAGATCGACCATCCGTGATGAATGTCAGGATGTTGAAGGATCTCAATTTCATCAATTCTCCTCTGTCTTTAAATGATCCGCCTGCTGGCGAGGAACCTGTGTCAAAAGCAGAGGGGAAGAGACCAGTAGAATAGGAATTTTTGATGTAATAGTTAGTATACATGTTAATGTAACTGTAATTTCATTATCAATGTAATTTATTTTGAATTCAATGAAAGACTTTCATTTTTGTTTGCAAATCTTGATTGCTATTATCTTGTATTTATCAAACACTTTATATTTATGCATATCTGTTAAAAAGATAACAATATTGTGTTGTTTGTCGACCAACTCAGTAACAATTAAAAAGTTATAAGTATCAATACTGTTGCTCGATCACTTAATAATGAGTATAAAAATGTTGTTTAAAATGTTTCCAACCAACCAAGGTTGTTAGATTCTCCATGTAGACCAACTATAGTTAGTGGGTTTTTATCCCCGACTAGCTATAGTTAGTCTTTTTTAAATAATTTTACCCATAAAATGTTTCCGACCAACCAAGATCGGTAAATTTTTCTTATCGACTAACTACAGATGGTGGGTTTT
Organism: Sambucus nigra; assembly: GCA_949130495.1. Taxonomy (NCBI): domain Eukaryota; kingdom Viridiplantae; phylum Streptophyta; class Magnoliopsida; order Dipsacales; family Adoxaceae; genus Sambucus; species Sambucus nigra. Next base: position 130,874,548 of record OX422214.1, on the reverse strand, counting down.
TATCTCCGACCAGCCATAGTTAGTAGACTTTTATCTTAAATGTTTTCGACCAACCAAGGTCGGTAAATTTTCTTTGTCGACCAACTACAGTTGGTGGGTTTTATCCCCGACCAGCCATAGTTAGCAACTTTTGCACTTTCTGGAATAATCTTACCTCTCAACCAACATAAGTTGGCATTTGCGAGAATATTTTGTTTCCTAGCCAAACAGGTTGGCATTTTTAGGAATATTTCGTTTCCTAGCCAAACAAGTTGGCATTTTTAGGAATATTTCGTTTCCTAACCAACCGAAGTTGGCATTTTTAGGAATATTTTGTTTCCTAACCAACCGAGGTTGGCATTTTTAGGAATATTTTGTTTCCTAACCAACCGAGGTTGGCATTTTTAGGAATATTGTGTTTCCTAACCAACCGAAGTTGGCATTTTTAGGAATATTTTATTTCCTAACCAATCGAAGTTAGCATTTTTAGGAATATTTTGCTGAGCAGTCTGAGCCTTGTCGAGTTTTGTTGAGTAGTGTGTAGCACTAGTATTCCCCGAAAAATTCTCAATAAAAGAAGAGACTTTAGCAGAATATCTTCATTTTATTCATACTGATGGAACTGTGTTACATATACATCACTGATAATACTTGCGTAGGTGCTCTGCGTTCCATGCATTCTTAAACTCCTCGCCTTCTAAAGTTACTATTTGATAAGTTCCTAGTCGAACAACTTTTGTAACTCGGTATGGTCCATGCCAGTTTGCTTCCAGCTTATTGTGCTTTTGAATTACTTTCTTCAGCACATAGTCTCCTTTTTTCAGGTCGCACTTCTTCACCCTTTTGTTGTAGAACAAAGTTGTTCGCTGCTGGTAAGCAACATTTCTGATGGCTGCTTCTTCTCTTACTTCCTCGAGCATGTCTAAATCCAATCTTCTCGTTAAGTCGATGATAGGGGAATTAAAATTTAGTACCCTGTGTGTTGGGAGGCCCAACTCGGCAGGTATAACAGCTTCAGTTCCAAACGCCAGCATATATGGTGTTTCTCCAGTTGCTACTCGGGGAGTAGTTCGGTAAGCCCAGAGTACTGTTTGTAGCTCGTTGATCCAATTTGATTTTGCATCATCCAGTCTTTTCTTCAATCCATTTAGTAGCGTTATGTTTGTCACTTCAGTTTGTCCATTGCTTTGAGGATGTCCTGGGGCTGAGTGGACCTTGAAAATGTTTGACTGATGACAACAGGCGGCAAACTCCTCGTTATCAAATTATGTTCCATGGTCTGTGATGAAGGCATGAGGTAGACCATATCGACAAATGATGTTCTTCCAAATAAATTGGTACACCTTCTCGTATGTCATATCAATGAGTGGCTCAGCTTCTACCCATTTAGTAAAATAATCCACTGCGACGACGAGGTACTTAAACCTTCCTCGGGTCGTTGGCAGTGGCCCAACCAAGTCAATTCCCCACATGGCAAATGGCCAAGGGGAAGTTATGGGTGTCAACAATGCTTGTGGAGTTCTTCGGATGGATGAAAAACTCTGGCACTTGTCACACTTCTTGGCGTAGGCTATACAATCAGCCCTCATCGTCGGCCAGTAGTATCCTTGCATCATTACCCTTTGTAAAAGCGTCCGACCTGCTACATGTGCTCCACAAGACCCTTCGTGGATCTCTTCAATTAATTCTTTCACCTCGGAGGGATGTACACATCTCTGCAAACCTGCTATAATTCCTCGTCTATATAAAACACCATTAGCTAATACATACCGAGCAGCTTTAAACTTCAATTTTTTGGCAGCGAGCTTGTCAATTGGCAATTCTCCCTCCTCGATATACGCCCTGATGGAATCCATCCAAGATGGTCCTAAATCAAAGGTGATAAAGTTCATCGTCAGATCTTCATCTATGCTCCGACCAGCTAACACTTCAATTGGGATTGTTCGTCGTAGCTCGGTGCGAGTAGCTGATGCTAGTCGAGCTAGGGCGTCTGCTCTCGCATTCTCCATTCTTGGTATTCTGACCAGCTGAATAGAGGCAAATTCTGACACCAGCTCCTTTGCCTTTGCATGATATCTGATCATTAATTCTCCTCTAACTGCATATACTCCCATTATTTGGTTTATGATCAATTGAGAATCACTGAAAATAATGACCTGTTGCGCCTCCATAATTTTAGCCAAACTAAGTCCTGCAATCATGGCTTCATACTCAGCCTCATTGTTGAAAGCTTTGAATTGGAAACGCAAGGTGTATTCCATATCGACCTCATCCGGAGTGCTTAAAACTATCCCCGTGCCGCATCCTGCAGTGCAAGATGAGCTATCTACATATAGTCTCCATATAGGTAACTCGTCTTTGAATTTCTGATCAGTTAGAGTTCCTCGGTGAAATATTTGTTGCTTCCTTTCCTCCTCGGATTTTTCGTGCTCTTCGTCGATCATTTCTTCTTGCCCTTTTACCAACCGGAGTTGGTCTGAGCCCGAAGTCAATGATCTTATAACATCCACTTGCCCTTTTACCAACCGGAGTTGGTCTGAGCTAGTGTTTGTTGATCCTGTAACATCCACAGGTTGATCAGCGAGCAACTCTTGTTTCTCGTCCGGAGTCATCACAACTATCTCTGTGTCACATCCTGTAACATCCACACGCCCTTTTACCAATCGAAATTGGTCTGAGCCTGTGTTTGTTGATCCTGTAACATCCACAGGTTGATCAGCGAGCAACTTTTGTTCCTCAGAAATATCAGAATAGGTGAACTCCGCTATAAAATCTGCTACAGCCTGCCCTTTAAGCGATGATCTGGGTTTATAGACTATATCATATTCACCGAGCTCTATTGCCTAGTACATCAATCTTCCTGATTTTTCTGGTTTATGGAGGGCTTGCCTCAATGGCATATCAGTATATACTACTATGGTATGAGCCTGGAAGTATGGCCTCATTCTCCTATTTGCCTCAATAAGCGCCAAAGCTAACTTTTTCAGCCTTGGATATCTGATCTCTGCTCCTCGGAAGGCCTTACTTGTGTAGTAAATTGGTTTTTGTACTCCATTCTCCACTCTGATCAACGCCGAGCCAACCTCATTCTCGTACACTGCAAGATACAAGTACAATTTTTCTCCCATCACTGGCCTGGACAACAGTGGAGGTGCTCCCAAGTATCTCTTCAAGTCTTAAAAAGCCTTCTCGCATTCATCATTCCACTCAAAAGTCTTTCTGAGTGTCTTGAAGAAGGGGAGACATTTATAAGTTGCTCGTGACACAAATCTGTTAAGTTCCGCTACTCGTCCTGTGAGACTCTGTACTTCCTTCTTCGTCGTTGGAGATCGCAACCCTAATAGAGCTTTGATCTTTTCAGGATTTTCCTCAATGCCTCGTTGATTGATAATGTACCCAAGAAACATGCCTTCTCGTACTCCAAAGATGCACTTCGTCGGGTTTAGCTTCATTTGATATTTATCTAGTTGATCAAAAGTCTGACTTAAGTCAACTAGATGATCGGCAGCTTTCTTGCTTTTCGTCAGCATATCGTCAACATAGACTTCCATGTTGTCACTGATTTGTTCAACAAAGACCTTGTTCATCAGCCTTTGATATGTCGCACCTGCATTTTTCAAACCAAAAGGCATAACATTATAACAATAAGTTCCCCTAGGGGTAATGAAAGAAGTACTCTCCCTGTCTTCAGGTTTCATTTTGATCTGATTGTAGCCAGAATAAGAATCCATGAAGCTCAGCAACTCGTGTCCCGATCAACATACTTTGCTAACACGTGTCCCGATCAACATTCGGGGCAGTGGAAAGTGATCCTTTGGGCATGCTTTGTTGAGGTCGGTGAAGTCTACACACATCCTCCACTTGTTGTTGTTCTTCTTTACCATCACCACATTAGCTAACCAATCTGGATATTTAACATCTTCAATGAAACAATCTTTCTGGAGCTTCTCGACTTCCTCCTGTATAGCTTGATTCTTCTCGGGACTGAATACTCTTCTTCTCTGCTTCACAGGCTTGATTTCCTTATTCACATTGAGCTCGTGACATAAGAAGTTTGGGTCTATCCCAGGAATATCTTCATGACTCCACGCAAAAGTTTGTCTTCTGCTTCTAAGGAAAGTTATCAATTCCTATTTTAATGAGGCTTCCAACGATGAACCTATTTGATTAGTTCGCTCAGGGTGTTCGTCGTCCAGAATTATATTTTCAGTAGTTTCCACCACTTGACCCTTCACGAGTTGCGACTCATCTCGGGGATCCAATGTTTTAATTTCTGCACCTTCATCCACTTGATAAGTAGTGGTCTTTTTCTTTGATTCTTCCAGTTATTCTTGCTCGGTGGATGAATAATAGCATTCCTGAGCTACTTTCTGATCACCTTTCACAACTCCTATTCCAAAGTTTGTTGGAAATTTTAGTCACTGATGCACTGTAGATGGCACAGCCTCGAACTTCTTCAATCCTAATCTTCCCATGATGATATTGTACGATGATTGGACATTCTTGTCCATCATGAAGAAACGTATTCTTTATGTCCGACAAGCAGTCCACGTACCAATGAATATATCCAACTTGATCGTCCCAAGTGGAAATACTTTCTCGCCATCAAAACCAATGAGGGGTCTGTGGTAAGGCTCCAGTTGAGATAGGTTTAGATTTAAACTATCGAAGCACGAGTAGAACATGATGTCTGTCGAGCTACCATTGTAGACCAGTACTCTTGAAATCATGACTTCCTTCATTCTCATTTTGATCACCAGCGGGTCATCATGAGGATATAAAACACCTGCAAGGTCATTTTTTGAAAAACCGATAACCAATTTCTCCTTGTTCACCTTTCTCGGGCGATCTTCCTCAGCTAGATTTATTCGCTGAATGTATGAGCAAGCTTTAGCCTCACTGAGGTAAGCTTCTCTTTCTACAGTAAGGTCTCCTCCTCCTGCATCTCCTCCTGTAATAACATTGCAATCAAATGACCCAAAGTATATTGAAAATACCTCTCGTTCTGGCTGCCTTGGTTTCTTGGGAAGATCGAGGTCATCCTCTGGATCAACTTCATGGTTTCTCTTCTTGTTCTCCTCTGCTCGATGAGGAGATCTAGACCTCTCTATAGTTCGGTCGTTGTTTCTTCTTTTGCCTCCCCGATCAACATACTTTGATAACTTTCCTCGTCGGATAAGTGTTTCAATTTCATTCTGAAAAGCTATGCAATTTTTGGTCTTATGGTCATGATCCTTGTGGAACTCGTAATATTTTTCCCTATTCCTCGTGTCAGGGTCTGCCTTCAGTTTCTTTGGCCAGTTTAACTCCTCGCTGTTCTTAATTTCTTCCAGGACGTGATTGATATTTACCTTCAAAGGTCTGTAATTATCAAATTTCCTCAAGACCTCCCATGACGACCTATTTTTGGATTGTTTGTCACCACCATTGTTCTTATGTTCTTTCTTCTTAGCTTTATCACCTTCCACCTTGGTTTCTTTAGCGTCCATATTCTTCTTCGCAGACATAGCCTCCTCGGCATTCATAATCTTGGACGCTTTTCCCATCAGGTTCGACATGGTTCGAGGTGGATCTTTGGCCAAAGTGTAGTACAACTTATTTGGCAGTAGTCCACGCATCAAAGCGGTAATCGCTATTTTCTCTTCATAATCAATGACTTCTAGTTTCTCGTTATTAAAACGAGTTATATAATCTCTGGTACTCTCACCAGCTTTTTGTCTAACACTTAACAAATGTGCTACTCGTTTCACTGGCTTTGCTCCAAATCAGAAATTCCCAATGAATAGCTCGGCCAGTTAAAGAAAAGTTGAAATCTTACCCCGAGGAAGACTATTATACCATATTTGAACAGATCCGGTAAATGTTCCCGAAAATGCTCTGCATCTCATCTCATCTGGGACAGCATAGATGTCGACTGCAGCTTGATATTGTTCTATATGAAGGACAGGGTCAGTCTTTCCATCATACTTGGGAGTCACAACAGGTGCTTTGAACTTTGATGGTGTTGGAAAATCAATAATGTCCTGGACAAAAGGCGTTCCTCGAACAAAGGTTTGTTGTAGAGGATTCTTGGCCTTAGCCATTTCCCCTAATCTATCCTCCAGCCTCTGAATAGATCCTTTTCATGCATCATTTCCTTCCTCGGGCCTATTGGTTCAAGCAACTGATCGCGTTGAAGTGGCTTCCTGGGATTTATCTTGACGAGCAGGTGGTCGGTCATAGGATCTATCTTGACGAGCAACTGGTCGCGACTGGGCAGATCCTTCCCTTAAATTTGATGGTCGTCGAAAGCTCCTCGACGCTCCATTAAGAGGACTTTTGTTTCTCCTAGGGCCTAATCGGTCGAAAGGAGAAACTCTACTTAATCTTTCCAATGCACTGGTCCTTTCGGGGGAGAGGGTGACACGTTGTTCAGTATCTGTGGCCCGCACTGATGAAGTTCGTCCAGGTTGATAAGAAAAATCTTCAGATTCCTCATTGTGATATGAATTAGTACGCCTAGTACGCGAAGAAGGCGCACGGATATTTCTTTGAATGATTCGTGGTCCGGAATGGGCTGATGCACCACCATGGAGGTTTTGGATGAGTTGTCGCATTGTTTCTTGCATGACGGTCTGGTCCTGAGCCAGATTTGCCATTATTCCAGTCAGATCTGGAATAATTGGTGGAGCAGATGGATTTGGAAGGGTTCCAGCATTTCGATTGCTGGATTCAGGAATATCCGCCATTATTAATGGATTATTTTTTATGAAAAACGATATTATCAGTCGTTTCCCACAGACGGCGCCAATCTGTTGATGAAAAAATTATATTACTCTAATAATTCAATCACGGATAAATAAATGAGACAAAGAATTTTAAAGTGGTTCAGCCTTATAAGTATGGCCTACATCCACTGTTGCTTTATTTCTGAGTGTTTGGGAATTCTCGATTATAAGTTCTATCAAGAAATTCCCTTCTGAATTTGAAGTTGGATTCGGATCAAAGTCCCTTTACAATGAGGATTGTACAATGTATTTATAGCCCTGAGGCTGTAATGTGAAAGAGTAATACATTAAATGATATACATATGAAAGGGTAATACATTAAATGATATACATATGAAAGGGTAATACATTTAATGCCCTCTTTGTGTGTGCGTCCAATTGATAAGCATTTAATGAGCAGTTAAATTGTTGGTATCCTGCTTCGAGGTGCAGCTCAGACCGCCTGAGTTGCTCGGACCGCCTAAGCTTATCGGTACTCAAGAGTTCCTCGGATAGGCATTATTCCTCGGAGCTTGTGATTTTCTCGGGGAACTAGTCTTCCTCGTTGTAGTCTTGTTCCTCGGAGCGCGTGGGTTCCTCGGAAGTGTTTGTTGTTGCCATGTAGATAGCCACGTGTCTTCATATGATTGGTCCATGTCAGCAGATTAAATTTGGTATCAACACCAGTGAAGTTAAATTGGGGAAAAGTTTGAAAGGTGTTTTATAAGGACCGTACGTTGAAGTTGTGCTACGCAGAAGAAGTATAGCTTTATCCAAAGGAAGTAGAAGGCTCAGAAGCTTTGGCTTTGAGTTGGGTATGGAAATACCCATATGGGAAAATTTGAGGAAAATTTTTTCACTCGTACGAGCAATGTTGAAATGGTGGGAACGATGGTCACCATATCTGGGGGAGCATGATGTTTTGCTCATAAATGAATCTCACTGATGGTTTTAACTGCAAGTTCATTTGATTTAGTAGGAATGAAGAGAATGCAGTTTCCATGTTATTCAAATTAGGATCGATCAGAGACTGACGGGGAATAAAGAGTGATATGGTTAAGTGAACTTAGTACCGAAGTAAGGGAGGTACAATTGAGACAGAGGGTTCTTCAGTGGAATGATAGACTCACTAGTTATTTGAACTTCTGTAGAGTGAGTTATATTTGTTTTAGTGCAAGGTGTGTAATCTGCCAAAATTAAACTTGCAAGAATTGGTGATTTTTAAGAGTTCTTATGAGAAAAGGACCCTTAGGATTCGAATAGGAATTTCGGATGTAAGTGGGATATGAGCTAGTTGTAATAAGCTTAATATTTATTTATATTAAAAGTAAGTGAATACTTATGAAATTAAATCGAATTTTATATTCGGGAAATACGGGCTAATGTTACAAGAGATATGCACGATTAGCCGGATTATATTGTATATATATTATAATGATATAGTTATAAATATATATGTGTGTGATTGGTATATTAATATGAAACATACCCCTCTAGTGCTATCATGGGAAGTTATGCGATTTGGGTGAGGCCCCTGACTTAAGGACCATGGAGCGTATAGTCCCCATGTCATAGTGTCCATTTTATATTATGTGATTTTTATCAAGAGTGAGACGTGGTGGGTATGTTTCGTTCTCATTTCTAGTGAGGAACTATGATCACTTCCTATACGTTGTGATTTGATTTTTACCAAGTCGGTGTGATAGTCCGACCACTGGTACCCAGGATAATATGTGAGTAATTCCCTGGAAGATGATAGCATTGAGAGACTGCATCCATTGAGTTATAGCTATGAGGGATGGTTATAATACTTATATAGTGTATTATATATAAGTATGGATATACTTGATGTGTATAGTATATTGTATATATATTTATATGAGGTGTGAAACATATATATACGAACATAATAAAGAATAGAATGTGAGATAAATTCTAGATGAGCTCACCTTTAGTATATGATTAGATGGAGCTTCGATGAGGAAATGTTTCATTACCACGATTTTAGTGCATGGAGACCTTATAGATATAATTTAAGGTATGCAAGATTTATTGTTGAGCTGTGAGTTAAAGCTCATTGTTGTTTGCGCTAAGGACTTAGTGTTAGTACAAGCGCTTGGTGGTCTGACTCCTGGAAGGAAATAGGAGTTTTGACCACATTTTTATCGATAGGAGAAATGGGATTATCCCAGCGGCATATTTGAACTAGCGGACCTCCATGACCGACAAAGTTAAGTAGAAGTGTATAGGAGGGGTTCCTTTTTGGATTTCTCTTGCGAGATGCTCCACGCACGAATCTTAATGACGTCGGGAGTGGAGAGATATTATAAAATGCAAGGATGTTGGTTTTGACGATAAGTCACCTAGTGTAGAGAAAACATTATAGATTGAGAGTCGTCTGTTGACTGTATAATTATATAGAGATATAAGCGCTATAGAGAAGCACTGAAATTGTTCTCTCCCCTCGAGTATGTGGGTGGGGTAAAGTGAAGGAAATTGATATGAGACTTATATTCAGGCCTTGAATAGAAGGAAAATTCAGAGGAAATACGTTGTGGGTATAATGTTCATAATGCTTTTGTAGAGAGTAGGCTCCCTGACTAGTTGGACTTTCCATTTGGTCAAGATGGAAGGATATAGTGGTAGAAGTACGTTAGTAGGTTAACGAGGTAGGATTTAGAACGTCATGTTGGTGTCCTTTAGACCGTTATATATCGATGACTGACGAAGCGAGGGAGTAGTGTATCGAGAGGGTTCCTTATTTGGATTTTGCTTTGGGAGACATCCCACGCATGAAACCGAGCAAATATCGAAAGTTGAGAGAGGTCGTGGGCACTAGGGATATAGTTAGGATATTGTTCATATTACGTGTGTTGGAAACACCTTGATCTTAGGACTACCACAAAGTAAGGTCTGTAAGACTAGTAGCGCTGATATAGGAAGACTGTTGTGAGTTAACCACAAGAAGATCAGTGGGTTAAAGTTAAGAAGGATTGAATTTTCAGGTTTCAAAAGAATTAAATTTTGAATTATTCGGGTTAAGGGTACCCAGGTGTTAGTACCAGGCCAAGGAAATGAGGTCCATTATTTAGAGAGAGTGTTACGTATCAGACATTTATAATGGTTATGCAAATAGGCATAGGTTAAAAAGGTGTACGGGAACCTTGGTAAATTGATTTTATATACCACCCGAAATAGAAGGGACGTAGTATATAAAGCTAGAGATTATGCTGCAAGACAGTTATGAATGGATTTGAAATGGATTGGATGGAACGTCGTAGGAAGTACGTAATGATCCAATTAAGATAAGCGAAAGGACTTACGGGAATAGTCACGCGTTAGTGTAGTTTCCTTTTTTATGGAAATTAGATGTCCTGATGTAAATGAGTGAATGCTTGGAGTAACGGATCTCTGATGGGACCAATAAGTTAGAGCGGCGGTTATAGGCTCGTTTTATTTATTTGAACTTAAAGAAGCACTAGATGCGATATGACGTTAGAGTCAACCTTACGACCGAGGTAGAGTTGTAACATATAGAGATTTGATTAACCTAGTGTGTTAGAGAATACACCTTGAGGTAGGTGGAATATGGTGGGAGACCATTGTGTTAGTACTTTTCGACTTTGGGGTACTAGGACGTAGTGTATATAGCAACCCTAGAGTAGTGGTGTAGGCTATATCTAAATTTCGAGGACGAAATTCTGTTGTAAGGGGGAAGTAGGTAATACCCCTTACTTTTAAAGATATTTAAATTACACTGTGGGCGTAATTTGGTAATTTGAGGAATTACTGTAAATAGTAATTCTGGAATTTATTACGTGATTTGGTAATTTGAGGAATTACTATGAATAGTAATTCTGGAATTTATGAGTAAAATTAAATTAATTTAAAATTATAAAGTAAATAGTAAGTATTAGTTTTCAAGCGTCGGATTAATATTTACTTGGATTATATTTTCTTCCGGGATTAAGTATATGAGTGGATTATTCTTATTACATGTCGTAGTTGAGTAAAGCGACAAAGGAAAATATTTTAATTCGAAAACACGCGTATTGGAATGTGTTGGGTTTAATTAGTGAATTTGAGTTAAGTGACTCGGATGGAGATTTTGAGTGCACGGTTGGGTTAGGAATGGTCGAGATAGTCAAAATAGAGTATCCGGGGGTAGTGCTTAGGTCACGGGGACTTTTGGACTAGTAGGGACTCGCAATTGAGTACACGAGTCATTTTACAATTTGGTATACACCCAATTTCGGGTTTAATAAGGGGAGAGACCTCATTTCTCCCACAAATAAGCCCTAAAAGAGAGAAAGAGACGAGAGAAGTAAGAGAAGAAGGAAGAAGAGAAGAAAGGAAGGAAGAAAGGGGGATTTATGACCAAACTCTACGGGATTCGACTCGGGGTCGTCGGATTTTATCCACGAGGAAAGTGTTTAACTTGATTTATGATTTAGTGTGTTTATTTCTCATATCATAGTTGGTGTAAAACTATAAAGATTTTTGTGTTGGATTTTCGTGAATCAAACGTGTTTTCAGAAGATTAAACGGATAAAACTCGGTTAATACCCAATTTGAGAAACTTCAGAATTAATTGAAATTAGTTGTTAAAAATTGGTTCTAGGATGATTAGAACCTATTTGATGTATGTATATTGATAACTAGTTTTTTTGCGTATGGGTATATCGTTGTTGTGCAAAAGCCACTCTCAAAATTCCCTTAAGTACCTACAAAACTTGTCTAAAAATAACTCGTATTGCGGTAAGTACGGGTATCAATCCTACTTTCATAATGAAACAATTAATGTGAAAACGTGCAATTCCAATTTTTTTTTATTAATTTTTTTTTATTTTTTTAAAAACAATTTCAAGGGAAAAATTTACTAACAAATGCTAAAAATTATAAAATGATTAAATGATGAAAAAATTGTGCAACCGAGTGTGAAATATGTGAGAAAGTCAAGAAATGGGATTACACGCATTTTCAATTATTTTAATTTCTCAATTTATTAATTTGAAATATTTCGAGATAATATTAAATCGATAATCTAACTCTCGTTAAAATTATAAATTTAATAAAATCTTTTTCAAAAAATTAATTTAAAAATGTCACACGAATGAAAAATTAGGACTGATCAATTTAACGAAAACCATAGCAATCCTTAAATTTCAACATCAAATTAATATTCAAATTTCGAAAAAATCTATCTCTAGTTCGATTCCTAAATTCAAACATCAATTCGTTCAATTAATTTACTAACTCTCGTTACGTAAATTAATCGGCGACATTTAAAATTAATTTACCTAGAAATATGAAATTAATGAACCAATTAATTAAATTAACATCATTCGCAGTGCATCCCACCCCTTGAATGAGGTGTTTAACCAAACATTCTCATGTTAGAATAAACAACTATCACAATAGCATTAATCAAAATTGAAACAAGAGGGAAACAATATGATACGCAATTTGTTTTCTTGTGTCAACTGTGCATGAACACGCGTCTCAATTTTCTCACAAATCCAGTACTTGATTACACCAAAAATAATAAAAAACAAACCTAAAATTTATTCTAAAACTAAAATAATTTTTTTGGGAATTTTTTGGAAATTTTTTTACCAACCTAAACTGTACATAATATACAGTGTTTCTCTCACTCTCTCTCTGCGTTCCTCTTTTCTTTTATGCTGAGAGTCTTTTTTCTATATGAGATACTCCTCCTCTTTTAAAGTCCACGGATGCTTTGCCTTCGAGAGATTTTTGTCGGATTTTGATGTGGCTAAGGTTGAAAATGGTTGGGTTTATATTTTGTGATTTGGAGGTCCAATTTTTTTGGAATGAGAAGTGGGTTTGGTGGGAGATCCATCCGGGTAAGGGTCTGATGTTGGTTTCGGAAATGGGAATTGGGTTTGTGTATCGGGTTTGGAGTTCAGTGGTCCGGAGCAGGTGACTCGCGGATCTAGGTGGAAGGATGGCGCCGGATGTTTGAGGTCGCGATCGCAGGGGCGAGACGGTTTGTTTTTTTTTTAGGTCCGGCGAGTTGGTCTGTGGTCGAAAGAGGGTGCGCCTGCGTTCTGATATGGTAGCTCCGGAGAGATCGCGCCGTCGGAGGGGTGAGAGGGTCCGACCGCGATTTGGGCAGACCCGCTTGGGTCAGGGGAGATGAAGGCCGGAGCTCCGGCGGTTTGGTCAGCGACGGTCGAAAGTGCAGGTAGTATGGTTCGGAAATGGAGAAAGGGTGTTGTTTGGTTTAATGGATGGAGGTGAGAGAATGTTTGGTGTAGGAGATGATGAATAGTGTAGGGGGTACTTTGGTGTGGTGAGGGTGTAAGATAGGTTGATGTGGATGAGGGTGTTGGGTGTAGTCTAGTGTGTAGTGGATTTGTGTTAGTTGTGTGTGTTTAATTCGTACTCCTAAAAATTAAAGATTCAATTAAAAATAAAAAAATTAATCTAACTAAAAATAAAACAAACTAAAAACAATAAAAATTAAAATATCAAAATTAAAATAAAATAAAATACTAAGTTTATATATAAAAAAAATAAAACAAAAGAATTAAAAACTTAAAATCTAAATGAAAACTAAAGTCTAAAAAAATAATATAAAATATAATAAACTAAAAACAAACTTATAAAAAATAAAAATAAAAACTAATAAAAATAAAAATACAATAACAAAAATAAAATATAAAAATATAAAAATAAATTCTAAAAATTCCTAAATAAATTTAAAATAATTCCTAGAAATAAAACGATTCAAAATAAAAATCTAAAAAAATAATAAAGGTACAAACTCAACACACACCGGGCTCGGGGTATGGACTGGGCTCGGTTTGGCTAGTTTAAGGTTACGGGACTATTACGGAGCATCGGATCACATCTCGACAAGCTTAGAATGGACTTCTCACTTCACGATCTCTTTAGATTTCTTCGATGTACGCTTTTGATCGCTTCTGCGTCGTAATTGACTGGATTTACCATCATTTAACACTGCGACTACGTATTGACCTGCAAAATGATAAAATACGAACATAAGGCCAATTTTATTAGAAACGAGCGACTTAAATGCATCTATTCGGGGTATAAAATATACACTTTTGGGTGCTTATCACACCACCCCAAAACAGAACATTGCTAGTCCTCGAGCAAAAATTAGAGAGAAAACAGAGATAAGTAACCAAAAGTGTGCCACTTTCGCAGGCACTCGCGATTACACTTAGCATGTGCAACAAGCCGTTAAACCTATAGGTTGTCCTACAGGACGAGTTGTGTCTCGTGAGGGTTTGCAGTAAATGTACCCACAAAATTTGAAAACTTATTTAAATGCAGTATCTGAGTAGATGATGAAACGCTATACAACCCAACTTTAAAAGGACGTCAAGGAACACCGTATTCAACTATCAAAATAAGATATGAAATTACTTAATACCAAAAGCGTAATCCTTCCTAAAACTCAGCGTGTGTAGTGTGAAACAATCTTAAGTATCATTAGAGTAATTCTAAGATCGCCTTTATAGAATCAACGCTTTGACTTCAATTCTCACTGGATATATCTCTCTGAATCAAACTCTCTGAGAATTGGGTAAGTGTATCTCTCTAGTGTGTAAGGAGGTGAGTAAATATAAGCAATGTCAAACGTCTCACACAATTTATAAAAAAGAATGGATACATGAAAGAAATTTGATCTCATGAACGAATGCTAACCACTATGTCGAGAATGTCGAGTTATTCACCATATAATCTTCTCGTTTGCCCGAACACTTTACCAAGGGTAAAAAATGGGGTTTATGAAAGGTATGTAGGGATAATGAAATGAAGAAGATGAATGATGGGGTGTTTTGAGAAGAGTGACACACTTTGACTGACTATTGCCTTCATCTTTTGAATTTATGATCGCATGCTTTTCTTTTTCTTCTTATATATATATATATATATATATATATATATATATATTGGGATACATGCTTATTTTCATAGCACAAATGAAGACAATTTACATGGAAAATTTCAAACACTCTTTTTCTCAAAAACGATGGCAATGATGGATGGTATTTAGGACATATGGATAAGGGTAATATGAAAAATGATAATGGGTGAATGATAATGTGATAGGGAAAATGGTATGTGTATGGAAAAATCGGTTTAGTGCTCGGGACAACTACAAGACACATGTTTCTTACAACTCGAAAGTAATGTCATTCTCAGTGATTAAGCCAAATTTGAAAAAATAATGAGATCATGCAATGACTAAGTGTGGTATCCAAAGAAAGTTGAGTCAACTTGTGACTCGGAGATACGTAAAAACCCCCAAAAAGGTGAAAAGCTCAAATCTCACGGGTTTAAGTCGCCACTAGTGATCTTTTAAGGCTCTCTTGAGAATATAGTTACTCTTCAACTTTTGATTATAGACGTGATAGTGCGAATTGCTGAGTCTAAGAATTCATAGTGCAAGTACGCTTAAATAGGGTATTAATTAATTTATTGTAAAAAGCGTAATTTTTAGGTCAAACACAGGTATTCCAAGATTTCTAAAAAAGGGATGATAGACAAATCATATCATAAAAATTTATTTTTAACTGCACAAAAAGTTTTAAATCACTTGTTTCTGAAAAATTTCAAAAGAGGTACGATTTGATAAATTTCCCACCCCCAAACAAAAGAGAACATCGTCCTCGATGTTTGAAACCATATATAAAAATGAAAAGAACAAGGGAGGAAAGATAGTACCATAATGAACCACTAATGAAATGTACCGCATTCTGGGGAAGAGATAGAACCTGAAGAACAAATGCGATACCAAAATATGTACAAGTCTTTAAAGTATGTGAAAATCATTGGGTGGTGTGAAACACCACCCCCAAACGTGATAAGACTCATACTCAGAAACAATGAACAACGGGTTGCCTCCCGGTAGGGCTAAGTTTAACGTCTTCATCCAGACCAAACCAATCTCACCCTAAAGATAAGATCTATGAAAAGCACGGGTGGCAGAAAAAATTAGGTGATGAAAATCACCCCTAAACAAGACTAAAGCGCCAGTCTTGCTGGATAAAGGCTAGAAGAAGTCAATGAACTTGTATAGTAAAGTGCATCACTCGATGAAAAGCATCGGTGGACCAGGGTTGAGTGGGTATTAGGGTAAGACAAAGATGGGCAAGGGTGAGGGTGAACAGGCACCGATCACGGGCCTTATTGAGCGTAAAAGTGACGGTAACAAGGGCCCTATAAGAATGGTGCTCAATTTGGTGGGGGAGGCAAAATGGTTTGGCAATAGTGAAGGGGAGAGCCTCAGATAAAGTGCACGACCGTTCTATAAATGGACGATGATAATGGACACGTCGTGACACGCCAGGGAGCTGTGGAGGAAAAAGTCAACACCACAAAGAAGTGGTGTGCATAGAGTAATAAGCTCGGTGTCACGAAAGAGTAGAGTAGCACAAATACGCTCATAGAAAGTGGTATCAATGAAACATGCACAAATGTGATCGTGGAGTACTAGGGTAGAGGGTGGGTGGAGGTGAGGACCTAAATGCTTAGATGGGAACAGGTGAAGTGCAATAACAAGGTCCAAACCAAGTGGTGGGGTGGAAGGGACAGTAGGTGGGTCGGGTGGAACAGAGGGTGGGGGAAGATGATCTAACTCACGAGTAGGAGACACACATTCCTCATGAGGCTGAGTGATCCTCAAGAGTACGCGAAGGAGGAGGTGTGAAAGTGAATGATGGAGTGATCAACTTATCCACCAATGTGTCACCATTAGTGGTGGTGGAAAAATCAAGCGAGTTATCCAAAGCCGAGACAGAAGAATCAACATGAATATATGACTCAATGGGAGCCAAACATGGTGAGACAGGATCCATATCCAAAGAGGTAGAAACCATCTCGGATGCAATCTCAAGACAGTAGGTAGCACTCGCAGCCGGAGCTAACCTAGGATGAAGTGGTTCCTTAGGAACACACGTAGTGGGCTCAGTAGGTGTAGGCTCGAGCATAAGTAAGGATTCTATGGAAGGGGAAAGACAAACCGCAATGGTGGGTTCGAGAGGGTAGGGCGGTGTAGGATCAGTCTCATAATCAAGGGATACGTCAACACAATTGTCAACTTGAGTTTCGAACCACGGAGTGGTCTCAATGTCGAGATTCTCAGAAAGATAGGGTGGGTCACACTCAAAATCAGTGGCGTAAGATGACACATCGTCATCCCACACGTGTGCAACAATGGATTGACTTGTGGTGTAATCCGACTCGTTCGCACACTCAAATGTAGTAAACCTGTGTTCAAGCTGTTAAAGGGCTTCTTTTGAGATTGAAGAGTGTGCGCAAACTTGTGTAAGAGGCTCTCGAGAGCGTATGTGCAAGGTGGTGGGTGAGGTGGACACAACTCGCTAGAAACACTAGGGTGTGGAGAATACTCATATGAAGTGTGTGGAGCAGGGTCAAGTGTAGCAGTCACGGGAGAAGCATCTTCGTGAGGGACAAAAGTGTGATCAGCATGAGGAGCATGTGAAGGGGGCTGATAGGTATGAAGTGCACGAGGTGGCGATGGCGACTGTTGGAAACCGTAAGGATCTACAAGATGGCGTTGTGATTCATATTGCATGGAAGGATGATCAAGCCTCCATGAATAGCTTGGGTATTCATACCCCTCGACATTAGATATGTCGTGACAATACGACGAGGGTGGTTCCAAAACAGCATGTTCCATGGTGGGGTCAGATGGAGAGAATATAAATGGACACGCACAGGACAAATGTTCGCTAAGAAAGCAGTATGTGCATGGTGAAGCATGGGATGAGTTGACACTCGTCACCGGAGGCGGTGGAATAGGAGATGTGGGCGTGGACGACACACGAGTATCAATGGTGGACGTTTGAGAGTTAAAGCCATCAATTAATGAATGAAAGTTCGATTCGGGCTTATCATCAAACAAACTTCGAGAGAAGGTGAAATGGCCAAAGTATTCCCGTAAAGAACGTTCTTCGACCATGACAAGAGTAAGATTTTTTATTTTTTATTATTTTTTTATTTTTTATTTTATTTTTTTTTTCTTTTTTATTTTTTCTTTTTTATTTTTTATTTTTTTTAAATATTTTTCAAAATAAAAGAAAATCTTTTTGTGATTTTTGAAAATAAGAAAAGGAAAATCTTTTTGGTATTTTAAATATGGGAAAAAAAGTGAAAATCTCTTTGGGATTTTTGAAAATATTTTTAAAAAAGGAAAATATTTTTGGTATTTTTCGGAAAATGGGAAAAATTAGACTCTTGATTTGGGCGAACTAACGAAAACCGACTACCGAAATAATGGATTTGGACACACACGAGTCAAGAAAAAATTCTAACGAGCACGTAGCTAATTATTATCTTCAAAATTAGTGAGAGGGGAAGTCAAATTTTAATTAAGTCCGCGGGGGGCAAAATATCACGGAATTTATCTTAATGATCGCCTCTTGCAAAAATGTGTGCCTACAGGGCTAGCTAGGTGATTGATTTTAAATTTAATGACAGCTAGAGTAGCACACAATGGATAAGCGAGTGAGTCGGGTGATGAAATCCCTTCTCGTTGCAATGATCGGGTCTAAGTCTTAAGTAAATTAATTCATCAAACCATTCAATTTAAGTGCGATGCAGAAATTAAAAGAACATAGGAGCAATTAATCACACAAAAAATGAACTCTCTTGCAGAAGATTCGTGAGGGATAAAAAAATTGTACCTCCCACGGTTTTGACACACGTGGGGTGAAGACCGAGTTGAGTCGACCGGGGGGAGATCTCGCCTATCTCAGCCGTCCTCGGGAGTCCTACCGACCCAAAGTAGAGAGGCTTCAAAATCCTCGCCTTTAGACGCTCTCTCTCTACATTGTCCGATTTCCCTTTTCGCTTTTTTTTTTTATGAATAATTATAACAAAAATTGGTGTCAAAATGCACCTAAATAAATACCAAGCTTTAAAAATCCTATACAACCAGTCTAATGAGGAGGGAGGAGGAAGAACTACACTAAAAAAAAAGATAAATAAAATTACAAGTCTTCAATCATGTCTCCACGTCAAGAAAGCAGCAACGGCGCCATTTGATAACTAGCTTTTTTGTGTATGGGTATATCGTTATTATGCAAAAGTCACTCTCAAAATTTCCTTGAGTACCTACAAAACTTGTCTAAAAATAACTCGTATTGCGGTAAGTACGGGTATCAATCCTACTTTCAAGGTGAAACAATTAATGTGAAAACGAGCAATTCTAATTTTTTTTTTTTTAAATATTTTTTTATTTTTATTTTTTTAAAACAATTTCAAGGGAAAAATTTACTAACAAATGCTACAAATTATAAAATGACTAAATGATGAAAAAATTGTGCAACCGAGTGTGAAATATGTGAGAAAGTCAAGAGATGGGATTACACGCATTTTCAATTATTTTAATTTCTCAATTTATTAATTTGAAATATTTCGAGATAATATTAAATCGATAATATAACTCTCGTTAAAAATATAAATTTAATAAAATCTTTTTCCGAAAATTAATTTAAAAATGTCACACGAATGAAAAATTAGGACTACACTATTTTCAGAAAATTACCCGCTAGGATCAATTTAAGGAAAACCATAGCAATCCTTAAATTTTAACACCGAATTAATATTCAAATTTCGGAAAAACCTATCTCTAGTTCGATTCCTAAATTCAAACATCAATTCGTTCAATTAATTTACTAACTCTCGTTACGTAAATTAATGGGCGACATTTAAAATTAATTTACCTAGAAATATAAAATTAATGAACCAATTAATTAAATTAACATCATTCGCAGTGCATCCTACCCCTTGAACGAGATGTTTAACCAAACATTCTCATGTTAGAATAAACAACTATCACAATAGCATTAATCAAAATTGAAACAAGAGGGAAAGAATACGATACGCAATTTTGTTTCTTGTGTCAATTGTGCATGCACATGCGTCTCAATCTTCACACAAATCCAGTACTTGATTACACCAAAAATAATAAAAAACAAACCTAAAATTTATTCTAAAAATAAATAATTTTTTGGAAATTTTTTATCAACCTAAACTGTATACCGTGTTTCTCTCGCTCTCCACGTTCCTCTTTTCTTTTATGATGAGAGTCTTTTTTCAATATGAGATACTCCTCCTCTTTTAAAGTCCACGGATGCTTTGCCTTGAGAGATTTTTGTCGGATTTTGATGTGGCTAAGGTTGAAAATGGTTGGGTTTATATTTTGTGATTTGGATGTCCAATTTTTTTGGAATGAGAAGTGGGTTTGGTGGGAGATCCATCGGGGTAAGGATCTGATGTTGGTTACGGAAATGGGTATTGGGTTTGTTGATCGGGTTTGGAGTTCAGTGGTCCAGAGCAGGTGACTCGCGGGTCTAGGTGGAAGGATGGCGCCGGATGTTTGAGGTCGCGATCGCAGGGGGCCGACGGTTTGTTTTATTTAGGTCCGGCGAGTTGGTCTGTGGTCGAAAGAGGTGCGCCTGCGTTCTGATATGGTAGCTCCGGAGAGATCGCACCGTCGGAGGGGTGAGAGGGTCCGACTGCGATTTGGGCAGACCGCTTGGGTCAGGGGAGATGAAGGCCGGAGCTCCGGCGGTTTGGTCAGCGACGGTCGGAAGTGCAGGTAGTATGGTTCGGAAATGGAGAAAGGGTATTGTTTGGTTTAATGGATGGAGGTGAGAGAATGTTTGGTGCAGGAGATGATGAATAGTGTAGGGGGTACTTTGGTGTGGTGAGGGTGTAAGATAGGTTGATGTGGGTGAGGGTGTTGGATGTAGTCTAGTGTGTAGTGGATTTGTGTTAGTTGTGTGTGTTTAATTCGTACCTCTAAAAATTAAAGACTCAATTAAAAATAAAAAAATTAATCTAACTAAAAATTAAAAACTACTAACAATAAAAACAAAAATATCAAAACTAAAATAAAATAAAATACCAGTGTTCCATCAAGTTTTGGCCCTAGGCGTGGATCAAGGCGTGGTCAACGATGGTCAACGTTTTTTGGGGCAAGGCGTGAAAAAACGCGCATTTTTGGGGGATAAGGCGTGAAAAAACGTGAGTTTTTTAGAAGTAAGGTGTGAAAAGACGTAATTTTTTTGTATTTTAAAAAAATAGTATTTTAATTTACAAATATTTAGACACATTTTTAAGGTATGTACCAATTTAGTATTTTAAATAGCCTTGTCATAGTCAAAAAATATTATAATATATTAAAAAAATGCCTAAACGCCTTTTCACGCCTTTTCACGTCAAGGCACGCCTAGGCTTCTAAGGCTTAAGGCTTGTCCTCCACACCTCGGTCACCCCCCGCGTTTTTTAGACCCTTGTAAAATACTAAGTTTATATATAAAAAAATAAAACAAAAGAATTAAAAACTTAAAATCTAAATGAAAACTAAAGTCTAAAAAAATAATATAAAATATAATAAACTAAAAACAAACTTATGAAAAATAAAAATAAAAACTAATAAAAATAAAAATAAAATAAAAATACAATAACAAAAATAAAATATAAAAATATGCAAATAAATTCTAAAAATTCCTAAATAAATCTAAAATAATTTCGAAAAATAAAACGATTCAAAATAAAAATCTAAGAAAATAATAAAGGTACAAACTCAACACACACTGAGCTTGGGGTATGGACTGGGCTCGGTTTGGGCTAGTTTAAGGTTACGGGACTGTTACGGAGCATCAGATCACATCTCGGCAAGCTTAGAATGGACTTCTCACTTCACGGTCTCTTTAGATTTCTTCGATGTACGCTTTTGACCGCTTCTGCTTTGTAATTGACTGGATATAGCATTATTTAACACTGCGTCTGCATATTGACCAGCAAAATGATAAAGTACGAACATAAGGCCAATTTTATTAGAAACGAGCGACTAAAATGCATCTATTCGGGGTATAAAATATACACTTTTGGGTGCTTATCATATATGTTATTGGTTGAGGTTGGATGATCATGGGAGAGAAGATAAAAAGCTTTGAGGTTCATTAATGGAGATTTGTAATTTGGAGAAGACAGTGAATAATAACGCAGCTGCTTGCGGGGGCGATTCGGCCAGGAAGCGAATTGATTCAGATCTTGGTCAAAAATGAAAGTTCTAGATCTTTTTTATACGGTTGCGTAGCCGTCAACCACATATTTTTTTGATTTTTTATTAATTAGTTATGATTTTTTCTAAGGAAGCAGTTCCGAGGTTGAAAACGTTAGCTCGAAAATCATACCAAAAATTGGAAAAAATAAGGCTAGAATTGTTTGGAAATAAATATTAGGGGTTCCTAAATAAAGTTTTTGGACTTCAAAATTACTTAAGGAAAAATAAAAACCTTGGGTTTGTAGAAATAATTTCGGGCTATATTTTTAAATGATTGTTTAGGATGGATAACATTCGAGAAAAGTTTTCGGCAAGTGTGTTTATATAGTTATACGTAGAGAATAACTATGGGCCAGGTACATTTGAGTACATTCTAGAATGCAAGTAGGATGGAATTTAATATATGGGCTAAAGAGGTTCAAGCTACTATCCGGTATGTCTTTATTGACAATTATTATTATAGGTGATGCGGTACCTATGGAAATTAAATTAAGTAATTAGTGTAGTTATTTAATTACTACGAATTGGTATATTCGGGTGTATATTATAATCCTTAAAAGTGAGTAAGGTGCGAGTTATATTTTAAGCAACAGAATACTTGTGAATTTAGTATTTTAAGTGTATGACTACTCAGAATATTACGAATGGGAACATTCGAGGTTATTGGCTATCGCTATAAGAGTTTGAAAATTATAGCCATAACATATTGAGAAGTGATATAGATTATATATACGATGTTGTTAAGGTATATATATAATATGAGACGAATAAATATATTGGTGCTATTGGTATTATCATCGTGCGGTGAGAAAAGTTCAAAAATAATATATTGAGGATTGATCATAATCGATAAATGCGTAGGATATTCGATATATATATATATATATATATATATATACTACGTATGGGATTTATTATATGGGTTGTGCATTGATGATGATGGAAACAGCACCACCCTTCAAGGTGTTCGTAAGCTCAATTCAGTGTTAATAATGGCAGTACATGGGTAAGGATTTACAGAAGATGGAGGTGCGTAAAAGAGGATGAACACAGTCATGTAAGTGGTTCATCCAATCAGGCCTATGTCCACTGTGCAAGTGTGTGATTAATATCACTGTATGAGGGCTCTAATGGCCATAGATACAATCTCTCAAGCTTTCTCTCTCTCTACTGTATATTTGAACAGAGTTTCAGCTATGGTTGCTAATTTCGGGGATCCCCCTCCAAGAAGAAGAAGACAAGTATATATAGTATGTGGGGGGGTCTAATGCACCCCATATACATGCAATGATCATGTGTGTGTTGATCTAGCCAATTTGATGAAGACATCTGTCACTGTCACATGTAGAGAATGATGATGAAATATTCCCCCCACGTGAGGGGAATGATTTGTTATAACTGAATTGTGTACACGTGTTCCCAGTCACACATATGCGAATAAAGACTCGACTGTCTGTGATTGGTCCCCACCTCAGCCTGGAAGAGTACGAGGTTGGTGAAGTCTGGCTGTTGCCCCATCCGAGGTTAATCAGGGTCATCTCGGCTCATACGAGGCCGAGGTAGGGCGAGCTGAGTCATAATGTCAGTCTGAGTCGAGGTTATGGAGGAGTAGCCATGGAACATCGACCGATTCTCTACCGAGGTTGGTTACGATGATGGTGTAGCTTCTGTAACCTCGGCTCGTACTCGACCGAGGTCATCAACCCTTGATGGCCTGATGAATAACTGCCATCAGGGGTCATGTCGGCCTCAACTGATGCATGGTTGTGAGGAAACTAGTAATGTCATCCATGGCCGACCTTGCTGAGGACGAGGCTGTTGGTTGTCATTCAAGGTCCCTTCTGACCTCGGCCATCTCCCTGGCCGAGGTTGATGTCTCTGAGCCGATGGGGTACATTTAGGGTATATCAATCACCCCCTAGCCCTTAGTTGCCTGTGTAAGCAGGTGACTAAGGGGTATGCGCGTCCAAGGTTGGATTTATGTTGGTGCCAATGCTTTCTTGACAAGTGTTAACTGCTAAAGTACATGGCGTGCCAGGCAAGCTCAATGATGTTAGTTGTCCTTTGGGCTCCCAAGGCAATGATGGGCCTTGGGATGCGTGTGGTGCTGTTTAAGGGTTAAACCCTCATTTCCTTTCTTTCTCCTCCATTTCTTCATTCTCTCGCCTGTATTTTCTCTGTTCTCTCTCTCTCTTTCTCTACAAGAGCTTGGTTAGCAGTGCACTAGGTGGAGTTCTTGCCAATGTTTTCCTCCTTCTCCTCACATTCCATCAGGTATTATCTTATCACCTTTTCTTCTCCATTTTTCCATCCTTCAATTCCTGTTTCTTACATTTTTCGGCGAGTTTAAGAGTTTTTCGGTGAGTTTATGACTTTTTTAGTGAACTGTTCTTAATCGTTCTCCATTCAAAAACCGAGTTTGATCCTTAATTCAATTTCCAATCATGTTTATTTAGGAGAGTCACAAGTGTAAGGTCTGACTCATATGCTCAGGCCCCTTTATCAACTCTTAGAGTAATTCCCCTCTCTTAGGGAGAAGACCTTAGATAAAATTAGCAAATAGAAAGAGCCCAAGAGGAAGATCGTAGGGCAGAGGCATTCCCCCTCAGACCTATCTTTCCACCCCCTTCTGAAGGTCATATACCCTGAGCCGGCCGAACCAGTTAAATCAGCAGAGGTCCTAGTTGAACCTACACCCATTTCTGAGTCTGAGTCATCCACCTCATACCCTATGTCTGTGGACTCCTTTCAAAAGGCCATGGAATTTTTCATCCAGCAAGACCAGGTCCTTGATCAAACCGACGTTTCCAGTCGGGCCTCGTCTCACAAGGGTTCAAGCACATCGTACTCTTCTTCCGACGTTGAGATTGTAGGACCTAGCGTGGCTGTTCCACCAATCCTTAAAGCCATTCCCCTGTCGGCTGTCATAGGAGCTGATTTCGCACAGAGGTTCCCAAGTGGTGCCCCATCGTCTACTCAGGCCGACGTTGAACCGGATGATGATGATGATGGTGTTGAGAGCGATGTTGACACTTCTGAGGCAGCCGATCACTACACCAAATCTGCCCATTTGTCAAGGTCATTGACCTTGACAAATTCACCTTGTCAAGGTCAATGACCGTGACATTTCGAGGCGAGACAACTTTTTTTGTCACGGTCATTGACCTTGACAAAAAACTCGCGTTTTGTGTCACGGTCGTGTCAAGGTCAATGACCGTGACACGTTTGTCACGATTTATAACCGTGACAAAGCCGTGACAATATTTAAAAAAAATTGTCACGGTCAATGACCGTGACAATTCTGGGCAGAATTTAAAAAAAATCTGCTGGGCAGTATGACCACTGCCACTGCCCAGCAGTATATTTGTACCTGTTATAGCAACGTTGTACCTGTTCCAAACATCATATATCCAACACAAACTAAAGATAATGCAAATATATATTCATGACAGTATAATCCAAATCTTCAAAGTAAAAATAATATACATGACGATATAATCCAAATATAATTAAAATGGACAAACTAGAAAATAATGTTACTACATGTCTTGGATAAAACTGAGGAGGTGAGTAGGCCACACGACATACGAATTGACGCACCCACTAATATACGTCGTGCCGCATTGTTCGCGCAACCACAATAGGGAGTTCCTTCCCGGTTATGACATGCGTGACGAGCACCCTGGACTCCATCTGTTGAAGCACACGTCCATGAACTATTCCACCCTCGACGATATCCGGGTCCCTCAACCCCCGCCCTATCCGCTGGCCATCAAATATGTCCAATATGAACACGCTCGGCCAACCAATTGTCGATAATGGTCTGTTGGAGGGCGTCAAATAGGGAAGTGGATCGTCGAAGTACGAACGTGTCGGTGATGAAGCAGCGAGGTCCACATCCTCGTCATCCTGTGCCTCGTCCTCCCGCACCTCCTCCTCCACCGCCTTCTCCTTTCCTTTCCCTTTACCTTTCTCTTTACGGTCTCCACCCAACGTACGCTTCATGAATGCGTACATATCTTGGACCGTCGCCTCCAAACGAGACAGCTTCGCGTCGTGTGAATCCACCGTTCGAGCCAACCCGGTGTCGCTCGTCTCCAATCCGATGATCCTAGATTTGGCCACCCGCGAGCTCACTCCCCTTGTCCTCCCCTTGCGATCAGAGCCAAGCACTTGGCTGAGTGCGTCTGTGGACAAAGATGCCTTGTCGGCATCAGACTGCGACTCATGCACTTCCTTAAGCTTTGCCTGAAACGACAAAAAGCACATGATTAGTAAAATAAGTAAACTAAAAAATTATAACGTAATTAACAATAATTAAACTGTCGGATTACTTACAATCGTGGCCGCGACGCTCGGGGACACCTCCTTGTCCTTCCCCTTCTTCGTCCGAAGAGCCACATAAGTATCGAGCCTATGTGGCTTACCCCCTGGCCCACTCCCTACCCCCTGAAATAAAATAAAGTAAAGTAAAATTAGTATCGGCCCCGCAAAGTAAAATAATATCCAATAATATATTTCTGTAGTTATAGATAAATTAAATATTACCTTCATCCTATGCTCCACCTCAGCGTAAGAGGTCCGGCCGGAGTAGTGCACGTCCGTCTTTTTAGCCCGATTTTCCCTCCCCGATTGGCGAGATGCCAATTGTCGATCCTCGATCTCATTGTCAATGAACTTTTGCCATTGTGCCAATGAGATCGGCTCCTTGGGCGGGACGGATCCGCGCCATTGTAAAATGGTCTCTCGTGTTTTTCCAAAGTACCGTGTCCGCATATTTTTTTTCCACGTCTTGTGTTGCTCCCTCAACTGCTCCAAGACGGAATCGCGTAGCTTTGGATCCAAGTTGAATTGTTCCTGTCCAACAAATACAATGTTAGTTGCGAATCAATATAAATATAAATATAAATATAAATATAAATATAAATATAAATATAAATATAAATATAAATTGAAATTGAAATATTCATATAAATATTACCTGTAGTGCCGCCCAAACAGCTAACTTGAGCTCATACGGCACCTCCTTCCAACTCATAAACCCCGGGCCGATGACCGTCTTTAGCAGCTCGAGGGATCTCGCTAAAAGCTCCGACTTGTTTTCGACGGTAATCCCAAATTTTCCATATTTGGGGAGCCTAGGGGCGGAGGAGCCCTCGTCGCCTCCGCTACCACCGAACCCAGACGACGACATCATCATAAACAGCATCATCATCTTCGCCCTAACATCTGAAGGAGACATTTTTGCTGTAAAAAAAATGTTATTAGTATAGATAAAAAAAATGTTATTAGTACAGATAAAAAAATGTTCCGTCTATATTATAACGTATGTGTAAGTTCCGTCAATACCATTTCGTTTCAATTTTGTAATTATAATTGTAGCATAAATTTCATTATCATGGGTTTTACCTAATTGAATTAAATGAACAATACTTTTAGCCCTTGTTATTCATCAAATTTGAGGCAAGTTAATTAGAATATTTGTATCGAGCCTATGTGATTTATATGGATTAATTCTATTACATTTATAATTTAACTAATAGAGTTGAATTTTAATATTAATCCTTTGGTTTATTTAACTAACTTTGGTTTGGTTTATTTCTAGTTGAATCTGAGTTATAATTTTTAGATTATGTATAGGAATTGAATTTTAATATTAATCCTTCATAAATCCCTTAAATACATGCATAAATTTGTAGAGATTGAAATTAAATTGCTTGAGATTGAATTTCTATGCTTGAGAATGAAAATATCAATTATTTATAAAATTGATGTCTACTTTTAGTGTTGTGTATATACGTTAGTCTACTTTTGCTTCTTTTTTTTAAAATAATCAATTAACCAAATTTCATGATAGTGAATAAGGGTTAATCCTAGCCATTGATTAAGTGTATTATTAGTAAGTACAAAAATTAAATATGGACTCTTAATCTAGGATATAAGGAGTATTTGTTAGTGAAATGATAATTTAGTGATAAAAACACACTCGAACACTACCAAGTTTTGACGACACGGATCTCTAGAAAGAAAAACAAGCATTTCCAAATTAATATGCCCTCTTTCTTGTTTAGTGTCTCGTGAATTGATAGTATGATTTTAAAAATAGTATACAAAACTAGGTGAGATTTTAGAATTACACTTCGAAATAATACATGTTGTATAATAATAATAATACAAGTGCATGCTTTGCAATCAAAGGTATTTATCTTTATAAGGAAAAAATTATCTTAAAATGATTGGTAGGGAATGTCTATGAGGTGGATGATAATTTATTTGATATTTTATTTTATTTCTTTTGGTTAGGTTATTAAGACTTTATTTGAATTGATATCTTAGTAATTATTATTTAATATTTATTTTGAGCAATTATCTTATGATTTCATATTTATTTATTTTGAGCAATTATAATTTGATATTTTAAAATTGATATCTTAAAATGATTTCATATTTATTTTGAGCAATTATAATTTGAATTCATTTCATATGATTTCCCACCCCACCCCACCCCTCCACCACCCCCTCCCCCACCACACACCACCACACACACACACACACCCCACCCCACCCCCTCCCCCACCACACACCACCACACACACACACACACACACACCCCACCCCACCCCCTCCCCCACCACACACCACCACCAGACACACACACACCCCACCCCACCCCACCCCCTGCCCCACCTCTCATCCACCCCCTCCCCCACCACACACCACCACACACACACACACACACACACCCCACCCCACCCCACCCCACCCCCTCCCCCACCACACACCACCACACACACACACACACACACACACCCCACCCCACCCTCCCCCACCCCGCCCCACCCTGCCCCACCCCCTCCCCCACCCTGCCCCACCCCGCCCCACCCCCCACCCCCTGCCCCCCTCCACGCACACACATACACACATATATATATACACATACACACATAAATATACACACAAATATATATATAAATGGAAGAGAGAGAGAGAGAGAGAAAATGGACCTGAAAGTATAGAGAGAGAGAGAGAGAGAGAGAGAGAGAGAGAGAGAGAGAGAGAGAGAGCAGCGTCGAGAGAGAGAGAGAGATGGAGGGAACGGCGCGGGAGGGAAAAAAGAAGGGGGATAGGGTTTTTGCTGCGAACATTGTCACGGTCGTGTCAAGGTCTTTGATCGTGACACGAATTGTCACGGTCATTGACCGTGACAAGTCCGTGACAAATTTACTTGCCACGGACTTGTCACGGTCGTGTCACGGTCGTGTCAAGGTCAATGACCGTGACATAAAACGCGTGTTTTTTTGTCACGGTCAATGACCTTGACAAGGCTGGCCGGCTGAAAGGTGACAATTTGCCCATTTTGGTGTAGTGGATATAGAGAGCATTGTCAGCGAGGTCGATCTTTTGGCCTTCAGATATCTATATTCTATAAGTCACACTATAAAACTCAGGAGACCTCTGAGGGAAGAGAGGGCTTTCAACGGCCGAGACGGTGAGATCTGCCTGTATGAGCAGATGTTCAAGTTAGGATTTTATCTGCCCATTCATCCTATGATCAGGGATATATTTCCCTACATCAACTTGGCTCCTTCCCAGTTGTCACCCAATGCCTGGAGGGTGATAATTGGAGCTATTGTCTTATGGAGGGCAGTCCATCATTCAGACCTTCCCGTCCAAGTCTTTACAGGGTGCTACATCCCCTCATCTGCCAGGAATCATCCGAGCTATTACCATTTTTTTGGCTCAAAAGTCAAATAAAAAGATGTTACAGGTTACCCAAACCTCGAACCATAATTGGAAACCACGCTACTTCTTTGTGTCAGGGTCATGGGAGTTTGGTCCCTGTGCCCCCTCTTCCTCCCTAGAGCCGAGAATACCCTTGAGATGGGAAAAAGTGACAATGGCTGCTAGGGCCAACCCTGGGCTAAGCCAAAATAATATTCAGAAGGTCAAAGACCTTTAGGATCAGGGTGAGCATGATCTGCTAGTCAAATACGAGCATTTGATGACTCCTTACTATCTCTCAGAAACTGGCCTTGGGGGGAGTCCTTTGACCGAGCTCTGTAAGTTGCTTTATTATTTCAACAAGTCATACCTCTAAATTTGTGTATCTTTAATTTTCTAACTCAGACCTTTATGTTTTATAGAGCATCCAAAAGGGATCTCTGATGAACTCTGGGAGATGGCAGCCCCTAGTCTCACGAAGAATGTGAAGAAAGCAGGTATGAGTGCGCATCCTCCTCCTCCAACTACCTCAAGGGATGAGGTGCCAAGAAGAGGAAACCTGCTGCCCCTGCCCCTGAGGATCAGAGGCAGAAGAAGAAAAACCAAAAGGGGGATCGTTCCATACCCATTTCTCCTGAGGACGTACTGATTGCTCGCTTGGAGCAACTGAAGATTGGTGACAGTCTCATCGGCCATAGTCTGAAGGCCTTAGATGGCATCGGTGATGCCATAACCGACTCTGACAAGCGCTTATGTCGCTCTCTAGATAGGCCTCTATTGGCTAAGTTCTCCCTCCATCGCTCTATCCAAGTATGACCTTGAACTTCTTCTTTTTCCACTGAATTATATTCAAGTATAACATCGGTTTTGAATTATACCGGACCTTAGACTGACATCTCTGCACATGTTCTACAGGGTCTCCTCACCATACACCATTTTGTTAACTGGACCTTGGGGAAACTTCCTCTGATTGATAAGGGCTAAGAGGCCGAGAAGATCGAGGCCGCTTTGAACGCCAAAATGGAGCGTCTGAAGGCCTCTTTGAAGAAGTCTGAGTTCGGCATAAAGGGGTTAGAGAAAGACATAGACAAGCTGAGGAAGGATCATAGCACTGCCCTGAAGACTTTGGCTGACTCTCTTCAACATAAGGTCGATGTGGCTATGAAGGTTTCCTTGGATGATGCCTTCGAGAAGATCTTGGAGGAGTATAAGGTCTCTGATGAGTTTGTCAGCTTCGACTTTGAATACCTAGAAAGGTGTGTAAAGGCCACTGGCAAATGGGTTGCCATGAAGAAGAAGGAATTAGGGAGCCTCGCAGCCTCTAACTTCATCGGTTTAGGATATGCCGATCCTTGATTTGCGCAGGCCTTACAAGAGGTAGAGGAGGAGGGTGGTGTCGCACCTGCCGAGACTGCCCCCTAAGATAACACCAAGACTGAAGATGTTGGAGCTCAAGAAGATGGGGTGTAAGTGACCACCCTAGGCCAGGAAGACGGGGGCATGGCAACTAACCCTGAGGCTGTGAACAGTTGACTATTTTGTGAAGCTTTTTATAACTTTAATTTCTATTTTGAACTGTAACCTCTGATGATAAACTTTGTTGTATTTTGAAACTCTCAACTTTAGTCTATATCAACCTCTGAGGAGGGATTTATTTCTTTAATTGCTGAATGTTTATTGAATGATTCTCTATATCTGAAGTCTCAATATAATCGTCTAAGGTCTGAGGTCATCCAAGCACGATGTCTGAACTTAGACCTTGTCACCAAATTACGATGTTATAAGGTTTGAGGTCATCAACTTAAGATGTTATCCCCATAATATATTCACCAAATTAATGATGTCTAGGGTCTGGGGTCATCTAAGTATGACGTCTCACCTCAGACCTTGTCACCACATTATGATGTTATAAGGTCTGAGGTCATCAACTAAGACGTTATCCTCATAAATTTTCACCAAATTAATGATGTTAAGGGTCTGAGGTCATCCAAGCATGATGTCTGACCTCAGACCCTGTCACCAAATTATGATGTTATAAGGTCTGAGGTCATCAACTAAGATGTTATCCCAATAATATATTCACCAAATTAACGATGTTAAGGTCTGAGGTCATCCAAGTATGATGTCTCACCTCAGACCTTATCACCAAATTATGATGTTATAAGGTCTGAGGTCATCAACTAAGATGTTATCCCAATAATATATTCACCAAATTAATGATGTTAAGGTCTGAGGTCATCCAAGTATGATGTCTCACCTCAGACCTTATCACCAAATAATGATGTTATAAGGTCTGAGGTCATCAACAAAGATGTTATCCCCATAATATATTCACTAAATTAATGATCTTAAGGTCTGAGGTCATACAAGTATGATGTCTCACCTCAGACCTTCTCACCAAATAATGATGTTATAAGGTCAGAGGTCATCAACTAAGATGTTATCCCCATAATTTCTTACCAAATTAATGATGTTAAGGGTTTGAGGTCATCCAAGCATGATGTATAACCTCAGAACCTGTCACCAAATTATGATGTTATAAGGTCTGAGGTCATCAACTAAGATGTTATCCCCATAAATTTTTCACCAAATTAATGTTGTTAAAGGTCTGTGGTCATCCAAGCATGATGTCTGACCTCAGACCCTGTCACTAAATTATGATATTATAAGGTCTCAGGTCATCAACTAAGATATTATCCCCATAATATATTCACCAAATTAATGATGTTAAGGTCTGAGGTCATCCAAGCATAATGTCTGACCTCAGACCTTGTTACCAAATTATGATGTTATAAGGTCTGAGGTCATCACATTGGATGTTAACCTCATAATTTCTACCACTAGAGAAAAATGAACCAAGAATTGACATGGGAACTGATCTTCTCTTTAATAATCTCTTTATAAGATAATATATTTATATGAAAGCCCTTGTAACATCATATGTAATACTTTTTTAGATAATCAACGTTCCAGGGATTAGAGAAAGGTTCCCCTTCGAGGTTTTCTAGCCTCTAAGTCCCGGGTACAACCTCCTCAATCACTTTGTAAGGACCATGCCAATTTAGGTTAAGCTTGTTTACCTTTTGTAACGTCTTCTTCAGCACTAGATCTCCCACAACAATGGGTCTTGATTTTAGCCTCTGATTGTAGAACTTTTCTATTCTCTGCTGGTAAGTTGCTTGGGTGATTTATGCGTCTTCCCTTCTCTTTTCAATCAAATCTAGGTCGAGTCTTCTCTCCTCCCCATTCTTCTCAAGGTCATAGGTCTGGACCCTATGAGTAGGGAGTCCTACCTATGTTGGTATGACGGCCTCTGAGCCATGTGCTAACATAAATGGGGTTTCCCCCATCGGTGTCCTAGTTGTTGTTCTGTAGTCCCATAGCACAATATAAACCTCTTCAGTCCATCTTCCCTTAGATTCTTCTAACCTCTTCTTGATTCCGTCGAGGATTGTTCTATTCGTGACTTCGGTTTGACCGTTTGCCTGAGGTCGGCCAGGAGAAGAGAAAAACTTCTTTATCCCAACTCTTTCATAATATTTCTCTAAGGAGGAGTTCCTGAACTGGGTTCTGTTGTCCGAGATGAGGGTGTTTGGGAGGCCATGTCTGCATATGATGTTCTTCTAAATAAATTGGAACGTCTTCTGCTCTATAATCGTTATCATTGGCTCTACCTCTACCCACTTGGAGAAGTAATTAATGGCAACTATCAGAAATTGGTAATTATTTGTTGCCCTTAGCAGGGGACCCACTAAGTCAATTCCCCATACAGCAAAGGGCCAAGGTGAACTTATTGACGTCATAGGCTGATGAGGTTGATGGGGTATAGTGGATAATCTCTAACATTTATCACACCTCTTTACGTAGGCTGCAACATCCTTGGCCAAGGTCGGCCACTAGTATCCTTGCGTAATAATTCTCTTAGCCAAAGGTCTTCCTCCGATATGACTGGAGTAGGAACCCTCGTGTACCTCTTGTAGGACGCGAGGAACTTCTATGGGATGAACGCATTTGAGGAGAGGTAATAGGAATGCCTTCTTATATAGGATGCCTCCTATTATTGAGAACTTTGCAGCTCCGTACCTCAGTTTTCTCCTTTCTAACTTTGATTCTGGTAGCTCTCCCTCTCTGATATATCTGATAAGGGGATCCATCCATGAGTCCCCTAGGTTCAAATTGAGGAAAGGTTTACTTACCTCTTCTTTTTCAATGATTGCCTTGTGCAAGATCTCAACTGGGACTGTCCTTCTGATGTCTGTCCTTATTGTCGAGGCCAGCCTCGCTAATGCATCTGCGTGGCTATTATTTTATCGAGGTATTCTCTTCATCTTTACCTACTCGAACCCTTCGAGTATTGTTCTCACCATCTTCATGTATTTGTCCATCCTTTCATATTTGGCCTCATATACCCCCAACACTTGATTAACAACCAACCTCGAGTCGCTATGAAGTAGGAGTCGTCTTACCCCTAGGGCCTTTGCCAATGAGAGACCTGCTATTATGGCCTCATATTCTGACTCGTTTTTTAATGCCTTGAAGTTAAACCTCAAGGTATATTCAATATTAGTACCATCCGGAGCTGAAAGTATTAGCCCTGCACCGCTTCCACTGTCGTAAGAAGACCCATCATTAAAGAGGTTCCATATGTCTTTATCTGATGAGAAGCCCCCTTCTGAAATAATTCCTTATTTAAATAGGTATCGGTCTTCCTCATCCCTAGCTATTCCGTTTCTGGATCTCTTGAACACACACTTTTCCTA
Source organism: Sambucus nigra (assembly GCA_949130495.1). Classification (NCBI taxonomy): domain Eukaryota; kingdom Viridiplantae; phylum Streptophyta; class Magnoliopsida; order Dipsacales; family Adoxaceae; genus Sambucus; species Sambucus nigra. Next base: position 130,840,241 of record OX422214.1, on the reverse strand, counting down.
ATCGCATAAGACATTGCTGTTTGACCCTTGTGGAGTCTCTAAGTCATTCTCAGCCTCGACCTCTTCCCATGTGAACTCAGCAACAAAATCCGCAAGTGCCTGCCCTTTGATGGCCACCCTGGGATGATAAATGAGGTCATACTCTCCCAACTAAATGGCCCATGTCATCAATCTACCCGACTTCTCAGGCTTGTGGAGAACCTGGCTTAGTGGGGAGTTGATGAGGATGACCATGGAATGGGCTTGAAATTAATGCTTCATCTTCTTAGAAGCATGTATCAGAGCGTAGGCTAACTTTTCCATTCGTGGATAATTTTGTTCAGACCCTTGAAGGGCCTTACTATTGAAGTATAAAAGCCTTTGGATCCCAACGTCTTCCCATATTATGGCCACACTTATAGCTGATTCAGAGATTGCTAGATAAACATACAACTTTTCTCCTACTATGGGTCGAGATAAGAGTAAGGGAGATTCGAGGTAGGACTTGAGTTGATTAAAAGCCTCGTCACACTCTTTGTCCCATTCGAAGGCCTTCCTGAGTACCTTAAAGAACGGAAGACACTTGTCCATCGCTCTAGAAATAAATCTGTTAAGTGCGGCTACTCTTTTAGTGAGCCTCTGAACGTCCTTGATACTCCTTGGTGTCTTCATGTCGACCAAAGCCTTGATTTTCTCAGGGTTCGCCTCTATTACCCTCTAATTGACAATGAATTCGAGAAATTCCTCAGCTCCTACCCCGAAGACACAATTCACTGGGTTGAGTTTCATTATGTACAAGTCCATGGTATCGAAGGCCTTTTCTAGGTCAGCCACATGAGTGCAGGCCTTTAGGCTCTTTATCAACATATCGTCCACATACACCTCCATAATCTTGCCTATTTGGTCTTCAAACATCTTATTCACAAGACATTGATACGTTACCCCCATATTTTTCAGATCGAAGGGCATAACCTTGTAGCAGTAGGTCCCTTTGTCAGTGATAAAGGTTGTCTTCTCTGAGCCATCAGCATTCATGAAGATTTGATTGTAACCTGAGTACCCATCCATGAAGCTCATGAGCTCATGCCCTGTAGTGGCATCTACCATTTGATCTATCCAAGGTAAGGGATAGTTGTCTTTCGGGCAAGACTTGATCAGGTCAGTAAAATCTATGCACATTATCCATTTATCGTTGGCTTTGGGCACAATGACTGCGTTTGATTGCCATTCTGGATATATGACTTCCCTGATAAACTCAGCCTCTTCTAACTTTTAACCTCTTCCTGGATGACATCGTACTTCTCTCTTAAGTAAACTCTTCATCTTTTTTTGATTGGCCTAGAATCCTTAGTCACGTTGAGTTTGTGACACATAATCTCAGGGTTGATGCCAAGAATGTCCACGTGACTCGAAGCGAAGACACTCTGCCTCTTCCTTAAGAAGTTTTTCAACTCTTCCTTGATTTCGGCTTTTAAGGCTTTGCCGAACTGGACGGTTTTTTTCAGTTCATCCTTATTGAGGACGATGGATTCTACCTCTTCTGTGACCTCCCCTTTCTTCAACTTTGTTTCGTCTCTAGGGTCAAGCGTATCAATGTTATAAGTGGTAGTTACTCTCTTATGGGCCTCTCTCTCTTCAGCCGAGATTAAGTAGCATTCTCGTGCTATGGTCTGGTCACCCTGCACTTCCCCTACCCTATAGGGAGTCAAGAATTTTAGCATGTGGTGGACCGTTGACGGCACGGCCTCAAATTCCTTAAGGGCTACTCTTCCTATGATGAGGTTATAGGCCAGAAGACGTTTTCGTCCATAATGAAAAAATTAATCTTTCGGGTCAACCTCTTAGGCCACACATCACCCATTCGCACGTCCATATCCTACATGCCCAGCGGATGGACCTTTTAAACTGAAATCCATTAGCGGATGATGATAGGGTACCAACCTAGCTCTGCTAAGGCCTAGGTTTTTGAAGCAGGGCCAGAACATCACATCTGCTGAACTTCCTCCATCTATAAGAATTCTCTGTACCTCACATCCATGAACTCTTGTTGTGATTACCAAAGGGTCATCATGTGGAGCTAGGATGCCTTTGAAGTCGAGTCGGGATAACCCGACTATGAGAGTGTCCATGTCCACCTTCTTTCTCTTCTGCGTTGTCTCAGAAGATGTCAGATTTACTATTTCAAGTTTGGCCACTGACTTGGCCTCTGCCACATGAGTTTTTCGATCAGCCACTTCAGAACCACCCCCTGCAAGTCCTCTGCATATGGTGTTAACACCAAAGGAGATCATACAAACCCTCTTCACTGGGGTGTTGTCATCTTTTGGTGGGAGGTCTGGATCATCTTCCTCGTCACCATCTGAGTCACCATCTCTTCTCGCTGGGGTATCGTCACGACACCTGTCATTTCTCTTCTTTTTGGTGTCATCTCTTCCCCTTTTGGGAGTTTTGCCATCAATATATTTCCTTAACTTTTCGAACTTCAACATCTTCTCGATATCATCCTTTAAGGCGAAACACTTGTCTGTGACATGGCCATGGTCTTAGTGGAATTCACACTATAAGTTATGGTTCCTCTTATGTGGAGGAACCTTCAGCTTTTCTGGCCATCTTAGGGACCGGTCATTCTTGATCTCATTGTGGATGTGTTCGCAACTTACAGTAAGAAGGGTGTAACATGAAAACTTGTCAACAACTGACCTCTTCTTTCCATCTTTATTTCTTTGGAACTTTCCGCTGCTACCGTCGTTCTCCTCTTCATACTTAGCGGCCACAGCCTCTTCAGCATTCATGACCTTCCCTGCAGTTGCCAATAGCTCTCCCATGGACTTGGGAGGGTCTTTCTCAAGTTTCCACAATAACTTCCCTTTCTGAAGACCTCCTATGAGGGCGTTCATGGCAATATTCTCTTCGTAATCTTCAACCTCAAGTTTTTCTTTGTTGAACCTGGCGAGGTAATCTCTTAGGCTCTCGTGCTTGCCTTGCTTGACATACAACATATGGGTGGTCTTCTTTTAAGGTCTTACCCCAAAACAGAAATTATGAATGAATCATTCAGCCAAGCCCTTAAAGTTCTCAATTGAATTTTTCGGAAGAGAAGTAAACCAGATGTGTGTTGCTCCTATCAAAGTCTCGGAGAAGGCCCGTCACTTCATCTCATCCGGTATTGAATAAATGTCAACCGCTGACTGGTATATCTTAATGTGATGTACAGGGTTGGTGCTACCGTTATACTTAGGAGACACCGTGGGCGGTTTGAACATGGCTGGGGTAAGGAAGCTTACTATCTTAGCCACGAATGGAGAGCCTTCTGAGAAACCTCTTTGTAGTGGATCCTAACTTTTGATGAGGTATCCTATCTTGTCCTCAAGACGTTGGATGGAGTCATTCCATGGTCTTGCAACGTCGTCCTGGCCGAGGTTGTCCCTTGCCACCTCCAAGGGGTTGACTGAGGGTTCCCTAGCCACAGCAAAACGTCGGCTGTTGACCTCTTCCTGGTCTCTTCCTCGTTTTTTATGAGGTCGGTGTTTCCTGTCTTCCTTTTGTGAGTCGACTGCACTTCTCGACCTTGAAAACCTCTGTCTTAGGTCATTTATAGGGCCGAGCCTTTCAAAGGCCGACCCTCTACTCAATCGATCAAAAGACGATCCTCGTTGTTGGGCTTCTCCACCCCTTCGGCCTCCACAACCTTGGCTTCACTAGATAGGATAAATTATGTTATTTAAAATCTCATCTGGCTCCCAACAATCTTCTGGGACATTTATCGCCTCTAGATCATCATACCTATCCTCAGGGCAAAGGTGTCCTTGCCTCCCCAGGCGCAAGCGCCTAGGGTCAGTAACGTCCCTCCTCTGCTAGGGCGTAGGGTAATCCTTGCGCGGTGCCTGGGGTGGTTCTCTGGCTTCTAGGTGCGACTAGACAGCCGCTGGAGTAACCATCTATGGTGAGACTCCAGGTAGCCTCATCATATTTTGATTGAGCTGTACAAATTTCTCCTGCATTACCTGTTGCGTTGCAGCCAAAGACTTCAAGGTTGTCGCCACCTTCGTCATTTAAGATTGAGGCGGTGCCTGACTGGAGCTAGGTCCACCAGCCCCAGGTGGCGAAGAGGTGGTGGTAATTCTTATGCCATGTGTTAGATCTAAAGAACTGGTGTAGTAGATAAGCTTAATACTCTACAAGACCTCTTTCAATGGTGAAACAACTCCACGCAAACGGTGAGGCCTGGTTCACCACCAGGGTCTTCGGTTAGGTTAAGCAAGAGATGAGGAAGAGATAGCTTCTCGATTCCCACACACGGTGCCAAAACGGTGATGCTTGAAATAGAACCACCCTTCAAGGTGTTCGTAAGCTCAATTCAGTGTTAACAATGGCAGCACATGGGTAAGGATATACAAAAGATGGAGGTGAGTAAAAGAGGATGAACACAGTCATGTAAGTGGTTCAGCCAATCAGGCCTACATCCACTGTGCAAGTGTGTGATTAATATCACTGTATGAGGGCTCTAATGGCCATAGATATAATCTCTCAAGCTTTCTCTCTCTACTGTATATTTGAACAGAGTTTCATCTAGGGTTGATAATTTTGGTGATCCCCCTCCAAGAAGAAGAAGACAAGTATATATAGTATGTGGGGGGTCTAATGCACCCCCTATTCATGCAATGAGCATGTGTATGTTGATCTAGCCAATATGATGAAGACATATGTCACTGTCACATGTAGAGAATGATGATGAAATGTTCCCCCCACGTGAGGGGAATGCTTTGTTATAACTGAATTGTGTACATGTGTTCTTAATCGCACATATGCGAATAAAGACTCGGCTGTCTGTGATTGGTCCCAACCTCTGCCTGGAGAGTACGAGGTTGGTGAAGTCTGGCTGTTTCCCTCTTCGAGGTTAATCAGGGTGATCTCGGCTCATACGAGGTCGAGGTAGGGTGAGTTGAGTCATAATGTCGGCCTGAGCCGAGGTTATGGAGGAATAGCTAAGGAACATCGGTCGATTCTCTGCCGAGGTTGGTTATGATAATGGTGTAGCTTCTGTAACCTCGGCTCGTACTCGGCCGAGGTTGTTGACCCTGGATGGCCTGATGAATAACTGCCAGCATGGGTCATGTAGGCCTCAACTAATGCATAGTTGTGAGGAAACTAGTAACGTCGGCCATGGCCGACCTTACTGAGGACGAGGCCGCTGGTTGTCGTTCTAGGTCCCATCTGACCTCGACCATCTCCCTGGCCGAGGTTGATGTCTCTAAGCCGATGGGGTACATTTAGGGTATATCATGCGTAATGCCCTGATGTTATCATATATATAGGTGGAATGTGTACCTATATTATTGTTTATTATTTGTACGACATACCTACCATACTTGTTATCACGGGAGGTCGGCTTTCGGAAGAGGACAATCTTATCTTGTGTGCCTTGGGGGGATTTAGATTTGGTACCTCAAGAACATAGGACTGTGAAGGACTTATTTGTGAGTCGATAAGTCTGCTGACTATGGGAGTGTAGGTATGTGCGTGACCCATGGGTATGAGAACTATGTTCGCCTCCAATATGTGTTATTTGTACTGATACAGTTCCTGAGTGATTCAGAGCACGTGATCCTTGTGTACCTAATGTAATGGGATTTGATAGCAAAGTATGTGTGCAACGCAGCTTATCCTAGGGGTGCAATATATGTATATATGTACTGAGAATAACATATATGTATACTTGTGATGTTCCACAATTGCTTAGTGGATGAAATTGACTAATCTACTTACATTATATTTCGATGGATTGATTATTATACTTGTTGCGTATAGCATATTGTTTATATATGAGATGAGATATCATATAACGTAACCTTATATAAAAGGGAAAAGAATGAATAAAGTGATATATTCCTTCCGGTAGATTTATATCCGGAGTTATATGAATATGGATCATGGGTTCTAATGAGAACTATATATATATATATATATACACACATATAAGATGGTAGAAGATGTGGTATGTACCGAGGGCCTAATGGATCCCGACAATAAACATTGTCACGTAGTAGTGTATCAGGGGGGTTCCTTATTTGGATTTCACTTCGCGAGACACCCCACGAACGAACATAACGTAATGTTGGGAATGGGGAGAAGTTTAGTCCTTAGTACTCGGATTTAGGAGGATTATTAGAAGATGGGTAAATACATTAGTTAGGTAGGGTAGCTTAACTAGGTTGTTTAAAAAGTTATGCGATAGTGGTGCACTATTAGAAGAGGGGTGAGGTGTATCTCATGTGAGAGCGATATCAGTTTAAATATGAGAAATATCATATTTTAAAATATGGATTTTAAGCACTTGCTAAAACATTTTCAAAACTCGGGCTCTGACCTGTTTCTCTATTTTTCCCCTCTCTTGCTATTTATATATATAGGTGTCTAGACACAAGGACGCTTGGATAATGATTCCTTCGAGGTAGAGGTTTGCTGCAGCAGCTGTGGATGTAAGAAGGTTTATTATATACGCTTCTATCATTGAGATCTAGATAGGAGGTATTGTAGAAACATTCGGGCTGATGGCCCAACTGTACTCATTTATTCTTTTACCGCCTTTTAGTGCGACATTCGATTTGGTTGTATTATTTTGTACCGCGTGTTCAGTTACTTTATTTCATTTCAGTTATTGCATATAAACTGTTGTAATGTTTTATTTGAATGGTTTAGTTAAAAAGATTAGTTAATTAAAATTTTGGCACCAGCCTAATAGGATATTAGTAATTAAATTGGTTTCGACGGTGATGCTAAGAATGAACCATATGAGACTCCTGTTTTAATTTGATATCGGAGTGATAGCCCGGTATTTTATTAGGCGGGTTGTCACAGTTGACTTGTCCAAGCTAAAGAGCAACGAGCACATGAGCGATGATCCATTCGTTTGTTATTTTCAAACAGTCAAGCAAGAATTTTACTATGAGTATATCAACAATTAGCCATGGTCAATTTCCCTAAACATGCCAAAACGTCTAACCAATAGTCTGGATGACTTGACTGCTCCCACAGAATATCAATCCATTTTAGAATATATACCGAATTTGAAATAATTTTTGTATTTGTAATGAGTATTCCAATTATATGAAAAAAAATGTTTAGTTTTGTTTATGATATGGATTTGTATCTTTATAATTTCATTAACTTGTATTGTTCTAGTGCTTTATTAATAATGGACGACACTTTATTGCTTTTATTCATTTGGATTTGATCACTTCCGGTGGATTTGAATCAAAATTGGTGTGCTGGTTATTGAATATGTTAATTTGAATCTTACTCAGTTTAACCATTAATTCTTAGTCCTTGACATGAATCGAATTTAAAATAATTTTCCATTTATTTGAAACAATGCTTAGTTTGGTGGATGATATGGATTTGTATTCTTATAATGTCGTTAACTCGTATTCGTCTACTGCCTTAATTCATTTGGATTTCAATTTAATGCTTTTATTCATTTGGATTTTTCCATTTTCTCATATATATGTTTGTACAAATAACAACAATTTTTGCAGAAAATGGCTTCATTAGGGCATCGCGGTAATGGAGGCGAGGAAGGCTCTTCTGCCACTAGGCCCCCAAGATAGGGAAAATAAAGGTTCTTCGTCGAGAACAAAATGGACTTACTGGCTAGAGCCATGGAGTTTCTTAAGTCGATTGATATACCCGTATATACCCTCGGCCATGCCGAGGGCGCCCTGCACTTCATCAGGCTCCGGACGACCCTTCGAGGGGCCGACCCTTCATCAGGCTCCGGACAACCCCTCTGGAGGCCGACCCTTCATCAGGATCCAAACGACCCCTCAGGAGGCCGACCCTTCATCAGGCTCCAAACGACCCCTCACACTACACCAAATCTGCCCATTTGTCAAGGTCATTGACCTTGACAAATTCACCTTGTCAAGGTCAATGACCGTGACATTTCGAGGCGAGACAACTTTTTTTGTCACGGTCGTGTCACGGTCATTGACCTTGACAAAAAACTCGCATTTTGTGTCACGGTCGTGTCAAGGTCAATGACCGTGACACGTTTGTCACGAATAAAGACTCGGCTGTCTGTGATTGGTCCCCACCTCAGCCTGGAAGAGTACGAGGTTGGTGAAGTCTGGCTGTTGCCCCATCCGAGGTTAATCAGGGTCATCTCGGCTCATACGAGGTCGAGGTAGGGCGAGCTGAGTCATAATGTCAGTTTGAGTCGAGGTTATGGAGGAGTAGCCATGGAACATCGACCGATTCTCTACCGAGGTTGGTTACGATGATGGTGTAGCTTCTGTAACCTCGGCTCGTACTCGACCGAGGTCATCAACCCTTGATGGCCTGATGAATAACTTCCATCAGGGGTCATGTCGGCCTCAACTGATGCATGGTTGTGAGGAAACTAGTAATGTCATCCATGGCCGACCTTGCTGAGGACGAGGCTGTTGGTTGTCATTCAAGGTCCCTTCTGACCTCGGCCATCTCCCTGGCCGAGGTTGATGTCTCTGAGCCGATGGGGTACATTTAGGGTATATCAATCACCCCCTAGCCCTTAGTTGCCTGTGTGAGCAGGTGACTAAGGGGTATGCGCGTCCAAGGTTGGATTTATGTTGGTGCCAATGCTTTCTTGACAAGTGTTAACTGCTAAAGTACATGGCGTGCCAGGCAAGCTCAATGATGTTAGTTGTCCTTTGGGCTCCCAAGGCAATGATGGGCCTTGGGATGCGTGTGGTGCTGTTTAAGGGTTAAACCCTCATTTCCTTTCTTTCTCCTCCATTTCTTCATTCTCTCGCCTGTATTTTCTCTGTTCTCTCTCTCTCTCTCTCTACAAGAGCTTGGTTAGCAGTGCACTGGGTGGAGTTATTGCCAATGTTTTCCTCCTTCTCCTCATATTCCATCAGGTATTATCTTATCACCTTTTCTTCTCCATTTTTCCATCCTTCAATTCCTGTTTCTTACATTTTTCGGCGAGTTTAAGAGTTTTTCGGTGAGTTTATGACTTTTTTAGTGAACTGTTCTTAATCGTTCTCCATTCAAAAACCGAGTTTGATCCTTAATTCAATTTCCAATCATGTTTATTTAGGAGAGTCACAAGTGTAAGGTCTGACTCATATGCTCAGGCCCCTTTATCAACTCTTAGAGTAATTCCCCTCTCTTAGGGAGAAGACCTTAGATAAAATTAGCAAATAGAAAGAGCCCAAGAGGAAGATCGTAGGGCAGAGGCATTCCCCCTCAGACCTATCTTTCCACCCCCTTCTGAAGGTCATATACCCTGAGCCGGCCGAACCAGTTAAATCAGCAGAGGTCCTAGTTGAACCTACACCCATTTCTGAGTCTGAGTCATCCACCTCATACCCTATGTCTGTGGACTCCTTTCAAAAGGCCATGGAATTTTTCATCCAGCAAGACCAGGTCCTTGATCAAACCGACGTTTCCAGTCGGGCCTCGTCTCACAAGGGTTCAAGCACATCGTACTCTTCCTCCGACGTTGAGATTGTAGGACCTAGCGTGGCTGTTCCACCAATCCTTAAAGCCATTCCCCTGTCGGCTGTCATAGGAGCTGATTTCGCACAGAGGTTCCCAAGTGGTGCCCCATCGTCTACTCAGGCCGACGTTGAACCGGATGATGATGATGATGGTGCTGAGAGCGATGTTGACACTTCTGAGGCAGCCGATCACTACACCAAATCTGCCCATTTGTCAAGGTCATTGACCTTGAAAAATTCACCTTGTCAAGGTCAATGACCGTGACATTTCGAGGCGAGATAACTTTTTTTGTCACGGTCGTGTCACGATCATTGACCTTGACAAAAAACTCGCGTTTTGTGTCACGGTCGTGTCAAGGTCAATGACCGTGACACGTTTGTCACAGTTTATAACCGTGACAAAGCCGTGGCAATATTAAAAAAATTGTCACGGTCAATGACCGTGACACGCCCGTGACAAATGTTGTCACGGGCTTGTCACGGTCAATGACCGTGACAATTCTGGGCAGAATTTAAAAAAAATCTGCTGGGCATTATGGCCACTGTCAGTGCCCAGCAGTATATTTGTACCTGTTATAGCAACGTTGTACCTGTTCCAAACATCATATATCCAACACAAACTAAAGATAATGCAAATATATATTCATGACAGTATAATCCAAATCTTCAAAGTAAAAATAATATACATGACGATATAATCCAAATATAATTAAAATGGACAAACTAGAAAATAATGTTACTACATGTCTTGGATAAAACTGAGGAGGTGAGTAGGCCACACGACATACGAATTGACGCACCCACTAATATACGTCGTGCCGCATCGTTCGCGCAACTACAATAGGGAGTTCTCCTTCCCGGTTATGACATGCGTGACGAGCACCCTGGACTCCATCTGTTGAAGCACACGTCCATGGACTATTCCACCCTCGACGATATCCGGGTCCCTCAACCCCCGCCCTATCCGCTGGCCATCAAATATGTCCAATATGAACACGCTCGGCCAACCAATTGTCGATAATGGTCTGTTGGAGGGCGTCAAATAGGGAAGTGGATCGTCGAAGTACGAACGTGTCGGTGATGAAGCAGCGAGGTCCACATCCTCGTCATCCTGCGCCTCGTCCTCCCGCACCTCCTCGTCCTCCGCCTTCTCCTTCCCTTTCCCTTTACCTTTCTCTTTACGGTCTCCACCCAACGTACGCTTCATGAATGCGTACATATCTTGGACCGTCGCCTCCAAACGAGACAGCTTCGCGTCGTGTGAATCCACCGTTCGAGCCAACCCGGTGTCGCTCGTCTCCAATCCGATGATCCTAGATTTGGCCACCCGCGAGCTCACTCCCCTTGTCCTCCCCTTGCGATCAGAGCCAAGCACTTGGCTGAGTGCGTCTGTGGACAAAGATGCCTTGTCGGCATCAGACTGCGACTCATGCACTTCCTTAAGCTTTGCCTGAAACGACAAAAAGCACATGATTAGTAAAATAAGTAAACTAAAAAATTATAACATAATTAACAATAATTAAACTGTCGGATTACTTACAATCGTGGCCGCGACGCTCGGGGACACCTCCTTGTCCTTCCCCTTCTTCGTCCGAAGAGCCACATAAGTATCGAGCCTATGTGGCTTACCCCCTGGCCCACTCCCTACCCCCTGAAATAAAATAAAGTAAAGTAAAATTAGTATCGGCCCCGCAAAGTAAAATAATATCCAATAATATATTTCTGTAGTTATAGATAAACTAAATATTACCTTCATCCTATGCTCCACCTCAGCGTAAGAGGTCCGGCCGGAGTAGTGCACGTCCGTCTTTTTAGCCCGATTTTCCCTCCCCGATTGGCGAGATGCCAATTGTCGATCCTCGATCTCATTGTCAATGAACTTTTGCCATTGTGCCAATGAGATCGGCTCCTTGGGCGGGACGGATCCGCGCCATTGTAAAATGGTCTCTCGTGTTTTTCCAAAGTACCGTGTCCGCATATTTTTTTCCACGTCTTGTGTTGCTCCCTCAACTGCTCCAAGACGGAATCGCGTAGCTTTAGATCCAAGTTGAATTGTTCCTGTCCAACAAATACAATGTTAGTTGCGAATAAATATAAATATAAATATAAATATAAATATAAATATAAATATAAATTGAAATTGAAATTGAAATATTCATATAAATATTACCTGTAGTGCCGCCCAAACAGCTAACTTGAGCTCATACGGCACCTCCTTCCAACTCATAAACCCCGGGCCGATGACCGTCTTTAGCAGCTCGAGGGATCTCGCTAAAAGCTCCGACTTGTTTTCGACGGTAATCCCAAATTTTCCATATTTGGGGAGCCTAGGGGCGGAGGAGCCCTCGTCGCCTCCGCTACCACCGAACCCAGACGACGACATCATCATAAACAGCATCATCATCTTCGCCCTAACATCTGAAGGAGACATTTTTGCTGTAAAAAAATGTTATTAGTACAGATAAAAAAAATGTTATTAGTACAGATAAAAAAATGTTCCGTCTATATTATAACGTATGTGTAAGTTCCGTCAATACCATTTCGTTTCAATTTTGTAATTATAATTGTAGCATAAATTTCATTATCATGGGTTTTACCTAATTGAATTAAATGAACAATACTTTTAGCCCTTGTTATTCATCAAATTTGAGGCAAGTTAATTAGAATATTTGTATCGAGCCTATGTGATTTATATGGATTAATTCTATTACATTTATAATTTAACTAATAGAGTTGAATTTTAATATTAATCCTTTGGTTTATTTAACTAACTTTGGTTTGGTTTATTTCTAGTTGAATCTGAGTTATAATTTTTAGATTATGTATAGGAATTGAATTTTAATATTAATCCTTCATAAATCCCTTGAATACATGCATAAATTTGTAGAGATTGAAATTAAATTGCTTGAGATTGAATTTCTATGCTTGAGAATGAAAGTATCAATTATTTATAAAATTGATGTCTACTTTTAGTGTTGTGTATATACGTTAGTCTACTTTTGCTTTTTTTTTTAAAAATAATCAATTAACCAAATTTCATGATAGTGAATAAGGGTTAATCCTAGCCATTGATTAAGTGTATTATTAGTAAGTACAAAAATTAAATATGGACTCTTAATCTAGGATATAAGGAGTATTTGTTAGTGAAATAATAATTTAGTGATAAAAACACACTCGAACACTACCAAGTTTTGACGACACGGATCTCTAGAAAGAAAAACAAGCATTTCCAAATTAATATGCCCTCTTTCTTGTTTAGTGTCTCGTGAATTGATAGTATGATTTTAAAAATAGTATACAAAACTAGGTGAGATTTTAGAATTACACGTCGAAATAATACATGTTGTATAATAATAATAATACAAGTGCATGCTTTGCAATCAAAGGTATTTATCTTTATAAGGAAAAAATTATCTTAAAATGATTGGTAGGGAATGTCTATGAGGTGGATGATAATTTATTTGATATTTTATTTTATTTCTTTTGGTTAGGTTATTAAGACTTTATTTGAATTGATATCTTAGTAATTATTATTTAATATTTATTTTGAGCAATTATCTTATGATTTCATATTTATTTATTTTGAGCAATTATAATTTGATATTTTAAAATTGATATCTTAAAATGATTTCATATTTATTTTGAGCAATTATAATTTGAATTCATTTCATATGATTTCCCACCCCACCCCACCCCTCCACCACCCCCTCCCCCACCACACACCACCACACACACACACACCCCACCCCACCCCCTGCCCCCCTCCACCACCCCCTCCCCCACCACACACCACACACACACACACACACACACACCCCACCCCACCCCCTCCCCCACCACACACCACCACCACACACACACACACCCCACCCCTCATCCACCCCCTCCCCCACCACACACCACCACACACACACACACACACCACCCCACCCCACCCCACCTCCTTCCCCACCACACACCACCACACACACACACACACACACACCCCACCCCACCCTCCCCCACCCTGCCCTACCCCGCCCCACCCCGCCCCACCCCCCACCCCCTGCCCCCCTCCACGCACACACATACACACATATATATATACACATACACACATAAATATACACACAAATATATATATAAATGGAAGAGAGAGAGAGAGAGAGAGAAAATGGACCTGAAAGTAGAGAGAGAGAGAGAGAGAGAGAGAGAGCAGCGTCGAGAGAGAGAGAGAGATGGAGGGAACGGCGCGGGAGGGAAAAAAGAAGGGGGATAGGGTTTTTGCTGCGAACATTGTCACGGTCGTGTCAAGGTCTTTGACCGTGACACGAATTGTCACGGTCATTGACCGTGACAAGTCCGTGACAAATTTACTTGCCACGGACTTGTCACGGTCGTGTCACGGTCAATGACCGTGACAATTCGTTGTCACGGTCGTGTCAGGGTCAATGACCGTGACATAAAACGCGTGTTTTTTTGTCACGGTCAATGACCTTGACAAGGCTGGCCGGCTGAAAGGTGACAATTTGCCCATTTTGGTGTAGTGTCAGGAGGCCGACCCTCCATTAGGCTCCGGATGACCCCTCAGGAGGTCGCCCCTCTATCAGGCTCCGGACGACCCATCAGGAGGCCGACCCTTCATTAGGCTCCGGACGACCCTTTGAGGGGCCGACCCTTCATCAGGCTCCGGACGACCCTCCAAGGGTACGACAGTACGAGGCCCAAATTAGGCCAGACTCATTGCCGGAAGGAACTTTGCCCTCGGCCTCATATCAAAGGCCGAGGGTGACATCATCACAGCACGTGGTTTGGGAGATGCGTGGAACAGTGCGCGTGAGGCTCACATGGCACATGGGAGACCGTTATAACAAAATCACACCCTCACGTGAGGGAATATTATGTCATCATTTGGCATCTACAGGTGTCAACAGGGGATTGGCTAGATCATCATTCACATGCACCATGCATACTTGGGGGGTACACTACACCCCCCAAGACCTATATATACTTGTCACCTACAACCCTACAGGGGATCGATCAATTTATTGTAACCCTAGCTAAAACTCTGCTTGTACACACAGTAGAGAGAGAAAGTGAGCTTATGTGCATTGTATCCAAGGCCATTAGTGCCCATACTTAGTGGATCACACACTCACAGTGGATGTAGGCCAAAATGGCTGAACCACTATACATCATTGTCTTATTTCCTCTTATACTCATCCCCTTCTACATACTTATACACTTATACATCTCTATGGCTGCCATGGTTACTACTGTTTGAGCTCATTATCACTTATCCGGCGGTGCTAAATCTTAGCATCATCAGTTTGGCACCGTCTGTGGGAACGAGAATACATCTCTTCCTTTGTACAGCTTGACCTCACTGGGCACTCTGGTGGTGAGCCAGCTCTCCCCCTAAGAGGAGATGTTTCACCATTGAAAGAGACCCACTAAGGTTCTCAAGCTCACCGGTCTTTTCTTCAGTTCAACTTTTCATAGCTCAAACACATGGCACCTGAAATGCCACCGCCACCACTTCCCCCGCCGGATGATGAGGGAGGACCCAGTTCCAGTCAACCACCACCTCAGTCTGAGATGGCTGATGTGGAGGCAGCCTTGAAGTCTCTGGAAGAAAGCCAGCGGATGATGCAGGAACAGTTCACAACTCTAAGCCAGAACATACTAAGACCACCAGGGGTTTCACCTGAGATGATTACTCCGGCAGCAGCTCCAGGATAGCATGAGGCCAGGGGACCACCCCAGGCACCACGCAAAGACCTGCCACCCCCTCAGCGGCGTAAGGATGTTGCTGACCCCCGGCGTCTACGCCTGGGGAGGCAAGGAAACCCTTATCCTGAGGATAGGTATGATGACTTGGAGGGAGAGGAGGCCCCTATAGAATGCTGGGAACCATATGAGGTCTCCAACAATACTGTAAGACCTCTCCGGGACAGTGGAGGAAAGTGTGAAAGACCAAATCCTGATGATCGCCCGAGAGGCTCTACTTTTGATCGCTTGAGCAAGGGGCCAGCCTTTGAGAGGCTGGGCCCAGTAAATGACGTGCGGGAAAAATTATCCAGGTTAAGGAGTGCTGCGAGGTCCAAGAAGGAGGCAGAAGATGGCCGACCCCAAGTACGGGATGACGGTCAAAGGGAAGTAAACATCCGACACAGGCCTGCCGCAGCAGAACCCTCCATCCACCTTAAAGAGGCGGCAGGGGATAACATCGGCCAAGCCGACCCTGCGAGGCCCTGGAATGACTCGATCCAGCGACTAGAGGATAAGATCAGTGATATACTGAAGAGTCGGGACCCTCTTCAGAAGGGATACACCATAGGCTCACCCTTTGTGGCGAAGATAGTCAACTTCCCTACACCATCAAGGTTCAAGCCACCTGTGGTCACCCCAAGATATGACAGGAGCACCAACCCTGTCCATCATATTGAGATGTATCAATCAGCAGCAGACATATACTCTATCTCAGATGAGATGAGGTGTCGTGCCTTTTCTGGTACCCTGACAGGGGCTGCACATGTCTAGTACACGTCTCTTCCAAAAAATTCCATTGAAAACTTTAAGCAGACTAGTTCATCCACAACTTCTTCTTTGGGGTGAGGCCACAGAAGAAGACCACCCACCTGCTCTATGTTAAGCAGGGGAAGAATGAAAGTCTGAGGGACTACTTAGCCAGATTCAATAAAGAGAAGCTGGAGGTGGAAGACTATGAGGAGAGCATAGCTATGACAACCGTGATTGGAGGACTCCAAAAGGGGAAGCTGTTATGGAAGCTTGCTGAAGACCCCCTAGGACGATGACTGAATTGCTGTCAACAGCAGGAAAGGTGATGAACGTCGAAGAGGCGATGGCCGCAAAATACGAAGATGAAAAAGGAGGCGCTATTAGGGGTAAATACCCTAAGAAGAACAAAGAGGGGAAGAAGAGGTCTACGGACGACAAATTCGCTGGTTACACCCCTCTGATGGTCAGCTATGAGCAGATACTCAATGAGATAAAGAGTGACCGGTCCCTGAAGTGGCCTGAGAAGCTGAAGGCAGCCCCCAACAAGAGGAACAAGAACCTGTGGTGCGAATTTCACCAAGACCACGGCCACGTAACAGACAAATGCTTTGCCCTGAAAGATGAGATTGAGAAGATGCTGAAAGAAGGGAAGCTGAGAAAGTACGTCGACAAAGGTGGCTTCAAGAGGGGCCGAGGGGACGACCCCAGAAAGAAGCGAGGCGATACATGTAGAGAAGGACCTCAAAAAAGAGGGGACGACCCTTCTGACGATTAGGACGACCCTGACCTCCTGCCGAGAGACGACCAAGGTCCAGTCAAGAGGCTTAATATGATCTCGCTCGGAGTGGGAATGATCTCTGGGGGTCTAGCAGGAGGAGGGTATGAGGTCGCTGACAGGAAGGCCCATGTGGCTGAGGCCAAGGCAGTAAAGAAGACGGTACACTCAACCTCCCTGGAGGCCAAGTCAGAAAAGAGGAAGAAGGTTGATATGGACACCCTGATAGTGGGGTTCTCGAGAATGGACTTTAAAGGCCTTCTAGCCCCACACGACGACCCACTCGTCATCACAACTAGGGGTGCACGGGTGTGAGGTGCCGAGGATATTGGTCGACGGGGGAAGTTCTGCAGATGTAACGTTTTGGTCGTGCTTCAAGGCCTTAGGTCTCAGCCGTGCTAGACTCATCCCATACCATCATCCATTGATTGGATTCAGTGGTGAAAAGGTTCATCCCCTGGGAGTGTATGAGGTCGATGTTAGGATGGGGGACGAGTGGCCGAGATGGCTTACAAAGAAGGTCAGTTTCTTTGTGATGGATGAACATGTGTTTTCGGCTTACAACATCATACTGGGGCGTGTGTCCCTCAAGGGGTTTAAAGCTGTACCGTCTACTATCCATCAGATGATTAAATTTCCTACCCCTTACGGGGTGGGGGAAGTTCAGGGAGACCAGACGACAGCGCGAGAATGTTACTACAACTCCGCTGAAGAAAGGGAGGCACACAAGAGGGCTACGACCACTTACAATATTGATACCCTAGACCCCAGGGATGAGACGAAGCTCAAGAAAGGAGAGGCCACGGAAGAGGTAGAATCCATCATCCTCGATGAGGATGACCCGGAAAAAACCGTCCAAGTCGGCAAGTCTCTGAAGCCCAATATCAAGGAAGACCTCATTAAACTGTTGAGGAGAAGATGAAGCATCTTCGCATGGAGTCATGTAGATATGCCGGGGATTGACCCTGAAATCACGTGCCACAAGCTCAATGTGGTAGAGGGAGTGAAGCCGGTAAAGCAGAAGAGGAGAATTTACTCTAGAGAAAAGTATGAGGTCATTAGGGATGAGGTCAAAAAATTAGAAGACGCTGAGTTTATCAGAGAGGTCATCTACCCCGAATGGTTGTCCAATGCAGTCATTGTTCCAAAGGCCAACGGGAAGTGGAGAATGTGTGTGGACTTCACAGACCTCAATAAGCACTGTCCCAAAGACAGCTTCCCTCTCCCCTGCATTGACCAGATGGTAGACGCTACCGCAGGCCATGAGCTCATGAGCTTCATGGATGCCTATTCAGGGTATAACCAGATCTTCATGAACCCTGAAGACTCGGAGAAGATAGCCTTCATCACTGATAAGGGGACATACTGTTATAGGGTCATGCTCTTTGGCCTAAAAAATGCGGGGGCAACATACCAGCGCCTCGTAAATAAAATGTTCGAAGACCAAATTGGGAAGTCTATGGAGGTCTATGTAGATGACATGCTGACTAAGAGTTTGAAGGCGGATGATCATGTGGCAGACCTGGAGAGGAACTTTAATACGATGGACAAATACCAGATGAAGCTTAATCCGGCCAAGTGTGTCTTCGGGGTCGGAGCAGGGAAGTTCTTGGGGTTCATTGTCAACCAAAGAGGCATCGAGGCCAATCCTGAAAAGATAAAGGCCCTTGTTGAGATGAAGACCCCCAAGTCCATTAAAGACGTTCAGAGGCTCACAGGGAGAGTTGCTGCCTTGAACAGGTTCGTATCTAGGGCCACAGACAGGTGCCTACCATTCTTCAAAATTCTTAAAAAAGCCTTTGAATAGAGTGAAGAATGCGATGAGGCCTTCAAGGAGTTAAAATCATACCTGGGGTCTCCCTTGCTGTTGTCACGACCCGTGCAGGGTGAACGACTTTATGTGTACCTCGCCGTCTCAGAGTCAGCCATCAGTGCAGCCATTGTGAGAGACGAAGACGGAATATAGAAACCTGTTTATTTTAACAGCAAGGCACTCCAGGGGCAGAGCAAAGATATCTAAGGATGGAGAAATTGGCCTACGCCTTGATCCATGCATCAAGAAAGATGAAGCCATACTTCCAGTCCCATACGATGGTCATCCTCACTGACTCTCCCCTTAGGCAGGTTTTACACAAGCCTGAAAAATCAGGGAGGTTAATGGCCTGGGCTATAGAACTGGGGGAGTTTGACATAGTGTATCATCCTAGGACGGCCATTAAGGGGTAGGCATTGGCAGACTTCATGGCTGAGTTTACTTGGGAAGATGATGAAGTCGAGGATGAGGGCCTCGGGAAGATAGAAACCCTACAGGGTGAGCTCACCGACACGCCTACAGATAAGGCTGAGACGAGCACCGCTGGAAGGAAAGTGGTTGAAAATGAAGAGGGAAGATATCTCTTTAGACAGGGGTCACTCACCGAGGGAGGTTTCTCAGAAGAAAACACCGTGTGGAGTCTCTTCGTCGACGGGTCCTCTTGCGAAAGCGGGAGCGGAGCTGGGTTAATAGTATCAGCACCCGACGACACAAACATTGAGTACGCCCTGAGGTTCAACTTTAAGGCCTCCAATAATGAGGCCGAGTATGAGGCCTTGATAGCAGGCCTCTCTTGGCCAGATCACTTAGTATCGGCCAGATTTTAGTTCATAGTGATTCGAGGCTAGTAGTGAATCAGATACTAGGAGCCTACGAGGCCAAGGACGAGAGGATGGCTAGGTACCTTAAGAAGGTGAGGTAATTACTGAAAGGCTTCAGAGAAGTGAAATTAAAGAGGATACCTAGGCTCGACAATGGCCGTGCTGACGCCCTTGCGAGGTTGGCCTCGGCAACTAGGACAGACATCAGGAGGACGGTCCCAGTAGAAATTTTGCTTCGGCCAACTATTGAAGACGCTGAGGGAACACTTAGTAATTGCCTAAATATTTCTCAGGAAGCTTCGTGGATGGACCCTCTGATCAGGTACATTAAAGAGGGGGATATGCCAGAAGCAAGGAAAGAAAGGAAGAAGTTGAGATACCGGGCTGCAAAGTTCACCGTCATTGGGGATACCTTGTACAAAAAGGGATTTTTACTCATCTTACTCAGGTGCGTGCACCCATCTGAGGTCTCATACCTTTTGTAAGATGTGCACGAAGGATCGTGCTCAAGCCACATCGGGGGCAGATCCCTAGCGAAGAGGGTGATCACCCAAGGGTACTGGTGGCCGACCTTGGGGAAAGACGCCGCTGCATATGTAAAAAAGTGCGATAAATGCCAGAGATTTGCCACTATCCCTCACCAACCCCATCAGCCTCTTACCTCCATTACATCCCCATGGACATTTGCAGTATGGGGGATCGACCTCGTAGGACCCTTACCAAGAGCAGTCAATAACTATCGGTTCCTCATCGTAGCTATTGATTATTTCTCAAAATGGGTGGAGGCCGAACCGATGGTGACAATTACAGAGCAGAAGACCTTCCAGTTCATCTGAAAAAATATTATATGCAGATATGGTCTCCCCAACACCCTCATCTCGAATAACGGGACTCAGTTCAAGAATACCTCTCTACAGAAGTACTGTGAAAGGGTGAGTATCAAACAATTTTTCTCCACCCCAGGCCGACCTCAGGCCAATGGGCAAACAGAAGTTACAAACAGGACAATCCTAGATGGAATCAAGAAAAGGCTTGAGGAGGCAAAAGGAAGATGGGTAGATGAGTTATATGCCGTGCTGTGGGCATACAGGACGACAGTGAGGACCTCTACCGGAGAGACCCCATTCATGCTATCTTATGGCTCAGAAGCCGTCATCCCCACCGAGATTGAGTTTCCTACTCATAGGGTCCAAATATATGACCCCCAGAGAAATACAGAAGAGAGGAGACTCGACTTAGACCTGATTGAGGAAATGAGGGAGGATGCTGAGATAAGGCAGGACGCCTACCAGCAGAGGACCGCAAGGTTTTACAATCAGAGGGTGAAACAGAGGCCAATCGCAGTGGGGGACTTGGTCCTCAAGAAGACTTGGCAAAAGCCCAACAAGCTCCATCCTAATTGGCATGGCCCATATAGGGTCATCGATGAAGTCATCCCTGGGACCTATAGACTAGAAAACCTAGAAGGGGAACCCTTTTCCAACCCCTGGAATGCAGATCATTTGAAAAAATACTATCAGTAGTGTTGTAAGGTCTTGATAGACCATAATTGTAATAAGAGTTGCTCCAACAGAACACTTGGAAAATTAATGAGAAATATCAGTGTTTCCCCTCATCCTGTGGTTATCAATTCTAGTACGCGTGAAAACATCTACTAGAGAACTACCCTCGGCTATAATGAGGGTCAATGGAGGGGACGACCCCACCATTGTCCTCAAGAAAGACGAGGGAAGACTTTGTTTAAAACAATTAAGATGGTGATTAACCCTCGGCTATAATGATGGTCAATGGAGGGGACGACCCCACCATTGCCCTCAAGAAAGACGAGGGAAAACTTTGTTTAAAACCATTAATTTGGTAATTATAACCCTCGGCTATAATGAGGTCCCATGGAGGGGACGACCCCACCATGGTCCTCAAGAAATACGAGGGAAAACTTTGTTCAAAACCATTAATTTGGTAATTATAACCCTCGACTATAATGAGGTCCTATGGAGGGGACGACCCCACCATGGTCCTCAAGAAAGACGAGGGAAAACTTTGTTCAAAACCATTAATTTGGTAATTATAACCCTCGGCTATAATTAGGTCCAATGGAGAGGACGACCCCACCATGGTCCTCAAGAAAGACGAGGGAAAACTTTGTTTAAAACCATTAATTTGGTGATTATCACCCTCGGCTATAATGAGGTCCCATGGAGGGGACGACCCCACCATGGTCCTCAAGAAAGATGAGGGAAAACTTTGTTCAAAACCATTAATTTGGTAATTATAACCTCGGCTATAATGAGGACCCATGGAGGGGACGACCCCACCATGGTCCTCAAGAAAGACGAGGGAAAACTTTGTTGAAAACCATTAATTTGGTGATTATCACCCTCGGCTATAATGAGGTCCCATGGAGGGGACAACCCCACCATGGTCCTCAAGAAAGACGAGGAAAAACTTTGTTGAAAACCATTAATTTGGTGATTATCACCCTCGGCTATAATGAGGTCCCATGGAGGGGACGACCCCACCATGGTCCTCAAGAAAGACGAGGGAAAACTTTGTTGAAAACCATTAATTTGGTGATTATCACCCTTGGATATAATGAGGTCCCATGGAGGGGATGACCCCACCATGGTCCTCAAGAAAGACGAGGGAATACTTTGTTTAAAACCATTAATTTGGTGATTAACCGTCAGCTATGATGAGGGCCAGTGGAGGGGACGACCCCACCACTGTCCTCAAGAAAGACGAGGGAATACTTTGTTTAAAACCATTAATTTGGTGATTAACCATCGACTATAATGAGGGCCAGTGGAGGGGACGACCCCACCATTGTCCTCAAGAAAGACGAGAGAATACTGTGTTTTAAACCATTAATTTAGTAATTAACCCTCGGCTATGATGAGGGCCAGTGGGGGTGGGGGGGGGGGGGGACGACCCCACCACTGTCCTCAAGAAAGATGAGGGAATACTGTGTTTAAAACCATTAATTTAGTGATTAATCCTCGGCTATAATGAGGGCCAACCCAGGGGACGACCCCTCGATTCACCCTCAAGAGAGACGAGGGAGGGGTTAGTGGCATTAACAAAGAGACAACACAAATAATACAAGAGGCTAATATGGAAGACAACAATATCAAGTGTTCTACAAGATAGAGTACAAAAATGTCAATTACATCAAGAGGGTATGGGCTACAGACAGCCACCCTATGGAACAATATCAGAGGGCAGGGCCTCAACATCCACAAGAGGGGTTTCCTCAATGACCACAACTGGCTGATCTTCAGACGTGCTGACCCCCTCGACTTGCACTTGGGATTCCACCTGGGTTAGAGCCTCGGCAATCAGGGGGTCGTCTAGTTGAACGGCCTTCAGAGAGGGGAGGACGGAAGAGACGATGTCACAGAACTTGAGGATGACCGACCGACAAGCCATCCTTATCCCTCTCTCCAAGTACTCAAGGTCGAAGCCTTGGAACTCATCGGAGAGTTTATAGGCTTCCACAGCGTCTGCCTCGGCTTTCTTCACAGCCTCAGATAGCTCAATCTTAAACTGGGCCTCCCGATGGGTCATGGCTTCATCCTTCTCCTTCAGAAGCAAGTCTTTGGCCTTCAGGTCCTCATCATGTTGTCTCGTCAACTCATCCATAATTCGTGCATGTTCAGTTCTGGCACTCTCTAGCTCAGCCTTTGCAGTATCTAAGTCAGCCTGCAGGTCGGCCTCATGCTGGATGGCCCTCTCGACCTCATAAAATTTCTCCTGATTCTCAGCCATCCATTTAGTTGCCGAGGTAAAGGCGCATACAGACTACACAGAAAAATAAACAGATGTCAAGAGGCCGAGGAAACAGTTGGTGAAAGAATGCAATTAAAGAAATGAATCAAGACCAAAACCTGGGCTAGAGCGTGCAGACCATAGTCATACACTTTGGATGGAGGCATATTTGACAGAAAGTCATAATCAAGAGCCGAGGGAGCAGAAAATGTTGATGCCTTGGCTGCCCTTAAATTTGCGATGAGCGATGATGGCTCGGCCCTTAGATGTGCTAAGTTTTGGGACCATAAGGCCCCCATGCTGGATGAAGAAGCAGTCCCTTCAGATGCTTCGACCCTGGACCTCGTCCGAGAATCTGGCCGAGGGTCAATAGGAATCTCAGGCTCTTTTCTTTTGTGGATATCAGCTGTCGGCTCAACAACCGTCGGCCCCACGGCCTTCGTCTTCCTCGGAGCCTGCTGAGGCTCCTTACCCTTCTTCTTTGCCAAGCCTGATAGTAAATTGGGAGCAGTAACTTCCTAGAGATAGTCTGATACAGCTGCAGGACGACCTGAAAAGGGTACGACACGTGATAAAAATGCAGAGATAAAAAGGAAACACTTGAAAAAAGTAAAGAAAGGTACAACTCACATAGTTCTGTAAGGGGGCCGACCTTCAGAACAGCTTCCTTGAGGAACCGAGGGGTCATCAGATCTTTAAACTTTGGAAGTTCACCCCCTCTCCCTCGTCCTCTCAGATATTCAATAATATCTTTCTCTTCCAGGATAAGTCCGGGGTCTGGCCTGGCCTTCATTGACGGGTTAGACCATCTTCGGGGGACCCTCAGACCATCGGCTATAGGAGATGCCTCGACGGAGAACTCCCACTCCCCAGAGACGAAGAAGACTCTCTTCTTCCAATCGTGGTTGGAGGTTTGTGCCACGTGGAGAAGTTTTTTCTCAGACCTCCTCGCCCCTAGATGATAGTACCCAAGCTGTTTGGACGAAGAGGTGATATTGTGGCAGGCCAAGAATATGTCAGCTGAGGGCTCATCAGTGAAAGCATTCTTCCACAGGGAGATGTAACCTAGTATCATCCTCCAGGAGTTGGGAGGAAGTTGAAAGGGGGCAATACCGAGGGATGATAGGATATCTATGATAGCAGGATGCATAGGGAACCTGACGCCAACCTTGAACATTTGTTCATACACTGCAACCTCACCCTCAAAAACCCTCTCAGACTCAGAGGGAACCCTCACGGTTATGCCGGGGGGCACTCCATAGGCATGTATCCATAATAAGAGGTCGCGATCCCTAATGGAGGAGATATAGGACGACGCATGGGAGGTATCAACTTGGTCATCTGAATCATCGCCCTCGTCCTCAGTCCCCTCTGCCTCGCCCTCATCATCTTCCAGAGGACCATGGGGAAAGGCCATCTGGAAGGCATGTGGAGATAGGGTTGTCACAGGGACAGCCTCGTAGGGGACCATACCCTCGTCTTGTCGGCCCGGGTTAGGTCAGATGTCTCTATTCTACCAGAAGGTCCAGCGCCAGTTGGCGAGGATGCTCTCTCGTCCATCTCACTTGAATGACACTCGACTGGACAATGGGATGACCCACAAGACTCAGATGGATCAAATGGTTTTATTGTGG
The DNA here is from genome assembly GCA_949130495.1 of Sambucus nigra. NCBI lineage: Eukaryota > Viridiplantae > Streptophyta > Magnoliopsida > Dipsacales > Adoxaceae > Sambucus > Sambucus nigra. The sequence goes on along the minus strand of OX422214.1, from coordinate 130,815,471 downwards.
CTAGGGGAATAGGAAGGATGGGTCGTACCCAATTAGGGCCGTCCCCTCGTCTCCTCTCCTCCTCTTCCTCTATTCGTCTGATCTCAATAAATAATTTCTCTCTCAGGGAAGGGAACTCCTCAGCTAAGCTATAAAGCCTCATAAGCATCAAGGGGGAGACCCTACACTTGGAGGAATTTGGGGAAATTAACTACAAACAAGTTTGCAGTTGACCAAATTAGACTTTTGGATTAAAACAAAATAAATCAAGGGTTTTGCTAAAAAAAAGCTCAAGAACACTCAAAAACCAGTCGGCGGAGAAGATGCCGGAAATAATTTAAAACAGCCTAAGTCCGACCATACAAGCCTAAAGCAAAGAAAGAAATGAAAGTAAAAGAGGACACTGGGGTAGAGGGATTACCTGAGGAAGGAGAAAGAGGGTGCCAAACTCGAAATGTCGAAATGTGCAGGTCTGTCTGTTGGAAATCTAGAGAGAGAGAGCTTGGGCGCGAAGAAGAAGAGAATGAATGGTTTCAAAAATTGCTTATATACCTTAGTAATGAGTGGGCCCATTACTCAAGCCAAAGCACAGCCCACGAGGAGGACATCATTAGGGCACAAAGCCCCAAGCAGCATGCAGTCGCCATGCCTTGAAAACTGGAACGACATTGGATAAAAATTTGACAGCTGTCAAATCAGTTTGACAGGTGTCACTCATCAAATAGACCATACACTTAGTCTCAAAAGCAACATTATCCCTCAGCCATCTCAGCATCATCTATGGCTAAGGGCTGGGGGGTGATTGATATACCAGTATATACCCTCGGCCATGCCGAGGGCACCCTGCACTTCATCAGGCTCTGGACGACCCTTCGAGGGGCCGACCCTTCATCAGGCTCCGGACGACCCCTCAGGGGGCCGACCCTTCATCAGGCTCCGGACAACGCCTCAGGAGGCCGACCCTCCATCAGGCTCCGGACGACCCCTCAGGAGGTCAACCCTCCATCAGGCTCCGGACAACCCATCAGGAGGCCGACCCTTCATCAGGCTCCGAACGACCCTTCGAGGGGCCGACCCTTCATCAGGCTCCGGACGACCCTCCGAGGGTACGACAGTACGAGGCCCAAATTAGGCCAGACTCATTACCGGAAGGAACTTTGCCCTCTACTTCATATTAAAGGCCGAGAGTGACATCATCACAGCGCGTGGTTTGGGAGACGCGTGGAACAGTGCGCGTGAGGCTCACATGGCACATGGGAGACCATTATAACAAAATCACACCCTCACGTGAGGGAATATTATGTTATCATTTGGCATCTACAGGTGTCAATAGGGGATTGGCTAGATCATCATTCACATGCACCATGCATACTTGGGGGGTACACTACACCCCCCAAGACCTATATATACTTGTCACCTACAACCCTACAGGGGATCGATCAATTTATTTTAACCCTAGCTAAAACTCTGCTTGTACACACAGTAGAGAGAGAAAGTGAGCTTATGTGCATTGTATCCAAGGCCATTAGTGCCCATACTTAGTGGATCACACACTCACAGTGGATGTAGGCCAAATTAGCTGAACCACTATATATTATTATCTTATTTCCTCTTATACTCATCCCCTTCTACATACTTATACACTTATACATCTCTATGGCTGCCATGGTTACTACTGTTTGAGCTCGTTATCACTTATCCGGTGGTGCTAAATCTTAGCATCATCATGATTGTCGGCCTAGGGTACACGGATTGGATAAAAGTGCCACAGGAGCTCAAGATGGGTATCTGGGGGGCACTACAGGTAGTTACTCACTTTTTTTGTATTTTGAATTTATATTTTTATTTATATTTTATTTTATTTTATAATTCAAATGCATGTAATGCTTACTCTTTTTTTGGTTTGTATTTGTTTGACAAGAATAATTCGGCATGCCCCGCATGTTCGCAACTTCACGTTAGAACAATTGAGATATCAATACAAAACATGAATGGAAAACATGCGAACACGGTACTTTGGGCATGACTAGGAGTCCATATTAAGGGTACTTGACACCGTACCATCGAAAGAGCAGATCTCATTGGCACAGTGGTGGCAATTTTTTGACAATGAAAACCAGGAGTTGCAGTTGACATCTCATCAATTGGGGAGGGAAATCGAGCAAAAAAGGTCAACATGCACTATTGCGGGCGTATGTCTGGCACCGAGGTGGAGCACAAGATGGTAAGTTTTTAATTTTCTTTCATTTTAGTTTATCTTATTCTAATTTAGCATTACTTTTATTTACTTACTAATGTTGCATAAATTTATTTCTATAGATAGGGAATCGCCTAGGGGTAGGCCACATAGGCTCGATGCCTATGTGGCAATTCGGACAAGGAAGGGAGAGGATAAGGAGGTGTCCCAATCATGGCAGCCACAATTGTAACTTATAAAAATATTTTACAATTGTTTTATTTTTTAAATTACATTATAATTTTTATTAACTTAACTAATCATGTCTTTTTTATCGTTCAGACAAAGCTTAAGGAAGTGACAACTCCCAATTTGATGCTGACAAGTCATCTCTAGCTACGGACGCACTAAGACAAGTACTCGGGGAGGATCACAAGGAGAGGGCAAGGAGTGAACTCTCGGGTGGGGAAGTCGACGCTCATCGAGATTGAGACGAGCAACACCGAATTAGCTCATATCATGGACACACATAGCGATAAGTTAGAAAGGTTGGAAAAGACGGTCATCAATATGTTTGAGTACATGACACGTCAGTTGGGGTCCACCTCATCTAAGAGCAAGGGGAGGGCGGTAGACGAGGACTCCATTACTCCATCTCTCTTACCCTCGTCACCGATACGCACCCACTCACCGCCTGCACATAATCCATTTGTCACCTTGACCCCTGTCGAACGGCCTAGGACAACAATGGGCTCATCGAGTGTGTATTTAATAGACCTCTTTAGTGACACGCCTATAGCTAGGGGGTTGAGGGAACCGGACACACACCCTGGTGTGGTTCATGGACGTGTGTTGCAAGTATATCCAAAGCTTTAGCTTAGTATCTGGACATCAGTTCTCCTATAGAGGAGTATCAGAATCACTAGCAACCTCTTGTTCAAGATCAATTACCAGAATAGGAGAGGCAACAGGTTTGGCAATAAAGGAAGAAACAATGTTTCTATATTAAAGCAGATAAGAGGCCGACCTAACGAGCTCCTCAGTAACTACCTTGTGAAGTCCCTAGATAAACTTCAATTCTTTTAAATTTACTTCACTCTCTTTAGGGGGACTTTCTTTTCTCTTCAACTGCAATTCAATTTATAAAGCAAAAGTCAGTATGACATTTTATCAAATATAAATAGGGAAAATTTACTAAAACATAAAACAACCTATTCCGTTGTCAAAGAGCGGACATTTAGGTCCTTGATGTTTATCACCTCCAACTAAAGGGGCATGTTACTAATTTTTTACAACTACCCCATGTTCAAAATAGTCCCTATTAGAATCAGGCAGATCAACTATTAAAGCTTTACTAATTGCCCTAGTTTTCAAATAACAAGTGGTATCTCTAGTTACCCATTTATAAGAAAACATTATTTCTGGAATCCCTATATGGGTTCCGTAGATTTGATTTAACCTATATACTTCATTCACTACTCTCCATGTGTTTTACAGGAACAATGTCAAACTATTGACAAAACTTCAGACACAGGGGATTGGGAGGAAATGTGAACCCGCATTCACTAATAAAGATGGAAGGGAAATAATTACCCTCAACAAGAGAGAAAAAATAAGAAGGAAAAGTGGGATGTTCCAGTAGAACCCAAGATGGAATGTTAAAATCAACTCTGAATTTATCAAGTGACTCGATAAAATAAACCATGATGAGGAAAACAAAGAAGAAGGGAAGAAAAATCCTTACAAAAGTTTAAGGATTCAGCAAGAACAGAAAACGAAAAAGAAAATGATCGCAAGAAACTTCAAAGAACACAACAACAGAATCAGAAGTGAGAGGTAGGAGGTGATTGAAGTTTTACAGCCGTTTTTATAAGTAGCCTCGAAAACTGAGAAAAGTAATGATTAAAGAGAATGACGATTTGGTTTACGGCGGCTCACAAAGGAAAAGACGAAGATACCCAATAAAAGTTCCCTAAAATTTGAAATATTTACAAAATTGCCATTCGAGCCCAAAAATAGGCAATTAAGTGGATTAATTTCACAAGTCTGGAAGGTCTGCAGCTGAACAATAAACTTGAACTACTGTTAAAGCATAACATTTCACACTTTCACATCAGCTCCAAGTATGAAATATTAGGTGATTCTATTGATACCAAAAGTTATCACCCTACGTGAACCAATTATAAACCAACATGTGTCATTCAATGTGGCACAAGTCCAAGTCAGCATGATACAAAATTCCAACCAACTGGGAAGCATGACCAACTACAAAGTCGACCAACTGGGAAGCCCGATCAACTACGAAGCCTGACCAGCTGGGAAGATCGACCAGTTGTCAGAAATTTAGCCTGTATAGCCAACGAAGGACAACAATCATACAACCCACGTAAACAGTGAAACGACAATAATAGTGCATTTAATTCTCATTATGTATTGATGTAAATTCCTAACGAATGAAGGCATTCCATCCTTTCACATGACAACTATCAATACCCCTCTTGGTCTATAAATACATTGTATCACCCTTATTGCAAGGGACCGAAAAACAATACATGGCAATTAATACATAACAGTGGACGTAGGTTATTCCATTGAGTCGAACCACTTTAAAATTTCTTGTGTCTCATTTGTTTTACTTATTTTATCCGTGATGAATTAATTAGGCCTGGTATAGTTTTTTCCATCAATGCCCATTAAGATATTTAGTAGATTAAAATGATACGATAAAATGAACTCATTTAGATAGGTGGTAGATCAAATTGATACAATTAACTAAATCCGCAATGTTGTTAAACCTCATCAGTGATCAAATTAATGCTTCAAACAACGGACAAAAATAAATGTTTTCAGTGGCGAATCAAGAAGGTTCTCAAAAATTGATAATCTCACACGTAAAACATAAGAAATAGATAAAAAAAGTGAGTCCTTCTAATTAAACTCTTGATTTTGACACATTTGGTACGACACACTGACATATCGCACCCGTATTGGCTCGGACTGGGTCCAACAATAATAGGGCCTTGCACAGGACAATGGGGGTGGGTGTGACATGTCACTATATTACAATCATGAGTCTGCCTAAACTTATTGTTAAAAATTACCCACAAAGTTTCTTTATCCTTCATGCTACCACAGTTATTGTATTTGTCATTGATTAAGTAAAGAAGAGAGATTGTCATGCGTCACCATCTATGTTACTTGAGCCAACAATTTTTTAGTTATGTTTACTCTGCATCAAGTACAGTACTATATCATTGCATATATGTCACCTTAGAGATATGATGTTTATGCATAAAAATTATTGTACACAATTACTTTCTTATACGAGTAACATAATTTTTTTATTAATTACAAAAGAGAGAAAAATAGTATAATTTAGTTATTGGTCATGAGTGATTAATTAATTGAGAAGCTTGTTTTGGCCGACATTAATTCAATATAATTTAGTTTAACCCCTAAAAATATAATTTCTTCAGAATTTACGAAATGTTTTTCAAATTTTTTTTTTGGCCCATATACTTACTTTGGGGGTCAAATTCAAAGAAATTAGCCCCTTTAGATGCAAGGGTTGTAAAATTTATTATGGTGTATTTTAGTTTACCATGCCAACTTGAGAGGCTAGGCTGTGAGTTCTCATGGAATTTGGACAATTAAAAAAGATATTATTTTCACTTTTCTTTTTCACATACATCAAACCTATGGTTAAATCAATAAAACCATCTTTACAATCTATATAAATGAACAATGACATATAATAATAGATAACGATGAGTACTTTTTTTAAATGAAATAAAAATTCAACACTTCATAGTTTGGAATCAATAGAAAACGATTAACGATTGAGATTAAAAAACAGGATTCAAATACAATTGCAACGATCCCAACCCATTCTTTTTATATATTTGTGCCCCAACTTTTTTTTGATGATTATTTGTGCACCAATTGAAAATCAATGATCTACATAGTAGCAACTTATTCATCCAAATCCAAATATTTTTTCTAAGTTAAAGAAGGAAAAATTATACAATAAATGAAGATCACAAATGACTTAGTTAAAAAAATTTCAAGTGGACTCAGACATCCAACCACATAAATTAAATCTTCACTCTCAAGAGAAAGATAAAAAAACATATATGAAAAATAATTGAGAATCTAAAACATCTAAAAATATGAGAGTAAAAACCCATCATGATGTTAAATCAGTAAATATCCTAGTGACTTTTTTATACCTAAATTTTTTTGTTCGATAGACATGGTGTATAAGTCACTGTTTAAGGAAGTTATTGGGAGTTGATTAACTGCTCCTGAGCCTTGTGCTACAGAGAAATACATTTTCCAAAATATTTTAACTTAATTATAATATTTAAATAACGTGTAATACTTGATTAAATATAATTTGGCTTCCTATGCATCATTATCTATCAACTGCATGTCGAGTCCAAACATTAGGAATATTTTATGAAAGTTAAAATCAAATTAGAAAAAAAATCTGTAAAAATGACAAAAGTAAATAAATACCTTAGAAATGAAGTGAATAACTTAAAATCCAGAATTAGAACTATCCTATACTGAATGAGGCATTTTATTAAATATATGGCAAGTAATCAAAATGTACCAACTAAAGAAACCTTTCTTAATCTTTGATAGAAACTTATACAAAGGGTAATCAAAATATACTAACTGAAGAAAAAATATGATACTATTAAAAGAAAAAGGCATTATGGTATGTTAAATTATAATTATATGCAACCAAATAAGTACAACCCATAAATATGTAATCAAAATGTTGGGTGAGTAGACTGTAATCAACTCTTGCCAACCGCGCCACCACCCCATCATCAATCAACCACCCATATCACTTTAAAAGTTAAATTACGTCTGCAACCATATAGAGAGACTTATAAATACGTACGAGAGAGAGAGAGAGAGAGAGAAATTTGGGGGTTTAATGGATCTCAGGGTTCTATAGAGAGAGAGAGAGAGAGAGAGAGAGAGAGGCCTGATTGTTTGCAAATTTATGTTAGTTAAAGAGATAATGAATATTTCTTTTTCAATGCTTCATTAGAGCCTTTGGATTACAACAATTAACACAGTTTATTTATCTTTTTGGGGACGGAGTTAACATACTTAGGGATGGACATTACTTTCGGCGTATGAAAGATTATGCGCATAGGTAATTGAAAGCAGAGGTTCTCTAGTGAACCTAAAAACCGAACTTTTTAATGAACCTCATAAAACATTAAAAAAATCAATTAATTGTAATTCCTTGTTATAATTGGTCCACACCAGCGGCAATAGATATATGCATGTGACACATGCACCCCCTCCCCCCATCCCCCAATTGTAACTGCCCCAAAACTCAGTGGTAATGGACATGGTTTGGCAAGTCTTGGATTGGGTTTTGGTTGAATAGATATATGGATCTTGGGTTGGTATTTGGGTTAGAGTTCTGGGTCTATGGAAGGTGAAATGGTTTCTAAGTTAAAGTCGGGTTCGATAGGCTTTATTGTGTCAATTTTTTTCAGCCAAAAGGGTTTTGTTTGGGGTTGGATCAGGTTGTTGGATGTCGGAGGTATACGGAGGTGGTAGTGAGTTGGTCGGAGTTTGGTGTGGATATGGTTTATGGATGTTGGAAGTGGGCGTTGGTTTTAAAGAGTTGGCGGTAGAGAGAAGGAGTGGCCAGAGTTGGGTTGCGGAGATGCATTTGTTTTGGCGAGTATGGTTGCTAGATGTGGTCTAAATCAGAGCAAGCTAGGGGAAGAAAGTGGTCAGGTTTTGTTGTTGGGATAAAGGCGTCACCGGTTTTGCTGCTAAAGATGGTCGGACGTGTTGAACAGAAGATCGGAGCAGGCGTGGGTCAGAGTTTTGGGGTTTAAGGGTGATGCCCGATTTAAGGTTAGTTGGGTTTAGGACAGTTATAATTTGGGGGTGGGGGTGGGGGGAAGGGGTGCGTGTGTCACACGCATGCGTCCGTTGCCGCTGGCGCGAACCAATTACAATAAGGAATTAAAATTGATTGGGTTTTTTAATTTTGTATGAGGTTCATTAAAAAGTTCAGTTTTTAGGTTCAGTACAAAACCTCTCCCGGTAATTTATACAAAGGTATAATTAGTACAGGGAGGGTAATATGTCTGGCAGTACAATTTTAAGAGAGAGGATAACCTACCATTTTGAAAGAGACAAAAATCTCTCTCTATATATGGGCAAAGGTTCAAAAGTGAACCTAAAATATTAATATTTTAATGAACCTTAATAAAAAACACCTTAACAACCCATTAATATTAATTCCTATGTTGTAATTGGTTCGTGCCAGCGGAAACGGACATGCGAGTGAGGGGATAAGATGTGTGTTTTAAAAAACACGCGTCTGCCTCTGGCGCGGACCAACTACAACATAGGAATTAAAATTAATGGGTTGTTAAGGTGTCTTTTGTTCAGGTTTATTTAAATGTTCATCTTTTAGGTTCAGAAGTGAACATAAAAGATGAACATTTTAATGAACCTTAACAAAAAAGACCCAACAACCCATTAATTTTAACTCTTGTATTGTAATTGATTTGCGCCAGCAGCAACTAACATGTGTATCAATCGAATATTTTATTATAGATCACCCCCACCCCACCATGGCAGCTGCCATGGTGGGGGTGGGGGGGGGGGATCGATCGACACACGTGTTCGTTTCTGCTGGCACAGACCAATTACAACATTGAAAGTAAAATTAATGGGTTCGATGAACATTTTAATGAACTTTAACAAAAAAAATATTAATTTTACTTCCTATGTTGTAATTGGTCTGCGCCAGCAGCAACGAACATGTGTGTCGATCGATACCCACCCCCCTCCCCGCCATGGCAACCCTTGTGGCAGACGGTGCCATAATGTCTGCCATGCTATGGGATAATCTCTAAAAAAAAATATTCGATTAATACGCGTGTTCATTGCCACTAACGCGGCAAAATTACAACATAAGAATTAAAAATGATTAGTTGTTGGGTCTTTTTTGTTAAGGTTCATTAAAATGTTCATCTTTTATGTTCACTTTTAAACCTCTCCATATATATATAAATATATATATGTATGTATGTATTTATGTATGTATGTATATCTTTCCTAATTTTTTAATTTTTGATAAACTAATTCTAGGTCCTCGCAATCGAAAGAAATTAGAGGCAGAGTGTGTAAACCTTTCGAAAAAAATACCAGTCTCATTTACCCTATTAATATATGTATGGGCCCGTGAGTATGCGTTTGCAAGTAACTCTAATATCTGCCTCCTATTTTTTGTGACAACCCGCTAAAAATAATAACGGGTGGCTAGCCCAATACTAAAATAATTAGGAATCACAAGTGGATCATTCTCAGCATCAACTGACGATTCTAAAATAACCACGGCTGACAACCCATTACTACAAAAAGTGGGCAAAATTTTTTAAAACCTTCTTATTTACGACCTATAACAACCATGCAACAACATAACACTGCATAAAATAAGAGACACAGGAAAGCTCGAATAAAATAAAGGAGACTTAAATAAGAGTACAACCAACTATTCATATAATATACCCGAATATGCTGTCGGGTCACAGACAATACAATAATTTGAAAGAGATAAATATAAAAGTGATCCACTAACAACACTAGGGTAGAAACCCGATACACAACTGAATCCTAATCTAGATATACAAAGATAGGAGTCGACTAATTCAAATTACCGTAACAGTCCGCTACTGCTACAGCTCCACGACTAAACATGATGGATAATCAACATGGCATCCTTACGGAGGAACACCTAAAGTAGTACAATATATATACATAGCAGGAGAAAATATAAACGAGTCAGAGCCCGAGATGTGAAAACATTTTTATAGCAAGTGCATTAAAATGCATAATAATTATAATGCATTATGACACGATTATAGTCGCACTCTCCATAAGATCCATCTCACCTCTCAACTAAAGCGCCCAACTAAACGTATGCACCATGTCTCCAAATAATTTCCCAAATTTATGTAGGGGCAAAGGAATCTAACTTAATCCCAATTTCTATACTCCATTAAAAACCATCTAAATCAGGTACTTAAATTTCAATTATTCTAAATCTCAATTATTCATTCACTTACATCACAAGTAAAGTTTACATAAACATTCTCTTTTACAGAATTTCTCATATTCAAGTTATGCCATCACTATGCATACAAATAGACGAGTTAATAGCATCGAAGTGATAAGGACTAAACTTCTCCCAAATCTCAATACTACACTGCGTTTCGTGCGTGGGACATCTCGCAAAGCGAAATCCAAACAAGGAACCCCCCCCCCCCCCCCCGTTACACTACTCCTTGACAGTATTGATTTTCGAGATTCATTATGCCTTCAATGCATGACGCATATAACCCAAATTCTTATTACCCAATTAATTAATTAGTCTCAATCCTCAATAGTACACGGCGTTTCATGCGTGGGACATCTCGCAAATCGAAATCCAAATAAGTAACCCTCCCGATACACTACTCCTAGTACTGTCGATCGTCGAGAAACACTACTACTATAAATATGAGCACTAAGGACTAACTTCTCCCCACTCCCAACATTGCGCTGCGTTTCATGCGTGGGACATCTCGCAAAGAGAAATCCAAACAAGGAACCCCCGTTACACTACTCCTTCAATGTTGGTCGTTGAGGTCCATTAAGCCCTCGGTACCCAAGGTACTATATAACCATATAATATACTACTCTTCATTTCCATTTTATCATATTCGTCATGATTTTAAGTCCGGATAAAATCTCCCGGAATGAGATTCAAACAATCCTCTTATGTATCTTTACTCTAGAGACAAATATGATATCACATAATCATATTCAAATATAATAATAACCATCCCACCGAGTTATCACCCGTGGATGCGATCTCTCAATGCTATTATCTTCCAGTGCTCGACTAACGTAGCATATTGGGGACCACCGGTAGGACTAAATGACACCTACTTCATGGTCAAAAATACAAACCCAACGTTCAGGAAGCGATCATAGTTCCTAATCGACAAGTGAGAACGACATATATCCACGACTTCTCACCCCCAAAATAAAGTGTATATCACATAAATAGAATGGACGACTATCACCTGGGGAATATCCACACCCTGCTCCTCGAGCCAGGATGCTCACCCTCATCGCGCAAATTCCCAATGATAGCAAGGAGGGGGTATGCTTCACTTATATGTATATATCGCTCACATAAGACATGCATCCATCATCTTATCAGATAAATATATACCATGACATAAGGTAAATATATATACAACACACTATTTACATACTCTTATTACGCTTTTAGACGTAAATGAAATACTACATTATTTAGTATTTTACAGTCCCAATATACTATTCATCAACTGCTCACAAAAATTCCCCACTTTGTATATACTATACGATTTCTCACTTGAAATTCACACCTCACTTCTATTTGTATGAATCATTTCTCAATTTAATTTATATTGAGAATAGTTTCTATATCCATATACGTGTCGATCAACAATTATCATTCCTTAAATATTAACCTCGATACTTAGAGGATTTTACACCAAAATGATACAATCCTTTAAATTCTCACTTTCTCAAGATCAATCACTAAAGCCCCAATGTTTTCATTTAGTCATTTATTACTTTTGCTCTCGTTTCCTAAATAAGAGAGATATCCCACCATCAATTTCATTTATCAATTAGCCCCAAATATCATTTCACACTTCTGAAGTCATTAGTCCCCTTATATAATCACTTAATCCTCTATGATACACTAATTATGAAGGTACACACATAAAAACCCAAAGAAAAAGGGGATAAACTTAAATTCCCAAACTTGAACCCAAAACAGGGGACCGGTCGACCGGTGCCCCAACCGCGGTGGACCGCGCTTTTTAATTATGCCTATAATCGAAGACAGTGTGCTTGGTTTGGGAGGCGCGGTCGATCGGCCCCTGAACGCGATCGACCGGCCCTACCAGGTACCTCGGCCAAACTCCATTTTTAAGTAACTCCAACTTCTCCAAAACCCCAAAATAATTACATTTAACCACAAATCTTCAACCCAACCATATTCATAACATTTATATACCTCAAATAATTTAATTCAACTAATTTGTAACCTCAAATCCATACTAAACACATCAAATGTAAGATTTATCCCAAAATCTAGGTTTTACCATATTTATCCCAAATTTCACAAATTTATCCACAAATCATGAAATAAATGATACACAACAACTATTCAGCAAGTTTAATCACTTGCCTCAAGATCGCGTAATGGCCGGAAAATCCCACTTTTCTCCTCTTTTTCTTCTTCCTTTCTTCTTCTCTCTCTTTCTCTCCTTCATTCTAGGGTTTTTCTCTTTCACTTAAGTGAGAATGACTTCTCACGTAGGCTTCTAAGACTTATCTTAAATGACAATACACACTTTAAATGACTCGGTAACATTAATTCGAGCCAAACGAACTTCAAACATTTCGGAACCCAAATAGACCCCAAGTACAGTCATTTTGACTATCTCGACCCTTCCGAAAATAATGGCACACTCAGAATTATCATCCGAATCACTTTCTGACATCTTCAAATATTGACCTCAAATGCCAATTTAATTATTCTCCAATTTAAATTGATATTTATTTCTCCCAAAAATAAATAAATTATTGTCCCAAAAATCTCGGGTTATTACAAACTTCCCCACTTACGAGAATTTCTTCCTCAAAATTAAGTTAAGCCTAATATTCCAAAGCTCAACTAGTTTCTACTACACTTATTGCTTACTAACACTATACCCAAACCTCCCACTTCTCACGAAGGGTTATTTTAAATTTATTATAAAACCAATAATAACTACTATGGCTCCCATACACCCTTTTTTTTAGCTTTACTCGAATCAATATAATTAGGCTTCGCTTGCCTCAATAGTACCACAACTCGAAATATATATATATAAATAATACTAGCATAGTAATTGAAGCAAAATTTTGAAAGGTCCAATGATTTAACTCCTCTCAATTCCTGACATTCTCCACTTTTATGCGTGGGAGGTCTCACAAGCGAAATCCAAACAAGGAACCCTCTCAATACACTAATATGAAGCGACGTCGGGGATTGAGAGTGTTAAATCAGGACTAAAGTTTTAAAACATTTTGTGGAAATCATTTTGATATGGCCCAAAGGCCTATAAAAGGTTTTATTTTGAAAAAAGTTTATTGTTAAAAACGGTTTATGTCCTTTGACATTTATATACAAATATATACCCTATGCCCATGGCACAAGGTTTTAACAATCATCATACACATAACAACATATAGCTCACAAAAATTAGCATAATTATGAGATAAAATCTCTTACCCCACAATAGTCTACAAAATTCTGAATTCTTTTCAGAAATAATCTATCACGTCATATTAATATATATTGACATTAACTAGGATCTTCCATAACTGGAATACAATAATTATATAAGTCTAACATGACTATATAAAATAAGTAGCCTTATCATTACTACTTAACACATTACAACGATTCTCATACGTTCACAACAAAGTTATAGCTCTTTTAGAGCACATTACAACATCATGTAGTTTCTATCAAAAGATAATTACATAAGAGCCTCACTTGCTCAAAATTTCCTTTCGGGTCATTCTATACATAATAGGCTTATAGCACTACCCTCTCATAACTATCTCTCATACGGTATTTCCAAAACTTCATATAGTAAAAATCCTATTCACAAAGGAAAATAACTTACGTCATACATCTCTAGTCCGATTTCTCCTCATCATCATTGGGTTCCCACTCAAAGTCCCCTGGCCTAAAATGACCTCAAATCTGTTGTAGGGGTTTCACATTCAATACTTCTTCAGAACGTGGTCCTTTACCTCTTTTAGGACAATCTCTCTTTCTATGACCAATTTCTTTACAAAAGAAACATCTACCCTCAAATCCTCTTTGCTCATCGTGAGGAACAAAACGCTGTTGTGACCCTCGAAAATCCTGCCTATACCTTCAGGAATTTCTGGTATTGTTTTCACCAGACCTACTTGATGAAACCGAATCTCTAAAGTCCTTACCCCCTTGCGAACAAAGACGATATTCATGACACTCCAACAGTGCCGCATTCACTACTTCGATGAAAGTCACTAATGTTTGGCTCTTTAACAAATGATGTCGAATTGGTCCATTTAAATCTCGAATGAACTTTGATATACGCTTCTCTTCAGTATTTACCTCATCAGGTACTAAATTTTCTAATCGAGTAAATTCTTCTTCATACTCGGCCACCGTTTTATTACCTTGAAACACATCCATCAGTTTTCGCCTCACCTACTTCTGAGTCTCGGAAGGAAAATACCTTTGATTAAAAAGTTCCCAAAAATTTGTTATGGGAAATGTATCTCTCTATTCAGATGTGGTGATAGACTCCCACCACTGAAGAGCTGCTCCCGTTGACTTAAAGGTGGCGAGAAACTTCTTCTGCACCTCACTACACTCAATCATACAAAGGTATCTTTGCATAATATTCTTCCATTGACTTGCAGCCATCCCATCAACTCCCCCTGAAAACTCTGGAGGATGACCCTTACTAAAATCTTCCTTCACTCTTTCCCACATGGACAATCCCGGTGGGTCTTGGGATACTTTTACTGTAGGTTGTTGCGCCATCTCAAAAATGGCAGTAGTTACGGCTTGTGCCATAATATTGGCAACTTCCTCTATAGCCATAGTCCTTTGAGGCAGTTGGGGTTCCACACTCTCTGCCCCTCTTCTTGCCCTACTTGAATGATTTCTCTTCGGTGGAATCTAAAATAAGAACAATTGTATTAGAACGCCTTTCAAATGTTTTCTCATCACAGAAGAAAATAATGGACGTATGAACACAACAGTCCTAATAATAAGGCTCTACATCAAGAATTCTTATGGAAGATCACAATAAACCCACACAGATCCTAAAGACACTAAAACCTGATGCTCTGATACCTTCTATGACAACTCGCTCAAAATAATAACGGGTGGCCAACCCAATACTAAAATAATTAGGAATCACAAGTGGATCATTCTCAGCATCAACTGACGATTCTAAAATAACCACGGCTGATAACCCATTACTACAAAAAGAGGGTGTCAAAATTTTTTAAAACCTTCTTATTTATGACCTATAACAACCATGCAACAACATAACACTGCATAAAATAAGAGACACACTCAAGCTCGAATAAAATAAAGGAGATTTAAATAAGAGTACAACCAACTGTTCAAATAATATACCCGAATATGCTGTCGGGTCACAGACAATATAATAATTTGAAAGAGATAAATATAAAAGTGATCCACTAACAACACTAGGGTAGAAACCCGATACACAACTGAATCCTAATCTAGATATACAAAGATAGGAGTCGACTAATTCAAATTACCGCAACAGTCTGCTACTGCTACAGCTCCACGACTAAATAAGATGGATAATCAACATGGCGTCTTTGCGGAGTAACACCTAAAGTAGTATAATATATATATACATAGCAGGAGAAAATAAAAGCGGGTCAGAGCCCGAGGTGTGAAAACATTTTTATAGTAAGTGCATTAAAATGCATAATAATTATAATGCATTATGACACGATTAAAGTGGAGTCGCACTCTCCATAAGATCCATCTCACCTCTCAACTAAAGCGCGCAACTAAACGTATGCACCATTTCTCCAAATAATTTCCCAAATTTATTTAGGGGCAAAGGAATCTAATTCAATCCCAATTTCTATACTCCATTAAAAACCATCTAAATCAGGTACTTCAATTTTAATTATTCCAGATCTCAATTATTCGTTCACTTACATCACATGTAAAGTTTACATAAACATTCTCTTTTACTAGAATTTATCATATTCTAGTTATGCCATTAATATGCATACAAATAGATGAGTTAATAGCATCGAAGTTCTAAGCACTAAACTTCTCCTAAATCTCAATATTGCACTGCGTTTCGTGCGTGGGACGTCTCGCAAAGAAAAATCCAAACAAGGAACCCCCTTGTTACACTACTCCTTGACAGTATTGATTTTTGAGATTCATTATGCCTTCAATGCATGATGCATATAACCTAAATTCTTATTACCCAATTAATTAATTAGTCTCAATTCTCAATAGTACACGTCGTTTCGCGCGTAGGACGTCTCGCAAAGCGAAATCCAAATAAGGAACCCCCGATACACTACTCCTGGTACTGTCAATCGTCGAGAAACACTACTACTATAAATATGAGCACTAAGTACTAACTTCTCCCCACTCCCAACATTGCGCTGCGTTTCATGCGTGGGACGTCTCGCAAAGCGAAATCATAACAAGGAACCCCCCGTTACACTACTCCTTGTCAATGTTGGTCGTTGAGGTCCATTAAGCCCTCGGTACCCAAGGTACTATATAACCATATAATATACTATTCTTCATTTCCATTTTATCATATTCGTCATGATTTTAAGTCCGGATAAAATCTCCCGGAATGAGATTCAAACAATATTCTTATGTCTCTTTACTCTAGAGACAAATATGATATCACATAATCATATTCAAATATAATAATAACCATCCCACAGAGTTATCACCCATGGATGTGAGCTCTCAATGCTATCATCTTCCAGCGCCCGACTAATGTTTCATAATGGGGACCACCGGTAGGACTAAATGACACCTACTTCGTGGTTAAAAATACAAACCCAACGTCCGGGAAGCGGTCATAGTTCCTAACCGGCAAGTGAGAACAACACATACCCACGACTTCTCACCCACAAAACTTATTTAGTATTTTATAATCCCAATATACTATTCATCAACTGCTCACAAACTTCCCCACTTTGTATATACTATACGATTTCTCACTTGAAATCCACACCTCACTTCTACTTGTATGAATCATTTCTCAATTTAATTTATATTGAGAATAGTTTCTATATCCGTATACGTGTCGATCAACAATTACCATTCCTCAAATATTAACCTCGACACTTAGAGGATTTTCCACCAAAATGATACAATCCTTTAAATTCTCACTTTCTCAAGATCAATCACTAAAGTCCCCAACGTTTTCATTTAGTCATTTATTACTTTTGCTCTCATTTCCTAAATAAGAGAGATATCCCACCATCAATTTCTTTTATCAATTAGCCCCAAATATCATTTCACACTTCTGAAGTCATTAGTGCCCTTATATAATCACTTAATCCTCTATGATACACTAATTACGAAGGTACACACATAAAAACCCAAAGAAAAAGGGGATAAACTTAAATTCCCAAACTTGAACCCAAAACAAGGGATCGGTCGACCGGTGCCCCAATCTCGGTCGATCGTACTTTTTAATTATGCCTATAATCGAAGTTAGTGTGCCTGGTTTGGGAGGCGCGGTCGACCGGCCCCCTGAACGCGGTCGACCGGCCCTACCAGGTACCCCGGCCAAACTCCATTTTTAAGTAACTCCAACTTCTCAAAAACCCCAAAATAATTACATTTAACCACAAATCTTCAACCCAACCATATTCATAACATTTATATACCTCAAATAATTTAATCCAATTAATTTGTAACCTCAAATCCATACTAAACACATCAAATGTAAGATTTATCCCAAAATCTAGGTTTTAACATATTTATCCCAAATTTCATAAATTTTCCCACAAATCATGAAATAAATGATACACAACAATTATTTAGCAAGTTTAATCACTTGCCTCAAATTCGTAGGGTCTGAATCCGCCTCAAGATCGCGTAATGGCCGGAAAATCCCACTTTTCTCCTCTTTTTCTTCTTCATTTCTTCTTCTCTCTCTTTCTCTCCTTCTTTCTAGGGTTTTTCTCTCTCTTAAGTGATAATGACTTCTCACGTAGGCTTTTAAGCCTTATCTCCCAAGATATAGACTTTAAATGATTATACACACTTTAAATGACTCGGTAACATTAATTTGAGCCAAACGGACTTAAAACATTTCGAAACCCAAATAGACCCCAAGGACAGTCATTTCGACTATCTTGACCCTTCCGAAAACAATGGCACACTCAAAATTATCATCCAAATCACTTTCTGACATCTGCAAATATTGACCTCAAATGCCAATTTAACTATTCTCGAATTTAAATTGATATTTATTTCTCCCAAAAATAAATTAATTTTTATCCCAAAAATCTCGGGTTATTACATTTTCATTAGTTTTTTTGCTTTAGTCCCATTTCCAAATATTTGTGAGACTCCACTCTCATGTATTTTTAAAATTGTAAAAGGCCCCATAACCACCTAAAATTGTCAATAATTGCCCTGTAACTAATCTCTTTCTTTTTTGCAGAGAATGACGCTTGTTCCATATTTTTTACAATAGGACTAATAACTAAAAAAGCAAAGACATGAGAGTGGACGCAAGTGAATTTTCAAAAAGATGACTAAATACTTAAGATCCCTTTATTTATTGCATGACATACGTATTACTGGGCGTTAAAGCTTTGAATCATGAGAACCAAATAATCAAATTAGATAAACAAGCTTAAACTACTCATAATTACACTTACACATCCAAAATCATGGGTTATAAATAAAATCATCTAAGAGTAATACGGGGTATATTCACAAATCAAACCTCAAATGAGTTGTCAGTAACAAATTAGTCGGTGTGTGAAATTCACGCTGGGTCCACTTATAACACTAATCAATGTGTTGTTGACACATCAAAGGGTCTCATTTGAGGGTTTGATTTAAGAGTATAGCTAGTATTATAAATCCTCTAATTCTTCAAAATGTATGGCGTTTCAACTTAATTGTTTATTCAATTTCTAGATGTTTTTGGAATAGGGAAAATGCAATGATATTTTTGTTTCCATATGCCTTCATTACCAATTAAAATCCTTCTCAACTCAAGCATGTGAACAAAGCCGACCTTACTAAACCAACATCTTTATTAGTAGGGTTGCTTCTTTCCACTCACTGAAGATTCTATTTACAAAAGAAGTTCAACGAGGGAAATTGAAATGCAACCATTATTTTTGTGTTTATTAAAGCATTCAAACGTGTTTGGGCTGATTTTTCCTTATCATTAAGTTGTTTAAAGACCTTTTCAATTAACACCCCCATATAAGTTGTGGTTCAATAAACTCGGCCCATAAAATCGTTTATCGAGAAGTTCATAGGTATAAGATAATGGAAAATCTGCCCATTATTTATTATTTTGCTTCTTATGAATAAACATTAAAATCAAATCTCTCTAAACACAAGTCCATTAGACACAAAATGTACATATTTGGAATCATCTCAACGATATTTATCATATGAAACCCTATTTATTTTAATACTCGGATTGATCAAGTCTAAACATAAAAGAGATATAATGATGTACCAATATAAATCTTCAATAAAAATCTCAAATGAAACTCGTGTGAAACATGCTAAAACTAAAGTCCCATAATACACGCCAGCAGAAATGTTTCAATATAACTAGACTGAAAAATAAAATGATAAAATAAATAAGATAGAAACCCACATCATCTCTAAATATGAAATCTTTAATGAAAGAGATGGATAGAGAGTAATACTTGGAAGGAGGAAAGCTAAGCAGGTGGTTCAGCTCTAGCACTTGGAACACACCACAATAGAGACGAATCAAAATCCTAGCAAGTCGCTTAGCTATGCAACTCAAAGAAGTTATATATATAGATGATAGAATTCCAGTTTATTTAATCGATAAGAATGACTCATCACATAAAACACAGCCTCACATTGCAATCAAATTATCTCAATTTTTTACATTAATTAATTATTCACTTTAATTAATTAACATGTAACTGACATCCCCCTTCTCCCTGACCATCTCAAGAACATGTGGTACGACATAAAAATGGTTATACATCCCGTAGCCTCCTACTTCATAGTGTCGGTAAACCAGTAGCCACCCTATTACATAATGCCAAAACTCCCCAACATCGTGTGATGCAATTAACAGTACACATTAAGTCATACTCGTCATTTGTCTCAACCTAAGGGTGTTCCTTCTCGATACTCACCTAATTATGCTTCTTTCTAATGTACTTTTATAAATTGCATTGATGCTAATGGCGACGATATACAAGATGCATATATATATATATGTATATATATATAAAGTCTAAAATATACACAACTTCAGTTCTAGGCCCACACATTCAAACACCAACTAACAAGTTGGCCTAAAACCATGCATTAACACAAAAATGACATGTCATGTGTTGATGTGGACCTAAAAATACACATTAATTAAATAAATGGTTTCTAAGGCCAGTTGAGTCAGAACATCCATCCAATTGCGTTCTTCTGCTAGAAGGTAGCGGACCCGACACTTGACTATAATACATATGACTTTGAGTTTTATGTGGCGATTTAAGTTCCTATCATTATCAAGTCATACCATGAGGCGTTATACTTTATAAACAATTAAAATAAGGTTAAGGACATCCATGGTAAGTGGTATAACTAAACCTGATATGTCAGTGACAGAGTAATCTTATTCAAATTTGTGCCTACTTTTAATGTATATCTTATAAATTATGAAATATAAAAACTTTACACATGTAAATTAGAAAAAATATGTATACAATATAATATTATAAGCATACATTACAAATTAATGTATATCTTACTAGTAATGTTACTCTGTTTGGATTGAGTTGTACTAACTTTTCTAATTTTTCGCTTGTTAAGTAGAGTGAATAGAAAAAAAATCTGCTTTTTGAGAATATGGAGGATATGTTTAAAGAGGTGAGTTATGAGTCCATTATCTCTTCAATTTAAACTTAGTAATAAATGTTACTGAAGTCTATATAATTTACACTACATTCCATGTATATTGTGTGTATCCAAAACAAGTTGTTAGGGGTAAGAGATCGAAACGAACTACATGCAATGAGAATGAGGATGCAAGAATATCATGTGAAGTCTCTAACTCACATGCGATGCAAGAAATTTATGCGGATGAAGTACGAAACATTGATTCTGTTGATAAGGGCAAACAAAAGAAGCGGGGACCATCAAAATTGAATGTAATTGCAACTGGGATAAAAAAGACCGTAAAGAGGTATAATTCAATGAGTTTAGGCAAACAATTGGACTGCTATCAATGAAATCCTCAATTTCAAACATATTTTATCACTTCGTGGTATCTCATCATTACCCAATTACCCCACCCCAACCCCCGGATTATTACCAATTAGAGAACGAATGTTAAACCATTAAACTAAGAGTAAAAGGGATAATAAACCTATATGGAACTATACGTAAATTAAAGCATTAAAGTAAATGTCTATTGATTTATTAAAGTTTAGGGTCATCACTCTAACCCATTTCTAAACTCTATGCATGGGACATCTCACCGAAATGAAATCCAAACAAGGAACCACCACTACCCGATATGCGTACGCTTAGATAAGGTAGTTGTTAAGACAATTTAAGTAAGGGTTTATTATGAGAGGTTAAAGTGAGATAATAATCGACTAAATACCCAATTTCCATAACTACTCCAAATTGTCCAACACAACCATCCAACAATAAATCCAACAACCAATACAAATTTTATCCAACTGTCCTTATATCTCATGTACATGTTTATTTCATCACTAAAAACAATAATACCATATGTAAAGGGTCGTGACGAATTTTCTCATAAAGGGAGCACATATACTGAAGTTTCAAGGATGTAATTCAACATAAGGGCTTCATTTATAATCAAGGGTTCCAATATATGCAATTATAATAGAAACAAAGTGTGAATAGAATACACATACTAAAATCTCCATATTTGGGCGATTATTACGAAAAAAACTACCATTTAAGATTAAGGTACAACCCTACTAAGCATGTGCAAAATTTCAAAATTTATCCAACTCAAAAAACAAGTTCATTTTACTCTTCGTATAAACCCAATAATCATTTATAAAAAGGAGGTTATCAACCATAGAAATGTCAATTCATAGTTTCATGGTCAATATACAATTTCTCTATTTATTAGGACTTAAAACCAAATACCAATCATGTGGGAATAGTGAATTAAACTTCATTACAGCAATATGTTAGGTGAAAATTTCGTAAGGGTTTCTTGTTTATTAAATTTATAATCTTTGCAAGTGCAAGAACTATTGTAATATAGCGAGTGTAAGTACGGGTCGAACCCCCAAGGATTTGGCCTATTATAAATTATTAACTTTCCATATAGACAATAACAGGTGTAGAAATAGGATGAAAAGAAGAAAATAAAATAACCAGAAATAGTAAAAACAAACACTAAGTATTTAAATAAAATGGGGAGATTACTAGGACTTCGGATTCGTTTATCATTTTTACCAGATTATGATTAACCAGTCTAACTCAAAATTCCCTTCTATAAGTCAAAATTATACCGACTCTTGTCATGTAAATCTTGGAAGATGAAAATGTTAAAGTTCAAGTCAAATATTTTATATCTCTTTTTAGATGGAAAAAATTTGTATTACCTTAAAAGTATCACTCTTAAACATTCAATGTAAAACAAAAACATGAACTGAGAATTCCCCTTAATAGTATGTGAATTTTTGAATTATAATGATTCATGTATTTAGAAAAATATTTTTTAGTTGATAATATAGCATAGAGAGAAAATGAATGAAAAATGGACGTAAGCATGAAAATCTGACCAAATCATGAAAAGATTATACCAATTTGAATTCTCCCACCCAAAAAGATTTGTTTGCCCCCACAATTAATAGGAATGAAAACTTAAAAGAATATATTAATCCTAGAAAACTATCTACCTAGAGAGCGATAGGAGCTCAATCTCTCAAATCTATGGGAGGAATAATAACACTTTCCTCCTTCACAAATTTCACTAGAGGAACATCAAGATAAATCCTATTTGTAAGTGAATTCCTAGGCATTCCACTACCTTCCTTTGGTATCAATCATCCACGCCTCCCAATATTCTTATGCCTAGTCATTGGAACTTGAGTGTAGTGTGTAGGTCTAGGAAAATCACATCTAGTCTCATCCCTCTTTTGCACTAAAAATGTCATATTTCTTATCAACTCACCAACTTGACCTCTTACTTCAGTAATAGGATCTCTTTGAAATATATTTCTCCTATTTCCAATGAACTTTCGATTTCTTTCCCTCAAATACCAATATGTCTAATTTGTGTGACCATGTACTCGACAAAAGTATAATAATCCACATTTCTTCTCATAACCTATCCCTTATTCCTTATTATCTCTCTCTTATCCTTTTGAGATTTTTAACAAAATCTTTCAAGTATTTTTTTTAAAGCAGAAATGCACAACATGATTCTTCTTACCACAAAATTAAAATCCAACTCCATTTTTCACAAAATTAGATTTAGGCTCCATCTCCTTCTTTTTTTAATAATGAAGTTTCTTCCTTATCCTTCTTTATAAGAGTAGAACTTTTAACTTTATTTTTTGAACATGTAACTTTTAGTTCCTCGAACCCAATGCCATTATTTTCAGGTTTTAATTGAGCATGATTTAGCAAAATACTATTTAGTACATTCGTTTTATCAATCACTTTGATTTTTTAATCCTTGGCATGTTCCAATTCAATTTTCAATTTTTTAATATAAACTTCTAAAATTTTATTTTGAAGTTATATCTATTCTTTTTCTTTCAAAATAGATGCATGTTGTGATTCCCAAGAGTCACATTCTTTAGTCAAAATATCAACAACTTTCTTGATTTCAAAAACTCCAATTGAATATTTTCAATTTTTTCTTCTTTATCTTATGTTACATTTTTCAAAACCCTATATTTAAAATTTGATAATGTTAGAAGACGAATGTCGGTGTATCTTTGAAATGTCAGACGGAGAGAATAAACAGACCTCATGATCACTTTGAAAACTTTTATTTTAGTTAAAAGTTTAATGTTAGACTTTTTGAGTTTTAGAAACTCTTAATAGAGTTCCCCAAATGCTTATTGAATGTCATTAACTTCATCATCACTACCCTCTTGAGACTTTTAGATAGAAGTGTGTGAATTCTTACTACAAACCAAAGACAAGTCACTAAGTGACATATCACTAGAAGCTTTCACGATATGTTTCTTCGCTACACTATCTAATGATATTCAATCTCTGCTCACCCCTTCATTTTTATCTAGCCTGACCATAAAGACTATCTCATTTCCACTCTTATCACTATAGGAACTCTCATCACTCTCACGTTTTGAGTAACTCAAACTTGCTTTATACGCCTTCTTCTTCTTCTTCTTCTTCTTATCACCTTCTTTGTTTTCCTAAAGTTTTATCAAATTTGTAGGGCACATAAAATTTATTTTTCTTGTGATCATTCTTCTCACCAAAAGAGTTATGTTCGGTATA
Source organism: Sambucus nigra (assembly GCA_949130495.1). NCBI lineage: Eukaryota > Viridiplantae > Streptophyta > Magnoliopsida > Dipsacales > Adoxaceae > Sambucus > Sambucus nigra. The sequence goes on along the minus strand of OX422214.1, from coordinate 130,790,929 downwards.
TTTGCATGTCTTAGGCTCAAATTTTTAACCATTTTTGAAAAAAAATTGTTATTTTTGTAGAGTTTGCTAAAACATTTTACAAATTAAGCTATATTTACCTTAACATTATCTTTTAGGTTTTTCAACGCCTTTCATAGCCACATTCTCACTAAACTCAATAACAAATGTCAAGTCTTTTTTTAGTTTAGGAATAACCTCACTCTTTTCTTGATCATAAATTTTCAATTATCCTACCAATTCTTCAAGGCTACAAGTATCGGTATCCTTCACTTCATTCAAAATAGAAACCTTCGTGTTAAACCTAGAAGCAAGATTTCTAAGTAAATTTTTCATGACCTTGTTTTCTCGAATATTCTCGAAAAGATTCAAAAAATCATTAACAACTTTCATTAACCTCGTGTAGTAGTCGTTAAAAGACTCCCTCTCCTCCATCCTCATTGTTTCAAATTTAGTCACAATGTGTTAAAACTTTTTACGTTTAAAACTTGATGTACCTTCATGTGTAACTCTAGGGATATCCCATACATCTTTTATTTGTTCATAATTAGGAATTCTATTATACTCGTGTGTGCCCATGGAAGGAAACAAGGAGTTCAATGGAATAGATTTATAATTGCAATCAATGAAATCCATATTCGCCTAAAGCACTTTTAGTTTCTTTACCCTCACACCTTCTTCTTCTATTGTTGGATAAATCCATCCTTCCTCTACACTCATCCACACTTGTTCATTCGTAGAACTGAAATATGTTCTCTGCGCGTGATGACCAAGGCGAGTATGCATTAATGATAACTTGACCTACCAATTAATGAAAAACACGTGGTAGGGACAACAACATGTATTTTGAATAATATAAGGAATTTATCTCGACCCTATATGAGGCAAATAATCCGAGCCAAAGATAATTCATAATGAAAACTTCACTCATTCCATCCACATCACATACCCCTCGAAAGTGTAACTCTTTAAGAAAAATGCATTGTATTTAGCGTCATGAGTAAAATCCTGGAGGCTATTGTTGTCCTGTAAATATAATTTGCTCCACGTACCTATCATAAGGTGAAACCTATTAGGAGGTTTGATTAAACCAAGTGAACTAATACACACAAAGAGTCGACATCCCTTAAGGATATCGCATCAAAAGTGGTCGGCTTTGACTTTGAATAGATAAAAGGGTAATCTTGTACCTTAACACCATCAAGTAAGGAATGAACCATGTGACTAGATAATGTCAGTAGCATGATACACATGCAATAAATTGAGATATGCAGATATCCTCCCCCGTGTGACATGATCAACTTGAGAATATTCCCTTACTTAACTTGTAAAACACAATCTCACTTGACTTATAAAGGAGAGACATGTGTCCCTCTTCTCTCACTCTCAGTAGCCTATAGATAACAATATATTAGCCATGTTAGATGTATGAGATATTATTGTATTGTTATGTTGCCAAATTGTATAGAGGAAATTGGATTTCATTGTATTTTCATGGAGGTTATTAACCAATGGAATAAAGATCATAGCACTTGTGGACATAGGCACCGAATTTGGCTGAATCCCATAAATTTGGGTCTTGTTCTTTCCAACTTTTCTCTTTACTTCATTCTTATTCTTGTCATTCTAATGAGGAAGGGAACTTTGTAAACAAATATTTTTTCATTGGGTGTTTATGACCTAAAAAAAACTAAAACTTGGTAAACTATGGGAGTATAACGGCAAGTAGGAATTGATTCCATAGGGAACGATATTTAAGATTGAATGATTTATTACTCGAAAAGAGGAAAATAAAATATGATTAAAGATGGTTTAAAAAGAAAATGAAGTTAACTACATTAATTAAAACTAAATAACAAATATTAATTAAAAAGAGATTAGGATCCTTCCGTCACAATGGATTAATCAAATATAATAACGAATTTGGTTCAAATCTCAATTAATCGAGAATATTCAACTAAATATAAACATCAAACATGAAAAGACCAAACCCAAAGATGAAAGATAAAAGTTTCAGTTGAATATGGTCATAAATGGATTGATGTTGTAATATAGCTATAAACAATAGTGATGCATGACAAAGAAAGTTAAATGCATAACATTCCAATATAAATATACATGGTTTCAATTAAAAGTGTTTCAAACCAAAACCTAGATTTTCATCTCAAGAACCCATTAATGGTGGAAAAGTGATCCTAACCTTAAACTAGCTACAAAGCATCATAAAGAAACTAAAATAACTATTTAAATATGAAAAAAAGCAAATAAAACAACACAAACAAGTTATATTGAATCAAAACTAAGATATAAAGCTATGAAATCAAGTTTATATCATTAAAACAATGAACGAGCTGATGAATAGTAACTTTACATACCAAATATTAGGGGAGAAAAAGGAAAAAATCTCCCACCATAAAATATATATTCTATGCTAAACTAAGAGGAAGAAAAAACTAAATAATGAATAAATAAACTACATTTATTATATATGGTAAGTGGATTAAATCCAAAAGAAAATAAAGAAATTGGAACAAATTGTGAAATATTAAGGACATCGGTTGATCGACCAAAATCATCGATTAATCAATGAAACATAATTTAGAACACTCTCGCCTTGTGAATTGACTTGGGGTAGGGGCCGAATAGATTCAACACTTGTAGGTTTTACACTTTTGGTTGCCATCTTTTTTCCCTTGGTTCAACATACGAAAACGATCGTACCGTATCTTCTTCGTTATAAGTTAAAATGATGCACCGTTAGTGGCTACGCGAAGCTAACTCGGAGAGTTATGCTTTCGTAAAGAGTTCAAGCCAGAAGCCCAAATGTTGTAATGACTAAAATTCCCCTAAAATACGTACTAATACGAAACTTTTTAGTGCCCAATATTTTTTGGATCTAATTTAAAATATTATTAGATTAATTGTGATAATTATTTACAAAATTTAGTTATGAATTGGAAAATAATTATGTGTGCTTTAACGGATAACTTTTAAAATAATATATGGATTTAATAAATAAATTGTGAAATATATTTATATGAACTAATTTTAATTAAAGAAAATTTATGTTGAATTTCTTAAATTTTTATTTAATTAATTTTTTGAAACTAGTTAACATGCGACACGTTACTTTTTGTATTAACAATGTTACAAAAGAAAATTTTGATATATTATAAGTTATTTTAAATAATAATATGAGTAGAGAAATAAATTAAATGCATATTATTTTTTTGTCATTAGTAAGGGTTAATGTGCTAGTTTAATGGCCTGTATTGTGAAATTAAAAGAAATTAAGTGAGGAAGACAATGGGACTCATATTGGTCAACTTATATATGAATTTTAAAAGTTTATTTTGATTAAAATCATAAAAATTAAGTTAGAAAGAATATTAGTTGGTTGATGAGTTGTTAGATCGATTAATGGGGCATTTATGAGGGTATTTGAAAGGTTAAATGGGAAAATAAAGGGAGGGGTAATGGACAAAAAGTCCAAAACTTTTTAAATGGATTATGATTATTTTAGATTTACATACTAACATATAAAAGCGCATTAGGATTTATGACTTTTGGACACCTTTTAGTGAGAATTCAAGCGAAATGAGAGAGAAAATGAGAGAAAATGAACTAGGGAGATATTTTTAGATAAGAAATTCAATGATATATTTCCAAATAAGAGGAAGCATATTGTGATGATTATTTACAAGTAAAGACTTGGAATCGTTTTTGCACTTGGATTCGATATTTTCAACTTTTACGATTTAAGGTAGTTTCGTTCTCCCGTGGTTTATTTTTTTACTCTTCATATTCATCCATGTTTGTATATGTGATGCATGATACTTATTTATCTTGTGTGTGTGTGTATATATATATATATATATATATAAATATATTATTCATTTGGTTGCACTCACAGTGTATGATTTTGTTTTCATATCGTGCAGTGGGGTTAACATAAATAGAATTGAATTAATAGCGTGCTTGGGATTAGAATTTGGGTAGACAATTTTACTCAAATTGTGTAAATTTATTTATATGTTGATTAAATTGGAAGAATGAATATTTTTAATTGTGATTTTATTGGATAATGCATAGGAATACCTTAGCCAAACCACCGCGATACCTAGTGTTCTTTTTGAGCTACATATTTATTTCATCTCGAATGAAGAAACGTGATGGATTCGATTTTCATGATTGTGCCAAGATTTGTGATTATGCCAAGGTTATGATGGTAGGACGAAGAGGATATTTCCCTCGTGCCTTTATTATTTTTATGACATGGTTGATTAGTATTTTTTATATTTCATTGATTGTTGGAAGGATAAATAACAAGAAAATATAATGAGATTCCACGACGTGTTGAGGGTAGTGAGGCGAGAAATTGATGTTTGGGCTCAGATTTTGTGTAGAGGCATTGTGAGTAAATAAGATTGATTATTGTTATTTTGGTATCTTAGAATGAGTGTCCTATCGCATACACTTGATATATCTGCACGCAAGATTATGTTTAGTACCCTTGGAGCAATTATAAGAGCTATTGAGTTTTTCCTTCACGACCCATAGTTTTATATTTGTATTTCAAGTTTATACACATGTTAGATTTGTTAAAGCTATCTGGATTATTTGGGAAGAATAGGACACTGTAGAAGCTATGTGTACTATATTTTATAAAAAGCAAAGGTTATACTTATTTCATTTATTATACAAAAATATATTTGTATATTTTATTTTCGTTCCAAGTTCGTAAAAAAAACTTTGATTATTAATGAGAAAAGAATCCTTGTATTTATATCTATAGACACCACATTATAGGACCCCCTAAGTCCCTCCTTAGGTCCCTAACAACTCCCCATTTCACTACAAACCCTAGGTCATACTCCGAAAATCGATCTGGAGGCCACCGGGCACTCCCGGGCCCCGTTTAACTCCGGTCAACTTCATTGTCAGGGAAAAATCTCTATGAATTTTAGTAGGTATCTGAACTCCCTTTACAACAGACTGTCCCTTGCGCAAATTAGCATAGCAGTTCGGACGAACAGATCATTTTACCACCAAAAATTGATTTAGAGGTCACCAAGCGCTCTCGAGCCCCGATTTGACCCCAATCAACTTCATCATCAGGGAAAAAGATCTTTAAATTTTCAAAGGGAACTGAAACCCCTTTCGAACGGCACAAAATAGCATAACGGTTTGGATGAACATTCCATTTTCCCCCCGAAACTTGATCTGGAGGCCACCGGGCACTCCTAGGCTCCGTTTGACCAAGATCAACTCTTCACCTCAAATAAGACTGAACGAATCTTTGAATTTCACTGAATAACCATTCCAACGGTCCACCCCGTACATGAATCAGTCTTACAATATGGACGAATGACTCGTTTTACTCTGAGAGGTCACCGTGCGCTTCTGGGCCTAGGTTGACCAAAGTAAACTTTTCGAACCGAGAAAAGCTCTTTGGAATGTTTAAGTACATCGCATTTTCATCATTTTCATCTATACATCATTTTTATATATGTATTATATTTGTGATTTTTATTGGCATTTTATCCAACATATATTATTATTTCATCATAACGTTCAATATCTCGATAATGCATACATCGTATTTTCTAAATATTATTTTGGGAACAATCCTATGGATGACCTCACTCTTTTTTTTTTGGTTTACACCAGGGTATCCACTAGCGACTTAGTGACTAATCCCTTCACTGATTTGTAGACACCTCGATGGGTGGGACAGCTGGCCCAGGGATTTAAGGCTGCTCTATGCCCAAGGCGGGGATCGAACCCTCGACCATTGGTTAAGGGAGGAAGAGCCCCTTCCGCTCTACCACACCCCTTGGGTTACCACGCCTCACTCTATCTTTTCCATGATATAAGTTTGGTGATTCTGATCTCCATTTATATATACACGCACACACACGTCACAGATAAATTAAGAAAAATAGTAACAAAAGCCCATGAGAGACCGAAAGAGCGAGATGGGTGCCTAACACCTTCCCATTCCGTAACTTATCCCCCGAGCCTTTGAACTATTGGTTTTGTAAGCATACATTTGTCTTTGATGTCGCTCTCTCAAGGCAACGACATGTTCTTTTGCCTGTTTTGTGCAAAATAGGTTGGCAATTCCATCTCTTTACATTCACCCTACATCGATGACGGCTGAAGCGTTCTTAGAGAAAGCGGGCGCGAGACCTTTTTTCCCCCTCTTCTTTCCCCCCCACAAGGGAGAGGAGGGGAGAGATATCCCAGGTATGGCCACAGTGGTGACTCCGCTAGGGAAATTTTTCATAACGGGGCTAGACTTTGTTTGCATAGGTGTTATTATTTTCTTCTTGTGTGCGTAGGTACCTACCTGTATGTTCCCTTTTTCTCCTCTATTATTTCTTGCATAAATCTACCTCATACTTATATCACTTCTCACTCACACACTTGTAGATATTCTCCATGTACACTTCACACTAGGCTTGTAAACGGATCAAATTCGGACCGAATTAGGAAAATCCAAATCCATTTATGTTAAACGGATTCAGATCCGATCTGTTTATTAATCAAATCGGATCAGGCAAATACAAATCCATATCCGTTTATATTAAACGAATTAGGATCCAATCGGATTATCCAATTATTCGTTTATGTTAAACTTGATTTGCAAAAAATTTATTTTCAATTCTTATTTCATAAATTTATTTTGCAAATGTTCCAAAAAAAAAGATAATGAAAGAAAGAACTATTATAACAAATATTTAAATTATATATTTAAAATATTATTAAATATAATATATATTAATTAAAAATATATTGTATATAATTAATATATATATATTAACAATATTAATCAGATCTTATTATTAACGAATCCGAGTACATGAATCCAAATTCGCTTCATTTAATAAATGGGTAATCGGGTAATCGGATAATCGGATTTTAGGCATGATCCCTATCCGCTTAAATTGATCAGATTCAGATTCAGATTCGGATAAAATCCGATCCAATTATAGGCCTACTTCACACTAGTTACACATAGGATCACTTATATCCACATGTTTCACACACCACTTAGGTGTCACTAACACACACCTCCACGTATCACACTTGTATATATCCATGATCTCTCACACTTGTCACACACCACTCTAGTTGATCCATGCTTAGGTTCACTACCACAAACTCACTTGTAGATAATCACACATCACTCACTCTCACATAGCCATGCTTAGTATAATCATCATGCTCCATGTTACATTTGCTCTTTATACTTTCACATTCTACCCTATTAGTATAGTCACTCACTCCCACATATCCAAGCTCAGTATAATCTTCATGGTCCATGTTATATTTGCTCTTTATACTTTCACATTCTACCCTATTAGTATAGTGCTCATCATGTTATATAAAGATATCCTCTCCATAATATACTAATCAAGAATCATGCATTTTACACACTACATCACCAAAGAGCATGGTTATTGCCCAAATTTTATCCCGTAACTGGGGGTCACTTCGTGATGGGCGCTAGTCCGGCAAGTCACAGTTAGCCTAAGCGATATGACTCTCACCTTCCATTAGCCAAGTACCTTCGGAATATATCGAATGGTTCCCTCACATCGTATCGCTTAACCGAAGTCATGACGGGAGGTATATCGCAGGGATCTCATTTACGTACGTCGAGTATATCGAATTCTCTCTCACACGTACTGTCCTCACGAGGTATATAATGAGGAAATTCACGTACACTTAAGTATATCAAATGGCTTGTCCACACGTACCGATTGCCCTCAAAACCAGGACGTATATCGTGAAAGTCATGCCAAAAGGGGAAACCCTTCTAATTAACCCAATAACTCATTTGGCGCCATACATAGGGCACTCATATTTAGTTTGTCGGTAACCACCTGAAACTCTGTCGAAATGATGGGTTGGCATGCCGCCTAAATTTTTGCGCGATTTCGTCTTTTTCAAAACGGGACCCTGAGCCTCGTAACAGGTCTAATCATGTTTTACATATTTTTCAAACCCAAATTCCCCAAGTTCGGGTCCCGCCCGGCATTTATTTTTGCATTTAGGTAAACCTAATACAAGTGAGAACATAATAATAATAATAATAATAATAATAATAATAATAATAATAATAATAATAATAATAATAATAATAATAATAATCATGGTGAGAGCCTTCTCTCGTTTTTCCTCTTTCTTTACCAAAAGTGTCAAAAACATTTTTTCCCTCTTTTATCAAAATGCCAAAAACATTTTCCTCCCTTTTATCATAAATGTCAAAAATATTTTTCCTCATTTTTACCCAAAACATTTTGCCCTCCTCTTTTCAAAAAATGTCAAAAATATTTTCCTCCTATAAAAGACTTTCCTTCTTCTATTTTAAAAATAAATTGGAATCATTTCTCCTTCTTAGTTCAATCACATACCCGACCTTTGGCCTGGCTTCTTTTTGGCTTCGGTCTTTCGTAAAACCGACCCGAGGCTCTGTCAGTTACCTCGTTACTTCTTTCGAGTTCAGAATCCACTTTCACCCACTTTCCATGGATAATGCCGATCAAGTACGGAATGTGCAGCCATATTTGTTAACGATTCTAGCCTAACTCACTATCAAGATTGGCGACCTTCAAACCAAGGTTCATGAGATGCAACAAAATTGGGTCCATGTTCTCGAAGAGCCGAAGGTCCTCTCCCCTCATACTATGGGTCCTCCCTCACCTGAGCCTATTTGGGTCCCTGAGGAATATCAACACGCTTCACGTGCCCCTCATGCCAATGGTCCACCGCCAGCTCAGCTCCCTATGCCAAACTTTACCTAGCCATGGGGTAACCTACCCATGACCTTTAATCTGAAGGAAGAAGAGTTAAAAAAAGGTCAAGGAAGACCTTAAGATGTTCACCAAAATGTTTCACCAAGTTTGAATCTTCGAGAACTACATGGATTACACTAATATGTCTCCCTATCCTAAAGCAAGGCTGCCAAAAAAAGTTTAAGATTCCTAACATTGAGAAGTTTGAAGATAGTGGACCCCTAATTTTTCATCTCCGAAGTTACCACTGGTCCATGGACCTCCTAGGTGCCTCCAAGGAAATAATGGCCCAAATATTTCAATAGACCTTGAAGGACAGTGCTATTCACTGGTTCTTATCTCTCGAGGAGTCTAGGATCCGAAGTTGGGAGAATGTTCCTCGATAATTCATGTCACAATGCATGTATAATGAAGAGTTAGAGGTTACCAGCCATGATTAAGAACTGCTCAAACAAAATCCTGGAGAATCAGTCAGTAACTTCATAGCAAGGTGGAGAGAGAAAGTGGCCACCATGAACGACCGACCTTCCAAAGAGGAGAAAGTTAGTATTGCGAAGAAGAATTTCTTACCCCATGTCCAAACAAAGATGGGAGGACAATACTAACCTCATTTTTGAGCCCTCTAAGAAGCATGAGTAGAGATCGAAGAAAGTCTTGCCAATATAAAAGTTGAGCCGAAGAAAGTATCCAAAAAATTCTCTCCCAGAAAGTACGAAAAGCCTACCAGTATCACAATTTCAACCATCAATAACGTCTTTCAGCCTGCTACTTCATGGGTACCAAAAAGCCGCCCTAACCCAGTCAAAAAGGAATTCACCGAGCTTTATGATCCCCTTTCCAAAGTTTACCTAGCCCGCTTAAGTCAAAATCTTATCAAGCCATTGGACCCTCGTCCATTACCAAACCCACTTCCTAAAAATTTCAAACCAGATGCCCGTTGTGATTTTCACCAAAGTGTCAGTCATACCACTAATCAGTGTTTCCACCTTCGAAATGTAATCCAAGGTCTTATTGACTGGGGTATCATAAACCCATCAGTCAATACTAAGCCAAACACTACCCACAATCCACTCCCAAATCATTCAAGTATTATCTTCCTAGAAGAGGACCCTGAATTTGATCCATCTACTCAGATTGTACCCATCATACTCATATATTCCCTTAAACCCCTCCAAATTTGCCCATATTTTCTCCTACATCCTACCTAGCTTTTCGATCAGGCTTTGTCACTTCTTAAAGACCATACATTATTGTTCGTACCCATTCAAGAGAGAAAAATATGGAATTATCAACAATATTAAACCAACTTCTAGAGTTCGAGATGAAATTTCCCTCACAGATGACCATCGACTGCTAGAGATTTGGTAGAATCTCGAAAGTGGGCTCGATAGTCAGATAATTGGGTAGTACTTACCGATTAAGTCAGGTTAGATGATGTCGTCTTGATCATGACATACTTATTTCGACAAACCACTAAAATTTGCAGTATTTTTTTATCTACTTGACGCTTTAAAACTACAAGGGAGCTTGGTTCCTTCACTTTTACATATCCCCATTGAGTGGGAGGATCTATACGATGAGGTCATTGATGTTGTGGAGTGCATTGATATTTTTTGGAAATATGATGTCATTGACAATTTATGGGGGAACGAACTCGATAGTTCATATGAAAAGCAAAGCCCAGAAAAGACTAGCCCAATAGTCAGCATATGTGGAATGATATCGCTTGAGGAGCTGCTAGGAGAAATCAACAAGGTGGATGAACAACCTGAGATAGATGAGGAAGTGGGGTTTCTATTTTTCCCCTCTTTTGTGAACCATATGACTAGATCAGACAGGTGTTACCAAGTTCCAAACCCATAATCATCAGCAATCGATAAGGGAAAAGGTGTTGAGAAACTTCATATGCTATAAATGACCCTCAAAGAGAGTAAGATCCTCAATCAATTGAAGAAAACCCAAGATAACATAACTATGTGGGGACTCTTTAGGTCTTCCTAGCTGCACCAAAATGCTCTGATTAAACTACTTATCGGGCCCTCTTTCCATCACGCCAGAAGAAGTAGTGAATCTGGTCGGATCTCTAACCTCTTTTAGAATGCTCTCTTTCTCCGAATAAGAAATCCCTAAGATCAAACAAAATCACAACTATGCTCTCAATATCTCTGTCGAAGTCAAGGGAAAGACCATCCCACTTTCACTTGTTGATAATGGATCATCTTTTAACGTCTGCCCATTAAGAACCTTTAATTACTTAGGATTGAAAATAAGCACCTTTCCAACCTCCACCACAGTGCACACTTATGATAATACTCATTGAGAAGTGATGGGATCCATAAAGCTTATAATAGGGGTTGGACCTATAAATCCCATTATTGAGTTCCAAGTCATTGATATCCCAACTTTATCAACTCGTTGCTCGGACGACCATGGCTATATAGTATCAATGGTATGTCTTATTCCTTTCATCAAAAATTGAAGTTATTTACCAATGGGAAAGTCATCATCATCTGGGGCGACGACGATAACACCGAGAATAAAAGAACCAATAATTCGATACTAGATATAACATGGGTCAAATGATATGCTTCTGTCAGGTTTTTGAGTCGAACCGCTTCTGCTCCCAGCAAAGGAGAATTTTAAAGATAAAGTTTTTCTAGAACACAACCCTCACGAAAATGTCAATGTGATCCAGATGTTCAAAAACATGCACTTCATGATCGAACTGAGGCTGGGAAGATGATAACTGGGAACACTAGAACCCATAGTATTAAAGAATGTCTTTTCTCCTTGTGGCCTAGGTTATCAACCATCAGTAGAAGAAATCAGAATGCTCCGCTAACCTCGACTAAAGAGAAGGATAAAAAGTGCCAAGAATGTCTCAGGGGATTCCTTAAATAAAAGATTCATTAGAGAGGGTGAAGATTTCTCCCTTTGTGGCTTTATCGAACCATGGTATGATCATGTGGACAAGAAGAAGAAACCAGGAATGGAGATATTTTTCTAAAATAGCTACTCATGGATTGAAAGTTCCTAGCATCATGTGCAACCACTCATTAAGAAGACTATAGCTGCTATTGGAGATTCTAAGGGAAGTGCCTCCGAGGATTCGTTCCAATTGTAGACACTGGGGCTGACACTCACAAGATCCACTCAAGCGCTATATTATTGGATCTATCCCATGCAGATGCACCTCTCCTTAACTGGAATGTTGTGTCAGTTCCACCTGCTGAAGTATAACCCAACTCTGTTGTTTATCCCATTTCCTATTCTTTTTTTGTTCCTCCATATTCTGATGTAATCGAGACCTCATTCGATGAGGTTATCAACGTTGTCTTTCCTTGCAATGAAATATATGAAGATTTTGAGTATCTTGTTGTGCCTTACATTAATTGTCTTGATTCCAATCAAACTCTTGATGATGATGATTTTGCAAATGAATAATTCTTAATTGATTTAAATAAGGTTAATAACAAACATTATAATCACATTCAAGTTAATGAATATAAAACTATTGTTATTAATCTTAATTCTAGTAGCCAACTAGGCAAGATTGGGATAGGGTTTACCCTTAACGAGCATAAGCGCACCCAACTCCACGAACCGCTGAAGGAATTTATGGATGTCTTCACATGGTCATATGATGATATGCCCGGTATTGATCCCGAGATAGCTCAGTATGAGATTCTAACTCTCCTAAAAACAAACCAGTCAAACAGAAATCACAAAAAGCACCACACTGAATGGTCGCTCAAGGTTAAGGAAGAAGTGGTCAAACATTTGAATGTGGGTTTCATTTGTATGATCGAGTATCCCACATGGCTAGACAATATCGTACCTATGTCGAAATCCGGAGGAAAGGTTCACATGTGTGTTGACTATCGATATTTGAACAAAGTCTCTCTAAAGGATAATTACCCGCTACCCAATATCGACAAGATTATAGATAATACAGCTAGTCACGCTCTCAAATCATTTATTAATGTTTTTTTTGGATATAATCATATCAAGATGCACGTAGATAATCAAGAGAAAATCGTATTTATCACCCCTTGGGGAACATTCTGTTACATCGTTATCTCATTTGGTCTCAAAAATGCAGGGGCTACCTACCATAGGGTTTCCACAACCTTCTTGCATGATCTGATATACAAAGAAGTCGAGGTTTATGTAGATGATATGTTTATCAAGTCTAAGACTAAGGAAGGTCATGTCCCTGCTCTTCAAAAGTTCTTTGAGCGACTAGGTGATACCATATGCGACTTAACCCATAGAAATATGTTTTTAGAGTTACCAAAGGAATGCTCTTGGGATTCATGGTTAGGAAAAATATGATTGAAGTAGATCCTGCCAAGATGAAAGCCATACTCGAAATCCAACCACCCCGAACGAAAAAGGAAGTCTGGGGATTCCTTAGAAAATTACAGTATATCAGTCGGTTCATTGGTCAGTTGACCTCTATTTGTGAACCCATATTCAAACTCCTCTAGAATAACTCAACCAAAGTTTGGAACGAAACTTTCCAGGAAGCCTTTGACAAATCAAGCGATACCTAACCAGACCTCCAATACTCATTCCACCACAGACTGGTCTACCCCTACTCCTATACCTAACCATAATAGATACAAGAGTTGGGGCTTTATTGGCCCAATACCTTAAAGAGTTTCATAAAGAGAGATCCATCTACTATGTCAGTCGCAAGTTATCCGAATAGGAAGTCAACTACGCTACTTTGGAAAAAGTTTGTGTCGCTCTTGTCTAGGTCACCTGAAAAATACGATAATACTATCCCAATCAACTACCTACTCGAGAAACCTGGACTGTCTAGCTGAATGGCCTGATGGTTGATACTTCTAGTCGGATTTGATATTATGTATGTCATGCAAAAATCCATGAAAGGGAGATCCATCTCTGAATACCTCGCTAGCTACCCTATGGAAGAAACCGATGTTCAGATTTCCATGATCTTATATGAAAATATCCTTTGAACCTCCCAAGAAGACCTTCGGTGGCAAATATTCTTTGAAGGAATAGCCAACAAGAAGGGGTATGACATTTGGATCCTCCTAATTACCCCTGATGACTCCCACACTCCCATTGCCATCAAACTGGATTTTCCCTGCACCAACAATATGACTGAATATGAGGCATGCATGGTAGGACTCAATGTTACTCTCAAGAAAGGAATTCAATACCTAGATTTACATGGATATTCAACCCTCATAATAGGTAAGGTACTCAGAAGATGGAAAGTCAAGGATGAGAAACTCTTGCCCTTCCACGCCCACCTAGAAGAGCTGGCCTCCCAGATCCGAGATTGTAAGGACAAATTTTCAATTAAGTCAATTTGAAGTGTTGGCTTAATTTCAGACAAACCAATTTGACTCGTAGGATAGAAGTTGTATCTTCAAGCCTATGGCGTTTGTTCTGAAAATGTAGTGGCCAAGTTCAAATGAAGACATCATTATCGATTTCTAGTTACATGTTTCACGTCATGAGCATTTGATTTGTGCCAAGGTCTCCAAAGGTACGAATGCACTCTTATATATATTTAGGAGCTTGGACATGTTATTCTGGGTGTATTTTAAAGTGAAATAAGTTCTTATTTTGAAAAATGTTTTTGGAATTTTTTTAAAGAAAAATTCATTTTCCTGAAATGTCATTCAAACGACATTTTTTCGTTCGAATGAGTTTTATCAAACAAGGTTCAAACGATAAAAAGTTAAAAATCTCTGAATTCTCGTTCGAAGTTCGTTCTAACGAGTTCGTTCGAACGAGGCTATCCAATGAACTTTTTCCTTGATTTTTCTCTATATTTTCGTTCGAACTATGTCGTTTGAACGACCTTAAAATGTCCTTAGACCGACCTGGGCGGATTTTGAAATTTTTTAGCAGTTTTAATTACAACCACCCACTTCCCACTAACTTTGCACCAGACTTAAAAGTGCGGGAGAATAGTTTTCCAAAGTAACTTTTTCATTTCCAAGAGATCTTAGAGACCAAAAATCCTTCCAGGAAAAAGTTCTTTTTATGTGTTGATGTTCTAAAGAAAAATCACTACAAACACATGTTTCTACACCCAATGTTTGTTTAAATCCAAGGTTCTACTTATGTATATCTTTTTTAGAGTTTGTTTGGCATCGGGTTCCCTTTCTACCCAACAAGAAGAGAGATTGGGTTCGTTCTTTACCCATAAAGGTGAAGAAGTTTGTTTTACTGCGGCATTCCCATACGGAGAAAAGCTTCGTGTGTGGGTTGACAGTGACTGAGCCCCATTGGTGGATTCCAAGACTGCAGTGGAGTCTGTGGTTATCGACTAGGCAGCGGTTGGTACAAGAAGATGTGTCAAGGCTTGAAGGGAGTCAAGTTAAGGAAGTAAGTCAACTGTCTTGTATTTGTAATTACCATACTTAGTGGACTTGTAGGTAGGGCAGTCCGAGGTTTTTCCCATTTGGATTTTCCTCGTACATCGCAGCTTAGTCTGATTGTAATTTTTATTTTATCTCGCAAAATAACATAGATGCATGCTTAGGATTAAAAAGATAAATTTGGTTTAAAAATCACAATTTCAGTTTAATTGCTGCTAATTAATAATTTGGGTAAGTTTAAGTAATTTAATTCTAATCAACTATTTAATTTGATAAAATTGGTGTTTAATTTGGTTGGCCTATTTTTAATCATGAATTAATTGTTGTAAGGCTATTGTTAGGACTTGGGTCAAATTAACTTTGGTTGAATAGAAAATTCCTAGCTCTATTTTAGTTTAATTTAATTTGGAATATATTTGAACCATCTCATAATTTTTTAGAATATTTAAAATTTGGGGGATTCCGAACCTTTCAGAGATATCACCTTCCATTACTTGCCCCCAGCAAAGAACTACTTAGTCGATGCCCTTGCTACCTTAGCCTCCATAATTGACATGTCCTAAGGAATAACAATGGCCCCCTTCCTAGTCCAAAAGCAAGCTAAACATACCCACTGCTACCATATTGAGCTCATCACAAAAGAAGATACGGTTATAATTGATTGTTGGTACTATGATATTTGGTGCCTCCTCAAGAATGGTAGGTGTAATACCCTGTATTCCTACGTATTTATGATCTAATTAATTCGAAAAATTAATTGGATAAATACGTTTTAGTTAAATTACATGTGTGACGTAATTTAATGTGATTATTAAATATTAATCAAGAGATAGAGATGGATTAGTATTATGTTACGAGATTTACTATGTTTGTGAATAGTAAATTATGGTGGATTTCGATACACGGCATAGCGAGTGATATGTGCATATTTTATTTTATCTCACTGGGAGTCGCATGTAGACCATTTTGAGGTGAGAAGTGAGAAGTATATTTTAAATGACTCAAAAGATAATTTCGAGTGCACTGTTGATCCCGAATGGACCGAAATACTCAAAATGAAGTACCCAAGGGTAATATTTGGGTTTCGGGGACTTTTTGGACTAGTCGAGACTCGCATTTAAGTACACGAGTCATTTTACAATTGGGTATATACCCAATTTCGGGATTAATAGAGGAGAACCCTCATTTTTCCCACATTTTAGCCCTAGGAGAGAGAAAGAGAAGAGAGAAAGAAGAGAAGAAGGAAGGAGAAAGAGAAGAGAAGAAAGAAGGGGATTTTCGACCAAGTTTCGCGGGATTTGACTCGAGGTCGTCGAATTTTATCCACGAGACAAGTATTTAACTTGCTTTTATGATTTAGTGTGTTTATTTCTCATAATATAGTTGGTGTGTAAAAACTAAAGAGATTTTTGGGTTGGGTTTTCATGAATCAAAACGGGGGTTTCGGAAGTTTGAACGAGTAAAACCCGATTAATATCCAATTTGGAAAACTTAAGAATTAATTGAAATTAGTTGTTGATTATTGGTTCTAGGATGATTAGAACCATTTTTATATGTGGATATATTGTTAGTTGAGGTTGTATGATGATGGGAGAGAAGTTAAAAATCTTGAAAGTGCATTAATGGAGATTTTTAATTTGGAGAAGACAACAAACAGTAACGCAGCAGCTTGCGGGGTCGATTCGGCTAGGAAGAGAATTAATTCAGCTCTTGGTCAAAACTTGAAAGTCCTAGATCTTTTTTATACGGTCTCATGGGCTCCGACTCGTATTTTTCTAATTTTTTTTAATTCGTTATGATTTTTAATAGGAAGCAGTTCCGAGATTGAAATCGTTAGCTCAAGAATCAAACCGAAAATTTTATAGTCAATTCAAATGTATGCCATTTTCCGTATGATTTGAATTAAATGCTCATTTATGGATTAAAACAAAGGTATTGAAGTTATATTTCTAATGATATTTGAATTAAATCAATTAGACTTATGTAAATTGAGTTATAGTTGTTTTCGTACAAGGTGTTTAAGCTGCCAGAATAGCTGAGTTACCAAAATTTTATAGCAAATTAAAATGCATGCCATATTCTTTATGATTTGAATTAGATTCTCATATTATTAAATGAAAGGTATTGAAGTTATCTTTCTAATGAGATTTGAATGAGATCAATTGTACTTATGTAGATGGAGTTATAGCTGTTTTGGTGTAAGGTGTTTAAGCTGCCAGAACAACTGAGTTATGAAAATTTCATAGAAAATTCAAATGCATGCCATTTTTTGTATGATTTGAATTAGATGCTCATATATGGATTAAAGAAAGGTATTGAATTTATATTTCCAATGAACTTAGAATCATATCAATCGAAGTTCTATAGATGGATAAATCAATTTTTTACTAGAGGGTGTTTAATCTGCTAGAAAATTTATGATTCGTTTCGGCTGCGAGAAAATGTGAGATTTTTATTTTTAAGCCTCATATGGCTAAAAAATTTATCGGGGAAATGTTTGGGACCTTGATTAAATATATTGCTAGAGTAATGATATGGCATTAGGTCTATGATTGAGTGTTGGACTTTAATTTTGTGAGAGAATTAAAGTGGAAATTCATAGGCTTGATTGTGACGTATTCTAATTCAAGATGATAAGAATATAATTACGAAAAAAGCCTGAGCGAGCTTTAATTTGTTGGGTTAGTAGGTTAACAAGGGTAGCTAATGAGTTTATATAACAAGGTAACTAGGACCCTTAGAGTTGTGTGAACACTCCTATATATACGATAGTGAGATAAATAGTAAGACAAATAGTATGACAAATATGTGAGAGATATATAATATGTACTAATGCGTATTATCGGTTTGAGTGAACACCTATTGATGCATAGTAATATATAGGTTGTGTGAATACCTATAGTATACTAAATAAAAAAATTGGTGATCGAAGTATGAGTCTGAGCCAATAAAGAGTAGAGGGAATACTCGAATAAATACGAAAGTGACATAAATTCGTAAAGCAAACAAGTACGGTGAATATTAGAGAGAATTATATTACGTACAAATATGAATAATTTGGTTGTGTGAATACCTATAAATTTTGTACTTATGTTGGGTGAATACCTAAAGTGCCTATATGATATTGGAGTCGAGTATTAGACCTAGCCAACATTCTATTATTTCATTTACATTTGGAGTCGAGGATTAGACCGGGCCAATGTAAATGATAGGAGAATTGGAGTCGATGATTAGACCGGGCCAACACTCCTTATAGTATATATTGTGTGTGAAATATATACTATATAAATAATCTACTTGGGTAGAATGGTAGATGATTATATGATGTTCATACATCTAAAAGATAAATAAATTGGGATAATTGGAGTCGATAATTAGACCGAGCCAATTATCCCTATAGTGTGTGTGAAATATATACTATATGAATAATCTACTAGGATGAGGTAGTAGATAATTATTGTGTGTGAAATACATACTATATAAATAATCTACCTGGGTAGAATGGTAGATGATTATATGATGTTCATATATCTAAAAGATAAATAAATTGGGATAATTGGAGTCAATGATTAGACCAGGCCAATTATCCTTATAGTCTATATTGTGTGTGAAATATATTCTATATGAATAATCTACTAGGATGAAGTAGTAGATAATTATTATGTGTGAAATACATACTATATAAATAATCTACTTGGGTAGAATGGAAGATGATTATATGATGTTCATACATCTAAAAGATAAATAATTGGGGATAATGGGGTCGACGATTAGACCGGGACAATTATCCTTATAGTCTATATTGTGTGTGAAATATATACTATATGAATAATCTACTAGGATGAAGTAGTAGATAATTAGATGATGTGAATACATCTAACTATTAACTTAAGCGGAGAAAGCTTAATGGGCAAAACATAATATTAGATAGTGAGCATCTAATGAATAAGATTAAGTGGTCAAACTTAAATTTAAAATCAGAAACTAACATATGTGAAATGTTACTTGGAAATTTATTAACAATATGAGAGGTGTTAATGAAACTTAGTACTGTATGGGTGGTACGAGAACTTAGACGTGTACATGAGTTCAGACGAGACTATAGTCTATATAGCTTGGGTAGTTGTAGCTACAATAGACTAAGTAAAGAACGTTAGGCGTGCACTACAGATGAGAGGTGAGGGTTATCTCATGGAGTGCGACCCCAGTTTAAATATAGAGAATATCATATTTTAAATATTAAAGTATATTAAGAACTTGCTAAAATATTTTCAAAACCCGGGATCTAACCCGTTTCTCTATTTTCTCCTCTCTTGCTATATATGTATATATATATACATATATATAGGTGTACAGACACAGGGATTCCTGGATGATGATTCCTTCGAGTTAGACGTTTGCTGCAGGAGCTGTGGATGCAAGAAGGTTTATTTTAGACGCTTTTATCCTTGTGATCTAGATAAGAGGTATTGTAGATACACTCGGGCCGATAGCCCAACTGTATTTATTTATTCTTTTACCGCCTTTTTCAATTTGGTTGTATTATATTGTACCAAGTGTTCGATTATTTTATTTCATGTCAGTTTCGTGTATATAAACTGTGTTAATGTTTTATTTAGTTGGTTTGCTTAAAAAGATTTGTTAAATAAAATTTGATGCCAGCCTAATAAGTTATTAGTAATTAAATTGGTTTTCGACAGTGATGCTAATAATGAACTATATGAGATTCATGTTTTAATCTGGTATAGGATTGATCACTCAGTATTTTATGAGGTGGGGCGTTACAGTAGGTATGCCCAAGATTCTAACAAGAAAGACCGAGCAGCCCTCCGCAAACTAGTTGCCCAATACATCGTTTGCGATAAAGCACTGTTCAAGAGAAATTTTGATGGAACCCATTTACACTACATCGCAGGGGATGACATTGAAGAGATGATACAGAAAATCCACAACGGGGAGTACAAACCCCACATGAATGGCCATATTGTTGCCAAGAAAATCATCCGATAATGTTACTATTGGACTACCATGGTTTAGGATTGCACCGCCTATGTTCAAAGGTGCCTAAAATTCCATCATTTTACCAATATCCAACATTTGCCACCACGAGAATTGTACAACATGAGTTCTCCCTGATCGTTTTCCATGTGGGGCATCGATATCACAAGGAAAGTTACACCCAAGGCTTCCAACGGGCATGAATTCAACCTGGTTTTCATTGATTACTTCACCAAATGGGTCAAAGACAAGTCATACGCAGTTCTGAATGACAAAAAGGTGGTCAATTTCATTCGAAAAAATATCATCTATCGATATGGGGTCCCACATGAGCTTGTATCCGACAACGGGTTACATTTCGAAGTGGAAGCCATAAAAGTGGTCGATGAGTATGGGATTCAGAGGCACAAATCTTCTCCCTATAGACCTTAAACTAACAGAGCAATCGAAGCCACTAATAAGAACCTCAAAGAAAGCATAAACAAGATGATCGAAAAATTTTAAGATTGGGCCGAACGGATCCCTTACGCCCTCTGGGGCTACCGCACTTCAGTTCAAACATCTACTAGGGCTACCCCTTACTCTCTGGTATACGGCATGAAATAAGTCCTACCCGTTGAGCTAGAAATTCCTTCACTACGCATCATGATTGAAAGCAAAGTTAGCAAGGAAGACTAGCATCAAAGCTGTCTTAACGAGTTGTCACTCTTGGATGAAAGGATACTGAAGGCTCTATATTATATATAAGGATACCATCGCCGAATATCACGATCATTCAACAAGAGAGTCAAGGATCATGATGTCTGAGAAGGGAACTTAGCCCTTAAAGAAATAGTAAAACCCATATGGGACCCCAGAGGGAAATTCAAGCCCAATTGGAGTGGCCCCTACTTTGTAAAGAAGATCCTATCTAGTGGCCCCGCAACACTCACCGACCTCGATGGGGAAGAGATGGCTCGTCCAGTCAACCTGGATCGTCTCAAGAAAATCTACCCTTAGTCTGAAAGCTCGGCACGCTACGACTCTTCTCGTCTCCTTTTATTCGAAAAAATATTCATTTTCCTTTACTCAAAACTACGTGGGGCCTGATGCTCTAAAATTCATTTATTGTCAAAAAAATGAAACTCAAAAATTTTTCAAACCCCCATAGGTATATAGGCAACTCATACATTTCACATGAGCACGACCCCCTTCCTTTTTCATAAAATGCTATTCTTTTCTTATAACCAAGAACAACAGTTCATTTTTATAATGTACATGAACAAAAGGATTATGTATGCCTTAATGATTGGTATAGATTATTCAAATACAAAAGCTCATCAAGAGGCACAACTAGATGATCAAAAACTTTTCTATTTCACTTTGAAAAATTTTGTTACCATTACATCGGCATAGGGAGTCAAACAACTTCCCCCACCAACCTAACTTTATTTTCCTAAAAATAAAAACAAGTCAAAATACTCTTGAATAACCTTCCTTCATTTATTCCCACCAGAAAATAACCAGATACATAACCAAACACATCACAAAAGCTTCACAAATAAAACTCCCCAGAGATCCTACCTGCAGCAGCCAGAAGAACCAGCCCCATCATCATCTACATATTGGGGTCCCCAAGATTCCCCTGCTTGGATGGAATACCGAAGGCGCTCCATGGAACACTAAGCCTGGGACAGCCTCGAGAAAATAAAAACTCCTCCCTCTATGGTGTCAAACATGGCGAACCACCTTTGCCCAATCTCCCTGGTCAGCATCTTGGAAACTACCCTCCTCCACAACCACTTCATGTAATCCTCATAAACGCGCCTGACTCTACCAATAGATTGGGAAAGATGGGATGACAGTCGACGATTCTCTCATAGATAGCCCACACGCAAGCGCATGCGTTCTATCAAATCCTCCACATGAAAGAAGTCTAGTGTCCGAGGTAGGATAATTTGTTCCCATCCAAATTGATGCAGAATCCATCACGAAAAGTAGAAAGAAGTCTCTCAGATGTTAACCAACCGAACATACTGGTATTCCTGCAATTGTAGAATGGGATACATCTCTCCCCACCAAGGCACTGACCAGCACAAACCTCGAGCCCCGTTCTCTACAAACCAGTTCTCCCAGCTCTCGATATCTAGGCCCACGCTGATGAAATAATGAAAGAAGAAATTCGGCATAATTTCCAAGGGATATTCAGTAGGGACCTCCATAAGGAATCTCTTTGACAACCACATGAACAACATAACTGGTCTACCCCACTGGAAGTCAGAACATCCCTCCCGCCAAGCATCTAGACCATTCAGAGTTTCCACCAGTATAAATCCCGCGGGATCACAACGATATGACATCAATAAAGTAATGGCTGCAAGTTGTGGGTTCACCAACAGGTCTTCGATCACCGATTGTAACCTTGAAATTAAGCTAAGGATGACGGCTCCAGCATAGCCCGCATTACTAACATCCTGCAGATGCACGAAATGTAGCACAGCCAGGAGGGAGATCATTCCTCCCGTAACCAATGAATGAGTTGCCATGGGAGATATATGGAGAAGTCTTGCTAATAGCTCTCGAGGAGATCGAGAAAATTCAGGCATGGCCTCCACAACACTAGGATTCATCCCCAGCATGACAGAAAACTCTTCATAAGTTGGACATACTTCATCCAAACCAAAGTGAAAGGCATGGTCCTTGGGGTACTAGAATTGTACTGCCTCCATCAGCATGTTCCATTCAATAAGCCAATTATGCCATAATAAAACCCGATGCATGTTGAAACCATCGTAGTCCACATTATGAGCACATTGCCTCTAAGTTTTCAAGATATAAGCAAATTCAACACTTTTGGGGAGAGACATATTGCAAAATAATGAGACAAGAAGCAAGGAGTATGCAAAAGAAAGGAAATATGTATGGGTAAAGAAAATACTCCACCATTACCCCTTTTAATATTTAAAAAACTTAGCCAAAGACAAAAATTCTGAAAATCCTGGAGGAAAACCTTCCCCATCAAGGACCAAGTTATTGAATAAAGTGCAATCAAAGTCTTTGGTTGATTTGATTGAACTGACCTGCCGATAGGCAGGACAAGGGATATGCCGATCGACAACCCCCTATTTTGGGGAAGTTCCCTTTTTCCTCTTTTGTCAAAATCTAAAACTCAATAAAAATAATTTTTATTCTAAGGAATTCATAATTTCTTTCTCCATATATTTTTACTCATCCTGTTTTAAAATAAATTTTCTCCCGAATCCTTTTTACGGTCTCAGCAGCAAAGTAAAAAGTGCATATGAATTAAGTCACTAAATCAAAAAATTAATAGAATCCCATTTCATTGCATATATATTACTTTGTTATATTTTGCAGGAAAACACAAAAAATAATGGGACTCAGTCCGAACCCCCTAAAATACTCTCTCTCTCTCTCTCTCTCTCTCTCTCAGACCCTCCGTCAATGCGGCATACGTGTTTTCTCCAGCGATAAGATGATGACCCTTCGCTCCCTGATCTAGACCCCTCCCAAACAAGGAAGACGAAACCAAGAAAGAGGGAATCGGGATCGAGTTTCGGATGTGAGCTACCACAGAATCCACCCAAGCTCGAATGTCCTTTAACCAGGTAGTCGACAACCGGACATACTGCAGAAAAAATAAAAAACAACAAATCATTCAGTCTGAGGCAAAGAGAGAATCAGAAAGACAATAGTTAAAAAAGTGAAAGGTATACCTCTGGCTGAAGGCCATCCTCTGTCAGCCCCAGCACCTCCGGGTCCATTGCATTGGGCCAATGCAACATACGCATCGATCCTCCATCAGACCGTCGGATGTTGTAGGAAGGAGGAGCCAATCGTAAAAATAGAATCTCTGATGTCGTCGTCGTTATTGATGATGATGCACTACATGCACTATGGGCAGACCCCACTGACCGACTGGTACCCCTACCAGAGCCCGCAGTGAGAAGAGGCATAATGTCATATATGCTGGGTGGAATCATCCAGCTCGATAAAAAAATCCAAATAATCATAGGTCGCAACTATCTCGGTATACGATGAATAAGGCTTGTCGACCATCGCCGCCACCCTCGCCTCCTTCAACATCTCCCACTCCCACCTCATATACCTCGGGGGTATCACAGGTGGCACCATCACCTCGTTATCCACCACCTATAGGACTACTCTCTCCTCTAGATTATAAGAGTATATGAACTCATACATCAACAGACGATGCAGGGCGCGTTCCCCCCGGTCACCCCCGTTTGCTGAATAGTCATCCCCTAAGGATAGTTACTCACCTATAAGATCCCCAACGGAAAATCAATATCCAAAAAAGATCATCAAGGATAGATGGTCTCAAGAAGAAAGAAGAATTTATCTGATCGCTCGTCAGGCCATTCAATAACTAACACACCACCGTCAAAGAGAGAGACTGCCTCGACTGCCAATTAAACTTCTGCCACTGTTACATACGGTAGAAGTCCCCAACAAATTCATCCTTTAAAGATATCAAATGATAATTAGGCCTAATCACCTAATAAAACCACGTCTACAAAGGCCAAGGGTCATTAATAAAAAGAAAGCAATCAAGGAATCAAAAATAAAATGCATACAAGAAAATGCAAATGCATAAAGAAAATAATACCTCCAAAAGATACGTGGTGCCAGTAAAGGTCTATTGGTAGCACTGGCTGAATGCATTCAAATATTAATAAAGGGTCGCCAAAGTCAAGCTCCCCCAGTCAAAGAAAGGAATATCTGAGAATACCCTCAAATAAGGCAAAAACCACAAATGGACAACGTCGCCACTCATCACCACCAAAAATCCTTCCAACAATAAAAGAATAAACAAACGGTACATTTGCTGCACCTGAGCCCGTCAATATCTTCAATCCATCGACTCGATAAAACCTCCTTCAGAAGAGAGAGACGGATGGAGTCCCTAGAGTCTATCCTCCCCACATCACCTCGCACTACCTCCACCGCCATTGACATCACCCGTAAAGTCCAATCCACCTCTATTTGGGCCCCTTAACAATCCACCCCAGCAGCTGCTACACATCAATGGGAGTCATTGTAACCTCACCAAAGCCAAAATGCATGGTATGGGTGGTATCCCACCACCTCTCCCCTAAAGTGCAGTGGGCATTCGTCGAATGGGGCATCTCATCCAGTGCAGACAGCAAACTGCCAAAGTTGGTTGATGAAATCGCCCAACGCACCACCAGTGGAAGGGGCTCCCAAACGTCCTTAAACCCCTTCATCCCTCGAGAATGCAGGTTTGACCTAGAGATATCAGTCTTCCAAAGCAAAAGGAAAAAACTTTATGAAAATTAAGAAAAATAAGGAAATATCACTAAGAAAAAGAAAATGCCAAAGGTCATTAATACTTACATATGCAGTAGGGTTCACAACCCTATACGATCAATGGTGTGCCAGCTCGCACAGAAGAGTCCGCTCATCCGCAACTAGCTCGAACTAGTCATAGGCATTGTCACTACCTAGTGCTAGGGACACCCCATCCCACCACTCTAAATGCACTCAGTCATCAACACTCAACCACACCATGTGGACCACACTGCTTGAAAAATTCACCATTTCTTCGTCTTGAAAGAGAAAAGAATGCTAGAACAATTAGCAAAAAGAAAAGGTAGAAGCGAGGAGATCTGAAAGCTGTGAAAAATGAGAAAATTTTGCCCCTTTTTATAGGAGGCTAAGGGGAATGCTGATTGGCAATTCCCATCCACATACCGATCAGCATTGTCCTTTCACCTGCCCGAGGTAGTCCAAAAGACCGTGCCACTACCGTTTGGCACCTCCTACACCTTATCGATTGGCACCTCCTTGAAATTTTTTACAAAAAATGCCAGAAAATCCCAAAAAATCCCCAGAAAATTCCTAAATCACCAAATTAATTTTAGGACCTTTTTCGCCAAGAAAAACATTTTATCAAGTCTCTTGAATCCCCAACTGGATTAATAACACATTTTCCCTCATAATTTTTTCCTTAGTAGAATTCTCCGATCCAACTTCCCCAACAGAACTCTCCCCAACAACGTCTTCAATGGACACAATAAAAATCAATGAAAATTCCCCAATAGGGTTATACCCAACCCTCAGATTAATATCTTTCCCTAATGAAGTCTCCAAAATTTCCTAGGAAAACTATTTCCCACGCTTTTACTCAAGCACTCATAATTGGCTTCAACCCGCAGAATTGGTCACCTCTACTTAAAGCCCCTAAAATTGGCTTCAACCCTAGAATTGGTTGTTGTCATCTTAAGCCCTCGAATTGTCTTTAACCCTCAGAATTGGTAGGTTTTACTTAAGGTCCTCATAATTGACCTCGACCCTCAGAATTAGTCGCTCCCATCTTAAGCCCTCAGAAATGGTCTCTCCCATCTTAAGCCCTTAGAATTGGCTTCGACCTATAGAATTGGTCACTCCTACTAAATCGCTCAGAATTGGCTTTAACCTACAGAATTGGTCACCTCCACTTAAGACCTTCATAATTAGCTTCAACCACAAAATTAGTCCCTCCCATCTTAAGCCCTCAAAATTGGCTTTGACTCTCAAAATTGGCCACTTTTACTTAAGGTCCTCAGAATTGACCTCGACCCTTAGAATTGGTCTCTATCATCTTAAGCTCCCAGAATTGGTTTCGACCCGTAGAATTGGTCACTCCTACTAAAGCCCTCAGAATTGGCTTCGACCCATCGAATTGGTCACCTCCACTTAAGGCCTTCAGAAATGGCTTCGACTCACAGAACTGGTCGCTCCCATCTTAAGCCCTCGGAACTGGCTTCGACTCTCAAAAATGGTCACTTATACTTAAGGTCCTTAGAATTAACCTCGAACCTTAGAATTGGTAGCTCCCATCTTAAGCCCATAGAATCAGCTTCGATCTGCATAATTAGTCACTCCTATTTAAGCCCTCAAATTGGCTTCGATCCTCAGAATTGGTCACTTATATTTAAGGACCTCAAAATTTACCTCGACCCTCAGAATTGTTCACTCCCATCTAAAGCCCTCAGAATTGACTTTGTCCCACAAAAGTGGTCGCTAAAACTTAAGGTCCTTAGAATTGACACATCGGTCCGCAGAATTGGTCGCTCCTACTTAAGGTCCTTAGAATTGACCTCTACCCACAAAATTAGTTTATCCTACCCTAGGTTCTTAGAATTAACCTCGTCTCATAGAAACATCCATTCCTAATATTTCCTTACATCCTCAGAATCGGCCTTGACCCTCTGAATCGATCATCCTTGTCCCTTTAGGGTTATAGAATCGACCAATTTCTAAAATATCATGTGGTGTCTATTCGACGGCTTTCACTTGTTCCAAGCTCAACCGTTGAGGGACTCTGTAGAAATCACATTCTAGTACCTCTTAAGTCTCTCCTTAGGTCCCTAACACCTCCTCATATCAGTACAAACCGTATGTCATACTCTGAAAATCGATCTGGGGGCCGTCGGGTGCTCCCAGGCCCCGTTTGACTCTGGTAAACTTCATCATCAGAGTGAAAGCTCTTTGAATATTGTAAAGGATCTGAATCCCCTTTCCAACGATCTATACCATGTGTGAATTGGCATAAGGGTTCAAATGAACAGAACATTTTACCACTAAAAATCGATTTGGAGCCCACCGGGCGCTCCCGGACCCCGATTTGACCCCAGTTAATATCATCATCAGGGAAAAATCGCTTTGAATATTCAAAGGGTATTAAAACCCCTTTCTAAAGGTTTTCCCTGTGCATTAAATGGCCTAATCGTTCGGGCAAATGATCGGGTTTCCCTCAAAAGTTGATCTAGAGGCCATTGGGCGCTCTCGGATCTGTTTAACCAAGGTTAACTCCTTAGATCAAATGAGATTAAATGAATATTCGAATGGAACTAAATACACTTTCAACCGATCCATCCCATGCACGAATCAGCCTTACGGTTCGGAAGTACAACCCATTTCACTTCGAAAGGTCACCGTGTGCTTCCGGGCCTCGATTGACCAAAATCAACTTTCCAAACCAAGAGAAGCTCTTTGGAATGTTGAAGTACATTGCATAACCTTTTCAATGGTCTACCCCATTTCCAATTCTAACTTACCATTCGGACAAACGATCCATTTTAGTCCGACGATCTCCCGTCCAAAAGACCGATGAGCGCCTTAGAGCCCCGTTTGTCCCAAAGTCAACTCCCAGACGGGGAGCAGACCAAAGGAATCTTAAAGATGTATGAATTAACTTTCTAACAGTATACCGTGTGCACAATTTGGAACAACATATTGAGTTATACGACTATTTTTTTGGAAAAATCTGCACGAGACTCCTGATTGGCAAGTCCATTTCCCTTCCTATCGGCAGTGTGTCTAAGGGTAGTTGTCGATTCGCAGGGCTAGGGCTATGTCGATCATCACCCCCCCTTACCCTATAAATAGATGGCCTGACCTCGCTTTTAAAGCAAACCTCATATCCATCAATATCAGTGATCTCAGTAACATTCTCTTACAATCAGCGAAGTTTCCTTATGTGAAATTCTTTTCCATCTTTCATTCCCATCCTTTTCATACCCAGTTTAGCTTTTTCTTTAGTTCATATACATTAACATATCACCTTTTTATTAGTTATATTGTACATACTTTATTTTTTATTAAAAAAAAGGTTACACCTATAAATTCCAATGGGATTATCCATCGCAATTTCTCAAAAGTAAAATACATTTTCTCCACACACACATATAATAAATTCCCACTCGAATCTATGGGATAAACCCCACCCTTATGCTGTATACGAACTATGTGGACTTTGATGCCTTTATAGGCTATGTAGGCATCTTGGGCTAAAACTCGAGACTCGAGTCCAATTTTCCTAATTTTCCAATTTTCTCATTTTCGCATTTTCATCTATACATCATTTTAATATATATTATACTTGTGATCCTTATTGGCATTTTATCCAACATGTATTATCGTTTCATCATAATGATTAATATCTCGATAAACGCATACATCGTACTTTCTAAATATTATTTTGGGAGCATTCCTATGGATGGCCTCACTCTATCTTTTCTATAATATTAGTTGGGTGATTCTGATCTCCATTTATATATACACGCACATACATTTCAGGAAGAAATTAAGGAAAATAGTAACACATGCCCATGAGAGACCGAAAGGGCGGGATGGGTGCCTAACACCTTCCCATTCCATAACTTAGCCTCCGAACCTTTGAACTATTAGTTTCATAAGCATCAGTTTGTCTTTGATGTCGCTCTCTCGAGGCGCCAACATGTTCTTTTGCATGTTTTATGCAAAATAGGTTGGCGACTCCATCTCTTTTCATTCACCCCACACCGACGATGGCCAAAGAGCTCTTAGAGAAAGCGGGCGCAAGACCTTTTTTCTCCCCTTCTTTTCTTCCCCACAAGAGAGAGGAGGGGAGAGATATCACAGGGATGGCCACAATATCACATTTGTAAATTGGTTATTTACATACAAATATCGTTTTAAAACTTCACAAGTTAAATGGATTATTATAAATGGTTTTTCTTTTAAAAAGTTCAAGTAGACACACTTTTTAAGTATTTTTAATTTGTCAAATTTCTCAAATGTTACATCATTCCCGGAATGCAACCAAACTTCACTATTAGCACCCATAATAGCAAAAAAAATCTTAATTATACCTCACAAAGAATATAAATATCAATAATAGAGCTTGTCTGGTTAATGACCATAAATATAGGAATTAATGTACTTTAGGGGGCTAAAATGGGCAAGAGTAAAGGGGTACAGATGCAATATTCGATATGAAGCACACTCCTTAACTTTTACATTTCTAATCCTTAACAATCAAGTGAAAAGAAACCAGATGTGCAAGATATACCAAAAAAGTGAGAAAATATGTACAAGGGATAGACACCGCTTTCGCAGACGAATGATTGCATTTAGCGAATGCAACACGCCGTTAAAATCCTAGATTACCCCAATGAACGAGTACTGTCTCTTGAGGTTTTATATGGATGAAATCCACAAACCTCAAGTTTCCTCAAAAGTAAGTCTAAAATTCCAATAAGGAAAGCTCAATAACAAGGAAAAAGTATTTCAACAAGTTATTAACGAAACAAATGCAAATTTACTCAATAGTCCAAAATCATTAACATTATTAGAGTAACTTTATAAGAGTTGAACCCGTAAATGTGGGAGGAAAAGAGAGAATAAGAGAAAACTATGATTTGTCCAAAATTTTATAATACGAATAAACATTAAAGAGTCCATGAACTCAAATCCTTACCGAATATTGCACTCAAAAAATGAAAGCGATCTGAATGGGGTGTTACACACACGGTATATGAAGGCATGATGAGTAAGTGTAAAAGGAAGCAAGGAGGATCACATGTCACCAATGAAGAAAACTATATATATAATGAAAATTTATAATCTCAATAACGGGATACCATTCATCAAATGAGGGGAAACAAACTTTAATTGATTATCATAATTATTATGACTTTTGAATCAAATTCATTCTAGGATCGCGTAGGAATTTAAGGGATCGTAACGTAGGTTTGGGGTTAAGGTTATGAAATTAAGGAATATTTACGAAATCAAAGTGCTCAGGGGAGAATTCTTGAAAGAAAGAAAAAATCTCTGGCAATTTCGAAATAGTAATATAAATTTCATACAAAGCAATGGATATAACATTGGAGTATGTCTTTAATTATTATTTTCTAATAACTATGAGATTCTTACGTTTTCAATCCCTTTATTTGTCGTTTTTCTTTTCTTTATTCTCACTCATTTTTTTCTTATCTTTTTCTTCTTTTTGTCTTGAGCATAAAAGGCAACTTTGTTGGCCCGGAATAACCCCAAGAGGGGATGAATGGGGATTATGACATTTATTTAACGTTTTCTAAATTAACCATTCTTTATTTTCATTATCATTTTATTAACTTTGAAACTTAGTAAAAATCATGTACTTAGTTCGTTGATAAACTTACTTCTCTAATATTGTCATGCATCCATTCACACCCATATTAATATTCAAGCAATATACGTAGTAAGCATTTTAAAGTAAAACATGAATGTAAATATAGTAAGGGAAGTGAGAGGGTTTAAGGAATTTTTCAAATAGAGGTTTTAATATTATCCGACCCCATTTACGTCTATTCTCAAGAACTTTACTACGTTCAGTTCACTTATGGTGGAACCAGAACTTCACACGGGACAACATCTTACAAAATTGCAACCAACAAGATGATACCTTTATCCTATCCAAAGAAATACCCACACAATAGCCCAAGGACTTTAAATGTGTCGACTACATGCACCAACGGTACTACCGACCGTGAAGATATAGTGAAGTTTCCCGCGATTGATAGTACAAGATTTGTAACCAAAGCGTAAAGCAAGTTCTTTAATAAACCAGGTGTTAAATGGGGTTACTTTTTTTATTATAAATAAGTTAATAATCAAGAAATCCCACATATTTTTCTCAAGTGGGTTTTGGGTATGAATTAGTGTCTTAGGAGATTTGGATTTTACTATCTAAGCACACATGTTATTTTGGGGTAACTTGGTTCAAGAAAGATTTTGGGTTAAATCCCTTAGAATCATAAGTGGGTTTTGGTTATGGAACATGGCTAGGGATAGTTTGGATCTTAGGAATTTGATTCACATGGGTTTGTTACTTGAAAGTAATCTTGTAACATGAGTGGAATTTTCTCTCTCTAAAAATGCATGATTTCTAGTATTATCAAGAGCTTTGCTTAAATGGTTTTAGGATGTGTAACGTGGATAAAATGGGTTTTGATTCTTAAAACTAATGGGGTTTTGTCTGGAACTTGGATATAATGGGTTTGTTATGTGTATTTTGGATGAAATGGGTTTGATTCATGAAACACATGGGGTTTAGTTTGGAACATGGATATAATGGGTTTCGATTCTCATAACTCATTTGGGTTATAATTGGATTGGTTTGAGTTTTGAAGATTTACATCAATGGTGCTTTGGTTAGAATAAATATTTGGGTTTGAATATCGCATAGATGGAAGAGGGGTTTAAGAAGGTAGAATGACTCAGGATTCAATTTAGGCTTGGTAAGTTTTGATGTAGGTTTGAATCTTTATTTATAGTGTTCAAACGCAACCAAATGTTTGTAATAAGTTTGAAAACGGCTAGGTTATTAGGATAAAAGGTTGGGGATTTGTACCAAAATTTAACAGTTGAAATATGAAACTTTCAGTCGATTAAAAATGGAGTTTTATCAACTAAAACTCCTTTAGGTGAGGTTGTCCTAAAGTTTTAGTTAGTTATCCAAAATTTTGGCTCATTAACCTTTTTCTTGGGACTTTTAGTCGACTTAAACTTAAGTTTAGTTTAATAAACCTTTTAAGTTTTAGTCTAAATGTTATTTGGTTTTGGTCCAATATTTAGGGCTTAGGGAGATATAGGGTGATTTATGCTTGTAGGTTTTGAGCATATACATGTAGGTTTTGAGTATATACATGATAAAACATGTTACTTTACTTATATACAATGGCTCTTAATGTATGACACAAATAAAGTAATAAACATCAGGGCATTGGATCATTCTTTTATATACTTGAATCATCAAATGAGGGCTTGTGATATGCTGCTTACTTTGAGCATTATCACCCTAGGTTGTGGGTTTTGGTTCTGAACTTACTTGTGTGACACGTGATGTTGAATTGAGCTTGAGGTTTGAGAGTTGATCTTTGTTAGGGTTTGATGCAAGCTTTGAGTAAACATTTGAATACATTGTGACCATGGTTATGATCTTCACTGTCTTGGTTTAGAGCTTGTATGATAGGTTGATGTTGTTATTATATTGATTAAGATCTTCATTGTGATGCTTGGGCATGTTGGTTTGGTTGCATAGTTGATGTATTCCTAGTAATATATCTCATAATGTATTGAGTGCATGTTTTAATCTTAATTACGTTAGAGAGAAGATAGTGAAGTTATGATCCTACATTTGGCTTCATAATCTCACCCTTTTTTATAATGATAATAAATTTGATATAGTTTGAGAAAAAGGTTGAAAGTCTCCTCCGTCCTTTGAGACTTGGTTTTTAGAAAACCGTTTTTCTCTGCCTTTGTTGTATCATATTTATCCCCCTTTGTCATTACCCAAAAGGGTTGAGGTACTGTTAAAAACCACAAGTTATATTAAGACAAATAGGTAATGGATGCACGTCAGCTGCAATATGCATCAATTACTAAATGTTGTTATGACTATTTTTAATGTTAAGGTCATGGTGGATGGTTCAAATACTACTTTAGAAAAATATTTTATTCAAATCTTATTTTTTGGTAGAGACAATGGCTTCCTAAAAAATATTTTCTCCCCTAGTGCAAGAAGTATATTATTGGTTTAGAGAAATTTTATCTTTAGAAAGTATTTTGGAAATAATGCATGGAGTTCTTAGTTTATATAAATCATAGTCATATTATCACATAGACTTGAAATTTTGGTAAGGAAATATTTGAAAAACCATTTGGTCAAGTTCCAACCTTTTGGTAAATCTTGTTGGGTTCGTTTCTTTCAATGCTATTTTCTTTTGCCTGTGGTTTCTTGGTTTGTTTCATAAAAAGGATTTCTATTTGTTTATCTAACTTGGTTGCAAGGATTCTTGAATGACGTGGGTTCTTTGTGTATATAGAATTAATTATGAGTGTTGGTAAAATGTGAATTGTGTAGCTTTCATTTTGAGGAAGTCAAATGGGATTATGTTGGATTTCTTATATGTGTGTTGGGGGGGGGGGGGAGGTAGTTTGGAAATTTATAATAAACTCATTTATCGTGATGAGATCTAGTGTGTTACATTTAATTCTTTATTATATGTGTAGGTTTTTCATGAGAGTATTTTACAAATATAGTTCTTTGGAATGTGGTCTTATTTTCTCTTGAGAACATTTTATCAAAATGTGTGTTTTGCAATTAATATGTGTGTGCACAAAAATCAATGTTTCGCACCCAACCTTAATATGCTTCCTTTTTTCATCCATCTTTTGAAAACGGTTTCCCTTTGGGACGATAACTTCACTTGTCCTTGTATTTGCCTCATTTGGTTTATATGTACTCCATTTTCCTCCTTGTTAATCCTTAATATCACACTTTAAATATTTCCATTAGTAGAATAAGGGTATGTAATAGTAATATCATGCATCCTTGTTTAAATATTGAAATGCTAGCCATAAGTCATATATCAAGTATTCAGGCTTTTCACACATCAAAGAATTTCTATAGTTGTATTCTCACATTGTAGCGGGATTTCCATTACTATTACCTTATCATAAGTATTTCACTATAATATTAATATATATATATATATATATATATATATATATATATATGATAATACCATATTTTATGGATTCTTAAAGTCCTATAAGGGTGATGGTGAAAATCTCATTTCTTTGTGTTGGCTCAATTTTAAGACAAACATTTTTTAGTTGCTCCTACATTATTTTTTGTTATTCAAATCTATTTTTTATATCTTAAATCATATTTTCTATATTGATTTATTTATAAATTATTTTTTTTTAATAATTTCATTTTTTAGTATCAAATTATTTTGGGTATCATACTTATTCTATTATATTTTTTTGTTTGTGTTACTGAGTAAGTGCATGTGTGTTCTGTGTGGGTGTGGGTGTGGGTGTTCTGTGAGCAGGGTGTGGGTGTTCCTGCGCGCGTGTGTGTGTTCTGTGAGCTGGGTGTGTGTGTCTGTGTGTGTTCTTGCGTGCGTGTGTGTGTTCTGTGAGTTGCGTGTGTGTGACAGTGTGTGTGTATATAGATATATATAGTTATAAAGTTAACTATACTATATCTGTTAGTTTTGTTCTGTTAGTTTAGTATAAGGGGATTTTGGGAAAAAGTCCTCATAATGCTTAAAGTGTATAAAAATAGGACATTCCATAAAATTTTATAAATTTAGTCCCTGTACTAAAAACACCATGAAAAATGGTGAAAAATGGTGTCGCTGGCGCGGACCAAAAAAATAAAGGGTATTGTACCACAGGGACTAAATTTATAAATACTATTGTACCACAGGGACTAGTTTTCTAAACTTGAAAAACATTGTCCTAAAAATCCAAATTTAAAAAGGAACATGACCTTTACCTTAATTCTCTATTAGTATAAACTTAAGTTTATATATATATATATATAAACATTTTTTATATATATATTTATATAAGCATATATATTGTTTGTTAATTTAAGTTTTGATTCGTGCCAGTGTTGAAACTTTTAAGACTTTAAGAAGATTAAATTTTTTTGGAAAAATCAATTTGTTGGTATCGACACTTTTATGTGATAGACATTTTTAGATCCAGATAGTGTGTATTTTTTATTAACTGCTTGTGTTGAGTTAATTATTGTGGTCACCTATTTGTACTAAAATCTTTAGACTAAATTTTTGAACTAAAGACACTTTTTGGTCTAAAAATTTGTTTGGTCAAAAATACCTTGAACTAAAATTCTATTTTGACCAAAGTTTATTTGGATAAAATTTATTTGGACAAATTTGGTTTGCACTTTCTTTGGACTGAATTTACTTTGGGTATTGGGTGTTTATTTGTTTCTGGACTTAACTAAAATTGGATTTTAATTTACTTTGGTTTAAATTAGATTAATTTTGGTGTGTGGTTTGACTTGAGCAAAAACCCATTCTATTAGTGTGTATTTTGAACCTTTATCCTTACCTATCAGTTTATTTGGATCCTGAACTCCTTTTTGAATTTTTTTTGTTATTTTAAAATCTATCTTTTATTATGGGTGATCATAATGGCTCTTTCGTATATCCTCCCATGTTTGATGACGACAACTTCGCTTACTGGAAAGTAAGAATGGTTGCACAGATCCAATGCTTGGGAGATGACACATGGGATACGGTCGAAACTAGTTTTTCTGCTCCTACTAAACCTAGTGATGATGATGCCGAATTGTTTGTTCCAAAACCCCGTTCAGAATGGTCCGGTGAGGAAAGACTATACTCATAGTCTAATAAAAAAGGCAAAAATGCTATTTTTCAAGCGATGGGTGAAACTGAATTTAAAAGAATTTCAGATGATGGAGATTCTAGAATTAAAAGGGTTAAGTCTCAAATGCTAGTTAGGCTCTATGATTCTTTATATATGAAAGATAATGAGCAATTTGATGATTTTTATTTAAATTTGCAAGATGTTGTAAATCAATCTCATGTTAATGGTGTTATTTATTTCGACTCTGAAATATGTGATAAAATCCTTAGGTCTCTTCCTATGAGTTTTGATATAATTTCTCACACTATAGCTGATAATTTGGATAGTTATACTCCTCATCTCTTATGTAGTAAACTTAAAACTTTTGAATTTCAAAACACACTTATAGATGAACAAAGGGGAAATGTTCTTGTCCAAAACATGCTGAATTTGAGTTCTAACGTGAACGATCTTGCATTTTCTTCTTCCTTGTCAAATTTGGATAAGTCTGCTATTACTCTAGAATCTTTGGACGGAGAAATTAATTTGTTTAATGATCACTTTAAAAAATTTGTTGATTTTAGAAATAGTGTTTCTTCAAAGAAAAATCATCCTAGTATTACTCATAGTACTTTTGATAAACAAGCTGAAAATAAAAAAAATGAATTTATTCATTCTACAAAAGATTTTAGTTATATTCAATGTAGGAAATATAATAAATTTGGTCACTATGCTAATAACTGTTTTTCCAAATCAAAAGTGAATTTCTCTAATCAAGCACATTTTTCTAAGGCTTGTGATGACATTTTGGATAGTGATGATAATGAAGTAGTTAAAGATTTCTTGTCCTTTACATCCGTTTGTGCTATTAAATCTGATGACAGTTTTAGTGATGTATCTGATTCTGATGAATCTGATCTAAATGTAGATCTCTTGAAATTATCTCATGTTGCTCCTACTCATACTCCCATTATTGCCACAGCTTCCCTTTCACATGTTGGTAGTATTGTTGATAATGTAGACAAGTCTAATGATGTAGACAATTCTCTCACTTTAGAAGGGTGCGTGAGTAAAATTTTTGGAGGTGGTGTGAGTAGGAATGGTGTTAATAACCCTATTGAGTACTCCAATGATTTAGTTCAAATTAACCTTAGGTTGATGGCTAAAAATGATGTTTTAAACAAACAAATCAAGTCTACAACTAAAGAATATGTTTTTCAAATTGATGAACTTAACAAAGATGTCTCACTTCTAGAGAAAAGAATTGTTATGTTAACTGAACTTAATCACAATCTTGAGATTAAAAATAAGGAAATTTTGGTCAAATTTGATGAATCACAAAAGGAACTTGAGTTCACCTTGAAAAAATTTGATGGATTTTTGAATGCTGGTAATGCTGTTAAAACTATAAATAAAAATTTAAATTATGAGCAGTCCACAAATGGATTAGGATTTGAGGGAGAAGAATTTGATGTTACCAATTTTGTCAACTCTAAGGAACATTTTTCAGATTCAATTGATGTTAGGCTGTCTTAGAAACATGTTGCAAATAAGGGATGTTCTACTTCTACTAAAAATTCATCTCTATGCAAATTCTGTAACAAATATGGTCATTTGGAAAATTGTTGCTTTAAGAAATTAAGGTAGAATGAAAACGGGTTAGGCAAGTTTAAGCAAATTCAGAATGTTGGGAACCTTAAAACTGCAAAACCTACTTTTCAGGGTAATTTTTTCTCTAAATTTGGACACTTGGAGCAATTTTGTTATAAAAAGCTAAATTTAAATAATAGTGTTGAAATTGAAAATTCACACCATTGTAACACTTCCAAGTGTGCTGAAAGGAAAATCTTTCATTGCAATTTTTGTTCAAAATATGGACATTTGGAACATTTATGTTTTACGCGTTTGAGTTTAAATAAGAATAGAAGGAATGTTGCTCAACGAAATGTCCCAATCAATGCGAGATTTAAGCCTGTGTATCGGTGTAATTATTGTTGTAAAACGGGCCATTTATGACAATTCTGTTATAAGCGCTTAAACAAACAACATACTAGAACCAACTTTATGCCAAGAACATCTTTTCAACCCCAATTTTCTGTTAATCAAACCAAAGTTGCTACTGGTAAGTACCATTTTAAATCAGTTGCTCCCCAAGTTAATTACAAATGGATAAATAAACAAGACTTGGGGTTTCAAAATGATTTTAATACTTTCTCTACATAAGTTTATTTTAGTTTTCTCCCTTTGTCCCTTTGAGACAAATAGGGGGAGAATTTGATACTCTTTTAGTATTGTTTTTTTTTTACAATTTCTTTGAGTCTTAGGATTTTTTGTTGTTAGTTGAGTTATGTAACTTGTGTCATTTTTTTTATTTTTAAGTCTCCATTTTGTTTGTCTGAAAACTGGCCAAAGGGGGAGATTAGAAATCTCATTTCTTCGTGTTGGATCAATTTTGAGACAAACATTTTTTAGCTGCTCCTACATTATTTTTTGTTATTCAAATCTATTTTTTATACCATAAATCATATTTTCTATATTGATTTATTTTATAAATTATTTTTTTTGAAAATAATTTTTTTTTTACTATCAAATTATTTTGGGTAACATACTTACTCTATTATATTTTTATTTTTTTGTGTTGTTGAGTAAGTGCGTGTGTGTTCTGTGAGTTGCGTGTGTGTGTGTGTGTGTGTGTTCATGCGTGCATGTGTGTGTTCTATGAGTTGCGTGTGTGTGATAGTGTGTGCGTGTGTTGCTGTGTGTGCGTGCGTGCGTGTGACATTGTGTGTTTGTGTTATATATATATATATATATATATATATATATATATACATTTTTTATATATATATTTATCTAAACATATATATTGTTTGTTGATTTAAGTTTTGATTCGTGCCAGTGTTGAAACTTTTAAGACTTTGAGTAGATTAAATTTTTTTGGAAAAACCAATTTGTTGGTATTGACATTTTTATGTGATAGACAATTTTAGATCCAGATAGTGTCTATTTTTTATTAACTGCTTGTGTTGAGTTAATTGTTGTGGTCACCTATTGGGACTAAAATCTTTAGACTAAATTTTTGAACTAAATAAACTTTTTGGTCTAAAAATTTATTTGGTCAAAAATACGTTGAACTAAAATTCTATTTTGATCAAAGTTTGCTTGGATAAAATTTATTTGGACAAATTTGGTTTGCACTTTCTTTCGACTGAATTTACTTTGGGTATTGGGTGTTTATTTGTTTCTGGACTTAACTAAAATTGAATTTGAATTTACTTCGGTTTAAATTAGATTAATTTTGGTATGTGGTTTGACTTGAGAAAAAACCCATTTTATTAGTGTGTATTTTGAACCTTTATCCTTACCTATCAGTTAGTCCCTGATTGGTAACTTTTTGGTGTTAATAAAAGTAGACTTCAACTGTTGGTGTTTGGTCTTCTTTTATAAACACAATAATTTTTACGTGTTGAATCAAAGTATATATATTAAAATCTGTGTGTGGCACAACTTCACGGGGTCTTGGGTTTAAGTGTGTCATTGTGCATGTGTAGTGAGCGAGTAATAGTCACTATTATCTGGGTATTATTGGGTTAACTGATACTCAGTGAAGTTGGGTTATTTTAGACTAGGCCGGTTAATACGGGTGTGTATTTGCTT
This sequence comes from Sambucus nigra, assembly GCA_949130495.1. Taxonomy (NCBI): domain Eukaryota; kingdom Viridiplantae; phylum Streptophyta; class Magnoliopsida; order Dipsacales; family Adoxaceae; genus Sambucus; species Sambucus nigra. Next base: position 130,751,148 of record OX422214.1, on the reverse strand, counting down.
AGTTTAATTCGTGGTAAACTTGGAGGACTGTAAGTTGTAACTCGTAATTGATAATAGTGGACTTGGGTGAGTGTGTTGTCCTGGGACTAGGGACACGGGATTTACCACTAAAGTGGGTTCCTCAGAACAAATATTATGTTAATATCTACCTTTCCTCTTCCCATTCTAACTGTATTTTTTTTAGCAGCATCATCCCAAATTTGTGTTTACTAGTGTGGTTGCATACAACAGTTTCAATCAAGTTTTTAAATTAACTATAAAAGAGTTGGAGTTTTATTTACTAACTAAAACACGTTAAGGTTCTTAGGTTATTTCAGATGGTTTACAGATTTAAATTCAAACTAAAAAAAATCTTTTAGATTTTTAATAATAAAATTCACCATTTTATTTTCACTAAAATTAAAATTAAAATTAAACAAATTGTTCAATTTTTCTTTAACCACAAATTTAATTTGACCCAAGTCTGCTAATTAGCCTAGCAACAATTAATTCAATTCCCAATATAGGCCAAACCAAATTTTATCATATTAAATTCTCGACTTGAATTAATTTAAACTTAAACTTACCCAAACTTATTTTAGCACGAAATTAAACGAGATTGCGATTAAACAAAATTTTATCTTGATTAAACCTAGGCATGCATTCTAAGTGAGTTTTACAAGATAAAATAAATCACAATCACACGAGAGGCGCGATGTACGAGAAAAACTCAAATGGAAAAAACTCGAACGGCCCAGCCAACAAATCCACTAAGTACGGTATGTTTACAATAGACGCGACAAGAGGACTTACACAACCGACTCGACTCCCTTCAAGACTTGATGCGCTCCTACTCTCTTTAACCTCTACCTAGTAGATAACCACGGACTCCAACGCAGTCTCGGAATCCACTTTCAACCTCCACACGGAGCCTTTCTCCGTATAAGAACACCGTAGCATAAACGAACTTCTTCCTTTTGGGGTAGAGAAGAAAACCTAAACTTCTCCTTGTTGGGGTAGAGATTAACCCGGTGCCAAACAAATCTCCAAGCAAGATATATATATATATATATATATATATATATAAAGGAACTTATATTAAACAAACTATGGGTGTGTAAAAATGTGTTTTGTAAAGATTGAATCTTGAAGAAAAATTGAACACATGAAATAGGGACTTTTTTTTCTATGAATTTCTCTCTCAAAGCTCTCTAGAAAAGTGAAAAAGTCTACTTTAAAATCTGCTCCAGAAATAATTAAAACTGGTAAAGAAAAGTGGGAGAGTGGGTGGTTAAAAAACTGTCCAAAAATTTGATTTCCCGTCTAGGTCGTTCGAACAAAAATTTCAGGTCGTTCGAATGACTATGTTCGAACGAGAAGTCAAAATAAAACAAAGGCAAAAAAACTCGTTGGATGGGTCATTCGAATGAACTCATTCTAACTAGAATTCTAACGAAAATTTAGAGATTTTTTACTAAAATCATTTGAACCTCGGTTGATAAACTCGTTCAAATGAAATCTCATTTGAACGAAAAAAATATCGTTCGAACGACATTTCAGAAAAATGAATTTTTCTTTTCAACAAATTCCAAAATATTTTTTCAAAATAAGAACTAATTTTCACTTTAAAATACACCCTGAATAAAGTGTCCAATGTCCTAAATATATATAAGAGTGCATTCATACCTTTGGAGACCTTGGAACGATGTAATGTTGATGATGCAAAACGAGGTACATGAAACCGACAGTGATGAAGATTTAAAATCTGGGCCGTTACATCATCAACTCTTCAAACACGTCATAGGCTTGATAGGTTCAATATGAACATCTATCCTATGACTCAAATTGTTTTAACCGGAATTAAGCCAATACAAATTGACCCGATTGGAAATTTGTCCTTACAAATATCCCCCTTTGGCTATTTCGGGACAAAACCAAATCAAAAATTCTAAGGGCCATCAAGAACATCTAGACACAACATCCCACCCAAAAAAATAAAAATATAGACGCTTGACTCGACCCTTAGAATATGCTTTGCCGCTTTAAGAATGCCGCTAAAGATGAAATCATGCACACTTAAGCACACCATTAAATGCATAGGGAATATGAAAATATAAAGTGCATGAATTAAAGACTCCCCATTAATTAATTATCCCCTTTTATTTAACATGATCTACCTAAGAAGATAGTGCTCTCCCCCTAAGTTAGATCTCCAAAACTAATGGTTTAGATACCATTTCCCCCCTTTTGTTCAGGAATAGACAAAGGATAAAGAACCAAATAGTAATATATTTCTCACCCAAATAATCAATTAAATCAAATATCATTTGTCCCCCTAAATTCTACACAAGGGTTAAGAGATAAGGAAAAAACAAGTTAAACATGCAATGGTGCATAAAGTGACACGAGCATTAAAGCATATGGGAAACAATAAAATGTAACTAATCCACATTAATAAGAGAGGATACCAACTATGATGCGATGACAAAAAAATAATACCAACTAAAATGTATTGAACATGAGGAGGGATATCAATCAAAATTCGCAACAAGGTAGATACCAATTATGAATTCAAAGCAAATATGGACTACCAAGCAAGGCAAAGACTTAAAAATAAAGAAATACCATATATATATATATGTCTATACAAAAAATATATTAATGAAGCACAAGCATATATATAGATATAGCCAACACAACACAAAATAGAATGAGCTTTCCACACTCTTATGGCATAAATGTTTCATATGGAAACGAAAGTGAAGGGTTGTGAACTAGTATCCAAAGAATTAAGACCTAATCACATAAACATGTTCACGGAGTTCTTATTTGATTGCAAAATTTTATCAACTAAGATTTAGGCTACTGTCATAGGGTAAAGTGAACTCGATGAACAAAACGAGCATAATGCATACAAGCCTAGCATATTTATGATTCTACAAACCATTAGAGTCATGACAAGATAGCGCAACTAGGATACAAAGTCATTGTGCAAAGCCGTTGATATTCCATCCAAACTCCCTCAAATATACTTTTCTTTTCTTTTGAATGAAAATATCAATCTAAACAAACTAGGCCTTGGCGGTATTTTTCTTTTATTGCCATATTTTTATTTTAGTCCTTAGGACCACATATTTATTTTAGGTCCATTGTAAACGGTGGCTTAATCGTAAAGGATGATTGTTCCTTTCATAGCCCTTCCCCGTGCACTATCATATATTATTTTTTAACACACAATGATCTCACGTGCAACGGTTCTAACATGCATAAATCCTCCTAAGTCATAAAATATTTAGATGGCTAGAATGGTAGGAGAACATCTCACAAAGTTCAAATATACATGTGAAGTTGAATGTTTAAAAGCGCTCGTGCATGTGTGGTAAAAGGCATATAAAAAGTAAATCCATTAAGCAAGTCAAATTCAAACTACTCCATGTAACCATGACAAAGAACACTTTAAGGATTGAAATTCCTAACCAAAAGTTCTAGCCACATGGAAGCAGAATGATAGCATTCAACACAAGCATATGCCACAAAAGTGTGTCAAACTAAAATACACACAAAAAATAATCTTTTTGAGTTTTACAAAAATTTTAACCACACACAAAAATCTTTTTGAGATTTTCAAATTTTCTTAACCAACACAAAAAAACTCAGAAGACAAACAAAAATCTTTTTGTATTTTTCATTAAACTCAAATAACTCACAAAAGTAAAATACAAATCAGAAACAAAATCTTTTTGTAATTTTCATTTAATACCAACAAAAATGAAAATAATAAACAACAAAAGATAAACAAGCCATAATTATAGCATAACATATATCATGGAGCATGGACTAGAATATGACAAACAAGCATACCACTAGCATTAATATATAATAAGTAGCACAAAAGAAAGTATATGCAAACAAAGCTAACACGTTTAACTTTTAGATTTAGCATGGGTAGTATCACGTGATAGCAAATGATAATCATAAATCCTATGTTGTAAAGTCACCAAGTCGGATCTCTTAACCCAAACAAGTGAAGAGTGACAATCTTAGGATTGGGAGATCTTGACTACCTCGGTGACCTTACTCTTGGATTTCCTAGGACCTATTTTAAGATCAAAACAAAATTTTCTAAGATGACCTTTTCGACCACAATGCGAACAAGTGAAAACCCGACGAAAAGTAATACCTAAGGATTGACCCTTAAAATTGTTCCTAGAAGATTATCCCAAACTTATGGCTTTGGCTATACTAGTTGAATAATTTTGGGAATCAAATCCAATACCACACATGTCATTTTTAATTTGGACGGTTCCTAGAATTTTGTCTAATTTTTTGGATCGACACTTCAAATCAAACTTGACACAACTTGAGTCTCTCAATTTTTCTTCCAACTCTGAAATTTTTTACTCAAGTAAACACTTTATTTCTTCAAAACAAATAAGCCCTTTCTTCATACCCTCCATTAGACCTCTATGGCTATCTCTCTCTCAGGAAGAGATTTCTCACGTGTCCTAAGGTATTCTATTAACGTACTCTCATTATTAAACTTGGCACATTCTCTCAAACTCACTTCTAACTTCAAGTTAGTTCTTTATATTTTTATTGATTCCTCATATAGTTCTCGAAAAATAACATGAAACTCACTCACATCAACCTCTTCTCCATTTTCACTCTCTCTTTCATCTCCACTCTCACAACCATAAAAAACATGGGATTCACAAACTTTGGCCTCGGAAGTGTCATGTATTATAATGTCATCATTAGACGAGTTCTCACCTTCACTTACGTGACTTATCATGAACGCGGTAAAGTTGCGCTCAATGGGGGAATCGGTTCCCTCTTCCTTATCACTATCATCACTAAGAGTGGCATTATATGAAATTGGTTTTTTACCTTCCCTCCTTAGTTTTGTGGAACACTCTCTTGCCCTATGTCCATAACCCTCAAAACCATAACACCTATTCGACTCATCCTTCTTAAAATCTTCATTTTAAATTTTAGGAATTTTCTCGTCTTTGTAATGCTTAGACTTGTCAAATTTCTTAAAATCATTTTAAGCTTATCTTTGTTAAAATTAAGAAATTTTCAAAACTTTCTAGCAAACATTGCCATATCCTCCAAGTCGATATAACTCTCATCATCTGAAACTTGTTTTTCCTCCTTTCGATCTTTCAAAGTAATTCCCTTATCTTTCTTCTCCTCATCTTTAGAGGGAAACATATCAATTTCATAGGTTTTTAAGTCACTTACAAGCTCTTCTAGTTTCGTAGAGTGCAAGGTGGGTAAAGAATTAAACACGGTCACTTTAGGAATAAATCTTTCAGGTAAGGGCCTTAAAATTTGTAGAAAAGATGAATTAACAATGTCGAAAAGTCTAGCATAAAAATCATCAGATGTTTCACTTTCTAACATCCTAATGGTTTCAAATTGAGAGGTGAGGTTTTGGAGTTTTGAAGCCTTCACGACACTAGTACCTTCATGGGAGAGTTGTAATATATCCCATGCCTCTCTAGATGTTTCACACATCATGATATGTCCAAATTTATCAGTTTTGACCGCACCAAAGAGAGCATTTAAACCACGAGAATTAAAATTTGCTAATTTAAGTTCATTCTCACTCCATCTCTCTACGGGTTTTGATACACGCTCATTTTCAACTAGGTACATATGTGGGGATCACCCAGTAACTACCGATTGTCAAACCCTCTCATCTAAGGACTGAAGTGCCGATATCATATGCTCCTTCTAATATGCGTAATTTGAACCATCAAAAACCTGAAATTTTGAAAACGATGAAATTTCCATTTTTAAAAGCAAGTGCAAAAAGGACCTAAACGCAATAATTTAGTGCTCCTAGCTCTGATACCAATTTGAAAGTCCTACAAGGGTGATGGTTCACAAATTTTAATTCAAACTAAAAAATTACATTTAAATTTTTAACAATAAAATTCAAAATTTTATTTTCACCAAAATTAAAACTAAACTTAAACAAATTGTTGAATTTTTCTTTAACCACAAATTTAACATAACCCAAGTCTTTTAAATAGCCTATCAAAAATTAATTCAATTTTCAATATAGGCCAAATCAAATTTTAACATATTAAATTCAGGACTTGAATTAATTTAAACTTAAACTCACCCAAACTTATTTTAGCACCAAATTAAATGAGATTGTGATTAAGCAGAATTTTATCTTGATTAAACCTAAGCATGCATTCTAAGTGAGTTTTACAAGATAAAATAAATCATAATCACACGAGAGGTGTGATGTAAGAGGAAAATCCAAATGGAAAAAACCTCATATGGCACAGCCTAAAAATTCATTAAGTACGGTATGTTTATAACAGATGCGATAAGAGGACTTACACAACCGACGCGACTCCCTTCAAGCCTAGACGCACACCTCTGCTCTTCAACCTCTGCCTAGTAGATAACCACGGACTCCATCGCCGTCTTAGAATACACCGATGGGGTCTAGCCACCGCCAACCTCCACACGGAGCCTTTCTTCGTATGAGAACTCTGCAGCTAAACGAACTTCTTCCTTTTGGGGTAGAAAAAAAAACCTAAACTTCTCCTTGTTGGGTAAAGATTAACCCGGTGCCAAACAAATCTCCAAACAAGATATATATATATATATATATATATATATATATATATATATATATATATAAAGGAACTTGGATTAAACAAACTATGGGTGTGTAAACATGTGTTTTGTAAAGATTGAATCTTAAAGAAAAACTTAACATGTGAAACAGGGACTTTTCTTTCTATGAATTTCTCTCTCAAAGCTCTCTAGAAAAGTGAAAAAGTCTCTTTAAAAATCTTCTCCCGAAATAAATCAAACTAGTAAAGAAAAGTGGGAGAGTGGGTGGTTAAAAAACTGCCAAAAAATTCGATTTCCCTCCCAGGTCGTTCGAACGACTATGTTTAAACGAGAATTCAGAATAAAACAAAGGCAAAAAAATCGTTGGATGGGTCACTCGAACGAACTCGTTCTAACGAAAATTCAGATATTTTTTACCAAAATTCATTTGAACCTCGTTGGATAAACTCGCTCAAATGAAATCTCGTTTGAACGAAAAAAATGTCGTTCAAACGACATTGGAGAAAAATGAATTTTTCTTTTTAAAAAATTCCAAAAATATTTTTTCAAAATAATAACTAATTTTTTAACTTCGAAATACACCCAGAATAAAGTGTCCAAGGTCCTAAATATATATAAGAGTGCATTCATACCTTTGGAGACCTTGGAATGATGTGATGTTGATGACGCAAAACGAGGCACGTGAAATCGGCAATGATAAAACATTAAAATCTGGGCCACTACATCTTCAACTCTTCAAACACGGCATAGGCTTGATAGGTACAACATGAATATCTATAATATGACTCAAATTGTTTTGTCCGAAATTAAGCCAATACAAATTGACTCGATTAAAAATTTGTCCTTACAGATTAATTTCATAAGCAAATGACTTATGGTGATGGGATTTCCATCGGTAATGAGATTTCCATCTATATTCATTTAAGCTTGTATATTATTTAGGCTCAATATTGTGCAACAATAATGGGAATTCCATTATTTCTTAGGTGAGAATGTAATTTCAATTTAAGCATGACATCATATGACAAGCGATTACCTTCTACAAAATAATTAGTGGGATAGCTACAAGAATATCATATGGATATGATTGTCATCCGGTATTTACTAAGGCGGGATTGCCACCTTGAACTAATGAGTGGGATTTCTACTCAATTTTTAAAATGATGGGAATGCCGTTAAATTTTAGATTATGTGAGAATGTTTGAACTATGACTTAATTGTAGATCCAGTGTCTAACAACTTATGACTTTTCATGAGAAAGATATCTAATTGTGTATTTTCTCTTGCATGTGATTTTGAGTCTAAAGTGAGAATTTCTTAAACATGGTCGATTTTTTCACGATAATCATGTGAACATATTGGAGTATAATTTTGAGGATGTGATAGAATGGGTGTGAGTAAGATCATATATATGTAGAATTTTATTCTCATGGGGTATACCATATCATATCAAATGTATATTACTAATGAGTTTTAAAAATTTCTAGGCACCGGCTCTGTAGAGTGTGAGCATATTAACTCATGAGACATATTCCAATATGGGAAGTATTTTTTCAAATGTACTAGTGAGCAACATAAACTACTCGTGTAGCATGTGTCAATGATATTTCAATGGTGATTTCAAACAAATGAGCCCGTGTCACAACAACGGATATTTATAATTAAACCGTGTGTGAAAACACTTAAGTATGGCGTAAATCACTACGACATGGTATTAACATCATAGGCACGTGTGATAATATCTAGGGATAAACTAAGGTAGCATAAAGGGTTAGGTGTGTAAAGTTTCATTTTCAAATATTACGAACAGAACTATGATTTTTAAACATCTTTAGATAACCTTTCAAAAATCTCTTTTATAACTTTCTCAAGCATAAAGGCTTTCTTCCAAAGTTTATCCTTTTAATTTTTGAATCGCTTTTTCAATGTGTTCAAGGGTAAATGGTCTATGAAATTCAAAAGATATTTCTTTTTCAAATCCTTGTTTTGGTTTCTTACCAAAATATCATTTATGAGGTAAACTTCTAGAATTTGAATTCAAGAATACGAAGTTTGATTTACCCATAAATTTTGGATTTAATCTGTGGGAGATATGTGTATTTTTATCTTCAGGTTAGTATGACTTTCACATGTATGTGGAAAATGGATAAGTTCAAGTGTATAGCTTTAAAAATTATGAGTGTGAGTGTAATATATGTATGAGATATGGGTATGAACAACAAATGTCATATTAAATCAAAAAAGTATATTTTCATATGAAAGTGAATGTGTACGATCTTTTGACAAAAAAATTTCCAATTCATTTTTTAAAATCAATTTTTATTTTTAAACACTTTTCTCCATTTTCATAAGATACATTATCTTCCAAAATCTAGACAAGTGGAATTTTTTTTTAAATCCTCTCTTTTGGATGTGATCTTTAAACTCAAAATATACTTTTTCAAAACAAGTATCTATGAACTAGGCTCTGATACCAATTTTTGTCCCGGAATAATCCAAAGAGGGGGTGAATTAGAATTATGACATTTATATAATTTTTTCTGAATTAACTTTTTTTTCTTTCTTTTCATTGTCATTTTATGAACTTTTCAAGAACGTAAAAAGCCTTTACTTAGTTGTTTAATAAAATTGTTCTCTAATGTTGTCTTATATCCATTCACATTCAAGAAATATAAGTAATAAGAATTTTAAAGTAAAGCGTGAATGTAAATATAATAAAGGGAGCTGAGAGGGTTTAAGGAACTTTGCAAATCGAGTTTTTAACATGGTTCGACCTGGCCTACGTCCACGCTCGAGATAGTACTCGAGAAATTTAATATCTCCAATTCACTTATTGTGGAACCAACAAGATAATACCTTCGTCATTACCCAAGCGTTACCAATGTAATAGCCAAGGCCTTTAAACTCCTTGACTACCCTCACCAAGGATTCTACCGGTCGTGAAGATATAATTAAGTTTCCCACGATAAATTTCATAATATCTATAACCAAATAATATTACTAAAATAAGGGTCAAATGTACTTACTTTATTTTTCTAGAAAAGTAAAAAATAAGTAATCCCGTGTATTTTGCTCAACTGGGTTTTGGGTATGGATAAAGGTCTTATGAGATTTGGGTTTAATATCTAAGAATGCATATTATTTTGGGTAACTTAGTTCAATAGATATTTTTGGTTTAAGTCATTTTGAATCACAAATGGGTTTTAGGTATGTAAATTTTCTAGGGAGAATTTGAATCTTAGGAATCTGGTTGACATGGGTTTGTTGCTTAAAATAAATATTGTAACAAGGATGGAATTCTCTTTAGAAATGCATCATTTTTAGGATTGTCAATAACTTCAGTTAAATGGGGTTGGGATGTGTAACTATGATGAAACTAGTCTTGATTCTTGGAACTTGAGGAGGCCCCAATATGTATGTGCTTTAGGCAAAAACAATCTTATTAAAATTTTCTGAATTTTATTATGCACCAAATAAGAACCGACTCAATTAACCCAATTTTATCTTTTTAATCCTAAACATGCATCTAGTGAGATTAAGAAGATAAAGTAAATAAAGTTCACAATGACAATGTACGAGGAAACCATGAGAGGAAAAAACCTCGAACAACCCAGCCAGACAATCACTTTGATTCAGTTTTACAAAGCATAGACAATAAACTTACACAATGACTCGATCCCCCATAAATCTTAACGCTCCCCAATCTTCATCCACTCTTCCATGGTGCAACGCATGAGTCCACCTATGTCAGTTCCACAGCACACGAGTCCACACGTACCTCGGTATCCACCGATACAACCTTAACAACTGTCTACAATTCGAAACACAGAATCCACCATTTCTTCATCGCAATCAGCTCGTACGAAATCCACTGCACGAAAATAGTTTCTTCTAATGACAAAAGAAATAAACAAGGTGCCCAAACGAGATCTCATAGTATATGATCTATGAATCTTTGATCTTGTAAACAAAAAGGGTGAAACTTTGGAGTTGGACTTTTGAAAGCGAGTCTACTTTTCGTTTTGGTCAAAAGTCCTTCGTCTCATAGAAAACTGAGTCTAAAAATCCTTTTATAGAAAATCAAGGTGGTGCATCATTCGAACGACAGTAATATGCCATTATAATAAAATAGAGATCTCGTTCGAATGAGATTTATGAAAAGAAAAGAAAAGGCACGTAGGCCTATTACTTAGGTTGAAGAATTATGTCGCTTAATAGTCTCCACAATATGAGAGACTATTAAAACCAATTTAAAAAAAATATTTTTTATCTTAAACACTCATCTATGTGATAAAATAGATAAATTATACCAAGAAAACATGATAAGGCCAAGTTTCAAGAAAAAAAACTTTCGGGTAAAACGTTTTATTCACTTAGAAACCTACAAGATAGGCGACTTACAGACTACTTAATAACCTCCACAAGTATAACATGATATTCTTCACAAATATCTAATGAACAACTACGATCCTCGCAATAATCACAAGATCAAACTCCTCCATCATCCTCAGCCTCCATCTTCAGCAGTAAGTCCCCTCAGGTGTCACAAGTCAGTCATAGAGTACCCCTCCACAAGCTGTATGCAAAGATACAATAATATTTCAAGGGTTTTAAATGAATTTACAAGAACAATATTCGAGGATGCTTTGTTGTGAATTAAACGGTGTTTTTACAACACAAAAGATGAAGAACTTTTGCAAAAAGTTATGTAGAAATGGAGTTGGAAAAAGTCTTAAAAGGCTTGAACACGAAATAGGTATTTATCCAAAACTTAAGTCGATGGGTTGTTAGAACGAGAAAATAGGATCGTTCTAGCGACAAGCTTATGTCATTCGAACGATATAAACTTCGCTTCCAACGAGATCAGGAAATTTTAAATAATAAGCTCTAGTTTAAAAAACATTTGAACAACATGTAAAAACAACTGTCTAATGACTTTTTATCTTATTTGAACAAGATATAAAATTTAAAAAAATCCTTTTTATCTTTTTAATCCTAAACATGCATCTAGTGAGATTAAGAAGATAAAGTAAAGCTAGTTCACAATGCCGATGTAAAAGGAAACCATGAGAGGAAAAAACCTAGAATGACCCATCCAGAAAATCACTCTGATACAGTTTTACAAAGCATATACAGTAAACTTACACAACGACTCGATCCCCCATAAGTCTTGATGCTCCTCTATCTTCACCCACTCTTCCACAGTGCAACGCATGAGTCCACCTATGTCATGTGCATCGCACATGAGTCCACACATACCTCGGTATCCACCGATACAACCTCAATAACTGTCTACAATTCGAAACACAGAATCCACCATTTTTTCACCGCAATCAGCTCATACTAAATCCACCGCACAAAAACAGTTTCTTCTAATGACAAAAGAAATATACAAGGTGCCTAAACAAGATCTCAAAGTATATGATCTAGGAATCTTGGATCTTGTAAATGAAAAGGGTGAAACTTTGGAGTTTGACTTTTGAAAGCGAGTCTACTTTTCGTTTTTGTCAAAAGTCCTTCGTCTCATAATAAACTGAGTCTAAAAATCCTTTTATATAAAATCAAGGTGGTGCATCATTCAAACGAGAGTAATATGTTGTTCTAACAAGATAGAGATCTTGTTCGAATGAGATTTAATCTCGCTTCTAACGACGTAACATAAACCAATACAATAAGCCTCGTTTGATGTACATTTGAAATCATACTTTGAACGACCTTACTATGTTGTTCGAATTACATGGAGAAGTCGTTTAAATGAAGTCAACAAAAATTAAAACTGCACCTATAATAAACCTTAGTTAAAATATTTTCAAAATATTAAGTTCCAAACGATTTTAAAAACAGAACGCCCTTATTAAAAATTCCAAGGACTCAAAAACTATATACGTCCATACCTGCGAGATCCTCGACATATGTTAAGATAAACATGACACGGTAAACAGCTTAAAATATCCACTCTTTACAGATTTTCCGCTACGTCTTCATCAAATAATGTTATAGGCTCATGGGATCATCAACTCAAAGTCTATCCTATAACTCAAACGTTTTGTTCAGAATTATGCCAATTACATACAAATGGACTCAATTGGAAATTTGTCCTTATAAATCTCCCCCTTGGCTATTCTGGGACAAAACTAAAACAAATATCCTAGAGGCTATCAATATCTCTAAAAAGACTCATTCCCCAACCCCAAAAAGAAAAAAATGATTACAAACTCTTAATAAACACACAAACATGAGTAGCTTTGCTTTTCTTGAAAAACTTTGTCACTTTGATGTAAACTTGTAATCATGCACACATAAACACACCTTCAAATGAAAAGAGAATATAACAAGTATAAATTCGCAAATGAATAAACATATAATCAATGTATAAATAATCTCAACCTAGGTAAGACGTCTCCCCCTAATATAAAGATATCCTAATCATGCAAAGAAAAGAAAAGGCACGTAGGCCTATTACTTAGGTTGAAAAATTATGTCTCTTAATAGTCTCCACAATATGAGAGACTATTAAAACCAATTTAAAACAGATTTTATTTTTTATCCTAAACACTCATCTATGTGATAAAATAGATAAATTAAACCAAGAAAACATGATAAGGCCAAGTTTCAAGAAAAAAAAACCTTTCGAGTAAAATCTTTTATTGACTTAGAAATCTACAAGATAAGCGACTTAAAAACTACTTAATAACCTCCACAAGTATAACATGCTATTTTTCATAAATCTCTAGTGAACAACTACAATCCTCGCAACAATCACAAGACCTCACTCCTCCATCAGCCTCTATCTTCAGCAGTGAGTCCCCTCAGGTATCACAAGTCAGCTATAGAGTACCACTCCACAAGCTATATGCAAAGATACAATAAAATTTTGAGGGTTTTAAATGAATTTATAAGAACAATATTCAAGGATATTTTGTTGTGAATTAAACAGTATTTTTACAACACAAAAGATGAAGAACTTTTGCAAAAGTTATGTAGAAATGGAGTTGGAAAAAGTATTAAAAGGCTTGAACATGAAATAGGTATTTATACAAAACTTAAGTCGATGGGTTGTTAGAACAAGAAAATAGGATCGTTCTAGCGACAAGCTTATGTCATTCGAACGATATGAATTTCGCTTCCAACGAGATCAAGAAATTTGAAACAATAAGCTCTAGTTTAAAAAATATTTGAAGAACATGTAAAATCAACCGTCTAATGACTTTTTATCATGTTTGAACAAGATATAAAATTGAAAATATTCCTTTTTTAAAATTAAAATTCCCCGTTCGTTTTTGAAAGAGTAAATATAATAGAAAGCTCTAATACCAATTTGAGAATGCTAGGATGGTTCGAATAAACATAAGTTCAATATTTTTATGTTTTTTAAATTTTAATGATTGAACTTTTAAACAAAATTCTCCCAATTAAACTTAGCACCAAATAAACCTGTCTTGTGAAAACTAATTTACCAAATTTTATCTTTTTACCCTAATCATGCATCTAGGTGATAACAGATAAATTAAACAAATCAAACCACGAGACTTCGATGTACGAGGAAACCACGAAGGGAAAAAACCTCAGACGTCTCAGCCAGACAATCATTATAATATGATTCTACAAACCATAGACAGTAGACTTACATAATGAATCGTTCCCTCACAAGTCTTGATGTTCTTCAATCTTCAACCACTCCTCCACAGTGCAACGTAGGAGTGCACCTATGCAAGATCCACAGCACACGAGTCCATGCGTACCTCGGTATCCACTGATATAGCTTAGCAGTCGTCAATCAATGATGGAAGAAACAAACTAGGTGCCCAAACAAGATTATAAAGTATATAATTTATAAACCTTGGAACTTATAAAAAAGGGGTGAAACTTTTGGAGTTGGAACTTTTGAAAACATGTTTGCTTTTCGTTTTTGTCAAAAGTCCTTAGTCTTATAGAAAACTGAGTCTAAAAATCCTTTTATAAAAAATCAAGGCGGTGCATCTCTCAAACAAGAGTAAGTTGTCGTTCTAACGAGATAGAGATCTCATTCAAATGAGAGTTTATCTCGCTTCTAACAGCATAAAAAACCAATACAATAAACATTGTTTGATGTACGTTTGAAATCATACTTCGAACAACCTTACTATGTCGTTCGAATGACATGGAGAAGTCTTTTGAACGAGCTCAACGAAAATTAAAACTCCGCCTACAGCAAACCTCTAGTAAAATATTTTTAAAAAATTAAGTTCCAAATGATTTTGAGAATAGAACACCCTTATTAAAAATTACAAGGACTCATAAACTATATACATCCATACCTATGAGATCCTCGACATATGTGAAGACAAACATGACACGGTAAACACGACTTAGAATATCCATTCTTTGAAGCTTTTCCATTATGTCTCCATTAAACAACGTCATAGGCTCATGGGATAATCAACTTAAAGTCTATCCTATGACTCAAACATTTTATCCTGAATTATGCCAATTGCATACAAATTGACTCAATTGGAAAATTTTCCTTACAGGGCTCATGTATTTTAGTTTGGAACATGGATATAATGGATTTGGGATGTGTAACTTGAATCAAATGGGTTTGATTCTTAGAACTCATGTGGTTTGGTTTGGAACAGGGATATAATAGGATTTGATAATTCGAACTCATTTAGTTTGGAACTTAGATAGGTTTGACATTTCAAGATTTACTTCAATGGAGCTTTTCCTAGAATAGAGCTTTGGATTTGAATCTCACATTGATGGAAGAGGGGTTTAGAAAGATAGTATGACTTAAGCTTTGGTTTAGGCTTGGTGATTTTTCATATAGGTTTGAATCTCTATTTATAGTGTTCATATGCAGGAAAATGTTGGTAGTAAGTTTTAAAATGGTTAGGGTGTTAGGATAAAAGGTTGGAGATTTGTACCAAATTTAATAGGTGAAATATGGCACTTCTAGTCAACTAAAAGTGGAGTTTAGTCGACTAAAACTCCTTTAGATGATGATGTCCGAAAGGTTTAGTTGATTGTCTAAAAGTTTAGCTGGCTAATTTTTTCCTGAGACTTTTAGTCGACTAAACTTCCTTCAAATATTATTCTAAACATTTTTTGGTTTTTTTCCAAGATTTATGGAAGGTTTTGGGAGCTTTATGGTGGTTTTAGTGAGTAGTTTTTGAGCATATACATATTTAAACATGTTACTTTACTTTTGTATAATAGTTCCTAAAGTATAATATAAATAAAGTAATAAACATCATGGAATTTGACCATTCTTTTGACTTGCATGAATCATCAAATGAGGGCTTGTGATATGTTTCTTAATTTGAGCTTTATCACCATAGGTCGTGGGATGTGGTTCTGAACTTGCTTATGTGATAGGTAATGTTGAACTAATCTTAAAGTTTAAGAGTTTTTCTTTATTAGGGTTTGATGAAAGCTTTTAGTCATAATTTGAATAGTATATGATCATGGTTATGATCTTCACTCTCTTTGTTGGGAGCTTATATGACAGGGGTGTATTAATCTTGTATTGTTTTGGATCTTCATTTTGTTACTTGGTCATGTTAGTTTGGTTTCCTGGTTGATGTCTTCCTGGTAATATATCTCATAATCTGTTGAGTGCTTGTTTTAATCTCAAGTAAATTAGAGAGGAGATAGTGAAGTTATGATCATTTATCGATTGTGTTGTCATCATACAAGGTCTTTTTTTTTAAATACATTTAATTGAAATACTCATATGCTTAATTGCAACCACAAAATCACTACACCAAATTAGGTGGATAGTCACGCCAAGCTGATCACAGCCCAAAGTCGTGACCATAGCTAATAAAAGTGTGACCAACTCTATGACCATAAAATGTTATGGAACTAGTTGGAGCTAGTCACGACCTTTAGCCATGACCATAATGGGTCATGGTCCTCATCCATGAAATGGAGTGACCATCATGGCGCCAAATTCATGCCAAAATTACCTCTAAGTGTGGTCATGGACTAAGGTTGTGACCATATTCAGAAATTTCCTATCCACTGATATCCTTGAGTTTGATAAAGGATAATTATTAGAACAGGACAACCTCATCACAAACGCATGCACTCATTTAATTTTTTTTAATTTCTGTAACTTCTCACATTATTCTTTGTTCTAATTTATTAATAATTTATTGTGATATTTTATTATTATGTCACCTTATTATTTATTGTGCTAATTTGTAAAGAACGTATCCTTATTGTGCTGAGATGTTTCTCATTTATTGAATATTTTGCATTATTATTTGAATTGTTATTTGGTATTCTTGAATTGTTGTTGACTGGTGAATTTGAACATTTAGATGGCCATTGAGTTGGTTGGCCCATGCATTTCTAACATTTAGGTTAGGGGTTAGATATCGCAACCAAATCCATACATTTATAACTCCTAATGATGACCCTCCCCCAAACAAAACTGTGATGGGAAATATAAATTTTAAAACATCAATTAAAAGTTGGGTAAAATTATAGATAGTGTGCATAGTTAATGAAATTTTATAGAATCACTAGCAATAATCGGTAGCAACAACACAGATAGTGAGCATAGATACTAGCTTTTCTTAAACATATCTACCATGGAAATATAAATAAGATAGAAATGAAACATACTATAAATTTTAAAACACCGATTAAATAATTAAACAGAAATGAAACATAACTATCTATAAATCATCACTATAAGCTTATTTGGTAGTTGACGGTAATGTCAAAAACATGCATGCATTGTTTGATCTAATTCATTATAAATTTTAATCATTAAGTAATGTATGTTCCGACATTACAGCTAATTACCAAATAAGCTAATAGTGTTAAATTATACCCAGTTATAACCCTCTTGAGTTACATATAGTGCACATAGATACTAGCCTTCTAGTTTTTATGCGTACGCATTCAGTAGCCCTTAGACCCGTTTGAAAGTCATTACCCTTATAATGAGATATCTTGAATTTCCTCATTTGGACAGTTTGGGATAACATAGTTTCTGTATAACAATGTTATTAGTGGCTTACACTTGTTACTTTTAGGGGATGTTACGTTGTCGTCTCTTAATGTTCTCTGGTTACATACTAAATTCACAAGTGTCCGTGCTATTTCAATTGGTAAATTGAAATAGCACTAACACTTATGAATCTATGTCATGTACTTAGAGAACTATGGGAATATGCTGCCAACTTTTCCTCAAATTGGAACAATGTGGATGAGCTGTTAAGTGTATTACATAAATATGTTATCTTGAATGGGATAGAACCACTCACCCTTTAGAGGAGATGGAGGAAATAGGATTCATAATGCATCTTATGTTAACAATGAAATTAATGTTCACACTGTATGATCACATTGAACTTTTTCCTTGCCTTACTCAGCGTTCATGTGATTGCTTTCGAGCTAACTATGAAGTGCATCCAAGCGTTAACTCAATGAATCTGAGCCTTAAAAAATGGGGCTCAACTGACTCAATCTCAGCCAGCTAGGTGAGTCTAACTCCGGCAATTCTTATAACTACTAAATTTTCACTTTCGTTTATACTAATCCATGAATATACGCTTCTTACCCATTATAGCTGATTGTTAGTAGTAGTTATGATAGGATATCCTCTATACAAAAAGTGGATGGGTGAGACTAATATACTAGGTGATGTGTTTTGTAGAGGTGCCAATGAATTTGTGAAATACGCAAAGAGATGTCATAATGATAAGAGTTTTCGTGTCCGTTTTTGTGTGCTAAGTGTAGGAATGGTAAGGTGTTTGAGTAAAAAAATAGTTGAACTACATATGTTAAGATGGGGTATGCAAGATAGTTATCGATTTTGGGTTTTTACAAGGAATCGCATGGTCCTTTTATCCTCGAGCAATCTTTACAATAATCAACAAGTAGGATAGATGGTGAAGTGGAAGCAAATGAGGTCACTAACGATGTAAAAGGTACATGTGCTCCTAAAGATAATGGGATAAACCTTGATGATGACTATTAAAGTTTAAAGTTTAAGGTGGACCAACCGTTGTACCCTAGCTATGACAAAGATCAAATAACTTTACAAGCTATGGTTGGTTTGTATAGTTTGAAGACCCAATATAGATTGTTTGGCAATGGTGTGATAAGAATTTTGAATTGGGTGAAGGGCTTGACACCCACACAGAATATGCATCCAAATAGTTATCCTACTATGCAAAACAGTTTGAAAGGTTTGTGAATAAAGTATAAATCAATTCGTGCTTGTGTGTACGAATGCATACTATACCGAAAGGACTATGAAAATCTCGATCGGTGTCCCATATGCGAGGAACCTAGATATGTGCAATCCACTGGCAAGGAAGGCACAAGCTTAAAAGTGCCTTAAAATGTTGAAATATTTATTCGTTGGGCCTAGATTGAAGAATTTTTTTACAATACCATGAATAGCAGAGGCAATGACGACGTGGTAGGGCAGAAGTAGGGGATAATATCATGCATCATCATATTAATTCTATAGCCTGGAAAATGATGAATTATGAGTATCCCAATCTTGCTTGAGAACAATGTAACATTTATTTGGCAATTTCAACAGATGGTTTCAATCCATTTGGAAATCTAAGCACCAATCAGAGTGTATGGACAGTAATCCTAGCACCACTCAACCTTTTTCCTTCATAGTGTATGAAACCTGAATTTTTTTATTATCTTTGTTGATACCTGGGAAAAAGGCACAAAGTGAGGATATCGATGTCTACTTGGCTCCATTGGTAAAAGAATTAATTAAGTTGTGGGAAGAGTATATGCAAGCATTTGACTTTTTTAAAAAAGAAGACTTTAGGCTGAAAGCTATGTTAATGTGGGAAATTCATGATTTCCCATATTTTGGGACATTATACGGTTGTGTAGTACATGGTTATTTGTCCTATTTATAGAGAGCAAACTAAATCTCTGTGTCTCGTCACTAACGAAAAAAATATATAACATTGCCATAAGAGGTTTATACCACTCGCTCATAGTTTTAGATTTGAGAAAGATTCTAGTTTTTACCGGGCGGGTTGAATATAGGCTACCTCCAAAAAAACTTTCAGGTTCAGAAAGTGAAAGTAAATTTTTTAATTGTGGACCTAATACGCCAGGTAAGAAGCCTAAATTGAAGAATGTCAAGCATAAGAAGACCTTAACTAGGGATGAAACTAGGATAAGAAAGGCATGGTTTAGGAGCTCAATTTTATTTGACTTTCCTTATTGGAAGAGTAACCTGGTGCACCATATATTCGATGTGATGCATATGGAGAAGAACATCATTGAACATATTATGGGCACATGCCTTAGGGGGAGTCATTCGAAGGATGGAGAAAATGCACGAAAGAACTTAAATCGTTAAAACATAAGTCGAAACTATGGTTCAAATAAAATAGTAGGGGAAGGATAATAATTCTCCCTGGTGCGTTTACTTTGATGAGTGAGAAAATAAATGTGCTTTTAGACACAATGTATAATTTTAAGGTTCCATCTAATTTTTCATCCAACTTGCAAAGGATTGTAAATTATGCAACCCCTGATTTACATAAGCGTAAGTCCCATGATTGGCATGTGATCATGCAATTAGTTCCTCTGTTGTTTAAGTACAGTTTCTCCAAGCACAAGGATTTGTGGAGGGCCATTATGCAAATTAGCATCTTCTTCACAATTATATGTGAGAAGGTAGTCAATCAAGAGCACATAGTGGCCGCAAAAGTATCTATAATCGAAGCGATTTGTGTGTTAGATAAGTACTTTACCCCATTATTTTTTTACGTGTGTGTTCACTTATTGGTACACCTATCTGACAAGGCACTTCTTTGCGGCCCTGTTAGATATCGATGGATGTGTCCGTCTAAAAGATTAATGAAAGTTTTCAAAGATTACGTTAAGAATACACGACAAATTTAAGGATCAATTGCAGAGGAATACATCACCGTGGAGTCATCAATCTACACTCGAAAATATATGCCAGACCCAAGCAGCGTGGATAACAGTAATGAGTTCATCGACGAGGGTGGTCAGGTGATGGGCAAGAGAGTTAAATTAATGAGTTTACAACATGAACAAGTAGCTCGTTATCTATTTGACACACATGAAGATGTTGAAGAATAAAAAAAATTAAGTTTATATTATTTTAACTTTTATATTATTTTAATTTTTAAAAATGATCAATTTCGTAATATGTTCATCACGATCAATGCAGGAAATATGATGCATGTGGGAATAATAAAATACGAAGAACGATGGCACAATAGGGTAAAGAATTTAGGCTGTGGGTGTCATGCGTGGTAATTATAATGATAATATTTCTTATTAAATGTTATATTACAAGAAAACTTTAAAACTAACCTAATTAATTTATCTATAATCTCAGCTCTTAAAGACACGTGATACGACATCGAGGTTTGCTCGTCTGGACACTGGACCCTTGTTCATGGCACACGAGTACAAAAAGTATTGATTGAATGGTTATGTATTGAGTGCAAGGGTGTATGAGGAAAATAAAAATGTATAGAACTCGGGCATTTCATACAAGGCTCTTACTTATTTTTGAGCAAGGGAGAAAGATAAAAACCTCATTGAAGCTTAAATGACTTACTATGGTGTCATTATATTTAAGCTTCAAAGAGGTTGTGTTTACTTTAATTGGGTAAGAGTTGAGGATAAAAATTCTTGTAAAGATGATCTTAGTACCAACTTGATCATGGTTGACTTGTCCAAGTAGAAGAGCAACGAGCACGTGAGCAATGAGCTGTTTGTTTGTTCTTTTTAAAAGGTCTAGAAAGTGTTTTACTCAAAGTATCTCAACAACAATACGTGGTAAATCATCCTACATGTGCCAAAGCTTCAAACTAGTAGTATGGATGATTTGGCTGCTCCTACCGAATATCAATCCAGTTTAGATGATGACCCGAATTTAAAACAATATTTAAATTTGTAATAACTAGTAGCGTGTATTCTTCTGGTGCTTTATTATTATTGAATGACATTTTAATAATTTTAATTCATTTGGAGTTGATTAATTTTTGTTGATTTGAATCAAAATTGATTTTTTGGTTAGTGAATATGTTAATTTGGATTTTAATCAATTTATGCATTACTTCAAAGTCCGTGACATTGTTATAATGTAGTAACTTGCATTCTTCTACTGCTTTGTTATTATTGGATGACACTTTAATATTTTTATTCATTTGGATTTGATCATTTTCTCATATACATGTTTGTACTAATAACAACAATTTTTGTAGAAAATGGCTTCATCAGGACAACAGTGTAGTGAAGATGAGGAAGGGTCATTTGGAACTAGGCCCCCAAAATGGGGAAAATTTGGGTTTGTCATCGAGAATAAGATGGCCCTACAGGCTAGGCCCTCGAGTTGCAAAGATGATTATCGGCCCCGAGTACACGGATTGAAGGAAGGTTCCCTACGAGCACAAGATGTCCATCTGGGGTACATTACAGGTAGTTACTCATTTTATTTTTGTTTTGCATTTATATTTATACTCTATTATATTTTATAGTTTATAAACAACTAACTCACTTTCTTTTTGTTTTGTATTTGTTTGACAAGAACAATTCGTCTTGCCCCCACATATGCGTAAGTCCACGTTCGAACAATTAAGAGATCAACACAAAACGTGGAAGAAAAACATGAGCACATCGTACTTTGGTCAGGATCGTGTGTCCATCATGGGGGTTAGGGACACGATACCACCAAAGGAGCCAATCTCATTGGCAAGCTGGCAACAATTTGTCGACATAAGATGTCGGATAGGCAATTGTCCTCTCGTCAAATAGGAAGGGTAAACCGGGCCAAAAAGGCCAACGTGCACTACTCGGGGTGTATGTCTTAAGCTGAGGTAGAGCACATTATGGTAAGTTTTTAATTTTCTTTCATTTTAGTTTTATGTTATTCTAATTTAGCATTATTTTTCATTACTTAGTAATTTTGCATTATTTCATTTCAGGAGACAGGGAGTGGCCCTGGGGGTAGGCCACATAGGCTCGATACCAACTGTAACAACCCCCATTTTCTCACGTATAGGCTGGTCAAGCACGATACGCTGAAGATTGGGCTTGTCGATCACTTAATACCATTCTCAGCACAACATAAAATAAATTCTATATTAAAGGCCCAAAATTGGATTTTAAAGTGCTATAACCCAACATAATGTAAATAAATGAATCTCGGGCTTATGCCCATACAAATGTCTCAAATGAATAACTATGACCTGAAAATCACCTAAGCTAGAGTCAATAAATCTAAAAAGATGTTAAGCAAAAGAGATTGCAAGGCTGGTACAACAATAGTCCCGCTATCCCTGTCTAGAAACAACCTGGGGGGGAAACATTTAAATTTGGGTCAGAGCCTGAGGTGTACAAGAATTAACTTAACTAATTTAATATGCAATAATATAGTTGATGCAAAATAAATAATCCCCTTCGTCTCTCACATTCATTTAACACCTCTCCCATTATCTAAGTGTGATATTATTCGCATCCCAATACGTCCCCAATAATAATTATGACATCGTGTCAAATTTATAATAATGGATTTATCAATAATTAAATATTTAAGTGTAACAATTACATTTAATTGCTAACACCCATCAATCCCTGTCTCATAAGTTTCACATATAAGTCATAAACATCTATTATGCATTATATGGTCAAAATTATAGATATTGTCCATATTCTTAGACAATTAAATTTATCACATTACAGTCCGCATAATTATGTATAGGGGAAAGTACTCTTAGGTTCCTGACAAACAAATTTTAAACACTAAAGGAATTTTGACAAATTTTATACACTTAGGTCCGCTAATTCTCTTCTTGTAGAAGTCCACGCTAGTGGCATAATAAGTGGACCTAATAGTAAATTACCTTTAAATGTTTAAAAATTGCAACCAAGGGACCTAATTGCACTTATTTATATATGTCCTTTCATATATTTTACACACAAAGGCAGCTACCGTTGGTGTCTAGTTCGTAGTCTATCGACAAGTCCAGAGGAATCTTATCCTAAGCGGACATCACAAAATACACACAAGTTGGGGGCGGTCCCTACACAGGATACCTGTTCATGGCCCATACCTAGCAGTGACATAGGCAGGGTCAGCGTCAACACCTACCTCCTCATAGATGGCGCCTCCACGTAGTACCTATATGACCTACACAACGTCAAGCCCACATGTGCCAACGTGTGGTACCCGGTCCAAGCGCATGAACCCCCAAGCTGATAGGACAGTCCATGAACATTGGTCTGTCCACATAAATACATATAAGTGAATATTATTATCTCATATAATATGTATAGGTAATTACTCCATAATTACCATAGAAATCCCACATAAAGTCCACCATATTTTCATTTATTAATAATTTACCATCTAGTGAATTATTAATTCAACTCCATGGAATAATTACTTAACCAACTAATTAATTATATTTTTTCCTAGTTAATGTGGGTACATTTGTATTTTTAATAAATTCTTTATTGTCCCAAACCGATTCCACTCACTCACTTGGACTAGCCCTAAATATCCAAGTCTATATCCCGACTTGTAATTTAATTAATCTCATGTTAATTATTTTTCATTTAAGTAGTGTCACCTAACTACAATACCCAGATCCACTCATTCGGTCCTTATCTTCACCCATTAAATTTTTTTATACAGAATCCCACTATTAAGTTGAACATCCTTCATTAAATTTAATATCCGATAATTTATTATATATCTCTATAATAAATTAAATCGGTTATCCAGTGCCTAACTCCCGTAGCACTCCGCCTAAAAATATCCGACTCACAACCCCGACGCTTAATTTCATAAGTATTAACTTATATTCATATTTTTATTCAAGATACTATGCACATCTTAATCCAGCCCATATCCTAATTTCACCCAAAATTTCCATTCGGATCCGTTCATATATTTTCGAGTGTTGTTCATCCTAAACACTCTAAATCCATACCCCGAATTCATTCCGATCCAATTCCAAGGTAAAAATAATGTTCCTTAAATATTTTGTAGAGTCCTACACTCATCTACGGACATCCCTAAGTAATCCATATTTGATTTCTCACAAAGGATTTCAGTTTAAGACACCCTTTCGTATTAAATTCATAACTAAATAAAAAAATAAAATAAAATACGAAATTGGCGGCCACGCCTTTGTAACAAAAATATCTATCTCCATATCCAAAACCATGGTCGTTTGAATGAGATAACAATCTCGTTCGAATGAGATACTAATCTCGTTGGAACAATTTCTAGTGTCGTTCGAACGACCTTCTTAGTTTCCCAACTCTTCGTCCTTCTCATGTTGTTCTTCTTATTTTCTTAACAATACGCAACTAGAGTATTTACAATGCTTATTATTTATCCAAAACAGGTTATAATCATCCCTTTTATATTCAAACATCACTAATTTACTTTAACATCCATCATTTAACAATTTTTATTCATATACGATTTCTTAAATCCTCTTCCTATATTCAACTATATATTCCGCAAATCAACGATCCTAACCTCTGTATCTCGGATCTAAACCTGCTTCAAATGGTGATTGACACACACCCATCATCGATTTCATATTTAATCGACCATGTCTACTCAATTTATCAAAACCCTAAGAGATTTACCATAAATTTTAAGATTTCGATACCTAAATTTTTGGGACTAATTCTACATTAAATTCAATCCTCTATATGCATAGATTATTTGTTCATCATCAAATTGTTCACATAAAACCTCAATCCCAAAAATTTAAGGGTTATTATGATGCATCAAGAAAATACATTGGAAACTTAAATTGAGCAAAAGAATTCTTGCCTGAGAAGTTGTGGAGGAAAGCCCCTTTGATTCCTCCTTGATTCGTTGCCCATTTTCCCTCTTTTGGTTCTTCTCCTTTCCTCTCCCATTAACGGTTGTGTTTAGGTATTTTCAGAATAGTAGTGGAGAAGTGGTTTACCTCCACTTAAACACTAATCAAACATAATCCTAAGTTGGACTTAAAACCCCATTTTTGGACCTCCAAATGGACCCGAATCCATACTCAGACTAGCCCAAAAGATCCCCAATCTATATACTATTGACATGGGACCATTTCTAAAGATTTAAAATACCAAAATGAACCTCTAGCGCTTCCCAACATGCGTCCCAATTATTTCTATTTCACTTAAAAAAAATTATTATTTTTAAACGACACGCACCCGTAAATTTATTTATGTAAGCCCATTATCTCCAATTGAGTCTTATATTTATATAATCATGGATGATTAATTATTTAAAGTTTAAATTTTTTTTACTCATTTAATTTAAATCCTCCCGATTTAATTTATTCTCAAAATAAATCTGAAATTATTAAATTTATTTATGTCGTAATATTTTATTATGAAATTACGGGGTATTACACCTATTTGGCAATTCAAACGAAGAAGGGGAAGGATCGGGAGGTGGATATGAGCGTGGCAGCCACAACTGTAAGTTATAATTTTAATTACATTATAAAAATAAAATTTATAAGCATATATATTTTTATTAACTTATCTAATTAAGTACTTTTTTGTCATTTCAGTCAAAGCTTAAAGAAGTGCACAACTCCCAGATTGATGCCGAAAAGGCATCTTTGGCTTTGGATGCACTAAGTCAAGTTCTCAGGTGGGATTACAAGGGGAGGACAAGGGGGTGAGCTCTTGGGTGGGGAGGTCAAGGCTCACCGGGATTGAGACGAACAACATCGGGCTGACTCATAAGGAAGATACCCACAACGAGAAGTTAAAAAGGTTGGAGCAAACGATCAACGATATGTTCAACTACATGACGTGTCAATTGGGGTACATCTCATGTAAGGTCAAGTGGAAAGTAGTAGATGAGGGGGTCAATGCTCCATTTTCCTCACCGTTGATACGCACTCCTCGCCGATACACACCTGCTCGTCATCTCCATATGATCCATTCACCAACTTTATCCCCGTCAAATGACCTATGTCAACAATAGGTTGGTCGATTGTGTATTTAATAGTCACACACGGTGGCGTGCCCATAACTAGAAGGTTGAAGAATCCAAACACACAAATCGATGCTTTGGTGCATCAACATCCGTTGCAACCATTTGAGGCAAGGGTTCACATCATGCATATTATGCCTGGAAGAGAGAATGAAACCTTATGATTAGACGAACAGTGCGACATTAGTAGGATTGCGGGTTGTCTCAATTAGTTTGTAGTGTGGCCTATCTTCCTCATTCGACTTGTTAAAAACCCAACCCCATGACATTTAATTGTAATAATTTACTTGTATTTGTTAGTTATGAATATTTTTTTATTATTGTTTGTTAAAGATTGAATTTGTGTTTATGGCTTTAGACTTTATTGAATGGATGAATGTTGCTTGAGATATATACCTTATATTTGCTATAACAGGTTAAAAACTAGTTAAAACATATTGTTGGGCAGTGGTAGTGTCCATACTGCCCAACAATTTTCTTTAAAATCTGCCCAGAATTATCACGGACTTTGATAGTGACAAGTCCACGAAAAACTAAAAATTGTCACTGACTTGTCACGATCAAAGTCCGTGACAAGTTTTTACTTTATCACGAACTTGTCACGAACTTTGACCGTGACAAGTTTTATTTGTCACCGACTTATCACGATCAAATTTCGTGACAAGTGTTACTTTATTATGGACTTTTCATGACAAGTGTTACTTTATTATGGAATTTTCACAAATTATGATCGTGATGAGTTTTTATTTGTCACGGTCTTATCATGGTCAAAGTCTGTGATAAAATGAAAAATTGTCATGAACTTTAATCGTGATAAGTCTATAATAAGTACTATTATCACCCCCAAACTTATCACGGTCTTTGATCGTGATAAGTATCTGTTGTCATGGTTTTTTATCGTGAAAACTAGGCAATTTTAATGTAGTGTAATGGTCGGCACATCTCGTATGATTTGGAGATAAAACGGTTAAAAGTTGCATGTATCCCAGTTAGCTTTTAAATTTCGGTTGGAGTCTTTGGAGGCTGAACAAATAGTGACTATTTGGTCAGTGTTTGTCTCAATCCCTATTTTACTGAACAAATAGCCTAGGAATTTTTTGAACTGGACCCTAAAGGAATTTTCTCACGTTGAGCTTTAATTGGTAGCACCTGAGGATTTCCAAATGTCTCCGCTAAGTCATTAAGATGATCGTCTCTGCATTTGCTTTTTATGAGCATATCATTAATGTACACCTCCATTATTTATCTCAACTATTTTATGAACATCTTGGTGATGAATCTCTGGTACGTAGCTTCAATATTTTTAAGGCCAAAAGGCATGCCCGGTAATAGTATATGCCCAAAGGAGTGATAAATGAACTCTTATTTTATTTGGGGTCGAATAGTAGAATCTGATGGTACCCTGAGTAGGCATCTAGAAAGCTCGTCCACTCGTGGGCTGATGTGGTGTCGACCAACTAATATATCTTTGACAGAGGAAAAATATCTTTGGAATATACTCTTGAGCTACTATTGCGCATTTGTACCACCATCGAGTTTGAGAGCCATTTTAAGAATTGAACTTCTCTGATGGACCTTGCCTCCATAAGTTTTCCTACTTCCTTTTTCACTTCCTTGGCCTTTTTTGGGGTAGTACAAAGAGCCTTCTGTGTAATCTGTGGAAATGTTTGGTTAACTTTACAGTAATGGAAGGTGACTCTGGGATCAATCCCTAACATATCATATGGTTCTCATGTGAATACATCATGGTTTTTCTTTAGAAAAACAGTTAATTCCTTTATTTCTTGGTCGAACAATGTGGTGTTGATTAGAAATTTCCTTTCTAGTTGGCTCTCATCAAAAGTTACTTCTTCCATTATTTCCATGACTCTATCTGTTGGGCTAAATCTTATCTCTTATACCCCTAGTGTTCCATACTTTAGTTGCAATTTGGATAGAGTGGCTCCGTCTTGAGACGTTTTTGGGATGACTTCCTTATATTTATTTTTTTCTTGCTTAGGCCTGATGACAACTATGAAACACTTCTGAGAAATGGCCTGAGTGACCATGGTCTCTATTATTCCTCGCTTTGTAACACACTTTAACTTTTAATGACAAATTGAGTGGATTGCCCTTATAGCATGCATCCATCCTCCTCTTAGGATAGCATCGTAGGATGAGTTAATTTCCACTGCCAGAAACTTAAGGAGTTTGGAGATATTTCTTGCCCTTACTAGCATAACTACGTTCCCTCATGACATGGTCATCTTTTCGATGAAGTCGACCAGCGGGACGGTTGTTTCCTTCAAGTATTTCATTTTCAGTTTGACTATATAAAAAATCTCTAGGTACATTACTTTAGAAGAGCTACCTTGATCAATTAGTAGCTTATCCACATCCCAATTTATAATCTTGAGAGTGATTACTAGTGCATCTTAGTGTGGGTCACTCACAATGATTAAATCATCTTCCATAAAGATTATGTGCTTTTTATAGTCCATATCTTTCGATCGCCTGCGTTTGTCAGCTTGGCTTTTAGCGGGGTTAATTTGGAAGGCCTCCACGATGATCGTGACCTTCTTTAGTTCCATTCGAACTGCGTTTCCATGGATCTTCTTGGGGTCAGATGCCCTATGAATAATGGCAAACTCATGCCCTACTTCGTCGTCCAGAAAGTTATCTAGTTTTCGACCACCACTGGTGGTAACTTGATCAACTTTCTTTTCTATGTACTCATTCAAATGCCCTGCCTATGTTAACTCCTCCAGATAAGATTTGAGGGCCTTTTAATTCTATGTCCTGTGTCCATTCTTCTTATGGTAGGCCCATCTAAATACATTATTCCTCTTGCTAGAATCACCGCTCATCTTCTTCGGCCACTTGAAGAATTCCTAGTTCTTGATCTTTACTTAGGATTTTGCAAATTGGTTCCTTAAAATGATATTAATGGTCTGGAATGCCTTACATAAATATGCTTTGTTCCCATGTCTGGATCTTCCGTTAATTTTTTTTCCCCTTCTTTGGCGCATTTTCTTTGTCGTTCCTTTTGGTTGCCTTCGCACGACCAGTTTCTCCTTAGCTGAGGTTGACCATATCTTAAACTTTGACTTACTTTTCACTACGCGACATGAGATTATCGTTGGTGTCTGCCTCCTTTTTGGTGAGGCATTAGTTTATCATGGAGTTAGGGGGCAGGACAATCTTGAATAATGCTACACAACCTACTCAGAGCAATCTTTAACCTCATTGAATGCTTACCAATAACATTTGATATATTCCCGTAATGTTTTATGTGGTTTTTTCCTCATGGTAAGGAGAGAGTCCATCCTCTTTGGATGTGAGTTGCTGGTTATCAAACGGGTTGTGAAAGCCTCTATAAGAGATTTTAAGCTTTTAACCGATCTATGGGGAAGCTTTTTGAACCACTTCTGGGTGACGTCTCCAAGGTTAGATAGGAATATTCGAAACATAAGAGCGTCCTTGTGGTTCCATTGAGTCATCATTTGCCTATACTGGCATATATGATCTATGGGGTCAATTTTTTCGTTATATATCTTGAACCTTATTTAGAGCCTCCTCATCCTACTTAATTTCCCTTGAGAAGGGAGACTACATCTATGTGACAAGGGTCCTTCTTGCCAACTCTTTTATGGATCTATCCTCAAAATGAGTTAGGTGTTGATCTATCTCTCTTTGGACCAACCTTCGTATATATTACTTATGGCATTCTTCATCCTGATTTCCTCTTATCAGGTAACTCCCGTGATCTGAATGATCCTGCTCGTGGATAATACTCCTTTCTCGGCTATGAGTTTTTCTCCCTTAAGGATTAGGCATCCGACTACGATGCTTGCAAGTTTCCTCATGGAATTCTTTCTCCATATTTTCTAAACATCGCTGAAGACGTGCATTCTCTTTTATTTAGAGGCGTGTTGCCTCATTTTGTTGGTGAAGTTGTTCCTCATAAGTGTTGACCATCCATGAGATCTGTATTGATTTAGATTGTTTATTGCTCTGCTCAGAATGCAGCTCCTCTGGGCAAAATCTGGTATTTTTATTTCGATGAACCTCAGATCTGACTCTGAGTAAGGATAGATCAGCTCGTAAGTCACCATTAATAGTTTCACTATGTGGGTGAGGCGTTATTTTCACTCTTTTGTTCCAAGTTTCTTTTTAGAAAAGAGAACCATTCCCACATATGGTACCACATATGAGTGCAAGATATCACAATTAATAATTCCAAAAATCAAAGGAATTAAAATAGTAAATAAAGATCACAACACACAGGATTTACGTGGTTTGGCAACTACTTACGTCCACGGAGGGTTTCTCAATTTTTATCAATTCTCCAAAGGTTCAGAATTACATGTCCCCTTGCCTCAGGGTGCAGGTTTTATTTATAGTGATAAAAGTAGTTGAGTTGTGCACAAACTCTTCTAGCTCCTTATTGACTCGTTAGTGATTCTTATTTATCTCCTCCGAGAATGTAAGTAACCAAGATGAGTCTTCATAATTATCCACGGTGTATATTTTCATATTTATCCATATGATGTTCAATCTGACTTGGGCAGCACCTTGGGCCTGTTTGGGATGCAAAAAGTTGGGCCTTTATGGTTTTGCACCAACAAATGTATTAGATGTTTGATATTATTCCATGAACCTAGAGAAGTCCATGTATGTAACTATAGTTAGGAAATATTATACATTCATTGCTTGAATGTAATGACCTCATAGTGATTAAGGTAATAATGTATCTATAATTGGTCATCTATTATAATTCTCGTGAAATGATTATAATTTCTCAAATTGGTACCTACCGATGATATGATACCAATATTTGGATTATCATAAGAATCAATGTAGCGTGATTTTGATTATCATAAGAATTAATGACATTCCCACTTTTGAATTTCTTAAGGGGAGTTATAACCTTATGGGATAATAATGATAATGTAAATTTTATTAGTAAAGAGAATGCGGAATATGCTCTTGATCAGAAATTATTCTTATTTTAAACAATGATATTTAAATGAACCTTGATTAGGTATGCCTTATTTGAAGATTCCTTAAAAATGTTTGAACTTGTTACATTTTATGAATATTGAAATCGACACTTATCACCTCTATTTTTCACCATATTGAAAACTTTCACGGCAATCCTCAATGTTTTGCAAAATGATTTCCTAAGATACATAAAGTACATTATCATATTCAAATTTGGAAGGATTGAAAATTCGTGCATATTGGATATTAATTGCATGCTCATAATAACATCTCAAACTTAAGCTCACACTCACACATAAAGTTCACTTCTTGATATGTATCACACGTGCACTTAAGATGCACAATGGAATATTTTCACAAACTTACCTTACATGAAAATATTGAAATCTTATATATATATATATATATATATATATATATATATATATATATGTGTGTGTGTGTGTGTGTGTGTGTGTGTGTGTGTGTGTGTGTGTGTGTGTGTGTGTGTGCGCGCGCGCGCACGCGCGCTATTCTTGCTAAAATAATTATCTATAAAACATTCATTATTGCCTTATAACTTATGTATTGAAGTTCTTTGTGTAACAACTCTCACTTTTGGGAGCCTATTTTATATTTATTTACTATGTGGAGTAAGTATTAATTTAATGAGATAAGTTAATATTTACTAAAATGTTGCATATTTACCTTATGTGTGGGTGAATATTGCTATGTGGTGTTTTATTGTGTCATAAGAATTAAAATGACATTTTGGTTTAAAACGAGATCGTAACTTAAAATGTGTTATAAAATTTTCAAATGATAATTTGGAGGGTGAAGTTAGTTCCGTGAGGTCTGAGGCAGTCAAAAAGTGTGCCATATTGTATTTTGATGTCTTGGGCGCTTTTGACTGGTTTTGGTATATTGCGTATTAGAAATTATTTTATTGCGGTATTGACCACTTAAAATTGGAGACTTTTAGCCTAATGCCACGTTTTAATCTTGTTAAGCCTTTCATTTCTTTTAAGTCCCATTGCTAGCCCTAGAGTGAGAGTGAGAGAGGAAGAGAACTTGTGGAGAAAGAGAGGGATTGAAGATTTGTGGTTTGATCTTGCATTCTTCTTCATCAAAATATGAGATTGAAGCCCCAAGGCAAGTTTTCTACTTGCTATTATATGGTTTAAGGTGGATAATTAGTGTTGATAGTTATGTAATAGTTTTGGTTTAATTTAGTTAGGGTTTTTGTTGAATATATGGATTTTGGAAATCTTTGGAAGAGATTTCAACATTGATTGGTGTAGATTAATGTGGTTGGGAGTATTTATGATCCCTTGGTAGCAATAAATGAGATTGGTTTTGTTGGGATTTTGGCCTTGGGTTAGCCTGAATATAGGAAGATTTGGTCTAGGTCTGCGATGATCGGTCGACCGCGATTCTCAGACCGGTCGACCCGGCCTTCGGGGGAGGGCACACTGCTTTCCTTGAAAGGCATAAATTTGGAGGCGCGGTCGACCGCGGTCCCCTCACCGGTCAACCGGCCCTTCCGGATTGAGTCTTCTGCTTTTTCTTCTTAGGCAGAAATTTTAGACGCGGTCGACCGGTCCCCTGTTTTTCTCCCTCAATTTTTATTTTTTCTTTGAAATCTTTTTTTTTATAGGGACTTAGGAACCTTCTTGAATGAAGTAAACCTAGGGTTTTAGAGTCCTAGTTGAGTTTGGTTGTCACCCTAGAGTTGAATGGTTTCACTCGGGGTTCAGTCCAGGGGTGTTTAAAGTGATGTTTAGGCATCACTTCTCTTTTTACATCTAAATAGGAGGATAAGGGTTGTAGACCCATGCTTGGAGACTTTGGGGCCTTATTTGAGGTATATAAGACCTTAAGACTTGGGAATGGTTGTGATCCCTCGGAGAATTACTCGGGGCATATACTATGATGAATATTAATGAGATATTCTATGATTATGGTTTTGCATAAAATGAAACACACATATATTAATGGGAATGCAAAATATGATTTTTATGGTAAATGTTAATTTACTTAAATACACCTCTCTAAATGCTATCATAAGGGAAGCTCGCGCATGAGGTGATGTCCCCTGACTAGTGAATGCAGGGAGACTATAGTCCTCGACCATATGCGGGTTTGTTATATGTTTTATTCTGCGCTAGTGAGGTAATTCCGGGTGTGGTTATGACTCACTCGCAGGCATATGGTCACTTCCCGACGTGCGTTAGGTACCCAGGCTGCCTTGTTTGATAGGCCCTTGGAAGATGATAGTCATTTAGGGGCGCGCCCAGTGGAGAAACTCGGAGGGGCGGTCTTAGAAGCGTTATATGTATAAGAATACAACCTTTATAAATTCAAGTGGGACTTGAGATATGTTTATTGCCACCAAATGTATGATGGTAATTATATTCCTGCTAAGGTATAAGAATTGAAAAGAAATGAGAATAATGATTATATTGTATTCCTGTTAAGGAATGGAAATTGATTTATAGTGGTAATTGAAGATGGAAGATTTTAAATATATAATGCCTAAATTAAATCCTCTTGCATAATTTAATAAAAGACATATCATTTTAAACTGTCTCATGTATGCATCATGATTAGGTTGTTAGATGTTCATCTTCATCATTCTTGATTAACAGTTTATATCTATCATGCTTCTTATTCATCAGGGAATCATATAAAAACCGAGCCCTGACCCGTTCATTTTTTTCCTATGTTGTGTATGTTATTGTATCCGCTCAGGTGCTCCTTCGCAAGGACGCCCGTGTTTATATTCCTACTCTTATGTTTTCGAGAAGCTGTAAGATTTTGCGGACA
This sequence comes from Sambucus nigra, assembly GCA_949130495.1. Taxonomy (NCBI): domain Eukaryota; kingdom Viridiplantae; phylum Streptophyta; class Magnoliopsida; order Dipsacales; family Adoxaceae; genus Sambucus; species Sambucus nigra. The sequence goes on along the minus strand of OX422214.1, from coordinate 130,716,785 downwards.
TTACAGGATGTTTTGTTAGACGCCCTCACTTTTTTTGTATTCTAGTTATGATCGGGTCTTTTATTTGGGTGTGTGGCCCAAACTTGGTAATTGTTTAATGGATGTAATATGTATCATATTAAACTATTGTGATTCATTTTGTGTAGCTATGGACCGACAGCATATTCGGTCCTCTCCTTGTATATTCATTATGGAAGTATTATATATGTTATCTTGGAATTCCATTATCTTTTAGAATGGGATGTTAAAATTATTTTCTTAACTTAACCTTATAATGAAATTAAATATATTTGACAACCCGTTTTCTGAATTGATGGGTGGTTTTCCCGTATACTCGTGTTATATTTGTAGTGCTGAGAATGATTCCCATCTATGATTTTCGCAAATGTTGGAGTATCGGGATGGCCACCCCTTATTTCGAACTGCGGGTTGTCACAGATGGTATCAGAGCATTAGTTTCTAGAGTACTAGGATCTATGTGGACTTGTCATGTTCTACCGTAGCGTTCTTGATATAGAGACTAATGATAGGACTGCTTTGTAGCCTATATTTGCGATTTTCTGCAATATAGATTGTTTTGAATATTATTCTAACTCTATTGTTCCTTCATCTCAAATGTTGACTAAGAGAGGTCTCCCAGCGAGATGCAATAGAGTTGTAGAAGAGGATGTTGGTCCTCCGCCGCCGCCGCCCCAAGGAACTTTTAATGCTGCTGATGTAGCAAATATTGTGGCCCAAGCGGTTAATGTTGCCATGACCGCAGTGGCTCAAAAAATGCCACAAGCTCAACAGCGAGGATAAGATGCCCACGCTCCTACGGGACCTTCTCCGTGGGAAAGAGTTAGGGAGTCCTTTTTAAAGGGCCATCCCTCAGAATTTGATGGAGGTTCGGATGTTGTTCGAGCAAATCAATGGAAGAAAGATATGCAGCGCCATTTACGAATGGTGGATTGTAGTGAGGAGAGGAAATAAGTCCTTACTACTTTCAAGCTTGTTGGGGCCGCGTTACATTGGTGGGAGTCGATGACTACACCAGAACAGAGGGACACTATGTCGATCACTGATTTTTGGGTCTTGTTTGACCAAAAGTACTTCCCTCCCGCAGTTCAAAGGGAGATGAGAAGGAGACATCAGGATCTGGTTCAGGGAGACCGGTCGATTGCCGAGTACGAAGAGGAGTTCACCGGTTGATAAGTTTTGTACCGAATGAGGTGACTCTAGAAGAAAGGAAAGTTTCCAAGTTTATGGGAGGTCTGAACTGGAGAATCCGACAACATTTGCTGGGTAATCCAGCTTTGCAAACCTTCGGTGAGGTGATGAATGCGACATTGCTCCATTGCCAAGAGCATCGGTTGTATATGAAAAATAGCAAGAAAGCTACAGGGATGGGGTAAGTAGGAAAGCCAGGAGTAAGCGGGAATGGAGGAGGAGCTTTTCCTTCATCCCAATACCCGGGTAATAAGCAACGACAAAGGGATCCCCAGCAAGGGAACTTATCAAAAAGACAACGCTTAGGTGGGTTTAATTCTGGTGGTAATAATAATAGGCAAGGTTAGGGTGCTCCACAACAGCAAGCGGGTCGGGGTGGTCATGGAAGTAGAGGCCATCCGGGCCAGGGTCTCGGGTAATTTAGAAATAACAGGGGTCGAGGCCAGGAGAACTTGATGGGACGGTGCTTCCAATGTGGGGAAGCGGGTCATTATAAGAAGGATTGTCTTCAAGTGATTGGGGGACAACCTCCTAGAGCCCCACAGCAGCCTTATGTTCAGCTCTCGCCACAAGCACCAAATCCGGTTGTCCCTCCGCAACAGGGTCAACTACAGTATGGGAGAGTTTATCACATTCAGGATGCTATGTATCCTCCTGTTCAGCCAGCGCCACCTGCAATTCAGGGTAAGTTCCCTATTCAGGGACACATGGGTCGCGTTTTGTTTGATATGGGTGCGACACATTCATTCATTTCTAGAAGTTTTGCTCAGTCTATAGAGTTGATAAAATCTGCAAAGAGCACCTTCACTAGTATTGAGTCCTCTATGGGCGATGGTTCACTTATTTTCCTTGTTTGTAAACATATAGGAATTACTTTTGGTAATTTATGCTTGGAGGCCGATTTACTCGTCCTAGACATGGTCGGGTATGATGTGATTTTGGGCATGGATTGGCTTGTTAAGTATCATGCGATAGTTAATTGCTACGGGAAGAGTATAGTCTTCGCCATTTCGGGACAAGATATGTTCTTGGTGGTTATGCCTCTTTCAGAGGGAGGTACTAGCACTTACTTGTATTGTATTGCGGAAGAGACTTCACAATGTGTAGTTTTTCCCTTGGATTCTATTCCGGTTGTTCGAGATTTTGAGGATGTATTCCATGAAATACCGGGTTTACCTCCGAGTCGGGAAATTGAGTTTGTGATTGATTCAGATAGGGGTGGAAGCGGTACAGGTTTTTACCGTACTGTACCGTTTTGGTCAAAAAAAATGGTTTTGGTTTCATATATTAAAATACCAGAAACCAGTCTTATTGAAATCGAAATTATCGTAAAAAAGTTGGTTGGTTTTGGTTTTAATATTTAAAAAACAGATTTACCAAAATTACAGTACCGAATTTACTGAAACCAGAAAAAATCGTACCGAAATTACCATACCGTACCGAATTTACCAAAACCAGGAAAAATCGTACCGAAATGACTGTACCATACTAAATTTACCAAAATTACCGTATCGAATTTACCAAAACTAGAAAAAGTTAGTTTTGGTTTTGGTTTTAATATTTAAAAAAGTTGGTTGGTTTTGTCTTTGGTTTTTTGGGACTTTTAGTGTTGTTTATTGAAACCAGAAAAAATCGAAACCAGAAACCAGAAAAAACCAGAATTTACCGAAACCAGAAAAAAACAGAAGAAACCAGAATTTACCGAAATCAGAAAAAAATCGAAATTACCGAAAAAACCGAAACACCAGCCGGTTTGGTTTTGGTATTGATTTTTGTGTACCGGGTGGTAAACTGGTACGGTTTGGTTTTACCATCTAGAGTTTGGTTTTGGTATTTGTATCTACTATTTACCGACCAAACCGTACCGCTTACACCCCTAGATTTAGCGTCGGGAACTAGACCGATAGCTAGAGCTCCTTATCGTATGGCTCCTGTTGAAATGAGGGAGTTGAGAGATCAAATTTAGCAGTTGTTGGAGCAGGGATTTATTAGGCGTAGTACATCGCTATGGGGTGCTCCTGTGTTATTTGTGAAGAAAGAGACGGTTGTCTCCGGTTGTGTGTTGACTATAGAGAATTGAATAAGGTCACCATCCGGAATAAATACCCTTTGCCTCGTATTGATGATTTGTTTGATCAACTTAGGGGAGAGACCTACTTCTCTAAGATAGACTTGAGAACGGGGTATCACCAGTTGAGGATAGGGGAGCAGGATGTGTCCAAGACTGTTTTTCTGACGAGGTACGGGTCTTATTAATTTTTGGTTATGCCCTTTGGACTAACCAATGCCCCTTCCGTATTTATGGATCTCATGAATAGGGTATTTTGGGACTTCCTGGACCAATTTGTTATTGTATTTATCGATGACATCCTTCTGTATTCTCAAACAGAAGCTGACCATTCTATTTATTTGAGGTTGGTCCTGCAAAGATTGAGGGATCACCAATTGTATGCTAAGTTTGAGAAATGTGGTTTTTAGTTAAGGGAAGTGAAATTTCTAGGTCATATTGTGACTTCGCAGGGCATATCGGTGGATCCGAGTAAGGTGGTTGCGGTGAGGGAGTGGGGTCAGCCCACGACTCCTACCAAAATTCGCAGTTTTCTGGGATTGGTGGGTTATTACCGTCGATTTATTGAGGATTTTTCTAAGATCGCTAGCCCTTTAATAAATTTGACCTGGAAAGGGGTGAGATTTGTTTGGGATAACTCTTGCCAAGCGGCATTCGATGAGCTCAAAGATAGATTGACTTCGGCTCCAGTCCTTGCTCTACCAAAGCCGGGATTGGAATATCTAGTCTTCATCGATGCATCTCTACAAGGTTTGGGAGGTGTGCTTCAGCAAGAGCGACGGGTTATCGCTTATGCTTCCCGAAAGCTCAAGCCTCATGAAAGGAACTATCAGGTGAATGACTTAGAATTGGACGCAGTTGTCTTTGCCTTGAAGATTTGGAGGCATTATCTCCTAGGGGAGAAGTTTAGTCTTTTCACGGACCATAAATCGCTGCAATATTTATTTTCTTAGAAAGATTTGAATATGCGACAGCGCCGATGGTTGGAGTTTGTGAAAGATTATCAATTTGATATCCATTATCATCCGGGCAAGGCAAATGTGGTGTTGGATGCCTTGAGTAGAAAGCCGAGGGAGAATTAGTTGATGTATGGAAAGCTAAATGGAAAGAGCTCAGTCACGAGGATGCGGTTGCTAGGGCGTTTATGTCCGCTATGACCGTTACTCCTACAATTGTGGCAAGGGTCGTAGAGGCCCAAGGAAGGGATAAGGTATGTCAAGATCACATACACCGATTATTGTCCGAGGGAGCAGAATCCTACTCGATAAGTTCGGAGGGTGGGTTACGCTTCCATGGACGACTCATTGTCCCGGAAGGGGGGGATTTGAGATGGGCGGTGATGGCAGAATCTCACGGTTCCAAAATTCAGTACATCCGGGTAACGACAAAATGTATCAAGATATGCGCCGTCAGTATTGGTGTCCAGGCAAGAAGAGAGATATTTCTGAGTTTGTGTCTCAATGCACTACTTGTCAGTTGGTCAAGATTGATCATCAGCGACCAACAGGTTTGTTGAAACCGTTGGAGATTTCGGTGTGGAAATGGGAGAGCATATCAATGGACTTTATCACCTGCTTACCAACATCACAAAGGGTCACTATTCTATATGGGTTATCGTTGATCGCTTGACAAAGTTGGTACACTTTCTGTCGATCCGCACCGATAACAACATCGCTCGTTATGCCCGATTGTTCATTGAAGAGGTAGTTAGATTGCATGGGGGTGCCCTTGAATATTGTTTTCGACAGAGATAAAATTTTTATTTCCCACTTTTGGCAAAGTTTTCAAGAGGCCATGGGAACTGAATTGAGATTAAGCACTTCCTATCATCCTCAAACAGATGGCCAGACTGAACGAGTTAACCAGATGTTGGAGGATATGCTCCGTATGTGTATGCTTGATTTTAAAGGTAGTTGGGAACAATATCTCCCATTGGTTGAATTTGCTTATAATAATTCATACCAGTTCACTATTGGGATGGCGCCCTATGAAGCCTTGTATGGTAGGCCCTGTAGATCTCCCACTTGTTGGTTGGAGGTGGGAGATAATAAGTATCTCGGACCTGAAATGATCCGGGATACTTCTTCTAAGATCGAGCTTATTCGGAATCGCATTCGGATAGCCCAAGATAGACAGAAGAGCTATGCCGATGCGGGTAGAAGGCATGTGGAGTTGGAGGTCGGAGACCAAGTGTTGGTGCGAGTGTCACCTATGAAAGGTATCAAGCATTTCGGAAAGAAAGGGAAACTTACGCCGCGTTATGTTGGACCTTTTCCCGTAATTGCTAAGGTGGGTCCAGTGGCGTATCGACTTGCTCTACCGAAACCTTTGCAACAAATTCACGATGTCTTCCATGTTTCCTCTTTGAAGAAGTATAAGAGGTGCGAAGGTGCCCTTTAGCATATTCCTTTTGAGGATATTGAGTTGCAACCCGATGTTTCATATAAAGAACAACCCGTTGCCATTCTAGAGCATGGGGAGCGTAGGTTGAGATCTCGAGTGGTGCCCTTGGTTAGAGTACAATGGAGTCATCACAGCGCCGACGAATCGACATGGGAGCGCGAGGATGATATACGGAAAAAGTATCCGCATCTCTTTATCCAAGGTACGCTTGAATTTTAGGGGCAAAATTCCCTCATAAGGGGGGGAGTATGTAACAACCCTCACTTTTGGGAGCCTATTTTATATTTATTTACTATGTGGAGTAAGTATTAATTTAATGAGATAAGTTAATATTTACTAAAATGTTGCATATTTACCTTATATGCGGGTGAATATTGCTATGTGGTGTTTTATTATGTCGTAAGAATTAAAATAACATTTTGGTTTAAAATGAGACCGGAACTTAAAATGTGTTATAAAATTTTCAAATGATAATTTGGAGGGTGAAGTTAGTTCCGTGAGGTCTGAGGCAGTCAAAAAGTGTGCCATATTGTATTTTGATGTTTTGGGCACTTTTGACTGGTTTTGGTATATTGCGTATTAGAAATTTTTTTATTGCGGTATTGACCACTTAAAATTGGAGACTTTTAGCTTAATGTCACGTTTTAATCTTGTTAAGCCTTTCATTTCTTTTAAGTCCCATTGCTAGCCCTAGAGTGAGAGTGAGAGAGGAAGAGAACTTGTGGAGAAAGAGAGGTATTGAAGATTTGTGGTTTGATCTTGCATTCTTCTTCATCAAAATCTGAGATTGAAGCCCCAAGGCAAGTTTTCTACTTGCGATTATATAGTTTAAGGTGGATAATGAGTGTTGATAGTTATGTAATAGTTTTGGTTTAATGTAGTTAGGGTTTTTGTTGAATTTATGGATTTTCGAAATCTTTGGAAGAGATTTAAACATTGATTGGTGTAGATTAATGTGGTTGGGAGTATTTATTATCCCTTGGTAGCAATAAATGAGATTGGTTTGGTTGGGATTTTGTCCTTGGGTTAGCTTGAATATAGGAAGATTTGGTCTAGGTCTGCGATGATCGGTCGACCGCGATTCTCAGACCGGTCGACCCGGCCTTCGGGGGAGGGCACACTGCTTTCCTTGAAAGGCATAAATTTGGAGGCGCGGTCGACCGTGGCCCCCTCACCGATCGACCGGCCCTTTCGGATTGAGTCTTCTGATTTTTCTTCTTAGGCAAAAATTTGAGACGCGGTCGACCGGTCCCCTATTTTTCTCCCTCAATTTTTATTTTTGCTTTGAAATCTTTTCTTTTAATAGGGACTTAGGAACCTTCTTGAATGAAGTAAACCTAGGGTTTTAGAGTCCTAGTTGAGTTTGGTTGTCAACCTAGAGTTGAATGGCTTCACTCGGGGTTCAGTCCAGGGGTGTTTAAAGTGATGTTTAGGCATCACTTCTCTTGTTACATCTAAATAGGAGGATAGGGGTTGTAGACCCATGCTTGGAGACTTTGGGGCCTTATTTGAGGTATATAAGACCTTAAGACTTGGGAATGGTTGTGATCCCTTGGAGAATTACTCGGGGCATATACTATGATGAATATTAATGAGATATTCTATGGTTATGGTTTTGCATAAAATGAAATACACATATATTAATGGAAATGCAAAATATGATTTTTATGGTAAATGCTAATTTACTTAAACACACCTCTCTAAGTGCTATCATAAGGGAAGCTCGCGCATGAGGTGATATCCCCTGACTAGTGAATGCAGGGAGACTATAGTCCTCAACCATATGCGGGTTTGTTATATGTTTTATTCTGCGCTAGTGAGGTGATTTCGGGTGTGGTTATGACTCACTCGCAGGCATATGGTCACTTCCCGACGTGCGTTAGGTACCCAGGCTTCCTTGTTTGATAGGCCCCTGGAAGATGATAGTCATTTAGGGGCGCGCCCAGTGGAAAAACTCGGAGAGGCGGTCTTAGAAGCGTTATATGTATAAGAATATAGCCTTTCTAAATTCAAGTGGGACTTGAGATATGTTTCTTGCCACCAAATGTATGATGGTAATTATATTCCTTCTAAGGAATAAAAATTGAAAAGAAATGAGAATAATGATGATACTGTATTCCTGTTAAGGAATGGAAATTGATTTATAGTGGTAATTGAAGATGGAAGCTTTTAAATATATAATGCCTAAATTAAATCCTCTTGCATAATATAATAAAAGACATATCATTTTAAACTGTCTCATGTATGCATCATGATTAGGTTGTTAGATGTTCATCTTCATCATTCCTGATTAACTGTTCATATCTATCATGCTTCTTATTCATCTGGGAATCATATAAAAATCGGGCCTTGACCCGTTCATTTTTTTCCTATGTTGTGTATGTTATTGTATCCGCTCAGGTGCTCCTCCGCAAGGACGTCCGTGTTGATATTCCTACTCTTATGTTTTCGAGAAGCTATAAGATTTTGCGGACATTACAGGATGTTTTGTTAGACGCCCTCACTTTTTTTGTATTCTAGTTATGATCGGGTTTTTTATTCGGGTGTGTGGCCCAAACTTGGTAATTGTTTAATGGATGTAATATGTATCATATTAAACTGTTGTGAGTCATTTTGTGTAGCTGTGGACCGACAGCATATTCGGTCCTCTCCTTGTATATTCATTATGGAAGTATTATATATGTTATCTTGGAATTCCACTATCTTTTAGAATGGGATGTTTAAATTATTTTCTTAACTTAACCTTTTAATCAAATTAAATATATTTGACAACCCGTTTTCTGAATTGATGGGTGATTTTCCCGTATACTCGTGTTATATTTGTAATGCTGAGAATGATTCCCATCTATGATTTTCGCAAATGTTGGAGTATCAGACTGGCCACCCCTTATTTCGGACTGTGGGTTGTCACACTTTGTTCATGGCTTCAACATATGTTCAATTTTCATAAGTTTTTGGTTGTTATTTAAAAGGTTTGTTGAGAAATTTGAGAGAATTATAGATCCTGGGAGGAAATTCTAAGTAGACTATAAAAATCAATTTCTTAACTATTATTTTTTCTTAATATATCCAATTTCTTCTTCTTGAATGCATGTTCCAGAAACATAAACTATTATAAGATATAGAAATTTCTTAGTCGCATACTCCTAGCACCTACAACATGAGAAGAATATTTATTATAATTATAATATACAAGCCTACATTTAATTTTAAAAAAAATAGACTACGTGGCTACCAGTTTTTACTCCATTTATTTCCTCTCCCTTATCTAAAATTTATTCACACTTTTGGATTTCTCCGCAAAAAATTTACCTCTCTTTTCTTCTAACCTTTCTATTTCCTCAGTCTTTTCTCATATCCCACCCTTTCATCTTTCTTAACCCCACGGTAAATGGATTCATTTTATCTCCAAATATCATGGTTAACCATATGTGCAATGTGTAAAGAGGGGGAATAAGAGAGAGTGAGAGGAGAATACCCATTTGTCTTTATTGCATTCCTTTTAGTTTACTAAAAGACATATACATTTCAAAAGTACCACCACTCTATTCCATTTTCTCTCTCCTACCTGTAACTGAACAGAATAATCTTCACCCACAACTTGCAAACTTTATAAATGCCAAAAAAATATGTATGAGAGATTTTATGCCCTTAGAAAAATATAAAAATGGATGGATTTCAAAACTTTGAGAGAGACAGTCTTTTTTAACGTGTGTGCATAACAAAATCTAGCGTGGATATGATTCACTGGGTGGAAAGAGGATGCAGAGTTCAATGAGTGCTTAAGTTGTCGATGGAATGAAAAAGGTAGATATTTTTTTTTTGACATAAATGCACTAGTTCTTAGGCTTTTATTGTATACATAAATGCTAAAAAAATGTGTACGGGAGATTTTGAGCCATTAGAATGGAGTAAAAAGCATATGGATTTTCAAACCTTGAGAGAGCCATTTATCTTTTTGTGTATGCATAAGAAAACCAAGCGTGGATATTATGCATGGGGGTGGAAAGAGGATGTAAAGTCTAATGAGTGGTTAACTAACTCATGGATTGAAAGAGGTAGATATTTGTTTTAGACAATTGCACAAGTGCTTAGGTTCTTATTGCATACATAAAACGTATCCTAATTGGTATCATCTATTTTTGTATAGTATATAGTTTTTCTTGCACTACATTTTTACCGTTTTATAGCTTTACATTTTTTGTTCTATTTCAAATTATTTTTCGGTTTTATATAGCGCTATATTTTTTTTGTTCCATTTCTAATTATTCGCGTTGATATATTCAACAAATTTCATTTTTTTTTTTATCTATTTCCCATTTCTTTTATATGGTGTGAATATTATCAAAAGCTTTATTTTTTATAAAAGAAGCATAAAAAAATTTATAGTACCAATTATAATTTTTTTGTATAATGCCCGCGTATCGCGCGAATTGCACACTAGTATTGCTTAAATAATTTTCACTAAGAGAGAAACCCCAATTCTAAAACACACATTTTAAAAACCCTATCATTTAATTATGGTAATTAATAAACAGACCATTCCTTAAATTATGGCCATTCATATCCCACAACTCTATCTCATACCCGGTATTTTCTCTTAAATTGCATTTAGACTACTTATCTATCTCCCTCTCCCTTTTTTCCCTCATTGAAACGATTGAGCCCTAAAAGTACCTATCATTCATCTCAACAATTGAGTGAAGAACAAATAACAAATCATGAGGTCTTTGACCAGTTTTTTTTTTCTTTTATTGCCAATGAGAGAGAATACGAAATTCTCTTAAGATAGAAAAAATTGTGGTACAAATATTTAATTAATTTTCTAAATATAATCTAATATATCTATATAATAATCGTAAAAGTTATTTCTCAAATCCAATTACTCTGTCCACGTGGCACTTTGTTTCATAACTCGTTTCACTCCATTACTCTCTCCCACACATGTTTTCTTTTCTCAAAACGCTCTAGTTATTTCTCTAATCCATATACCCTATCCATGTGGCACTTTATTTCATAACTCATTTCACTCCCTTACTGTCTCACACGCATGCTTTCTTTTTTCAAGAAACTACTGTCTATTCATCTCCCCTTATTTAGTCAAACAAACCCAACCATTTCCACTCCCTCTTTCGCCCTTTACACTCTTTCATCTTTTCATTTTTCTTCAAGACACCACTTTGCCTAAACACGGAGACAACTTTAGAAATGGCTTGGAGGTCCTTCATGAATCCTTACAAACTTTAGGCACCGGAGGTGAGCCTTAATTTTTTACACTAGTGATATTTTGGTAAACATTTTTAGCATTTTTGTAATATCCTCTCTAAATTGATTTTTCAAGAGGAATTTCTTACTGATTTTTGTTATATGGATTGTAAGTAGGTAAGCACGAGCCCGCGTTGAATGCCAATGGTTGAAAATTTTGGGAGGTTAGAAAATTTCAAATTACCCCTAATACTAAAGTTTGTTCTTATACATCTGATTCCTTTTATCTTTACTTTTATATATTTGTGTTTAGTATTATATTAATTTTTTATTTTGCTAATCTTTCATTTTCATAGTTCCATTAAATTTGTCTCTTTGAAGTTTTGCATGATGCATATAAACCATTTAATGAAATGCCATAAAGAAGATTTATATTTCATTTTTTAGAATTTGGTGGTCTTCAGTGAAAGTACCAATACAAATCTTAAAGTATCTTCAACTTCAATGATGATTCTTTTCTTTTTCCATTTGTTGTTGGTGTGGATATGTACAAATCATCATAAGATTGGCATTACGTTTTATAGTATTTCTTATGCTGATGATTTATACATTTGAAGATAAATTCTTTTTTTCCAAGAATTTAGTTTCAACTGTGCTGCCTTTCTTGGTTTTGGCCTTACCCAAAAAATCCCTTTAGTTAGATATTTTAACTTAAACTTTAAGTAGGTGGTTTGTATACTTAAAAGAGATTATTTATCAATATTAAGTTTGTTATGAAAAAGAAAGAAAGGTCATGATCAACTAGAGTTTCATTAACTGGCCCATCCTTTTTTTTCTCAATGAGATGCACAATCCAATGGTAAGTAGAGCAACTTATTTTTCTAATTTTATTATTTCCTATATTTATTTAATTTTTAACCATATATATGGGATAGGATTCTTCACTATTAATTTTAAATTCCCATCTCAACAAAAAGTTTAATATGCAATATTTTTTATTTTAATATTTTAATTTTTAGTCATGCTTTTAAGAAATATTCATGCTAGTTGTGGATTACTTACCACATGAGAAGAATTGTGGATTAAAATCATAGTGAAGAATTTCCAATTGGGTGGTGATATTCCCACCCCAAAATAAACTCCAAAACACCACAAAAAATACATCTTATTTCTCACTAACACCACAAAAACCGAACACCACAATTTGAAACCCTATTATATAAATCGAAATTAAAAATCCCCCCATTTTCCCCCTCCTTTGTCTCTCTCTCTACTCTTTTCTCTCTACTACCTTTTGTATCTCTACATACTCAAACTAAATCCTTATTCAAATCATCCAAACATAACCCAGTATGTACTAAAAAAACTCTCTACTTGTGCATTTATGTTCATGCCTAATCTATACCTGCTTTCAAACCCATTTAAACCCCCATTAGTAATAAAAAAGTTAGTAAAACCCTAATTTCCGTTAACAAAACATAATTTATATCTACATAAATCTCTAATTTTTTGAAACTGAACCTTAAACGTAAAAAAATAGGTGACTTCTTGCGGCCTACTTTCACGGTTATAGTAGACCATCCATTTTGAAAAAACAACGGCCTACTAAGACCGTGGTTTGCCACATTCCATAGTTATGAAGGGTCGTGGGTACTGTTTTCCAAATCCATTAAGTTCTCTATCCATTTTACAAACACCGTTAAATGTATGTTCCCAAATTTATCCATTTTAGCAAGTATTACAGATCATAAATGGGGAGAGAGGGTAGACAACCCATGACTACGTCGAAATGGATAGATTAGGCATGAACATAAATGCACAAGTAGAGAGTTTTTTAGTACATACTGGGTTATGTTTGGATGATTTAAGAAAACGAAAAAAAAAATGAAAACAAGACAACCCATGACTCCGACTCCGGCCCATACTCGAGACCAGCCCCCTGTCCGCCCCATGCCAGCTCTGAGGTTATTCCGACCCACCATGACAGCTTTGACCATGAAAGGCTTGACCCAAATCCTTCCAAACCTTCAAAAATCATACCAATCCTTGAAACCCATGAGCAACCCAAAACACATTGGTCCCATTTTCACCTTCTAAAAATCGTGGCCTGCCAAAAATCAACAAAACTCAATACTAAGACCAAACTAATTGCCACATATGCCAATTAAACCCACTTTTAAACCTTTTACCCATAATACCCTTCCTTAATACTTTTCCAAAATTACCCCTTTAACCTCATACCTCACACCTCCCATGTGCACCCAAATGCACATTAAACCCAAATCAGATTATATCCTCACACCTCACACCCCCATGCACATGTGCTCTCACCTTTCCCACATGTTCACCCAAGCCAATTCCCAAAAATAACCCCCATGCTCCATGCCCAATATATTGAAGATCAAGAGCTAGGAGATAGGAATTTGTAGAGAGAGAAAATACCATTTTAGTGTAGTTTTAGATTAGAATTTTTATTTTATTATTTTTAGATAGTGAGGAGAAAATAAATTGTTGTGAGGATTAAATTGAGTGAGATTATTGATGTAATTGTGTTTGAATCATTCAAATTAAGGGATGTGAATTTCAACTCAAGGAATAGAAATTCAATTTCACTTCAAGAGATTGGGGTTTGGTTGTTTTCTTCTCTTCTCATTTATTTATGCCTTTGATTATTAATTTTTCATGTTTCATATCATGTTAGGCTAAATTCCCTTTCAAGGGGTGGGGTAAAACCCTTATTTGATGTTATTTTATTTTAATTAGTTTAATTACTTGAAAAGTCCCTTTGGATGTTAATTTTGATCCCTCACCCTTAGATTTATGCCTCGAGAGAGGGTAAATGATTTTTGAGAGAAAATCAAAATTCTAGTGATAATACTCATTTTAGATTCGAACTAGAGATATGGGTTTCTTAAGTGGGGTATTATAACTTGAATTTCAACTCTAAATTTAATTTTTAAGATTGACATAAATTTTAATTAATCGATCCTAGCAGGTGATTAATTAAAAGGAGTGTAGATTTATTTTTCTAGAGTTGTGGGGTGTTAAACTTAGTTCTCTAAAATATTACTATTATAATTACACTTGCGACGAGAGTTGGTTTGTAATTTTGATATTAATTTGGGAGAATTCAAATAATTAAATTAATTAATGAGAATAACTAAAATTTGTGGTGTAATCCCACTCCTTGATTGTCCTCACAATTATTTACCTCACTTATCTCTTATTTTCATTGTTCTAAAAAATTCGCCTAGACTTGAGGCTTGGGAGAAACGCCTCGCCTTAAGATTTTGACGCCTTATGCTTGATAAAACCCTTAAGGCGTACTTTTTCTCTAAAAACAACAATGCTCCAGTGAAATAATATCGCCTTTTAAAGATTTTTTTACAAACCGGACCATTATCTCATCCAAAATAATCAAATAGTATTTTTATTTACAAATATTCAGACATATATTTATGATATGTACAATTTTAGTATTTTAATAGCCTTATTATGGTTAAAAAATATTAAAATATACTAAAAGGCCTAAACGCCTTTTCACGCCTTTTTACACCTAGACCCGCCTAGGCTTCTAAGGCTTAAGGCTTGGCCTCCACGCCTCGATCACGCCCCGTATTTTTTTAGAACCTTGCTTATTTTTAGTGTTAGACTTTAATTTTCATTTTAGTAAAATTTCTAGTTAGTAGTTTTCATCTCACACTTTAACTTATTTTAGTTCAAATCATCACCTCACCCTATTGTTTTAATATTTGAAAAAACTAAAAAAAATTAGAAAAGTGAAAAAGTACAAAAGTACAAAAAGAAAATAAAAAGTGAATTACAATTGAATTTGTCTCTAGCTTACTCCCTGAAAAGTGGATTGATACCCTTACTTACCTCTATGCTTGAGTTTATTACATTTTGTAGGTAATTTGAGGATTTTTGACTAACCTGGCTCATAAACGACATATACGCAAAGTCACGTTATCAAATAATGTAGTGGATGAGTTGGTAGGTGATGATTTGGATGGTGAGGATGTGATTGGTGATGAGGTGGTTGGTGAGAGTATGGTAGGTGAGGAGGCGGTGGTTGGTGAGGGTGAAGTAGGAGAGGATGTGGTTCATGAGAGTGCGGTGGGTAAGGGTACTGTGGGTGAGGACGTGGTTCATGAGGGGGATGTTGGTGAGGGTATGGTTGGTGTGGGGGATGTTGGTGAGAGGGTTGTTGGTGTGGGGGCAGTTGGCGAGGGGAATGTTGATGAACATGCTAGGGGCGATAGTAGCTCTAGCACATCAAGTGATTCATATACATCGTTATCGTCAGATGATGACGACCTACTCAGAGGGGCATATTCTTCGACCTCGGTTCAAAAGAAAAAAAAAGGACGAAACCAAAAAGATCTGATGCAAAGCTGTTATAGGGGTCCTTTCCTAACAACCCCGAGTTGTAAAAGCATTTTTCTAACCATATGCCATATGGTATTTGGAACCATGATGAAGAATGAGGAATGATGAAGTGTGTATACCATTATAAAAAATTCATTGGGTGGAATATAGATGAAGAGGATGAGCGGGTGGTGAATGTGGTAAAGGCATCGGGATTATGGCCTTTAATAAACAAACTTTTATCAATTTATTGATCATGTCCTTATATGTGCATTCATTGAACAGTGGCAACCCGAAACTAACACGTTTCATATGCCTTTTGTGAAATGATCATTACACTGAATGATGTTTATCATTTTTGGGGGATAGTGGTTAAGGGTCATTGTGTGTATTGGGTGATCCCGAAGACCGTTGAAGAACGAGCTACATCAATTAGGAAGTTTGCTAAGTTGATCGGGTCAACGATGAAAGATGTTGAGGAGGAGTGCAAGTCTTTTCATGTGGTCCTTTTTTATTCGTTAATGAAATTATGGAAGGATAGGGTGAAGGCTGTAATACCCCGTATTTTTACGCATAACCATTTTTATGGAAAATGGGGATTAATTAAATTAAAAGGAGAAAATTTAAATTGAAATTTATCCAATTTTATGATAATAATCACTAACGAGATGAGAGTTAGTAATTATTGAAATCATAGTATGGTCGGGAATGAGATAAGTTATGTTATAAATATTTGGGACGCGTATGAGTCGCGTTAATTATACATATTTGGGGGGTTAAAAGATAATTTATTTTTGTATACCTCGAACGACTGTTTTGAGTGCGCCAAAGTGTCCGAAAGGGTTGAAATAGTCAGAAAATACTATTCGGGTATATTATTTGGAGTCCGGGACTTTTTAACCCAAAACGGCACCCCGGAGGGGTATTTTGGTCTTTAGGAATTTTAAGGTAATTAAATGGATAAAAATTGGGTTAATTAAAAAGGCATTAAGGGTTAATGGCTGTTAATTTCAACTTACGTGAGAAGAGAGGGAAAGAGAGAGAGAACCAAGGAAGAAGAAGGAGACTCCATTGGAACCTTAGCCAAGAATTCAACCTTTCACAACAAAAAATAAACCAATGCGTAGATCGTGTCAGGAGGATCGTTCCTATACCAATTTCAACCCGCAAATCAAAATTTCATTTTTAAGACAAGTTATTATCTTGCTCTTCTCTTAGAAATTATTACTCTTATTAACATATATTGAGGTTTTAGAACAACAAATACCAATTTGGGGTTTCCTATGATGAAATCGTGTAGAATATTTAGAAAATCTGATGGGGGTTTGCATTTAGAGGATTTTCCCCTTAGTATAATTGTGAAAGTTGATGAACTAGATGTAAATCACGAATTAAAATGGAGTTTTTAAGAAAAAATAAATTCTGAGTTCATGTTAATAGGATTTGTGGTAAATTTTGGGAATTTATTGAAATTACATGATGATTAGAAGGATTTGACCTCCAAAATTATGTTATTATATGTTCTAAGATGACTTAGGATAGTGGGAAACATTATATTTGGGTTGGAATGAATTTAGTGTGACACCCCGCCTAATTAAATACCGGGCAATCACTCCTTTATTAAATTAAAATCAAGGTGAACAGTTGGATCATTCTTAGCATCACTATCGTGAAAATAAATTTCCAATTCAAACACCCTAATTAATTAAGCTAAGTGTCAAAAATCATTTTTTTTAACATTCCTTTCAAATTTATTTATTTAAAACAAGATTTAAATTAATTACAACAATTTAATATATAACGAATCACACCACAAGTATATCGGAACCAATCAATCCAATAATTTAACATTCAACAACAACAATAAAACTTAAAGTAAACCATCCAGAATATAATAAATCCCAAAGTGACAATCCTAGAAATAGATGAAGTACAATATCCAAATGACAACTGAATAATGGAAAAGGCGACACATGCCCCAATAATGAACATGCTAGGAGTAGAATCAAATGGATGAAGTCGTCTAAACAACAGGCCTGCAACTCCCACCTAAGCTGCAGCGCGTTCCTGCCAAAGGACCCTATGCATGACGCCCCTGTGGTTGGGCACCTGTAATATATACATATATATATACAAGAGAGAAAGAGAAATGGAAACGGGTCAGAGCCCGATAGTGTATATGATTTAAAAATTCATTTAGCGAGTATTTAATTGATTACAGGCTAATGCAACAACATATTAGTGCGACACACTCTTGAGAAATTCTCACCTCTCTTATAATGTGCACACCTATCGCACTAACATTCCCGATGGTCTATCTCGTCATATATCACACTATCTTTCCCCAATGATTTAACTTATCTTAGGTTATTCGCAGGATTTAAAATTGAACGATACAATTGTTTGAAAAGAATATTTCAATTAGTATCCAAAATTCTCATTTTTAACTTTATTAATTTATAAAGTTTTCTAGTGTCATATTATACTTTCTCAAAACAAGTATTATAATTTGAGTCATCAACCATATCCTACACATCAAATCACAGTAGGCAGTTCCAGATTTCAGAATTTCATATATATATTATCTACTCGTAAAATATATATATATCATAACAGCACCCCACATAAAAACTATGGTGCGGGCATACTCTACTATCCAAACCCCGTATCACTCGTATTAAGGGGAATACAAATTCAGAATCACTCTAGAATTGTATTAACACATACACAACAATATTGTGGCGAAGCATAGATTCCAAGTCTCTAAGAGGAAAGCACATACCCGCGTCTCTTAGGACCGTCTGAACTATCATTCCGATAGCCTGTACCAAGGATATCTATCTCCTAGGGTACGAGTCAATATCCCCCATAAGGCACACGAGATAAGATCGTCCCAGCGCGGCAACCTCAGGGATAGCAAGTAGCGTGGGTACGTTTTTCACACAAAGATAGCATATGCATACACAATCATATAACTATACTAATATTACCATATCCATATTAGGTATATCTCAAATCCCATAGTTACGACATTTATCCTCATATCTCATTATTAGTTATCACGTTTAACGATTCGTCTTTAACTTTAATTCGAGGTATTATCCCAACTTACTATGTAACACTCATGGAAACTATTCTCCCAAGAATAAATTCAGTAGGAATTCATCTATTTTCCGTCGTAATCATTTTTACGTAATTTCTCCCTTTCAGACAAGATTTCATCGTTCCTTATGTAATTATCCAAAAAATACAATTCTCATCTCACATTAAAGTCCCCAACATTATTCATATGTCCTACTCGTCTTCCATATCTCCCAAAACATATTTATAAGGGTGACCATGAATTTTTCCTCATTAAAGTGAATTTCAACTAATTAAGAAGGGAAGATATGAGTCTGCCAGGAGGGGTCGATCGATCGAGGTCTAGGACTCGGTCGATCGAACCTTCGATAGATCGAAGCTCTGGGCTCGATCGATCGATCAAGCAGGTCTGCGAAATCTGCAGATTTGTAGTTACGGGTTTCATCTTCTAACCTTCACCAAATCCATATTTTTCATACCCAATCGACCCAAAATTTATACTACTGACATTATATCATCATACTATGAAATTTCAACGTAAAGCATGTAGATTTCTATTATTAAACATGGATCAACAAGCCCCAAATTCATATAAAACCTCAAGAACCCTAAAATTTCATTTATATGTTCCAATCCATATTTTCCAGAATTTTCTTCATCTACAACCTCATAAATTCGTGGTTCAATTCTCTACATGTTAAAGGGTTTCCAGAATAACAATTAATCCATCCCTATATGCAATTTCCTATCTCATCTTTTAGGTTTCTTCCATAAAAACTCATTATAATTACTCCTAAACTAATATGAAAGATGCACTAATGAAATAAGCAAGATAAACACTTGCCTGGGATTTTTAGAAGTCTGATTTGAAGATGATTTTGGTGCTATTGTGTTCCCCGTCTCGCGATCTACGCGTTGGCGGTGGCGGCGGTGCAAACGGGTGAGTTTTGAGCCTTGGAATGCCTTGAGAGCTCTCTTCTCTCCTCTCCAATGGCCGTTCTAGTGTTTTGAGTTATCTAACCCTAGGAGATAACCTAAACATCTGATATAACCCCTTTTATTTTCGTGGGTTTAATTACCCAAAAATACAAAATGACTAAAATGCCCTCCCGGGGTACTAATTAGGCCTAAAAACACCCCGAGACCCAAATTAAACCCCCGGGTATACTTTTCTGACTATCTCGACCCTTCCAGACGCGTTGGCGCACTCAAAACGACCATACGAACAACTTCTAAAATATTTACTTTTATTTATCAATGTTTAGTCCCGTCGCGACACGGGCGTGTCCCGACTCAAATTTCTAAAATTATCATTTTATTCACTCGTGACATTTAATATGACCACTATTATATATTACTTTGCTCATTAGTAATATTCAACAAATTTTCCCATAATTACTAACTCTCATCACGTTAATAATTATAACATAATTAATTTTCGAATTTTTATTAAATCATTAATTCACATTATTTTTAATAAATCCCCAAATTAATATAGCATAAAAATACGGGGTATTACATACTTCCCCCCTAATAACGGAATTTCATCCCGAAATTCGAAAAATAAGGCATACTTGGTAAGAACAAATCTGGATATCTCTCGCGCATATCGGCCTCGCGCTCCCAAGTGGATTCCTCCACATTATGATGCTCCCACTGGACCTGTATAAGTGGAACTATCTTCGACCTCAATCTCCTCTCACTATAGTCTAGGATAGCCACCGGTCTCTCCTCGTAAGAGCTGTCAGGCTGTAAGTCTATCTCATCTATCGCGATGTGAGTATGGGCCATATCATCCCGAAGGTACCGTCTCAACGACGAGATGTGGAATACATCGTGAATGTGATGTAAATGCTCTGGTAGTCTCAATATGTATGCCACCGGCCCAATCCTCTCGATAATGGGAAATGGTCCCACGTACCTCGGGGCCAATTTTCCTTTCTTCCCGAACCTCATCACTCCTTTCATAGGAGATACACGCAGTAACACTTGGTCCCCCACATTAAACTCCCGGAAGAACCGTTTCGCATAGGCATAGCTCTTCTGCATGTCCTGGGCTACTCGAATGCGACTCCTAATCATCTCAATCCTCGCGGAGGTTTCCTGAATTACCTCTGGTCCTAACAACTTGTTATCCCCCACCTCGAGCCAACAAGTTGGAGAACGACAAGGCCTTCCATACAAAGCCTCAAATGGAGCCATACCAATCGTAAACTGGTAAGAGTTATTATAAGCAAACTCTACCAGTGGAAGATGTGGCTCCCAACCTCCTCCAAAATCAAGAGCACACATGCGTAGCATATCCTCTAACATCTGATTAGTACGCTCTGTCTATCCATCTGTCTGTGGGTGATAAGCTGAACTCAACCTCAACTCAGTACCCATAGCCTCCTGAAATCTTTCCCAGAAACGTGACACAAAAATCTTGTCTCTATCTGACACAATATTCAGGGGCACCCCATGTAATCTGACAATCTCAGCAATGAACAACTGACCATACTGACCTGTGGTATAATCTGTCCGCACGGACAAAAAATGAGCCACTTTGGTCAAACGGTCTACAATCACCCAGATAGAGTCGTGGCCCCGCTGTGATGTAGGCAACCCTGTAATAAAATCCATGGAAATACTCTCCCACTTCCACGCGGGTACTTCCAATGGCTGAAGCAATCCTGACGGTTTCTGATGGTCCACCTTCACCAGCTGGCAGGTAGAACACTTGGACACGAACTCAGCAATGTCCTTCTTCATCCCACTCCAACAGTATTGCCTCCTCATATCCTGGTACATCTTATCTCCTTCAGGATGTACCGCAAATCGGGACCCGTGAGATTGGGTCATCAATGCATGACGCAATTCTTCCCCTTCTGGAACCACTAACCTCCCATTAAACCTCAAACCCCCATCAGAACTAACAGAATAGGACTCAGCACCCTCGGCCAAAAGTCGTACAATCTGCTCCTGGCAAAACGGGTCTTTGGTTTGGGCCTGTATTACCCTCGTAACAATCTCGGGTGTGACTGTCATAACAGCTATGAAGGAACGGGCTACTGCGTCCTGGTGACCCAACTCCTTCCACTTCGCTTTCCAGACGTCCGCTACCTCATTAACCGGTCTACGGCTCAACGCATCAGCAACTACGTTGGCTTTCCCTGGATGATACTGTATGTCGAACTGATAGTCCTTCACAAACTCTAACCATCTGCGCTGACGCATATTCAGCTCTCACTGAGTGAACAGGTACTACAGTGACTTGTGGTCTGTGAACAAACGGAACTTCTCCCCCAATAAATAGTGTCTCCATATCCGCAGTGCAAAAATGACCGCTGCTAACTCCAGGTCGTGGGTGGGGTAATTCTTCTCATGCGGCTTAAGCTTGCGGGAGGCAAAAGCTATAGCCTTCTCTTCCTGCTGAAGTACTCCCCCAAGTCCCTGTAAAGAGGCATCGGTGTAAACCAGGTACTCTACACCCGACTTCGATAAAGCAAGGACTGGTGCTGAAGTAAGCTTGTCTTTCAGCTCGTCGAAAGCCAATTGACAAGCATCATCCCAAATATATAGTACCCCTTTGCGAGTCAGGTTCGACAATGGACCCGCTATTTTGGAGAATCCCCGAATGAATATCCTGTAGTATCCGGCTAACCCCAAGAAACTACGCACTTCCGTCGGTGTCGTGGGCTGTCCCCACTCCCTCACCGCTGACACTTTACTCAGGTCAACTGCTATCCCCTGTTCAGAAACAACATGCCCCAAGAACTGTACCTCTCGCAACCAGAATCCACACTTCTCGTACTTAGCATACAACTGATGCTCTCGTAAAGTCTGAAGAACCTACCTCAAGTGCTCGGCATTCTCCTCCTCGGAGTGTGAATATATCAAAATGTCATCTATGAAGACGATGACAAACTGATCCAAGAACTCTCTGAATACTCGGTTCATTAAGTCCATGAATACGGCTGGAGCATTTGTGAGACCAAATGGAATCACTCTGAACTCGTAAGACCCATATCTCGTCAAGAAGGCAGTCTTTGAAACATCCTGCTCCCTAATACGTAGCTGATGGTACCCCGACCTCAGATCTATCTTTGAAAAGAAAGTTGATCCCCTCAGCTGGTCAAACAGATCATCGATTCGAGGCAACTGATACTTATTCCGTATCGTGACCTTGTTCAACTCCCGGTAGTCCACACATAACCTCAGTGAACCATCTATCTTCTTCACAAACAAGACTGGAGCGCCCCAAGGTGAGGTACTCCTGCGAATGAAGCCCTGACCTAACAGCTGCTCTATCGGATCTCGTAACTCTCGCATCTCCGTCGGAGCCATACGGTATGGAGCGCGTGCTATCGGTCTAGTATCCGGTAATAATTCTATGACAAAGTCTATCTCTCGACTGGGGGATAGGCCTGGTATCTCCTGAAACACATCGAAATACTCACGAACAACTGGAATCGAGTCTAACGGAATCACAACCTCCTTAGAGGCATCCTCCTCTATATAATACAAATGAGCGATCGAACCTCCCTCTGGGCGAGGCATCTCCACTACAAACATCTCTTGCCCCGAAATAGCAAAAATAATGCTCCCACCGAAGCAATCAATCATGTCTCTATAAGCTGCGAGCCAATTCATACCGATAATAACATCGTGCTCATGCATATCTAAGACTAACATGTCTGCAGGTAATACCAAACTACCAATCTCTACCCCCACTCCCCGGCATATAAAGAAGATAAGTGACCCACTCCCCAGTGGTGAGTCTACACACGTCACTGTGCTCTCTGCTATGGCTAACAACCCTAAGGCCTTCACAAAATGCGTAGCTATAAAACAATGCGTCGCCCCAGTATCAAACAAAACCCGACCCATAGTACCATGGATAGGAAACATACCCTCAATCGCGGGTGGTGCCTGTGGAGCTGCTGCCTAGTGGACGTTATAGATACGTCCGTACTGTAACTGCCCCTGCTGTACTGGAGCTGCTGGAATGGCTGGTAGGGCTGGCACCTGGGCTGGAGCTGGGAGGGCAGCTAGAAAAAGTGGTCTCTGCAGCTCATTACGGGCACCCTGCTGCTGTGGGGCCCTATCTCCCTCCGGACAATCCTGGCGCCTATGGCCGTGCTTACCACACCCAAAACATCGGCCTTTGAAGTTGCCTCCCCTTTAACCCTGCTGACTACGTCCCTGCTGGCCGTTACCACTACGCCACTGGCCCTATTGGCCTTGATGAACACGTTGTTGGCCCTATTGTCGGTGTTGGCCTTGCTGGCCCTGCTGATTAGGCTGGCCCTGCTGACCCTGCCTATAACCCCCAAATCCCTGCCTGGAATCACCTGAACGGAATCGCTTAGCAGGGTCCCCCTGATGGGAACTCTTCTCGTGTTGACGAGTATGTCCATGAGATGGTGTCCCACTAGCACTACTACCCCCGGTCCTGCCCTGCTGGCTGGACTCTCCTGCTTCCCTGCAGATGGAAGCGGTGATCCTGGCAATGTAGTAACGCAGCATTGAGTACATCATTGAAAGTACTCAGAGATAGATTTCCTATAAGATGCTGACGGATCCTCCAAGCTAACCCGTCCACAAACAACATAATTTTCTTACTCTCAGTAGGTGCCTCATCTGGCACTATGGTGAGAAGTCTCGTGAACTCCTCCTCATACTCAGCAACGGTAGAGTTCTCCTATTTCAAATTCAGTAATTTCAGCCTCATCTCAGTTTGCACGGCGGGTGAAAATTACTTACGGTCAAACCGCTCCCAAAACGACTGAATAGGGATCGTGTCCCTCTCCTCCAAGGTGGTAGTGGACTCCCACCACTGCAAAGCAGCCCCCACCAGCTTAAAGGGAGCCAATAACTGCCTTTGCACATCGGTGCACTCATACATATGAAGATGCCGCTGGATGTCTTTCTTCCATTGGTTGACTGTGACGATGTCTGAGCTACCAGAGAACTCAGGGGAATGCGCCTTCTGAAAAGCATCCCTAACCCTCTCCCATGCAGATGGAAGTTGTGCTGGTACTGGCGCCACTGCTTGAATCTGGGGTGGAGCCTGCTGAACCACCGCTAGCGCGGCATTCACCGCCTGAGCAACAATGGCGTCTACTTCATTAGCATTCATAGTGCCTTGTGCCAGAACTGCTGGCTGCCCGGCCTGAGCATGCCTATCCTTCGGTGCACGTCTCGGAGGCATCTGAAACGTGAAGTAGTTTATTAGTCTACAGTCATTATCAATTCTCAAATAGCTGAAGACGTAACGTAAAAGAAAAAATACAACAATCCTAAAAATAGGGCTCTATAGCAAAAACGTTAAGCTGAAAGCGAAAATAAGCCGTACAGATCCTATGGACACTAGAACCTGATGCTCTAATACCACCTGTGACACCCCGCCTAATTAAATACCGGGCGATCACTCCTTTATTAAATTAAAATCAAGGTGAACAGTTGGATCATTCTTAGCATCACTGTCGTGAAAATAAATTTCCAATTCAAACACCCTAATTAATTAAGCTAAGTGTCAAAAATCATTTTTTTTAACATTCCTTTCAAATTTTATTTATTTAAAACAAGATTTAAATTAATTACAACAATTTAATATATAATGAATCACACCACAAGTATATCGGAACCAATCAATCCAATAATTTAACATTCAACAACAACAGTAAAACTTAAAGTAAACCATCCAGAATATAATAAATCCCAAAGTGACAATCCTAGAAATAGATGAAGTACAATATCCAAATGACAACTGAATAATGGAAAGGGTGACACATGCCCCAATAATGAACATGCTAGGAGTAGAATCAAATGGATGAAGTCGTCTAAACAACAGACCTGCAACTCCCACCTAAGCTGCAGCACGTTCCTGCCAAAGGACCCTATGCATGACGCCCCTGTGGCTGGGCACCTGTAATATATACATATATATATACAAGAGAGAAAGAGAAATGGAAATGGGTCAGAGCCCGATAGTGTATATGATTTAAAAATTCGTTTAGCAAGTATTTAAATTGATTACAGGCTAATGCAACAACATATTAGTGCGACACTCTCTTGATAAATTCTCCTCTCTCTTCTAATGTGGACGCCTATCGCACTAACCTTCCCAATGGTCTATCTCGTCATATATCGCACTATCTTTCCCCAATGATTTAACTTATCTTAGGTTATTCGCAGGATTTAAAATTGAACGATACAATTGTTTGAAAAGAATATTTCAATTAGTATCCAAAATTCTCATTTTTAACTTTATTAATTTATAAAGTTTTCCAGTGTCATATTATACTTTCTCAAAACAAGTATTACAATTTGAGTCATCAACCATGTCCTACACATCAATCACAGTAGGCAGTTCCAGATTTCAGAATTTCATATATATATATATATATATATATATATATATATATTATCTACTCGTAAAATATATATATATATATCATAACAGCACCCCACATAAAAACTATGGTGCGGGCATACTCTACTATCCAAACCCCGTATCACTCGTATTAAGGGGAATACAAATTCAGAATCACTCTAGAATTGTATTAACACATACACAACAATATTGAGGCAAAGCATAGATTCCAAGTCTGTAAGAGAAAAGCACATACCCGCGTCTCTTAGGACCGTCTGAACTATCATTTCGATAGCCTGTACCAAGGATATCTATCTCCTAGGGTACGAGTCAATATCCCCCATAAGGCACACGAGATAAGATCGTCCCAGCGCGGCAACCTCAGGGATAGCAAGTAGCGTGGGTACGTTTTTCACACAAAGATAGCATATGCATACACAATCATATAACTATACTAATATTATCATATCCATATTAGGTATATCTCAAATCCCATAGTTACGACATTTATCCTCATATCTCATTATTAGTTATCACGTTTAACGATTCGTCTTTAACTTTAATTCGAGGTATTATCCTAACTTACTATGTAACACTCATGGAAACTATTCTCCCAAGTATAAATTCAATAGGAATTCATCTATTTTCCGTCGTAATCATTTTTACGTAATCTCTCCCTTTCATACAAGATTTCATCGTTCCTTATGTAATTATCCTAAAAATACAATTCTTGTCTCACATTAAAGGCCCCAACATTATTCATATGTCCTACTGGTCTTCCATATCTCCCAAAACATATTTATAATGGTGACCATGAATTATTCCTCATTAAAGTGAATTTTAACTAATTAATAAGGGAAGATATGAGTCTGCCAGGAGGGGTCGATCAATCGAGGTCTAGGACTCGATCGATCGATCAAGCAGGTCTGCGAAATTTGCAGATTTGTAGTTACGGGTTTCATCTTCTAACCTTCACCAAATCCATATTTTTCATACCCAATCGACCCAAAATTTATACTACTGACATTATATCATCATACTATGAAATTTCAACGTAAAGCATGTAGATTTCTATTATTAAACATGGATCAACAAGCCCCAAATTCATATAAAACCTCAAGAACCCTAAAATTTCATTTATATGTTCCAATCCATCTTTTCCAGAATTTTCTTCATCTACAACCTCATAAATTCGTGGTTCAATTCTCTACATGTTAAGGGGTTTCCAGAATAACAATTAATCCATCCCTACATGCAATTTCCTATCTCATCTTTTAGGTTTCTTCCATAAAAACTCATTCTAATTACTCCTAAACTAATATGAAAGATGAACCAATGAAATAAGCAAGATAAACACTTGCCTGGGATTTTCAGAAGTCTGATTTGCAGATTATTTTGGTGATGTTGTGTTCCCCATCTCGTGATCTACGCGTTGGCGGTGGCGGCGGTGCAAACGGGTGAGTTTTGAGCCTTGGAATGCCTTGAGAGCTCTCTCCTCTCCTCTCCAATGGCCGTTATAGTGTTTTGAGTTATCAAACCCTAGTAGATAACCTAAACATCTGATATAACCCCTTTTATTTTCATGGGTTTAATTACCCAAAAATACAAAATGACTAAAATGCCCTCACGGGGTACTAATTAGGCCTAAAAACACCCCAAGACCCAAATCAAACCCCCGGGTATATTTTTCTTACTATCTCGACCCTTCCGGACGTGTTGGCGCACTCAAAACGACCATACGAAGAACTTATAAAATATTTACTTTTATTTATCAATGTTTAGTCCCGACGCGACACGGGCGCGTCCCGACTCAAATTTCTAAAATTGTCATTTTATTCACTCGTGACATTTAATATGACCACTATTATATATTACTTTTCTCATTAGTAATATTCAACAAATTTTCCCATAATTACTAACTCTCATCACGTTAATAATTATAACATAATTAATTTTTGGATTTTTATTAAATCATTAATTCACATTAAATTTAATAAATTCCCAAATTTATATAGCATAAAAATACGGGGTATTACATTTAGGTTGAGTTTTGAGTCGTAAAAGTTAGGAAAAACGAAGTTAAGAGACGAACTGGGTAACTTCGGAAATTTCGTTAGAAGTCCAGCCTAGGTCGTTCGAACGAACTCGTTCGAACGAGACTTCTAACGAGATTCCAGTAGCCCTTCTAACGAGTTTGGTGGTTCATTCGAAACCCTTCGTTCGAACGATTCTCGTTCGAACGACCTTGTTCGAACGAGATTTCTGGCCTTCTAACAAGATTCCAGAATGGTCCTTTTTAAGCCGATTTTGTTTCGAACTTATCGTAGGCTTCTTTTAATGAGTGATAAACTAGAAAGATCATCGAGTGACTTATATTGATAATAAATAGTGAGAGGAAAATATGTCGACCCTCGGAAGGTATAAAATTCATAAAATTGAGGAGGTGCGAAAATACAAGGTAGGGTATACACGAATAAAGTACGAGTTACAATAAGAGTTAAAAATATGTACTGCAAACACTAGAATGTGGGAAAGATAATGAATTCATATAAGTGGTGTGCATGCTTATTGTTCAAAATATTATGTGTATAACATACCTAGCTAGTGGCTATCGAACGCAGGTTCACGCGTTGTGGACAACCAAATCTTGTGTGCCTTTGGGGGATTTAGAGTTGTGCCACTAGAGCATGGAACCTAGGTACGGACTATCCGTGAGAATGATAGTGATGACGGTCGTATGGGTGCGTAGGTATGTGTGTAGCCCATCGACTTGACACTATGTTCGCCTCCAATATGTGTTTATATTTCTATTGGTTTTCGAGAGATTGAACCTGTTGTCCTCTATGCGTGAGCTTCGCAAATGGACTAGATAGCCGAGTATGCGGAGTACTAATGGGTTCTTAACCAAGGGTATAATATTGCTATACTTATATAATTTGATATGTATATATAAAGCGAATAAGATGTGTATACCGAAAATCATGTTTATTGCCTTTTGCTGTTGTCAATATTGTTATTTTCACACTTATGGTATTATCAGTTGGGCATTTAGAAGAATATGAGAATAACCTAAAGAAATCCTAATTCTATATTGAAATCATAAGTACGTCGATTTTTACGTTATTTAGAGAGACTTTCAAACTTTATATTATACACTTAGTAGTCAGTAATGGTATCATGACTAATATGGGTAGTTAGGCTCGTTAGACGTGCACACTAGATTGAGGGGTGTGTATCTCAAGTGATTAGTCTAAGTTAACTTGATTAATAATTGTTCTAATTGAATCAATTTAAGCACTTGCTATTTTAAGCTGTTTTCAACTCGGGCTCTGACCCATTTTGTTGTCTATCTTTCTACTGTTCCATTATTTTAGGTGCCCAGCCACAGGGACACCAACCTTAGAAGACTCTATTCAGTTTTCGTGCTGTAGCTGTTGTGGAAGCTGCAGGATTATTGCCAGTAGACGATTCAGTCTATCCTTCCTTTTTCAGCTATTCATCTTGCTTGGACATGTCGTCCTCACTCATGCTTACTTTCAGAGATTTAGTCGTTTTAAACTCTCTTTTGGATTTGGTTTCTTCCATTTGATTTATTGTATGGGATTGTATTTGGAGATGTTTACTCCAACCATTTATTTTACTTCAGTCAGACTTTACTTATACTACTGTGATGCATGGCAATCGTTAGTATTCTTTTTGATTGGTTAACAACAAGATAAAATTTTGACATCAACCGTTTTAAATACTAGGTGGTTAGCTTTATTAAATTGAAATTTGATATTTCGACAGTGATGTATTATCTGAACCAACTTGATATTCTGAAATTAATTAATTCAGGACTGATCACCCGGTAATTAATTAGGCGGGGTGTCTCAAAGGCTATGGGTGAGAATGAAAAGGCTAAACACATCGATCGATGTGTCTGGGCCTATATTCTATTCAAGATAGGGTGCTTTATTTTTCCAAACAAGTCGGGGACCTGAGTCCTCATATATTACCTTCAATCATTGAAGAACTTGGAGGAAGTAATGGACAAGAACTAGGGGTGCCTTCTTATCCCACCTATACCGCCAATTGGGGATCACATCTAGGGCTGACGTACACTAAGTTGCTGGATATCTCCCTCTTTTAGTGGTAATGTGTATTTATATTCTTTATCCTGATATATTTTTATTTATCATATTCCTTTTCTAACTTAGCTTCATTGAAATTTTAATGGATATGTAGGCATGGATACACAATCACTTTGATCTAAAGCATTGTGTTCGTAAGCCTAATTATACGACCGTCGAGCCCCGAATTTGTAGGTGGAAGGCGCAAATGATTTTGGGTGACTCGAAAGAACAATTGCATTCTATGAGGGAGACGTAGGATGATTTAAAAGTTCATGATGTGAGTATCACTGCTAATTTTTACTTACTTGATATGTTTTAGTTTACTTTAGTGTTTATAATCATGTTTTAGTTAAGTTTACTATTTACCTACATGATGATTTAAAATGTAGGTTGTCTGGGATCCATATAAGGAAAATGTTGAGGCTAGTCTGTTCCAATAAATATCGAGGTACACCGGTATTCTCATATCCTATGACGTTACTGAGCCATACTATCCTGAGAGAGTTCTTCGTCAAGCTTTTCAGGTGCAAAGTATTCCACGCCTTCCCATTTGTCGGATTAAAGAATAGAGGGGTAGGACACATCCTATGAACAAGATGATGTATGGCAATGAGAAATGGTACCAGGAGAATTGGGTTGACCATATCCTCAATGATGCTAGAAGATCTACACCCATACGCAACTACCCTTGGGGGTGTGTTATAGGCTACTTGGCATGGTACAATGAGTGATACCATCCCTTAGTCTGTAATCCTATTCACAGAAAGGTAAACCCAAAAATGGACACTATAAAAAACTGGTATGATACCTCATATCGATATTTAAGGTTTGGTAACATGTATTATAGTATTAATTACATTCATTGTGGCAACATGGACAGGTGTCAGGTGTCGACGTAGCCATCCATCTCTTAGAAGAGGCGCTTAAATATCCAAGTGATAATCCCTTCGCCGAATATTATCAATTGCTCTTTGATGCTTCTCGTGCAGCATGTGATGCCCTTTTAGAGTCCAAAGGCGATCATGGTAGAAAAGGGAATTGGAAGGAGAGCAACGAACTGGACCTGAAGCAACGAACGAAACATCAGTTCGACCCTCACAAGCACTGTTCCCCTACCACTTCAAGGAAAATCCTCAAAAAAAATAGTCAATCAGGAAAGAAATAGAATTTCCTATGTTAGTTGTTTGTATTTTTAATGGATAAACAATTTATGGCTGGTTGTTTAGTGTAGTGCAATTCTTGGTTTTTTGTAGAAAATAATTTGTGGTTGGTTGTTTATTATAGTAAAAACTTATCCTAACTTTATTAATTAGTAAACAAATTGTGTTTTATTACTAAATATTTATCCTACGTTTGTTTAATGACCAACTTACACCATAAGTGGTTTGACACAACCACACATGACCATAAAAAGTAAAACACGACCATAGACGATCATAGGAAACCCTTAGAAAATTTTCCAAACACACTGGATGATTTACACGACCAGAGATGATCGTGGGTGTTGATACCAAAATTAATACGCTGATGTGGACGAATAATGCGAAGACACGTGTCAATATACGTGGCACAATAGTAACGAGGAAGTTCATTTCCCCGACCAATTCATGTTCCCTCCGAGCAGCGAAGATACCCCGAGGAACTCTAGCACTCCGAGGTACTCAAGCGCTCCGAGGAACTCTTGATCAACGAGCAACTAAGGCGGTCCGAGCTGCATCTCGGCCGTATCATTAATTACCAGATAGACGACAGTTCAACTATTCATTGAATGTTTATAATCTTGACACACACGCTGCATTAAATGTATTACCCTTTCATGTGTATATCATTTAATGTATCGACCCTTTCATGTACAGCCTCAAGGCTATAAATACCTTGTATCATCCTCATTCAAGGGGACAGGGAATTTCTTGATATAATTACATATCGAGAATTCCCAAACACTCAGCAATAACATAACAGTGGACGTAGGCCATTCTTATAAGGCTGAATCACTTTAAAAATATTGGTCTCATTTTATTTATCTGTGATTGAATAATTAGAGCGATCTAATTTTTTACATCAACAGATTGGCGCCGTCTGTGGGAAACGACTGTTGCTATCGTTTTTCACCAAAAATCATTTATCACCAATGGCAGATAATCCAGAATCCAGTAATCGAAATGCTGGAAATACTGGAAACCCTCCAAATCCCTCTGCACCTCCAGATCTGGCTGGAATTATGACGAATCTAGCTGAAGGACAAACCGCCATGCAAGAAACAATGAGGCAACTCATTCAAACTCTTCACGGCGGTGCACCTACCCATTCAAGGCAAAGGAGTGATCGTGGGCAATCGCGATCCAGGCGTACTGGGTCATATCGTAATGAAGAATCTAATGATTTTTCTTATCAACCTGGGCGAACTTCATCGATACGGGCTACGGATACAGATCAACATATCACCCTCTCTCCGGAGAGAACTAGCACCCTGGAAAGATTAAGCAGGGCATCTCCTTTCAGTCGGTTAGGACCAAGGAGAAATATGAGTCCACCTAGAGCCCCATCGAGAAGCTTTCGACCACCATCAGGTTTGAGAGAAGGATCAGCACAATCAAGGCCAGCTACTCGTCGAGATAGATCTCAGGAAGCTACGTCAGAACAATCAATTGCTCGGACTAAGCAGCCCGAGGAAGGAAATGAAGCATGGAAGGGTTCCTTTCAGCGATTGGAGGATAGACTTGGAGAAATAGTTAAAGAAAGGAATCCCTTACAGAGAACTTTTGTTCAAGGGACACCTTTTGTGCAGGCCATTGTGAATTTTCCTACACCATCGAAATTTAAAGCACCTGTAGTGACCCCTAAATATGATGGAAAGACAGATCCTGTTCTTCATATAGAACAATACCAGGCTGTTATCGACATATATGCTGTCCCCGACGAGATGAGGTGTAGAGCATTTTCGGGAACTCTTACCGGATCTGCACAGATATGGTACAACAATCTTCCTCGGGGTAAGATTTTGACTTTTATTCAGTTAGCCGAGTTGTTCATTGGTAATTTCTATTTTGGAGCAAAGCCGGTAAAGCGAGTAGCGCACTTGTTAAGTGTTAGACAAAAATCAGGTGAGAGTACTAGAGATTACATAACTCGTTTCAATAACGAGAAGTTGGAAGTCATAGATTATGAAGAAAAGACAGCGATCACTGCTTTGATGAGTGGTTTGCTGCCTAACAAGTTATATTATACTTTGGCCAAAGATCCACCTAAAACTATGTCGGAGTTGATGGCAAAAGCGGCCAAAATCATGAATGCCGAGGAGGCTATGGCTGCGAAGAAGAATATGGATAAAGAAACCAAGGTGGAGGTTGACAAATCTAAGAAGAAAGAGCAAAAAGGTAATGGTGGTGACAAGCACTCCAAGAATAATAGGACGTCATGGGAAGTCCTGAAGAAATATGATAATTATACTCCATTGAAGATGGGTATTAATCATATTTTAGAAGAAATCAAGAATAACGAAGAAATCAAGTGGCCAGATAAACTGAGGATCAACCCTGACCTGAGGAATAGGGCCAAATATTGAGAGTTCCATAAAGATCATGGCCATACGACCAAAAATTGCATAGCCCTTCAGAACGAGATTGAAACGCTCATCCGAAGAGGAAAGTTGTCAAAGTATGTAGATCGCAGAGGTGAAAGGAAAAATGATGATAGAACCAGAGATCGTTCCAGATCTCCTCGTCGGACGGAGGAGAAAAAGAAAAGAAATCATGAAGATGATCCAGATGAAGACCCCGATCTTCCAAAAAAGCCAAGGCAGCCTGAACGAGAGGTATTCTCCATACGTTTTGGGTCATTTGATTGTAATGTTATTACAGGAGGAGATGTTGGAGGGGGAGACCTTACTGCAGAAAGAAAGGCCTATCTCGGAGAGGCTCAAGCCTGCTCATATATTCAATGAATAAATCTTGTCGAGGATGATCGTCCGAGGAAGGTAAATAAAGAGAAGCTAGTTATTGGTTTTTCAAAAAACGATTTGGCAGGTGTTCTTTACCCTCACGACGATCCCTTGGTGATCAAAATGAGGATGAAAGATGTGGTGATTTCGAGGGTGTTAGTGGACAATGGTAGTTCGGCAGACATCATGTACTATTCATGCTTTGATAGCTTGAATTTGAAATTATCTAAATTGGAACCTTATCACAGACCCCTTCTGGGTTTTGCTGGCGAGAAAGTTTTTCCACTTGGGATGATCAAGTTGGACATATTCATTAGAACTTGGCCTGCTTGTCGAACAGAAAGAATACGCTTCTTTGTGATAGATAAAAATGTGCAGTCAGCTTACAACATCATTATGGGAAGAGTTGGTTTGAAGAAGTTCGAAGCATTTCCATCTACAGTGCATCAATGCTTAAAATTCCCAACAAACTTCGGAGTAGGAGTTGTGAAAGGTGATCAAAAAATAGCTCGGGAATGCTATTATTCATCTGCCGAGCAAGAGGAGCTTGAGGAATCAAGGAAAAAGACTACTACCTACCAGGTGGAGGAAGGTACAGAAATTGAAACTCTTGATCCCAGGGATGAATCCCAACTTGTAAAAGGACAAGTGGTAGAATCTACAGAAAATGTTATTCTGGACGAGGAGCACCCTGAACGAGTAACCCAGATAGGTTCGTCGTTGGATGCTTCAATAAAATAAGAGTTGATAACTTTCTTGAGAAATAGGAAGAAAACTTTCGCATGGAGTCATGAGGACATGCCAGGAATAGATCCAAACTTCTTATGTCATGAACTCAATGTGAATAAGGAGATCAAGCCTGTGAAGCAGAGAAGAAGGGCATTTAGCCCCGAGAAGAATCAAGCCATACAAGAGGAGGTCGAGAAGCTCCAGAAAGCCCAATTCATTGAAGATGTGAAATATCCAGACTGGCTCGCAAATGTGGTGATGGTAAAGAAGAAGAACAATAAATGGAGAATGTGTGTTGATTTCACTGATCTCAACAAGGCATGCCCAAAAGATCATTTTCCATTGCCCAGAATTGACCAACTAGTGGATGCTACCTCAGGACATGAGCTGCTCAGCTTCATGGA
Source organism: Sambucus nigra (assembly GCA_949130495.1). Classification (NCBI taxonomy): domain Eukaryota; kingdom Viridiplantae; phylum Streptophyta; class Magnoliopsida; order Dipsacales; family Adoxaceae; genus Sambucus; species Sambucus nigra. The sequence continues at coordinate 130,681,906 of OX422214.1, read as the reverse complement.
TACTTACTCTGGCTATAACCAGATCAAAATGAAACCTGAAGATAGGGAAAGTACTTCTTTTATTACCCCTAGGGGAACTTATTGATATAATGTTATGCCTTTTGGTTTGAAAAATGCAGGAGCGACATACCAGCGGCTGATGAACAAGCTTTTCACCGAACAAATCAGTTGCAACATGGAAGTCTATGTCGATGATATGCTAACAAAAAGCAAGAAAGCTGCAGATCATCTAGTTGACTTAGCTCAGACATTTGATCAACTGGATAAATACCAGATGAAGCTCAACCCGACGAAGTGCACATTTGGAGTACGAAAAGGAATGTTTCTCGGATACATTGTCAATCAGCGAGGCATTGAAGAAAATCCAGATAAGATCAAAGCTCTTTTAGGGTTGCGATCTCCAATAACAAAGAAAGAAGTGCAGAGTCTTACAGGACGAGTTGCAGCGCTCAACAGATTTGTATCCCGAGCAACTGACAAATGCCTCCCATTCTTCAAAACACTTCGAAAAACTTTTGAGTGGACTGATGAATGTGAGAAGGCCTTTCAAAACTTGAAAAAGTATTTGGGAGCACCTTCATTGTTGTCCAGGCCAATAACATGAGAGAAGTTGTACTTGTATCTGGCAGTATCAGAGAATGCAGTTAGTTCAGCATTGATCGAATTGGAGAATGGAGTCCAGAAACCAATCTATTACACAAGTAAAGCTTTCCGAGGTGCGGAAATTAGGTACCCAAATCTGGAGAAATTGGCATTGGCATTAATTAAAGCAAGTAGAAGAATGAGGCCATATTTCCAAGCCCATACCATCGTCATTTATACCGACATGCCATTGAGGCAAACCCTTCATAAGCCAGAGAAGTCAGGAAGACTGATGTACTGGGCAATAGAGCTCGGTGAATATGATATTATGTATGAACCTAGATCATCTTTGAAAGGGCAGGCTGTAGCAGATTTTATAGCAGAGTTTACATACCCTGATACCCCCGAGGAACAAAAGTTGCTCGCTGACCAACCTGTGGATGTTACAGGATCAACAGACATAAATCCAGACCAACTACGGTTGGTAAAAGGACTTGTGGATGTAGAAGGATCATCAACTTCAAACTCAGACCAGCTCCGATTGGTAAAAGAGCGAGAAGAGATGATCGACGAGGAGCGAAAAGTGTCAGGGAAGGATGCAAAAAAGCAACAAATATTTCACCGAGGAACTCTATCAGATAAAGAATTCGAAGACGGGTTACCCATATGGAGATTATATGTAAATGGATCATCTTGCACAGCAGGTTGCGGGGCAGGAATTGTTTTAAACACCCCAGACGAGATTGACGTGGAATATGCTTTACGATTCCAATTCAAAGCCTCTAATAATGAAGCTGAGTATGAGGCCATGATAGCAGGTTTAAACTTAGCAAAAGTTATGGAAGCACGGCAAGTAATTGTATTCAGTGATTCTCAATTTATTGTAAATCAGATGACAGGAACATATGCAGTTAAAGGAGATTTAATGGCAAAGTATCACGCAAAAGTAATGGAGTTACTAACAGAATTTGATGCCATTCAATTGGTGAGAATACCGAGGATGGAGAATGTACAAGCAGACGCACTGGCCCGACTAGCATCAGCTACTCGTACCGAGCTGCGAAGAACGATACCAATTGAAGTATTGGAAAGTCGGAGCATAGATGAAAACTTGACGATGAATGTTATTACCCTTGATTTAGGACCATCTTGGATGGATCCCATCAGGATATATATTGAAGAGGGAGGATTACCAGAGGATAAGCTCGCTGCCAAAAAATTGAAGTATAAAGCTGCTCGGTATGTATTAACTAATGGTATTTTATATAGACGAGGGATTATGGCAGGTTTGCAGAGATGTGTACATCCCTCCGAGGTGAAGGAATTGATTGAAGAAATCCATGAAGGGTCTTGTGGAGCTCATGTAGCAGGTCGAACACTTTTACAAAGGGTAATGACTCAAGGATACTATTGGCCGACGATGAGGGCTGATTGTATAGCCTATGCTAAGAAATGTGACAAGTGCCAACGTTTTTCCTCTATCCGACGAACTCCACAAGCATTGTTGAGACCCATAACTTCCCCTTGGCCATTCGCCATGTGGGGAATTGATTTAGTGGGACCATTGCCGACCACCCGAGGAAGATTCAAGTACCTCGTCGTCGCAGTAGACTATTTTACTAAGTGGGTAGAAGCTGAACCCCTCATCGACATGACGTACGAGAAGGTATACCAGTTCGTTTGGAAGAATATCATCTGTCGATATGGTCTCCCTCATGCCTTCATCACAGACCATGGAACCCAATTTGATAACGAGGAATTTGCTGCTTATTGTCATCAGTCGAACATTTTGAAGGTCCATTCAGCACCAGGCCATCCTCAAAGCAATGGACAGACCGAAGTGACGAATAGAACACTGCTAAATGGTTTGAAGAAAAGGTTAAGTGAAGCTAAAGCTAACTGGATTAACGAGCTACAATCAGTATTGTGGGCTTATCGAACAACTCCCCGAGCAGCGACTGGAGAATCACCATATATGCTGGCATTTGGAAGTGAGGCTGTAATACCTGCCGAGTTTGGTCTCCCAACACACAGAGTGCTGAATTTCAATACCCCAGTCAGCGACTTGATGAGAAGACTGGATTTGGATATGCTCGAGGAAGTCAGAGAAGAGGCAGCCATTAGGAATGCTGCTTACCAACAACGCACAGCTCTGTTCTACAATAAAAGGGTGAGGAAATGTGACTTAAAAGAGGGGGATTATGTGCTAAAGAAGGTAATTCAGAAACACAATAAATTGGAGGCAAACTGGCATGGGCCTTACCGAGTTACAGAAGTTGTTCGACCAGGAACTTACCGAATAGCAACTCTAGAAGGAGAAGAATTCAAGAATGCTTGGAATGCTGAACACCTTCGCAAGTATTATCAATGATGTAAAATGTACAACGGTTCCATCAATATGAATAAAACAATGATGTTTTCACCATTTTCCTCTCCTTTGTTTGAAAGTTTTTCGGGGAATACTAGTGTTGTACACTACGCTGCACTGCTCGACAGAAAAAAGAAGACAAGACGATAGTTCAGACCCACGACCAACTCCGGTTGGTAAAAGGGCGAGAACCAAAAAAAAAATATACTCCTTTGGTTAGGAGGCGTACACTAGCGTGACCAACTAAGGTTGGTAAGATAACTAGTGGACAGATAGTTCGAAAGAACCAAAAAATATACTCCTTTGGTTAGGAGGCGTACACTAGCGTGACCAACTAAGGTTGGTAAGATAACTAGTGGACAGATAGTTCGAAAGAACCAAAAAATATACTCCTTTGGTTAGGAGGCGTACACTAGAGTGACCAACTAAGGTTGGTAAGATAACTAGTGGACTAGATAGTTCGAAAGAACCTGATAATTCAATAATCAACTACGGGTGAGGGAAGAACAATATTATTTGATTTGAAAATAGGTCAACAAGTTGGTCGGAAGATAAAATCATTCCAAAAAATACAAAGAATTCCAAACTGAACCAAGTATAGTTGGTCGGTGATCAACTATACTTGGTCGACGAGGATAAATTATCGACCCTGGTTGGTCGGACACATTTTATGAAAAAAGTTTACCAAGTATGGTTGGTCGGGGATAAAAACCCATGGTCGGGGATAAAAACCCACCACCTGTAGTTGGTCGACAAACACAATTTAACAACCTTGGTTGGTTGGAAACTGTTTAAACATTTTATACTCATTACTTTATTATTAAGTGATTGAGCAACATTGATACTTGTAATTTTGATTACTAAGTTGGTTGATGAACAACACCATATTGTTATCTTTTTAACAGATACATATACACAAATGTAAAAAATGTTTGATAAACACAAGACAATCGCAATACAAATTTGTAAACAGAAAATGAAATTCTTTCATTAAGATCAAAATATATTACAAACTACATATATGTGCTAATTATTACATTGAAAAAAAACTATTCTATTGGTTTCTTTCCTTTAGCTTTTGAAACAGGTTCCTCGCCGGCAGGGGGATCTTCTAGGCAAAGAGGAGAATTGATGAAATTAATATCTCTGAGCATTATGACGTTCATCACAGAAGGTGTATCCAAGAGATGCTCGGGACGAGATAATTCAGTCTGAGAATGAAGACTATAGTCCCCAAGATATTTTGAAATTAAACTCCGAGGAATGGAACGAGCTGGGATCCATTCCATGTCCAATTTGAAAGGTGGCACAGGCAAATCTAGTAACCCTGGAGCATGATAATCCCATAAAAAATGCCCTTGCTCCAATTTCAGTACACCTAGGGCGTTCAACCACCCCTGCTTATAACCTTCATTATTGGCATGTTCAATACGAGCATCTAAATGAACAAGGGATTCATTGTATCCTGCCATCCAAAATTCCCTGGGCTGTTTATGGAATTGGAAGGTTAATCTATCCAATTGTTCGTGAAGGTTCCTGGCAAAAAAATCTTTATCATTCAAAGCAGACTTCGTTGCAGTAAGTTGATCTTCCAAAGATAGATTTCTCTTGGACGATTCAGATAAAGCCCGATCTTTGGCATTTAATTGGTATGCTTGAGTCTCTAAAGTAGACTGAGTGCGAACCTCTTCAACATTACGGCTAAGAACTCTTGATCGACTCCGAGCAGCAATTGGAAAACTTTGCTCCTCAGCAACATTTTGAACTGCTCTTCCTCGCCCATGAGAACCTCTTCCTCATCCCCGAGCAGTCACAGGAATGACAGATCTTCTTAAGTTATCCAGTTCTTGCCTTAATTTGGCATTCTCAACCTCTAAAAATGAGAAACCTTCATCGGTAACTTGTACTAAAGCAGTGGAAGATGACGCTGCAGATTCATACTGTGCCAACTTTTTCTGCAAATTATTGTTCTCTTGTTCCAGCAACTCAGCAATCTTCCTGCAGGCCTCAACTTCACCTTTTAAAGTTCTTTCTCTAACATCGTATCTAGCAAGGATCTTTTTATGGCCTGTTTCAGAAGAAAGCTGCTGATATCTACTTTCATACTCCTTGTGCAACAAAGAAGTTGATTCATTGTGTTGACTCTGAAGATCTTCTAAGGTACAATGAAGTTCCTCGATCAATTCATAGTAAGCCACATTGTTGGCCACAGCTCGGTCGAGTAAATCCTTCAAGTACTGATAAGCCTCAATTGCTTGTTCTGAGGCATCATGACCAAGGATGTCAGCTATTTCTGATGTACTAAGATCTGTATGACCAGCTTTATAATATTCGTGGCATTGCTGCATCAACTTTGTATCATGTGCAGATATCAGTTCCATTCTAGCAACAAACTAAGGATGAGAAAAAGACAACAACCAACAAAAACAAATCATCAACAACAGAGATGAACAAAGATGTATTTTATTAGATCACAAAAGGATTACATTGTTTGATTACAAATACTGAAAGATAGAAACGATACCGAACAACTTCACACCTTTTCCTTGTCCCCCATGACTTTCTCGGGAGGCTGGGACGAGGAGCTTGGTTGCTCGGTGGTCACAGCGACTTGATCGGCAGTTGAAATTTGCTCAGGAGGAGGAGGCATGGAAGAAATGTCCTCGTTGGCAGAAGGAAGAGAAGCAGGGATTTGATCACCTATGGCCATGGAGGATTCATCAGAGACAGGCTCATCTTCTTCTTCCTCCACAATTAGTGGGGGAGGACCAGGGAGGTGTAGCTGGAATAGCCCAAAATCTTCTTTGATCTTCAATTCTTGCAGGGCAGCTACCCAGCCATCTCGGAAGTATTTCAACTTCCCATATTGAACTTGGGATGTCATCGCAGCAATCCCCTTGTCCCATCCTTTATCCCAGCCAGCGCTGAAGGATTTTTTAACTGCGAACTTTCTTTTCAGTTTCTCCGAGGAGAGCTTCGCATCCAATACTTCTTTTTGGCCCTTGATATCTCGCAGGGCGGACAATTCTTCCTCTGCCTTCCTCAGCTTATCCTCAAGTTCTCCAAAATTCTTGAGTTTGTCGTCATATTTCTTATGCTCAACCTCTAAACTTTTCACTTTATTCTCCAAACTCTTGGAGATCTCAGCCATCTTCACCTTCTCGGCCTCAACTGTAGATAATTTTTTCTCCCATTCGGCTTTGTCCTCGTCATACGGCTGACGAGAATCCTTCAAAGATTGGGTTAAACCCAGCAGAGCATCCTCTACACCTGACGAGGAGCTGGAAGCTTTAATAGCTTCGTCTTTCTTCACAATGTTATTAAAACAATTCACCAGCTAAACAAAGGAAAAAGTGACAGGTCAGTGCAAAAATACAAGTATTCAAAGACAGAAAGGAAATTCAGAATGTGAGAAATTTACCGAAGCAAGGTGACGAGTAGCTAGGGATGTCAACATATCCTTGGAAATATTTTCATCAATTCCTTGGACCTCGGGTATGATCCAAGTTTTTACCGAGCTCATTGCAGAGCTCGGAGGAATGATGGTTGGAACACCAACAACACCAGATGGTGGGGAAGAGACAGTTTCAGCCAAATTGACTGAGGATGATTTCCTCAATCTCCTCAAAGGGACTTCGGTAGTTTCAACCAAGGAAGAGCTCTTGGTCGGAGAGATACCAGTCATCTCGACAGGAGCAACCTTTTTGCTCGGAGCCACTGGGGGCTTCTCGGCAGCTTTGGAAGGTGCAGCATCCACCTTCTTAGTCCCTTCTGGGACATCAATTTTACTTTTCTTGGCCTCAGCAGCAGATGAAATGTCATCAAATAGATCAGGAGGAGCTCTTTTCTTGCCCATTCTCTTACTTAAAAGGATGTAAGAATCTGAAGAAGAATCCTCTGGAGTTGAAGCTGGTTCAACAGGACGAGCAGTATAAGAGGTTGTATAGCTCTTATACTGTAGCAAATATGATGCAGACCTGATGTGCTCGTTTGCAACGTTCTTATGCAAACCCCAGATAAGTTTCAGATGCTTAATATTAACCTCTGATTCTTTTGGAGTTTTTCTTTTACTCTCAACTGCAAACAAACACATATTAAAATATCAGTCATACATTTTATCAAACATAATGAATTCGTAAATTCAGAAAAGAAATAAAATGAAAAATAAACATATCCCATTGCCATATGGAGGACATCTGGGACCATTGTATACTCCATCTCCAACTAAAGGGGCATATTGCCAATTTTTAATAACCACCCCATGTTCAAAATAATCTCTATTTGCATCAGGGAGGTTAACTACAAGAGCCCTATTTAAAAACCTAGTTTTTAAGTAATAAATATTATCTAGAACGGCCCATCTATAGCAGTACATAATTTCAGGGATCCCTATACGAGTCCCATGAGTTAGATTTAATTTATACACCCCATTAATTATTCTCCATGAATTGGGGGCTATTTTTGCAGGGACAACATCGAAATACTGACAAAACTCGAGACACAATGGATTTGGTGGAAAGGAAAAACCACATTCAGCAATAAAAAGACTGGGGAACCAATGTCCCTCAGCCAAACGAAAGTAATTTTGAGGTTCAGAAAGCTCCTCCAAAATTACCCAAGATGGGATGGAAAAGTCAGAACGGAATTTTTCAAGAGATTCAATAATGTAAACCATGATGAATAAAAGAAGAAGGAAGAAAATCTTACAGGAAGGAAGGAGATCTGCTGACAACTAGCGAAGGAAAAGATGAACGCACAAGAGAGAAAGAGAGAATAGAAATCCTGAATGCAGAAAATTGGAAAAAGAAGAAGACGGTATGGTTACCTAAGAAGTTTAAATACTTTGCCTAGGGAAGTGGCGAAGGAAATGATTACACGAAAGAAACTATTGAGCTTCCGGCGGCTAAAAGGACAAAAAGGACACAAAGATCGAAGCACTCTTAAAAATTCGAAAAAAGGAGGATTCTGTGAATTTGGAAATAAATTCAAATACGATGCTCCTAAAACCCAGGAAGATCATTCAATATTGCCATATACCGAGAAAGAATGTTCCATATTCCTCAAAGTTCGAAATACGAAACATTGGGGACTTCTGTTGATACCAAAATTAATATGCTGATGTGGACGAATAATGCGAAGACACGTGTCAATATACGTGGCACAATAGTAACGAGGAAGTTCATTTCCCCGACCAATTCATGTTCCCTCCGAGCAACGAAGATACCCCGAGGAACTCCAGCACTCCGAGGTACTCAAGCGCTCCGAGGAACTCTTGATCAACGAGCAACTAAGGCGGTCCGAGCTGCATCTCGGCCGTATCATTAATTACCAGATAGACGACAGTTTAACTATTCATTGAATGTTTATAATCTTGACACACACGCTGCATTAAATGTATTGCCCTTTCATGTGTATATCATTTAATGTATCGACCCTTTCATGTACAGCCTCAAGGCTATAAATACCTTGTATCATCCTCATTCAAGGGGACCGGGAATTTCTTGATAGAATTACATATCGAGAATTCCCAAACACTCAGCAATAACATAACAGTGGACGTAGGCCATTCTTATAAGGCTGAACCACTTTAAAAATATTGGTCTTATTTTATTTATCTGTGATTGAATAATCAGAGCGATCTAATTTTTTACATCAACAGTGGGGATAACGTAACTGCTAAGTGTGATCGTGGAAATTCAATCACGATCAGAGAAAACTGTAGGAATGCCTTATAAAATTATCCAAAGTCAATGGATGATATCCACGATCAATTAGGCCCGTGGCATGTCTACCACGGTCAAGGATAATCGTGGCAAACCTCACACAGGTATAGACAACCATATGAAACCCTTAAAAATTATACAAACACACTGGATGATTTACACGACCAGAGTTGACCATGGGGATTATATAAAGGCCAAGTATGACCGTGGTGAGTCTAATATGGACAGAGACAACCGTAGGAATGCCTTAGAAAATGATCCAAAGTCACTGGATGATTTTCAAGACTACTTAGGACCGTGGCATGTCTACTATGGTCAAAGAGGACCGTGGAAAGCCTCACACAGCCATATATAACAGTAAGAAACACTTAGAAAATTATCCAAAGTCATTGAATGATTTACACGGCTAGAGATGACTATGGGGATTATGTAACGGCCAAGTATGACCATTGGGATTCAATCACGACCAGAGAAGACCGTAAGAATGCCTTAAAAAGTTATCCAAGGTTACTAAATGATATCCACGACCAATTAGGAGTGTGTCATGTCTACCACGGTCAAGGATGACCATGGTAAGCCTCACACGGCCAAAGACAGCCGTAGGAAAGCCTTAGAAAATTATCCAAACACACTGGATGATTTACACGATCAGAGATGATCGTGGGGATTATGTAACGGCCAAGCATAATCGTGGCGATTCAATCATGGTCAAAGAAAATCATAGGAATGCCTTAGAAAATTATCCAAAGTCACTAGATGATATCCACGACCAATTAGGAACGTGGCATGTCTATTACGGTCAAGGAGGATCGTGGAAAGCCTCACACGACCATATATAATCGTAGGAAACCCTTAGAAAATTATCCAAACACACAGGACGATTTACATGACCAGAGATGACCGTGGAGATTATCACGACCAAGTATGACTGTGGTGAGTCTAACATGACCAACTAAGACCGTGGGATATTTACCACGATCAAGGATGATCGTGGTTTGCCTAACACGACCAAGTGAGATCGTACTAGGTTTAAATGTAGTGTACCCTAATTTAATGATCAAATATAATCATAGGTGTTAAATATAGTCTATCTTTAATCGCGTTAACCATTTATATCCAACAAATTAAAGGTGATATATATAGTGTATCCAACAATCATATCCAATATTCATAGCAATCATGATTATTCAACATTCATATGCAACATGATTAACTTTAACTTTTCAACATTCATATCCAACATGTAAATAAAAAGAGACATTTAACTTTTCAGCAATTCATATCCAACATGTTTTTTTGTAATAATCATTCACAAAAATACAATAACCAACTAACCAATTACTTTACATATAATGTTATAAAAAATTACAATTGCCCACTACGTCGCTCATGATTTAGTCAAATCTGATTCAATCAAAATCGGTTCATCACTTGTCGCTACATCTTTCGGACACAATACCTGGAATATATTCAACCATTGTTTGAATATATCTTCCCAGCGTAGTGCATCGACCGATGCCTTTGACTTCCAATTTGATGCAATGGGGCATATGGGACAAAACGAGGTGCACTTCATGGTCACCCAATGACAATTAGATATGCTTAATAAGAAAATAAATATTGTTATCCTCCTGAATGGGTTTTGGACCCTCATCAAACGACCCAAAAGTTTGGCATTGGAGCTTTGATATCAAGTCTACCATTACTTTCATTGCATTTTTCGCTAGATATCTAAACTCCGACATGATGAACTAGTGACTGGTTATGACGAAAAGCTTGAAAATTGAGAGTGCACTTTTATTCAAACCAAGAAATTATTTAATTAAACTTTGTTTTTCAATTAACTCCTAAAATATGAATCTAGGTGTGATTGAAGACAATATAATCATGCAAGAACATTCAATTACAAACAAACACACAAATGAGGAGAAATCCCCCAAAGGGGCAAAACCTTTTATTTTCACTATAATTTGTAAAGAACGGTTTCCACGGATTATACTGAAAACATGAGTGATATACGAAATACCCTCAGGTATCGGTTCCGATGTCGTCGGCTGGAATCTCCCGCAAGAACTCCAAATGGGCAGCAATGGAAAAGAGTCGGCTTCTTTACAAGTTACTCCAGATGAGTAAAAATGATCCTTTGAAGGTTTAAAGATTCACACACATATTTAGGAATGGTTTTGGGAATAAAAAGGCATGAAACCTTAAAAACTTGAAATCTATTTTCTGAGCTATAAATCACAGAAACGTGTACAAAAAAGACTTAGAAAAACGTGCAGAATGGGTACAGATACTTATAAGAAAATCGAGGCGACGCCGTCGCTTGAACGACATAGCCATGTCACTCAAACGAGCCACACGTGTCGCTCGAACGAGATCGTGCGACGTGCTCATATCACTTGAATGACATAGCGATGTCGTTCGAACGAGCTCGTGTGACACCCTGCCTAATGGGATACCGGGCGATCACTTCAATATTAAATTAAAATAGGAGTCTCATATGGATCATTCTTACCATCACTGTCGAAAATCCATTTTGTTACTAATAACCTATTAGGCCGGTGTCAAAATTTTAACTTTACTACTCTTTTTAACAACTGTAAATAAAACATACACACAGTTTTGGGGAAATGAAACTGAAATTTAATAAAATAACCGAACACTCGATCAAAATATACAACCATATCGAATGCTGTTCTAAAAGAATAAATAAATGCAGTTGGACCATTGGCCCGAATGTTTATACAGTACCTCCTATCTAGAGTACAAGGATGGAAGCGGCTATCAAAAACCTGCACGCATCCACAGCTGCTGCAGCTAACGTCTGACTCAAAAGAAGTACCATCCAGGCGTCCCTGTGTTTGGACACCTATATATATATATAATATAGGAAGAAAGGAAAAGTAGATAAACGGGTCAGAGCTCGAGTTTTGAAAATATTTAGCAAGTGCATAAATGCCTTATATTTTTAAAAAGGTTTTATCTCATATTTAAATTTGGTATCGCACTCCCATGAGATACCCCTCACCTCTCCACTAATAGTGCACTCCTAGCGCATCCCTCTAAACATCCTAGTCAAGCTACCCTGCTAGACTAGTCTATCACCCAACCACTATCAACCCTTGATAGTCCAAGCAATGTACTAAGGGCTAAACTTCCCTCCATTCTCAACACTGCACTAAGTTCGTGCGTGGGGTGTCTCGCGAAGCGAAATCCAAACAAGGAACCCCCCCCCCTCGATACACTACTACTTGGCAGAGTTAATGGTAGAGATCCATTAGGCCCGTAGCACGCAACAAATGTATAAATACACATATATATATATATATATATATATATACATCCGGATAATATCTCCCGGAGTGAGGTTTACCAATTTGATTCATCATTATAATACACATCCGGATCTATCTCCCGGACTGAGAATCCATATACAAAGTATTTATCAATACTTTCATTTTTCTTAAAACTTTCCATTTCCCTTATTATATCCAGGAAATGTAAATGTAAAAGCCAATTCATTATCATGAATTACTTTAACAAATCATATACTTTTAAAAGCCAATTTTATTATCATAAAAATGCTTTTCCATTTTATATCATCCCATATACCTTTTTATACTCAGGAAATGTATTCAAAGACATTTTCATTATCATAAAAATGCTTTGATCGTATCATATGCTTCCACATCCCTTCTTCCATCCGGGAGTGTTACCGAAGCCAAAACCTTTATCCCATTTCCCTTCCTATATCCAGGAAATGTAAATTAAAGCCAATTTATTATCATAAATTGCTTTAACATATAAAGCGTTCTAAGACCGCCCGTCCGGGTTTCTCCACTGTGCGCGCCCCTAAATGGCTATCATCTTCTAGGGCCTATCATCAAGACAACCTGGGATCCTACATCGCAAGACGTCGGGAAGCGGCCATATGCCTGCGGGATAGTCAAGACCACACCCGAAATCTCCTAACCATTGCAGAAAAATACAACAAATGCTCATATGGCCTATAGGACTATATCCACCCTGCATTCATTAGCCATGGGGCTTCACCATACGTACGCAAACTTCCCTTATGATAGCGATTTAGAGAGGTGTGTATCCTCATTTTTATCATTTGTGAAAATCATTTATCTTTCCATTTTGAAAACATTCATGTTTATTTTCAAAATCATTTATCTCAAATTATATATATACTTTAATCACATAGTATATACATATACCATATATTACTCCCTGAATATATAAAAATGGCCATATGCCAAGTACATCTAGAGATGACCATTAATCCCAAAGATTCCCTCAAGGAATCATAATCATGCATTCATATATGCATGATACTAAACCCAAAGTATTTTCTTACTTTTATAGCTAACAAATACCTTAATTTCATTTAAGGACTTATTGGATATCTCCAATTATATCATTTCACACTAAATGAATATATATCTATATTCCCAAATTATCCTAATTATCTTATAGGATATACCCACTCCACACTCGATTATAATTATGCTTCCTATACGCATAATTATACGGGCCTAAATGTCCACTAAAATAACCTTAAATTGAATGGGTTATGAATTTCATTTCCATAAAACCAAGGACTACATCTTGTCCATATAATCAATTAAAAGTCCCCAACGTAATTTAGGAACCCTAAACCATCAAATTCTATAATTATTATATTTTCCTCGAAAATAAAGTTTAAGGGTTATACATTTAAACCCTCACTTAACCCTCCTAAATTCCTTTATTTAGTGGACCATATAGTCCTAAAAGGTCCATTAGGTTATCACCTAATTAACCTCAAGGCAAGATGAAATGGAATCTATCCCATCCAAATCATCCTAGAAAAATTGTCCAATTTCAGCAAGGGTCGATCGATCGACCCATGGCCGTCGATCGATCAAAGGCTTCGATCGATCGAACCCCCATGATCGATCATGGCAGGCAGCTTCTTCTCCGAGAAGCTGTTTCAGCCATGGAAGCTTCCCCCAAGCTTCCATCTCCTCACCCAACGACCTACAACTCCAACCAACAACAAATACACTTATAATACGGGTTCTAAACATCCTAGAACCCGGAATTACCAAATAATTTAGGTTAAAACCTACGTTTCTCCAATTTACTATTTTTAGGGGTTTATTCGTTTTAACTCCCGAAAACCCGTTTTATCCACGAATACCCCATCCAAAATCTTTAGGGTTTGATTATACCAAACTACGGTATGAGATATTTATGCAAAAATAAATAAAGCAAGTAAACACTTGCCTCGTGGATAAAATCCGACGTCCTCGAGCCGATTCCCGTGGAGGCTGGCCGGAATCTCCCCCTTTTCTAGGACACACATACTGTGATCTAGGACAAATAGAAAATTCATAGATTCTACCCCGAACATTTATAAAATTATGTCCTTACAAATCTCCCCATATGTTTATGCCGGTACATACATAAAAAAATCGTATTATGCTATTTTCATAAAGCAAATGACATATAAAATAATATTCCCATTAAACCCTCAAACTGAGAATACTAACTGACATGTCGTCAATTAAACTTCAACATATTCAAATCTTCAGCTTTTCTCATCCCAATCCAATAATCATCAATTTTGTACCTACACACATGAGATAAAACAGATATCCATGACACGCAACAGTTTGAAATATAATGTCATGCAAAAATCAAAGATCAATTAAGCTTAAGAAAATCATTGATAAATCAACCAAATAATTCTCCCCCATAATTCGTTCTCTCCCTTTTTATGATGTCCCCAAATAGACAGATATGAGAGGCACAAATAAATGCAAATAGAGAATGTCACAAGGTAATAAACTTTATATTTTTTAAATTTTTCACACAAAATATACAACAAAGAATCACACTATGAAAGAACACAAAAACAACCAAGTCGATGATAGCGGAAATGTAAGGGTGTGAGAAAATTCGATAGGAAAATCAATGCATATAAACATAACATATGTGCACGATGAATATAGGATACTCCTAACGAATGAACTCAACATCTTCCTTAGGTGTAAAAAGATAGAATTATAAGAAATTGACTCAATCAAATCAGTATATCAAAGCTCAAAGTGATTTTCACACCAATAACGTCCAAAACTATTTAATGCTTTTTCAGGACTTTCAACGAAGTGAAAAATCATTTAAATTCTCCAACCAAACTCCCTCAGATGTATATTTTGATTAGAGTTCTCAAACATTGGATAATTGATGGTAAGACCTAATGGACCATTTTTGGCATGAATTTCTTTTTATTGCCTTTCAATTTTTTCGATCACTTTTAAACCTCTTTGGACCCCAAATAATTAAAATTCCTCAACTTTTAGGTCCGATTTAACGATGGCTTAGTATTTGCAAAGGTCAAATGAGAATCTTTCGCGGCCCTTCCCCATTTTAAAAATACCACACAATCTCACCAAACGGTTTTTACATGCATTCCAATCTTATCAGTTTTATCGCGTATGGTTAGTTGAATAGACAGAATTGAGATGGAAACACTCAAGCCAATATGCGATAGACAAGTATAATAATCAAATAAAGTCGTGCATGTGTACAATAAAGGAGATAAGGAGTCAAGTATGTAGAAAGATATCACTAATCACATCTCAAAGACTCCAAACAATGTAAAGCACATGGATGAAATAATGTAGTGTCTCAAATCACTATCAAACAGTCACGTGAAAAATGGAAATGGAAGTTGTGACTCGGCTATCTTAAATGCTCATCCATAAGAGGTGTAAACAAAATACAAAAATCTTTTTGTGCTTTTCTAAAATTATTATAAAAAGAAAATATTTTTGGATTTTTCAAAAAAAATATAAAAAGCAAAAATAATAATACAAATGATACAAACTAGCAATAAGCATCATATGATATGAACATGATAATGCATCCTATCCTAAATAAGGACCAGCCCCCTCAGTCAACTATGCAAATACCTAAAGACTTCCTAAGACTCTCGTATCAAAGGGCATCTGAAGGCTTCGTCAGAATTGTAAGGACATTGTCCGTCACAATTTATTATGTCGTATACCGCTACAAGTCAACAAAAAATCGACGATGCTAACATCTACAATCTCCGGATCCAAATTTCAAGTGCGCTTCAACATTCAAGTTCCAACGAGATAATTTTAGTAAAAATATGTTTAAGTTCCATTTGCATTTTATATTTAAAGCGTTGGGATTTTTTTAAAAGGTTAGAACTTTTATTTAGAAAATTTCTTTTGAATAAAATAAGTTTTTTTTTTTAAATGGAAACAAAAGTTTTTTTTTAAAAACAAAATGAGGTGGGGTTTAAAGAATATATATATATATATATATATATATATATATATATATATATATATTTCGTAGAGCTTCTATTTAGAAAATTATTTCGTACAGATATTTTCCAAAAAAGCCTTAAAGGCTTGCATGTAAAAAATTGGTGCAAAAAGCTTTACAAAGCAGCGGCCAACTCGCTAGTTTTAGATGTAATGACCTCACTTTATGTGCTCATATGTATATAGTTTGTTTTTACACTCATGTGTTACTTACTATCTTATAAATGTTGTATTATTAGATATGTGGAGTTATTGGCTATCAATATAACAAATCCCATTTTTAATTATGAAGAATCAATCGTAAATAGGATCAAATCGAAGTCTTATGACATATCTTAAGGTGTGTAATAAGTTTTGGGGTAGAAAATATAATTTTATGAAACTTTAGGGATTAAAATAAAAATATAAAAAGGGCCATTTTGTAAATAAAATATTTTCAAGGACTTCTAAGAAATATTAAAAATATATAGTGTGAAATTACCAAAATACCCTTCATGTGTGAAATGACCCTTAAACCCTTATCACCTTTCCACCACGTGCTGGTCACCTCCACCATACACATGTCGTCTTCAGAAAAAAGCTAAAACACTTGTCATCATTTGGTGATGTTAAGACTGCAAGACCACCCCGGAATGCGATACCCAAATGATGACTTTCCACCGTAAATGCTTGATCACCTAGACACATGTCAACACCGTAATACTTTTGGAAACCTATAAATAGGGCCTTAGGGTTCATTTGAAACTCACACCAATTCCTTGAGAATTATAGTAAGAAAGAGTGATAGAAAGCTTGGGAAATATCTTAAGAAGGAGTTCTATGATTTCGAAGAAAGAATTCATTTCGTAGGCATGATTTTATTTAAATGTTATAATTCATTCTTGTAGTTTTAATTTCGTATTTTATAGCTTTACTTAGTAGTTATGCTGGTAAAATACACTAAAGACTTTACTAATCAAAACTTAAAATTTGGAAATAATCTAAATTGATTTTATTTTCAAAATATGTCAACTTGTTTGAAAAATGTACATATATACTCTTTTTAAAATGATTTTTGTAAGCAATTACTCGTATTATGGAATCTCATTTAAGTAATTTCAAAGTCAGTCCCGGTGAAATTCTGTCTAGTTGAGATGGTATTTAAGTGATGCCCCTGTGACCCTCCATCTCTACTGGGAATAAATTCAGAAATGTCCTGTGTAGATGAGATGGTATTTAAGTGGTGCCCCTGTGACCCTCCATCTCTACTGGGAACCGACTGATTAGGAAGAACTATGAATTAAATTCTTTAAATACGATGAATGAATATTAAAAATTGAGAAAATAGTTTTAGTAACCTTTTTCAGCAAGATATTTTAGGATTAAAACACAATATTTAGAATTGGGCTTTATTTAGAATACATAATTAAACCTTTATTGTATTTTTTAGATTAACGTGTGATCCAAGACTCGATATCTATATTTTCGAGCCTCTATTTTAGGTGAGTACTCTGACATTCCTTGTGTATTTTGATTATATGATATTATGCAAACTATATATATTTTGTGAACTTATTTTATTCTCAAAATTCATGTGATACCGATGATTGATTCATTTGTGATATGTTTATATTTGTCCATATAAACATACCGATTAAAATGATTATTGAAAAGGATATTGAATATTGAAAATCTGATTCGGTCTAAGGGACCTCTTTACTGACTGACCTTCCCAACTGGATTATCGCTGGTGTGCCCTAAATAAGGCGTTGTGACGAACATGTTTGATTAACCCTCAATTACCGAGGTATAATACGGTAGAAGAATACGTTATTAGAGTCTACTTGGCCATCAAAATGATATGATTGAAAGAAAAAGATATCACATTTATATCAAAATGATATGATTGAAAGAATACGTTATTCGTCTTATTCTGAGCTATCCAATTGTGATATATATATACTTTCATTTCAAAATATATATCTATTTACTGCAAGTTCCTATCCATATATGTATATGCCTTCTCTTTTGACTTGAATAGGTATCTATTTTTGGAAAACCTTGGAACGTCGGGAGATTAAATCTTATTCAGCTTTTAGCTGATGTTGTATAAATAATGATTTTTCAGGAAAAAATTAGACTCGAGGATAGAGTGTAGAAGGACTATGTTGAAGATCTAGCTTAAGGAGCTCTTTTGTTATACTTTTAAATATAACGTTTGTTTTTATGAGATAAAGCATGTTTGGCTCTTTAGTAATAAGTTTTTAATTTTGGCATAAGTTGTAATCCGTTCATACTTTAATATATACGAAGTTCCCTTTTAGAAAGCTCTGATGATGTAATTCCATTTTTTTTAATAGTTTACGACTCATGACCATGTCAATGAATTTTCGTTGCATTTATTTTAAGAAATATTCTAAGTCCATAACATTGAATGCCTTGGTGGCATGTCAAGACACTCATTCCCTACTACTATTGGGTTGGGGTCGTGACAGTAGAAATCGTGGGGGTCATTTTTTTCATAAAGCCAATGATTATCATGCCAATCATTTGGCATTTGGGACAAAGCTTCTTGATAAATTTTGTAAGTTGCGTACATATTGTTTTTTTTTCAAACAAAGGCTTATATGCCTTGACACGCGACTTGGTAAAGATAATCATGGGGCGCCAATTTTTGTTGTGCCAGCCAATGATTGGCACATGACAAAACTCCTTGAAAAAAAATTTATCCAAAAATTGCGTACAGGAGGTTACTTCTTAAAGCTTATCTTAATATTTTACTTTTTCTACACGCATCTTGCCAATGGCTGAAAAAACCTGTAGCGTGCCATTGTTTAACTTTAACAATTCTTTCTATAAAAAGGGCCATGCACGTACACTTTAAACACTGGAAGAAAAGTTTTGTTTGACAGCGCACTTTTCATGAAGAAAAAATTCTTTGTGTTCTATAATTTTTTCAGTATGTCTTCTTCTCACTTTTAAGGGTCCAAAACCTTTTGTCCATTTAATTCATAATCCCAACTACTTTTTATGAATTGTTTTGTAGAACCCAAGACATATTTTTCTGAAATCTTATGGTGCTGATTTTGGTACCGTTCATGGTGCTAATCAAAGACTGCGATCATTGAGGTCCGCTGCGTGTGGATCTTTTCTGAAGATAGAACTACGTGTTCTTGTGGAGTAGTTGTGGTTGTTCCATTGCTAACGACATCGATCGACACGTGCGGGTATTCGTGTGTCAAATTATTTCATTGTAATCCGTGTAAGTTGTGAGTTACAAAATTATAGTGAAATAAATAGTTTTTCCCTTTGGGGATTTTTTTCTCATTTGTGACTGTCTTGCATGCTTAGATTAATTTTTTTAATCAATCGTTTATTTGCAAGATTTAAAAAATTGTTGGGTCTGGAATTGAAATTTAATTAAATAATTAATTCATTTGAACGCATGCACACTCTCAAATTGGTATCAGAGCCAATTACACAATTATACCGTGAAATTTTTCGCAAATTTTTTTTGAGATATCAATTTTTGAAAAAGGGCGTGTTCAAAATGGAAAAATTATATAATAAAATTCCAGTTTTTGATGAAACTAATTATGCTTACTGGAAAGCCCGTATGAAATCTTCTCTAAAAGTCATAGATGAAAGAGTTTGGATTTTGGTTGAAAGAGGGTGGACACCTCCGTCCATCACTATTGACAACATGACTACTTTAAAATCTGTGACTGCATGGACTGAAGAAGAATTTAAATTGTCATCTTTTAACTCTAAGGGTCTTGGTGCTATTTCTGGATCCGTCACACCTGATGAGTTCCGGCGAATAATGATGTGTACCACATCAAAAGAGGCATGGGATATTTTACAACTTACCCATTAAGGAACTAATGCTGTGAAAGAATTAAAATTGCTAAACTTAACAACTCAATTTTAAACTATCACCATGCTTGAGTTTGAATGTTTTGATGAATTTTATGCTAGATTATCTGATATTGTAAACACTAGATTTAACCTTGGTGAACATATTCCTAATGCTGGAGTTGTTAAAAAGATTCTATGATCACTACCTAAATGTTTTATCCCTAAAGTCACTGTGCTAAATTTTATGGGTAATTTAAACACGCTTAAATTAGAGGAATTAGCAGGAGACTTACAAATGTATGAAATTGATATGTTTCCAAAATCTGTCAAGCCTAAGGATAAAGGGATTGCACTTAGAACCCATGCTAGGCGAGGTGACAAGAGTGAGACGAAAAAGAAAGAGAATTTTTGTGAGTCCGACTCTGAGGGTGATTTTAATTTTGATGACATGGCCTTATTTGCGAAATTTTTTAAAAAGATTCTGAAAAATTCTAAAGAAAATTCTTCCAATAAAAAGAGACTTTTTGAGAAAAATAAAAAAAAGGAAAGGCCAAAGAAAGCGATGAAAAGGAAAAAGAGAATGACTCAGATGAGGAGTGTGAGGAGGATTTTGAGAACGTGACTTGTTTTGAATGTGGGGGTAAGGGGCATAAGTCGTTTGAGTGTCCTACGTGGCTTAGAAAGAAAGGGAAGAAAGTATCCATGCTCGCCACACTTAGTGATAGTAGTGAAGGTGAGGGTGATGTGACTAGTGGTGAGAAGTTTGTTGCTTTTTTATCAAGTCGTGTGAGCACACCGACTTTGTCCCACAATAGTGCACACAAATGCGACGGTGATGATTTAAGTGCTTCAAGTGAGGGAGAAAGCGAGTGTGAAAGTGGAGATGAAAGTGAGCTCCAAAAAGCCTTTAGAGATTTGTACACTGAGACCTTAAAAATAATGAAGTATAATAGGGATTTAGGTCGTCGAGTGTTAGATTTGGAGAGAGAGACGGAGGTTTTAAGAAAGGAAAAATGTGATTTGACCGACATGGTGTCTAGTCTGACGACACGTGTATCCCAACTCGAGATTGATCTCGAACATGCCAGGGAGGTCAAAGTCAATTTTAAGAACGCACCTATGAAGGTTGAAAAGGTGGTTCTTAATCCAGATAAGGGTAAAGTTGACGGGCTAGGCAAAGGTCATGACGGTACTTCCACTTCTTTTGTCACACCCGGGACGATTCCCACTTTAGTGATAGATTCACATGGCCCAAAAATTAACCCATTTAGGCGTCCGTTTACCGTTAGGAGAGAACTTCCTAGAGTTTTTGAGAGAGGTGTTACTAGGCCTATTTATGTTTGTTCCCATTGCAAGAGGAGAGGACACCTTAGGGAATTTCGCTTTAAGTTGGGTTATGTGTCACGTTTTGCTTCTACACGTGTTTCTGTCACACATGCACCCACACGTGATACTTTACATGCTCTTGGAGACTACATGAGAGAGTTTTCACATTTAGGTGAGCAAGTTAAGTTTTTGGTCAAAACTTCACAAAATTTGATGGAGGTTTTTCATAAGTTGGTACCACCTTTGAAAAACCCCTCCGCACCTAACGATTGAGGTTTGACTTGTGTAAGACCCCCTCTACAACTTGTTTACTAGTATAGGATATTTTCCATTATGACATTATTTGCCTATTGATAGTATGTATCATTTTTGTATGTTTTCCATTTTTTTGAAAAAAAATTGAAAAATGCAAAAAGATTTTATTTTGATAAAATTTTTGAAAAATCCAAAAAGAGTTTTGTATTTTGTTTACACTGTTTATGGATGGACACTTGGGATGATCGAGTCACAATTTCATTCCATTTATCCATGTGATTGTTTGATAGTGATTTGAGACAATATGTTACGTCATTCATGTGCTTTAAAAAGTTTGGAGTCTTTGAGTTGCTATAGTGATGCTTCCTACATGTTTGACTCACTTTGTCCTTTATTACACACGTGCACGGATTTGTTTGATGTTTGTTCTTGACAAAGCACATGTTGGTTACGTGTTTTTATCTTAATTCTGTCTATTACAACGAACCAAATGCGATAAAACAAGATAATAAAAGGTGTGCCTGCTTTTACCATTTTGCCGTAAGTTTGTGTGAATTTTATAAATGGTGAAGGGCTATGAAAGTTTCTTATATATCCTTTGCGATTAAGCCGCCATTTAAATTAGACCTAAAAAATTGAGGAATTTTAATTATCCGGGTTCCAAAGAGGTTTAAAAGAGCCCGAAAATATTGAAAGACAATAAAAAGAAATACATGCCAATAATGGGCCATTAGGTTTATTCGCCAATTCTCCAATGTTTGAGAATTTAGATCACCTCGAAAAGAAAATATATACGAGGGAGTTTGGTTGGAGAATTAAAACGGCCTTGCACATCCTTAAAAAGTCTTGAAAAGGCATGAAATAGTTTCGGACGTTATTGTTGTGAAAATCATGTTGACTTTTATTTGTTGATTTTGCTTTAAGAAGATGTCATATAAATTCAACAAGTTTACACCAAAGGACTATTTTTTATGTTCATTCGTTAGGAGTACACTTATGCATCTTGCACATATGATATGATTGAGTTGATTTTCCTATCGAATTTATTCACACCCATTCATTCCGTTTCCATGATTTGGTCGTCATAGTATAAATTCATGGTGTGCAATTTGTGTAACATCATTTTTTTGTATAAAAAATTGAAAAATTGAAAAATTATTTGTCTTCTTGGTTACCGTGACACCCCGATTTGCTTTATGAGATTTATCCATTTCCTTGTTTATTTCGAACAAATAAAAAGGGGGAGAACGAATTATGATATTATGGGGGAGTTAGTTTTAGTATGGGGGAGCTTTGATTGTGCTAACATTGATTATGTTTATATCATTTCAAACTCAATACGTCATGAGATTTGTTGCTTTATTTCATGTGTGTAGGTACGAAGACTTAAAATTAAAGTGTTGCACGCCCTCATGAGAAAATATTGGAGCTTCGAAAAATTAATTGTTGAAGCAAAGTTTGAAAGTTTGAAGACTTTTCATTTTATCTTTCCATGATTGTCTTGGGAGGGTAGATTTGTATAGATCAGTCTTGTTAATAATAATTTGGATTTTTTTATTTTGTACCGACATAGACATAGGGGGAGATTTATAAGGACATTATTCGTCACAATTTATTATGTCGTATACAGCTACAAGTCAACAAAGAATCGAGGATGCTAACATCTACAATCTCCGGATCCGAATTTCAAGTGCTCTTCAACATTCAAGCTCCAAAGAGATAATTTTGATAAAAAATATGTTTAAGTTCCATTTGCATTTTATATTTAAAGTGTTGGGATTTTTTTAAAAGGTTAGAACTTTTATTTAGAAAATTTCTTTTGAATAAAAGAAGTTTTTTTTTTTTAAAAATGGAAACAAAAGTTTTTTTTTTAAAAAAACAAAATGAGGTGGGGTTTAAAGAATATATATATATATTTTAAAAAGGAGCTTCTCTTTAGAAAATTGCTTCGTACAGATATTTTCCAAAAAAGCCTTAAAGGCTTGCATGTAAAAATTTGGTGCAAAAAGCTTTACAAAGCAGCGGCCAACTCGCTAGCTGTAGAAATCGTGGGCGTCGTTTTTTCCATAAGCCAATGATTATCATGCCAATCATTTGGCATTTGGGTTAAAGCTTCTTGATAAATTATGTAAGTTGCGTACAAATTATTTTTTTTTCAAACAAAGGCTTATATGCCTTGCCACGCGACTTGGTAAAGATAATTATGGGGCGCCGATTTTTGTTGTGCCAATCATTGCTCCTTCAAATTTTTTTATCCAAAAATTGCGTATAGGAGGTTACTTCTTAAAGCTTATCTTGATATTTTACTTTTTCAACACGCATCTTGCCAATGGCTGAAAAAAACCATGTAACGTGCCATTGCTTAACTTTAACAATTCTTTCTATAAAAAGGGCCATGCACGTACACTTTAAACATGAGAAGAAAAGTGTTGTTTGACAGGGCACTTTTCAAGAAGAAAAAATTCTTTGTGTTCTATAATTTTTTCAGTATGTCTTCTTCTCACTTTTAAGGGTCTAGAACCTTTTGTCCATTTAATTCATAATCCCAACTACTGTTATGAATTATTTTGTAGAACCCAAGACATATTTTTCTAAAATCTTATGGTGCTGATTTTGGTACCATTCATGGTGCTAATCAAAAATTGCGGTCATTGAGGTCCGCTGCGTGTGGATCTTTGCTGAAAATAGAACTGCGTGTTCTTGTGGAGTAGTTATGATTCTTCCATTGCTGACGACACTAATCGACGCCTGCGGGTTTTCGTCTATCAAATTATTTCATTGTAATCCGTGTAAGTTGTGAGTTACAAAATTATTGTGAAATAAATGGTTTTGCCCTTCGAGGATTTTTTTCCTTATTTGTGACTGTATTGCATGCTTAGATTAATTTTTTTTAATCAATCATTTATTTTCAAAAGTTAAAAAATTATTGGATCTGGAATTGGAATTTAATTAAATAATTAATTCATTTGAACGCACGCGCACTCTTAAAAATATCAGCTAATTGGAGGTCGGTAGACGCATAACTCAGGGATGCAACCTTCTCCTCAACTAACTCACGGATAAAGTGCTTGCATATCCTAATGTGTTTTGTGTGCGAATGCTGGGCTGGATTGTGAGATATGTGTATCGCGCTCGTGTTATCACAGGAGATGATCATGGTGTCCTGTGATATCCCATAATCCTCTAATATCTGCTTCATCCACAAAAGTTGTGTGTAGCAACTCCGGCGGCTGTGTACTCAGCCTCCACAGTGGATAAAGAGATGGAGTTTTGTTTCTTGCTCAACCAAGATACAACGGCAGAATAAAAGAAGAAACACCTACCAGAAGTGCTCCTACATCCATCTGCATCCCCAGCCCAGTCAACATCCGAGTATGCGGATAAACGATCAGTGGTATCAAAGGAATACCAAATGTCATGGGAGAGAGTCCCTCTCACGTATTTGATAATACGTTTAAGAGCGAGTAAGTGTGACTCTTTAGGGGATGCTTGATCTCGGGCACATACTCCAACACTAAAGGAGATGTCGGGACGACTAGCATTCAGGTAGAGAAGATTACCTATCATACTTCGATACAAGGTTTGCTCAACGTCCTTACCTGAAGTGTCCTTACTAAGATTTGTAGATGTACGCATAGGTGTACATGTGTGCTTAGCGGATTCCAAACCAAATTTATTCACTTGGTCTCTAGCATACTTGGATTTAGAGATGAACATCCTATCCTCTAACTGAAGAACCTGGAGACCAAGGAAGAAAGTAAGCTCACCTACCATGCTCATCTCAAACTCACTTTTCATTTCTTCCTCAAAGTGGTGAGCGTGCTGGGAGCACGTGGACCCAAAGATTATGTCATCCACATAGACTTGGGTAACCAAAATAGCACCGTCATCTTTCCTAATGGACAACGTCATATCAACTCCACCTCTCTTGAATCCACGGGCTAAGAGATAGGAAGTAAGCCTCTCGTACCAAGCACGGGGTGCTTGCTTCAAACCATATAAGGTTTTTCTTAGATAATAGACGTATTCAGGGTGCGTAGGGTCTTCAAACCCTTTTGGTTATTCCACGAAAATGTCTGCCATTTTGAAAGGCACTCTTGACATCCATCTGATATAGCTTAAAGCGCAGATGACATGCGATGGCGAGCAGTAAACGGATGGACTCAAGCCTTGCAAGAGGAGCGAATGTCTCATTAAAGTCTACACCCTCTATCTGTGTATATACTTGAGCAACCAACCTAGCCTTATTTTTTATAATAGTACCAGTCTCATCCATCTTATTTTTTAAAGTCCACTTGGTACCTATCACATTAGTCTCACTAGGTCGGGGGACTAATTCCTAGACATCATTCTTTCTAAATTAAAGCAACTCGTCCTGTATCTCAAAGATCCAGTGTTCATCCTAGAGTGCTTTTTTATAGTTATTGGGCTCGACATTAGATATATAGCAGACATGGCTAACAACATTCTCTAGCTGAGCACGAGTCATGACCCATAGGGTGGAATCTCCAAGAATAGAAGTAGGATCATGACTCTTGAGAACCCAAGTAGGTATGTCCCCTAGAACAGGAGTAGGGTCCACCCTGGATATGGGAGACACAGTGAGATCATCAAAAGGGAGTATGTCATCCTCACTCAAATGGGTGGAGTTAACAGACGTCGATGGTTCGTCATCTTACACAGTAACGTTTATTGACTCCATCACTTTAGAGCTCTTTAGGTTAAAAACCCGGTATGCTCTACTATTTGATGAATATCCTAGCAATATTCCCTCGTCTCTTCGAGAGTCGAACTTTTCTAATTTCTCTCTATCCCGCAGGATGTAGCATTTTCTCCCTAAAATATGGAAATATGCAAGGTTGGGCTTCTTTCCAGTTCACAATTCATAGATTGTTTTAAGAGTGTGTGGATGAAGGTAAACCCTATTCATCGTATGGTATGCAGTAAACACTGCCTCTACCTAAAATCTCCTAGCAACTTTACGACCTAGAAGCATAAATCTAGCCATTTCCTGAATCGTCTTATTCTTTCTCTCAACAATCTCATTTTGCTGAGGAGTCTTCACAGTAGAAAACTCATGTTTGCTTCCTAGGATATCACAGTAAATATCTACTTTTTGCTCCATAAATTCAGTGCCATTGTCACTACGCATTCTATTGATAGTGACACCGTGTTGGTTTTGTAGGACACGACACTTGGTGGTCAGAAACTCAAAAGCATTCGATTTTTCTCTCAGAAATCCCACAATAGAATATCTGGAGAAATCATCTACCATCACTAGGATGTACCTCTTACCACCCAGATTCTCTGTACGAGTAAGACCCATGAGTTCCATGTGTATCAACTCAAGAACTCGTGATGTGGTAATGGAATTCAACTTTCTGTGGGGGCTACGAATTTTCTTTCCCAACTAACAGGGTCCACAAACCGTGGAAGTTGGTTTTCCAAGTGTTGGTAAGCCAAGTACTAGGTACTTTTTTGCTAATTGCATCAAATCTCTAAAGTTCACGTGACCTAGACGTTGGTGCCACAGATCCATAGGAGTGATTGTGGATCTGTTGCAGACAAGTGAGGACTCGGGCACAGTCCCATAACAATTATCCTTTGTCCTCACCCCTTGCAGTAAAAGTTTTCTAGCTTGATTATAGACATTACATGCGTCTCGATCAAACTTTATGGCAAAGTCAGCGTCGCACAGCTGGCCAATGCTAAGAAGGTTTGCTTTCAAACCTTTGACGTACAAAACATTCTCTAGCTTAGGAAATCCTGATAACTCTACTGTACCTTATCCTACGATGCTAGACTTTCTCCCGTCTCCAAAGGTGACTTTACCTTCCTTATGATCCTCTAGGTAGGTAAAAAATGAGACATCACCGGTCATATGTCTGGAGCACCCACTATCAAAATACCACTGTGAGGTATTTTGTGCTTTAAGAGCAACATGTGCAACAAGGGCTTTTACATCATGCTTAGGCACCCAAGATGAGGTAGCCTTTTATTTGCCCTTGTCAATGTTGGTTCCAGTCGGTTTTTTGGAAGTATCCGTCGACGGAAGGGAAATTCGTTGGAATTCTTCCATTAAACTCTGAGATGTGGTGACTAGGAACTCAAACTTCTCTCTAAGGCTCGAGAAATTGCTAGTGGCAGGTGGCGAAGCAGTAGCACGTCGTGTCTGACCCAAACTATAGAAAAACTCCCTAAGGTGGCCCTTTCTTTTGATGTAGGTACAAAAGTACACATTCTTAGGTTGGCCTTAGTTTGCTTTTCTTGGTCGAACTCTCCTTCGTGGTTTTTGACGATGGCCATATGAAGTTGTGGTAAACTACCCCATAATTTTGAGGATTTATTATTTAATTATTTTTGGGTGAAATAAAAATATTTAAATTGGAGAAACTTAAATTTATAATTTGGAGAATTTATTTGAGTGGGAAGAATTATTTTTATTTGGCGACTTTAAGTTAAATTGTTCGAATTAATGTGCGTCGCATTTTTCGAGGTCAAATTTGAAAATGTCAAAAAGTATTTCGAATGTCAATTTTGAATGCACGGTTGAGTCCGGATGGATCGAGATAGTCAGAAAAGAGTTCCCGGGGGTAGTAATTGGGTCTCGAGGTATTTTTGGGTATAGTCGGACCCACACGGGGTGATTTGGGCCATTTTAATTAGGCCCATATGGCCAAAAACGGGATTAAGGGTTTTAATCATAACTGGAGGAAGTGCGAACGGCAGCTAATACAACTCTAAACTTAGGGTTTGAGAGAGACACAGAAGAGACAATTCAAAAAGCAAATTGGGAATCTTTTTGGAGTCAAATCGAGGAACTAAGTGAGTGTTCGTCGTCAACACCTTCACTACACCAATGGATCACACTCTACGGATCATTCCAGGCAAGTGGCTAACTGTTATGATTTTAAATTGGTGATAATAAATTCATATTTTTGTGATGTGTAAACCAAAATCCGTTTGGGGGATAAATGGGTATTCGGGTGAAATCAGTATTTGGGAAATAATATATCTTGAGGAGATTTGGGATGATATTAGTAGGGTTTCATGATTCTGTAGTTTAGGAATATGAACCGTATGATTAAATCCAGCATGAATGGACATTTAAATTCTGATATTAGAAATGGAAAGTGCTTGGGTGTTTGAAACCCGGGTAAAACCCGAATATGTAAAACGTTAAGTTTTATGGAAATTGGTGATTGAATTAAGGCTTCTAGGTTGAGTAGAATCTGTTTTCATATGTTAATATGGTACATTATGATCGGATATTTTATGGGAGAAAGTAGAAGCTTCAAGGGGTTAACAATGGCTGAACAGCAAGCCGGAGAAGAAAGGGACCTGCTCGATCGATCGATCGACCCAGGGGGATGGATCGATAGATGGTCCCAAAATTTTGGCAATTTGGCTAGTTTTATATATATAAGGGAAATTAATTTAGGATTTAATACCTACTTTTATTTAGTCAGAAATTCATGTGTGGCACATATTCCTTAACAATTACAAGGTAATATAATTGGTTAGAAGGGTGATAATTGTATGCCATGAGATGAATAAATTTTGGGAAATAATTTGTGAGTATTGATTTTTGGACCGAGGGAAAATATTCGGGTATTGTAGTTAAGAGGTACTACATTATTAAAGGAATTTAGGTGTAATTAATTAGTTATGGGGCGAAATATAGAATTGGGTATTAACGATGGTAAGGGCCAAGTGAGCGAGTCCGGGTATAATGGTTGGGCGACACCAAGTGTTAAATTAATAAATGTCTATATTAATTAAATTAGAGTCAGACCATAGAATCAGATTGGTAATTAACTAATGTGTAAATTAATTTAATTAGAGTCGGACCATAGACTCGGATTAGTATTAATTAATTAATGCGTAAATTAATTAAATTAGAGTCTAATTAGAGGCTCGGGTAAATATTATATAAATCAATGTGCAAAGTATTTATGTAAGAGCCGGACCATGGACTCGAGGAAATATTATATTAATTGACGTGTGAATTAATAAGTGAGAAAATTAATTAAGTTGATGTAACAACCCAGACGTTTGAGCGACTATTTTATATTATTTTGCCTGATGGGCTAATTCTATAAAATAGGGATAGTTGGAGTAAATATTATTTCCCGTGTGATTAAGGGATAATATTTACTATGTTTTGTCTATTTACCGTTATGAGAAGGTAAATAGCGTCATATTATGTTTTATTGTGTCGTTATATGTAAAACGACGGCTATGACTCATATATAAATTGGTGTATAATTAATGAAGTAAAATAAATTTGGAACACAAAAATAGTTCACGTTATTCCGGATGCCAAAATAGGGGGTGCGGTTATTTTTAGAATAGTCGAGATAGTCCAAATAAGTGCTAAGTTGTATTTTTGAGTTTCGGGCACTTTTGACCGGTTATGACTCAATTATGTGGATACGAGTCATTTTAATGGTGTATTAACACTTAAAAGATGGGATTTTATGTTTAAGACCCGTTTAAGTCTCCCACCCCTTTTATATCTTCATTTTATGTTATAAGCCAAGAGAGAGAGAGAGAGAGAGAGAGAGAAGAGAGCTTGGGAGAAATGGGAGAAAAGAGAGAAAAGAGAGAAAATGGAGGATTATAGCCGGAATCCGTTACTACCAGAAGAGAATCCGAGACTACAACCTCGAGGAAAGTTTCGTACTTGCTAGATATCGATTTAATGTGATGAATTGCATGTATAGTTACATTTTGGGAGATGATATACCCGTTTATATCCTCGGCTTAGATGAGGATTGCCTCCACAACGGACGACCCTAAGAGGGGACGACCCTTCACCAGGCCCCAGCTGGCCTCCACCAGGCTCCAGCCGACCCTACGAGGGGCCGGCCCTTCCCCAGGATCTAGCCGACCCTACGAGGGGCCGACCCTCCACCAGGCTCCAGCCGACCCTACGAGGGGCCGACCCTTCCCCAGGCTCTGGACGACCCTACGAGGGTACGACAGTACGAGGCCAGAATCAAGCCAGACTCACTACCGGAAGAAACTTTGCCCTCGGCCTCGGCTCATAGGCCGAGGGTGATATCATGACAGCGCGTGGTTTGGGACACGCGTGGAACAGTGCGCGTCAGGCTCATATGACACGTGGCAGACCGTTATAACCGAATCACACCCTCACGTGAGGGAATATTATGTCATCATTTGGCATCTACAGGTGTCAACAGGGGATTGGTTAGATCATCATTCACATGCACCATGCTTACTTGGGGGGTACACTACACCCCCCAAGACCTATATATACTTGTCACCTACAACCCTACAAGGGATCGATCCATTAACTGTAGCCCTAGCTAAAACTCTGCTTGTACACACTGTAGAAAGTGAGAGGGTTATGTGCATTGTATCCAAGGCCATTAGTGCCCATACTTAGTGGATCACACACAGTGGATGTAGGCCAAATTGGCTGAACCACTATACATCATTGTCTTAGTTCCTCTTATACTCATCCCCTTCTACATACTTATACACTTATACATCTCTATGGCTGCCATAGCTGCTACTGTTTGAGCTTACTATCACTTATCCGGTGGTGCTAAATCTTAGCATCATCAGTTTGGCGCCGTCTGTGGGAACGAGAAGACATCTCTTCCTTTGTACAGCTTGACCTCACTGGGCACTCTGGTGGTGAACCAACACTCCCCCTGAGAGGAGGTGTTTCACCATTGAAAGAGACCCACTAAGGTTCCCAAGCTCACTATACCAACTGTTCTAGCTCAAACGTATGGCACCTGAGATGCCACCACCACCACTTCCCCCACCGGATGAGGGGGGAAGACCCAGTTCCAGTCAGCCGCCGCCTCAGTCTGAGATGGCTGATGTGGCGGCAGCCCTAAAGTCTCTGGCAGCAAGCCAACGGATGATGCAGGAGCAGTTCACAGCTCTAAGCTAGAACATACTAAGAGCACCAGGGGTTTCGCCTGAGATGATTACTCCGGCAGCAGCTCCAAGACAGCATGAGGCCAGGGGACCACCCCAGGCACCACGCAAAGACCTTCCACCCCCTCAACGGCGTAGGGATGTTGCTGACCCCCGGCGTTTACGCCTGGGGAGGCAAGAAAACCCTTGCCCTGAGGATAGGTATGGAGATCTGGAGGGAGAGGAGGCTCCTATAGAGTGCTGGGAACCTTACGAGGTCTCCAACAACACTGTGCGACCCCTCCAGGACAGTAGGGGAAAGTGCGGGAGACCGAACCCTGATGGTCGCCCAAGAGACTCTGCTTTTGATCGCTTGAGCAGGGGGTCGACCTTTGAGAGGCTAGGCCCAGTAAATGACCTACGAGAGCAGTTGTCCAGGCCAAGGAGTGCTGCAAGATCCAGGAGGGAGGCAGCAGATGGCCGACCCCGAGGATGAGATGATGGCCAAAGGGAAGTAAACAGCCGACACAGGCCTGCTGCAGCAGAACCCTCTGTCCACCTCGGAGAGGCAGCAGGGGATAACATCGGCCAGCCTGTGAGGCCCTGGAACGACTCAATCCAGCGGCTAGAGGATAAGATTGGTGATACATTGAAGAGCCGAGACCCACTTCAGAGGGGATACACCATAGGCTCACCCTTTGTGGCAAAGATAGTCAACTTCCCCACGCCATCAAAATTCAAGCCACCTATGGTCACCCCAAGGTATGACGGGAGTACCAACCCCGTCCACCATGTGTAGATGTATCAGTCGGTGGCAGACATATACTCTATCTCAGATGAGATGAGGTGTCGTGCCTTCTCTGGTACCTTGACAGGGGCTGCGCATGTCTGGTACACGTCTCTTCCAAAAAATTCCATTGAAAACTTTAAGCAGATGGCCGACCTGTTCATCCATAATTTCTGCTTTGGGGTGAGGCCACAGAAGAAGACCACCCACCTGCTCTATGTTAAGCAGGGGAAGAGTGAAAGTCTGAGGGACTATATAGCCAGATTCAATAAAGAGAAGCTGGAGGTGGAAGACTATAAGGAGAGCATAGCTATGACAGCCCTGATTGGAGGACTCCAAAAGGGGAAGCTGTTATGGAAGCTTGCTGAAGACCCTCCGAGGACGATGGCCGAGCTGTTGTCAACAGCAGGAAAGGTGATGAACGCCGAAGAGGCGATGGCTGCAAAGTATGAGGACGAAAGAGGAGGTGCAAGTGGGAGTAAATACCCCAAGAAGAACAAAGAGGGAAAGAAGAGAACCATGGATGATAAGTTCGCGGGGTACACCCCTCTAACGGTCAGCTGTGAACAGATCCTCAATGAGATAAAGAGTGACCGGACGCTGAAGTGGCCTGAGAAGCTGAGGGCAGCCCCCGGCAAGAGGAATAAGAACCTGTGGTGCGAATTTCACCAAGACCACGGCCACGTGACGGATAAATGCTTTGCTCTGAAAGACGAGATTGAGAAGATGCTGAAGGAAGGGAAGATCAGAAAGTACGTCGACAAAGTTGACTTCAAGAGGGGCCGAGGGGACGACCCCAGAAAGAAGCGAGTCGATGCCTGCAGAGAAGGTCCTCAAAAAAGAGGGGACGACCCCTCTGATGATGAGGACGACCCTGACCTCCCGCCGAGAGACGACCACGGCCCTGTCAAGAGGCTCAATATGATCTCGCTCGGAGTGGGAATGATCTCCGAGGGACTTGCAGGAGGAGGGTCCGAGGTCGCCGACAGGAAGGCCCATGTGGCTGAAGCAAAGGCATTGACGAAGACGGTGCACGCAACCTCCCTGGAGGTCAAGTCAGAAAAGAGGAAGAAGGTTGATATGGACACACTGATAGTAGGGTTTTCAAGGTTGGACTTCAAAGGCCTCTTAGCCCCACACGATGACCCTCTCGTCATCACTACTAGGGTGCACGGATGCGAGGTGTCGAGGATCTTGGTAGATGGGGGTAGCTCTGCAGATGTCATGTTCTGGCCATGCTTCAAGGCCTTGGGTCTCAGCCGTGCTAGACTCGTCCCCTACCATCATCCACTGATTGCGTTCAGTGGGGAAAGGGTTCACCCCCTTGGGGTATATGAGGCCGACGTGAGGATGGGAGACGAGTGGACGAGATGGCTCACCAAAAAGGTCAGTTTCTTTGTGATGGATGAGCAGGTGTTTTCGGCCTATAACATCATACTGGGGCGAGTGGCCCTCAAGGGGTTTGAAGCCGTGCCGTCTACGGTCCACCAGATGATCAAATTTCCAACCCCTTACGGGGTGGGGGAAGTTCAAGGAGACCAGACGACGGCGAGAGAATGTTACTACAACTCCGCTGAAGAGAGGGAGGCACACAAGAGGGTTACAACCACTTATAATATTGATACCCTAGACCCCAAAGATGAAACGAAGCTGAAAAAAGGAGAGGCTGCGGAAGAGGTAGAATCCATCATCCTCGATGAGGATGACACGGAAAAAATTGTCCAAGTTGGCAAGTCTCTGAAGCCCAAAATCAAGGAAGACCTCATTAAACTGCTGAGGAGAAGGCGAAGTGTCTTTGCCTGGAGTCATGTAGATATGCCAGGGATTGACCCTGAAATCATGTGCCACAAGCTCAATGTGGTAGAGGGAGTGAAGCCGGTGAAGCAGAAGAGGAGAATTTACTCCAGAGAAAAATATGAGGTCATCAGGGACGAGGTAAAAAAATTAGAAGATGCTGAATTTATCAGAGAGGTCATCTACCCTGAATGGCTGTCCAATGCAGTCATTGTCCCAAAGGCCAACGGGAAGTGGCGGATGTGTGTGGACTTCACAGACCTCAACAAGCACTGCCCCAAAGACAGCTTCCCTCTCCCCCGCATTGACCAGATGGTAGACGCTACTGCAGGCCACGAGCTCATGAGTTTTATAGATGCCTACTCAGGGTACAACCAGATCTTCATGAACCCTGAAGACTTGGAGAGGACTGCCTTCATCACTGGCAAGGGTACATACTGCTACAGGGTCATGCCCTTCGGTCTAAAAAATGCGGGGGCAACGTACCAGCGCCTCGTAAATAAAATGTTCGAAGACCAAATTGGGAAGTCTATGGAGGTCTACGTGGATGACATGCTGACCAAGAGTTTGAAAGCAGAGGATCATGTGGCAGACCTGGAGAGGACCTTTAATACGATGAACAAGTACCAGATGAATCTTAATCCGTCCAAGTGTGTCTTCGGGGTCGGAGCGGGGAAGTTCTTGGGGTTCATTGTCAATCAAAGAGGCATCGAGGCCAATCCTGAAAAGATAAAGGCCCTTATTGAGATGAAGACCCCCAAGTCCATCAAAGACGTTCAGAGGCTCACAGGGAGAGTGGCTGCCTTGAACAGATTTGTGTCGAGGGCTAAAGACAGGTGTCTACCATTTTTCACGATCCTCAGGAAGGCCTTTGAATGGAGTGAAGAATGTGATGAGGCTTTCAAGGAGCTAAAATCATACGTAGGGTCTCCCTTGCTGCTGTCACGACCCGTGCAGGGTGAACGACTTTACGTGTACCTCGCCGTCTCAGAGTCTGCCATCAGCGCAGCCATTGTGAGAGACGAGGATGGTATACAGAAGCCTGTATACTTTAACAGCAAGGCACTCCAGGGGGCAGAGCAAAGATACCCGAGGATGGAAAAGTTGGCCTACGCCTTGATCCATGCCTCAAGGAAGATGAAACCGTACTTCCAGTCCCATACTATGGTCATCCTTACTGACTCTCCTCTTAGGCAGGTCCTACACAAGCCTGAAAAATCAGGAAGGCTAATGACCTGGGCTATAGAGCTGGGGGAGTTCGATATTGTGTATCAGCCTAAGACAGCCATTAAGGGGCAGGCATTGGCAGACTTCGTGGCTGAGTTCACCTGGGAAGATGATGAGGCCGAGGGTGAGACCCTCGGGAAGACGGATACAGAAGACAGACCCGCAGACACACCCGCAGATAGGGCTGAGACGAGCACCGCAAGAAGGAAAGCGATTGAAAACGAAGAGGGTAGATACATCTTTAGACAGGGGTCCCTCTCTGAGGGAAATTTTTCAGAAGGAAAGACTCCGTGGAGCCTCTTCGTTGATGGGTCCTCCTGTGATAGCGGAAGTGGTGCTGGACTGATACTGTCAGCACCCGATGGCACAGACGTCGAATACGCCCTAAGGTTCAACTTCAAAGCCTCCAACAACGAGGCTGAATATGAGGCCTTAGTAGCAGGCCTCTCCTTGGCCAAGTCTCTTAGTGTCGGCCAGATTTTGGTCCATAGTGATTCAAGACTAGTCGTGAATCAGATACTAGGAGCCTACGAGGCTAAGGACGAAAGGATGGCAAGGTACCTCGAGAAGGTGAGGTCATTACTGAAGGGCTTCAGAGAAGTGAAATTAAGGAGGGTACCTAGGCTTGATAACGGCCGCGCTGATGCCCTTGCTAGGCTGGCCTCGGCAACAAGAACAGACATCAGGAGGACGGTCCCAGTAGAAATTTTGCTCCGACCGACCATTGAGGACGCTGAGGGAACACCTAGCAATTGCCTAAGTGTTTCCCAAGAAGCTTCGTGGATGGATCCCCTTATCAGATACATTAAAGAGGGTGAGATGCCAGAAGCAAGGCAAGAAAGGAAGAAGCTGAGATGTGCATGAAGGGTCGTGCTCAAGCCACATTGGGGGTAGATCCTTGGCGAAGAGGGTGATCACCCAAGGCTACTGGTGGCCGACCTTGGGGAAAGATGCTGTCGCATATGTTAAAAAGTGTGATATATGCCAAAGATTTGCTACCATCCCTCACCAACCTCATCAGCCCCTTACCTCCATCACATCCCCATGGCCATTTGCAGTGTGGGGGATTGACCTGGTAGGACCCTTACCGAGGGCAGTCAATAACTATCGGTTCCTCATCATAGCAATTGACTACTTTTCAAAGTGGGTAGAGGCCGAGCCAATGGTCACGATCACGGAGCAGAAGACCTTCCAGTTCATCTGGAAAAATGTGATATGCAGATATGGTCTACCCAACACCCTCATCTCGGATAACGGGACCCAGTTCAAGAATGCCTCTCTGCAGAAGTACTGTGAGAGGGTAAGTATCAAACAATTTTTCTCCACCCCAGGCCGACCTCAGGCCAATGGGCAAACCGAAGTTACGAACAGGACAATCCTAGATGGGATTAAGAAGAGGCTTGAGGAGGCAAAAAGGAAGATGGGTCGAGGAGTTATATGCAGTGTTGTGGGCGTACAGGACGACAGTAAGGACCTCTACTGGGGAGACCCCATTCATGTTAGCTTATGGATCAGAAGAGGTCATCCCCACCGAAGTCGAGTTTCCCACTCATAGGGTCCAAATGTACGACCCCCAGGGAAATACGGAAGAGAGGAGACTTAACCTGGACTTGATTGAGGAAAGAAGGGAGGATGCTGAGATAAGGCAAGCTTCTTACCAGCAGAGGACTGCAAGGTTTTACAATCAGAGGGTGAAACAGAGGCCTCTCGCAGTAGGAGACTTGGTTCTCAAAAAGACTTGGCAAAAACCCAACAAGCTCCATCCTAATTGGCATGGCCCATATAGGGTCATCGATGAAGTTGTCCCAGGGACCTATAGACTAGAAAACCTAGAAGGGGAACCTTTTTCCAACCCCTGGAACGCAGATCATTTGAAGAAATACTATCAGTAGTGTTATAAGGTCTTGATAAACCATAATTGTAATGAGAGTTGCTCCAACAGAACACTCGAAAAATTAATGAGAAATATCAGTGTTTCCCTCATCCTGTTATCAGTCCTAGCACGCATGGAAACATCTACGGAAATCCGTTAAATTGGAAAGTTGATCCCTCGGCTATAATGGGGACCAGTGGAGGGGACGACCCCACCACTGTCCTCAAAAAAGACGAGGGAAGACTTTAAAATCCATTAATTTTGTAAGTTGACCCCTCGGCTATAATGGGGACTAGTGGAGGGGACGACCCCACCATTGTCCTCAAGAAAGACGAGGGAAAACTTTAAAACCCATTAAATTGGAAAGTTGATCCCTCGGCTATAATGGGGACCATTGGAGGGGACGACCCCACCACTGTCCTCAAAAAAGACGAGGGAAGACTTTAAAATCCATTAATTTGGTAAGTTGACCCCTCGGCTATAATGGGGACTAGTGGAGGGGACGACCCCACCATTGTCCTCAAGAAAGACGAGGGAAAACTTTAAAACCCATTAAATTGGAAAGTTGATCCCTCGGCTATAATGGGGACCAGTGGAGGGGACGACCCCACCACTGTCCTCAAAAAAGGCGAGGTAAGACTTTAAAATCCATTAATTTGGTAAGTTGACCCCTCGGCTATAATGGGGACCAGTGGAGGGGAGGACCCCACCATTGTCCTCAAGAAAGACGAGGGAAAACTTTAAAACCCATTAAATGGGAAAGTTGATCCCTCGGCTATAATGGGGACCAGTGGAGGGGACGACCCCACCACTGTCCTAAAAAAAGACGAGGGTAGACTTTATTTAAAAATCATTAATTTGGTTACTTGAACCCTCGGCTATAATGGGGCCACATGAGGGGACGACCCCACATTGGTCCTCAAAAAAGACGAGGGTAGATTAAATTGGGTAACTTTAACCCTCGGCTATAATGAGGACCAGTGGAGGGGACGACCCCACCACTGTTCTCAAGAAAGACGAGGGTAGACTTAATTTAAAGCCATTAAGTTGGTAAGTTGAACCCTCGGCTATAATGAGGACCAGTGGAGGGGACGACCCCACCACTGTTCTCAAGAAAGACGAGGGTAGACTTCATTTAAAAATCATTAATTTGGTTACTTGAACCCTCGGCTATAATGAGGCCACATGAGGGGACGACCCCACATTGGTCCTCAAAAAAGACGAGGGAGGGGTTAGTAGCATCAACAATGAGCAAGCCATACTAGAATTAAAGACAACAATTATGGAAGGGAAAAGACTAGTATTAATAAAAAATAAGTATCAAGTGTTTTGAAAAGGCCTTTGAACAAAAATACAAAAA
This sequence comes from Sambucus nigra, assembly GCA_949130495.1. NCBI lineage: Eukaryota > Viridiplantae > Streptophyta > Magnoliopsida > Dipsacales > Adoxaceae > Sambucus > Sambucus nigra. The sequence continues at coordinate 130,643,525 of OX422214.1, read as the reverse complement.
TGAAGGTATAGGCTACAGGCAGCCACCTTATGGGACGACATCGGAGGGCAGGGCCTCAACATCAATGGGAATGGTCTCCTCAGTTACCAACACCGGATGATCTTCAGATGTACCGACCCCATCGATCTGGACTTGGGACTCCACTTGGTTGAGGGCCTCAGCAATTAGGGGGTCGTCCAGTTGAACACCCTCCAGTGAAGGGCGAACAGAGGAGACGACATCGCCAAATTTGAGGACGACCCATCGGCAGGCCGTCCTAATCCCCCTTTCTAGATATTCAAGGCCGAAGCCCTGAAATTCATCTGAAGTCTTGTATGCCTCAACAGCATCAGCCTCGGCCTTCTTGATGGCCGCTTCCAGATCATTCTTATGCTGGGCCTCCAGGTTGATCAGAGCCTCATCCCTATCCTTGATGATGAAGTCCTTGGCTTGCAGGTCGGCATCGTGCTGCCTCATCAGCTCATCTAGGACCCTAGCATGCTCGGTCCTAGCACTCTCAAGCTCAACCCTCGCAGTATCAAGCTCAGTCTTTGCTGTATCTAGCTCTGCCTGCAACTCAGCCTCATGTTGAATGGCCCTCTCAGCTTCGTGAAACTTTTGTTGGTTCTCGGCCATCCACTTGGTGGCTGAGGTCAAGGCACAGACAGACTGCAAGAAAAATGAAGAAATATCAAGAGGGGCCGAGGGAACAGTTAGTGAGAGAAATTAAAGAAGGTCAAGACCAATACCTGAGAAAGGGAGTGCAGACCGTAGTCGTACACTTTGGCTGGAGGCATCTTTGCCAAGAACTCGAAGTCAGAGGCCGACGGTGCAGAGAACATCGAGGCCTTGGCTGCCCTCAGGTTGGCAATAAGAGATGAGGGGTCGGCCCTCAGATGGGACAGATTTTGAGACCAAAAGGCCCCCATGCTGGACGAAGAGGTCGTCCCCTCAGAGGCCTCGACCCTTGCCCTCGTCCTAGGATCAGGCCGATGCTCAACAGGAGCCTCAGGCTCCTTCCTTTTGCGGCTATCGGCTGTCGGCTCAACAACCGTCGGCCCTGAGGCCCTCGTCTTTTTTGGAGCTTGCTGAGGCTCCTTCCCCTTCTTCTTTGACAAACCAGCAAGAAGGCTTGGGGCAGTCATTTCCCAGAGGTAGTCTGGTGTACTTGCAGGACGACCTGATAAGAGGACGACATGTCAGAAAAGTTCAGAAATAAAGAGAGAACACTTCAAAAATAAGTAAATAAGGGAAAATGTTCAGTGTAACTCACATAGTTCTGTCAAAGGGCCGACCCTCAGACCAGCTTCTTTAAGGAATCGAGGGGTCATCAAATCTTCAAACTTTGGGATCTCACCCTCTCTTCCTCGTCCCCTCAGATACTCAACAATATCCCTTTCCTCCAGGCTAAGTCCGGGGTCTGACCTAGCTTTCATGGAGGGATTAGACCATTTGTTAGGGACCCTCGGAGCATCGACAGAAGGGGACGCCTCAGCGGAGCGCTCCCACGCCCCAGATATGAAGAAGAATCTCTTTTTCCAATCATGATTTGAAGTTTGAGCCACGTGGAGAAGTTTCTTCTCAGACCTTCTCGCTCCTAGATGATAATATCCGGGCTGTTTAGATGAAGAGGTGATATTATAGCAAGCCAAGAATACGTCGGACGAGGGCTCATCAGTGAAAGAATTTTTCCACAAGGAAATGTAACCCAGAATCGTCCTCCAAGAGTTGGGTGGAAGTTGAGAGGGGGAGACGCCCAGAGCCGACAGAATATCTACAATGGCAGGGTGGAAGGGAAGTCTGACACCTACTTTGAACATTTGCTCGTAGACTGCAACCTCTCCCTCTTCACCCTCAAAAACCCTCTCAGCCTCAGAGGGAACCCTCATAGTTACCCCAGAGGGCACTCCGTAAATATGCCTCCATATCAGAAGGTCCCTATCCCTAACAGAGGAGATAAAAGACGAGGCATGGGAGGTATCAACCTCATTATCTGTATCGTCGTCCTCGTCCTCACCCCCTTCCCCCTCATCACCTGCAGGAGGACCCTGAGGAAAAGCCACTTGGAAGGCATTGGGGATAGGGTTGTCACAGGGACAGCCTCAGAGGGGATCGTACCCTCGGCCTCTCGGGGAGGGCTAAGATCAGACGTGTCCCTTCTACCAGACGTCCCGGTACCAGTTGGAGAGAAGGTTCTCTCGTCCATTTCACTTGGTTTGGGAGTGTCGGCTGGACGAGACGACGACCCGCAAGACTCAGAGGGTTCAGATGGTCTTATGGTGGCAAGAGGAATGGGAAAGATGGGTCGTACCCAATTAGGGTCGGCCCCTCGTCTCCTCTCTTCCTCTTCCTCTATTCGTCTGATCTCGGTAAAGAGTTTTTCTCTCAAGGGTGGGAATTCAGACACTAGGTTGTAAAGCCTCCTAAGCATTAAAGGGAAGACCCTACACTTAGAGAAATTATACTAGACTTAGCTAATTCAACTACAAACACTTGGGGGATTGACCAAGTTTGACTTTTGGATTAAACAAAGAACTCAAAGGTTTTCGTCAAGAACGTTCAAAGAACCAGTGACCGGAGAAGACACCGGAAAAAGCTATGGGGTAACTCAAAAGAAAGTGCTGCCCTACGACCCTAAAAAATAAACAGAAATGAAGACAAAAGAAAACGCTGGGTGAAAGAGGTTACCTGATGAGGAGAGGGCAAGAACGCTGCTGAGACCTGGGAAATCGGAGGCTGAAATGGCAATGGGAACTGGTTCTAGAGAGAGAAAAGGCTTGGGTGCGAAGAAGAAGAAGAAGAAGGAAAGAGAGTTTGAAAATCTCTTAAATACTTTGGTAATGAGTGGACCCGTTTACCAAGAAAGGTATAATTAGGGCACAAGGCCCCAAGTGTACTGCGCAGCCGCCATGACCTTGGGAACTGAAACAGCAATGAGTATCTGCCTAGGTGTCACTCATCTAACTGATCATACATGCATTTCATTTAAAACACTATCCCTCAGCCATCTCAGCAGCACCTATGGCTAAGGGTTGGGGGGTGATTGATATACCCGTTTATATCCTCGGCTTAGATGAGGATTGCCTCCACAACGGACGACCCTAAGAGGGGACGACCCTTCACCAAGCCCCAGCTGGCCTCCACCAGGCTCCAGCCGACCCTACGAGGGGCCGACCCTTCCCCAGGATCTAGTCGACCCTACGAGGGGCCGACCCTCCACCAGGCTCCAGCCGACCCTACGAGGGGCCAACCCTTCCCCAGGCTCCGGACGACCCTACGAGGGTACGACAGTATGAGGCCAGAATCAAGCCAGACTCACTACCGGAAGAAACTTTGCCCTCGGCCTCGGCTCATAGGCCGAGGGTGATATCATGACAGCGCGTGGTTTGGGACACGCGTGGAACAGTGCGCGTCAGGCTCATATGACACGTGGCAGACCGTTATAACCGAATCACACCCTCACGTGAGGGAATATTATGTCATCATTTGGCATCTACAGGTGTCAACAGGGGATTGGTTAGATCATCATTCACATGCACCATGCTTACTTGGGGGGTACACTACACCCCCCAAGACCTATATATACTTGTCACCTACAACCCTACAAGGGATCGATCCATTAACTGTAGCCCCAGCTAAAACTCTGCTTGTACACACTGTAGAAAGTGAGAGGGTTATGTGCATTGTATCCAAGGCCATTAGTGCCCATACTTAGTGGATCACACACAGTGGATGTAGGCCAAATTGGCTGAACCACTATACATCATTGTCTTAGTTCCTCTTATACTCATCCCCTATACATACTTATACACTTATACATCTCTATGGCTGCCATAGCTGCTACTGTTTGAGCTCACTATCACTTATCCGGTGGTGCTAAATCTTAGCATCATCAGGAGATATAAACCATTTATGGGTTTTGGGTGTATAACCCCTAAATCCTTGTTTTAATTTGATTTGAGGAGAAAATATAAGTTAGTTGTATTATAGAAATGATGTAGTATAAATAATTGTTGTTGATGTTGGAAGAAATTAAGAATTTGAGGGTTTTAGGAATTTTAGGGTTCTTCAACCCGTAGCCCAAATTGGGCAAATTCGCAGGGCCAAATCGATTCGGCTCCCAGGCGAATCGATTCGGTTAGGGGGTAGGCTACAGGCCTGGGAGACCGAATCAATTCGGGCTAAGTCCAAATTGATTCAGACAAATTCAGAAAGTTGGTTTTACTCACCGAATCGATTCATTTTTTGGGCGAATCGATTCGCAACCAAGGGCGAATCAATTCGGATGCCCTGTTTTTGTGAGATTTTTCTACTTTTGTTTTGGGTCCTTTTCTTTTAGGTCCGAGGTTTAGGACCCTTCTTTCGGGAAGTAATGAGAGTTCCCAGAGGGTTATGTTGGGTAGACAAATGTCCTAGATTGGCATGAGGTGGTTTGGGCGTACCCTAAGGTTAGTTTGAGAGGTTAATATCCGAATGATATAGGAAGTTAGCCTATAACAAATAGAAGATAAAATGATAAATGTTGTGACTTTTGGGGGACTATTATTGAGGGAGACTCACTTTGATGACTTATGGTATTGTGTTGGACTCTCGAAGACTCGTGTGAGGATATTGGCACTTCGGGTCTTAGATTATTAATAAAATATGACTTTAAGAATAAGAAATGCTTATTCTAAAAATTGGTATCTCATCATTGGAAAGAAATGATATTGAGAATGTAAAAGTGAATGTTTTCAAAATGGAAAAGGTAATGATTTTTTTCATAAATGCTAATTTATGTATACACACCTCTCTAAATCGCTATCATAAGGGAAGTTGCGCGCGTTAAGGTGAAGTCCCCTGACTAATGAATGCAGGGTGAATATAGTCTTTTGGCCATATGACCGGTTATTATATATATTTGTTCTGCGCTAGTAAGGTAATTCTGGGTGTGGTTATGACTCACTCGCAGGGGTATGGCCGCTTCCCGACATTTCGGTATGATCCCAGGTTGTCTTATTTGATAGGCCCTGGAATATGATAGCCATTTAGGGGCGCGTCTAGTGGGGAAACCCGGAGGGACGGTCTTAGAATCGTTATACGTATGTGAATATAACTATTCTTAATAATGTGGGACATTATTGATGTTAAAGCATTTTATGATAATAAAATGGCTTTACTTACATTTTCCGGATGGAATAAGGAAAATGGAAAGATTTGTAATGAAAGAAAATCATTTTTATGTTAATAAAACTTGCTTTTAAATATGTCTTTTTCCTGGATGGAAGAAAGGAAATAAAATTGGTAAAGAAAGTTTTGAAATGGAATTGTAGTGGTAAACATTTGATAAAATGAATTGCCATATATGTATTTCCTAAAGAAAATAGGAATTGTGCCTTTAGAGGGTAAATGAATTCTCATTCCGGGAGATATATCCGGAAGTGTAACATGATACGTGTATAAAAGTGAGTATGAAAGTTAATGATGAATATGTTATGTGCATTTAAATTAGATGAATATATACATCAGTAATGTGTTGAGGGTCTAATGGATATCGACGATCGACCTTGCCAAGTAGTAGTGTATCGGGGGGGTTCCTTGTTTGGATTTCACTTCGCGAGACACCCCACGCACGAACTTGGCCTAGTGTTGATACTGGAGAGAAATTTAGCCCTTAGTACTTTGGTTAACTAGAGTACTTCTTGAGAGGCGATATTAGTGCTTTTAGATTGAGAGGTGAGAACCTTGATGTTTAAATTATGAGAGAAGTAAATTTTATAATGGTAATTAGATTTACATAACTGTCATGCATTTTAGTCACATGGTAATCATATCAAACCGGGCCCTGGCCCGTCTATATTTCCTTATTTCGCATGGAACTCCTTGTCCGTTCAGATCCTCTACCGTAAGGACACCCGTATTGACTTTCCATTCCAGTTGTCATGGAGCTATAGAAGATTGCGGATGTTGTAGGATATTTAATTTAGACGCTTCTATCCTTTGTACTCTAATTACATTCAGTTTATTCTTCGGGCGTGTTGCCCATGCTTTATATTCATTTATTATTACTGTGATACTAAATTGTAATACTCGGTGTAACTATTTGTATTGGTCTATTAATCGACACCTTATTCGGTTATTATTCAATATGTTTCATTTCTTTACTCGTTGATTTTTTTGGTATCCACCATTTTTGCAAATTGGATTGTCTAAGTGTTTTTCTTTTACTTTCAAAATTTTAAATTTGACAGTCCATTTTCTATAATGATTGGTGGTTATCTTGTACTAATATTTTAACCGACAGTGATGTTGAGAATGGACCATCTATGATTCTTGTGATTATTAGAGTATTGGGTTGGCCACCTATTATTTTAGTAGGCGAGATGTCACAGATGGTATCAGAGCATCAGGTTATAGAGTCCTTAGGAATCTCTGCGGACGTATTTCGCTTTCAGCGTTACTTTTGAATTGATATAGAACCTTAAGATTAAGATCGTTGATTTCTCTTGTGAGATTTTGTTCTCCTGCTATGAGGTGAGAACCCCGAAAATCTTTTATGCGCTCGTGTGAGATTCGAAAGTCGAAGGATGAGGAAGGGCTTCAGAGGAAGGCCGTTGTGAAGGCGTCATGAGACAGGATTACTAAAAACTGTAAGTTGTAGTCTGGGATGAGGGCCGCTTTGGAGGTCTCTCCCTTCGTAGCATTACTTTATATTCCTATCGCGACTACTAAGTACAGTAGATATAATTTTCCCATGTACCGTTGCCAGCAGAGAGTGGTACTAAGTTTGTAATTCCTAGCGACGCTACGAGTGAGGTTGAAAAGTCCTTGACAAGGACTACATGTTGAAGTTAAGTCAGATGGAGGAAGTGTAATCTCATTCGATGGATGTATAAGGCCTAGGAGTTAAAGTTAAAATGGAGTAAATGGTAGTCCCCACATTTTGGTGGAGTGGGAAGTTTTGCCCATAGAGAAACCCGTTACATGTTTTCAACAACGAGTTTCTCTGGGATATCAGGAAAGATGAGAAATTAGATTCTCAAATATTCACTTGAGGTTCGGTTAGAGGCCGACAGTGAATAAAGGGTGTTACGATCAAGAAACTGTAAACCGAAATAAGGTTGGTACGAGGAAAAGAGAGAGCCATTCAGTAGAATGATAGGCTCATGAATAAGTGTTGTTAACACTTTAGAAGAACTATTGTTTATGAAACCCCACCGGTGGACATCCACCTGGGGAAGACTCATTGAACTAAGGCTAGGGAGGCCGATAGCATGTTCTCTTTTATTGAGGAAGTTAAGGGAACTACGCGGGTAATCGCCAGGGTAGCTAGAGATGGAGGAACGATTTTGACGTGGAATATAGAACCACACATTTTGATCTTATTTATTGGAGAATGAGGGTAAGAATAGGGTGCCTAGTCGGGGCGTTGATGGAAGTATTTTGGTTCGGATAAGACTAGAATACTATGTCTGGGAACCATTAGTGTTGGCCAGAGGTGATTGTCTAGAATGTTGGCGGGAGTTCCACCTTTGTAGAGGGTGGTGCGTTCCTTGAGATAAGATGGAGTAGCATGGTATTTACCCTAGATTCGAGTGTGTAAATTGAGCTTGTGGAACTATCTGTGTTATTATGGAGAGTGTATTTATATGACTTCCGTGGTAGAGAGGTTCCATATTTTCTTTCGCTCGTTATAAGGCGAGTGATAATATTTTAAAAGTATATGTGTGGTATGTGCTACTCGTATTATATGTAATGTACGAGTGGAAATATTCTTGGATTCGTTGGTACGATAGCAAGTGAATAAATTTCGAGGCTATCCTATTTCTAGTTTCAGAGCGGAACTAGTTATTCTATAATATCTCACCTAGGTATAGGATTGAGACTTTATAGAGATGGTTTATGGTATATAGGTAGTTTTCATTATTTATTTTGTTTGTTTTGTTTGATTGTTTGCATGCTTTGTTTGTGCATGATGTTGCCTTATCTCCGCGACCAACAAAGTTAAGTAGTAATGCATTGGAGGGGTTCCTTGTTTGGATTTTGTTTTTGCGAGACGCTCCACGCGTGAACATTAACGACGTTGGAAGTGGAGAGATGCTGTAATTCCTTTCTTTTTCTTTCTTTTCTTTCTTTCTGTTGGTTGAGTGCTGGGTTGGAAGGTTTAGCCGAGAATCACGTAATTTAGTGATTAAGGGCTGAGTTAAAGTGCGATATAGAAGCACTGTGAATAGTTCTCTCCTCTGATCGATGTGAGGGAGTCCTAAATATGGAAGTCGAATTGAGACTTATGGTTATGCCTTAATGAGAAGGCCATTTAAAGAAATGTATGTCTGTATATTGGGATAAAGCAATTGTGTCATCTTACAGAAAGTAAATGCCTGATTAATTAAATTTTCAGTTAATTTTATATGGTAAGACTTAGAAGTAGAAGTAGATGTGCATTAGGGGAGTTACGAGTTAGGATTTCGTTGATCCCGATTATGTGTCTTAGATCGTTATATCTTGATGACCGACGATGCGAGGTAGTAGTGTAACGGGAGGCTTCCTTGTTTTGATTTCGCTTCGGCGAGACTTCCCACGTATGAATCCAAGCGAATGTCGGAAGTCGGGAAAGGTCTTGGGCACTAGGGATATAAGTAGTATAATATTTATACGACTTAATCAGGATGTAGATTGACTTTAGGGTTATTAGGACATAAGGCCCTTAGGGCATGTGACGTTGATTTAAGAAAGCCAATCAGAGCAAGATTTAACCGAGAGGATGCTACATCAAGAGCATTCGTGTCTGTGATTTGTCATTTCACCTACTCGTGTGAAACGAGTAGTGTGGAGCAAGGAAGGGTATGTATGTGGACATTCTTATCGAATTGTTGATACTGCAACGATCATGATCCTAGTTGAGAAAACTATTGATCATTGGGCTAATCGCTGCTTGTTCAGCGGATCTGGGTGGACTAATTGAGGTGGAGGATGCCCAGATCTTTATGATGGAATTATGGGATGATATAAGTTGCCTATCAAATAGTGATGGACCAAGACTAGATTTCTATGTCGAAGTTTTGGTAAAGTTTTCCGAAAGAAATGGGAACCGTATGGAAATGAAGTATATCCTACCACCCGAAAGTGGATAAGTAAATGGATAAAGTTAACCAAATGCCGGAGGGCATACCTTGAATAGGTATGATCGACTTAAACAAAATGGTTGGGCTCATTTAGCCACACACTTTCAAGGGCTACGCCAATGCGAATAGGAGTAAGTAGTGTTGGGGTTACGCGATTATAGGTTAGTGTAATTATTCCCTGGGGAGGGTATAACATGATTCGGGAAGAGAGGCAACTTGTGCCGAGATACTAGGTATCATCTTCCTTTGTAGAAGGGTGAGATCGACGGTTCTTAAGAAACGATTTGGTGATATGTTAGAGCGCTAAGAACGTGGACTAAGATCGAAAATTAAGACCTTAGTCCATATCCAAGGGGGTTTGCTAAGAATGGTAGAACGATAGTTTAGTATAGTATACCTATATATGGTTATACGGTACGCCTGAATTTTGAAGGCAAAATTCCCTTCTAAAGGGGGGAGTATGTAACAACTCAGACGTTTGAGAGACTATTTTATATTATTTTGCCTGATGGGCTAATTCTATAAAATAGGGATAGTTGGAGTAAATATTATTTCCCATGAGATTAAGGGATAATATATACTATGTTATGTCTATTTACCGTTATGAGAAGGTAAATAGCGTCATATTGTGTTTTATTGTGTCGTTATATGTAAAACGACAGTTATGACTCATATATAAATTGCTGTATAATTAATGAAGTAAAATAAATTTGGAACACAAAAATAGTTCACGTTATTTCGGATGCCAAAATAGGGGGTGCGATTGTTTTTAGAATAGTCAAGATAGTCCAAATAAGTGCTAAGTTGTATTTTTGAGTTTCGAGCACTTTTGACCGATTATGACTTAATTGTGTGGATACGAGTCATTTTAATGGTGTATTAACACTTAAAAGATGTCATTTTATGTTTAAGACCGGTTTAAGTCTCACATCACTTTTATTTCTTCATTTTATGTTATAAGTCAAGAAAGAAGAGAGAGAGAGAAGAGAGCTTGGGAGAAATGGGAGAAAAGAGAGAAAAATGGAGGATTGGAGCCGGAATCCGTTGCTACCGGAAGAGAATCCGAGACTACAACCTCGAGGCAAGTTTCTTACTTGCTAGATATCGATTTAATGTGATGAATTGCATGTATAGTTACATTTTGGGAGATATAAACCATTTCTGGGTTTTGGGTGTTTTTGGTGTATAACCCTTAAATCCTTGTTTTAATTTGATTTGAGGAGAAAATATAAGTTAGTTGTAGTATAGAAATGATGTAGTATAAATAATTGTTGTTGATGTTGGAAGAAATTAAGAATTTGAGGGTTTTAGGAATTTTAGGGTTCTTCAACCCGTAGCCCAAATTGGGCAAATTCGCAGGGCCGAACCGATTCGGCTCCCAGGCGAATCGATTCGGTTAGCGGATAGGCTACAGGTCTGGGAGACCGAATCAATTCGGACTAAGGCCTAATAGATTCGGACAAATAGAGAAAGTTGGTTTTACTCACCGAATCGATTCACTTTTTGGGTGAATTAATTCTCAACCAAGGGCGAATCGATTCGGCCCAAGGGCGAATCGATTCGGATGCCCTGTTTTTGTGAGATTTTTCTAGTTTTGTTTTGGGTCCTTTTCTTTTAGGTCCGAGGTTTAGGACCCTTCCTTCAGGAAGTAATGAGAGTTCCCAGAGGGTTACGTGCTATGAACCGAGGGTCTGACGAATCTCAACGACTGACAATGTTAGGTAGTAATGTATCAGGGGGGGGGGGTTCCTTGTTTGGATTTCGCTTTGTGAGACATCCCACGCATGAAACTTAGCGCAACGTTGAAAGTGGGGAGATGTTTAGTCGTTAGTACATGGGTTGGGTACCCTGGGTATTATTATTTATATATGTGATATGATTGCGGGTTGGAAGTTATATTACGGGTCATGTCTAGCGTAGTCGGGTAACTTTCACGCGGTAAAGCACGGGGATAGGGTGTATGGGCACCCGGGTTAATTAAGGCAACTTTTGTGCGAACAAGCACGGGTACAGGGTGTATGGGCGCCCTGGTTAATTAAAATGCATAATTGTGAAATTTTTATTTAGAAGTTGGAGAGATAGATATAGCAAGCTTAGAGGTACATGACTAGAGAGTGATATTCGAGACTTGGAGAACTAGGCTCATCTTAATTTCGAAGACGAAATTACTATGTAAGGGGGCAAGTATGTAACACCCCGTAATTTGAGGATTTATTATTTAATTATTGTTGGGAGAAATACAAATATTTAAATTGGAGAAACTTAAATTTATAATTTGGAGAATTTATTTGAGTGGGAAAAATTACTTTTATTTGGCGACTTTAAGTTAAATTGTTCGAATTAATGTGCGTCGCATTTTTTGAGGTCAAATTTATAAATGTCAAAAAGTATTTCAGATGTCAATTCTGAGTGCACGGTTGTGTCCGGATGGGTCGAGATAGTCAGAAAAGAGTGCCCAGGAGTAGTAATTGGGTCTCGGGGTATTTTTAGGCATAATCGGGCCCACACGGGGTGATTTGGACCATTTTAATTAGGCTCATATGGCAAAAAGGGATTAAGGATTTTAATCCTAATTGGGGGAAGTGTTAATGGCAGTTAATACAACTCTAAACCTAGGGTTTGAGAGAGACACAAAAGAGACAATTCAAGAAGCAAATTGGGAATCTTTTTGGAGTTAAATCGAGGGACAAAGTGAGTATTCCTCGTCAACACCTTCACTACACCAACGGATCACACTCTAGGAATCATTCCAGTCAAGTGATTAACTGTTGTGATTCTAATTTGGTGATAATCAATTCATATTTTTGTGATGTGTAAACCAAAATCCATTTTGGGGATAAATGGGTATTCGGGTGAAATTAGTATTTGGGAAATAGTATATCTTGATGAGATTTGGGATGATATTAGTAGGGTTTCATGATTCTGTAGTTTAGGAATATTAACCGTATGATTAAATCCAGCATGAATGGTCATTTAAATTATGATATTAGAAATGGGAAGTGTTTGGGTGTTTGAAACCCAGGTAAAATTCGAATCTGTAAAACGTTAAGATTTGTAGAAATTGGTGGTTGAATTAAGGCTTCTAGGTTGAGTAGAACCTGTTTTCATATGTTAATATGGTAGATTATGATCGGATATTTTATGGGAGAAAGTAGAAGCTTGAAGGGGTTAACAATGGCTGAACAGCAAGCCGGAGAAGAAAGGGACCTTCTCGATCGATCGATCGACCCAGGGGGATCGATCGATAAATGGTCCCAGAATTTTGGCAATTCGGCTAGTTTTATATATATAAGGGAAATTAATTCAGGATTTAATACCTACTTTTATTTAGTGAGAAATTCATGTGTGGCACATATTCCTTAACAATTACAAGGTAATATAATTGATTAGAAGGGTGATAATTGTATGCCACAAGATGAATAAATTTTGGGAAATAATTTGTGAGTATTGATTTTTGGACCGAGGGAAAATATTCGGGTATTGTAGTTAAGAGGTACTACATTATTAAAGGAATTTAGGTGTAATTAATTAGTTATGGGGTGAAATATAGAATTGGGTATTAACGATGGTACGGGCCAAGTGAGCGAGTTCGGGTATAATGGTTGGGCGACACCAAGTGTTAAATTAACTAATGTGTAAATTAATTAAATTAGAGTCAGACCATAGACTCGGATTGGTAATTAATTAATGTGTAAATTAATTTAATTAGAGTCGGACCATAGACTCGGATTAGTATTAATTAATTAATGTGTAAATTAATTAAATTAGAGTCGAATCAGAGGCTCGGGTAAATATTATATAAATCAATGTGCAAAGTATTTATATAAGAGTCGGACCATGGACTCGGGGAAATATTATATTAATTGATGTGTGAATTAATAAGTGAGAAAATTAATTAAGTTGAGTCGGGCCACAGACTCAGGAAATTACAGGCTAGTGTTACGAGATTTTGAGTACACGATAAAGTCGGGGTTGATATTATATATATACGGTGTATTGATAGTATATATATACGTGTATATATTGTGTGTGTTATTAAATATCAGTGACTAGATATTTATTTCATTTATATACTCTAGTGCTATCAAGTGAGGTTGCGCGATGTGGGTGAATCCCCTAGCTTAAAGAGTATGGTGAGTATATCCCCAGGTTACAGCATCCGGTATACGGATGAGGGGCTTATCTCACTTTCAAGGAAGGAATATGACCGCCTCCATTACGTTTATGTTTTGGGCCAAGTTAGTGAGCGATTCCAACTTGGGTAACTAGGTTATGTGAGCACACCTAGTGAGATAACACTTTAGAGGGAATCATCCATAGAGGGTATACTCGAAGGGATGGATATACATATGATATATGTGTGGATGTTGTTGAAAATGTACGTATATAATGGTAGTAAATATTATATGCATGTAATAATACAGTGTGTGATGTAATTGTTTTATATAACTTGTGTCACAATTATATGTTATTATTTAAAGGAAATTAATTAAGTTAATTAGTGAGATAACTTATAACCCATGGACGATAATACTCAGTTTAGAGTGGAAAGGCAGGGGAGGATTGCAAGGACTAGTTGGACGGGGTAGTACAACTAGGTGGGGTTAAGGTAATCGTTAGGAGTGCACTTTAGTGGATGGATGGGAATGTCTTCAAGAGAGTGCGACACTAACTAAATATGGAGCGCAGTTATATATTTTTAATACTGCAGTTAATTCACTTGCTAAATATTTTCAAAATGTTTTGGGTTCTAACCCTTGCTATAAAACTATTTTCAAAACCTTTTAGGTGTCCAGCCACATGGACGCTAGGATTGATAATCTCTTCCAGGGACACGGAGCTGCGGCATATGTGGATGCTAGCAGGAGTTTGGATTAGACACATCGTTCATTCATTCCTAGAGTAGGAATCATTTATCAATTCCAGTTTTATTTAGGGGTTGTCGCCCAGACTTCTCAGTACAGTTTTTAGATGTATTAATTCTGAGTAAAAACGATAATTTGAAGGTTTAAAAATTCACACACATATTTAGGAATGGTTTTGCGAATAAAAAGGCATGAAACCTTAAAAACTTGAAGTGTGTTTTCTGGGTTGTAAATCGCAGAAATGTATACGAAAAAGACTTCGAAAAACGTGCCGAATGGGTACATATATTTATACAAAAATCAAGGCGGTGCCGTCGCTCGAACAGCATAGGCATGTCGCTCGAACGAGATCGCGCGACATGCTCATGTCGCTTGAACGACAGAGTGATGTCGTTCGAACGAGGTCGACGACCAAAAATGTCTGCGTCTACACTTGGAAAAATTTCTGCTTTTTTGTATTAAAAACAAATCAGACTTCGAAAAATATTTTCTAAAAAATTCCCAAATATTTATGCAAATATTAAAAACTCCAATAAACCATTTTACCAATAACATAAAGTGGAGAAGTGGGATGGTTGAGCAGCACGTCACATGAAGCATAATGCACGTGTGAAGACGGTGGATGCATGGATTCGGATGAAGACCGTTGTGGATGATCGTGTTGACGTGCCGAATGTAGCGGTATCAGACATACATACCGTGATCTAGGACATTTAGAAAATTTTTAGATTCTACCCCGGAGATTTATAAAATTATGTCCTTACAAAAATGTTCAATCTACTTTCATAGTCATCGATAGTATATAATGTCACGACGAAAGCATAAAATTACTTGTCCCTGCGTAGCTTAGTCAACACTTGACTAAGTATAGCATGAGAGTAACTAAGAGATTCTTCAATAGCCATCCCTCGCGCCAAGGTGGTGAAGTCACAATTACCCTCCGACTTAACTTCATATATGTCCTCCACCAAAGATTAGAAGAAGCCCGGTATGTACTTCGTATTTAGCTTCTTGTAGGTGGACCACAAATTCGATTTCTTAGATGTATAAGGTGGCCTCGCATCTAACTTCTTACCACAAAGTTCATTCATATTTGAAGGATCCTTTTCCCATGCACATATGATTCTCTTGGTAGACGTATTTGTCTTCAAGACCTTGGGTCTCCCCTTGGCCTTAAGTAAAGTGGTATCCATCAACAGTGTGCAAGATGGTTGAGCAATCTCCATTAGTTTTGCTTGCATCATTTATCGTTCGGCTACCCCTACTTCATTCCACCTCTTCTTTAATAAAATCATCTCGGGTGTATAATCAAGATCACGATATATTGGGATATCGGGGACTATAAAAAGATTCTTTCAATGACCGTCTAACGCCCATATTGGAATTTCGTCACCCGTTTTCTCCTATTCGACCAATTCACAAGTGTACGTAAGGCTATAGATTGTACGAATTTTATGCCCACGTGAAATATCCGTTAATTGAGTATTACCCATAAATCCGAATAAAATCTTCCTCATACAATCTATCTCCCCTAAAATAAAATCAAGAGCAAGGTGGGAGGCTTGTCCACGTATCTCTCGTGGCAATGATTTGTTATGCGTGTGCCAACTTCACATCAAGTCTAAATGGACAAGGTAAACCGTAAAGTTGGCACTCGTACAATAAACCACAACCCTCCATCGGGACAACCGTAAGCCTAAATGGACAATCACACTTGCATGTGCCAACATTACGTTTTCTCTTCTTTTTGCTTCCTCCTCCTTATCCCGTCTATGCAATGAGCTTCTTTCACATCCAAGAATTATACATGGCTTTCTTCCCGATTTCTCCTCCTCGGATTTGAGTATAATCACGATAACTTTCATTTTTAAACCATTCATCTGGCACCATTCTACCACTTTACTTATACTCACGAATACCTGTGAAGATTGAAAATAAATAATTAGTCATTGTGGTGTATACGACTAAACTCTGAAACTTAAAAGTGATTAAGAAAAAAACTAACCTCTTCACTAGAAAATTCGGATGTATGATCTTGACAAATGGCACTCCGATAAGTTGTCGTATCCATACATACATCATAAATTGAAGCAAATATTTAATATTAATAACACATTATGCAATATTCACTGGCTATCTTAGGACTTTCGAGAAAAATTACCATGGATATAGTCATGTCTGGAAATTAAGACCGCAAGCAAGGACCGGTTGTATTATGTCCTTTTACAGTAGATTGCTCAAATGTAAATTGCTCACGTGTAGGTTTTGCACTCGTAAACCCCTCAAGTGGTGTGGTACCCGATGATGATCTGTCAATCCATGTCGCAGTAGCACTTGGTATGACATGGTTATCAATCTCTCCCCAATCAATTGAGTTTAATATTGAGTCATCTAGCTGCAATTTTAGATAATTATAAATTGAGTTTAATATTTAGTGAACCCAAAGGTAAACCGTGAATAAGGCTATCCCGATAAAGATAAGCCATGCCATGCATGTATTCACGACCAACGTAAATCGAGAATAAGGTACCACGACTATGGTTAAACGTAAAGTCCTTCAATCCACGACCAAGGTAAATCGTGAATTGGGACACCACGACCATGAATAGCCGTGAGATGCCATCTTCTCCGGTTACGGGAGATCGTGGGATGCTATATCAACTATTTTTTTTTTCAAACTTTTTTAGTGCTTCTTTTCTTACATTTCTTGGTGTGTAATGACTAAATACAATGTGTGTAAATGTTTCGTACCTCCAATGAGTCCAATGTGGAAGTGCAATCTAAACTTTGAGCATCCTTTGCGTCTTTGATTTTTTTATCATCCACGGTCAGTGTTGTTGTTGCTAAGCTGTAAAAAATGCAAAAAATAACCACATAAACTTTCTCAAACACAATGTAAATGGTATAAATAAGATTGAATTGAGAAAAAGAAGGTTGAGTTTGGAGGATTTGAGCCGTGAAAATGGATTTCAGGTTTGGAGTTTGAATTTTTTTAAATATTGAAGAGTTAGAGGTTAAATTTTTTGTTATTATGTTAAATGACATTTTAGAATTTTTAATAAAAATAAAAATGTTAAATGGTATTTGATGGTAAAAAATTAATTTTTATTTTATAATATTTTGGAGATTACTTTGGAATCAAAATCTCTATTCCATTTGTTATCTAGAGCCATAACTTTTGACACAATAGTAAGAATCTAAAAGCGAGAAACCCCAAAATTAGCCCTCAATTTATAAGAAAATTTCAAAAATCCTCCTCATTTATAGACCCCCACTCCTACAACTCTCAGTTCTGATCTTTGTTAGTAGCATCACCATGGGAAGCCTGTGGCGAGCCGTGATGGGTTCCTCCGAACCAAGCGACGACTACAGAGGTATCGAGTTCTGGTCCAACCCGGAACGAACCGGGTGGCTCACTAAACAAGGCGAGTACATCAAAACCTGGCGCCGGCGCTGGTTCGTCCTCAAACAAGGCAGACTCTTCTGGTTCAAAGAATCCAGCGTCACCCGCGCTTCCCTCCCACGTGGCGTCATCCCAGTCTCCACTTGCCTCACTGTCAAGGGAGCCGAAGATGTCCTCAACAAACAGTTCGCTTTCGAACTCTCCACCCGATCCGAAACCATGTACTTCATCGCCGACTCCGAAAAGGAGAAGGAGGATTGGATCAATTCTATTGGCCGATCCATTGTTCAGCACTCCCGATCCGTTACTGATAATGAAATTATCGATTATGATAGTAAGCACTAGAAAACCCCCCTTTTTCTTCTTCTTCTAATTGTCGTATGTTTCGTCTCTCTTTTCTCTTTTTTAAATGTGTATATGGATTGGGTATCGTTTCGAATTCATCGTTTTTATGAATGCTTTGTTTTTTTTTTCTTTCTGTTTTTATATATTTGTTAATTAGATGTTGAATTCGTTTTGAGATATTGTTGTGATAATCTGAAGGTGGTTTTGTGTGTAGTTAATGTTTTCAGAACAAAAATACTACTTCTTGGTGAAAAATTCTGTTACTTTTTTTCTATTGTCAAGATTGTTATTGCTATATTGTTTTCTAAGTGCAGCTACAATCAACTCAATTTAATACCATCACATTTGAAATTGGTAAATTTACCGTAGGTAGTTAACTAGGAAGCACGGACACTTCTATGGAGGTGATATATTGATGTGTTCAACCGCACAATTATTATGGATTTTTAGTTAAAAATATCACATTATTATTCCAATATTTGTTATTGCTATTTATACAAGTTCACTAATCATTATGTGGGTGATGTAATATACCCTCGACGAAGAAAAAGAGGAAAATTAAAGGGATTTGAGAATGGGATAATAATCGATGGCCAAGGAGTGTTTTCATCATGGGTTACAAAATATCATTGTCCGTTAAATGGTTCTATCTCTCGTTCTTCTCTTCCAACGCAGCTCTCTCCACTCTATTCTTCTTGTAGCCTCCCATATGTTTTCTTCCTTTTCTCCCTACCTTTCTCAACTTCTCTTCTCCTAGCATCTTCACATTTTCTTTGCATAAAAACTCTAGGGTTTATCTTCTCCTCCCATCTTCACATCTCCTTTGCACAAAAAAATTAGTGTTCACCTTGGTCGTTCCCTCACCGCTTAAGGTATTGTTTCATAAGATTGTAAGTGGGAGGAGGGTGAATAAATAATGATGACGAAGGTGGAATTAGAGTGGGATGTGATTTTGGCGTAAGAAGAGAATGTCAAGGAGGTGATAAGTTTCTTTGAAAATCTCTATAAATGGGTGTCTTTTTCTGTGAAGGTCTGTATTGGAGGCTTATATATTGAAGTTATAGCGACATTTTATGATGTGAATTTATGAATTCGGAAGCGTTATTATTATAAT
The DNA here is from genome assembly GCA_949130495.1 of Sambucus nigra. Classification (NCBI taxonomy): domain Eukaryota; kingdom Viridiplantae; phylum Streptophyta; class Magnoliopsida; order Dipsacales; family Adoxaceae; genus Sambucus; species Sambucus nigra. Next base: position 130,624,715 of record OX422214.1, on the reverse strand, counting down.
TGCACAATAACTATTAACTATACAACAAATAAAACTAAACTAAGGAAATGACTTTCTTTCTCTCTCAATGTTCTCTTTCCCAATATTCAAGTGTAATTACATATGAGGGCCAAGGGCCTATTTATAAGAAAAATTACTTGGTAGCCAAGTAAAGACCCAAAAGACTAAAATGACCACTAATAACTAAAAATGACTAATTAGTTCCAAACATGCTTGAAGACGAATTATTCATCATCATCATCATCATCATCATCCTTGCCCTTATCCTATCATATGGGGTCGGCCACATAGATTCTCCTTTTCTATAATAAGCCATTATAAGCAATATTATCATTCAAATTTAATTCCTTAATATCTCTTTGTATAATTTTTTCCAAAGATAGCTTAGGACGATCCCTTTGTCTTTTACCCTCTATTTTCAATAATCTTCCTCTTGTAATAGGTGCATCTACTCGTCTACGCAACACATGTTCGTACCATCTAAGTCTACTTTCTCTTAATTTCGCTAATGAGAGCTACTCCAAACTTATCTTTCACATAATGATTTTTAATCTTGTCCTTTCTAGTGATTCTTATCATCCATCGGAGTATCCTCATCTCGCTAACATTGATACTTCGCTCATGTTTTTTCTTTAAAGTCCTAACAATTGTTCTATAAAATTTACCTTTTAATTTATTAGTTATCCTCTTATCGCATAATACTCCACTCGCTTGTCTCCATTTCATCCAACCAGTCGCTATATTACTCGTAACATCCTCATCAATATCCCCATCACTCTGTATCACTGAATCTAAATAACAAAATTTATTAGTTTGATTTATCACTTTGTCTTCAATCTTTAGGCGTTATTAAATTTACATACCATAAATTCCGTTTTATTTCTATTAATTTTCAGTCCCTTAAAGCATTTCTGCAAGTATCTACTCTTATCGCCGATGCCTCTTTTGAAGTGTCTATTAAAACTATGTCGTCCGCGAACAACATACACCATGGGACATCTTCTTGTATGTCTTTAGTAATCTCATCTAATACTACAGAAAATAAGTAAGGACTTAAAGCTGATTCTTGATGTAAACCCACTTTAATTGTAAAATCATTAGTTTCTCCACAAATAGTTCTTACTCTAGTCTTTGTATTATCATACATATCTTCAATAACTTTGATATAACTCATAGGGATTCTTTTCCTCCTTAATGCCCACTATATTATATCATAAGGTACTCTATCATATGCCTTTTCTAAGTCTATAAAGACTATGTGTAAATTTTTTATTCTTACTTCTACATTTCTCTATTAATTGTCTTAATAAGTAAATAGCTTCCGTGGTGGATCTTCCTGACATAAATCCAAATTGATTGTTCGAAATAGTTGACTCATTTCTTAACCTTTGTTCTATAACCTTTTTCCATAACTTCATAGTGTGATTCATCAGTTTTATTCCTCTTTATATCCCCTTTATTTTTATACAAGGTATTATGGTGTTTTTCCTCCACTCATCTGACATATTTCCTTTTAAAATTTTATTAAATAAACATGTTAACCACTCTATTTTTAGTCTTCTAAGGGTTCTCTACACCTCTATAGCAGGGTTCTAAAAAACGCGGGGCGTGATCGAGGCGTGGAGGCCAAGCCTTAAGCCTTAGAAGCCCAGACGGACCTTAGGCGTGCCTTCTTAATATATTTTAATATTTTTTAACCATAACAAGGCTATTAAAATAATAAAATTGTACATATCATAAAAATATGTTTGAATATATGCAAATTAAAATACTATTTGATTATTTTAGATGAGATAATGGTCCGGTTTGTAAAATTCTTTAAAAGGCGATATCGTTTCATTAAAGCATTGTTGTTTTTAGAAAAAAGTGTGCCTTAAGGGTTTTACCAAGAATAAGGCGTAAAAATTTTAAGGCGAGGCGTTTATCCCAAGCCTCAAACCTAGGCGGGTTTTTTAGAATAGTGCTCTATAGGTATTCTATCTAGACCAACCGTTTTTTTCCTTCCCATTTTTTTTATTAATAAGTCTACTTTCAGTAATTGGACACACCATCCCTATATTTGGTTCTATGCTATGAAGCACGGACACTTCTCCGAAGGCCGCGTACGAGTGTCGGACACTCAAAGGACACGGACACGCAAGGGACACGGCTTGGACACGTGTCCGACACGCCACGTGGCGTGTCGGGCTTAAAAGGCATTTAAAAATAGTTGGACACGCAAGGGACACGGCTGGGACACGCAAGGGATACGGCTGAGACACGTAAGGGACACGGCTGACATAAATATATAATAACTTTAAAAAAAAGGGGGTAGGAAACATATGTTTTTTTTTTCCCTTTTTCTCACCTATTTATTCTTTTTTTTTAATCTCTGTTTAATAAATTGCATTAACCATATGCATTTTGAATGTTATTATTAGTATGGGGGGGAATATCATTGTGATGTTTGATGTGTAGAATGGATTTAATACTCTTAATGCTTATATGTTGAATGTTGTTCTTAGTATGAGATTAGTATTAATGTGATATTTCATATTTTTTATATATAAAAATAATTATAAAAAATATTTATTTAATACCGTGTCCCCGCCGTGTCGTGTCCTGATATTTTTCGATTTGCCGTGTCAGCGTGTCCGTGTCCGTGTCGTGTCGGACACGACACCCGTGTCCGTGTCCGTGTCTGTGTCTGTGTCCGTGCTACATAGGTTCTATGTTATCATCTTTTTTGCGATATTATTTATTCAATAATCCTTGAAAATACTCTTTCCATCTATCTAGAATTTCTCTATCGTTAATTAATATATTTTCAGTTATGTCTTTAATACACTTAATTGAACCCATATCCCTTATCAATCTATCTCTACTCTTTGCCAATTTATATATCTCTTTTTCACCTTCCTTAATACCCAATTTACTATAAAGATTATCTAGAGCATTATGTTGCGCATTTCTAATAATATTTTTTTACTTCACTTTTTTATTTTTTATACCTTTTTAAGTCTTCTTGATTTTTATTCTTTTGTCATTCTGTAAAACTTATTCGCTTCTTTTGTATTATCTGTTGCGCTTCCTCATTCCACCACAAAGCCTCCTTTTTAATGAATCTTTTTCCTTTAGTCTCACCTAAAATTTGCTTACCTATTTTCTCAATATCATTCTTTGTTGTTGATCAAGTGTTGTTAATATTGTCGTCCCAATTCCGCTTCATGTGTGACAGGAACTTCTGCCTAAATTCTATTTCTTTGTATCCTTTTAAATCCTTTCATTTTATATTTTGATAATCCATTTTCTCTTTTCGGAAGTTAAATCATTTAATGGCTAAATCTATTACTAATAAGCGATGTTGACTTGTGAAGCTTTCACCTGGTATAACCTTACAGCCTTTACATGTCTTTAAGTCTCTTCTTCTAAGTAAGTAATAATCTAAGTTTCGCTACGTATCAAAAAACACATCATTCTCCATGTCTTCGAAAAGCTTGTCCTCGAGCGGTAGGGTGATTCATCAATGTCACATGATATAATCCTTGAAAAATTTCGGACCCCAATTAAAATCAACCAAAAGTGGGCTGCCAAACTTTAATTAGTCCCATGCGTATGGACCTCATCAATAATGGGTCTAATATACCCAAATCCCGGCAATATTCCCTACGAAATCCAAGCCACCAAAAACTGACGACCATATTTGCCTCTCCTACACCATGAGCACATGGTTGCAACTTGGCTTGATGGACCCCTGAATCTGACCAGATAGAAATTCCGACGATCGCACCTTTGCGAGTACGATGATGAAACAAGCGGACTGAAGGCGGCGACATTCCGAAAAGTCGGATCCAAAAATGACAAATAGACGGAAATGGATCCCAAGTGGGGCGCATTTTTCATGGAAGTCTTGAGTTGTGTAAAAAATAGGCCATAATACCACTTTTGACTGGATTTGAGGTCAAATAGGGGGTAGGTGATCGTGTCAAAGTAGGGAAGCTCATTTTTTATCGTGTGTTTGATTATAGTTGGGCATCAATGAGTGGGGAAATGATGAAAATAAGGTAAAAGGGGGTGGGGCAGATTAGGGCTAAGAAAAAGGGAAGGGGAATTAGGGTTAGGGGTGGGGTGAAAGGGGGAAGGGAGAGGGGTGATGGGGGAGTATTTTAGGGGTAAAAGGGTTGGAAAAAGAGGGCAAAAAAGGGGGTGGGGTAGTTTCCGGCCTGCCTAAGGGTCGCCAGCTGTGGCATATGGGGTGGGTGGGGTAGGGGTATACTCGCCCAGGTGTGGGGATGATGGATTAGGGGAATGAATGCCCCCAAAAAAAAAAAACCCACCGGAGGTGGGTCGTCTTCGGAATTTTGACCCTTTTTCGGTATCTTTATTGCATCGCTCCTTTGGAGACCTTGATAGATCGGCCCAAGGCGAGTCTACTGCTAAATTTTGAGGTTGATCAGAGGAGGTTGAAATTTTCCGGTGGCGGCGGAGGGTCAGCAGCAGGATGAATTTTTTGGGCAATGGTCATGGGGTCTAGAAAAGGTGATTAGGGCAGGAACTTATGTAGAGGGGGTGGATTTGTGGTTAGAGTTAGGGTTTCATTTGGGTGTGAGATAGAAGATGGTGTTGCATTTTGGAGAAGTGGCGGTAGGAGATGGAGGTGAAAGAAGGTGGTGGTGGAGGGTGGAAGGTGGAGGCTAAAAGGGTGGGTTGGTGTCCCCCTTATTAGCGATGATGGAATTTAGGGTTTCCATCCACCGATTCCTATTTGGACATTTATCAATCTAACGATTGAACGGTTGCCCGAGTTGGAACCACCACTTGATACCCACTTCACGCACCACGACGAACTCTGATACCAATTTGATGTGAATCTATGAATGCGAAAGCGTTATTATTACAACTACACAACACCAACATCAACAAATAGAACTAAACTAAGGAAATGAGTTTCTTTCTCTCTCTATATTCCCTTTCTCAATATTCAAGTGTAATTACATATGTGAGGGCCAAGGGCCTATTTACAAGAGAAAAATTTATTGGTAGTCAAGTAAAGACCCAAAAGACTAAAAAAGACAACTAATAACTAAAAATAACTAATTAGTCCCAAACATGCTTGGAAACCAATTTAAGACTAAAAATAAAAGAAAATGCCAATATTATCCTAAACTAAAATACAAAATAAAAGATAGTCTTCTACCGGGAGCACAAACACGCGCTACGTGTCACTATAAACACATCATTTAATAAAATTGAAATTAGAAAATCCTTTTGTGAGTGTGTGGGGGATATATCATCCGCTCAGATGGCTTTTTTCCAAGAGTGTTGGGAATTCACTTGGAAACATCGTGGATCTAGCCATATGGATAAGTTGTGATTGGTCTTTAGAAGCGATTAGTTGGTAACTTGAATAGCTTTCTTTTTAGAAACCGGTGATAGAAAAAAATTCTTAGACATTAAATGGACGTAAAAGGGTTGTGTGTTTGTCTAGCTGGGATACTTGCTATAGTGGATTTATTGTTAGGTAGTGTCGACATATTATTCGTTCTCTTTTCAAAATGTCCATTAAAATCCAAAAATATATTGAGTTCTTAATTGGAGGGTATGGGGAAGGAAGAAAGATCTATTTTGTTAATTGGGAGGTCGCGTTTAGTCCTGAAAGGAAGGGAGGGTTGAGAATTGCTAAGTTAGTTAAAAAAAATGTGGTTTTAGTGGGCAGGGGGCGTTGGAGATTTTTTTTTTTTTTTTTTTTTTTTTGTAATTAGGAGATTTTCTTTGTATTATAAGATCTCTTTTCTTTGCCCTTATTAATTTATTTGACATTTTTTAAGGGGGCAGCTGCCAAAGAACCCTGTGAAGCTAAAACAGAGTACAAAAGGAGGCGGGGTTGTTGTGTGTGTGTGTGTGTGTGGCCGGGGGTGGGGTGGGGTGGGGTGGGGTGACCTAACAATCTTACCTCCTGATCAAGAAAGCAATTACAATAGAAAAGTAAGGGAAAAAAAACTACTGATTTCTGCAGAAACTAATGGTGGATATCCAAGCCTATCCATGTTGATAGCACCTTCAAGTCCCGCCCCCACCCAATCAGCCAGAAGGTCGCGAGGACTGTTGCTCTCCCTATATCTACGAGTCACTGTGTATAGCAAACTACTCGCTCTAAAAGTCTTCTGAAACTGATATCTCAACTACCATGGATGAGTCATTTTTCTAGCCACCATCTCTACTAACATTTTGGAGTCAACTTCAATTGGAGAGCCTGAACATCTTACTTTCTAGCATAGGTGAGCCCGCTGAGCAATTCAAAAGTCTCAGCTGCAAAATTCTTTTCAGCATCCATGTTAGCTTTATGACCATAGAAACTAGCATAAGCAATAATGAATTTCTGATAATTCCTTCCTCCTGCACTAACCCCAGGATTCCCTCTAGAAGCACCATCTGAATTGAGCTTTTATACCAGCATTGGGGGGTTTATTCAATTTGGTAATAATGACTTTGCAAGTTGTTTGAGGAGGAGTTTTAATACCAAGAAGTTGATGGATCTTAGTCTCTTTTCTGCTCAAAGATTATTTTGGGTTAAGCTAAGAGAATATATTTTGGCCCTTGCAGAATCAATTCACTCTCCCGAATGGTTTTATCATAACTCCAATGTTATCATCGAATTTTGCACAGTTTCTGGCAGCCCATAAGCACCGCCATATCACCACATGAATATCTTAAAAAAGAATATACTTTTAGCTTTGATCTCAACCAACCACCATGAGTTTAGTTTCCCTAAATGACCCCAAACCTTCATAGCATAGGGGTCTATGAAAATAACTGTAGAATAGTCTCCTCTTTCCCTTCAGGGCAGCATTGACATTTGGAGGCAATTCTAATCCCAACCTTCTTAATGCAATCATCAGTGGCTACTATCCTCTGCAATATTTTCCACGTTAGAAAAGACATGTTAGAGGAGAGAGAGTGATGCCAAATGCTACTGTAAATATATCAGGGATGTCCTACGTCTTTGTCTAACTTTATTCCAGGCATCAATAGTTCTAAAATCTCCAGTGCTGTTCCCTTTTGAGATCCGTACATCTTTGCCATCAGTAATTGAGATATGTTCGAGAAACTTAGCGTCATGGTGGAGCAGCCTAAGAAGAATCCTCCGGTATCCCTGTTTCCATTAATCCAAAAATCTTTTATTTCGGCCCGATCAATACAAGACCTATGACTGGAACCAATACATCCTTCCACGGATCTCACCAGAGATCCACGTTACCTTTGTTGATAATCCACATGAGGTTATCTTCAATGTCCTCTCTCACCATTGATTCTTTTGCAAACATTTGAAGGGTTTGGAGTGAATTTCACAATGACAGGACCATTATTTGACAAGATTTGGAATCTTTTCTTAATTTTATTTGGGGTTAGGGGGAGGGGATGGTAGAAGTGAGCTTTTGGGAGGATTTGTGGGTGGGGAACTCTTAAGTTATGCGTCTTACTCCCTAGTCTATATGGTCTCTCATTATAACCAGACGGGTTTAATTTATCTGTTTAATTATTCTTGAAACAGTCTTAGAAGAAATCTTACCGATAGGGCATTTCTTGATTCACCTCTTCCTAGTATGATTGAGGTTTTATCTCAGTTAAGGGATCCCGGAAAGGGGGGTGGCCAGTGCTTCGGTTTTGTTCTCATGTATATCTTTCTTTGATCATTTGGTTAATTATTTATCACCTTTGAGCCTTGCAAAATGATCTGGGGCAAAAGGTTTCCTTTAAAGGCTCAAGATTTTGTATGGTTGACAGATTCCAAAAAGTAAAAATAAACTTGTGACTTGTTGCAACATACAAGAGGCTAGATACTTGCTTGTCTCCATATTGGTGGTGTTTGTGAGTAAAAGAGGGGAGAAATTGACCACATATTTCTTCTTTGCCATTTCACGAGATCTACTTAGGAAAAAAATCTTCATGAATTGGATTTGGTGGGTGCCTTCCCAAAATCATGGTATGTATATTGCAGTGGATTCGTTTTTGCAACGGAATGCAAAGAAAAGCAACAGAACGCAAAGAAATGCAACTCACTTTGAAGAAGAATCATTTTGGCTCCAACTTGGAGGATCTGGAGAGAGGAATGAAAGAATATTCAAAGGGAAAGAAGTGGAGGAGGTGGGAGATAATCAAGTATCTTACATCTTTATGAGCTGCCTCATCAAAAGATTCGAAAGGAATTTAGCCGTCTTTCATCATCGACAATTGGAGAGAAATGGTAGATTAAATGCTTTTATTTTTGGGGAGGTCCGAAGCTGATTACACTTTTTTCCCTTCCAGGAATTCTATACTCTGGTTGGATCGGGTCAGTAGTTTTTATTCTTCTACAACTGATCTCGTTTTTAATGTTGTCCGTAGAATTTTATTTTAGTTTTCTTGTATTTTTTTGGTTTTATTGGTCGATTACCGGTTCTTCATTCTGATGTACCTGCTGTTCTCTGTTGTTTGAATGGAATTCTGTTTTCCGGAAAAAAAGAGGTTTCTTATCCCCAAGTTCCATTGATTTATATATTATTCAATGTATGCCCGGAAAAAGTCCTGTCAATGTATTTTTGTAGTGTCATTCGTGCATATCAGCTTTTATTCTTTCACATTTCTTTTTCAATACATTTACATTTATGAGGAGCACCAAACTTCAAACTTCAAACTCACAAAATGACATCCCCAATTAATCTAAATTCTGTGTGTTACCCATTTCCCTCCCAGCAGACCATCCATAGCTCTACATCATGCATCATTTTTAAATTTCTTTGATAAGTTGAATTGTTAATACACCGGTGAGATCTTGAGTAGGATGGGAAAGCCCTTCTCTTTATCATCCCAAATAAATGATATGGAACAGATATAAAGGACTAAATTACCAATAAATGATGCAGAACCTATGTAAAGGACTAAAGTACCATCATTCTTTAACCCACATCAATTAACAAACATAATACGACTGACCTCTCACATTTTACATTATAAGTTTGGTCTAGTATTACCAATTTTTATGAAAAATAGAAAATAGGAATTTATATTATAGCCACTATTCCCTGCCTTCATATCTGCATTATCCATTTATTGGCAGTTTGGCATCACTCCGCCTCTTACGCATGTACCTCCATTTATTGAAGGGCCCTATCTTTGTCCCCGTCAGTGCTGGTCATACTTGGAGGTTTCTTGACCTGATCCACCCTTTAATTGACACATCATTACATTTTTCCCCTGGGTATAAGCATTTCCGCTCCAGTCATATTGTTTTTCAAATAAAAAATTAGCTTTTTTGCTCTATAGTCAAGGCTAAGTGCTTATTTTCCATTATTGTCGTGTCTTTTATTACTTCTGACATGCATATGATGAGGCTATGTGAAAATTCGAAAATAAAATAGGGTTGTCTTGAAGTTAAAAACTTCTCAATCTTGGATTAATTGGTTATAAACAGTGTTCTAAAAAACGCGTCTAATCGTGGGGCTTTTTAGATACGCCAAGTTTTGGGCCTAAGCGTGGATTAAGGCTTGGTTAACGATGGTCAACGTTTGTGGGGGCAAGGCGTGAAAAAACGCACGTTTTTTGAGGGTAAAGCGTGAAAAACGCAAGTTTTTTTTACAAGGCGTGAAAAAACGTGAGTTTTTTTCTAGTATTTAAAAAAAAAATAGTAATTTAATTTATAAATATTCAGACATATTTTAAAGGTATGTAACATTATAGTATTTTTAATAGCCTTGTCATTGTTAAAAAATATTAAAATGTATGAAAAAAGACCTAAACGCCTTTTCACGCCGAAAGTTCGCCTAGACTTCTAAGGTTGAAGCCTTGGCTACCACGCCTTGATCATGCCTTGCGTTTTTTAGAACATTGGTTATAACTTATATATTTAGTCATAGTTCCTCAAGACCTGGTCGGCGTTGTCATCATCATCCTTGCATTAATCCCATTATATGGGGTCGGTCACATGGATCCTCTTTTTTCATTCTATTCTATTATATGGAATATTATCATTCAAATTTAATTCCTTAAGATCTCTCATAATAATTTCCTCCCACAAATAGCTTAGGGTGACCCTTTCTCTTTTATCCTCTATTTTCAATAATCTTCCTCTTGTTATAGGCGCATCTACTGGTCTATGCAACACATGTCCGTACCACCTAACTCTACTTCTCTTAATTTATCATTAATGGGACCAACTCCTAATTCTTTTCTCACGTACTGGTTTTTAATTTTGTTCTTTCTAGTAATTCCTATCATCCATCGGAGCATTCCCATCTTACTAACATGGAGACTTTGTTCATGTTTTTCTTTAAAATATATGCACACCAAATGAAAAACATAATTTTTTTACTAAAATATATCCCACATTGGGGCCTGGGACCTACATGCGCCCTTCATTAATGGAGGATTCAATAATGTGCGTGACAAGGCTCTCTTAGCAGCAGTCATGCGTCTACAATCTCCGTTAGTTGCTCAAAGATGACGTACTTAAGAGAACTTGCGAAAGTTTTAATGATCTTTGAAGCTTTTTCCATGTTCGTCTCCATGATAGTTTCACCAGCTCTCTTAGCAGCAGTTACGCATTTACAATCTCCATTAATCGCTCACAAATTAGAGAACATGTGAAGTTTTAAATAATCTTTTTTTATCAATCTTCCAGCAAAACAATCCCATAACCATAACATAACTCATCGCCATTTTCTACCTGCACTGCAATTTGTTTAGATGGGAAAAGAATATATTTGAGGTTGGTTTGATTTGAGTTGCATAATTTTTCATGAAAAATATTCTACTTTTTACTTAGTTTCCACTTTTGCGGTGCTTGATTGCAAATAGCTTTTATGGGAATTTTTTTATGTAAACAAATTTTTTACTTGTATCCCCCAAAATTTGATTACTCATTTTAAAATAACGTTTCACTAAACACCCCGTCTCTTTTTCCAATTCCCTCCCCAGCCAAATCTTTTATATACTATAAAATCCTTTCAAAGCATTAATTCTAATATCTTTTTAGGTCGTCCACGTGTCATTTTTGTTTTGAAATATAACTCTGCATCTGCTATCCCCACTAATCCGGTTTATTCATTTCCCATCAAAATCCAAACTATTCATACCCCATCAAAAGATGAATGAGAATATCAATTAACTTCTTTTTCGGTGAGATGAATCGTCACTCTCACCCCTAAATTCTTTCACCAACTTAACTCTTCTTAATATTGTCTTTTTGTCTTCCGCTCTTCTTGATTCTTAACGCATCTGTTTTTCTTTTTTTTTCTTCCTCTCAGTCTATAAAGATTCTACCCCTCCCACTTTCTTACCTCGATATGTTTTTCACTTGCTAGACACCGCCAACAATAGATGTATCAGATGGTGTATAGAATTAGCAAAGAAAGAGAGCAATCCATTTGAAGATTTTCGTTAAGTGATGACCAAAGCCCTAAAGGGTCTGAGCAAAACGGCGACGACGAGGGTATTTTCGGGGCTGTTATTGTTTTGCCATCCCAATTCTGCGTTAGCAGCTTCGGGTGGGAGCATGGGAGGAAGGTCCTTCTCATATTCTTCAAGGAGTTACTCAACATCTAGGAAGATGAACATGAACCAGAGTTTTTCATTGGTGTCGTTCTACTTGCCCTCACTCTCGCCATTTGGGGGATTTTTTGTGTGACCAGCAGTGGGTATGGGCTGCCGCTCCACCTTTGTTTTCATTATTGCGGGCTTCGCTACCTTTATTTTGGTATCAAGTTTCTTATTGGATTGTTCTCAAACTCAAACTCAAGATGATCTGCTAACTGCTACTCACAAAACAATTGTTCTCAATCTTCAGGCACACTAAAAAACATAAGAAAAAGAAGTAAGAGGGAGAGACGATGGCATGAGTTTTGGTCATTCATCAGGGAGTAAGGAGGGTTTGCTAAGATTTAAAATAATATTAATTCGTGAAATGCTAAAACAGTGGAGAAGAGGGTTTCTCTTCAGGTTAATTTTTCTTTCAGTAGTTTTTTTTTTTTTTCAATTTTTAATGTTGGAGCAAATTGTTTTCTTTTATAGTTTTATTTGTAATGCTAGGATGTGAATGACTGTTTGATGAGGCTTTATTGATAGGTTTTTGTTGAGATTTGTATAGCAATGAAGGGATTAATTATAAACTTGATTGAATTTATGTACATGTCTCCGCTTTCTTATTTTGTATTAAGTATCACATCTTGCAACTATCGACATATAAGTGATTATACATATATGATATTCTTATATTTCTTCATCTTCACAATAATTTTTTGTTCAATTACTTTTCCTAATTCTTTTTCTTTTCTATATGAAATGTCATTGCATTAGTTAGTAAATAAATGGATATAAACTTTGGTTGGTGAAAGCTAATCAAAGGGCTCTCAAGTTAGAAAGAATCTGCCCGTTTGGCATAAAAAAGAGGAGTTTTTGAGGATTTTGAAAGTTGGTCAAACTTTGATTTTGGTTGTTAAACTGGTTATGGTAAAACCACTTAGGTTAGTTCTTTACTCTTTGCAAATGTTTTTGCATTTTTAGATCAATTAGAAGGGTGAAATTTTTTAAAATGCGTTGGTTTTCATTTATTGATTATTTGCAAATCCAAAAATGTGAGATGAAGAAAAAGGGTTCATAATTATCTTATACCATGTAGGAAACAAGTGGGGTGATGAAGTTATCTTATACCATGGAGTTATCTATGATTTATAATTAAGCAATGTAAAAAATTTTCTTTCAAAAGAATTAGCGTAGAACTAATGTTTGACGCTTCTATCAGGCTTCATATGTGTTTGTACTGTGGGCATCATACCTAATTTTAAGATCTCATTTACATGATTTATAATTTGATTTGGATAATGTGTTATAAGAGAATTCTTCTTCTTGTTAGTTAAAGTTCTCAACTTAATCATTATTAATAGTTATTTTTAGGTTTAACATATTTTTATTTCGATTTCACTCATTTTTATTTTATTGTTTTCCATTTTGTAGAATTGTTTGAGGTCTTTATCATGTCGGTGTTTTCTAATAAACAATTTACATGTGAAATGATGATCACAATTCCTTTGCCTGCGCATTGCGCGGGGCTAGTTCTCATAAAAATGAACTGTCTTTTCTCAACTTGTAATTAAACTCATTTTGTGTGTAAGAATGCTAATTTCCATTTCTTCCCTTAAGCCCCCTTTGGTACGCGGGAATATTTTGAATGGAATGTGATTACTGGGATTGATAGAAAACATTTTATCAGGATTTTGAATCCTTTCATTGTGTTTGGTTAATTAATGGATTCATATTATGAATCAAAATTTAGTATTTGGTTCATGCATGGAAAGTGACATGAGAATGTAAAATATATACCAATAATACATTTAGTAATTTATTTGACTACATGTATGTGTGTGTGTGTGTGTGTGTATTAAAAAAATCCAATATTTAACAAATATAGTAACGTTTGTGTATTGTAAAGTAAGTTAATCAAATTCATTTTTTCAAGTATAAATCTAATACAAATCAACATAATCGAATTATTTAAAAAAATATTTATCTTCACAAAATAAATAATTAGATTTTAAAGATAGTTTTTATAATTTAATATGTTCACGGGCGTTTTTGTTTTCACAAAAATTATTTGTAAGGATTCACATGGGAAAGTAAGAATTCCACATATATTTATTGGATTTTGATTTATTCACTTTTCCACTGATGAGGTAATTTGATTTCATTGGGACTCACATTCCCATGCAATTTAACCTCACACCAAATGTTGTAATCTTGCACTTTTCTAGGATTGTTCGAAAGGAATTGAATTCCACTCAACTTTATCGCATACCAAACGGGGCCCAAGGGAAAACTAAACAAATGGAAAATAAGATGATTTTATTGCAGAATAATGTTTAATATCAATTGAAATTTTGTTTATGCACCCGCGTAACCATCTGGAAAGGAATGGAATACTTCTTGTTACTTGAGTCAAATTATTAAGACTTAACTGAATTTTCCCCCTGTAACTTTGCTCCCATTTTCACTTCACCACCCCCTTATTTTATTTTCTATATTTAACCCCCACAACTTATTAAAACGAATTAAGTTGCTCCTTAACCCTAAAGATGTTAACTTTTGGCTTATTTGGGTCTTGACCCCCATTTATTTTTGATTATTTAGTCAAACACTCATTATTTTTTATTCTTGAGGTTTGACTCCCAAACTAATACTTACTGTTAGTTTATTGTTAACTCACTTTTTTTGGTACTTGTTTTTTCGAAAATGACCCTAATAAATTGTCAACCACTGATAAATAATATATATATATATATATATATATAATTCATAAATAAGCATTCTTTTTTATAAAAAATAAAATTTATTAAAAAAATTATTTTATAAAAATTAAAATTTAATTTTTTTAATTTAAAAAAAAAACTGTTTGTCTATTTAATATGTTTTTGTGACCATTTTAATTTTTTTATTATAAAAACTTTTTTTTATGGCTTATTAAAGATAAAAAAACTGTTTTGACTATCTGAAAAACTATTTTTTAATAAAAAGATGTTCTAAAAAACTATTTTCTATAAAAATATGTTTTAAAAAACTTTTTTTTATATAAAATTGTTTTTATTATAAACAACTGCAAATTAGTAAATCATTTTTTATTAAAAAAATGTATGCTATTTTAGAAAACTATACATTATAATTTTTTTAACAATTTTTTTTATATTTTTATAGAAGAGTTAAAATGGTATAAAAAAATGTTTATAAAAAATAAAATTTAAAAAAAAAACTTTTTTTTTATAAGAAACTATTTTTTATTGCATAAAATTGGATCTACTAGAGTAAATTATGCCATTAAAGCTATACACAACAGTCAAAAGTATATAAATAGAATAAAATGGAGATAAAGAGAAAAAACACGAGATTTATAGTATGATTATGTAAATAAGTCCACATCCACTGTGGTGCTTTATTCTCATTATATATATGCATTCGGTACATATTAGGAGCCTTAGAGGTGTACAAGAAGAGAGAAGTAGGCTAAATAAATGAACATTCTTGCTACAGTGGAGGCCATGGCTTTGTAGTGCAAACTATCAGGAGGGCGCGACAATGTCTGGTTGGGGGTTGCCGGAGCAGGTGACCGGAGTGGGAACTCCAGTGTAGAGAGGAGCTGGAGAGAGTTGGGCAGAGCTTCGCTACCCATATCTTTCCTCTTAAATGAGGCGGTGTGCACCTCTATTTATAGTAGTTGGTTATGAGCTTCACGTGTACTGTGCACATGCCTTGTGGATAAGGATGATAAGAAGGAATGTTTCCAGAGGGTGGACAACTAGCTGTCCGTTGATAACATGTAAGGGTCTGAGGCCTTGACTTCTGGAGTATTGCTCAGGTTTAGGGGCCATGACCTTTGAGGCACCTAGTCGTGGCCTTCTGAGGCACTGTGTTTATAGGTCCATGACTTGTTTGTGTACCAGGTCGAGGTTTTGTTTATTAAAGGGAGAATTGGATCATAGTCTGCAGTCTGGTTATATACCAGGTCGTGGCCTTATTTATAGGCCGGGGACTTTAGTCAGTCCTTAGAGTATATCTTGGTGTGTTTGTGTGGCCTTCCATGCCACGTGTCTCCTAGTCATTGACTGACATATTTTGGGTATAACAGTAGCTCCCAAGCCTTAGTGCTGGGCTTTATTCATATCCACGGGGCATTTCCTTAGAGCTGAGTCCTTACTTGAGATGTTTCAAATTTTGCCATGTTTTGCCCTTCAAGATCTCAAATATAGAGACTTAGTTATGAGGCTTTGTAGATGCCGAGGCCTATTATTGAGAGGATGAGGTCTTATTGATGTCGCGACCTATTGTTGAGGTGATTTAAATTCTAGGACGTTTCAATTTTCATGACCCTTAATATAAATGGGTTGAAGACATGGACTTATTTACCTCCGTAAACCTTGAGAGAATAAACTATGCGATTTTCAACGAGTGGCTAGGTAATTTTTGAAAATCACCAGGGCGATTTTTGGCAAGCTTTTTCTTCAATTCAAGTTGTTTTCTGCCTCTTTCTTTTGCAAGTTCTTCTTAGTTTTTGCTCGCATATGTTGTTTCTTTTGTTTACTTTTTTAATTGCACAAATAGCTCTTGAAGTCATGCTGAAGTCACTCAACACGTAGAAATTAGGGTTATTTTGAGTTTATCATTCTTAATGATTCTCATATTGCTTCAATTCTGCGACTTGTCTTGAATTCAACTCGTAAAACATATACATCTAATTTTGGTTTGAATCAAATCTAAAACGTAACCATATACACCTGAATCGAGTCTAACATGTAAACTAGGGATTTTCTGAGTTTGTTGGGTTTTGAAGATTTTTGGGTTGAATGTGGGCTTTTGAGATTGTTTTATGTCGATTTGGTGTTTGGTGAGGTTGTGTAAGGGTTGATTATGGTTGTTTTATACTGACATTTGATAATTGTTGTTGGTTTGGATGGTTTTAGGGTTGGTATTGGGCCAAGAACATTAACTGCTATTCGTGGTGTGTTCTATGTCCAAACCCTAGTTTTTCCTCATTTGATCTTGTTGAATTGCTGATAATAAATCTGGGTGTTTGTCTTTCTAGGCCACGACCTTTGGATAATGACTATAACTTTATCCATTTGGTTGTGACCTTGGACATAAAAAATCATTTGAACACAAGCTGCCGCCAAATTTTATCCTTACCTTGCACTCAAGCACTTATAACTGTTTTAGGTATATGAATATATGCCGCGGACATGAACAATTAACTTACAGGAGTCTGTGGCCTTAGGTGTTTTGAGACCTTCCACGGACACGTATAGTTAACCCATGGGAATCTATGTTTTTTGCCCAATTTATACCCTTAGATTTTAGGAACCACTTTTGTTTGTAGCCTCGACCTTTGTACATGAGATCGTGGTAATTGAAACCTCAATAATTGCGTTGTATTTTTGTCATAATGGTCGCAGTCCTCTAACTGTGGGGCTCTTTTATGCTTTTACAGATATCTTTCGTAACCTAATGCAGTGGAATACTTGGGAGTACTTGGAAATTTTACGAATAAATAACCTCAGGGTGCCTATACCCGCGGTGTTGAATGTAAAACCTTTAAAAATCTGTGGACCTTGCCAATTGAATGTGTGTTTAATCAGCATAAGTGTTGATTCTGACTTCACGGACTCCGACCGTAGGGAACTTGTGGAGGCTGCTGAGACAAGTCATAGAGATGAGGAGGACATTGGCTCCACAAATAATCAAACACCAGTGGAGAGGAATACGGGTGAACAAGTTCAAACTACTTCAGAGCTAAGGAATACTGAAGTCGGGCCTTCTACCTGTGACATTGAGCGAGACCTAGAACCTACGACCTTAAATCATCCTTGCATCATGACAAAGGAATGGCTAGATCGACCGATCGAAGTCTGTGAATTTTCTGAGGGAATCAAATGCACTATTCCTTCCGCGGACCAAAGAGGGTGTTTAATGGTCCCCAATGATGGATTTTTTTTCCTCTGCACGCCTTCCTCCTCGGACTGAGGCTTCCAATCCGAGTCCCAATAAAAAAAATCTTTAAAGTGATAAACCTAGTCCTTGCCCATATATATCCAAACAAGTGGAGGCCTATCATGGTGTCCTTAGTTGTCTGGAAGATGAAATTCAAGAGGGATATAATGATCGCAAAGTTCTTCGATTTCTATGGGTCGAAGATTGATAGGGTGAATAACCCTTGGTACTACTACATGGCTACGTGTAATGAAAGTAAATACCTCACGACCGACAAGCCTTCCAACACCAAGAATTGGAAAGAAAAATATGTTTTCATCTCTGGGAAAAACTGGGAGATAAACACTGTGAAATTTGAGAGAGAGATGCCATATAAGCTTTCGTGGTCTTAAGATCCTCCCCTCGTAGAAGGTAGAAACATGTTTTAATGTGTCCGCGGCCTCTGTGTTCATTTCTTGAGTTTTTATAACTTATATCTCCGTTTTATTTTATTGTAGCATGTACAGTCTTAATTCTCATAAAACATCAAAGGGAGAGAATTGTGGCCGCAGTAGACATATATGACAATAAGAAGGACTTCCCTTCCGTGGTCACTCGGAGAGCCTTGTACATTCTTGGTTGTTATACAACTCTTATTTCTACTATTAGACCATTTAGAGGTAAAATAAATCTCTAAGCCGTGACGTAGTTTGTCTTCAAATAAGTCTGTTCAATTGTTATGTTGACATTCTCTTGCTGTGTAAGTACATTCGCGGATGATGAACCAATCATGGAAATCAATAGAGAGCTACTTTTTTCCCATTTTGATGATCTGGAAGAAAACACCTAAGCCTTGAAGAAGGATCCCATTAAGGCCAAGGGCAAGAAGAGGAAAAAGGATTCAAGCAAGAATGTTATCTAACGACTGAGGTCCCCACTGGTACCCAAAATGAGGTCGCAATTGATGGTCTAAACCCACCACTTTCTAAGGATTCTGTGGCAAACATAGCTAGTGCAGGCTTATCCTCCCCCACTATCGGGGAGAAAAATTAAGGGCCAGTGAACTCTTGGCCTATCTTCATCACTAAGATTCCTCCATAGACTAATAATCCAGTTAATGCCACCGTTACCACACCCACTAATAGGGTGTTGTATCAACGCCCAATGCCTCCGTTAGGCCAGTTGACAAGGAGTCCCCCGGGACACTGAGGCCACTGCGGTTTTGATAATGAAGAAGGTTCACTACACCAAGAACAACAATCTGACACGGTTTAAAACTATGCCAGATCAAATCTGACACGGTTTTGAACTGTGCCAGAATCAGGTGTTCCAAAATGGCCATTTTTTCTAGCACAATTTAAAAGTGTGCCAGATTTGACCAAACAGGAACACTTTTGGCACACTTTAAAACTGTGCCAGAATTTGATATTTCTGGCACACTTTTGACACACTTTATAACTGTGTCAGATTGAGTACATTTTGGTACACTTTTGGCATAGTTCAAAACCGTGCTAAATTTTGAAACATTTTTGGCACAATTTTGAACTGTGCCAAAATTTTTGGATCAAAGAAAAAAAATTAATTATTTAAAAATAAAAAAATTCACAAATTGCGAATCTCGAAAGTTGTTGATAAACTAATGTAAGCTTCAAAATATTACAAGTCTTAATAGGTCACACCAAAAAAATTGTGCAGAGTTTCCCTTATTTTCTAGACATTCTAAAACCTGCTAATATAAAACCTGCGTAATGTAAAGCCCGCATGACCATAAAATATAGCAATAAAATTGCAAAAGTCCGCACGACCATTAAAGATAACAATAAAACTACAAAATCCCGCACGGCCAAGCACACAAAAATAGAATCCTTAATATTAATGACATTAAATAAATAATCCCCTTGTTGTAAACCATTGACTTTGTTTGTTCCACGTGGATAAAAGCTAACGACAAAATGTTATCTGGAAAAAAATAGGATACAAAAAAGAGTTTATATTAGTAACCAAGTAATTTTAAAAAAAAAATCTTATTCAAGTTGAAAATTTGCATATACGAGTTAATATTATTATAGTATTCTCAAATCGGAAGTCTCGTGACTACGTGATCAGCTCCTACGAGTTACATCAGTCCCATGCGAGGTGTTAGTGCCTCTTATTGGGCCATTTGAGGACTGGTTTGAGTTTTCACCCTCAAACGGCATGTTTTTAAGAATAATCTAAATATTTTTAAATTATCGTCATATTCTCAAACCGGGAGACCCGTGACTACATAGTCAGTTATTACAAGTTACATTGGTTCCGTGCGAGGTGTTTATGCCTCTTACGGGGACGTTTGGGGGCTTGTTTGGGTTTTCATTCTTTGATGACTTATTTTTAAGCCTAATCTAGATATTTTTAAATTATTATCATATTCTCAAACCGAGATACCCGTGACTACATGGTCAATTCCGTGCCTCTTACGGGGCCATTTGGAGGCTAGTTTAGGTTTTCACCCACTAACGACATGTTTTTAAGCCAAAGTCTAGATATTTTCAAATTATCATCGTATTCTCAAACTATATGTCCCGTGACTACGCGATTAGTTCCTACGAGTTACATTGGCCCCGTACGAGGTGTTAATACCTCTTACGGGACCGTTTAAGGACTGATTTGAGTTTTTACCCACAAACGGCATGTTTTTAAGAATAATCTAAATATTTATAAATTATCATCATATTCTCAAACCGAGAGACCCCTGACTACACGGTCAGTTCCTACAAGTTACATTGGTCCCGTGCGAGGTGTTCATTCCTCTTACGGGGCCGTTAGGGGACTGGTTTGGGTTTTCACCCTTTAACGGCTTGTTTTTAAGCCTAATATAGATATTTTAAATTATCGTCATATTCTCAAACCAAGAGACCTGTGACTATGCGGTCAATTTCTATGAGTAACATTGGTCCCGTGCGAGGTGTTCGTGCCTTTTACGGGGCCATTTGGGGACTAGTTTAGGTTTTCACCCACTAACAACATGTTTTTAACCCAAAGTCTAGATATTTTTAAATTATCATCGTATTCTCAAACCATATGTCCCGTGATTACGCGGTCAGGTCCTACGAGTTACATTGGCCTCGTGCGAGGTGTTAGTGCATCTTACGGGGCCATTTAACGAGTGATTTAAGTTTTCACCCTCAAACGACATGTTTTTAAGAATAATCTAAATATTTTTAAATTATCATCATATTTTCAAACTGGGAGACCCGTGACTACAGGTTAAGACAGGTTAAGTTCCTACAAGTTACATTGGTCCCGTGCGAGGTGTTCATGCCTCTTACGGGGTCGTTGGGGAGCTGGTTTGGATTTTCACCATTTAACGGCTTATTTTAAAGCCTAATCTAGATATTTTTAAATTATCATCATATTCTCAAATTGAGAGACCCGTGAATGCGCAGTCAATTCCTACGAGTTACATTAGTCCCTTGCAAGGTGTTCGTGCCTCTTATGGGGCCATTTGGGTGCTAGTTTAGGTTTTCACCCACTAACGACATGCTTTTAAGCCAAAGTCTAGATGTTTTCAAATTATCATCATATTCTCAAATCATATGTCCCATGATTACGCGATCAGTTCGTACGAGTTACATTGGCCCCGTACGAGGTGTTAGTGCCTCTCATGGGGCCGTTTGAGGACTGGTTTGAGTTTTCATCCTCAAACGATATGTTTTAAGAGTAATCTAAATATTTTTAAATTATCACCATATTCTCAAATAGGGAGACCCGTGACTACACGGTCAATTCCTACAAGTTACATTGGTCCTGTACGAGGTGTTCATGCCTCTTACGGGGACGTTTGGGAGGTGGTTTGGGTTTTCACCCTTTAACGGCTTGTTTTTAAGCCTATCTAGATATTTTCAAGTTTGCATTACAATTATTAGCTTTTTCATTTGTCTAAAAGGAAATGATTTTTTTATTAAAATAGAATGTCTTTCTAGCTCCTTTAATTAGACAACTATAACCAGAACTTGGATCAATCGAACATGAACATAAAGAAATTTACAAACCTTTACAATCGATGTGTCGATTTTAACAAAGCCTATAGATTCCATCGTCTTGCATATCTCCGATACAATATGCACAAGGAAAACATAGATCAACATATGAATAATTTATTTACTTTCACCCTCACTGATATTTGAACTTTCGTATTACACCCTCAGTTATACAATAATTTGAGATTCACTCACAAAAGCATCGCTAAAGCTCACATAACGTAATACAAGGCCCTCAAAATGACACTTAGATAGATTTACCAATGCTTTGGGGAATATATCTCAAACTTACCTATGACTGGTCTTCATTATACATGGGATTTAGTTTGAAACGAAAATATACATCAACTTATTATTTTATAACATGAAAATTTCAGAAGTTCTAAAAAAAATTGGTTGAATAAAGTATGGGAACCTCCATTATACATGCTTGAATAAAGTATGGGAAACATCCATAGTTATGAAGTGATCCATTTATGATGCCATTGTTAAGGGCAAACCATGAGTCACTCGTAGGCACATAGAGACCAGCACCGAACCAACATCAAGGTTGAAAATATAGCACAAGTTTCAGCATGCACAACACTCATTCGAGGGTGATGACTAACCCGTTCTGCAATAAATATAATTCTAGTCACCTGTCCAGATGCTCGCATTCATATGCTAAATCTAATATATAGGAGTATTCCATCATCTCCACCATTTTTCGAAGCATTGTTGTTGGAGTATTTACTTTCCCATCATCCTCCAGTAATTTTCGCGATCCTCTTGTTTCCATCTTCCTCTCTGTGCTTCAACTTCAACATCTTCAGTGCTTCCTTTAGGATTTATAACTTCCAGCTCTTCAGAACCAATCATACCTTTAACTGATTTGTGGAAAATAGACAAACAAAATAAATACCACATTACATAACTAAATATAAATCATACCGTTTATTTTAATAATTACAATATCACAATTTGAGATTTCCTAATCCCATACAATATCATAACTGATGAAATAAAAGTTTGCATAGTGCTATCTTTCAGCATCTACCCCTCTTTAATTGAGATAATTTTACTCAAAATTAACTTAAAGTATCAGTTATATATCTAACACACATCAATCATTGCTACGATATGGAACAAGTATCATGTAAATAATACAGTATTTAAAGACTAAGTTCAATGTTTAATAAGAGAAAATTTAAAAAAACATATAATGTTTACTAATCATTCAAATCTAATACTGATAAAACATCTGGAAGCTCAAACTTAATCATTTATATCCATTATACCATGTAGTCATGAAATCAAAATAAGAATGAATGTGCAGTTTATCACTCAAGTAAAATCACATACATACATATTCCTATATCAATTCTGAATATAAAATTAGATTTAACACAACATTGTGCACTTCTCCATAGTTTGCAAAGAGAAATCTAGTACGAAAAACATGAACACCAGTATAAAAAATGCAAATACCCCAAGAAAAAGAACTCAACCCACAACTTAGAAGGTAGAAATTATTATCAATCTGAGTACACACATAAATCTATGCATATCTCCATGAAAATCTGTAACTGACACTAATTACAATTTGAATACACACATATTGGGGACCTTCGTGATAATCAAGCCAAAATCAATTTGTAGGCTGCTGCTAGCCCTGTGTAGGACAAAAATTATTATATACTCACAAAAGTTTAAGGAAACTGCCAAGCCGTTCAAACTCTTGATCCAAAACAGTGTGCAAAAAACATGTGTTATATTGAAATTTAAGTCATATTTGTTTTATAAACACGTCATATCCTATTTATATAAGATTTTATATAACCCCTGTTTATAAACAAGGGGCATATCTTAAATGATCAAAGGTGAAACATGTTCATATAAAACCCTGCGTAAACTATTTATGAACTATTTTGAGCGTATCCTAGTCTTGAAACAGGGGTTTTGTATGCAACACAAATAATACCACAGCCCCGTGTTTCATACAAAACCAAAGATGTGTTATCAGAGTCCTACATGCCCAAAGGCATTGAATTTGAACAAAACTTTAACTCCGTCAGGCATTTGAACAAGCATGGTGTAAATAAATAATTAACTCGATAAATCTCATATTCACCCAACTCGTAAAAAAGCGTCGCCAAACCCCCAAGCTCCAACCCCGTTCGCCACATTAACCTAATAACCAAACCAACTATTTCTCTATCTG
This sequence comes from Sambucus nigra, assembly GCA_949130495.1. Taxonomy (NCBI): domain Eukaryota; kingdom Viridiplantae; phylum Streptophyta; class Magnoliopsida; order Dipsacales; family Adoxaceae; genus Sambucus; species Sambucus nigra. Next base: position 130,601,036 of record OX422214.1, on the reverse strand, counting down.
CACATAACTCTTGCTCTCTCTCTCTCTCTCTCTCACACACACACACACACACACACACACACACATACACACACACACACACATGCACACACACACACACACACACACGTTCACAAAGACACACATTGCTCCTATTCAATTTATTAAATTGGCTACTTTGGAACTAATCCAATAAGCTGATGTTTAACTAAAAAAAACCTAAACTCGACTAAACCTAACAAAGTATAAGTACTAATAAAACAAATTGAAAGTAATGCTTACAATTTTCAATGCCCCTTTTGCACTAACCCCTCGCCTTCGACAATGCTCCTCCCCTGTGTATGTAAATAAATCCAAATATGAAACATAAGTTTGTGAACAAAACTAAAAACACAATAAAGTCAGGCCCCACTTCAGCTCAGGTGTCTCTTTTCTATAATCCAAGAATCACACAAATGTGTCACCAAGGCATACAAGTTACATTGGTCCCGTGCGAGGTGTTCATGCCTCTTACGGGGTCGTTTGGGACTGGTTTGGGTTTTCACCCTTTTAACGACTTGTTTTTAATCATAATCTAGATATCTTCAAATTATCATCATATTCTCAAAATCGGGAGACCCTTGACTATGAGATCAGTTCCTATAAGTTAAATTGGTCTCGTGAGAGGTGTCCATGCCTCTTATGGGGCCATTTGGGGGCTGATTTGGGTTTTCACCCTTTAACGGCTAGTTTTTAAGCGTAATCTAGATATTTTCAAATTATCATCATATTCTCAAACTAGGAGTCCCACGACTACGCGGTCAGTTCCTATGAGTTACGTTGGTCCTGTAGTAGGTATTAGTGCCTCTTACGTGGCCGTTTGGGCATTGGTTTAGGTTTTCACCCTCTAACATAATATTTTTAAGCCTAATCTAGATATTTTCAAATTATCTTCATATTCTCAAATCGAGAGAATCATGACTACTTAGTCAATTCCTACAAGTTATATTGGTCTCGTATGAGGTGTTCATGCCTCTTACGGGCCCGTTTGGTGGCGGATTTGGGTTTTCACCTTTTAACGACTTGTTTTTAAGCTTAATCTAGATGTTTTCAAATTATCATTATGTTCTCAAAGAGTGAGTCCCACGCCTACGTGGTCAGTTCCTACGAGTTACATTGGTCCCGTGTGAGGTGTTAGAGCCTCTTACGGGGCTGTTTGGGCATGGGCTTAGGTTTTCACCCTCTAACGGCATGTTTTTAAGCCTAATCTAGATACTTTCAAATTATCGTCATATTCTCAAATTGGGAGACCCGTGACTACACGGTCAATTCCTACAAATTATATTGGTCCCGTACGAGGTGTTCATGCCTCTTACGGGGCCTTTTGGGGGCTCGTGTGGTTGGTTATGGCGTTAGGTCTCATGAAAGTCATAACTGATAAGATGCTAGAAATTGACTTAATTGATCTTCTGAGTAAAAATTAGACCATATACACTCAGTTGAGTATTTATAATTCAAGGCAAGGATATATTAAAGAACAGTAAAACAATATGAAACACGATATTTTGAGCTTACAGATGGTATAACAAGTATTTTACTGGCCGTAACAAAAAGACCAGTTATTCTCCATCCGCTGCACTGATTTTCCCGAATGTATGAGCCTAGATATTCATGTAAACCAGCTTGAAATAGGATTAAGGAATCTTCTTGAATCTTGGCAGTCCCATACCTCAAAGAACATGACTTAAACGAAACTTTTTATGTAATTTTGAGTCATTTGACTACAAAATAGGGGGCTTCATTTTGGAGACAAAACTCAGTAAATATGGCTAGACCAAATCAACTAAATCATATATATAATGCATGCTAATCAAAAATCAAAGAGAGATCGTATAAAACTTTCAAGTGGGCAGCAACCTTGTCCTGGAACCTCTCCTCGTATAGGGAGACCTTAGCAAGAAACATCCACGTATTTGCCTCAGATGCCTCCTCGTAGTCTTTCTTCCTCTTTAGCACCATATGTCCACTAATTTCCCACACCGCTGGATTCACTTGAGTGTCGAGCAACTCAGGGTTCACTTCCCCAAGAGCCTCCTTCTCGGCATAACAATGTTAAATAATTCAACACAAAAAAATATACTTAGACATCGTGTTTATAAAGTTTAGTGTGACTGCTAAGTTTTTCATAACTTAAGTGTGCAATATATTTAAAATATCTTCGTTGCTATAAAAATTTCAACACACAAATGGAATTAACAACAAATACACACATATTATCTTGTTCTTTTAAAGTTAAGTGCTACAAATATGTTAATATGTTTGGAAAATAAAATTTCACTTATTTAACCATATATCAATATATATCTGTATGGAAGTTCAAATAACCTTCTATTAAATTTTTAGTCTATGTAAAGTGGTGATCGCTTAAATAAGCTCTGATACCAATTTGTAAAGTGTGATCGCTTAAATAAGCTCTGATACCAATTTGTAGAATCGCTACAGCGGAAATATTGCGACTTCTCAAATAAAATCCAATTTTAATTAATCCCAAATTTTAGTTAAACCCTAAAACATGCATCTAGATGATTTATCCAATAAAATAAAGCATGCAGGATAAAACAAACAATTTCAGGAAAAATCCCCCAAAGGGGCAAAACCTTTTATTTCACTATAATTTGTAAGAAAACGGCTTACACGGATTACAATGAAATAAGTGTGACATACGAAATACCCGTAGGTGTCGGTTTCGATGTCTCGGCTGGAACTTTCCCTTTCCAGGAGGGCAACAGTGAAGAAGAAGACGGCTCCTCCACAAGTTATGGCTGGAATCTCCCGCAGGAACTCCAGGAGGTCAGCAATGAAGAAGAAAACGGCTTCTCCACAAGAGTGAACTTTATAAGGACTTTCTCCACAATAGCATGCAACTGTCGATTGTAGAGATATCCCCACAAAGTATAAACAAGAGCAAAGTATGTTCTTGAAAACCAAAACAATTCACTAAAGCATATGGGAGTTTTGTGAATTGAAAATAAAAAGGGATTAAAATCCTAAAGGAAGAAGCCTAAAGATTACTGCTTTGGAAGTGTTTTTGTTCGTCAAAACGCTGTGACTTCTTAATGAAAACGTTACCAAATAATGAGTATTTATAGGAAAATGCGCCGCCTAAAAAACAGAGCTCGTTCGAACGAGATCAGCAAGTCGCTCGAACGAAGTACAACTGTCGTTCGAACGAGATCGCGCGACATGCTATCTCGCGTGAACGACATGCTATGTCGCTCGAACGACTGTGGCGAAAAATCATTATTTTAATGTCCGCTCCAACTTTTGACGAAAAAGTTGGAAAAAATACTTAGAAAAAATACTCATTCTCAAATTTTGACGAAAAAGTCCGCTCCAACACTTAAAAAAAATACTCATTCTCAAATTTTGACGAAAAAGTCCGCTCCAACACTTAGAAAATATTTTGTAAAAATCTCCCAAAAGCTCTAAGTGAAAAGTAAAGGTATTTAAAACATAACCTTACCAAAGTAAACTTCGCAGAGCTTTGAATGATGAAGAACTTGAATAATTCGGACCCGTCTTTGATGTAGATTACTCTTGAATGCTCTTTGACGGTGTATGGGTATATGACATAATAAATTTATAACGGACCTATGAAAATATGTCCTTACAAATTTCCCCCTATGTCTATGCCGGTACATACATAAAAAATCTGAATTATCAATTACCAAATTGCCTATACAAATCTACCCTCCCATGAATAAATTTGCAAGACTTCAACAACTGTTCTTCAATCATCTTCGTCAGATCCCAAAGCTTTTCTCATCAGGGTGTGCAACATATCAATCTTCAATTTTGTACCTACACACATGAGATAAAGCAAAAACCTTCGTGGCGCATCGAGTTTGAAATGATATACGAATAAAGCATCAATAATCAAATCTCCCCCATAATGCAAAAACTCCCCCATAACTGATAATTCTTTCTCCCCCTTTTTATGATGTCCCCAAATAGACAGATGAGAAGAAACAATCAAAACATGGATTTTTACGTCAAAATGCATAGCAAACAAAGATCAAGCTACGCGCATGCAAAGGTATGTCCCCCAAAATTTCACAAACTATTTTTGGATTTTTTAATTTTTTTTATATAAGAATAAGATACCACTTTGAAAAATATGATACAAAAAATCACACCATGGATTTAAACTCAAACAACCAAGTCATGAAAACGTAATGAATGGGTGTGAACACATTCGATAGGTAAATAAACTCAATCAATCATATGTGCACGATGCATACGTGTACCCCTAACGAATGAATATCCAACGAATCCTTAGGTGTAAAAATTGTTGAATTTAAATGACATCTTCTTAATCAAATCAACAAATCAAAGTCTAAATGATTTCCACACCAATAACGTCCAAAACTATTTAGTGCCGTTTCGAGAACTTTTCAAAGGATGTGCAAACCCATTGATATATCCATCCCAAACTCCCTCATATATAATAATGCAATTTTGTATATCTAGAGAGGTACTAAATTCTCAACTTAGAGAAAACCTATTGGCCCAAATTTTTGGCATATTTCATCTTTTTATTGCCTTAATTTTTTGTGTGGGCTCTTTTCAAACGGTGGCTTTCACGACGTGATTATTATTCACTCGCAGCCCTTTCCCGTGTTCACTCATCATTTTTTCAAACTAAACAATTAATTACTCACGGGCAATGGTTTTTACATGCACTACTTTTATTACTCTCGTATTATTGCACTTGGTTCATTTTAAAGACAGGATTGAAGTGAAAACACCCAACCAACATGTGATAAAACAAGCACAATAATCAAACAAATCCGTGCATGTGTGAAATAAAGGAAACATGAGTCAAACATGTAGGTAGTAACACTTAATTACATCTTAATGACTCCAAACATTATAAAGCACAAGGATGAATTGACCTATTGTCTCAAAACTCTATCAAATAGTCACATGAAAATAATGGAATGACGTTGTGACTCGGTCATCCTAAGTCTCCATCCATAAACGGTGCAAACAAAATACAAAAATCTTTTGGATTTTCTCAAAAATTTTGTCAAAATAAAATATTTTTGTATTTTTCAAAAGCAAAGATCTATACAAAAAGTACATGTCATTACACCAGCAAATATATATCATGAAACCACAACTAGTGTATGACAAACATGCGAACACAATCATCTATATGATATGGCAAGAGAAGAATCATATGCAAGCAAACGAACAAAAAACAACCAAACACGCTCGTCGATAGCTTTTAAACTAGATTTCATGCGAGCTTTCCAATAGGAATAATTATTCCCATAAAAAATAGGCACCTTATTAAATGAACGTTCCATTGGAAAATTGCGATTTTTCACAAAACTGATTTTTAAAAAAAAATCAATATCACACGATTTTGCGAAAAATAAGAATACGCGATAAATTAGCGTAACCTGCTCTGATACCAATTTGACGACGTGAGAAGTCAAATTGTATCAAAAAATAAATCCTTGAAAAACACAGGATCACGCGATAAATTAGCGTAACCTTCTCTGATACAAATTTGTAAAGTGGTGATCGCTTAAATAAGCTCTGATACCAATTTGTAGAATCGCTACAGCGGAAATATTGCGACTTCTCAAATAAAATCCAATTTTAATTAACCCCAAATTTTAGTTAAACCCTAAAACATGCATCTAGATGATTTATCCAATAAAATAAAGCATGCAGGATAAAACAAACAATTTCAGGAAAAATCCCCCAAAGGGGCAAAACCTTTTATTTCACTATAATTTGTAAGAAAACGACTTACACGGATTACAATAAAATAAGTGTGACATACGAAATACCCGCAGGTGTCGGTTTCAATGTCTCGGCTGGAACTTTCCCTTTCTAGGAGGGCAGCAGTGAAGAAGAAGACGCCTCCTCCACAAGTTACGATTGGAATCTCCCGCAGGAACTCCAGGTGATCAGCAATGAAGAAGAAAACGGCTTCTCCACAAGAGTGAACTTTATAAGGACTTTCTCCACAATAACATGCAATTTTCGGTTGTATAGATCTCCCCACAAAGTATAAACAAGAGCAAAGTATGTTCTTGAAAACCAAAACAATTCACTAAAGCATATGGGAGTTTTGTGAATTGAAAACAAAAAGGGATTAAAACCCTAAAGGAAGAAGCCTAAAGATACTGCTTTGGCAGTGTTTTTGTTCGTCAAAACACTGTGACTTCTTAATGAAAATGTTACCAAATAATGAGTATTTATAGGAAAATGCGCCGCCTCGAAAACAGAGATCGTTCGAACGAGATCAGCAAGTCGCTCGAACAAAGTACAGCTGTCGTTCGAACGAGATCGCGCGACATGCTATCTCGCGCGAACGACATGCTATGTCGCTCGAATGACTGTGGCGAAAAATCATTATTTTAATGTCCGCTTCAACACTTAGAAAAAATACTCATTCTCAAATTTTGACGAAAAAGTCCGCTCCAACACTTAGAAAATATTTTGTAAAAATCTCCCAAAAGCTCTAAGTGAAAAGTAAAGGTATTTAAAACATAACCTTACCAAAGTAAACTTTGCGGAGCTTTGAATGATGAAGAACTTGAATAATTCGAATCCGTCTTTGATGTAGATTACTCTTGAATGCTCTTTGACGGTGTATCGGTATATGCCATAATAAATTGATAACGGACCTATGAAAATATGTCCTTACAGTCTACAAAACTCCAATTACAACTTATATTTAAACTTGTCAATCACATTTTAGTACCTACTTAATGCAAATTATTCTTCAGATTTTCTGATTCATAACCGATAGACTTTTGAGATGGTATAATATATGACTGATAGCATCCACTTTTGAGTGTTGGTTAAAAAATTCCTTCAATAGACATTTACAACAACAAGAGAAGGATGTGAGTTTATTTGTTGGATGACATGAGGTTTTTGTTCAACAAATATAGAAATAGATTAAACAAGGTTCTAAAAAATGCAGGGCGTGATTGAGGCATGGAGGCCAAGCCTTAAGCCTTAGAAGCCTAGGCGGGCCTAGTGGTAAAAAGGCGTGAAGAGGCGTTTAGGCCTTCTTAATATATTTTAATATTTTTTAACCATAACAAGGCTATTAAAATACAAAAATTGCACAGATCATAAAAATATGTCTGAATATATGCAAATTAAAATACTATTTGATTATTTTGGATGAGATAATAGTCCGTTTTGTAAACAAATTATTTAAAAGGCGACATCGTTTCACTAAATCATTGTTGTTTTTAGAAAAAAGTGCGCCTTAAGGGTTTTACCAAGAATAAGGCGTGAAAAGCGTAAGGCGAGGCGTTTCTCCCAAGCCTTAAGCCTAGGCATGCCTAGGCGGAGCCTAGGCGGGTTTTTTAGAACAGTGAGATTAAACAAGAATTGACAATAAATACAGGAGAAAGAATTCAAAAGATACAGATTAACATTTGTAAGGCCCAAAGGGGAATTCAACAGATATATACTTGCAAGTGCTATTCGAGTATTAGTTTTGTTGGATGTTGTGGATCCAAAGGTATTCATAAACACATACACCAATATAAAAACTTACCAAAAAGTAATAGTGTCGGTTGATCCATTAAAGAATCTCCACCCATTCTCATTTGAAGTAAAAAATGGATAATAGAAAGACACGACATTTGTCCTTGCTTACAAACTGACCAAATTATAAATATTGATTAAAAAGATTCATAAAATCATTTAAGTCTGAATAATTAGGCAACAAAATAGAACAGAGGATATAGATAGTACTAGTGCCTCAAGTCATTCCCATGTCACGTACACGAATTCGCAAGCATAAATCTAAACATCCTATAACATGCCGTGACATTGATAAAGATAAACAATAAATTAGAAAAACCAAACATTCAATCCATGTTTTGTTAATCAGTAATTGATCATATTCGTTAATCAGTAATACACAAAGGGAGCTTATGAAACGTGGGAGTGGCCCGATATGTGTGTTTTAAACAAAACCAATGTTTCTCCGAAAAAGATCCAACTTTTAATTATGCACCAAACCGAGTTGTGAAAAACTCAATTCTTACTTTAAACCAGTTTTATCTTGATTAATCCTAAACATGAATCTAGTGATTAAAGCAAGTAAAATAAAGTAAAGAATACTCACAACGCCGGATGTACGAGGAAAAAACCCAAAAACGGGAAAACAACATCGGACGACCCAAGCCAGACAATCACTATGAATAATGGTTTTACAAAGACAAATTAGCCTTACACTAAGACTCGATCCCCACGGGTCTTGACGCTCCTTCTGATCTTCAATCGTTCTTCAATAGTGCCCGTGCAGAAATTCCATCTTCCATGATCTCTGTCCACAACACACGCGTCCACGTATGTCTCGGTGTCCATCGATATGGCTTTGATACGTCTACGATGTCGAACACGATGTCCGTCGCTTCTTCACCACAAAAACCTTTGTATTTAATGTGTAGAACAAACAACTTTGGTGCAGTAAGATCACTTAAACATATAAGAATGATAACTCGTATCTTTGCAAACTCTAAGGATGTGTTTATGCTTTGTAAACCTTAGAAAACATGTGCAAACAATGTTCTGGTTCGTAAAACTGTTTTCCAGAAAGCACACTTACGAAATTCAAATGCAAACACTGTTTAATTAGGATTTAAACGCTGCCTTGAAAATCATGTCATTTGAACGACTTAAGCATATCGTTCGAGTGACATCAGCATCTCGTTCGAAACGAGATCTGATATCGTTCGAGCGACAGAGTTGACTTTTTGACTTTTTGTTCAAAACATCTCTTCAAAGAGAGATTTAAATAAGTCAAACTCCTATTCGAACTTATCAGAATAAAAACGTAGTATAAACCTTTTAAAACACTTTAAAACATTTAAAAACATTTTTTCTTTATAAAAATTACATCCTTATCATTTATAAAATAATTTCGAGCACCATTAATTATACGCATTCATACTTGAGTGATCTCGGAATGCAATTAACTTTGAAGACGATTAAACTTGCACCAATTAAACATCGACATGATTAATTCTTTGAAGCTTTGACGCAAAGTCTTCAATTTCTTCAATACGTCATAGACCGAGTGGGATCGTGACAAAATAAACATCTCCCTATGACATATTACAAACACAGTTTTGTTTATGTAATTAAGTCAAAATAATACAGGGACTCAATTGAAAATTTATGTCCTTACAAATCTCCCCCTTTGACTATTTCGGGACAGAACTAAACCAGTGAAATGCCTAACCGGGCCGTCAAGCCGTATGGCGCCTAAATCCCATCCCATAAACCCGAAAAAAAAACAGGACACAGACTAGAATATGTAGCACCGAAAAGCATGAACTGTCTGAATGTGATGTAGACTTGAAATCTCGAATTGCTGAAGCATACCTACACACATGAAACAGACAAACAAATACCCAGTGAAGTATGGAGAAACAAATGATACCAATTTATATTTCTAATAAGAACAAATCATTTGAAGCATGTGAGCAATTATTTGATACCAATTTGAAACAGATATAATCAAACAATATGTAAATCCAGATATCAATAGAAGCGCTCAACAAATCTCCCCCTACATCTCAGACATCTCTCCCCCTTATTGTCTCGAATAGACAATCCGGTGAAAAGATAAACCAATATGAAATATCTAGCATGAGAATATAAAACCCATTTGAATCAAGTTGATACCAATTTGAGAATTAAAAAAATGGTAGAAAATAAACAACCAGCTTAATATGATCAAGTAATGACAAATCAGTAGCTAGTAAACCAAGGAATCACACAAAGAATATACCAATAAAATCAAGTGTGATAAACGGACTATATGAAAAATACCAATTTGGAAAAAAAAGAACCTGCATATAAACCAAACAGTCCAGAAATGCTTCCCGCAGAACCAAAAATATACCAATTTGAACCTGAGGATTGCAAACCAATCAGAAGCCATTTTTGACTCTGTTGTTCGAATGAGCCAGGGACTTCTCTCAAACGAGATGAGGAAGTCGCTCGAACGAAGTACAAAAGTAGTTCACACGAGATAAGATGTCGTTAGAACGACTTCGCGCGATCTGCCAAAATTTCCCAGTTTCCCAGAAATATTATAAAGTATTGCCCAGTGAAAAAATTTCACAAAAAAAATTCCAGGAAGGGCCTGAAAGATGCAAAACAATTCTACAACAATAGGCTTTTTGCACAAAACGTAAAAACTCATAAAAAACTAAAAATGCGAGTTCCATGCAAACATGGTACCGATGTGCTCAAACTTGGATATGGAATGAATGGGCGTAAAAGTACAACAAATGATCCACAATTCTAACACATCGAAATGATCAAGAAGATCTAATTGATAGCTATAAATCATCAAACTTTATCATGGCCATATGACAATGAAAGTGTGAGCTTAATGAACTAAACATACTACATGCACACAAATCCAGAATTTTGACGATTCTACAAACAATAGCGTCAAATTGTAATGTTTCAACATTAGGATTAGATGTGCAAACCCGTTTAATTTTCTCCAACCAAACTCCCTCATATATATATATACGTTTTCAATTTCTTTTGAGGTTTCTAGCATTCTCAACATAGAGAAAATCTTATTGGCGCTTTTCTTAGCATATTGCCTTTTCTTTCGGGCTCTTTTAAACGGTGGCTTTCACGACGAGTCAATTTTGAACTCTCGTAGCCCTTTCCCGTGAATCACTCATCATTTTTACCAATTTTGAATCCTCACGATAAACGGTTATTACATGCACACTTCTCCTTAAGTCTACTTACGCATAGATGACAAGATTGAGATAAGAACACCTCACCAAATTCAAATATGCAAGAGAAGTCAACATCCATATAAACCCGTGCATGTGTGAAATGTTGGCATATATACAAAGCCGAATCAAAATGCATATCAACTTCGAAACAACCCCAAATAAACAATGGTTAAGATCATTCTAGGCATCGATAATAATGACCAAATATCCTAGCCACATGGATAATGAAACGATGGGGGGGGGGGGGGAGGGGGTCCAAGCACACCAATATGCAACATCAAACATGTAAACTCAAAAACAAAAAACCAAAAAATCTTTTTGGCTTTTCAAACATATTTTGACTCAAAGAAAAGCAAAATCTTTTTGGATTTTCAAAAGTTTTTTCAAAAAACAAAATCTTTTGGAATTTTTCAAATAAGACTCAAACAAATGAAAACTATAATACAAAATGATACACATGTCATAATACTAGCAATGAATAAATCATGAAGCAAACTAGCATATGAAAAATATGGAAACATTATCATCCTTTATATTTAGCATGGAAAGAATCAAGTGCACTCCAACGAGAATCATGAAGTTTAATTTCTAAAGACACTAAGTCCGATTTCCTAACCCAAGTAGGTGTAACACGACGCATGGGGGTTAGGGTAACCGGGGAAACTTTATTCTTAAACTTCCTAGGAGCTTGTCTAAGGTCGTAACAATAATGCCTAGGGTGACCTTTTCGACCAAAAAATGAGCAAGTGTAGCGGTGGTGGGAATGATTACCTTTATGTGGACCTTTTCTAACCATCCTAGTATTTCTCACACGTGCGGGGGGAATGGGAACAACTCTCTCACCAAAACCTATACCTCCCCTATCTTCCTTAATTTGGACGGTGCCTAGGATCTTATCTAACTTCTCCAACCTGGCCTCCAAATCAAACTTGACTCTAGACGAGTCTATCAATATCTCCTCCAACTCGTGAATCCTAGACTCGAGCAAACGCCTAGACTCCTCAAACTCTAAAATCTCCTTTTTCAAGGACTCCATCAAACCATAAAGATTATCTCTCTATTTCTACACACACTCTAATTTCTCCCTAAAATTCTTCTCTCGTGCCCTAAGATCCTCAATCAAACTATCATTATTTTCTATGGCACGCTCATTCAACTTAGGTTGCAATTTTGAGTTAGCCTTTTTCACCTTCACCGTTTCGGAATACAACTCATTAAACGCATTTTGCAATTCTTTCACATCAACCTCCTCCTCGTCACTCTCTTCACCCTCACTAATATGGGATTCACTCAAAACCTCTTCGGAAGTGTCATTCACACGAGTTGTATCGTCGTCGCTCACATGACATGCCATAAACGCAACAAAGTTACGCTCAATGGGGGAACTCTCTCCCTCTTCTGGTTCACTATCACTTAAGGTGACATTATAGACAACGGGTTGCTTGCCCTCTTTCTTAAGTCTAGTGGGACACTCCTTAACCTTTTGACCATACCCCTCACACCCAAAACACTTATCCGACTCATCTCTCTTAGGCTTCTCAAACTTATCCTTAGAGGCGGGATCTACTTTGTTGTTCTTGAATTTTTCAAATTTCTTGGCATCTTTCGATTGCTTTTGAAACTTAATAAATTTTTTTGCCAACAAAGAAACATCCTCAAAATCGGAATCGGAATCGGAATTCGAAACTTTAATTTCCTCCTTCCGAGTTTTCAAAGCAATACCCTTTTCTTTCTTAGGCACTTGCTTGGAGGTAATCATGTCGATTTCATTAGTTTGTAAGTCACCTACAATCTCTTCTAGTTTCGTTGACTCTAACCTACCCAAGGAGTTTAAAAAGGTCACTTTCGCATCAAACCTACTAGGCAACGACCTAAGGATTTTCTTAATGACACGGTTGTCGAGAATTTTCTCACCTAGGTTAAACGAAGAGTTGACAATATTGGACAACCTAACATAAAACTCATCAAAGGTCTCACTCTCTAACATCCTAATGGTCTCAAACTTTGTAGTGATATTTTGAAGTTTTGATGCCCTAACCGTGCTAGTGCCCTCGTGAATGAGTGCCAAAATATCCCAAGCCTCTTTTGATGTTTCACAAGTCATAATTCTATTATATTCTTCCTGTGTGACATGTGAAGAAATAATGTGCAGACCCTTAGAATTATATTGTGCAAGTCTTTGTTCAGTTTCGGTCCATGACTCAACAAGCTTTAAACTAGTGACCTCACCTACAATATTGACAAGGGGTGTCCAAACTTTCTCAACAGCAAGCCAAACACGCTCTTCAATAGATTTTAAAGCACATATCATTCTCAACTTCCAATAGGTGTAATTAGTGCCATAAAAAAATAGGAGTTTGAGAATTCATTATATCCAGAATTCATCTTTGAAAACACACGGGATCACAAAACAAATAAAAATGTTTTTTTAGCTCTGACACCAATTTGTAGAAACGTGGGAGTGGCCCGATATGTGTGTTTTAAATAAAACCAATGTTTCTGCGAAAAAGATCCAACTTTTAATTATGCACCACTTTAAACCAATTTTATCTTGATTAATCCTAAACATGCATCTAGTGATTAAAGCAAGTAAAATAAAGTAAAGAATACTCACAACGCCGAATGTACGAGGAAAAAACCCAAAAATGGAAAAACAACCTCAGACGGCCCAAGTTAGACAATCACTATGAATAATGATTTTACAAAGACAGAATAGCCTTACACTAAGACTTAATCCCCACGGGTCTTGATGCTCCTTCTGATCTTCAACCGTTCTTCAATAGTGCCCATGCAGAAATTTCATCTTCCACGATCCCTGTCCACAACACACGTGTCTACTTATGTCTCGGTGTCCACCGATATGGCTTTGATACGTCTACGATGTCGAACACGATGTCCGTCGCTTCTTCACCACAAAACCCTTTGTGTTCAATGTGTAGAACAAATAAATTTGGTTCAACAAGATCACTTAAACATATAAGAATGATAAATCAGATCTTTGCAAACTCTAAGGATGTGTTTATGCTTTGTAAACCTTAGAAAACTTGTGCAAACAATGTTCTGGTTCATAAAACTCTTTTCCAGAAATCACACTTACGAAATTCTGATGCAAACATTGTTTAAATTGGATTAAAACGCCGCCTCGAAAGTCATATCATTCGAACAACTTAAGCATGTCATTCGAGCGACATCAGCATCTCGTTCGAGCGATAGAGTTGACTTTTTAACTTTTTGTTCGAAACATCTCTTCAAAGAGAGATTTAAATAAGTCAAACTCTTATTCGAACTTATCAGAATAAAATCGTAGTATAAACCTTTTAAAACACTTTAAAACATTTAAAAACATTTTTTCTTTATCAAAATTACATCCTTATCTTTTATAAAATAATTACGAGCACCATTAATTATACGCATTCATACCTGAGTGATCTCGAAATAAAATTAACTTTGAAGAAGATTAAACTTGCACCAATTAAACATCGGCATGATTAATTCTTTGAAGCTTTGCCGCAACGTCTTCAATTTCTTAAATACGTCATAGACCGAGTGGGATCATGACAAAAAAAACATCTCCCTATGACATATTACAAACACAGTTTTTTTTACGGAATTAAGTCAAAATAATACAGGGACTCAATTGGAAATTTATATCCTTTCGGAGCTAAAATTATATGTCTAGCTAAGGGGTAAACTTTGGGCACCAATCATGTTATAATAACTCCACCCCATCCCCCACTCCCTCCCATACCCCTCTATTACTAAGCCCGTACAATGCCACCAGAGAGTTTAACTAGTTTCCGTAAGTGCTCACAAATCATAAATATATGTGTGTATGTATGTATGTATGTATGTATGTATGTATGTATGTATGTATGTATGTATGTATGTATGTATGTATGTATGTATGTATGTATGTATGTATATATTTACCCTAAATCACAGCGAAAGTGAATCACAACCAAATTATTGTGATTTATCATAGCTTGAAATGAATAATAACAACGAACACGTCCTAGTTGACTCAATTACATTAATATAATATGCATCCAAAGAACATAAAGAGATACCACCGAATTTTTCAAAATAGTACATGCATAAACATTATGAACAATACAGACTTTTGCATTTCCAAACTGTCCAAAAATGGGACAATACAAGAGTTCTCACCACAGTCGTAGTGAGACCTCTTGAATGGGTCTAGGGTTTTTCTACATGTGTAACATTATTATTGAATGTTTCGCATTAATGTCTACTTACTATTTAAATATTTTTTTTCCTTTTCTTGAATTTTCAACAAAAAATCTCATTTATCTAGAATTTAATTGGTGGGGTGTCCACTTACTATTTAAATAGGGTTTTTTTTTAATTATTATTGAATTTTTTGCTCTTAAATTTTCTTATAACTCCATAATATATACGAATCAGAAGAAATATGCCTTTTAAATAAAATGGTAAGAACATAAAAACACATATTACCACTAAAGGATCTCAAGATTCATCCAGAAATCAATGATTTGTCTATTTCATTATCAACATTGGATTTTTACAAAAAAATCATACAACACAATAAATGTTTAAATATGTATATATCAGGGTTCTAAAAAACGTGGGGCGTGATTAAGGCGTGGAGGCCAAGCCTTAAGCATTAGAAGCCTAGGCGGGCCTAGGCGTAAAAAGGCGTGAAAAGGCGTTTAGGCCTTCTTAATATATTTTAATATTTTTTAACCATTAAAAGGCTACTAAAATACAAAAATTGCACATATCATAAAAATATGTCTGAATATATGCAAATTAAAATACTATATGATTATTTTGGAAAAGATAATGGTCCGGTTTGTAAACAAATTCTTTAAAAGGCGACATCGTTTCACTAAGGCATTGTTGTTTTTACAAAAAAGTGCACCGTAAGGGTTTTACCAAGAATAAGGCATGAAAAGCGTAAGGCGAGGCGTTTCTCCTAAGCCTTAAGCCTAGGCGTGCCTAGGCGGGTTTTTTAGAACAGTGGTATATATAAACCCCAAAAAATGCAAAAATGAGGAATCTTTTAAGTAAAAATTTGAAGAATACCTAGTCGCATACCTATTTTAGTAGTGACTACCAGTGACACCACCCAAAGCTACACAACCGGAGAAGGAGATGGACACCGTCTACACCACCAGAGAGTGAGAGAGAGTGAAAGATCCGAGTGGGAATGAGACACCACCAGCTACACCACCAAAACGTGGGAGAGAGAGACAAACGACAGTCGACTTATGACCAAAATGTGGGAGAGAAAGAGAGACGAGTGAGAGACTCCAAAGCTCCAAGTGGGAGTGAGCGGGAGACTCCAAATGACTAAGTCAACTTTTTTTGGGTTTTTATATTTTAGTAAGTGTACTCAATTTTGGCACATTTGAAAACAGTGGCAAATTTTGGCACTGTTTTAAAGTGTGCCAGATTGTCATTAAACCATGCCAGAATTTGGCACAGTTTAAAACTGTGCCATATTTTTAAAATCAGGGTGTGCCAAATTTCTATTTTTGGTGTAGTGGTTGCCCACTCTCTTGACCTTAAATGTTTATTTGAGGAAGATGACGAGGACCTAAAAAGTTTTAATTTACATTGACTTCTCAGGGTAAGCATATACTTCCTCAGTGTTTGGTTTCGAGTTTACACACACACACACACACACACACACACACATATATATGTATATATATATATATATATATATTTTTTTTACTAAACTCTTTTTCCTTTTCCTCTAGACTGCTGAGGGTGCCATGAGTTAAAGGACAAAATATGAGGAGTTATATAAAAAGACTACGGGCACAAATGCCACATTTGAGGCTGAGATGGGAAAAGCAAAGTCTTCCTCCTCTAAGGCAGGAAAAATATTCGCTGTAACATCATTTAAATCTGCACAACTTGAGGCAACATCTATGGGAGAGGCTGCTGAAAAAGCCAAGACCAATGTCGAGGATAATTTTAAAAAGGCTGCGGAGGAACTGAAGGTGTCCAATTCCAAGTGTCTGGAAGCTTCCAGTCAGACCACGACATTCTAAGAGAAAGTTGCAAGTCTTGAGGTCTAACTTACCTCTACGTATCAAAGTCACACCTTGGCCATGCAAAAAGCGGTTGATGATTGTTGATGTAAAAAAACTAGATCGCTCTAATTATTCAATCACAGATAAATAAATAAGACAAAGATTTTTAAAGTGGTTCAGCTAGGAATAAAGCCTACGTCCACTGTTATGTTATTGCTGAGTGTTTGTGGAATTCTTGATTACAAGTTCTCTCAAGAAATTCCGGTCCCCTTGAATGGGATTGATACAAGGTATTTATAGCCTCAAGGCTGTACATGAAAGGTCCAATACATTAAATGATATACATATGAATGGGTAATACATTTAATGCAGCGTGTGCGTCAAGAATCTAATGAATAGTTGAACAGTTGTCCGTCTGATAATTGATGACACGACCGAGGTGCAGTTCGGACCGCCTTAGTTGCTCGTTGATCAAGAGTTCCTCGGAGTGCTTAGAGTATCTCGGGATGATGGAGTTCCTCGGATGGTGTTCCTCGGCATGATAGAGCTCCTCGGTGTATTCTCGTTGCTCGGTACCAACCATGGTTGTTCAGTAAATGATCTTCCTCGCTGTTATTGTGCCACGCAGATCGACACGTGTCTTCATACTATTCGTCCACATCAGCATATTAATTTTGGTATCAACAGAAGCCCCCAATGTTTCATATTTCGAACTTTGAGGAGTATGGGACATTCTTTCTCGGTATATGGTAATATTAAATGACCTTCCTGGGTTTTAGGAGCATTGTATTCAAATTTCCTTCTCATTTCGCAGTTTCCGCCTTTTTTACAAGCGCTTCGATCTTCGTGCAACTTTTGTCTTTTTAGCCGCCGGAAGTTCAGTAGTTTCTTTTTAGTAATCATTTCTTTCGCCGCTTCCCAATGCAAAGTATTTAAACTCCTTTGGTAACCATACCGTCGTCTACACTTTCCATTTTTCTGCATTCAAGTTTTCTATTCTCTTCCTCTCTCTTGTGTGTTCATCATTGTTTCCGTTCGTTGTCAACATATCTCCTTTCTTTCTGTAAGATCTTCTTCCTTTCTTCTGCATCTCTTTTATTCAATATGGTTTATATTGTTGAATCTGCTGAGAAATTTCGTTCTGACTTTTCCATTCCTTCTTGGGTAACTCTAGAGGTTCTTTCTGAGCCTTTAGATTACTTTCGATTGGCTGAGGGACATTGGTTCCCCAGTCTTTTCATTGCTGAATGTGGTTTTTCTTTTCCCCCAAACCCATTATGTCTTGAGTTTTGTCAATATTTTGATCTTGTTCCTGCAAAAATAGCCCCCAATTCATGGAGAATAATTAACGGGGTGCACAAGTTAAATCTAACTCATGGGACTCGTATAGGGATCCCAGAAATCATGTACTGCTATAAATGGGCCACTTTAGATAATGTTTATTATTTAAAAACTAGGTTTTTAAATAGAGCCCTTGTAGTTAACCTCCCTGACTCAAATAGAGATTATTTTGAGCATGGGTTGGTCATAAAAAATTGGCAACACGCGCCTTTATCTGGGAATGAAGTATACAATGGTCCCAGATGCCCCCCATACGGCAATGGGATAGGTTTATTTTTCATTTTATTTTACTTATGAAATTGCGTTTTCATCATGTTTGACAAAATGTATGACTGAGATTTATGTATTTATTTGCAGTTGATAGTAAAAGAAAAACTCCAAAAGAGTCGGAAGTGAATATCAAGCATTTAAAACTTATCTGGAATTTGCATAAGACGATTACAGACGAGCATATTAGATCTGCATCATATTTGCTGCAGTATAAGAGCTACACAACCTCTTATACTGCTCGCCCTGTTGAACCAGCCTCAACACCAGAAAGTTCATCTTCAGATTCTCATATCCCCCTATCTCAGAAAATGGGCAAGAAAAGAGCTCCTCCTGCTCTATTTGGTGAAATTTCTTCTGCTGTTGGGGCACAGAAAAGCAAAATTGATGTCCCAGAGGGGACTAAAAAAGTAGATGCCAGTTCCTCCAAATTTGCCGAGAAGCCCCCAGTGGCCCCGAGCAAGAAAAATGCTAGTGCTGATGTAATTACAATCTCTCCGACCAAGATTTCTTCCTTGGTTGATGCTGCTGACCCTCCTTTGAAGAGATTGAGGAAATCATCCTCGGTTAATCTTGCTGGAACTGCATCTTCTCTACCCGCTGGTGGTAGTAGTATTTCAAAAATCATTCTTCCGAGCTCTTCAACGAGCTCAGTTATACCCGAGGTTCTCGGGGTTGATGAAAAGATTCCTAGGGATACACTGACATCCCTAGCTGCTCGCCATCTTTCTTCAGTAAATTTCTCATACCTTTGGTCTTTCTTTTCTTTTTCCTGAACTCTTGTATTTGTGTTGACTCTATTGTTTTTCTTATCTTTCAGCTGGTGAACTGTTTCAATACCATCGTGAAGAAAGATCAAGCTATTAAAGCTTCTAGTTCCTCGTCCGATGTTGACGATGCCCTCTTGGGTTTAGCCCAATCTGTGAAAGAATCTCGCCAGCAGTACGTCGAGGAGAAAGCTGCCTGGGAGAAAAAATTGGCTGCAGCTGAGGCTGATAAGATGAAGATGGCTGAAACCTCCAAGAATTTGGAGGAGAAGGTGAAAAGCTTAGAGGTCAATCAGCAAAAATGCGATGACCAACTGAAGAATGCAGAAAAAGAACTATCTATCTTGCGAGACATCAAAATCCAGAAAGAACAATTGGATGTCAAACTCTCCTCTGAGAAGTTGAAAAGAAAAGCTGTAGTCAAGAAACACTTCAGTGCTGGTTGGGAGAAAGGATGGGATAAAGGGATTGCTGCTATGACATCTCAAGTCAAATATGGGGAGTTGAAATACTTCTATGATGGTTGGGTAGCTGCTCTATAAGAGCTAAAAATCCAAGACGATTCTGAGCTATTCCAAAGGCATCTCCCTGGTCCTCCTCCACCAATTGTGGAAGAAGAAGAAGATGAACCTGCTTCAGATGAATCTTCCATGGCTGTGGATGTCCCAATCTCTGCTTCTCAACCCTCTGTCATTGAGGATATTTCTTCTATGCCTCCTCCTGCCGAGAAGATTTCTGCCGATCAAGCTGTTGTTATCACCGAGCAACCGAGCTCCTCGTCCCAGCCTCCCGAGAAAGTCTTGGGAGACAAGGAAAAGGTGTGAAGTTGTTCGGTATCATTTCTATCTTTTGTCATTTGTAATCGAACAATGTAATCCTTTTATGATCTAATAAAATACTTCTTTACTCATCGCTGTTATTGATGATTCTTTGTTGATTGTTGTCTTTTTCTTGTCTTTAGTTTGTTGCTAGAATGGAACTAATCTCTTCTCATGATACCGAGCTGATGCAGCAATGTCGCCAATACTATAGGGCTGGTCATACAGACCTTAGTTCTTCTGAAATTGCTGACATTCTTGGTCATGATGCTTCAGAACAGGCGACTGAGGCTTATCGGTACTTGAAAGATTTACTCGACCGAGCTGTAGCTAATAATGTCGCTTATTATGACTTGATTGAAGAGCTGCATTGTTCCTTAGAGGATCTCCAAGGCCAGCACAATGAATCGATGGCTTCATTACACGAGGAATATGAAAATAGATATCAAAAACTTTCCTCTGATACAGGTCATAAAAAGATCATTGCTGCATATGACATTAGGGAAAGGACCCTAAAAGGTGAAGTTGAAGCCTGCCGACAAATTGCCGAGATCCTGGAACAAGAAAATAATAGTCTGCAGAAAAGATTGGCTCAATATGAATCCGTTGCCTCCTCTTCCACTGCATTAGTACCAGTTACTGATGAAGGTTTTTCGTTTCTAGAGGTTGAAAACGCCAAACTAAGGCAAGAATTGGATGACTTGAAAAAGTCTATTATTCCTGTGACTGCTCGGGGACGAGGAAGGATTTCTCGGGGACGAGGAAGAATCGTCGAGGAGCAAAATTCTCCAGTTGCTTCTCGGAGCCGATCAAGAGTTCTTAGCCGTAGTGTTGAAGAATCTCGCACCCAATCTACTCTGGAAACTCAAGCATTCCAACTGAATGTTAAGGATCGTGCTCTGTCTGATTTGTCTAAGAAAAATTTATCTTTAGAGGATCAATTGGCTGCGATGAAGTCTGCTCTGAATAATAAAGATGCTCTTATCAAGAACTTTCTCGAGCAAGTAGATAGATTAACTTTCTAATTCCATAAACAGCCTCGGGAGTTCTGGAATGCAGGCTATAATGAAGATCTTTATCATTTGGATGATTGCATTGAAAATGCTAACAACGAAGGTTATAAGCAGGGATGGTTGAACGCCTTGGGTGTATTAAAATTGGAACGAGGTCATTATTTATGGGATTATCATGCTCCTGGATTGCTAGACTTGCCTGTTCCTCCCTATAAATTGGATATGGCATGGATTCCTGCTCGTTCCATTCCTCGGAGTTTGATCTCTAAATATCTTGGTGATTATAACCTTCATTCTCAAGTTGAAGTATCTCGTCCTGAGCACCTGTTGGACACTCCTACAATAATGAATGTCAGAATGCTGAAGGACATGAACTTTATTAATTCTCCTCTTTGTCTAGAGGATCCTCCTGCCGGCGAGGAACCTGTCTCAAAGGATAAAGGAAAGAAACCAATAGAGTAGGAATCTTTAATGTAATAGTTAGCACATACATGTAACATGTAATACATTTTTATCTTAATGAAAGAATTTCATTTTCTGTTTTGCCAATAGCTATTTTTCTGTTTGCAAATTATATGGTTCATCAACCAACTTAGAATTTATAATAAGCATAAATTGTTCAAAATTGTTTCCAACCAACCAAGGTGGATAAATAATGTTTGTCGACCAACCACAGTTGATGGGTTTCTATCCCCGACCAGCCATACTTGGTTCAATTTTCAAATATAAACATGTGTCCGACCAACTAAGGTCAATACTTTTGTCCTCGTCGACCAACTACAGTTAGTGGGTTTTTATCCCCGACCAACCATACTTGGTACAGTTTGGAATATTTTGTTCTTTAAAGAACTTTTTGTAATAATGTTACCTCCCGACCAACATAAGCTGTAATGCGAGAGTATATAAAATCTTACCAACCGTAGTTGATCATGCTGGTATACACCTCCTAATCAAAGGAGTAGTAGGGTTCTTTCGAACTTTTTGGCTCCTTGGAGCATGTCCTCCTAACCAAAGGAGGTTGGCTACTTATAGCACTTTTGCTCCGTAGAGCGCTCCGTAGAGCTTGTCCTCCTAACCAAAGGAGGTTGGCTACTTATAGCACTTTTGCTCCGTAGAGCGCTCCGTAGAGCTTGTCCTCCTAACCAAAGGAGGTTGGCTACTTATAGCACTTTTGCTCCGTAGAGCGCTCCGTAGAGCTTGTCCTCCTAACCAAAGGAGGTTGGCTACTTATAGCACTTTTGCTCCGTAGAGCTTGGCTCCGTAGAGCATGGCTCCGTAGAGCATGGCTCCGTAGAGCAGTCTTCTTCTTGTTATCAAGCAGTGTAGTGTTCAACACTAGTATTCCCCGAAAAACTTTCAACAGAAAGAAAATGGTGAACCATCCTCATTTTATTCATCATTTTATTCATAATGAAAGAAATACTTTACATTTTACATCACTGATAATACTTGCGCAGGTGTTCAGCATTCCATGCATTCTTGAATTCCTCTCCTTCTAGAGTTGCTATTCTGTAAGTTCCAGGTCGAACAATCTCTGTAACGCGGTAAGGTCCATGCCAGTTTGCTTCCAGTTTATTCTGTTTCTGAATGACTTTCTTCAGCACATAATCACCCTCCTTCAAATCGCATTTCTTCACCCTTTTGTTGTAGAACAGAGCTGTTCGTTGTTGATAAGCAGCATTCCTAATGGCTGCCTCTTCTCTTACTTCTTCGAGCATATCCAAATCCATTCTTCTCATCAAGTCACTGATCGGAGAGTTGAAATTCAGCACTCTATGCGTTGGGAGACCCAACTCGGCCGGTATCACAGCCTCACTTCCAAATGCTAACATATATGGTGATTCTCCAGTTGCTGCTCGGGGAGTTGTTCGGTAGGCCCATAATACTGATTGGAGCTCATTAATCCAATTTGCTTTAGCTTCACTTAGCCTCTTTTTTAACCCGTTTAGTAATGTTCTGTTCGTCACTTCAGTCTGTCCATTGCTTTGGGGATGGCCTGGTGCTGAATGAAACTTTAAAACGTTCGACTGATGACAATAGGCAGCAAATTCTTCATTATCAAATTGTGTTCCATGATCTGTGATGAAAGCATGAGGGAGACCATATCGACAAATGATATTCTTCCATACAAACTGGTATACCTTCTCGTACGTCATATTGATAAGAGGCTCAGCTTCCACCCACTTAGTAAAATAGTCCACTGCAACTACGAGATACTTGAATCTTCCTCGGGTGGTCGGCAGTGGTCCAACCAAATCAATTCCCCACATGGCAAATGGCCACGGGGAAGTTATTGGTGTTAGCAATGCTTGTGGAGTTCGTCGGATGGAGGAAAAACGTTGGCACTTGTCACATTTCTTGGCATAGGCTATACAATCAGCCCTCATTGTCGGCCAGTAATATCCCTGTGTCATCACTCTTTGTAAAAGTGTTCGACCTGCTACATGAGCTCCACAAGATCCTTCATGGATTTCTTCAATCAATTCTTTCACCTCGGTGGGATGTACACATCTCTGCAAACCTACCATAATTCCTCGTCTATACAAAATACCATTAGTTAATACATACCGAGCAGCTTTATACTTCAGTTTCTTGGCAGCGAGTTTGTCCTCCGGCAATTCGCCCTCTTCAACATATTTCCTGATTGGATCCATCTAAGATGGTCCTAAATCAAGGGTAATCACATTCGTTGTCAGATCTTCATCTATGCTCCGACCTTCTAATACTTCAATCGGTATGGTTCTTCGCATCTCGGTACGAGTAGCTGATGCTAGTCGGGCCAGTGCGTCTGCTTGTACATTCTCCATCCTCGGTATTCTCACCAATTGAATGGCCTCAAATTCTGTCAACAATTTCATCACCTTTGCATGATATTTGATCATTAAATCTCCTTTAACCGCATATATTCCCATCATCTGATACACAATTAATTGAGAATCACTGAATACCATCACTTGTTGTGCTTCCATAGTCTTTGCTAGATTAAGACCTGCTATCATGGCCTCATACTCCGCTTCATTGTTAGAGGCTTTGAATTGGAATCGCAAAGCATATTCCATGTCAATCTCGTCTGGAGTGATCAAAACAATTCCTGCTCCACAACCAGCTGTGCAGGATGATCCATCTACATATAATCTCCATGTAGGTACCTCGTCTTCAAATTTCTTATCTGTCAGAGTTCCTCGATAAAATATCTGCTGTTTTCCTCCATCATCCCCCGGTATCTTTCGCTCCTCGTCAATCATCTGTTCGTACCCTTTTACCAACCTTGGTTGGTCTGTGTTTGAATATAATGATTTCTCTACATCCACAAGTCCTTTTACCGACCTTGGTTGGTTTGGACCTATTTCTGCTGATCCTGTATCGTCCACAGGTAGGTCAGCAAATGTTTCTGTTGATCCTGTATCGTCCACAGGTAGATCAGCAGATGTTTCTGTTGATCCTGTATCGTCCACAGGTAGATCAGCAGGCATCTTTTGCTCCTCGGGGGTATCAGGGTATGTGAACTCTGCTATAAAATCTGCTACAGCCTGCCCCTTCAATGATGATCTGGGCTCATACACAATATCATATTCACCAAGTTCTACTGCCCAGTACATCAATCTCCCTGATTTTTCTGGCTTATGGAGGGCTTGTCTCAATGGCATATCAGTATAAACGATGATGGTATGGGCTTGGAAATATGGCCTCATTCTTCTAGTTGCTTCAATTAGTGCCAATGCCAATTTTTCTAGCTTTGGGTACCTGATTTCTGCACCTCGGAAAGCCTTACTTGTGTAATAAATTGGCTTCTGGACTCCATTCTCCAATCTGATCAACGCTGAACTGACTGCGTTCTCTGATACTGCCAAATACAAATACAATTTTTCTCCTGTTATTGGTCTGGACAACAGTGGAGGTGCTCCCAAGTATTTCTTCAAGTCTTGAAAAGCTTTTTCACATTCCTCATTCCATTCAAAGGTTTTTCGAAGTGTTTTGAAGAATGGTATGCATTTATCAGTTGCTCGAGATACAAATCTGTTGAGCGCTGCAACTCGTCCGGTAAGACTCTGCACTTCTTTCTTCGTCGTCGGAGATCGCAGCCCTAGAAGAGCTTTGATCTTATCTGGATTTGCCTCAATACCTCGCTGATTGACGATGTATCCGAGGAACATTCCTTCTCGTACTCCAAAGGTGCACTTCGTCGGGTTAAGCTTCATTTGGTATTTATCCAATTGATCAAAAGTTTGACTCAAGTCAACCAAATGATCAGCAGCTTTCTTGCTTTTAGTGAGCATGTCATCGACATAGACCTCCATGTTGCGGCTGATTTGTTCGGTAAAAACCTTGTTCATCAACCGCTAATATGTTGCACCTGCATTTTTTAAACCAAAAGGCATAACATTATAACAATAAGTTCCCCTAGGGGTAATAAAAGAAGTACTTTCCCTGTCTTCAGGTTTCATTTTGATCTGGTTGTAGCCAGAGTAAGCATCCATGAAGCTGAGTAGCTCGTGTCCCGAGGTAGCATCCACCAGTTGATCAATTCTGGGCAATGGAAAATGATCCTTGGGGCATGCCTTATTGAGATCGGTGAAATCGACACACATTCTCCATTTGTTGTTTTTCTTCTTTACCATTACCACATTTGCCAACCAATCTGGATATTTTACATCTTCAATGAATTGGGCTTTCTGGAGTTTCTCGACTTCCTCTTGTATGGCTTGATTCTTCTCGGGACTAAACACCCTTCTTCTCTGCTTTACAGGTTTAATCTCCTTATTCACATTGAGTTCATGACATAAGAAGTTTGGATCTATTCCTGGCATGTCTTCATGACTCCAAGCAAAAGTATTTTTCCTATTCTTCAAGAAAGTTATCAACTCCTCTTTTATTGACATATCCAACGATGAACCTATCTGGGTTATTCGTTCAGGATGTTCGTCGTCCAGAATAACATTTTCTGTAGATTCTACCACTTGCCCTTTCACAAGTTGGGACTCATCTCTAGGATCAAGAGTTTCAATTTCTGTACATTCATCCACTTGATAAGTAGTAGTCTTTTTCATCGATCCTTCTAGTTCTTCTTGCTCGGCCGACGAATAATAGCATTCCCGAGCTACTTTTTGATCACCTTTCACCACTCCAACTCCAAAATTTGTTGGGAATTTCAAACATTGATGTACTGTAGAAGGAACGGCTTCGAACTTCTTCAATCCAACTCTTCCCATGATGATGTTGTAGGCCGATTGTACATTCTTATCCATCACAAAGAATCGTATTCTTTCTGTTCGACAAACAGGCCAGGTTCCAATGAATATATCCAACTTGATCGTCCCAAGTGGAAAAACTTTCTCGCCAGCAAAACCCAGAAGGGGTCTGTGATAAGGTTCCAATTGAGATAATTTCAAATTCAGGCTATCAAAGCATGAATAATACATGATGTCTGCCGAACTACCATTGTCTACCAACACCCTTGAAATGATCACGTCCTTCATTCTCATTTTGATCACCAAAGGATCATCATGAGGGTAAAGAACACCTGCCAGGTCGTTTTTTGAAAAACCAATTACTAGCTTCTCTTTGTTTACCTTCCTCGGACGATCATCCTCGGCCAGGTTTATTCGCTGAATATATGAGCAAGCTTGAGCCTCTCCGAGATAAGCTTTTCTTTCTGCAGTAAGGTCTCCTCCTCCTGCATCTCCCCCTGTAATAACGTTACAATGAAATGATCCAAAACGTATGGAAAATACCTCTCGTTCAGGTTTTCTTGGCTTCTTGGGAAGATCGGGGTCATCATCTGGATCCTCTTCATGGTCCCTCCTCTTTTTCTCCTCTGCACGACGAGGAGATCTAGATCTCTCTCTAGTTCTATCATTATTCTTCCTCTCACCTCTGCGATCTACATACTTTGATAATTTTCCTCTTCGAATGAGTGTTTCAATCTCGTTCTGAAGGGCTATACAATTTTTGGTCATATGGCCGTGATCTTTGTGAAACTCGCAATATTTGGCCTTATTCCTCATGTCAGGATCTGTTTTCAGTTTCTCTGGCCATTTGATTTCTTCGTTATTCCTGATCTCTTCTAAAACATGATTAATACCCATTTTCAACGGAGTATAATTATCATACTTTTTTAGGGCTTCCAACTTTATCCTGTTATTCCTGGGATGTTTGTCACCACCATTACCTTTCTTTTTAGAGTTATCGACCTCCACTTTAACTTCTTTATCCATATTCTTCTTCGCAGTCATAGCCTCCTCGGCATTCATGATTTTGGCCGCCTTTGCCATCAATTCTGACATATTTTTAGGCGGATCTTTGGCCAGAGTATAGTATAGCTTGTTAGGCAGCAAACCACTCATCAAAGCAGTGATTGCTGTCTTTTCTTCATAATCTATGACTTCCAACTTCTCGTTATTGAAACGAGTTATGTAATCTCTAGTACTTTCTCCTGATTTTTGTCTAACACTTAGCAAATGTGCTACTCGCTTTACCGGCTTTGCTCCAAAACAAAAATTGCCAATAAACAGCTCGGCTAACTGAACAAAAGTTGAAATCTTACCCCGAGGAAGATTATTGTACCATATCTGTGCAGATCCGGTAAGAGTTCCCGAGAATGCTCTACACCTCATCTCGTCGGGGACAGCGTAGATATCTGCAGCAGCTTGGTATTGTTCTATATGAAGTACGGGATCCGTCTTTCCATCGTACTTGGGGGTCACTACAGGTGCTTTGAATTTCGACGGTGTAGGGAAATCCACAATGGCTTGCACAAAAGGTGTCCCTTGAACAAAAGTTCTCTGTAAGGGGTTCCTCGCCTTAGCCATTTCTCCCAGTCTATCCTCCAATCATTGAATGGAACCTTTCCATGCTTCATTTCCTTCCTCGGGCCGCTTAGTCCGAGCAACTGATTGCTCTGACGTAGCTTCCTGAGATTTATCTCGACGAGTAATTGGTCGTGATTGTGCAGATCCTTCTCTCAAACCTGGTGGTGGTCGAAAACTTCCTGATGGAGCCCTAGGTGGACTCATGTTCCTCCTTGGTCCTAACCGACTGAAAGGAGACACCCTGCTTAATCTTTCTAAAGCGCTAGTTCTCTCCGGAGAAAGAGAGATATGTTGATCTGTATCCGTAGCCCGTATTGATGAAGTTCGCCCAGGTTGATAAGAAGAATCATTGGATTCCCCATTGCGATATGACCCAATACGTCTGGATCGTGATTGCCCATGATCAGTCCTTTGCCCTGAATGAGTAGGTACACCGCCTTGAAGAGTTTGAAGGAGTTGCCTCATAGATTCTTGCATGGCGGTTTGTCCCTGAGCCAGATTCGTCATAATTCCGGCTAGATCTGGAGATGTAGATGGATTTGGAAGATTTCCAGTATTTCCAGCATTTCGATTACTGGATTCTGGATTATCTGCCATTGGTGATAAATGATTTTTATGAAAAACGATAACAACAGTCGTTTCCCACAGACGGCGCCAATCTGTTGATGTAAAAAAACTAGATCGCTCTAATTATTCAATCACAGATAAATAAATAAGACAAAGATTTTTAAAGTGGTTCAGCTAGGAATAAAGCCTACGTCCACTGTTATGTTATTGCTGAGTGTTTGTGGAATTCTTGATTACAAGTTCTCTTAAGAAATTCCGGTCCCCTTGAATGGGATTGATACAAGGTATTTATAGCCTCAAGGCTGTACATGAAAGGTCCAATACATTAAATGATATACATATGAATGGGTAATACATTTAATGCAGCGTGTGCGTCAAGAATCTAATGAATAGTTGAACAGTTGTCCGTCTGATAATTGATGACACGACCGAGGTGCAGTTCGGACCGCCTTAGTTGCTCGTTGATCAAGAGTTCCTCGGAGTGCTTAGAGTATCTCGGGATGATGGAGTTCCTCGGATGGTGTTCCTCGGCATGATAGAGCTCCTCGGTGTATTCTCGTTGCTCGGTACCAACCATGGTTGTTCAGTAAATGATCTTCCTCGCTGTTATTGTGCCACGCAGATCGACACGTGTCTTCATACTATTCGTCCACATCAGCATATTAATTTTGGTATCAACAATGATAATGTCAAGGCTATTCAAAAGGTGGTTGGAGAACATGACATGGATATGAAAAAGTCTATTATAGAGGCCGTGGCATCCTTTAAAACTTCTAAAGACCTCTAGAATGGGCAGAATAAATCTTATATTTGCGGCTACAAGGAGATGAGGAAAAAAATTTCCAAGAGTTTTCCTTACGACAAAGTGCCCATTTTTTCTTGGAGGTTTACTGATGTCGATTACACTCAATGAGAGGATGAGATGAGGTAAGATAAAGATCGACACCTCAAAGAGAGGGAGGGATCCGCAATTGCTGCTGCTTTGGAGGCTGAAGAACCCTAAACTGGCATAGAGGAAGACAGTGATGAATAAGGAGACATAGAGTATTAAATTCTTTGTAATGAACAATATTATGATGTAATGAAATTTTCCTTTATCTTCATATCCTTATCTTTTTAGTTTGTCTTACATGCATTACTGTCTTCACTTTGTAGCATTATCTGAAATTAGAACTTGGTTGCTTATGGCTTATTCTTGACTTCTGCACTTAGTTTTACTGCTAGACTTGATTATGGCCACGTACTTTGAAGTTATATAGATGATTTAGTTTACACTCCATTGCACATGGGGTATTAATAATCCCCAAGGCTTACCTTGTGACATCTGCCACCTTAGCGTCTTTTATGATGGATACTGCCTTGATTGGTGTCGTAGCCTTGTGGCTAAAAAACCTTTTGTTTCTAAATGTGATTTAATGAACTTAGTTGTGTCCACATCCTAAGTGATGCGTTATACCTAAAGGCTTTAAATTATAGTCCGCGACATTCGGGGTACTAGTGGCCCCCCTAAGGCTTTAGGCATATAGCTCAATGCCCTTTGGTGGTTGCGAAGAATAAAATGGTGTTTTCAACTTCCGCAGTCTTCCCTTGCTACTGCGATCTTCTAGCTCTTGAAATTATCAAAATATGTCGAGGTATTATTTAGGAGCCTCTCCAGGATTCTGAGGTATGTTGAGGATCCCCCCAGGCTGACAAGGTATGTTTTAATATCCCCCCAGGCTTAGAGGGTATAAGTACCCCCCCATGGCTCAATCCCACTTGTCAATAAGTGCATATATGCTATTCTCAAGTTTGCCCTGAATCTAGTAAAATAAATTCACTTTAATTAGGGTATCGCAACTTTAGAGGTTCCAACCATAACCACTACCACAAAGCTCTTACCGTAAGGATCTTTGTGCGGACTAATTCTGATTTCTATGACTGAATTCTACATTTCTTATGACTTAGGTTTTGTTTTCGGAGATGAGCCTGGATTTGCCTTTCAACTCCTAGGCTTATGGGCAACTCTGCCTCCACGGCCATTCATAAGCATGAGCCATCTACAAATGCAGTCTTCTTGCTTTTGGGTTTATGGTCATCTCTCTCTTCGAGGCCATTCATAGGCATGTTCCATCTACAACCGCAGTCTTCTCTTGTGATATGATGATCCATAGCCTATGTATATGTCTTGACGTGTGATTTTTGTTAGGTTTTTATTTATACATGTTGAACAAAAAATGCAAAGGAATTAAGGAAAACTATTAACTTTTCATTGATATGAATTTGAGGGATACAAAAGTTGATTTTTCAGGCCTAACTATGGCCTTGCAATAATTATAAAAAAACAAAAATAAA
Organism: Sambucus nigra; assembly: GCA_949130495.1. Classification (NCBI taxonomy): domain Eukaryota; kingdom Viridiplantae; phylum Streptophyta; class Magnoliopsida; order Dipsacales; family Adoxaceae; genus Sambucus; species Sambucus nigra. The sequence goes on along the minus strand of OX422214.1, from coordinate 130,570,316 downwards.
AAAAATTACCTCAAAACATCTTTTAGGACGCGGACTCCATGTTGCTTAGTTGGAGGTCCCAGTCTTTGTGAACCTTCAGAGCTTCCCTTGCCTGACGAGTCTTTTGACATTATTCTTTAGGATGTGAAAATTGTTGGTCGTATGACCATGGTCATTGTGGAATTAACACCATTTTCTCTCGTCACTCCAAGAAGTTGGAGTTTTGAGATTTTCTCGCCATTTGAGGAGGTTTTCTTCTTTGATGATAATGCGAATTATTCCAGGTCACAGTGTAAACTTCATTAGCAATTTTCCAAACCACACATTTCTTTACTTTCTTTATTCAAGATATCCATTTACATTTAAGACTACTTTTATATGAAAATACCATTTCTTTCATTTTACATATAGCCTTACACTTTATCCTTATTACATTTTAATCCCTTTTTCATACACTTTAAAGGCAAGAGTTTCTATTTTTCTTATTTCATGTTCAAACCCAAAAAAACCTTATCTAAACTTGTTTATACATTTAATATCAATATACTACAAGTTTATATGCATGACAAGATGTATTTTAAACCCAAAAATCCCACCACATGGTTTAAACATATATTTTGTCATGGAAAATCATTATACTTGCAAGAATACACTTTTAAGGCACAAAAGACATTTTTACTTCTTCAGCCTAAACAAATGTCTATTTTTCATAAAACCTTCATTTTTGAGAGAACTTTAAAATATTATTATTTCACTAAATTTTTTTCAACAAAATCACTCCCTTTTCAAACATCTTATTTCATAAATTTTTTTTCATCAATATTTCTAGAAAATACACCATTTTCATAAAACATCAAATTTTACTATTTCAAAACCATGAAATATTTTGCCGAGATTCTGCCGAGATGACTATAGAATATTCATAACTATCCGAATGGATATAGAAAATGATTCGTGGTCAAGCATATATGTCGGAGCATTAAGAAGATAAATAGTGCCTGGGTGATCTGTTGAGGCAACTTTATACAGTGCCGAGCATTAATAATATTTTCTAGAAGTTTAAGACTGTGGACGAGCATTCGTCGGGACTGAATTTTGTACCCGTGGAATTTAATAAGTTGCTCAAACATGTGTGGAGGCTAAATCAAATAAAAATTATGAGAATTATTTGACCAAACATCATATGATATGTATCTGCTCAAACATTAGGCAATAAAAATTCAAGATATGAAATAATAAATTTTATGTCGACTGCGTGACATATGAGAAGACAGTACATTTTATGCTTAATGCATGTTGTGCTGAATACATATCAGATAAACATATTTTTATCAAACATACACCAGATGTAGGGCATAACTTGGTCTAGAATTTTTGCGAAATTATTTAAATTCTAGCAAATAGTCAGGTATAAGTTGGTTTGAATTTTTTTTACATGAAGTCGTAAAATATATGGATTTGGTGTAAGAAACCGAAGCTTTTAAAGACAAGTGTTAATTTTAACAAAGTAAAGAAATCTTTGGATTTGCATTTTAGCAGATATAAATATTTCACACGAAGTTGTGAAATATAGATGATTGTGGTGAGAAGCCAAAAAGTCACAACTAAGGTTTTATTTTGATAAAGTTAAAAGGAGTTATAACTAGGCTCGTGACCAAAGGGATTTCAACTGTTATTCCGTTTTTACCACCGAGATTTTCATCGTAATACAATGACCACCGACCAATAATAGATAATGCTGAGCAGCAACAGAGCAGTAATATAGGGTCGAGCATCCCCTAATCTATTCAAATATTGAGTTAAAAGAATTCTAGTATCTCAACCGTGCCGCCGACCAGTAATAAGAGGTTGGGAACTGTGGTCGGGCCCCTTCCGGACTTGTTGTTGTAATATGATGTCGCCGACCAACAAATACTAGATTGGAATGTTGGAAATTAATATTAAGTGTCGAAATTAATTATTTAATTTCAATTATATTAAATTCCAAATTTATGAATTTCCTATTAATGTGGTCTTGATAAATATCAGATAATTAATTAGGAATGTGATAAATACAAATATTAGAAGATTGGGTGGACTTTATCCGTTAGTCACATGATGGTTAGCGGTGTTAGTGGGAGACTTGAAAAGAGTCCCACCTTGACTAGGATTTTGTACCTCTTCCTCTTATTAATGGAGACCTCTACACCATCTAGGGATATCTCATAGAACACTATTTCTAAGGTGGGAGTAGAAATCCAAAATTCCCTTGGTTAATATTTTCTCATCAAATTTCTTGCCACACACAAAGGCAATTCTAGTTTGTTTTGCAAGGGATTCAAGGAAGAAACCAATTGGAGCATTCAAGTCAATTATCCATACAAATTGCAATGGACAAAGGTTAGATTTGATAATAGTTATATAGAAAAAATTAATTCTGTGATTGCATGATGATAAAAATATCCCGAATTCATGACAAAACTATTTTTAACGTGATATAACATTATGGTTTATGTCCGATTTGATGATGGACAAAACAGTCTTGATTAACATGTGGTATCAGAGATTTCGGTTTTATTATCTCAGGCTGTCCATGTACAAAATTTTTCTTATTATAGTATTGAGCCTCTGCATGTTGAAAATCTGGTATTTTTTTTGTAATTTGGAAATCTGGATTTTTTTCTTGTGGAAATCTGGAATTTTTGGAAACCTAGAAATCTGGAATCTTATAATCTGGAAATCAAACTACTAATCTGGTATTAGTATTTTAGAACTTGAATCATCGCTCCTATATATGAAACTGCTCCATAATTTTATCAACCCCTTTTGTCATTAAGAACCCTAACCTGTCCCATAATTGATTCATATGTTTCAAGTCTGTTTAGTATTCTAAAAAACACTTATATTAATATTGATAAAAAAATGAATCTATTTTCAAGATTATTTGAACGAAACCTGTGATTTGAAGCAAAACAAATTTCGGGGTAGATTTTTTTTTTTGTCGCAGTGAATAGTGTTTTTCAAAATTTTTGGTGTCTGATTGACTTGAAACTTGGTGGGTTGAGTGAAAACAGGCCCACGATCGAATTTCACTGCCTTTGGCTGTAATGTAATGTGTTTTACGGCAATCTGAGTCCATTAAGGCCCTCAAAACCCCATTTTTTCTATTTTAGGAAATAATCTCGGGGCTTATAACTCTTGACAGAAAATTGATATGAACGTTCCACAAAACGTTTTGATTTTCTAGTGTACTTTACTTCGATTCTATGGTGAAAAACTCAATTTTGTCATTTTTGGCAAAATTCATGTATTATGTGATTTTCTATACCTGGTCAATTATGTTTTTGAGGCATTTGAGCTGCTATTGGTATCTTGATGATTACTTGTAGATTACGTATTATAGTTGATATTAATGCATGATTAATTATATTTAAATTGGGACATGTAAGCAATTATTCATTTGAGCTAAGTCAAAGGCCAAACACAGGCTGAGACTGTATGTACGGATAATAAACTTACATTCATTAAGGTTTATTCTAATGTTCGTTATAAAATTGGATTGAGGCGCAACACATACTAATATCTGAATCAACAACGTTAGAACTGGATTTGTGAAAACATAATAGTTGACATTAAGTCCATTAATCATGGTATAAAATGTTTAGGCAACAAACACATATGCCAAAATTATGGGACCATGATAAATGAATTATAGGGTAGTATATCTTTATAATCTGAATATTATGTGATGACTAACATAGATTTCATGATATTCAGACTATTTATGAAATCCGCTAAAATTTTTATTTAGTCAACAATTCAATATTCGACCCTTGTAGTTATTGTTTTGTGTAAAATTTAATTTGTGAACATTGTTATTAATTGCAGTTCCCCTTAACCTATATTCGCATGCTCAGTCCTATTCCAAATTTGATGGAACTAATTTTTCTGAATGGAATGAGCAAATTGAGTTCAGCCTAGGGGTTCTTGACCTAGACGTGGCAATTATGTGTGATGAACCCGCTGCTATTACTGATGCCAGTAGCGAGGATGAAATTGTTGTCCATGAAGAATGGTTTCGATCCAATAGGCTGACCCTTATGTCTATGCGGATGTGCGTTGCTGTTAACATTAAGACCTCCCTACCTGAAACTACGAAAGCGAAAGAGTATTTGGACAACATTTAGGAATGCTTTAGAATTGCTAATAAATCCGTTGCTGGGAAACTGATGGATAATCTGACGACTATGAGGTTCGATGGTACTCGACCCATGAATGCGCACATTATAGAGATGACCAATCTGGCTGCTAGACTTAGAGTTTTGGGCATAACAGTGGATGAGTCTTTTCTCATCCAATTCGTCCTAAACCCCCTACCCCCTGAGTATGCACCTTTCCAAATCAATTACAACACTATAAAAGATAAGTGGAATGTAAATGATTTGCAAAGCATGTTAGTACAGGAGGAAGGAAGACTTAAGCAACATAATGGCCATGTGACTAAGGGACAGGTGGTAAATCTTACAGTCAAAGGAGTTGGTTTTCAGAAGAAGTTTGACAATGGCATTAAGAAAGGTCCTGGGCCGTCTCATCAAGCTGAACCATTAACTACTGATGTGAAGAAGGAAAAGAACGACAAGTGTCACTTCTGTAAAAAGAAGGGCCATTTCCAGAAGGATTGTCATAAACGAAAGGCCTGGTTTAAGAAAAAGGATAAGCCTTTTATTTATGTTTGTTTCGAATCAAACCTTATTAATGTTCCTTCTAACACGTGGTGGATTGATTCTGGTTCTATGTGTCATGTTTATAATTCGATGCAGGTATTCACTTCGATCCGCAAAATAAATTCAAATGAACATTTTCTCTACATGGGCAATAAAGCGAAGGCTAAAACAGAAGCTATTGGAGTCTTTCGTCTGATTTTGAGTTCTGGATTTATTTTAGATTTGCAAGAGAATTTTTATGTTCCCACAGTTTCGAAAAATTTAATATTTGTTTCCAAACTTGCTTTAAATGATTTTGCGATTGAATTTAAGAATAATGGTTTTGGTTTGATTAAAAATTCTATTAATATTGATTCTGGATTTTTATTAGATGGTTTATATCAATTGAATCTTGAAAATAATTTTTCTGAAACCCTTGTAACCCTGCATCCTAATGTTGGTATGAAACGTACACTTAATGATGAAAAATATGCTTACTTGTGGCATAAAATATTAGGGCACATATCCAGGCCGAGAATTGAAAGGGTCATTAAAGATGGAATACTCCATAACCTGGATTGGGCCAATTGTGATGTATGTGTGGACTGTATTAAAGGAAAACAGGCCAAACATACAATTAAAGGAGCCACAAGAAGCACCCAACTACTTCAAAATAATACATATAGACATATGTTGACCATTTGATATTCCATCCATTGGTGGAGAGAAATACTTCATTATTTTTATAGACGATTTTTCACTTTATTGTATTTTGTACATGTTGCATGATAAATCTCAGTCTGTGAACGTCGTTGAAATATACACCAATGAGGTTGGGAGGCAACTAGGAAAAAAGGTGAAATTATTAGGTCTGATAGAGGTGGTGAATATTATGGTGGATATGATGAGTCAGGGCAATGCCCTCACCCATTTTCTAAAGTCCTGGAAAAATTAGGTATTTGCGCCCAATACACAATGCCAGGATCACCTTGGCAGAATGGTGTAGCTAAAAGGCGTAATCATACCCTTATAGAAATGGTTAGAAGTATGATAATTAGGACCTAATTGCCTACATTTTGTGAACACATTCCTTAAAGACCGTTGTACACATCTTAAATCTGGTTCTTAGTAAGTTAGTTTCAAAAACCCCTATTGAACTTTGGAAAGGATGGAAACCCAATCTAAGGTATTTATGTGTGTGGGGCTGCCCAACGGAAGATAGAATCTATAACCCTCATGAAAAGAAATTGGATTCTATGACATTATCTTGTCATTTCATTGGGTATCCAAAAAAGTCCAAGGGATATAGATTCTATTGTCCTAATCATACAACTAGAATCATAGAAACTGGAAATGCTAAATTCATTGAAGAAGGTGAAGTCAGTGGGAGTATGAAAGAAAGGGAGGTAATCATTCGAGAAGTCAGGGTACAAATTCCTATACCCAGAGTTCATAACATACTTGTTGTTCCTAATGTAGTTATTGAACCGATCATTGACCCAATCAATAACAAGGAACAGCAAGTGAATGATCAGCCAACTGAACAACCACATAATAAGACTATAACCGATGAAACTTTTGAAGCACCACAGGAAGTGCCATTAAGAATATCTCAAATAGAAAGGAGATCGACAATTCCGGATGATTATGTGGTATACGTTCAAGTAGGCCGAATTTAATATAGGGAATATTAATGATCCAGTTTTTTATGAAAAAGCTATAAATAGTAATGATTTCGATAAATGGGTTAATGCAATGAATGAAGAAATAAAATCTATGAATGACTACAAAGTTTGGGAGTTGGTCGAATTGCCAGAAGGACAAAAATGAGTTGGGTGCAAGTGGATTTTTAAGACCAAACTTGACTCAAAAGGCAATATCGAACGATATAAAGCTAGACTTGTTGCCAAAGGTTTTAATCAATGAGAAGGCATTGATTAAAATGAGGCCTTCTCTCCAGTTTCAAAGAAGGACTCCTTAAGAATCATATTAGTATTGGTGGCTCATTATGATTTGGAGTTACACCAAATGGATGCAAAAATAACTTTTCTAAATGGGAGTTTAGAAGAAGAAGTCCACATGGCACAACCACAAGGCTTCATAAAGGAAGGAAAGGAAAACATGGTATATATGTTAAAGAAGTCAATATATGGTCTAAATCAAGCTTCTCGTCAATGGTACATTAAGTTCTATGATACCATTACATCCTTTGGGTTTAAGGAAAACACTATTGATCGGTGTATATACCTAAAGATCAGTGGGAGTAAGTTTGTGTTTCTAGTACTATATATTGACGACTTACTTATCGCCATCAGTGATCTTGGTTTATTAAGTGATACCAAGAAGTACCTTTCAAAAAACTATGATATGAAATATTTAGGTGAGGCATCCTTCATGACCGGGATAGAAATATCTCGAGATAGATCAAGAGGAACGTTGGGATTGTCTCAGAATGCTTACATTAACAAAGTTTTGGAAAGATTTAGCATGCAAAGTTTCAATCCCGTTAATTTCCACTTTAGAAAGGGGATAAGTTTAGCTTAAGTTAATGCCCTGGAAGTGATTTAGAAAGGGATCACATGGAAGGCATGCCTTATGCTTCACTCGTAGGGAGCTTGTTGTATGAACAAGTCTGCACTAGGATGTACATCATTTTTTCCATTGGGATGCTAGGCAGATATCAAAGCAATCCGGGGATTTACCATTGGAAAGCTGCAAAGAAAGTGTTGAGGTACCTGCAAGGGACCAAGGATTACATGCTCACACATCGAAAGACTGATCACCTTGAGGTGATTGGTTATTCAGACTCAGATTTTGGGGGATGCCTTGACAGTAGGAGGAGCACTTCGGGTTATGTCTTTATGATGGCTGGAGGAGCCATTTTATGGAAAAGTGCTAAGCAAAGCGTCATTGCATCATCTACTATGAAGGCTGAATACGTAGCATGCTTCGAAGCTAAAAATCCTGAATTATGTCTGCAAAACTTTATTTCAGGACCTAGAATTATGTGATCAATATCTAAGCCGCTGAAGATTTATTGTGATAATGTCGTAGAAGTCTTCTTCTTGAAGAACGATAGGTATACTAAGGTAGCTAAGCATATTGAGATGAAATACCTATCAATGGAAGAAGAGGTTCATAAACAAAGAGTGTCAATTGATGACATTAGTACAAGTGATAACATAGCAGATCCTCTTACAAAAGGAATATCTCCAAAGACCTTTATGGAACATGTCAAAGAGATGGGTCTTAATTAGTTAGATTATGATTGCTATTTCGCTTAGTTGTTTGACACTAGTACTTGAATTCAATAAAAGTGTTTCTGATTTCTATTATTTCTGTCTTTTATGAATGCATGCATATGATTATAATTTTGTTCTACAGAAATAGTCCTTATTCAAAAGGATATTAAGAGGCCATTATGATACCCAATATTAAAGGCTTAATTGAAGAAAACATTGGTGTTATGGTATATAGAAGGAACCATACTCTTGAATAGCATGGAACCTCCATGACTCACATGCATGAACCATTTAATTTAGAAAACTATATTTATCAATGATTGTGCACCTTATGATACATAATCTAATTATAAGAATTATTAAGATTAAGTGGGAGACTGCTGAAAATTAATATTAAGTGGTGAAATTAATGATTTAATTTCAATTATATTAAATTCAGAATTTATGAATTTTCCATTAATGTGGTCTTGATAAATATCAGAAAATTAATTGGGAATGTGATAAATACGAATATTAGAAGATTGGGTGGATCTTCTCTGTTTGTCATATGATGGTTAGTGGCATTAGTGGGAGACTTGAAAAGAGTCCCACCTTGACTAGGATTTTGGCACTCTTCCCCTTATAAACAGAGACCTCTGCACCATCTAGGGATATCTCATAAAACACTATTTCTAAGGTGGGAGAGAAAATCCAAAATTCCCTTGGTAAATATTTTCTCGTCAAATTTCTAGCCACACACAAAGGCAATTCTAGTCTGTTTTGCAAGGGATTTAAGGAAGAATCCAATTGGAGCATTCAAGTCAATTATCCATACAAATTGCTATGGACAAAGGTTAGATTTGACTATAGTTATTGTTGATACCAAATTTAGCCTGCTGACATGGCTCAATTAAGTAAAGACACGTGGCAATCTACATGGCAATAATAAAAGTTTTCGAACAGCGCCTTGACTCCGAGAACCCATACTGCAGCGAGGAGCTCCATTTCCCCGACTAACTCAAATGCTCCGACTTACAAGAGTCCTCTGAGGAACTCTACTACTCCGAGGAACTCCACTGCACCGAGATACTCAGGCGGTCCGAGCTGCACCTCGTACAAAGCATTAATAGCGGGAAAACTAACAGATAATCTACGCATTAAATACATACAGATGTATACGCTTAAGGGGCATTAATGAATTACCCTTTCACATGTACAACCTAGAGGCTATAAATACATTGTATCACCCTCATTGTAAGGGGACCGAAAGTTCTTGATAAAAACCTGTAATCGAGAATTCCCATACAAGTCAGCAATAACAAAAATAGTGGACGTAGTCCATTCTTATAAGGCTGAACCACTTTAAAATTTCTTTGTCTCATTTAAATTTATCTGTGATTAAATAATTAGATTCGATCTAGTTTTTTACATCAACAGATTGGCGCCGTCTGTGGGAAACGACTGTTAGTATCATTTTTCATCAAAAATAATTCATCACCAATGGCTGATAATCCAGAACCTAGCAATCAAAACGCTGGAAACCCTTTAAATCCATCTGCTCCGCCACATGTTCCAGATCTGGCTGGAATAATGACAAATCTGGCCCAAGGCCAGACAGCCATACAAGAAACTATGCGGCAACTCATACAAACCCTTCATGGCGGTGCACCAGTCCATTCAAGACAACGCAGTGATCAAAGAAACACTCGTTTGCTTCCTTCGCGTACCGGGCATACAACTTCATATCATAATGAGGAATCTGATGACTTCTCTTATCAACCCAGGCGAACTTCATCAGTGCGGGCCACAGATACTGAACAATGTATCACTCTCTCTCCAGAGAGGACCAATGCACTGGAAAGATTAAGTAGGGTGTCTCCTTTCAGTCGTTTAGGCCCTAGGAGGAACAAAAGTCCTCTTAATGCTGCATCGAGTTTTGATAACAACCCTATGCTCAAAATAGTCCCTATTGGAATATGGGAGATTGACCACTAAAGCCCTATTTAAAAATCTAGTTTTTAAATAAAAAGTATTATCCCCAACAGCCCATCTATAACAGAACATGATTTCTGGAATTCCTATGCGAGTTCCATGAATTTGATTTAGTTTATGAACCCCATTAACTATTCTCCATGTATTGGGGGCTATTCTTGCAGGAACAACATCAAAATATTGATAGAATTCCAGACATAAAGGATTTGGCGAAAAGGAAAATCCACACTCAGCAACAAAAAGACTGGGGAACCAATGTCCCTCAGCCAAACGAAAATAATATGAAGGTTCAGAAAGTTCCTCCAGAACAACCCATGAAGGGATAGCAAAATCAGAGCGAAATTTATCAAGAGATTCAACAAGGTAAACCATAATGAATAAAGGAAATGAAGAAGAAGGAATAAGATCTTACAGGAAAAGAGTGGATCTGTTGACAACGAACGATGGAAAGGATGAACGCACGAAAGAGAAAGACAAGGGAAAACTCAAAGATAGAAATTTGAAAAAGTAGAAGACGATGGGATTGTCTGCGACGCTTAAATACCTTACCTTGGGAAATGGTAAAGTTAATGATTACAAAAAGAAATGATTACGCTATCGGCGCTAAAAGGACAAAAAGTGCGCGGAGATCGAGGCGGTTATAAAATTCAAAAAGACTGATTCTGCGAATTTGGAAGGAAAAATAAATACAAAGGGAACGCTCCTAAAAATCAGGAGGATCATTTAACACCGACATATTCCAAGAAATAATGTTCCACACTCCTCAAATTTTGAACTATGAAACATTGGGGGCTTCTGTTGATACCAAATTTAGCCTGCTGACATGGATCAATTAAGTAAAGACACGTGCAATCTACATTGCAATAATAAAAGTTTTCGAACAACACCTTGACTCCGAGAACCCATACTGCAGCGAGGAGCTCCATTTCCCCGACTAACTCAAATGCTCCGATTTACAAGAGTCCTCCGAGGAACTCTACTACTCCGAGGAACTTCACTGCACCGAGATACTCAGGCGGTCCGAGCCGCACCTCGTACAAAGCATTAATAGTGGGAAAACCAATAGATAGACTACGCATTAATTACATACAGATGTATACGCTTAAGGGGCATTAATGAATTACCCTTTCAGATGTACAACCTAGAGGCTATAAATACATTGTATCACCCTCATTGTAAGGGGACCGGAATTTCTTGATAAAAACCTGTAATCGAGAATTCCCAGACAAGTCAGCAATAATAGAAACAGTGGACGTAGGCCATTCTTATAAGGCTGAACCATTTTAAAATTTCTTTGTCTCATTTAATTTTATCTGTGATTAAATAATTAGATTCGATCTAGTTTTTTACATCAACAGATTGGCGCCGTCTGTGGGAAACGACTGTTAGTATCATTTTTCATCAAAAATAATTCATCACCAATGGCTGATAATCCAGAACCCAGCAATCGAAATGCTGGAAACCCTTCAGATCCATCTGCTCCGCCGAATGTTCCAAATCTGGCTGGAATAATGACAAATCTGGCCAAAGGCCAGACAGCCATGCAAGAAACTATGCGGCAACTCATACAAACCCTTCATGGCGGTGCACCAGCCCATTCAGGACAACGCAGTGATCAAAGAAACACTTGTTTGCTTCCTTCGCGTACTGGGCATACAACTTCATATCGTAATGAGGAATCTGATGACTTCTCTTATCAACCCGGGCAAACTTCATCAGTGCGGGCCACAGATACTGAACAATATATCACTCTCTCTCCAGAGAGGACCAATGCACTGGAAAGATTAAGTAGGGTGTCTCCTTTCAGTCATTTAGGCCTTAGGAGGAACAAAAGTCCTCTTAGTGCTGCGTCGAGGAGTTTTCGACAACCATTAGATTTAAGAGAAAGATCTGCCCAATCGCGACCAGCTGCTCATCAATATAGATCTCAGGAAGCTACATCAACACGATCAGTTGCTCGAACCAACAGGACCGAGGAAGGAAATGATGCGTGGAAAGGTTCTATTCATAGACTGGAGGATAGATTGGGAGAAATGGCTAAGGCCAAGAACCCTTTACAATGAACTTTTGTTCAAGGAACACCCTTTGTCCAGGCCGTTGTGGATTTTCCCACATCGTAAAAGTTTAAAGCACCTGTTGTGACTCCCAAATATGATGGAAAGACCGATCCTGTTCTTCATATAGAGCAATATCAAGCTGCAGCAGACATCTATGCTGTCCTGGACGAGATGAGATGCAGAGCATTATCGAGAACTCTTACCGGATCTGCTCAGATATGGTACAATAATCTTCCTTGGGGTAAGATCTCAACTTTATTTCAATTAGCTGAGTTATTCATTGGGAATTTCTGTTTTGGGGCCAAACCAGTAAAATGAGTAGCGCATTTGTTAAGTGTTAGACAAAAGGCTGGTGAAAGCACCAGAGATTACATAACTCGTTTTAATAACGAGAAACTTGAGGTTATAGATTATGAGGAAAAGACAGCGATCACCGCCTTGATGAGTGGGTTGTTGCCCAACAAGTTGTATTACACTTTGGCTAAAGATCCACCCACAACCATGTCAGAACTGATGGCAAAAGCGGCCAAAATCATGAATGCCGAGGAGGCTATAGCTGCGAAGAAGAACATGGATAAGGAAACCAAGGTGGAGGTTGATAAGGCCAAGAAGAAAGAGCGTAAGAACAATGGTGGTGACAAACAATCCAAAAATAAGTCGACATGGGAGGTGTTGAAATTTTTTGATAATTATACTCCTTTGAAGATGGGTATCAACCACGCCCTGGAAGAAATTAAGAATAACGAGGAGTTAAACTGGCCAAAGAAAATGAAGGCAGACCCTGACAGGAGAAATAAGGAAAAATATTGCGAGTTTCACAAAGATCATGGTCATATGACCAAAAATTGCATAGCCCTTCAGAATGAGATCGAAACACTCATCAGACGAGGAAAATTGATAAAGTATGTTGATCGTAGAAATGAAAGTAAAAATGATGACCGAGCAAGAGAGAGGTCCAGATCTCCTCATCGAGCAGAGGAGAACAAGAAAAGAGACCATAAAGATGATCCAAAAGATGACCCCGATCTTCCCAAAAGACCAAGGCAGCCAAAACGTGAGGTATTTTCAATACATTTTGGGTCAATTGATTGTAATGTTATTACAGGTGGAGATGCAGGAGGAGGAAATCTTACTGCAGAGAGATAAGCTTACCTATATGAGGATCAAGCTTGCTCATACATTCAACGGATAAATCTGGCCGAGGAGGATCGCCCGAGAAAGATAAACAAAGAGAAATTAGTCATTGGTTTCTCAAAGAACGACCTCGCAGGTGTCTTATATCCTTAAGATGACCCACTGGTGATCCAAATGAGAATGAAAGAAGTGATGATTTCAAGAGTTTTGGTAGAAAATGGTAGCTCGACAGATATCATGTTTTACTCATGCTTCGATAGTTTAAACCTAAAGTTATCTCAACTGGAGCCTTATCACAGACCTCTCCTCGGTTTTGCTGGCGAGAAAGTTTTTCCACTTGGGACGATCAAGTTGGATATATTCATTGGTACATGGCCTACTTATTGAACTGAAAGAATATGTTTCTTCGTGATGGATAAGAATGTTCAGTCAGCCTACAACATCATCATGGGAAGGGTCGAATTGAAGAAGTTCAAAGCAGTACCATCTACAGTACATCTATGCCTAAAGTTCTCAATAAATTTTGGAGTAGGAGTTGTGAAGGGTGATAAAAAAGTAGCTCGGGAATGCTATTATTCATCTGCCGAACAAGAGGAGCTGGAGGAATCAAGGAAAAAGACTACTACCTATCAAGTGGATGAAGGTACAGAAATTGAAACACTGGATCCTAGAGATGAATCACAACTCGTAAAGGGTCAGGTGGTGGAAGCTATAGAAAACATCATTCTGGACGATGAGCACCCTGAACGAACAACTCAAATAGGTTCGTCGTTGGATGCCTCACTAAAACAGGAATTGACAACTTTCCTAAGAAGCAGAAAGAAAACTTTTGCGTGGAGTCATGAGGATATGCCTAAAATAAACCCAAATTTCTTATGTCACGAGCTCAACATGAATAAAGAGATCAAACCAGTGAAGCAGAGAAGAAGAGTATTCAGTCCCGAGAAGAATCAAGCTATACAAGAGGAGGTCGAGAAGCTCCAGAAAGCTTGCTTTATCGAAGATGTTAAATATCCAGACTGGTTAGCCAATGTGGTGATGGTAAAGAAGAAAAATAATAAATGGAGGATGTGTGTAGATTTCACCGACCTCAACAAAGCATGTCCAAAGGATCACTTTCCATTGCCCCGAATTGATCAACTGGTAGATGATACCTCGGGACACGAGCTACTAAGCTTCATGGATGCTTATTCTGGTTACAACCAGATTAAAATGAAACCTGAAGATAGGGAGAGTACTTCTTTCATTACCCCTAGGGGAACTTATTGTTATAATGTTATGCCTTTTGGTTTGAAAAATGCAGGTGCGACATACCAGCGACTGATGAACAAGGTCTTTGTTGAAAAAATCAGTTGCAATATGGAAGTCTATGTTGACGATATGCTGACAAAGAGCAAGAAAGCTGCCGACCATCTAGTTGACTTAGGCCAGACCTTTGATCAACTAGATAAATATCAAATGAAGCTGAACCCGACGAAGTGCATATTTGGAGTACGAGAAGGCATGTTTCTCGGGTACATTGTCAATCAACGAGGCATAGAGGCAAATCCTGAAAAGATGAAAGCTCTATTAGGGCTACGATCTCCAACGACGAAGAAAGAAGTGCAGAGTCTCACAGGACGAGTATCAGCACTCAACAGATTTGTATCGTGAGCAACTGATAGATGTCTCCCATTCTTCAAAACACTCTGAAAGACTTTTGAGTGGAACGATGAATGTGAGAAGGCTTTTCAAGACTTGAAGAAATATTTGGGAGCACCTCCATTATTATCCAGCCCAGTGATGGGAGAAAAATTGTACTTGTATCTGGCAGTATCGAAAAATGCAGTTAGCTCGGCATTAATTAGAGTGGAGAATGGAGTGCAAAAACCAATTTATTATACGAGTAAGGCCTTCCGAGGAGCAGAGATCAGATATCCAAAACTGGAAAAATTGGCACTGGCGCTAATTGAGGTGAGCAGGAGAATGAGGCCATACTTCCAGGATCATACTATAGTTGTGTACACTGATATGCCATTGAGGCAAGCCCTTCATAAACCAGAAAAATCAGGGAGATTGATGTACTGGGAAATAGAGCTTGGTGAATATGATATAATTTATAAACCTAGATCATCGCTTAAAGGGCAAGCAGTAGCAGATTTTATAGCAGAGTTCACCTATCCTGATATCCCCGAGGAGCAAAAGCTGCTCGTCGAGCAACCTGTGGATGTTACAGGATCAACAAAGACTTGCCCAGACCAACTTAGGTTGGTAAAAGGACAAGTGGATGTTACAGGATCATCAAATTCGAGCCCAGACCAACTTAGGTTGGTAAAAGGTAACGAAAAGATGGTCGACAAAGAGAAAGAAGTATCCGAGGAGGGTGAAAGGAAGAAATAAATATTTCACCGAGAAACTTTGTCAGATCAGAAATTAGAAGACGAGTTGCCTATATGGAAGCTATATGTAGATGGTTTATCTTGCACAACAGGCTGTGGGGCAGGGATAGTTTTGAATAGCCCGGACGAGGTCGACATGGAATACGCCCTACGATTCCAATTCAAAGCTTCCAATAATGAGGCTGAGTATGAGGCCATGATTGCAGGTCTTAAGTTGTCAAAAACTATGGAGGCACAGTAGGTTATTATCTTCAGTGATTCTCAATTGATAGTAAACTAAATGTTGGGAACATATGCAGCCAAAGGAGAATTAATGATAAAGTATCATGAAAAGGTGATGGAGTTGGTATCCGAATTTGTTGCTGTTCAGCTGGTAAGAATACCAAGAATGAAGAATGCGAGAGCAGACGCCCTAGCACGATTAGCATCAGCTACTCGTAACAAGCTGCGAAGAAGAATCCCAATTGAAGTGTTGGCTAGTCGAAGCATAGATGAAGATCTAATGATGAATTTTATTACCCTTGATTTAGGACCATCTTAGATGGATCCCATCAGGGCATATATTGTGAAAGGGGATTTACCAACTGAAAAAATCGCAGCCAAGAAATTAAAGTTTAAAGCTGCTCATTATATACTGACTAATGGTATTCTGTACAGACGAGGAATTATGGCAGGTTTACAAAGATGTGTACATCCCTCAGAGGTGAAAGAATTGATTGAAGAGATCCATGAAGGGTCCTGTGGAGCCCATGTAGCAGGTCGGACGCTTTTGCAAAGGGTGATGATGCAGGGATACTATTGGCCAACGATGAGGGCTGATTGTATAGCCTATGCCAAGAAATGTGACAAGTGCCAGCGCTTTTCCTCTATCCGAAGAACTCCACAAGCATTGTTGACACCCATCACTTCCCCTTGGCCATTTTCCATGTGGGGAATTGACTTGGTCGGACCACTTCCAACGACTAGAGGAAGGTTCAAATATCTCGTCGTCGCAGTGGATTATTTCACTAAGTGGGTAGAAGCCGAGCCTCTTGTCGACATGACGTATGAGAAGGTATATCAATTCGTCTGGAAAAATATCATTTGTAGATATGGTCTTCCCCATGCATTCATCACCGACCATGGAACGCAATTTGATAATGAGGAATTCGCTGCCTACTGCCATCAGTCCAATATTTTGAAGCTACACTCAGCACCAGGTCATCCCCAGAGCAATGGACAGACTGAAGTGACAAACAGGACACTGCTAAATGGCTTGAAGAAAAGACTAAGTGACGCAAAAGCAAATTGGATCAACGAGTTACGATCAGTTTTGTGGGCTTATCGCACTACTCCCCGAGCAACAACTGGAGAATCCCCATATATGCTGGAGTTTGGAAGTGAAGCTGTTATACCTGCCGAGTTAGGTCTCCCAACGCAAAGGGTACTAAATTTCAATTCCCCTGTCAGCGACTTAATGAGAAGATTAGATTTGGACATGCTCGAGGAAGTTAGAGAAGAAGCAGCCATCAGGAATGCTGCTTACTAACAACGAACAACTTTGTTCTACAATAAAAGGGTGAAGAGGTGCGACCTGAAGGAAGGATACTATGTGCTAAAGAAAGTGATTCAAAAGCACAACAAACTGGAGGCAAACTGGCATGGACCATACCGAGTTACAGAAGTTGTTCGACCAGGAACTTATCGAATAGCAACTTTAGAGGGGGAGGAGTTTAAGAATGCATGGAATGCAGAACACCTGCGCAAGTATTATCAGTGATGTAAATTCTCATGTAATGCAGTTCCATCAGCATGAATAAAATGAAGATATTCTCCCAGATTCTCTCCTTTTATTGAAATTTTTTTGGGGAATACTAGTGCTACACACTACTACTCGACAAAACTCAGACTATTCAACAAAATATTCCTAAAAATGCCAACTACGGTTGGTTAGGAAACACGATATTCCTAAAAATGCCAACTCCGGTTGGTTAGGAAACAAAATATTCCTAAAAATGCCAACTCCGGTTGGTTAGGAAACAAAATATTCCTAAAAATGTCAACTCGGTTTGGTTAGGAAGAAAAATATTCCTAAAAATGCCAACTCCAGTTGGTTAGGAAACAAAATATTCCTAAAAATACCAACTCGGTTTGGTTAAGAAGAACAATATTCCTAAAAATGCCAACTCGGTTTGGTTAGGAAGAACAATATTCCTAAAAATTCCAACTCGGTTTGGTTAGGAAGCAAAAATATTCCTAAAAATGCCAACTTAGGTTGGTTAGGAAACAAAATACTCCTAAAAATTCCAACTTTGATTGGTTAGGAAGAAAAAATATTTTCCAAAAGTACCAAAGTTGGTCGGGAAGAGAAAAGTTCACCAATTTAGGTTGGTCGAGAATTAAAAGATATCGATCATTGTTGGTCGGAGACATTTTATGAGAAAAAGATCAAGTTAAATTTTAAATTTTTACTTGTGATTTTTAAAATGCCTGCCATATTGGTCGAGAAGCAAAACATCATTAATTTTGGTCAGTCGAATGATTACCACAAATTCAAGCTAGTCGACAATAAAGTTTTAATCAACTAGAGTTGGTCGACAAGATACATAATATTGTTATTTTTTTTAACAGATATACATACACAAATATAAAGTGTTTTACAACTACAAGACAATGGCAAGAAAGGTTGCAAACAAAAATACATGTCTTTCATTAAGTCCAAAAATAAAATACATTGAGGATGAAATGTATACTAACTGTTACATCAAAATGCCTACTCTATTGGTTTCTTCCCCTCTGCTTTTGAAACAGGTTCCTCGCCAGCAGGAGGATCATCCAAAGCATAAGGGGAGCTTATGAAGTTAAGATCTTTGAGCATTCTAATATTCATTACAGATGGTCTATCTAGCAGGTGCTCGGGGTGAGATATCTTGTCATTAGAATGGAGATTGTAATCACCGAGGTATTTAGAAATCAAACACCGAGGAATGGCCCGAGCAGGGATCCAGCTCATGTCAAGCTTATATGGTGGCACTGGTAGGTCGAGCAACCCAGGATTATGGTAATCCCATAAGTAGTGACCTTGCTCCAGTTTCAATACACCCAAAGAATTAAGCCACCCTTGTTTGTAGCCCTCATTATTTGCATTCTGGATTCGATCGTCCAAATGATAACGAGCTTCATTGTAGCCTGCCATCCAGAATACCCGGGGCTGCTTGTCAAATTGATATGTCAATCTTTCTAGTTATTCTTGAAGACTTTTTGCAAAAAGTTCCTTGTTCTCCAAGGCAAATTTCTGTGCAGATAGCTGCTCGTCCAGACTTTGAATCTTCTTAGACATCTTAGCCAAGGCCTGGTTCTTTGCCATTAGTTGGAAGGCTTGATTCTCCAGAGCAAATTGAGTTCTCTGTTCCTTGATAGTAATCCGAAAACCTCTTGCTCGTCCCCGAGCAGAGGTAAAAGGCCCAATCCTCTTCAGGGTTTCTAGCTCATCCCTCAAGTTGGCATTTTTGACTTCTAGGAAGGAGAATCCCTCATCATTCACAGGGACCAAAGCACTTGATGAAGATACAACAGACTTCAATTGAGCTACT
Organism: Sambucus nigra; assembly: GCA_949130495.1. Lineage (NCBI taxonomy): Eukaryota > Viridiplantae > Streptophyta > Magnoliopsida > Dipsacales > Adoxaceae > Sambucus > Sambucus nigra. The sequence continues at coordinate 130,551,301 of OX422214.1, read as the reverse complement.
TCCCTTTCCAGGTTATTATTTTCTTGCTCCAATAGCTCAGCTATTTGCCTGTGCTCCTCGACCTCAGTTTTCAGAGTTCTCTCTCTCACTTCATAAGCAGTGAACATCTTGTCATAGCCCTTATCAGCACTGAGTTGTTGATATTTCTTCTCATATCCCTCATGTAAAAGGGCTGTAGATTTTTTATATTGCTGTTGAAGTTCATCGAGAGTGCCTTGTAGATCCTCAATCATTTCATAATAGGCTACATTATTGGCCATTGCACGATCAAGCAGGCACTTCAAGTATTGGTATGCTTCAATCGCTTGCTCTGAAGCATCTTGGCCGAGGATGTCAACGATTTGTGCTGCACTCAGATCTGTGTGACAACCTTAAAGTACTCATTACATTGCCTCAATAGCTTTGTATCATGAGCAGACAATAACTCCATTCTGGCCATAAGCTAGTAAGAAGAATAGATAACAAGGATCAATAAGAATGCAAAAAAGTATGAAGGAGATAATCAAAAGTTTAGCTTTTATTACATCATAGAAGAGGGGTACAAAGTTCAAAGTTACATGTGCTAAAGGAAAATAAAACAAAGAGAAAAACCCGAACAACTTTACACCTTTTCCTTGTCTCCCAAAATTTTCTCGGGAGCTTGAGACGAGGAGCTAGGTTGCTCGGGGGGAATAGATGGTTGCTCGGAGAGTGAAGGAGGTTGCTCGAATGAGGCAGGCAGAAGTTGAAGTTGCTCGCTGGTTGACTGGATAACGGGGGGAGTAGGGACTTGATCCCCCACCACCATGCAAGATTCCTCGGAGGCAGCTTCGTCCTCTTCTTCTTCTTCGGGTGTTGGAGGGGGACCTGAGATATGTCGCTGGAACAGGTGAGAGCCTTCATCAACCTTCATTTCTTGTAGAGCAGCAACCCAACCATCTCTAAAGTATTTGAGACCGCCATACTCCACTTGCGACATCATGGAAGCCACACCCTTGTCCCAGCCAACGCTGAAAGACTTCTTCACAACCAATTTTCTTTTTATTTTCTCCAAGGAAAGCTTCTCGGATAGAAGCTCTTCGGTGGCCTTCAACTTGCCATCCACTTCCTCCTTCTGACGATTTACTTCGCGAAGATGGACTAACTCTTCCTCAGCAATTTTGAGCTTATTCTCAAGCTCATCAGAGTTTTTGAGCTTCTCATCGAGCTCTTTATTTTTCTCTTCCAAATTCTTTATTTTATTCTCCAACCCTTTGGAGATTTCAACAACCCGAGCTTTCTCCTCCTCAACCGAAGTGAGTTTCTTTTCCCAGGTAGCCTTGTCTTCATCATATTTCTGACGAGAATATTTTAGAGACTGCGTCAGGCCTACCAGAGCTTCCTCCACACCAGACGAGGAGCTTGAAGCTTTAATAGCTTCGTCTTCTTCAGAATGGTATTAAAACAGGTCACCAACTGGAAAAAGAAGTTGATGGAAAGTCAGTACAGAGACATATGTAACAAGGGAAATATGGAAAGTTCAAGACAGTAAAACTTACAGAAGCAATATAGCGAGCAGTCAATGAGGTGACCATGTCCCGAGGAAGTTTTTCTTCAATACCTTGGATCTCGGGAATGATCCAAGTCTTCACCGATCTCATGGCAGAGCTCGGGGGAACAAAGGTAGGAACACCAGTCCCAGTAGTTGGGGGCTGAGAGATGGTTTCAGCAAAATTGACCGAGGAGCTCTTCTTCAGCCTCCTCGGGGGAACAGGAATATTTTTGACCAAGGAGGAACTCTTGGTCAGTGATATGACAATCACCTCTATTGGAGCATCAGTCTTACTCGGAGCCACTGGGGGGCTTCTCAACATCTTTCTTAGTTACAGTAGAAGGAGGAGCATCAATTTTCTTTGTCCCCTCTGGAACATCAGATTTACTTCTTTTTGCTTCCCCAGCACCAGAGGCAGATTTCTCAAAAATAGACGGAACCCTTCTTTTACCCATCCTTTCACTAAGGGGAATGTGTGATTCAGAAGAAGAATCTTCAGGAACTGGCACCGGTTCAATATCGCTGATCACTGGACGAGTAGTAAAAGAAGATGTGTAACTCTTATACTGCAGTAAGTATGAGGCAGACCTAATATGCTCGTCGGAAACAGTCTCATGCAAGCTCCAGATAAGTTTTAAGTTCTTTATGTTAACTTCTGTCTCCTTTGGAGATTTTCTTTTACTATCAACTGCAAATAAATAAACATTGAAATATCAGTGTGACATTTTATCAAACACAATGAAAGCATACTTTCAAAATAAATAAAATAAAATGAAGATAACCTATCCCATTGCCATAGGGAGGGCATCTGGGACCCTGATACACTTCATCTCCAGTTAAAGGAGCATGTTGCCAATTTTTTATAACAACCCCATGCTCAAAATAGTCCCTATTGGAATATGGGAGATTGACCACTAAAGCCCTATTTAAAAATCTAGTTTTTAAATAAAAAGTGTTATCCCCAACAACCCATCTATAACAGAACATGATTTCTGGAATTCCTATGCGAGTTCCATGAATTTGATTCAGTCTATGAACCCCATTAACTATTCTCCATGTATTGGGGGCTATTCTTGCAGGAACAACAAATAAATATTGACAGAATTCTAGACATAAAGGATTTGGCGAAAAGGAAAATCCACACTCAGCAACAAAAAGACTGGGGAACCAATGTCCCTCAGCCAAACGAAAATAATCTGAAGGTTCAGAAAGTTCCTCCAGAACAACCCATGAAGGGATAGCAAAATCAGAGCAAAATTTATCAAGAGATTCAACAAGGTAAACCATGATGAATAAAGGAAATGAAGAAGAAGGAAGAAGAACTTACAGGAAAAGAGTGGATCTGTTGACAACGAACGATGGAAAGGATGAACGCACAAGAGAGAAAGACAAGGGAAAACTCAAAGATAGAAATTTGAAAAAGTAGAAGACGATGGGATTGTCTGCGATGCTTAAATACCTTACCTTGGGAAACGGTAAAGTTAATGATTACAAAAAGAAATGATTACGCTATCGGCGCTAAAAGGACAAAAAGTGCGCGGAGATCGAGGCGGTTATAAAATTCAAAAAGACTGATTCTGCGAATTTGGAAGGAAAAATAAATACAAAGGGAACGCTCCTAAAAATCAGGAGGATCATTTAACACCGACATATTCCAAGAAAGAATGTTCCACACTCCTCAAATTTCGAACTATGAAACATTGGGGGCTTCTGTTGATACCAAATTTAGCCTGCTGACATGGCTCAATTAAGTAAAGACACGTGGCAATATACATGGCAATAATAAAAGTTTCCGAACAGCTCCTTGACTCCGAGAACCCATACTGCAGCGAGGAGCTCCATTTCCCCGACTAACTCAAATGCTCCGACTTACAAGAGTCCTCCGAGGAACTCTACTACTCCGAGGAACTCCACTGCACCGAAATACTCAGCCGGTCCGAGCTGCACCTCGTACAAAGCATTAATAGCGGGAAAACCAACAGATAGACTACGCATTAAATACATACAGATGTATACGCTTAAGGGGCATTAATGAATTACCCTTTCACATGTACAACCTAGAGGCTATAAATACATTGTATCACCCTCATTGTAAGGGGACCGGAATTTCTTGATAAAAACCTGTAATCGAGAATTCCCAGACAAGTCAGCAATAACAGAAACAGTGGACGTAGGACATTCTTATAAGGCTGAACCACTTTAAAATTTCTTTGTCTCATTTAATTTTATCCAAGGTTCTAAAAAACGCGGGGCGTGATCGAGGCGTGGAGGCCAAGCCTTAAGCCTTAGAAGCCTAGGCGGGCCTTGGCGTAAAAAGGCGTGAAAAGGCGTTTAGGTCTTTTTAATATATTTTAATATTTTTTAACCATAACAAGGCTATTAAAATACTAAAATTGTACATATCATAAAAATATGTCTGAATATTTGCAAATAAAAATACTATTTGATTATTTTGGATGAGATAATGATCCGATTTGTAAAAAGATCTTTAAAATGCGATATCGTTTCACTAAAGCATTGTTGTTTTTAGAGAAAAAGTATGCCTTAAGGGTTTTACCAAGCATAAGGCGTCAAAATCTTAAGGCGGGGCGTTTCTTCCAAGCCTCAAGCCTAGGCATGCCTAGGCGGAGCCTAGGCGGGTTTTTTAGAACAGTGATTTTATCTGTGATTAAATAATTAGATTCGATCTAGTTTTTTACATCAACAGTTATATTTATGATTGCATGATGATAAAAACATCCTGGATTCATGATAAAACCGTTTTTAAAGTGATATAAAATTATTGTTTATGTCCAATTTAATGATGGACAAAATAATCCTAATTAACATGGGAACCTTTCAAGATGTTCAATACCTATTGCTGACCAAGTCAGATATTGCAGGGACTCTAGTACCGTGACCATACTAATCGAGGAGATAATTGGGAAAAATAATCAACTGCCGAACATAAACTTGTGGAGAATTTTTGACCAATAATAGGTGGTCGGGATATTGCCCGATATGTGCAATACTTGTCTCCCATCAGTGATAGGTGCAACCGACTAATTATCCATATGTTATTTTATTGCCGACCAGTTGATGATCATCTCACAGTGTCACCGACCAGCCAATAGAACATTGTATCTGCAGAAAATGGTTTCACATCTTGCTGTCGACCAAGAAATAATGGTCTGATGATGCCAGTTGCTGAGGTATTTTTACTTTTATTTTCCACGAAATGAAAATGGGTGTCAAATGTTAGTCGACCCTATTCGTGGGTTGAGAGCTCTAGTCGGGGTATGCTTTTCTTTATTGATGATTGAAATTTCTTAGTAGTGGTCGGTTAAGAAATGATAATCAGATGGGAGCCACTAGTCAGCTGAAGGTACAGAGAGAACATATATTTATGGATGTTACCATTACTGATTATCCCTTTAATGAAATCTTATGGGACCTCAGTAAGTAATAGATATAAACTTCACTTCCGTGCTGAGATCTCTTATTATTATTGTTTGGCTGAACAAGGGCTCATTCAGACTTTGGATTTTGAACCAAATTGGTTCTAAATTGGATCTGATTTAGGCCAATGTTGTTTGTGAAACAACCAAGAAAAATTGACAGATGATCTGCTAAAAAAATTGACAGATGATCTGTTGTTTTGGATTTCCATATCGATTTTCGTATTTGGTTTGAATTGTTGATTCCTTTTGTTTGTACTAAATCGATTTGATAAAGGAGTTAAATCAAGATATGATGGTGGATATATAAGAATCTAATATATCTTTGGCCAGAAAATATGAGATATGGAAATCAATATATCTGATGTAACCTTGTCTCCACAGACGTCCGATAATAGAAAATTGTATAGAATCGACAATATTATGGAGAGTGTTAATTATTCTTGACCTTATCTCTTTCTGTTCTCTGAATACAGATAGAAAAATGTGATGAAAATTTACCATGGAAATTCCAGGAGTCACTAAAGATCTTCTATACTTCAAAATTTAACAATGAAAATTATCAAAAAATTGATACAGTTATGCAGATTTGAAGGTGAATAAAAATTGAGTATATAGTTTATTCCAATGAATAAAACAACGTGGTTAACATTTTAGGAATCAAACCTCTTGAAAAATATCTAAAGTATGGGAATCAACATATCTTATATAACCCAGTAAATAATCGTATTTTCCCTACTTTCAAGGATTCATACAAAACTTAAGGTTATAAAATCCACTGTTCTGCAGACTTTTAAATACAAATTGATCACACAGCTTATGAATATAAACGTATGAGAATCATGATCAAATTGAAATATGTATGCACAACATATAATTATTTATACGCAGAGACCGAAAAACTTATCTCTTGTAGATGATCTTCGTCTCTTCTAATAAGAATGGAAAGATTTGTGTGTCTCTTCCCACAAACGACACCAATTGGATTAATAAGTGTAACTCACTTTTTCTCTATTTTTTTTTATAGAAAGTAAAGAATGTGCAATATAACTAATAAAGGATGAGATATTAATGTGTATGAACTAAAGCAAAATCTAGATTAGGAATTTATGTAACTAATGCAAAAATAAGGAATTTAAAGAGAGACAAGGATTTTGGACCTTCTTTGAAGAATTGAGGCTCGATCTTGATCCTTGATGAACTCCCTTGAATTTTAAGATAATGTTGGATGAGAGAGAATGAGATTTTTCTAAATTGGGTATGAAAAGGATGGGAATGAAAGATGGAAAGGAATTTCACATAAGGAAACTTCCATGATTGTAAGAGAATGTTGTTGAGATCACTGATATTGATGGATCTGAGGTGTCCTTTGGGAGTGAGGTCATGCCCTCTATTTATAGGGTAAGGGGATGCCAATTGGCATAGCCCTAGCCTTGCCAATTGGTAGGTAACCCTAGGCACACTACCGATATGTAGTGAAATGGACCTGCCAATTGGTAGTCTCGTACAGATTTTTTCAGAAAAAAGTTCGTAAAACACAATCCGTTGATCCAAATCACGTGGCATACCATTATAAAGATAATTCAGAGACCTTCAAGAGTCCTTTGGGCTGCTCCCGAGTCCGGGAGTTAATTAGGGTCAAACGGGGCTCGAAAGCTCTTATCGATCCTTTGGGAAGGAGATCATTTGACGAAAATGGATTGTTCATCCAAACCATAAGTCAAAATAATGCAGGGGGTGGACCTTTGGAATGGTTATGCAAGGTATTTCGGCATTCCAAAGGGATTCGCTTGGTTTGAAAAGTTGGCTTTGGTCAACTGGGGCCCGAAAAAGCTCGGTGACCTTTTGAAGTAAAATGGGTCATTCGTCCGTACTATAAGGATGATTTATGAATAGATCGGTCTATTGGAAAGGGTATTCATTGCGCTTCAAAGATTCATTTAGTCTCGTTCGAGCTAAAGATTTGACCTTCGTCAAACAGAGCCTGGGAGTGCCCGGTGGCCTCAGGATCAATATTTGGGGAAAACGGATTGTTCATCCGAATGGTTATACCATTTCATGCACAGGTTGGACCGTTAGAAAGGAGTTTTAGTTCCCTTCAAAGATTCAAAGAGCTTTTATTCTGACGATGAAGTTGACTCGGGTCACATTGGGACCCGAGAGTACCCGATGGCCTCTAAATCGATTTTTGGTGGTAAAATGGTCTGTTTATTTGAACCGTTATACCGATTTGTGCACGGGGTGCACCATTGGAAAGGGTATTCAGAACCCTTCGAAGATTCACTGAGATTTTTCTCTGTCGATAGAGTTGACCAGAGTCAAACGGGGCCCGAGATAATAATTAAGATGTTTGTATTTGCCTCATTTGAAGAGGCTAACCATAAAAAGTGGTCATCCTCGAAGATTTCTACTCGGGGGACTCTTTTAAAGATGAATTTGGGGATTCTCTCTGAGATTATTCAAAATTGCCAAGTAACCTTCCATTATGTCACTTTAACCTCATAGGCCTCAGTGACTTAATTTACCACCAATTGAGAATCATTAATGGACTATATCTGATCAACTTTCAAATTAATGGCCAAGACTAGGCCCTCCATTAAGACTTCATACTTCGTCTCATTATTAGAGGCTTTTAATTAAATATGGAAAGAAAGATAAATTGTATGTACTTTTGGGATTACTAGATGAAGTCCGACTTCAGTACTTGGAATATTAGAAGAGCCATCCACATACAAGACCCATGTTAGAGAGATGGGGTCTATCTTCTGGAACAATGGTTTCTTTAGCTCCGTAGCTTCTATTCCTAAGATCTTAGGATCTTTTTTCTCTTCCTTCAGGTAGCCAAACTCTGCACTGAAGTCATCCAAGGTCCGACCTTTGATGGCACTTTGTTGGATATATTTGATATAAAATTCTCCCAACTCCAAAGACCACTTTACAAGTTTTCCTGAGGTATCAGTCTTGTGGACTCTCTGTCGAAAGATTTGATCAGTCATGACCACAATGATGTGTGATTAGAAGTAAGGCCTTTGGTGCTTGGCTAAGGTGGTGAGGCAGACGGTGATATTTTCCATCCTTAGATAATCGTTATCATCCATTTTTAGAGATCGACAAACACTAGACCCTAAATTCTTCACGGATCAAAGTTGAGTTGATGATGGTTAGGGAAACAACAAGTTATAGGTACAAGTCTTCCCCAGTGATGGTTCGAGATAGTAGAGATTGAGTACTTATTGATACTCTCTAAAGGCTTCCTCAACCAGTTGAGTCCATTGGAATACCTTCTTATGTATTTTGAATAAAGTAAAGGTCTTATCTTTTGCCTTAAAGATAAATAGGCTGGAGGGAAGTAAATCTCCCATCAAGACTCTGGATCCTTTTAATAAATCTAGGGGCTCAATATCCATTATAATTTGGATCCTCTTCAGGTTAGCCTCTGTACCTTTCTTGGTGACCATAAAGCCCCAAAATTTGTCGCTGGCTACCCCAAAATCAAATTTATTTGGGTTGAGGCTCATTTGGTTCCTTCTAAGGATGGAGAAGGTTTCCATTAAGTTCTTAACATGGTATTGGGAAAGCCTATGGTTTGGTTCCATGCTTAGGTGATGGAGCATGACCTTAGGGTCCACCCGGATCATGTCTGAATAACTCCAGACGCACACATCCTTATTTTTCTTAGGAACTGGGTGAGTTCCTCTTGGAGGAGGGAGCTCAGACTAGACCCAATCTTCACCTACTTTGTATTATCTTCCGCATCAATGTAAATCATGATCAGAGCCTCAGTCGGCTCACCTCATTGTTCTTTTTCCTCATCTTGTCAATCTAGGGTAGCCGCTATAACACCCTGGCCCAGATTTGGGTCATTGTCGGCTCAACTCGCACCAAGTCAAGGAGTTAAAGGAGGAGGGGAAGTCCAATTCTATTATTTAAGAAAAAACCCTTTAATTGTACCATTTTTTAAGGATTAAATTACCGGTTTTTATTAGAGAAACAAGTGATCACTTTAAGTAATTAGGTTAACTATTAAGGTTTATTTATGAAAATCTGTTTAATGCAATAATACTAAAAAACTGAGAAATAAATCATAGTTGTCCATGTATTATTACATCACTTGGCCAAAGGCCCGAATAATATAATTTAAATGTTCCAAATCCAATGTTTCAAAGACACTTTTAAATAAAATGACAAAACTTCCAACGACAATTACTACCCTCAGGGGTCTTACCAACATCCGTGCCAACATACCTACTCGATGTTTCTAGGGTGGGGTCGAGATTGGGGTGGGGGTTTTAAAATAAAAAGCGGGTGTGAGCAAACACTCAACAAGGTGGAAAATACTAAGCTATACGTTTTCTATAAAATACTATACATATAAAATATATTTTAATAATTTCGAAAATGCTTAACAATTTAGCTAGTATTAATGCAACTACCATGCAATAGCCCTGAGCGATGTACTCATACCCATACGTAACCATTTCATACCACCCTTTATAGGGTTTAGAGACTATTTAATCATATTTTGTTCTTTAGTTTCCGTTGTATCCCTTACACGATGGAATCCATTAAAATCACCCTCTATGCTTACCAGTCTACCAACTATCACTTTATGAGAAATCAAATCGCTTTCACAAATCTCAATCACAAAATCCTTTTTGTTTTTAACATTGGATAGCATGGTGGAGCATACTATAGACTCCTCAAAAATATGAGCATACTCATTGATGATTTCACAATTCATACTATTACCATTATCCAAAGAGTTAGTAGTGGTAACTAACGCGACTTTGAAAGTGTCTCTAGTTCGTGGTCATATCGACTCAAGTGTAAGCCGGTCGCGTAAGTAATAATCTGAGCAAGTCGGGTATCGAACACAGGGAATAGGACGTAAGATGTGACGAAGAATAGGAAGGATGATTAAACTTATGGTTGACTCTAGAAAAGAAGGAAAATGATGATTGTTTTGAGATCCTTTAAATAATTAAAGCAAGTAAATTAAACTAATGACTTAACTAAGCATGCATTAATAACTCAATGATTTTTAAATCAAATGTGAGAAAATGGAGTTAGGGTACACTCCCCTGAACCATTAATAATTACTTAGAACCTAGAAGTTCCAAAAACCTAATTCTCAATTCAAAGAGACATCAAATATATTCTAAGCATTTAACATATGTGGATTTTACTCCTCACAATATCAAATTAAAAAGTGTATTTGATGAGAATGATAAATTGTCAAAACTCAAATTTCACCCTTAAACATTCCGATTACCTAGGGCAAATGGAATTAAAAGTTCTACAACTTTTACTTTGATAAATTCCAAACCTTTGAATTGTTAGTTAAATTTTATTCACTTTTAAGTGCATTCATAACACCTAAGTTGGGTTAATGTACCCCAACCCTCTAAAAACCTAGCCGGACATAGTTACGTGAAAAATAACAAAAATCCAAATGTTTCATGAGATGGAAATCATGATTAAACTATTTCTAAACATGCATGGGAGCTTTAGAATCCCAGAAAAAGAAAGAAACCTACAGGGATGGAAATTATGTAAGAACAAGGAAGTGAAGACAAACTTTATATTAAAAATCTTGAGAATTTGATCAACAATGGTGAAATCTTAGCGTATGAATTGAAACTAGGGCTCTTGGCTCTTATTCTCCTCTCAAAACTAGGTTAAAGCAAAGTTAGATATTACTTATGTTAGTTTATAACTTAATGAACCCGTTTTTACAAGAGTCCTAAGCCCATACGACTCGAGGCTAAAAAAGGGGGCCAAAATATAAATCCCGCTTCTGGTAAATTGTCACGGTTTTTAATCGTGACTAACATTTTTTTACGGTTCTGGAGCGTGACTAACTCCGAATTGGTTCGGGGTTTGGTTTGATTTTTCTTGCTGCCTTGGCTTGCTTATTCTCTTTTCTTTGGATTTCTTTCTCAACTTCAAACAACCATAACTTCTTCACCGTAGCTCTTGATGGTTCGACATTTTTTCCAGTATTCTTGTGACTTCAAGGTCTTCAACTTGCTAGTTGGCCCCACCCTCAAACTAAGGCTGAAAAATTACGAAAATGCCCTTCAACTCTCTTTTTCTTTGTTTCTTTCATTGTTTCGAGTTCTCTCTCGCACTAACTTGCGCGAAATACTTGTAAAACGCATGAGAAATACATAAAATAAGAAATACTCAAAAAAGGGTTAGTAGCATAAATATGAGATAATTCTAGGTTAAATGCAATGCACGGGACCATAAAAGTACCGAAATTAAGGGGATAAATATTAAATATTTACACCTTATCAGTAACATTAACACATGAGGGAAAAAAAAAATTCCTCTAAATTCCCTAGGGCCATAACAAAATAATAGTTAGTATTGGGAGTTTATCCATCAGACTCTGAGTCGTCATCACTAAAAGTGGTTTGTTATACATATTTAACACTACCTTGACTTGGTTTCATAGGAAATTGTTTGGAATATTGTCCTTTACCTCCAGATATATAACACATGACTACATTTGGGTAATCTTACTTTTCTCCCCACTTCCTTATCCCAATTCAAACCTAGGCAAATTCGATTTTTGATTTCCTTTAGCTTAAAATCATTTTTTCCATAACTTAGAAAAGTTCCTACAAGACTATATCTTCTTCACTAAGATCAAAGGTATCCAGAGGAGAAACTTTATAAGATTTTATTTTGAATGCTAAGTTCTTATCTTTTGTAAGTCTCTCGAGATGATAATTCAAATTCACCTCCTATATTTGAAGTTACCCCACCAATTCATCTACTTTCGTAGGTGTTTGAAGTAAGGCTCAAACTTGACATAAAACTTTATGGTTAGGCATTGACGGATTTTATCGATTATAATCTTCTCTTTAATAACCTTCCCTAGCATAAACATCAAATTAATTACGTCTCTTAGTTGAGCATATAATTCATTGAAAGTTTTGTTCCATGTAGGGTGTTCGAAATGGGAGGTGAGACATTGAAACTTTTCATGCTTTATGTTGGAGGTGCCTTTGTAGGTTGTTTGTAAGATTTCCCATGCCTTATTCGATGTAGAGCACTTCAAGATAAGCCTTAATTCAATCACAATTACACAATTGAAAATTATATTTAAACCCCTCGCATTCCACATTCTCTCTTTGATATTTTTCTCATCCCAATTTTATTGTATTTTAGGGACTTTAACTCCGCCAATTAATGAAGTGGATATTTCCATCCCGTTAAAACAAAATTCCATATAGATCATCCAATGACATCGTGTGTGCCAAAATTCGTATTTTCAAGTAGGAATAGTTTCTACCACCAAACGGAGGAGATATGAGAGACAAACCACCCTCCATTTATCACGAAAATATTTAACCTATGATTTTAAGCCTAAAACAATGAGTCCCTCTCTCTGATACCAGTTGATAATGAGATCTCTCACCGATAGCTACCCAATTAAAATTAATACACCGGTTAAATAAAAAAATTAATTCACCGGGTTTAAAACATCCAAAAGTCTATGTGACAAAATCGTTTTATCAATATTATAATCTTAACCAAATTTTATCTTCAATTTAGGAAAAGTGATTCTAATATGCAGAAAAATAAATTGAATTACACAACATTGGATGTATGAGGAGAAACACACAACGAGAAAAAACCTCGGGCCAAAATGAAAAACAAATGTACTATGGTAGAGTATTGTAACTAAAAGACAAAGACTTATAACCACATAACAATATAACTGAATGTAAACTCTTTCCCACCATATCATTCGAGGAGAGCGTCAACAACTAGAAAACAATACACAACCATTAACGGTTTTGGACACGTATGATGACTTCAAATTTTATGCCAAACAATATGTTTTAAAGTGAAAGAATCACATTGTTCCGATTCAACAAAACTAATGAGTAACCACCAACTACAACTAGGATGCGTAAGGGTATCCTATGGTTGAAAAGATGTAGTGAAAAGGTTTATCTTTAAATAAATTACAAATATGTTATTCAAGATTGAAAGACATCTATAGTCAAGAACAAATTAGATTTAGAAAATTATTTCTCAAAGATTTCTTGAGTACAAAAGTCTTACTTCCAGGGATTCAGGAAATGGTAAAAAAGATTAAAAATCACACCAGAGAAGAACAAAGAAATATGATAAAAATTTTCTTCTTCTTAAAAATATACTCAACAAGGAAGAAACGGTATTGTCGTGAGTATGCATAGACTTGTATGAAGACAAGAGGGTACACAATCAAATGAAGCACTCCTATTGTTCAAGGAGCAATCTTTATTGGATGCAAACAAAGATTGTGTCTTAGCAAAAATTCCTAAAAGATATTTAGCAAGATATATCAAAAATTGATAAAGTTCCAGAAAAGACATGCTTCGATGACACGAGGGATTAACGACTAAGGTCACGAGATATGGTCACAACAGGTCATGGCCAACGACATGGACCTTCATTGACACGAAGCCTATTTCTTTGAAGTAAACCAATAATGAATGCAGATCACGAGATGTTCTGGACTTTTTGCAGTGACTTAGTTTCCAAAGGTCGCAACCAACAAATTAGGCCTTCATTGATGCGAAGATTTATTTTGCTGCATGAAATAACCAATGACCAAGGTTGCGACAACATAACATGCCTTGTTTTTTATTTTTTACAGAATATAAAATTTAAAAATGTTAAACTAAAGACAAGTAAAATTCTATATACAAAGATCCATTGAAAACATAGTTTTTGTATAGGAATAATATAAATACTTTGGATTGTGAAAGTTCGGGTCTAAAAAATAATCACAAGGTAAAATGAGAAAGATTTCCCAATTATAAAAATTAGTTTAACAAAGGATGAATCTTACTCGAGGCAAATTGTATGCATGATCCAGTACGAGTTTGAAGAAGCTTTTTGGAGACTTGTTGGATTAGACTCAAAATGTATTTTGGTAACATGGAATAAGGCGATTCATAGTGCCATGGGGAACATAAATATACCATACTCTTACAACATATGTAAAAAAAAAAAAAAGATTTAATGTTTAATTATATACACTCAGCTCCGAGACACCAAAAATAATAAGAAAAGTTGTGTCACAAGTAACCGAGTACAAAAATTAATTAATAACCTTCATTTCATGAGTTATATTGAAATATTTTTTGGGTGACTTTAAATAGAAACCATTAACTTTTTTATACAACATGAGAACTAAGTGGGAACACAAATGTCATGAAGCTCTATCACTTTTTCATCTCCCACAATAACCTTGATAACTACCGTAGCCATTCATTATTATGGGTTTTAATCTTGAAAATAAAAAAATTGAATTCGTAAAACTACTTCTCACTGACCTACAATTTCCATGGCCACCACATTATCATCATAATAGGTTGTTGTGGAAAATAAAGAGAAGAATTTTTTTATGAGTACAATACTCATTTGAACTCGTGATTCTTTACTATTTTTATGTCATGTTATCCTTCAAAACTCCTAATGAAACTATCGTTCTTCCATGACAATTTTCTACTCTTTAACCAGAATAAATCTACATGGTACACAATCATTTTACAATTACACACAATTTAGGATCTCGCTTATTTATGTTTATGTATTTTGCCATAGTGTTTTCGTTTTCATAATGGAATAAGATCTCTCTTTCTCTCTCTCTCTCCCTCTTTTTATAACATTATTTTCACTAAACATTTTTCTAACTTGGTGGGCAACCAAGATTTTTCAGAGTTGGTAGGAAACCATAAGACAAATGATTTCAAACCAATTATTTTTTATAAATAAACATATAAGAGATTATTTCCAAACTCTCAGTCTACCTCCCTCCTTAGCTACTTGATCAATCGCATACCGTCTAAGTTCTTGATAGAAGCATCTCTCATCACTATCATCCAAAAGTATATGGATGATGATCATATTCTCTTTGTTTTTAGTTTATTTTAAGAAAGGAATATAGTGAAAGTATGATATAAGTTGACAATTTTAGGATAAAAATATTATCAAGATATCTTATCCAAATCACTGGTATGTTTATCGAAATCGTGAGCATCAACTTGTAGGTTCCATATCCAATAAATTACTAGTTATGCCCAAATATGTGGTCAATACAACAAAAATCAGCATCGGTGACCATAGAAATTCACAAGGTTTTTCAAATCCACTAGTAATATTCACATGAGATATATGTGAGATCATCATAAAGGACTCCCATTAGCAGTAAAGTCCCAATCAACAACTTGATCAATCTTTATTGGGTGGCTTGCTTTGCCTTCTTACTGGATAAGGCGAATCTCTGGGTCTCTTACCCAGCTACATATGAATCCCTTATTGTTTTCAATAATTCTATATATCCACATACCAAAGAAATTGTGCCACCCAATTAATGGGTAGGACCAAGTGCTAGAAATACATGTTGGCCATTAATTTTCTATGAAGATCACGTATAGTGGATTTTTCATTTGCAATAAAATCTTAGAAACTCTTTAGATATAGATCAACTACAAAGTGTATGTGATCTTCTAGTTATACTATTATACATTAATTTATATTTTTTCTATTTCCAATTTTTTCTAGCTACATTAGGCATGTATTCCATAACTGTTATGCTCTACTTTTTTTTTTATAAAAATTAGGTAGTTATCTAAACTTTTGTTTAACACTATTACCTATTTTTATGAGTTTTGATACACACACAGAGCAATGTATCTCTCTCTCTGTGCGTTGTTGCTATAAAATTGATACTAAGTTGGTCTTAGGTATGATATATGAATTAACTAGCCATCTAATTAGTTAAGAGATGAATTAATTGATTTGATTCGTCTTGAATATTGTATTTTGTAACTCTTTATTCTTATGCATTTTATCCCCTGGTGTATGTTAATTCCTATATTTATGCTCGTTAACCATAAAACCTCTATTATCTATGATGATATGCATTGGGAGGTATAATTGAGCTTTTTAGATTTATGGGTGCTAAGAGTGAAGTTTGGTTGCATTCCCAAAAAACAATTGTCTTAATGCACATCATTAAGGGCATTTTACTCATTTCAGCATTTGAGCTTATTTCCCTAAGTCTTTAATGAAATTGAATCCCCCGCTTATCTTTGCGTAGCTGCCGATGGTGCGTCATTCCGACTTATAACGAAGAAGATACGACCCTTTTCATATGTTGAACCAAGGGAAGAAAGATGGTAGCCCAAAGTGTCAAGCGTATAGGCGCTGAATCGATTTGGTCGAGGCCTCGAATTGAGTAGGAAGCTAGTAGTGCGTTAAATGTTTTTGATTGATCGATCGATGATTTTGTTCGATAAATCGATTATCCTAGATATTTTGCAATCTGTTCCAATTTCTTGCTTTTCTCTTGGATTTAGTCCACTTACTATAAATAATAAGTGGAGTTTATTTGTTCATTATCTAGTTTTCTCTCTTAGTTTAGTATAGAATATATTTTTTATGGTTGGAAATTTTATCCTTTCTCTATCCTAGGCTTTTTTATGCAAACTTACTATTCATAATCTCTTTCATTGTTTTAATGCTTTAAACTTGATTCCATAGTTTTGTAACTAAGTTTTGATTCAATATAAATTTTTTGTGTTATTTTATTTGTTGTTTTCGATCTTTAATTAGTTATTTTAATTGCTTTATGATGCTTTGTAGCCAATCTAAGCGTTGGGATCACTTTTCCACCATTAATGGGTTCTTGCTGTTAAGATATAGGTTTGAGTTTGGAACACTTTAATTGAAACCATGTGTTTTAATATTGGAATATTATTCATTTAACTTCATTGTCATGCAACGATATGTTTATATCAATATTACAATGTTAATCCATTTGTGACTATTCAATTGAAAGTTTTATCTTTTATCTTTGGGTTTGGTCTCTTCATGTCCGATGTTTATAATTAATTGAATATGCTAGGCTAATTGCGATTCAAACCAAATTCCGTAATATATTTTGTTAATCCATGGTGGGAAAATGATCCTAATATTATTTTCATTAATCTTTGCTGTTTAGTTTTAATTAGTGTTGCTAAATTATTTTCCTTTTTAAGCCATCACCAGTCATCCTTTATTTTCCCATTTTCAAGTAATAAATCAATTACATACTAAATACCGTTCCCTGTAGATTCGATCCCTACTTGCAACTACACTCCCATAGTGTACCAAGTTGTGATTTTTGGTTGCCGGTAAACACCCAACGATAAAATATTTATTTATAAAGTTCTTCGCCTCATAAAAATGGCATTGTTGCCACGAAACGATGTATTTTAGAATTTTAGTGATTTAGTACTTTGTATATTTGGTATATTCTTTTCTTGTTTTAACTTTCTTTGTGATTTGCACTTTTCTTTATTTCAAGGAACTTTAATTTTGGGTGCTGTTCGTGTGTTTGAATTTCTTGAGAGAGTTATTTTGATAAAAAATGTCTCATTCTAACTCTTTACATAGTTTTAATTGTTATGATAATGGTTCTCAAAGTTGTGCTCCCAAGTAAATGCAAGAATGCCTAAAATTTCTTGAAAATGAAAGGTTTGAAAATGAAAGAACTGAAAGAATTGCTTGAGAAACTTTGCGAAATTAGAAATCCTCTAACTATGAGAAAATCCCCTAAGACGATGTTATATCTTCTTGTTGGTTTGATCAAGAGTTAGTGAAAAAGGATTAAACGACCAAATCGATACTCATAAAGCTTGGACCGTTGAAATAAATGCCCAACTTAATGAAATTATTTCTTTATCAAAAATCTCAGTTGAAGTTGAAACTTGCGCTTCACCTCCACCCGTTTTAAAAGAAGAAATAATTGAGAGTAGTCCAAGAACTTTCTAATTTTAAACTTTTATTAATTATTAAACTTTTATTGATTTTGAAGTTCTTTCATTTTCTTGGTTCCCCACCACTCTCCAACCATTATAACGTTCGCGAGAATTGTATGAAAGCTTGAGGACTTTGACCCGATTCTTTTAAAGGAAAGATTTTTTGAGATTCTTTCTCTCTTGAGTCAATCACTTACAATTTCCCCACATCCCATTCCTAATGAAAAACATTTAGGTGGTAATTTTGATTTTTTAGGACCGATTTAGTCTTATCCCCCGTAAAATCCAAATCCTACATCATGCATCTTTTGGGTAATTGATATTTTTCTCCACCCAAACCAGGCCTTCTGTTGTTCAAATAAAATTCCTATTTTTCATAAGACATGAATTGAAATGAGTGACCTCGATTAATCCCTAAATGTGAAATCCTTTTTTGGGTTAACACTAAAAAGTATCAGCTTCTACTGTATAGCTAATTTAGAACTTGAAACTATTGTTGTATATAATAGCTTATTTGTTTTTCATTTTTATCTAATGTTATTAGTTAAATTTTTTGTACTTATTTTATGTTATGCTTGGTTCTAACATGTTTTATAGAATTAATGGACTCGTACTTTCTGCAGATCGCTCCATTTTTGGTAATATCGTTCTCTTCCTCTCTTTAACTTGTGTTCATGATTCACATTAAGGACATCGCAAAGTTTAAGTTAGGGGGTGAGGGTGAGGGTTATTATTCGCCCTCATTGGTAGTTTTTTAATTTGATTTCATGTTCTTACTAAGAATACTTCCATTGCAAAAAAAATGATTTTTTTTAAAAATATATTGTTTCTTTTTCCCGTTTGTTGGGCATTTTTGCCTTTATTTTCGATGATCATTCAAATAAATGCCCAATGCAATAAATAATTCAATGATGGATGTTCTCGATTTTCATAAGTTAACAAATTTGAGTCCTCGAGTCACTGATATTATGAAAAAAATCCATGAATTATGAGAATATACATTCTTCTTGTTTAAATCATTTCGTTTAAGGCTTTTGTAACTCGATGATCTTTTCTTTCATTGTATATAGTTACAAGAAGCGAGCTTTATGCTTTTCTTAATTTGAGAGTGTTTGTACATTACACTTTCCTTATTTAAAATATTAAAGTTTTCGGTAATCTTACTATTCTTTGTTTGATCGTTGATTAATTGAGTTCATTTTAAAATGTTCTACTTGAGCATGATTTTCAACGTTGTTTGACTCGAGAATCGTGTAAGCCTTAGAAAATGATCATAGGCCCTCTTTGTTAATTAACCCATATTGACCTTGACCTCACCTTATATTTTCCTTAGTCAACCGCTATTGTTCCTAAATATTAACCTTTCATTTCAATACTCAAATTCCCATAACCATCTATTAAACCATATATACACCTTCCATACCTTTGTTTGGAATGATAATTGGGATTTAATGGTGCTTTTATTCACTACAACAAATTAGGGGGATGATCGCGTGTTTGGGCCGTGACTAGGCCCATGGGTCATGGATCTGATTCATTACAAAAATAAGCGTGACCCAGATCATGAGTCACGTACCTAGTCCTTGACCAAAAGACATGGTTACAAACCATGGCGTGAAGTTGTATATGGTGTATGGTTGCACATGAGGGTCATAACTAGTTGATCACAGACCGAATCCATGACCAACCCGTGACCAACATTTCATTATAATCACGGCCCAAAGCCGTGACTGACCTTTACAACTATACAACATTGGTTATGGCCTTCATCCGTGATTAAGATTTATTCATTTTCCTCTTGGTCACGACCCACAGCCGTGACCCACCTATAGACTTTTTTCAGCCTAGTAATGGGCTATCACCGTGACAAATTTGTTCCACACATAAAAAAATAATAAACATGGTCATGGACTAGAGCCGTGACCATATTTAACTGGCAAAAAAATATGGGCTATTTTGGGACCTATTATCAAATCGAGAATCCCACGATTATGCCATCAGTTGTTATGTGTTACGTTGGACACGCATGAGGTGTTTGTGTGACTCACGATGCCGTTTAGGGACTGTTGGTTATTTCCTCCCACTTGCGACACGTTTTCAATCCTAAGTGTGCCTATTTTGAAATTTGGATCCTATTCTCAAATCGGAAGTCCCGCGACTATGCATCCAGTTCCTAGATGTTTTGTTTGTCACGTACGAGGTGTGTGTGTGTGTGTGCCACTCACAGTAATGTTTAGGGGTTGTTGATGATTTTTGCCCACTCGCGGCATGTTTTCTAGACTAAGTGTGATTATTTTGAAATTCGAGTCCTATTTTTAAAACCGATAGTCCCGCGACTGCGTGATCGATTGCTATGTGTTACATTGGACATGCACAAGGTGTTCATGCCACTCGCGGTGCTGTTTGGGGGATGTTGGTGGGTTTTTCCCACTCACAGCACGTTTTAAGCCTAAGTGTGCCTATTTTAAAATTCGGGTATTATTCTCAGACCTGGAGTCCCGTGACTACGTGACTGGTTGCTAGATGTTACGTTGGATACGCACGAGGTGTTCGTACCACTCGCGGTGCCGTTTAGGGGATGTTGGTGGTTCCCCCTACTCACGGCACGTTTTCAAGCTTAAGTGTGCCTATTTTAAAATTCTGATCCTATTCTCTAATCGGGAATCTCACGACTATGCGATCAGTTACTATGTGTTACATTGGACATACATGAGGTGTTCGTGCCACTCGCGGTGCCATTTGGGGGATGTTGGTGGTTTTTGCTCACTCGCAGCACAATTTCTGCCTAAGTATGCCTATTTTGAAATTCGGGTCCTATTCTCAAATCGAGAGTCCCCCGCGATCGGTTGCTACGTATTACATTGGATACGCATGAGGTGTTCGTACCACTCGCGGTGCCGTTTGGGGACTGTTGGTGGTTTTCGCCCACTTGCGGCACGTTTTCAAGATTAAGTGTGCTATTTTGTAATTCGAGTCCTATTATCGAACGTGGAGTCCCGTGACTGCGCAATCATTTGTTACATGTTACATTAAACCTGCACGAGGGTTTGTGCCACTCACGGTGCTGTTTGGGGGCTGTTGTTTGTTTTTGCCCACTCGCAGCATGATTTCAAGCCTAAGTATGACTATTTTGAAATTCGGGTTCTATTCTCACACTAAAATTCCCACGAATATGGGACAATTTCTACGGGTTACATTGGACACGCCGAGGTGTTTGTGCAACTCACGGTGTCGTTTAGGGGTTGTTGGTGTTTTTTGCCCAATCGCGACAGGTTTTCAAGCCTAAGTGTGCTTATTTTGAAATTCGGGTCCTATTCTTAAATAGGGATTCTTACGAATATGCAACCAGTTACTATGTGTCTTGTTGGACACACACGAGGATTTTATGCCACTCGTAGTGCAATTTGGGGGTTGTTGGTGATTTTTGCCCACTTACGGCACGTTTTCAAGCCTAAGTGTGAATATTTTGAAATTCGGGTCCTATTTAGAAACCGATAGTCCCGCGACATGTGATCGGTTGCTACGTGTTATGTTGGAGATGTACGAGGTCTTAGTTCCACTCGCGGTGCTATTTGGGGGTTGTTGATAGTTTTCACCCACTCGCGGCACGTTTTCAAGACTAAGTGTGCTTATTTTTGAAATTCGGCTCCTATTCTCAAAGCAGGAATCCCGCGACTATGCATCTGGTTACTACATGTTACGTTGGACATGCAAGATATGTTAGTACCACTCGTGGTTCCGTTTGGGGGATGTTGGTGGTTTCCCCCCTCTCTCAGCATGTTTTCAAACCTAAGTGTGCCTATTTTAAAATTCGGGTCCTATTCTCAAGCCGAGAATCCTACGACTATATGGCTAGTTGATACGTGTTACGGTGGACACGCACGAGGTGTTCATACCACTCGCGGTGCCATTTGGGGGATGTTGGTGGTTTTTTCCCACTCGCAGAACAATTTCAAGCCTAAGTATGCCTATTTTGAAATTCGAGTCCTTTTTTCAAACCGAGAGTCCCTCGTCTATGTGATCGGTTACTCCGTATTGCGCAGGACATGCATGAGGTGTTTGTGCCACTCACATATCGTTTTGGGGGATATTGGTGGTTTTCACCCACTCGCGGCTTGTTTTCATCCCTAAGTGTGCCTATTTTGAAATTCGGGTCCTATTCTCAAACCGGGAGCCCCACGACTATCCATTCAATTGTTATGACAACCAATAGTTATCCTGTACTCCTTATAATTATCCCGTACTCTTTCTGATATACAATCCAACAACCAAGCCAACAATCAATAATTATCTAACAGCCAAACTAAACCAAACCAATAATTATCCCGTAATCCTTCTATCATTTAAAAGATTTAAATGATAACGAATAATAATTATATAAAAATGTTAGTTAAAGTAAAGAATACCTTATTCCTACGATCCAAGACGACCATTAAATAGAGTCTTCTGAATGTGTGATTAGACCAAATTAATCATGAAGCCCCTGTGTATTCTTGTACATGTACATTTCTTGATTAGTTTCTTTGATACAATCTTCATAAAATGAAGATAAAATTAACATTTTACATGGGACAAAAATCAACACTACTGATATTCTCAAAATTTGAAAACTTTAAGTTTGTGATGAGGTTGTCCTGTTATAATAATTATCCTTTATCAAACTCAAGGACATCAATGGATAGGCAATTTCTGAATATGGTCACAACTTTAGTCCATGACCACACTTAGAGGGAATTTTGGCACGAATTTGGCGCCATGATGGTCACTCCATTTCACGGATGAGGACCATGACCCATTATGGTCATGGCTAAAGGTCGTGACTAGCTCCAGCTAGTTCCATAAAATTTTATGGTCATAGAGCTGGTCATACTTTTATTAACTATGGTCACGACTTTGGGCCGTGATTAGCTTGCCGTGACTATCCGCCTAATTTGGTGTAATGATTTTGTAATTGCAATTAAGCAAATGAGTATTTGAATTAAATGTATTTCAACAAAAAGGACCTTGTATGGTGACAACACAATCGATAAATGATCATAACTTCACTGTCTCCTCTCTAATTTACTTGAGATTAAAACAAGCACTCAACAGATTATGAGATATATTACTAGGAAGACATCAACTAGGCAACCAAACTAACATGCCCAAGTAACACAATGAAGATCCCAAACAATACAAGATTAATATCAACCTGTCATATAATCTCCCAACCAAGAGAGTGAAGATCATAACCATGATCATAAACTATTCAAATTACGACTAAAAGCTTGCATCAAACCCTAATAAAGATCAACTCTTAAACCTTAAGATTTGTTCAACATTACCTATCACATAAGCAAGTTCAGAACCACATCCCACGACCTATGGTGATAAATCTCAAATTATGAAACATATCACAAGCCCTCATTTGATGATTCATGCAAGTCAAAAGAATGGTAAAATTCCATGATGTTTATTACTTTATTTATATTGTACTTTAGGAACCATTATACAAAAGTAAAGTAACATGTTTAAATATGTATATGCTCAAAAAGTACTCACTTAAACCACCTTAAAGCTCCCAAAACCTTCCATAAATCTTGGACAAAAACCAAAAAAAAAGTTTAGAATAATATTTGAAGAATTTAGTTGACTAAACTTGACGTTTAGTCGACTAAAAGTCCAAGGGAAAAAATTAGCCAGCTAAACTTTTAGATAATCAACTAAACCATTCGGACATCATCATCTAAAGGAGTTTTAGTCGAGTAAACTCCACTTTTAGCTGACTAAAAGTGCTATATTTCACCTATTAAATTTGGTACAAATCTCCCACCTTTTATCCTAACACCCTAACCATTTTCAAACTTATTACCAATCTTCTTCCCAACATTTTCCTGCATATGAACACTATAAATAGAGATTCAAACCTACATAAAAACTCACCAAGCCTAAACCAAAGCTTAATTCATCCTATCTTACTAAGCCCTCTTCCATCAATGTGAGATTCAAATCCAAAGCTCCATTATAGGAAAAGCTCCATTGAAGTAAATCTTGAAACGTCAAACCTATCCAAGTTCCAAACTAAATGAGTTAAAATTATCAAATCCTATTATATACCTATTCTAAACCAAACCCCATGATTTCCAAGAATCAAACCCATTTTAGCCAAGTTACACATCCCAAATCCATTATATCCATGTTCCAAACTAAACTACATGAGTCCTGTAAGGAAAATTTTCCAATTGAGTCAATTTGTATGTAATTGACATAATTCAGGATAAAACGTTTGAGTCATAGGATAAACTTTGAGTTGATTATCCTATGAGCCTATGACGTTGTTTGATGGAGACATAATGAGAAAACTTCAAAGAATGGATATTCTAAGCCGTGTTTATCGTGTCACGTTTGTCTTCACATATATCGAGGATCTTATAGGTATGGATATATATATTTTATGAGTCCTTGGAATTTTTAATAAGGGTGTTCTATTCTCAAAATCATTTGGAACTTAATTTTTTGAAAATATTTTACTATAGGTTTACTGTAGGCGGAGTTTTAATTTTCGTTGAGCTTATTCAAAAGACTTGTTCACGTCATTCAAACGACACAGTAAGGTCGTTTGAAGTATGATTTCAAACGTACATCAAATGAGGTTTATTGTATTGGTTTTTATGCCATTAGAAGCGAGATAAACTCATTCGAACGAGATCTCTATCTCGTTAGAACGATAACTTACTCTCGTTTGAACGATGCACCGCCTTGATTTTCTATAAAAGGATTTTTAGACTCAGTTTTCTATGAGACTAAGGACTTTTTACAAAAACAAAAAGCAAACATATTTTCCAAAGTTCCAACTCCAAAAGTTTCATCCTTTTCTTACAAGTTCCAAGATTTATAAATCATATACTTTATGATCATGTTTTGGCACCTAGTTTGTTTATTCCATCATTGATTGATGAGTGCTAAGTTGTATCAGTGGATACCGAGGTATGCATAAACTCATGTGCTATGGATCTTGCATAGGTGGACTCCTATGTTGCAATGTGGAGGAGTGGTTAAAGATAGAAGAGCGTCAATAATTGTGAGGGATCGATTCATTATGTAAGTCTACTGTCTATGCTTTGTAAAACCATATTATAATGATTGTCTGGCTGAGACGTCCGAGGTTTTTTCCTTTTGAGGTTTCCTCGTACGTCGAAGTCTTGTGGTTTGATTTATTTAATTTATCTACTATCACCTAGATGCATAATCAGGGTAAAAAGATAAAATTTGGTAAATTAGTTTTCACAAGACAGGTTTATTTGGTGCTAAGTTTAATTGGGAGAATTTTGTTTAAAAGTTCAATCATTAAAATTTGAAAAATATAAAAATATTGAACTTATGTTTATTCGAACCATCCTAGCATTCTCAAATTGGTATTAGAGTGTTGTACTGTATTTACTCTTTTAAAAACGAACGGGGATTTTTAATTTCAAAAAAGATTTTTTTTAATTTTATATCTTGTTCAAATAAGATAAAAAGTCATTAGACAGTTGTTTTTACATGTTCTTCAAATGTTTTTTAAACTAGAGCTTATTATTTCAAATTTCCTGATCTCGTTGGAAGTGAAGTTCATATCGTTCGAATGACATAAGCTTGTCGCTAGAACGATCCTATGTTCTCGTTCTAACAACCCATCAACTTAAGTTTTGTATAAATACCTATTTCGTGTTCAAGCTTTTTAAGACTTTTTCCAACTCCATTTCTACATAACTTTTTGCAAAAGTTCTTCATCTTTTGTGTTGTAAAAACACCGTTTAATACACAACAAAACATCCTTGAATATTGTTCTTGTAAATTCATTTAAAACCCTCGAAATATTATTGTATCTTTGCATACAGCTTGTGGAGTGGTACTCTATGGCTGACTTGTGACACCTGAGGGGACTTACTGCTGAAGATGGAGGCTGAGGCTGATGGAGGAGTTCGATCTTGTGATTATTGCGAGGATCGTAGTTGTTCATTAGATATTTGTGAAGAATAGCATGTTATACTTGTGGAGTTTATTAAGTAGTCTGTAAGTCGCCTATCTTGTAGATTTCTAAGTGAATAAAATGTTTTACCCGAAAGGTTTTTTTTCTTGAAACTTGGCCTTATCATGTTTTCTTGGTATAATTTATCTATTTTATCACATAGATGAGTGTTTAGGATAAAAAATATTTTTTTTGAAATTGGTTTTAATAGTCTCTCATATTGTGGAGACTATTAAGCGACATAATTCTTCAACCTAAGTAATAGGCCTACGTGCCTTTTCTTTTCTTTGCATAAATCTCATTCGAACGAGATATCTATTTTATTATAATGGCATATTACTCTCGTTCGAATGATGCACCACCTTGATTTTCTATAAAAGGATTTTTAGACTCAGTTTTCTATGAGACGAAGGAATTTTGACCAAAATGAAAAGTAGACTCGCTTTCAAAAGTCCAACTCCAAAGTTTCACCCCTTTTTGTTTACAAGATCAAAGATTCATAGATCATATACTTTGAGATCTCGTTTAGGCACCTTGTTTGTTTCTTTTGTCATTAGAAGAAACTATTTTCGTGCAGTGGATTTCGTACGAGCTGATTGCGATGAAGAAATGGTGGATTCTGTGTTTCGAACTGTAGACAGTTGTTGAGGTTGTATCGGTTGATACCGAGGTACGTGTGGACTTGTGTGCTGTGGACCTGACATAGGTGGACTCATGCGTTGCACCGTGGAAGAGTGGATGAAGATAGGGGATCGTCAAGATTTATGGGGGATCGAGTCATTGTGTAAGTTTATTATCTATGCTTTGTAAAACTGAATCAGAGTGATTTTCTGGCTGGGTCGTTCGAGATTTTTTCCTCTCATGGTTTCCTCGTACATTATCATTGTGAACTTTCTTTACTTTATCTTCTTAATCTCACTAGATGCATGTTTAGGATTAAAAAGATAAAATTGGGTTAATTGAATCGGTTCACTTATTTGGTGCATAATAAAATTGAGAAAATTTTAATAAGATTATTTTTGCCTAAAGCACATACACGTTGGGGCCTCCTCAAGTTCCAAGAATCAAGACTAGTTTCATCATAGTTACACATCCCAACCCCATTTAACTGAAGTTATTGACAATCCTAAAAATGATGCATTTCTACAGAGATAAAATTCCATCCTCGTTACAATATTTATTTTAAGAAACAAACCCATGTGAACCAGGTTCCTAAGATTCAAATTATCCCTTGCAAATTTACATACATAAAACCCATTTGTGATTCATGTGGTGACAATTATTATGCAACACAAATAAATATGAAAGAGGTAGCAACCAAGAAAAGACAAATAAAAAGCCAATCACACAACAACAGGAGTACGTGGTTCAGCAAAGAAGTGCCTACGTCCACGGTGGTTTAGTCAGTGTTATTTCTCTATATTCTGAAGAATAAGTACGGAGAATACAACTTGTCCTCTGCCCCGGACTAAGGGTTTTATTTATACATGTATGTGTTGGAGTAGTGGGGGTGATGGGTTCCTTCTTATTAGCCATCTCCCCTACATGGAATCGTGTTTCCCCACAACTTCCCTTCATGGGATCGTGGGGTAATTGGATTAATACGAAAGTGATGGGCCTGGGCTTTGGGCCGCTAGGGAGAGGCTACTCGTCCAGGCCTATGGTGCTAAATTCAGGGTCCCCACAATTGCCCCTAAATTTGTTGGGCCATCTTTTCAGGTCCAATGAATTTGAATAATCAGCTATTATGGTTGATTTCTTTGAAAACTGTGAAGTTACTTTGGCGGCACCCGCTTCGCTATCCGTGCGCTATGATTAGACTTGAAGGCTCGTTGGAATAAGGCGCATTTCTTTTTGTCGCTTCAGGCTTTTCCAGCAATCTTCCATCTTCTGAGAGCTCTTGCGCTTAGTACCCTCTGTTTTCGATTTCAACTTTCGTTGCTTCTTCGCCATTTGACCTGATCTTCTGTCTTGTAAGTCTCTCGTGCTTTTTTGCATTTTCTCTTTGGTTTGTAGTTTTTCTTGTATTTTTCCAATGGCGAATATTGGAAATAGGTCAGTGGCTGAGTTTAGAAAATTCTATAGTATTCCTGAGTGGGTAGAGATTGAGTGCTGTGCCTCGCCTCCTAGGAACGTTAGGGATATAGAGGATGCACATTGGATTCATGTCATGTTGCTCTCCCAGGGGGACTTACCTTCCCTCCCAATGATCTGTTTCTGTACTTTTTTAGCTACTTCAGTATTGTGCCTGCACAATGTTCGCCTAACGTATGGAAAATAGTGAACGGCGTGCATAGGATAAATCAACTGTATGGCACGAAGTTAGGGCTTGCCGAGGTCTATTTTTGTTACTCCTTTTCTCGAACGAGTTCAGGTGTTCTGTACCTTAAGGCTAGGAGCCCTGATAGGGTATTGGTAGTAAATCTACCTGATTCCCATAAGGACTACTGGCAAGAAGGTTTTCTTGTCAGGAATTGGCAACTTTCCCCCCAATTTGAAGGGTCGAGGTCTGAGAGGTTCACTGTTCCTTTTTGTGGGGAAGAATATATAGGTAGATGCCAGATTATTATTTCAACCTTTGCTGACTTTGTGGTTTTTCTAACTTCTCCTTGCTTTTTCTTTTTCAGCGAAGATAAAGAACTTGGAGCCTGCTCTCAGCGAGGTTCGTATCTCGGAACTGGTGAAAGCTTGGAACATCAGGGAACCCTTGGGTGACGGCGAACATCCTAGGTCTGCTGCTTTTCTTCTTGAATACAAGAACACAGGCTCCAGCTTCATAGCACGACCTGTGGATACTGTTCCGGACTTTGATTCTTTCGAAGAGATTTCTGCTGAGCCCATCCAATTGGACGAAGAAGAGAGCAGCTCGGAGAGTGAGCCTACAGGTGTTGTGAGTAATTTGGGTGGAGGCAGTGCTGACAGTAGCAGTTCTTCGAGTACTACCAGCAGTTCAGGTGAAGAGATGCCGCCCAGGAAGAATTTAATCCTAGATGATGATGATGATGATGATGTGCTTCTTGCACAGAGGTCCAAGAAATCAAAGACTGTCTTCGGGGCCATAGCTACTGGTTCTCGGCCTTTCTCTCAAGAGCAAGAGAAGAAGAAGAGAGAGGAGGAGCAGGCGAAGGAGAGGGAGAAGAAAAAGGAGGAGGAGAGGAAGAAGGTGGAAGAGAGAAAGAGGAGGGAGAAAGAAAAGGAGGAGGAGAGGAGGAAGATGGAACTGAGGACCAAAACTGGTCAAGCCTTGGTCCCAGTATCTGCTTTGCCTGAGGGGGCTTCGGTGGCCACCTCTCCTCAGCTCGCCCCTGCGCTGCTTGAGAGGGCAGTCCTCCCTGCAGATCGTGAGAGGGCGTCAGGGTCTGATCAACTGGCTTTGCAAGCTAGCCATAGGCTTGCCTTGGTAAGGTTCCTTTTCTAATTCTCAACTTCTTTTAATCCGTTTTGATGGTTTCTTCTTTCTGATCCTTCCTTTGTTTGGTTTGCAGTTTGTGACTGACTTTGCTGTGCTCTATCGCTCTCGCGACGAGCTGTTGAGAAGGAACAGCGAGCTGGAACAACAGAAGTCTACTCTGGTGGCCAGGGGTTCTCAGCTGGAGGCCGATCTGAAGGCTGCTGATGCGGCTCGAGCTTCATCTGCCTCGGGCCTTGCTAATTCTGCTCGCGAGAGAGATAATGCTGTCAGGGAGCTCGGCGAGCTGAGGAAGTCATATGATCAGGTCTGCTCGAGCAAGCTGGACTTTGTGGAGAAGAACAGGGTTCTTGCCGAGCAGCTGGAGGCGGAGAAAGCCCAGGCAGCCACCCTTAAAGAAGATTCGTACAATTCTGGCTTTGCTGCTGCGTATGAAGATGCCGAGGTTCAGATAGGCTATATTAGCCGTCTGAACTTCAAGAAAGGGTGGAACAAGGCCCTCGTGGCCGCTGGGGTGGATGTTGCATCCCCACTCTTTGACGAGCATGATCCAGGGCCAAAGCCAGTCATGGATGAGGACCCAGCCCCAACTGCTGAAGGCACCAATCCTGTTTCTCGGGCGACTCCTTCTGACGCTCCTTTGGTCGAGGAGGTAGTGGATACCCCTGCAGAGGGTAATGCCCCTGATGATGCTGATAAAGACAAGGGTCCATCCACCGAGGTTGCTAAGTGATAGGGATTCTTTGTAACTTTTTTCCTTTTTTTGATCTGATGTAACCTCGCTCATTATCAATGAAAAGACTTTATTTTTGTTTATGCTGATCCCTTTCTCTTCTCTTTCTTTTATTTGTAGTTGGTTGATGTGGATGACTATATTCCTGTTACCTCCCAATTAGGTAGGACTCTGGGTCCTAATGCAAGCCCTGCAGTTCGCCAAGCTTTTGCTAGGCTTTGCAGGTTTGCTAAGTCAAGGAACCAGAAATATAAGGATCAGTCCGAGCTGGTGGCCAAATTGAAGGACAGGCTCCAGGAAATGGAAGAGATCGGAGCTTCAGTGCAAGAAGAAGTTAGCGAGATGAGAGCAAAGTTACTGGAGGCCACCGAGATCAATCAAGTCGTGGAGTTTCTTCAGCGGGAGAATGACGACCTGAGGCGGGAGGTCTCGAAGCTTAAGGAGCATTCGTCGAGCACCGCTTTGGCAGTCCTACAAGGCTCTTCCTCGTCGCGAGCTGCTCGGCCTCCCCTCCCGCGTACTGGTAGGAGTACGCGGGGTAGGAGTAGAGAAGTTGAGGAGCAGCGTGAGAGGGAAATATAGGAGCTGCGCGACGATGTCCGGCGAGCTTACGTGACTGCTGCTGGGCTTCAGAGGGACGTCACCCGACTGCGGCATCTATTCAAGAAGGGCCCTTGCCAAGTGTGGACAGATGGCTATGATCAGGGCTGGCTGGATGCTCCCACAAGATTATCAGAGTTCGAGGAGCTTTCCTTCATCAGGGGGTGGTTGAGTGCTCTCAAAGAGTTGCAGGTCCCGAGAAACTCGATATTGTGGTATCGGCATGAGATGTCTCCCTCTACTCTGATGCCCAATCCATTCAGGCGAGATGATCAATGGATTCCCATCGATGCTATTCCCCGGCGATTACTGGAGTTGGACGCAAATGAGGTTGTGGAGGAGTTCGATCCTGCTCCTGATGATGGGAGGAGAGCTAAAGTTGCTGACTACCTTGCTCGGAGGCTTCCACCTTCTTGATTTTTTATTTTTTAATAATTGTAAATGCTTTGGGCGAGCTTTGCCGACTAAACATGTACTATTATTGTTTGTAAATGTAAAAGATTTAATGGAAAGTTTGAGTTTTGGGCGATTTTGCCGACTAAACGTGTTTATCCAATCTTTTTTATATTTTTGCAGCTTCACAATCTTTTTTATCTTGTCATGTGAGTGTCCGCCCAGTCCAGTATTAAGAATACCATTGTGCCCTTTCTTTACCTTTTAGGTCGTGTCGTCACACTCCCTTAGGTCTAAGTGGCGCAATTGGCGAGGACACACCTGTTATTGGATGTCTTCATCCGGTCAGGATTTTGTTTAACCAAAGTAGGTTTGATGCCTAAGAATGCTCTGTAGGGCTTCATATATTGCCATGGGCAATGCTAAGAGGTCTGTCGTGCTTCATGACGATGACCTGAGGAGGGGTGTTCCCCTGCTATGTCAACCATTATACATGTGATTTGAAAAGGATGTGCAATAAGATATAATTGTTACTTTTTAGAGAGTGATCAACTGAGAGATTTTTATTGGTAAATAGAGAAATAAACTGTCTTTTCTCATAATGAGTACAATAAAAGATCTAACAATTGAATTCCTAAAAGTATAATTTCTTGAGATTAGCTGCGTTCCATGCTCGTGGTATCTCTCTGCCCTCCATCGTTTTCAAATGATAGGCACCTTGCAGATCGTCTCTAATTATCTCATAAGGTCCTTCCCAGTTCGGGCCCAGTTTACCGTCTGATGGCTTCACTGTGTTGCCCAGGACCTTTCTTAGAACATAGTCCCCAACTTCGAATTTCCTCGGATTGACCCTTGTGCTGTAGTGCTTCGCGAGCTGTTGCTGATAGCTCGCTAGTTTTACTAGTGCAAGTTCCCTGCGCTCGTCGGCCAAGTCGAGTTCATCGAGCAAAGCCTGATCGTTCTGATTCTGCTCGACAAGGTCGGATCTCATTGTAGGCAATCCTGCTTCTAATGGGATGACCGCTTCCATACCATATGCTAGTGAGAATGACGTCTGACCTGTGGCTCGCCTAGGAGTCGTTCTGTATGCCCATAGGACATGTGGTAGCTCGGTAGTCCACGCGCCTTTTGCTCGCTCTAACCACTTTTTTAATCCAGCGATCACTGTTTTGTTGGAAGCCTCAGCTTGTCCATTGCTTTGAGGATAAGCTACCGAGCTGAAGTGGTGCCTGATCCCGTGTTGGTCGCAGAAGTCTTGAAAGGGGCCACTCTCGAACTGTGTCCCATTGTCAGTGATGATGATTCTGGGGATCCCGAATCGAGTGATTATATTTCTCCATATGAACTTCATCATGTCAGTATCTCAGATGTTCGCCAGTGGTTCTGCCTCGATCCACTTGGTAAAGTAATCAGTGGCGACCAACAGGTATTTGCGATTGCCGGCAGCAGTGGGCAGTGGTCCCACAATGTCCATTCCCCACTGGGCGAAAGGCCAGGGGCTGGTCAGGGATTTTAATTCGCTGGTAGGCTGGTGGACCATGGGGGCGTGAAGCTGGCATTTTAGGCATCCGCGGACATATACTGCGAAGTCCTTTTGCATATATGGCCACCAGTAACCTTCCTTTATTGCTCGGAAGGCTAGAGACCTTCCTTCGACGTGACTCCCGCAGATTCCTTCGTGAAGCACTGTCTTGACATCGCCTCGGTGGACGCATCTAAGGTAGGGGCCGGAGAAAGATCTTTTATACAAGTCGCCTCCCGTGGATAAGTGAAAGCGAGCAGCTTTGACTCTTATCTGGTGGGCAGTCCTCTTATCCTGTGGGAGCGTTCCGTTCTTCAAATAGTCTCTTAAGGGATCCATCCAGCTAGGGGCTGGTTCCAATTGGAGTATTTGTTTCGCTTTTGTCAGCTCGCAGTTGGGGTGAATGCTCGGGCAGCTAAGGAAATCGATAGGGATTATCCTTTTAAGGCTGGAATCAACTGCCGAGCTTAGGGCTGCCAAGGCGTCAGCGTGGCTGTTCTGCCCCCTGGGAAACTGTTGGATGTTGATTTCTTCAAAGTTCGTCATTAAGTTTCTTACTAAGGAGAGGTAGGCTGCCATCCTCCCATCCTTCGTGTTGTAGTCTCCACTTATCTGATTGGAAACTAGTTGCGAGTCTCCGAATACCTATAAATGTTTTGCTCCTAGAATTTGCGCCCTTTGGAGACCTGCAATTAAGGCTTCGTATTCTGCTTCGTTGTTGGAGGCTGCAAATCCCAGCCTGATTCCTTGCTTGAGGATTGCATTTTCTGGAGTGATGAGAACAATTCCTACTCCTGCCCCCTTTGAGTTGGAGGCTCCATCAACGAATAGCTTCCAGCTTCCCCCTTGTAGCCCGGCTGTTTCGTTCTGTTGGTTTAGGCTGGTCGAAGGGTTCTTGGCCTGTGAATTCAGCTATGAAGTCAGCAAGGATTTGACCCTTGATAGCTGTCCTTGGTTGAAATTGGATGTCAAATTTGCCGAGCTCGACTGACCATTTAGACAGTCTGCCCGACAAATCCGCCTTCCTTAGGACAGCCTTGAGGGGGTGTGATGTAAGGACAATGATCGTGTGAGCTTCGAAGTAGTGCTTCAGTTTTCTCGAGGACATTACTAGGGAAAATGCGAGCTTTTCCAATGGCAGGTAGCGCTGCTCGGCATCTAGTAAGGTTTTGCTCGCGTAATAGACTGGATGTTGGATCCCTGTAACTTCACACATTAGCGCTGAGCTGATAGTATGGCTGGATACAGAGAGGTAGAGGTACAAAGGGTCCATTTGCTGTGGTATGACAAGCAGTGGTGGGGAGCTTAGGTAGGACTTGAGCTCGTCTAATGCTTGCGAGCAATCTGGGGTCCATTCTACTGTTTTGTTGCCTTTTAGGAGTTGGAAGAAGGGCTTGCATCTCTCGGAGGATTTAGAAATGAAACGGTTTAGAGCAGCGAGCATTCCGGTGAGCTTCTGTACATCGCGGATTGTGTGAGGAGGTTGCACTCTTTTGATTGCATCAATCTGGTCCGAATTAGCCTCTATGCCACGTTTGCTGACCAAATACCCAAGAAACTTTCCTGACTGGACACCGAAGGAACACTTGCTCGCGTTGAGTTTCATTCGGTACTTCCTGAGGATTTCGAAGGTATTTGACAGGTCCGAGAGGTGATTTTCCTTGTCCTTGCTTTTGACGAGCATGTCGTCGATGTAGACCTCCATCGTGTCTCCCATCTGATTCTTGAACATTTTAGTAACCAGCCGCTGATAGGTTGCCCCTGCATTTTTTAGCCCAAAAGGCATGACCTTGTAACAGTATAAACCAACCGTCGTGATAAACGCCGTTTTATCCTGATCTGGTGCATATAGGGGAATCTGGTGATAGCCTGAGTATGCGTCCAGGAAACTCATTCGCTCGTGAGCTACAGTGGCATCTACTAGTTGGTCTATTTTCGGAAGAGGGAAGCTATCCTTGGGGCAGGCTTTGTTGAGGTCAGTGAAGTCTACGCAAACTCTCCACTTCCCGTTGCTTTTTGGAACTACCACCGGGTTGGATAACCATTTGGGGAATTGCACTTCCCGTATGGATCCTGCATCCAGCAGTTTTTCGACTTCTTGTTCTATTGCTTTGGCTTTCTCGGGAGCAGTTCGTCGTGCCTTCTGTGCTATCGGCTTTAATGTGGGATTGACGTGCAACCGATGGCAGACCATATTGGGATCGATTCCTGGCAGCTCATAGGGTTCCCAAGCGAAAACATCTATGTTGCTTCTGAGTAAGGTTAACAAATCCTTTTGCTCTTGGTCAGTGAGTGAGGTCCCGATCAGGAAGACTCTACTGTTGTCGCCTTCTCTAGCAATTACTTCTACCAGGTCCTCTACAACACGTTCGGAGGGGAGGAGCCTGGTCTCTTCCACTCCGGGCCTTCCATATTTTAATTGCTATTTGGAAGGGATTGCACCTTCCTCCCCTCTCTCGCTGGTTTGAATGTCTTTTTTCTCTGGCTTTGGTCGGATGGCCGCTATGAAGCACTTTCTCTCCATCGCCTGGTCGCCATGTATCTCCATCACTCCCCGCTCGGTGACATATTTGAGTTTCTGGTGGTAGGTCGAGGAGACTGCCTTCATTGCATGAAGCCATCCCCTGCCGAGGATGGCTTGATACGGTGAATTGATGTCGACCACCAAGAATTCGATCATTTTCGAAACATCTCCAGCAAGCACTGGTAGTACTATCTTGCCCAGAGGCATGGTCATTTTTCCAGCGAAGCCGACCAGAGGAACAGTGGTTCCCTTCAGGTCGGCGATGTTCAACTTTAATTTTCTGAACAGGTCGATGTACATTACTTCGGATGAGCTTCCTTGATCGACGAGCAGCCTGTCGATATCAAAGTTGGCTATCCTGAGTGTAATGACTAAGTCATCGTGATGTGGGGTCCTCACTCCCATAAGATCTTCATCCGTGAAAACAATATGCTTGTTGTAGTTGATGTCCTCTGCTCGGCGGCGTTTTCCTGCCTGTGATTTTGCTGGATCTATTTGAAAAGCTTGCATTACTGCTGTCAGCTTCTTTACCTCCATCCGAGCTGAGTTGCCCTGGATTTTCTTAACATCGGATACTCCATGGATTACTGCGAATTCGTGTCCGGTGTTGTCTTCTAATACCTTGTCGAGTTTTACCTCCTTGTGGACAGTCACTCTCTCTACCTTCCTTTCCAAAAAGTCATTCAAATGTCCGGATTGGGCCAACTCCTCGAGGTGGGACTTAAGAGCCTTGCAGTGCTCGGTCTTATGTCCTCCCTCTTTGTGGAAGGTGCATCTCAGCGCATTGTTTCTTTTTGATGGGCCTCCTCCCATTTTCCGGGGCCATTTGATGAACGGCTCATCCTTGATCTTAGCGAGAATTTTGTAAATTGGTTCTTTGAAGACGGTGTTGACCGCCTGGAACGACTTTGCAACGTCAGGGCTCCCTCCGTTCTTGGGGCCATTCTTGCTCCCATTCTTTCCTCCTTTTTTCTGGTTATCAACTTTCTCACTTCCCTTTGTGGCGAGCTTGGCTCGAACATTTTCACCTACGTTAAGGCGGGTGACATCTTCCACCTTTGTGTATTTCTCAATCCGGGCCATCAGGTCATCAATGGTGGTTGCTTCCTTCTTTGTCAAGGACTGGTAAAGGAGGGAAGAGCTAGGTAGCCCAATTTTGAATGAAGCCACTACCACCTCTTCCGCGCAGTCCTCGACTTCATTGAATAACTCCCAGTACCTCTTCGTGTAGTCTCGAAGTGTCTCCTGAGGAGTTTTCTTCATCGTCAATAGAGCATCCATCCTTTTGGGATGGGAGCTGCTGGTGATGAACCGGGCCGTAAAGAGCTCGGCCAGGGATTTGAAATTTCTGATGGATCGGTGAGGGAGTTTCTCGAACCATTTTTGGGCCACGTCATGAAGGCTCGAGGGAAAAATACGGCACATCAGTGCATCTCGGTGATTCCAGAGGGTCATAGCCTGCCGGTACTGCCTGACATGATCAATGGGATCAGTCTTCCCGTCGTAAATCTTAAACCTTGGAATAGCAAACTTTTTGGGAGCTTCTTCTTCTTCAATTTCCCTCGTGAAGGGCGATTTCATCTGGGTCTTGAGGGCTCTCCTGGAAAGTTCTCTGGTTGACCTGGTGCCGCGGTGAGCTGGATGTTGGTCCATTTCTCAGCGGACTAGGTTCCGTATGTTGTCGTCGCTGCGAGCAGGGCTCTGATAGCGGCGAGCTTTTCTCAGTTGCTCGCGGAGGTCGACGTCTGAGTCGCCACCTTCGAACCCTTGATATTGCTGCCTAGGGATCCTTCCTCGGCTGCGAGATTTGCTCGCCTGAGGGCTAGGAGTGTGATAGGGGCGTCTCCTGGTATCAGGACGTAGTTCTTTTTCCAGTATTTCCAGTCTTCTTTTCAGGCGAGCATTCTCAGCCTCATACCTGCGAGAAGACTCCCTCTGCTCGTGGAGCCTTGCCTCGTATGCATCGATCAATCTGGATATCTGAGTGGACCTTGCTGGTCCTTGACTTTCTTCTGAGGCTGGCCTTTCTAAGCGAGCCCCTTGATCTGAACGTCGGACTTCAGACCTAATCCTGCGAGGAGCGGGTGGCTCCTGAATATCTCCTGCTTGAGGAGCGTTGCTGCTGTGACCAGACATCTTAGATTTTTTTTTTTCTCGGTGTGGGCTCTTCTCAGGGAAAGATAAACGTTTCCCACAGACGGCGCCAATTGTGGTGACAATTATTATGCAACACAAATAAATATGAAAGAGGTAGCAACCAAGAAAAGACAAATAAAAAGCCAATCACACAACAACGGGAGTACGTGGTTCAACAAAGAAGTGCCTACGTCCACGGTGGTTTAGTCAGTGTTATTTCTCTATATTCTGAAGAATAAGTACGGAGAATACAACTTGTCCTCTGCCCCGGACTAAGGGTTTTATTTATACATGTATGTGTTGGAGTAGTGGGGGTGATGGGTTCCTTCTTATTAGCCATCTCCCCTACACGGAATCGTGTTTCCCCACAACTTCCCTTCATGGGATCGTGGGGTAATTGGATTAATACGAAGGTGATGGGCCTGGGCTTTGGGCCGCTAGGGAGAGGCTACTCGTCCAGGCCTATGGTGCTAAATTCAGGGTCCCCACAATTCAAAATGACTTAAACCAAAAATATCTATTGAACTAAGTTACCCAAAATAATATGCGTGCTTAGATATTAAACCCAAATCTCCTAAGACCTTTATCCATACCCAAAACCCAATTGAGCAAAATACACGGGATTACTTATTTTTTACTTTTCTAGAAAAATAAAGTAAATACATTTGAACCTTGTTTTAGTAAAGCAATTGCTTTATGATTTGGTTATAAATATTATACAATTGATCGTGGGAAACTTAATTATATCTTCACGATCGGTAGCATCCTTGGTGAGGGTAGTCGAGGAGTTTAAAGGCCTTGGCTATTACGTTGTTAACACTTGGGTAAGGACAAAGGTATTATCTTGCTAATTGCAATTTTGGACGATGTTGTTCCTTGTAAGATTTTGGTTCCACAATAAGTGAATCAGAGATATTAAGTTTCTTGAGTACTATCTTAAGTGTGGACGTAGTCCAGGTCGAACCATGTTAAAAAATCGATTCGCAAAGTTCCTTAAACCCTCTCAGCTCCCTTTATTATATTTACATTCAGGCTTTACTTTAAAATTCTTATTACTTATATTTCTTGAATGTGAATGGATATAAGACAACATTAGAGAACAATTTTATTAAACAACTAAGTAAAGGCTTTTTACGTTGTTGAAAAGTTCATAAAATGACACTGAAAAGAAACAAAGAAATGTTAATTCAGAAAAAATTATATAAATGTCATAATTCCAATTCACCCCCTCTTTGGATTATTCCGGGACAAAAATTGGTATCAGAGCCTAGTTCATAGATACTTGTTTTGAAAAAGTATATTTTGATCTTAAAGATCACATCCAAAAGAGAGGATTTAAAAAAAATCCACTTGTCTAGATTTTGGAAGATAATGTATCTTATGAAAAAGGAGAAAAGTGTTTAAGAATAAAAATTGATTTTAAAAAATGAATTGGAAAATTTGTTGTTAAAAGATCGTACAAATTCACTTTCATATGAAAATATACTTTTTTGATTTAATATGATATTTGTTGTTCATACCCATATCTCATACATATAGTACACTCACACTCATAATTTTTAAAGTTATACACTTGAACTTATGGACATAAATAAGTATATGAACAACATATCCATTTTCCACATACATGTGAAAGTCATAGTAACCTGAAGATAAAAATACACATATCTCCCACAAATTAAATCCAAAATTTATGGGTAAATCAAGCTTCGTACTCTTAAATTCATATTCTAGAAGTTTACCTCATAAATGATATTTTGGTAAGAAACCAAAACAAGGCTTTGAAAAAGAAATATATTTGGAATTTCATAGCCCATTTACCCTTGTACACATTGAAAAAGTGCTTCAAAAATTAAAAGGATAAACTTTGGAAGAAAGCCTTTGGTAGTTTTATAAAGAATTGTTTTTGCAAAAGATATATTTAAATGTTTGAGAAAGTTATAAAAGAGATTTTTGAAAGGTTATCTAAAGATGTTTGAAAATCATAGTTTTGTTCGTAATATTTGAAAATGACGCTTTACGCACCTAACCCTTTATGCTACCTTAGTTTATCCATAGATATTATTACACGTGCCTATGATGGTAATACCCTGTTGTAGTGATTTACGCCATACTTGAGTGTTTTCACACATGCTTTAATTGTAAATATCCATTGTTGTGACACGGGCTCATTTGTTTGAAATCACCATTGAAATATCATTGACACATGCTTCACGAGTAGTTCATGTTGCTCACTAGTACATTTGAACAAATACTTCCCTTATTGCAATATGTCTCATGAATTAATATGCTCACACTCTATGGAGCCGGTGCCTAGAAATTTTTAAAACTCATTAGTAATATACATTTGATATGATATGGTATACCCCATGGGAATAAAATTCTACATATATAAGATCTTACTTACACCCATTCTATCACATCCTCAAAATTATGATCCAATATGTTCACATGATTATCTTGAAAAAATAGACCATGTTTAAGAAATTCTCACCGTAGACTCAAAATCACCTGCAAGAGAAAATACACAATTAGCTATCTTTCTCCTGCAAAGTCATAAGTTGTTAGACAATGGATCTACAATCAAGTCATAGTTCAAACATTCTCACATAATCTAAAATTTAACGGCATTCCTGTAACAACCCGCCTTTTTGGAAACAATTAAATTCCATAATTAAATATAAATTGGATATTTGAGGAATTTCTCGAAATAGTGATTTTTGGGATTTTCGAGGATTTAATGATTTTCGATGGAAGTTGTGATCACTTTTGGACTATATAGGTCGCAATAATTTAATTTATGTCGCCGTGGAGAAAATTGACAAAAAGGTCAGATTTTAAATTGGAACACTCGCATTTACTTTTATGGGTTAGAATAGTGATTTGCGGTCAAGTACCTCGGATGGAAATTTCGACTGCACCATGAGTCTCAGAATGTCCGAGATAGTCGGAAAAGAGTGTCCGATTGTCGAAATTGAGTTTCGGATAATTTTAGAGGTAAAAGTAACTCGTAATTGGGTAAACGAGTCGTTTTTGGGTTTTAAGGGTTAAAACCCTTTTCTTCCTATTTAAAGAGGGAGAGGGGAAGCGAATAGAAAGAAAAGAAAGAAAAGAGAGAGAAGAGAGAGAGGAGGAGAGAAAAAGAGGAGAACGAGGAGATTTCGGCCAAACTCCGCGGGATTCGGCTCGAGGTCGTCGGATTATATCCACGAGGCAAGTGTTTACTTGCTTTATTTCCCTTTTTGCATAAATATCTCATACCGTAGTTTGGTATAAACAAACCCTAAAGATTTTGGGTTGGGGTTTCGTGGATAAAACGGGTTTTTGGGAGTTAAAACAACTAAACCCCGATAATATTTCAATTTGTGGAACTTAGGTTTTAATCGAAATTAATGGGTAGTTTAGGGTTCTAGGATGTTTAGAACCCTTTATATATGTGTGTTTGTAGTTGGTTGAGGTTGTAGGACGTTGGGTGAGGCGGCATAAGCTTGGGAGAAGCTTTAATGGCCCCGAATCGATTCGTCCTAGAGGCGAATCGATTCGACTCTTGGTCAAAAAATAAAAATTGTAGATCTTTTCGACACGGTCGCGTGGGTGCCGACCGCGTATTTTTCTGATTTTTTTTGGATTTATAGTGATTTTTCTACGGAAAGCTGTCCGAGATTGAAATCATTAGTTAGAACTTATTGGAGATAGATATTAGGGGTTCTCAAAAGAATTGTTAGGACTTCCAAATAATTTGAGGAGATATAAAAACTTTGGGTTTGTAGTAATGAAACCAAGTTAGGATTTAAATGGATATTGGATTGAATTTTGGAGATTGAAAAATCGCCCAAACTGTAGCCCTCGAACTGGCCGAATCGATTCGGGTACAGGCCGAATCGATTCGCCTAAAGGAAATTGGGTTTCTGCAATGGGCAGAATCGATTCGGGTACAGACCGAATCGATTCTCCATTTACAGACCTGTTTGCAGAATACTTTCCGAATCGATTCAGATTGGGAACCGAATCGATTCGCCCACCCGAATCGATTCGCTAAAGGGGCAAATCGATTCGCTTAGGTAAGAATTTTTAGTTTTCTTCCTTTAAGAGTATGGGGAGTTGAATTACCATTTGGGATTTTTATGGGGATTCCTAAATAAGGGTTTTGAGGATAAATAAACCTTTAAGAGATGATTGAGGTAATTAGTATTGAACAAAGTAAGGAAATACTTTGGGTTTAGTATCATGCTTATATGAAAGCATGGTTATGATTCCTCGAGGGAATCTTTGGGATTAATGGTCATCCCTATATATAGTTGGCAAATATGGCCATTTATGTTCATTCGAGGATGAATATATGGTATATGTATACACTATGTGATTAAAGTATATATGATATGATGTAAATGATTTTGAAAATAAAATATGAATGTTTTCAAAATGGAAAGACAAATGATTTTCATAAATAATAAAAATGAGGATACACACCTCTCTAAATCGCTATCATAAGGGAAGTTGCGTGCATATGGTGAAGCCCCCTGACAAATTAATGCAGGGTGGATATAGTCCAATAGGCCATGTGAGCGCTTGTTGATATATATTTTTCTGCGATGGGTAGTAGATTCCGGGTGTGGTCTTGACTACCCCGCAGGCACATGGCCGCTTCCCGATGTCTTGCGTTGTAGGATCCCAGGTTGTCTTTATGAGAGGCCCTGAAAGATGATAGCCATTTAGGGGCGCGCACAGTGGGGAAACCCGGATGGGCGGTCTTAGAACGCGTTATATATTAAATCAATTCATGATAATGGATTGGCTTTAATTACATTTCCTGGATATAGAAAGGGAAATAGGTTATATAAATTGGGTTCGGTAACAATTCCTGGATGGAAGAAGGGATGTGGAAGCATATGATATGATCAAAGCATTTTTATGATAATGAAAATGGCTTTGAATACATTTCCTGAATATAAAAAGGGAAATGGGATATTTTGAAAAGGAAAAGCATTTTTATGATAATAAAATTGGCTTTTAAAAAGTATATGATTTGTTAAAGCAATTCATGATAATGAATTGGCTTTTATATTTACATTTCCTGAGTATAAAAAGGGAAATGGGAAGTTTTGAGAAAATGATAAGTATTTATAAATACTTGGTAAATGTATTCTCATTCCGGGAGATAGATCCGGATGTATATAGTAAAATGTATGTATATGTATAAATCGAGTGCCGAGGGTCTAATGGATCCCGACGATCGACCGTGCCGCATAGTAGTGTATCGGGGGGGTTCCTTGTTTGGATTTCGCTTTGCGAGACACCCCACGCACGAATATGGCACTGTGTTGAGACTGGGGAGAAGTTTAATCCTTAGTGCTCTAATATTAGTATTACTTGTGGTATACATATTTATTTATATATATATTTTGTACTGAGGGACTGGCGGATCTCGACGATCGACCTTGCCGCATAGTAGTGTATCGGGGGGGTTCCTTGTTTGGATTTCGCTTTGCGAGACACCCCACGCACGAACATGGCATAGCGTTGAGACTAGGGTGAAGTTTAGCCCTTAGTACATTTCTTGGACTATATAGGGTAGATAGTGGTTGGGTGATAGACTAGTTTAGCCGGGTAGCTTGACTAGGATGTTTAGAGGGATGCGTTAGGAGTGCACTGTTAGTGGAGAGGTGAGGGGTATCTCATGGGAGTGCGATACCAAACTTAAATATGAGGTAAACCTTTTTCAAAATAATAAGACACTTATGCACTTGCAAAATATTTTCAAAACTCGGGCTCTGACCCATTTATCTACTTTCCTTTCTTGTTATATTATATATATAAATAGGTGTCCAGACACAGGGACGCCTGGATGGCACTTCTTTCTAGTCAGACGTCAGCTGCAGCAGCTGTGGATGCGTGCAGGATGTTCAGTAGATGCTTTCATTCTTGTACTCTAGATATGAGGTACTGTATAAATATTCGGGCCAATGGTCCAATTGCATTTATTTATTCTTTTAGTACATCATTCGATATGGTTGTATATTTTGACCGAGTGTCCGGTTACTTTATTTCATTTCAGTTTCATTTCCGCAAAATTGTGTGGATGTTTTATTTATTGTTGTTAAAAAGAGTAGTAAAGTTAAAATTTTAACACCGGCCTAATAGGTTATTAGTAATTAAATGGATTTTCGACAGTGATGCTAAGAATGATCCATATGAGACTCCTGTTTTAATTTAATATTGGAGTGATCGCCCGGTATCTTATTAGGCGGGGTGTTACAATTCCCATCATTTTAAAAATTGAGTAGAAATCCCACTCATTAGTTCAAGGTGGCAATCCCCCCTTCGTAAATATCGGATGACAACCATATCCATATGATATTCTTGTAGTTATCCCACTAATTGTTTTGTAGAAGGCAATCCCTTCTCATATGACATCATGCTTAAATTGAAATTACATTCTCACCTAAGAAATTATGAAATTACCATTATTGTCGCATAATATTGAGCCTAAATGATATACATGCTTAAATGAATATAGATGGAAATCCCATTCCCGATGGAAATCCCATCACCGTAAGTCATTTGCTTATGAAATGAATCTGTAAGGACAAATTTCCAATTGAGTCCATTTGTATTGGCTTAATTCCGTACAAAATAATTTGAGTCATATTATAGATGTTAATGTTGTACCTATCAAGCCTATGAAGTGTTTGAAGAGTTGAACACATAGTGGCCCAGATTTTAAAGTTTTATCATTACCGATTTCACGTGCCTCATTTTGCGCCATCAACATCACATCATTCCAAGGTCTCCAAAGGTATGAATGCACTCTTATATATATTTAGGACCTTGGACACTTTATTCTGGGTGTATTTTGTAGTGAAAATTAGTTCTTATTTTGAAAAAATATTTTTGAAATTTTATAAAAAGAAAAATTCATTTTTCTGAAATGTCGTTCGAACGACATTTTTTCGTTCAAACGAGATTTCGTTTGAACGAGTTTATCCAACGAGGTTCAAATGAATTTTGGTAAAAAATATCTAATTTTTTGTTAGAACGAGTTCGTTCGAGTGACCCATCCAACGATTTTTTTCCTTTGTTTTATTCTAAATTCTCGTTTGAACATAGTCGTTCGAACGATCTGAAATTTTCGTTCGAACGACTTGGGAGGGAAATCGAATTTTTTGGCAGTTTTTTAACCACCCACTCTCCCACTGTTCTTTAATAGTTTGAATTATTTTGAGAGACGATTTTTAAAGAGACTTTTTCACTTTTCTAGAGAGCTTTGAGAGAGAAATTCATAGAAAGAAAAGTCCCTGTTTCACGTGTTAAGTTTTTCTTCAATATTCAATCTTTACAAAACACATGTTTAGACACCCATAGTTTGTTTAATCCAAGTTCCTTCATATATATATATATATCTTTCTTGGAGATTTGTTTGGAACTGGATTAATATCTACCCCAACAAGGAGAAGTTTACGTTTTCTTTTCTACCCAAAAAGGAAGAAGTTCGCTTACGCTGCAGAGTTCTCATACGGAGAAAGGCTCCGTGTGGAGGTTGGCGGTGGCCAGACCCCATTGGTGTATTCCAAGACTGCGATGGAGTCCGTTGTTATCTATTAGGA
The DNA here is from genome assembly GCA_949130495.1 of Sambucus nigra. NCBI lineage: Eukaryota > Viridiplantae > Streptophyta > Magnoliopsida > Dipsacales > Adoxaceae > Sambucus > Sambucus nigra. Next base: position 130,506,631 of record OX422214.1, on the reverse strand, counting down.
AGAGCTTGAAGAGCGGAGGAGTGCGTCAAGGCTTGAAGGGAGTCGAGTCGGTTGTGTAAGTCCTCTTATCGCGTCTGTTGAAAACATACCGTACTTAATGGATTTTTAGGCGGTCCCATCTGAGGTTTTTTCCATTTGGATTTTCCTCTTACATCGCACCTCTCGTGTGGTTGTGATTTATTTTATCTTGCAAAACCCACTTAGAATGCATGCTTAGGTTTAATCAAGATAAAATTCTGTTTAATCACAATCTCGCTTAATTTGGTGCTAAAATAACTTCGGGTAAGTTTAAGTTTAAATTAATTCAAGTCCAGAATTTAATATGATAAAATTTGATTTGGCCTATATTTAAAATTGAATTAATTGTTGATAGGCTATTTAGAAGACTTTGGTTAAGTTAAATTTGTGGTTAAAGAAAAATTCAACAATTTGTTTAATTTTAATTTTAATTTTGGTGAAAATAAAATTTTGAATTTTATTGTTAAAAATTTAAAAGAAATTTTTTAGTTTGAATTATAATTTGTGAACCATCACTCTTATAGGACTTTCAAATTGGTATCAGAGCTAGGAGCACTAAATTATTGCATTTAGGTCCTTTTTTCACTTGCTTTAAAAATGGAAATTTCACCGTTTTCATAATTTCAAGTTTTTGATGGTTCAAATTATGAATATTGGAAGGAGCAAATGATATCGACACTTAATCCTTAGATGAGAGGGTTTGGCAATCGGTAGTTACTGGGTGATCCCCACCTATGTACCTAGTTGAAAATGAGCGTGTACCAAAACCCGTAGAGAGATGGAGTGAGAATGAACTCAAATTAGCAAATTTTAATTCCCGTGGTTTAAATGCTCTCTTTAATATGGTCACACCAGATGAATTTCAACATATCATGACGTGTGAAACATCTAAAGAGGCATGATATATATTATAACTCGCCCATGAAGGTACTAGTGTCGTGAAGGCTTCGAAACTCCAAAACCTCACCTCTCAATTTGAAACCATTAGGATGTTAGAAAGTGAAACATTTGATGAGTTTTATGCTAGACTGTTTGACACTATTAATTCATCTTTTAATTTGGGTGAAAAGATACCCGGTGACCGTGTTGTAAAGAAATTTTTTAGGTCCTTACCTGATAGATTTATTCTTAAAGTGACCATGTTGAATTATTTACCCACCTTGCACTCTATGAAACTAGAAGAGCTTGTAAGTGACTTAAAAACCTATGAACTTGATATGTTTCCCTCCAAAGATGAGAAGAAGAAAGATAAGGGCATTACATTGAAACACCGAAAGGAGGAAAAACAAGTTTCTGATGATGAGAGCGATATCCACTTGGAGGATATGGCAATGTTTTCTAGAAAGTTTCAAAAATTTCTTAATTTTGGATAAGCTTAAAATTGATTTTAAGAAATTTGGCAAGTCTAAGCGTCACAAAGCCGAGAAAATCCCTAAAATTTAAAATGAAGATTTTAAGAAGGATGAGTCGAATAGGTGTTATGATTTTGAGGGTTATGGCCATAGGGAAAGAGAGTGTTCCACAAAAATATGGAGGGAAGGTAAACAACCAATTTCATATAATGCCACCCTTAGTGATGATAGTGATAAGGAAGAGGGATTCGATTCCCCCTTGAGCGCAACTTTACAGCGTTCATGACAAGTCACGTAAGTGAAGGTGAGAACTCGTCCAATGATGACATTATAATACATTACACTTCCGAGGCCAAAGTTTGTGAATCCCATGTTTTTGATGGTTGTGAGAGTGGAGATGAAAGAGAGATTGAAAATGGAGAAGAGGTTGATGTGAGTGAGCTTCAAGTTGTTTTTCGAGAACTATATGAGGAATCAATAAAAATATAAAGGACTAACTTGAAGTTAGAAACGAGTTTGAGAGAACGTGCCAAGGTTAATAATGAGAGTACGCTAATAGAACACCTTAGGACACGTGAGAAAGCTCTTCGTGAAAAGATAATGAGAGAGATAGCCATAGAGGTCTAATGGAGGCTATGAAGAAATAACTTCTTTGTTTTGAAGAGAGAAAGTGTTTACTTGAGTAAAAAATTTCAGAGTTGGAAGAAAAATTGAGAGACTCAAAAGTTGTGTCAAATTTGATTTGAAGTGTCGGTCCAAAAAATTAGACAAAAGGCTAGGAACCGTCCAAATTAAGAATGGCACATGTGGTATTGGCTTTGATTCCCAAAATTCTTCAACTATTATAGCTAAAACCATAAGTTTGGGAGAATTTTCTAGGTACAATTTTAAGGGTCAATCCTTAGGTACTACTTTTTGCCGAGTTTTCACTTGTTCACATTGTGGTCGAAAAGGTCATCTTAGAAAATTTTGTTTTGATCTTAAAAGAGGTCCTAGGAAATCCAAGAGTAAGGTCATTGAGGTAGTCAAGATCAGCCAATCCTAAGATTGTCACTCTTCACTTGTTTGGGTTATGAGATGAGACTTGGTGACTTTACAAGATAGGATTTATGATTATCATTTGCTATCACGTGATACCTCCCATGCTAAATCTAAAGGTTAAACGTGTTAGCTTTGTTTACATATACTTTCTTTTTAGCTACTTATATATTAATGCTAATGGTATGCTTGTTTGTCATATTCTAGTCCATGCTCCATCATATATGTTATGCTATATTTATGGCTTGTTTATCTTTTGTAGTTTATTCTTTTCATTTTTGTTGGTATCAAATGAAAATTACAAAAAGATTTTGTTTATGATTTCTATTTTACTTTTGTGAGTTATTTGAGTTTAATGAAAAATGCAAAAAGATTTTTTTTTTGTCTTTTGAGTTTTTTTGTGTTGGTTAAGAAAATTTGAAAATCTGAAAAAGATTTTTGTGTGTGGTTAAAATTTTTGTAAAACTCAAAAAGATTATTTTTTTTGTGTATTTTAGTTTGACACACTTTTGTGTCATATGCTTGTGTTGAATGCTATCATTCTGCTTCCATGTGGCTAGAACTTTTAGTTAGGAATTCCAATCCTTAAAGTGTTCTTTGTCATGGTTACATGGAGTAGTTTGAATTTGACTTGCTTAATGAATTCACTTTTTATATGCCTTTTACCACACATGCACGAGCTCTTTTAAATGTTCAACTTCACATGTATATTTGAACTTTGTGAGATGTTCTCCTACCATTCTAGTCATCTAAATATTTTGTAACTTTGGAGGATTTGTGCATGTTAGAACCGTTGCACGTGAGATTATTGTGTGTTAAAAAATGATATATGATAGTGCACGGGGAAGGTCTACGAAAGGAACAATCATCCTTTGCGATTAATCCACCATTTGCAATGGACCTAAAAGAAATATGTGGTCCAAAGGCCTACAAGAAAAATATGGCATTAAAAGAAAAATACAGCCAAGGCCTAGTTTGTTTAGATTGATATTTTCTTTCAAAATAAAAGAAAAGTATATTTGAAGGAGTTTGGATGGAATATCAACGGCTTTGTACAATGACTTTGTATCCCAGTTGCGCTATCTTGTCATGACTTTATTGGTTCGTAGAATCATAAATATGCTAGGCTTGTATGCATTGTGCTCGTTTTGTTCATCGAGTTCACTTTATCCTATCACATAAGGCTAAATCTTAGTTGATAAAGTTTTGCAATTAAATAAGAACTCCGTGAACATGTTTAAGTGATTAGGTCTTAATTCTTTTGTTACTAGTTCACAACCATTCACTTCCGTTTCCATATGAAAAATTTATGCCATAAGAGTGTGGAAAGCTCATTCTATTTTGTGTTGTGTTGGTTATATCTATATATATGCTTGTGCTTCATTAATATCTTTTGTGTGTGTGTGTATATATATATATATATATATATATGGTATTTCTTTATTTTTAAGTCTTTTCCTTGCTTGCTAGTCCATATTTGCTTTGAATTTATAATTGGTATCTACCTTGTTGCGAATTTTGGTTGATATCCCTCCTCATGTTCAATACATTTTAGTTGGTATCATTTTTTTGTCATCACATCATATTTGGTATCTGTTCTTATTGTTGTGGATTAGTTTCATTTTGTTGTTGCCCATATGCTTTAATGCTCGTGTCACTTTATGCACCATTGCATGCTTAACTTGTTTTTTCCTTATCTCTTATCCCTTGTGTAGACTTTCGGGGGAGAAATGATATTTGCTTTAATTGATTATTTGGGGGAGAAATATGTTACTGTTTGGTTCTTTATCCTTTGTCTATTCTTGAACAAAATGGGAAAAAATGGTATCTAAACCATTAGTTTTGGATATCTAACTTAGGGGGAGAGCACTATCTTCTTAGGTAGATCATGTTAGATAAAAGGGAATAATTAATTAAGGGGGAGTCTTTAATTCATGCACTTTATATTTTCATATTCCCTATTCATTTAATGGTGTGCTTAAGTGTGCAGGAATTCAACTTTAGCGGCATTCTTAAAGCGCCAAAGCATATTCTAAGTGTCGAGTCAAGTGTCTATATTTTTATTTTTTTGGGTGGAATGTTGTGTCTAGATGTTCTTGATGGCCCTTAGAATTTTTTATTTGGTTTTCTTGCAAAATAGCCAAAGGGGGAGACTTGTAAGGATAAATTTTCAAATCGAGTCAATTTGTATTGGCTTAATTCCGGTTTAAACAATTTGAGTCATAGGATAGATGTTCATGTTGTACCTATCAAGCCTATGACGTGTTTGGAGATTTGAAGATGTAATGGCCGAGATTTTAAAGCTTCATCACTGCTAGTTTCATGTACCTCATTTTGTGTCATCAACATCACATCGTTTCAAGGTCTCCAAAGGTATGAATGCACTCTTATATATATTTAGGACCCTGGACACTTTATTCTGGGTGCATTTTAAAGTGAAAATTAGTTCTTATTTTGAAAAAATATTTTTGGAATTTTTTGAAAAGAAAAATTCATTTTTCTGAAATGTCGTTCGAACTATATTTTTTTGTTCAAACGAGATTTCGTTCGAACGAGTTTATCCAACGAGGTTCAAATTAATTTTGGTAAAAAATCTCTGAATTTTCGTTAGAATTCTCGTTAAAATGAGTTCATTCGAATGACCCATCCAACGAGTTTTTTTGCCTTTGTTTTATTTTGAATTCTTGTTCGAACATAGTCATTCGAACAACCTGAAATTTTTGTTCAAACGATCTGGACGGGAAATCAAATTTTTTGGCAGTTTTTTAACCACCAAATCTCCCATTTTTCTTTACCAGTTTTAATTATTTCGGGAGCAGATTTTTAAAGTATACTTTTTCACTTTTCTAGAGAGCTTTGAGAGAGAAATTCATAGAAAAAAAAGTCACTGTTTCATATGTTCAATTTTTCTTCAAGATTCAATCTTTACAAAACGCATATTTACACACCCATAGTTTATTTAATATAAGTTCCTTTATATATATATATATATATATATATATATATATATATATATATATATATATATATATATATCTTGCTTGGAGATTTTTTTGGCACCGGGTTAATCTCTACCCCAACAAGGAGAAGTTTAGGTTTTCTTCTCTACCCAAAAAGGAAGAAGTTCGTTTACACTGCGGTGTTCTCATACGGAGAAAGGCTCCGTGTGGAGGTTGACGTTGGATTCCGAGACTGCGGTGGAGTCCGTTGTTATCTACTAGGTATAGGTTAAAGAGAGGAGGAGCGCATCAAGTCTTGAATGGAGTTGAGTCGGTTGTGTAAGTCCTCTTGTCGCTTCTATTGTAAACATACCGTACTTAGTGGATTTATTGGCTGGGCCATTTGAGGTTTTTCCCATTTGAGTTTTTCTCGTACATCGCACCTCTCGTGTGATTGTGATTTATTTTATCTTGTAAAACTCACTTAGAATGCATGCTTAGGTTTAATCAAGATAAAATTTAGTTTAATCACAATCTCGTTTAAATTGGTGCTAAAATAAGTTTGGGTAAGTTTAAGTTTAAATTAATTCAAGTCCAGAATTTAATATGATAAAATTTGGTTTGGCCTATATTGAAAATTGAATTAATTATTGCTAGGCTAATTAGCAGACTTGGGTCAAATTAAATTTGTGGTTAAAGAAAAATTCAACAATTTGTTTAAGTTTAATTTTAATTTTGGTGAAAATAAAATTTTGAATTTTATTGTTAAAAATTTAAAAGAAATTTTTTTAGTTTGAATTTAAATTTGTGAACCATCACCCTTATAGGACTTTCAGAATCCATAAAATATGGCATTCTCATATATATATATATATATATATATATATATATATATATATATATATATATATATATATATATATATATATATATATATATATATATATATATATATATATATATACATATATATATATAATAGTGAAATACTTGTGATAAAGTTATAGTAATGGAAATCCCCCTTCATTGTGAGAATACAACTATAGAAATTCTTTGATGTGTGAAAAGCCCGAATACTTGATATATGACTTATGACTAGCATTTCAATGTTAAAACAAGCATGCATGATATTACTATTACATACCCTTCTTCTACTAATGGAAATATTTAATGTGTGATATTAAGGATTAACGAGGAGGAAAATGGGGTACATATAAACCAAATGAGGCAAATACAAGGACAAGTGAAGTTATCGTCACAAAGGGAAACCGTTTTCAAAAGATGGATGAAAAAAGGAAGCATATTAAGGTTGGGTGTTGATTTTTGTGAACACACATATTCATTGCAAAACACACATTTTGATAAAATGTTCTCAAGAGAAAATAAGACCACATTCCAAAGAACTATATTTGTAAAATACTCTCATGAAAAACGTACACATATAACAAAGAAGTAAATGTAATACACTAGATCTCATCACAATAAATGAGATTATTATAAATTTCCAAACTACCTCCCCCAACACACATATAAGAAATCCAACTTAATCCCACTTGACTTCCTCAAAATGAGAGCTACACAATTCGCATTTTACCAACACTCATAATTAATCGTATATACACAAAGAACCCACGTCATTCAAGAATCCTTGCAACCAAGTTAGATAAACAAATAGAAATCCTTTTTATAAAACAAACCAAGAAGCCACACGCAAAAGAAAATAGCATTGAAAGAAATGAACCCAACAAGACTTACCAAAAGGTTGGAACTTGACCAAATGGTTTTTCAAATATTTCCTTACCAAAATTTCAAGTCTATGTGATAATATGACTATGATTTATATAAACTAAGAACTCCATGCAATATTACCAAAATACTTTCTAAAGATAAAATTTCTCTAAACCAATAATATACTTCTTGTACTAGGGGAGAAAATATTTTTTAGGAAGCCATTGTCTCTACTAAAAAATAAGATTTGAATAAAATATTTTTCTAGAGTAGTATTTGAACCATCCACCATGACCTTAACATTAAAACTAGTCATAACAATGTTTAATAATTGATGCATATTGCAGATGACGTGCATCCATTACCTATTTGTCTCAATATAACTCGTGGTTTTTAAAAGTACCTCAACCCTTTTTGGTAATGACAAAGGGGGATAAATATGATATGAGAAAAATATGATACAACAGGGGGGGGGGGGGGGGGGGGAACGGTTTTCTAAAAACCAAGTCTCAAAGGACGGAGAAGACTTTCAACCTTTTTCTCAAACTATATCAAATTTATTGTCATCATAAAAAAGGGTGAGATTATGAAGCCAAATGTAGGATCATAACTTCACTATCTTCTCTCTAATGTAATTAAGATAAAAACATGCACTCAATACATTATGAGATATATTACTAGGAATACATCAACTATGCAACCAAACCAACATGCCCAAGCAACATAATGAAGATCTCAATCAATATAATAACAACATCAACCTGTCATACAAGCTCTAAACCAAGCCAGTGAAGATCATAACCATGGTCACAATGTATTCAAATGTTTACTCAAAGCTTGCATCAAACCCTAATAAAGATCAACTCTCAAACCTCAAGCTCAATTCAACATCACGTGTCACACAAGTAAGTTCAAAACCAAAACCCACAACCTAGGGTGATAATGCTCAAAGTAAGCATCATATCACAAGCCCTCATTTGATGATTCAAGTATATCAAAGAATGATCCAATGCCCTGATGTTTATTACTTTATTTGTGTCATACATTAAGAACCATTGTATATAAGTAAAGTAATATATTTTAGCATGTATATGCTCAAAACCTACATGTATATGCTCAAAACCTGCAAGCATAAACCCACCCTATATCTCCCTATGCCCTAAATATTGGACCAAAACAAAATAACATTTAGACTAAAACTTAAAAGGTTTATCAAACTAAACTTAAGTTTTAGTCGACTAAAAATCCCAAGAAAAAGGTTAATGAGCCAAAATTTTGGATAACTAACTAAAACTTTAGGACAACCTCACCTAAAGGAGTTTTAGTTGATAACACTCCACTTTTAATCGACTGAAAGTTTCAAATTTCAACTGTTAAAATTTGGTACAAATCCCCAACCTTTTATCCCAATACCCTAGCCGTTTTCAAACTTATTACAAACATTTGGTTGCTTTTGAACACTATAAATAAAGATTCAAACCTACATCAGAACTTACCAAGCCTAAATTGAATCCGGAGTCATTCTACCTTCTTAAACCCCTCTTCTATTGATGCGAGATTCAAACCCAAATATTTATTCTAGCCAAAGAACCGTTGATGTAAAGCTTCAAAACTCAAACCAATCCAATTATAACCCAAATGAATTATGAGAATCGAAACCCCTTATATCCATGTTCCAAACTAAACCCCATGAGTTTCATGAATCAAACCCATTTCATCCAAAATACACATAACAAACCCATTATATCCATATTCTAGACAAAACCCCATTATTTCTAAGAATCAAAACCCATTTTATCCAAGTTACACATCCTAAAACCATTTAAGCAAAGCTTTTGATAATACTAGAAATCATGCGTTTTTAGAGAGAGAAAATTCCACTCGTGTTACAAGATTACTTTTAGGTAACAAACCCATGTGAATCAAATTCCTAAGATCCAAACTCTCCTTAGCCATGTTCCATAACCAAAACCCACTTATGATTCAAAGGGATTTAAACCCAAAATCTCTCTTGAACCAGGTTGCCCCAAAATAACATGTGTGCTTAGATATTAAAATCCAAATCTCATAAAACACTAATCCATACCAAAAACCCACTTGAGAAAAATACACGGGATTACTTGATTATTAACATTTTTTTAGAAAACCAGTATCCCCATTTAACACCTGGTTTATTAAAGAACTTGCTCTACGCTTTGGTTACAAATCTTGTACTATTAATCGTGGGAAACTTCACTATATCTTCACGGTCGGTAGTACCGTTGGTGCAGGTAGTCGACACATTTAAAGTCCTTGGGCTATTGTGTGGGTATTTCTTTGGATAGGATAAACGTATCGTCTTGTTGGTTGCGATTTTGTAAGATGTTGTTCCTTGTGAAGTTATGGTTCCACCATAAGTGAACCGGACGTAGTAAAGTTCTCGAGAATATACGTAAATGGGGCCGGATAATATTAAAACCTCTATTTGAAAACTTCCTTAAACCCTATCACTTCCCTTACTATATTTACATTCATGTTTTACTTTAAAACGCTTACTACTTATATTGCTTGAATATTAATATGGGTGTGAATGGATGCATGACAATATTAGAGAAGTAATTTTATCAACGAACTAAGTATAGGCTTTTTACTAAGTTTCAAAGTTAATAAAATGACAATGAAAAGAAAGAAAGGTTAATTTAGAAAACGTTAAATAAATATCATAATCCCCATTCATCCCCTCTTGGGGTTATTCCGGACGAACAAAGTTGCCTTTTATGCTCAAGACAAAAAGAAGAAAAAGATAAGAAAAAAGTGAGTGAGAAAAAAGAAAAATAAAGGGATTGAAAACGTAATAATCTCATAGTTATTAGAGAATAATAATTAAAGACATACTCCAATGTTATATCCATTTCTTTGTATGAAATTTATATTAGTATTTTGAAATTGCTAGAGATTTTTTATTTATTTCAAGAATTCTCCCCTGAGCACTTTGATTTCGTAAATATTCCTTAATTTCATAACCTTAACCCCAAACCTACGTTACAACCCCTTAAATTCCTACGCGATCCTAGAATGAATTTGATTCAAAAGTCATAATAATTACGATAATCAGTTAAAGTTCGTTTCCCTTCATTTGATGAATGGTATCCCGTTATTGAGATTATAAATTTTCATTTTATATATAGTTTCTTCATTGGAGACATGTGATCCGCCTTGCTTCCTTTTACACTTACTCATCATGCCTTCATATCCCGTGTGTGTAACACCCCATTCAGATTGCTTTCATTTTTTGAGTGCAATATCCGATAAGGATTTGAGTTCATGCACTCTTTAATGTTTATCCGTATTATAAAATTTTGGACAAATCATAATTTTCTCTTATTCTCTCTTTTCCTCCCACATTTAAGGTTTCAAATGTTATAGAGTTACTCTAACGATGTTAATGATTTTGGACTATTGAGTAAATTTTCTTTTGTTTCGTTAATAATTTGTTGAAATACTTTTTCCTTGTTATTGAGCTTGCCTTATTGGAATTTTAGACTTACTTTTGATTAAACTTGAGGTTTGTGGATTTCATCCATGAAAAACCTCAAGAGACAGTACTCGTTCATTGAGGTAATCTAGGAGTTTAATGGCATGTTGCATTCGCTAAATGCAATCATTCGTCTGCGAAAGTGGTGTCTATCCCTTGTACATATTTTCTCACTTTTTTGGTATATCTTGCATATCTGGTTTTTTTCACTTGATTGTTAGGGATTAGAAATGTAAAAGTTAAGGAGTGTGCTTCATATCGAATATTGTATCTATACCCCTTTACTCTTGCCCATTTTAGCCCCCTCATGTACATTAATTCCTATATTTATGGTAAATAACCAGACAACCTCTATTATTGATATTTATATTGTTTGTGAGGTATAATTAAGATTTTTTTTAGGTATTATGTGTGCTAATAGTGAAGTTTGGTTGCATTCCGGGAATGATGTAACATTTGAGAAATTTTACTAATTAAAAATACTTAAAAAGTGTGTCAACTTGAACTTTTTAAAAGAAAAACCATTTATAATAATCCATTTAACTTGTGAAGTCTTAAAACGATATTTGTATGTAAATAACCAATTTGAAAATGTGATATTATGGCCATCCCTGGGATATCTCTCCCCTCTTCTCTCTTGTGGGGAAGAAAAGAAGAGGAGGAGAAAAAAGGTCTTGCGCCCGCTTTCTCTAAGAGCTCTTTGGCCGTCGTCGGTGTGGGGTGAATGAAAAGGGATGGAGTCGCCAACCTATTTTGCATAAAACATGAAAAAGAACATGTTGCCGGCTCGGGAGAGCGACATCAAAGACAAACTGCATGCTTATGAAACCAAAAGTTGAAAGGTTCGGAGGCAAATTTATGGAATGAAAAGGTGTTAGGCACCCATCCCTCCCTTTCGGTCTCTCATGGGCATGTGTTACTATTTTCCTTAGTTTCTTCGTGAAGTGTGTTGTGACAACCTGCAATCCGAAATAAGGGGTGGCCAGCCCGATACTCCAACATAACGGAATCATGGATGGAAATCATTCTCACCATCACAACAATAAAATAAGTATATGGGAAAACCACCCAATAATTCAGAAAACGGGTTGCCAAAAGTTTTAATTTAGTTTTATTACAAGTTAAGAAAATAGCTTAAACAACCCAATCTGAAGAGAAAGTGGAATTCCAAAAGAACTATATATTACATCAACAACAAATATATAATAAAGGACCGAATATGCTGTCGGTAAACAGTTACATACAAATTATTACAACAGTTTAATTGGTTACATAATACATCCATTAAACAGTTACAAAAGTTTGGGCAACACGCCTGTGTGGAAGACCCGATCGTATCTAGAATACAAGGAAATGAAAGCGTCTAACAAAACATCCTGTAATATCCGCAAAATCTTACAGCTCCTCACAAGCATAGGAGTAGGAATATCATAACGGGCGCCCATTCGGTGGATCACCTGAGCGAATACAAATTCATGCACAACAAGGAAAATGAACGGGTCAGATCCCGATTTTTATATGATTCCCAAATGAATAAGAAGTATGACAGTTATGAAATATTAATAATGAATGATAAGGATAAGGATAAGAGTATAACAACATAATCCCAAAGCATAATAAAGTCGTTTAAATGATTATGTCTTTTATTAAATTATGCAAGAGAATATAATTAGACATCATAAATTTAAAAGCCTCCATCATTAATTACCATTTCATTCCAATTTCCATTCCTTAACCGGAATATAATACCATCATATGTTCTTATGGCATTTTACATATCTCAAGTCCCACTTGATTTAGAATGGTCATATTCTTATACATATAACAATTCTAAGACCGCCCCTCCGAGTTTTCCCACTGGGCGCGCCCCTAAATGACTATCATCTTCCAGGGTCCATCAAATAAGACAACCTGGGTACCTAATGCACGTCTGGAAGTGGCCATATGCCTGCGAGTGAGTCATAACCACACTCGGAATTACCTCACTAGTGCAGAATAAAATATATAATAACCCCGCATATGGCCGAGGACTATAGTCTCCTTGCATTCATTAGTCAGGGGTCATCACCTCATGCGCGACCTTCCCTTATGATAGCGTTTAGAGACGTGTGTTTAAGTAAATTAACATTTACCATTTAATTCTCAATTTTATTTCCATTATTCATATTTGTTTCATTCTATCCGAAACCATAATCATTGAATATTCTCATTTATATTCATCATGTTTTAAGTCCCGAATTATTCTCCAAGTGATCACAATAATGCTACAAGTCTCAAGGTCTTATATACCTCATTAGAGCCCCTAGAGTCTCCAAGCATGGGCCTACAACTCCAAGACACTTAACGAATTTCTAAAGAAAAGAAAAACCCTAACCTCAATTTGTACACATCCGGAATAAGCCCCATTTAACCCAATCCTAAGGTAGGGTAGTGACTTGAGTCAACTAAAACTCTAGGTCTCTAAGTTTACTTCATTCAAGAAGGTTCCTAGGTCCTAAGCCTAAAGAAAAAGAATAAAAATTGAGTTGGAAAAATCAACTCAAAACTGCAGGGTCCGAATCGATTTGCCCAAAAAGAGAATCAGTTCGAAAGATGAACCCAACTTTCTGCTTCAACCGAATCGATTCGGTCTTAACCCGAATCGATTCGGGTTTGCAGACCTGGAAACTGCCCCTTGGGCGAATCGATTCAGACATAGCCGAATCTATTCGGCCCTGCGAATTTGCCAAGTTTGGCTATGGAGTCTTCGACTCCTAAATTCACCCAACACCAATCTACCCAAACCAAGATCATTTATTACCACCAACTGATTATAAATGCATCCAACAACATTGATCTACACCAATAAATATCCAAATCACTTCCAAAGATTCAAAACCCATAAATCCAATAAAACCCTAACATTGATAAACCATAACTAATACACAACTATCATACTAATTATTCCTCTTAAATCACATAATAGCAAGTAGAAAACTTTCCTCAAGCTTGCAAATTCAGATTTGAGGAAGATGAATGCAAGATCATTCTCCAAATCTTCAATCTCTCTCTTTCTCACAAGTTCTCTTCTTCTCTCTCTCAATCTAGGTTAATAATTGGTCTTAAGAGAAATAAAAGGTCTTAGCAAGACTAAATCGTGACATTAGTTTAAAATCTCCAACTTAAATGATAAATACTACATTAAAATGACTCCCGATACGCGTTATGCTAAAATCAGTCAAAAGTGCCCAAAACACCAAACTACAATTTGGCACTTATTTCGACTATCTCACACCATTCGGGACTAACTACACCGTCCAAATTATCATTTGGAAATTTTATAACTCATTTCAACTTTCGGTTTTATTTTTAAACCACAACGTCATTTTAATTCTTATGACACAATAAACTGCAACATGGTGATATTTACCAACATATAAGGTAAACATACAACATTTTAGTAAATATTAACTTATCTCATTAAATTAATACTTACTCCACATTCCAACATTTTATATATAATTACTTCACATAGTAAATAAATATAAAATAGGTTCTCAAAAGCGAGGGTTGTTACATACTCCCCCCTTTATGAGGGAATTTTACCCCCAAAATTCAGGCTTACCTTGAATAAAGAGATGTGGATACTTTTCCCGCATATCATCCTCACGTTCCCATGTTGATTCCTTAGCGTTGTGATGAGTCCATTGGACTCACACTAAGGGAACCACTCGAGACCTCAACCTACGTGTTCTTCATATGAAATGTCGGGTTGCAAGTCAAAATCCTCGGAAGGGATATGCCAAAGGGCACCATCGCACCTTTTATACTTATTCAAAGAGGAGACATGGAACACATCGTGGATTTGTTTTAAAGGTTCCGGTAAGGCAAGTTGATACGCCACTGGACCCACCTTAGCAATAACGGGAAAAGGTCCAACAAAAGGTGGCGTAAGATTACCTTTCTTTCCGAAATGCTTGATACCTTTAATTGGTGACACTCGCACCAAGACTTGGCCCCCAATCTCTAACTCCATGTGTCTCCTATTTGCATCGGCATAACTCTTTTGGCGATCTTGAGCTATCCGACTGCGATTCCGAATGAGTTCAATCTTAGCATAAGTATCTTGGATCATTTCAGGTCCAAGGAATTTATTATCCCCCACTTATAACCAACATGTGGGTGATCTACAAGGCCGTCCATAGAGTGATTCATAGGGCGCCATTCCAATAGTAAATTTGTACAAGTTTTTAAAAGCAAACTCGACCAAAGGGAGATATTGTTACCAACCACCCTTGAAATCAAGCATACACATACAGAGCATATCCTCCAACATTTGGTTTACTCGTTCGGTCTGTGCATCTGTTTGAGGATGATAAGAAGTGCTTAACTTCAATTCGGTCCCCATAGCCTCTTGGAAACTTCACCAAAAGTGGGAAACAAAAATCTTGTCGCGGTTGAAAACTATATTTAAAGTCACCCCATGGAGTCTGACAATCTCCGCGATGAATAATCGGGCATAGCGAGTAGTGTCATAGTCGGTACGCACGAGTGGGAAGTGTGCCGACTTAGTCAAGCGGTCAACAATCACCCAAATAGAATCACAACCACTCCGTGACCTTGGCAAGCCTATAATAAAGTCCCTCTATATGCTTTCCCACTTCCATAGCAGCATCTCCAATGATTTCAACAAACCTGTCGGTCGCTGATGATCTATCTTGACCAATTAACAAGTAGTGCATTGAGATACGAACTCAGAAATATCCCTCTTCATGCCCGGCCACCAATACTGACGGCGCATATCTTGATACATCTTGTCCCCACCAGGATGTACCGTAAATTTAGAACCGTGAGATTCTGCCATCACCGCCCGTCTCAAATCCCCCTCCTCCGGGACAATGACTCTTCCATGGAAGCGTAATCCACCCTCTGAACTGATCGAGTAGGATTCCGATCCCTCGAACAACAAACGACATATATGGTCCTGACAACCCTTATCCCTTCCTTGGGCTTCTACAACCCTTGCTACAATTGTAGGCGTAATGGTCATCACTGACATGAACGCCCTAGCAACTGCATCCTCGTGACTGAGCTCTTTCCACTTAGCTTTCCATACATCAACTAACTCTCCTTCGGGCCTTCTACTCAAAGCATCCGCTACCACATTCGGCTTGACCGGATGATAGTGGATGTCAAATTGATAGTCTTTCACAAACTTCAACCATCGACGTTGTCGCATATTTAAGTCTTTTTGAGAAAATAAATATTGTAGCGATTTATGGTTCGTGAAAAGACTAAATTTCTCCCCTAGGAGATAATGCCTCCAAATCTTCAAGGTAAAGACAACTGCGACCAGTTCTATGTCATGCACCAGATAGTTTCTTTCATGGGGCTTTAGCTTGCGGGAAGGATATGCAATAGCCCGTCGCTCTTGTTGAAGTACACATCCTAATCCTTGTAGAGATGCATCGGTGAAGACTAGATATTCCAACCCCGGCTTTGGAACTGCAAGGACTGGAGAAGAAGTCAATCTATCTTTGATCTCGTCAAAAGCAGCCTGACAAGAATTGTCCCAAGCAAACCTCACCCCTTTTCGGGTCAAATTTATCAAAGGGATAGCTATCTTTGAGAAACCCTTGATAAATCGATGGTAATAACCCGCCAAACCCAGAAAACTATAAATTTTGGTAGGTGTCGTGGGCTGACCCCACTCCCTCACCGCAACCACCTTGCTCGGATCCACCGATATACCCTGTGAAGTCACAATATGATCCAAAAATTGCACTTCCCGCAACCAAAAACCACACTTCTCGAACTTGGAATACAATTGGTGATCCCTCAACCTTTGTAGGACCAACCTCAAATGAGTAGCATGGTCTGATTCCGTTCAAGAATACACAAGGATGTCATCATTAATACAATAACAAATTGATCCAGGAAGTCCCAAAATACCCTATTCATGAGATCCATAAATACGACGGGGGCATTGGTTAGTCCGAAAGTCATAATAAAAAATTCATAGGACCCATACCTCGTCAGAAAAGCGGTCTTGGATACATCCTGCTCCCGTATCCTCAACTGGTGATACCCCGTCCTCAAGTCTATTTTATAGAAGTATGACGCTCCCCTAAGTTGATCAAATAAATCATCAATACGAGGTAAAGGGTATTTATTCCGGATGGTGACCTTATTCAATTCTCTATAGTCAACACATAATCGGAGATAACCGTCCCTTTTCTTCATAAACAACACCGAAGCACCCCATGGCGACGTACTACGCCTAATGAATCCCTGCTCCAACAACTATTGAATTTGATCTCTTAACTCCCTCATCTCAGTGGGAGCCATACGATACGGGGCTCTCACAATCGGTCTCGTCCCTGGCGCTAAATCAATCACAAACGCAATCTCCCGACTCAGAGGCAAACTCGGTATTTCCCGAAAAGCATCTACAAAATCTTGAACAACCGGAATCGAATCCAAGGGAACAACTACATCCCGAGAAGTCTCTTCCACAATATAATACAAATAAGTACTAGTACCTCCTTCCAAATGAGGCATAACCACCAAGAACATTTCTTGTCCCGAAATGGCAAAGACTATACTCTTCCCGTAACAATTAACTATTGCATGATACTTGACAAGCCAATCCATGCCCAAAATCACATCATACCCGACCATGTCTAGGACGAGTAAATCGACCTCACAGCACAAATTACCAAAAGTAATTCCTATGTGTTTACAAATAAGGAAAATGAGTGAACCATCACCCATAGAGGACTCGACGCTAGTGAAAGTGCTCTCTGCAGATTTTATCAACTCTGTAGACTGAGCAAAAATTTTAAAAATGAATGAATGTGTCGTACCCGTATCAAACAAAATGCGACCCATGTTCCCTTGAATAAGGAACTTACCCTCAATCGCTGGCGGCGATGGCGGAGCAGGAGGATGCATAGCATCCTGGATATGATAAACTCCCCCATACTGTAGCTGACCCTGCTGCGGAGGAATAATCGAATTTGGTGCCTGTGGTGGAAACTGAACATATGGCTGCTGAGGGACTCTAGAAGGCTGACCCCCAACCAACTGAGGACCCTCCTTCTTGTAATGACCCGCCTCCTCACATTGGAAGAACTTCCCCAACATATTCTCTGGAACACGGCCCCGGTTGTTTCTAAACTGGTTATCACCTTGGCCCAAATGGCCCCTACCCTCTTGACCACCCTGACCTGTTTGTTGCTATTACGAGGCACCTTGACCGTGCCTAGTATTATTGCCACCCGAATTAAACCCACCAAAGCGTTGTCTTTTTTACGAGTCCCCCTACTGGGGATCCCTTTCTTTCTTCTTATTACCCGCAGATTAGGACGAGGAAAAAGCTCATCCTCCATTCCCACTACCTCCAGGCTTTCCCGCTTTCCCCACTACGGTAGTTTTCTTGCTACTCTACATGTACAACCGATGTTCTTGGCAATGAACCAATGCTGCATTCATTACCTCACCAAAAGTTTGCAAGGCTGGATTACCCAGCAAATGTTGTCGGATTCTCCAGTTCAAACCTCCCATAAACTTTGAAACCTTCCTCTCTTCCGGAGTCACCTCATTCGGTACAAAACTTGCCAACTGGGTGAACTCCTCTTCGTATTCTACAACGGACCGCTCTCCCTGTACCACATCCTGAAGTCTCCTTCCCGTCTCCCTTTGAATTGCGGGAGGAAAATACTTTTGGTCAAACAAGACCCATAAATCAGTGATCGTCATGGTATCTCTCTGTTTTGGTGTAGTCATCGACTCCCACCAGTGTAACGCGGCCCCAACAAGTTTGAAAGTAGCAAGGACTTGTTTCTTCTACTACATTCCACCATTCGAAGATGCCGTTGCATATCCTTCTTCCATTGGTTTGCTTGAATAACGTCAGAACCTCCGTCAAATTTCGGGGGATGGCCCTTTACAAAGGACTCTCTAACTCTCTCCCACTGAGAAGGTCCCGTGGGAGCTTGTGCATCCTGTGCTCATTATTGAGCTTGTGGCATTTGCTGAGCCACTGCGGTCATATCCACATTAATCACTTGGGCCACTATATATGCTACATTAGTAGCATTAATTGTTCCTTGTGGCTGCGGAGGACCAACATCATCTTCTACCACTCTATTACGTATCGCTAGGTGACCTCTCTTAGGCGGCATCTGAGATGAAAGAACAATAGAGTTAGAATACTATTCAAAACAGTTTATATTGCAGAAGATCACAAATGTAAGCAACAAAGCAGTCCTAACATTAGGCTCTATATCAAAGAACGCTACGGTAGAATGTGATAAGTCCGCATAGATCCTAAAGACTCTAGAACCTGATGCTCTGATACCATCTGTGACAACCCGCAATTCGAAATAAGGGGTGGCCAGCCCGATACTCCAACATAACGGAATCATGGATGGAAATCATTCTTAGCATCACAACAATAAAATAAGTATACGGGAAAACTACACAATAATTCAGAAAACGGGTTTCCAAAAGTTTTAATTTAGTTTTATTACAAGTTAAGAAAATAGCTTAAACAACCCAATCTGAAGAGAAAGTGGAATTCCAAAAGAACTATATATTACATCAACAACAAATATACAATAAAGGGCCGAATATACAGTCGGTAAACAGTTACATACAACATATTACAATAGTTTAATAGGTTACATAATACATCCATTAAATAGTTACAAAAGTCGGGGCCACACGCCTGAGGGGAATACCCGATCGTATCTAGAATACAAGGAAATGAAAGCGTCTAACAAAATATCCTGTAATATCTACAAAATCTTACATCTCCTCAAAAGCATAGGAGTAGGAATATCATAACGGGCACCCTTACGGCGGAGTACCTGAGCGGATACAAATTCATGCACAACAAGGAAAATGAATGGGTCAGGGCCCAGTTTTTATATGATTCCCAGATGAATAAGAAGTATGACAATTATGAAATATTAATCATGAATGATAAGGATAAGAGTCCAACAACATAATCCCAAAGCATAATAAAGCCGTTTAAATGATTATGTCTTTTATTAAATTATGCAAGAGAATATAATTAGACATCATAAATTTAAAAGCCTCCATCATTAATTACCATTTCATTCCAATTTCCATTCCTTAACAGGAATATAATACCATCATATGTTCTTATGGCATTTTACATATCTCAAGTCCCACTTGATTTAGAATGGTCATATTCTTATACATATAACGATTCTAAGACTGCCCCTCCGAGTTTCCCCACTGGGCGCTCCCCTAAATGACTATCATCTTCCAGGGCCCATCAAACAAGATAACCTGGGTACCTAACGCACGTCGAGAAGTGGCCATATGCCTGCGAATGAGTCATAACCACACCCGAAATTACCTCACTAGGGCAGAATAAAACATATAATAACCCCGCATATGGACGAGGACTATAGTCTCCCTGCATTCATTAGTCAGGGGACATCACCTCATGCACGAGCTTCCCTTATGATAGCATTTAGAGAAGTGTGTTTAAGTAAATTAACATTTACCATTTAATTCTCAATTTCATTTCCATTATTCATATTTGTTTCATTTTATCCAAAACCATAATCATTGAATATTCTCATTAATATTCATCATGTTTTAAGTCCCGAATTATTCTCCAAGTGATCACAATAATGCTATAAGTCCCAAGGTCTTATATACCTCATTAGAGCCCCAAGAGTCTCCAAGCATGGGCCTACAACTCCAAGACACTTAACGATTTTCTAAAGAAAAGAAAAACCCTAACCTCAATTTGTACACATCCGGAATAAGCCCCATTTAACCCAATCCTAAGGTAGGGTAGTGACTTGACTCAAATAAAAATCAAGGACTCTAAGTTTACTTCATTCAAGAAGGTTCCTAGGTCCTAAGCGTAAAGAAAAAGAATAAAAATTGAGTTGGAAAAATCAATTCAAAACTGCAGGGTCCGAATCGATTCACCCTAGGGGCTAATCGATTCGCCCAAAAAGCGAATCGGTTCGAAAGATGAACCCAGCTTTCTGCTTCAACCGAATCGATTCGGTCTTAACCCGAATCGATTCGGGTTTGTAGACCTGAAAACTTCCCCTTGGGCGAATCGATTAGGACATAGCCGAATCGATTCGGCCCTGCGAATTTGCCAAGTTTGGCTATGGAGTCTCGGACTTCTAAATTCACCCAACACCAATCTACCCAAACCAAGATCATTTATTTCCACCAACTGATTATAAATGCATCCAACAACATTGATCTACACCAATAAATATCCAAATCACTTCCAAAGATTCAAAACCCATAAATCCAATAAAACCCTAACATTGATAAACCATAACTAATACACAACTATCATACTAATTATTCATCTTAAATCACATAATAGCAAGTAGAAAACTTGCGTCAAGCTTGCAAATTCAGATTTGAGGAAGATGAATGCAAGATCAATCTCCAAATCTTCAATCTCTCTCTTTCTCCACAAGTTCTCTTCTTCTCTCTCTCACTCTAGGTTAACAATTGGGCTTAAGAGAAATAAAAGGGCTTAGCTAGACTAAATCGTGGCATTAGTCTAAAATCTCCAACTTAAATGATAAATACAACATTAAAATGACTCCCGATACGCGTTATGCTAAAATCAGTCAAAAGTGCCCCAAACACCAAACTACAATATGGCACTTATTTCGGCTATCTCACACTATTCGGGACTAATACACCCTCCAAATTATCATTTGGAAATTTTATATATCATTTCAAGTTCCAGTTTTATTTTTAAACCACAACGTCATTTTAATTCTTATGACACAATAAACTGCAACATGGTGATATTTACCTACATATAAGGTAAACATACAACATTTTAGTAAATATTAACTTATCTCATTAAATTAATACTTACTCCACATTCCAACATTTTATATATAATTACTTCACATAGTAAATAAATGTAAAATAGGTTCTCAAAAGCGAGGGTTGTTACATGTCTGTGCGTGTATACATAAATGGAGATCAGAATCACCCAACTAATATTATAGAAAAGATAGAGTGAGGTCATCCATAAGAATGTTCCCAAAATTATATTTAGAAAGTACGATGTTTGCGTTTATCGAGATATTGATCGTTATGATGAAACGATAATATATGTTGGATAAAATGCCAATAAGGATCACAAATATAATATATATTAAAATGATGTATAGATGAAAATACGAAAATGAGAAAATTAGGAAAATTGGACTCGAGTCTCGGGTTTCAGCCCAAGATGCCTACATAGCCTATAAAGGCATCAAAGTCCACATAGTTCGTATACAACATAAGGGTGGGGTTTATCCCATAGATTTGAATGGGAATTTATTATATGTGTGTGTGGAGAAAATGTATTTTAGTTTTGAGAAATTGTGATGGATAATCCCATTGGAATTTATAGGTGTAACCTTTTTTTTAATAAAAAATAAAGTATGTGCAATATAACTAATAAAAAGGTGATATGCTAATGTATATGAACTAAAGCAAAAGCTAAATTGGGTATGAAAAGGATGGGAATGAAAGATGAAAAAGAATTTCACATAAGGAAACTTCGCTGATTGTAAGAGAAAGTAGCTGAGATCACTGATATTGATGGATATGAGGTTTGCTTTAAAAGAGAGGTCAAGCCATCTATTTATAGGGTAGTGGGGTGATGATCTGCATGTCCCTAGCCCTGCGAATCGACAACTACCCTTAGACACACTGCCGATAGGAAGGGAAATGGACTTGCCAATCGGTAGTCTCGTGAAGATTTTTCCAAAAAAATAGTCGTATAACGCAATATATTGATCCAAATTGGGCACGCAGCATACTGTTAGAAAGTTAATTCAGACATCTTTAAGAGTCCTTTCGTCCGCTCCCCGTCTAGGAGTTGACTTTGGGACAAATGGGGCTCAAAGGCGCTCATTGGTCTTTTGGACGGGAGATCGTCGGATGAAAATGGATCGTTCATCCGAATGGTAAGTTAGAATTGCAAATGGTACAGACCATTGGAAAGTGTATGCAATTTAGTTCGACATTCCAAAGAGCTTCTCTTGGTTTGGAAAGTTAATTTTTGTCGATCGAGACCCGGAAGCACACAGTGACCTTTCGGAGTAAAATGGGTCGTACTTCCGAACCGTAAGGCTGAATCGTGCATGGGATGGATTGTTTGAAAGTGTATTTAGTGCCATTAGAATATTCATTTAGTCTCATTTGAGCTAAGGAGTTGACCTTAGTTAAACAGACCCCGAGACCGCCCGACGGCCTATGGATTAATTTTCGAGGGAAACCGGATCATTTGTCTGAACGATTAGATCATTTAATGCATGGGGAAAACCTTTGGAAAGGGGTTTTAATGCCCTTTGAATTTTAAAAGAGATTTTTCCCTGATGATGATGTTGACTGGAGTCAAATCGGGGCTCGGGAGAGCCCAGTGGGCTCCAAATCTATTTTTAGTGGTAAAATGGTCTATTCGTTCGAACCATTATGCCAATTAACACATGGGATAGACCATTGGAAAGGGGATTCATAGCCCTTCCAATACTCAATGAGCTTTCACTCTAATGATGAAGTTTACCAGAGTCAAACGGGGCTTGGGAGTGCCCGACGACCTCCAGATCGATTTTCAGAGTATGACCTAGGGTTTATAGTGAAATGAGGAGGTGTTAGGGACATAATGAGAGACTTAGGAGGTACTAGAATGTGATTTCTATAGATCCCCTCAACGAGTGAGCTTGGATCAAGTGAAAGCCGTTGAATAGACACCATATGATGTTTTAGAAATTGGTCGTTTCTATGACCCTAAAGGGACAAGGATGATCGATTCAGAGGGTCGAGGACAATTCTGAGGACGTAAGGAAATATTGGGAATGGATGTTTCTATGAGACGAGGTTAATTCTAAGGACCTAGGGTAGGATAGACCAATTTTGTGGGTAGTGGTCAATTCTGAGGTCCTTAAGTAGGAGCGACCACTTTTATGGGCCGAGGTGTCAATTCTAAGGACCTTAAGTTTTAGCGACCACTTTTATGGGTCAAAGCCAATTCTGAGGGCTTTAGATGGGAGTGACCAATTCTTAGGGTCGAGGTCAATTTTAAGGACCTTAAATATAGGTGACCAATTCTGAGGGTCGAAGCTAATTTTGAGGGCTTAAGTAGGAGTGACTAATTATGCTGATCGAAGCTAATTCTGAGAGCTTAAGATGGGAGCGACCAATTCTGAGGGTCGAGGTCAATTCTAAGGACCTTATGTAGAAGTGACCACTTTTGAGAGTTGAAGCCAATTCCGAGGGCTTAAGATGGGAGCAATGGGTTCTGTGAGTCGAAGCCAATTCTGAAGGCCTTAAGTGTAGGTGACCAATTCAACGGGTTGAAGCCAATTCTGAGGGATTTAGTAGGAGTGACCAATTCTACGGGTCGAAACCAATTCTGAGAGATTAATATGAGAGCGACCAATTCTAAGGGTCGAGGTCAATTATGAGAAACTTAAGTAAAAGTGGCAAATTCTGAGAGTCAAAGCCAATTTTGAGTGCTTAAGATGGGAGGGACTAATTTTGTGGTCGAAGCCAATTCGGAAGGCCTTAAGTGGAGGTGACCAATTCTGTAGGTCGAAGCCAATTCTGAGGGATTTAGTAGGAGTGACCAATTCTATGGGTCGAAGCCAATTCTAAGGGCTTAAGATTGAAGATACCAATTCTGCGGGTCGAAGATAATTTTGAGGGCTTAAGATGGGAGCGACCAATTCTGAGAGTCGAGGTCAATTCTGAGGACCTTAAGTAGAAGTGACCAATTCTGAGCGTCGAGTTCATTTCTGAGGACCTTAAGTATAACGGACCAATTATGAGGGTTGAATACAATTCTGAGGGCTTAAGATGAGAGCGACCAATTCTGAGGTCGAAGCCAATTTTGAGGGCTTTAAGTAGAGGTGACCAATTCTGCGGGTTGAAGCCAAGTCTGAGGGCTTAAGTAAAAGCGTGGGAAATAGTTTTCCTAGGAAATTTCGGAGACTTCATTGGGGAAAGATATTAATCTGAGGTTTGGGTATATCCCTATTGAGGAATTTTCTTTGATTTTTGTCGTGTCCATTGAAGACGTTGTTGGGGAGAGTTCCGTTGGGGAAGTTGGATTGGAGAATTCTACTAAGGAAATAATTATGATGGAAAATGTGTTATTAATCCAGTTGGGGATTCAAGAGACTTGAAAAAATATTTTTCTTAGTGAAAAAGGTTCTAAAATTCATTTGGTGATTTTAGGAATTTTTTAGGGATTTTTTGTACAAAATTTCATGGAGGTGCCAAACGGTAGTGGCATGGTCTTTTGGACTACCTCGGGAAGGTGAAGGGATAGTGCTGATCGGTATATGGATGGGAATTGACAATCAGAATGCCCCTTAGCCTCCTATAAAAAGGGGCGAGATTTTCTCATTTTTCACAGCTTTCAGATCTTCTCTCTTCTGCCTTTTCTTTTTGCTAATTGTTCTAGCATTCTCTTCCCTTTAAAGACTAAGAAATGGAAAAATTTTCAAGCAGTGTGGTCCACATGGGGTGGTTGAGTGTTGATGACTGACTGCATTTGGAGTGGCGGGCTGGGGTGTCCCTAGCACTGGGTAGTGAGAATGCCTATGACTAGTTCGAGCTGGTTGCGGATGAGAGGAGTCTTCTGTGTGAGCTGGCGCACCATTGAGCGTATAGGGTCGTGAACCATACTGGATATGCAAGTATTAATGACCTTTGGCATTTCCTTTTTCTTGGTGATATTTCCTTATTTTTCTGAATTTTGACAAGGTTTTTTCCTTTTGCTTTGGCAGACTGATATCTCTAGATCAAACCTGCATTCTCGAGGGATAAAGGGGTTCAAGGACGTCTGGGAGCACCTTCCACTGGTGGTGCATTGGGCGGTTTCATTAACCATCTTTGGCAGATTGGTGTCTGCACTAGATGAGACACCCCGTTTGACAACTATCCTCTGCACTTTAGGGGAGAGGTGGTGGGATACCACCCATACCATGCATTTTGGCTTTGGTGAGGTTACAATGACTCCCATTGATGTGTAGCAGCTACTGGGGTGGATTGTTAGGTGGCCCGGATAGAGGTGGACGGGACTTTACGGGTGATGTCGATGGCGGTGGAGGCGGCGTTAAGTGATGTGGGGAAGATAGTCTCTAGGGACACCATCCGTCTCTCTCTTCTGAAAGAGGTTTTGTCGAGTCGGTATATTGATGATATTAACGGGCTGCAGGTGTGGAAGATGTACCGTTTGGTTATTCTTTTACTATTGGAGGGATTTTTGGTGGTGACAAGTGGCGACGTCGTCCATCTGTGGTTTTTGCCTTATTTGAGGGTATTCTCAGATATTCCTTGCTTTGATTGGGGCATCTTGACATTGGTGACCCTTTATTCGTCTTTGGATGCATTTATCCAGTGTTGCCGATAGACCTTTACTGGCACTACGTATCTTTTGGAGGTATTCTTTTCTTTATACATTTGCATTTTCCTGTATGCATTTTATTTTTGATTCCTTGATTGCTTTCTTATGATTAATGACCCTTGTCCTTTGCATATGTGGTTTTATTAGGTGATTGGGCTTAATGACCGTTTGATATCTTTAAAGGATGAATTTGTTGGGGACTTCTACCATATGTAACAGTGGCAGAAGTCTAACTAGCAGTTGAGCCAGTCTCTCTATTTGGCGGTGGTGTGTCAGTTATTGAATGGCCTGACGAGCGACAGATAAATTCCTCTTTCTTCTTGATACCATTTTCCCTTGATGATCTCTTTTAGATATTAATTTTCCATTGGGGATCTTGTATGTGAGTAACTATCCCTAGGGGACGACCATTCAGCACACAGGGGTGACCGAGGGGAACGCGCCGCTGCATCGTCTGTTGACGCATGATTTCGTATACTCCTGGTATCTGGAGGAGAGATTAGTCCTATAGGTGGTGGATGATGAGGTGATGGTTCCACCTGCGATGCCCCTGAGGTATATGAGGCGGGAGTGGGATATGTTGAAAGAGGCGAGGGTGGCGGCGATGGTCGGAAAGCCTTATTCATCGTATATCGAGATGGTTGTGACCTATGATTATCTGGATTTTTTATCGAGCTGGATGATTCCACCCAACATATATGACATTATGCCTTTTCCCGTTGCGGGCTCTGGTAGGGGTACGAGTTGTTCAGTGGGGTCTGCCCACAGTGCCTGTAGTGCAGCGGCGACGACATCAGAGATTATGTTTCTGCGATTGGCTCCTCCTTCCTACAGCATGCAACGGTCTTATGGAGGATTGATGCATATGTTACATTGGCCCAAAGAATTAGACCCAGAGGTGCTGGGGCTGACAGAGGATGCCCTTTCGCCAGAGGTATACCTTTCACTCTTTTGACTATTGTCTTTCTAATTTTCTCTTTGCCTCAGACGGAATGATTTATTGTTTTTTATTTTTTCTACAGTATGTTCGGTTGTCGACTACCTAGTTAAAGGACATTCTAGTTTGGGTGGCTTCTGTGGAATCTCATATTCGGGACTCGATCCCGGTTCCCTCTTGCTTGGTGTCGTCTGCCTCGTCTAGGGAGGGGTCTAGATCAGGGAGTGAAGGCTCGTCATCTTATCGTTGGGGAAAGCACGTATGCCGCATAGATGGAGGGTCTTAGAGAGAGAGAGAGAGAGAGAGAGAGAGAGAGAGAGAGAAATAGAAATAGAAGAGAGAATAGGTGAAGGTGAGAGGGAGAGAGAGAGAGAGAGTATTTTGGGGGGTTCGGACTAAGTCCTATTGTTTTTTGTGTTTTCCTGCAAAATATAACAAAGCAATATATATGCAATGAAATGGGATTCTGTTAATTTTTTGATTTAGTGACTTAATTCATATGCACTTTTTACTTTGCTACTGAGACCGTAAAAAGAATTCGAGAGAAAAATTATTTTAAAACAAGATGAGTAAATATATGTGGAGAAAGAAATTCTGAATTCCTTAGAATAAAAATTATTTTTATTGAGTTTTTGATTTTCACAAAAGAGGAAAAAGGGAATTTTCCCAAAATAGGGGGTTGCCGATCGGTATACCCCTTGTCCTGCCTATCGGAAGGTCAGTTCAGTATAATCAACCAAAGGCTTTGATTGCACTTTCTTCAATAACTTGGTCCTTGATGGGGCAGGGTTTCCTATAGGATTTGGAGAAATTTTGTCTTTGGCTAAGTTTTTTAAGTATTAAAAGTGGTAATGGTGGAGTATTTTCTTCACCCATCCATATTTCCTATCTTTTGCATACTACTTTCTTCTTGTCTCATCATTTTGCAATATGTCTATCCCCGAAAGTGTTGAATTGTCTTATTACCTTGAAAACTTAGAGGCAATGTGCTCATAATGTGGACTACGATGGTTTAAACATGCTTCGGGTTTCATTATGGCACAATCGGCCTATTGAATGGAACATGCTGATGGAGGTAGTACAATTATGGTACCCCAAGGACCATTCTTTCACTTTGGTTTGGGCGAAGTCTGTCCGACTTATGAAGAGTTTTCTTTCTTGCTAAGGATGAATCCTAGTGTTGTGGCGGCCATGCTTTAATTTTCTTGGTCTCCTCGAGAGCTATTAGCAAGACTTCTCCATATATCTCCCATGGCAACTCATTTATTGGTTACTGGAGGAATGATCTCCCTCCTGGTTGTGCTATATTTTGTGCATCTGCAGGATGTTAGTGATGCGGGCTATGTCGGAGTCGTCATCCTTATCTTAATTTCAAAGTTACTGTCGGTGATCGAAGACCTATTAGTGGACCCACAACTTGTAGCCATTACTTCATGGATGTCATACCATCGCGATCCTGTGGGAGTTATACTGGTAGAGACTTTGAATGGTCTATATGCATGGAGGGAGGGCCGTTCTGACTTCCTGAGGGGTTGCCCAATTATGCTGTTCATGTGGTTGTCAAAGAGATTCCATATGGCGGTCCCTGCTGAATATCCCTTGGCACTTGAGCCTAATTTCTTCTTTTGTTATTTCATCAGCGTGGGCCTAGATATCGAGAGCTGGGAGAACTGGTTTGTAGAGCACGAGGCTCGAGGTTTGTGCTGGTCAGTGCCTTAGTGGGGAGAGATGCATCCCATTCTACAATTGCAGGAATACCAGTACGTTCGGCTTGTTAGCATCTGACAGACTTCTTTCTACTTTACCTGGCGTCTTCTGCGCCAATTTGGATGGGAACAAATTGTTCCACCTCGGACACTATACTTCTTTCTTGTGGAGGATTTGATAGACTACATGCGCATACGGGTGGGCTCTCTGTGAGAGAATCGTCAACTGTCATCCCGTCTTTCCCAATCTATTGGTAAAGTCATGCGTATTATGGGGATTACATGAAGTGGTTGTGGAGGAGGGTAGTTTCCAAGATGCTGGCTAAGGATATCGGACAAAGGTGGCTCGCCATGTTTGACACCATGGAGGGAAGAGTTGTTATTTTCCATATGCTGGCTGGGGCTTAGTGTTCCATGGAGAGCCTTCGGTATTCCATCCAAGCAGGGGAATCTTGGGGACCCCAAGATGTAGATGATGATGGGGCTGGTTCTTCTGGTAGCTGCAGGTAGGATCTCTAGGGAGTTTTATTTGTGAATCTTTTGTGATGTGTTTGGTTATGTATCTGGTTATTTTCTGGTGGGAATAAATTTAGGAAGGTTATTCAGGAGTATTTTGGCTTATTTTTATTTTTAGGAAAATAAAGTTAGGTTGGCGGGGGAAGTTGCTTGACTCCCTATGCCGATGTAATGGTAACAAAATTTTCCAAAGTCAAATAGAAAAGTTTTTGATCATATAGTTTTGCCTCTTGATGAGCTTTTGCATTTGAATTATCTATACCAATCGTTAAGGCATACATAATCCTTTTGTTCATGTACATGATAAAAATGAACTGTCATTCTTGGAGATAAGAACAGAATAGCATTTTATGAAAAAAGAAGGGGGTCGTGATCATGTGAAGTGTATGATCTGCCTACATACCTATGGGGGTTCGAAAATTTTTTGAGTTTCATTTTTTTAAAAATAAACAATTTTTAGAGGATCAGGCCCCATGTAGTTTTGAGTAGAGGGAAATGAATATTTTTTTAGAATAAAAGGAGACAAGAAGAGTCTTAGCATGCTGAGATTTCAGACTAAGGGTAGATTTTCTTGAGACGGTCCAGGTTGACTGGACGAGCCACTCTTCCCCATCGAGGTCGGTGAGTGTAGGGGCGCCACTAGATAGGATATTCTTTACAAAGTAGGGTCCACTCTAATTGGGTTTGAGTTTCCCTCTGCGATCCCAGATGGGTTCTACTATTTCTTTAAGGGCTATGTCCCCTTCTCAGACACCATGGTCCTTGACTCTCTTATTGAATGATCGTAATATTCGGCGATGGTATCCTTATATATGATATAGAGCTTTCAGTCTCCTTTCATCCTAGAGTGACAACTCGTCAAGACGGCTCTGATGCCAGTCTTCCTCGCTGACTTTGCTTTCAAGCATGATGCATATTGAAGGAATTTCTAGCTCAACGGGTAGGACTTATCTCATGCCGTATAACAGAGAGTAAGGGGTAGCCCTAGTAGATGTTCGAACTGAAGTGCGGTATCCCCAAAGGGCGTAAGGGATCCGATCGGCCCAATCTTAGAAATTCTCGATCATCTTACTGATGCTTTCTTTGAGGTTCTTATTAGCGGCTTTGACTGCTCTGTTAGTTTCAGGTCTATAAGGAGAAGATTTGTGCCTCTGAATCCCATACTCGTTGACCACTTTTATGACTACTACTTCAAAATGTAACCCGTTGTCGGATACTATCTCATGTGGGGCCCCATATCGGCAGATGATATTTTTTCGAATGAAATTGACC
Organism: Sambucus nigra; assembly: GCA_949130495.1. Taxonomy (NCBI): domain Eukaryota; kingdom Viridiplantae; phylum Streptophyta; class Magnoliopsida; order Dipsacales; family Adoxaceae; genus Sambucus; species Sambucus nigra. The sequence continues at coordinate 130,476,193 of OX422214.1, read as the reverse complement.
ACCCTTTTGTCATTCAGAACTGGGTATGACTTGGCTTCGACCCATTTGATGAAGTAATCAATGAAAACCAGGATGAATTCATGACCGTTGGAAGCCTTGGGTGTAACTTTCCCTATGATATCGATGCCCCATGTGGAAAACAGCCAGGGAAAACTCATGTTGTACAATTCTCGTGGTGGCAAATGTTGGAGATTAGTAAATTGCTGGCATTTGAGGCACCTTTGAACATAAGTGGTGCAATCCTAAACCATAATAGTCCTATAGTAACGTTGTCAGATGATTTTCTTGGCAAGCATATGGCCATTCATGTGGAGTCCGTACTCCCCATTGTGGATTTTCTGTATCGTCTCTTCAATGTCACTCCCTGCGATGTAGTGTAAATGGGTTCCATCAAAATTTCTCTTGAACAGTGATTTATCGCAGACGATGTATTGGGCAACTAGTTTATGGAGGGTTGCTCGGTCTTTCTTGTTTGAATCTTGGGCATACCTACTGTGACACCCCGCCTAATAAAATACCGGGTGATCAATCCTATACCAGATTAAAACAGGAATCTCATATGGTTTATTCTTATCATCACTGTCGAAAACCAATTTGATTAGTAATAACTTATTAGGCTTGCATCACTGTAGGTATTAACCCAACCTAGGTACAAAATTTATAGGTATTCACACAACCAAATTATTCATACTTGTACGCAATATATTTCTCTATAATATTTACCGTACTTATTTGCTTTACGAATTTATTTCACTTTCGTATTTATTTGAGTATTCCCTCTACTCTTTATTGGCTAAGACTCATACTTCTATAACCATTTTTTTTGTTTAGTATACTATAGGTATTCACATAACCTATATATAACTATGCATCAATAGGTGTTCACTCAACCCAATAATACGCATTAGGACGTAGTATATCTCTCTCACATATTTGTCGTACTATTTGTCTTACGATTTATCTCACTATCGTATATATAGGAGTGTTCACACAACTCTAAGGGTCCTAGTTACCCCTTGTTATATCAACTCAGTAGTTACCCTTGTTAACCTACTGCCCAACAAATTTAAGCTCGCTCACTCTTTTTCCGTAGTTATATTCTTATCATCTTGAATTACAATACGTCACAATCAAGCCTATGAATTTCCACTTTAAGTCTCTCACAAAATTAAAGTCCAACACTCAATCATAGACCTAATTCCATATCACTACTCCATAAATATATTTCATTAAGGTCCCAAACATTTCCTCGATAATTTTTTTTAGCCATTTGAGGCTTAAAAAGAAAAATCTCACATTTTCTCGCAGTCGAAACGAATCATAAATTTTCTGGTAGATTAAACACCCTCTAGTAAAATTTAGATTTCTCCATCTATAGAACTCCGATTGATTTGATTATAAGTTAATTGGAAAGATAACTTCAATACCTTTCTTTTAATACATATATGAGAATCTAATTTAAATCATACAGAAAAAGCATGCATTTGAATTTTCTATAAAATTTTCGCAATTCAGTTGTTCTGGTAGCTTAAACACCTTGCACTAAAACAACTATAACTCCATCTACATAAGTCCAATTGAACTTATTCAAATATCATTAGAAAGATAACTTCAATACCTTTCGTTTAATCCATATATGATCATTTAATTAAAATCATACAGAAAATGGCATGCATTTGAATTTGTTATAAAATTTTTGTAACTCAGCTGTCTTGGCAGCTTAAACACCTTGTACTAAAACAGCTATGACTCAATCTACATAAGTCAAATTGATCTCACTCAAATCTCATTAGAAATATAACTTCAATACCTTTCTTTTAATCCATAAATGAGCATTTAATTCAAGTCATACAAAAGATGGCATGCATTTGAATTGACTATAAAATTTTCGGCTTGATTCCTGAGCTAACAATTTCAATCTCGAAACTGCTTCCTTAGAAAAATCATAACTAATTAAAAAAATCAGAAAAATACACGGTCGTGCCCATGCAATCATATTGAAAAGATATAGAACTTTCAAGTTTTGACCAAGAGCTTAATCATTTCTCTTCGTAGCCGAATCGACCCCGCAAGCTGCTGCGTTACTATTCACTGTCTTCTTCAAATTACAAATCTCCATTAATGCACTTCCAAGCTTTTTAAGTTCTCTCCCATCATAATCCAACCTCAAATAACAATATATCCACACATAAAAATGGTTCTAATCATCCTCGAACCAATAATCAACAGTTAATTTCAATTAATTCTAAAGTTTTTCAAATTGGATATTAATCGGGTTTTACTGGATATTAACCGGGTTTTACTCGTTCAAACTTCCGAATCCCCACCCCCCCATTTTGATTCACGAAAATCCAACCCATAAATCTCTATAATTTTTACACACCAACTATAATATGAGAAATAAACACACTAAATCATAAAAGCAAGTTAAACACTTTCCTCGTGGATAAAATCCGACGACCCCGAGTCGAATCCCGTGGAACTTGGCCGGAAGTCCCCTTCTTTCTTATCTTCTATTTCTTTCTCCTAGGGCTGAAATGTAGGAGAAATGAGGGTTCTCCCCTTATGAATCCCGAAATTGGGTGTATACCCAGTTGTAAAATGACTCGTGTACTTAAATGGGAGTCCCGACTAGTCCAAAAAGCCCCCGAAACCCAAACAATACCCTCGGGTACTTCATTTTGACTATTTCAGCCCATTCGGGATCAAAAGTGCGCTCGAAATTATCTTTCGAGTCACTTAAAATATACTTCTCATTTCCCACCTCAAAATGGTCTACACGCGACTCCCAGTGAGATAAAATAAAATATGCACATATTACTCGCTATGCCGTATATCAAAATCCACCATTATTTACTATTCACGAACATAGTAAATCTCGTAACACAATATTAATCAGTCTCTATCTCTCGATTAATATTTAATAATCACTTTTATTATTTAATCACATTAAATTATGTCTCACATGTAATTTAACTAAAATGTATTTATCCTATTAATTTTTCGAATTAACTAGATCATAAATACGTAGAAATACGGGGTATTACACCTACCATTCTTGAGGAGGCGCCAAATATCATAGTTCCAGCAATCAACTATAACTGTATCTTCTTCTGTGATGAGCTCAATATGGTAGCAGTGGGTATGTTTAGCTTGCTTTTGGACTAGGAAGGGGGGCATTTTTATTCCTTAGGACATGTTAATTTTGGAGTCTAAGGTAGCAAGGGCATCGACTAAGTTGTTCTTTGCTTGGGGAAAGTAGTGTAAGATGATATATCTGAAAGGTTCGGAAGCCCCAAAATTTTAAATATTCTAAAAAATTATGAGACGGTTCGAATATATTCCAAATTAAATTAAACAAAAACAGAGGTAGGAATTTTCTATTAAACCAAAGGTAATTTGATCCAAGTCCTAACAATAGCCTTACAATAATTAATTCATGATTAAAAATGGGCCAAACAAATTAAACACTAATTTTATCAAATTAAATAGTTGATTATAATTAAATTACTTAAACTTACCCAAATTATTAATTAGCAACAATTAAACTGAAATTGTGATTTTTGAACCAAATTTTATCTTTTTAATCCTAAGCATGCATCTATGTTCTTTTGCGAGATAAAATAAAAATCACAATCACACTAATCCACGATGTACGAGGAAAACCTAAATGGGAAAAACCTCGGACTGCCCTACCTACAAGTCCACTAAGTATGGTAATTATAAATACAAGACAGTCGACTTACTTCCTCAACTTGACTCCCTTCAAGCCTTGACGCATCTTCTTGTACCAACTACCGCCTAGTCGACAACCACAGACTCCACAACAGTCTTAGAATCCACCAATGGGAATCAGTCACCGTCAACCCTCACATGGAGCTTTTCTCCGTATGGGAATGTCGCAGTAAAACAAACTTCTTCTCCTTTATGGGTAGAGAACGAACCCAATCTCTCTTCTTGTTGGGTAGAAAGGGAGCCCGATGCCAAACATACTCTAAGCAATATATGTATAAGTAGAAACTTGGATTTAAACAAACATTGGGTGTAGAAACATGTGTTTGTAGTGATTTTTCTTTAGAACATCAACACAAAAGAACTTTTTCTTGGAAGGATTTTTTCCCTCTAAGATCTCTCAAAAATGAAAAAGTTACTTTGTAAAACTGTTCTCCCGCACTTTTAAGTCTGATACAAAGTTAGTGGGAAGTGGGTGGTTGAAATTAAAACTTCTAAAAAAATTTAAAATCCGCCCAGATCATTCGAAGGGCATTTTAAGGTCGTTCAAACTATACAGTTCGAACAAAAATACAGAGAAAAATCAAGGCAAAAGTTCCTTGGATAGCCTCGTTCGAACGAACTCGTTAGAACGAACTTCGAACGAGAATTCGGAGATTTTTAACCTTTTGTTGTTTGAACCTTGTTTGATAAAACTCGTTCGAACGAAAAAAATGTCGTTTGAATGACATTTTAGGAAAATGATTTTTCTTTTAAAAAAATACCAAAAACATTTTTCAAAATAAGAACTTATTTTCACTTTAAAATACACCCAGAATAAAATGTCCGAGGTCGTAAATATATATAAGAGTGCATTCATACCTTTGGAGACCTTGGCACAAATAAAATATTGATGACGTGAAACATGAAACTAGAAACCGACAATGATGTCTTCATTTGAACTTGGCCACTACGTTTTCAGAACAAACACCATAGTCTTGAAGATACAACTTCTATCCTACGAGTCAAATTGGTTTGTTCGAAATTAAGCCAACACTTCAAATTGACTTGATTGGAAATTTGTCCTTACAATCTCAAAACTGAGAGGCCAGCTCTTCTAGGTGGGCATGGAAGGGCAAGAGTTTCTCGTACTTGACTTTCCATCTTCTGAGTACTTGACCAATGATGAGGGTTGAATACCCATATACATCTAGGTATCGAATTCCTTTCTTGAGAGTAACATTGAGGCCTACCATACATGCCTCATATTCAGTCATACTGTTGGTGAAAGGAAAATCCAGTTTGATGTCAATGGGAGTGTGATAGTCATCAAGGGTAATTAGGAGGATCCCAATGTCATACCCCTTCTTGTTGGCGGTGCCTTCAAAGAATATTTGCCACCGAAGGTCATCTTAGGAGGTACAAAGGATATTTTCATATAGGATCACGAAAATCCAAACATCAGTTTCTTCCATAGGGTAGCCAGCGAGGTAGTCAGATATGACTCTCCCTTTCATGGCTTTCTGCATGACATACACAATATCAAATCCGGCTAGCACTATCAACCATCAGTCCATTCGGCTAAATAGGGCAGGTTTCTCGAGTAGGTATTTGATTGGGATAGTGTTGTCATACTTTTTTGGTGACCTAGATAAGAGCGACACAATCTTTTTCCAAGGCAGCGTAGTTGACTTCATATCTGTACAACTTACGACTAGCGTAGTAGATGGATCTATCTTTTTTAGACTCTTTAAGGTATTGGGCCAACAAAGCCCCAGTTGTTGTGTCTATTATGGTCAGGTGTAGGAGTAAGGGTAGACCAGTCTTTGGTGGCATGAGTATCGGATGTAGGGTTAGGTATTGCTTGATTTGGTCAAAGGCTTACTGGAAAGTTTCGTTCCAAAATTTGGTTGAGTTCTTATGGAGGAGTTTGAATATGGGTTCACAAATAGAGGTCAACTGACTGATGAACCGACTGATATACTGCAATTTTCAAAGGAATCCCCGGACTTCCTATTCCGTTTGGGGTGGTGGGATTTCGAGTATGGCTTTTAACTTGGAAGGATCAACTTTAATCATATTTTTCCTAACCATGAATCCCAAGAGCTTTCCTTTGGTAACTCTAAAAACATATTTATGTGGGTTAATTCGCATATGGTATCGCCGTAGTCGCTCGAAGAACTTCCGAAGAGAGGGGACATGACCTTACCTAGTCTTAGACTTGATAAACATATCATCTACATAGACCTCAAATTCTTTGTGTATCAGATCATGCAAGGTAGTTATGGCAACCCTCTGGTATGTAGCCCCTACATTTTTTTAGACCAAATGAGATAACGATGTAACAGAATGTTCGTGATAAATACGATTTTCTCTTGATTATCTATGTGCATCTTGATATGATTATATCCAAAAAAAACATTAATAAATGACTTGAGAGCGTGACTAGATGTATTATCTATAATCTTGTCGATTTTGGGTAGCGGGTAATCATCCTTTGGAGTGGCTTTGTTCAAATCTCGGTATTCAACACACATGTGAACCTTTCTTCCAGATTTTGACATGGGTATGATATTTTCTAGCCATGTGGGATACTCGATCATACAAATGAAACCCACATTCAACTATTTAATAACTTCTTCCTTAACCTTGAGCGATCATTCAGTGCGGTGCTTTTGCAATTTTATTTGACCAGTTTGTATTCTGGGAGAGTTTGAAAAATAGTCAATTGCCACGATGAGGAACCGATAGTTGTTGATGGCCCTAGGCAAGGGGCCTACTAGGTCGATCCCCCACACTACAAATGGCCATGGGGATGTAATGGAGGTAAGAGGCTGATGGGGTTGGTGACGGATGGTGGAAAATCTTTGACATTTATCACACTTTTTATATATGCCATGGCATCTTTCCCCAAGGTCGGTCACCAGTACCCCTGGGTGACCACCCTCTTCACCAAAGACCTTCCCCCAATGTGGCTTGAACATGACCCTTCATGCACGTCTTGCAAAATGCGTGGGACTTCAGAGGGATGCACACACCTAAGCAAGGGGAGCAAGAACCCCTTTTTGTACAAGGTGTCTCCAATGACGGTGAATTTTGCAGCTCTGTATCTTAACTTCTTCCTTTCTTGCCTTGCTTCTGGCATCTCCCCCTCTTTAATGTATCTGATCAGGGGGTCCATCCATGAATCTTCCTTAGAAACATTTAAGCAAGTGCAAAGTGTTCCCTCGGCATCTTCAATAGTTGGTCGAAGCAAAATTTCCACTGGGATTGTCCTCCTGATATCTGTCCTAGTTGCTGAGGCCAGCCTGGCAAGTGCATCGGCTCGGCCATTGTCATGCCTAGGTTTCCTCTTCAATTTCACTTCTCTGAAGCTCTTCAGTAATGACCTTACTTTCTCAAGGTACTTGGCCATACTCTCATCCTTGGCCTCGTAGGCTCTTAGTATCTCATTCACTACTAGCCTCAAATCACTATGGACCAAAATCTGGCCGACACTAAGAGACTTGGCCAAGGAGAGGCCTGCTATCAAGGCCTCATATTCTGTGCCATCGGGTGCTGATACTATCAGTTCAGCTCCACTTTCGCTGTTGCAGGAGGACCTGTCAACGAAGAGGCTCCACACAGTCTTTTCCTCTGAGAAATTTCCCTCGGTGAGGGATCCCTGTCTAAAGAGGTATCTTCCCTCTTCATTTTCGGCCATTTTCCTTCCAGCGGTGCTTGTCTCAGCCTTATCTGCAGGTTTGTCGGTGAGCCTGTCTTGTTGGGTATCTGTCTTCTCGAGGCTCTCATCCTCGGCTTCATCATCTTCCCAAGTAAACTCAGCCACAAAATCTGCCAATGCTTGACCCTTAATGGCCGTCCTAAGTTGATACATAATGTCAAACTCCCCCAGCTCTATAACCCAGGCCATTAACTTGCCTGATTTTTCTGGCTTGTGTAGGACCTACCTAAGAGGAGAGTCGATGAGGATGACCATTGTATGGGACTATAAGTATGGCTTCATCTTTCTTGATGCATGGATCAAGGCATGGGCTAACTTCTCCATCTTTGGGTATCTTTGCTCTGCCCCCTAGAGTGCCTTACTATTGAAATATACGGTCCTTTGTACCCCATTATCTTCTCTCATAATGGCTGCGCTGATGGCTGATTCTGAGACGGCGAGGTATACATAAAGTCGTTCACCCTGTACGGGTCGTGATAATAGTAAGGGATACCTTAGGTATGACTTTAACTCCTTGAAAGCCTCATCATACTCTTCACTCCATTCAAAGGCCTTTCTGGGAATTTTGAAGAACGATAAACACTTGTCTGTGGCTCTGGACACAAACCTATTTAAGGCAGGCACTCTCCCCGTGAGCCTCTGAACGTCTTTAATGGTCTTGGGGGTCTTCATCTCTATAATGGCCTTTATCTTTTTAGGGTTTGCCTCGATGCCTCTTTGGTTGACAATGAACCCCAAGACCTTCCCTGCTCCGACCCCGAAGACACATTTGGTCGGGTTGAGCTTCATTTGGTACTTGTCCATTGTATTAAAGGTCCTCTCAAAGTCAGCCACATGATGCTCGGCCTTTAAGCTCATAGTCAGCATGTCGTCTATATAAACCTCAATAGACTTCCCAATTTGGTCTTCGAACATTTTATTTACAAGGCGCTGATACGTTGCCCCCGCATTTTTAGGCCAAAGGGCATGGCCTTATAACAATATGTCCTCTTATCGGTAATGAAAGTTGTCTTCTCCGAGTCTTCAGGGTTCATAAAGATCTGGTTGTACCCTGAATAGGCATCCATGAAGCTCATGAGCTCATGGCCTGCGATAGCGTCTACCATCTGATCAATGCGGGGGAGAGGGAAGTTGTCTTTGGGACAATGCTTGTTGAGGTCCGAGAAGTCTACACACACCCTCCACTTCCCATTGGATTTTGGGATAATGACGGCATTGGACAGCCATTCAGGGCAGATGACCTCTGTGATAAACTCTACATCTTCCAGCTTCTTGACCTCATCCCTAATGACCTCATACTTTTCTCGAGAATAAATTCTCCTCTTCTGCTTCATTGGCTTTGTACCCTCTACCACGTTGAGCTTGTGGATCACAATTTCAGGGTCGATCCCCGACATATCTGTGTGACTCCATGCAAAGATGCTCTGTCTTCTCCTCAACAACATGATGAGGTCTTCCTTGATGTTTGGCTTCAGAGTTTTTTCGACTTGGACGGTTTTTTCCAGCTCATCCTCATTAAGGATGACGGATTCTACCTCTTTTATAGCTTCTCCTTTCCTGAGTTTTTTCTCATCCCTGGTGTCAAGGGTGTCAATATTATGAGTGGTTGTTGCCTTCTTGTGTGCCTCTCTTTCTTCGGCGGAGTTGAAATAACATTCCCGTGCTGTCGTCTGGTCTCCCTGAACTTCCCCTACCCCGTAAGGGGTTGGGAATTTAATCATCTGATGGATCGTAGACGGCATAGCTTCAAACCCCTTGAGGGCTACTCGCCCCAATATAATGTTGTAGGCCAAGAAGACATGCTCATCCATCACAAAGAAGTTGATCTTCTTGGTAAGCCATCTCGGCCATTCGTCTCCCATCCAGACATCATCCTCATACACTCCAAGGGGGTGAACCTTTTCCCCACTGAACGCAATCAATGGATGATGGTACGGGATGAGCCTAGCACGACTGAGGCCTAAGACTTTGAAGCACGGCCAAAACATTACATCTGCAGAACTACCCCCGTCAACCAGTATCCTCGGCACCTCACACCCGTGCACCCTAGTAGTGATGACGAGTGGGTCATCGTCTGGGGCTAAGAGGCCTTTGAAGTCCATTCTTGAGAACCCCACTATCAGAGTATCCATGTCAACTTTCTTTCTCTTCTCTGACTTTGCTTCCAGAGAGGTTGAGTGCACAGTTTTTGTCACTGCCTTGGCCTCAGCTACATGGTCCTTCCTGTCTGGGACCTCTGACCCTCCTCCTGCCAAAGCCCCGGAGATCATTCCCACATCGAGCGAGATCATATTAAGTCTCTTGATAGGGCCGTGGTCGTCTCTCGACGGGAGCTCATGGTTGTCCTCGTCCTCATCGTCAGAAGGGTCGTCCCCTCTTTTTTTAGGACCTTTTCTACATGCATCACCTCGCTTCTTTCTGGGGTTATCCCCTCGGCCCCTCTTGAAGGCACCTTTGTCAACATACTTCCTGTGCTTCCCTTCTTTCAGCATCTTCTCAATCTTATCTTTCAGAGCAAAACATTTGTCTGTCACATGGCCATGGTCTTGATGAAATTCACACCACATATTTTTGTTCCTCTTGTTGGGGGCTACCCTCGACTTCTCAGGACACTTCAGGGACCGATCACTCTTTATCTCATTGAGAATGTGTTCGCAGCTGACCATTAGAGGGGTGTAATCAGCAAACTTATCGTCCGTAGACCTCTTCTTCCCCTCTTTGTTCTTCTTAGGGTACTTACCCCTTTAAGTGCCTCCTCTTTCATCTTCATATTTTGTGGCCATCGCCTCTTCGGCGTTCATCACCTTTCTTGCTGTGGACATCAATTTAGCCATCATCCTCGGAGGGTCTTTCGCAAGCTTCCATAGCAGCTTCCCCTTCTGGAGCCCTCTAATCAGTACTGTCATGGCTATGCTCTCCTCATAGTCTTCCACCTCTAACTTTTCTTTATTGAATCTGGTTATGTAGTCTCTTAGACTCTCATTCTTCCCCTGCTTAACATAGATCAGTTGTGTGGTCTTCTTCTATGGCCTCACCCCAAAGCAAAAGTTGTGGATAAACTGATCTGCCAACTGCTTAAAGCTTTCAATGGTATTCTTTGGAAGAGACATATACCAGACGTGTGCAGCCCCAGTCAGAGTGCCAGAAAAGGCACAACACCTCATCTCATCTGAGATAGAGTATATGTTTGCCGCTGACTGGTACATCTCTATATGGTGGACCGGGTTAGTACTCCCGTTATTCTTGGGGTGACCACAGGTGGCTTAAACTTTGATGGCGTTGGGAAGTTGACTATCTTCGCCATAAAGGGTGAGCCTAGGGAGTATCCTCTCTGAAGAGGGTCCCGTCTCTTTAGAATATCACCGATCTTATCCTCCAATCGCTGGATCGAGTCATTCCAGGGCCTCGTAGGGTCGGCCTGGCCGATGTTATCCCCTGCCGCCTCTTTGAGGTGGACGGAGGGTTCTGCGGCAGCAGGCCTGTGTCAGCTATTTACTTCCCTTGACCATCGTCCCGTCCTTAGGGTCGGCCCCCGTGGGGTCGGCCATCTGCTGTCTGCCTTCTGGACCTCGCAACACTCCTTGATCTAGACAACTTTTCCCGCAGGTCATTTACTGGGCCCAGCCTCTCAAAGGCCGACCCCCTACTCAAGCGATCAAAAGCGGAGCCTCTTGGGCGATCGTCAGGATTTTTCCTTTCGCACTTCTCTCTACTCTCCTGGAGAGGTCGTACAATATTGTTGGAGACCTCATATGGCTCCCAGTATTCTATGGGGGCCTCCTTTCCCTCCAGATCGTCATACCTGTCCTCAGTACAAGGGTTTCCTTGCCTCCCCAAGCGTAGACGCCGGGGGTCAGCAATATCCCTCTGCCGCTGAGGGGGTGGCAAGTCTTTGCGTGGTGCCTGGGGTGGTCCCCTGGCCTCATGCTGCCCTGGAGCTGCTGGCGGAGTAATCATCTCAGCTGAGACCCCTGGTGGTCTTAGTATGTTCTGGCTTGGAGCTGTGAACTGTTCCTGCATGATCCGCTGTCTTGCCGCTAGAGACTTCAAGGCTGCCGCCACATCAGCCATCTCAGACTGAGGTGGTGGTTAACTGGAACTGGGTCCTACACTATCCGGTGGAGGAAGTGGTGCTGGTGGCATCTCCGGTTCCATGTGTTTGAGCTATAAAGAGCTGAACTGAAGAAAATACTGGTGAGCTTGAGAACCTTAATGGGTCTCTTTCAATGGTGAAACAGTTCCACAAAGGGGAAGACCTGGTTCACCACCAGAGTGCCCAGTGAGGTCAAGCTGTACAAAGGAAGAGATGTCTTCTCGTTCCCACAGATGACGCCAAACTGATGATGCTAAAATCTAGCACCACCAGATAAGTGACGATGAGCTCAAACAATAGTAACCATGGCAGCCATAGAGATGTATATGTATAAGTGCGTAAGTGTGTAGAAGGAGATGAGTATAAGAGGAACAAGATAATGATGTATAGTGGTTCAGCCAATTAGGCCTACATCCACTGTGAGTGTGTGATCCACTAAGTATGGGCACTAATGGCCTTGGATACAATGCACATAAGATCCCTTTCTCTCTCTACTGTGTGTACAAGCAGAGTTTTAGCAAGGGTTACAATTATCGATCCATCGATCCTTTGTAGGGTTATAGGTGACAAGTATATATAGGTCTTGGGGGGTGTAGTGTACACCCCAAGTATGCATGGTGCATGTGAATGATGATCTAGCCAATCGCCTATTGACACCTGTAGGTGCCACCTGTGACTAAAGATGACATAATATTCCCTCACGTGAGGGGGTGATATTGTTATAACGGTCTTCCACGTGCCATGTGAGCCTCACGCGCACTGTTCCACGCGTCTCCTAAACCATGCGCTGTGATGATGTCATCCTTAGCCTATGATATGAGGCCGAGGGCAAAGTTCCTCCAAGTAGTGTCTAGCCTAATTTAGGTCTCGTACTGTCGTACCCTCGGAGGGTCGTCTAGTCCTGATGGAGGGTCGGCCCCTTGGAGGGTCGTCTGAACCTGGTGAGGGGTCGGCCCCTTGAAGGGTCATCTGAACATGGTGAGGGGTCGGCCCCTTGAAGGGTCGTCTGGGCCTGGTGAGGGGTTCGGCCCCTTGGAGATTCGTCTGGGCCTGATGGAGGGTCGGCCCCTTGGAGGGTCATCTGGACCTGGTGAGGGGTTCAGCCCCTTGGAGGGTCGTCTGGCCCTGATGGAGGGTCGGCCCCTTGGAGGGTTGGCCCCGATGGAGGTTCGTCTGGGCCCTGATGGAGGGTTGGCCCCTTGGAGGGTCGTCTGGACCTGGTGAGGGGTCGGCCCCTTGAAGGGTCGTCTGGGCCTCGTGAGGGTGGAGGACACCCTCAGCTTGGCGAAGGCTATATGCAGGTATATCACTTAGCTATCTCGGGATCAATACTGTGCATATCGTCATAGGACCATGCGAAGACATCCATAAATTCCTTCAGCAGTTCGTGGAGTTGAGCCCGCTCATGCTTGTCAAGGGTACACCCTATCCTAATCTCGTGTAGTTGCTACTAAAATCAAGATTAACAACAGTTTCATATTCATTAACTTGAACGTAATTATGTTGTTTGTTATTAACCTTATTTAGATCAATTAAGAATTATTCATTTGCAAAATCATCATCATCATCAAGAGTTTGATTAGAATCAAGACAATTAATGTAAGGCACAACAAGATACTCAAAATATTCATTGATTTCATTGTAGGGAAAGACAACGTTGATAACCTCATCGAATGAGGTCTCGATTACATCAGAGTATGGAAGAATAAAAAAAAGAGGAAATGGGATAAACATCAGAGTTGGGTTGTACTTCAGCAGGTGGAACTGACACATCATTCCAGTTGAGGAGAGGTGCATCTACAACTTTGATCAGGCAGAATAGATCCGATGATGTAGAGCTTGAGTGGATCATGTGAGTGTCTTCCCTAATGTCTACAATTTGAACGAATCCTTGGAGGCACTTCCCTTGGAATCTCCAGTTGCAGCTATAGTCTTCTTAATGAGTGGTTGTACATGATGTTAGGAACTTTCGACCCATGAGTAGCTATCTTGGAAAAATATCTCCATTCCTGGTTTCATCTTCTTGTCCACATGATCATACCATGGTTCAATAAAGCCATAAAGGGAGAAATCTTCACCCTCTCTGATGGGTCTTTTGCTTAAGGAATCCCTTGAGACAGTCTTGGCACTTTTTATCCTTCTCTTCAGCCGAGGTTGGTGGAGCATTATGAGTTCTTCTACTGATGGTTGATAACCTAGGACACAAGGTGGAAAGACATTCTTTAATAGTATGGGTTCTAGTATTCCCAGTTATCATCTTCCCAGCCTCAGTTCGATCATGAAGTGCATGTTTTTGAACATCTGGATCACATTGACATTGTCGTGAGGGTTATGTTCTAGAAAAACTTTATCTTTAAAATTCTCCCTTGCTGGGAGCAGAAGCGATTCAACTTGAAAACCCGACAGAAGTATATCATTTGACCCATGCTATATCTAGTATCGGATTATTGGTGCTTTTATTCTCGGTGTTATCGCCGTCGCCCAAGATGGTGATGACTTTCCCATTGGTAAATAACTTCAATTTTTGATGAAAGGAGTAAGACACGCCATTGATACTATATAGCCATGGTCGTCCAAGCAACAAGTTGATAAAGTTGGGATATCGATGACTTGGAACTCAATAACGAGATTTATAGGTCCAACCCCTATTGTAAGCTTTATGGATCCCATCATTTCTCAATGAGTATTATCATAAGCGCGCACTGTGGTGGAGATTGGAGCAAGGCGCTCATTTTCAGTCCCAAGTAATTGAAGGTTCTCAATGGGAAGACGTTAAGAGACGATCCATAATCAACAAGTAAAAGTGGGATGGTCTTTCCCATGACTTCGACAGAGATATTGAGAGCATAGTTGTGATTGGGTCCGATCTTAGGGATTTCTTCTTCGGAGAAAGAGAGCATTCTAATCGAGGTAAGAGATCCGACCAGATTCAGTACTTCTTCTGGCGTGGTGGAAAGAGGGACCGTGGGCTCGGTAAGTAGTTTAATCAAAGCATTTTGGTGCAGCTAGGAAGACTTAAAGATTCACCATTTAGTGATGTTATCTTGGGTTTTCTTCAATTGATCGAGGATCTTACTCTCCTCGAGGGTCATTTATAGCATAGGAAGTTTCTTAACACCTTTTCCCTTATCGATTTCTAATGATTGCGAGTTTGGAAGTTGGTAACGCCTATCTGATCTAGTCATATGGTTAACAGAAGAGGGGAAAATAAAAACCCCACTTCCTCATCTATCTCGGGTTATTCAGCCACCTTATTGATTTCTCCTAGCAGATCCTCAAACGATATCATTCCACATATGCTGACTACTGGGCTAGTTTTTTCTGGGCTTTGCTCTTCATTTGAACTATCGAGTTCATCCCCCCATCAATTGTCAATAACATCATATTTCCAAAAAAAGTCAATGCACTCCACAACATCAACGACCTCATCGTATAGATCCTCCCACTTAATGGGGATATGTAGAAGTGAAGGAACCAAGCTTCCTTGTAGTTTTAAAGTGTCAACTAGCTCAAATATACTGTAAATTTTAGTGGTTTGTCTAAATAAGTATGCCATGATGTAGACGACATCATCTAACCTGACTTCATCAATAAGTACTACCCAATTATCTGACTATCGAGCCCACTTTCGAGCTTCTACCGAAACTCTAGTAGTCGATGGTCATCTCTGAGGGAAATTTTATCCTGAACTCTAAAAGTTGGTTCGATATTGTTGATAATTACATATCTTTCTCTCTTAAACAGGTATGAACATTAATACATGGTCTTGTAAGGAGTGACAAATCCTGATCGAAAAGAAATGCAGGATGTGGGAGAAAATATGGGTAAATTTGGACGGGTTTAGGGGAATATATGGGTATGATGGGTACAATCTGAGTAGATGGATCAAATTCAGGGTCTTCTTCTAGGAAGATAACATCTGAATGATTTGTGAGTGGATTGCGGGTAGTGTTTGGCTTAGTATGGACTGATGGGTTTATGATACCCCGATCAATACGACCTTAGATTAAATTTCTAAGGTGGAAACACTGATCGGTGGTATGACCGACACTTTGGTGAAAATCACAATGGGCATCTAGTTTGAAATTTTTAGGAAGTGGGTTTGTTAATGGACGAGGGTCCAATGGCTTGATAAGATTCCGACTTAAGCGGGCTTGGTAAACTTTGGAGAGGGGATCATGAAGCTTGGTGTATTCCTTTTTGATTGGGTTAGGGAGGCTTTCTAGTACCCATGAAGTAGTAGGCTGAGAGACGTTATTGATGGTTGAAACTGTGGTACTGGTAGATTTTTCGTACTTTTTGGGAGAGAATTTTTCGGATACTTTCTTCGGCTCAACTTCTGTATTGGTAAGACTTTCTTAGATCTCTACTCATGCTTCTTAGAGGGATAAAAAATGAGGTTAGTATTGTTCTCCTATCGTCGTTTGGACATGGGGTAAGAAATTCTTCTTCATAATACTGACTTTCTCCTCTTTGGAAGGCCGGTCGTTCATGGTGGCTACTTTCTCTCTCCACCATGCTATGAAGTTACTGACTTATTCTCCAGGATTCTATTTGAGCAGTTCTTAATCATGGTGGGTAACCTCTAACTCTTCATTATACTTGCATTGTGACATGAATTCTCGAGGAACATTCTCCCAACTTCAGATCTTGGACTCCTCGAGAGATAAGAACCAGTGAATAGCGCTGTCCTTCACAGTCTGTTGGAATATTTGGGCCATTATTTCCTCAGAGGCACCTAGGAGGGTCATGGACCGGTGGTAACTTCGGAGATGAAAAATTAGGGGTCCACTATCTCCGAACTTCTCAATGTTAGGCATCTTGAACTTTTACGGCAGCCTTGCTTTAGGATAGGGAGACATATTGGTGTAATCCATGTAGTTCCCAAAGATTCGAACTCGGTGAAACATTTTGGTCAACATCTTGAGGTCTTCCTTGACCTTGTTTAACTCTTCTTCCTTCGGATTAATGGTCATGGGTAGGTTAGCCCCATGGCTAGGCAAAATTTGGCATAGGGAGATGAGCTGGATATGGCCCATTGGCAGGAGGGGCACGTGGAGCGTGTTGATATTCCTTAGGGACCTAAATAGGCTTAGGTGTGGGAGGATCCATAGTGTGAGGGGCGAGGACCTTGGTCTCTTCGAGAACAGGGACCCGATGCATGTCATGAACCTTGGTTTAAAGGTTGTCAATCTTGGCAGTGAGTTAGGCTAGAACCATTATCAAATCTGTATGCACATTCCGTACTTGATCGGCATTATCCATAGAAAGCGGGTGAAAGTGGATTCTAAACTCGGAAGAAGTAGCGAGGTAACTGACAGAGCCCCGGGGCGATTTTAAGGAATACCAACACCAAAAAGGAGCCAGGCCAAGGGTCAGGTATGTGATTGACCTGAGAAGGAGAAATGATTCGAATTTATTTTTAAAATAGAAGAAGGAAAGTCTTTTATAGGAGGAAAATGTTTTTGACATTTTTGGAAAAGAGGAGGGCAAAATGTTTTTGGGTAAAAATGAGGAAAAATATTTTTGACATTTATGATAAAAGGGAAGAAAATGTTTTTGGCATTTTGATAAAAGAGGGAAAAAAATGTTTTTGACACTTTTGGTAAAGAAAGAGGAAAAATGAGAGAAGGCTCTCACTATTATTATTATTATTATTATTATTATTATTATTATTATTATTATTATTATTATTATTATTATTATTATTATTATTATGTTCTCACTTGTATTAGGTTTACCTAAATGCAAAAAGAAATACCGGACGGGACCCGAGCCTGGGGAATTTGGGTTTGAAAAATATGTAAAACATGGTTGGACCTGTTACCAGGCTCAGGGTCCCATTTTGAAAAAAAACGAAATCGCGCAAACATTTAGGTGGCATGCCGACCCATCATTTTGGTAGAGTTTTGGGTAGTTACCAACAAACTAAATATGAGTGCCCTATGTCTGGCGCCAAATGAGGGTATGTAGTCATTGGGTTAATTAGAAGGGTTTCCCCCTTTTGGCATGACTTCCATGATATACGTCCTGGTTTTGAGTGCAATCGGTATGTGTGGACAAGCCATTTGATATACTTGAGTGTACGTGAATTGCCTCATTATATACCTCGTGAGGACAGTACGTGTGAGAGATAATTCGATATACTCGAGTACGTAAACGAGTTCCCTGTGATGTACCTCCCGTCATGACTTCAGTTAAGTGATACGATGCGAGGGAACCGTTCAATATATGTCGAAGGTACTTGTCTAATGGAAGGTGAGAGTCATATCGCTTAGGCTAATTATGACCTGTCGGACTAGCGCACATCACGAAGTGACCCCCCAGTTACGGGACAAAATTTGGTCAATAGCCATGATCTTTGGTGATGGAGTGTGCAAAATGCATGATTCTTGATTAGTATATTATGGAGAGAGTATCTTTATTTAGCATGATGAGAACTATATTAATAGGGTAGAATGTGCAAGTATAAAGAGTGAATCTAACATGGATAATGAAGATTATACTAAGCTTGGATATGTGGGAGTGAGTGACTATACTAATAGGGTAGATTGTGCAAGTATAAAGAGCAAATCTAACATGGATTATGAAGATTATACTAAGCATGGCTATGTGAGAGTGAGTGATGTGTGATTATCTACAAGTGAGTTTGTGGTAGTGAACTTAAGCATGGATCAACTAGAGTGGTGTGTGACAAGTGTGAGAGAGCATGGATATATACACGTGTGATAAGTGGTGGTGTGTGTTAGTGACACCTAAGCATGGATATTCTAAGTGGTGTGTGAAACATGTGGATATAAGTGATCCTATGTGTAAGTAGTGTGAAGTAGGTCTGTCAATGGATCGAATTTTATTCGAATCCGATCCGATCCATTTAAGCGGATATGGATCATGCCTAAAATCCGATTACCCGATTACCTGATTACCCGTTTATTAAATGAAGCGGATTTGGATTCATGTACTCCGCTCCGTTAATAATCCGATCCGATTAATAATGTTAATATATATATATATATATATATATATATATATATATATATATATATATATATATATATATATATATATATACAATATATTTTTAATTAATATATATTGTATTTAATAATATTTTAAATATATAATTTAAATATTTGTTATAATAGTTCTTTGTTTCATTATCGATTTTTTTGGAACATTTGCAAAATAAATTTATGAAATAAGGGTTGAAAATAAAAATTTTGCAAATCAAGTTTAAAATAAATGGATAATTGGATAATCGGATCAGATCCGAATCCGTTTAATATAAATGGATATGGATTTTTATTTGCCTGATCCGATCTGATTAATAAACGGATCAGATCCAAATCCGTTTAACATAAATGGATATGGATTTGGATTTGCCTAATCCGATCCGAATCTGATCCGTTTACATGCCTAGTGCGAAGTGTACATGGAGACTATCTACAAGTGTGTGAGTGAGAAATGATATAAGCATGAGGTAGATATATGTAAGAAATAATAGAGGAGAAAAAGGGAACATATAGGTAGGAGCCTACGCACACAAGCAGAAAATAATAACACCCATGCAAACAAAGCCTAGCCCCGTTATGAAAAATTTCCCTAGCGGAGTCACCACTGTGGCCATCCCCCGGATATCTCTCCCCTCCTCTCCCTTGTGGGGGGAAAAGAAGAGGGGGGGGGGGGAGTTCTCGCTCCCGCTTTCTCTAAGAATGATTCGGCTGTCGTCGGTGTAGGGTGAATGTAAAGAGATGGAATCGCCAACCTATTTTGCACAAAACAGGAAAAAAACCATGTCGTTGCCTCAAGAGAGCGGCATCAAAGACAAACTTATGCTTACAAAATCAATAGTTCAAACGCTCGGGAGCTAAGCTACGGAATTGGAAGGTGTTAGGCACCCATCTCGCTCTTTCGGTCTCTCATGGGATTTTGTTACTATTTTTCTTAATTTCTCTGTGAGGCATGTGTGCGTGTATATATAAATGGAGATCGGAATCACCCAACTTATTTCATGGATAAGATAGAGTGAGGTCATCCATAGGACTGTTCCCAAAATAATATTTAGAAAATACCATGTATGCATTATCGAGATATTGAATGTTATGATGAAATGATAATATATGTTGGATAAAATGCCAATAATAATAATAAAATATAATACATATAAAAATGATGTATAGATGAAAATGATGCAAATGCAAAGATGAGAAAATCAAAAAATTGGGAAAATTGGACTCGAGTCTTGGGTTTTAGCCTGCGATGCCTACATAGCCTATAAAGGCATCAAAGTCCACATAGTTCGTATGTGGCATAAGGGTGGGGTTTATCCCATAGATTTGAACGGGAATTTATTATATGTGTGTATGGAGAAAATTTATTAGAGTTTTGAGAAATTGTGATGGATAATCCCATTGGAATTTATAGGTGTAACCTTTTTTTTGTTTTTGTTTTTAATAAAAAATAAAGTATGTGCAATATAACTAATAAAAAGGTGATATGTTAATGTATATTAACTAAAGTAAAATCTAGATTAAGAATTTATGTAATTAAGGCAAAAATAAGAAATTTAAACCCTTTGATGTTGAGATGAATGTTGGATGTGAGAGAAATATATTTTTGCTAAACTGGGTATGAAAAGGATGGGAATGAAAGATGGAAAAGAATTTCACATAAGGAAACTTCGCTGATTGTAAGAGAATGTTGCTGAGATCATTGATATTAATGGATCTGAGGTGTGATTTGGGAGTGAGCTCATGCCTATAGGAGGGTAGTGAGACTGGGGTCTATGAATATCTGGAAAGGGTGAGGCGTGACCCACTCCAATGGACGCTGTCTGCAAGGTTCTCAAGAACTTTTGGAGTAGCTTCTAATGAGACCTTCTCCTTTTGGTAGAAATGGAGCTCAAGATGGAACTACCTCCCTGCAAGAATATGAAATTCCATAACAATAATAGTAATTTTATCAAGAGGATCTCCTGAGAGTGATGGTTGTTAGTGGGGAGTGAAAGAACAAGGTACTTAGCACTTAGAGAGAGAGAGCAGGGAGAGAATACTAGAGAGGTTCTGGTGTGATTTCTGCAGAGTAATGGTTCTATTGATTTTTCTATCTCTCATGACCTTGCCCAGGGGTCCTATTTATACTTGGGCGCTAAGGCTGGGTTGGCACTTTTGGCGCCAAAACTTAGAGTATTAGTGAGGGACAAAGTCTGCAGTGTACTATTTGTCCCTACCTGCAGGCAGCTCTGCCTGTCCCCTCTGGCAGATGCCCCCTAGTGCCAACCAAAGTTCAAAAGAAAATATGTCTTCTAATGGAGACAAAATATCTGATTTGCTAAATATCTTTTAAAACGGTAACTTTTGGTACAAACTTTGCCAAGTTGAGGAGGGGTCTCGAGGACAACCTCCTCTAAAATCTTTGTAAGCTTGAGGGTAAAATCATTTTTCTTGAGAGAGGTTTAGAGGACCCTCTCCTTTAAAATCATTTTATAAACAGTTCTTTTCTTATGAGCAGCGAGCCCTTTAGCTGCTCACTTCACTTGTGACTAAGTGTGAGGTGTGTGAGGACTAGGCGACCCTAGGGTCTCCTACTAGTATTCTCTCAATCTTATAGTGCTAAGTGGTTGTGATTTTTCAACATACCTTGTCCCTCAGCCGCCAAGCCAAAACTCCCAAGAGATCCCAACTGGCCTACTTGAGCCCTGCTTGCTCAACTAGGAAACCTGTACAAGAAAATAAGTGTTAATACTTCTATTCTTTTTCGTGATGAGGGGTTGCTTATGGTAGGCACCCCGTCATCCTAAATTTTTCTGGGAGCTGAGGGGGGAAGGACCTCATGGGTCCCTCTTCTTAAATGTCATTTCTGCGGGGACCCTTGTGGAGTCCCTCTCAACTTGGGCTTCTGCAGGGACCCTTGCGGTGACTCTTCTCAACTTGAGTTTTTGTCGGGACCCTTGTGGTGGTCTTTCTCAACTTGGACTTCTGCGGTGACCCTTGTAGTGGCTCTTCTCAACTTGAGTTTCTGCAGTGACCCTTGCGGTGGTCCTTCTCAACTTGGACCTCTGCAGTGACTCTTGTAGCGGCCCTTCTTGACTTGAGTTTTTGTAGTGACCCTTGCGGTGACCCTTCTCAAATGGGTTTCACCGGGACCCTGGGTGGGGTCCCTTCTCGATATGAGTTTCTGTCGGGACCCTGGGGTGGTTCCTTCTCAATATGAGTTTCTGCCGGGACCCTAGGGGGTTCCTGCTCAATATGAGTTTCTGTCGAGACCCTGGGTGGGTTTTTTCTCAATATGGGTTTTTACCGGGACCATGGGTGGGGTTACTTCTCAATATGAGTTTCTGTCGAGACCCTGGGGGTTCCTGCTCTATATGAGTTTCTACCGGGACCCTGGGGTGGTTCCTTCTCAATATGAGTTTCTGCCGGGACCCTGGGGTTTCCTGCTCAATATGAGTTTCTATCGGGACCCTGGGATGGTTACTTCTCAATATGAGTTTCTATCGGGACCCTGGGGGTTCCTACTCAATATGAGTTTCTACCGGGACCCTAGGGTGGTTCCTTCTCAATATGAGTTTCTGCCGGGACCCTGGGGGGTTCCTTCTCAATATGAGTTTCTTCCGGGACCCTAGGGGTTCCTTCTCAATATGAGTTTCTGTCGGGACCCTGGGGTGGTTCCTTCTCAATATGAGTTTTTGCCGGGACCCTGGAGGGTTCCTGCTCAATATTTCCAATAAAAAATATTTTTATTTTTTTGTAGGTAGACACCCTTATACAATGCCCTATATTTATAGGGTAAGGGGGGGTTCCGATCAACATAGCCCTAGCCCTGCTAATTGGCAGCTACCCCTAGACACACTGCCGATAGGTAGGGAAATGGACCTGCCAATCGGCAGTCTGGTGCAGATTTTTCCAGAAAAATGGTAGTAAAACACAATCTGTTGATCCAAATTGTACACGTGGCATATCGTTAGAAAGGTAATTCATATATCTTTAAGAGTCCTTTGGTCCTCTCCACGTTTGGGATTCAACTTTGGGTCAAACGGGGCTCGAAAGCGCTCGTCGATCCTATGACGGGAGATCATCAGACGAAAATGGATCGTTCATCCAAATGGTAAGACAAAATCACGAAAGGGGTGGACCATTGTAAATTTTATGCGATATAATTCAATATTCCAAAGAGCTTTTCTCGCTTCGGAAAGTTAACTTTGGTCAACCTAGGCCCGAAAGCGTACAACGACCTTTCAGAGTAAAATGGGTCGTTCGTCCGTATTGTAAGACTGATTCATGTACGGGGTGGACCGTTGGAATGGGTATTCAGTGACCTTCAAATATTCATTCAGTCTTGTTCAAGATGAAGAGTTGACCTTGGTCAAACGGAGCCTGGGAGCGCCCGGTGGCCTTCGGATCAAGTTTCGGGGGGGGGGAATGGAATGTTCATCCAAACCGTTATGCTGCTTTTTGCCGTTCGAAAGGGGTTTCAGTTCCCTTCTAAGATCCAAAGAGCTTTCTCCCTGATGATGAAGTTGACTGGGGTCAAATCAGGAACCGAGAGCGCTCGGTGACCTCCAAATCAATTTTTGGTGGTAAAATGGTCCGTTCGTCCGAACTGTTATGCTAATTTGCGGAAGGGATAGTCTGTTGGAAAGGGAATTCAGATCCCTTTAAAGATTCATAGAGATTTTTCCCTGACGATGAAGTTCACCGGAGTTAAACGGGGCCCGGGAGCGCCCGGTGGCCTCCAGGTCAATTTTCGGAGTATGACTTAGGGTTTGTAATGAAATGGGGAGTTGCTAGGGACATCAGGAGAGATTTAGGGGGTCCTAATATGTGGTGTCTACAGATATAAATACAAGGATTCTTTTCTCATTAATTATCAAAGTCTTTTTTTACGAACTTGGAACGAAAATAAAATATACAAATATTTTTTTTATAATAAATGAAATAAGTATAACCTTTGCTTTTTATAAAATATAGTACACATAACTTCTACAGTGTCCTATGCATACCAAATAATCCAGATAGCTTTAACAAATCTAACATGTGTATAAACTTGAAATACATATATAAAACTATGGGTCGTGAGTGAAAAACTCAATAGCTCTTATAACTGCTCCAAGGGCACAAAACATAATCTTGCGTGCACATATATCAAGTGTATGCAATATGACACTCATTCTAAGATCCCAAAATAACAATAATTAATCTTATTTACTCACAACGCCTCTACACATAATCTGAGCATCAAATTCCCGCCTCACTTCCCTCAACACGTCGTGGAATCTCATTATATTTTCTCGTTATTTATCCTTCCAACAATCAATGAAATATAAAAAATACTAATCAACCATGTCATAAAAATAATGTCACGAGGGGCATATCCTAATCGTCCTACCATCACAACCTTGGCATAATCACAAATCTTGGCACAATCATCAAAACCGAATCCGTCAAATTTCTTCTTTCGAGACGAAATAAATACGTAGCTCGAAAAGCACACTAGGTATCGCGGGAGGTTTGGATAAGGTATTCCTATGCATTATCCAATCAAATCACAATTAAAAATAATCATTCTTCCAATTTAATCAACATATAAATAAATTTACACAATTTGAGTAAAATTGTCTACCCAAATTCTAATCCCAAGCACGCTATTAATTCAATTCTATTTATGTTAACCCCACTACACGATATGAAAACAAAATCATACACTGTGAGTGCAACCAAATGAATAATATATATATATATATATATATAGTATGCATACAAGATAAATAAGTATCATGCATCACATATACAAACATGGATGAATATGAAGAGTATAAAAATAAACCACAAGAGAACGAAACTACCTTAAATCGTAAAAGTTGAAAATATCGAATCCAAGTGCAAAAACGATTCCAAGTCTTTACTTGTAAATAATCATCACAATCTTCTTTCTCTTATTTGAAAACACATCATTGAATTTCTTATCTAAAAATATATCCTTAGTTCCTTTTCTCTCATTTTCTCTCTCAATTCTCTTGAATTCTCACTAAAAGGTGTCCAAAAGTCACAAATCCTAATGCACTTTTATATGTTAGTATGTACGTCTAAAAAAATCATAATCCATTTAAAAATGTTAAGACGTTTTGTCCATTATCCCTCCCTTTATTTTCCCATTTAACCTTTCAAATACCCCAATAAATGCCCCATTAATCGATCTAAACAACTCATCAACCAACTAATATTCTTTCTAAATTAATTTTTATGATTTTTAATCAAAATAAACTTTTAAAATGCATATATAAGTGGACCAATATGAGTCCCATTGTCTTCCTCACTTAATTTCTTTTAATTTCACAATACATGCCATTAAACTAGCACATTAACCCTTACTAATGACAAAAAAATAATATGCATTTAATTTATTTCTCTTCTCATCTTATTATTTACAATAACTTATAATATATCCAAATTTTCTTTTGTAACATTGTCAATACAAAAAGTAACGTGTCGCATGTTAACTAGTTTCAAAAACTTAATCAAATAAAAATTTAATAAATTCAACATAAATTTTCTTTAACTAAAATTAGTTCATATAAATATATTTCACATTTTATTTATTAAATCCATATATTATTTAAAAAGTTCTCCATTAAATCACACATAATTATTTTCCAATTCATAACTAAATTTTGTAAATAACTATCACAATTCATCTAATAATATTTTAAATTAGATCCAAAAAATATGGGGCACTAAAAAGTTTCATATCAATACGTATTTTAGGGGAATTTTAGTCATTACAATATTTGGGCTTTGGCCTAAACTCTTTACGAAAGCATAACTCTCCGAGTTAGCTTCGCGTAGCCACTAACGGTGCATTATTTTGACTTATAACGAAGAAGATACGGTACGACCATTTTCGTATGTTGAACCAAGGGAAAAAAGATGGCAACTAAAAGTGTCAAACCTACAAGTGTCGAATCTATTCGGCCCCTGTCCCGAGTCAATTCACAAGGCGGGAGTGTGTAAATTATGTTTCATTGATCAATCAATGATTTTGGTCGATCGACCGATGTCCTAGATATTTCACAATTTGTTCCAATTTCTTTATTTTCTTCTGGATTTAATCCACTTACCATAAATAATAAATGTAGTTTATTTGTTTATTATCTAGTTTTTTCTTTCTCTTCGTTTAGCATATAATAGATATTTTATGGTGGGAGCTTTTTTCCCTTTTTCTCCCCTAGTATTTGGTATGTAAAGTTACTATTCATCATCTCTATCATTGTTTTAATAATATAAACTTGATTTCATAGCTTTGTATCTTAGTTTTGATTCAATATAACTTGTTTGTGTTGTTTTATTTGTTGTTTTCCATCTTTAAATAGTTATTTTACTTTCTTTATGATGCTTTGTATCTAGTTTAAGGTTAGGATCACTTTTCCACCATTAATGGGTTCTTGAGATGAAAATCTAGGTTTTGGTTTGAAACACTTTTAATTAAAACCACGTATATTTATATTGGAATATTATGCATTTAACTTTCTTTGTCATGCATCACTATTGTTTATAGCGATATTACAACATTAATCCATTTATGACTATATTCAATTGAAACTTTTATCTTTCATCTTTGGGTCTGGTCTTTTCATGTTTGATGTTTATATTTAGTTGAATATGCTCGATTAATTGAGATTTGAACCAAATTTGTTATTATATTTGATTAATCCATTGTGCCGAAATGATCCTAATCTCTTTTTCATTAATCTTTGTTATTTAGTTTTAATTAATGTAGTTAACTTCATTTTCTTTTTAAACCATCTTTAATCATATTTTATTTTCCTCTTTTCAAGTAATAAATCATTCAATCCTACATATCGTTCCTTATGGAATCAATTCCTACTTGCCGTTATACGCCCATAGTTTACCAAGTTTTAGTTTTTGTTAGGTGATAAACACCCAATGAAAAAATATTTATTCACAAAGTTCTCTTCCTCATTAGAATGAAAATAATAAGAATGAAGTAGAGAGAAAAGTTGTAAAGAACAAGACCCAAATTTATGGGATTCTGCCAAATTCGATTCCTTTGTCCACAAGTGCTATGATCTTTATTCCATTGGTTAATAACCTCCATGAAAATACAATCAAATCCAATTTCCTCTATACAATTTGGCAACATAACAATACAATAATATCTCATACATTTGATATGGCTAATATATTGTTATTTATAGGCTACTGAGAGTGAGAGAAGAGGGACACATGTCTCACCTTTATAAGTCAAGTGAGATTGCGTTTTATAAGTTAAGGGAATAATCTCAAGTTGATTATGGCACACGGGGGAGGATATCTGTATATCTCAATTTTTTGCATGTTTATCATGCTACTGACATTATGTAGTCACATGGTTCATTCCTTACTTGATGGTGTTTAGGTACGAGATTACCCTTTTATCTATTCAAAGTCAAAGCTGACCACTTTTGAGGTGATCTCCTTAAGGGATGTCGACTCTTTGTGTGTATTAGGTCACTTGGTTTACTTAAACCTCATAATAGGTTTCACCTTCTGATAGGTATGTGGAGTAAATTATATTTACACGACAGGATTTTACTCATGATGCTAAATACAATGCATTTTTCTTAAAGAGTTACACCTTCTAGGGGTATGTGATGTGGACGGAATGAGTGAAGTTTTCATTATGACTTTATCTTTGGCTCGTATTATTTGCCTCATATAGGGTCGAGATAAATTCCTTATATGATTTAAAATGCATCGTGTTTCTCATTAATTAGTAGGTCAGGTTATCAATAATGCATACTCGCCTTGGTCATCACGCGCCTGCACTTTAAAACTGACAAGGTGCTTTCTCTTTCCACTTGTGTCATCATGCTACATCTCTGCCATTGTTAATTTCCCCAACATATTTAAACCGCCACTTTCCATCAATTTCTCTTTTCAAAATCAACCACACTTCACTGCCCTAGAGAGATAAATTGCAAGATCCATTTTCGTTCAATTTCCACCATTCTCTCCATTTCTAGCAAGGTTAATCTCCTTCTTTTCAGTCATGGTTGTCCTCAAACATCATATTTATTTTACCTTTTTATTTAAGCGATTTCTAAGTAACTTCATTCCTTTTTATAATTTTCTAGGGCTTTGGGTTTCATTTTTTAAGAAATTCTTAAGAATTTCTTCTTATTATTGTGTTTTTGTCTTGGATGATTGTTTTTTGATTGGGTGAATTGGTTGATTCAGGATAATTGGTTGATTTAAGAGAACACATTTCAGTTCTACGCATGAACGAGTGTAGATGAAGGATGAATTTATCCAACAATTGAAAAAGAAGGTGTGAGGGTAAGAAACCAAAAGTGCTTTAGGCGAATATGGATTTCATTGATTGCAATTACAAATCTATTCCATTGAACGCATTATTTCCTTCCATGGGCACACAAGAGTATAATAGAATTCCTAATTATGAACAAATAAAAGAGGCATGGGATATCCCTAGAGTTACACATGAAAGTACATCAAGTGTTAAACGCAAAAAGTTTTAACACGTTGTGACTAAATTTGAAACAATGAGGATGGAGGAGAGTGAGTCTTTTAATGACTACTACACGAGGTTAACGAAAGTTGTTAATGATTTTTGAATTTTTTCGAGAATATCCGAGAGAACAAGGTCATGAAAAATTTATGTAGAAATCTTACTTCTAGGTTTAACACGAAGGTTTCTATTTTGATGAAGTGAAGGATACCGATACTTGTAGCCTTAAAGAATTGGTTGGATAATTGAAAATTTATGATCAAGAAAAGTGTGAGGTTATTCCTAAACTAAAAAAAAGACTTGGCATTTGTTATTGAGTTTAGTGAGAATGTGGCTATGAAAGGCGTTGAAAAACCTAAAAGAGAATGTTGAAGTAAATATGGCTTAATTTGTAAAATGTTTTAGCAAACTCTATAAAAATAACATTTTTTTTTTCAAAAATGGTTAAAAATTTGAGCCTAAGACGTACAAATATACTAAACATAACTCTTTTGGTGAGAAGAATGATCACAAGAAAAATAAATTTTATGTGCCCTACACATTTGATAAAACTTTAGGAAAACAAAGAAGGTGATAAGAAGAAGAAGAAGGCGTATAAAGCAAGTTTGAGTTACTTAAAACATGAGAGTGATGAGAGTTCCTCTAGTGATAAGAGTGGAAGTGAGATAGTCTTTATGGTTAGGCTAGATGAGCAGAGATTGAATATCATTATATAGTGTAGCGAAGAAACATATCGTGAAAGCTTGTAGTGATATGCCACTTAGTGACTTGTTTTTGGTTTGTTGCAAGAATTCACACACTTCTATCTAAAAGTCTCAAGAGGGTAGTGATGATTAATTTAATGACATTCAATAAGAATTTGGCGAACTCTATTAAGAGTTTCTAAAACTCAAAAAGTCTAACATTAAACTTTTAACTAAAATAAAAATTTTCAAAGTGATCATGAGGTCTGTTTATTCTCTCTGTTTGACATTTCAAAGATATACCGACATTCGTCTTCTAACATTATCAAATTTTAAATATTGGGTTTTCAAAAATGTAACATAAGATAGAGAAGAAAAATTTGAAAATATTCAATTGGAGTTTTTGAAATCAAGAAATTTGTTGATATTTTGACTAAAGAGTGTGACTCTTGGAAATCACAACATGCATCTATTTTGAAAGAAAAAGAAGAGATAGAACTTCAAAATAAAATTTTATAAGTTTATAATGAAAAATTGAAAATTGAATTGGAACATGCCAAGGATTAAAAAATCAAAGTGATTGATAAAACGAATGTAGTAAATAATATTTTGCTAAATCATGCTCAATTTAAACCTGAAAATAATTGCATTGGGTTCGAGGAACTAAAAGTTGAATGTTCAAAAAATAAAGTTAAAAGGTCTAATCTTATAAATAAGGATAAGGAAGAAACTTCATTATTAAAAAAAGAAGTATATGGAGCCTAAATCTAATTTTGTGAAAAATGGAGTTGGATTTTAATTTTGTGGTAAGACGAATCATGTTGTGCATTTTTTCTTTAAAAGAAAAATACTTGAAAGAGTTGGTTAAAAATCTCAAAAGGATAAGAGAGAGATGATAAGGAATAAGGGACAGGTTATTAGAAGAAATGTGGATTTTTGTACTTTTGTCGAGTACATGGTCACACAAATTAGACATATTGGTATTTGAGGGAAAGAAATTGAAAGTTCATTGGAAATAGGAGAAATATATTTCAAAGAGATCCCATTACTGAAGTAAGAGGTCAAGTTGGTGAGTTGATAAGAAATATGACATTTTTTGTGCAAAATAGGGGTGAGACTAGATGTGATTTTCCTAGACCTACACACTACACTCAAGTTCTAGTGGCTAGGCATAAGAATATTGGGAGGAATGGATGATGGATACCAAAGGAAGGTAGTGGAATGCCTAGGAATGCACTTACAACTAGGATTTATCTTGATGTTCCTCTAGTGAAATTTGTGAAGGAGGAAAGTGTTATTATTCCTCCCATAGATTTGAGAGATTGAAATCGCTCTCTAGGTAGATAGTTTTCTAGGATTAATATGTTTTTTTAAGTTTTCATTCCTATTTCATTCTTGAGTTGTGGGGGCAAACAAATCTTTGTGGGTGGGAGAATTCAAATTGGTATAATCTTTTCATGATTTGGTCAGATTTTCTTGCTTACGTCCATTTTTCATTCATTTTCTCTCTATGCTATATTATCAACTAAAAAATATTTTTCTAAATACATGAATCATTATTATTCAAAAAGACACATACTGTTTGGGGGAGTTCTCAGTTTATGTTTTTGTTTGACATTTAATGTTAAGAGTGATACTTTTAAGGTAATACAAATTTTTTCCATCTAAAAAGAGATATAAAATATTTGACTTGAACTTTAACATTTTCATCTTCCAAGATTTACGCGGCAAGAGTTGGTATAATTTTGAATTATAAAAGGGAATTTTGAGTTGGACTGGTTAATCATAATTTGGTAAAAATGATAAA
This sequence comes from Sambucus nigra, assembly GCA_949130495.1. Taxonomy (NCBI): domain Eukaryota; kingdom Viridiplantae; phylum Streptophyta; class Magnoliopsida; order Dipsacales; family Adoxaceae; genus Sambucus; species Sambucus nigra. The sequence goes on along the minus strand of OX422214.1, from coordinate 130,445,651 downwards.
CGGATCCGAAGTCCAAGTAATCTCCCCATTTTATTTAAATACTTAGTGTTTGTTTTTATTATTTGTGGTTATTTTATTTTCTTCTTTTCATCCTATTTCTACACCAGTTTTTGTCTAGATGGAAAGTTGATAATTTATACGAATTGACCAAATCCTCGGGGGTTCGACCCGTACTTACACTTGCTATATTACAATAGTCCTTGCACTTGCAAAGATTATAAATTTAACAAACAAGAAACCCTTATGAAATTTTCACCTAACATATTGTTGTAATGAAGTATAATTCATTATTCCCACATATTGATATTTGGTTGTAAGCCCTAATAAATAGAGAAATTGAATATTGACCATGAAACTATGAATTGACATTTCTATGGTTGATAACCTCCTTTTAAGAATTGATTATTGGGTCTATATGAAGAGTAAAATGAACTTGTTTTTTGAGTTGAATAAATTTTGAAATTTTGTACATGCTTTAGTAGGGTTGTACCTTATTCTTAAATGGTAGTACTTTCCGTAATAATCGCCCAAATATGGAGATTTTAGTATGTGTATGCTATTCACACTTTGTTTCTATTATAATTGCATATATTGGAACCCTTGATTATAAATGAAGCCCTTATGTTGAATTACATCCTTGAAACTTCAGTATATGTGCTCCCTTTATGAGAAAATTCGTCACGACCCTTTACATATGGTATTATTGTTTTTAGTGATGAAATAAACACGTACATGAGATATAAGGACAACTGGATAAAACTTGTATTGTTTGTTGGATTTATTGTTGGAGACAATTTGGAGTAGTTATGGAAATTGGGTATTTAGTCGAATATTATCTCACTTTAACCTCTCATAATAAACCCTTACTTAAATTGTCTTAACAACTACCTTATCTAAGCATATGTGTATCGGGTAGAGGGGGTTCCTTGTTTGGATTTCATTTCGGTGAGACATCCCATGCACAGATTTTAGAAATGGGTTAGACTGATGACCCTAAACTTTAATAAATCAATAGACATTTACTTTTATGCTTTAATTTACGTATAGTTCCATGTAGGTTTATTATCCCTTTTACTCTTAGTTTAATAATTTAACATTCGTTCTCTAATTGGTAATAATTCGGGGGTTGGGGTGGGGTAATTGGGTAATGATGGGATAGCACGAAGTGATAAAATACGTTTAAAATTGAGGATTTCATTGATACTAGTCCAATTGGTTGCCTAAACTCATTGAATTCTACTTATTTACGGTCTTTTTTATCCCAGTTGCAATTACATTCGATTTTGATGGCCCCCGCTTCTTTTGTTTTCCCTTATCAACAGAATCATGTCACACCCCGCCAAATTCTGGCGTCGGCCGCCACCAAAACTAAGCCGGGCGTGAACTAAATAAATACCATTCTTAGCATGAGACAGATATGAGACATAAATAAACCAGTCCATAAGATAAATAATTGATCAATCTCAAATGATCATAAATAACTAAGCGATAAAAGATCAATCACATGCTAACTCCAAAAATCCAATCTCCAATAATGATTAAATAAAATCTGAAATAATCTCAAAATAAATCCTCTAAACAACTTTGGAACCGAATGACCCAATAAAACTCAAATGAAGTCTCATAATACGACTGGAAAAGAAAGCCTAACTAAACTATTCCATAAAGTAAATAACTCCAGCTGCACCTCCAATGATAACTCCGATAAACTTATGCAGCTTCTCCAAATTAAATCCTGAAAAAGATTAGTCAACGCATGGGTCAGAGCCAAAGCCCTGAGCAAGAATACACACTACTCCCCTCAAATAGGATCCTTGAATCCAGACAGTAGCATTATACACAATAAATATCACAATAGAATATTTTAAATTAAACGGGATAATTAAACGCGATAATTATAATCTACTAACTACCCTAAAAAATCTCCATTTATAAAGGCACACCAATATGATTTTAAATTCCCAAGTCCCACGATGTTAATTTAATTAAATTAACCAACTTTTATTATTGTTCTCACTTTTTATTAAAGTGTCACACTTCCCCTTGTCAATCGCCCTATGACCCGTTTAAACTGTCGGCCCTGACACATGACAAGGTTACCCTTGTCAATCGCCCTCTGACCCATTTAACTGTCGGCCCCAACACATTATGTCGCCACAAATTTTAATACCCGTTTTTATCTTAGGCATTAATTCTCAATTTCTCAATTTATAATCACCCCACCCTTTTAATCGATGTGAGATCCTCAAAATACCCCTTAGTCCCATAGCTAAGGGTCCCCAAGTTATCAATACGTCCTAACCTATGTATAGGATGAATTTCTAACTTAAAATTTCGACCTAATCTCATGCTTAGGCTAGCGTAACCACGGTAAAGTATCAAAAATCAGCCCACCCCAAAGATGATAAAAACGCGATAATCTACCCTCACTAGTCATATACCTAGAAGGCGTAAATCATCAAAAGACATACCCACTAGTCCCATACCTAGAAGGCATTCTAAAATATAGGGAGGGCAATAATACCCAACAACTCGTCGTCATAAAGGCAACATCATAATACCAACAAGTCACACAAACAAGCATAATTAATCAATATATAAAACTACGCATGATAGTCCAATTCAATTAAATCTTGAATTTAATTATTACCTCGTCAACAATACCCAATTAATCTCATTTAATTATTTTAAATTAAATATACCAAGTTTTCATCATATATTCATCAAAACCAAATTTTATTATCTCTACATGAATTACATGAATTGTACGCACCCAAAAATCATTTATTTTAACGCTAGGGTCTTTCTACATGCAACCTACACCAATAAAATTCAAAATTGCTCATCAATCCTACGTACCCAAAGGGTTATGAATATTATTCAGATTAAAAGATTTTATAAAAACAACCCCATAATTAGTGTTCAATTTTTCTAATTAAGTTACTAATTATTTTTAAGAAAACATATAATTAATTGTTTAGGCAACACTTAAAACGCATAATACTAAAGGAAAAGAATAGAGTATTCATGCTTGTGAAGATCGTGTTGAAAATCTGATTAGAAATTTGGATTCCTCCTGAAAAATTAGCAAAAGAATGTTCTTGAACGATCTTGATTAAACCCCAATTAAGCCTTCAAAAATTTGTTCCAAAACTTATGACAAAAACTTGATTTTGTTGAAGGTTGATGATTATGAGTGAGAGGAAAAATATTTGAAAGTGTTCTCTCGTGAAAAACTGGAGAAAAAGTGATTATGAGAAGTCCCCCTACGGATTAACAAGGTTATATAGTGATTAGGAGTCATAATCCTACACAAACTCTAAAAACAGCTCACAGTGCACGTTTTCTGGGAGGGTCGATCGATCTACCCCCAGGGGTCAATTGAACGATCACCCCGAAAAACTGACAGTTTGCCCAAAAAATGCCTATAAGGCAAAATATTATAAAATCAATATAAAATTCGTTTTAACTCTGATTTTAATTCCGCTTGAAGTTTTATTCTTCTAAAATCATAACCAACATATTTATCCAATAAAAATTATTAAATTCAAAAATTTATTTTTCTCAAAAAATCCAATTAATTAATAAAAATAATAAATAAAAACACGGGGTGTTACAAATCAATGTTGGGAACTTCATCCGCATAAATTTCTTCCGCCGCATGTGAGTTAGAGACTTCACATGATATTCTTGCATCCTCATTCTCATTTCATGTAGTTCGTTTCGATCTCTTACCCCTAACAACCTGTTTTGGATACACACAATATACATGGAATGTAGTGTAAATTATATGGACTTCAATAACATTTGTTACTAAGTTTAAATTGAAGAGATAATGGACTCATAACTCACCTCTTTAAACATATCCTCCATATTCTCAAAAAGTAGATTTTTTTTCTATTCACTCTACTTAACAAGCAAAAGATTAGAAAAGTTAGTACAACTCAATCCAAACAGAGTAACTTTACTAGTAAGATATACATTAATTTGTAATGTATGCTTATAATATTATATTGCATACATATTTTTTCTAATATACATGTGTAAAGTTTTTATATTTCATAATTTATAAGATATACATTAAAAGTAGGCACAAATTTGAATAAGATTACTCTATCACTGACATATCAGGTGTAGTTATACCAATTATCATGGATGTCCCTAACCTTATTTTAATTGTTTATAAATTATAACGCCTCATGGTATGACTTGATAATGATAGGAACTTAAACCACCACATAAAACTCAAAATCATATGTATTGTAGTCAAGTGTCGGGTCCGCTACCTTTTAGCTGAAGAACGCAATTGGATGGATGTTCTGACTCAACTGGCCTTAGAAACCATTTATTTAATTAATGAGTATTTTTAAGTCCACATCAACACATGACATGTCATTTTTGTGTTAATGCGTGGTTTTAGGCCAACTTGTTAGTTGGTGTTTGAATGTGTGGGCCTAGAACTGAAGTTGTGTGTGTTTATATATATATATGCATCTTGTACACCGTTGCCATTAGCATCAATGCAATTTACAAAAGTACATTTGAAAGAAGCATAATTGGGTGAGTATCGAGAAGGAACACCCTTAGGTTGAGAAATATTACGAGTATGACTTAATGTGTACTGTTAATTGAATCACACGATGTTGGGGAGTTTGGAATTGTGTAATAGGGTGGCTACTGATTTACCGACACTATGAAGTAGGAGGCTACAGGATGTATCACCATTTTTATGTCGTACCACATGTTCTTGAAATGGTCAGGGAGAAGGGGGATGTCGGTTACGTGTTAATAAATTAAAGTGAATAATTAATTAATGTAAAAAATTGAGATAATTTGATTGCAATGTGAGGTTTTGTTTTATGTGATGGGTCATTCTTATCTATTAAATAAACTGGAATTCTATCATCTATATATATAACTGCTTTGAGTTGCATAGTTAAGCGACTTGTTAGGATTTTGATTCGTCTCTATTGTGGTGTGTTCTAAGTGCTAGAGCTGAACCACCTGCTTAGCTTTACTCCTTCCAATTATTACTCTCTATCCATCTCTCTCATTCAAGATTCCAGATTTAGCGACGATGTGGGTTTCTATCTTATTTATTTTATCATTTTATTTTTCAGTCTAGTTATATTGAAACATTTCAACTGGCGTGTATTACGGGACTTTAGTTTTAGCATGTTCCACATGAGTTTCATTTGATATTTTTATTGAAGATTTATATTGGTACATCATTATATCTCTTTTATGTTTGTGGACGTTTTATTATGATTTTATATTAGAGGACTTTCATACTGTTTCCATACATTTGTCTCATGTTTTGTTTGATCTCTTCATGCTAAGAATGATATTTAATTATTTTAACAACCTGTAATATTTTAATATTAGACTTGATCAACCCGAGTATTAAAATAAATAGGGTTTCATATGATAAATATCGTTGATATGGTTCCAAATATGTACATTTTGTGTCTAATGGACTTGTGTTTGGAGAGATTTGATTTTAATGTTTATTCGTAAGAAGCAAAATAATAAATAATAGGCAGATTTTCCATTATCTTATACTTATGAACTTCTCGCTAAACTATTTTATGGTCCGAGTTTATTGAACCACAAGTTATATGGGGGTGTTAATTGAAAAGGTCTTTAAACAACTTAATGATACGGAAAAATCATCCCAAACACATTTGAATGCTTCAATAAACACAAACATAATGGTTGCATTTCAATTTCCCCCGTTGAACTTCTTTTGTAAATAGAATCTTCAGTGAGTGGAAAGAAGCAACCCTACTAATAAAGATGTTGGTTTAATAAGGTCCACTTTCTTCACATGCTTGAGTTCAGAAGGATTTTAATTGGTAATGAAGGCATATGGAAACAAAAATATCATTGCATTTTCCCTATTCCAAAAACATCTAGAATTTGAATAAACAATTAAGTTGAAACGCCATACATTTTGAAGAATTAGAGGATCTATAATACTAGCTATACTCTTAAATCAAGCCCTCAAATGAGGCCCTTTGATGTGTCAACAACACATTGATTAGAGTTATAATGGACCCAGTGTGAATTCCACACACCGACTAATCTGTTACTGACAACTCATTTGAGGTTTGATTTGTGAATATACCCCGTATTACTCTTAGATGATTTTATTTATAACCCATGATTTTGGATGTGCAAGTGTAATTATGAGTAGTTTAAGCTTGTTTATCTAATTTGATTATTTGGTTCTCATGATTCAAAGCTTTATGATTAGGCATAAATTCTTCCCATTTATCCCCGTAATTTAGAAGGTTTTATCGCTACACGCAATGTAATTCAAGTGGATTATATCATATCTTTGACAATGGAAAGTTTCTAATGAGTACGTAGAGTTTTGTGTGTTCGTCATTGTTGACACCAAAATTAGTATGCTGATGTGGACGAATAATAAGAAGACACGTGTCAATCTACGTGACACAATAGCAACGAGGAAGATTGTTTCCCCGACCAACATACTCACTCCGAGCAACAAGTATACTCCGAGGAACACCAACCCTCCGAGGAACTATTATCTTCCGAGGAACTCCAATGCTCCGAGGAACTCTTGGACGACGAGCAACTAAGGCGGTTCGAGCTGCACCTCGACCACAGCATTAATTGCCAGATAATCAACAGTTCAACTATTCATTGAATGCTTATCATCTTGACGCGCACGTTTGAAGAACATTAAATGAATTATACTTTCATATGTGTATCATTTAATGTAACACCCTTTCATGTACAACCTAAGGGCTATAAATACCTTTTATCACCCTCATTCAAAGGGACCCGGAATTTCTTGATAGCACTTGTAATCGAGAATTCTCCAACACTCAGCAATAACATAACAGTGGACGTAGGCCATTCATATAAGGCTGAACCACTTTAAAATCTTTTGTCTTATTTATTTATCTGTGATTAAATAATTAGAGTAATCTAGTTTTTTACATCAACAGATTGGCGTCGTCTGTGGGAATCGATTGTTATTATCGTTTTTCACCAAAAATCATTCATCATCAATGGCGGATAATCCAGAATCTAGCAATCGAAACGCTGGAAATGCTGGAAATCCTCCAAATCCCTCTGCACCTCCAGATCTGGCCGGGATTATGACGAATCTGGCTCAAGGACAAACCTCCATGAAAGACACAATGAGGCAACTCATACAAACCCTTCATGGCGGTGCACCTGCACGTTCAGGACAGCGAAGTGGTCAGAGGCAAACTTATTTACTTTCTTCACGATCCAGACGTACTGAGTCATATCGTAATGAGGAGTCTGATGATTTCTCTTATCAACCTGGGAGAACTTCGTCAATAAGGGCTACAGATACTGATCAACTTATCACTCTCTCTCCAGAAAGACCTAGTGCCTTAGAAAGACTGAGTAGGGTGTCTCCTTTCAGTCGATTAGGCCCTAGGAGGAATAGGAGTCCACCTAAGACCATGTCGAGGAGTTTTCGACAACCATCAGATCTAAGAGAAGGATCAGCACAATCACGACCAGTTGCTCATCAAGATAGATCTCAAGAGGCTACATCAGAACGATCTATTGCTCGAACCAATAGGCCCGAGGAAGGAAATGAAGCGTGGAAAGGGTCCCTTCAGCGATTGGAGGATAGATTGGGAGAAATGGCTAGGGCGAAGAATCCCCTACAACGAACTTTTGTTCAAGGGACACCTTTTGTCCAGGCCATTATAAATTTTCCTACACCGTCAAAGTTTAAAGCACCAGTAGTGACCCCCAAATATGATGGAAAGACAGATCCTGTTCTTCATATAGAGCAATATCAAGCTGCCGCCGATATCTATGCTGTCCCCGACGAGATGAGATGCAGAGTGTTCTCAGGAACTCTTACTGGAGCTGCCCAGATATGGTACAACAATCTTCCTCGGGGTAAGATTTCAACTTTCTTTCAGTTGGCCGAGTTGTTCATCGGCAATTTCTGTTTTGGAGCAAAGCTAGTAAAACGAGTAGCACACTTGCTAAGTGTTAGACAAAAATCTGGTGAGAGTACTAGAGATTACATAACTAGTTTCAATAACGAGAAGCTGGAAGTCATAGATTACGAGGAGAAAACAGCAATTACCGCCTTGATGAGTGGGTTGTTGCCTAATAAGCTGTATTATACTTTGGCGAAAGATCCACCTAAAACTATGTCAGAGTTGATGGCAAAAGCGGCCAAAATCATGAATGCCGAGGAAGCTATGGCTGCAAAGAAGAATATAGATAAGGACACCAAGGTGGACGTCGACAAGTCTAAAAATAAAGAGCAGAAGGGCAATGGCGGTGACAAGCGTTCCAGAAATAATAAGTCATCATGGGAAGTCCTGAAGAAATTCGGTAATTATACTCCCTTGAAAATGGGTATTAATCATGTCTTGGAAGAAATCAAGAATAGCGAGGAAGTAAAGTGGCCGAAGAAACTGAGGTCAGATCCTGATGCGAGGAACAGGGACAAATATTGCGAGTTCCACAAAGATCATGGCCATATGACTAAAAATTGCATAGCTCTTCAGAACGAGATTGAAACACTCATCCGAAGAGGAAAGCTAGCAAAGTATGTTGATCGGGGAGGTGAAAGAAGAAATAATGATCGAACTAGAGAGAGGTCTAGATATCCTCGTCGAGCAGAGGAGAAAAAGAAGAGAGACCATGAAGATGATGCCGAGGATGACCCCGATCTTCCCAAGAAACCAAGGCAGCCAGAACGAGAGGTATTTTCCATACGTTTTGGGTCATTTGATTGTAATGTTATTACAGGAGGAGATGCAGGAGGAGGAGATCTTACTGCAGAAAGAAAATCTTACCTCGGAGAGGCACAAGCTTGCTCATACATTCAGCGAATAAATTTGGCCGAGGAGGATCGTCCGAGGAAGGTAAACAAAGAGAAGCTGGTTATTGGCTTTTCAAAAAATGATCTGGAAGGTGTTCTTTACCCTCACGATGACTCTTTGGTGATCAAAATGAGGATGAAAGAAGTAGTGATTTCAAGGGTGCTGGTAGACAATGGCAGTTCGGCAGACATCATGTACTATTCATGCTTTGACAGTTTAAATTTGAAGTTATCTCAATTGGAACCTTATCACAGACCTCTTCTGGGTTTTGCTGGCAAGAAAGTTTTTCCACTTGGGACGATCAAGTTGGATATATTCATTGGAACTTGGCCTGCTTGTCGAACAGAGAGAATACCCTTCTTTGTGATGGATAAGAATGTGCAGTCAGCCTACAACATCATCATGGGAAGAGTTGGTTTGAAGAAGTTCGAAGCAGTCCCATCTACAGTACATTAATGTTTAAAATTCCCAACAAATTTCGGAGTGGGAGTGGTGAAAGGTGATCAAAAAGTAGCTCGAGAATGCTATTATTCATCTGCCGAGCAAGAGGAACTTGAAGAATCAAGGAAAAAGACTACTACTTACCAGGTGGAAGAAAGTACGGAAATTGAAACACTTGATCCAAGAGATGAATCCCAACTTGTAAAAGGACAGGTGGTAGAATCTACAGAAAATGTTATTTTGGACGACGAACACCCTAAACGAGTAACCCAGATAGGTTCATCGTTGGATGCTTCAATAAAACATGAGTTAATAACTTTCTTGAGAAACAGAAAGAAAACTTTTGCGTGGAGTCATGAAGACATGCCAGGAATAGATCCAAACTTCTTATGTCATGAGCTCAATGTGAATAAGGAGATCAAGCCTGTAAAGCAGAGAAGAAGGGTATTTAGCCCCGAGAAGAATCAAGCTATTCAAGAGGAGGTCGACAAGCTCCAGAAATCCCAATTCATTGAAGATGTGAAGTATCCGGACTGGTTGGCAAATGTGGTGATGGTAAAGAAGAAAAACAATAAATGGAGAATGTGTGTTGATTTCACTGATCTCAACAAGGCCTACCCAAAGGATCACTTCCCATTGCCCAGAATTGACCAACTAGTGGATGCTACCTCGGGGCACGAGCTGCTCAGCTTCATGGATGCTTACTCTGGTTACAACCAGATCAAAATGAAACCTGAAGACAGGGAAAACACTTCTTTTATTACCCCTAGGGGAACTTATTGTTATAATGTTATGCCTTTTGGTTTGAAAAATGCAGGAGCGACGTATCAACGGCTGATGAATAAGGTTTTTGCCGAACAAATCAGTTGCAACATGGAAGTCTATGTCGACGATATGCTAACAAAGAGCAAGAAAGCTGCTGAGCATCTAGTTGACTTAGGTCAGACCTTTGATCAAATAGATAAATACCAGATGAAGCTCAATCCGACGAAGTGCACCTTTGGAGTACGAGAAGGAATGTTCCTCGGGTACATCGTCAACCAGCGAGGCATTGAGGCAAATCCAGCAAAGATCAAAGCTCTTTTAGGGTTGCGATCTCCAACAACGAAGAAAGAAGTGCAGAGTCTTACAGGACGAGTTGCAGCGCTCAATAGATTTGTATCAAGAGCAACTGATAGGTGCCTTCCATTCTTCAAAACACTCCGAAAAACTTTCGAGTGGAATGATGAATGTGAAAAAGCCTTTCAAGACTTGAAGAAATATCTGGGAACACCTCCATTGCTGTCCAGACCAGTGATGGGAGAAAATTTGTACTTATACCTGGCAGTATCAGAAAATGCTGTCAGCTCGGCATTGATCAGATTGGAGAATGGAGTCCAGAAGCCAATTTATTACACAAGTAAGGCTTTCCGAGGTGCAGAGATCAGGTACCCAAAGTTGGAAAAATTGGCATTGGCATTAATTGAAGCAAGTAGAAGAATGAGGCCATATTTCCAGGCCCATACCATCATCGTTTATACCGACATGCCATTAAGACAAGCCCTTCATAAGCCAGAAAAGTCAGGGAGACTGATGTACTGGGCAATAGAGCTCGGTGAATATGATATTGTGTAGGAACCCAGATCATCCTTAAAAGGGCAAGCAGTAGCAGACTTTATAGCAGAGTTTACATATCCTGATACCCCCGAGGAACAAAAGCTGTTCGCTGACCAACCTGTGGATGTTACAGGATCAACAGACATAAGTCCAGACCAACTCCGGTTGGTAAAAGGGCTTGTGGATGTAGAAAGATCATCAAATTCAAACCTAGACCAACTCCGGTTGGTAAAAGGGCGAGAAGAGATGGTCGACGAGGAGCGAAAAATACCAGGGGATGATGAAACAAAACAACAAATATTTCATCGAGGAACGCTGTCAGATAAGAATTTTGAAGACGAGTTACCTACGTGGAGATTGTATGTAGATGGGTCATCTTGTACAATAGGTTGTGGAGCAGGGATTGTTTTGAACACTCCAGACGAGATTGACGTGGAATATGCCTTACGATTCCAATTCAAAGCTTCCAATAATGAGGCTGAGTATGAAGCCTTGATAACAGGTCTTAATTTAGCAAAGATTATGGAAGCGCAACAAGTGATGGTATTCAGTGATTCTCAATTAATTGTGAATCAGATGATGGGACCGTATGCAGTTAAAGGAGAATTAATGGTCAAGTATCACGCAAAGGCGATGAAGTTGTTGGCAGAATTTGATGCCATTCAGTTGATCAGAATACCAAGAATGGAGAATGCGCAAGCAGACGCACTGGCCCGATTAGCATCAGCTACTCGTACCGAGTTGCGAAGAACGATACCAATTGAGGTGTTAGAAAGTCTAAGCATAGATGAAAGCTTGACGATGAATGTTATTTCCCTTGATTTAGGACCATCTTGGATGGATCCCATCAGGGCATATGTCGAGGAAGGAGAATTACCGGAGGACAAGATCGCTGCAAAGAAATTAAAGTTTAAAGTTGCTCGGTATATACTAACTAATGGTGTTTTGTATAGACGAGGAATTCTGGCAGGCTTGCAAAGATGTGTACATCCCTCCGAGGTAAAAGAATTGATTGAAGAAATCCATGAAGGGTCCTGTGGAGCCCATGTAGCAGGTCGAACACTTTTGCAAAGGGTGATGACGCAAGGATACTACTGGCCGACGATGAGGGCTGATTGTATAGCATATGCCAAGAAGTGTGACAAGTGCCAACGTTTTTCCTCTATTCGACGAACTCCACAAGCATTGTTGACACCCATAACTTCTCCTTAGCCATTTGCCATGTGGGGAATTGATTTGGTTGGACCACTGCCAACGACCCGAGGAAGATTCAAGTACCTCGTCGTTGCAGTGGATTATTTTACTAAATGGGTAGAAGCTGAGCCTCTGATTGATATGACGTACGAGAAGGTGTACCAATTCGTTTGGAAGAACATCATCTGTCGATATGGTCTCCCTCATGCCTTCATCACAGACCATGGAACACAATTCGATAACGAGGAGTTTGCCGCCTATTGTCATCAGTCAAACATTTTGAAGGTTCATTCAGCACCAGGCCATCCTCAAAGCAATGGACAGACTGAAGTGACGAACAGAACATTATTAAATGGTTTGAAGAAGAGGTTAAATGAGGCTAAAGCAAATTGGATTAATGAGCTACAGTCAGTATTGTGGGCCTACCGAACAACTCCCCGAGTAGCAACTGGAGAGTCCCCATATATGCTGGCATTTGGAAGTGAGGCTGTAATACCTGTCGAGTTGGGTCTACCAACACACAGAGTGTTGAATTTCAATTCCCCAGTCAGTGATTTGATGAGAAGATTAGATTTGAACATGCTCGAGGAAGTTAGAGAAGAAGCAGCCATTAGGAATGCTGCATATCAACAACGAACAGCTTTGTTCTACAACAAGAGGGTGAAGAAATGCGATTTAAAGGAAGGAGATTACGTGCTAAAGAAGGTCATTCAGAAGCACAATAAATTGGAAGCAAATTGGCATGGACCTTACCGAGTTACAGAAGTTGTTCGACCAGGAACTTACCGAATAGCAACTCTAGAAGGAGAGGAATTCAAGAATGCTTGGAATGCTGAACACCTTCGCAAGTATTATCAGTGATGTAAAATGTACAGCAGGTCCATCAATATGAATAAAACGATGATGTTTCACCATTTTTCTCTCCTTTGTTTGAAAGTTTTTCGGGGAATACTAGTGTTGTACACTACGCTGCTCGACAGCAAAAAGAAGACGATAGTTTAAACCCACGACCAACTCCGGTTGGTAAAAGGGCGAGAACAAACTATACTCCTTTGGTTAGGAGGCGTACACTAGCGTGACCAACTCCGGTTGGTAAAATAACTAGTGGACACTGATAGTTCGAGCGTGATCAACTTCGGTTGGTAAAATAGCGAGAACACGATAGTTCAGACCCACGACCAACTTCGGTTGGTAAAAGGGCGAGAACAAACTATACTCCTTTGGCTAGGAGGCATACACTAGCGTGACCAACTCCGGTTGGTAAAATAACTAGTGGACACTGATAGTTCGAGCGTGATCAACTTTGGTTGGTAAAATAGCGAGAACAAACTATACTCCTTTGGTTAGGAGGCGTACACTAATGTGATCAACTTCGGTTGGTAAAAGAGTTAGTGGGCATGATAGTTCAAACCCATGACCAACCCCGGTTGGTAAAAGGGCAAGAACAACATTCTTAAAAATGCCAATCTCGGTTGGTTTGAAAACAAAATATGCTCTCAAATGCCAACTTATGTTGGTCGGGAAGTAAGTTTATTACATAAAAGTTCATCGAAGAACAAATATTCCAAACTGAACCAAGTATAGTTGGTCGGGGATAAAAACCCACTAACTGTAGTTGGTCGACGAGGAAAAATCTTTGACCTTGGTTGGTCGGGCACATTTATTGAAAAGGACAAAATTTACCAAGTATAGCTGGTCGGGGATAAAAACCCATTAACTATAATTGGTCGACGAGCTCAATTTAAACAACCTTGGTTGGTTGTAAGAAATTTTAACATTTTTATACTCATTACTTTATTGTTAAGTAGTCGAGCAACATTACTGGTACTTGTAAGTTATTACTAGATTGGTCGATGAACCACAAAGTATTGTTATGCAATCACAAATATAAAGTGTTTGACAAGCACGAAAACAATAGCAATACAGATTTGCAAACAGAAAATGAAAGTCTTTCATTAAAAATCAAAACGAATTACAAATTACGTGTATACTAACTATTACATTGAAATCCCTATTTTATTGGTTTCTTTCCTTCAGCTTTTGAAACAGGTTCCTCGCCAGCAGGAGGATCATTTAATGTCTGAGGAGAATTGATAAAATTCAAGTCCTTCAACATTCTGACATTCATTACTGAAGGAGTATCCAAGAGATGCTCGGGACGAGATACTTCAATTTGAGAATGAAGATTATAGTCACCAAGATATTTTGAAATTAAGCTCCGAGGAATGGCACGAGCGGGGATCCATTCCATGCCCAATTTATAGGGTGGTACAGGCAAGTCTAGTAGCCCAGGAGTATGATAATCCCACAGGTAGTGCCCCTGTTCGAGCTTCGGCACACCCAGGGCGTTCAACCATCCCTGTTTATAACCTTCATTATTGGCATTTTCAATACGAGCATCCAAGTGATAAAGGGCCTCATTATAGCCTGCATTCCAGAATTCGCGAGGTTGTTTATGGAATTGGAAAGTTAATCTTTCTAACTGCTCATGAAGGTTCCTGGCAAAAACATCCTTATTATTCAAAGCAGACTTCGTCGCAGTAAGTTGATCTTCCAAAGTTAGGATTTTCTTGGACATTTCAGACAAAGCCCGATCTTTTTCATTCAACTGGTACGCTTGAGTTTCCAATGTTGACAGAGTACGAGCTTCTTCAATACTACGAGGAGTTCTTGATCGACCCCGAGCAGCTGGAGTGCTTCGTTCCTCGTTAACATCCTGGGCAGCTCTTCCTCGCCCACGAGAACCTCTTCCTCGTCCCCGAGCAGAAGTAGAAGCACCAGATCTTCGCAGGACATCCAACTCTTGCCTTAATTTGGCATTTTCAACCTCTAAGAAGGAAAATCCCTCATCGGTCACTGGGATTACCGCTGTTGAAGAAGAGGCTGCAGACTTGTATTGTGCTAGTTCTTTCTGCAAATTATTATTCTCTTGCTCCAACAGTTCAGCAATTTGTCTACAGGCTTCAACTTCTCCCTTTAGGGTCCTCTCCCTGACATCATACCCAGCAATGAGTTTGTCATAGCCCTTCTCGGCAGAAAGCTGTTGATATTTCTTTTCATACCCCTCATGTAACAAGGCATTTGACTCCTTGTACTGATCCTTGAGATCTTCTAGAGTATATTGAAGCTCCTCGATCATATCATAGTAGGCCACGCTATTGGCCACAGCTCGATCAAGTAAGCCCTTCAGATATTGGTAAGCTTCTACTGCCTGCTCTGAAGCATCATGGCCAAGGATGTCGGCAACTTCTGATGCACTGAGGTCTGTGTGACCAGCTTTATAGTACTCATGGCATTGTTGCATTAACTTTGTGTCATTAGCAGACAAAAGATCCATCATGGCCAGAAACTAACAGAGAAAGAAAAAGAAGATCAAGACAGAGTGCAGATAAAGAAGAGACAATCATATGGAAGAAAAGAACTCAAATTTTATTAGATCATAAGGCAAAGTTACAAAGATCTAAGATACAAAGTATAAGTAAGAAGAAAAACAGAAAGATAGTACCGAACAACTTCACACCTTTTCCTTGTCTCCCAAGACTTTCTCGGGAGGCTGGGACGAGGAGCTTGGTTGCTCGGTGGGAACACTGATTTGATCGGTTGAAGTTGGGATTTGTTCAAGAGAAGCAGGCAAAGAAGAAATATCCTCAGCAGATGTCTGGTCGGGTTGAGGAGCAAGGATTTGATCACCCACAATCATTGAAGATTCTTCAGATGCAGCTTCGTCTTCATCTTCGTCTTCAATAACTGGAGGAGGACCAGGGAGATGTTGTTGAAATAGCTCGGAGTCCTCGCTCACCTTCAATTCCTGCAAAGCAGCAACCCAACCATCATAGAAGTATTTCAAACTTCCATAATTCACCTGGGTCATCATTGCTGCTACCCCCATATCCCATCCTTTATCCCAACCAGTTCGAAAGGATTTCTTCACAGCTGTTTTTCTCTTCATCTTCTCCGAGGAGAGCTTCTCGGATAGAAGGTCCTCGGAGGCTTTCAGCTTGGCCTCCAACTCCTCCTTCTGACGATTTGCTTCGCGCAGAAGTGTCAGCTCTTCCTCAGCTGATTTCAGCTTATTTTCAAGCTCCCCGAAAGTAGTGAGCTTCTCGGAGTATTTCTTGTTCTCCCTCTCCAAGTCCTTCACTTTGTTTTCCAACTGCACCTTCTCTGCTTCAGATGCAGCCAATTTCTTCTCCCATTCACCTTTATCCTCGTCCTACTTCTGACGGGATTCCTTCAGAGATTGGGCCAAACCCTGGAATGTATCCTCTACTCCAGACGAGGAGCTTGAAGCCTTGAGCGCTTCATCTTTCTTCACAATGGTGTTAAAACAACTCACCAGCTGAAAAAAGAAGGTAGTGATGAGTTAGTGCCGAGATACATATATTGATAGAAGGAAAAATTCAAGATAAAAAAAAACTTACTGAAGCAATGTGACGAGTAGCTAGGGATGTCAGCATATCCCTAGGCATGTTTTCCTCGATGCCTTGGACTTCAGGAATAATCCAAGTCTTTACCGAGCTCATTGCAGAGCTCGGGGGAATGATGGTTGGAACACCAGCTCCACTAGTTTGGAGCTGGGGAATGGCTTCAGAAAAACTAACCGAGGATGATTTCTTCAATCTCCTCAGTGGAACTTCAGTAGTTTCAGCCAAAGAACCTTTAATGGGGGAAATAGTGACCACTTCCACAGAAGTACTTCTCTTGCTCAGAGCCATTGGAGGCTTCTCGGCAGCCTTCTGAACAGCAACAGAAGGAACAACATCAATTTTCTTGGTCCCCTTTGGGACTTCAGCCTTGTTCCTCTTTCCATCCCCGGCAGAGGAAGTCTCCTCGAAGATAGCAGGAACACTTCTCTTGCCCATCTTCTGACTTAGAGGAATGTGAGATTCTGGTGAAGATTCCTCGGAAGCTGGCAATGGGTCACTAATGCTGACCACAGGACGAGCAGTAAAGGATGATGTGTAGCTCCTGTACTGCAACAAATATGAAGCAAACCTGATGTGCTCGTCTGCAACTCTCTGATGCAAACTCCAGATATGTTTTAATTGCTTTATATTAACTTCTGACTCTTTTGGAGTTTTTCTCTTGCTGTCAACTGCAAATAAAAACATAGTGAAATATCAGTCATACGTTTTGTCAAACACAATGAAATCATAATTTCAAAAAACAAAATAAGATGAAAATAACCTATCCCATTGCCATATGGGGGGCATCTAGGACCCTCATATACTGCATCTCCAACCAAAGGGGCATGTTGCCAATTTTTTATAACTACCCCATGTTCAAAATAATCCCTGTTTGCATCAGGGAGATTGACTACTAAGGCCCTATTCAAAAACCTAGTTTTTAAATAAAAAACATTGTCTAAAACAGCCTATCTGTAACAGTACATAATCTCAGGAATTCCTATACGAGTTCTATGAGTTTGATTTAACCTATGTACCCCATTAACTATTCTCCATGTGTTGGGGGCTATTTTTGCAGGGACAACATCGAAGTACTGACAGAACTCTAAACACAACGGATTTGGTGGAAAAGAAAACCCACATTCAGCAATAAATAGGCTAGGGAACCAATGTCCCTCAGCCAAATTAAAATAAGTTGAAGGTTCAGAAAGACTCTCCAAAGTTACCCAAGAAGGAATAGAGAAGTCAGAGCGGAACTTCTCAAGAGATTCGATAATATAAACCATGGTGAATAAAAAGAAATGAAGAAGAAGTAAGAAAATCTTACAGGAAAAAAGGAGATCTGTTGACAAACAAACGAAGGAGGAAATGAACACACAAGAGAGAGAAAAGCTTTAGAAAACTCGAAAGCAGAAATTGAAAAGGTAGAAGACGATGGGATTGCCTCTGAATTTTAAATACCTTGCCTTGGGAAACGGAGAAAGAAATGATTACAAAAAGGAAATATTACGCTACCGGCGGCTAAAAGGACAAAAAGGGCACGAAGATCGAAGCGCCTATAAAAATGCAAAAAGGCGGATTCTGCGAATTTGGAAGGAAATTTAAATACGAAGAAAAGACTCCTAAAACCCAGGAAGGTCATTTAATATCGCCATATACCGAGAAAGAATGTTCCATACTCCTCAAAGTTCGAAATATGAAACATTGGGGGCTTCTGTTGACACCAAAATTAGTATGCTGATGTGGATGAATAATAAGAAGACACGTGTTAATCTACGTGACACAATAGCAACGAGGAAGATTGTTTCCCCGACCAACATACTCACTCCGAGCAACAAGTATACTCCGAGGAACACCAACCCTCCGAGGAACTCTTATCTTCCGAGGAACTCCAATGCTCCGAGGAACTCTTGGACGACGAGCAACTAAGGCGGTTCGAGCTGCACCTCGACCACAACATTAATTGCCAGATAATCAACAGTTCAACTATTCATTGAATGCTTATCATCTTGACGCACACGTTTGAAGAACATTAAATGAATTACCCTTTCATATGTGTATCATTTAATGTAACACCCTTTCATGTACAGCCTAAGGGCTATAAATACCTTGTATCACCCTCATTCAAAGGGACCCGGAATTTCTTGATAGCACTTGTAATCGAGAATTCTCCAACACTCAGCAATAACATAACAGTGGGCGTAGGCCATTCATATAAGGTTGAACCACTTTAAAATCTTTTGTCTTACTTATTTATCTGTGATTAAATAATTAGAGTAATCTAGTTTTTTACATCAACAGTCATCTATTTTGCAGGTGTTCGGTGCATAAACCAAGTTCCATACCAAAAGCTCCAAGAAAACACAAGAAAGCAAGGTTTCTGCGAAGACTAACAAAATGAAACCGAACCCTAGGGAGGAATAACGAACCGAATCCCTCATGGGCAAAACTGCTGTAAGGGAAGGAAAAATGAACCGAATCAAATTAAAGGAAAAACGAACCGAATCCACCTTGGATGAACTTCCTGTGAAGGGACGAAAAGATGGAACCGAACCAAAGCTGGAAAATAACGAACCGATCCCATGTTCGAAGAATTTTCTGTAAAGGCTACAAAAAGATGGAACCGAACCGAAGCATTTAACCGGATCGGTTATGTTATCAAATTTTCAAAATTATCCACTTGTATAAATAGAGTCCTAGTTGGTTCAAACTTTGGTTTTTCGTAGTTAATAAATAGTAAACTCCTCCCAAACGTAGAGGGGGGCTTCCAATTCCTGAAGGAAGCTTTGTAATTTATTTAGAAGGCAAAGAACAATAAACCCTAGATTATTTTGAAGCTGCAATTCAAGTACAAGTATTCCAATTTCTGTTCCAATCTTTGTGCTAAGTTGTTTGTTTATTTATAATTTCATCTTTTCTGCATCTTCATTACTCAATAAAAATGTTTGCATTCCTTCCCATCATGTTGTTTTCAAATTTTCATATGTCCGGCTAAACTTTCAAGGTCGGGATACATGAACCCAACCTGATGTGTTAGTTGCATGTGTATAACATTAATCCTCTGAATTTAGTGATTGATTACGATCGTATTGCGCAGGAACACAATAATTGTAGATCTTTAGATCTCGTTTGCCTATGGGTAACCGAGATGCTTTAGAATGCAATTCGAGTGTCACTATCGCGATACCGATTTACTCGTCCTCAGATTAAGTATGATGCGGGCTTGAACCTCATACACGTAATGGTTAGGAGTACTAAATTCTGGGTCTGATTAATCAGTTAAATTTACGATTAGTATTATAACTGCAATACACAAGGGTTGGGGGATTGTATTCTCGTCCTGTTTTTCTCATTACATAGTTTAAAGTTCAAAGCATTTTTCATTAATATTTTAGGTAATTTAGAGTAATTGCATTCCATTCATTCTTTAGTTCATTAGTTAATCATTTTCATAATTGCACTTAGTTGTAGTCAATTCTCAAAACCAAATCATTTTTTCTCTCTTTTTAGAGTCAAAGTTAGGATTCCTTCGTCTTTTCCCGTCGTTACAACTTCGTTGTCCTAGTTCCCTGTGGATACGATCCCGACTTATCGGATTTATTACTAACGTGACAGGCTTGCACTTGAGCGTAGAGTGAACGAACATTAGAGACACTTTCTGAGTCCCGTCACTTTAACGCCCAGTATTATGTATGTCATGCAATAAATAAAGGGATCTTAAGTATTTAGTCATCTTTTTGAAAATTCACTTGCGTCCACTCTCATGTCTTTGCTTTTTTAGTTATTAGTCCTATTGTAAAAAATACGGAACAAGTATCATTCTCTGCGAAAAAGAAAGAGAGTAGTTACAGGGCAATTATCGGCAATTTTAGGTGGTTATGGAGCCTTTTACAATTTTAAAAATACATGAGAGTGGAGTCTCACAAATATTTGGAAATGGGACTAAAGCAAAAAAACTAATAAAAATAGGAGGCAAACATTAGAGTTACATACAAACGGATACTCACGGGTCCATACATATATTAATAGGGTGTAATACCCCGTATTTTCGTGATATTGATTTTTGGGGATTAATTAAATTAAATGTGAATTATTTGAGAATTAATCCGGATAAAATATTAACGAGATGTGAGTTAGTATTTGATTATAATGTGTATATATGGCAATATATGAATATTGGAACTATTGAAATTGTCGCGAGATTGAAATACGTCAATTTGAGAAATTTTGTTGGGACGCGAGTGACAGTCGCGTCAGGAATATGATTATTTGAATTAAAAAGTGAATTTTATTTTATCACCCATATGGTCATTTTGAGTGCGCCAATGAGTCCGGAAGGGTAGAAATAGTCAGAAAATACTAGCCGGGGGTTTAGTTTGGGTCCCGGGGCATTTTTAGGCCATACCGGCAACCCAAAAGGGTAGTTTGGTAATTTCGAAAATTGGGTAATTAAAACCCACGAAAATTAGAGTTAAAAATCTGACTTAGTCTTAACCCACTAAGCCATTTCCAACCCCAATTTAGGTAGTGGGCTACGGGAGAAGTTGGAAACTTTAAAACTTGGCAAAAACCAACCCCACCTCCATTATCACCTTGAGAAGAACTTGTAGAGAGAGAGAGAAAGAGGAGAATTCTGCAGAGAGAGATAGAGGACAATTCAACCTTCAAGATTCAACCTCAAATTCAGAGAAAGATTAAGGCAAGTGGTTTAATTACAATTGATTTAATGCTATGTTTTTCCATGTTTAGGAAATTATCAAATTTATCTTGGAAGATTGATTAGACCCATGCATTTGAAGATGTAAAACTATGAACTATGTTAGGGACTGCATGTAGAAACATTCTGGACGAATTATGAATTCAGAATTATGACCCTTGATGATCTAAAAACGGATTTAAGAAGAGATTTATTAATGTTCTTGAAAGAAATAGGAAACTAGGGTTCTTGATGAAGTTTTGATCCAGACAAAGTCCTTGGTTGATGAATTATTGGTTTTAGAACGTTAACAATGTTGTAGGATGGTTGTATGATGATATTATAACGTTATATTAGAGTTTCATGCATTAAAAGGATGTTTTGTGATGATTTGAAAACTGCAAAACGAAGCAGTCCGTAGCCATACCTGGTGCGTTCGATCGATCGACATTCATTAGTCGATCGATCGACCACCATCGATCGATCGAAGGTAAAGGTCGATCGATCGACCTCCCCAGAATGAGTAAAGTTTTCCCTATTTAAATTTTAATGATGTTAACCCTTGGGAAATATTATTGGAGACCTTATGAATACCCTTAAACTTAAGGAAGACCAGTAGGCATGGCTATGAAATTTGGACCTTAATTAGAATTCAATTTGAGGAATTATTCTAAATCTAATGGAATTCGATAAGTGAGATAATATTTGGGTCAAAAGTGTAAATTTGAATAATTGATGAAATGAGGTTCGGGGCAGAAGTAAGGACCTTAGGAATGATGACGTTATATGTGGGAATAATAGGAACTTAATAATCTATTTAAGATAGGTTTTAAGTATAAGAAACTATGACGTGTGACGTGTCGACGGTTTAAATTCTATATTATCGGGAGACTTAAAATATATAAAATTGGAATAATGGTATGAGGATGTAGAGTATACCTATATCTAAGATGTGTGAATGCTTAGCATATAATTTTATGTGTATGACATACCTACCATACTTGCTATCACGGGAGGTTTACGTTCGCTTAGGGCCTTCTTATCCTTGTGTTGCCCGGATTTAGATTGGTACCTCGATGAACATAGGTCAGAGAATGACTTATTGGGATATTAATAAGTCTGCTGATCGAGGGAGCGTAGGTATGTGCGTGACCCATGTGATGTGACTGTGTTCGCCTCCATTGTTTGTGATGTTATCTGAGAACGATTCCTGAGAGATTCGGAATGCGTAATCCTTATGTATGTGATGTACCGGGATGGATAGCAGAGTATGCATGCACCGCAGCTTAGCCTCGGGGTGCTTGTATTGTATATTTATAATGTGAATAATATACATAAAAATGAAAAGGAAATGTGTTATGTGGAATTGTGAGTATAGTTATTGCAACGTTATTAAAAGATAAAAAGGGGACAGTTATCATTAAATGGTTTTGTTAATAATTGGGAATCCGAGAATTAAAGTAGAACTCTCTATTTAATTGTCAAGGTTGGAATTAAAACGTGAACCGAGTAGAAGTGTTAGAAACTCTTTTGAACTAGATAGTTATGAGAACACATGAATGGGTACATGAACGTTAGGAGTGCATAGTTAGACGAGAGGTGAGTATTTCATGTGAGAGGACGTCCTAACATGTATTTTGCATTCATTGTTTTAAATGTATTAAAGCACTTGCTGTTTTTAAAATACTCTCCACTTTCGGGCGCTGACCCGTTTGCTTTCAAATCTATCTTTTTGTAAAAACCATTTTAGGTGCCCAGCCACAAGGACACCATGCTTAGGATTCTCATTCAGGTGACGAGCTGTAGCTGTTTGTGGAAGTTACAGGACTTTGCTTGTAGACGCTTCATCTATCTTGACTCTATATTCAACATTTTTCAGTTGTAGGGCATGTCGCCCATTTCTTTTAGATATACTTCATTTATTTCAGTTATTCAGACTTCTGGCATGTAATTAATTCAGGATTCAGACTTGTCATATTATTTTCAGTTGTGGGATTGTTGTGAGGAGTTTTCCTCCGGACTTATTACTATTTGTTGGTTATTTCATTACTTCGTTATGGTGAATGGATTAAGTTGTTCTTCCATTATTCTTTCATTGCATGTTAATGAGACTTAACTTAAAATTTGGCAACTTACTTTTTAAATACTAGGTGGTTAGTAATCATTAAAATGTTTTCGACAGTGATGCTATTAACTGGACCAACTTGGCATTTTGTATTAATTTAATAAAGGAGTAGCTACCCGGTATTTAATTAGTCGGGGTGTCACATAGGGTAAGTGAGACTGGTATTTTTTTCGAAAGGTTTACACACTCTGCCTTTAATTTCTTTTGATTGCGGGGACCTGGAATTAGTTTATCAAAAATTAAAAAATTAGGAAAGATATATATACATATATATATAGGGAGAGGTTCACAAGTGGACCAAAAGAATGGACTTTTTAATGGACTTAACAAAAAAGACTAATAAGTCTCGGTTATTGGGTGCCGCTGGCGCGGACCCATTACACCAAGGAATTAAAATTAGTGGGTTATTAGTCTTTTTTGTTAAGTCCATTAAAAAGTCTATTCTTTTGGTCCACTTGTGATCCTTCTCCTATATATATATATATATATATATATGGAGAGAGAGAGAGAGAGAGAGAGGATCTCATGCATACCCAGTTTGCATACCCTCCGTGCGTACCATTTTTTTAAAATAGTAAAAAAATTAATTTTGGGTTGATTTTTAAACAGTTCAGTAGGACCATGAAAAAAAAATCAGCTCAAAATAAATTGTTTTGCTATTTTAAAAAATCGATCAAACTTTATCAGTTTTTAAGTTGTTAAAAACAAAAAAAAATTGACCAATTTTTTTAAAATAGCAAAAAAATTCATTTTTAGCTGTATTTTTTTTATGGTCCTACCGAAATGTTTAAAAACCATAAAAAAAATTAACTCAAAAATATTTTTTTTACTATTTTATAAAAAATGGTCCGCACCAGTGGTATGTAAACTAGGGTTCACACGATAACTGCTCTCTGTGTGTGTGTGTGTGTGTGTGTGTGTGTGTGTGTGTGTGTGTGTGTGTGTATATATATATATATATACACACACACACACACACACACACACACACACACACACACAGAGAGAGAGAGAGAATCTCATATATACCAAGTATACATACCGTTGACGGCAAATAATTTTTTTTAAAAATTAAAAAAATATTTTTGAGTTGAGTTTTTGTGTCGTATTTAAATATTTCAAGGGCCCACATAAAAACAATGAACTCAAACTAACTTTTTTTTTTACTATTTTAAAAAAATCGGCCAAACTTTTGGAGCTTTTAAAGTGCTTTAAAAGCTGGAAAAGTTTGACCGATTTTTTTTAAAATAGGAAAAAAGCTTATTATGTTTATATGGGCCCCTTAAATGTTTAAAAGTCATATAAAAATATTAAGTCGAAACATATTTTTTTTACTATTTAAAAAAAAGGTATCCATATTTGATATGTAATAGAGCATATATATATATAGGGAGAGGTTCAAAAGTGAACATAAAAGATGAACATTTTAATAAACCTTAACAAAAAAAACCCAACAACTAATCATTTTTAGCTCTTATGTTGTAGTTGCGCTGTTTCAGTGGCAATGAACATGTGTATCAATCGAATATTTTTTTTACATATCATCGCATAGTATGGCAGACCTTATGGCACTTTCTTCCATAAGGGTTGCCATGGCGGGGAAGGGGTGGGGATCGATCGACACACATATTCGTTACTGCTGGCGCAGACCAATTACAACATAGGAAGTAAAATTAATGGGTTCTTGGGTGTTTTTTTATTAAAGTTCATTAAAATATTCACCGAACCCATTAATTTTACTTCCAATGTTGTAATTGGTCCGTGCCAGTGAAAACGAACATGTGTGTCGATCGATCCCCCCGACCCCCACCCCACCATGGTAGCTGCCATGGTGGGGTGGGGGGTGATCTATAATGAAATATTCGATTGATACACGTGTTAGTTGCTGCTGACGCAGACCAATTATAACACACGAGTTCAAATTAATGGGTTGTTGGGTCTTTTTTGTTAATGTTCATTAAAATGTTCATCTTTTATGTTCACTTCTGAACCTCTCCCTATATATATATAGGGAGAGCTTCAAAAGTGAACCTAAAAGATGAACATTTAAATGAACCTTAACAAAAGACACCATAACAACCCATTAATTTTAATTACTATGTTGTAGTTGGTCCGCGCCAGAGGCAGACGCGTGTTTTTTAATACCCACACCTTATCCTCTCACCCGCATGTCCGTTTTGGCTGGCACGGAGCAATTACAACATAAGAATTAAAATTAATGGATTGTTAAGGTGTTTTTGATTAAGGTTCATTAAAATATTCATATTTTAGGTTCACTTTTGAACC
Source organism: Sambucus nigra (assembly GCA_949130495.1). Taxonomy (NCBI): domain Eukaryota; kingdom Viridiplantae; phylum Streptophyta; class Magnoliopsida; order Dipsacales; family Adoxaceae; genus Sambucus; species Sambucus nigra. Next base: position 130,420,049 of record OX422214.1, on the reverse strand, counting down.
TCTCCACATATATATATATATATATATATATATATATATATACACACACACACACACACACACACACATAGGTTTTGTCTCTCTCAAAATGGCAGGTCATCGTCTCTCTCAAAATGGTACTGCCAGACATATTACCCTCCCTGTACTAATTGTACCTTTGTATAAATTATCGGGAGAGGTTTTGTACCTAAAAAATGAACTTTTTTAATGAACCTAATAAAATATTAAAAAAAACTCAATCAATTATAATTTTTTGTTGTAATTGATCCGTCCCGTGACAACGAACAAACGCGTGTGACACATGCACCCCTTCCCCCCATCCCCCGCCCCCAAATTGTAACTGCCCTAAACCCAACAAACTGTAAATCGGGCATCACCCTTAAACCCAAAAACTCCGACCGACGCCTGCTCTGACCTTCTGTTCAACACGTCCGACCATCTTTGGCAGCAAAATCGACGTCACCTTTAACCCAACAACAAAACTCGACCACTTTTTGCCCCTGGCTTGCACCGGTTTAGACCCCATATAACAACCATACTCGCCAAAACAAATGCAGCCCCACAACCCAACTCCGGCCACTGCTTCTCTCTACCCCCTGACCGTTTAAAACCAACGCCCACTTCCAACATCCGGAGACCATATCCACACCAAACTCCAACCAACTCACTACCACCTCCTTATACCTCTGACAACCAACAACCTGATTCGACCCCAAACACAACCCTTTTGGCCAGAAAAAAACGACACAATCAAGTCGGCCGAACCCGACTTTAACTTAGAAACCCCCAATCCAAGACTTGCCAAACCATATCCGTTACTGCTGGGGTTTGGGGCAGTTAGAATTAGGGGGTGGCGAAGACCAATTATAATAAGAAATTACAATTAATCGGTTTTTTAATGTTTTATAAGGTTCATTAAAAAGTTCGATTTTTAAATTCACTAGAGAACCTCTCCCTTCAATTACCTATGCGCATAATCTTTCATACGCCGAAAGTAATGTCCATCCCTAAGTATGTTAACTCCATCCCCAAAAAGATAAATAAACTGTGTTAATTGTTGTAATCCAAAGGCTCTAATGAAGCATTTAAAAAGAAAAATACATTATCTCTTAAACTAACATAAATTTGCAAACAATCAGGCCTCTCTCTCTCTAATCCATTAAACCCCCAACTCTCTCTCTCTCGTACGTATTTATAAGTCTCTCTATATGGTTGCAGATGTAAGTTAGCTTTTAAAGTGGTATGGGTGGTTGATTGACGATGGGGTGGTGGCCTGGTTGTAAGAGTTAATTACAGGCTACTCACCCAACATTTTGATTACATATTTATGGGTCGTACTTATTTTGTTGCATATAATTATAATTTAACATACCATAATGCCTTTTTCTTTTAATAGTATAAGATTTTTTCTTCAGTTAGTATATTTTCATTACCATTTGTATAAGTTTCTATCAAAGATTAAGAAAGGTTTCTTTAGTTGGTACATTTTGATTAGTTGCCATATATTTAATAAAATGCCTCATTCAGTATAGGATAATTCTAATTCTGGATTTTAAGTTATTCACATCATTTCTAAGGTATTTATTTACTTTTGTCATTTTTACAGATTTTTTTTTCTAATTTGATTTTAACTTTCATAAAATATTCCTAAGGTTTGGACTCGACATGTAGTTGATAGATAATAATGCATCGGAAGCCAAATTATATTTAATCAAGTATTACACGTTATTTAAATATTATAGTTAAGTTAAAATATTTTGGAAAATGTATTTCTTTATAGCACAAGGCTCAGGAGCAGTTGATCAACTACCAATAACTTCCTTAAACAGTGACTTATACACTATGTCTATCGAACAAAAAAAAATTAGGTATCAAAAAGTCACTAGGATATTTACTAATTTAACATTATGATGGGTTTTTACTCTCATATTTTTAGATGTTTTAGATTCTCAATTATTTTTCATATATGTTTTTTTATCTTTCTCTTGAGAGTGAAGATTTAATTTATGTGGTTGGATGTCTGAGTCCACTTGAAGTTTTTTTTTTAATAAGTCATTTGTGATCTTCATTTATTGTATAATTTTTCCTTCTTTAACTTAGAAAAAAGATTTGGATGTGGATGAATAAGTTGCTACTATGTAGATCATTGATTTTCAATTGGTGCACAAATAATCAACCAAAAAAAAAGTTGGGGCACAAATATATATAAAGAATGGGTTAGGATCGTTGCTATTGTATTTAAATCTTATTTTTTAATCTCAATCGTTAATCTTTTTCTATTGATTCCAGACTATGAAGTGTTGAATTTTTATTTCATTTAAAAAAAGTACTCATCGTTATCTATTATTATATATCATTGTTCATTTATATAGATTGTAAAGTTGGTTTTAGTGATTTAACCATAGGTTTGATGTCTGTGAAAAAGAAAAGTGAAAATAATATCTTCTTTAATTGTCCAAATTCCATGAGAACTCACAACCTAGCCTCTCAAGTTGGCGTGGTAAACTAAAATACACCAAAATAAATTTTACAACCCTTTCATCTAAAGGGGCTAACTTCTTTGAATTTGACCCCCAAAGTAAGTATACGGGCCAAAAAATGATTCAAAAACATTTCGTAAATTCTGAAGAAATTATATTATTAGGGGTTAAACTAAATTATATTGAATTAATGTCGGCCAAAACAAGCATCTCAATTAATTAATCACTTATGACCAATAACTAAATTATACTATTTTTTCTCTCTTTTGTAATTAATAAAAAAATTATGTTACTCGTATAAGAAAATAATTGCATACAATAATTTTTATGCATAAACATCATATCTCTAAGGTGACGTATATGCAATGCTATAGTACTGTATTTAATGCAAAGTAAACATAACTAAAAAATTGTTGGCTCAAGTAACATAGATGCTGACACATGACAATCTCTCTTCTTTACTTAATCAATGACAAATAAACTGTCGTAGTATGATGGCTAAAGAAACTTTGTTGGTAATTTTTAACAATAAGTTTAGGCAGACTCATGATTGTAATATAGTGACATGTCGCACCCACCCCCATTTACCTGTGTAAGGCCCTACTACTATTGGACCCAGTCCGAGCCAATACGGGTGAGACATGTCAGTGTGTCGTACCAAATGTGTCGAAATCAAGAGTTGAATTAGAAGGACTCACTTTTTTATATATTTCTTATGTTTTACGTTTGAGATTATCAATTTTTGAGAACCTTCTTGATTCGCAACTGAAAACATTTATTTTTGTCCGTTGTTTGAAGCATTAATTTGACCACTGACGAGGTATAACAACACTCTGGATTTAGTTAATTATATCAATTTGATTTACCAACTATCTAAATGAGTTCATTTTATCGTATCATTTTGATCTACTAAATATCTTAATGGGAGTTGATGCAAAAACCTAGACTAGGCCTAATTAATTGATCACAGATAAAATAAGTAAAACAAACAAGACACAAGAAATTTTAAAGTGGTTCGGCTCAATGGAATAGCCTACGTCCACTATTACGTATTAATTGCCGTGTATAATTTTTTGGTCCCTTGCAATGAGGGTGATATAATGTATTTATAGCCGAAGAGGGGTATTGATAGTTGTCATGTGAAAGGATGGAATGCCTTCATTCGTTAGGCATTTACATCAATACATAATGAGAATTAAATGCACTATTGCTATCGCTTCACTGTTTATATGGGTTGTATGATTATTGTCAGCTCGTTGTCTATACATGCTAGATTTTCGATAGTTGGTCAGTCTTCCCAGTTGGTCGAGCTTCGTAGTTGGTCGGGCTTCCGAGTTGGTCGGCTTCATAGTTGGTCGGGCTTCCCGTTTGGTTAGTATTTTGTATCATGCTGACTTGGACTTGTGCCCCATTGAATGACACATGCTGGCTTATAATTGGTTCGCATAGGGTGATAACTTTTGGTATCAACAGAAGCCTCTAATGTTTCATACTTGGAGCTGATGCGAAAGTGTGAAATGTTAATGCTTTAAATGTAGTTCGAGTTGTTTGGTCAGCTACAGACCTTCCAGACTTGTGAAATTTATCTACTTAATTACCCATTTTTGGGCGCGAATGGCAATTTTGTAAATATTTCAAATTTTAGCGAACTTTTATGGGGTATCTTCGTCTTTTCCTTTGTGAGCCGCCGTAAACCAAACTGTCATTCTCTTTAATCATTACTTTTCCTAGTTTCCGAGGCGAGTTATAAAAATGGCTGTAAAACTTTGATCACCTCTTACCTCTCACTTCTGATTCTGCTGCTGTGTTCTTTGAAGTTTCTTGCGATTATTTTCTTTTTTGTCTTCAGTTCTTGCTGCATCCTTAAACTTTTGTAAAAAAATTTATTCTCTTCTTCTTTATTTTCTTCATCATGGTTTATTCTATCGAGTAACGTGATAAATTCAGAGTTAATTTTAACATTCCATCTTGGGTTCTACTGGAACATCCCATTTTTCCTTCTTATTTTTTCTCCCTTGCTAAGGGCAATTAGTTCCCTTCCATTTTTATTACTGAATACGGGTTCACATTTCCTCACAATCCTCTGTGTCTGAAGTTTTGTCAATATTTTGACAATGTTACTGTAAGAGTGGCTCCTAACACATGGAGAGTAGTGAATGAAGTATACAGGTTAAATCAAATCTATGGAACCCATCTAGGGATTCCAAAAATAATGTTTTGTTATAAATAGGTAACTAGCGATACCACTTTTTATTTAAAAACTAGGGCAGTTAGTAAAGCTTTAATAGTTAATCTCCATGATTCTAATATGGATTATTTTGATCATGGGGTAGTTGTAAAAAATTGGTAACACTCCCCTTTAGTTGGAGGTGCTAAATATCAAGGACCTAGATGTCCGCTCTTTGGCAACGAAATAGGTTATTTTATGTTTTAGTAATTTTGCCCTATTTATATTTGATAAAATGTCATACTGACTGTTGCTTTATAAATTGAATTGCAGTTGACCAGAAAAGAAAGTCCCCCCAAAGAGAGTGAAGTAAATTTAAAAGAATTGAAGTTGATCTAGGGACTTCACAAGGTAGTTGCTGAGGAGCTCGTTAGGCCAGCCTCCTATCTACTTCAATATAGAAACACTGTTTCTTCCTTTATTACCAAACCCGTTGCCTCTCCTATTCTGGTAATTGATCTTGATCAAGACGTTTCTATTGATTATGACACTCCTCTATCTGAAATCATGAAGAAGAGTAAGTTTCTTGACCTTCTCAGTGGTAGCACTTCTGGCTCCCAAGCACCTGACGAAGGAGCCAAGAAGAAAATAGGGGATTTTATGAAGCCCCCAGTTCCCAAGGACCCAACTCCTAAAGTAACAACCCCAAATATGCAGCTACCAAAGTTGTTAAAGTTCCTTTGAGGAGACTTAGGAGAGGGCTTGCAGAGAAGCAGCTCGACCAGGTGACTGATCAACGGTCCTTAGTTGAATTACTCTCATCTGATGCTGTTCCTTCGGTAGCTATTACTCCTGGTTTCGCCAGGAAGTTGATCAAGTTTGATACTCTTCTAGACCACAGAGGGGTGGATGCCATGCTCCCTCGAGCTCGGGTTTCTAAATTGGCTGCCCAGAATCTTGCATCAGTAAGTAGTTTCCATTTTATTGGTTTGGTTGTCTCTTATATTTCTCATATACTTATCTTGGTCTTCATCTCTTGCAGTTCTTTGTACACTTTAATAATATGCTGGAGAGGGATAATGCAATTAGGGATTCTTCTTCGAATGATGTGGAGGAAGCCTTGGTTGGCTTGAAGAAGTCTCTGCTCGAATCTCAGCAAGCTCGGGAGACTGAGAAGAATACTTAGGAGGATAAACTGAAGATGGATGAAACTACTCATCAAATGTCTGATGAAAATGCCCTTGAAGCAGAACGCAAGGCAAAGGAAGCTGAGCGCGGGTCAAAGGTTGTTTAAGAGCTTGTATCCTCTGCCAAATCTAAGAGAAAGTCTGCTGCGAAAGCCTCCTTTAGTTCTGGTTGGGACAAAGGTTGGAACAAAGCCATTTCTGCTGCCTCTGCTCAAATTGAGTGTGTAAAACAAAAATGCTTCAAAGATGGTTGGGTTGCTGCGCTTCAGGAGATGAACACAGCTGAAGCTCTGAACTTTTTCAGAGATATATTCATGGTCCTCCTCCAGTCATTGAGGATGAGGTTGAAGATGAGGCTGGTTCTATAGAATCTTCTCTAGTGGTTGAAACTGTTGTAGATCAACCTAAAATTTCTGAGTCTTCTCTTCCTCTAGTCGAAAAAATCGAGCAACTTTAGCCTGTATCCCTTTCTTCTGAGAAGGACAAGAAGGTTGAGAATGATACGGAGAAGGTGTAAAGTTGTTCGACATTTTCCTTTTTGCTTTTTATTTCTTTTTTCTTTACTTTGATTGTATTTGAAGTATTTTTTATCAATAAAAGAATATTTTATTCCTTTTTGTCTCTTATTGGTTATACCTGTTCTTTATTCTTGTTGTTTATTAGTGGTCATTTCTTCTTACTAGTTTATAGCGAACATGGAAAAACTATCTTCCAATGATTCTGAGCTACTGAGGAAGTGCAATGCTTTTTTCAAAACAGATCATATGGACTTGTCCGAAGAAGACATTATTCAGTTGCTTGGTGATGATGTATCAGAGCAGTCTAAAGAAGCCTACAAGTATTTGAAGTACTTACTTGATCGGTCAGTAGGAAAATAATGTTGCCTACTATGAGATGATAGAAGAATAGCATAAAGAATCTACTGCACTATTGCATCAGAGCTACGAGCAGAAGTATCAAAGTTTGAGTGTAGGTTGGGGCTTTGATAAATTTATCTCTGTTTATAATAAAAATGAAGCTTTACTTAAGCATGAAGTTAAAAAACTAGGATTGTTGCCAAACTCCTGGAAGAGGAGAATAATAATTTGAGGGATGAAGTGAATCTTTTGAAGTCTGCCTTTGGAGCTGTGGTTGCTACTACTTAGAGGCTGAAAATGCAATATTAAGAGATGAGTTGGAAGCTTTAAAAAAGATTAAGTCTGCATCCTCTTCCCAATCACAAAATAAGCATGGACGAGGAACTACAAAAGAAGTTAGGACTCAGCAGGCCCTTGCCAATCAAGCTTCACATCTAAAAGCAAAAGACCGAGCTATTGCTGAGATGTCCCAGAAGCTGCAGACCTTGTCTGAAAAATTATCCACTCAATCTTCCTAATTAGAGGTTAAGGATGGAGTATTGAAGAAACTGCAATCTCAGGTTAATAAATTAACCTTTGAATTCCACAAGCAGTCAAGAGAAGTTTGGATGGATGGGTATAATGAAGCTTTGGGACATTTTGATGATAAACTTCAACAAGACAAGAATGAATCCTACAAATGGGGTTGGATGAATGCTTTAACTGTGATGAAGGTGGATCAGAACAACTTTTTATGGGATTGGTATGATCCAAGTTTACTGGAGCTTGACAATCCTCCATTCAAGTTAGATGTTAACTTGATTCCTGTTCATTGTATTCCTCAATGCTTGATTTCAAAATACTTAAGAGATTACGAGCTACATGATGAACTAGAGATCGTATGAACTCCTCATCTACTTGATCGTCCTAGTAGTAGCAACATTAAGATGCTTCATAACTTTAACTTCATCAACTCCCCTTTCACTTTGGATGATCCTCCAGCTGGCATGGATCCTGTTTCCAAGGCTTAAGGAAAACATCATGTAGAATAAGGCTTTGTATTTTGTTTCTGCATGTTTAAATAATATGTAATCATTTGATTTAATGACAAGTTTATGTTATGAATGGATCAACTTTTAGTTAATCTCTGCGTATATGAATGTCTTCTTAGTCTTTGACTATGAACGGATAAACTTTTAGTTAATCTTTAGTTTTCACCAGTTCTATTGATATCCTTAGGCTTATCTTATGTATTATATCAATTACCAATGCATCACCATAGTTTTACTAATGTACCAAAAGTTTTTAGGTAATTGCATTAGTTACCTCGGTTCCCAGGCGTGAGTGGAACATTTGTCCATCTTTTAGCCCAGTTGAGATGAAAACTATTCATCCGGGTCTTTGTCAACCAAGCATTTAGGACTTACAATTTTGCCTTGCGTGGTTTTTTATATGTTTGACAACCAACTTTGTTGGTGCCATTATTGATACTGACCAACTTTGTTGGTGGCCTTAATTGATACCAACCAACTTTGTTGGTGGTCTTTGTTTTGATGACCAACTTTGTTGGTGCCTTTATTGCCGACGACCAACATTATTGGTATATGTGGGTTGTCGACTAACTTTGTTGGTGCCTTTGTTGCATGCATAATGTAGTGCATAACAATAGTACTCGGAAAAAAAATTATAATTTTTAGGAAATCACATTCTCATTAATATTGAAATGAACTTAATACAACATGCTTACATTATTGATAGTATTTCCTCAAGTGTTGTGTATTCCATGGGTTCTTGAATTCTTCACCCTCTAAAGTCTCAATTCAATATGTTCCTGGTGGGTTGACTGCAGTGATACGATAAGGCCCATGCCAATTGGCTTCCAGTTTATTGTTCTATTGAATCACTTGCTTCAAAACATAATCACCCTCTTTTAATTTGCTCGGCCTCACCCTTTTGTTGTAGAAATGTGAAGTCTGTTATTGATAGGCTACATTCCTTCTTCACGTACCTCTTCAAAAATGTCTAAGTCTAGCCTTCTCATCAAATCACTGAATGGGGTATTGAAGTTAAGAACTCTATGCGTAGGTAAATCTAGCTCGGAAGGGATTACTACTTCAGTACCAAATGCTAACATGTAGGGCATTTTTCTAGTAGTTATTCTAGGAGTTGCTCGGTAAGCCCACAAGACAGACTATAATTCATTGATCCAATTCCGTTTAGCATTTTCCAGCCTTTTTTTCAACCCATTCAGTAAAGTTTTTTTAGTTACCTCTATTTGGCGGTTGCTTTGAGGATGGCCAGGCGCTGAATGGATTTTTTGGACGTCAGATTTGGCACAATAAGCAGTAAATTCATCATTATCGAACTGTGTGCCATGATCAGTGATAAAGGCGTAGGGCAATCCATACCTGCATATGATATTCTTCCAAATAAGCTGATACACCTTTTCATATGACATATCGATCAATGGATCAACTTCTACCCACTTAGTAAAATAATCAACAGCTACGACCAGGTACTTGAACCTTCCTCGGGTGGTCAGCAGAGGCCTGACCAAGTCAATTCCCCACATAACAAAGGGTCAAGGTGAAGTGATTGGTGTTAGGATATATTATGGACCCTTACGTATATTGGAAAATCTCTAGCACTTATCACACTTCTTGGCGAAATCTACACAATCTTCTCGCATAGTTAGCCACTAGTATCTCTGTGTGTTGATTCTTCGCAACAAAGTTCTCCCTGCTATATGGGCTCCATAGGACCCTTCATGGATTTCCTCAATCAAATTATTTACTTCATATGGATGCACACATCATTGTAGACCGACAGTTAATCCTCTTATATACAAAACACCATTCTCTAGCACATATCTCACTACTTTATGCTTCAGTTTCTTAGCTTCAAGTAGGTCGGTTAGCAGAATTCCTTCTTCAATATAAGATTTTATGGGATCCATGATAAGCACCCAAAATTGTACATTTTATACCCCTGAATAGACGCACTTTAGTTGCTAATTCTCGGCAATTTGGGTCTTATGTGCTTAAATGTTTATCTTGTAGGTCAAATTGTGCATTGCAGTGTTAAAACGATTAAATCAAGGCAATTGTGCAAAAATGGTGCTAAATACCTTGTCCCTACCTACCTAAATCCTTACTCGAACCTAAACGTAGCCTAAACCTACCCTGAACCCCGTGTGTGTCTACTTTGTTCCTTTTTAATATTTTTTAGATTTTTAGTTTGAGTCATTTTTATTTTTAGGATTTATTTTAGATTTATTTAGATTTTTTAGGATTTATTTTCTATTTCTTTTAATTTAATGTTGTTTCATTTTGATTTTTAGTTTTTAGTTTTGATTTTACTTTAGGATTAGATTATTTTTAGGATTTCATTTATTTTTTAGTTTTATTTGATTTTACATTTATTTAGGATTTTAGTTTTAGTTTTATTAGATTTTATTTTTATTTCTTTTTAGTTTCATTTTTAATTGAGTCTTTATTTTATTTTTAGAATAGGAATTTAATTTTTAGATTTTGTTTGATTATTTTTATTTTTAGTTAGTTAGTGTGTTTTTTAGGTGTACAAATTAAAAACACACACACACACCCTCTCACACCTAATTAAAACAGTCACACTTAAACTTAATCCCTCACCCAAACACACCCTACCTACATACACTCAACCACACCCATTTTACCCTACAACTCACCCACACCCAATCCTAACCCTACCCATCTTCTTCCCCAAAACCATCACTTTCACTCTCTTCCATACCCAAACCTTCTAACCACCAATTTCACCCTCTCTCTCCTCTCTCCCTTAACCTGTCCACCTCAACCTCGTACTACCACCCTACACCCTCAAACACCCAAACCCCTCACCTCCATCTTCTTCCTTTCACCCAACCACTTTATCTCTCCTCTCTCTCCTCCATAGCTACAAACACCACCAACACCACCCACAATCCAACCCCATACCCAGTATGCCCTCTCCGGGCGAGCCTAAGCCGCAGGCAGCAACCCTCCTGCGTCCATGCCCCGACCTCCGATCGCAACCCCCCTTCACGAGCGGTGCTGACCCACGAGCCACGACCCGACCTCTCTCTCCCTCTCCGGCGACCCTCTAACCCCCTACCCGCCGGGCTGACCCGCCGTCGACCCCCTGTTCGCCTCCTCCGGCGTCATCTTCAGCCTTCCTTTCCATCCCAAACCCGGATCCCCTTCTCCAGCCAAGACCCATTTCCCAATTTAAACCTTATCCCCCATTTTTGCCCATACCCATTTCTACAAAAGCCAAATGACATATTCACCTGCCAAAGACAAAGCAAGCCAACAAAACCAAGTCAATGTCCAGATGTGTTAAAACTAATAAAAACCCCTTTTACCCCAAATGCCCCCAACTACCTATCTATTACCCAATACCCAAAAATACCCTTTTAACAAATCATATTTTTATTCCTTCTACCACTTATCCTCACACCTCACCATTTCCATGCAGACTCATGTCCATTCCCAAAAATACCCCCATGCTCCATGTGCCTACTATAAATGAAGAGGATGAGCCAATTTGAAGAAGATCTCAAAATTAGTTTTAAGCTTGGTGTGGTAAAATTCTCTTCACCCCTCTATGTTGTGTATTTGCATTTTTAGCAAATACCTCAATATAGAGGTGTGTAGTGAAAATTACCTCTAGGATAAATTTCACCCCACCCCTCTATTACGAATGTTTGCATTTTTAGCAATTATTTCATAATAGATTAATGTAGTGAAATTTATCCCTTATGGGAGGTAAATTCTAATCCATTCCTTTATGTTGAGATTTAGCATTTTTAGCAATTATCTCAATATAAAGTAATGATCTAGAATTTATTTCTTTGGGTGAGTTCTGATGTACAAATTTATAATGTTAGGATTTGCATTTTTAGCAAATCTCTTTTATTATTTAATTGTTCATTATGAATTCATCCACTATCCTTTTTATTTTTATTTTTTAGTTTTTAGTTTAGATTCAAGAGGGCTTTTTAGATTGGAATTTTTAGAGAGAGAATTGTAGAGAGATAAACACCATTTTGTAATAGTTTTTGTTTTTGATTTTTTAGAGATTTGGTGAGATTTAATTGTGAGTAATTTAATTGTATGGAAGATGATAGAGTTCAAATTGCCAATTTCAACTTGTTGAAGATTTGTTTTCTTTCTCTACTCTTTTTATTATATATGCCTTTGATTATTTGTTCATCATGTTTAATATCATGTTAGGCTAAATCCCCTTTCAAGGGGTGGGGGGAAACCCTTATTTGATGTTATTTTACTTTAATTAATTTGATTACTTGAAAATTCCCTTTGAATGTTATTTTTTATCCCTCACCCTCAAATTTACGCCTCGAGAGAGGGTAAATGATTTTTGAGAGAAAATCAAAATTCTAGTTATAATACCCATTTTAGATTCGAACTAGAGATAGGGGTTTCTTAAGTGTGGTATTATAACTTGAATTTCAACTCTAATTTATTTTCTAAGATTTACATGAATTTTAATCGATTGATCCTAGCGGGTGATTAATTAAAAGGAGTGTAGATCTATTTTTCTAGAGTTGTGGTGTGTTAAACTTAATTTTCTAAAATGTTATTATTAAAATTACATTTGCAACGAGAGTTGATTTGTAAGTTTGATATTAATTTGGGAGAATTCAATTAATTTAATTAATTAATTAGAATAGCTAAAATTTGTGGTGTAATCCCACTCCTTGATTGTTCTCACAATTATTTACCTCACTTTATCTCTTATTTTAGTTTAGACTTTGTTTTTCATTTTAGTAACTTTCTAGTTAGTTTTTATCATATCATATTTAGTTTAGTTTAGTTTAAATCATCACCTCACCCAATTATTTTAATATTTGGAAAAGCTAAAAAAATAGAAAAGTGAAAAATCACAAAAAGAAAATAAAAAGTGAATTACAATTTTGTTCCCTTTGCTTTACAACCTTGAAAGTGGATTGATACCCTTACTTACCTCTAGAGTTGAGATTGTTATATTTTGTAGGTATTTGAGGTTTTCATTAGAAGGACTTTTCAAGCAATGACAAAAATACACCGAAAAGTCATTTCTATCAAATGGAACCGTTGCCGGGGAGATAAAAAAGTTCTTTCTATCAAATGGCGTCGTTGCTGGGGAGATGAAAAGTCTTTTCTATCAAATGGCGTTGTTGCCATTCTTGGGAGTGTGAAGCACTCGGAGCGGATTTCAACTTGTAGTTCATTTGTTTTTTTTTGCACTTTATTATTTTTTGTACCAGTTTTATATTTTTAGAAGGCTTGTATTAGGATTTTTATCATTGCTTGTATTGCGGTGCTTAGAGAAACCTTTATTTTATTTTTTGTTTTAAAAATTGTAATAATTAAAACCAAGCGTAATAGGGAAACAGGACAAGGTAGAGAGAGGACGTCCATTGGCGAGGATTTAAAAGGCTCTCTACCTTGGGTCGGTAGGACTTCCAGGGACGACTGAGTTAGGCGTAATCTCCCCCCGATCGACTCAAATTTTTCGGCAGCCCATGGCCTAAAAACCGTGAGAGGTACATTTCTTACACCCTCGCGCCTCTCTTGTTAGCGAGTCAATTATTTTGTGTGCTTTGTGTGATCTTACTTGATTTTATTCTCGCATTTATTTTCGAATGGTGTGATGAATTAATTAATTAAGACCTACACCCGGTCACTCACGAGAAGGGATTTTATCACTCGACTCACTCGCTTACCATTGTGTGCTATCCTAGCCGTCACTAAATTTAAAATCAATCAACTAGGTAGCCCACTAGGAGATTATTTTTGCAAGGGCGATCACTCAGATAATTTTGTGATATTTTTATCGCCCGCGGACTTAATTAAAATTGACTACCCTTTCACTAAATTCAATGATAAAAATTGGTTATGTGCTAGTTAGGAATTCTTCTTGACGTGTATGTGTCCAATTTAATTTTTCGGTAGTCAGTTTTAGTTAGTTCGTCCCAAATTTCTGAGTCCATATTTTCCCCCACATTTTCTTCCAAAAAATCCAAAAATATTTTATATCATTTTTATAAAAAAAAAATCCAAAAATATTTTCTTTCTTTCCTTTTTAGAAAAATCCAAAAATATTTTCTTTCTTTCCTTTTTAGAAAATCCAAAAATATTTTCTTTCCTGTTGAACAAAAAAAATTAAAAACTCCAAAAAAATAGTTCTCTCCACATGGCCGAAGAACATCCTTTACGGGACTACTTTGATCATTTCCCATTGTCACGCGACACATGTGAGAGTGATCCTGAGCCGTCTCTTTATGATATTTTTAGTGCTTTCACCTCTTTCACGAGTACCCTTGATACTCTTGACCCGTCCATGCATGCACCTCATATTCCATCACCCTCGATGTCAAGTGTCGACGTGTCTCATCCTTTGTTGTGCACCCACTGTTACTGTGCCGATCACATGTCCCATGAGTGTCCGTACTTGTCATATCCATCCGAACCCACCATGGAACATGTGTATCCATATGACACTGTTGCGAAACCCACCTCGTCCTACTATCCTCATATACCCATTCCCGAGTTGTGTGAGTACCCTAGTTATTCATGGAGGCCTGATCACCCTTTCACGTAATACGAATCCTAACCCGATGTTATGGATCCCCACACGTTCCAACCGTCGTCATGGCAACCTTGTGCACCTGTTCACGATCAGTTACCTCACTATGCACCCATTGAGTATCAACTACTTGTCCATCACGAAAGCGATCCTTTTGTGTATGATGAACTTGGCCCTACTCCACCCACTTCATTTGAGTATTCTCCATATAGTCATGATCATAGCCAGTTGTGTCCACCTCAACCACCGCCACCACCCAGCACTCCACCACCACCATCCACATCCGCTCTCGAAAGCCTCTTGCAAAAGTTCATACTCGAGCAAGAGAAAGCCACTCAAATCCAAAATGAAGCCCTCCAATGGCTTGAACAATGCTTAAATGAAATTGAGTGTGAGCGAGAGTCGAATTTCCCCCCACGTCAACCCATTGTTCCCCCACGTGGAGTGATGATGCGTCGTCTTGTGCCACCGAATTTGAGTGTGACCAACCATACCACCCCGAGAATCTCGAAGTTGAGACCATCCCATGGTTCGGGCCTCAAGTTGACATTGTGTTGATTTATCCATCGATAGTGAGCCTGATCCAATCCCACCATGTCCCCCGGAACCCACACTTGAGGTTCCCACTCACCTTCCCATTCCCGTTGAATCCAAAACAATGCCCGAGTCTACACCTATCGAGCTTCACCCTTGTGTTCCCGAGGAACCAATTTATCCTAGGTCAGATCCGACTGTGAGTGCTCACCATTTTTTCGAGATAGAATCCGTGATAGTTCCTACCTATTCGGATATGAATGATATCCCACCATGCATGGCTCCCGTTGAGCCCGATATTTCTAGTGATCCCTCTATATCTGATCTTGGTGCCTCATCTTACCCACCCACTACATTCCCTGATACTACTCTTATGGAGAAGTTGACCACTCCATCTTTAGAAACCACACTCCCTTGTGAGTATTTCTTTACTCCTACCAATGAGTGTGTGTCTCCCACGTTTGAGTTGGATCATCTTCCTCCACCATTTATCCCACCCGACCCACCCATTATCCTTTCCACCCCACCACCTGGTTTGGATCTTGATTTTGCACAGTTCATGTTTCCATCCACATTTTTAGATCCTCACCCGAAACCATCCTCCACCATCTACGAGAGTATTTGTGGTGATACTCTCCACTTTCGTGACACCGAGCTTGTTCCTCCATGCACACCACTATCTTGTGGTGCTGAATTTTCCCATCGATAGCTCCCTGGTGTGTCACGGTACGACCAATATCATCACCCATTCATAGAACAGTCATGTGATTTCTATGAGCCTCACCCATTCCACTTTCTTCACCATATTTCCTTCCTCACCAACTAGAACACCATGCTTATAGGGCCCTGGTTGCCCTCACCTTCCAGCTCAACAAGGCCCGTGACCAATGCTTATTCCACCTCACCCTTTTCCTCATAGCCACCTGCCCATGGTCCACCGATGCTTTGCATCGTGTGATGCACTTTGCCATACAAGTGTATTGACCACTTTATCCTGTTTCTAGCATGACTGACACTTCAGTCTTGTTTAGGGGTGATTCTCATCACCCATTTTTCTGCCACCTCGCATTTTTATAAATCTTATATTTTAGGGTGAGAATGGTTCGGTTTGGCTGAAGACATTAAACTTAGCGCTACCGGTAGGCAACCCGCGTTTCTTGTACTAGTCTCATCCTGTTTGGGGGTGGTGTTTCACATCACCCAATGCTTTATCATGCTTATAGACTTGTACACTTTTTTTTCTCACTTCTTATTCAGGTTTATTCTTGGCTACATCTTTCTACTTCATTAGCGGTTGCTTCTGGTAATCTCTTTCCTACCTTATGCTCTCAATTTTAAAAATCATTTTACTTAACATCGAGGACGATGTTCCTTTTTGTTTGGAGTGGGGAATTTTATCAAAATCGTACCTCTTTTGGAAAATTTTGATTTTTGAACCAAATTTTTAAAATTTCATCCAGTTTCTTTCATCTCATTCATTGATGTGAATTTTCAATCATCCATCTTTTTAAATCTAGGAATCAAGCTAGAGAATATTTTTTCTAAATAGCTTATGTAATTCATAACAAGGCATGTTGCACCATGAATTTCTAGACTCAACATAACTTGTGCACTTATCACATCACTACGGTTTAGAGTTGAAGAGTACTATAATTCTAAAGAGAACCTTAAGGATCACTAGTGGAGACTTTATCTTGTGAGATTTGTGCCTTTCACCCTTTAAGAGTGTTTTACGCAATCTCCGAGTCACAAGTTGATTCAACTTCGTTTGGGTCCTCACTTTAATTGGTGTATGATCTCATTATTTTTCATTCATTTTTGGCTTGATCACTGAGAGTGACATCTTTTTCGAGTTATAAGAAACACGTGTCTTGAAATTTGTCCCGAATACTAAATTTTCATCCATACACCTACCACTTTCCCCACATATCACATTTCCATTCACTTCACCCATTATATTCCCATGCTCTTCCATATTCCCACATATTTCCCCACACCATCACCTATCATCTCCATATCATCTTTCATTTTCAAATAAAAGAGTGTGATTTCAAATGTAAATGTCTTCATTGTTGGTTTGAAAAAAGAAGGGAAAAAATAGCAAAAATAGAAAAAAGAAAAAGAAAACAAATAGAGAAAAAGAAAAAGAAAAAAGAAAAAGAAAAAGAAAAAGAAAAAGAAAAAGAAAAAAGAAAAAAGAAAAAAGAAAAAAGAAAAAAGAAAAAAGAAAAAAGAAAAAAGAAAAAAGAAAAAAGAAAAAAGAAAAAAGAAAAAAGAAAAAAGAAAAAAGAAAAAAGAAAAAAGAAAAAAGAAAAAAGAAAAAAGAAAAAAGAAAAAAGAAAAAAGAAAAAAGAAAAAAGAAAAAGAGAGAGTTTGTAGTTAGTAGTTGGTTTTAAAATAAAGACATTTGTGCCTAAAGTGTATACACTCTTCTTTTGCATCTATTTCGCATCCATCTTTTACCCATCGCATATCCATCACTCATCATTCATCCATCCCTCACCATCCTACCTCATATCATATTCATCCTCATCCTCATTTAATTTCCCCCTCACCCATATACATCCATATTTCCCTTAGGTGTTCGGGCAAATGATAGTCAACGTGGTGAATAACTCGACGTTCTCACTATAGTGATTAGAATTCTGTCATGAGATCACTTTTCTTTCTAATTGTTCGTTCTTTCTTATGTGTGTGTGAGACATTTGAACTTGCTTACATTTACTCACCTCCTCACACACAAGAGCGATACACTGACCCTAATCTCCAGAGTTTGTTTGAGAGAGATATATCCAGTGAGATTTGAAGTTGAAGCGTTGATTCCGATAAGGCAATCTAAGAATTACTCTTGTGATTCTCGACCCATTTTGACTGATTCACACTACACACGTTGAGTTCTAGGAAGGATGTGCCTTGAGTATTTACTTAGCTAATATTTTTACACATTCTAGCTTGTATTTCTGAAATTATTTCTCTCATGATGGATTGTACGATTATTCTACGTCTAATAACATATTGACTGCCTTTCAATAAATTTTTGCAAATAAGAATGTTGTGGGTATATTCCCTGTAAACCCTCACGAGACACAACTCGTCCTGTGGGGCAACCTATTGGTTTAAAGGCTTGTTGCACATGCTAAGTGCAATCGCAAGTGCCCGTGAAAGTGGTACACTTTTGGTTACTTATTTTTCTCTTTCTCTCTATCTTATTGCTCGAGGACTACCAACGCTCTGTTTGGGGGTGGTGTGATAAGCACCCAAAATTGTACATTTTATACACCGAATAGACGCACTTTAGTTGCTAATTCTCGGCAATTTGGGTCTTATGTGCTTAAATGTTTATCTTGTAGGTCAAATTGTGCATTGTAGTGTTAAAACGATTAAATCAAGTCAATTGTGCAAAAATGGTGCTAAATACCTTGTCCCTAAACCTACCTAAACCCTTACCAGAACCTAAACCTAGCCTAAACCTACCCCAAACCCCGTGTGTCTAATTTGTCCCTTTTTTAATATTTTTTCGATTTTTAGTTTGAGTCATTTTTATTTTTAGGATTTATTTTAGATTTATTTAGACTTTTTAGGATTTATTTTCTATTTCTTTTAATTTAATGTTGTTTTATTTTGATTTTTAGTTTTTAGTTTTTATTCTATTTTAGGATAGATTTTTTTTAGGATTTCATTTATTTTTTTAGTTTTATTTGATTTTACATTTATTTAGGATTTTAGTTTTAGTTTTATTAGATTTTATTTTTATTTCTTTTTAGTTTCATTTTTAATTGAGTCTTTATTTTATTTTTAGAATAGGAATTTAATTTTTAGATTTTGTTTGATTATTTTTATTTTTAGTTAGTTTGTGTTTTTTTAGGTGTACCAATTAAACACACACACACACACACACACACCCTCTCACACTTAATTAAAGCAGTAACACTTAAACTTAATCCCTAACCCAAACACACCCTACCTACATACACTCAACCACACCCATTTTACCCTACAACTCACCCACACCCAATCCTAACCCTTACCATCTTCTTCCCCAAAACCATCACTTTCATTCTCTTCCATACCCAAACCTTCTAACCACCAATTTCACCCTCTCTCTCCTCTCTCCCCTAAGCTGTCCACCTCAACCTCATACTACCACCCTACACCCTCAAACACCCAAACCCCTCACCTCCATCTTCTTCCTTTCACCCAACCACTTTCTCTCTCCTCTCTCTCCTCCATAGCTACAAACACCACCAACACCACCCACAATCCAACCCCATACCCAGTATGCCCTCTCTGAGCGAGCCTAAGCCGCAGGCAGCAACCCTCCTGCGTCCCTGCCCCGACCTCCGATCGCAATCCCCCTTCACCAGCGGCGCTGACCCATGAGCCACAAGCACCGACCCGACCGATCTCTCTCTCCGGCGACCCTCTAACCCCCTTACCCGTCGTCGAACCCCTGTCCGCCCCCTCCGGCGTCATCTCCGGCCTTCCTTTCCAACCCAAACTCGGATCCCCTTCTCCAATCGAGACCCATTTCCCAATTTAAACATTATCGTACCTTTTTTCCCATACCTATTTCTACAAAAGCCAAACGACATATTCACCTGCCAAAGACCAAGCAAGCCAACAAAACCAAGTCAATGCCCACATGTGTTAAAACTAATAAAAAACCCTTTTACCCTAAATGCCCCTAACTACTTGTCTTTTACCCAATACCCAAAAATACCCTTTTAACAAATTATATTTTTATTCCTTCTACCACTTATCCTCACACCTCACCATTTCCATGCACACTCATGTCCATTCCCAAAAATACTCCCATGCTCCATGTGCCTACTATCAATGAAGAGGATGACCTCTATTTGAAGAAGATCTCAATATTAGTTTTAAGCTTGGTGTGATAAAATTCTGTTCACCCCTCTATGTTGAGTATTTGCATTTTTAGCAAATACCTCAATATAGAGGTGTGTAGTGAAAATTATCTCTATGATAAATTTCACCCCACCCCTCTATTACGAATTTTTGCATTTTTAGCAATTATTTCATAATAGATTGATGTAGTGAAATTCATCCCTTATGGGAGGTAAATTCTAATCCATTCCTTTATGTTGAGATTTAGCATTTTTAGCAATTATCTCAATATAAAGTAATGATCTAGAATTTATTTCTTTGGGTGAGTTCTAATGTACAAATTTATAATCTTAGGATTTGCATTTTTAGCAAATCTCTTTTATTATTTAATTGTCCATTATGCATTCATCCACTATCGTTTTTATTTTTATTTTGTAATTTTTAGTTTAGATTCAAGAGGGCTTTTTAGATAGGAATTTTTAGAGAGAGAATTGTAGAGAGATAAACACCATTTTGTAAATAGTTTTTGTTTTTGATTTTTTTAGAGATTTAGTGAGTTTAATTGTGAGTAATTGAATTTGATGGAAGGTGATAGAGTTCAAATTGCCAATTTCAAGGAGACTCGTTGAAGATTTATTCTCTTCCTCTACTCTTTTATTATATATGCCTTTGATTATTTGTTCATCATGTTTAATATCATGTTAGGTGCTCGATTAAATTGCTCTCAAGCTGGAATCTTGATTAGTAGTTGTTTCGATCCGTATGGTTGGATGATATCCCGATCCTCGCTTTAATTTTATTTAGACTTAACCTATTCTTTTCTTTCTTTTACAACCAACCATCACCTTTTTACACTTTTATTTTTGGATTAATAATCTGTTACGAGATATACTAACACTCCCTGTGGATTCGATACCTGACTTACTGTTGTACTCACCAGTTGAGTGTATTCGTAACTTAGGTTTTTGTATAGTTCAGGTGAGCCGAACACAAAACGGCCGGCGCGTAGGTAACTCTCGCGCCGCGGCGAAACCATGCGAGCCAAATGTCACCCCCTAACTTACACATTGCTAGTCCCTAGCAATGAAATAGGATGCAACAAGAACAACAATCACCAAAAGCAGGATAAGTACAAAAATATGGTATAAAGCATAAAGTCACTTTCGCGGGCGATTCGATTGCATTTAGCGTATGCAATAAGCCGTTAAACTCCTAGGTTAACCTAATGGACGAGTGTAGTCTCATGAGGGTTTTCAGGGATGAAACCCACAAACATCATAGAGTTTCCTCTTAATATGCCCAATCAACCACGCGACAAAATCAACAATACGAAAGATTTCAACATGTTATTAGCATAGCAAACGAATTCGTGTGAAAAGTCCGTAGTTATTAGCATTATCGAATGCACCTCAGCGAATTGAAACTCTAACATGTGGGAGGGGAGTGAGCAAATGTAAAGTATGATTTGGCGAAAAACTTAAATAACTCGGATACTAAAATCAAAGCATGCATAAAAGTCAATCCTCACGGGCATTACACTCATCAAATGAATTCACTTGAAATAGGGAGGTAACACACGGGACATGCGGGCATAAGGAATAAATGTAAAGGGAAACTAGGCCGCGCACATGTCACAATTGAAGAACGCTATATAGGAAATAAAAATTGCAATCTCAGTGAAATGATACCTCACATATAAAAGAGGCAAAATGCATTTTCACAGATTATCAAAACTATTTAAACCTTTGAATTACATCTACTTAAGATCACATAGGACTTTAATAGGGTTGTAATGTAGGCTAGGTTAAGGTACGAAATGAAAGGGATGTATATACTGATTCAAAGTGTTTGGGGATGAAACTCGGGAAAATGGGAAAAAGTGGGCAATTTCAAAAGTGGACAAATGATTTCCAAACGAGCATTAGATATAACAATCGAGAGAGTAATCAACGATTATTGAAACACTACAAACAATGTAAATAACTTTCTCTTTCTTTTTCTTTTCTTCCTTTTTCTCACTTTTTTTTCTTTTCTTTTCTTTTGTTTTCAACTTTCTCTTTTTCACTCTTTTCTTACTCTTTTCATGCTCAAATTGCAACCACAATACACAACAATGTCATTCAATCCCAAGCAATAATCCAAACAAGGGTATGTAAGGTAATATGTATGGTGTAAAACTCCAATTTGGAGTTGGTTATGGGATTTTGGGTAATGAAAAGAAAGGCTAGTATTTAGGCTCAAATGGGTTGACTAGGGAACATATAAAGGGTGAGATCAAGGTCAAATGGGTGATATACAAAGATGGCCTATGATCATTTCAAAAAGTATACTCAATTCTCGAGTCAAACAACATATGAAATCATGCTCAAGTAACACATTTCAAGTATGAACTCAATTAATGAACGGTCAATGAAAGAATAAAGAGATTACCAATGACTGTAACGTTTTAAAGAGAAAAGAAAAGTGTATACACTCACAAATGAAGATAAGTCTCTAATCTCACTCGGTGTAAGTATATACAATGCAATAAAAGCATACCAAGTTATAAAAATCTTAAACCAAATCAATATAACAAGAATGGTGCATGTGCTCACGGGATAAAGTTTAATTCATGAAGTTATTCATAATATTAATGATTTAAGACTAAAGTCTAATAACTTCTAAAATCGAGAACATGCATCGTTGAATTGTCTATTTGATCGGGCAATTATTAAAATTTATCATCGAAAATAAGGGCAAAATGCCCAAAAAAGGAGAAAAAAGAAAGAAAATATTTTTGAAAATTTTCAAATTTTTAACAAAAACATGTTTTGTAACTAAATTGTAATCAAATTCAAGGACTAATTAGCAAAATGGATAGAATATCCTACACCCCCTAACTTAAATGTTGCATTATCCCCAATGTGTCGATTAAAGAACACAACACAAAGATAGGAAAAGAATGATATTACCCAAATGTGGAGCGATCTCCATAAGTACAAGTCCAAATGAAACTGCAAACAAGTTAGTACAAAGCATAGGAAGAATATGTACCGATGTATTAAGTTAAAAGAATCTATGTCACAAGTCACAATAATATAGAGGGGATGAAGTGAAAATACTAGATAAATTGATGGTGAACTTTTTGATTTTATAAAATGGAAGGTCACAGACATCAAAATCCAATAAACAACCACAAACTACGTTTTCATTTCTCATTCCATAAGTTCAATACAAAATCACTTAATATATTACAACTAGTGAAATGAAAGAAATACAAATAAAATAAAATAAATAAAAAGTACAATAATATTCGACCCCGGAATGGCAAAAACGACCCAGTACAACAGTAGCCTAGTGGCCAGAACCACTAGGATCCGAAGGGTCCTGAAAATGAGGAGGTAACACTGTGTCGGAATCATGCCGCTGCGACTAAGGATCTCTCATCATCTGCTGCATCATCCTATACTCATGTATGTGGTGCGCTCTAGCCTGCCTCTGCTGGTCCCACTCCTGTCGCTGCTCGGCCTGATATTGCAGCATCTCGACTTGCTGCTGGTCCAGGCGGAACTCCCATGTAGCCCACCTGAGTTGGGTCTCCTCCCAGCGCTGGTCCTGCACGGCCTGGAATGCCTCAAAGCGGGCATCGTAATCAGTGTGTGGAGCGTGAGAACCCTCACCCTGCTCCATCTCCCTAATCTCTGTCTCCTCATCGTCGGGCTCATCAGCCACCTCTGCCCTCTGCCTCTTGCTCTCCGATTCCCCCCACTTGTGTTTTAGCATCTTTGAAATATTATCCTTTGAAAGACGCCCGAGTGGCTCGTGCTTGCGGTCAGCGTCAAACTCTGGACAACCGTGCGATAAACAAATCCTCGTAATGAGGGTAGGAAAGGGAAGGGAATACCTCCAGGAAATCTCCTTAGCCGTCGCGCACATCATATCCAGAAAGATATTGGGCAAACTAATATTGCCCAAATTATTAATCAGTGCGTAGATCAATGTGGAGTGCTTGTGACGCACCTCTGACCGGTTGTTCATCACCATAAAAGAGTGGGAATTAATATAGTGAAGCAATCTCGGTAAGTCCTCCATTGCCACCGAGCAAAAAGCACCCTTTTTCCATGCCTCACCCGGTGCAAGAGCCTCTATCAATGTCCCACGGCCAAAGATATTCCCGTCCATAAAACTGATCGAATCAGAGGGGTTTGGCACACCCATGTAGTCTGCCAAGTCTGAAATGCTGAAAGGTATCCTCACCACACGGACCATAGCCTCATAAGTAGTCGGCATGTCCCCCTTTACCTCTACCAACGTCGCGTAAAATATATGGACTAGCTCTTCATTGATGCCCCCGTTGGTAGAGAGAAAGGGCTCCCATCCCTGATGGCGCAACAAAACACGCGCCTCCCTTGGTATATGATCAATGGTCCATGCAAAATGGTAACCAAGTGGACGCTCGGATGTGTGAAAATGGGCGCGGTACCAATCTCGCTCCTGGTCGCAGTGAAATCCCTCAACGCCCCCGGTGGGCAAGCACCTAGTATACTGGTATTTTTTCAGTTGAGCCATTTCAACCTACAAAATAATAATTAAGAAATACAAAAAAGATTGTAAGCACAATTAATGGTTAGTTGGTGTACAAGTTGAAATGGAGGTGCAAGTGCGCAATTGCCGAGGTAAAAATTGCAACATTGCGATAAAAAATGTCGGAATGCAACAAGGAGTGAAAATCACCCAAGTGTGCGCCAAAAATGGGATTGAAAACTGTTTGGGGCATTTTAGCGAACACTTAGCGTGTGCAATGTGCGTCGAGGGTGAAAAATACCATTTTGAACAAATCAAAAAGTCCCATTCATGAACAAAACAACAGTGCAGCAATATACATGTGTTCATGAGTGGATATTTATCAGTAATCACAAGAAACAAGGGTTGGAACAACACAAATCAGGGGAAAAACCAACACATTCAATATATGTCAAAATGTGGATAAAACATGGAATACATGAAAAATAGGTACCAAAATCTACAAATACAATATAAAGTAGGAAGGATTATACCTTTGTAGTGTAGAAAATGGATGAGAAATGAAGAAATGTGTTGGGGGGGGGGGGAGGGGGATTCTAAGACACGAAATAGTGTAATAGAAGAGGAGAGAATAAGGAAAAGGGGAAAAAAGAAAAGCAGCATTCGGCCTAATACTGCTCGATCGATCGAGCGAGCCAGGGCCTTAGATCGATCGATTGAGCAGCAAACAACACACTGCTTTCTGTTTTAAATGGGTTGGGGGGGGGGGGGGATTTTGCAATTCTGGGATAATTAGGGAGTTTAGGTATAATATATATATATATATATATATATATATATATATATATATAAGTATATATAAGTATAAATATATAAAAATATGAAATAAAAATATAAAAATAAAAATAAAAATAAAAATAAAAATAAAAATAACATTAAATAGACATAGGCTAAAATATACACACAGATAGGTCTATGCTAACCAAAAAAATAAAAATATGTACAATTAGCAACACACATGCATGTTCACAACAAAATGAAAAATAAAATAAAAGAAAAAAAGAAAAACAAATGCAAATGCGTGAGAATGCGTGTGTGCAAAATAAAGAAAAAAAAATGTTTTTGTGACTTTTTTGATTGTTTTCTTAAGAAATGTGTGTCGGGACGCATAGTCTCCGCAAATTCAAGTCCGTTGAACCTACAAAAGAGTTAGAACCAAGCATACAAAAAGAAATAAAAAGAGATTAACTAATTACACTAGACTAAATTAAGAAAAAATAAAAATGAAGAAGTTAGTATATACAACCTACACTTAGGATGTGTAATTAACTATATACTAAAAGTTGAAACTTTTGAGGGTCCATCCAAAACACAATTTGAATTTGGCGGATCAACGGTGGACCCTCCCGAACATGCATGCCTCCCGAAAAATAGGAATTCCATTTGAACGACAGAAGGCATGTGTAAGGCGATAAAAGTGAACCATCCTCAATTGAAACTTTGGGCAGGAGGATGGGGGATTTGGATAGGACGAGCAACAAATACACATGCGGGCCGAGAAAACATGAATCAACTCCCAAGTATTTTAAAGTTGGAACGGGAGGCGGTGCACATGAGGGCGAAAATGCCATTATGGAAAGTGGCTCGAGCGAGTACTCCTCGTCGGTGAAACGGTTTGGAATTCTAAAGTTTTGAACCGATTCATCGGGTACTAGAATTGGTGTGACAGTATATAATGAAGACGGGGATGAAAGAAATTCGATCTCAGGAGATGAGTGATCATCGCTTGAAAATTGAATTTTGTAAGAAATGGGATCATTTACAATGAAACTTTCTTCTTTGAAAATCAAAGAAGAAACGAATTCATTGCAAATGGATACTATTTCTTTTTCATCCTCATTCTCATTCTCTACTATACCGTGGGTTAAGTCAAGGATGATTTGTTCCATAGTAGGAACGAAGTCCTCATTTGGTTCAAAACAATCCTCGACTTCGGCAGTCTCCGAGGAAAAGTCATCGTCGGATTCAAATAGTAAATCCAACTCGTGTTCCCAACAATTATTTTATTCCCGATAACGTTCTTCAATCCTCTCATTTTCAAGCATGCGCAATCCCTCACCGAAAGTCATAGGGCGAGGAGCGAATTCTTAGAAATGGGAAGTTTGGAAATTGTTCTCGGGACTACACTCAAAATCATTAACATAAGAATTTTGAAAATGATTACAGTTTGTTTCTAAATTCTTATCATAAGGATCTTGGACCCAAAATAAGAATGATTATGCACACAATTGTTGTAATCCAAACTTTGACTTTCATAATACTCACCCAACGTCATTTTAGATGTTGCAACATTTTGGGATTGCAAGTATTGACCAAAAGTCAAAGGTTTATCGAAATTTTGAGAATTATCATTAAGATTACCAGAAAAGTTAGAATAAGACGTGCTTACCCCAACGAAGGCTCGAGAGGACTATTTCCACAAAGCAATGTGCAGCGGGATAATTCAAGCGTTTCTAGGCGCTCAAATGTAGAAGACCTGCAAAAAAGGGTTAAAAGAAAGAATACAAATACAAAGAAAAGAATACTACGAACTAATAAGACAATTAAAATCTATAACAAAATAGTCCCCGGCAACGACGCCATTTGGTTCGCAGGGTTTCTCCGCGGCGCGAGAGTCACTTACGCGCCGGTCGTTTTGTGTTCGGCTCACCTGAACTATACAAAAACCTAAGTTACGACTACACTCAATTGGAGTACAGCGGTAAGTCAGGTATCGAATCCACAGGGAGTGTTAGTATATCGCGTAACAAATTATTAATCCAGGAATAAAAGTGTAAAAAGGTGATGGTTGGTTGTAAAAGAAATAAAAGAATAGGTTAAGTCTAAATAAAAGTAAAGCAAGGATCGGGATATCATCCAACCATACGGATTAAAAAAACTACTAATCAATATTCCGGTTCGAGAGCAATTTAATCGAGCATTATCAATTAAACATAAAGCATGTAATGGCGAAAATGAAATCCCGACCCTATTTACTAAATTATGATAATTAAACTAGGAAAGCAAGAATTAAAGCATGTAAACTAGTTACAAAGCATGGAAACTAAATTACAAAGCAAGGAAAGATGAAGAACAAAGCTATATTAAAGGAGATGGAAATGAATAGTTCAATCTTACAAAACCCATTGGTTGTCAATCCAAAAAGAAGAGAAAATGAACTCTCCAAAACAAACCCTAACTAAACTATCTATATCAGAATATCAGAGTCTGAATATTTTTCTTTTTACAACAAAAATTGGCTTAAGTAGTAAGTTGGTATAAAAGAAAAGAAGAAAGAAAATGAAAAGAAATTATCTGCAAGAAAAAATAGGGGATCGATCGATCGACCCCTGTGGTTGATCGATCTACTGATAAAATCGTGGAAAAAATATAAAGGGTCGATTGATCGACTCCCAGGCTCAATCGATCGATCAAGCAGGGCAGACTGCAGTTTCCCTGTTTTGGCATGTTTTCCATCTCCGCTCAAATCGCCGTAACTTTGTCATACGGACTCGAAATCGCGCACCGTTCATGGCCTCACGAATCTTGAGAGGAGGGATACAACTTCCGTGTAGATGTCGGTCCAGGTGACCAACTTGTGAAATGACCGGATTGCTCTTGAACGTGAGGTTGCGTACGAAAACTGCGTGGAATGCATCCAAATCTTATACTTGGTACCTAAATACCTACAAAAGCCCAATTATACCTCATATAGCATGTTATCAATATAAACCGAGGTTGTCTGGTTAATGGGCTTAAATATAGAGATTAAGGCACCCGAGGGAGCTAAAATGCGTAGGTTCGACGGATGAAATACGCGATATTTGCGTATTATCATTATGCTAAATCCTCTTTCAAGGGGTGGGGTGGGGTGGGGGGGGGGACCCTTATTTGATGTTATTTTAGTTTAATTAGTTTGATTACTTGAAAATTCCCTTTGAATGTTATTTTTTATCCCTCACCCTTAAATTTACGCCCCGAGAGAGGGTAAATGATTTTCGAGAGAAAATCAAAATTCTAGTTATAATACCCATTTTAAATTCGAACTAGAGATAGGGGTTTCTTAAGTGGGGTATTATAACTTGAATTTTAACTCTAAATTTATTTTCTAAGATTTACATGAATTTTAATCGATCGATCCTAGCGGGTGATTAATTAAAAGGAGTGTAGATCTATTTTTCTAGATTTGTGGGGTGTTAAACTTAATTTTCTAAAATGTTACTATTAAAATTACATTTGCAATGAGAGTTGATTTGTAAGTTTGATATTAATTTGGGAGAATTCAATTAATTAAATTAATTAATTAGAATAGTTAAAATTTGTGGTGTAATCCCACTCCTTGATTGTTCTCACAATTATTTACCTCACTTTATCTCTTATTTTAGTTTAGACTTTATTTTTCATTTTAGTAACTTTCTAGTTAGTTTTTATCATATCACATTTAGTTTAGTTTAGTTTAAATCATCACCTCACCCAATTATTTTAATATTTGAAAAAGCTAAAAAAATAGAAAAGTGAAAAAGCACAAAAAGAAAATAAAAAGTGAATTACAATTTTATTCCCTTTGCTTTACAACCTTGAAAGTGGATTGATACCCTTACTTACCTCTACACTTGAGATTGTTATATTTCGTAGGCATTTGAGGTTTTAATTAGAAGGACTTTTCAAGCAACAACAAAAATACACTGAAAAGTCATTTCTATCAATCCATCTAAGATGACCCCATATCAACCGCGATAAAATTAGCCATCAGATCATCATCAATGCTCCTATTAGCAAGTAGTTCAATAGGAATAGTTCTTTGCAGCTTAGTTCTGGTTGCTAAAGCTATCCGAGCAAGTGTGTCTGCTCGGGAATTTAATGATCTTGTTATCTATATTGCATTTGGGTTCTGGAGATAGGATACAATCAGTATTGCACCTAGATGAGAGGTGAGAAAATTATCGCATGAGAGTGTCGATGGGAGACTCCTATTTAAATTAAAAGTAACCTTGCATTTTAATTCCAGCAAGTTAATTCTTACACACTCCAGGGCACTGGCCCAAATTATAAACTCCCCCCCCACCCCACCACCCGGTTTGCCTAGACAGGGATAGAGGGATTGAAGGGATATCAACCTTGTTGTCATGTGTTGCTTTTCGATGATCGATTTATTGATTCAAGTTTAGTTTGCTACTTTTTCGTGTCTTTTTACTTCTGGATTATTGTATGGGCATAATCCCAAAGTCTATTTTTATTTCAGACGGTTTGAGATACTTATGATTATGCTAGGATTTTATTTATATTATGTGGATGTTGGACTTATCATACTCTTGGTTATTAATCTAAATTCAATTTTAATTCTAATGTGGTTTAGAAATACATATTTTTTTATATGGTTTGATATTGAGAATGATATAAATTGTCAATCAAGACTCATCTTCAGCGTAATGAGTCGGGTCAACCTTTACGTGAGAAAATTGGGGTTGTTACAATTACGAAACCCAAATAGAGAAAAATAATTTATTTATTTATTTATCTAGTTTAAATTACTAGTTAATTTTATTCTTATAATATTTTAATATATTCCATTGCGAAACATTGGGAATATAAAATGGTATGATGAAATAAACCCATTGTTGATACCAAAAGCTACCACCCTCGGTGGATCAATTACAAGCCAGCACGTGCCATTCAATATGCCACAAGTCCAAGTCAGCATGATACAAAAGCCAGACCAACTGGGAAGGCCGACCAACTACGAAGCCTGACCAATTAGGAAGCCCGGCCAACAATGAAGTCCGAGCAACTGGGAAGATCGATCAACTGCCGAAAATCCAGCATGTACAGCCAACGAAGCGACAACAATCATACAACCTGTGTAAACAATGAAGCGACAGTAATAGTGCATTTAATTCTCATTATGTATTGATGTAAATGCCTAACGGATGAAGGGATTCCATCCTTTCACATGAAAACTATCAATACCCCTCTTGGGCTATAAATACATTGTATCACCCTCATTGCAAGGGATCGAAAAATAACTCAAGGAAATCAATACATAACAGTGGACGTAGGCTATTCCATTGAGCCGAACCATTTTTGAATTTCTTGTGTCTTATTTGTTTTACATATATTATCTGTGATCAATTAATTAGGCCTAGTCTAGTTTTTTGCATCAATAGATTAGCGTCGTCTATGGAAAATGTATTGCTAAACGTTTTCACTAATTCATCATCCATGGCTGAAACCTAAATCAAGTACAAGAAATGTGGGAATTTTGCCTAATCCCTCTGCCCCTCCAAATAATAATGATTTAACTGGAATTTTGGCGACCTTTACCAAGGGTCAAGAGGTTATGCAGGACACAATACGACAGTTGGATCAAACTCTACAAGTTTTAGTTCCTGTATAATTCAATCAAAGGAGTATGCCACCTCTGCCAATAAGGAGTATTGGGCATAGCCGTTCTAGAACATAAAGGGATCCTTCGTACCTTCCTGGAGAAACTTCTTCTATCAGGATTACTAATTCCTCTGATGGATAGTCCCTTGTCCCAGAAAGATTGAGTGTCCTTTTGATCATTTGGGACCCCAGGTAAATGCCCTTTGGGTTTCATTAGGAAATACTCAACGACTAAGTGATTTGAGGGAAGGTTAAACCCAATCCAGATTAAAAACCCGACGAAATACTCTATCTAGCTAAGGAGAAGGCTCACAAGAAGAAAGATCAGTACTATCAGTTGGTCGACATAAAAAAGCCTCCACCCATAAATCTGGTGCTGGCAGCGATGCTTTGGAAGGTTCCATTCAACACTTGGAAGATAGGTTGGGAGAAAAGGCCAAGTCCAAGAATCCCCTTCACAGAAGTTTTATTAAGGGATATCCTTTTGTGCAAACCATCATAGATTTCCCTACGTTGACCAAGTTTAAAGCTCCACTGGTCACGTCCAAGTATGATGGGAAAACTGATCCAGTTCTTCATATAGAATAATACCAAGCAGCGGCTGATATCTATGATGATCCTGATGAAATGAGGTGTAAGGAATTTTCAGTAACAATCACTTGATCTACTCAAATATGGTTTAATAGTCTTCCTCGGGGGTAGATTTCCTACTTCCAATAACTCGCCAAGCTATTCATTGGTAACTTTTGCTTCGGAGAAAAACTAGTGAAGCGAGTAGCTCATTTACTTAGTGTAAGATAGAAGGTGGGAAAAGCACCAGGGATTACATCACTCATTTAAATAATGAAAAACTGGAAGTCATTGATTACGAAGAGAAGACTGCAATCACTTACCTCATGAGTGGTTTTCTCCTCGATAAACTATATTATACTTTGGCAAAATATTCCCCGAAGATGATGATAGAATGGATGGCCAAAGCAGTAAAGATTATGAATTTCGAGGAAGCTATGGCTGCAAAAAAGAATTCAGATGCAAAAGCGAAAGCAAAGATAAAAGGAAAGTCAGATAAGAAGTAGCACAAAAATCACAATGAACGCAGGAGTTCGAAGGTAAAAGAAAGTCTAGATCGGCGCAAGAAATTTACCAATTACACTCCCCTTAACGGTGGATATACATCATGTCTTGGAAGAAATCAAGCACAACAATGATTTGAGTTGGCCTAAAAAATTAAGTTCAGCTGCTGATAAGAGGGATAAGTCCAAGTATTATGAATTTCACAAAGATCATGGTCATACGACCAACCGGTGTATTGCTCTCCAGGATGAGATAGAAGCACTCATCCGAAGAGGAAAATTGGACAGATTCATTGATTGGAAGGCCGGAGGAAGAAATTGAGGTAAAGGTCAATAAAGATCTAAATAATTAGTTAAGCCCAGAGAAGATAAGAAGAGGTAATAAGATGATGATCCAGAAGATGATCCTAATCTTCCCAAGAATCCTAGACAACCTAAACGAGAGGGATTCACACTCAATTTTGGATTTTTTGATTGTCATATGATTACACGTGGGGATGCAGTAGGAGGAGATCATATAGCTGAAAGAAAATCTTACCTCAATGAGGCTCAAGCTTGTTGCTATATCCAGCGAATCAACCTTACCGAGGAAGACCGACCAAGAAAAGTTAACAAGGATAAGCTCGTAATTGGCTTTTCCAAGAATGATATATCTAGAGTGTTGTATCCCCATGATGATACTTTAGTGATCAGAGTCGGGATGAAAGAAGTATTGGTTGTAAGAACATTAGTGGATAACGGTAGTTCGACATCATACATCATGTTCTATCCCTGTTTTGATAGTTTAGGATTAAAACTCAGTCAACTGGAGCCTTACCACAGGCCACATATTGTATACTTTGACGAGAAGGTATATCCCTTGGGGACAATCAAACTAGACGTGTTGATCGGGACATGGTCGACGAGAAGGACAGAGAAGGTGAGATTATTTGTAATGGACAATAATGTTCATTCTGGCTATCACATGATCATGGGAAGAGTTGGTCTAAAGAAATTTGAAGTTGTACCCTCTATTGTTCATCAATGCCTGAAGCTCCCGACCAACTTTGGAGTTGAATTAGTAAAAGGAGATCAGAAAGTAGATTGAGAATGCTACTATTCATCTATAGAGGAGGAAGATATGTTAGAAACGAATAAGAAAACAACCACTTATCAAGTGGATATGTCTGAGCCGAATAACGAATCAGAGGTTGAAACCTTAGATCCAAGAGATGAATCTGAGCTCGTAAAAGGCCAAGTGATAGAGGCAACATAAAGCATTGTTCTGGACGATGATAAACCATAATGAACAACTCAATTAGGAGCATCATTGGAACTGGATCACAAATAAGAGTTGGTGGCCTTATTGAGACAAAGAAATAAGGTGTTCGTGTGGATCCATGAAGATATGCGTGGCATAGACCCAAATTTTCTATGACATGAGCTTAATGTTAATAAGGAGGTTAAATTTGTGAAGCAATGAAGAAGAGTTTTTAGCCCGGAGAAGAACCAGACTATACAGGAAGAAGTGGATAAACTTCAAAAAGCTTCCTTTATTGAAGACATGAAGTACCCGAACTGGTTGTCCAACATAATTATGGTCAAGAAGAAAAATAATAAGTGGAGGATGTGTGTGGATTTTACTGACTTAAACAAAGCATGCCCAAAGGATCATTTTCCTTTACCACGAATTGATCAACTAGTGGATGATACTTCTGAGCACGAGCTGTTGAGTTTCATGGATGCGTATTCTGGTTATAACAAGATCAAAATGAAGCTAGAAAACAGAGAAAGTACTTCCTTTATTACTCCTCAAGGAACTTATTATTATAATGTTATGCCGTTTGGTCTAAACAAGCAGGTGCTACTTATCAGAGACTGGTGAACAAAGTATTTGAGGAGAAGATAGGCAAGAACATAGAGGTGTATGTTGATGATATGCTCACTAAGAGCAAAAAAGATGATGATCATATTATCGACCTCAGCTAGACGTTTGATCAATTAGAAAAGCACCAGATGAAGTTAATACCCACCAAATGCGTCTTCAAAGTTCAAGAGGGAATGTTCCTCGGGTACATATTAAATCAATGGGGCATTGAAGCTAATCATATAAGATTAAATCTTTTATCGAAATGCAATCTTCGACCTGTAAAAAGGATGTTCAAAGGCTAACAGGGCACGTAGCAGAACTCAACGGGTTTGTGTCCCGAGCAACGTACAAGTGTTTGCCATTCTTTAAGGTGCTAAGAAAAACCTTCAAATGGAATGATGAATGCAAAAAATACTTCCTTGAATTGAATAAGTGTCTGGGAACACCACTACTACTCTCACGACCAGTGTTGGTAGAATTTTTTTATTTGTATTTCGTTGTTTCTAAGTTAGCTATTAGCTCTGCCTTGATCAGGGAAGAGAATGGAGTTCAAAATCTAGTTTACTACACTAGCAAAGATTTTCGAGGAGCGGAAGTTAGTTATCCCAGACTGGATAAATTAGCATTGGACTTAATTGAGGCTAGTAGACGGATGAAGCCATATTTTCTAGCTCACACCATAGTGGTATACACTGATATGCCACTGAGTCAAGCTTTGCATAAGCCAGAGAAATCTGGGAGATTGATGTATTGGGTTGTGGAGTTAGGGGAGTATGACCTTGTATATGAACCAAGGACTTCTTTAAAAGGCCAACGTGTGGATGATTTATTACAGAATTCACTTACCCCGAGGTCCCCGAGCAACAAGGGCCTATAGTCGAGAGACTTTCAAGAGTCAGTAGCGCTACTGAAGATACGCCCGACCAACTCCAAGCAAGGGAAACAGTAGAAAACGTTACCATCGACCAACCAGAACCCTCTAGTGGAGTACAAGAGATGAAAAAGAAGTATAAGGATGTGAAGGATAAAATCTCCCATCAAGGGATTCTGACAAACCAAGCATTTAATAGTAATATTCCCATATGGAGTTTGTATGTTGATGGGTCATCATGTGCAACTGGATGTGGAGCTGGAATAATTCTCAATACTCCAGATGATCTAGATTTAGAGTATGCTCTACGATTCCAATTTTAAGCCTCCAATATTGAGGCAGAGTATGAAGTTGTGATTGTTGGTTTAAACCTCGCAAAATTAATTAATGCCAAGCAAGTTGTGGTATATAGTGATTCACAGTTAGTGGTAAATCAGGTGTTGAACATATATACAGCTAAAAGATAACTGATGTCGAGATACTTAGCTAAAGCTTTGGATATACTTGCAACACACGCCCATGAACTACACCGGGGTGTGTGTCCGAGTCCCTCACTAAAGAGATCTGTTAAATACACACTCGATGAACCCATTGTTGACCTAGGCCGTTCGACGGGGGTCAAGGTGACAAATGGATTATGTGCAGGCGACGAGTGGGTGCGTATAGGTGATGAGGGTAAGAGAGATGGAGAAATGGAGTCCTCATCTACCGCCCTCCCCTTGCTCTTAGATGAGGTGGATCCCAACTGACGTTTCATGTACTCAAATATATTGATGACCGTCTCTTCCAACCTTTCTAACTTATCGCTATGTGTGTCCATGATACGAGCTCATTCGATGTTGATCGTCTCAATATCAGTGAACCTCGACTTCCCCACCTGAGGGTTCACTCCTTTCCCTCCCCTTGTGATCTTCCCCGAGCACTTGTCTTAGTGCGTTCATAGCTAGAGATAACTTGTCAGCATCATATTGGGAGTTGTTCACTTCCTTAAGCTTTGCCAGAACGATAAAAAATATATGATTAGTTAAGTTAATAAAAAATTATAATGTAATTTAAAAAATAAAACAATTGTAAGATATTTTTATAAGTTATAATTGTGGCTGCCATGGTCGGGACACCTCCTTATCCTTTACCTTCCTTATCCGAATTTCCACATAGGCATCGAGCCTATGTGGCCTACCCCCGGGCCATTCCCTGTCTATAGAAATAAATTTATTTAACATTAGTAAGTAATGCAAAGTAATGCTAAATTAGAATAACATAAACTAAAATGAAAGAAAATTAAAAACTTACCATCTTGTGCTCCACCTCGGCGCAAGACGTATGCCCGCAATAGTGCACGTTGACCTTTTTTGCTCTATTTTCCCTCCCCAATTGATGAGATGTCAACTGCCACTCCTGGTTCTCATTGTCAAAATTTTTTTGCCACTGTGCCAATGAGATCTTCTCTTTCAACGGTACGGTGTCAAGGACCCTTAATATGGACTCCCAGTCATGCCCAAAGTACCGTGTCCGCATATTTTTCTTCCATGTTTTGTATTGATATCTCAATTGTTCTAACGTGGAGTTGCGAACATGTCGGGCATGCCGAATTATTCCAGCCAAACAAATACAAACAAAAAAAAAGTAAGTGTTACTTGTATTTGAATTATAAAATAAAATAAAATAAAATCTAAATAAAAATAAAAAGTGAGTAACTACCTGTAGTGCCCCCCAGATACCCATCTTGAGCTCCTGTGGAACTTTTATCCAATCCGTGTACCCTGGGCCGACAATCGACTTAAGCAACCCTAGGGCTCTAACCAGTAAGTCCATTTTGCTCTCGACGACGAACCCTAATTTGCCCTATTTTGGGGGCTTAGTGGCAGAAGAGCCTTCCTCGCCTCCGTTACCGCGATGCCCTGATGAAGCCATTTTCAGCAACAATTGTTGTTATTTGTACAAACATATATATGAGAAAATGAACACATCCAAATGAATAAAACCATTAAATTGAAATCCAAATGAATTAAGGCACTAGACGAATACGAGTTGACGACATTATAAGAATACAAATCCATATCATCAACCAAACTAAGCATTGTTTCAAATAAATGGAATACCTAGGACAAATCTAAAAATTATTTTAAATTAGAGTC
This sequence comes from Sambucus nigra, assembly GCA_949130495.1. NCBI lineage: Eukaryota > Viridiplantae > Streptophyta > Magnoliopsida > Dipsacales > Adoxaceae > Sambucus > Sambucus nigra. Next base: position 130,383,535 of record OX422214.1, on the reverse strand, counting down.
ATGTCAAGGACTAAGAATTAATGGTTAAACTGAGTAAGATTCAAATTAACATATTCAATAACCAACCCACCAATTTTGATACAAATCCACCGGAACTCATCTAATCCAAATGAATAAAAGCATTAAACTGTCATCCAATATTAATAAAGCACTAGAAGAATTCAAGTTAATGAAATTATAAAGATACAAATCCATATCATAAATAAAACTAAACATTTTTTTTTCCATATAATTGGAATACTCATTACAAATAAAAAAATTATTTAGAATTCGGTTTATCATCTAAAATGGATTGATATTCTATGGGAGCTGTCAAGTCATCCACACTATTGGTTAGACGCTTTGGCATGTATAGGGCGATTAACCATGGCTCATTGTTGACATACTCCGAGTAAAATTCTTGCTTAATTGTTTGAAAAGCACAAACAAACGGATCATCGCTCATGTGCTCGTTGATCTTTAGCTTGGACAAGTCAACTGTGACAACACGCCTAATAAAATACCGGGAGATCACTCCTATATCAAATTAAAACAGGAGTCTCATAATAGCATCACTATCGAAAACCAATTTAATTACTAATACCAGATTAGGCTCCCATAAATTTTTTAATTAACTAATCTTTTTAATCAAACCATTCAAATAAAACAATTACAACAGTTTATATGCAATAACTTAAATGAAATAAAGTAACCGAACACTCGGTACAAAATAATACAACCAAATCGAATGCCGCACTAAAAGGCGGTAAAAGAATAAATGAGTACAGTTGAGCCATCAACCCAAATGTTTCTACAATACCTCCTATATAGATCTCAAAGATAGAATCGTCTACAATAAACCTTCTTGCATCCACAGCTGCTGCAGCAAACGTCTGACTCGAAGGAATCATCATCCAGGCATCCCTGTGTCTGGAGACATATATATATATATATATATATATACTAGGGTATGCCCGTGCCTGAAGGCACGATAATTTTTTTTAAAACTACATAATCGCAAAGCGACGAAATTTTTTAACGTACATAATTACAAAACGGTAAAAAATTCGTTCCCCAGTAAAAAAAACCTCTGCACCAATATTAATGGTCCATCTTCTACCTCTCATAAACATCATAATCATAAAATACAAATTGAAGTCGTAATGTTTTTTTACAACACATAAGTGTAAACAATTAAAATTTTTTGGGCAGAGTTACCACTGTTTGTGGAACTATCCACCCTATTTAACAAACAAAAAATACTCCTACAACAATACGAATAGTCTCTCATAAACCTTGTATAAATATCATATATTTAAATTAATTCGTCTAAGCAGCAGCAGCAACCTCGTTAGCGGTATCCTCTTCATCGGATATCTCAAATGCATCAATCAATTCTTGACCTACTTTTTGATCGAATATTTAGAACGCTTCCTCTACTCCAACAACAACGACAATCCATATTAAAGGATAAATTAGCGAAAATTTGTATCAAAGTAGTGGCTAACACATTAATTAAAACATGCGCAAAGACTGAATAGTGTCAAAAAGTTACCAAGATCAATTAAAAGAATTACCCGTGCCGGAAGGCACGAAAAAATTTCCCAAAATATTAAGTCATGTATAATTTAAGACAGATTTAAAAAAAAGCTATGGGTCACCTTTTGGATCCAAGAACAAATCAAAATGAAATCTATGTCAAAAAGTTTCTAAAGTACTAATCATGAATAATTTAAGTTTATTTTATTACGACACAAATAAGTGTAAACAATTTAAAAAATTGGACAAAATTTCACCTTATTTAAAAAAAAAAATAATCAACTTCAACAATAATAGTTTGTTTTGAATCTCGTACAACCAAATGTAAACACATACACAATCAAGTAGTTAATTTCAATACGAATTTTGGACAAAATTTCACCTTATGTACGTGATCGCGATTGATTAGTGTCGCTTCCAATTAAATAGTTTTGTTATTAAAACTAAACAATATTTTATTAAAATTAAATAAAAAATATTTTTTTCATAGATGAAAAAAAGTGTGTATACTAATATGGCGCTGGTGCGGAGCCACATTCAACAAATGATATGGGTTCACAAATGTAGGTCCGCGCCAGCAGCACTAATCAATCGCAATATCATGTCAATAAACACAAATTTTCTTTAATTAAAATTAAAAGCGGTTTTTTAATTTTAATAAAAACCTATTGAATTAAAAAAAATTGTTTTTATACTAATACAAAAATGTTTTTTTTAATATATAAAACTAATTTTATATTAATGGTTAGAAACAAAATAATAAGAAACTTAAAAAAAATAGGCGAACTAAAGAGGCGATTCAGCTAAAGTTTCTCATTTATCAATGCATAATGGTGTTCTTTTTTAACTTTTCTACTACTGATGTGACTGTGTAGGAGACTAATGGTAAAATATTTATTTTAATGAAAATTAATTTTACGTTAGGATAGCATATATTACTTTTGACAGCTCTATGACTTTTCTAAAAAGGCTAGAGGCTAGAATGCATATTATATTATCTTCCCCACTTAGATCTCCTTTTTCTTTTTTCAACTCTACCTACTCTTGATACACTTAATAGAAGTGTAAGATCTGACCATAATTTATCACGAAACAGTGTTGCTACATCTACACAAAGCATCAACACTGCTTTGACGTGTGTAATCTGCTACACTGGCTTGATGAGGGTAAGACCTGACCATACTTTATTAAAGGATACACGTGCTAATATTTTATCAAGAAATAGTGTGGCTACATCTACCCAACACGGCGATAATGACTTGACTCACGCACAGCTGGACTGCAATTTCAGTAGTGGGACACTATTAAAATCCTTTGTAACAGAGTCCTAAGGAGTTACCACCACGATAGAAGAAAACCCCAGTCCAACAATTTAGAAAATTTTAAATATTCGAATGGCTCAATATTCAAAATGATAATGTCCAATAATACCCATCCAAATGTAAAGTAATTAAAATGAGATATTTTCAAAAACTTTTAAAACGTCCCATATGTGTCTTTAGAATAAGTGTAAAGAAATAATAATGATCCGGGGACCCTGTTCGTGGACATTTTTGCAAACACGGTGACGTGTCATACACATATTCAGTATGTTTTGTAATGGACCCCATATGATGTAAAAATCCACCCTATCCGTGTTTGACACGTCACGAGATTTACAACATGTGTCCATGAACCGGGTGTCCTTATCATCACCCGCAAAGAAATAATCTGAAACCAGTGCAAAATAAAATAAGTGTCAAGAAAAAAAATTAAAATGCTAGACATTTAAAGTTTATCAAACACATGCCATATAATAAAAAATTAAAAAGTTGATCTTGTAAAATAATCTAAAAATATTGATAATAAAAAGTCCTGCAACTGTAAGCACATCGTTTTATGGGTTATTTCAGTCCTAAAATTAAATAAAGTAAAAAAGGTACATCAAATAGTTTAGGTTATGAACCGCATGTAAGCTAATTAAAATTAGACAGAGAGAAGGCAAATCTGAAACTCAGATTCTATTTCCAACATGCCCATCAAAGAAAATAAAAAATTACAAAAAGTAAATAAAATAAAAAAACATACCTAGTAGTTTATGTTATGAACTGCATCAAAGCTAATTCAAATACATCAAGAGAGTGTTATAGAGAGAAAAGAACGTGAAATTAATCCGCCATCCCAACAGCTAAAACATTGCTTTGATAAAATATTGGTTCTTCCATCAAACACCTCATCCGCACTCATATAGATTCCTACAAATAATGATCTTCGAGATGAGATAAAAAAATGGATTAAATACCAAAAAGTCCTTCAAATATTTTTTAATACACATTTAATCCAAGGCATTTATTTTGTACCAAAAAGGTCTTTTGGGTGCAAAATAAAAGGGCTTTGACTAAACGTGTATTAAAATATTTCGAGGGACAATTTGGTATATGCACCAAACCATTAGGAAATAAAAAAAATAAGCACCCCAATGGAGAACAAAAAATATTCAAGTAAGGGGAACATTCTGTACCCACACGGATGGTCACCGTCCTCATCAAAAGGAGAAAGAAAAGCATGTTGAGTCTTCAATTTTGAGGGAGTGAGGGATGTGAGATGAGCTTTAGAAAACACACACCTGCTTTTCTTAAGATTGTCGGCGTTGGTGTAACAGCATGTGGGTAGGCTACCGGAGGGTTTTTAGCTGTAAGTGGGTAGGCTGCCGGAGTTGAGTGTCCCATAATAGTTCTTGGTGGTAATCCACACATAATTCCGAGGAAACATAGTGAGGAGAACAAATGATTTGTTTAAATGAGAGAGAGAGAGGAAGATGGTATATGAGTTTTGAAATTTCTGATTTAGAAGTGACCAACCATTCCTTGAGCCTTATGCTCTGACCGTCCTTTTAGAAGGAAAATTACTATTTTATCTTACAATGAGAAAGTTGTAGCTCTCTGCCAAATCGTACCCTTTTTCATATCTCATCTCAGCCCTTCATTTGTTGGTTCAATATGGGCCCTTAATCTATCTTATAACTTATGGAACAGTAATAATACCATTGTAACTTATATATAAGTTGGTGGGGACACGTTCATTTTCAACTAAATAAGTTGGTGGGGACCACCCGTTAACAACAGACATCCAAACTCTCTCGTCGATAGATTTTAGTGCCGATCTCATACGCGCTTTCCAATACGCATAGTTTGAACCATCGAAAATAGGAAATTTTGAAAATGGGGAAAAATCCATTTTAGCCAAAAATTATTTAAGGATCTTTTAACGAAATAATTTATCGTTTTTGGCTCTGATACCAATTTGAAAAGGCAAATGTGGAACCCCGGGATATTTTAAATTTTAAACACAATTAAAATAAATTTATAATTTCCTTTTATAAAAAAAAAACGAGATGCGGAAGCGTAAAGGTGATGGTCCAACTAAAACATACAAATACCAAATTTTAGTTTTCTTAAAATTAAATTAAAAGTAAACAAAGTGAGAATTAATGAAACAAACAAAATTATTAATTTTCACTTAAACCGATTAAATTCATTTCGACTTAAACACACATTAATCCAATTCAAGTTAAACTTGTATGTTATCTAGATAAAGTAATTTTGCACTTGAATTAAATTGAACATACCCAAACATTAAATTTGCACCAAATTAAAGTGAGTGTGATAATTTAAACCGAATTTTATCTTGAATTATCCTAAGCATGCATTCTATGTTACTATGCAAGATAAACTAAATCAATCACAATACGCCGCGATGTACGAGGAAAAACCTAAGACGGGAAACAACCTCGGACGGCCCTAGCCACAAATCCACTAGATACGGAATTACAATTACAAGACAGATAGACTTACAACGCACGACTCGATCCTTCTCAAGCCTCGACGCTTCTTCTTGTAGACACCTCTTCCTAGCGAATAACCTTGGAATACCACCGCGGTCTCGGAATGCACCGATGGGACTTTATATGGTCACCGTCACCCGAACATGGAGCCTTTCTCCGTGTGGATAAATCAACATAAGAAACACTTCTTCTTTCTTTGTGGGTGGTAGAAGCAAAACCCGAAACTTCTCTTCAGTTCGGTGTAGAGAAAACCGATGCCAAACTCCAAGCAATTGATATGTATACAAGAACTTGGAATAAACTCATTTGGGTGTAAACACTAGAGTGATGGAAAATTTTCTCTAAAAATCTCACTCAAAAACATGATCTTTTTCCCTTTTTGAATTTTCTCTCAAAACACTCTCTAGGAGTTAGAAGGTTGTGAAAAAGATGGATTATCAAAAGTGATTCCCGCACATATTAAAGTCTGAAAAAAGTTGGTTAAAAACTAAGTGGGGAAGTGGGTGCAAAACTGCCAAAAAATTGCCAAAAACTGTTCCCGCCTGGCATCTCGTTCGAACGACATTTCGTTCGAACGAAAATCTCGTTCGAACGAGTCTTCTAACGACGCTCCAGTATGGACTCGTTAGAAGCTCGTTGGAAATCTCGTTAGAACGACAAACTCGTTCGAACGACATTTCTAACGACGGACCAGTATGCCTTAGTGGGAGCTCGTTGGCAAACTCATTCGAACGACATATGGTTCGAACGAAAAACTCGTTCGAACGACCTATCAAAAAGTTTGAAAAATTCATTTTTAGCCCAGAAAACTTTATGAACTTATTTTTCTTAAACCTAACACCCAATAAAACTTTTTCCAAGCTCCTATATATATATAAATGCATTCATACCTTGGGAGCATGGAACTATGGTTGATGACGTAGAAACGAGGCACGCAAACCGGCATATTTGATGAAGCTTTATACTCTTTGCCGCTACGTCTTCAACAAACACTTCATAGGCTTGAGAGTATTACAATTACATACTATCCTATGAATAAATGTTTTTGTCCGGAATTGAGCCAACACAATAGATGGACTCAATTGGATTTGTGTCCTTACAAATCTCCCCCTTTGGCTATTCCGAGACAAAAACCAAAAAAAAATCCTAAAGGGCCGTCAAGCTCTACTAGACTCAAAACATAACCCACCCATATCTTGACTCAACCCAAGGATCAAAAGCTTTGCCATTTAAAGATGCCGCTTTAGAAGAATACCTGCACACTTAAGCAAACTCATCAAATGCATAGGGAATATCAAAATATTAAATGCAATTAATTAATTACTCCCCCTAAATTAATTCTCCCCTTTATCAAACACATGACCTACTTAGAAAGACGTCTCCCCCTAAGATAAATCTCCCCCAAACTAAGATACTATAATAATAGGATTAGATACCATTTCTCCCCCTATCATTTCTCCCCCTTTTTGTTCAGGAATAGGCAAAGGATAAAGAACTAATAAACAACATGTTGAAGCTTAAAGTGTTAAGACAGTAAAGCACATGAGCAACAAAAGCATAACTAATCCAAGATAGATACCAATAATGAAGTATAAGCATGGATGGAATAGAAATCAAGGCAAAGGCAAAAAAATATCATATATATATATATACTAGAAATATACCAATAGAGTACTTGCATATATAGATAGATATAAACACTCAAATGACACACACAACATATAATAGGAGTCTTTCACACTCGTATGGCAAAAATGTGTCATGAAAATGGAAGTGTAGGGGTGTGAACTAGCAACAATTAAATTTAGACCCAAACACTTAAGAAACGTTCACGGAGTTCTCATTTGATTGCAAACTTCATCACATTTAAATATAACCTCATGTGACAATATAGATTGAACTCAATGAACAAACATACACAATGCATACAAGCCTAGCATATTGATGATTCTACAAACCAATAGAGTCATGACATGAAATATGCAACTAGGATAAACAGACATTGTGCAAACCGTTGATATACCATCCAATCTCCCTCAATATGCATTTATATTAAATTTGAATGAATATATCAATCAAACATAGGCCTTGGCAATTTATTTTCTTTTTAATGCCATATTTTCTGTTTTTAGGCCTTTTGACCACGTATTTCTTTTAGGTCCATTCAAAACGGTGGCTTACTATCGCAAAGGATCACTTAGTCCTTTCGGAGCCCTTCCCCGTGCATATGTTTATTTATCATGTTTTCATTTTTCACACAAATCTCACATGCAACGGATTTTGGCATGCACTAGTCCTCCTAAATCACAAATATGTAGATGACAATATTGGAAGGAGAACATCTCACATAGCTCAAATATACATATGAAGTTAAAATTTCAAACGAGCTCGTGCATGTGTGAATAGAGGCATATAAAAATAGAATCCATTTAAACAACACAAAATCTAACTACTCCATAAAATATGGTAAAGAACATAATAAGAATTGATAATCTAAACCAAAAGTTCTAGCCACGTGGGAGCGTAAAAGATGGGATTCAAACACAAGTATATGCCACATAAAGTGTGTCAAACCAAAATACACACACACAAAAAATCTTTTTGAGTTTTGAAATTTTTAGCCAAAAATAAAAATATATACTCAAAAGACAAACAAAAATCATTTGAATTTTTCATTAAGCCTAAATTACCAATAGATAAAATCCAAATGATAAACAAAAATCTTTTTATATTTTTCATTTAGTGCAAACAAAATGAAGGAAATAAAATACAAAAGATAAACCAAAAATCATAATTCTAGCATGTGATAACCATGGAGCATAGACTAGAAAATGATTAAACAAGCATACATTTAGCATGTGAATATAACATGAAGTACAAATGCTAAAGTATGCAAACACTAACACATTCATCCTTTAGATTTAGCAAGGGAGGAAGTATGTGATAGTAAATGAGAATACAAAACCCTATTTTGCAAGGCAACCAAGTCGGATTTCCTAACCCAAATTAATGAAGAATGACTATCTTGGGGTGTAGGAACTTTAACTACCGTGGTTACTTTACTATGGGATTTTCTAGGAATTCGTTTAAGATCAAGACAAAATTTTCTAAGATGACATTTTCGACCACAATGGATACAAGTAAAAACATGTCGAAAAGATTTACCTAAGGAGTGATCTTTAAATGCATTCCTAGTAGATTCTTCTAAAACATTGGTTTTGGCTTTAGGGATAAATTTATTACAAGAATTGAAGCCTAAACCACAAGTGTCATTTTTAATTTGGACCATTCCTAAGATTTTATCTAGTTTTTTCGAACGACACTCCAAATAAAATTTGACATTACTAGAGTCTTTTAATTTATTTTGCAATTCTAAAATGTTAGACTCTAATAAAATATTTCGCTCTTCAAAAGCAAGAAGCTCCTTTTTCAAGGATTCCATTAAACCCCTAAGGCTATCTCTCTCGCCTTCTACATATTCAAGCTTCTCTCGAAGAGTCCTCTCACGTGTCCTAAGGTCTTTTATTAAAGTGTTTTCATCAACGACCTTGACACTCTCTTTTAAACTAGCTTCTAACTTCAAATTAGCTCTTTTCAATTTAATAGATTCTTTATAAAGTTCTTGAAAAGCATTTTGAAGTTCACTCACATTAACCTCTTCTTCATTTTCACTCTCTCTTTCTTCTCCACTCTCACTATCATAAAAAACAAGAGAATCATAAACTATGACCTTGGAAGTGTCATGTGTGAAAGTTTTATCAATCGATGAGCTCTCACTATCACTCACATGACTAGCCATAAAAGCCATAAAAAATTTCTTAGTGGGGGAATCGGGCCTCTCTTCGTTATCACTATCACTAAGGGTCGCGTTATATGAAATGGGTCGCTTACCCTCTTTCCTTAGTTTAGTGGGGCACTCAAAAGCCCTATGGCCATAACCTTCACAACCAAAACACTTGTTAGACTCGTCCCTGTCTAAATTTTCATTACTAGGTTTAGGGATCTTTTCGGCTTTAGGAATCTTCTCCGCTTTAGAAATCTTCTCGTTCTTGTCATGCTTAGAAGATTCAAATTTCTTAAAATCATTTTTAAATTTATCTTTGTTAATTTTAAGAAATTTTCTAAATTTACGTGCAAACAAAGCCATGTCTTCCGAGTCACTATCACTCTCACTCTCTACTACTTGTTTGACCTCTTTTCGGGCTTTTAAAGCAACGGCCTTTTCGATTTTCTTTTGAGTTTTAGAGGAAAACATATCTAGTTCATAGGTTTGTAAATCACCTACAAGCTCTTCTAATTTCGTAGAGGCTAAAGTGGGTAAAGAATTTAAAACGGTCACCTTTGGAATAAATCTATCGGGTAGTGACCTTAAAATTTTCTTTACTACACGGTCGTCAGGTATTTTGTCTCCCAAATTAAAAGATGAATTAACAATATCAGAAAGTCTAGCATAAAATTCATCAAAAGTTTCTTTTTCATTCATTTTGATAGTTTCAAATTGAGTGGTGAGGTTTTGAAGTTTTGAAGCTTTAACGACACTAGTTCCTTCATGAGTTAATTGTAAAATATCCCAAGCTTCTTTAGCAGTTTCACACGTCATAATACGTCGGAATTCATCCGGTGTGACAGCGCTAAACAAGGCATTTAAACCACGGGAATTGAAATTAGCAAGTTTAAACTCATTTTCAGTCCATCTATCGGCGGGTTTGGGAACACGTTCATTTTCAACTAAATAAGTTGGTGGGGACCACCCGTTAACAACAGACATCCAAACTCTCTCGTCGATAGATTTTAGTGCCGATCTCATACGCGCTTTCCAATACGCATAGTTTGAACCATCGAAAATAGGAAATTTTGAAAATGGGGAAAAATCCATTTTAGCCAAAAATTATTTAAGGATCTTTTAACGAAATAATTTATCGTTTTTGGCTCTGATACCAATTTGAAAAGGCAAATGTGGAACCCCGGGATATTTTAAATTTTAAACACAATTAAAATAAATTTATAATTTCCTTTTATAAAAAAAAAAACGAGATGCGGAAGCGTAAAGGTGATGGTCCAACTAAAACATACAAATACCAAATTTTAGTTTTCTTAAAATTAAATTAAAAGTAAACAAAGTGAGAATTAATGAAACAAACAAAATTATTAATTTTCACTTAAACCGATTAAATTCATTTCGACTTAAACACACATTAATCCAATTCAAGTTAAACTTGTATGTTATCTAGATAAAGTAATTTTGCACTTGAATTAAATTGAACATACCCAAACATTAAATTTGCACCAAATTAAAGTGAGTGTGATAATTTAAACCGAATTTTATCTTGAATTATCCTAAGCATTCATTCTATGTTACTATGCAAGATAAAATAAATCAATCACAATACGCCGCGATGTACGAGGAAAAACCTAAGACGGGAAACAACCTCGGACGGCCCTAGCCACAAATCCACTAGATACGGAATTACAATTACAAGACAGATAGACTTACAACGCACGACTCGATCCTTCTCAAGCCTCGACGCTTCTTCTTGTAGACACCTCTTCCTAGCAAATAACCTTGGAATACCACCGCGGTCTCGGAATCCACCGATGGGACTTTATATGGTCACCGTCACCCGAACATGGAGCCTTTCTCCGTGTGGATAAATCAACATAAGAAACACTTCTTCTTTCTTTGTGGGTGGTAGAAGCAAAACCCGAAACTTCTCTTCAATTCGGTGTAGAGAAAACCGGTGCCAAACTCCAAGCAATTGATATGTATACAAGAACTTGGAATAAACTCATTTGGGTGTAAACACTAGAGTGATGGAAAATTTTCTCTAAAAATCTCACTCAAAAACATGATCTTTTTCCCTTTTTGAATTTTCTCTCAAAACACTCTCTAGGAGTTAGAAGGTTGTGAAAAAGATGGATTATCAAAAGTGTTTCCCGCACATATTAAAGTCTGAAAAAAGTTGGTTAAAAACTAAGTGGGGAAGTGGGTGCAAAACTGCCAAAAAATTGCCAAAAACTGTTCCCGCCTGGCATCTCGTTCGAACGACATTTCGTTCGAACGAAAATCTCGTTCGAACGAGTCTTCTAACGACGCTCCAGTATGGACTCGTTAGAAGCTCGTTGGAAATCTCGTTAGAACGACAAACTCGTTTGAACGACATTTCTAACGACGGACCAGTATGCCTTAGTGGGAACTCGTTGGCAAACTCATTCGAACGACATATGGTTCGAACGAAAAACTCGTTCGAACGACCTATAAAAAAGTTTGAAAAATTCGTTTTTAGCCCAGAAAACTTTATGAACTTATTTTTATTAAACCTAACACCCAATAAAACTTGTTCCAAGCTCCTATATATATATAAATGCATTCATACCTTGGGAGCATGGAACTATGGTTGATGACGTAGAAACGAGGCACGCAAACCGGCATATTTGATGAAGCTTTATACTCTTTGCCGCTACGTCTTCAACAAACACTTCATAGGCTTGAGAGTATTACAATTACATACTATCCTATGAATAAATGGTTTTGTCCGGAATTGAGCCAACACAATACATGGACTCAATTGGAAATTTGTGTCCTTACACCCAAGATTACGTTACGTTCGTGCGTGGGGTATCTCGCGAAGCGAAATCCAAACAAGGAACCCCCCCGATACAATACTACGTGACAATGTTGATCGCCAGGATCCATTAGGCCCTCAGTACATACCACATCTTATACCATCTTGTATATATATATTTAGTTCTCATTAGAACCCATGATCCATATTTATATAACTCCTGATATAAATCTACCAGAAGGAATATATCACTTTATTAATTCTTTTCCCTTTTATACAAGGTTACGTTATATGATATCTCATCTCATATATAAACAATATACTATACACAATAAGTATAATAATCAATCCACCGAAATATAATATAAGTAGCTTAGTCATTTTCATCTACTAAGCAATGCTGGAACATCACAATTATACTTATATGTTATTTTCATTACATATATATGTATATTGCACCCTAGGCTAAGCTGTGGTGCACACATACTCTGCTATCAAATCCCAGTACATCACGTACACAAGGATCATGCGTTTCGAATAACTTAGGAACCGTATCAGTAAAAATCACACATATCGGAGGCAAACATAGTTCTCATACCCATGGGCCATGCACATACCTAGGCTCCCATAGTCAGCAGACTTATCGACTCACAAATAAGTCCTTCACAGTCCTATGTTCTTGAGGCACCAAATCTAAATCCCCTCGAAGGCACACAAGATAAGATTGTCCTCTTTCGAAAGCCGACCTCCCGTGATAGCAAGTATGGTAGGTATGTTATACACATAATAAACAATAGTACAGGTACATATTCCACCTATATATATGATAACATCAGGGAATTACTCACAACCCATATAATAAATTCCATATGTAGTATATTTATATATTTAGTATCCTACGCATTTATCGATTATGACCAATCCTCAATATATTATTTCCGAACTTTTCTCACCGCACAATGGTAATACCAATAGCACTGATATATTTATTTGTCTCATATTATATATATACTTTATCGACATCGTATATATAATCTATATCACTTCTCAATATGTTATGGCTATAATTTCTAAACTCTTATAGCGATAGCCAATAACCTCGAATGTTCCCATTCATAATATTATGAGTATTCATACACTTAAAATACTAAACCCACAAGTATTCTCTTACTTAAAATATAACTCGCACCTTACTTACTTTTATGGATTATAATATAAACCCGAATATACCAATACGTAATAATTAAATAAGTATACTAACTACTTAATTTAATTTCCATAGGTACCGCATCACCTATAATAATAATTGACAATAAAGACATACCGGATAGTAGCTTGAACCTCTTTAGCCCATATATTAAATTCCATCCTACTTGCATTCTAGAATTTACTCAAATGTACTTAGCCCATAAGTATTCTCTACGCGTAACTATATAAACACACTTGCCGAACACTTTTCTCGAATGTTATCCATCCTAAACAATCATATAAAAATATAGCCCGGATTTATTTCTACAAACCCAAAGTTTTTATTTTTCCTTAAGTAATTTAGAAGTCCAAAAACTTTATTTAGGGACCCCTAATATTTATTTCCAAACAACTCTTTCCTTTATTTTTTCCAATTTCCGGTTTGATTTCCGAGCTAACGATTTCAACCTCGGAACTACTTCCTTAGAAAAATCATAGCTAATTCAAAAAACATCAGAAAAATATGCGGTCGGTGCCCATGCGACTGTATAAAAAAGATCTAGAACTTTAATGTTTTGACCAAGATCTGAATCAATTCGCTTCTTATCTGAATCAACCCCGGAAGCTATTGCATTACTATTCACTGTCTTCTCCAAATTACAAATATTCATTAATGCACCTCCAAGCTTTTTATCTTCTCTCCCATCATCATCCAACCTCAAGAAAAAACATATACATACATCAAAGGGGTTCTAATCATCCTAGAACCAATTTTGAACAACTATTTTGAACAACTAATTTCAATTAATTCTTAAGTTTCTCAAATTGGGTATTAACCGAGTTTTATCCGTTTAATCTTCCGAAAACCCGTTTGATTCACAAAAATCCAACCCAAAAATATTTATAGTTTTACACCAACTATTATATGATAAATAAACACCTTAAATCATAAAGAAAGTTAAACACTAGCCTCGTGGATAAAATCCGACGACCCGAGTCGAATCCTGCGGAGTTTGGCCAGAAATCCCCCTTTCTTCCTTCCTTCCTCTCTTCTATTCTTCCTTCTTCTCTTCCTTCTCTCTTCTATTTCTCTCTCTTAGGGATTATTTGTGGGAGAAGTGAGGGTCTCCCCTTATTAAACCCGATATTGGGTGTATACCCAATTGTAAAATGACTCATGTACTCAATTGTGAGTCCCTACTAGTCCAAAAATCTTCGGGACATAAACACTACCCTCGGATACTCTATTTGAACTATCTCGGCCATTCCTAACCCAACCCCGCACTTGAAATCTCCATCCAAGTCATTTAACTCAAATTCATTAATTAAACCCAACACATTCCAATACGCGCATTTTCCAATTAAAATATTTTTCTTTGTCGCTTTACTCAACTGCGACATGTAATAAGAATAATCCACTCATATACTTGGTGCCGTAGGAAAATATAATCCAAGTAAATATTAATCCGACACACGAAAACTAATTGTTGATACCAAATTTAACCTGCTGATGTGGACTAATCATAAGAAGACGCGTGTCAATCTACGTGGCACGTACCGGCATTAGCAACGAGGAACTCTGCCTCCCCGATCAAATCAGACGCTCCGACCAACAAGAGTTCTCCGAGGAACTATACTGCATCGAGCAACTTATGAGTACCGAGCTACTTAGGCGGTTCGAGTATCTTAGGCGGTCCGAGCTGCACCTCGAACAAAGCATTAATAGCATGATAACCAATAGATTGACTGCACATTAAATGCTTATTATTATCATACAGATGTATACGCCTAAGGGACATTTATGTATTACCCTTTCACATGTACAACCTGAGGGCTATAAATACATTGTATCATCCTCATTGACGGGGGACCGAAATTTCTTGACCAAACTTGTAATCGAGAATTCCCAAACAAGTCAGCAATAACAGAAATAGTGGACGTAGGCCATTCTTTTAAGGCTGAACCACTTAAAAATTTCTTTGTCTCATTTAATTTTATCTGTGAGTAAATAATTAGATACAATCTAATTTTTTACATCAACAGATTGGCGCCGTATGTGGGAAACGACTGTAACTTTCATTTTTCATCAAAAACAATCGATCACAAATGGCTGATAATCCAGAACCCAGCAATCGAAACACTGGAAACCCCCCAAATCCATCTGCTCCGCCAAACGTTCCAGATCTGGCTGGAATAATGACAAATCTGGCCTAGGGCCAGACAACCATGCAAGAAACTATGCGACAACTTATACAAACCCTTTATGGCGGTGCACCGACCCATTCAGGACAGCGAAGTGTTCAAAGAAATACCCGTTTCCCTTCTTCGCGTACAAGGCATACCGATTCATATCGAACTGAGGAATTTGATGATTTTTCTTATCAACCAGGAAGAACTTCATCGGTACGAGCCACAGATACTGAACAAAAGGTTACTCTCTCTCTAGAAAGGACCAGTGCATTGGAGAGATTAAGTAGGGTTTCTCCTTTTGATCGATTGGTCCCTAGGAGGAACAAAAGTCCTCTTAAGGCCACAACAAAGAGGTTTCGAAGACCAACAAACTTAAGAGAAGGATCTGCTCAGTCGCGACCAGTTGCTCGTCAAGATAGATCCCAAGAATCCACATCAACGCGATCAGTTGCTCGAACTAACAGGCCCGAGGAAGGAAACGATGAGTGGAAAGGCTCTATTCAGAGGCTGGAGGATAGATTAGGGGAAATGGCTAAAGCCAAGAACCCTTTACAACGAAATTTTATTCAAGGGACACCCTTTGTATAGGCCATTGTGGACTTTCCTACACCGTCAAAATTTAAAGCACCTGTTGTGACCCCCAAATATGATGGAAAGACCGACCCTATCCTTCATATAGAACAATACCAAGCTGTAGCCGACATCTATTCTGTTCCAGATGAGATGAGATGTAGAGCATTCTCAGGAACTCTTACCGGATCTGCTCAAATATGGTACAATAATCTTCCTCGGGGTAAGATCTCAACTTTCTTTCAACTGGCCGAGTTATTCATTGGGAATTTCTGTTTTGGGGCAAAGCCAGTTAAACGAGTAGCGCATTTGTTAAGTGTTAGACAAAAAGCTGGTGAGAGTACTAGAGATTATATAACTCGTTTTAATAACGAGAAACTTGAAGTCATTGATTATGAAGAAAAGACAGCGATTACCGCCTTGATGAGTGGGCTGCTGCCCAACAAGTTATATTACACTTTGGCCAAAGATCCACCTAGAACCATGTCAGAACTGATGGGGAAAGCGGCCAAGATCATGAATGCCGAGGAGGCTATGGCTGCGAAGAAGAATATGGATGCCAAAGAAACCAAGGTGGAGGGTGATAAAGCTAAGAAGAAAGAGCATAAGAACAATGGTGGTGACAAACAATCAAGAACAAAGTCGTCATGGGAGGTATTGAAGAAATTTGATAATTATAATCCTTTGAAGAAAGACATCAACCACGTTCTAGAAGAAATCAAGAACAACGAGGAGTTAAGCAGGCCAGAGAAAATGAAGACGGAACCTGACAGGAGAAATAAGGCAAAATATTACGAGTTTCATAAAGATCATGGCCATATGACCAAAAATTACATAGCTCTTCAGAATGAGATTGAAACACTCATCAGACGAGGAAAGCTGGCAAAGTATGTTGATCGTAGAAATGAAAGAAGAAAAAACGACCGAACAAGAGAGAGGTCTAGATCTCCTCATCGAGCAGAGGAGAAGAAGAAAAGAGACCACGAAGATGGTCCAGAAGACGACCCTGATCTTCCCAAAAGACCAAGGCAGCCAGAGCGTGAAGTGTTTTCAATACGTTTTGGGTCATTTGATTGTAATGTTATTACAGGTGGAGATGCAGGAGGAGGAGACCTTACTGCAGAGAAAAAATCTTACCTCTGTGAGGCTCAAGCTTGCTCATACATTCAACGAATAAATTTAGCTGAGGAAGATCGCCCAAGAAAGGTAAAAAAAGAGAAATTGGTCATTGGTTTCTCAAAGAACGACCTCGCAGGTGTTCTATATCCTCATGATGACCCATTGGTGATCAAAATGAGGATGAAGGAAGTAATAATCTCAAGAGTGCTGGTAGATAATGGTAGCTCAGCAGACATCATGTTCTACTCGTGCTTTGACAGTTTAAATCTAAAGCTGTCTCAACTGGAGCCTTATCACAGACCCCTCCTCGATTTTGCTGGCGAGAAAGTTTTTCCACTTGGGACGATCAAGTTGGATATATTTATTGGTACATGGCCTGCTTGTCGAACAAAAAGGATACATTTCTTCGTGATGGATAAGAATGTTCAATTAGCCTACAATATCATCATGGGAAGAGTAGGATTGAAGAAGTTCGAAGCAGTACCATCTATGGTACATCAATGCCTAAAATTTCCAATAAATTTTGGAGTAGGAGTTGTGAAGGGTGATCAAAAAGTAGCTCGGGAATGCTACTATTCATCTGCCGAGCAAGAGGAACTGGAGGAATCAAGAAAAAAGACTACTACCTATCAAGTGGATGAAGGTGGAGAAATTGAAACATTGGATCCTAGAGATGAGTCACAACTCGTGAAGGGCCAAGTGGTGGAAGCTACTGAAAATGTCATCCTGGACGACGAGCACCCTGAATGAACAACTCAAATAGGTTCTTCATTGGAGGCCTCACTAAAACAGGAATTGGTAACTTTCCTAAGAAGCAGAAAGCAAACTTTTGCATGGAGTCATGAGGATATGCCCGGGATAGACCCAAATTTATTATGTCATGAGCTCAACGTGAATAAGGAGATCAAGCCTGTGAAACAGAGAAGAAGAGTATTCAGTCCCGAGAAGAATCAAGCCATACAGGAGGAAGTCGAAAAGCTCCAGAAATCTTGCTTTATCGAAGATGTTAAGTATCCAGACTGGTTAGCAAATGTGGTGATGGTGAAGAAGAAGAACAACAAATGGAGGATGTGTGTAGAATTCACCGACCTCAACAAAGCATGACCAAAGGATCATTTTTCGTTGCCCCGAATTGATCAACTAGTGGATGCTACCTCGGGACACGAGCTGCTGAGCTTCATGGATACTTATTCTGGATATAACCAGATTAAGATGAAACCTAAAGATAGGGAGAGTACCTCTTTTATTACCCCTAGGGGAACTTATTGTTATAATGTTATGCCTTTTGGTTTGAAAAATGCAGGTGCAACATATCAGTGACTGATGAAAAAAGTGTTTGCATAATAAATTAGTTGCAATATGGAAGTCTATGTTGACGATATGCTGACAAAGACCAAGAAAACCACCGATCATCTAGTTGACTTAGGCCCGACCATTGATCAATTGGATAAATATCAAATGAAGTTGAATCCGACCAAGTGTATATTTAGAGTACGAGAAGGAATGTTTCTCGGGTATATCGTCAATCAACGTGGCATTGAAGCAAACCCTGAAAAGATCAAAGCTCTGTTAGGGCTGCGATCTCCAACGATGAAGAAAGAAGTGCAAAGTCTTACAGGACGAGTAACAGCACTCAACAGATTTGTATCGCGAGCAACTGATAGATGTCTCCCATTCTTTAAAACACTCCGAAAGACTTTTGAGTGGAATGATGAATGTGAGAAGGCTTTTCAAGACTTGAAGAAATATCTGGGAGCACTTCCATTATTGTCCAGGCCAGTGATGGGAGAAAAATTATACTTGTATCTTGCAGTGTCGGAGAATGCAGTTAGTTCGACATTGATAAGAATGGAGAATGGAGTGCAAAAACCAATCTATTACACGAGTAAGGCCCTCCGAGGAAAAAAGATCAGATATCCAAAGCTGGAAAAATTACCACTAGCATTGATCGAGGCAAGTCGAAGAATGAAGCCATACTTCCAGGCTCATACTATAGTAGTATATACTAATATGCTGTTGAGACAAGCCCTTCATAAACCGGAAAAATCAGGGAGATTGATGTATTGGGCAATAGAACTTGGTGAATATGATATAGTTTATGAACCCAGATCATCACTTAAAGGGCAAGCAGTAGCAGATTTTATAGCAGAGTTCACCTATCCTGATACCCCCGAGGAGCAAAAGTTTCTCACTGGTCAACCTGTGGATGTTACAGTATCATCAAACCCAAGCCCAGACCAACTTAGGTTGGTAAAAGGACAAATAGATGTTATAGGATCATTAAACTAAAGCCCAGACCAACTTAAGTTGGTAAAAGGGCAAGAAAAGATGATCGACGAACAACAAGAAATATCAGGAGAGGGTGAAAGGAAGCAACAAATTTTCCACCGAGGAACTCTATCAGATCAGAAATTTGAAGACGAGTTACCTATATGGCGTTTATATATTGATGGCTCATCTTGCGCAACAGGCTGTGGAGCAGGGATTGTTTTGAACAGGATGAACGAGGTCGACATGGAATACGCCCTACGCTTCCAATTCAAAGCTTCGAATAATGAGGCTGAATATGAAGCCATGATTGCAGGCCTTAATTTGGCAAAAACTATGGGGGTAGAGCAAGTTATTGTCTTCAGTGACTCGCAATTGATCATAAATCAAATGATGGGAGTATACGCAGCCAAAGGAGAATGAATGATCAGATATCATGCAAAGGTAAAAGAATTGGTGTCAGAATTTGCCGTTATTCAGCTGGTCAGAATACCAAGAATGGAAAATGCGAGGGCAGATGCCTTAGCTCGATTAGCATCAACTACTCGAACTGAGATACGAAGAACAATCCCAATTGAAGTTTTAGCTGGTCGGAGTATAAATGAAAATCTGACAATGAACTTTATTACCCTTGATTTAGGATCGTCATGGATGGATCCCATCAGAGCATATATTGAGAAAGGGGAATTACCAACTGACAAACTTGCAGCCAAGAAATTAAAGTTTAAAGCTGCTCGTTATGTACTGACTAATGGTATTTTATACAGACGGGGAATTATATCGGGTTTACAAAGATGTGTGCATCCCACCGAGGTGAAAGATTTGATTGAAGAGGTCCATGAAGGGTCCTGTGGAGCCCATATAGCAGGTTGGAAACTTTTGCAAAGAATGATGACTCAAGGATACTACTGGCCGATGATGAGGGCTGACTGTATAGCCTATGCCAAGAAATGTGACAAGTGTCAGCGCTTCTCCTCCATCCGAAGAACTCCCCAAGCATTATTAACACCCATTACTTCCCCTTGGCCATTTGCCATATGGAGAATAGACTTGGTTGGGCCACTGCCAACAACCCGGGGAAGATTTAAGTATCTCGTGGTCGCTGTCAATTACTTTACTAAATGGGTTGAGGCTGACCCTCTCATTGAAATGACGTACGACAAGGTATACCTATTTATTTGGAAGAACATCATTTATCGATATGGTCTTCCTCATGCCTTCATCACAGATCATGGAACTCAGTTCGACAACGAGGAGTTCGCGACCTACTGTCATCAGTCAAATATCTTGAAGATTCACTCAGCTCCAGGCTATCCCAAAAGCAACGGACAAACTGAAGTGGTAAACAGAACACTGCTAAATGGCTTAAAGAAAAGACTGAATGACGCGAAAGCAAATTAGATCAACGAGCTACACTCTGTACTGTGGGCTTATCGAACTACTCCCCGAGTAGCAACAGGGGAATCTCCATACATGCTAACATTTGGAAGTGAAGATGTTATACTTGCCGAGTTGGGCCTCCCAACACACAGGGTATTGAATTTCAATTCCCCTGTCAGCGATTTAATGAGGAGATTGGATTTGGACATGCTCGAGGAAGTTAGAAAAGATGCAGCTATCAGGAATGCTGCTTACCAACAACGAACAACTTTGTTCTACAACAAGAGGGTGAAGAGGTGCGACCTGAAAGAAGGAGACTATGTGCTAAAGAAGGTGATTCAAAAGCACAACAAACTGGAAGCAAACTGGCATGGACCTTACCAAGTTAAGGAAGTTGTTCGACCAGGGACATACAGAATAGAAACTTTAGAGGGGGAGGAGTTTAAGAATTCATGGAATGCAGGACACCTGCGCAAGTATTATCAGTGATGTAAACTCTCGTGTAATGCAATTTCATCAGTATGAATAAAAGTGACAACATCTTGCCAATTCTCTCCTTTTTGTTGGAAATTTTTCGCGGTATACACACTACTCAACAAGCAGAATTCAGAAATCTATTCCTAAAAATGCCAACTGAGGTTGGTTAGGAAGTAAATCTATTCCTAAAAATGCCAACTAAGGTTGGTTAGGAAGTAAATCTATTCCTAAAAATGCCAACTAAGGTTGGTTAGGAAGTAAATCTATTCCTAAAAATGCCAACTAAGGTTGGTTGGGAAGTAAATCTATTCCTGAAAATGCCAACTAAGGTTGGTCGGGAAGTAAATCTATTCCTGAAAATGCCAACTAAGGTTGGTCGGGAAGTAAATTTATTCCCAAAAGTGCCAACTAAGGTTGGTCGGGAAGAAAAAATCCACCAACTCAAGTTAACTACAGTTGGTCGGAAGCATTTTATTTAAACAAAGTATGATTATGTGAAAGTGATCAGACAGAAATTTTGATGCTCGTAACATTTTAAATTACCAATAAGGTTGTCGAGAAACAACATATCATCAATTTTGATTACCAAATATTGAAGATAGTCGACAATAAGTTTTTACCAATTCTAGTTGATCGACAAATAATACAATATTGTTATCTCTTTAACAGATATACATGCACAGATGCAAAGCATTTTACAACCACAAGACAATGACAATCAATATTTGCAAAGAAAATTATTTCATTCAATGTAGAACAAAATACATCAAGCATGAAATACAAATTTATTATTACATCGAGATTCCTATTCTATTAGTTTCTTCCCCTCTGCTTTTGAAACGGGTTCCTCGCCAGCAGGTGGATCCTACAAAGCATAAGGGGAATTTATGAAGTTAAGATCTTTAAGCATTCTGATGTTCATCACAGATGGTATATCGAGCAGGTGCTCCGGGCGAGATATCTCAGCATTAGAATGGAGATTTTAATCGCCAAGGTATTTGGAAATCAAACACCGAGGGATGGCCCGAGCAGGGATCCAGCTCATGTCAAGCTTGAATGGTGGCACTGGTAGGTTGAGCAGCCCAGGATTATGGTAATCCCATAGGTTGTGACCCTGTTCCAGTTGCAGTACGCCCAAAGCATTCAACCAGCCTTGTTTGTAACCCTCATTATTTGCATTTTGGATCCGATCATCCAAATGATAAAGAGCCTCATTGTATCCAGCCATCCAGAATTCTCTGGGTTGCTTGTGGAATTGATAAGTCAATCTCTCCAACTGCTCGTGAAGACTTTTTGCAAAAATCTCTTTATTCTCCAAAGCATACTTTTGTGCAGAAAGTTGCTCCTCGAGATTCATGATCTTCTTGGACATCTCAGCCAATGCCTGATTCTTTGCCATCAGCTGGAAGTCTTGATTCTCTAGAGATGATTGAGTTCTTTATTCCTCGACAGTAATTCGAGCAACTCCTGCTCGTCCCCGAGAAACTTTTGCTCGTCCCCGAGTATATGTAAAAGGGCCAGCTATTTTCAAGGTCTCCAATTCATCTCGAAGATTAGCGTTTTCAACTTCCAAGAAATAGAATCCCTCATCGTTCACAGAGACTAAAGCGTTTGAAGTAGAGGCAGCAGATTTCAACTGAGAGATTTCTCTTTACAAGTTGTTATTTTCTTGCTCCAACATCTCAGCTATTTGCCTGTGCTCCTCGACCTCAGTTTTTAAAGTCCTCTCTCTCACTTCATAAGCCCTAAACATTTTATCTTATCCCTTATCAGCATTCAGTTGTTGATACTTCTTCTCGTACCCCTCATGCAAAAGGGTTGTGGATTCCTTATATTGTTGCTGAAGCTCTTCAAGAGTGCCCTGGAGATCTTCAATCATATCATAGTATGCTACGTTGTTAGCCACTGCACGATCGAGCAGGCATTTCAAATACTGATAGGCTTCAATTGCTTGCTCTGAAGCATCTTGACCGAGGATGTCAATGATTTGTGCTGTACTCATGTCTGTATGACCAACTGTGAAATACTCATTGCACTACCTTAACAGTTTTGTACCATGAGCAGACAATAACTCCATCTTGGCCATAAACTAGTAAAGGAGGAAAAAGCAAGAATCAATAAGAGTGCAAACAGAGTATGAAGAAGAAAATCAATAGTATGTATAATCAAAACTTCAAATTTTATTTCATCATAAGGGAAAAGTACAAAGTTCAGGATTACATTTGATAAAGAAAAATAAACATAGAGAAAAATCCGAACAACTCTACACCTTTTCCTTATCACCCAAAACTTTCTCGGGAGGTTGGGACGAGGAGGTAGGTTGGTCGGATGGTACAGAGAGTTGCTCGGGGGGTGCTGAGAGCTGCTCGGATGATGTAGGGGTAGTTGAAGTTGCTCGCCAGTGGACTGGATAACTGGAGGATGAGGAATTTGATCTCCCATCACTATGGAAGACTCCTCAGAGGAAGCTTCGTCCACTTTTTCTTCTTCAGGAGTTGGAGGGGGGCCAGGGATGTGTCGCTGAAACAGGTCAGAATTTTCATCAACCTTCATCTCTTACAGAGCAGCGACCCAGACATCCCTAAAATACTTGACGCTACCATATTCCACTTGGGACATCATGGCAGACAGACCTTTATTCCACCCCTTATCCCAGCCAGCGCTGAAAGACTTCTTTATAGCCAATTTCCTTTTTTCCTTCTCCGAGGAAAGCTTCTCAGAAAGAAGATCCTCGGTAGCCTTCATCTTATTCTCCACTTCTTCCTTTTGACGACCTACTTCACGAAGTCGGCCCAACTTTTCTTCAGCAGTTTTGAGCTTACTTTCAAGCTCCCCAGCATTTTTTAGCTTCTCGTCGAGCTCTTTATTCTTCTCTTCCAAGTCCTTTATTTTCTTCTCCAACCCCTTGGAGACTTCAACAACCTGAGATTTCTCTTCCTCGATCGAAGTGAGCTTTTTCTGCCAAGTGGTCTTATCATCAGCATATTTCTAACGAGAGTCCTTCAGAGACTAGGCCAGGCCCACCAAAGCTTCCTCTACACCAGACGAGGATCTTGAAGCTTTAATAGCTTCATATTTCTGCAAAATTGTATTAAAACAGGTCACCAACTGGTAAGAGAAAATAATATCAAGTCAGGGCACAAATGTAACAAGGGAAAAATGAAAGTTAAGTCAATAAAACTTACAGAAGCAATGTAACGAGAAACTAATGTGGTGACCATGTCCCGAGAAAGATTTTCTTCAATACCTTGGATCTCGGGAATGATCCAAGTCTTCACCAAGCTCATGGCAGAGCCCGGGGTAACAAAAGTGGGAACACCACTTCCAGTACTCAGGGGCTGAGAGATGGATTCAGCCAAATTGACCGAGGAGCTTTTCTTTAGACTCCTCAAAGGAGCATCAACAACCTCGACTAAAGATGTAGGTTTAGTCGGAGAGATGACAATCACCTCACTTGGAGCATCAGCCTTGCTCGGAGCCACTGGGGGCTTCTCGGCAACTTTCACAGTAACAGCCGGAGGGGGTGCATCAATTTTCTTTGTCCCTTCTTTTGGGACATTATGTTTAATTCTCTTGGCCTCTCCAGCAGCAGAGGCATATTTCTTGAAAAGGGTCGGAGGTCTTCTTTTCTTCATCCTTTCACTCAAAGGAATATGTGACTCAGGTGAAGAACTTATAGAAGCTGGTATGGGTTCTGCGTCGCTTATCACTGGACGAGTAGTAAAAGATGAGGTATAACTTTTATACTGCAGCAGATATGAAGCTGATCTAATATGCTCATTGGCAACAGTCTGATGCAAACCCCAGATAAGTTTTAAATGTTTTAAGTTCACTTCTGTCTCTTTTGGAGACTTTCTTTTGCTGTCAACTGCAAATAAATAAACATGAAAATATCAGTGATACATTTTATCAAACACAAAGGAAGCATGCTTTAAAAAATAAAATAAAAACAACCTATCCCATTTCTATAGGGAGGACATCTAGGACCCTGGTAAACACCATCTCCAGTTAGTGGAGGGTGTTGCCAATTTTTCATAACAACCCCGTGCTCGAAGTAGTCCCTATTGGCATCTGGGAGATTGACCACTAAAGCTCTATTTAAAAACCTAGTTTTTAAATAAAAAGTGTTGTCACCAACAACCCATCTATAACAGAACATAATTTCTGGAATTCCTATACGAGTTCCATGACTTTGATTTAATCTATGAACCCCGTTAACTATCCTCCACGTATTGGGGGCTATTCTTGCCGGAACCACGTCAAAATATTGACAAAATTCCAGACACAAAGGGTTTGGGGGAAAAGAGAAACCGCATTCAGCCACAAATAGATTGGGGAACCAATGTCCCTCAGCCAAACGGAAGTAATCTGAATGCTCAGAAAGTTCCTCCAGAACAACCCATGAAGGAATAGAGAAATCAGAACGAAACTTATCAAGTGACTCTACAGGGTAAACCATGATGAATAAAGGAAATCAAATAGAAAGAAGGAGATCTTACGGGAAAAGGGTGAGTCTGTTGACAACGAACGATGGAAGGGATGAACGCACAAGAGAGAGAGACAATGGAAAACTCAAAGATATAAATTTGAAAAAGTAGAAGACGACGGGATTTTTTGCAGCGCTTAAATACCTTGCCTTGGGAAAGGGTAAAGATAATGATTACAAAAAGAGACGGTTACGCTACCGGCGGTTAAAAAGACAAAAAGGGCGCGGGAATCGAAGCGGTCATAAAAATTCAAAAAGTCTGATTCTACGAATTTGGAAGGAGAAATAAATAGAAAAGAAAGTACTCCTAAATTTCGGGATGATCATTTAAAATTGCCATATTTCGAGAAAGAATGTTCCACACTCCTCAAATCTCGAACTGTGAAACATTGGGGGCTTCTGTTGATACCAAATTTAACCTGCTGATGTGGACTAATCATAAGAAGACGCGTGTCAATCTACGTGGCACGTACCGACATTAGCAACAAGGAACTCTGCCTCCCCGATCAACTCAGACGCTCCGACCAACAAGAGTTCTCCGAGGAAATTTACTGCATCGAGCAACTTATGAGTACCGAGCTACTTAGGCGGTTCGAGTAGATTAGGCGATCCGAGCTGCACCTCGAACAAAGCATTAATAGCATGATAACCTACGGATTGATTGCGCATTAAATGCTTATTATTATCATACAGATGTGTACGCCTAAAGGACATTTATGTATTACCCTTTCACATGTACAGCCTGAGGGCTATAAATACATTGTATCATCCTCATTGATGGGGGACCAAAATTTCTTGACCAAACTTGTAATCGAGAATTCCCAAACAAGTCAGCAATAACAGAAACAGTGGACGTAGGCCATTCTTATAAGGCTGAACCACTTTAAAATTTCCTTGTCTCATTTAATTTTATCTGTGAGTAAATAATTAGATACGATCTAATTTTTTACATCAACACTAATATTTACTATTTACTTTATATTTTTAAATTAATTTAATTTTACTCATAAATTCCAGAATTACTATTCACAGTAATTCCTCAAACTACCAAATCACGTCATAAATTCCCGAATGACTATTTATAGTAATTCCTCAAATTACCAAATTACGCCCACAGTGTAATTTAAATATCTTTAAAAGTACGAGGTATTTACATAATTCCCCCTTACAACATAATTTCATCCTCGAAATTTAGATATAGCCTACACCACTACTCTAGGATCGCTATATACACTACGTCCTAGTACCCCAAAGTCGAAAGGTACTATCACAATGGTCTCCCACCATATTACACCTATCTCAAGGTGTATGCTCTAACACAATATCTTAATCAAATCTCTATATGTTACAACGCGACCTCGGTCATAAGGTTGACTCTAACGTTATATCGCATCTAGTGCTTCTTTAAGTGCATATAAAGAAAACTAGCCTATAACCGCTGCTCTAACTTATTTGTCCCACCGGAGATCCGTTACTCCAAGCATTCGTTCATTTACATCAGGACATATAATTTCCCTCAAAAAGGAAACTACACTAGCGCGTGACTATTCCCGTCAGTCCTTTCGCTTATCTTAAGTGTGCTAAATTTTTGTATAAATATAATTGGATCATTGCGTACTTCCTACGACGTTCCATCCAATCCATTTCAAATACATTTATAACTGCCTTATAGCATAATCTCTAGCTTTATATACTACGTCCCTTCTATTTCGGGTGGTATATAAAATCAATTTACCAAGGTTCCCGTACATCTTTTTAACCCGTGCCTATCTGCACAACCTTTGTAAATGTTTGATACATAACACTCTCTATAAATAATGGGCCTCATCTCCTCGGCCTGGTACTAACACCTGGGTACCCTTAACCCGAATAATTCAAAATTCAATTTTTTCCGAAACCTGAAAATTCTACCGTTCTTAAGGTCCACCGATCTTCTTGTGGTTAACTCACAACAGTCTTCCTATATCAGTGCCACTAGTTTTACTGACCTTACTTCATGGAAGTCCTAAGATCAAGGTGTTTCCAACACACGCAATATGAATACTATCCTAACTATATCCCTAGCTCCCAAGACCTCTCTCAACTTCCGACATTTTCTCGGTTTCATGCATGGGATGTCTCACAAAGAGAAATCCAAACTAGGAACCCTCCCGATACACTACTCCCTCGCTTTGCCAGTCATCGAGATATAATGGTCTAAGGGACACCAACGGGGTGTTCTAAATCCTACCTCGTTAAACTACTAATGTACTTCTACCACTATATCCTTCCATCTTGACCAAATGGAAAGTCCAACTAATCAGGGCGCCTACTTATGCAAAAGCATTATGAACATCATACCCACAACATATTTCCTCTGAATTTTCCTTTTATTCAAGGCCTGTATATAAGTCTCAAATCAATTTCCTTCACCTTACCTCACCCACATACTTGCGGTTGAGAGAACAATTTCAGTGCCTCTCCGTAGCACTTATATCTCTATATAATTATACAGTCATAAGACGGCTCTCAGTCTATAGTGTTTTCTCTACACTAGGTGACTTATCGTCAAAACTAACATCCTTGCATTTTATAACATCTCTCCACTCCCGACGTCGTTAAGATTCGTGCGTGGAGCGTCTCGCAAGATAAATCCAATCAAGGAACACCGCCTATGTACTTAACTTTGTCGGTCGTGGAGGCCCGCTAGTTCAAATATTCCACTGGGAAAATCCCATTTCTCCTATCAACAAAAATATGGTCAGATCTCCTATTTTCTTCCAGGAGTCACACCAGCAAGCGCTTGTACTAACACTAGGTCCGTAGCGCAAATAACAATGAGATTTAACTCACAGCTCAAGAATAAATCTTGCATACCTTAAATTATATCTATAAGGTCCCCATGCACTAAAATCGTGGTAATGAAACATCTCCTCATCGAAGTTCTATCTAATCATATACTAAAGGCGAGCTCATCTAGAATTTATCTTCATTCCATTCTTTATTATGTCCATATATATATGTTTCACACCTCATATAAATATATATACAATATACTATATACATCAAGTATATCCATACTTATATATCGTACACTATATGAGTATTATAACCATCTCTCATAGCTATAACTCAATGGATGAAGTCTCTCATTTCAATCATCTTTGAGGGAATTACTCACATATCATCCTGGGTACCAGTGGTCGGACTATCACACCGACTTGGTAAAAGCCAAATCACAACGTATGGGAAGCGATCATAGTTCCTCACCGGAAATAAGAACAAAACATACCCACCATGTCTCACTTTTGATAAAAATCACATAATATAAAATGGACACTATGATCTGGGGACTATACGCTCCCTGCTCCTCAAGTCAGGGGACTCACCCAAATCGCATAACTTCCCATGATAGCACTAGAGGGGTATGTTTCATATAAATATAACAATCACACACACACACACACACACACACACACACACACACACACACATATATATATATTTATTTATTTATATACACAATATAATCCGGCTAATTGTGCATATCTCTCGTAACATTAGCCCATATTTCCCGAATATAAAATTCGATTTAATTTCATAAGTATTCACTTACTTATAAAATAAATAAATATTAAGCTTATTACAACTAGCTCGTATCCCACTTACATCTGAAATTCCTATTCGAATCCTAAGGGTCCGTTTCTCATAAGAACTCTTAAAAATCACCAATTCTCACAAGTTTAATTTATGGCAGATTACACACCTTGCACTAAAACAACTATAACTCACTCTACATAAGTTCAAATAACTAGTAAGTATATCATTCCACTGAAGAACCCTCTATCTCAATTGTACCTCCCTTACTTCGGTAGTAAGTTCACTTAACCATGTCACTCTATTCACTGTCGGTCTCTGACCGATCCTTATTTAAATAACTTAAAAACTACATTGTCTTCATTCCTACTAAATCAAAGGAACTTGCAGTTAAAACCATCCATAAGATTCATTTATGAGAAAAAAATCATGCTCCCCCAAATATAGTGAACATCGTTCCCACTATTTCAACATTGCTCCTACGAGTGAAAAAAATTTCCTCAAATTTTCCCATATGGG
Organism: Sambucus nigra; assembly: GCA_949130495.1. Lineage (NCBI taxonomy): Eukaryota > Viridiplantae > Streptophyta > Magnoliopsida > Dipsacales > Adoxaceae > Sambucus > Sambucus nigra. Next base: position 130,353,858 of record OX422214.1, on the reverse strand, counting down.
TATTTCCATACCCAACTCTAAGCCAAAGCTTTTGAGCCTTCTACTTCCTTTGGATAAATCTATACTACTTCCGCCTAGCTCAACTTCAATGTACGATCCTTATCAAGGACCTTTCAAACTTTTCCCAATTTAACTTCACTGGGTAATTCAAGTTTTAGCATCACTCTTTTCTATAGCAGTACTTGATAATTATAACTACTATACTTTAGTAGTCGTTGTAAGAATCCATGATAATGCCACAAGGAAAGTGACCTCTACTGCGGTCCTCATTCCCAACCTCAACTTACAGCTCTAATTATGCCCCGCCTCCTATGCCCTTACAATGGTCGTCCATGGTCGTCCTTCGTCGATCAGCAAACAATCCCGAACGAGCGCGCAAAAGATTTACAATAATCTTTCATAATGGCAGGAGAATGAAATCTCACAAGAGGATATCAACAATCCTAATCATAAGGCAATATATCAAATCAAAAGAAACGCTGAAAGCGTAGTATGTCCACACAGATTCCTAAGGACACTAGAACCATATGCTCTAATACCACCTGTGACAACCCGCCTAATAAAATACCGAGCGATCACTCCTATATCAAATTAAAACAGAATTCTCATATGGTTCATTTTTAGCATCACTGTCGAAAACCAATTTAATTACTAATATCCTATTAGGCTGGCGTTAAAATTTTAATTAACTAATCTTTTTAACCAAACCATTCAAATAAAACAATTACAACAGTTTATATGCAATAACTTAAATGAAATAAAGTAACCGAACACTCGGTACAAAATAATACAACCAAATAGAATGCCGCACTAAAAGGCGATAAAAGAATAAATGAGTACAGTTGGGCCATGAGCCTAAATGTTTCTATAATACCTCCTATATAGATCTCAATGATAGAAGCGTCTACAATAAACCTGCTTGCATCCACAACTGCTGCAGCAAACGTCTGACTCGAAGGAATCATCATCCAGACATCCCTGTGTCTGGAGACATATATATATATATATATATATATATATATATATATATATATATATATATATATATATATATATATATATATATATATATATATATAGAAAGAGAGGGAACAAATAGAGAAACGGGTCAGAGCACGAGCTTTGAAAACGTTTTAGCAAATGCTTAAAATCCATATTTTAAAATGTGATATTTCTTATATATAAACATATATTGCTCTCACATGAGATACACCTCACCCCTCTTTTAATAGTGCACCACTATAGCATACCTTTTTAACCAACCTAGTTAAGCTACCCTGCCTAACTAATGTATTTACCAATCTTCTAATAATCCTCCTAAATCCGATTACTAAGGACTAAACTTCTCCCCATTCCCAACATTACGTTACGTTCATGCGTGGAGTATCTCGCGAAGCAAAATCCAAACAAGGAACCCCCCGATACACTACTTCGTGACATTGTTGATCGTCGAGATCTATTAGGCCCTCATTACGTACCACATCTTATACCATCTTGTACATGTATATAATTAGTTCTCATTAGAACCTATGGTCCATATTCATATAACTCCGGATATAAATCTACTGGAAGGAATATATCACTTTATTCATTCTTTTCCCTTTTATACAAGGTTACGTTACATGATATCTCATCTCATATGTAAACAATATACTATACGCAACAAGTATAACAATCAATCCACCAAAATATAATATAAGTAGCTTAGTCATTTTCATCTACTAAGAAATGGTGGAACATCACAAGTATACATATATGTTATTCTCAGTACATATATACATATATTGCACCCCTAGGCTAAGCTGCGGTGCACACATACTTTGCTATCAAATTCCATTACATTGTGTACACAAGGATCACGCATTCCGAATCACTCAGGAATGGTATCAGTACAAATCACACATATTGGAGTCGAACATAGTTCTCATACCAATGGGTCATGCAGATACTTACGCTCCCATAGTCACCAGACTTATCGACTCTATGTTCTTGAGGTACCAAATCTAAATCCTCCCGAAGGCACACAAAATAAAATTGTCCTCTTCCAAAAGCCGACCTCCCGTGATAGCAAGTATGGTAGGTATGTCATACACGTAATAAACAATAATATAGGTACACATTCCACCTATGTATGAGATAACATTAGGGCATTACACACAACCCATATAATAAATCCCATACGTAGTATATTTATATCTCGAATATCCTACACATTTATCGATTATGACCAATCCTCAATATATTATTTTTGAACTTTTCTCACCGCACTATGATAATACCAATTGCACCGATATATTTATTCGTCTCATATTATATATATACTTTAACGACATCGTATATATAATCTATATCACTTCTCAATATGTTATGGATATACCTATTATAATAATTGTCGATAAAGACATACTGGATAGTAGCTTGAACCTATTTAGCCCATATATTAAATTTCATCCTACTAGCATTCTAGAATTTACTCAAATATACTTCGCCCATAGTTATTCTCTATGCATAACTATATAAACACACTTGTAGAAGATTTTTCTCGAATGTTATCCATCCTAAATAATCATTTGAAAATATACTCGGATTTATTTCTACGAACCCAAGGTTTTTATTTTTCCTTAAGTAATATAGAAGTCCAAAAACTTTATTTAGGAACCCCTAATATTTATTTCCAAACAATTCTAGCCTTTATTTTTCCAATTTTCGATTTGATTTATGAGCTAACGATTTCAACCTTGAAACTGCTTCCTTAGAAAAATCATAACTAATTAATAAAAAATCATAAAAATACGTGGTTGGAGCCCACGCGACTGTATCAAAAAGATCTAGAACTTTCATGTTTTACGCAAGATTTGAATCAATTCCCTTCCTGGCCGAATTCACCCCGCAAGCTGATGCGTTACTATTCACTATCTTCTCCAAATTACAAATCTCCATTAATGCACCTCCAAGCTTTTTATCTTCTCTCCCATCATGATCCAACCTCAACCAACAACATATACATACATCAAAGGTATTCTAATCATCCTAGAACCAATTTTTAATAACTAATTTCAATTAATTCTTAAGTTTCTCAAATTGGGTATTAACCGAGTTTTATCCGTTTAATCTTCCGAAAGCCCGTTTGATTCACGAAAATCCAACCTAAAAATCTTTATAGTTTTACACCAACTATTATATGAGAAATAAACACACTAAATCATAAAGCAAGTTAAACACTTGCCTCGTGGATAAAATCCGACGACCTGAGCCGAATCCTGCGGAATTTGGCCAGAAATCCCCCTTTCTTCCTTTCTTCCTTCCTATCTTCTCTTATTCCTTCTTCTCTTACTTATCTCTTCTCTTTCTCTCTCTTAGGGATTATTTGTGGGAGAAATGAGGTCTCTCCCCTTATTAAACCCGAAATTGGGTGTATACCCAATTGTAAAATGACTCGTGTGCTCAATTGCGAGTCCCTACTAGTCCAAAAATCCCTGAGACCTAAACACTACCCCCGGATACTCTATTTTGACTATCTCGGCCATTCCTAACCCAACCGCGCACACGAAATATCCATTCGAGTGACTTAAATAAAATTCACTAATTAAACCCAACACATTCCAATACGCGTGTTTTCCAATTAAAATATTTTCCTTTGTCGCTTTACACAACTGCGACATGTAATAAGAATAATACACTCATATACTTAGTCTTGTAAGAAAATATAATCCAAGTAAATATTAATCCGACTCTCGAAAACTAATATTTACTATTTACTTTATAATTTTAAATTAATAAAATTTTACTCATAAATTCCAGAATTACTATTCATAGTAATTCCTCAATTTACCAAATCACGTCATAAATTCCAGAATTACTATTTACAGTAATTCCTCAAATTACCAAATTATGCCCACAATGTAATTTAAATATCTTTAAAAGTAAGGGGTGTTAGATCAACCATGATCAAATTGGTGCAATGATAAACTTTATAAGCATTTTTATCCTCAACTCTCACCCAATCACAATAAAACAAAACCTCTTTAAAGCTTATATAGTCCAATTCAAGTATATTTCGCATTACACCGTAGTAAGTCATTTCAGCTTCAATGAGATTTTTATCTTTCACACTCGCTCAAAAATTAGTAAGAGCCTTGTATGAAATAATCGAATTCTGTATATTTGTATTTTTCTCGTAAACCCTTGTACAGAATACGTAACCATTCAATCGATACTTTTTATAATCATGTACCATGAATAAGGGTCCAGGGGCTAGACAAGCAAGTTTTGATGTCGAATCACCCGTCTTTAAGAGCTGAGATTATAGATAAATTAAATAGGTTAATTTAATGCTTTCTTCTAATGTGACATTTAATAATATATATTTTCATTATAATTACCTCGCGTGACACCCACAACCTAAATTCGCTATCTGATTGCACCATCATTCTTCATATTTTATTGTTCCCATATGCATAATATTTTCTGCATTAAACGTATTACAAAATTGGTCTTGGATAAAAATAAATAATGTAAAAGTTAAAATAATGTAAACTTACTATTTCCATTCTTTGACATCTTCATGTGTGTTTAATTGATAATGAGCTACTTGTTTATGTTGTAAACTCATTAATTCCAGTCGCTTGCCCATCACCTGACCACCCTCAAATAGACTACATATTTCATCCATCACCTTTAAAGGGTGAGTGGTCATATTCCATACAAGACCGCATATTTATGTAATATATTTAGTGTAAGGACATTATCCGTCACAATTTAGTATGTCGTATACCGCAACAAGTTTCTACAAGTCATCGAAGGATTGAGCAGTTTACATCTACAAGAGACGAATCCGAATTTCAAGAAGACTTCAACATTCAAGCCCAACAAGGATGAAATTGGTAAAATGTGTTTAAGTTCCATTTACATTTTACATTAAAAGGGTTGGGATATTTTTATTAAAGTTTAAATGATTTTTGAAATGATTTTAAATGGTTTTTAATTTTTCAAAATCATAAACGTTTTTGATAAATATTTTTGAGCTCGTAAATAGTCTTAATTGTTGAGGTTTCCAAGATATTTAAAGGACTGTAGTTTTCTCGGATGCATGTATGATGTCGTTCGAACGACACCGTATATGGTTCGAAGGAGATCATATTTCACTCAAATGACATCGTATGTCTTTCGAACGAGATGTGTTTTAAGATGACACATCACTGCCTTGATTTAATTATAAATAAGGGTGTCAGGCTTCTGATTTTAGGGTGGAGAAACACTGGTTTTAAATAGAATATGTTTTTAAGTGTTTTGGTTTATTCTCTAACCTTTTTGAGGGTTCAATCTTTGTTTTACAATTCACAAATCCCAATATCTTTTGTGTCGGTTGTGGTGTGGAACCCAAAGCATACTTTGCTGTAGTTAAACCTCTATTGAGAAGGCATCTCCATATCTGATTGGTGGAAACCGAGCATAGTTAATCTGTGTGTGGACGAGCGGAAGATGACAAACCGACACCTGGAGGGTATTTCGTTGTCTCTCATAGTTTTGAAGGTTTGACGAAGACACCGTGCATTAAACTTGTGGGTGAATATCAGGTTGTATGTAAGTCAATGGTCTTGTAAACTTTTCAAAGTGTTGAAAAAAGGTTTTTACCCGAAAGTTTTTTTTCCTGAATTTGTCGTCTTTGTTTCTGATGCATGGTTTAAATTATTTATTAAAATTAGAAGCATGTTTAGGGGCTGATCTAAAAATGAATTTTCTTTGATCAAATTTAGACACCTAATTAAATAAGTGTTATAATAAATAATTTAATTGGTATCACACAACATTTTTTACAAATTGGTATCAGATAAGGTTACGTTAATTTATCGTGCATCCCTATTTTCCGTAAACTTGTGTGATATTGATTTTGTTTAAAACTCGCAAGTTTTTCAATGGATCACTTATATAATCGGGTGCCCATCTTTGACGGTGTTCATTATGCCTATTGGAAAGCTCGCATGAAATCTGCTTTAAAAGCCATAAATGTGTGAGTTTGGTTATTAGTTCAAAATGGTTGGACTCATCCCATTGTGAGTATTGATAATGTCACCTCTTTAAAACCTGTGTCAAACTGAACTAATGACGATTATAAACTATCTAACTTTCATTCATGTGGTTTGACTGTTATTTCTGAAGCCGTCACTCCAAACGAATTCCTCCGTATTATGATGTGCACCACGTCTAAAGAGGCATGTGATATTTTAAAACAGACACACGAAGGTACAATCGCTGTTAAAGAATCAAAATTACAAAATCTAGCCAACAAATTTGAGACCATTACTATGTTAGAGTCCGAGACTTTTGATGAGTTTTACATACGTTTGTCGGACATTGTCAACACTTGTTTTAATTTGAGTGAGGTAATTGTTAACACGCGGGTTGGGAAAAATATTTTTTAGATCCTTTCCAAAATGTTTTGTTTCAAAAGTCATTGTTTTAAACTTGATGGGAAATTTGAGCACACTTAAGTTAGAAGAGTTGGTTGGTGATCTTCATACTTACGAGTTAGATATGTTTCCCCAAACTATCAAACCTAAAGATAAAGGGATTGCACTTAAGTCACAATCGAGATCGAGTGAAGATGTTTCTAGGAAGAGAGATAAGAAAAAGAAAGTAAGTTTTTGTGAGTCCGAGTCTGAGGACGAGTCTGATTTTGACGTGACCTTACTTGTGGAACTTTTTAAAATATTTCTCAAAATGTCTAAAGAAAATTCTTCCAATAAAATGAGATCTTTTGAGAAAAATAAAAAGAAAGAAGAGGCCAAAGAAAGTGATAAGGAGAAAGTGATCAGGTGCTTTGAGTGTGAGGGTAAAGGGCACATAGTTAAAGAGTTTCTTACTAGGATAAGGAGAAAGGGCAAAGAAACTGCTATGCCCGCCACACTTAGTGATGGTGAGGGAGATGAGTCAAATAAATTTTTAGCACATGGGATGTGTGTAGCTTTTTCGAGTCATGTGAGCATACCCACTTTGTCTCACGATGGTAGTGTCCGTGAGAGCAACATTGATGACTCGACAGTTTCTAGTGAAGGTGAGAGCGAGTTTGAAAGTGGAGATGAAAGTGAGATCCAAAAATCTTTTAGGGATTTGTACACCGAGACCTTGAAAAAAAAGTATAATAGAGATTTAGGTCGCCGGTTTTTTGATTTGGAGAAAGAAAAAGACTTTTATAGGAGGGAAATGTGTGGTTTGACCGACACGGGGTCTAGTCCGATGACACGTGTATCCCAACTCGAGAGTGATCTCGAACATGCCTTAGAGGTCAAAGTCCCTTTAGAGAACGCATCTATGAAAGTTAAAAAGATGGTTCTCAATCCCACTTTAGGTGGTGGTGAAAATTTAGGAAAAGGTCGTGATGGTGTATTCACTTCTATTATTGCACCCGAGCCGGTTCCCATTTTAGTGACTCGACTCGACTCAACCCACCTAGGTGTCCCGTACCTGTTAAGAGAGCTCATCCTAGAGTTGTTGAGAGAGGTGTACCTAGGCCGATTTATGTTTTCTCCCATTGCAAAAAGAGAGGACACCTTAGGGAGTTTTTCTTTAAATTGGGTTTTGTGTCACGCTTTGCTCCTACACATGTTCGCACACATGCACCCACCTATGATACTTTGCTTGCACGTAATGATAGAGAATTTGAACATATTCGAGAGAAAGTAAAGTTTTTGGTCAAGTCTTCTCATGATTTGATAGAGTTGTTTCAAAACATGTCAGTATCGTTGGAATACTCCATCGCACCTACCGATTGAGGTCTAGACATGTTTGCTAGCATAAGTTGATTTGCATGATGTTATCTTTTTCCTATTGCTATTATGTACCATTTGTTTTATACGTTGTTAGGATTTTTGTTTGCTTTTCTTATTTTTGGTACTGTTTGAACACTGTTTTGGATCTGTCTGCCCATTCCAGGAACTATTTTTACGAAATTTTCTCACTGGACAAAACTACATGTTATTATGATTAAATCGGGAAATTTTGTTTTTCTCGTTCTAACGAGAATTCGTCTCATGCGAAGCCTTCTCGCGAGATCCTATGTCATTCAAACAACAAGGAGTCTCGTTCAAACGACCCCTATAATTAACACTCTGTTTGCAATCCTATTTTCATCTTACTATCTTATGTGGTACTGCTGGGTTGTTTGTGAACAAGTATTTGAAAAAATATAAAAAGAATTTTTTAAACAAAAATTTGAAAAATCCAAAAAGAGTTTGGTATTTTGTTTACACCTTATATGAATTGACATTTAGGATGACCAAGTCACAATTTCATGCCATATCCACGTGACTATTTGATAGTGTTTTGAGACAATATGTTGTGTCATTCATGTGCTTTATAAAGTTTGGAGTCTTTGAGATGATATAGTGATACTTCCTACATGATTGACTCTTTTTGTCCTTTATTGCACACATGCACGGATTTGTTTGACTTTTGCGCTTGTGTATCATATGTTGGTTGAGTGTTTCCATCTCAATTATGTCTATACAACGAACCAAATGTGTCAAAACTTGACAAAAAGTAGTGCATGATATAAACCGTTTGTGAGATTGTGTGTTTTTATTTTGAAAAAATGCGGAAGGGCTACGAAAGGTACTCATTTATCCTTTGCGATTAAGCCACCATTTAAATGGACCTATAAAAGTGAGGAATTGAAAATTATCCTGGTCCAATGAGGTTTTAAAAGAGCTCGAAAAAATCGAAAGGAAATAAAAAGAAATATATGCCAAAATGAGGTCAATAGTTCTTTTTGTGTCGCCACCTCATAAGAAAAACAAAAAACATTATCTTTTAATGAGGGAGTTTAAATGTAATTTTCAACGGTTTGCAAGTCCTTGAAAGTCATGAAAAAGCATTGCATAGTTTTGGACATTATTGGTGTGAAAATCATTTATACTTTGATTTGTTGATATGATTAAGACGATGTCATCCAAATTCAACAATTATACACCTAAGGACTATTTTTTATGTTTATCCGTTAGGAGTACACTTATGCATCTTGCACATATCATATGATTGAGTTGATTTTCCTATCTAGTCTATTCACACCTATTCATTCCGTTTCCACGATTTGGTTGTCTTAGTGTAAATTCATGGTGTGTGATTTTTGTAAAATCATTTTTTTGTATAAATTATTTAAAAATTCAAAAATAGTTTATTTTCTTGGTTTACTTTGACACCCCAATTTGCTTTATGTGATTCATTATGTTCCTTGTCTATTTCCAACAAATAAAAGGGGGAGAACGAATTATGATTTTATGGGGGAATTTAAGTATGGGGGAGAATTGATTATGCTTTCATATTTTTATTTATATCATTTCAAACTCGATACGTCACAATATTTTTTCTTCGTCTCATGTGTGTAGGTACAATTGAAGATTTGTTGGATTGCACACCTGATGAGAAATTTTTTGAAGGTTTTGAAGAGTTGATTGTTGAAGCATCATTTGAAAATATTTGAAGACTTGAAAGTTTATCTTTCCACATTTGAATTTTTGGGAGGGTAGATTTGTTTAGATCATTTGAGATTGATAATTCGGATATTTTTATTTTGTACTGACATAGACATAGGGAGAGATTTGTAAGGACATTGTCCGTCACAACTTAGTATGTCGAATACCGCTACAAGTTGCTACAAGTCGTCGAAGGATTGCGAATCTTATATCTACAAGAGACGAATCCGAATTTCAAGAAGACTTCATCATTCAAGACCAACAAGGATGAATTTGGTAAAATGTGTTTAAGTTCCATTTACATTTTACATTAAAAGTGTTTGGATAGTTTTATTAAAGTTTTAATGATTTTAAATGGTTTTTAATTTTTCAAAATCATAAAAGTTTTGGATAAATGTTTCTGATCTCGTAAACAGTCTTAAGTGTTGTGGTTTCCAAGATATTTAAAAGATTGTAGTTTTATGGGATACATATATGTTGTCGTTCTAACGACACCATACATGGTTAGAACGATATCGTATCTCGCTCAAACGACAGCCTATGTCATTCGAACGAGATGTGTTTTAAGTTGACACGTCACCGCCTTGATTTTTATTACAAACAAGGGTGTCAGGCTTCTGATTTTTGGGTGGAGAAACACTGATTTTAAACAGAATACGTTTTTGAGTGTTTTGGTTTATTCTCTAACATTTTTAGGGTTCAATTTTTATTTTACAATTCACAAATCCCAATATCTTTTGTGTGAGTTATTTTGTGGAACCCAAAGCATACTTTGATGTAGTTTAACCATCTTTGGAGAAGGCATCTTCATATTTGATCGGTGGATACAAAGGGTAGTTATTCTGCGTGTGGATGCGCCAAGATGACGAACCGACACCTGGAGAGTATTTCGTTGTCTCTTGTATCTTTGAAGGTTTGACAAAGATACTGTGTCATTACACTTGTGGGAGATTATCAGGTTGTATGTAAGTCAATGGTCTTGTAAACTTTTCATATGGTTGAAAAAAAGGTTTTTACCCAAAAGTTTGTTTTTCCTAAATTTGTCGTCTTTGTTTGTGATGCAAGGTTTGAATGATTTATGACAATTAGAATCATGTTTAGGGGCTGATCTAAAAATGAATTTTCTTTTATCAAATTTAGACACCTAATTAAAAAAGTTTTCTAACAAATAATTTAATTAGTAACACACAACATTTTTTACACTTAGCAACTCATGCACATTGTTGAAATTTGAGGAAAATTCAACCGCATATCCTCATAGTTCTCTAAGTACACGACATATATTTTCAAGTATAAGTGTTATTTCAATTTTGGAATTGAAATAACACTTAACACCGCATCATCTAGTATGTACCCAGAGAATATTAAGAGACGGTAGCAGAACTTTCCCCCCAAAGTAACAAGTTTAAGCCACTAAGAATATTATTATTGAAATCGACAGGACCCCCAATTTTAAAATATATCAAAACGTAATTTCCTTTTAGATGCAGAATAGTGATGGTTCAACACAACACACAACCAACTAATTTTATTTTCTTTCAAATTAAAATTAAACGAAACTCAAAGAGAAATTAAATTTAACAACAAATACATTTTTCACTATTTAACTTTTATCCCAAAAGAAATTTAACCCAAGTCCTAGAATTTGCCTAAACTAAATTTTCAATATTGTCAAATTATGCCAAACCAATTTTAACAAATTAAATAATGACTTGAATTAAATTAATTTAAATTTTACCCAAACAACTAATTAGCACCAAATTAAGCAAGTAGAGATTTAAACCAAATTTTACCTTTTAACCTAAGCATGTATCTAAGGTGAGTTTTGCAGAAGATAAAATAAAAAAACCACTATGCCGCGACGTACGAGGAAAAAGCCACAACCGGGAAAAAAACCTTGGACGACCCCTAGCCTTAAGTCCACTAAGTTCGGAATTTTACAAATATAAGACAGATGACTTACACAACTCGACTCGACTCCCTTCGAGCCCCTGGTGCGTCTTCTTGTATCAACCTCTACTTAGCCGACAATCCCGGACTCCACCGGAACCTTGGAATCCAACAATGAAGCTTTTGAGAACAACCGTCAACCACACATGGTGCCTTTCACCATGTGAGAACGCCTCAGCAAAAAAACGAACTTCTTCTTTATGGGATGTAGAAGTGAACCCAAACGAACTCTTCAACTCGGTAGAGTAAACCTAGTGCCAAACACTCCAAGCAAGATATATATATGGTAACTTGGAATAAACAAACTATAGGTGTAAACTAAAGTGTTTTGGAATAATGTTCTTGAAAATGCAAACACCTAAAACATGAACTTTTGAACTTAGAAATTTTGTCACTCAAAATTTTCTCTTAAAAAGGCGTTTAGAAAATGTCAAAAGTTAGTTTTTCAAACTTGGTTCCCTCACATATAACTTATGTCAAGAGTTAGTGGGTAAAAGTAAGTGAGAATATGGGGAAAACTGATTAAAACTGCCAAAAAATTTCTCGCCAGAAATCTCGTTAGAACTAGATTTTCGTTCGAACGAAGTCTCATTCGAACGACACTTCTAACGAAGTTCCAGAGGCAAATGGGGAAAACTCGTTGGCAAACTCGTTCGAACGATAATATCAAACGAAGTTTCAGAATGTTTAAAATTCGATTATTAGCCCAGAAACTTTATTTTAAAGTTTTAAAGAAACCTTCTGAAAATAAACCTCAGTTTAAAATAAAATTACACCAAATAAATATTATTCCAAGCTCCTATATATATATGTAATGCATTCATACATTAGGAGGAATTGGAACTAATGTTGTTGACGTAGAAACAAGGCACAATAAACTCGGCATGTGATGAAGATTTATAATCTTGGCCGCTACATCTTCAACTAACACGTCATAGGCTTGAATGGATACATTTGAACGCTATCCTATGATTAAAAAAAATTTGTCCGGAATTGAGCTAGCACTACAATAAGACTCAATCGGAGACTTGTGTCCTAATAATTATATGGAAAACTATGTCGTCCTAAACTGTCCAAACGGGACAATTCAAGAGATGTCATTATAGGGGTAATAACTCTCGAATGGGTCTAAGGGATATTGAATGTGTACGCAAAATAACTAGAAGGCTAGTATCTATGCACTTTATATAATTAAGAGTAGTTATAAATTGCCATGGTATGTATATTTCATTTATTCGATAACAATGTTTATAGTGATGATTTATACATAGTTATTAATGTATTTTGCATTATTAATTGTTTAACAACAAACTTTTAAAATTTATAGTATAGTTTAAGGGCCAACTAGCTCAATGGCCTAAATGTTTAAATCCACCAGTCAACAACAATTCAAGAATCCCAAATAATTCAACAATCTCTCTCTCTCTCTCTCTCTCTCAAATAGAGAGAGAGATGTATATATATATATTGAGAGAGATATATCGAAACGTGTGTGTAGAAAGAAAGAGATGGTCATCGAAATATGTAAGGAAGAGAAAAAGGGGTCAACGTTAATGCAATTAAAGAGAGAAACCAAATAATAAAATACCAAATACCAAATACCAAAATACCAAATAATCAAATACCAAATACCAATTTCACACAGTCACACAGATTAACACACACACACACACACACTGAAACACTCACAAACACATATAAAAAAATTTAAACACACACGGTCACGCTCATTAACATTCACACATATACACACACTAAAATATATGCACACACACACATGCGCACACTGAAACACACACACACACACACATACACACATTAAAAATCGTACAAAGAGAGATAAAAACATACTAATGAGAGAGTGAGGCAGAGAAAGGGAGAATTGCAGCTGGGAGAAGAGAGAGAGAGAGAGAGAATAGTGAGGGAAAGGAAAATGAAATGGGAGGGAAAGGAAAATGATAAGCGGCTATGATTTTATTTTTTTAAAGTTATCACGCTCGTGTCATGGTCAAAGGCTATGAAAACTTCTTAAGGCTGTCATGGTCTTTGATCATGACATATCCGTGACAACTAAGTTATCACAATTTTTTACCGTGGCAACCATGGCCTGGTGAAGAGTGTCCTTTTAGCAATTTTGGTGTAGTGGCAGTAAATGTTGGATTGTTGTGGTTTATTGGGAACAATTTTCCTTGCCACAGACATCCAGGTCCTTAGTCCATCTCCTGATTTGACTGCGACTTCTTTCACAAAGTTAGACCTTTTTTTTTTCTTTTGGGGCATTTTTAAGCCTCCCTAGGCTAGGTTGTCAATAAGACACCCACGACTGTACTCGTATTTCAGGTCTCCCTAAACTAGGTATATTCACGCCTCCCTAAGCTAGGTACCCCAGACTAGATTGTCAATAAGCCACCCAAGACTAATATTGAATATTATGATCCCTCAAGGCTAATAATGAGTATTTGAAGATCTTTAGGCTAATATAAGAAGCATATATCCTTGAATGCTGAGAATTGGTATGGTAAAAACCCCATATCTTTGAATGCTTTTACGATGTGAGGGGTGTTATATACCAATTAAGGTCGTCGCCCCTTCTCCTCTATAGACTCTTCCTCTCGTAATAAATAATCTTTTGAGATTATTGTTCATTTTCCTTCGAAATCACCAAGATCTTTCATAAGATTTTAGATGAGGAGATCAAGAATTAAAATATAACTAATTCCATCGTCCCAGTGAAATACAAAGCTCATGCAAAAAAACTACACTTAAAGAGTTTCACAAAAATAGGAATAAAAATGTTTGGAGGCAAAAACTAGACATGTGGTCTTTATTTATGGGTTACAATCTGTATAAATCGGTGAATCATTCCCTGCCTGACAAGGCTCCCAATCTCATTTTTCACAGCGAAGTACATGTTGGTGTTGTGGCCGTAGTCTCGATGAAATTTACACCATTTGGCCTGGTCCTTTTTATGGGGAGGGGACTTGTGATTCTCAATCCACCTTAGAAGTTTATCCTCCTTGATGCTCTCTAGGATGTCTACATGACTGGATATCAGCAGGGTATAGTCCTCATAAGCTCTTTCTAGCTTTAGTTCCTCTTGCTTCCTCTTCTTCAAAGTCATGGGCATAGCCTTATATTCAATGGCCGCGGCCTTTTGCTGGTAGATAAAGGTTGCATCCTCCAGCATCATGACCCTCTGTGCAATGAGGTTGATCCAGCCTTGGAGTGAGTCCCAGTTTTCATAAAAGTGGTTGATGTAGTTCAATAATAGGGCAACATCTTAATTCTGTTGCTTACCTAACCCAGAGCTTCCTTCCGTGACTTCTGCTATGTTAATCTTTAGAAATCTACTCTGAGATAAACTAAAGTGGGGTGATAAAACCAAGGAATGTATAAAGAAAACCAATGCATAGTCATTGTGGTGTAGCCTTTATATACACACCCCAAATGTGTGTATATTGTGCTTCGTCATGCCTATGGTCACGGTCGAAGTCCGTGACCCATCCGCGACCAATCTTGGACTGAATTTTAGCGCGGATTTGACTCCAAGGTGGTCATGACCTAGTCACGGTCCAAGGACGTGACCCGCAATGGTCAAGGATTTGGGTCGTGACCACTTTGAAAGCATCCATGGCTCACTCTGGTAATGAATATGGTCACGCCAAAAAATGATATGGTCACGGCCAAAGTTCGCGATCAGCTGGTCGCGAACTTGGATCGTGACCAGCTGGCCGTGACCATTCGCAGGATTTGGTGGAGTGATCCCTATTATGTACAAGATGGCAGCTGTAGTCTTGGAAGGAATATAAGGGCAAAGTCGTGGCTTATGAGGCATGAGAGGCTGCTGTTGTGGCCTCCCCAAGGAATCATTCACCAGAGTTAAATTCTTAGCACAACTTATATGTGTGGGATCCTTTCTCCAGTGGTGAACTGAAAAGTTAGAGATAATATGCAACCTGTCGTATTGAGTGTTCGGCCTATGGGCAATCATCCTTCTAGGTCGCATCTAACAAATAGGAAACGGAGGTTTAATCTAAAAAATGGACCCAAAACTTGGGTTTAACCCGCAAGACTAGGAGTCTACCGAAAACATAAAAAGTCAAGTGCAATATACCATAAATTTGACAGTGAAAAACCCTGAGCGTGGGGTTAAAAATGGAACTAAATAAATGAGTGAATACCTAATTACCCACCTTACGAGGCCATGGCCTTTTGTATTTTCCAACACTAACTAAATAGGGTAACATCATTAGGGTAAATAGAAAACAGATATAAAGCCATGGGAAAGACCTACAAATAGATCTAGAAATAAGGAACCCTCTTATGCGGTTTATATGTAAAATACGAGCTTAACAACTAAAATCTCACCCATGGGATGATGACCCGAGAGTCCCCGTGAATGAAATAAGGTGTTAGGAACCCAAAATAAGAGGAAAATAGATTTAATACCTCGTTTTCCACAGACGACGCCAAAATGATGATGCAAGAAATCATACACATGTCATTCCCAACCATCATATCAAGTATAAAAGTGTAAATACAACAAGTAGGAGGAGGAAATATACAATATATAGAGTGGTTAAAATGAGCCTACATCCACTTTGCTTCTCTACTCTCATGTATGTTCAATAATACAAGATTATCGTGCCATTAGAGGCATATAAGATAGATAGAGAGGAGAATACATGAATGTAATACAACTGGGTAGCCAGGGACGTGACCTATAAGTCAAGTCTTCATATGGCTACGGCCAGGTAAGCCCGACAAGTGTGGTAGCTTATAGAGGGAGATGGAGTGAGATCTTGGCAGGGTTTCACTATCAGATTCCTCTTGGTATTTGTGAGGTGAGCACTTCTATTTATAGAAGTCTAAATGAGGTGTCACGTGCACGGAGCACGTAACATGTGGATAAGTTGTATGATCATGGAATCTTTCTAGAAGTAGGATAGCTGTCAAGTGGTGGATAACATTTTTGATATCCATGGCAAGTTGCACATTATGGAAGGAGAAGGTGGCTGCGTCCTATTTGAACATTGGCAATGACCGTTGAAGGAATAGCTGCAACCTGTCTTTGCACAGGCAACGGCCTATGTGGATAATTGACCGCGACCTGTATGTTCCAGGCAAGGGTGTTTTCTATGATCCTTTGAGATGGTTCGCGACCTATCTTTTCCCAAATAGCGAACTTCCACTTAGTTTTTGTGGCCTAGGTGTCATTATTGGGCATATCAATCATGCATAATATAAAAACTCATGTATGAGGACCATATTATAACAAAATGATCCAAAAATCCTTCATGGTTATATTAATGCGATTATTATATCGAAGAGAACGTTAAGTTGTTGATGTTTTCAGGATACTTAAGTTAAATTTGTGACATGCTCGTTAATTAAAAAATCATGGCATCTGTACTTAATATCCAATAATTTTTAATTAAAAGTATTCTCACTTAATATTCAATTAATTATATCTATCCTACTTTTGGCATCCAAAAACATTAATTGTGATTAAGTGAATGCACATTATACACCAACAATTTAACGTTTTGATATATCAGTCTAATGATCACAATTTCAGATTATAGCATGTGTTTGACATCTAATATAATCTAAACATAAACATTAGAGTCAAAACTTTGTCATGCATCTAATATTCACACATTTGAATTATATCATGTGTTTGGCATTTAATCTAACTTAAACATGAATATTAGTATAAAAAACGAAATCATCAATTTAGTATCTATACATAAGAATTGTACCTTGCGTTTGAACTATAAACCTTGTTTGACATCTAATCCAATTTAAACATGAATATTAGTATAAGAATGAAATCATCAATCTAGTATCCACATGTACGAGCATGCATTTGACATTTAATTTAACTTAATAAGAATAATAGCATTAATAATGAATCGTACATCGAATATGTATGCATATGAACAATAGCCTGTGGTGGACATCTAATTCAATTAAACATAAATATTAGTATTGAAAATGAAATCATAAATATTATATCCATACATACGAATTATAGCATGTGTTTGGCATTTAATTCAACTAAAACATAAATATTAGCAATAGAACTTTATCATACATCAAGTATTCACAAATATGAATTATAGACCGTGTTTAATAACTAAGTCAACATAAACATGAATATTAGAATTAGAGTGAACAAAGAAAACAACCCTGCGGTGGAAAAATACATAATAATTGAGAAAATCGTGATATATGTTAAAAATAGAAAATTTTGAGTTAGTACCACATGGATGTAGAGAATTACTCTAAGATCTCAAAACAATTTGCGAAAATTTAAAAATTAATTTTTTGGAGTGAGATATTGACGTCAACATTATTACCAAGAATAACAAAATTGTAATTTAAGGGCATAAACAATGTCAAAACACAAAAGTAAGTCGGTACTCATTGTATACAATTAGTTTTGTTTAAACTTTAACTATGATACCATATGTAAAAAATATACTTAAGAACACCATTCGACAGAAAATAATAATGTTAAAATCTCATAATTTTCTCCCTCTTGCCCAATATAGTGTGTTATTACAATCTAACGTATGGGGTGAGAGATGACTTGATTTTCTAATTAGACTATAATTCTACAATCCCTCACAATAGAATTTGATTAGGAAACTAACCCACTATCAAAGTCATTAAAATTTAAAGGATTTATTTAAAAGATTCCTACCAAATTTAAATTCTAATGTGGACCACATTAAGTCGGACACTTATATTTAATTAAATACCTAATTCCAAGTTATCTTAATTTTGAAATTAAATATTTCCAAGGATAACCCCAAAATACATTTTCTCAAAGAACCTACACCAACACACGACTATATAGCAAACCAAGAAGACTACGCAAAAACATGAGTGGAGCAAATAATGAGACCCACAGTGCATATAGTCCACATACTATGTGATTTAATGAAGGGGCATATATCAAATAGTCATTCGAACATGTTTTAATTTGCGATTAGTCATAGCCTTTTTATTTTGCTCCAAAAAGTCCTTCACCATGCCGCTGGCGTGGAACTTTAAAGATAGGGGCTTTGTAAATTTAGGAGCTATTGTAATATGTATTTTGGAAATAGGACAACAAATATTTTATTTATAGTTTTAGTCCCTATTTTTAAATAAGACCGCTGGCGCGAATCCATATTCATAAAACGTCAATCAATCACAGTATGTCACGTGTCTTTTTAATTTGAAAATAGGGACTAAAAATGGAAACCAAAATGTTTATTATCCTATATTCATAATGAATATTATTTTAAGTCCTAAAAATACATAATCTATTAAGGATATGAGAATAAGGGACTTTTTGGTACAAAATAAAAGGCTTGAACTAAATGTTAATTAGGAAATATTTGAAAAACTTTTTGATTTTTTATCATTTAACAAAAGCAAAAAAAAAGATTATAGTAAACTAAAGTTTTATTACTCATAACTTGTATTTCAAGAAAATGAAATACAAAACCTTACAAAGACCAATAAATTTTGTAAATGAATAATACAGAAAGATACTGAAACGATTACCAAAATAATAGCTGTCATTAAAAAAAAAGATACTGAAATAATAGCTGTCATTAAAAAAAAAGATTACTAAAATAAAGTTTTATTACTCATAACTTGTATTTCAAGAATATGAAATACAAAACCTTACAAAGACCAATAAATTTTGTAAATGAATAATATAGAAAGTTACTGAAACGACAATAGCTGTCATTAAAAATAAAAAAAATTTAACAAACCCTAATCATCATCCGATTCTTCTTCTTCGTCGTCATTGGAGTGAGGAGGAGCAGCAGTTGTTGATGCACCCATTGTTGGTGGCGAATATGGAGAAGTCCTAGTGGTTTCTCTTGGACGAACCCTCACGAGCACAAAACGCAACTCATTGAACACTCGGTACGACCATAGTTGCACCTCCACACCCGTACGGAACCCATTGGCTCTCTTAATGTCATTCCACTGACTGTTGAGCACATAGGACGTGCTAACATACCCATTACCTGTCCGCATATTCCACTTCTTGAGGGTTATTTTAGTGTCCTCTACACGCCCCGGGTGAAGCATCAAAGGCACTTGAATACCCCTCAACTTATCATTTGCATCTCTCATTTCCAGGAAAGTGGCTTCTTGGTGACTTAGGAAAATATTTTTGATTTCTCTGGCTGGAATGGACAATCTGTTTTGCCGATCATCAGTGTCACTTGAAGTGAGTTTCTTTTGTATCACCAACCCCAGTTCCGAACCCCACCTTTCTACAATGTTCTTCTTGAAATCAAACGGTAGGTCGGGTGTGTAATCTGAACCATTGTTTGGTTTCTTTTCATTATTAGTTGCACCCTTACGACTTCCAAAGTGTTCCCGATCCGTAAAAGACTTTGGAGGTGTGTTCTTGTAAATCATCGGTCTCTTTAAGAGTCTTTCTCTTATATACTCAGGACTTCTGTTCATCATCACCATTTCCGTGATATCAACCCTCTCGGTCCTGGGCATCTTGGGGATGCGCATGTTTTCAAAGTCGACGATATACGGGAGGTGGGATTGGTGTTTCATCTTCATCTTCTTCGACTTCATCTTCATCTTATCTTCTAACATATTGAAACTTGAGAGAGAGAGAGAGAGAGAATCCTACTAGAGATTATATTTATTCAATAATGAAAATTTATAGATGGGGATTGGTGTTTCATCTTCATCTTCTCGTCTAACATATTCATTTACCAATTGGCAGCTGCCCACCTTGTCTTTTGTGCAAAAAAAAAACTTCAACGGCAAATTTATAAATTAAATTAGTAATTTGTAAAAAATTTGTAGGATAAAGAGGTAAATGTCCATCTTATAAAAAATCTATTAGCTAGTGTTAGCTCTACTGCTATTCCTATCCATAAATAATAACTAATAAAAATTAAGATAAATTAACATTTGTAGACAGAGATCGAAAGAATCACAAAATTAGTACCTAAAGAGAGAGTAGTGTGGTGTTCTTGTCCAATGTTAGTTTAATTTGAATTAATTTTTTATATGTTAAAATTTCAGTTTGCTTTGTTTTTTTGGTGTAAAACTTTAATTTTTTATTTTGTGTAAATATATGAACTTGCTTTGTTTTTTTTAGTGTAAAAATATGGACTTGCCTTGATTTCATTATTTGTATGTTAAAATTTGAGTTTGCTTTATATATTTTTTTGTTGAAATCTCATCGTGCCTTTATTTTATTTTATTTTTGTATAAAATCTGAACTTGATTTTTTTTTTGTGTAAAAATTTGAACTTGCTTGCTTTGATTTAATTGTTTTGTATATTAAAATCTTGTTTTGATTTTTTTGGGTAAAAATCTCATCTTGCTTTTATTTATTTTTTTGGTGTAAAAATCTGTACTATTGTTTTATTTTTTTGAGTAAAAATCTGATTTTGCTTTAATTAAATTATTTGTATGTTTAAATCTCACTATGCTTTGTTATTTTTTTAATCTGATCTTGCTTTTATTTATTTTCTTCTAGTTATGCTTAGGTACTTCAAAAAAATACCTCGTCTTGTAAACCTCGTGATCATAAATTTCTTCAAAGAGATCAAGGAGGGTTAAAGCGATTTAATCTTTCTTGGTTTGATGAACACCCAACTTGGTTAGAATATAGTATTCACGAAGAGGTCGCATATTATTTTTGTTGTTATCTTTTCAATGTGGTTGGTAAGGAGCATGTAGGTGGTTGTGATGCATTTTTTATAGAGGGATTTTCCAATTGGAAGAGGAAAGAAAAATCCAATTACATGTTAGGTTTTCCACTGCCACTCATAACAATACTTTGAAAAAAATCCAATTACATGTTTATTGGTGACCACAAAGTAGCGTAGGTGCATAAAGTTAAGAATTTTGATGTGTATCTTCCCTTTTTAACAAAGGAGAAATGCATGTTGAGAAGCTATGGATTTTTCAATAAGAGGAAAAGAGAACATTATTCATGAATAAGAGTTGTAAAAGGGTTGTTCAAGTACAAATGGAGGTGTAACCCCTATAGGTATAGTGATAACACTTAACCCGAATACCCTTGATGATCACATGATAAACATGCAAACACGATTTAATAACAACTCAGATTGAACTCACAAATCTCTCATGTATAACTTAAACAATAATAAAGGAAACTCTGAAGTAACTCATTCAAATGGAGAGAGAAGTAAACACCCTAGATACACCTTGCACGTAGCCAACACACCAATAAACTCTCAAGAATCTCTGGTTAGTCATTAAAAGATTCACAATAAATGACAATGACGTGTGAGTAAACCCTTTGGTTTGCAATAACTCCTCCCTGATATATTCTTTCTCTAGCAATAAATTCTCTAGAAGGAACCCTGACGCGACTAAGAATGTGTCTCAAAAGTGCGTACTCTCTAGGCTCAAGTGTAAGCCTGTCGCGTTAGTCATAAACCCGGTAAGTCGGGATCGTATCCACAGGGAAATAGGACAACAGAGTTGTGACGACGTTGGACAGACGAAGGAAACCTAACTTTGACTCTAAAGAAAATAAAAAGATGATTGGTTTTGGGAATAACTACACTAGATGCAATTTTGAAAATAATTATTTAATTCACGAAAGTATGAATGAAATGCAGCTACTCTAAATTACTGATGATAATTGACTTGAAACTGTAAACTATATGATGAAAGAACAGAACGGGAATACAATCCCCAAACCCTAGTGTATTGATGATATAAAACTAATCGTAAATTTAAATGATTAATTAGACCCAGAATTTAGTACTCCCAAGCATTATGTATATGAGGTTCAATCCCACACCATACTTAATCAGAGGACGAGTAAATCGGTATTGCAATAGTTACACTCGAATTGTATTATAAAGCATCCCGGTTACCCGGAAGCAAACGAGATCCAAAGATCTACAATTGTCGTGTTTCTATGCAATACGATCATAATCAAACCATTAAATTTAGAGGATTAATTTTATGTACATACAACTACCACATCGGAGTGGGTTCATGCATCCCGACCCTTAAAATTCTAGCCTACCATGATGAAATAAGTGAAAACGATTTTGAAATTGCAGGAAGTCATGATTAAACTAAGGAAAAATTATAGAATGGTGTAAACGGGAAATTAAACATAAGAAAATACTCACTAATCTTACCAAAGCACTCAAAGCACTAACTACAATTGCTGGTAATCACAGAAATCGGAACAATCTTCAATCTTGGAATTAAAATAATAAGCTATCTCCAAACTAGGATTTTTCTGAAAAGAATGAAAAATTAGATAAATTCTCCGTACTAAGAATGATAATAAAACGGGTTTTTATACCCTACAAAACATCAAGAGTTTTAGCTGACTAGGACTCTCCATTAAAGGAAGAATAGAAAATTAAAAGTCGACAATCGGACCGGTCCGATCCTCCTGCGGTTCAGTTTGGCTGGAATTCGGATCGGTTCTTTTAATTCTTGGGCAGATCGATCCACTGTAGATCGGTTCGTTTATTTTCTTTCAGCTTCGGTTCGTCTTCGGTCCGGGGTTCTCTGGAATTTGACATTGCGGATCGATCCGACCCGGATCGGTCTGGTCTTCCTTTGACTTTTTCTTTAAACTTTGACTGCTCATTACTTTCACACCGGGACTCCGATTGAGTTGCCTTTTCTTTCTACGTTCTCATGAACTTGATATCTTCAACTTCTCTTTAGATGCTTCATCCGAATTCTAAGTAGAAATTATAATTTTTGCCTTTTGACTTTCCTTCTTTTCTTTCTCGATTCTTCTAGTTTCTTTCTTTCTTTAATTGACATCAAATACCTGCAAAATTAATACGAAATACCAAAAAACTCGGTGTACTCGTTAGAATAAGTCAGTAGTAAGATTATGAGATAAAGTCAAATCGATTACGTTGTTCGAGGTGCTAAAAGTAACTAAATTAAAGGAATAAATTGGAAAGAATTTATACCTAATCAAACCCCCCTAACTTAGAACTTTGTGCATCCCGAGCAATGTAAAAGAATCCTAGCAAGGCTCAACTCTTAGAAATCATTTTATTGGGATAAAATACCTTTTTTCGCTGGTAAGCAATTGCATTTAGCGTACGCAACAATCCTTTAAACCCCTAAGTCACCCTAGTAGGACGAGTTCTATCTCGTGAGGGTTTGTAGAGAATATACCCAGAAAATTCGACTCAAAGAAATTTCAAAATACGCAAAAATTGTATAATTCAAACTTTCCCAAAAAATAATCATCATCAAGTCATATTTACAAGTCTAGAATCATAGTGCGTGTGTGCGAAGCCGAAAATTTAACCGCCTATTTCCACCGATTGATCATTACGTTACTTATCCGAAGATTCGTTTTGATTCAATTTCTCACGGAATGCTCTCACAAACGAGTCTCTCGGATTATGGCTATCCTCTCGGTATGAGTGATAAAAAGAATACATGTAATGGACACAAAGTCACGCATATAAGTAGAAAGACGGAAATTTTATAGTGATAGGATCTCATCAACGGATTACAGTTTTTAAAAACTGGAACTTTGCCTCTTATTCACGCATTATCTCTTGTATTATCTTTTTGTGTCTTAGCTCCTCACGCGGTAACCAATTTTACAATTCGGACTCGGTTAGGACTTTTTCGGGTTTTGAGGTATATTGGGTAAAATGAAAATGGTAGGGAAGGTTGGAATTGGAAAAGTCATTTAAGATGTTCATTTTTTTATTTTTTCGGGCTATAGCTCATTTTTTTCTATTTTCACTTCTTTTCTTTTCTTGCTATTTTTTTTGAGCATATCTATTTTTTTCTTGCCCCTTTTTATGCACTTTTCGGACTTTTTTCAATAAATATTCGATTTTCACAATTCTTGAATTTTTGGATTTTTCGGGTTGTCAAACGAAAGGAAAAATTATTCGGCTCAAATTGGGTTATAAAAGGGATACTTTTTCACAACTTTTTATGGCTAAAATTTTTGGGTGACAAACGAGGGCCTACTTCATTGTCCAACATACTAATTGCGTTACCATATGCATTTCGAGATGAATTAAGTTTTGAGATTTGTAGCGCGCTCTTTAAGGCAATAACACACACATTTATCAAAACCGATCAAAATGAAAGGATTGAGATCCTCGACGACTTTTTAGACGCTGAAAAGAACTTTGAGTTAACAATTAACTCGGATTGATTTGTAATTTTCACAAAGATGAAAGGCTCGAATCTCACCGGGTTTGTTAATCTCCACACTTATTCGTTAAGCCGTCAATTTTCGCACAATTTCCATCTTTGATCCATTTCGGCTTTGTGTATATTGAATTTGACAACTTGAAACTTCAATTCGACTTTTAACGATATTTTTGAAAAATTTATATTCCAATTTTTGTTTATTTTGAACAAAAAAAATATTTTTATTTTTCTATTTTTTATGATTTTTTAAAATTTCTGGGCATTTTTATAAATTTGTGAAGTTTTAGAAATACGCACTTGTGACCCCCCTAACTTAGACTTTTGCATTGTCCTCAAGCAAGAAGGACTAAAATCTAAACAAGGAAAAATAAGAAGTGCGATAAATAAAACAAACAAATGGAGAAAATGTAGAGCATACAACATGTGGACTAGGGAAACAACTAAAAACTGTCACAAACAACCAAGGCTTCACTAGGGTGGTGGTTGGGAAGAGCTGGGTGCGTCGGGGCCATAGGGGTCATAGAAGTAGGATGGCAATGGCTCATTGGGATCCCCTTGGCGTCGGTACATGTCCGCATGGAAACGAAACATCATGCTTGTATCGCGACTGTAGTCGGTCAAAAAGCTACTGAATCTCGTCTCTAGGGTCGACATACGGTTAGTGAGGTTGCTATCCGCCCATTCAAAATTTGGGTCGTCTTCTTCTTTGGCCGACTCTTCATCCGCACCTACGTCACCCTTCTCCACATCAGCACCTGCTTCTTCTTCTTCCTCTTCCTCTTTGTCTTCCTCACTCAAGGCAGCATCGTCCTCGTTATCACTTCCCTATCTCGCCCGGAGAATGGCTAGCTGTTTGGCGCTCCGCATGCGAGTTCCCTATCCAAAAGGACCGGGGAGGCAAGTACGATCAAGCGTCGCTTCAATGCCAGTGTCCTTGAGGATGGAGGAAATCAAACATGCATATGGAAGTGGTGCTTCACCTTTCTCATCCAAATCCACGACCATGATGTCGGCGTATAGGGTGCGAGCCAGGTTAATGGAAGCGTTGGGATTGAAGAGGTGGTAGGTCAATGTGTCCTTATGGGGACGCATCATTGAATCGTTTGACGTTTGCAAAATATTTTCACACACAATTTGGAAGGTGAGGCATGCTTTCTCGTTAAGACGGCCAACATCGACAGTTTGCCCCCTCCATGTAACATCGGGGGCAATGAGCTCCATAATGAGTTCTTTTGCGACCGGGGCGACATTCCTTGGGTAGGTGAAATCTTGAACATCGGGAACGTTGTATTCGGCCAACTTGGCCATGAGAAGGGCCAACGAAAAAGAGATGATGGTACCATCAACATATGCTCGAGACTTAAATTAGCCCGTTTGAATAAGGGAGCCATAGAAAGATCGGACCTCGGTTGCCCAAACCGCTTCGTAAGATTGATTAAGGAATCAACACCAACACCTAGGCATGAATAGGGCGGTGACGGAATTGGGCAGACCTGACCATTGGACAGCGCGCTCCATGTGAAGTTTGCGATCCGAACCAAAGAACCGATTACACCACCGCTCCTCTTGGCGGGAACGAAATTCACCATGGCCGGAGGGAAGGATTTCGGTGGAGTCGTATTTGACGGGGGCGGGTCGTTCGGCCATGATAACAGGGAGAGGCTGCTAGAAAATAATGGAGGGAGAAAAGAGGAGTGATGTGGTTAAGGTGTGAGGAAAAGTGAAGGCTATGGGTGGGTATTTATAGGGGAGGGGTGGGTAGCATTTGGAGATGTAGGGAAAGGGTTTGGAGGGAAAGATGGAGTGTATTTGGGTGGGAAATTAAAGGGTTGGTTATGGAGAAACAAATTGGGAGGGAAGGGAATGGATTGGGGAGAAGGGGGTGTACCTAGGGAATAGGGGAAATTCATTTCTGCAGAAAGCGGACCGATCCGCCTGGGGACCAGACCGGTCCGATCCTTTAATTTTCGAGTTTTTCAATTGTCGGATTGATCCGGATATAAAATAAAGGAACCGATCCAGGGCAGACCGATCCGGCCCAAAAATAAAGGAACCGATCCGTCTTCTTACATTGAGCTGGGTTTCAGGGACCAAAATGAAAAATAAAAAGGGGCCTTTTGTAAATAAAATATTTTTTGGGACCTATAAGAAATATTGAAAATATATGGTGTGAAATTACCAAAATGCCCTTTAGGTGCAAAATGACCCTTATACCCTTAATACCTTTCCACCTCATGCTCGACACCTCATGCTTGGGTTTGACACCTCCACCATACACGTGTCGTCGTTAGAGAAGAAGCCAAAACACGTGTCATCATCAGAGGAGAAGCTAAAACACGTGTCGCAGTCCAGTGAAATAAGGCTGCGAGACGCCTCCGTTACGCGACACGTCAACGCTGACTCGCCATTGTAAAGCTTGGTCAGCATGGACATGTGTCAATGCCGTGATATCTTTGGAAAACTATAAATAGGGCCTTTGGGATCATTTGAAACTCACACCAAATTCCTTGAGAATTATAGAGAGAAGTAGTGAGAGAAAGCGTGGAAACGTTTAAGAAGAAGTTCTTAGGGATATTCATCTTATGGTAATCCTAATGTTATAATGCATCTTTATAATTTTAATTTATTATTTTATAGCTTTAATTAGTAGTTATGCTGGTAAAATAAACTAAAGGATTCACTAATCAAAACTTAAAATTTAGAACAAATCCAAGTTAATTTTATAAACTTGTTTGAAATTATACGCTTTTAAAAAAAATGATTCTTTTTAAAGAAATTTCTCGTTATTATGGAATCCCATTTAAGTAATTCCAAAGTCAGGCCCGGTGAAGTTTTGTCTAGATGAGATGGTATTTAAGTGATGCCCCTGTGACCCTCCATCTCTACTAGGAATGAATCCGAAAATGTTCTGTCTAGATGAGATGGTATTTAAGTGGTGCCCCTGGACCCTCCATCTCTACTGGAAACCGACTGATGAGGAAAGACTATGAATTGAATTCTTTAATTACGATCAATGAGTTTTAAAAGTTGACAAATGGGGATTCAGTAATCCTTTAAAAGCAGAAGTTATTATTAAAGTATAGTATAAACTGGACCTTAGAACTTGTACTTAAATCTTTATCAGATTAACATGTGATCGAAGACTCAATACCAATAAATTTGACCTCCATTTTGGGTGAGTACTCTATGACATTCCTTGCGCATTTTAATTATATGATAGTATGCAAACTGTATATATTTTGTCAACTGCTTTTATTCTCAAAATGCATCTGATACCGATGATTGATCCATTGTGATATGTCTATATTTGTCCATATAGACATACCTATTAAAATGAGTATTGAAAATCATATTGAATATTGAAAATATGATTCGGCCTAAGGGACCTCTTAACTGACTGACCTTCCCAGCCTGGTTATCGATGGTGTGCCCTAAATAAGGTGTTATGACGAACTAGTTAGATTGACCCTCAACTACCGGGGAATAATATGGTAGAAGAATACGGTATTAGAGTGTACTTGGCCATTAAAATGATATGATTGAAAGAAAAAGATATCACATTTGATTTGTTGCATTCGTCTTATTCTGAGATATCCAATTGTGATATATATACTTTCATTTTAAAATATATATCTATTTACTGCAAGTTCCTATCCATATATGTATATGCCTTCTCTGTTGTCTTGAATAGGTATATATTTTTTGAAAACCCTGGAATGTCTAGAGATTAAACCTCACTCGGCTTTTAGCTGATGTTGTATGACTAACCATTTTTCAGGAAATAAGTAGGCTTGGAGGGAATGTAAAAGGACAATTTGTAAGATCCAGCTTTTAGAGATCTTTTTGTTATTTTAAGTAAAAAGTTGTTATATTATATAGAGCCTATTTGGCTCCCTTGTAATAAGTTTTAAATTTCGTTTTAAGTTGTAACTCATTGTTACTTGTAAATCTAAATTAAGTTTCCTTTTAGAAAGCTCTGATGACGTAATTCCTTAAATTTCAGTATTTTACGATTCATAACCATGTAATTGTATTTTCGCTGCATTTAATTAAGGAAACAATTTTAGTCAGAATATTTGTTGCCTTGGTGGCATGTCAAGACACTCGTTACCCACTACTATTTGGGACGGGGTCGTGACAGAGGTGGTATGAGAGCATAGGTTATGAACCCGTAGACTACTGAACATAAGTTTTGAACGTTATAGACTTTAAGTTTCCATACATAGGATACATGATTAAATATTCGACTTATGTAATAACCCTCCACATGTCTTACAATATATATATATATATATATATATATATATATATATATATATATATAAATAAAATTATTTATATATCATTATTCTTCTAAATTACAATCTTGGACTAGTATAATACATCTTACGTTTGGCCATGACTGTAGAAAATGACCAAGACAAGATTAACTCCAGGAACTAGTGGTTCGAGTATGGAAGGATTGGAAGGTGCATACAAGGAAATTGAAAGTCTAGCAAGAATTGTGGAGCATCAGGTGAATAATGGAGCACCAAGGAATCTTGAACTAAGTAGTTGTACTATTGAACAGTTCAAGAAGTTGAATCCTCCGTCTTTTAAAGGTACTCCTAACCCCACTGAAGCAGAAAAATGGGTGATGCAAATGGAAAAGATGTTCGATGTTCTTAAGTGTACAGGTGGAGAATGAATAAGAGAATACACGGGAAAGAAATAATGCCATAGGTTAGAATGACTTCTTAGTGATCTTCTACGAGAAATACTTTCCCGAAACAGTGCAAGACCAAAAAATAGTTGACTTCAGGAGTCTGGCTCAAGGAAATATGACGGTTAGTCAATATGAGGCAAAGTATACTGAGTTATCCCATTTTACACCTCATGTTATGATAACTGATGTTTTAAAATCTAAGAAGTTTGAATGTGGGTTGAGGTTGAATATTCTTAGTCAAATTTCCATCCTGAAGTTGACATCATATAATGATGTGGTGGCTAGGGCAACAATAGCTAAGAAGGATAGTGAAGAATATAATCAGGTTAGAGAGGGAAAGAGGAAGTTTGGAGAACAAAGAGGAAGGAACTCCAATAACAAACCCTTTAGGATATACCTAATATAAGACAACCTTTAGTAAAAAAACCTTTAATGTTGATAAATGCCAACGATGTGGTAATATTCATAGAGGGCAACCATGTTACTTGGAGACGGGAAGTTGATTTGGGTGTGGCCAAAAGGGACATAAAATGAAAGATTGCCCTAACAAAGGGAAGGGGCCAACACATACCTTTAATGACAACAAGGATCATGGCAGACAAGGTAGAGTTTTTAACCTTTCTGATGCAAAAGCTTCTAATGCAGTAGTGTCAGGTACACTTTCTATATGTGTACAACCTTTTCAAGTTTTAATAGATCATGGTTCTACCCATTCATTTGTGTCTGAACATTTTTTAATCGCTTTCCTAATATTCCTGAACCCTTGAATCATAGCATCCACGTTTCAACTCCTTCGGGTGAGTTATTGACATGAACATTAGTATACAAGTCTTGCCTTATAGATGTTTGTACTAGTAGTCATAAACTATTTGTCGATTTGATAGTTTTAGACATAAGAGATTTTGAAGTCATTTTGGGGATAGATTGGTTAGCATCGTACCATGCTAAGGTATATTGTTTTAAGAAGAGAGTTACTTTCCAAATTCCTAACCATCCAGAATTTAGTTTTGAAGGAACTGGCATCCTATTTACCATACATATTATCTCTGTAATGCAAGTTGGTAGTTTTCTTAAGAAGGGATGTCAGGGATTCCTTGCAAGTGTTATTGATTTGCAAACAAAAGAGCCTAGGTTAGAAGATATTCCTATAGATAAACGTTTTCCAGATGTTTTTGCAGATGATTTACCTCGTCTTCCTCCTAGTAGAGAAATAGAGTTTACGATTGACCTTATTCTGGAACTATACTAATCTCAAAACCACCTTATCGCATGGCACCTTTAGAACTACGGGAGTTAAAAGTTCAATTACAAGATCTATTTGAGAAGGGTTTTATTAGACCAAGTATATCCCCTTGGGGTGATCCAATGTTATTTGTTAAAAATAAGGATGGGACGATGAGGTTATGTATAGATTATCGTGAACTAAATAAGGTGACCATTAAGAATAAATGCCCCTTACCTCGTATAGATGATTTGTTTGACCATCTACAAGGTGCGCAAGTATTTTTGAAGACTGACCTTAGGTCCGACTATCACCAATTGAAGATTAAGGAAGAGGATATTTCGAAATCAGCTTTTCGTACTAGATATGGTCACTATGAATTTCTTGTGATTCCATTTGGATTAACTAATGTACCAGCCTCTTTTATGGATATGATGAATAGAGTGTTTAGGAAATATCTGGATCAGTGTGTGGTTGTTTTCATTGATGACATCCTTATTTATTCCAAAAGTATTGAAGAACACGAGAAGCATTTGGAGATAGTATTACAAATCCTTAGGAAAGAGAAATTATATGAGAAATTAAAGAAGTGTGAATTTTGGTTTCCTAGTGTTTCTTTTCTATGACATGTCATATACAAGGAGGGAGTGTCGGTTGATCCTCAAAAGATTGAGGCTATACTAGATTGTCCAAGACCAACTAATGTAACGGAGATTCGTAGTTTCCTAGGATTAGCAGGATATTATCGAAGATTTGTTGAAGGATTTTCTAGTATTGCCAAACCTCTGTGTAGGTTAACGCAAAAGAGGGTGAAATATGAATGGTCTGAGGAAGTTGAGAATAATTTTCAAGAACTTAAGAATCGATTAGTAATTGCCCCAATTTTGACTATTCCTTCCGGTACAAGAGGATTTGTGATTTATAGTGATGCTTCTTAAAATGGTTTGGGATGTGTGCTAATGCAAAATGGAAAACTAGTAGCTTATGCCTCGAGACAGTTAAAACCACATGAGAAAAATTATCCAACCCATGACTTAGAATTAGCAGCGATACATTTTGCTCTTAAGATTTGGAGACATTATTTGTATGATGAGACTTGTGAGATTTATACGGATCATAAGAGTTTGAAATATATCTTTACTGAGAAAGAATTGAACATGAGACAAAGGAGGTGGTTAGAATTGATGAAGGATTATGACGTAAATATTCACTATCACGCGGGGAAAACTAATGTAGTTGCCGACGCTTTAAGTAGAAAGTCTACACCAAATTTAGCATGTCTTATTACCAGCCAGGAAGCTCTATTGAAAGATTTGAGAAGTATGGAAATAGATGTACGTATTTATAGCAAAGGAGGAATAATCGCAAACTTACAAATACAACCCACGTTGATTGGAAGAATTAAAGTTGTATAACTGAATGACCCATAACTGAAGAAGATTAAAGAAGAGGTTATTGAAGGAAAGAGAATCGAATTTGTGATACTAGATGATATATTAAGGTTTAGAAATAGAGTGTGTATACTGGGTGATGCCCAACTAAAGAGTTAAATTTTGAAGGAAGGTCATTACTCGAGATTCATAGTTCATCCCTAAAATACCAAGATGTATAGAGATCTTCGAGAAGTGGTTTGGTGGAATAACATGAAAAGGGAGATAAAAGAGTTTGTATCTCAGTGTTTGATCTGTCAACAAGTAAAAGCTGAATATTAGAAACCATTAGGATTATTACAACCTTTACCAATCCCTGAGTGTAAATGGGAACATATTACCATGGATTTTATGACAGGGCTACCAAGGAGTTCCAATGGTAATGATTAAATTTGGGTAATTATTGATAGGTTAACTAAATCTTCTCATTTTCTTACCATTAAGATTACCCATTCCTTAGAAAAGTTAGATAAATTGTATATGCGAGAAATTATTAAGCTTCATGGAACCCCAATTTCAATTGTTTCTGATCGTGATCATAGATTCGTGTCTCGCTTTTGGAAAAGCCTACAAGTAGCCATGGGATCAAAATTGAATTTCAACACTACTTTTCATCCTCAAATAGACGAACAATCGGAGAGAACCATCCAAACCTTAGAGGATAGGCTTAGGGCATGTGTACTTGAGTTGAAGTGGAATTAGGACGATCATTAACCATTAGTGGAATTTGCATATAATAATAGCTATCAAGCAAGTATTCAAATGGCTCCGTATGAGGCACTCTATGGTAGAAGGTGTCGTTCTCCTGCATGTTAGGAAGAAGTTGGAGAAATAAAATTATTGGGACCAGAATTGATTCAAATCACAATAAAAAAAGTGAAATTGATACAAGACCGACTTCAAATCGCTCAAAGCCGTCAAAAGAGTTATGCTGACAATCGGCACCGATCGTTAGAATTCCAAAGAGGAGACTATGTTTTCTTATGAGTATCACCGACAAAGGGAGTAATCCAATTTTGGAAGAGAAGGAAAGTTGATTCCAAGATACATAGGACCTTTCGAAATCCTTGAAAGGATAGGTGGTGTTGCATATAGAATAGCCTTACCCCCTGAACTCTCTAGTGTGCATAATGTGTTTCATGTTTCAATGATGAAGAAATACATCCCTGATCCAACATATATCTTAAGTCACGAGACTCTTCAAGTTAGAGAAGATTTGACATAAATTGAGCATCCAGTGGAAATCTTGGACCATAAAGATCAAATATTACGAACCAAGGTTATTCCACTAGTCAAAGTATTATGGAGGAATCATTCTGTTGAATAAGAAACATGGGAGCGTGAAGATGAAATAAAAGAGCGATATCCATACGTTTTTGGAAAATAATGTAAGTAAAGTTTGGGGACCAAACTTTTTATAAGGAGGATAGGATATAATGACCCTATTTTCTTATGCCAATATGTAATTGTCTTCTTTCAATTTTGTCACACTTACTATCTAATAATGATATATTATTACATATATGATATTTCGAGTTCTTAATATGACAAAGCCCATTTTTAAATTTGAACAATCAACGGTAAAATGGGTCAAATTGAGATTTTATGGCACATCTTAAGCTAGTGATAAGTTTTGGGGTAGAAAATGTAATTTTATGAAACTTTAGGGACTTCGTTTTAATAAAGAAAGTTTCAGGGACCAAAATGAAAAATAAAAACGGGCCTTTTGTAAATAAAATATTTTTAGGGACCTATAAGAAATATTGAAAATATATGGTGTGAAATTACGAAAATGCCATTTAGGTGCAAAATGACCCTTATACCCTTAATACCTTTCCACCTCGTGCTTGGGTTTGACACCTCCACCATACACGTGTCGTCGTTAGAGGAGAAGCCAAAACACGTGTCGTCGTTAGAGGAGAAGCTAAAACACGTGTCACAGTCCAGTGAAATAAGACTGCAAGACGCCTAACTCATTTCTTTGGAGATTTTAGCGTTCTGATATGCATCATTGCGTATCTCTTCTAACTCATTTATTTGAAGCTTGCGAGCTTCACCGGCCTTTTCCATGGCATAGTTTAACTCCTTAATTGCTCAATACGCCTAGTGCTCTAATTCCACAAGAATATGGCAAGGTTTGCCATACACAAAGCAGAAAGGGGACATGCCGAGCGGATTTTTGTTTACGATATGATAGGCCCATAGCGAATCGTTCAATCTAAGTGACCAATCTTTTCGGGTAGGATTGACGGTCTTTTCGAGAATTTTCTTGATTTCCCAATTCGCTAGTTCGTCCTGCCCATTCGTTTGTGGGTGATAAGTCATTCCAACCTTGTGAATGACCCCATACTTTCTCATGAGCTTTGCGAATGGCCTATTGCAAAAATGCGTGCCATTATCGCTGATTATGGCTTTCGGAGCACCGAAGCGAGAAAGTATGTGTTCCTGCAATAACTTAATCACCACTTTGTTGTGATTTGTCTTGGTAGCTATAGCTTCCACCCATTTAGAAACGTAGTCTTCCGCGACAAGGATGTATAAGAAACCAAAGGATGGGGGGAAAGGGACCATGAAGTCAATACCCCAAAAGTCGAAGATCTCAATAATTAGTATGAGGGTAAGAGGCATCATGTCTCATCGGGTAATAGCTCCCATCTGTTGGAACCTATTGCAAGATTTACAAGCATCATTCATATCTCGAAATATTGTGGGAAAATAGAGGCCGCATTGCAAAATTTCAAAAGCCGTCTTTTTCATCGAAAAGTCACCTCCACAATCTTTCGAATGACAACATTGGATGAATTTTGGGATCTCATCATCCGGTACGCATCATCAGATGATTTGGTCGGTGCAATATTTAAACAGGAAGGTATCGTCATAGAAAAACTTGTGCGACCAAGTAATAAACCTCTTCTTATCTTGCGGTGTCCAGTCGAGAGGGACGATTCCCGTGATAAGGTAGTTCACTATATCCACAAATCATGGCAAAGAAGAGGTAGCAAAGAGTTGCTCATCCGGAAAGTATTCGTCTATGGGTATGGGATCACTAGCTACATCGGACGAAAGCCGTTATAAGTGGTCGGCAACGACATTTTCTACTCCTTTCTTATCTTTAATGGAGAGATTAAACTCTTGTAGGAGTAGGATCCACCTTATGAGGCGCGGCTTTGCATCATTATTTGCAAGTAGGTATTTCAATGCTGCATGGTCGGTGAAGCAAGTAATGGGAGAACCGATAAAGTATGACCAAAATTTGTCAAGAGCAAAGACTACTGCTAATAACTCCTTATCGGTAGTGGAGTAATTGAGTTGTGGTCCGATAAGTCCAACTAGCGTAGTAGATGACATGAGCTTGTTTGTCTTTTCTTTGGCCCAAAATAGCCCCTATCCCATAATCGCTAGCATCACACATAAGTTCGAATGGTAAAGACCAATCCAAAACTTGCATGATGGGAGTGGACACAAGCATGGTTTTCAATTTTTCAAAAGAGCTTTGGCATGCTTACATCCACTCAAATGGGTTGTCTTTCATAAGTAGGTTGCTTAAGGGTCTAGCGATGGCGCTAAAGTCCTTAATGAACCTTTGATATAATTCCACGTGGCCCAAGAAGGAGTGCACATATTTGAGCGATTTTGGAGGGGGTAGATCGGCTATGACATCTATCTTAGCTCTATAAATTTTATCCCTTTGGATGAAACTATGTGGCCAAGAACTATTCCCTCGGTGACCATAAAGTGGCATTTCTCCCAATTCAGCACTAAGTTCTTTTCCACACACCGGGCATGTACCTTTTCCAGTTTTTCAAAACAAAGATCGAAATAGGTGCCAAAAATGATAAAATCGTCCATGAACACTTCAAGTCCTCTCTCGACCATGTCACTAAATAGTCTCAACATGCACCTTTGAAAGGTCGCGGGTGCATTACACAAGCCAAATGGCATACGTTTGTAGGCAAACGTACCAAAAGGGCAAGTGAAAGTTGTTTTCTCCTGGTCAAGTACATCTACCTCAATTTGGTTATATCCGGAATAACCATCAAGGAAGCAATAGTAAGGGTGGACCACTACTCTTTCAAGCATCTGATCAATAAATGGCAAAGGGAAATGGTCTTTCCTAATTCCTGCATTGAGTTTTCGGTAATTAATGCAAATGCGCCACCCGGTGGTGGTACGTTGGGGGACTAACTCTCCTTTAGCATTCTCAATCACTGTAATGCCCGACTTCTTTGGGACAACTTGAATAGGGTTCACCCACTTGCTATCCGATATTGGGTAGATAATCCCGGTATCCAATAGCTTAATTATTTCGGTCCTCACCACTTCTTTTATATTAGGGTTTAGCCTTCTTTGCATTTCTCTCGAGGGATTGATATCCACTTCGAGATGGATCTTGTGGGTGCAAATCAAGGGACTTATCCCTTTCAAATCAGCAATGCACCAACCAAAAGCACTTTGATGCTTCCTCAATATCTTTAGCAATTTACCCTCATGCTCTTCGCCTAGGCTAGAGGAGACAACAACAGGAAATGTATCATCCTCTCCTAGGTATGCATATTTAATATGGGAGGGGAGTTTCTTCAATTCTAGGGTTGGAAATTTTTCGTTGGAGGGAACCATGCGTGTATCCCTCTGTGGTAACTCCTCGAATCTAGAAACCCAACTTACATCTCTCACGTCCTCGTCCGACGCTTTCTCATCAAATAACTATCTCAACTCCTCAAACTCCCTCTCGAATGCGGTGTACGTCCCTTCACTCTCGTGGCTTGACAATAAACAGGACCCTAAGGCGTCTCCATAATAAGTTTCCTAGAAATAATCCTCTATGATCTCGTCTATTAGGCTCATCGCGTGAAGATCATCTTCTTCCCCCGTCTGTTGGGCGATATGGAAGATGTTAGTCTCTAAAGTCATGTTCCCAAAAGTGAGTTGCATTTGCCCATTCCGAGTATTGATGATTGCATTAGCCGTAGCTAACAACTAGTTCCCAAGAATGATGGGAACATGGTTGCTCAAGGTGAAGGAGGGATCCATGTCCCAAATGACAAAGTCTATCGGGAAGTAGAAAGTGTCAACTTCGACGATCACGTCCTCAACTATGCCTCTTCGGATCTTCAAGGTTCGATCCGCTAATTGGAGAGTGACCTTTGTGGGCTTGAGGTCTCCCAAATCAAGTTGGCTATATATGGCGTAAGGGAGAATATTTACACTTGCTCCCAAATCAAGTAAGGCTTTCTCAATTTTATTTGCTCCAATGATGCAGGAAATGGTGGGTGCACCGGGATCTTTTGTAATAACCCGCGTAATTTTTGGGGTATTTTCAAAATAAAGAGGAAGAATAAAGTTTTTGATAAATTTTTTTTATTGCTCAAATATGTTGGTTATTATTTTTAAAGGCAAGAATTTTAAACGGTTTCGAAATCGGAATTAAAACGGATTTTAAAATGATTTTTAAAATTTTTAACTCTTGGAATTCTAAGTCGGCGAACATTAAGTAATTTTCAAGAGTTGTTTTGACTTCCAACTCTTCATTTATTTGCCTTATTTAAAGGAGTCTTTTTGATTTCAACTCTTCATTTCTTTGCATTATAAAAGGGAGTTGTGGGCAACCCTTTTAACATACTTTTGGCAGAAATTTTGGCAGAAAATATATTTTATATTCCTCTTCTTTTTATATACACATTGCCTTTGAGATTTGTGAGTTCCAATCTTATATTAGAGGTGTTCTTGGGGATATTTTGTTGGAGGTTCTTGGAGAAGCTTTTGTAGATCTTTTGTGTTGATTTTGAGGATGTGATCGTTGGTTTCTCATCATGGTTTGAGGTATGGGGTTTTACACAATATGCTCCTTAAATCTCACGAGTGTCATTCTCTTTGAATTCTTGTTAATTGAACTCATATTTGACTTGATAAATTCATTGAAATCTGGAAAATAATTGTTGAAATTATTTTGATTCATGTGGTATCATTATATTGTTGATGAGCACGTTGTCATGAGATTTTAATATGGCACGGATGTTGGGCACCCGCCAAAATTCCTGTTTCCCGGGCTATGGCTTGATAAAGCATATACGGATGTGGTGAGGCCTGGTGACCCAATTAAAGTGTTGTTGAGAAATTATATTGATAAATGCTTTGAGATTTGCATTTTGATTTTAATATTCGTACTCGTGTTGTAACGTTTTATTCATCGCTAACATATATTTATTGAGCATCTTTCTTGTCGTATTGTGTACTTCCCCATATTTTCTTTTAGTGGCAGGTTAGCGCGGATTTTGGGGAGCAATGGAGATTGATTTTAGCGAGGATTGTTTGGGAAAGATTTGTATTATTTTGGTGTATAGAGCTTTGGATATTTGTATTTTATTCTTGAGTTAGTTGTTGTATGTAATTCGAGAGATTTGGTATTTAATTTGAAGAGATTGAGATTAGTGGATTTATATGATTGTGGGTTTATTTATATGATCTATACCTTATGTATTGTGGATTTAGATTTAGTTTTATCGCATTAGCGCTCCGTTCACTCTCCCCGGGCGGGCGGGGTGTTACATCTTTGAACTTGGGCGGGAGATCATTGAGTAGGATGGACTCACGTTCTTTGCTAGGAAGACATTTTTCTTTACCTTCATCCTCATTTTTACAGTCAACAAGTCTTTGATGACTTTTGCATAAGCTAGAATTTGCTTGATGGCATCGATGAAAGGTAAATTTAGCTTTACTTGCTTTAACACGTTTAGTAATTCATCACGGGGATTTCCTTTGTGGGAAGGAACCAACCTTTGAGGAAACGGTGCCACGGTGGGTGGTTTCACTACTACCTCGGGCTCACTAGTGTCTTCTTTATCACTCTCATTCAAGGGGACATCTTCGGCCTCTTTCGTGCCGGGCGAAATCTCCTTTTCTATGGTTGCGTCGTGTGGAGGAGGTGATAAATCAATGACTCTCCCACTACGAAGAGTGGTCACAGCTTGACATTGCTCCTGATGTTCTGTCAAGGTGGAGCTAACACTAGTTTGACCTTGGGGCTGTCTTTGGCCCTGGGCAGGAAACTTGCCCTTCTCTTGGATACTCAACGATGATTGCAACTCTGAGATGTTCGCATTCATGTCGTTCATCATGCGCTCGTGTCTAGCATTAGTTGCAGTCTGGGTATTGATAAAGTGGTTGATCGTATCCTCGAGACTTCTCCGCGGTGGAGGGATGTATGCTCCTTGAGGTGGTGGTGCTTGCACATGTCCTTGCATGTGTGGAACTTGTTGAAAGTGCGATGGTGGAGGAGGGGCAACATGTGAATTTGGATTCATCGCAGCATGTTGTTGCCCATAGCTAAAACCAGGGTGATTTCTCCATGAAGGGTTGTAAGAATTCCCGTGCGATGCACCAAAATTACCCTTAAATCCTCCTATGCCACTGACTTGCTCTTGAAGCATCACTTTGTAGGCGGGTATAGTCGGGCATTCCTCAGTTGAATGACCCGCCCCAGAAATCACACACACCTTCTCGACGGGGTTTGGGATGGATCCAGTTGGTCCTCTTCCACATTTTTCATGTAGGTCTCGCAGTCCTTTTGAAAGCATATCAAGTCGACTGTTCGCTATAGAATTATTTTCTACATTAAATAGGACGGATGCCGATGGAGTGGTGGTCACACCGATGGATAATGGCCTAAATAAAACAATTACAACAATTTATATGCAATAACTGAAATGAAATAAAGTAACCGAACACTCGGTACAAAATAATACAACCAAATTGAATGCTGCACTAAAGGGCGGTAAAAGAATAAATGAGTACAGTTGGACCATCAGCCCGAATGTTTCTACAATAATTCCTATCTAGATCTCAATGATAGAAGCGTCTACAATAAACCTGATTGCATCCATAGCTGCTGCAGCAAACGTCTGACTTGAAGGAATCACTATTCAGGCAGGACACCAATATATATACAGCAAGAGAGGGGAAAAATAGAGAAATGGGTCAGAGCCCGAGTTTTGAAAGCGTTTTAGCAACTTCTTAAATCCATATTTTAAAGTATGACATTTCTTATATTTAAACTGGTATCGCTCTCACATGAGATTCACCGCACACCTCTTCTAATAGTGCACCACTATCGCATACATTTTTAAACAACCTAGTTAAGCTATCCTGCCTAACTAATGTATTTACACATCTTCAAATAATCCTCCTAAATCCGAGTACTAAGGACTAAACTTCTCTCCATTCCCAAGATTATGTTACGTTCGTGCGTGGGGTGTCTCGCAAAGAAAAATCCAAATAAGAAACCCCCCCGATACACTACAATGTGACAATGTTGATCGTCGGGATCCATTAGGCCCTCAGTATATACCACATCTTATACCATCTTGTATATATATATTTAGTTCTCATTAGAACCCATTATCTATATGCATATAACTCCGGATATAAATCTACCGGAAGGAATATATCACTTTATTCATTCTTTTCCCTTTTATACAAGGTTACATTATACGATATCTCATCTCATATATAAACAATATAGTATACGCAATAAGTATAATAATCAATCCACCGAAATATAATATAAGTAGATTAGTCATTTTCATCTACTAAGCAATGGTGTAACATCACAAGTATACATATATGTTATTCTCAGTACATATATACGTATATTTCACCCCTAGGCTAAGCTGCGGTGCACACATACTCTGCTATCAAATCCCAGTACATCACGTAAACAAGGATCACGCGTTTCGAATCACTCGGGAACCGTATCAGTACAAATCACACATATTGGAGGCAAACATAGTTCTCATACCCATGGTCCATGCACATACCTAGGCTCCCATAGTCATCAGACTTATCGACTTACAAATAAGTCCTTCACAGTCCTATGTTCTTGAGGTACCAAATCTAAATCCCCCCCTAAGGCACACAAGATAAGATTGTCCTCTTTCGAAAGCCGACCTCCCGTGATAGCAAGTGTGGTAGGTATGTTATATGATAACATCAGGGCATTACGCACAACCCTATATATATATATGATAACATCAGGGCATTACGCACAACCCATATAATAAACTCCATATGTAGTATATTTATATCTCGAATATCCTACGCATTTATCGATTATGACCAATCCTCAATATATTATTTTCGAACTTTTCTCACCGCACGATGATAATACCAATAGCACAGATATATTTATTTTTCTCATATT
The DNA here is from genome assembly GCA_949130495.1 of Sambucus nigra. NCBI lineage: Eukaryota > Viridiplantae > Streptophyta > Magnoliopsida > Dipsacales > Adoxaceae > Sambucus > Sambucus nigra. The sequence continues at coordinate 130,312,691 of OX422214.1, read as the reverse complement.
ATATATATACTTTAAGGACATCGTATATATAATCTATATCACTTCTCAATATGTTATGGCTATAATTTCCAAACTCTTATAGTGATAGCCAATAACCTCGAATGTTCCCATTCATAATATTATAAGTATTCATACACTTAAAATACGAAATCCACAAGTATTCTCTTACTTAAAATATAACTCGCACCTTACTCACTTTTAAGGATTATAATATAAAACCGAATATGCCAATACGTAATAATTAAATAAGTACACTAACTACTTAATTTAATTTTCATAGGTACCGCATACCCTATAATAATAATTGTCAATAAAGACATACCGGATAATAGCTTGAACCTCTTTAGCCCATATATTAAATTCCATCCTACTTGCATTCTAGAATTTACTCAAATGTCCTTGGCCCATAGTTATTCTCTACGTATAACTATATAAACACACTTGCTGAAGACTTTTCTCGAATGTTATCCATCCTAAACAATCATATAAAAATATAGCCCGGATTTATTTCTACAAACCCAAGGTTTTTATTTTTCCTTAAGTAATTTAAAAGTCCAAAACCTTTATTTAGGAACCCCTACTATTTATTTCCAAATAATTATAGCCTTTATTTTTCCAATTTTCGGTTCGATTTCCAAGCTAATGATTTCAATCTCGGAACTGCTTTCTTATAAAAATCATAGCTAATTCAAAAAAATCAGAAAAATACGCTGTCGGTGCCCACATGACTGTATCAAAAAGATCTAGAACTTTCATGCTTTGACCAAGATCTGAATCAATTCGCTTCTTAGTCGAATTGACCCCGGAAGCTGTTGTATTACTATTCGCAGTCTTCTCCAAATTACAAATCTCCATTAATGCACCTCCAAGCTTTTTATCTTCTCTCCCATCATCATCGAACCTCAACCAAAAACATATACATACATCAAAGGGGTTCTAATCATCCTAGAACCAATTTTAACAACTAATTTCAATTAAATCTTAAGTTTCTCAAATTGGGTATTAACCGAGTTTTATCCGTTTAATCTTTTGAAAACCCGTTCGATTCACGAAAATCCAACCCAAAAATCTTTATAGTTTTACACCAACTATTATATGAGAAATAAACACATTAAATCATAAAGCAAGTTAAACACTGGCCTCGTGGATAAAATTCAACTACCCCGAGTCGAATCCCGCGGAGTTTGGCTAGAAATCCCCCTTTCTTCCTTCCTCTCTTTTCTTCTTCGTTCTTCTCTTCCTTCTCTATTCTCTTTATCTCTCTTAGGGATTATTTGTGGGAGAAATGAGGGCTCTCCCCTTATTAAACCCGAAATTGGGTGTATTCCCAATTGTAAAATGGCTCGTGTACTCACTTGCGAGTCCCTACTAGTCCAAAAATCCTCGGGACCTAAACACTACCCCCGGATACTCTATTTTGACTATCTCGGCCATTCCTAACCCAACCACGCACTCGAAATCTCCATCCGAGTTACTTAACTAAAATTCACTAATTAAACCCAACATATTCCAATACGCACGTTTTCCGATTAAAATATTTTCCTTTGTCGCTTTACTCAACTGCGACATGTAATAAGAATAATCCACTCATATACTTGGTCCCCTAAGAAAATATAATCCAAGTAAATATTAATCCGACACTCGAAAACTAATATTTACTATTTACTTTATAATTTTAAATTAATAAAATTTTACTCATAAATTCCAGAATTACTATTCATAGTAATTCCTCAAATTACCAAATCACGTCATAAATTCGCGAATTACTATTTATAGTAATTCCTCAAATTACCAAATTACGCCCACAGTGTAATTTAAATATCTTTAAAAGTATGGGGTATTTACTTACGTCTCCCTTACAACAAAATTTCATCCTCGAAATTTAGATATAGCCTACACCACTACTCTAGGATCGCTATATACACTACGCCCTAGCACCCCAAAGTCGAAGGGTACTATCACAATGGTCTCCCACCATATTACACCTATCTCAAGGTGTATGCTCTAACGCACTATCTTAATCAAATCTCTATATGTTACAACGCTACCTGGGTCATAAGACTCTAACGTTTTATCGCATTTAGTGCTTCTTTAAGTGCATATAAAGAAAACGAGCCTATAACCGCCGCTCTAACTTATTAGTCCCATCGAAGATCCGTTACTCCAAGCATTCACTCATTTACATCAGGACATCTAATTTCCCTCAAAAAGGAAACTACACTAGCGCGTGACTATTCCCACCAGTCCTTTCGCTTATCTTAAGTGTGCTAAATCTTTGCACAAATATAATTGGATCATTGCGTACTTCCTACGACGTTCCATCCAATCCATTTCAAATACATTTATAACTGCCTTGCACCCTAATCTCTAGCTTTATATACTACGCCCCTTCTATTTCGGGTGGTATATAAAATCAATTTACCAAGGTTCCCGTACACCTTTTTAACCCGTGCCTATCTGCACAACCATTGTAAATGTTTGATACGTAACACTCTCTCTAAATAATGGGCCTCATTTCATCGGCCTAGTACTAACACATGGGTACCCTTAACCCGAATAATTCGAAATTTCATTTTTTTTCGAAACCTGAAAATTCAATCCTTCTTAAGGTTAACCCATCGATCTTCTTGTGGTTAACTCACAACATTCTTCCTATATCAGCGCCACTAGTCTTACTGAACTTACTTCGTGGTAGTCCTAAGATTAAGGTGTTTCTAACACACGTAATATGAATACTATCCTAACTATATCCCTAGTGCCCAAGACCTCCCTCAACTTTCGACATTTGCTCGGTTTCATGCATGCGATGTCTCGCAAAGAGAAATCCAAATAAGGAACCGTCCCGATACACTACTCCCTCGCTTTGTCAGTCATCGAGATATAACGGTCTAAGGGACACCAACGGGATGTTCTAAATCCTACCTCGTTAAACTACTAACGTACTTCTACCACTATATCCTTCCATCTTGACCAAATGGAAAGTCCAACTAATCAGGGTGCCTACTTTATGGAAAAGCATTATGAACATCATACCCACAACATATTTCCTCTGAATTTTCCTTTTATTCAAGGCCTGGATAGAAGTCTCAAATCAATTTCCTTCACTTTACCTCGCCCACATACTTGCGGTGCGAGAACAATTTCAGTGCTTCTCCGTAGCACTTATATTTCTATATAATTATACAGTCATAAGACGACTCTCAATCTATAGTGTTTTCTCTACACTAGGTGACTTATCATCAAAACTAACATCCTTGCATTTTATAACATCTCTCCACTCCCGACGTTGTTAAGATTCGTGCGTGGAGCATCTCGCAAGAGAAATCCAAACAAGTAACTCCTCCTATACACTGCTACTTAACTTTGTCGATAGTGGAGGCCCGCTAGTTCAAATATTCCACTGGGATAATCCTATTTATGCTATCAAAAAAATGTGGTCAGAACTCCTATTTCCTTCCAGGAGTCACACCACCAAGCGCTTGTACTAACACTAGGTCCATGGCGAAAACAACAATGAGATTTAACTCGCAGCTCAACAATAAATCTTGCATACCTTAAATTATATCTATAAGGTCCCCATGACCTAAAATCGTGGTAATGAAACATCTCCTCATCGAAGTTCTATCTAATCATACACTAAAGGAGAGCTCATCTAGAATTTATCTTCATTCCATTCTTTATTATGTCCGTATATATATGTTTCACACCTCATATAAATATATATACAATATACTATACACATCAAGTATATCCATACTTATATATCATACAATATATAAGTATTATAACCATCCCTTAGAGCTATAACTCAATGGATGCAGTCTCTCATTACTATCATCTTCGAGGGAATTACTCACATATCATCAAGGGTACTAGTGGTCGGACTATCACACCGACTTGATAAAAACCAAATCACAACGTATGGGAAGCGATCATAGTTCCTCACCGAAAATGAGAACAAAACATACCCACCATGTCTCACTCCTGATAAAAATCACATAATATAGAATGGACACTATGACCTGGGGACTATACAGTCCCTGCTCCTCAAGTCAGGGGCCTCACCCAAATCGCATAACTTCCCATGATAGCACTAGAGGGGTATGTTTCATTTAAATATACCAATCACACATGTATATATTTATAAACTTATATATATATATATATATATATATATATATATATATATATATATAATCCAGCTAATCGTGCATATCTCTCGTAACATTAGCCAGTATTTCCCGAATATAAAATTCGATTTAATTTCATAAATATTAACTTACTTATAATATAAATAAATATTAAACTTATTACAACTAACTCGTATCCCACTTACATCTGAAATTCCTATTCGAATCCCAAGGGTCATTTTCTCAAAAGAACTCTTAAAAATCACCAATTCTCACAAGTTTAATTTATGGAAGATTACACACCTTGCACTAAAACAACTATAACTCACTCTACAGAAGTTCAAATAACTAGTGAGTCTATCATTCCACTCAAGAACCCTTTGTCTCACTTGTACCTCCCTTACTTCGGTAGTAAGTTCACTTAACCATGTCACTCTTTATTCACCGTCGGTCTCTGACCGATCCTTATTTGAATAACTTAGAATATACATTCTCTTCATTCCTACAAAATCAAAGGAAATTGCAGTTAAAACCATCCATAAGATTCATTTATGAGCAAAACATCATGCTCCCCCAAATATGGTTACCATCGATCCTACCATTTCAACATTGCTCCTACGAGTCAAAAAAAATTCCTCAAATTTTCCCATATGGGTATTTCCATACCCAACTCTAAGCCAAAGCTTCTGAGCCTTCTACTTCCTTTGGATAAATCTATACTGCTTCTGCCTAGCTCAACTTTAACGTACGGTCCATATCAAGGACCTTTCAAACTTTTCCCCAATTTAACTTCACTGGGTAATTCAAGTTTTAGCATCACTCTTTTCTATAGCAGTACTTGATAATTATAACTACTATACTTTAGTAGTCGTTGCAATAATCCATGATAATGCCACAAGGAAAGTGACCTCTACCGCAGTCCTCATTCCCCACATCAACTTACAGCTCTAATTAAGCCCCGCCTCCTACTGCCCTCACAATGGCCTTCCATGTTCGCCCTTCGTCGATCAACAAACGAATCCCGAACGAGCGCGCAAAAGATTTACAATAATCTTACATAATGGCAGGAGAACGAAATCTCACAAAAGGATACCAATAATCCTAATCATAAGGCAATATATCAAATCAAAAGCACCGCTGAAAGCGTAGTATGTCCGCACAGATTCCTAAGGACATCTGAACCAGAAGCTTTGATACCACCTATTACAACCCTCCTAATAAAATACCGGGCGATCACTCCTATATATAATTAAAACATGAGTCTCATATGGTTCATTCTTAGCATTACTGTCGAAAACCAATTTCATTACTAATATCCTATTAGGCTGGCGTCAAAATTTTAATTAACTAATCTTTTTAAGGAAACCATTCAAATAAAATAATTACAACAGTTTATATGCAATAACTGAAATGAAATAAAGTAATCGAACACTCGGTACAAAATAATACAACCAAATAGAATGGCACACTAAAAGGAGATAAAAGAATAAATGAGTACAGTAGGGCCATCAGCCTGAATGTTTCTACAATACCTCCTATATAGCTCTCAATGATAGAAGCGTCTACAATAAACCTGCTTGCATCCAAAGCTGCGGTAGCAAATGTCTGACTCGAAGGAATCATCATCTGGGCATTCCTATGTCTGGAGACATATATATATATATAAATAGCAAGAGAGGGGAAAAATAGAGAAACGGGTCAGAGCCCGAGTTTTGAAAACGTTTTAGCAAGTGCTTAAAATCCATATTTTAAAATATGATATTTCTTATATTTATACTTGTATCGCTCTCACATGAGATAGACCTCTCCCCTCTTCTAATAGTGCACCACTATCGCATACCTTTTTAACCAACCTAGTTAAGCTACCCTGCCTAACTAATGTATTTACCAATCTTCTAATAATCCTCCTAAATTCGAGTATTAAGGACTAAACTTATCCCCATTCCCAACATTACGTTATGTCCGTGCGTGGAGTGTCTCGCGAAACGAAATCCAAATAAGGAAACCCCCCGATACACTACTTCGTGACATTGTTGATTGTCGGGATCCATTAGGCCCTTAGTAGATACCACATCTTATACCATCTTGTATATATATATATATATATATATATATATATATATATATATATATATATATATTTAGTTCTCATTAGAACCTATGGTCCATATTCATATAACTCCAGATATAAATCTACCGGAAGGAATATATCACTTTATTTGTTCTTGTCCCTTTTATACAAGGTTACGTTATATGATATCTCATCTCATATGTAAATAATATATTATACACAACAAGTATAATAATCAATCCACCAAAATATAATATAAGTAGCTTAGTCATTTTCATCTACTAAGCAATGGTGGAACATCACAAGTATACATATATGTTATTCTCAGTACATATATACGTATATTGCACCCCTAGGCTAAGCTGCAGTGCACACATACTCTGCTATCAATTCCCAGTACATCACGTACACAAGGATCATGCGTTACGAATCACTCAGGAACTGTATCAGTACAAATCACACATATTGGAGGCGAACATAGTTCTCATACCCATAGGTCACGTACATAACTACTTAATTTAATTTCCATAGGTACCACATCACCTATAATAATAATTGTCAATAAAGACATACCGGTTAGTAGCTTGAACCTCTTTAGCACATATATTAAATTTCATCCTACTTGCATTCTAGAATTTACTCAAATATACTTCGCCCATAGTTATTCTCTACGCATAACTATATAAACACACTTGTCGAAGACTTTTCTCGAATGTTATCCATCCTAAACAATCATTTAAAAATATAGCTCGGATTTATTTCTACGAACCTAAGGTTTTTATTTTTCCTTAAGTAATATATAAGTCCAAAAACTTTATTTAGGAACCCCTAATATTTATTTCCAAACAATTCTAGCCTTTATTTTTCTAATTTTCGGTTTGATTTCTGAGCTAACGATTTCAACCTCGGAACTGCTTCCTTAGAAAAATCATAACTAATTAAAAAAAATCAAAAAAATACGCGGTCGGCGCCCACGGGACTGTATCAAAAAGATCTAGAACTTTCATGTTTTGACCAAGATTTGAATCAATTCGCTTCCTGGCCGAATCGACCCCGCAAGCTGTTGCATTACTATTCACTGTCTTCTCCAAATTAAAAATATCCATTAATGCACCTCCAAGATTTTTATCTTCTCTCCCATCATCATCCAACCTCAACCAACAACATATACATACATCAAAGTGATTATAATCATCCTAGAACCAATTTTTAACAACTAATTTCAATTAATTCTTAAGTTTCTCAAATTGGGTATGAATCGAGTTTTATCCGTTTAATCTTCCGAAAACCCGTTTGATTCACGAAAATCCAACCCAAAAACTTTATAGTTTTACACCAACTATTATATGAGAAATAAACAAACTAAATCATAAAGCAAGTTAAACACTTGTCTCGTGGATAAAATCCGACGACCCCGAGTCGAATCCTGCGGAGTTTGGCCAGAAATCCCCCTTTATTCCTTCCTCTCTTCTCTTCCTTCTCTCTTCTCTTTCTCTCTTGTAGGGATTATTTGTGGGAGAAATTAGGGCTCTCCCATTATTAAACCCAAAATTGGGTGTATACCCAATTGTAAAATGACCCGTGTACACAATTGCGAGTCCCTACTAGTCCAAAAATTCCCGGGACCTAAACACTACCCCCGGATACTCTATTTTGACTATCTCGGCCATTCCTAATCCAACCGCGCACTCGAAATCTCCATTCGAGTCACTTAACTAAAATTCACTAATTAAACCCAACACATTCCAATACGCGTGTTTTCCAATTAAAATATTTTACTTTGTCGCTTTACACAACTGCGACATGTAATAAGAATAATCCACTCATATACTTAGTCCTCTAAGAAAATATAATCCAAGTAGATATTAATCCGACACTCGAAAACTAATATTTACTATTTACTTTATAATTTTAAATTAATAAAATTTTACTCATAAATTCCAGAATTACTATTCATAGTAATTCCTCAAATTACCAAATCACGTCATAAATTCCAGAATTACTATTAACAGTAATTCCTCAAATTATCAAATTACGCCCACAGTGTAATTTAAATATCTTTAAAAGTACGGGGTATTACATCAACCATGATCAAATTGGTGCAATGATAATCTTTATAAGCATTTTTTTCCTCAACTCTCACCCAATCACAATAAAACACAACCTCTTTAAAGATTATATAGTCCAATTCAAGTATAATTTGAATGACATCGTAGTAAGTCATTTAAGCTTCAATGAGATTTTTATCTTTCACGCTCGCTGGAAAAATTAGTAAGAGCCTTGTATGAAATAACCGAATTCTGTATATTTGTATTTTTCTCATACTCCCTTGCACCGAATACGTAACTATTCAATCGATACTTTTTATAATCATGTACAATGAATAAGGGTCCAGTGGCTATACAAGCAAGTTTTGAAGTCGCATCACCCGTCTTTAAGAGCTAAGATTATAGATAAATTAAATAGGTTAATTTTAATGCTTTCTTCTAATGTGACATTTAATAATATATATTTTCATTATAATTACCTCGCGTGACACCCACAGCCTAAATTCGCTATCTGATTGTGCCATCATTCTTCGTATTTTATTGTTCCCATATGCATAATATTTTCTGCATTAAACGTATTACAAAATTGATCATGGATAAAAAAAATAATGTAAAAGTTAAAATAATGTAAACTTACTATTTCCATTCTTTTACATCTCCATGTGTGTTTAATTGATAACGAGCTACTTGTTTATGTTGTAAACTCGTTAATTTCAGTCGCTTGCCCATCACCTGACCACCCTCAAATAGACTACATATTTCATTCATCACCTCTAAAGGGTGAATGGCCCTATCCCATACAAGATCGCATATTTATGTAATATATTTAGTGTAAGGACATTGTCCATCATAATTTAGTATATCGTATACCTCTACAAGTTTTTACAAGTCATCGAAGGATTGAGAAGTTTACATCTACAAGAGACGAATCTGAATTTCAAGAAGACTTCAACATTCAAGCCCAACAAGGATGAAATTGGTAAAATGTGTTTAAGTTCCATTTACATTTTACATTATAAGCATTTGGATATTTTTATAAAAGTTTAAATGATTTTAAATGGTTTTTAATTTTTCAAAATAAAAAACATTTTTTTACAAATGTTTCTGAGATCGTAAATAGTCTTAATTGTTGTGGTTTCCAAGATATTTAAAAGACCGTAGTTTTCTTGGATACATCTATGTTATCGTTCGAACGACACCGTATATGGTTCGAAGGAGATCATATTTCACTCAAACGATAGGGTATGTCGTTCGAACGAGATGTGTTTTAAGCTGACACATCACTACCTTGATTTAATTATAAATAAGGGTGTCAGGCTTCTGGTTTTAGGGTGGAGAAACATTGGTTTTAAAAAGAATATGTTTTTGAGTGTTTTAGTTTATTCTCCAATATTTTTGATGGTTCAATCTTTGTTTTACAATTCAAAAATCCCAATATCTTTTGTGTGAGTTGTTTTGTGGAACCCAAAGCATACTTTGTTGTAGTTAAATCTCTGTCGAGAAGGCATCTCCATATCTGATCGGTGGATACCGAGCATAGTTATTCTACGTGTGGATGAGCCGAAGATGACAAACCGACACCTGGAGGGTATTTCGTTGTCTCTCATAGCTTTGAAGGTTTGACAAAGACACCGTGCATTACAACTGAGGGTGAATATCAGGTTGTATGTAAGTCAACGGTCTTGTAAACTTTTCAAAGTGTTGAAAAAAGATTTTTACCCAAAAGGTTTTTTTTCCTGAATTTGTTGTCTTTGTTTCTGATGCATGGTTTAAATTATTTATGACAATTAGAAGCATGTTTAGGGGCTGATCTAAAAATGAAATTTCTTTGATCAAATTTAGATACCTAATTAAATAAGTGTTCTAATAAATAATTTAATTGGTATCACACAACATTTTTTACAAATTGGTATCAGAAAAGGTTACATTAATTTATTGTGCATCCCTATTTTCCGTAAACTTGTGTGATATTGATTTTGTTTAAAAATCACAAGTTTTTCAATGGATCACTTATATAATCGGGTGCCCATCTTTGACGGTGTTCATTATTCCTATTGGAAAGCTAGCATGAAATCTGTTTTAAAAGCCATAGATGTGTGAGTTTGGTTATTAGTTCAAAATGGTTGGACTCACCCATTGTTAGTGTTGATAATGTCACCTCTTTAAAACCTGTGTCAAATTGAACTAATGACGATTATAAACTATCTAACTTTAATTCATGTGGTTTGACTGCTATTTCTGAAGCCGTCACTCTCGACGAATTCCTCCGTATTATGATGTGTACCGCATCTAAAGAGGCATGTGATGTTTTAAAACTGACACACGAAGGTATAACTGCTGTTAAAGAGTCAAAATTGCAAAATCTAGCAACCCAATTTGAGACCATTATTATGTTAGAGTCCGAGACTTTTGATGAGTTTTACACACGTTTGCCGAACATTATCAACACTTGTTTTAATTTGGGTGAGGTAATTTTTAACACGCAGGTTGTGAAATTTTTTTTGATATCCTTTCCAAAACGTTTTGTTTCAAAAGTCATTGTTTTAAACTCGATGGGAAATTTAATCACACTTAAGTTAGAAGAGTTGGTAGGTGATCGTCATACTTACGAGTTAGGTTTGTTTTCCCAAACTATCAAACCTGAAGATAAAAGGATTGCACTTAAGTCACAGTCTAGATCGAGTGAAGATGTTTCCAGGAAGAGAGATAAGAAAAAGAAAGTAAGTTTTTATGAGTCCGAGTCTGAGGACGAGTCTGATTTTAACATGACGTTACTTGTGGAATTTTTTCAAACGTTTCTCAAAATGTATAAAGAAAATTCTTCCAATAAAATGAGATCTTTTGAGAAAAATAAAAAGAAAGAGGGGCCAAAGAAAGTGATAAGGAGGATGAGATCAGGTGCTTTGAGTGTGAGGGTAAAGGGCACATAGCTAAAGAGTGGCCTACAAGGATAAGGAGAAAGGGCAAAGAAACTGCTATGCCTGCCACACTTAGTGATAGTGAGGGAGATGAGGAATATGAGGGAGATGAGTCAAATAAATATTTAGCACATGGGATGTTTGTAGATTTTTCGAGTCGTGTGAGCATACCCACTTTGTCTCACGATGGTAGTGTTCGCGAGAGCAACATTAATGACTCGAGGGTTTCTAGTGAAGATGAGAGCGAGTTTGTGAGTGGAGATGAAAGTGAACTCCAAAAATCTTTTAAGGATTTGTACACCGAGACCTTGAAAACAAAAAACCCTTAATAGAGATTTAGGTCGTCGGGTTTTTGATTTGGAGAAAGAAAAAGAATTTTGTAGGAGGGAAATGTGTGATTTGATCGACACGGGGTCTAGTCCGATGACACGTGTATCCCAACTCAAGAGTGATCTCGAACATGCCCTGGAGGTTAAAGTCCCTTTAGAGAACGCATCTATGAAAGTTGAAAAGATGGTTCTCAATCCCGTTTTAGGTGGTGGTGAAAATTTAGGAAAAGGTCATGACGGTGTATCCACTTATATTATTGCACCCGAGCCGGTTCCCATTTTAGTGATTCGACTCAACCCACCTAGGCGTCCCGTACCTGTTAAGAGAGATCATCCTAGAGTTGTTGAGAGAGGTGTACCTATGACAATTTATGTTTTCTCCCATTGCAAAAAGAGAGGACACCTTAGGGAGTTTTGCTTTAAATTGGTTATGTGTCACGCTTTGCTCCTACACATGTTCGCACACATGCACCAACCTATGATACTTTGCTTGCATATAATGATAGATAATTTGAACATATTCGAGAGAAAGTAAAGTTTATGGTCAAGTCTTCTCATGATTTGATAGAGTTGTTTCAAAGCATGTCACTGTCGTTGAAAAACTCCACCGCACCTACCGATTGAGGTCTAGACATGTTTGCTAGCATAAGTTGATTTACATGATGTTATATTTTGCCTATTGCTAGTATGTACCATTTTTTTTATACTTTGTTATGATTTTTGTTTGCTTTTCTTATTTTTGGTACTGTTTTAGCACTGTTTTGGATTTGTCTGCCCATTACAGGAACTATTTTTACGAAATTTTCTCACTGGACAAAACTGCATGTTATTCTGATTAAATTGGGAAATTTTACTTTTCTCGTTCAAAAGAGAATCCATCTCGTGCGAAGCCTTCTCACGAGATCCTATGTCATTCAAACAATAAGTATCCTCATTCGAACGACCCCTATAATTAACACTCTGTTTGTAGTCCTCTTTTCAACTTACTATCTTATGTGGTACTACTGGGTTGTTTGTGAACAGTATTTGAAAAAATATAAAAAGATTTTTTTAAACAAAAATTTGAAAAATCCAAAACTAGTTTGGTATTTTGTTTGCACCTTATATGAATTGACATTTAGGATGACCAAGTCACAATTTCATGCCATATCCACGTGACTATTTGATAGTGTTTTGATGCAATATGTTGTGTCATTCATGTGCTTTATAAAGTTTGGAGTCTTTGAGATGATATAGTGATACTTACTACATGATTGACTCTTTTTGTCCTTTATTACACACATGCACGGATTTGTTTGACTTTTGTGCTTGTGTATCATATGTTGGTTGAGTGTTTCCATCTCAATTATGTTTTTACAATGAACCAAATGTGTTAAATCTTGACAAAAAGTAGTGCATGATATAAACAGTTTGTGAGATTGTTTGTTTTTATTTTGAAAAAATGGGGAAGGTCTACGAAAGGTACTCATTTATCCTTTACGATTAAGCCACCATTTAAATGGACCTAAAAAAGTGAGGAATTGAAAATTATCCTGGTCTAATGAGGTTTTAAAAGAGCCCGAAAAAATTAAAATGCAATAAAAAGAAATATATGCCAAAATGGGGTCAATAGTTTTTTTTGTTTTATCACCTCATAAGAAAAATAAAAAGAATTATCTTTTAATGAGGGAGTTTAAATGGAATTTTCAACGGTTTGCAAGTCCTTGAAAGTCATGAAAAAACATTGCATATTTTTGGAAGTTATTTGTGTGGAAATCATTTATACTTTGATTTGTTGATATGACTAAGACGATGTCATCCAAATTCAACAATTATATACCTAAGGACTATTTTTTATGTTTAATCGTTAGAGTACACTTATGCATCTTGCACATATGATATGATTGAGGTGATTTTCCTATCGAGTCTATTCACACCTATTCATTCCATTTCCACGATTTGGTTGTCTTAGTGTAAATTCATGGTATGTGATTTTTGTAACATCATTTTTTTGTAACAAAAATTTAAAATTTCAAAAATAGTTTGTTTTCTTGGTTTTCCATGACACCCCGATTTGCTTTATGTGATTCATTATGTTCCTTGTCTATTTCCAACAAATAAAAGGGGGAGAACGAATTATGATTTTATGGGGGAATTTAAGTATGGGGGAGAATTGATTATGCTTTCATATTTTTCTTTATATCATTTTAAACTCGATATGTCACGAGATTTTTTCTTTGTCTCATGTGTGTAGGTACAATTGAAGATTTGTTGGATTGCACACCTGATGAGAAAATTTTGATGGTTTTGAAGAGTTGATTGTTGAAGCATCGTTTGAAAATATTAAAGACTTGAAAGTTTATCTTTCCACATTTGAATTTTTGGGAGGGTAGATTTGTACAGATCATTTGAGATTGATAATTCAGATATTTTTATTTTGTACTGACATAGACATGGGGGAGATTTGTAAGGACATTGTCCATCACAACTTAGTATGTCATATACCGCTGCAAGTTGCTACAAGTCGACGAAGGATTGAGAATCTTATATCTACAAGAGACGAATCCGAATTTCAAGAAGACTTCATCATTCAAGACCAACAAGGATGAATTTGGTAAAATGTGTTTAAGTTTCATTTACATTTTACATTAAAAGTGTTGGGATATTTTTATAAAAGTGTAAAAGATTTTTGAAATGATTTTAAATGGTTTTTAATTTTTCAAAATCATAAAAGTTTTGGATAAATGTTTATGATCTCGTAAACAGTCTTAGGTGTTGCGGTTTCCAAGATATTTAAAATATTGTAGTTTTATGGGATACATATATGTTGTCGTTCGAACGACACCGTACATGGTTAGAACGAGATCGTATCTTGGTCAAACGATAGCGTATGTCATTCGAACGAGATGTGTTTTAAGTTGACACGTCACCGCCTTGATTTTTATTACAAATAAGGGTGAAAGGCTTCTGATTTTTGGGTGGAGAAACACTGGTTTTAAATAGAATACGTTTTTGAGTGTTTTGGTTTATTCTCCAACATTTTTTAGGGTTCAATCTTTGTTTTACAATTCACAAGTCCCAATATCTTTTGTGTGAGTTATTTTGTGGAACCCAAAGTATACTTTGATGTAGTTCAACCTCTGTGGAGAAGTCATCTTCATATTTGATCGGTGGATACCAAGGGTAATTATTCTGTGTGTGGATGAGTCAAAGATGACGGACCGAAACCTGGAGAGTATTTCGCTGTCTCTCGTATCTTTGAAGGTTTGACAAAGATACCGTGCCATTACACTTGTGGGAGATTATCAGGTTGTATGTAAGTCAATGGTCTTGTAAACTTTTCATATGGTTGAAAACAGGTTTTTACCTAAAAGGTTTTTTTCCTGAATTTGTCGTCTTTGTTTCTGATGCATGGTTTGAATGATTTATGACAATTAGAAGCATGTTTAGAGGCTGATCTAAAAATGAATTTTCTTTGATCAAATTTAGACACCTAATTAAAAAAGTTTTCTAATAAATAATTTAATTCTTATCACACAACATTTTTTACACTTAGCAACTCATGAACATTGTTTCAATTTGAGGAAAATTCAACCGCATATCCTCATAGTTCTATATGTACATGACATAGATTTGCAAGTGTAAGTGTTATTTCAATTTTGGAATTGAAATAACACTTAACACCGCATCATCTAGTATGTACCCAGAGAATATTAAGAGACGGTAGCAGAACTCCCCCCCCCCCCCCCCCCCCCCCCCAAAGTAACAAGTTTAAGCTACTAAGAATATTATTATTGAAATCGACACGACCCCCAATTTTAAAATATATCAAAAAGTAATTTCCTTTTAGATGTAGAATAGTGATGGTTCAACACAACACACAACCAACTAATTTTAATTTCTTTCAATTAAAATTAAACGAAACTGAAAGAGATATTAAATTAAACAACAAATACATTTTTCACTATTTAACTTTTATCCCAAAAGAAATTTTGCCCAAGTCCTAGAATTTTCCTACACCAAATTTTCAATATTATCAAATTATGCCAAACCAATTTTAACAAATTAAATACTCAACTCAACTCAACAAAGCCTTTTCCCAATTATTTGGGGTCGGCTACATGAATCCTATTTTTCCATTCCATTCTGTCCAGTGCAATGTCTTCGGTTAAACCACATGATATCATGTCCTTTTTTATAATATCCCACCAAGTTAATTTAGGCCTACCTCTACTCCTTTGGTTACCATCAATACTAACTAAATCACTCTTCCTTACAGGAGCATCCATTGGTCTACGCTTGACGTGTCCAAACCATCTAAGTCGATTTTCTCTCAATTTATCTTCTATAGGAGCTACTTTTACCGTTTCATGAATTTGTTCTTTTTAATTTTATCCTTTCGAGTTTTACCACAAATCCATCTTAGCATTCGCATTTCCGCCACACTCATTTTCTACACATTTTGTTTCTTGGTTGCCCAACACTCTGTCCCATATAACATGGCGGGTCTAATGGCCGTCCTATAAAATTTTCCTTTTAACTTCAAAGGTATACGCCTATCATACAGAACGCCGGTCTCACTTCTCCACTTAACCCAGCCTGCTCTAATCCTATGCGTAACATCATCACTAATATCTCCATCTTTTTGTATAATCGATCCTAAATAACGAAAATGGTCATTTCTAGGTATTTCTTGACCCTCCAATTTCACCAGATCCTCATTTGTCCTCCTATTACTACTAAAATTACACTCCACATATTCTGTTTTAGTTCTGCTTATTTTAAATCCTCTTGTTTCTAAAGTTTCTCTCCACAATTCCAACCTAGCATTTATCCCCATCTTAGCCTCATCGACTAAAACAATATCATCCGTAAATAGCATACACCATGGTACCTCATCTTGTATTTGTCCAGTCAACTCATCCATAATAAGAGCAAAGAGATAAGGACTTAATGCTGAACCTTGGTGTAGCCCTACCGTAATTGAAAATTCACTACTTTCTCCAGCTGACGTTCTTACTGTAGTCATCGCACCATCATACATATCCTTGATCACATCAATATATCTGCGAGTCACTCCTCTTTTATGTAGAACCCGCCATATTATATCTCTGGGTATCCTATCATACGCCTTCTCCAAATCTATAAAAATCATATGAAGATCCTTATTTTTCTCTCTATACCTCTCCATTAATCTCCTCAATAAATAGATTGCTTCCATTGTTGACCTCCCAGGCATAAACCCAAATTGATTCTCAGATACTTTTGTCTTCAATATCAATCTATATTCGATCACACTCTCCCAAAGTTTCATTGTATGAGTCATTAACTTAATACCACGATAATTTGAACAACTTTGTATGTCCCCTTTATTTTTATAAATAGGTACTAAAATACTTTTTCTCCATTCATCGGGCATCCTATTAGTCATTAAAATTCTAGTAAATAATTTTGTAAGCCATGATACTCCATCCTCCCCTAAGCACTTCCAAACCTCAATAGGGATACCATCTGGTCCTAAAGCCTTCCCTGTTTTCATCTTTTTTAGAGCAATCCTGACCTCTGTTGTCCTAATTCTACGAAAAAAATATATCTTCTCGAGTCTCCCTAAGTTCCTCTATATCTAATCTACTCCCATTATCTCCATTTAATAACCTCTCAAAGTATTTTTCCATCTTTCCATAATTTCATTATCTTTGACTAGGACTCTCGAATCATCACTTTTGATACACTTAACGTTATTAAAATCTTTTGTTTTCCTATCCCTAAGTTTAGCAAGCTTATAAATACTTTTTCCCCTTCTTGTGTTCCTAATTTTGTATAAAGATCATCATACGCTTTTAACTTATCATCTCTTACCACTTTCTTAACTTCCTTTTTAGCCCATTTATATTTCTCAAAATTCTCTTCATTTCTATTTGTTTGCCATGTTTTAAAGCACTCCCTTTTAATTTTTACTATATTCTGTACTTCTTCATTCCACCACCAAGTTTCTTTAGACTGTGGCCCTTTACCTTTTGATTCTCCAAGAATACTTTTGATATTCTCCTAATACATGTGGCCATCTTATTCCACATTATGTTAGTTTCTTCTTAACTATTCCATGTTGCTTCATTTAATACTTTATCTTTAAATAGTTCTAATTTCTCTCCTTTTAAATTCCACCACCTAGTTCGTGGGTTAATCTTCACTTTTCGCACTCATGATTGATTTTTAATATTTATATACAACACCATTATCCTATGTTTTGAGGTTAAACTCTCTCCCGGGATAACCTTACAATCTTTACACGTTAATCGGTCTCCTTTCCTAGTAATGAAAAAATCTATTTAGCTCTTATGTGTTCCACTTTTATAAGTTATTAAGTGTTCAAGCCTCTTTTTAAAACATGTATTTACTATTACAAAATCATAAGCCATCACAAAATCTAAGATAGACTCTCCCCCATTGTTCCTATCTCCAAAACCATATCCTCCATGCACTATCTCATATCCTACATGATCTTCTCCTACATGGCCATTAAAATCTCCACCTATATAGATTTTCTCACCTAGGGGTATTTCTTGAATTAGTTCATCCATTTGTTCCCAAAATTGTACTTTAGTGTGCTCATCTAATCCTACTTGAGGTGCATAAGCACTAACAATATTAATTATGTTTTCACCTAATACCAATTTTACAAGTATAAGTCTATCACCTTTCCTAATAACGGTTACGCTATCGTCCTTAAAGTTTTTATCTACTATTATTCTAACTCCGTTCTTATTTCTATGTTTTCCAGTATAATATAATTTAAATCCTGTATTTTCTATTTCTCTAGCTTTCTCACCGACCCATTTAGTTTCTTGTAAACAAGCTATGTTAACTTTTCTTCTTATCATGGTATCTACTAACTCCATCCCTTTTCTTGTCATAGTCCCTATGTTCCAAGTCGCTAACCTAAGTCTAGTATCCTGGACTAGCTTCTTTACCCGCACACGTCCAGCTTGTTGCAGGAACCCTTGCATATTTATCGTCGCATTCGGGCGCTGATGCGATGCCCCTTGCCTATTTTTTGAGACACCTGGTGGCTGGCGCAACGCCCCTTGCCTATTTTTCGAGACACCCGGTGGCAGGCGCAATGCATCGCTTAAGGGGAATGCCCTAGCATTAGCACGTATATTCATAGGAATCATGTTCATAAGGATCTGGCAAAGTTTTACGCTGGCTGTCAGCTACCTAACGCAACCCTCCTCCTTTTTCTGGGCTTGGTACCGGCAGTGTCAAAAAAATAAGAAGTTAAGCACGACACATGCGGAGTTTTAACAAATTAAATAATGGCTTGAATTAAATTAATTTAAATTTTACCCAAACAACTAATTAGCACCAAATTAAGCAAGTAGAGATTTAAACCAAATTTTATCTTTTTACCTAAGCATGTATCTAAGGTGAGTTTTACAGAAGATAAAATAAACAAACTACTATGCCGCGATGTACGAGGAAAAAACCACCACGGGGAAAAAAACTCGGACGACCCCTAGCCTTAAGTCCACTAAGTACGGGATTTTACAAATATAAGACAAATGACTTACACAACTCGAATCGACTCCCTTCAAGCCCCTGGCGCGTCTTCTTGTATCAACCTCTGCTTAGCCGACAATCTCGGACTCCACCGGAACCTTGGAATCCACCAATGAAGCTTTTGGGAACAACTGTCAACCACACATGGTGCCTTTCACCATGTGAGAACGCCCTAGCAAAACAACAAACTTCTTCTTTATGGGATGTAGTAGTAAACCCAAATGAACTCTTCAACTCGGTAGAGTAAACCCAGTGCCAAACACTCCAAGCAAGATATCTATATAATAAAGGAGGAAGGACTTTTTGTCCTCCCCAACTGATGGCTCAGATCAAAAGTTGATGAGTTTGGTCTTTATCAACTGACGATTGAGATTGAATAGGGGAGGTTTCAATCCAATGACTTAGAGGTTGAATCTAATGATTTGAAATCGTGCCACGTGGTCGAGAGTTGAAGAGAGCAATACATCGGGTCCCAAGGTAAATAGGCTATAACATAAACATAGCTTTGCCAGCTAAAAAATCGAAATTGAGAAGCTGTCAAAAGGTGATTGTCGCGTGGCTCGAGAAGGATGGTGGGTTGTTTAATTTGAAACCTCCTCTCCCATTCACTATTACCTCCTCTCTCTCTCCGAATCGAACTTCTTTATGTAAAAACCACAAACCTTCTTTCTGTTAAAACGCTACACCTTTGGCCAGAGCAAGCCTTGTTTTTTTTAAAGACTGAGTGAGTTTAGTTTGGTTTTCTTAAGAATACGCCATTGCTTAGATACTAATATTCGTGTTTTTTTCCAGTTAAGTTTGGGTTGTTAGTTGGTTGATTTATGGGTGATATTTGACATTTGTGCACTTTTTAACTCTGATTTTATTTGTTGTTATTTTTTCAGGTATCATCTATAAGCTGTGAGCAGGGTATATATATGTGAGATGCGGGTCTGGGCAGGTGTAAGAATAGAGAGTGAGAGAGAGTAGTAGGAGGTTTTGAGCTTAAATGGCTCATAAAACGCGTCATGTGTGTTCTCAGGTTTCCATTTATTATGCAAGGGGTTCATAAAACACATCAGGTGAGTAAGAGTAAGAGTAAACCCGTGCTAGTGGAGTCTCAATTTTTGGCTGCCAACGTGCACATTACTAATTTTTGAATGGTTGGTATCAGAGGAAGTTTGGTAGCAACCACGACTTTACCATCGTTGTGGTCATCGGTGAGTTTGGGGTAATATTTTTTTACAGATTTTTCCCCTTCCGTGCTAAGGTTTTAATTTTACATGTTTGGGATTTTTTATATGGGTTGATTTTACAGGTTGTGTTCACCGATATTTTGACAACCCACCATTTTCTATACCGTGTGCTTCGCCGGTTTATTTTATGCCGGTGGCTTCCCCGATGAGTGAGATCGGAGGTGGTGTTTCCTGTTGATTTTCTTCTTACTTGCTGAAGTTAAAGTGTGCAAACTGCAAAGGAATTTTAAGTTTTCAGATGAAGTTATTCTCATAGCTGTGTCCACAGTTTTTTTCTTTTCTTCCGCATTTCTTTGATATCTAAGCCTCCTCATATTCTCAGAGATGTCAAATCTTGAAAGATTTTGACATCTCTTACATGATTTATGTTTTTTTTTGTATTTTAAAATATGATATACTCATTTTAAGAGGACATGGTTTGATATACTCATTTTAAAATTTGATAGAACTCTCAATTCTTAATTCTTCAGGGTTTATAAAGTTATACTCATTTTTCAGTTTTATTTGTTGTTGCTTAAAACAGAGCATTTGATGGATTTTTTTTATTTAATAAACTCTCATGACAGTTATCTTTATTTTTGTTTTCGTTTGGAGCACGGGTGATGGAAATGGTGATTTTTGAGTTGATGGAGATTTCGAAAATGGTGGTTTCGAGTTGATTTTGAGTTGATGGAGCAAAGGTGTTTGTGATGTTTTTTTTCCTGAGAACCCATATGACAGTACAAATACAGGACATGCTATGAATTATTTATGTGACGGACAAGTCGGTGAATGATTTTGAAACTTCATAGGCTCTTCTTTTGGCGGTGGCTCAGTTCTCCCCGGACAAGAAGTTAGAAATTTTTTTCTACCTTGGATTTATGTTTACAATATGATCCTTATTTTGCGATGCATTAAAATAAGTAAAAAGTAAAAATATTCACTTTATGGGTAAAAAAGGGGTCATGTTAGGGTACATTATAAACCTTAAAAATAATTGGGACAAAGTTTCGATATTCATTTAATAGGACACTAATTTCTTTTGGTTTAGATTTTGAGTTGATGAAGATTTCTTTTGAGTTTTTAATTTTTTTGTTAAATTTGTATAGGTATTTTTTTTGGGTATAAGGAGGTAAACATTTATTATACACCATTTGGGTTTTTTCTTTGGCATACCTTCTAAATTAAAAGTTTGAACTTACAAAAGATTTTAATCTTGAACGGTTGAGAGTGGTGTATTTCGTGGGTTAGAGGGTGGGTCTCTAATGTATATATATGGAAGTATACCTTTTTATCGGTTTTAGAGTGATTATTTAAAAAACTTTTTATTTATAAAATTAAATTTCAAAATTTATTTTACAAAAAAATATACAAAAATGTTTTAAACAAAGCCAGATTTTAATTTGTAAAAAACAATTTTTTATTTATCGTAAGATATTCTATAACAAAAAAAAAAACTTCATTATATAAAAGTCACTTAATAAATAAAATGTTTTATATTTTTTTTACTAATATGAAAAAATTTCTTATTTGCGAAAAAGTTTTATTTAAACTTTTTTACAACTCTTTTTATTTAATTCGCAACCATTAAATTTTTTAAATTAAATTATAGACCCAATTCTAATGTTTATAAAGTTATAAGGTTACTTTAGATAGTAGGTTAAACAAATTAATGGGTTCGTAAAATAATTAGACATTTTGGCACGGAAATAAATTTATCGCCGTGCCATCGGCACGGGTACAAAATATCACGGGAAAACATTTATCGTCGTACCATTGGCACGGGTACACCCTAGTATATATATATATATATATATATATATATGGTAACTTGGAATAAACAAACTATGGGTGTAAACTAAAGTGTTTTGGAATAATGTTCTTGAAAATGCAAACACTTAAAACATGAACTTTTGAACTTAGAAATTTTGTCACTCAAAATTTTCTCTTAAAAAGGTGTTTAGAATATGTCAAAAGTTAGTTTTTCAAAATTGGTTCCCGTACATATAACTTATGTCAAGAGTTAGTGGGTAAAAGTAAGTGGGAACATGAGGAAAACATATTAAAACTGCAAAAAAATTTCTTGCCGAAAATCTCGTTCGAATGAGATTTTCTTTCGAATGAAGTCTCATTCGAACGACACTTCCAACGAAGTTCCAGAGGCAAATGGGGAAAACTCGTTGGCAAACTCGTTCGAACGACATTCTCATTAGAACGAAAAGCTCGTTCGAACGACAATATCAAACGAAGTTTCAGAATGCTTAAAATTCGATTATTAGCCCAGAATCTTTATTTTAAAGTTTTAAAGAAACCTTCTGAAAATAAACCTCAGTTTAAAATAAAATTACACCCAATAAATATTTTTCCAAGCTCCTATATATATATATATATATATATATATATATATATATATATATATATGTAATGCATTCATACCTTAGGAGGAATTAGAACTAATGTTGTTTACGTAGAAACAAGGCACAATAAACTCGGCATGTGATGAAGCTTTATAATCTTGGCCGCTACGTCTTCAACTAACACGTCATAGGCTTGAATGGATACATTTGAACACTATCCTATGACTAAATTTTTTTTGTCCGGAATTGAGCCAACACTACAATAAGACTCAATCGGAGACTTGTGTCCTTATAATTGTATGGAAAACTATGTCGTCCCAAACTGTTCAAACGGGACAATTCAAGAGATGTCATTATAGGGGTAATGACTCTCGAACGGGTCTAAGGAATATTAAATGTGTACGCAAAATAACTAGAAGGCTAGTATCTATGCACTTTATATAATTCAAAGTAGTTATAAACTGTCGTGGTATGTATATTTCATTTATTCGATAACAATGTTTATAGTGATGATTTATACATAGTTATGAATGTATTTCACATTATTAATTGTTTAACAACAAACTTTTAAAATTTATAGTACAGTCTAAGGGCCAACCAACTCAATGGACATCTAAATGTTTAAATCCACCAGTCAACAACAATTCAAGAATCCCAAATAATTCAACAATCTCTCTCTCTCTCTCTCTCTCTCTCTCTCTCTCTCTCTCTCTCTCTATCTCTATCTCTCTCTCAGAGAGATATAGATGTATATATATATTGAGAGAGATATATCGAAACATGTGTGTAGAAATAAAGAGATGGTCATCGAAATATATAAGGAAGAGAAAAGGAGGTCAGCGCTGATGCAATTAAAGAGAGAAACCAAATAATCAAATACCAAATACCAAATATCAAATACCATAAACCAATTTCAATTTCAATTTATAATACCAATTTTAATTTTAAATTTAATTTATACACACACACAGTGAAACACACTAACATGCACACACTAATCCACACACACACACACACACACACACACAGAGACTGAAATAGATACACACACACACACACACATAAACATACACACTGACACACACACACACACACACACACAGTCACACAGATTAACACACACACACACACACTCACTGAAACACTCACAAACACATATACACACATTGAAACACATACAGTCAGACACATTAACACTCACACATATACACACACTAAAATATACACACGCACACACATGCGCACACTGAAACACACACACACACACACACATTAAAAATCGTACAGAGAGAGATAAAACATACCAATAAGAGAGTGAGGCAGAAAAAGGGAGAATTATAGCTGGGCGAAGAGAGAGAGAGAGAGAGAGAGAGAGAGAGAGAGAGAGAGAGAGAGAGAGAGAGGATAGCGAGGGAAAGGAAAATGAAATGAGAGGGAAGGAAAATGATGAGCGGCTATGATTTTATTTTTTTAAAGTTATCACGCTCGTGTCATGGTCAAAGGCTATGACAACTTCTTAAGGTTGTCATGGTCTTTGATCATGACACATCCGTGATAACTAAGTTATCATGGTTTTTTTATCGTGGCAACCATGGCCTGGTGAAGAGTGTCCTTTTAGCAATTTTGGTGTAGTGGCAGTAAATGTTGGATTGTTGTGGTTCATTGGGAACAATTTTCCTTACCACGGACATCCAGGTCCTTGGTCCATCTCCAGATTTGACTGCGGCTTCTTTCACAAAGTTAGACATTTTCTTTCTTTTGGGGCATTTTTAAGCCTCCCTAGGCTGGGTTGTCAATAATCCACCCACGACTGTACTGGTATTTTAGGTCTCCCTAGACTAGGTAAAATCACGCCTCCCCAAGCTAGGTACCTCAGTCTAGATTGTCAATAAGCCACCCAAGACTAATATTGAGTATTATGATCCCTCAAGGATAATAGTGAGTATTAGGAGATCTCAAGGATAATATAAGAAGCCTATATCCTTGAATGCTGAGAATTGGTATGGTAAAAAAACCATATCTTTGAATGCTTTTACGATGTGAGGGGTATTATACGCCAATTAAGGTCGTCGCCCCTTCTCCTCTATAGACTCTTCCTCTCGTAATAAATAATCTTTCGAGATTATTGTTCAATTTCCTTCAAAATCTATTTAAGACCAAGATCTTTCATAAGATTTTAGATGAGGAGATCAAGAATAAAAATATAACTAATTCCATCATCCCAATGAAATACAAAGCTCATGCGAAAAAACTACACTTAAAGAGTTTCACAAAAATAGGAAAAAAAATGTTTGGAGGCAAAAACTAGACATGTGGTCTTTATTTATGGGTTACAACCTTTATAAATCGGTAAATCATTCCTTTTATGATATGGCTCTCAATCTCATTTTTCACAGCGAAGCAAATGTTGGTGTTGTGGTTATAGTCTCGGTGAAATTCACACCATTTGGCTGGTACTTTTTATGGGGAGGGGACTTGTGATTCTCAATCCACCTGAGTAATTTATCCTTCTTGATGCTCTCTAGGATGTCTTCATGACTGGATATCAGCAGGGTATAGTCCTTATAAGCTCTTTCTAGCTTTGGTTCCTCCTGCTTCCTCTTCTTCAAAGTCATGGGCATTGCCTTATGTTCAATGGCCGTGGCCTTTTGCTGGTAGATAAAGGCTGCATCCTCTAGTATCATGACCCTCTGTGCAAAGAGGTTGATCCGGCCTTGGAGTGAGTCCCAGTTGTCGTAAAAGTGGTTGATGTAGTTCAATAATTGTGCAACATCTTAATTCTGTTGCGTACCTAACTTAGAGCTTCCTTTCATGACTTCTGTTATGTTAATCTTTAGAAATATACTCTGAGATAAACTAAAGTGGGGTGATAAAACCAAGGAATGTAGAGAGAAAACCAATTCATAGTCATTGTGGTGTAGCCTTTATATACACCCCCCAAATGTGTGTATATTATGCTTCGTCATGCCTATGGTCACGGTCGAAGTCCGTGACCCATCCGTGACCAATCTTGGAGGGAATTCTATCATGGATTTGGATCCAAGGTGGTCATGACCTGGTCACGGTCCAAGGACGTGACCCACAATGGTCATGGATTTGGGTCGTGACCACTTTTAAATCATCCATGGATCACTTTGGTAATGAATATGATCACGCCAAAAAATGATATGGTCACGGTCAAAGTCCGGGACCAGCTGGTCGCGGACTTGGGCCGTGACCAGCTGGGCGTGACCATTCATAGGATTTGGTGTAGTTATCCCTATTATTTACAAGAGGGCAGCTGTAGACTTGGAAGGAAGATAAGGGCAAAGCCGTGGCTTATGAGGCATGAGAGGCTGCTGTTGTGGACTCCCCAAGGAATCATTCACCAGAGTTAAATTCTGAGCACAACTTATATGTGTGAGATCCTTTCTCCAGTGGTGAACTGAAAAGTTAGTGACAATAAGCAACCTACCGTATTGAGTGTTCGGCCTATGGGCAATCATCCTTCCAGGATGCATCCAACAAATAGGAAATGGAGGTTTAATCTAAAAAATGGACCTAAAACTTGGGTTTAACCCGCAAGACTAGGAGTCTCCCGAAAACATAAAAAGTCAAGTGAAATATGGCATAAATTTGGCAGTGAAAAACCCTAAGCATGGGGTTAAAAATGGAGCTAAATAAATGAGTGAATACCTAATTACCCACCTTACGAGGCCATGGCCTTTTGTATTTTCCAACACTGACTAAATAGGGTAACATCATTGGGATGTACAGAAAGCAGATATAAAGCCATGGAAAAGACCTGCAAATAGATCTAGAATTAAGGAACCCTCTTATAAGGTTTATATGTAAAATACGAGCTTGACAACTAAAATATCACCCATGGGATGATGACTCGAGAGTCCCCGTGAATGAAATAAGGTGTTAGGAACCCAAAATAAGAGGAAAATAAATTTAATACCTCGTTTTCCACAGACGACGCCAAAATGATGATGCAAGAAATCATACAGATGTCATTCCCAACCATCATATTAAGTAAAAAAGTGTAAATACAACAAGTAGGAGGAGGAAATATACAATATATAGAGTGGTTAAAATGAGCCTACGTCTACTTTGCTTCTCTACTCTCATGTATGTTCAATAATACAAGATTGTAGTGCCATTGGAGGCATACAAGAGAGATATCGAGGAGAATACATGAATGTAATACAACTGGGTAGCCAGGGATGTGACTGATATACCCATATGTACCCTCGTCCAGGCCAAGGGCACCCTGTGAATGTTCTTGACTATTTTGGGTGTTGTGAGAGAATTCCGCTGGGGAAGTGATCAGATGATCCTTAGAGATCCTCCGGAGTTTGCCGAGAGGAGATTTCACTGCTGGGGAAGAGGGGTTCCGCTTCGAATATGAATTTGGATCTGAGATTCCGCTGGGGAATGATGAATGGGCCTGGGAAAATTTGGATTGTCCTTTGGGAGAGATTGCTCGGGGCGAGTGGTTCTTCTGATTTCTGTTGGGAAAAATACCATGTGATATTGTACCGCACCGGATAGCCGATGGTTGTAAAGTCTGATGAGGAGGTGATTAGGTGGTCCAGGCGCCTTGCCCGAGAGTTCAATCGCTTGGATTTTGAGGGCTCCGTTGGGGAAAACGGTGTGTCGCCCTAAGGAGTGCGAAATTCTCTTGATGAAAACGTTCTAAATACTTCCTGAGATTTTTAGGAATTTTCTGGGGATTTTTTTTCAGGCTTTCTGGTATTTTATGGAAATTTTTGCACGAAATTTATAGGGGGTGTCGATCGGCATAGACTGAGAGGTGCCATTCGGCAGTGGCATGGACTTTTGAGCTGCCTCGGGAAGGTGAGGAGACAGTGTCGATCGTTATGGTGAGGTGGGTTGCCGATCGGCATGTCGTTTGGCCTCCTATATAAAGGGGGGAATTCCCCTCATTTTTCACAGCTTCCTGCCTTCTCTCTTTCTGCGATTTCTCTCTGCGAATCGTTCTAGCATTACGATCTTCAAGAAATGGCCCCTTTTGTGAGCACCGCTGTCCACCGGGAGTGGTTGACCGTTGACGACTTGGAAAATGTGGATTGGAGGGACAGGGTGCCCCTTACTTTGGGGAATGAGAATGCCTTTGATGCATTCGAGTCGGTTGCGAATGAGAGGACCTTGTTGTGGGAGCCGTTGCGTCATCGCTCTTCAAGAGTGATTCCCGGTGGTTATGTAAGTAACCTGACCTTTGGTATTTTTTTCTTTTCGGGTGATTTTTCCCTTTTCTTGACCTTTGACTGAATTTTTCCTTTCGTCAGTCGGATATTTCTTTGAAGAACATGAGTGCCCGCGGGACGACGGGGCTTAGGGATGTTTGGGAGCATCTTCTACCCGTGGTGTGCTGGATGGAATCATTAGAGGGTTTTGGGAGGTTGGCGGCTGCGCTGGATGAGACGCCTCGTTCGACAGCAGTTTTGTGTGCCTTGGGGGAGAGGTGGTGGGACACTACCCACACTTTTCATTTTGGCTTCGGGGAGATGACGATGACTCCCATAGATGTGCAGCAACTGCTGGGGCTGGATTATGACAGGAGCAAATAAAGGTGGACCGCTCTTTGCGGGTGAGGCCGGAGGCGGTGTATGCGGCACTTGGTGATGTGAGGAGGATAATCTCTGGAGATTCTATCCGGCTGTCCTTGCTGAAGGATGTTTTGCTGAGCAGGGTGGTTGATGTGGAGAATGGGCTGCAAGTGAGGCAGATGGCCCGGTTGTTCATTTTGTTGGTGCTGGGAGGTTTCATGGTTGCGTCGAGCGGCGACGTCGTCCATTTGTGGTTTCTACCATACTTGAAGATGTTTTCGAACATCCCTTTCTATGATTGGGGGAGTCTGACCTTGGTGACCCTTTACTCTTCTCTGGATGCGTTCAGCCGGTGCTGCCGATAGACTTTTACTGGAGCCACGTATCTCCGGTATTCTTTACTTTGCGCATTTTCATTTCATGCATTTGCATTTTCCTTATGCGTCTCTTTTTTCTCGTGAATTCAGACATGGTTCTATGAGGTGATTGGGTGCAACACCCCGCTGATTGCTCTGAAGGAAGACACCGTCGGGGGCTTCTGTCGCTTGTATCGATGGCGTAAGGCAAACCGGCAGTCAAAGGGATCTCTCTCCCTGGAGGCAGTGCGTCAGGTCTTGAATGACCTGACCAGTGGTAGGGTAAGACTCTTTCCATTTCAGCCTTAGTTTTAGCACCTTCTGATTTTGTATTGACTTATGCCTGCTTGGGGATTTTCAGGTGACCTTTTATCCTTGGGGGACCGCCATTCAGGATACGGGGGTGACTGGGGTGAACGCGCAGATGAGG
Source organism: Sambucus nigra (assembly GCA_949130495.1). Lineage (NCBI taxonomy): Eukaryota > Viridiplantae > Streptophyta > Magnoliopsida > Dipsacales > Adoxaceae > Sambucus > Sambucus nigra. Next base: position 130,283,744 of record OX422214.1, on the reverse strand, counting down.
CATTTGTTGGCACATGAGTTTGGCCATTCCTGGTACCTTGGGGAGAGGGTGTTCCGTCAGATTGTTGAGGAGGAGGTGGTGGTGCCTCCCGCGCAGCCTCCTACTTCTATGAGGAGGGAGCGACAATTGTTGGAGGATGAAAGGATCGCGGCGATGATTGGCGAGTCCTATGCATTGTATACTGATACGGCTGCGCCGTATGACTATATAGACTTTGTGATGAGCTGGTTGATGGCTCCCAGTATACATGATGCTTTGCCTTTCCCTCCTGCTGGTTCGAGTCGGGCGGTGGGGTTCGTCAGCACATGCGGCGAAGGCGACCTCAGAGGTCCCTTTTGTTCGGCTACACACTCCTTCGTACAACATCCAACGGGCTGATGGAGGGACAGTGTCGATGCTGCATCGTCCTCTTGCGATGGATTCGGAGGAGCTGGGATTAACAGAGGACGTCCTTCGTCCTGTGGTAAACCTTTCGATCCTTTCCTCTCTTTTTTTATTTCTTTTGCTTGATACTGATTCTGCCTTTCCTTTGCAGCAAATTCGGGTGTCGACCACTTGGCTCAGGGACATCAGGGATTGGATATCATCAGCGACTGCCCACATTCGAGAGCCTGTCCCTATTCCTTCTTGCTTGGTGTCGTCAGCCTCATCCGGGGGAGACTCTGGCTCGGGTAGTGGGGGCGCGTCGTCTCGCCGTGGGGGAAAGAGAGCGCGTCGCCGGGATGGAAATTCTTGAGAGAGAGAGGGAGTGAAATGTGGGTTCGGGCTTAGTCCCGTTGTTTTTGCTTTTTCTTTCTATTTCCTACAAAATTATGTAACACAGAAAACAGATATATGCAATGCAATGGATTTTTTTTAATGATGAATGCATGCACATGCGCTTTTTACTTTGCTGCTGAGACCGTAAAAAGGAATATTTTTGGAATTTTTTTTTGAAGTAAAATTTTTGATTAAAAAAGGGGAAATTTTATAAGGAGAAAAAGGGATTTTGAAATTCTGTTGAGGATGCCAATTTATTTTTATTAAGTTTTCTGATTTGACAAAAGGGGAAAAGAGGGAAATTTCCAAAAATGGGGAGTTGTCGATCGGTAAGCACCCTGGCCTGCCTATCGGCAGTTCAGTCCAGTCCCATCAATTAAAAGCTTTGATTGGTACCCTCTTCAGCCTTTTGTACCTTGGGGGGTAGGATACCCTCCGATTTCTACAGGGATTATGTCGCTTGTGAGGATTTTTAAGTATAAAAAGGGAGAAGGGTGGAGTGTTTTCCTCACACTTTTTGCATTCTTCATACCCACCCATCATCTTTTAGTCTTGCAAGATGGCTCTCCCTGGTAGCATCGAGTTTGCCAATTACCTCGAAGCCTTAGAAGCTATGTGCTCCTATAATGTTGACTATGATGCCTTCAATATGCGTCGAGTATCCTTGTGGCGTAATCGACCTTTTGAGTGGAATATGCTGATGGCGGCAGTACAATTTTGGTACCCCGAAGACCATGTATTCCGCTTTGGGTTGGAAGAAGTTTGTCCTACCTACGAGGAATTTTCTGCCATACTGGGTCTAAATCCCAGTGTTGCTGCGGTTTTGCCCGAATTTTACCGTTCTCCTAGGGATTTGTTGGTCGGGCTTCTTCATATTTTGCCTTCGATGGCTAGATCATTGGTTGCTGGAGGAATGATCTCCCTCCCGGTGGTGTTGCAGTCCGTGCGTTCGCAGGAAGTAAGTGATGCTGGCTATGCTGGAGCCGTTGTTCTGGGTCTGATTTCAAAATTGTTGTTGGTGACTGGGGAGGTGCACGTGGACCCACAACTTGCAGCCATTACCTCATGGATGTCATACCGTCGCAATCTTGCGGCGGTGATATTGGCGGAGACTCTGAATGGCCTGGATGCTTGGAGAGAAGGCCGTTCAGACTTTTTGAGGGGTAGCCCTGTGATGCTGTTCATGTGGTTGTCTGAAAGATTCCGCTTGTCGACTCCTTCAGAATATCCTTTGTCGGTTGTACCCAACTTCTTTTCACGCTACTTCATCCGCATGGGACTGTATGTTAAGAACTGGGAGAATTGGCTTGTGGAGTACGGGGCTCGTGGGTTGTATTGGTTCATGCCTTGGTGGGAACAGTTGCAGCCTGTTCTGGAGCTAGGAGAATATTCATATGTGCGGCTGGTTGGTCTCAGGTAGACCTTTTTTATTTCCCTTGGTGACTTTTGCGCCAATTTGGCTGGGCGCAGGTCGTGCCCCCTCGGACCTCAAATTTCTTTCCGGTAGAAGATTTGACTGAGCACTTGCGTCTGTTGCTTGGATCTCTGTGGGAAAATAGGCGTCCGTTGATCTGTCCCTCTGAGTCTTTTGGTAAGGTTTTCCATGTCCCCAAAGATTATATGAAGTGGTTGTGGAGGGAAGTAGTCAGCAAGATGTTGGCAGTAGAGACCGGTCGGAGGTGGTTTGTTTTATCTGACTCCATGGAAGGGGGTATTGTGGTCTTTTCGAAGATGGTTAAGGCTCATCGGTTCATGGAGTGTTTGCGGCACTCCACTCAGGCAGGAGAAACTTGGGGTCCTCAGGACGTGGATGATGATGGTGCAGGCTCTTCGGGTAGCTGTGGGTAGGACTCCTGGGGAGTTTATTTATGTAACAGATGTGGGGGATTTTGTCTAGTTTTTATGGTAGTAGGGGGAAGGGAGTTATCCGTTCTTTTTTCTTATGTAATCCATACTGTAGTTTCTTATTAATGAAATAAACAAGTTTCTGATCATCCAGATGTGCCTTTCAATGAATTTTGTATTTTGAATTATCTATACCAATCGCTAAGGCATACATAATCCTTTTGTTCAAGTATATGTTTAGAATTAACTGTCGTTCTCAAGGGTAAGAAAATAATGGCATTTTATGAAAAAGAAGGGGTCGTGCTCATGTGAGGAGTATGAGCTGCCTACGTACCTCTGGGGTTTTTGAAAAAAGTTCTTGTCTGTTTAAAAATAGTTTTTGCAGAGGATCAGACCCACGTAGTTCTGGGTAGAGGGAAATGGAGAGAGTTTTTTTTTTTTTTTTTTTAGAATAGAAGGGGGATGAGAAGAGTCATAGCGCACTGAGATTTTGGGCTAGGGGTAGAACTTCTTGAGACGGTCCAGATTGACTGGATGAGCCATCTCTTCCCCCATCCAGGTCAGTGAGCATGGCGGCACCACCGGATAAGATTTTCTTCACAATTTAAGGGCCGCTACAATTGGGTTTGAACTTTCCTCTAGGGTCCCAGATGGGTTCGATTACCTCTTTGAGGGCTAAATCCCCCTCTTGGACACCGCGGTCCTTGACTCTCTTGTTGAATGATCGCGCTATTCGGTGATGGTATCCTTGTATGTGGTAAAGAGCTTTTAATCTCCGTTCATCTAGGAGGGTCAGCTCATCAAGACGGCCTTGGCACCAGTCTTCTTCACTAACCTTGCTTTCGAGCATGACACGTAACGAGGGTATTTCCAGCTCCACAGATAGGACTGCCTCCATGTCGTAAACCAGGGAGTAAGGGGTAGCCCCAGTAGATGTTCGAATTGAGGTTTGATAGCCCCAGAGGGCGTAGGGGATCCGGTCAGCCCAATCCCTACAGCTTTCGGTCATCTTGCTGATGATGGCTTTGAGGTTTTTGTTTACGGCCTCAACTGCACCATTGGTCTGAGGTCGATAGGGAGAAGATTTGTGTCTCTGAATCCCGTATTCGTTGACTATTTCTGTGACTTCAGCCTCAAAGTGCAAACCATTATCCGAAACAAGCTCATACGGGACCCCATATCGGCAGATGATATTCTTCTTGATGAATTTGGCCACCTTCTTGGTATTTAATACTGCGTATGACTCAGCTTTGACCCATTTGGTGAAGTAATCGTTGGCAACCAGGATGAACTCATGCCCGTTTGACGCTTTTGGTGTAACCTTCCCTATGATGTCGATACCCCAGGTGGAGAACAGCCAGGGAGAAGTCATGTTGTATAATTCCCACGGAGGTAGATGTTGAAGATTGGAGAACTGTTGGCATTTAGGGCATCTTCGAACATAGGCGATGCAATCCTAGGCCATGGTGGTCCAGTAGTAGCCTTGTCGGATGATATTTTTGGCAAGCATGTGACCGTTCATGTGAGGTCCGCATTCCCCGCTGTGGATTTTCTGCATTATCTTTTTAATGTCAACCCCTGCAATACAGTGCAAATGAGTTCCATCAAAATTCCTCTTGAGTGGTGCTTTATTTCAGATGATGTACTGAGCGGCCAGCCTTCGGAGGGTAGCTCGGTCGTTCTTGTTGGAACCCTCAGGATACCTATCGTGTTTGAGGAGGCACCAAATATCATAGTACCAGCAATCGGCTAGTTCGGGATCTTCAATGGAGACAAGCTCAATATGGTAGCAATGGGTCGGTGTGTCTTGTTTTTCAACTAGGAAGGGGGTTATTGTTATTCCCTCGGGCATGTCGACCATGGAAGCCAAATTAGAGAGAGCATCGGCTAGGTTGTTCTTTGATCGGGGTAGGTAATGGAAGGTGATATCTCGGAATTGGGAGGCTAACTCTTCTAATTGGGCATGAAAGGGTTGGAGCTTTTCGTCTTTGACCTTCACTACAAAAAAAAAATGCTTTTTACTACGGTGCTCCAACCGTCTCAAAAAGTTCTCTCGCCGTCTCAAAAGCCTTTTGTGATGACTTTTGAGACGGCAAATGGGCGTAGTATTAGACCCCCATTTTAAAAGCTTTTTGAGACGACAGAAGCCGTCTCAAAAAGTTTATTTGAGACGGGAAATACGCCGTCTCAAAAGGTCACTGCTTATAGGACCCTTTTGAGACGGCGAAAAACCCGTCTTTTAAACTTATTTTTAGAGGCACCAATAAACGCCCCAAAAGAGTTTTCGAGATGATAACTTAGCCGTCTCAAAAAGTCCTCATTTATGGAATCCTTTTGACACGACAAAGAAGTCGTCTTTAATAATTTTTGCGCCAAAATTAAAATTTCATCCATTCCATAATATGCTCAATATACTTTTAAGCAAAAACTCTTAAAAATAATATATAACATAATTGACATCCCATTTCAACAAATATAACACATAATCTTCCATTCAACTTAAATTATAGTCCATACAAAGATAAAATAGACAATCTCAACATTGTGACCATCACACTAAATATCTATACAAAATTTCACTTGTCTCATTAGAACAAATACATAAAAACCAATGTATTCCTAACATAAACTAATGGAAGTAAACTTGCAATCTTCAAGCATACGACCTCCATCAAAACATGTCTTGCCTTTTCCATAAAGATTTCGACCTGCAATAAAATTTATTTAGTGTCAGTTACCGTAAACAAAGAAGTAATCTTTTTATTAGTTCCTATTTATGACCATCTTTAAAAACATTAACAAATTTGTATATCTTCATATTATTTACTTCTAAAAACACTTACTGTTTTAAAAAAAATCTACAGAGTCTCCTTTATTTATTCGTGAAAACTAACCTGTTTAAACATAAAAATTACCTCAAAAACAATGATAGAAATAGCCACAACATTGTAAATAACTACATGAAGAATAGCCACAACATATATCCTACCTAACACTCCACATACATATATAAAAATAAAATAAAGATGTGTTATTACCTAGTCGTTATGGTCCATTGAAGCAACGGAAGCATGATGAGGGATAATACTTTGAAACTTACTATGTATTTCACTTCTCATTTCAGTTTTTATCTGTAGTAGTGCTTATTGGTGACGAATCTATAATTCTTTGAGCTCATGTCGATATTGAGTGTCTCAATCTTCAGCGTCTTGTCGATGTTGAGCCTCTCGATCTTCTTCATCTTTCTATATCCACACCATCCTTGTCATATATGAGTTAGGTAAGTGTGTAACATCATCCCCTGCATGAAAGAGAAAAATGATATCATGATATCTAGTCATTAAATTGGTTTTTGCCACATCATCCCCTGCACGAAAGAGAAAAATGTATTCATGAACTAGCTACAACTCGTAATTTAAAAAAAATATTCATCAGTTATATTATTTTCGGAAAATATTTGAAATATAATTTTTGAGAAGGATATTTTTAAAATAGAAACAAAACACTCCACATTAGTGTTATAAATCAGAATGGACTACCATAATGGAAGTAACAACCAAATAAATGGAAGAAATTAAAGTTAACAACTATTGGAACGAACGTTCGTGTAGTTATACATCAAAATGGATAGTTAAGTAGTGTTATACATCAAATTTAACATTCAATTGTCATTCTCCAAAAACATAGGTTACTAGTTTTATAACACAATGCACTGCACTATTTGTTCGTGGGCCAAACAATCCGATGTTATATTCAGTGTCTACTCGCACCAGTAATTACTCTAGCAAGCACACTGTTTTTTGCGTTAAGTGAAAACAACATTGTTTAAAAATATGTAACAAGTGTTTTCAATCAATTATCCCATTAGTCTATTGAATTTTTCATGTGTAACAGGTGTTTTCCCCCTAAAAGATACTAAGTTATCTTACATAACTCATAATTACAGAAAATGAATTGTTATATAAGAAAACATATATAACTGTTATATATGTTTTAACATATATAACAACTGTTATATATGTTTTAACAGATATAACTGTTATAACAGTTATAGGTGTTAAAACATATATAACTGTTATAACAGTTATATATGTTATGTCTAAAACACCCTGCCTTTAAATCTAAAGTTTTTTTTCAATGGCTTATGCTAAATGTGCTAGGAAAGATTCTCTGAGAATATCTTTCTAACTTCAATTGGTCTGATCCATGGCCTATATGTCGTGAGTTTTTTTAAATATAATACAACATAGAAATCAACTATCAGCACAAACTTAACGATTCGACACGAAGTTAAAGTACTAAAATCAATATAGCAATAATAGTGATTACAGCAAAACATTAACCAAATATATAGTGTGTGTAGGAGAGGCGACATCTTCCGTCTCACCTAGACCCTAGGCAGGGCTTAGGCAGCACCTATGTGGAATTTTTAGAACAGTGATTTAGGTCAATATTTCTTTCTATTTCGATCCAGTGCAATTTGGTTTTCAGTTTTAAGACTTTTAGACAATTACCATAACCAAACCACTTGGTTCTATGATACCACTACACTAGCAAAACAATCCCAACCAATGTGTTTCAGAGGAGTCATGTTACTGGCCTTTATTTGTTTCATATTGTGAATTTGGCAAGCAATGATTGCATGCCACATTAGTTTATTATGATCTTTTGGATGGCAGATACTGTAAGTTTGTACAATTCCACTCTTTCATTAGTTCCTGTCTTATTTTTCCATTTTTTTCATGCAACTCAATCCTTTGAGGGGTGGGTAATAACTGGATTCCATAGAAAAGAGTTTAAAAGTAAGATATCATTTCACCAAGCCACTCATCTATTCTTCCACTCCTTTTCTAACTTTTGATATATATTATTTTTCAATCTTTTTTCAACTTTGTAAATAAACGCATCATACAAGAAAAGGAACAGAGCAAAAACCTAAGCTAAAATAAATTCCATCTAACATTTTATTTATAGCTCACTTCCTCACCCTAATTCATTTTAATGCAGATAATAATAATAACCTCAAATTCTACATTGGCCTACCCGAATTCTGCAAACTTTTAACACCCAATTGTCTATCTTCACCATTCCTTCGAAAGAATTGCTTATTTTCTTGAACAACACATAAAATATTAGATTAGGAGGGAGACTTTCCACCCTTATCAATATGGCAACGTCCACTACTTTCCCACCCTTACTCTCACAGCATCATTTTCCAGCAAATGGAGATTGACTATGTCATCGTAGACACTCATAAACACTTGATGCCCAATTTCTCTGGTCCTGGTGGAAGGTATATGAAGACTGTAAATAATTTATCTTATTGCTAATTAGAGTTTGATTGCCTTTTTTTTGGTCTGCTGGTATCATGCCACCTCCCTTGCTTGTATCTATAGCTTCCAACAAAGCCGCCACTTCATCCATCTCTGGGCGCTTTTTGGGTTTGCATCCCAACACTTGCACATAATGCTTGCGATTGAACTCGGGCAACATCTTGGAATATCTGGTCATAAATTCTGTCAAACAACTGCAGAAGATACTTCAGCAAAGCTAAGATGAGGATATGGCATGTCACAACAATGAATTTCCCATAAGAATATGCCAAAACTATAGACATCGCATTTCCTATTGTAAGGCTTGCCATCAAGGACCTCGGGGGAAATGTATCCAAGGGTGCCAGTTTCACCAGTCATGTCCCTAGGGTTTTGAGCTTCAACTCGAGCAACACCAAAATAAGCAATGTTTAGAGTTCTTCTAATATCTAACAATATATTTTCTATTTTAGCATCACGGTGCACAATCTTCTTAGAGTGAAGATAGCACAAACCTCTAGAGAGGCCAAAGCAAGTTGAATCACAATCTTGAAGGCAAGTTTCTTTCTCATGTTCCCGATTAAGTATTTCTTTAGTGTCCCACCTGGAAGGTACTCAATGACAACACAACAAGCTCTGGAAGGAAGGGAGTTATGATTATCATTGTTGGAAGAGATCTTGAGATTTGATGTTCCCATTGAAGCTCCAACAAACTTTGTGACATTCGGATGGCCAAGCTTATGCCAAACAACAACCTCCTAATATTTGTCAAAACCAATGAAATAGCTTTAATGGGTTCCTAATATTTGAAAGAATGTTTTTGAAAATAAGCCACAATAGAGAGAGAGGAGCGAAGAACCCAGGCTAGTTGTGTAGATTAATTCAAGGCAAAAAGTGAGGGTTTCGTGGAGTTTGATTGCCTTTACTCGTAATTGATCAGCCATCTTCCTGAAGGAGAATTCTCAAAAATAGCTCCATTTCGCATATTAAGTTTTGACATTGAGTGTACCGATCATAAAGGTCTTTTCCCTAAGCCTATCCATGATCCTGTTATCCACGTGGCCAATTTAGTTACCTTGCAGGGAGAGAATCAGACATTTGTTCGTAATGTGATGACTCTGAAGTCATGCTCACCTATAGTCGGTGTCGATGTGATGTCGTTTGACACAGAAAGAGAAGTCATGCTATCTTGGAGGGATTATAAGTTCAGCTCGTATTCATTGAATTTTGTTTCAGCACATTTTCTTAATGAGCAGAAAGAGGATGTTTATCATTCAGTTATATCTGACCTTCAGAATGGCAACTCAGAAACTAGGAGGCGGCTTGTTGTATATTGTCTAAAGGATGCATACCTCCCACAATGGCTTTTGGATAAGTTAATGTACATCTAGAATTATGTGGAGATGGCTCGATTCACTAGCGTTCATATCTCATTTATTCTTTCAAGAGGGCAGAGCAAGGTACTTTCTCGACTTCTAAGAAAGGCGAAACAAAAGAATATTGTTCTTCAAAACGTCAAACATGCTGGATCTGAACAAGGAACATATGAAGGTGTAACTGTTTTAGAGGCCAGGGTAGGGTTCTATGAGAAGTCAATTACAACACTGGATTTCACATCTTTATATCCATCAATCATGATGGCATATAATTTATGTTACTGCACTCTGGTTTCTCCTGAAGATGCCCACAAACTTAACCTCATACCAGAATGTGACAAAAAACTCCATCTGGTGAAACATTAGTAAAACAAGATTTACAGAAGGGGATACTTCAAAAAATTCTTGAAGAACTGTTCACTGCTCATAAAAGATCCAAAGCAGATTTAAAGGAAGCAAAAGATCCACTTGAGAAAGCTGTGTAAGATGGCTGAACATACAAAGAAGCTCATGGAAGACAAATTCACTATATCTGGGGTCTATAAACACAATGGTGAGGTTATATTAGATAGATGGATCTTCTGACATTCTTCACCCAATCTCTAAAACAGTTTGTGTGGGTATCAATTACTGAAAAGAGAGCTGAGATTATGCATGCAATGCTTAGAGTCTAAGAGCGAGTGACTATAGATGTATGCATTTCTCAAAGAGGATACATGAAGGAAACTCAAAAACATATAGGAAGGAAAATCAACAACATACAAGAAGGAAACTCAGCAACATACATGTATACATTTCTCAAAGAGGATTTTGGGTTGCTATCAACATCATATATTGGCTCGATAGTATGAACTACATGAGATGAAGGCAATCTAAAACCTCTGCATAAATTTAACATCTTAATATCTTCACACTCTGATCATATACTATAAAAGGTAAGATATAGTGCCTGACATATCACAAAATTGAAGAGAACCTAAGGGGTAATCCTTGCTTCTCCTATGGGACAACGAACATCACGCCGAACTTTTGGGATGTTATAGTATGCTGCTCGGAGTTGTGGACCAGTAACTCTATGTATGGGTAATTGAACAAATCACATATCTTTATAATGGTACTGTAACTGTTAAGAAGAATTTTGAGAAAAAAACAAAGTATGCTTCAAACCATACCTTGCTTACTAGATCAGGTTCCCAAATTATAAAAGCTTATTTATACAGTCAGTCTCATTGAAAAGAATACTTTTTTTGGAATACTAGAGGAACTGGAATTAAACCCACAGTTAGAATAATAAAAGAAACTATCCAAGAAGTACGACATAGAGGTTATTATTTTTCGGAACCTAAATACATTAAACATCACCACCTGCCCTGCCTAATTCAAATAATAGAAGTTTATGGCAGATGTGATAGTCAAATTAGGTACACCGTGACGATGAGTATTTGCATATTTTTCTTTGGCTAGGATAGATCATGAAAAAGACCAATAGAAGGAACCATGGAGCTGGGAAACATTACCAGTGATGAACCACAAACCACTGAATTATGTTTGAGAGAGGTCATATTGGCGAAGAAATAAATTCCTAGAAAATGGTTAGTTTGAGAATTAGACAAAAGAAAATATTAAAAGATGAAAGAAAAAATCGAACTTAACACCCTAGAGTCCAATTATTTCTATCAACTATCAACCCTCATCAAGTTATACAAAGGCTTTGATTTGCTAAGATCAAACCAACCTTCCCAAAAGGTATGAAAATAAATAGAAACATGAATATACTTTACATGCATGTATAATCATACTGTGAATACAAAATAACTACTGGAAATTATAATGTCATTAATCATAAAGGGTACCTATAACTAAGGCCTATTTGAAAAAAGTAACATAAACTATTTAAATGAAAGATGATTCAATCAGTATATATATGAAGTAAAGTTTAAATTTAGAGTATCTAATCAACGTTCAATCAGTATATATATGAAGTAAAGTTCAAATTTAGAGTATCTAATCAACGTGTGATTCTTTATCAGATGTTGGATGACTGACATTTATGATCAACTGATGTTTAGGGTCAAATGTCGGTTGACTGACGTGAGATTCTTTTTCAAGTGTCAGCTGACCAACGTTTAGGATCAAATGTCGGTCGAATGACACGATATTATTTACCAAATGTTAGTTGAACGATGTGAGGAGTTGGTCAACCGACTTTTTCAACCATTTTAAGCACCGTGTGACTCATTTTTTGCAAACAACATTATTTTAAGTCCCAAAAATGCATAATTTATTTGAGGGATATAGAGATAAGAGTTGAATGACCTCAACTAACATTGATTTTTGAAAGTCCTGAACATAATTCAGTGGTTTGAGCACTACCAAGCATAATTAAGTCGAGTCAGTCATTGGTTTGAACATAATTCATTGGTTTGAACATAATTCAATGGTTTGAAAATAATTGAGAAGGTAAAATTCAACCTAATATGACCACTACGAAGCTTAAACAAGTCGAGTCAGACATTGAGAAACATAACACACACTTATTGAATGAAAAAAGACTGGGACCAAGAACAATGAAGAAGCCTAATTAGACTCAAAATCACTAAAAATAAGGGGATGAACAAGTTAACTCCCATGCCTAATGTAGAAGACATATTTCAATGTATTAAAGACATAAATAGTGATGGGGCTCATGGCCCAGATAGATTCATAGGTACGATGGAACTATTGGAATATTATTGTAGCGATCAACAATTGCACAAAAGGTACATAAATGTAAACACATTCATTCAATATGTGCGAAACTACAACCGCAATTAGACTAGTAAAAGATTGCAACAAAATGGAACAAAGAACACGTGTAGACCAAATATTAAATAGAAAGCCTTGTGCATATTAAGAACTTTCTTGATAATGGAACTATTTCATCGTATAATGGAAAAAGGTTATTGTTGTACTTCCACTGTTATTATAAGAAATATTTGGCAACATCCGAAAGGCAATATAACAAAGTCATTATAGATCCCACATCTTTTATTGAATCACAATATATTATTATACTAGTTGTGAGAAATTTTGATATTCAATACGTATGCAAAGTATATTCATTTTGACACTTTGTCGTTGATATTCTTGAGTACCAACTTATGATCGTCTTGTGACACTAATGTGACTCATAGTTAATAAATCATACTTCAATTAATAACCTCACTATTGTTTTCGCTTCTTTCCGAGCCACTTCGCTGCCTCTTTTCGAGCTATTCGTGCCTCTTTCTAAGCCACTTAGCTGTTGTTTTCACTTTTGACCCCCAAAATCGACTTATAACCCCAAAATAATAATCTACTAGTAAATTTCAAAAACCAAGAGTCCGATGAGAACACAAACACTTCCTACAAATTACTTCCATACCTTTGGGGGTGTTCGTGCCTCTCTCAGTGCCACTTGATTGATGTTTTCAGTTTCTGAACCCTAAAGTCCATTTTATACCTCAAAATGAGCGTATACTAGTCAATCTCGGGAACTGGAGTTCAATTAGGAAACGATCACGTGTCACATGTTCCTTTTGTCCGTCTTGGGGTGTCTGTGCCTCTTTTAAGGATGCTTGATTAATGTTTTGCGTTTTCGACTCCAAAAACCCATTTTTAACACGCAAAAGAAGATACAAAAGCGAGATAATTTTAGAAACTAGATTTCCAATGATGAAACCATCTCTTCCCACAGGATATATTAATTCCTCTGGGGGTTCTCATATCTCTTATTATGCCACCAAGTTCCTATTTTTATTTTTTGGCTCCTAAATCTCATTTTCAACCATATAACAAGTGCATATACTAGTTAATTTCAGTAACCAGGATCCCGGTGAGGATGCGATCCTTCTCTCAAGTTACTTTAATACCTTTGAAGTTATTCGTGACTCTTTCCATGCAACTTCATCTATATTTGTCACCACCTAAAACAAACGTTTACTAGTATATTTAAAAAATCGAGTATCCATGTCGGACATGCTAACACTCGTACCACACTCCGTGTGGCTTGTCAGACTTGGCTATCATTGAAAAAAATATCAGACACTTAACGAATATGGCCCAAACATTTTGTGGACAAGACGGGGTGCCAAAATTAAAGAACACTAAGAAATTCTAGTGTCATCTTGTAAAATTAAATATTCAAGGATGTATGAATAATAATAAGAAAAGTAAAAATAATGAAGTTATTATCTTGCTTAATTTAAATGCATATCTTCGACTTACGATTTAATTGTCAATATGAAATATTAAACCATGTTACTTTTAATAAATTAGTTTCACAACTGATTTTTGTTTTTGAAATGCGAAGTAGATGAAAGTATGTATATGTATATATAAAAGTATAAAAATATATTTATATATCGTCATGTCTTTTCTATGTCGTGTTGTTATTTTATAAGTTTGATGTGTCGTTATGTCCCTATTGTGTCGGACAAGACACCCGCATCTGTGTCCGTGCTTCATAGTTTCCCATGAGCTACTTGGATAACATTGATGATATTTATAACGGTGATGCATGTTTGAATTAATTTGGGTCCATCACATATATTACCAAATAAAATCATAATTGAATAGTAAATTAATTTAATGGCATTAACTATTTCTAATGGACATGAATTAATTAATACAAACAAATATATAAATAATTCTAACTAAAATTCACACAATCGAGTATACAAATATTTTCATAAATTAATCTTAAAACTATACTGCAACAACCAGTTGACAATCCGAGTTTTAATTGGCTTACCCTCAACCTCCTATCACCACTACAAACCAATCGAGTACAAAAACTAATACTATTATTAATCAATGACCAAGAATTAAAATTACCTTTATCCGTATCAATTTGACGATAGTATAACTTGATGTCGGGAACTAGACTAGCTCAGCCGATTAAATAATTTAGTTTGTCTTCCTCCATCATCCAATAATCATATTACAAATTTTAACGTCAACCATGTATTATTAATTGCAGCAGTGGAAACATAAATATAATAAATTAAATCTCAACTATTAAACACAGAACTGAAATGAAATTGCTAAAACCAATGGTATATCCACTGATTTGATAAAATTAATAATTACCCCACTGATTAAATCATTATGACACTACTCACCCCCTCTAATGCAATCTTCCAAGCAATTCAATTAAGAACATAAAACCTTTAACATACAAGAATGGCATAAAAGATAAAGAAAAAAATAAACAATACCTGAGTAAAAATTTCTAATATATTTAATCAGCGACATGAGCGATGGATGGGGCTGATGCTAAGGCTACAGCGTTTAGGCTAGGTCTTGGGCGACGAAGGTGTGGGTGAAAAGAAGGAGAAGAACGACTGGATCTTTTTGGTGTTCTTTAGCTCTTTGGGTTATAGAATAAGCGGGAGATTAAATCTTTAGTGGAGGGAACCAAAACTTCTTTTAGCCGTCTCATAAGATATAGTTTTTGAGACAGCTATACATTTGTCGTCTATTTTTATAATACTTTTTAAGATGGGTAACAAAAGTTGTCTTAAAAAGAGTAATTTTTAAGACGGTTAATTTTAGCCGTCTTAAAAAGTTAATTTTAGAGACCAAAATTTTAGCCGTCTCAAAAGGTTTCGTCTTAAAAAGTACTTTTTTTTTGTAGTGCTTCCACTTTTTGAGCACTTGACCGATGATAAGGGCAGAGTCCCCGTATACATCAAGGTATTGAATACCATTCTCGAGAGCGACCTGGAGGCCCACTGTGCATGCCTCATATTCAATCATGTTGTTGGTGCAAGGAAAATCCAATTTAATGGCGATAGGAGTATGGGAGTCATCTGGGGAAACCAGAAGTATCCCAATGCCATATCCCTTTTTGTTTGAAGCGCCGTCGAAGAAAATTTTCCATCGGAGGCGATCTTGAGTGGTTCATAGGATGTTTTCATCTGGGAATTCGAAGATCCAGACATCTGCTTCTTCTATAGGGTAGTCAGCGAGGTAGTCAGAGATGGCTCTTCCTTTAACGGCTTTCTGTGTGACGTACACGATATCGAACTCGGTTAGGAGCATCAACCATCGGGCCATTCGTCTAGATAAGGCGGGTTTCTCAAGCAGGTATTTGATGGGATCCATTCGGGATACTAGTTTAATGGGGAAGGCGAGCATGTAATGTCGCAACTTTTGGGTGACCCAGACAAGTGCGACACATGCTTCTTCCAAAGCAGTGTAGTTGACCTCGTATCCGGCCAACTTGCGACTAGCGTAATAGATGGATCTTTCTTTGCGGGGGTCCTCGAGGTACTGGGCTAGCAAAGCCCCGGCTGCAGTGTCTGTTATGGTTAGGTATAGGAGCAAAGGGAGACCAGGCTGTGGTGGCATGAGAACTGGAGGTTGGGTTAGGTATTGTTTGATTTGATCAAAAGCTTCTTGGCAAGCCTCGTTCCAAACCTTGGTTGAATCCTTTCGGAGGAGCTTAAAGATTGGTTCATAGATGGAGGTTAGCTGGCTGATGAACCAGCTGATATATTATAATTTCCCCAAGAAGCCTCGAACTTCCTTCTCTATTCGGGGAGGTGGCATCTCAAGTATGGCCTTCAGCTTGGCGGGATCTGCTTCTATCCCCTTCTCACTGATCATGAATCCTAAGAGTTTTCCCTTCGTAACACCGAAGACGCACTTCTGTGGATTAAGTCTCATCTGATACTGTCGCAGTCGTTCGAAGAACTTCCGAAGAGCGAGAACATGACCTTCTCTAGTTTTGGACTTGATAATCATATCATCCACGTAAACCTCGACCTCTTTATGGATCAAATCGTGCAGGATGGTTGTGGCAGCCCTTTGGTAGGTAGCCCCAGCATTCTTGAGACCGAATGGCATAACGGTGTAGCAAAAAGTTCCCCATGGGTGATGAATATGGTTTTCTCTTGGTGGTCGGGATGCATCATAATTTGGTTATATCCGGCAAATCCGTCGACAAATGACTTGAGAGCATGACTGGCTGTGTTGTCCACGATCATGTCGATGTTGGGTAGCGAATAATTATCCTTCGGAGAAGCTTTGTTTAAATCTCGGTAATCCACACACATTCGAACCTTTCCTCCTGATTTTGGTACAGGTATAATGTTGGCCAGCCACGTGGAATATTCGATTACTCGAATGAAACCCACGTTCAACTATTTGATCACCTCTTCTTTGACATTAAGCGACCATTCGGTGCAGAGCTTTCTCAACTTTTGTTTAACTGGCTTGGCATCTGGGAGAATGGAGATCTCGTGCTGAGCTATTTCGAGATCAATATTGGGCATGTCATCGAAGGACCAGGCGAAGACATCCACGAACTCCTTTAGCAATTATTCGAGTTGTGTGCACTCATGCTCGTTAAGGGTGGCCCCTATCCTAATCTCGCGCAGTTGGCTACTAGAATCGAGATTAATAACAACAGTCTCTTCTTCATTAACTTGAACGCGATTATGTTGTTTATTATTAACCTTATTTAGATCAGTTAAGAATTGATCATTTGCAAAATCATCATCATCAAAAGTTTGATTAAAATCCACACAATTAATGTAAGGCACAACAAGATACTCAAAATCTTCGTTTATTTCATTGATAGGAAAAACAGAATTGAGAACCTCATCAAAAGAGGTCTCGATTACATTTGAGCAAGGATGGACAACAGTAGATAAAACAGGGTAAATATTGGGGTTAGGGGAGATTTCAACAGGTAGAACTGGCGCAGCATGCCAGTTGAGGAGAGGTGTATCAGCAGCTTTAATCAGACGGGATGGGTCCCTTGATGTAGTGCCTGAATGAACCACGAAGAGCGTCAACCACAGTGTCTGCAGGTTGAAGGAATTTTCGGAGTCACTTTCCTCAGTTTCTTCAGTGTCCTTGATAAGCGATGGCACCTGGTATTGGTAACTTTCGGCCCATGGGTATCTATCTTCGAAGAAGATCTCCATTCCAGGCTTCATCTTTTTATCTGTATGGTCATACCACGGTTCTGGAAAACCGCAAAAGGGGAAATCTTCACCCTCCTTGATGAATCGTCCATTTAAAGAATCTCCCGAGATAGTTCAGGCGAAGTCTAACCCTCTCTTTGATCGAGTCTGGCGGATCATTTTGAGTTTTGGTTCTGATGGTTGATATCCTAAGCCGCAAGGAGGGAAAGCTTTCTTTAGTTCGATGGGCTCAAGTATCCCTTGCTGCCTTTGTCCCATCCCCAATCCGGGCATGAAGTGCATGTTTCTAAACATCTGAATCATATTGACGTTGCAATGAGGGTCATATTCTGGATAAACCTTTTCTTTGAAATCGTCCCCTTCCGGGAGTAGGGGTGGTTCGACTCGAAAACCTGATAGGAGTATATCATTTGACCCGTGCTGTATCTCAAGAATTGGACTGCTAGTGCTTGCACCCTCGGCGTTACCGTTATCACCCAAAATGGTGATGACTCGCCCATCGGCGAAGAACTTCAATTTCTGATGGAACGAGGAAGAGACACCCTTAATACTGTGGAGCCAGGGTCATCCGAGAAAGAGGTTAAAACAGGCCGGGATATCGATGACTTGGAATTCGACGACAGCGTTTATAGGTCCAACCCCTATTACAAGTTTTATGGATCTCATCACCTCACGACGAATATTATCGTAGGCACGCACGGCATCGGATGTTGGAGAGAGGTCACTTTCTTTCAGGCCTAAACATTTGAAGGTTCTCAGTGGGCAGACATTCAAAGCGGATCCGTTGTCAATGAGAGAAAGTGGTACCACCTTCCCCATAACATCGAAGGATATGTTGAGTGCATGATTGTGATTTGGCCCAATTTTGGGGATTTCTTCTTCAGAAAAGGACAGAATTCGGGTAGAGGTCAAGGATCCGACCAGGTTCACCGCTTCTTCTGGTGTGGTAGAGGGAGGAACTATGGGTCCAGTGAGCAATTTGATCAAAGCATTTTTGTGTAGCTGGGAAGACATGAAAAGCCCCCATAGAGTGATGTTATCTTGAGTTTTCTTCAATTGATCGAGGATCTTACCCTCCTCGAGGGTCATTTCTGGCATAGGAAGGTTTTCAATGCCCTTCCCCTTATCATTGGTTGGTAGCGAGTTTGGAATTTGGTAATGTCTCCCAGATCTAGTCATGTGATTTACTGAAGAAGGGAAAAACTTAAATCCAGCTTCCTCATCAATCTCTGGTTGTTCTGCCACCTTATCTATTTCTCCGAGGAGTTCCTCAAATGATATCATCCCACATAAGTCAGCTATTGGGACATTTCCTCCAAAACCTTGTTCTTTATTTGAAACTTCGAATTCTTCCCCCCATCCGGTGGCAACAATTATGTTTTCCCTTGTTAAGTCAATGCATTCCATAACCTCAACGGCTTTTTCATATAGGTCTTCCCATTCTGTGGGGATGTGTAAGGGTGAAGGGACCAGGTGCCCTTGCAACTTCAAAGCATCAAGTAACTCGATGATACTGCAAATGTTGTTGGTTTGCCTGAATGCTTTCGTCATGATCCGGACAACATCATCTAAGCAGATTTCGTCGGTTGGTACTATCCACCTATCTGATTCTTGGGCCCATTTATGTGCTTCCAAAAATAACATACTGAACCTCTAGCAGTCGATAATCATCTGTGAGGGCAATTTCAGCCCAAACATTAGGAGTTGGTTTAACACCTCTAGCAATTCCATACCTCCACTTTCAGAACAAGTCCGGACAGTGATGCATGCTCTGGTAAGGAGTGACAAAGCCTGATCAGCGGGACTAGCGGGGTGTAGGAGGAAATATGGGCAAAGTTGAAGGGGTTTAGGAGGGTATAAGGGTGTGATTTGAGTTGATGGATCAAAATCTGGGTTTTCTTCCAAGAAGATGGCATTGGTATGATTTGGGAGTGGGTTATGAATAGTGTTTGGTTTAGGATTGGTGGGTGGGGCGATGGTACCCCGGTAAATGAGATCTTGGATTATGTTTCGAAGGTGGAAGCATTGGTCGGTGGTATGGACAGCTGTTTGGTGAAAGGCGCAATGAGCATCGGTCTTGAAATTTCTAGGAAGTGGATTGGGTAATGGACGTGGATCCAGGGGCTTTATAAGGTTTCGGCTTAACAGTGATTGGTAAACTTTGGAGAGGGGAGCATGGAGCTCAGTGTATTCCCTTTGGACGGGAGCAGGGCGGCTTTCCGGTTCCCATGATGTGGTTGGTTGAGAGATGCTGTTAATGGTTGAGACTGTGGCATTGACAGGCTTGTCATATTTTCTGGGGGTGAACTGTCCGGACACCTTCTTTGGTTCAACTTCTGTTTCGGCAAAACCCTATTCGATTTCTACTCCTGCTTCTCAGAGAGCTCGAAAATGGGGGTAGTACTGTCCTCCCATGGTTTCTCGAACATGGGGCAAGAAATTCTTCTTCACTATGCTGACTTGTTCTTCTTCAGACGACCGATTAGTCATGGTAGCCGCTTTTTCTCTCCATCGGGCTATAAAGTTACTGACGGATTCTCCAGAGTTATATTTGAGCAACTCTAAATCACGGCGGGAGACCTCAAGCTCTTCGTTGTATTTGTATTGCGACATGAATTCTCGGGCTACATCCTCCCAACTACGGATTCTGGATTCCTCAAGAGCTATAAACCATCGGAGAGCACTGTCTTTTAAAGTTTGCTGAAATAATTGGGCCATCACCTCTTCGGAAGCCCCTAGTAGAGTCATGGAACGATGATAACTTCGAAGATGAACAATCGGGGGACCACTCCCTCCAAACTTCTCGATATTTGGCATTTTGAACTTCTCGGGTAACCTTGCTTTAGGATAAGGAGACATATGGGTGTAGTCCATGTAATTTCCAGAGATCCTGACTTGATCAAACTTCTTGGTGAGCATATTGAGATCCTCTTTGACTTTGTTCAACTCCTCCTCCTTTGGATCAGCAACTAGAGGCAAGTTAGCCATAGGCTGAGCAATGTTTGCATTGCAAGTTGGGCAGGCTGCGGCCCATTAGCAGGAGGGGCACGCGGAGCGTGCTGATATTCTTTCGGGACCCAGATGGGCCCGGGTGGACCCATAGCACGAGGGAACAGGGCCTCGGGCTCTTGAGGAATAGGAACTTAGTTTCGTTGAATTTCTCAGACCTCAGCTTGGAGGTTGTCAATCTTGGCCATGAGCTGAGCTAGGATTATCGGCATATCTGGTTGTATGATTGGTGCTTGATCTGCATTCTCCATGGAATATGGATGGATTCCGGACTCGGAAGAAGTAGTAGAGGAACAAACGAAACTCCGGGGTGATTTGACTGAAGACCTAAGCCAATAGGGAGCCAGGCCAAGGGCGTGCGATCAACCTGAGAAGGCGTAGGATGAGACTTATTTTTGAGAAAAGGGAAGGAACTATTTTTGGATTTTTGATAAAAGGGAGAAATGTTTTTTGGATTTTTGATAAGAAAGGGGGAAATGTTTTTGGAGACGGAACTCATCATGATTATTATGTTCTCACTTGTATTTAATTCTCCTAAATGCAATGCCGGACGGGACCCGAGCCTGGAAAAATGGGGTTTTAATATATTCAAAGCTATGGTTTAGGACTTGTAACCAGGATCGCGGATAGAGCCCCATTTTAAAAATGCACGAAAATTGGGCAGAAGATCGACTCGGAATTTTAGCAGAGTTTCGGGTCGAAACCGGCAATCTAAAGTGCGTGTCCTAGGTTTGACACCTATATGCGGGTATGCAGTTGGTTGGGTGAATCGGCATGGGTTCCCCCCTTTGGCGTGACTTCCACGATACACGTCTTGCTTTTGCGGGCAATCGGTACGTGTGGACAAGCCATTTGATATACCTGAGTGTACGTGAATTGCCTCACCATATACCTCATGGGGACGGTACGTGTGAGAGCGAATTCGATATACTCGGCGTACGTAAATGAATTCCCTGCGATATACCTCCCGTCATGACTTCGGTCAAGCGGTACGATGCGGGGGAACCATTCGATATACATCGAAGGTACTTGGCCAATGGAAGGTGAGAGTCATATCGCTTAGGCTAACTGCGACCTGCCAGACCAGCGCCCATCACGAAGTGACCCTCCAGTTACTGGGTAAAATATGGTCAATATCAATGCTCTTTGGTGATGTCGCGTGAATCATGCAAGATTATCTTATTAGTAGCTTATGATGAGACTGCCTTTCTTTGATTATGCCAAACCGGGAACAAAGTACAAGCACCCCAAAAGGTACGCCAAGTATGGATAGGTGATGCGTGAAACATGGGAATATACGTGATCCTAGGTGCACGTGGTGTGAGGTGTACATGGAGGATTTTCTACAAGTGTGTGAACATAAGCATAAGCATGGGATATACATGTGAGAAAGGGGAACATGCAGATATGGGGGGGAGCATAAACAAATATAGCATCCATGTAAATAGAGTCAAGCCCTCAAAATAAATAAAAGTCCCTAGCAGAGTCGCCACTGTGGCCATCCCCCCCGATCCCCGCCGCGGAGGGAGGAGGAATCCTTCGGGTCCCGCGCGTCCCCTCTCGGGAGAGCGCTTCGGCCGGTGTCGATTTTGTGAGGTGTGAAAAATGTAGAGAGATTCAGAGTCGCCAATCTATTTTACTCAAAACAGACAAAATAAAAAAGAGGAAGACACCTCGAAGGATGGCATCCAAAGACATACTGGTGCGTGCGAAACCAAAATGATTCGAAAAGGGTTCGGAGGCTTAGTTACGAAATGGGAAGGTGTTAGGCACCCATTCCGCCCTTTCGGTCTCTCATGGATATTTGTTATTTTCCTTTATGTCCCCCCCCCCCCCCCCCCCCGTGAGACGTGTGCATGTGTATATATATATAATGGAGGTAGGAATTCTCGGCTTGTATCATGGAAAAGATAAAGCGAGTCATCCATAGGAAGATTATAAGAGTAATATTACAAAAATAAGATTTACGCGGTTACCCATATGTTGATCGTTATAAGGGAACGATAACGCATATGAGGTAATGCATCACTAAGAACAAATATATGTATAATATAAGAAAAATGGATTTAGAGAAGATAGAATTGAGAGAAAAAGTGAGAGAAAGGACTCGAGTCTCGGGTTTTACACCGAGACGCCTACGTAGCCTATAAAGGCATCAAAGTCCACGTAGTTCGCAAGTAAAACAAGGGGTGGGGTTTAACCCATGAATCCAAATGTGGGATCTCTTATTTGTAAGTGTGTGTGTGTGTGTACAAATGGTATTTTAGTTGTGAGAAAAATGTGGAAAAAGTGTGAGAATCCCTACTTGGAATTTATGAGCAAACCCTCTTTTTCTTATTTTTTTGGGTTTTTATTTATATGAAAATAAGAGATGTGCAATAATACTAAATAAAAAGTATATTAGGATGTGTGAGATGAGATGATAAAAGTGATAAGTAAGAAAACAAGTTATTGAGAATTTAAGAGAATCCAAGAGTAAGTTGAGAAAGTTGAACCTTCTTGAAGATTTTGATCTTAATCTTGGATGTTGGAGAGCAGCCCTTGCACTTGGATGATGATGGAGAGTGATTAATTCCCCAAGTTTTATGAAGAGGATGATGGAAAGTGGAAGTAAAAAGAGAATTTGGAAGTTGAAATCACGCTGCCTTCGAGAGAGGTTTCTGGGATTCGTTTAGAGAGATTTCTATCAGATCTGGGCTCCCTTTGCAAATGAGGCCAAGGCCTCCTTTTATAACCCCAGGGGACTGCCGATTGGCCCTATCATGGCACTGCCTATCGGGCCCTGCCATTTGGCAATGCGCCTCAGGCTTTTTCGGAAAATTGGTCGCCGAGGGAAAACCGTTGGTCAGAATCACGCACGGAGCATACCATTGGAAAGGTATTTCAGATACCTTCGAAAGTCCTTTGGAATGCTCCCAAGTTAGGGAGTTTACTTTGGGTCAAATGTGGCTCAGAAGCGTTTGTCGATCCATTGGACGGGGAATCGCGCGGACGCAAACGGCGCGTTCGTCCGCATGGTAAGTCCGAATCACGCACGGGGCATACTGTTGGAAAGGTTAGGAGATGTAATTCGACATTTCGAAGAGTTTGACCTAGTTTGGAGAGTTGACTTTGGTCAACCGGGCTCGGGAAGCGCTCAATGGCTTCCCAAAGTCAAATGGATCGTTCGTCTGTATGGAAAGTCAGAATTGCGCACGGTAGAGACCGTTGGAAAGGGTATTCAGTGTCCTTCAAGATTAATTTAGCCTCGGTCGATCTGAAGAGTTGACGTAGGTCAAATAGAGCCCAGGAGCGCTCGGTGGCCTCTAGGTCAGGTTTCAGACGCAAATGGCGCGTTCGTCCGCCTGGTAAGTCGGAATCGTGCACGAGGTGAACCGTTGGAAAGTGTATTTAGTGCCTTTAGAAGATTCATTCAGCCTCGGTCGAGCTGTAGAGTTGACATAGGTCAAATAGAGCCCGGGAGCGCCCGGTGACCCCAAGTCAGGTTTCGGACGCAAATGGCGCGTTCGTCCGCATGGTAAGTCAGAATCACACACGGGGTAGACCGTTGGAAAGGGTATTCAGTGCCCTTCGAATATTCATTGAGTCTCGATTGAGATGAGGAGTTTGCCTTTTGAGTCAAACTAAGCTGGGGGGTGCCCGATGGCTTCCAAGTTAGTACTCGGGACGTGACCTGGGTTTATAGTGATGAAGGGAGGTACTAGGGACCTAAGGGGAGTTAAAGGGTAATAGAATGGGGTGTCTACAGCAAGCGATTGCATTTAGCATATGCAACAAGCCTTTAAACCCCTAAGTCACCCTAATAGGACGAGTTGTGTCTCGTGACGGTTTGTAGAGAATATACCAACAAAATTCAACTCAAAGAAATTTCAAAATACGCAAAAATTGTTTAATTCAAACTTTCCCAGAAAATAATCATCATCAAGTCATATTTACAAGTCTCGAATCATAGTGCGTGTGTGCGAAGCCGAAAATCTAACCGCCTATTTCCACCGATTGATCATTACGTTACTTATCCGAACATTCGTTTTGATTCAATTTATCACGAAACGCTCTCACAAACGAGTCTCTTGGATTATGTCTATCCTCTCGGTATGCGTGATAAAAAAATAAATGTAATGGACGCAAAGTCACGCATACAAGTAGAAAGACGGAAATTTTATAGTAATAGAATCTCATCAACGGATTACGGTTTTTAAAAACAAGAACATTGCCTCTTATTCACGCATTATCTCTTTTATTATGTTTTGGTGTCTTAGCTCCCCCACGCGCTAACCAATTTTGCAATTCGGACTCGGTTAGGACTTTTTCGGGTTTTGAGGTATATTGGGTAAAATGAAAATGGTAGGGAAGGTTGGAATTGGAAAAGTCATTTAAGATGTCCATTTGTGCTTTTTCTGGGCTATTGCTCATTTTTTCTGTTTTTCACTTCTTTTCTTTTCTTTCTATTTTTGTTGAGTATATTTATTTTTTTCTTGCCCCTTTTTATGCACTTTTCATACTTTTTTCGATAAATATTCGATTTTCACAATTCCGGGCTTTTTGGGTTTTTCGGGTTGTCAAACGAAAGGAAAAATTATTCGGCTCAATTTGGGTTACAAAAGGGATACTTTTTCACAACTTTTTATAGCTAAAATTTTTGGGTGACAAACAAGGACCTACTTCATTGTCCAACATACTAATTGCGTTACCATATGTGTTTCAAGATGAATTAATTTTTGAAATTTGTAGCGCGCTCTTTAAGGAAATACCACACACATTTATCAAAACCGATCAAAATGAAAGGATTGAGATCCTCGACCACTTTTTAGACGCTGAAAAGAACTTTGAGTTAACAATTAACTCGAATTGATTTGTAATTTTCACAAAGATGAAAGGCTCGAATCTCACCGGGTTTGTTAATCTCCACACTTATTCGTTAAGTCGTCAATTTTAGCACAATTTCCATCTTTGATCCATTTCGGCTTTGTGTATGTTGAATTTTACAACTTGAGACTTCAATTCAACTTTTAAATGTATTTTTGAAAATTTTTAATTCCAATTTTTATTTATTTTGAACAAAAAATATTTTTTTATTTTTCAAATTTTTATGATTTTTTTGAAATTTCTGGGCATTTTTGAAAATTTGTGAAGTTTTAGAAATACGCACTTGTGACCCCCCCAACTTAGACTTTTGCATTGTACTCAAAGGAAAAGGACTAAAATCTAAACAAGGCAAAATAAGAAGTGCGATAAATAAAACAAACAAATGGAAAAAATGGATATTTTTATAAAATAGGACCGTGGTAAAAAAAACAACAAAGAGCATACAACATGTGGACTAGGGAAACAACTAAAAACTGTCACAAACAACCAAGGCTTCACTGGGGTGGTGGTTGGGAAGAGCTGGGCGCGTCGGGGCCATAAGCGGTCATAGAAGTAGGATGGTAATGGCTCGTTAGGTTCTCCTTGACGTCGGTACATGTCAGCTTGGAAATGAAACATCATGCTTGTATCGCGACGGTAGTCGGTCAAAAAGCTACTGAATCTCGTCTCCAGGGCCGACATACGGTTAGTGAGGTCGCCACCCACCCATTCAAAATCTGGGTCGTCTTCTTCTTCGGCCGACTCTTCATCCACACCTACATCACCCATCTCCACATCAGCACATGCTTCTTATTCTTCCTCTTCCTCTTTATCTTCCTCACTCAAGGTAGCATCGTCCTCGTTTTCACTTCCCCATCTCTCCCGAAGAATGGCTAGCTGCTTGGCGCTCCGCGTGCGGGTTCCCTGTCCAAAAGGACCGGGGAGGTGAGTACGATCAAGCGGTGCCTCAATGCCAGCGTCCTTGAGGATGGAGGTAATCAAACATGCATATGGAAGTGGTGCTGCACCTTTCTCATCCAAATCTGCGACCATGATGTCGGCGTATAGGGTGCGAGCCAGGTTAATGGAAGTGTTGGGATGGAAGAGGTGGTAGTTCACTGTGGCCTAATGGGGACGCATCGTTCAATCGTTGGACATTTGCAAAATATTTGCACACACAATTTGGAAGGTGAGGCATGCTTTCTCGTCAAGACGACCAACGGAGACAGTTTGCCCCCTCCATTCAACATCGGGGGCAATGCGCTCCATAATGAATTCTTTGGCGACCGGGGCGACATTCCTTGGGTAGGTGAAATCTTGAACATCGGGAACGTCGTATTCGGCCAACTTGGCCGTGAGAAAGGACAACGAAAAAGAGATGATGGTACCATCAACATATGCTTGAGACTCAAATTAGCCCGTTCGAACAAGGGAGCCATAGAAAGATCGGACCTCAGTTGCCCAAACCGCTTCGTAAGGTTGATTAAGGAATCGGCAGCAACACCTAGGCATGAAGAGGGCGGTGATGGAATTGGGCAGACCTGACCATTGGACAGCGTGCTCCATGTGGAGTTTGCGATCTGGACCAAAGAATCGATTACACCACCGCTACTCTTGGCGGGAATGAAATTCACTATGGCCGGAGGGAAGGATTTTGGTGGAGTCGTATTTGATGGGGGCAGATCATTGGGCCATGATAACAGGGAGAGGTTGCTGGAAAATTATAGAGGGAGAAAAGAGGAGTGATGTGGTCAAGGTGTGACGAAAAGTGAAGTCTATGGGTGGGTATTTATAGGGGAGGGGTGGGTAGGGTTTTGGAAATGGAGGGAAAGGGTTTGGAGGGAAAGATGGAGTGTATTTGGGAGGTAAATTGAAGTGTTGGTTATGGGAAAATGAATTGGGAGGGAAGGGAAGGGATTGGGGAGAAGGGGGTGTACCTAGGGAATAGGGGAAATTCATTTCTGCAGAAAGTGGACCGATTCACCTGGGGATCGGACCGGTCCGATCCATTAATTTTCGAGTTTTTCAATTACTAGATCGATCCGGCTATAAAATAAAGGAACCGATCCGGGGTGGACCGGTCCAGCCCAAAAATAAAGGAATTGATTAGCCTTCTTGTGTTGAGTTGGGTTTCCCCCCTGACTTACTTGCAATCGCTCTTCTCCGAAAGTTTTCAATTCTCATCATTCTCCCTATCAGTTTGGACTCAAAAATTCTCAAAAAATCTATGGTCAACGCAACTTGACTCGATTTCTCGAAACATGTGAATACTATCTCCTGAATGTACCCTAATCCTATGGACTCTCACTACTCACACGACTCTCGTCTAGTATACACAATAATTCACCCCATACGCGTCGGGGGTGTGAAGACCTTACTGTAGCAGATCACTCTACCCCGTAAATGGGGTCCGTCAACCAAATGGTGTCAAGTTCTTTTGCACACTCCTCTAGATATGGCTTTAGGCATTGCCCATTTACTTAGAATGTATTTCCCCCTTTCAACTTGTAATGACCCCATTTTCTTATGCCAATATGTAATTGTCTTCTTTCAATTTCATCACACTTACTATCTAATAATGATATATTATTACATATATGATATTCTGAGTTCTTAATATGACAAAGCCCATTTTTAAATTTGAACAATCAACGATAAAATGGGTCAAATTGAGATTTTATGGCACATCCTAAGCTAAGTGATATGTTTTAGGGTAAAAAATGTAATTTTATGAAAATTTAGGGACTTGGTTTTAATAAAGAAAGTTTCAGGGACAAAAATGAAAATAAAAGGGGCCTTTTTGTAAATAAAATATTTTTAGGGACCTATAAGAAATATTGAAAATATATGGTGTGAAATTACCAAAATGCCCTTTAGGTGCAAAATGACTCTTATACCCTTAATACCTTTCCACCTCATACTCGACACCTCATGCTTGGGTTTGACACCTCCACCATACACGTGTCGTCGTTAGAGGAGAAGCCAAAACACGTGTCGGCGTTAGAGAAGAAGCTAAAACACGTGTCGCAGTCTAGTGAAATAAGACTGCAAGACGCCTCCGTTACGCGACACGTCAACGCTGACTCGCCATTGTAAAGCTTGGTCAGCATGGACACGTGTCAATGCCATGATATCATTGGAAAACTATAAATAGGGCCTTTGGAATCATTTGAAATTCTCACCAAATTCCTTGAGAATTATAGAGACAAGTAGTGAGAGAAAACGTGGAAACGTTTAAGAAGAAGTTCTTAGGGATGTTCATCTTAAGGTAATCTTAATGTTATAATGCATCTTTATAATTTTAATTTATTGTTTTATAGCTTTACTTAGTAGTTATGCTGCTAAAATAAACTAAAGGATTCACTAATCAAAACTTAAAATTTAGAGCAAATCCAAGTTGATTTTATAAACTTGTATGAAATTGTACGCTTTTAAAAAAATGATTCTTTTTAAAGAAATTGCTCGTTATTATGAATCCCATTTAAGTAATTACAAAGTCAGGCACGGTAATGTTTTGTCTAGATGAGATGGTATTTAAGTGGTTCCCCTGTGAACCTCCATCTCTACTGGGGATGAATCCGAAAATTTCTGTCTAAATGAGATAGTATTTAAGTGGTGCCCCTGTGACCCTCCATCTCTACTGAGAACCGACTGATGAGGAAAGACTATGAATTGAATTCTTCAATTACGATCAATGAGTTTTAAAAGTTGACAAATGGGGATTCATTAATCCTTTAAAAGAAAAAGTTATTATTGAAGTATAGTATAAACGGGACCTTAGAACGTGTACTTAAATCTTTATAGATTAACATGTGATCGAAGACTCAATACCGGTAAATTTGACCTCCATTTTGGGTGAGTACCCTATGACATTCCTTGCGCATTTTAATTATATGATAGTATGCAAACTGTATATATTTTTTAAGCTATTTTTATTCTCAAAGTGCATCTGATACCGATGATTGATCCATTGTGATATGTTTATATTTGTCCAAATAGACATACCTATTAAAATGAGTATTGAAAATGATATTGAATATTGAAAATATGATTTGGCCTAAGGGACCTCTTTACTGACTGACCTTACTAGCTGGGTTATCGCTGGTGTGCCCTAAATAAGGCATTGTGACGAACTAGTTTTATTGACCCTCAACTACCGGGAATAATACGGTAGAAGAATACGGTATTAGAGTGTACTGGGCCATTAAAATGACATGATTGAAAGAAAAAGATATCACATTTGATTTGTTGCATTCGTCTTATTCTGAGCTATCCAATTACGATATATATACTTTCATTTCAAAATATATATCTATTTACTGCAAGTTCCTATCCATATATGTATATGCCTTCTCCGTTGACTTGAATAGGTATCTATTTTCTGAAAACCTTGGAATGTCTAGAGATTAAACCTCACTCGTCTTTTAGCTGATGTTGTACGACTAACCATTTTTCAGGAAATAAGTAGGCTTGGAGGGAACGTAAAAGGACTATATGGAAGATCCAGCTTTTAGATCTCTTTTTGTTATTTTATGTAAAAAGTTGTTATATCATATAGAGCCTATTTGGCTCCCTTGTAATAAGTTTTAAATGTCGTTTTAGGTTGTAACTCGTTGTTACTTGTAATATAAATGAAGTTTCCTTTTAGAAAGCTCTAATGACGTAATTCCTTAAATTTTAGTATTTTACGATTCGTAACCATGTATTTGTATTTTCGCTGCATTTAATTAAGGAAACAATTTAAATCAGAATATTTGTTGCCTTGGTGGCATGTCAAGACACTCGTTCCCCACTACTATTTGGGACAGGGTCGTGACAGAGGTGGTAGCAGAGCATAGGTTATGAATCCGTAGACTACTGAACATAAGTTTCGAACATTATAGATTTTAAGTTTCCATACATAGGATACATGATTAAATATTCGACTTATGTAATAACCCTCCACATGTCTTACACTATATATATATATATATATATATATCATTGTTCCTCTAAATTGCAATCTTGGGCTAGTATAATATATCTTACGTTTGGCCATGACTGTAGAAAATGACCAAGATAAGAATCAACTCTAGGAACTAGTGGTTCGAGTATGGAAGGACTGGAAGGTGCATACAAGGCAATTGAAAGTCTAGCAAGAATTGTGGAGCATCAGGTGAATAATGGAGCACCAAGGAATCTTGAACTAAGTAGTTGTACTATTGAACAGTTCAAGAAGTTGAATCCGCCGTCTTTTAAAGGTACTCCTAACCCCACTGAAGCAGAAAATTGGGTGATGCAAATGGAAAAGATGTTCGATGTTCTTAAGTGTACAGATGAACAATGGGTTTCATTTGTAACATTCATGTTAGAAGGTGAAGCCGAACATTAGTGGAGAATGACTAAGAGAATACACGGAGAAAGCAATAATCCCATAGGTTGGAATGACTTCTTAGTGATCTTCTACGAGAAATACTTTCCCGAAACGGTGCAAGACCAAAAAATAGCTGACTTCAGAAGTCTGGTTCAAGGAAATATGACGGTTAGTCAATATGAGGCAAAGTATACTGAGTTATCCCATTTTGCACCTCATGTTATGATAACTGATGTTTTAAAATCCAAGAAGTTTGAATGTGGGTTGAGGTTGAATATTCTTAGACGAATTTCCATCCTGAAGTTAACATCATATAATAATGTGGTGGCTATGGCAACAATAGCTGAAAAGGATAGTGAAGAATATAACCAGGTTAGAGAGGGAAAGAGGAAGTTTGGAGAACAAAGAGGAAGGAACCCCAATAACAAAACCCTTAGGATATACCTAATATAGGACAACCTTTAGTAAAAAAAACCTTTAATGTTGATAAATTCCAACGATGTGGTAATATTCATAGAGGGCAACCATGTTACTTGGAGATGGGAAGTTGATTTGGGTGTGGCCAAAAGGGACATAAAATGAAAGATTTCCCTAACAAAGGGAAAGCGCCAACACATACCTTTAATGACAACAAGGATCATGGAAGACAAGGTAGAGTTTTTAACCTTTCTGATACAAAAGATGTTAATACAGTAGTGTCATGTACACTTTCTATATGTGTACAACCTTTTTAATAGATCCTGGTTCTACCCATTTATTTGTGTCTGAACATTTTGTTAATCGCTTTCCTAATATTCCTGAACCCTTGAATCATAACATCCACGTTTCAACTCCTTCGAGTGAGTTATTGACGGGAACATTAGTATATAAGTCTTGCCCTATAGATGTTAGTAGTAGAGCTGGCAATTTTTAACCCGATAACCCGTTTACGGTAATAACTCGAATTGACCCGAACATGATCCGATTAGCTTGTATAGATTTAGAGTACCCAAAACTTATACTAAAATAAAAATCAACCCGACCCGAAAATGACACGACTAACCCGAATTGCCACCCCTAGTTAGTAGTCATAAACTATTTGTCGATTCGATAATTTTAGACATAAGAGTTTTTGAAGTCATTTTGAGGATGGATTAGTTAGCGTCGTACCATGCTAAGGTAGATTGTTTTGAGAAGAGAGTTACTTTCCAAATTCCTAACCATCCAGAATTTAGTTTTGAAGGAACTGGCATCCTATTTACTATACATATTATCTTTGTAATGCAAGTTGGTAGTTTTCTTAAGATGGGATGTCAAGGATTCCTTGCAAGTGCTATTGATTTGCAAACAAAAGATCCTAGGTTACAAGATATTCCTATAGCTAAACATTTTCAAGATGTTTTTCCAGATGATTTACCTAGTCTTCCTCCTAGTAGAGAAATAGAGTTTACGATTGACCTTATTCCTGGAACTATACTAATCTCAAAACCACCTTATCGCATGGCACCTTTAGAACTAAGGAAGTTAAAAGTTCAATTACAAGATCTATTAGACAAGGGTTTTATTAGACCAAGTATATCCCCTTGGGGTGCTCCAATGTTATTTGTTAAAAATAAGGATGGGACGATGAGTGTATGTATATATTATCATGAACTAAATAAGGTGACCATTAAGAATAAATACCCCTTACCTCGTATAGATGATTTGTTTGACCAACTACAAGGTGCACAAGTATTTTCGAAGATTGACCTTAGGTCTGGCTATCACTAATTGAAGATTAAGGAAGAGGATATTTCGAAATCAGCTTTTCGTACTGGATATGGTCACTATGAATTTCTTGTGATTCCATTTGGATTAACTAATGCACCAGTCGCTTTTATGGATATGATGAATAGAGTGTTTAGGAAATATCTAAATCAGTGTGTGATTGTTTTCATTGATGACATCCTTAATTATTCTAAAGGTATTGAAGAACACGAGAAGCATTTGGAGATAGTATTACAAATCCTTAGGAAAGAGAAATTATATGCAAAATTAAAGAAGTGTGAATTTTGGTTGCCTAGTGTTTCTTTTCTATGACATGTCATATCCAAGGAGGGAGTGTTGGTTGATCCTCAAAAGATCGAGGCTATACTAGATTGGCTAAGACCAACTAATGTAACGGAGATTCATAGTTTCCTAGGATTAACAGGATATTATTGAAGATTTGTTGAAGGATTTTCTAGTATTGGCAAACCTCTGTGTAGGTTAACGCAAAAGAGGGTGAAATATGAATGGTCCGAGGAAGTTGAGAATAGTTTTCAAGAACTTAAGAATCGATTAGTAACTGCCCCAATTTTGACTATTCCTTCCGGTACAGGAGGATTTGTGATTTATAATGATGCTTCTAAAAATGGTTTGGGATGTGTGCTAATGCAAAATGGAAAAGTAGTAGCTTATGCCTCGAGACAGTTAAAACCACATGAGCAAAATTATCCAACCCATGACTTAGAATTAGCAACGGTAATTTTTGCTCTTAAGATTTGGAGACATTATTTGTATGGTGAGACTTGTGAGATTTATACCGATCATAAGAGTTTGAAATATATCTTTACTCAGAAAGAATTGAACATGAGACAAAGGAGGTGGTTAGAATTAATGAAGGATTATGACATAAATATTCACTATCACCCGGGGAAAGCTTATGTAGTTGCCGAAGCTTTAAGTAGAAAGTCTACACCATATTTAGCATGTCTTATTACCAGCCATGAAGTTCTATTGAAAGATTTGAGAAGTATGGAAATAGATGTACGTATTTATAGCAAAGGAGGAATAATCGCAAACTTACAAATAGAACCCACGTTGATGGAAAGAATTAAAGTTGCACAACTAAATGACCCATAACTGAAGAAGATTACAGAAGAGGTTATTGAAGGAAAGAGAATCAAATTTGCGATACGCGATGATATATTAAGGTTTCGAAATAGAGTGTGTATACCGGGTGATGCCCAACTAAAGTGACAGATTTTGGAGGAAGGTCATTAGTCGAGATTCAGAGTTCATCCCGAAAATACCAAGATGTATAGAGATCTCCGAGAAGTGTTTTGGTGGAATAACATGAAAAGGGAGATAGCAGAGTTTGTATCTCAGTGTTTGATCTGTCAACAAGTAAAAGCTGAACATTAGAAACCATCAGGATTATTACAACCTTTACCAATCCCTGAGTGTAAATGGAAACATATTACCATGGATTTTGTGACAGGTCTACCAAGGAGTTCCAATGGTAATGATTCCATATGGGTAATTATTGATAGGTTAAATAAATTTTCTCATTTTCTTGCCATTAAGATTACCCATTCCTTAGAAAAGTTAGATAAATTGTATATGTGGGAAATTATTAAGCTTCATAGAACCCCAGTTTCAATTGTTTCTGATCGTGACCCTAGATTTGTGTCTCGCTTTTGGAAAAGCCTACAAGTAGCCATGGGAACAAAATTGAATTTCATCAAAGCTCTTCATCCTCAAACAGACGGACAATTGGAAAGAACCATCCAAACCTTAGAGGATATGCTTAGGGCATGTGTACTTGAGTTAAAGGGGAATTGGGACGATCATTTACCGTTAGTGGAATTTGCATATAATAGTAGCTATCAAGCAAGTATTCAAATGGATCCGTATGAGGCACTCTATGGTAGAAGGTGTCATTCTCCTGCATGTTGGGAAGAAGTTGGAGAAAGAAGATTATTGGGACCAAAATTGATTCAAATCACAACAGAGAAAGTGAAATTGATACAAGACCGACTTCAAATCGCTCAAAGCCATCAAAAGAGTTATGCTGACAATCGACATAGACCATTAGAATTCCAAAGAGGAGACTATGTTTTCTTACGAGTATCACCGACAAAGGGTGTAATCCGATTTGGGAAGAAAGGAAAGTTGAGTCCAAGATACGTAGGACCTTTCAAAATCCTTGAAAGGATAGGTGCTGTTGCGTATAGAATAGCCTTACCTCCGGAACTCTCTAGTGTGCATAATGTGTTTCATATTTCAATGATGAAGAAATACATCCCTGATCCAACACATATCTTAAGCACGATCCTCTTCAAGTTAGATAAGATTTGACATACATTGAGCATCCAGTGGAAATCTTGGACCATAAAGATCAAATATTACGAACCAAGGTTATTCCACTAGTCAAAGTATTATGGCGGAATCATTCTGTTAAAGAAGCAACATGGGAGCGGGAAGATGAAATAAAAGATCGATATCCATACCTTTTTGAAAAATAATGTAAGTAAAGTTTGGGGACCAAACTTTTTATAAGGAGGGTAGGATGTAATGACCCCATTTTCTTATGCCAATATCTAATTGTCTTCTTTCAATTTCGTCACACTTACTATCTAATAATGATATATTATTACATATATGATATTACGAGTTCTTAATATGACAAAGCCCATTTTTAAATTTGAACAATCAACGGTAAAGTGGGTCAAATTGAGATTTTATGGCACATCCTAAGCTAAGTGATAAGTTTTGGGGTAGAAAATATAATTTTATGAAACTTTAGGGACTTGGTTTTAATAAAGAAAGTTTCAGGGACCAAAATGAAAAATAAAAGTGGCCTTTTATTAAATAAAATATTTTTAGGAACCTATAAGAAATATTGAAAATATATGGTGTGAAATTACCAAAATGCCCTTTAGGTTCAAAATGACCCTTATACCCTTAATACCTTTCCACCTCATGCTCGACACCTCGTGCTTGGGTTTGACACCTCCACCATGCACGTGTCATCGTTAGAGGAGAAGCCAAAACATATGTCGTCTTTAGAGGAGAAGCTAAAACACGTGTCGCAGTCGAGTGAAATAAGACTGCAAGACGCCTCCGTTACGCGACACGTCAACGCTGACTCGCCATTGTAAAACTTGGTCAGCATGGACACATGTCAATGTTGTGATATCTTTGGAAAACTATAAATAGGGCCTTTGGGATCATTTGAAACTCACACCAAATTCCTTGAGAATTATAGAGAGAAGTAGTGAGAGAAAGCGTGGAAACGTTTAAGAAGAAGTTCTTTGGGATATTCATCTTAAGGTAATCTTAATGTTTTAATGCATCTTTATAATTTTAATTTATTATTTTATAGCTTTACTTAGTAGTTATGCTGCTAAAATAAACTAAAGGATTCACTAATCAAAACTTAAAATTTAGAACAAATCCAAGTTGATTTTATAAAATTGTTTGAAATTATACGCTTTTAAAAAAATGATTCTTTTTAAAGAAATTGCTCGTTATTATGGAATCCCATTTAAGTAATTCCAAAGTCAGGCCCAGTGAAGTTTTTTCTAGATGAGATGGTATTTAAGTGGTTCCCCTGTGACCCTCCATCTCTACTAGGAATGAATCCGGAAATGTTCTATCAAGATGAGATGGTATTTAAGTGGTGCCCCTGTGACCCTCCATCTCTACTGGGAACCAACTGATTATGAAAGATTATGAATTGAATTCTTCAATTACGTTCAATGAGTTTTAAAAGTTGACAAATGGGGATTCAGTAATCCTTTAAAAGAAGAAGTTATTATTAAAGTATAGTATAAACTGGTCCTTAGAACGTGTACTTAAATCCTTATCAGATTAACATGTGATCGAAGACTCAATACCAGTAAATTTGACCTCCATTTTCGGTGAGTACTCTATGACATTCCTTACGCATTTTAATTATATGATAGTATGCAAACTGTATATATTTTGTCAACTTCTTTTATTCTCAAAATTAGTCTGATTTTAATTATATGATAGTATGCAAACTGTATATATTTTGTCAACTTCTTTTATTCTCAAAATTTATCTGATACCGATGATTGATCCATTATGATATGTCAATATTTGTCCATATAGACATACCTATTAAAATGAGTATTGAAAATGATATTGAAAATTGAAAATATGATTCGGCCAAAGGGACCTCTTTACTGATTGACCTTCCCAGCTGGGTTATCACTGGTGTGCCCTAAATAAGGTGTTGTGACGAACTAGTTCGATTGACCCTCAACTACTGGGGAATAATACGGTAGAAGAACACGGTATTAGAGTATATTTGTCCATTACAATGATATGATTGAAAGAAAAAGATATCACATTTGATTTGTTGCATTCGTCTTATTCTGAGCTATCCAATTGTGATATATATACTTTCATTTCAAAATATATATCTATTTACTGCAAGTCCCTATCCATATATGTATATGCCTTCTCCGTTGACTTGAATAGGTATCTATTTTCTGAAAACCTTGGAATGTCTAGAGATTAAACCTCACTCGGCTTTTGGCTGATGTTGTATGACTAACCATTTTTTAGGAAATAAGTAGGCATAGAGGGAATATAAAAGGACTATATGGAAGATCCAGCTTTTAGAGCTCTTTTTGTTATTTTAAGTAAAAAGTTGTTATATCATACATAGCCTATTTAGCTCCCTTGTAATAAGTTTTAAATTTCATTTTAAGTTGTAACTCGTTGTTACTTGTAATATAAACGAAGTTTCCTTTTAGAAAGCTCTGATGACATAATTCCTTAAATTTCAGTATTTTTCGATTCATAACCATGTAATTGTATTTTCGCTCCATTTAATTAAGGAAACAATTTAAGTCAGAATATTTGTCGCCTTGGTGGCATGTCAAGACACTCGTTCCCCACTACTATTTGGGATGGGGTCGTGACACAAATCGTCTAACTCAATAGCTACATGAGGGAAAATATTCTTCACAACGAACGGGCCAGACCATCTTGACCGCAACTTGCCCGAAACGAGATGAAGCCGAGAGTTATAGAGAAACACTTTTTACCCAAGAAGAATATTTTTGCATCGAATGATGTTATCGTGAGCGAGTTTCATCCTTTCTTTGGAGATTTTAGCGTTCTCATACGCATCATTGCGTATCTCTTCTAACTCATTTATTTGAAGCTTGCGAGCTTCACCGGCCTTTTCCATGGCATAGTTTAACTCCTTAATTGCTCAATACGCCTTGTGCTCTAATTCCACAGGAAGATGGCAAGGTTTTCCATACACAAAGAGTAAAGGGGACATGCCGAGCGGATTTTTGTTTGCGGTACGATATGCCCATAGCGAATCGTTCAATCTAAGTGACCAATCTTTCCAGGTAGGATTGACGGTCTTTTCGAGAATGTTCTTGATTTCCCGATTCTCTAGTTCGGCCTGCCCATTCGTTTGAGGGTGATAAGTCGTTCCAACCTTGTAAATGACCCCATACTTTCTCATGAGCTTTGCGAATGGCCTATTGCAAAAGTGCGTGCCATTATCGCTGGTTATCGCTTTCGAAGCTCCGAAGCATGAAAGTATATGTTCCTGCAATAACTTAATCACCAATTTGTTGTCATTTATCTTGGTAGCTATAGCTTCCACCCATTTAGAAACGTAGTCTACCGCGACAAGGATGTATAAGTAACCAAAGGATGGGGGAAAGGGCCCATGAAGTCAATTCCCCAACAGTCGAAGATCTCAATAATGAGTATGGGGGTAAGAGGCATCATGTCTCGTCAGGTAATAGCTCCCATATGTTGGCACCTATTGCAATATTTACAAGCATCGTTCACATCCTGGAATATTGTGGGCCAATAGAGGCCGCATTGCAGAATTTTAACAGCTGTCTTTTTCATCGAAAAGTGGCCTCCACAAGCTTCCGAATGACAAAATTGGATGACTTTTGGGATCTCGTCATCCGGTACGCATCGTCGAATGATTTGGTCGACGCAATATTTAAACAGGAAGGGATCGTTATAGAAAAACATGTGCGACCAAGTAATAAACCTCTTATTATCTTATGGTGTCCAGTCGGGAGGGACGACTCCCGTGGTAAGGTAGTCCACTATATCCGCAAACTAGGGCAAAGAAGTGGTAGCAAAGAGTTTCTCATCCAGAAAGTATTCGTCTGTGGGTATGGGATCACTAGGTACGTCGGACGAAAGACGTTATAAGTGGTCAGCAATGATATTTTCTACTCCTTTCTAATATTTAATGGAGAGATTAAACTCTTGTAGGAGTAGGATCCACCTTATGAGACACGGCTTTGCATCTTTATTTGCAAGTAGGTATTTTAATGCCGCATGGTCGGTGAAGCAAGTAATTG
Source organism: Sambucus nigra (assembly GCA_949130495.1). Taxonomy (NCBI): domain Eukaryota; kingdom Viridiplantae; phylum Streptophyta; class Magnoliopsida; order Dipsacales; family Adoxaceae; genus Sambucus; species Sambucus nigra. The sequence continues at coordinate 130,245,185 of OX422214.1, read as the reverse complement.
GAGAACCGATAAAGTATGACCAAAATTTGTCAAGAGCAAAGACTAACGCTAATAACTCCTTCTCGGTAGTGGATTAATTGAGTTGTGGTCCGGTAAGAGTCCGACTAGCGTAGTAGATGACATGAGCTTGTTTGTCTTTTCTTTGGCCCAAAACAGCCCCTATCGCATAATCGCTAGCATCACACTTAAGTTCGAATGGTAAAGACCAATCCACAACTTGCATGATAGGAGTGGACACAAGCATGGTTTTCAATTTTTCAAAAGAGCTTTGGCATGCTTCCGTCCACTCAAATGGGTTGTCTTTCATAAGTAGGTTGCTTAAGGGTCTAGCGATGGCGCTAAAATCCTTAATGAACCTTTGATAAAACCCCGTGTGGACCAAGAAGGAGCGCACATCTTTGAGCGATTTTGGAGGGGGTAGATCGGTTCTGACATCTATCTTAGCTCTATCAACTTCTATCCCCTTGGATGAAACTATGTGGCCAAGAACTATTCCCTCGGTGATAATGAAGTGGCATTTCTCCCAATTCAGCACTAAGTTCTTTTCCACACACCGGGCAAGTACCTTTTCCAGTTTTTCAAGACAAAGATCGAAAGAGGTGCCAAAAATGTTGAAATCGTCCATGAACACTTCAAGTCCTCTCTCGACCATGTCGCTAAATAGGCTCAACATGCACCTTTGAAAGGTCGCGGGTGCATTACACAAGCCAAATGGCATACGTTTGTAGGCAAACGTACCAAAACGGCAAGTGAACGTTGTTTTCTCCTGGTCAAGTACATCTACCTCAATTTGGTTATATCCGGAATAACCATCAAGGAAGAAATAGTATGGGTGGACCGCTACTCTTTCAAGCATCTGATCAATAAATGGCAAAGGGAAATGGTCTTTCCTAGTTCCCGCATTGAGTTTTCGGTAATCAATGCAAATACGCCACCCGATGGTGGTACGTTGGGGGACTAGCTCCCCTTTAGCATTCTCAATCACTGACATGCCCGACTTCTTTGGGACAACTTGAATAGGGTTCACCCACTTGTTATCCGATATTGGGTAGATAATCTTGGCATCTAATAGCTTAGTTATTTTGGTCCGAACCACTTCTTTCATATTAGGGTTTAGCCTTCTTTGCATTTCTCTCGAGGGATTGATATCCTCTTCGAAATGGATCTTCTGGGTGCAAATCAAAGGACTTATCCCTTTCAAATCAGCAATGCACCAACCAAAAGCACTTTGATGCTTCCTCAGAATCTTTAGCAATTTACTCTCACGTTCTTCGCCTAGGCTAGAGAAGAGAATAATAGGAAATGTCTCATCCTCTCCTAGGTGTGCATATTTAATATGGGAGGGGAGTTTTTTCAATTCTAGGGTTGGAAATTTTTCGTTGGAGGGAACCATGCGTGTATCCCTCGGTGGTAACTCCTCGAATTTAGAAACCCAACTTACATCTCTCACGTCCTCGTTCGATTCTTTCTCATCAAATAACTCTCTCAACTCCTCAACCTCCCTCTCGAATGCGGTGTACGTCCCTTCACTCTCGTGGCTTGACACTAAACAGGACCCTAAGGTGTCTCCAAAGTAAGTTTCCTAGAAATAATTCGCTACGATCTCGTCTATTAGGCTCACTGCGTGAAGATCATTTTCTTCCCCCGTCTGTTGGGCGATATGGAAGATGTTAGTCTCTAAAGTCATGTTCCAAAAAGTGAGTTTCATTTGCCCATTCCGAGTATTGATGATTGCGTTAGACGTAGCTAAGAACTGGCGCCCAAGAATGATGGAAACATGGTTGCTCGAGGTGAAGGAGGGCTCCATGTCCCAAATGACAAAGTCTACCGGGAACTAAAAAGAGTCAACTTTGATGATCACGTCCTCAACTATGGCTCTTGGGATCTTCACGGTTCGATGCGTTAATTGGAGAGTGACCTTTGTGGGCTTGAGGTCGCCCAAATCAAGTTGGCTATATATGGCGTAAGGGAGAATATTAACGCTTACCCCCAAATTAAGTAAGGCTTTCTCAATTTTATTTTCTCCAATGATGCAGGAAATGGTGGGTGCACCGGGATCTTTGAACTTGGGCGGGAGATCATTGAGTAGGATGGAACTCACGTTCGGTGCTAAGAAGACATTTTTCTTTACCTCTTTCGTGCCAGGTGAAATCTCCTTCTCTTTGGTTGCGTCATGTGGAGGAGGTGATAAATCAACGACTCTCCCACTACGAAGAGTGGTCACAGCTTGACATTGCTCCTGATGTTCTGTCGAGGTGGAGCTAACACTAGTTTGACCTTGGGTGGTCTTTGGCCCTGGGCAGGAAACTTTCCCTTCTCTTGGATACTCAACGATGATTGTAATTGTGAGATGTTCGCATTCATGTCGTTCATCATGCGCTCGTGTCTAGCATTAGTTGCAGTCTGGGTATTGACAAAGTGGTTGATCGTATCCTCGAGACTTCTCCGTGGTGGAGGGATGTATGCTCCTTGAGGTGGTGGTGCTTTCACATGTCCTTGCATGTGTGGAGCTTGTTGAAAGTGCGGTGGTGGAGGAGGGGCAACATGTGAATTTGGATTCATCGCAGCATGTTGTTCCCCATAGCTAAAACTAGGGTGGTTTTTCCATGAAGGGTTATAAGAATTACCGTGCGGCTCACCGAAATTACCCTTAAATCCTCATATGCCACTGACTTGCTCTTGAAGCATCACTTTGTAGGCGGGTATAGTCGAGCATTCCTCAGTTGAATGACCCGCCTCAAAAATTGCCCACACCTTCTCGACGGGGTTTGGGATGGATCCAGTTGGTCCTCTTCCACATTTTGCACGTAGGTCTCGCAGTCCTTTTAAAAGCATATCAAGTCAACTGTCCGCTATATAATTATTTTCTACAAGAAATAGGACGGACGCCGATGGAGTGGTGGTCATGCCGATGGATAATATCCCAAATAAAATAATTACAACAGTTTATATGCAATAACTGAAATGAAATAAAGTAACCTAACTCTAGGTACAAAATAATACAACCAAATTGAATGCCGCACTAAAAGGCGGTAAAAGAATGAGTACAGTTGGGCCATCAGCCCGAATGTTTCTACAATACCTCCTATCTAGATCTCAATGATAGAAGCATCTACAATAAACCTGCTTGCATCCACAACTACTGCAGCAAACGTCTGACTTGAAGGAATCACCATCCAGGCGTCCCTGTGCCTGGACACCTATATATATATATATATATATATATATAGCAAGAGAGGGGAAAATAGAGAAATGGGTCAGAGCCCGAGTTTGGAAAGAGTTTTAGCAACTGCTTAAATCCATATTTTAAAATATGATGTTTCTCATATTTAAACTGGTATCGCTCTCACATGAGATACACCGCACCCCTCTTCTAATAGTGCACCAATATCTCATACCCTTTTAAACAACCTAGTTAAGCTACTCTGCCTAACTAATGTATTTACCCATCTTCTAATAATCCTCCTAAATCCGAGTACTAAGAACTAAACTTCTCCCCATTCCCAAGATTATGTTACGTTCGTGCGTGGGGTGTCTCGCGAAGCGAAATACAAATAAGGAACCACCCCGATACACTACTACGTGACAATGTTGGTCGTCGGGATCCATTAGGCCCTCAGTACATACCACATCTTATACCATCTTCTATATATATTTAGTTCTCATTAGAACCCATGATCCATATTCATATAACTCCGGATATAAATCTACCGGAAGGAATATATCAATTTATTCATTATTTTCCCTTTTATAAAAGGTTACGTTATATGATATCTCATCTCATATATAAACAATATACTATACGCAACAAGTATAATAATCAATCCACCGAAATATAATATATGTAGCTTAGTCATTTTCATCTACTAAGCAATGATGGAACATCACAAGTATACATATATGTTATTCTCAGTACATATATACATATATTATACCCCTAGGCTAAGCTGCGGTGCACACATACTCAGCTATCAAATCCCAGTGCATCACGTACACAAGGATCACGCGTTTCGAATCACTCAGGAACCGTATCAGTACAAATCACACATATTGGAGGCGAACATAGTTCTCATACCCATGGGTCATGCACATTCCTTGGCTCCCATAGTCAGCAGACTTATCGACTCACAAATAAGTCCTTCACAGTCCTATGTTCTTGAGGTACCAAATCTAAATCCCCACGAAGGCACACAAGATAAGATTGTCCTCTTTCGAAATCCGACCTCCTGTGATAGCAAGTGTGGTAAGTATGTTATACACATAATAAACAATAATATCGGTACATATTCCACCTATATATACGATAACATCAGGGCATTACGTACAACCCATATAATAAATTCCATATGTAGTATATTTATATCTCGAATATCCTACGCATTTATCGATTATGACCAATCCTCAATATATTATTTTTGAACTTTTATCACCGCACGATGATAATACCAATAGCACCAATATATTTATTTGTCTCATATTATATATATCACTACACCAAAACTGGCAATTGGTCACGGCCAAAATCCCTGACCAAAACTGTGGGTCGCGGACTTGGGCCATGACCATTTCGTGCGTGACCATTTTCGTGGGTCGCGGCCCAAGTCCGTGACCAAAAAATGGTCACGGACGAGAGGGGTCATGGAAGATGGTCGCGGACTTGGGCCGTGACCTATACCGTGGTGGGTCACGGCCCTTATCCGTGACCCACAACCGTGACAAATTGGTCGCGGCCAAAGTCCGCGACCCACGTCCGTGACAAAAAAATAAAAATAAAAATTGGTCGCGGCCCTCATCCGTGACCCACAACCGTGCCAATTTGGTGGCGGCCAAAGTCCGCGACCCACGTCCGTGACAAAAAAAAAATTTTGGTCGCGACCCTCATCCGTGACCCACAACCGTGACAAAATGGACGCGGCCAAAGTCCGCGACCCACGTTCGTGACAAAAAAATTAAAAAAAATTGGTCGCGGCTCTCATCCGTGACCCACAACCGTGACAAAAAAAAATAAAAAATAAAAGTCGCGGACTTTGGCCGTGACCATTTTTATGCGCGACAAAAAAAATAAAAATGGTCATGGACAAAGTCCAAATCCATATTTAACTATAATTTAAAATATATATATATATATATATATATATATATATTTGGTCCAATCCTAAAATCGGGGATCCTGTGAGTGCACCGTCGGTTGCTACGTGTAACGTTGGACGCGTACGAGGTGTTACAAATATTTATTATTGGCAAAACAATAAAAAAATCACAAATTACGAATCAAGAACGTTGTTAATAAACAAATATAGATACAAACTTATAAATATTACACGTCTTAATAATTCACAGACCAAAAAAAATTGGGCAGAGTTCCCTCTATTTTCTTGACATTCCAAAACCTGTAAATGTAAAACCTGCTTATTATAAAGCTCGCACGGCCATAAAATTCAACAATCAAATTATAAAAGCCCGCACGGCCATAAAACTAAACAATAGAAGCCAACACGGCTGTAACACAAAAAAAAAATTCCTGAATGTCCACAACATATAAACAATCTTCATGCTGTAGACCATTGCCCCCTTCGTTGGTTCCGCGGGCAAAAATCCTACAAATGATGGGATATATAAAAAAAATATCAGTAACCAAGTAGTTTCACAAAAAAATTAATCAAACTGAAAAATTGCATATATGAGTTAAAATTATCAGTAACCAAGTAGAAATATGCAAATTACCGTCGTATTCTCAAACCGGGAGTCCCGCGGCTGCGGGATCAGTTCCTACGAGTTACATTGGTCCCGTGGGTGGTGTTGGTGCCACCCACGGGGACATTCGGGGGCCATTTCGAGTTCTCACCCTCTAACGCCATGTTATTAAGCCTAATGCCATGTTTTACTTAAGTCTAGAAATATGCAAATTACCGTCGTATTCTCAAACCGGCAGTCCCGCGGCTACGGGGTCAGTTCCTACGAGTTATACTGGTCCCGTGGGAGGTGTTGGTGCCACCCACGGGGACATTCGGGGGCAGTTTCGAGTTTTCACCCTCTAACGCCATGTTTTGCTTAAGTCTAGAAATATACAAATTACCGTCGTATTCTCAAATCGGGAGTCCCGCGGCTGCGGGGTCAGTTCCTACGAGTTATATGGGTTCCGTGGAAGGTGTTGGTGCCACCCACGGGGACGTTCGGGGGCAGTTTTGAGTTTTCACCCTCTAACGCCATGTTTTGCTTAAGTCTAGAAATATGCAAATTACCTTCGTATTCTCAAACCGGGATTCCCGAGGCTGCGGGTTCACTTCCTACGAGTTACATTGGTCCCGTGGGAGGTGTTGGTGCCACCCACAGGGATGTTCGGGGGCAGTTTTGAGTTTTGACCCTCTAACGCCATATTTTGCTTAAGTCTAGAAATATGCAAATTACCGTCGTATTCTCAAACCGGGAGTCCCGCGGCTGCGGGGTCAGTTCCTACGAGTTACATGGGTCCCGTTGGAGGTATTGGTGCCACCCACGGGGACGTTCGTGGGCTATCTCGAGTTCTCACCCTCTAACGCCATGTTTTTAAGCCTAAGTCTAGAAATATGCAAATTACCGTCGTATTCTTAAACCTGGAGTCCTGCGGCTGTGGGGTCAGTTCCTACGAGTTACATTGGTCCCGTGGGTGGTGTTGGTACCACCCACGGGGATGTTCGGGAGGTTGTTTCGAGTTTTCACCCTCTAACGCCATGTTTTTAAGCCTAAGTGTATAAATATGTAAATTACCATCGTATTCTCAAACCGGGAGTACCGCGGTTGCGGGGTCAGTTCCCACGAGTAACATTGGTCCCATGGGTGGTGTTCGTACCACCCACGGGGTCGTTCGGGGTTTTTTTCGAGTTCTCACCCTCTAACGCCATGTTTTTAAGCCCAAGTCTAGTAATATGAAAATTACCGTCATATTCTCAAATCGGGAGTCCCGCGGCTGCGGGGTCAGTTCCTACGAGTTACATTGGTCCTGTGGGAGGTGTTGGTGCCACTCAGGGGGACGTTCGGGGGCATTTTCGAGTTTTCACCCTCTAACGCCATGTTTTTCTTAAGTCTAGAAATAAGCAAATTACCCTCGTATTCTCAAACCAGGAGTCCTGCTGCTTCGGGGTCAATTCATGCGAGTTACATTGGTCCCGTGGGTTGTGTTGATGCCACCCACGGGGATGTTCGGAAGTTGTTTCGAGTTCTCACCCTCTAACGTCATGTTTTTAAGCCTAAGTGTAGAAATATGTAAATTACCGTCGTATTCTCAAACCGGGAGTTCCGCGGCTGTGGGATCTGTTCCTACGAGTCACATTGGTCCCGTGGGACATGTTGGTGCCACCCACGGGGACGTTCGGGGGCAGCTTTGAGTTTTCACCCTCTAACGCCATGTTTTGCTTAAGTCTAGAAATATGCAAATTACCTTCATATTCTTAAACCATGAGTCCCGCGGCTGCGGGGTCAGTTCCTACGAGTTACATTGGTCCCGTGGGTGGTGTTGGTGCCACCCACGGGGAGATTCGGGGGCGGTTTCGAGTTCCCACCCTCTAACGCCATGTTTTTAAGCCTAAGTGTAGAAATATGAAAATTACCGTCGTATTCTCAAACCGGGACTCCCGCGGCTGCAGGGTCAGTTCCTACGAGTTATATTGGTCCCGCGAGTGGTGTTGGTGCCACCCACGGGGACGTTCGGGGGCTATTTCGAGTTCTCACCCTCTAACGCTATTTTAAGCCTAAGTCTAGAAATATGAAAATTACCGTCGTATTATCAAACCGGCAGTCCCGCGGCTACTGGGTTAGTTCCTATGAGTTAAATTGGTCCCGTGGGAGGTGTTGGTGCCACTCACGGGGACATTCGGGGGCAGTTTCGAGTTTCCACCCTCTAACGCCATGTTTTGCTTAAGTCTAGAAATATGCAAATTACCGTCGCATTCTCAAATCGGGAGTCCCGCGGCTACGGGGTCAGTTCCTACGAGTTACATGGGTCCCGTGGGAGGTGTTGGTGCCACCCACGGGGACGTTCGTGGGCTGTTTCGAGTTCTCACCCTCTAACGCCATGTTTTTAAGCCTAAGTCCAGAAATATGCAAATTATCGTCGTTTTCTGAAACCGGGAGTCCCGCGGCCGCGGGGTCAGTTCCTACGAGTTACATTGATCCCGTGGGAGGTGTTGGTACCACCCACGGGGACGTCTGGGGGCAATTTTGAGTTTTCACCCTCTAACGCCATGTTTTGCTTAAGTCTAGAAATATGGAAATTACCGTCGTATTCTTAAAACAGGAGTCCCGCGGCTGCGGGGTCAGTTCCTACTAGTTACATTAGTCTCGTGGGTCGTGTTGGTGCCACCCACGGGGACGTTCGGGGGATGTTTCGAGTTCTAACCCTCTAACGCCATGTTTTTAAGCCTAAGTGTAGAAATATACAAATTACCATCATGTTCTCAAATTGGGAGTCCCACGGCTGCGGGGTCAGTTCCTACGAGTTACATTGGTCCCGTGGGAGGTGTTGTTTGCACCCACGGGGACGTTAGCGGGCTGTTTCGAGTTTTCACCCTCTAACGCCATGTTTTTAAGCCTAAGTCTAAAAATATGGAAATTACTGTCGTATTCTCAAACCGGGAGTCCCGCGGAAGCGGGATCAGTTCCTACGAGTCACATTGGTCCCATGGGAGGTGTTGGTGCCACCCACGGGGACGTTCGGGGGCAGTTTCGAGTTTTCACCCTCTAACGCCATATTTTCCTTAATTCTAAAAATATGCAAATTACCATCATATTCTCAAACCAAAAGTCCCGCGGCTGCGCGGTCAGTTCCTACGAGTTACATTGGTCCCGTGAGAGGAGTTGGTGCCACCCACGGGGACATTCGTGGGCTGTTTTGAGTTCTCACCCTCTAACGCCATGTTTTTAAGCCTAATTCAAAAAATATACGAATTACCGTTGTATTCTCAAACCGGGAGTCCCGCGGCTGCGGGGTCAGTTCGTACGAGTTACATTGGTCCCGTGGGAGTTGTTGGTGCCACCCACGGGGACGTTCGGGGGTTGTTTCGAGTTTTCACTCCCTAACGCCATGTTTTGCTTAAGTCTAGAAATATGCAAATTACCGTCGTATTCTCAAACCGGGAGTCCCGCGGCTGCGGGATAAGTTCCTACGAGTTATATTGGTCCCGTGGGTGGTGTTGGTACCACCCACGGGGACGTTCGGGGGCTGTTTCGAGTTCTCACCCTCAAACGCCATGTTTTTAAGCGTAAGTGTAGAAATATGTAAATTACCATCGTATTCTCAAACCGGGAGTCCCGCGGCTAACGGGACAGTTCCTACGAGTTACATTGGTCCCGTGGGTGGTGTTGGTGCCACCCACGGGGACGTTCAGGGGCTATTTCGAGTTCTCACCCTCTAACGCCATGTTTTTAAGCCTAAGTCTAGAAAATGCAAATTACCGTAGTATTCTCAAACCGGCAGTCCCGCGGATACGGGGTCAGTTCCTACGAGTTAAATTGGTCCCGTGGGAGGTGTTGGTGCCACCCACGGGGACATTCGGGGGCAGTTTTGAGTTTTCACCCTCTAACGCCATGTTTTTCTTAAGTCTAGAAATATGCAAATTACCGTCGTATTCTCAAATCGGGAGTCCCGCGGCTGCGGGGTGAGTTCCTACGAGTTATATGGGTCCCGTGGAAGGTGTTGGTGCCACCCACGGGGACGTTCGGGGGCAGTTTTGAGTTTTCACCCTCTAACGCCATGTTTTGCTTAAGTCTAGAAATATGCAAATTACCTTCGTATCCTCAAACCGGGAGTCCCGAGGCTGCGGGTTCACTTCCTACGAGTTACATTGGTCCCGTGGGAGGTGTTGGTGCCACCCACAGGGACGTTCGGGGGCAGTTTTGAGTTTTCACCCTCTAACGCCATATTTTCCTTAAGTCTAGAAATATGCAAATTACCGTCGTATTCTCAAACCGGGAGTCCCGCGGCTACGGGGTCAGTTCCTACGAGTTACATGGGTCCCGTTGGAGGTATTGGTGCCACCCACGGGGACGTTCGTGGGCTATCTCGAGTTCTCACCCTCTAACGCCATGTTTTTAAGCCTAAGTCTAGAAATATGCAAATTACCGTCGTATTCTTAAACCTGGAGTCCTGCGGCTGTGGGGTCAGTTCCTACGAGTTACATTGGTCCCGTGGGTGGTGTTGGTACCACCCACGGGGATGTTCGGGGGGTTGTTTCGAGTTTTCACCCTCTAACGCCATGTTTTTAAGCCTAAGTGTATAAATATGTAAATTACCATCGTATTCTCAAACCGGGAGTACCGCGGTTGCGGGGTCAGTTCCCACGAGTAACATTGGTCCCATGGGTGGTGTTCGTACCACCCACGGGGTCGTTCGGGGTTTTTTTCGAGTTCTCACCCTCTAACGCCATGTTTTTAAGCCCAAGTCTAGTAATATGAAAATTACCGTCATATTCTCAAATCGGGAGTCCCACGGCTGCGGGGTCAGTTCCTACGAGTTACATTGGTCCTATGGGAGGTGTTGGTGCCACTCAGGGGGACGTTCGGGGGCATTTTCGAGTTTTCACCCTCTAACGCCATGTTTTGCTTAAGTCTAGAAATAAGCAAATTACCCTCGTATTCTCAAACCAGGAGTCCTGCGGCTTCGGGGTCAATTCCTGCGAGTTACATTGGTCCCGTGGGTTGTGTTGGTGCCACCCACGGGGATGTTCGGAAGTTGTTTCGAGTTTTCACCCTCTAACGCCATGTTTTTAAGCCTAAGTGTAGAAATATGTAAATTACCGTCGTATTCTCAAACCGGGAGTCCCGCGGCTGTGGGATCTGTTCCTACGGGTCACATTGGTCCCGTGGGACATGTTGGTGCCACCCACGGGGACGTTCGGGGGCAGCTTTGAGTTTTCACCCTCTAACGCCATGTTTTGCTTAAGTCTAGAAATATGCAAATTACCTTCATATTCTTAAACCATGAGTCCCGCGGCTGCGGGGTCAGTTCCTACGAGTTACATTGGTCCCGTGGGTGGTGTTGGTGCCACCCACGGGGAGATTCTGGGGCAGTTTCGAGTTCCCACCCTCTAACGCCATGTTTTTAAGCCTAAGTGTAGAAATATGAAAATTACCGTCGTATTCTCAAACCGAGAGTCCCGCGGCTGCAGGGTCAGTTCCTACGAGTTATATTGGTCCCGCGAGTGGTGTTGGTGCCACCCACGGGGACGTTCGGGGGCTATTTCGAGTTCTCACCCTCTAACGCTATTTTAAGCCTAAGTCTAGAAATATGAAAATTACCGTCGTATTATCAAACCGGCAGTCCCGCGGCTACTGGGTTAGTTCCTACGAGTTAAATTGGTCCCGTGGGAGGTGTTGGTGCCACCCACGTGGACATTCGGGGGCAGTTTCGAGTTTCCACCCTCTAATGCCATGTTTTGCTTAAGTCTAGAAATATGCAAATTACCGTCGCATTCTCAAATCGGGAATCCCGCGACTACGGGGTCAGTTCCTACGAGTTACATGGGTCCCGTGGGAGGTGTTGGTGCCACCCACGGGGACGTTCGTGGGCTGTTTCGAGTTCTCACCCTCTAACGCCATGTTTTTAAGCCTAAGTCCAGAAATATGCAAATTATCGTCGTTTTCTGAAACCGGGAGTCCCGCGGCCGCGGGGTCAGTTCCTACGAGTTACATTGATCCCGTGGGAGGTGTTGGTACCACCCACGGGGACGTCTGGGGGCAATTTTGAGTTTTCACCCTCTAACGCCATGTTTTGCTTAAGTCTAGAAATATGGAAATTACCGTCGTATTCTTAAAACAGGAGTCCCGCGGCTGCGGGGTCAGTTCCGACTAGTTACATTAGTCTCGTGGGTCGTGTTGGTGCCACCCACGGGGACGTTCGGGGGATGTTTCGAGTTCTAACCCTCTAACGCCATGTTTTTAAGCCTAAGTGTAGAAATATACAAATTACCGTCATGTTCTCAAACCGGGAGTCCCACGGCTGCGGGGTCAGTTCCTACGAGTTACATTGGTCCCGTGGGAGGTGTTGTTTGCACCCACGAGGACGTTAGCGGGCTGTTTCGAGTTTTCACCCTCTAACGCCATGTTTTTAAGCCTAAGTCTAAAAATATGGAAATTACTGTCGTATTCTCAAACCGGGAGTCCCGCGGAAGCGGGATCAGTTCCTACGAGTCACATTGGTCCCATGGGAGGTGTTGGTGCCACCCACGGGGACGTTCGGGGGCAGTTTCGAGTTTTCACCCTCTAACGCCATATTTTCCTTAATTCTAAAAATATGCAAATTACCATCGTATTCTCAAACCAAGAGTCCCGCGGCTGCGCGGTCAGTTCCTACGAGTTACATTGGTCCCGTGAGAGGAGTTGGTGCCACCCACGGGGACATTCGTGGGGTGTTTTGAGTTCTCACCCTCTAACGCCATGTTTTTAAGCCTAATTCAAAAAATATACGAATTACCGTCGTATTCTCAAACCGGGAGTCCCGCGGCTGCGGGGTCAGTTCGTACGAGTTACATTGGTCCCGTGGGAGTTGTTGGTGCCACCCACGGGGACGTTCGGGGGTTGTTTCGAGTTTTCACTCCCTAACGCCATGTTTTGCTTAAGTCTAGAAATATGCAAATTACCGTCGTATTCTCAAACCGGGAGTCCCGCGGCTGCGGGATAAGTTCCTACGAGTTATATTGGTCCCGTGGGTGGTGTTGGTACCACCCACGGGGACGTTCGGGGGCTGTTTCGAGTTCTCACCCTCAAACGCCATGTTTTTAAGCGTAAGTGTAGAAATATGTAAATTACCATCGTATTCTCAAACCGAGAGTCCCGCGGCTAATGGGACAGTTCCTACGAGTTACATTGGTCCCGTGGGTGGTGTTGGTGCCACCCACGGGGACGTTCAGGGGCTATTTCGAGTTCTCACCCTCTAACGCCATGTTTTTAAGCCTAAGTCTAGAAATATGCAAATTACCGTCGTATTCTCAAACCGGCAGTCCCGCGGATACGGGGTCAGTTCCTACGAGTTAAATTGGTCCCGTGGGAGGTGTTGGTGCCACCCACGGGGACATTCGGGGGCAGTTTTGAGTTTTCACCCTCTAACGCCATGTTTTTCTTAAGTCTAGAAATATGCAAATTACCGTCGTATTCTCAAATCGGGAGTCCCGCGGCTGCGGGGTTAGTTCCTACGAGTTATATGGGTCCCGTGGAAGGTGTTGGTGCCACCCACGGGGACGTTCGGGGGCAGTTTTGAGTTTTCACCCTCTAACGCCATGTTTTGCTTAAGTCTAGAATTATGCAAATTACCTTCGTATCCTCAAACCGGGAGTCCCGAGGCTGCGGGTTCACTTCCTACGAGTTACATTGGTCCCGTGGGAGGTGTTGGTGCCACCCACAGGGACGTTCGGGGGCAGTTTTGAGTTTTGACCCTCTAACGCCATATTTTGCTTAAGTCTAGAAATATGCAAATTACCGTCGTATTCTCGAACCGGGAGTCCCGCGGCTGCAGGATCAGTTCCTACGAGTTACATTGGTCCCGCGAGTGGTGTTGGTGCCACCCATGGGGACGTTCGGGGGCTATTTCGAGTTCTCACCCTCTAACGCTATTTTAAGCCTAAGTCTAAAAATATGAAAATTACCATCGTATTATCAAACCGACAGTCCCGCGGCTACTGGGTCAGTTCCTACGAGTTAAATTGGTTCTGTGGGAGGTGTTGGTGCCACCCACGGGGACATTTGGGGGCAGTTTCGAGTTTCCACCCTCTAACGCCATGTTTTGCTTAAGTCTAGAAATATGCAAATTACCGTCGCATTCTCAAATCGGGAGTCCCTCGGCTACGCGGTCAGTTCCTACGAGTTACATGGGTCCCGTGGGAGGTGTTGGTGTCACCCACGGGGACGTTCGTGGGCTGTTTCGAGTTCTCACCCTCTAACGCCATGTTTTTAAGCCTAAGTCCAGACATATGCAAATTATCGTCGTTTTCTGAAACCGGGAGTCCCGCGGCCGCGGGGTCAGTTCCTACGAGTTACATTGGTCCCGTGGGAGGTGTTGGTACCACCCACGGGGACGTTCGGGGGCAATTTTGAGTTTTCACCCTCTAACGCCATGTTTTGCTTAAGTCTAGAAATATGGCAATTACCGTTGTATTCTTAAAACAGGAGTCCCGCGGCTGCGGGGTCAGTTCCTACTAGTTACATTAGTCTCGTGGGTCGTGTTGGTGCCACCCACGGGGACGTTCGGGGGATGTTTCGAGTTCTAACCCTCTAACGCCATGTTTTTAAGCCTAAGTGTAGAAATATACAAATTACCGTCATGTTCTCAAATCGGGAGTCCCACGGCTGCGGGGTCAGTTCCTACGAGTTACATTGGTCCCGTGGGAGGTGTTGCTGGCACCCACGGGGACGTTAGCGGGCTGTTTCGAGTTTTCACCCTCTAACGCCATGTTTTTAAGCCTAAGTCTAAAAATATGCAAATTACTGTCGTATTCTCAAACCGGGAGTCCCGCGGAAGCGGGATCAGTTCCTACTAGTCACATTGGTCCCATGGGAGGTGTTGGTGCCACCCACGGGGACGTTCGGGGGCAGTTTCGAGTTTTCACCCTCTAACGCCATGTTTTCCTTAATTCTAAAAATATGCAAATTACCATCGTACTCTCAAACCAGGAGTCCCGCGGCTGTGCGGTCAGTTCCTACGAGTTACATTGGTCCCGTGAGAGGAGTTGGTGCCACCCACGGGGACATTCGTGGGCTGTTTTGAGTTCTCACCCTCTAACGCCATGTTTTTAAGCCTAATTCAAAAAATATGCAAATTACCGTCGTATTCTCAAACCGGGAGTCCCACGGCTGCGGGGTCAGTTCCTACGAGTTACATTGGTCCCGTGGGAGGTGTTGCTGGCACCCACGTGGACGTTAGCGGGCTGTTTCGAGTTTTCACCCTCTAACGCCATGTTTTTAAGCCTAAGTCTAAAAATATGCAAATTACTGTCGTATTCTCAAACCGGGAGTCCCGCGGAAGCGGGATCAGTTCCAACGAGTCACATTGGTCCCATGGGAGGTGTTGGTGCCACCCACGGGGACGTTCGGGGGCAGTTTCGAGTTTTCACCCTCTAACGCCATGTTTTCCTTAATTCTAAAAATATGCAAATTACCATCGTATTCTTAAACCAGGAGTCCCGCGGCTGCGCGGTCAGTTCCTACGAGTTACATTGGTCCCGTGAGAGGAGTTGGTGCCACCCACGGGGACATTCGTGGGCTGTTTTGAGTTCTCACCCTCTAACGCCATGTTTTTAAGCCTAAGTGTAGAAATATACAAATTACCGTCGTATTCTCAAATCGGGAGTCCCGCGGCTGCGGGGTCAGTTCGTACGAGTTACATTGGTCCCGTGGGAGTTGTTGGTGCCACCCACGGGGACGTTCGGGGGCTGTTTCGAGTTTTCACTCCCTAACGCCATGTTTTGCTTAAGTCTAGAAATATGCAAATTACCGTCGTATTCTCAAACCAGGAGTCCCGCGGCTGCGGGAAAAGTTCCTACGAGTTATATTGGTCCCGTGGGTGGTGTTGGTACCACCCACGGGGACGTTCGGGGGCTGTTTCGAGTTCTCACCCTCAAACGCCATGTTTCTAAGCGTAAGTGTAGAAATATGTAAATTACCGTCGTATTCTCAAACCGGGAGTCCCGCGGCTAACGGGACAGTTCCTACGAGTTACATTGGTCCCGTGGGTGGTGTTGGTGCCACCCACGGGGACGTTCAGGGGCTATTTCGAGTTCTCACCCTCTAACGCCATGTTTTTAAGCCTAAGTCTAGAAATATGCAAATTACCGTCGTATTCTCAAACCGGCAGTCCCGCGAATACGGGGTCAGTTCCTACGAGTTAAATTGGTCCCGTGGGAGGTGTTGGTGCCACCCACGGGGACATTCGGGGGCAGTTTCGAGTTTTCACCCTCTAACGCCATATTTTTCTTAAGTCTAGAAATATGCAAATTACCATAGTATTCTCAAATCGGGAGTCCCGCGGGTGCGGGGTCAGTTCCTACGAGTTATATGGGTCCCGTGGAAGGTGTTGGTGCCACCCACGGGGACGTTCGGGGGCAGTTTTGAGTTTTCACCCTCTAACGCCATGTTTTGCTTAAGTCTAGAAATATGCAAATTACCTTCGTATCCTCAAACCGGGAGTCCCGAGGCTGCGGGTTCACTTCCTACGAGTTACATTGGTCCCGTGGGAGGTGTTGGTGCCACCCACAGGGACGTTCGGGGGCAGTTTTGAGTTTTGAACCTCTAACGCCATATTTTGCTTATGTCTAGAAATATGCAAATTACCGTCGTATTCTCGAACCGGGAGTCCCGCGGCTGTAGGGTCAGTTCCTACGAGTTACATTGGTCCCGCGAGTGGTGTTGGTGCCACCCACGGGGACGTTCGGGGGCTATTTCGAGTTCTCACCCTCTAACGCTATTTTAAGCCTAAGTCTAGAAATATGAAAATTACCGTCGTATTATCAAACCGGCAGTCCCGCGGCTACTGGGTCAGTTCCTACGAGTTAAATTGGTTCCGTGTGAGGTGTTCGTGCCACCCACGGGGACATTCGGGGGCAGTTTCGAGTTTCCACCCTCTAACGCCATGTTTTGCTTAAGTTTAGAAATATGCAAATTACCGTCGCATTCTCAAATCGGGAGTCCCGCGGCTACGGGGTCAGTTCCTACGAGTTACATGGGTTCCGTGGGAGGTGTTGGTGCCACCCACCGGGACGTTCGTGGGCTGTCTCGAGTTCTCACCCTCTAACGCCATGTTTTTAAGCCTAAGTCCAGAAATATGCAAATTATCGTCGTTTTCTGAAACCGGGAGTCCCGCGGCCGCGGGGTCAGTTCCTACGAGTTACATTGGTCCCGTGGGAGGTGTTAGTACCACCCACGGGGACGTTCGGGGGCAATTTTGAGTTTTCACCCTCTAACGCCATGTTTTTCTTAAGTCTAGAAATATGCAAATTACCGTCGTATTCTCAAATCGGGAGTCCCGCGGCTACGGGGTCAGTTCCTACGAGTTATATGGGTCCCGTGGAAAGTGTTGGTGCCACCCACGGGGACGTTCGGGGGCAGTTTTGAGTTTTCACCCTCTAACGCCATGTTTTGCTTAAGTCTAGAAATATGCAAATTACCTTCGTATCCTCAAACTGGGAGTCCCGAGGCTGCGGGTTCACTTCCTACGAGTTACATTGGTCCCGTGGGAGGTGTTGGTGCCACCCACAGGGACGTTCGGGGGCAGTTTTGAGTTTTGACCCTCTAACGCCATATTTTGCTTAAGTCTAGAAATATGCAAATTACCGTCTTATTCTCGAACCGAGAGTCCCGCGGCTGCGGGGTCAGTTCCTACGAGTTACATGGGTCCCGTGAGAGGTATTGGTGCCACCCACGGGGACGTTCATGGGCTATCTCGAGTTCTCACCCTCTAACGCCATGTTTTTAAGGCTAAGTCTAGAAATATGCAAATTATCGTCGTATTCTTAAACCAGGAGTCCCGCGGCTGTGGGGTCACTTCCTACGAGTTACATTGGTCCCGTGGGTGGTGTTGGTACCACCCACGGGGGCGTTCGGGGGTTGTTTCGAGTTCTCACCCTCTAACGCAATGTTTTTAAGCCTAAGTGTATAAATATGTAAATTACCGTCGTATTCTCAAATCGGGAGTACCGCGGCTGCGGGGTCAGTTCCCACGAGTAACATTGGTCCCGTGGGTGGTGTTGGTGCCACCCTCGGGGTCGTTCGGGGGTTGTTTCGAGTTCTCACCCTTTAACGCCATGTTTTTAAGCCCAAGTCTAGAAATATGCAAATTACCGTCGTATTCTCAAATCGGGAGTCCCGCGGCTGCGGGGTCAGTTCTTACGAGTTACATTGGTCCTGTGGGAGGTGTTGGTGCCACTCAGGGGGACATTCGGGGGTATTTTCGAGTTTTCACCCTCTAACGCCATGTTTTGCTTAAGTCTAGAAATAAGCAAATTACCCTCGTATTCTCAGACCAGGAGTCCCGCGGCTTCGGGGTCAATTCCTACGAGTTACATTGGTCCCGTGGGTTATGTTGGTGCCACCCACGGGGATGTTCGGAAGTTGTTTCGAGTTCTCACCCTCTCACGTCATGTTTTTAAGCCTAAGTGTAGAAATATGCAAATTACCGTCGTATTCTCAAACCGGGAGTCCCGTGGCTGCGGGATCAGTTCCTACGAGTCACATTGGTCCCGTGGGACGTGTTGGTGCCACCCACGGGGACGTTCGGGGGCAGTTTTGAGTTTTCACCCTCTAACGCCATGTTTTGCTTAAGTCTAGAAATATGCAAATTACCTTCGTATTCTTAAACCATGAGTCCCGCGGCTGCGGGGTCAGTTCCTACGAGTTACATTGGCCCCGTGGGTGGTGTTGGTGCCACCCACGGGGAGATTCGGGGGCGGTTTCGAGTTCCCACCCTCTAACGCCATGTTTTTAAGCCTAAATGTAGAAATATGAAAATTACCATCGTGTTCTCAAACCGGGAGTCCCACGGCTGCGGGGTCAGTTCCTACGAGTTACATTGGTCCCGTGGGAGGTGTTGCTGGCACCCACGGGGACGTTAGCGGGCTATTTTGAGTTTTCACCCTCTAACGCCATGTTTTTAAGCCTAAGTCTAAAAATATGCAAATTATCGTCGTATTCTCAAACCGGGAGTCCCGCGGCTGCGAGGTCGGTTCCTACGAGTTACATGTGTCCCGTGGGAGGTGTTGGTGCCACCCACGGGGACGTTCGTGGGCTGTTTCGAGTTCTTACCCTCTAACGCCATGTTTTTAAGCCTAAGTCTAGAAATATGCAAATTACCGTCGTATTCTCAAACCGGGAGTCCCGCGGCTGCGGGTTCTGTTCCTACGTATTACATTGGTCCCGTGGGAGGTGTTGGTGCCACCCACAGGGACGTTCGGGTGCAGATTTGAGTTTTCGCCCTGTAACGCCATGTTTTGCTTAAGTCTAGAAATATGCAAATTACCGTCGTATTATCAAACCAAGAGTCCCGCGGCTGCGAGATCAGTTCCTACGAGTTACATTGGTCCCGTGGGTGGTGTTGGTGCCACCCATGGGGACGTTCTAGGGTTGTTTCGAATTCTCACCCTCTAACGCCATGTTTTTAAGCCTAAGCGTAGAAATATGCAAATTACCGTTGTATTCTCAAACCGAGAGTCCCGCGGCTGCGGGATCAGTTCCTACGAGTCACATTGGTCCCGTGGGAGGTGTTGGTGCCACCCACGGGGACGTTCGGGGGCTGTTTCGAGTTCTCACCCTCTAACGCCATGTTTTTAAGGCTAAGTCTATAAATATGCAAATTACCGTCGTATTCTTAAACCAGGAGTCCCGCGGCTGTGGGGTCACTTCCTACGAGTTACATTGGTCCCGTGGGTGGTGTTGGTACCACCCACGGGGACATTCGGGGGCTGTTTCGAGTTCTCACCCTCTAACGCAATGTTTTTAAGCCTAAGTGTATAAATATGTAAATTACCGTCGTATTCTCAAATCGGGAGTACCGCGGCTGCGGGGTCAGTTCCCACGAGTAACATTGGTCCCGTGGGTGGTGTTGGTGCCACCCACGGGGTCGTTCGGGGGTTGTTTCGAGTTCTCACCCTTTAACGCCATGTTTTTAAGCCCAAGTCTAGAAATATGCAAATTACCGTCGTATTCTCAAATCGGGAGTCCCGCGGCTGCGGGGTCAGTTCTTACGAGTTACATTGGTCCTGTGGGAGGTGTTGGTGCCACTCAGGGGGACATTCGGGGGTATTTTCGAGTTTTCACCCTCTAACGCCATGTTTTGCTTAAGTCTAGAAATAAGCAAATTACCCTCGTATTCTCAGACCAGGAGTCCCGCGGCTTCGGGGTCAATTCCTACGAGTTACATTGGTCCCGTGGGTTATGTTGGTGCCACCCACGGGGATGTTCGGAAGTTGTTTCGAGTTCTCACCCTCTCACGTCATGTTTTTAAGCCTAAGTGTAGAAATATGCAAATTACCGTCGTATTCTCAAACCGGGAGTCCCGTGGCTGCGGGATCAGTTCCTACGAGTCACATTGGTCCCGTGGGACGTGTTGGTGCCACCCACGGGCACGTTCGGGGGCAGTTTTGAGTTTTCACCCTCTAACGCCATGTTTTGCTTAAGTCTAGAAATATGCAAATTACCTTCGTATTCTTAAACCATGAGTCCCGCGGCTGCGGGGTCAGTTCCTACGAGTTACATTGGCCCCGTGGGTGGTGTTGGTGCCACCCACGGGGAGATTCGGGGGCGGTTTCGAGTTCCCACCCTCTAACGCCATGTTTTTAAGCCTAAATGTAGAAATATGAAAATTACCATCGTGTTCTCAAACCGGGAGTCCCACGGCTGCGGGGTCAGTTCCTACGAGTTACATTGGTCCCGTGGGAGGTGTTGCTGGCACCCACGGGGACGTTAGCGGGCTATTTCGAGTTTTCACCCTCTAACGCCATGTTTTTAAGCCTAAGTCTAAAAATATGCAAATTACTGTCGTATTCTCAAACCGAGAGTCCCGCGGCTGTGAGGTTAGTTCCTACAAGTTACATTGGTCCCGTGGGAGGTGTTGGTGCCACCCACGGGGACGTTCGTGGGCCGTTTCGAGTTCTTACCCTCTAACGCCATGTTTTTAAGCCTAAGTCTAGAAATATGCAAATTACCGTCGTATTCTCAAACCGGGAGTCCCGCGGCTGCGGGTTCTGTTCCTACGTATTACATTGGTCCCGTGGGAGGTGTTGGTGCCACCCACGGGGACGTTCGGGGGCAGTTTTGAGTTTTCACCCTGTAACGCCATGTTTTGCTTAAGTCTAGAAATATGCAAATTACCGTCGTATTATCAAACCAAGAGTCCCGCGGCTGCGAGATCAGTTCCTACGAGTTACATTGGTCCCGTGGGTGGTGTTGGTGCCACCCATGGGGACGTTCTAGGGTTGTTTCGAATTCTCACCCTCTAACGCCATGTTTTTAAGCCTAAGCGTAGAAATATGCAAATTACCGTTGTATTCTCAAACCGAGAGTCCCGCGGCTGCGGGATCAGTTCCTACGAGTCACATTGGTCCCGTGGGAGGTGTTGGTGCCACCCACGGGGACGTTCGGGGGCTGTTTCGAGTTCTCACCCTCTAACGCCATGTTTTTAAGCCTAAGTATAGAAATATGCAAAGTACCGTTGTATTCTCAAACCGGGATTCCCGCGGTTGCGGGTTCAGTTCCTACGAGTTACATTGGTCCCGTGGGTGGTGTTGGTGCCACCCACGGGGACGTTCGGGGGGCTGTTTCGAGTTCTCACCCTCTAACGCCATGTTTTTAAGCCTAAGTCTAGAAATATAAAAATTACAGTCGTATTCTCAAACCAGGAGTCCCGGGGCTGCGGGGTCTGTTCCTACGAGTTAAATTGGTCTCGTGGGTGGTGTTGGTGCCACCCACGGGGACGTTCGGGGACTGTTTCGAGTTCTAACACTCTAACGCCATGTTTCCAAGCCTAAGTGTAGAAATATGAAAATTACCGTCGTATTCTCAAACCGGGAGTCCCGCGGCTGCGGGGTCAGTTCCTACGAGTTACATTGGTCCCGCGAGTGGTGTTGGTGCCACCCACGGGGACGTTCGGGGGCTATTTCGAGTTCTCACCCTCTAACGCTATGTTTTTAAGCCTAAGTCTAGAAATATGCAAATTACCTTCGTATTATTAAACCGGCAGTCCCGCGGCTACTGCATCAGTTACTACGAGTTAAATTGGTCCCGTGGGAGGTGTTGGTGCCACCCACGGGGACATTCGGGGGCAGTTTCGAGTTTCCACCCTCTAACGCCATGTTTTGCTTAAGTATAGAAATATGAAAATTACTCTCGTATTCTCAAATCGGGAGTCCCGCGGCTGTGGGGTCAGTTCCTACGAGTTACATGGGTCCCGTGGGAGGTGTTGGTGCCACCCACGGGGACGTTCGAAGGCAATTTCGAGTTTCACCCACTAATGCCATGTTTTGCTTAAGTCTAGAAATATGAAAATTACCGTCGTATTCTCAAACCGGGGGTCCCGCGACTGCGGGATAAGTTCCTACGAGTTACATTGGTCCCGTGGGTGGTGTTGGTGCCACCCACGGGGATGTTCGGGGGATGTTTCGAGTTATCACCCTCTAACGCCATGTTTTTAAGACTAAGTGTAGAAATATGCAAATTACCGTCATGTTCTCAAACCGGAAGTCCCACGGCTGCGGGGTCAGTTCCTACGAGTTACATTGGTCCCCTGGGAGGTGTTGCTGGCACCCACGGGGACGTTAGCGGGATGTTTCGAGTTTTCACCCTCTAACACCATGTTTTTAAGCCTAAGTCTAAAAATATGCAAATTACTGTCGTGTTCTCAAACCGGGAGTTCCGCGGAAGCGGGATTAGTTCCTACGAGTCACATTTGTCCCATGGGAGGTGTTGGTGCCACCCACGGGGACGTTCGGGGGCAGTTTCGAGTTTTCACCCTCTAACGCCATGTTTTCCTTAATTCTAAAAATATGCAAATTACCATCGTATTCTCAAACCAGGAGTCCCGCGGCTGCGCGGTCAGTTCCTACGAGTTACATTGGTCCCGTGAGAGGAGTTGGTGCCACCCACGGGGACATTCGTGGGCTGTTTTGAGTTCTCACCCTCTAACGCCATGTTTTTAAGCCTAATTCAAAAAATATGCAAATTACCGTCGTATTCTCAAACCGGGAGTCCCGCGGCTGCGGGGTCAGTTCGTACGAGTTACATTGGTCCCGTGGGAGTTGCTAGTGCCACCCACGGGGACGTTCGGGGGTTGTTTCGAGTTTTCACTCTCTAACGCCATGCTTAAGTCTAGAAATATGCAAATTATCATCGTATTCTCAAACCGGGAGTCCCGTGGCTGCGGGATAAGTTCCTACGAGTTATATTGGTCCCGTGGGTGGTGTTGTTACCACCCACGGGGACGTTCGCGGGCTGTTTCGAGTTCTCACCCTCAAACGCCATGTTTTTAAGCGTAAGTGTAGAAATATGTAAATTACCGTCGTATTCTCAAACCGGGAGTCCCGCGGCTAACGGGACAGTTCCTACGGGTTACATTGGTCCCGTGGGTGGTGTTGGTGCCACCCACGGGGACGTTCGGGGGCTATTTTGAGTTCTCACCCTCTAACGCCATGTTTTTAAGCCTAAGTCTAGAAATATGCAAATTACCGTCGTATTCTCAAACCGGCAGTCCCGCGGATACGGGGTCAGTTCCTACGAGTTAAATTGGTCCCGTGGGAGGTGTTGGTGCCACCCATGGGGACATTCGGGGGCAGTTTCGAGTTTTTACCCTCTAACGCCATGTTTTGCTTAAGTCAAGAAATACGCAATACCGTCGTATTCTCGAACCGGGAGTCCCGCGGCTGCGGGGTCAGTTCCTACGAGTTACATGGTTCCCGTGGGAGGTATTGGTGCCACCCACGGGGACGTTCGTGGGCTATCTCGAGTTCTCACCCTCTAACGCCATGTTTTTAAGGCTAAGTCTAGAAATATGCAAATTACCGTCGTATTCTTAAACCAGGAGTCCCGCGGCTGTGGGGTCACTTCCTACGAGTTACGTTGGTCCCGTGGGTGGTGTTGGTACCATCCACGGGGACGTTCGGGGGCTGTTTCGAGGTCTCATCCTCTAACGCCATGTTTTTAAGCCTAAGTGTATAAATATGTAAATTACCGTTGTATTCTCAAATCGGGAGTACCGCGGCTGCGGGGTCAGTTCCCACGAGTAACATTGGTCCCGTGGGTGGTGTTGGTGCCACCCACGGGGTCGTTCGGGGGTTGTTTCGAGTTCTCACCCTTTAACGCCATGTTTTTAAGCCCAAGTCTAGAAATATGCAAATTACTGTCGTATTCTCAAATCGGGAGTCCCGCGGCTGCGGGGTCAGTTCCTACGAGTTACATTGGTCCTGTGGGAGGTGTTGGTGCCACTCAGGGGGACGTTCGGGGGTATTTTCGAGTTTTCACCCTCTAACGCCATGTTTTGCTTAAGTCTAGAAATAAGCAAATTACCCTCGTATTCTCAGACTAGGAGTCTCCCGGCTTCGGGGTCAATTCCTATGAGTTACATTGGTCCCGTGGGTTATGTTGGTGCCACCCACGGGGATGTTCGGAAGTTGTTTCGAGTTCTCACCCTCTAACGTCATGTTTTTAATCCTAAGTGTAGAAATATGCAAATTACCGTCGTATTCTCAAACCGGGAGTCCCGTGGCTGCGGGATCAGTTCCTACGAGTCACATTGGTCCCGTGGGACGTGTTGGTTCCACCCACGGGGACGTTCGGGGGCAGTTTTGAGTTTTCACCCTCTAACGCCATGTTTTGCTTAAGTCTAGAAATATGCAAATTACCTTCGTATTCTTAAACCATGAGTCCCGCGGCTGCGGGGTCAGTTCCTACGAGTTACATTGGCCCCGTGGGTGGTGTTGGTGCCACCCACGGGGACATTCGGGGGCGGTTTTGAGTTCCCACCCTCTAACGCCATGT
Source organism: Sambucus nigra (assembly GCA_949130495.1). Lineage (NCBI taxonomy): Eukaryota > Viridiplantae > Streptophyta > Magnoliopsida > Dipsacales > Adoxaceae > Sambucus > Sambucus nigra. Next base: position 130,220,705 of record OX422214.1, on the reverse strand, counting down.
TTTTAAGCCTAAGTGTAGAAATGTGAAAATTACTCTCGTATTCTCAAACCGGGTGTCCCGCGGCTGTGGGGTCAGTTCCTAGGAGTTACATGGGTCTCGTGGGAGGTGTTGGTGCCACCCACGGGGACGTTCGAAGGCAATTTCGAGTTTCACCCACTAATGCCATGTTTTGCTTAAGTCTAGAAATATGCAAATTACCGTCGTATTCTCAAACCGGGGGTCCCGCGGCTGCGGGATAAGTTCCTACGAGTTACATTGGTCCCGTGCGTGGTGTTGGTGCCACCCACTGGGACGTTCGGGGGATGTTTCGAGTTATCACCCTCTAACGCCGTGTTTTTAAGCCTAAGTGTAGAAATATGCAAATTACCGTCATGTTCTCAAACCGGGAGTCCCACGGCTACGGGGTCAGTTCCTACGAGTTACATTGGTCCCGTGGGAGGTGTTGTTGGCACCCACGGGGACGTTAGCGGGCTATTTCCAGTTTTCACCCTCTAACGCCATGTTTTTAAGCCTACGTGTAGAAATATGCAAATTACCGGCATGTTCTCAAACCGGGAGTCCCACGACTGCGGGGTCAGTTCCTACGAGTTACCTTGGTCCCGTCGGAGGTGTTGCTGGCACCCACGGGGACGTTAGCGGGCTATTTTGAGTTTTCACCCTCTAACGCCATGTTTTTAAGCCTAAGTCTAAAAATATGCAAATTACTGTCGTATTCTCAAACCGGGGGTCCCGCGGCTGTGAGGTTAATTCCTACAAGTTACATTGGTCCTGTGGGAGGTGTTGGTGCCACCCACGGGGACGTTCGGGGGCTGTTTCGTGTTCTCACCCTCTAACGCCATGTTTTTAAGCCTAAGTATAGAAATATTCAAAGTACCGTTGTATTCTCAAACCGGTATTCCCGCGGATGCGGGTTCAGTTCTTACGAGTTACATTGGTCCCGTGGGAGGTGTTGGTGCCACCCACGGGGACGTTCGGGGGTAGTTTTGAGTTTTCACCCTCTAACGCCTTGTTTTGCTTAAGTTTAGAAATACGCAAATTATCGTCGTATTCTCAAACCGGGAGTCCCGCGGCTGCGAGGTCGGTTCCTACGAGTTACATGTGTCCCGTGGGAGGTGTTGGTGCCACCCACGGGGACGTTCGTGGGCTGTTTCGAGTTCTTACCCTCTAACGCCATGTTTTTAAGCCTAAGTCTAGAAATATGCAAATTACCGTCGTATTCTCAAACCGGGAGTCCCGCGGCTGCGGGTTCTGTTCCTACGTATTACATTGGTCCCGTGGGAGGTGTTGGTGCCACCCACAGGGACGTTCGGGTGCAGATTTGAGTTTTCGCCCTGTAACGCCATGTTTTGCTTAAGTCTAGAAATATGCAAATTACCGTCGTATTATCAAACCAAGAGTCCCGCGGCTGCGAGATCAGTTCCTACGAGTTACATTGGTCCCGTGGGTGGTGTTGGTGTCACCCATGGGGACGTTCTAGGGTTGTTTCGAATTCTCACCCTCTAACGCCATGTTTTTAAGCCTAAGCGTAGAAATATGCAAATTACCGTTGTATTCTCAAACCGAGAGTCCCGCGGCTGCGGGATCAGTTCCTACGAGTCACATTGGTCCCGTGGGAGGTGTTGGTGCCACCCCCGGGGACGTTCGGGGGCAGTTTCGAGTTTTCACCTCTAACGCCATGTTTTGCTTAAGTCTAGAAATATGCAAATTACCTTCGTATTCTTAAACCAGGAGTCCCGCGGCTGCGAGGTCAGTTCCTACGAGTTACATTGGTCCCGTGGGTGGTGTTGGTGCCACCCACGGGGACGTTCGGGGGGCTGTTTCGATTTCTCACCCTCTAACGCCATGTTTTTAAGTCTAAGTGTAGAAATATGAAAATTATCGTAGTACTCTCAAACCGGGAGTCCCGCGGCTGCGGGGTCAGTTTCTACGAGTTACATATTTCCCGTGGGTGGTGTTGGTGCCACCCACGGGGACGTTCGGGGGCTATCTCGAGTTCTCACCCTCTAACGCCATGTTTCCAAGACTAAGTGTAGAAATACGAAAATTACCGTCGTATTCTCAAACCGGGAGTCCCGTGGCTGTGGGGTCAGTTCCTACGAGTTACATTGGTCCCGCGAGTGGTGTTGGTGCCACCCACGGGGACGTTCGGGGGCTATTTCGAGTTCTCACCCTCTAACGCTATGTTTTTAAGCCTAAGTCTAGAAATATGCAAATTACCGTCGTATTATCAAACCGGCAGTCCCGCGGCTACTGCGTCAGTTACTACGAGTTAAATTGGTCCCGTGGGAGGTGTTGGTGCCACCCACGGGGACATTCGGGGGAAGTTTCGAGTTTCCACCCTCTAACGCCATGTTTTGCTTAAGTATAGAAATATGAAAATTACTCTCGTATTCTCAAACCGGGAGTCCCGCGGTTGTGGGGTCAGTTCCTACGAGTTACATGGGTCCCGTGGGAGGTGTTGGTGCCACCCACGGGGACGTTCGAAGGCAATTTCGAGTTTCACCCACTAATGCCATGTTTTGCTTAAGTCTAGAAATATGAAAATTACCGTCGTATTCTCAAACCGGGGGTCCCGCGGCTGCGGGATAAGTTCCTACGAGTTACATTGGTCCCGTGGGTGGTGTTGGTGCCACCCACGGGGACGTTCGGGGGATATTTCGAGTTATCACCCTCTAACGCCATGTTTTTAAGCCTAAGTGTAGAAATATGCAAATTACCGTCATGTTCTCAAACCGGGAGTCCCACGGCTGCGGGGTCAGTTCCTACGAGTTACATTGGTCCCGTGGGAGGTGTTGCTGGCACCCACGGGGACGTTAGCGGGATGTTTCGAGTTTTCACCCTCTAACACCATGTTTTTAAGCCTAAGTCTAAAAATATGCAAATTACTGTCGTGTTCTCAAACCGGGAGTTTCGCGGAAGCGGGATTAGTTCCTACGAGTCACATTTGTCCCATGGGAGGTGTTGGTGCGACCCACGGGGACGTTCGGAGGCAGTTTCGAGTTTTCACCCTCTAACGCCATGTTTTCCTTAATTCTAAAAATATGCAAATTACCATCGTATTCTCAAACCAGGAGTCCCGCGGCTGCGCGGTCAGTTCCTACGAGTTACATTGGTCCCGTGAGAGGAGTTGGTGCCACCCACGGGGACATTCGTGGGCTGTTTTGAGTTCTCACCCTCTAACGCCATGTTTTTAAGCCTAATTCAAAAAATATGCAAATTACCGTCGTATTCTCAAACCGGGAGTCCCGCGGCTGCGGGGTCAGTTCGTACGAGTTACATTGGTCCCGTGGGAGTTGTTAGTGCCACCCACGGGGACGTTCGGGGGCTGTTTCGAGTTTTCACTCTCTAACGCCATGCTTAAGTCTAGAAATATGAAAATTACCGTCGTATTCTCAAACCGGGGGTCCCGCGGCTGCGGGATAAGTTCCTACGAGTTACATTGGTCCCGTGGGTGGTGTTGGTGCCACCCACGGGGACGTTCGGGGGATGTTTCGAGTTATCACCCTCTAACGCCATGTTTTTAAGCCTAAGTGTAGAAATATGCAAATTACCGTCGTATTCTTAAACCAGGAGTCCCGCGGCTGTGGGGTCACTTCCTACGAGTTACGTTGGTCCCGTGGGTGGTGTTGGTACCACCCACGGGGACGTTCGGGGGCTGTTTCGAGGTCTCATCCTCTAACGCCATGTTTTTAAGCCTAAGTGTATAAATATGTAAATTACCGTCGTATTCTCAAACCGGGTGTACCGCGGCTGCGGGGTCAGTTCCCACGAGTAACATTGGTCCCGTGGGTGGTGTTGGTGCCACCCACGGGGTCGTTCGGGGGTTGTTTCGAGTTCTCACCCTTTAACGCCATGTTTTTAAGCACAAGTCTAGAAATATGCAAATTACTGTCGTATTCTCAAATCGGGAGTCCCGCGGCTGCGGGGTCAGTTCCTACGAGTTACATTGGTCCTGTGGGAGGTGTTGGTGCCACTCAGGGGGACGTTCGGGGGTATTTTCGAGTTTTCACCCTCTAACGCCATGTTTTGCTTAAGTCTAGAAATAAGCAAATTACCCTCGTATTCTCAGACTAGGAGTCTCGCGGCTTCGGGGTCAATTCCTACGAGTTACATTGGTCCCGTGGGTTATGTTGGTGCCACCCACGGGGATGTTCGGAAGTTGTTTCGAGTTCTCACCCTCTAACGTCATGTTTTTAATCCTAAGTGTAGAAATATGAAAATTACCGTCGTATTCTCAAACCGGGAGTCCCGTGGCTGCGGGATCAGTTCCTACGAGTCACATTGGTCCCGTGGGACGTGTTGGTGCCACCCACGGGGACGTTCGGGGGCAGTTTTGAGTTTTCACCCTCTAACGCCATGTTTTGCTTAAGTCTAGAAATATGCAAATTACCTTCGTATTCTTAAACCATGAGTCCCGCGGCTGCGGGGTCAGTTCCTACGAGTTACATTGGCCCCGTGGGTGGTGTTGGTGCCACCCACAGGGAGATTCGGGGGAGGTTTTGAGTTCCCACCCTCTAACGCCATGTTCTTAAGCCTAAGTGTAGAAATGTGAAAATTACTCTCGTATTCTCAAACCGGGAGTCCCGCGGCTGTGGGGTCAGTTCCTAGGAGTTACATGGGTCCCGTGGGAGGTGTTGGTGCCACCCACGGGGACGTTCGAAAGCAATTTCGTGTTTCACCCACTAATGCCATGTTTTGCTTAAGTCTAGAAATATGCAAATTACCGTCGTATTCTCAAACCGGGGGTCCCGCGGCTGCGGGATAAGTTCCTACGAGTTACATTGGTCCCGTGCGTGGTGTTGGTGCCACCCACTGGGACGTTCGGGAGATGTTTCGAGTTATCACCCTCTAATGCCGTGTTTTTAAGCCTAAGTGTAGAAATATGCAAATTACCGTCATGTTCTCAAACCGGGAGTCCCACGGCTACGGGGTCAGTTCCTACGAGTTACATTGGTCCCGTGGGAGGTGTTGTTGGCACCCACGGGGACGTTAGCGGGCTATTTCCAGTTTTCACCCTCTAACGCCATGTTTTTAAGCCTAAGTGTAGAAATAGGCAAATTACCGTCATGTTCTCAATCCGGGAGTCCCACGACTGCGGGGTCAGTTCCTACGAGTTACATTGGTCCCGTGGGTGGTGTTGGTGCCACCCATGGGGACGTTCGAGGGTTGTTTCGAATTCTCACCCTCTAACGCCATGTTTTTAAACCTAAGTGTAGAAATATGTAAATTACCGTTGTATTCTCAAACCGAGAGTCCCGCGGCTGCGGGATCAGTTCCTACGAGTCACATTGGTCCCGTGGGAGGTGTTGGTGCCACGCACGGGGACGTTCGGGGGCAGTTTCGAGTTTTCACCTCTAACGCCATGTTTTGCTTAAGTCTAGAAATATGCAAATTACCTTCGTATTCTTAAACCAGGAGTCCCGCGGCTGCGAGGTCAGTTCCTACGAGTTACATTGGTCCCGTGGGTGGTGTTGGTGCCACCCACGGGGACGTTCGGGAGATGTTTCGATTTCTCACCCTGTAACGCCACGTTTTTGAGTCTAAGTGTAGAAATATGAAAATTATCGTAGTATTCTCAAACCGGGAGTCCCGCGGCTGCGGGGTCAGTTTCTACGAGTTACATATTTCCCGTGGGTGGTGTTGGTGCCACCCACGGGGACGTTCGGGGGCTATCTCGAGTTCTCACCCTCTAACGCCATGTTTTTAAGCGTAAGTCTAGAAATATAAAAATTACAGTCGTATTCTCAAACCAGGAGTCCCGGGGCTGCGGGGTCTGTTCCTACGAGTTAAATTGGTCTCGTGGGTGGTGTTGGTGCCACCCACGGGGACGTTCGGGGACTGTTTCGAGTTCTAACCCTCTAACGCCATGTTTCCAAGCCTAAGTGTAGAAATACGAAAATTACCGTCGTATTCTCAAACCGGGAGTCCCGCGGTTGCGGGGTCAGTTCCTACGAGTTACATTGGTCCCGCGAGTGGTGTTGGTGCCACCCACGGGGACGTTCGGGGGCTATTTCGAGTTCTCACCCTCTAACGCTATGTTTTTAAGCCTAAGTCTATAAATATGCAAATTACCGTCGTATTATCAAACCGGCAGTCCCGCGGCTACTGCGTCAGTTACTACGAGTGAAATTGGTCCCGTGGGAGGTGTTGGTGCCACCCACGGGACATTCGGGGGCAGTTTCGAGTTTCCACCCTCTAACGCCATGTTTTGCTTAAGTCTAGAAATATGCAAATTACCGTCGCATTCTCAAATCGGGAGTCCCACAGCTACGGGGTCAGTTCCTACGAGTTACATGGGTCCCGTGGGAGGTGTTGGTGCCACCCACGGGGACGTTCGTGGGCTGTTTCGAGTTCTCACCCTCTAACGCCATGTTTTTAAGCCTAAGTCCAGAAATATGCAAATTATCGTCGTTTTCTGAAACCGGGAGTCCCGCGGCTGCGGGGTCAGTTCCTACGAGTTACATTGGTCTCGTGGGAGGTGTTGGTACCACCCACGGGGACGTTCGGGGGCAATTTTGAGTTTTCACCCTCTAACGCCATGTTTTGCTTAAGTCTAGAAATATGCAAATTACCGTCGTATTCTTAAAACAGGAGTCCCGCGGCTGCGGGGTCAGTTCCTACTAGTTACATTAGTCCCGTGGGTTGTGTTGGTGCCACCCACGGGGATGTTCGGGGGATGTTTCGAGTTCTAACCCTCTAACGCCATGTTTTTAAGCCTAAGTATAGAAATATGAAAATTACTCTCGTATTCTTAAACCGGGAGTCCCGCGGCTGTGGGGTCAGTTCCTACGAGTTACATGGGTCCCGTGGGAGGTGTTGGTGCCACACAAGGGGACGTTCGAAGGCAATTTTGAGTTTCACCCACTAATGCCATGTTTCGCTTAAGTCTAGAAATATGAAAATTACCGTCGTATTCTCAAACCGGGGGTCCCGCGGCTGCGGGATAAGTTCCTACGAGTTACATTGGTCCCGTGGGTGGTGTTGGTGCCACCCACGGGGACGTTCGGGGGATGTTTCGAGTTATCACCCTCTAACGCCATGTTTTTAAGCCTAAGTGTAGAAATATGCAAATTACCGTCATGTTCTCAAACCGGGAGTCCCACGGCTGCGGGGTCAGTTCCTACGAGTTACATTGGTCCCGTGGGAGGTGTTGCTGGCACCCACGGGGACGTTAGCGGGATGTTTCGAGTTTTCACCCTCTAACACCATGTTTTTAAGCCTAAGTCTAAAAATATGCAAATTACTGTCGTGTTCTCAAACCGGGAGTTCCGCGGAAGCGGGATTAGTTCCTACGAGTCACATTGGTCCCATGGGAGGTGTTGGTGCCACCCACGGGGACGTTCGGGGGCAGTTTTGAGTTTTCACCCTCTAACGCCATGTCTTCCTTAATTCTAAAAATATGCAAATTACCATCGTATTCTCAAACCAGGAGTCCCGCGGCTGCGCGGTCAGTTCCTACGAGTTACATTGGTCCCGTGAGAGGAGTTGGTGCCACCCACGGGGACATTCGTGGGCTGTTTTGAGTTCTCACCCTCTAACGCCATGTTTTTAAGCCTAATTCAAAAAATATGCAAATTACCGTCGTATTCTCAAACCGGGAGTCCCGCGGCTGTGGGGTCAGTTCGTACGAGTTACATTGGTCCCATGGGAGTTGTTAGTGCCACCCACGGGGACGTTCGAGGGCTGTTTCGAGTTTTCACTCTCTAACGCCATGCTTAAGTCTAGAAATATGCAAATTATCGTCGTATTCTCAAACCGGGAGTCCCGCGGCTGCGGGATAAGTTCCTACGAGTTATATTGGTCCCGTGGGTGGTGTTGGTACCACCCACGGGGACGTTCGCGGGCTGTTTCGAGTTCTCACCCTCAAACGCCATGTTTTTAAGCGTAAGTGTAGAAATATGTAAATTACCGTCGTATTCTCAGACCGGGAGTCCCGCGGCTAACGGGACAGTTCCTACGAGTTACATTGGTCCCGTGGGTGGTGTTGGTGGCACCCACGGGGACGTTCGGGGGCTATTTCGAGTTCTCACCCTCTAACGCCATGTTTTTAAGCCTAAGTATAGAAATATGCAAATTACCGTCGTATTCTCAAACCGGCAGTCCCGCGGATACGGGGTCAGTTCCTACGAGTTAAATTGGTCCCGTGGGAGGTGTTGGTGCCATCCACGGGGACATTCGGGGGCAGTTTCGAGTTTTCACCCTCTAACGCCATGTTTTGCTTAAGTCTAGAAATATATAAATTACCGTCGTATTCTCAAATCGGGAGTCCCGCGGCTGCGAGGTCGGTTCCTACGAGTTACATGTGTCCCGTGGGAGGTGTTGGTGCCACCCACGGGGACGTTCGTGGGCTGTTTCGAGTTCTTACCCTCTAACAACATGTTTTTAAGCCTAAGTCTAGAAATATGCAAATTACCGTCGTATTCTCAAATCGAGAGTCCCGCGGCTGCGGGGTCAGTTTCTACGAGTTATATGGGTCCCGTGGAAGGTCTTGGTGCCACCCACAGGGACGTTCGGGGGCAGTTTTGAGTTTTGACCCTCTAACGCCAGGTTTTGCTTAAGTCTAAAAATATGCAAATTACCTTCGTATTCTTAAACCGGGAGTCCCGAGGCTGCGGGTTCACTTCCTACGAGTTACATTGGTCCCGTGGGAGGTGTTGGTGCCACCCACAGGGACGTTCGGGGGGCAGTTTTGAGTTTTGACCCTCTAACGCCATATTTTGCTTAAGTCTAGAAATATGCAAATTACCGTCGTATTCTCAAACCGGGAGCCCGCGGCTGCGGGGTCAGTTCCTATGAGTTACATGGGTCCCGTGGGAGGTATTGGTGCCACCCACGGGGACATTCGTGGGCTATCTCGAGTTCTCACCCTCTAACGCCATGTTTTTAAGCCTAAGTCTAGAAATATGCAAATTACCATCGTATTCTTAAACCAGGAGTCCCGCGGCTGTGGGGTCAGTTCCTACGAGTTACATTAGTCCTGTGGGTGGTGTTGGTACCACCCACGGGGACGTTCGGGGGCTGTTTCGAGTTCTCACCCTCTAACGCCATGTTTTTAAGCCTAAGTGTATAAATATGTAAATTACCGTCGTATTCTCAAACCGGGAGTACCGCGGCTGCGGGGTCAGTTCCCACGAGTAACATTGGTCCCGTGGGTGGTGTTGGTGCCACCCACGGGGTCGTTCGGGGGTTGTTTCGAGTTCTCACCCTCTAACGCCATGTTTTTAAGCTCAAGTCTAGAAATATGCAAATTACCATCGTATTCTCAAACCGGGAGTCCCGCGACTGCGGGTCAGTTCCTACGAGTTACATTGGTCCTGTGGGAGGTGTTGGTGCCACTCAGGGGGACGTTCGGGGGCATTTTAGAGTTTTCACCCTCTAACGCCATGTTTTGCTTAAGTCTATAAATAAGCAAATTACCCTCGTATTCTCAAACCAGGAGTCCCACGGCTTCGGGGTCTATTCCTACGAGTTACATTGGTCCCGTGGGTTGTGTTGGTACCACCCACGGGGATGTTTGGAAGTTGTTTCGAGTTCTCACCCTCTAACGTCATGTTTTTAAGCCTAAGTGTAGAAATATGCAAATTACCGTCGTATTCTCAAACCGGGAGTCCCGCGGCTGCGGGATCAGTTCCTACGAGTCACATTGGTCCCGTGGGACGTGTTGGTGCCACCCACGGGGAGTTCGGGGGCAGTTTAGACTTTTCACCCTCTAACGCCATGTTTTGCTTAAATCTAGAAATATGCAAATTACCTTCGTATTCTTAAACCAGGAGTCCCGCGGCTGTGGGGTCAGTTTCTACGAGTTACATTGGTCCCGTGGGTGGTGTTGGTACCACCCACGGGGACGTTCGGGGGCTGTTTCGAGTTCTCACCCTCTAACGCCGTGTTTTTAAGCCTAAGTGTATAAATATGTAAATTACCATCGTATTCTCAAACCGGGAGTACCGCGGCTGCGGGGTCAGTTCCCACGAGTAACATTAGTCCCGTGGGTGGTGTTGGTGCCACCCACGGGGTCGTTCGGGGGTTGTTTTGAGTTCTCACCCTCTAACGCCATGTTTTTAAGCCCAAGTCTAGAAATATGCAAATTACCGTCGTATTCTCAAACCGGGAGTCCCGCGGCTGCGGGTTCAGTTCCTACGAGTTACATTTGTCCTGTGGGAGGTGTTGGTGCCACTCAGGGGGACATTCGGGGGCATTTTCGAATTTTTACCCTCTAACGCCATGTTTTGCTTAAGTCTAGAAATAAGCAAATTACCCTCGTATTCTCAAACCAGGAGTCCCGCGGCTTCGGGGTCAATTCCTACGAGTTACATTGGTCCCGTGGGTTGTGTCGGTGCCACCCACGGGGATGTTCGGAAGTTGTTTCGAGTTCTCACCCTCTAACGTCATGTTTTTAAGCCTAAGTGTAGAAATATGCAAATTACCGTCGTATTCTCAAATCGGGAGTCCCGCGGCTGCGAGATCAGTTCCTACGAATCACATTGGTCCCGTGGGACGTGTTGGTGTCACCCACGGGGAGGTTCGGGGGCAGTTTTGAGTTTTCACCCACTAACGCCATGTTTTGCTTAAGTCTAGATATATGCAAATTACCTTCGTATTCTTAAACCATGAGTCCCGCGGCTGCGGGGTCAGTTCCTACGAGTTACATTGGTCCCATGGGTGGTGTTGGTGCCACCCACGAGGAGATTCGGGGGCGGTTTCGAGTTCCCACCCTCTAACGCCATGTTTTTAAGCCTAAGTGTAGAAATATGAAAATTACCGTCGTATTCTCAAACCGGGAGTCCCGCGGCTGTGGGGTCAGTTTCTACGAGTTACATTGGTCCCGCGAGTGGTGTTGGTGCCACCCACGGGGACGTTCGAGGGCTATTTCGAATTCTCACCCTCTAACGCCATGTTTTGCTTAAGTCTAGAAATACGTAAATTTTCGTCGTATTCTCAAACCGGGAGTCCCGCGGCTGCGGGGTCAGTTCCTACGAGTTACACTGGTCCCGTGGGAGGTGTTGGTGCCACCCACGGGGACGTTCGTGGGCTGTTTCGAGTTCTCACCTTCTAACACCATGTTTTTAAGCCTAAGTCCAGAAATATGAAAATTATCGTCGTTTTCTGAAACCGGGAGTCCCGCGGCTGCGGAATCAGTTCCTACGAGTTACATTGGTCCCGTGGGAGGTGTTGGTACCACCCACGTGGACGTTCGGGGGAAATTTTGAGTTTTCACCCTCTAACGCCATGTTTTGCTTAAGTCTAGAAATATGCAAATTACCGTCGTATTCTTAAAACAGGAGTCCCGCGGCTGCGGGGTCAGTTCCTACTAGTTACATTAGTCCCGTGGGTGGTGTTGGTGCCACCCACGGGGACGTTCGTGGGCTGTTTCGAGTTCTTACCCTCTAACGCCATGTTTTTAAGCCTGAGTCTAGAAATATGCAAATTACCATCGTATTCTCAAATCGGGAGTCCCGCGGCTGCGGGTTCAGCTCCTACGAATTACATTGGTCCCGTGGGAGGTGTTGGTGCCACACACGGGGACGTTCGGGGGCAGTTTTGAGTTTTCACCCTGTAACGCCATGTTTTGCTTAAGTCTAGAAATATGCAAATTACCGTTGTATTTTCAAACCAGGAGTCCCGCGGCTGTGAGATCAGTTCCTACGTACATTGGTCCCGTGGGTGGTGTTGGTGCCACCCATGGGGACGTTCCAGGGTTGTTTCGAATTCTCACCCTCTAACGCCATGTTTTTAAGTCTAAGTGTAGAAATATAAAAATTACCGTAGTACTCTCAAACCTGGAGTCCCGCGGCTGCGGGGTCAGTTCCTACGAGTTACATATTTCCCGTGGGTGGTGTTGGTGCCACCCACGGGGACGTTCGGTGGCTATCTCGAGTTCTCACCCTCTAACGCCATGTTTTTAAGCCTAAGTCTAGAAATATAAAAATTACAGTCGTATTCTCAAACCGGCAGTCCCGCGGCTACGGGGTCAGTTCCTACGAGTTCAATTGGTCCCGTGGGAGGTGTTGGTGCCACCCACGGGGACGTTCGGGGGCTGTTTCGAGTTTTCACCCTCTAACGCCATGTTTTGCTTAAGTCTAGAAATATGCAAATTACCATCGTTTTCTCAAACCGAGAGTCCCGCGGCTGCAGGGTCAGCTCCTACGAGTTACATGGGTCCCGAGGGAGGTGTTGGTGCCACCCACGGGGACGTTTGGGGGCAGTTTTGAGTTTTCACCCTCTAACGCCATGTTTTGCTTAAGTCTAGAAATATGCAAATTACCATCATATTCTCAAAACACGAGTCCCGCGACTGCGGTGTCAGTTCCTACGAGCTACATTTGTCCCGTGGGTGGTGTTGGTGTCACCCACGGGGACGTTCGGGGGCTGTATCGAGTTCTCACCCTCTAATGCCATGTTTTTAAGCCTAAGTGTAGAAATAAGCAAATTACCTTCGTATTCTTAAACCAGGAGCCCCGCGGCTGTGGGGTCAGTTCCTACGAGTTACATTGGTCCCGTGGGTGGTGTTGGTGCCACCCACGGGGAGATTCGGGGGCCGTTTCTAGTTCTCACCCTCTAACTCCATGTTTTTAACCCTAAGTGTAGAAATATGAAAATTACCGTCCTATTCTCAAACCGGGAGTCCCGCGGCTGCGGGGTCAGTTCCTACGAGTTACATTGGTCCCGCAGGTGGTGTTGGTGCCACCCACGGGGACGTTCGGGGGCTATTTCGAGTTCTCACCCTCTAACGCCATGTTTTTAAGCCTAAGTCTAGAAATATGCAAATTACCGTCGTATTCTCAAACCGGCAGTCCCGCGGCTATGGGGTCAGTTCCTACGAGATAAATTGGTCCCGTGGGAGGTGTTGGTGCCACCCACGGGGACATTCGGGGGAAGTTTCGAGTTTCCACCCTCTAACGCCATGTTTTGCTTTAGTCTAGAAATATGCAAATTACCGTAGTTTTCTCAAACCGGGAGTCCCGCGGCTGCGGGGTCAGTTCCAACGAGTTACATGGGTCCCGTGGGAGGTGTTGGTGCCACCCACGGGGACGTTTGGTGCAGTTTTGAGTTTTCACCCTCTAACGCCATGTTTTGCTTAAGTTTAAAAATATGCAAATTACCATCATATTCTCAAAACAGGAGTCCCGCGGCTGCGGGGTCAGTTCCTACGAGCTACATTTGTCCCGCGGGAGGTGTTAGTGCCACCCACGGGGACGTTCGGGGGCTGTATCGAGTTCTCACCCTCTAATGCCATGTTTTTAAGCCTAAGTGTAGAAATATGCAAATTACATTCGTATTCTTAAACCAGGAGTCTCGCGGCTGCGGAGTCAGTTCCTACGACTTACATGGGTCCCGTGGGTGGTGTTGGTGCCACCTACGGGGAGATTCGGGGGCCGTTTCGAGTTCTCACCCTCTAACGCCATGTTTTTAAGCCTAAGTGTAGAAATATGAAAATTACCGTCGTATTCTCAAATCGGGAGTCCCGCGGCTGCGGGGTCAGTTCCTACGAGTTACATTGGTCCCGTAGGTGGTGTAGGTGCCACCCACGGTGACGTTCGTGGGCTGTTTCGAGTTCTCACCCTCTAACGCCATGCTTTTAAGCCTAAATGTAGAAATATGAAAATTACCATCGTGTTCTCAAACCGGGAGTCCCACGGCTGCGGGGTCAGTTCCTACGAGTTACATTGGTCCCGTGGGAGGTGTTGCTGGCACCCACGGGGACGTTAGCGGGCTATTTCGAGTTTTCACCCTCGAACGCCATGTTTTTAAGCTTAAGTCTAAAAATATACAAATTACTGTCGTATTCTCAAACCGGGAGTCCCGCGGCTGTGGGGTTAGTTCCTACAAGTTACATTGGTCCCGTGGGAGGTGTTGGTGCCACCCACGGGGACGTTCGGGGGTTGTTTCGAGTTCTCACCCTCTAACGCCATGCTTTTAAGCCTAAGTTTAGAAATATGCAAAGTACCGTCGTATTCTCAAACCGGGATTCCCGCGGCTGCGGGTTCAGTTCGTATGAGTTACATTGGTCCCGTGGGATGTGTTGGTGCCACCCACGGGGACGTTCGGGGGCAGTTTTGAGTTTTCACCCTCTAACGCCATGTTTTTAAGCCTAAGTCTAAAAATAAGCAAATTACTGTCGTAATCTCAAACCGAGAGTCGAGCGGCTGCGGGGTTAGTTCCTACAAGTTATATTGGTCTCGTGGGAGGTGTTGGTGCCACCCAAGGGGACGTGCGGGGTAGTTTCGAGTTTTCACCCTCTAACGCCATGTTTTTAAGCCTAAGTGTAGAAATATGCAAATTACCGTCGTATTCTCAAACCGGGAGTCCCGCGGATGCAGGGTCAATTCCTACCAGTTACATTGGTCCCGTGGGAGGTGTTGGTGCCACCCACAGGGATGTTCGGGGGTTGTTTCAAGTTCTCACCCTCTAACGCCATGCTTTTAAGCCTAAGTTTAGAAATATGCAAAGTACCGTCGTATTCTCAAACCGGGATTCCCGCGGCTGCGGGTTCAGTTCGTATGAGTTACATTGGTCCCGTGGGATGTGTTGGTGCCACCCACGGGGACGTTCGGGGGCAGTTTTGAGTTTTCACCCTCTAACGCCATGTTTTGCTTAAGTCTAGAAATATGCAAATTATCGTCGTATTCTCAAACCGGGAGTCCCGCGACTGCGGGGTCGGTTCCTACGAGTGACATGTGTCTCGTGGGAGGTGTTGGTGCCACTCTCGGGGACGTTCGTGGGTTGTTTCGAGTTCTCACCCTCTAACGCCATGTTTTTAAGCCTAAGTCTAGAAATTTGCAAATTACCTTCATATTCTCAAACCGGGAGTCCCGCGGCTGCGGGCTCAGTTCCTACGAATTACATTGGTCCCGTGGGAGGTGTTGGTGCCACCCACGGGGACGTTCGGGCTCAGTTTTGAGTTTTCACCCTCTAACGCCATGTTTTCCTTAAGTTTAGAAATATGCAAATTACTGTCGTATTCTTAAACCAGGAGTCCCGCGGCTACGGGGTTAGTTCCTACTAGTTACACTAGTCCCGTGGGTGGTGTTCGTGCCACCCACGGGGACGTTCGGGGGCTATTTCGAGTTCTCACCCTCTAACGCCATGTTTTTAAGTCTAAGTATAGAAATATGAAAATTATCGTAGTATTCTCAAACCGGGAGTCCCGCGGCTACGGGGTCAGTTCCTACGAGTTACATATTTCCCGTGGGTGGTGTTGGAGCCACCCACGGGGACGTTCGGGGGCTATCTCGAGTTCTCACCCTCTAACGCCATGTTTTTAAGCCTAAGTCTAGAAATATAAAAATTACAGTCGTATTCTCAAACCGGAAGTGCCGCGGCTGCGGGGTTAGTTCCTACGAGTTACGTGGGTCCCGTGGGAGGTGTTGGTGCCACCCACGGGGACGTTCGGGGGCAGTTTTGAGTTTTCACCCTATAACGCCATGTTTTGCTTAAGTCTAGAAATATGCAAATTACCATCGTATTCTCAAAAGAGGAGTCCCGCGGCTGCGGGGTCAGTTCCTACGAGCTACATTGGTCCCGTGGGTGGTGTTGGTGCCACCCACGGGGACGTTCGGTGGCTGTATCGAGTTCTCACCCTCTAGCGCCATGTTTTTAAGCCTAAGTGTAGAAATATGCAAATTACCATCGTATTCTCAAACCGGGAGTCCCGCGGTTGCAGGGTCAATTCCTACGAGTTACATTGGTCCCGTGGGAGGTGTTGGTGCCACCCACGAGGACGTTCGAAGGCAATTTTGAGTTTTCACCCTCTAACGCCATGTTTTGCTTAAGTCTAGAAATATGCAAATTACCGTCGTATTCTCAAACCGGGAGTCCCGCGGCGGCGGGATCAGTTCCTACGAGTTACATTGGTCCCGTGGGTGGTGTTGGTGCCACCCACGGGGACATTCGGGGGCTGTTTCGAGTTCTCACCCTCTAACTCCATGTTTTTAAGCCTAAGTGTAGAAATATGTAAATTATCGTCATGTTCTCAAACCGGGAGTCCCACGGCTGCGGGGCCAGTTCCTACGAGTTACATCGGTCCCGTGGGAGGTGTTGCTGGCACCCACGGGGACGTTAGCGGGCTGTTTCGAGTTTTCACCTTCTAACGCCATGTTTTTAAGCCTAAGTCTAAATATATGCAAATTACTGTCGTATTCTCAAACCGGGAGTCCCGCGGCTGCGGGGTTAGTTCCTACAAGTTACATTGGTCCCGTGGGAGGTGTTGGTGCCACCCAAGGGGACGTTCGGGGCAGTTTCGAGTTTTCAACCTCTAACGCCATGTTTTTAAGCCTAAGTGTAGAAATATGCAAATTACCGTCGTATTCTCATACCCGGAGTCCCGCGGCTGCAGGGTTAATTCCTACGAGTTACATTGGTCTCGTGGGAGGTGTTGGTGCCACCCACGGGGACGTTCGTGGGCTGTTTCGAGTTCTCACCCTCTAACGCTATGTTTTTAAGCATAAGTCTAGAAATATGAAAATTACCGTCGTTTTTTCAAACTGGGAGTCCCGCGGCTGTGGGGTCAGTTCCTACGAGTTACATTGGTCCCGTGGGAGGTGTTGGTACCACCCACGGGGACGTTCGGGGGCAGTTTTGAGTTTTCACCCTCTAACGCCATATTTTTCTTAAGTCTAGAAATATGCGAATTACCGTCGTATTCTCAAACTAGGAGTCCCGCGGCTGCGAGGTCAATTCCTACGAGTTACATAATTCCCGTGGGTGGTGTTGGTGCCACCCACGGGGACGTTCGGGGGCTGTTTCGAGTTCTCACCCTCTAACGCCATGTTTTTAAGCCTAAGTGTAGAAATATGAAAATTACCGTCGTATTCTCAAACCGGGAGTCCCGCGGCTGCGGGGTCAGTTCCTACGAGTTACATTGGTTTTGTGGGTGGTGTTGGTGCCACCCACGGGGACGTTCGGGGGCTATTTCGAGTTCTCACCCTCTAACGCCATGTTTTGAAACCTAAGTCTAGAAATATGCAAATTACCATCGTTTTCTCAAACCGGGAATCCCGCGGCTGCGGGGTCAGCTCCTACGAGTTACATTAGTCCCGTGGGAGGTGTTGGTACCACCCACGGGGACGTTCGGGGGCAGTTTTCAGTTTTCGTCCTCTAACGCCATGTTTTGCTTAAGTCTAGAATTATGCAAATTACCATCGTATTCTCAAAAGAGGAGTCCTGCGGCTACGGGGTCAGTTCCTACGAGCTACATTGGTCCCGTGGGTGGTGTTGGTGCCACCCACGGGGACATTCGGGGGCTGTATCGAGTTCTCACTCTCTAATGCCATGTTATTAAGCCTAAGTGTAGAAATATGCAAATTACCGTGGTATTCTCAAACCGGGAGTCCCGCGACTGCAGGGTCAATTCCTACGAGTTACATTAGTCCCGCAGGTGGTGTTGGTGCCACCCACGGGGATGTTCGTGGGCTGTTTCGAGTTATCACCCTCTAACGCCAAGTTTTTGAGCCTTAGTCCAGAAATATGCAAATTATCATCGTTTTCTCAAATCGGGAGTCCCACGGCTGCGGGGTCAGTTCCTACGAGTTACATTGGTCGCGTCGGAGGTGTTGGTACCACCCACGGGGACGTTCGGGGGCAGTTTTGAGTTTTCACCCTCTAACGCCATGTTTTGCTTAAGTCTAGAAATATGCAAATGGGTCAGTTCCTACTAGTTACATTAGTCCCGTGGGTGGTGTTGTTGCCACCCACGGGGACGTTCGGGGGATGTTTCGAGTTCTAACCCTCTAACGCCATGTTTTTAAGCCTAAGTGTAGAAATATGAAAATTACCATCGTATTCTCAAACCATGAGTCCCGCGGCTGCGGGGTCAGTTCCTACGAGTTACATTGGTCCCATGGGTGGTGTTGGTGCCACCCACGAGGAGATTCGGGGGCGGTTTCGAGTTCCCACCCTCTAACGCCATGTTTTTAAGCCTAAGTGTAGAAATATGAAAATTACCGTCGTATTCTCAAACCGGGAGTCCCGCGGCTGCGGGGTCAGTTCCTACGAGTTACATTGGTCCCGCGAGTGGTGTTGGTGCCACCCACGGGGACGTTCGAGGGCTATTTCGAATTCTCACCCTCTAACGCCATGTTTTGCTTAAGTCTAGAAATACGTAAATTTTCGTCGTATTCTCAAACCGGGAGTCCCGCGGCTGCGGGGTCAGTTCCTACGAGTTACACTGGTCCCGTGGGAGGTGTTGGTGCCACCCACGGGGACGTTCGTGGGCTGTTTCGAGTTCTCACCTTCTAACACCATGTTTTTAAGCCTAAGTCCAGAAATATGAAAATTATCGTCGTTTTCTGAAACCGGGAGTCCCGCGGCTGCGGAATCAGTTCCTACGAGTTACATTGGTCCCGTGGGAGGTGTTGGTACCACCCACGTGGACGTTCGGGGGAAATTTTGAGTTTTCACCCTCTAACGCCATGTTTTGCTTAAGTCTAGAAATATGCAAATTACCGTCGTATTCTTAAAACAGGAGTCCCGCGGCTGCGGGGTCAGTTCCTACTAGTTACATTAGTCCCGTGGGTGGTGTTGGTGCCACCCACGGGGACGTTCGTGGGCTGTTTCGAGTTCTTACCCTCTAACGCCATGTTTTTAAGCCTGAGTCTAGAAATATGCAAATTACCGTCGTATTCTCAAATCGGGAGTCCCGCGGCTGCGGGTTCAGCTCCTACGAATTACATTGGTCCCGTGGGAGGTGTTGGTGCCACACACGGGGACGTTCGGGGGCAGTTTTGAGTTTTCACCCTGTAACGCCATGTTTTGCTTAAGTCTAGAAATATGCAAATTACCGTTGTATTTTCAAACCAGGAGTCCCACGGCTGTGAGATCAGTTCCTACGTACATTGGTCCCGTGGGTGGTGTTGGTGCCACCCATGGGGACGTTCCAGGGTTGTTTCGAATTCTCACCCTCTAACGCCATGTTTTTAAGTCTAAGTGTAGAAATATAAAAATTACCGTAGTACTCTCAAACCTGGAGTCCCGCGGCTGCGGGGTCAGTTCCTACGAGTTACATATTTCCCGTGGGTGGTGTTGGTGCCACCCACGGGGACGTTCGGGGGCTATCTCGAGTTCTCACCCTCTAACGCCATGTTTTTAAGCCTAAGTCTAGAAATATAAAAATTACAGTCGTATTCTCAAACCGGCAGTCCCGCGGTTACGGGGTCAGTTCCTACGAGTTCAATTGGTCCCGTGGGAGGTGTTGGTGCCACCCACGGGGACGTTCGGGGGCTGTTTCGAGTTTTCACCCTCTAACGCCATGTTTTGCTTAAGTCTAGAAATATGCAAATTACCATCGTTTTCTCAAACCGAGAGTCCCGCGGCTGCAGGGTCAGCTCCTACGAGTTACATGGGTCCCGAGGGAGGTGTTGGTGCCACCCACGGGGACGTTTGGGGGCAGTTTTGAGTTTTCACCCTCTAACGCCATGTTTTGCTTAAGTCTAGAAATATGCAAATTACCATCATATTCTCAAAACACGAGTCCCGCGACTGCGGTGTCAGTTCCTACGAGCTACATTTGTCCCGTGGGTGGTGTTGGTGTCACCCACGGGGACGTTCGGGGGCTGTATCGAGTTCTCACCCTCTAATGCCATGTTTTTAAGCCTAAGTGTAGAAATAAGCAAATTACCTTCGTATTCTTAAACCAGGAGCCCCGCGGCTGTGGGGTCAGTTCCTACGAGTTACATTGGTCCCGTGGGTGGTGTTGGTGCCACCCACGGGGAGATTCGGGGGCCGTTTCTAGTTCTCACCCTCTAACTCCATGTTTTTAACCCTAAGTGTAGAAATATGAAAATTACCGTCCTATTCTCAAACCGGGAGTCCCGCGGCTGCGGGGTCAGTTCCTACGAGTTACATTGGTCCCGCAGGTGGTGTTGGTGCCACCCACGGGGACGTTCGGGGGCTATTTCGAGTTCTCACCCTCTAACGCCATGTTTTTAAGCCTAAGTCTAGAAATATGCAAATTACCGTCGTATTCTCAAACCGGCAGTCCCGCGGCTATGGGGTCAGTTCCTACGAGATAAATTGGTCCCGTGGGAGGTGTTGGTGCCACCCACGGGGACATTCGGGGGAAGTTTCGAGTTTCCACCCTCTAACGCCATGTTTTGCTTTAGTCTAGAAATATGCAAATTACCGTAGTTTTCTCAAACCGGGAGTCCCGCGGCTGCGGGGTCAGTTCCAACGAGTTACATGGGTCCCGTGGGAGGTGTTGGTGCCACCCACGGGGACGTTTGGTGCAGTTTTGAGTTTTCACCCTCTAACGCCATGTTTTGCTTAAGTTTAAAAATATGCAAATTACCATCATATTCTCAAAACAGGAGTCCCGCGGCTGCGGGGTCAGTTCCTACGAGCTACATTTGTCCCGCGGGAGGTGTTAGTGCCACCCACGGGGACGTTCGGGGGCTGTATCGAGTTCTCACCCTCTAATGCCATGTTTTTAAGCCTAAGTGTAGAAATATGCAAATTACATTCGTATTCTTAAACCAGGAGTCTCGCGGCTGCGGAGTCAGTTCCTACGACTTACATGGGTCCCGTGGGTGGTGTTGGTGCCACCTACGGGGAGATTCGGGGGCCGTTTCGAGTTCTCACCCTCTAACGCCATGTTTTTAAGCCTAAGTGTAGAAATATGAAAATTACCGTCGTATTCTCAAATCGGGAGTCCCGCGGCTGCGGGGTCAGTTCCTACGAGTTACATTGGTCCCGTAGGTGGTGTAGGTGCCACCCACGGTGACGTTCGTGGGCTGTTTCGAGTTCTCACCCTCTAACGCCATGCTTTTAAGCCTAAATGTAGAAATATGAAAATTACCATCGTGTTCTCAAACCGGGAGTCCCACGGCTGCGGGGTCAGTTCCTACGAGTTACATTGGTCCCGTGGGTGGTGTTGGTGCCACCCACGGGGAGATTCGGGGGCCGTTTCTAGTTCTCACCCTCTAACTCCATGTTTTTAACCCTAAGTGTAGAAATATGAAAATTACCGTCCTATTCTCAAACCGGGAGTCCCGCGGCTGCGGGGTCAGTTCCTACGAGTTACATTGGTCCCGCAGGTGGTGTTGGTGCCACCCACGGGGACGTTCGGGGGCTATTTCGAGTTCTCACCCTCTAACGCCATGTTTTTAAGCCTAAGTCTAGAAATATGCAAATTACCGTCGTATTCTCAAACCGGCAGTCCCGCGGCTATGGGGTCAGTTCCTACGAGATAAATTGGTCCCGTGGGAGGTGTTGGTGCCACCCACGGGGACATTCGGGGGAAGTTTCGAGTTTCCACCCTCTAACGCCATGTTTTGCTTTAGTCTAGAAATATGCAAATTACCGTAGTTTTCTCAAACCGGGAGTCCCGCGGCTGCGGGGTCAGTTCCAACGAGTTACATGGGTCCCGTGGGAGGTGTTGGTGCCACCCACGGGGACGTTTGGTGCAGTTTTGAGTTTTCACCCTCTAACGCCATGTTTTGCTTAAGTTTAAAAATATGCAAATTACCATCATATTCTCAAAACAGGAGTCCCGCGGCTGCGGGGTCAGTTCCTACGAGCTACATTTGTCCCGCGGGAGGTGTTAGTGCCACCCACGGGGACGTTCGGGGGCTGTATCGAGTTCTCACCCTCTAATGCCATGTTTTTAAGCCTAAGTGTAGAAATATGCAAATTACATTCGTATTCTTAAACCAGGAGTCTCGCGGCTGCGGAGTCAGTTCCTACGACTTACATGGGTCCCGTGGGTGGTGTTGGTGCCACCTACGGGGAGATTCGGGGGCCGTTTCGAGTTCTCACCCTCTAACGCCATGTTTTTAAGCCTAAGTGTAGAAATATGAAAATTACCGTCGTATTCTCAAATCGGGAGTCCCGCGGCTGCGGGGTCAGTTCCTACGAGTTACATTGGTCCCGTAGGTGGTGTAGGTGCCACCCACGGTGACGTTCGTGGGCTGTTTCGAGTTCTCACCCTCTAACGCCATGCTTTTAAGCCTAAATGTAGAAATATGAAAATTACCATCGTGTTCTCAAACCGGGAGTCCCACGGCTGCGGGGGTCAGTTCCTACGAGTTACATTGGTCCCGTGGGAGGTGTTGCTGGCACCCACGGGGACGTTAGCGGGCTATTTCGAGTTTTCACCCTCGAACGCCATGTTTTTAAGCTTAAGTCTAAAAATATACAAATTACTGTCGTATTCTCAAACCGGGAGTCCCGCGGCTGTGGGGTTAGTTCCTACAAGTTACATTGGTCCCGTGGGAGGTGTTGGTGCCACCCACGGGGACGTTCGGGGGTTGTTTCGAGTTCTCACCCTCTAACGCCATGCTTTTAAGCCTAAGTTTAGAAATATGCAAAGTACCGTCGTATTCTCAAACCGGGATTCCCGCGGCTGCGGGTTCAGTTCGTATGAGTTACATTGGTCCCGTGGGATGTGTTGGTGCCACCCACGGGGACGTTCGGGGGCAGTTTTGAGTTTTCACCCTCTAACGCCATGTTTTTAAGCCTAAGTCTAAAAATAAGCAAATTACTGTCGTAATCTCAAACCGAGAGTCGAGCGGCTGCGGGGTTAGTTCCTACAAGTTATATTGGTCTCGTGGGAGGTGTTGGTGCCACCCAAGGGGACGTGCGGGGTAGTTTCGAGTTTTCACCCTCTAACGCCATGTTTTTAAGCCTAAGTGTAGAAATATGCAAATTACCGTCGTATTCTCAAACCGGGAGTCCCGCGGATGCAGGGTCAATTCCTACCAGTTACATTGGTCCCGTGGGAGGTGTTGGTGCCACCCACAGGGACGTTCGGGGGTTGTTTCAAGTTCTCACCCTCTAACGCCATGCTTTTAAGCCTAAGTTTAGAAATATGCAAAGTACCGTCGTATTCTCAAACCGGGATTCCCGCGGCTGCGGGTTCAGTTCGTATGAGTTACATTGGTCCCGTGGGATGTGTTGGTGCCACCCACGGGGACGTTCGGGGGCAGTTTTGAGTTTTCACCCTCTAACGCCATGTTTTGCTTAAGTCTAGAAATATGCAAATTATCGTCGTATTCTCAAACCGGGAGTCCCGCGACTGCGGGGTCGGTTCCTACGAGTGACATGTGTCTCGTGGGAGGTGTTGGTGCCACTCTCGGGGACGTTCGTGGGTTGTTTCGAGTTCTCACCCTCTAACGCCATGTTTTTAAGCCTAAGTCTAGAAATTTGCAAATTACCTTCATATTCTCAAACCGGGAGTCCCGCGGCTGCGGGCTCAGTTCCTACGAATTACATTGGTCCCGTGGGAGGTGTTGGTGCCACCCACGGGGACGTTCGGGCTCAGTTTTGAGTTTTCACCCTCTAACGCCATGTTTTCCTTAAGTTTAGAAATATGCAAATTACTGTCGTATTCTTAAACCAGGAGTCCCGCGGCTACGGGGTTAGTTCCTACTAGTTACACTAGTCCCGTGGGTGGTGTTCGTGCCACCCACGGGGACGTTCGGGGGCTATTTCGAGTTCTCACCCTCTAACGCCATGTTTTTAAGTCTAAGTATAGAAATATGAAAATTATCGTAGTATTCTCAAACCGGGAGTCCCGCGGCTACGGGGTCAGTTCCTACGAGTTACATATTTCCCGTGGGTGGTGTTGGAGCCACCCACGGGGACGTTCGGGGGCTATCTCGAGTTCTCACCCTCTAACGCCATGTTTTTAAGCCTAAGTCTAGAAATATAAAAATTACAGTCGTATTCTCAAACCGGAAGTGCCGCGGCTGCGGGGTTAGTTCCTACGAGTTACGTGGGTCCCGTGGGAGGTGTTGGTGCCACCCACGGGGACGTTCGGGGGCAGTTTTGAGTTTTCACCCTATAACGCCATGTTTTGCTTAAGTCTAGAAATATGCAAATTACCATCGTATTCTCAAAAGAGGAGTCCCGCGGCTGCGGGGTCAGTTCCTACGAGCTACATTGGTCCCGTGGGTGGTGTTGGTGCCACCCACGGGGACGTTCGGTGGCTGTATCGAGTTCTCACCCTCTAGCGCCATGTTTTTAAGCCTAAGTGTAGAAATATGCAAATTACCATCGTATTCTCAAACCGGGAGTCCCGCGGTTGCAGGGTCAATTCCTACGAGTTACATTGGTCCCGTGGGAGGTGTTGGTGCCACCCACGAGGACGTTCGAAGGCAATTTTGAGTTTTCACCCTCTAACGCCATGTTTTGCTTAAGTCTAGAAATATGCAAATTACCGTCGTATTCTCAAACCGGGAGTCCCGCGGCGGCGGGATCAGTTCCTACGAGTTACATTGGTCCCGTGGGTGGTGTTGGTGCCACCCACGGGGACATTCGGGGGCTGTTTCGAGTTCTCACCCTCTAACTCCATGTTTTTAAGCCTAAGTGTAGAAATATGTAAATTATCGTCATGTTCTCAAACCGGGAGTCCCACGGCTGCGGGGCCAGTTCCTACGAGTTACATCGGTCCCGTGGGAGGTGTTGCTGGCACCCACGGGGACGTTAGCGGGCTGTTTCGAGTTTTCACCTTCTAACGCCATGTTTTTAAGCCTAAGTCTAAATATATGCAAATTACTGTCGTATTCTCAAACCGGGAGTCCCGCGGCTGCGGGGTTAGTTCCTACAAGTTACATTGGTCCCGTGGGAGGTGTTGGTGCCACCCAAGGGGACGTTCGGGGCAGTTTCGAGTTTTCAACCTCTAACGCCATGTTTTTAAGCCTAAGTGTAGAAATATGCAAATTACCGTCGTATTCTCATACCCGGAGTCCCGCGGCTGCAGGGTTAATTCCTACGAGTTACATTGGTCTCGTGGGAGGTGTTGGTGCCACCCACGGGGACGTTCGTGGGCTGTTTCGAGTTCTCACCCTCTAACGCTATGTTTTTAAGCATAAGTCTAGAAATATGAAAATTACCGTCGTTTTTTCAAACTGGGAGTCCCGCGGCTGTGGGGTCAGTTCCTACGAGTTACATTGGTCCCGTGGGAGGTGTTGGTACCACCCACGGGGACGTTCGGGGGCAGTTTTGAGTTTTCACCCTCTAACGCCATATTTTTCTTAAGTCTAGAAATATGCGAATTACCGTCGTATTCTCAAACTAGGAGTCCCGCGGCTGCGAGGTCAATTCCTACGAGTTACATAATTCCCGTGGGTGGTGTTGGTGCCACCCACGGGGACGTTCGGGGGCTGTTTCGAGTTCTCACCCTCTAACGCCATGTTTTTAAGCCTAAGTGTAGAAATATGAAAATTACCGTCGTATTCTCAAACCGGGAGTCCCGCGGCTGCGGGGTCAGTTCCTACGAGTTACATTGGTTTTGTGGGTGGTGTTGGTGCCACCCACGGCGACGTTCGGGGGCTATTTCGAGTTCTCACCCTCTAACGCCATGTTTTGAAACCTAAGTCTAGAAATATGCAAATTACCATCGTTTTCTCAAACCGGGAGTCCCGCGGCTGCGGGGTCAGCTCCTACGAGTTACATTAGTCCCGTGGGAGGTGTTGGTACCACCCACGGGGACGTTCGGGGGCAGTTTTCAGTTTTCGTCCTCTAACGCCATGTTTTGCTTAAGTCTAGAATTATGCAAATTACCATCGTATTCTCAAAAGAGGAGTCCTGCGGCTACGGGGTCAGTTCCTACGAGCTACATTGGTCCCGTGGGTGGTGTTGGTGCCACCCACGGGGACATTCGGGGGCTGTATCGAGTTCTCACTCTCTAATGCCATGTTATTAAGCCTAAGTGTAGAAATATGCAAATTACCGTGGTATTCTCAAACCGGGAGTCCCGCGACTGCAGGGTCAATTCCTACGAGTTACATTAGTCCCGCAGGTGGTGTTGGTGCCACCCACGGGGATGTTCGTGGGCTGTTTCGAGTTATCACCCTCTAACGCCAAGTTTTTGAGCCTTAGTCCAGAAATATGCAAATTATCATCGTTTTCTCAAATCGGGAGTCCCACGGCTGCGGGGTCAGTTCCTACGAGTTACATTGGTCGCGTCGGAGGTGTTGGTACCACCCACGGGGACGTTCGGGGGCAGTTTTGAGTTTTCACCCTCTAACGCCATGTTTTGCTTAAGTCTAGAAATATGCAAATGGGTCAGTTCCTACTAGTTACATTAGTCCCGTGGGTGGTGTTGTTGCCACCCACGGGGACGTTCGGGGGATGTTTCGAGTTCTAACCCTCTAACGCCATGTTTTTAAGCCTAAGTGTAGAAATATGAAAATTACCATCGTATTCTCAAACCGGGAGTCCCGCGGATGTGGGGTCAGTTCCTACGAGTTACATGGGTCCCGTGGGAGGTGTTGGTGCCACCCACGGGGACGTTCGAAGACAATTTCGAGTTTTAACCCACTAACGCCATGTTTTGCTTAAGTCTTGAAATATGAAAATTACCGTCGTATTCTCAAACCGGGGGTCCCGCGGCTGCGGGATAAGTTCCTACGAGTTACATTGGTCCCGTGGATGGTGTTGGTGCCACCCACGGGGACGTTCGGGGGATGTTTCGAGTTATCACCCTCTAACGCCATGTGTTTAAGCCTAAGTGTAGAAATATGCAAATTACCGTCATGTTCTCAAATTGGTAGTCCCACGGCTGCGGGGTCAGTTCCTACGAGTTACATTGGTCCCGTGGGAGGTGTTGCTGGCACCCACGGGGACGTTAGCGGGCTGTTTCGAGTTTTCACCCTCTAACGCCATATTTTTAAGCCTAAGTCTAAAAATATGCAAATTACTGTCGTATTCTCAAACCGGGAGTCCCGCGGTTGTGGGGTTAGTTCCTACAAGTTACATTTGTCCCAAGGGAGGTGTTGGTGCCACCCACGGGGACGTTCGGGGGCTGTTTCGAGTTCTCACCCTCTAACGCCATGCTTTTAAGTCTAAGTGTAGAAATATGCAAAGTACCGTCGTATTCTCAAACCAGGATTCCCGCGGCTGCGGGTTCAGTTCCTACGAGTTACATTGGTCCAGTGGGAGGTGTTGGTGCCACCCACGGGGACGTTCGGGGGCAGTTTTGAGTTTTCACCCTCTAACGCCATGTTTTGCTTAAGTCTAGAAATATGAAAATTACCGTCGTATTCTCAAACCGGGGGTCCCACGGCTGCGGGATAAGTTCCTACGAGTTACATTGGTCCCGTGGATGGTGTTGGTGCCACCCACGGGGACGTTCGGGGGATGTTTCGAGTTATCACCCTCTAACACCATGTGTTTAAGCCTAAGTGTAGAAATATGCAAATTACCGTCATGTTCTCAAATTGGGAGTCCCACGGCTGCGGGGTCAGTTCCTACGAGTTACATTGGTCCCGTGGGAGGTGTTGCTGGCACCCACGGGGACGTTAGCGGGCTGTTTCGAGTTTTCACCCTCTAACGCCATATTTTTAAGCCTAAGTCTAAAAATATGCAAATTACTGTCGTATTCTCAAACCGGGAGTCCCGCGGTTGTGGGGTTAGTTCCTACAAGTTACATTTGTCCCAAGGGAGGTGTTGGTGCCACCCACGGGGACGTTCGGGGGCTGTTTCGAGTTCTCACTCTCTAACGCCACGCTTTTAAGTCTAAGTGTAGAAATATGCAAAGTACCGTCGTATTCTCAAACCAGGATTCCCGCGGCTGCGGGTTCAGTTCCTACGAGTTACATTGGTCCAGTGGGAGGTGTTGGTGCCACCCACGGGGACGTTCGGGGGCAGTTTTGAGTTTTCACCCTCTAACGCCATGTTTTGCTTAAGTCTGGAAATATGCAAATTATCATCGTATTCTCAAACCGGGAGTCTCGCGGCTGCGGGGTCGGTTCCTACGAGTGACATGTGTCTCGTGGGAGGTGTTGGTGCCACCCACGGGGACGTTCGTGGGTTGTTTCGAGTTCTCACCCTCTAACGCCATGTTTTTAAGCCTAAGTCTAGAAATTTGCAAATTACCTTCGTATTCTCAAATCGGGAGTCCCACGGCTGCGGGCTCAGTTCCTACGAATTACATTGGTCCCGTGGGAGGTGTTGGTGCCACCCAGGGGGGACGTTCGGGGGCAGTTTTGAGTTTTCACCCTCTAACGCCATGTTTTGCTTAAGTCTAAAAATATGCAAATTACCGTCGTATTCTTAAACTAGGAGTCCCGCGGCTACGAGGTCAGTTCCTACTAGTTACATTAGTCCCGTGGGTGGTGTTGGTGCCACCCACGGGGACGTTCGGGGGCTGTTTCGAGTTTTCACCCTCTAACGACATGTTTTGCTTAAGTCTAGAAATATGTAAATTACCGTCGTTTTCCCAAACCGAGAGTCCCGCGGCTGCGGGGTCAGTTCCTACGAGTTACATGGGTCCCGTGGGAGGTGTTGGTGCCACCCACGGGGACGTTCGGGGGCAGTTTTGAGTTTTCACCCTCTAACGCCATGTTTTGCTTAAGTCTAAAAATCTGCAAATTACCATCGTATTGTCAAAAGAGGAGTCCCGCGGCTGCGGGGTCAGTTCCTACGAGCTACATTGGTCCCGTGGGTGGTGTTGGTGCCACCCACGGGGACGTTCGGTGGCTGTATCGAGTTCTCACCCTCTAGCGCCATGTTTTTAAGCCTAAGTGTAGAAATATGCAAATTACCGTCGTATTCTCAAACCGGGTGTCCCGCGGTTGCAGGGTCAATTCCTACGAGTTACATTGGTCCCGTGGGAGGTGTTGGTGCCACCCACGAGGACGTTCGAAGGCAATTTTGAGTTTTCACCCTCTAACGCAATGTTTTGCTTAAGTCTAGACGTACGCAAATTACCGTCGTATTCACAAACCGGGAGTCCCGCGGCTGCGGGATCAGTTCCTACGAGTTACATTGGTCCCGTGGGTGGTGTTGGTGCCAACCACGAGGACATTCGGGGGATGTTTCGAGTTCTCACCCTCTAACTCCATGTTTTTAAGCCTAAGTGTAGAAATATGTAAATTATCGTCATGTTCTCAAACCGGGAGTCCCACGGCTGCGGGGCCAGTTCCTACGAGTTACATCGGTCCCGTGGGAGGTGTTGCTGGCACCCACGGGGACGTTAGCGGGCTGTTTCGAGTTTTCACCCTCTAACGCCATGTTTTTAAGCCGAAGTCTAAAAATATGCAAATTACTGTCGTATTCTCAAACCGGGAGTCCCACGGCTGCACGGTTAGTTCCTACAAGTTACATTGGTCCCGTGGGAGGTGTTGGTGCCACCCAAGGGGACGTTCAGGGCAGTTTCGAGTTTTCACCCTCTAACGCCATGTTTTTAAGCCTAAGTGTAGAAATATACAAATTATTGTCGTATTCTCAAACCAGGAGTCCCGCGGCTGCAGGGTCAATTCCTACGAGTTACATTGGTCCCGTGGGAGGTGTCGGTGCCACCCACGGGGACGTTCGTGGGCTGTTTCGAGTTCTCACCCTCTAACGCTATGTTTTTAAGCATAAGTCTAGAAATATACAAATTATCGTCGTTTTCTCAAACCGGGAGTCCCGCTGCTGTGGGGTCAGTTCCTACGAGTTACATTGGTACCGTGGGAGGTGTTCGTGCCACCCACGGGGACATTCGGGGACAATTTTGAGTTTTCACCCTCTAACGCCATATTTTTCTTAAGTCTAGAAATATGCGAATTACCGTCGTATTCTCAAACTAGGAGTCCCGCGGCTGCGGGGTCAATTCCTACGAGTTACATTGGTCCCGTGGGTGGTGTTGGTGCCACCCACGGGGACGTTCGGGGGCTGTTTCGAGTTCTCACCCTCTAACGCCATGTTTTTAAGCCTAAGTGTAGAAATATGAAAATTACCGTCGTATTCTCAAACCGGGAGTCCCGCGGCTGCGGGGTCAGTTCCTACGAGTTACATTGGTCTTGTGGGTGGTGTTGGTGCCACCCACGGGGACGTTCGGGGGCTATTTCGAGTTCTCACCCTCTAACGCCATATTTTGAAACCTAAGTCTAGAAATATGCAAATTACCGTCGTATTCTCAAACCGCCAGTCCCGCGGCTACGAGGTCAGTTCCTACTAGTTCAATTGGTCCCGTGGGAGGTGTTGGTGCCACCCACGGGGACGTTTAGGGGCTGTTTCGAGTTTTCACCCTCTAACGCCATGTTTTGCTGAGGTCTAGAAATATGCAAATTACCGTCGTATTCTCAAATCGGGAGTCCCGCGGCAATGGGGTCAGTTCCTACGAGTTACATGGGTCCCGTGGGAGATGTTGGTGCCACCCACGGGGACGTTCATGGGCTATTTCGAGTTCTCACCCTCTAACGCCATGTTTTTAAGCATAAGTCTAGAAATATGCAAATTACCATCGTTTTCTCAAACCGAGAGTCCCGCGGCTGCGGGGTCAGCTCCTACGAGTTACATTGGTCCCGTGGGAGGTGTTGGTACCACCCACGGGGACGTTCGGGGGCAGTTTTGAGTTTTCACCCTCCAACGCCATGTTTTGCTTAAGTCTAGAAATATGCAAATTACCATCGTATTCTCAAAAGAGGAGTCCCGCGGCTGCGGGGTCAGTTCCTACGAGCTACATTGGTCCCGTGGGTGGTGTTGGTGCCACCCACGGGGACATTCGGGGGCTGTATCGAGTTCTCACCCTCTAGCGCCATGTTATTGAGCCTAAGTGTAGAAATATGCAAATTACCGTCGTATTCTCAAACCGGGAGTCCCGCGACGGCAGGGTCAATTCCTACGAGTTACATTCGTCCCGTGGGAGGTGTTGTTGCCACCCACGAGGACGTTCGAAGGCAATTTTGAGTTTTCACCCTCTAACGCCATGTTTTGCTGATGTCTAGAAATATGCAAATTAACGTCGTATTCTCAAACCGGGAGTCCCGCGGCTGTGGGTTCAGTTCCTATGAGTTACATTGGTCCCGTGGGAGGTGTTGGTGCCACCCGCGGGGACGTTCGGGGGCAGTTTTGAGTTTTCACCCTCTAACTCTATGTTTTGCTTAAGTCTAGAAATATGCAAATTATCGTCGTATTTTCAAACCAGGAGTCCTGCGGCTGCGAGATCAGTTCCTACGAGTTACATTGGTCCCGTGGGTGGTGTTGGTGCCACCCACGGGGATGTTCGGGGGTTGTTTCGAGTTCTCACCCTCTAACGCCATGTTTTTAAGCCTAAGTGTAGAAATATGCAAATTATCGTCGTATTCTCAAACCGAGAGTCCCGCGGCTACGGGATCAGTTCCTAAAGGTTACATTGGTCCCGTGGGAGGTGTTGGTGCCACCCACGGGGACGTTCGGGGTAGTTTCTAGTCTTCACCCTCTAACGCCATGTCCCGCGGCTGCAGGGTCAATTCCTACGAGTTACATTGGTCCCGTGGGAGGTGTTGGTGCCACCCACGAGGACGTTCAAAGGAAATTTTGAGTTTTCACCCTCTAACGCCATGTTTTGTTTAAGTCTAGAAATATGTAAATTACCGTCGTATTCTCGAATTGGGAGTCCTGCGGCTGCGAGTTCAGTTCCTACGAGTTACATTGGTCCCGTGGGAGGTGTTGGTGCCACCCACGGGGACGTTCGGGGGCAGTTTTGAGTTTTCACCCTCTAACTCTATGTTTTGCTTAAGTCTAGAAATATGCAAATTACCGTCGTATTTTCAAACCAGGAGTCCTGCGGCTGCGAGATCAGTTCCTATGAGTTACATTGGTCCCGTGGGTGGTGTTGGTGCCACCCATGGGGACGTTCGGGCGTTGTTTCGAGTTCTCACCCTCTAACGCCATGTTTTTAAGCCTAAGTGTAGAAATATGCAAATTATCATCGTATTCTCAAACCGAGAGTCCCGCGGCTGCGGGATCAGTTCCTAAAGGTTACATTGGTCCCGTGGGAGGTGTTGGTGCCACCCACGGGGACGTTCGGGTCAGTTTCTAGTCTTCACCCTCTAACGCCATGTCCCGCGGCTGCAGGGTCAATTCCTACGAGTTACATTGGTCCCGTGGGAGGTGTTAGTGCCACCCACGAGGACGTTCAAAGGAAATTTTGAGTTTTCACCCTCTAACACCATGTTTTGTTTAAGTCTAGAAATATGTAAATTACCGTCGTATTCTCAAATTGGGAGTCCTGCGGCTACGAGTTCAGTTCCTACGAGTTACATTGGTCCTGTGGGAGGTGTTGGTGCCACCCACGGGGACGTTCGGGGGCAGTTTTGAGTTTTCACCCTCTAACGCCATGTTTTGCTTAAGTCTAAAAATACGCAAATTACCGTCTTATTCTCAAACCGGGAGTCCAGCGGCTGCGGGGTCAGTTCCTACGAGTTACATGGGTCCCGCGGGAGGTGTTGGTTCCACCCACGGGGACATTCGTGGGCTATTACGAGTTCTCACCCTCTAACGCCATGTTTTTAAGCCTAAGTCTAGAAATATGCAAATTACCGTCGTATTCTCAAACCGGATGTCCCGCGGATGCGGGTTCTGTTCCTACGAGTTAGATTGGTCCCATGGGAGGTGTTGGTGCCACCCACGGGGACGTTCGGGGGCAGTTTTGAGTTTTCACCCTCTAACGCCATGTTTTGCTTAAGTCTAGAAATATGCAAATTACCGTCGTATTTTCAAACCAGGAGTTTCGCGGCTGCGAGATCAGTTCATACGAGTTACATTGGTCCCGTGGGTGGTGTTGGTGCCACCCACGGGGTCGTTCGGGGGTTGTTTCGAGTTCTCACCCTTTAACGCCATGTTTTTAAGCCCAAGTCTAGAAATATGCAAATTACCGTCGTATTCTCAAATCGGGAGTCCCGCGGCTGCGGGGTCAGTTCCTACGAGTTACATTGGTCCTGTGGGAGGTGTTGGTGCCACTCAGGGGGACGTTCGGGGGCATTTTTGAGTTTTCACCCTCTAACGCCATGTTTTGCTTAAGTCTAGAAATATGCAAATTACCATCGTATTCTCAAACCCTTGAGTTTCGCGGCTGCGAGATCAGTTCATACGAGTTACATTGGTCCCGTGGGTGGTGTTGGTGCCACCCACGGGGTCGTTCGGGGGTTGTTTCGAGTTCTCACCCTTTAACGCCCGGTTTTTAAGCCCAAGTCTAGAAATATGCAAATTACCGTCGTATTCTCAAATTGGGAGTCCCGCGGCTGCGGGGTCAGTTCCTACGAGTTACATTGGTCCTGTGGGAGGTGTTGGTGCCACTCAGGGGGACGTTCGGGGGTATTTTCGAGTTTTCACCCTCTAACGCCATGTTTTGCTTAAGTCTAGAAATAAGCAAATTACCCTCGTATTCTCAAACCCTTGAGTCCCGCGGCTTCGGGGTCAATTCCTACGAGTTACATTGGTCCCGTGGGTTATGTTGGTGCCACCCACGGGGATGTTCGGAAGTTGTTTCGAGTTCTCACCCTCTAACGTCATGTTTTTAAGCCTAAGTGTAGAAATATGAAAATTACCATCGTATTCTCAAAACAGGAGTCCCGCGGCTGCTGGGTCAGTTCCTACGAGCTACATTGGTCCCGTGGGTGGTGTTGGTGCCACCCACGGGGACGTTCGGGGGATGTATCGAGTTCTCACCCTCTAACGCCATGTTTTTAAGCCTAAGTGTAGAAATATGGAAATTATCGTTGTATTCTCAAACCGAGAGTCCCACGGCTGCGGGATCAGTTCCTAAGAGTCACATTGGTCCCGTGGGTGGTGTTAGTGCCACCGACGGGGACGTTTGGGGGTAGTTTTGAGTATTCACCCTCTAACGCCATGTTTTGCTTAAGTCTAGAAATATGCAAATTACCGTCGTATTCTTAAAACAGGAGTCCCGCGGCTGCGGGGTCAGTTCCTACTAGTTACATTAGTCCCGTGGGTGGTGTTGTTGCCACCCACGGGGACGTTCGGGGGATGTTTCGAGTTCTAACCCTCTAACGCCATGTTTTTAAGCCTAAGTGTAGAAATATGAAAATTACCATCGTATTCTCAAACTGGGAGTCCTGCGGATGTGGGGTCAGTTCCTACGAGTTACATGGGTCCCGTGGGAGGTGTTGGTGCCACCCACGGGGACGTTCGAAGGCAATTTCGAGTTTTAACCCACTAACACCATGTTTTGCTTAAATCTAGAAATATGCAAATTACCGTCGTATTCCCAAACCGGGGGTCCCGCGGCTGCGGGATAAGTTTCTACGAGTTACATTGGTCCCGTGGATGGTGTTGGTGCCACCCACGGGGACGTTCGGGGGATGTTTCGAGTTATCACCCTCTAACGCCATGTTTTTAAGCCTAAGTGTAGAAATATGCAAATTACCGTCATGTTTTCAAACCGGGAGTCCCACGGCTGCGGGGCCAGTTCCTACGAGTTACATTGGTCCCGTGGGAGGTGTTGCTGGCAACCACGGGGACGTTAGTGGGCTGTTTCGAGTTTTCACCCTCTAACGCCATGTTTTTAAGCCTAAGTCTAAAAATATGCAAATTACTGTCGTATTCTAAAACCGGGAGTCCCGCGGCTGTGGGGTTAGTTCCTACAAGTTACATTGGTCTTGTGGGAGGTGTTGGTGCTACCCACGGGGACGTTCGGGGGCTGTTTCGAGTTCTCATCCTCTAACGCCATGCTTTTAAACTTAAGTGTAGAAATATGCAAAGTACCGTCGTATTCTCAAACCAGGATTCCCGCGGCTGTGGGTTCAGTTCCTACGAGTTACATTGGTCCCGTGGGAGGTGTTGGTGCCACCCACGGGGACGTTCGGGGGCTGTTTCGAGTTTTCACCCTCTAACGCCATGTTTTTAAGCATAAGTCTAGAAATATGCAAATTACCGTCGTTTTCTCAAACCGAGAGTCCCGCGGCTGCGGGGTCAGCTCCTACGAGCTACATTGGTCCCGTGGGTGGTGTTGGTGCCACCCACGGGGACATTCGGGGGCTGTATCGAGTTCTCACCCTCTAGCGCCATGTTATTGAGCCTAAGTGTAGAAATATGCAAATTACCGTCGTATTCTCAAACCGGGAGTCCCGCGACTGCAGGGTCAATTCCTACGAGTTACATTCGTCCCGTGGGAGGTGTTGGTGCCACCCACGAGGACGTTCGAAGGCAATTTTGAGTTTCCACCCTCTAACGCCATGTTTTGCTTAAGTCTAGAAATATGCAAATTACTGTCGTATTCTCAAACCGGGAGTCCCGTGGCTGCGGGATCAGTTCCTACGAGTTACATTGGTCCCGTGGGTGGTGTTGGTGCCACCCACGGGGACATTCGGGGGCTGTTTCGAGTTCTCACCCTCTAACTCCATGTTTTTAAGCCTAAGTGTAGAAATATGTAAATTATCGTCATGTTCTCAAATCGAGAGTCCCACGACTGCGGGGCCAGTTCCTACGAGTTACATCGGTCCCGTGGGAGGTGTTGCTGGCACCCACGGGGACGTTAGCGGACTGTTTCAAGTTTTCACCCTCTAACGCCATGTTTTTAAGCCTAAGTCTAAAAATATGCAAATTACTGTCGTATTCTCAAATCGGAAGTCCTGCGGCTGCGGGGTTAGTTCCTACAAGTTACATTGGTCCCGTGGGAGGTGTTGGTGCCACCCAAGGGGACGTTCGGGGCAGTTTCGAGTTTTCACCCTCTAACGCCATGTTTTTAAGCCTAAGTGTAGAAATATGCAAATTACCGTCGTATTCTCAAACCGGGAGTCCCGCGGATGCAGGGTCAATTCCTACGAGTTACATTGGTCCCATGGGAGGTGTTGGTGCCACCCACGGGGACGTTCGTGGGCTGTTTCGAGTTCTCACCCTCTAACGCTATGTTTTTAAGCATAAGTCTAGAAATATGCAAATTACCGTCGTTTTCTCAAACCGGGAGTCCTGCGGCTGTGGGGTCAGTTCCTACGAGTTACATTGGTCCCGTGGGAGGTGTTGGTGCCATCCACGGGGACGTTCGGGGGCAGTTTTGAGTTTTTACCCTCTAACGCCATATTTTTCTTAAGTCTAGAAATATGCGAATTACCGTCGTATTCTCAAACTAAGAGTCCCGCGGCGGCGGGGTCAATTCCTACGAGTTACATTGGTCCCGTGGGTGGTGTTGGTGCCACCCACGGGGACGTTCGGGGGCTGTTTCGAGTTCTCACCCTCTAACGCCATGTTTTTAAGCCTAAGTGTAGAAATATAAAAATTACCGTCGTATTCTCAAACCGGGAGTCCCGTGGATGGGGGGTCAGTTCCTACGAGTTACATTGGTCTTGTGGGTGGTGTTGGTGCCACCCACGGGAACGTTCGGGGGCTATTTCGAGTTCTCACCCTCTAACACCATGTTTTGAAACCGAAGTCTAGAAATATGCAAATTACCGTCGTATTCTCAAACCGGCAGTCCCGCGGCTACGGGGTCAGTTCCTACGAGTTCAATTGGTCCCGTGGGAGGTGTTGGTGCCACCCTCGGGGACGTTTAGGGGCTGTTTCGAGTTTTCACCCTCTAACGCTATGTTTTCCTTAGGTCTAGAAATATGCAAATTACCATCGTATTCTCAAATCGGGAGTCCCGCAGCTACGGGGTCAGTTCCTACGAGTTACATGGGTCCCGTAAGAGATGTTGGTGCCACCCACGGGGACGTTCGTGGGCTATTTCGAGTTCTCACCCTCTAACGCCATGTTTTGAAGCCTAAGTCTAGAAATATGTAAATTACCGTCGTTTTCTCAAACCGGGAGTCCCGCGGCTGCGGGGACAGCTCCTACGAGTTACATTGGTCCCGTGGGAGGTGTTGGTACCACCCACGGGGACGTTCGGGGGCAGTTTTGAGTTTTCACCCTCTAACGCCATGTTTTCCTTAAGTCTAGAAATATGCAAATTACCATCGTATTCTCAAAAGAGGAGTCCCGCGGCTGCAGGGTCAGTTCCTACGAGCTACATTGGTCCCGTGGGTGGTGTTGGTGCCACCCACGGGGACATTCGGGGGCTGTATCGAGTTCTCACCCTCTAGCGCCATGTTATTAAGCCTAAGTGTAGAAATATACAAATTACCGTCGTATTCTCAAACCGGGAGTCCCGCGACTGCAGGGTCAATTCCTACGAGTTACATTCGTCCCGTGGGAGGTGTTCGTGCCACCCACGAGGACGTTCGAAGGCAATTTTGTGTTTTCACCCTCTAACGCCATGTTTTGCTTAAGTCTAGAAATATGCAAATTAACGTCGTATTCTCAAACCGGGAGTCCCGTGGCTGTGGGTTCAGTTCCTACGAGTTACATTGGTCCCGTTGGAGGTGTTGGTGCCAACCACGGGGACGTTCGGGGGCAGTTTTGAGTTTTCACCCTCTAACTCTATGTTTTGCTTAAGTCTAGAAATATGCAAATTACCGTCGTATTTTCAAACCAGGAGTCCCGCGGCTGCGGGGTCAGTTCCTACGAGTTACATTGGTCCCGTGGGTTGTGTTGGTGCCACCCGCGGGGATGTTCGGGAGATGTTTCGAGTTCTCGCCCTCTAACGCCATGTTTTTAAGCCTAAGTGTAGAAATATGCCAATTATCGTCGTATTCTCAAACCGAGAGTCCCGCGGCTGCGGGATCAGTTCCTACGAGTCGCGTTGGTCCCGTGGGTGGTGTTGGTGCCACCCACGGAGACGTTCGGGGGTAGTTTCGAGCTTTCACCCTCTAACGCCATGTTTTGCTTAAGTCTAGAAGTATAAAAATTACCATTGTATTCTCAAAACAGGAGTCCCGCGGCTGCGGGGTCAGTTCCTACGAGCTACATTGGTCCCGTGAGTGGTGTTGGTGCCACCCACGGGGACGTTCGGGGGCTGTATCGAGTTCTCACCCTCTAACGCCATGTTTTTAAGCCTAAGTCTAGAAAAATGCAAATTACCGTCGTATTCTCAAACCGGGAGTCCCGCGTCTGCGGGGTCAGTTCTACGAGTTACATTGGTCATGTGGGAGGTGTTGGTGCCACCCAGGGGGATGTTCGGGGGCATTTTCGAGTTTTTACCCTCTAACGCCATGTTTTGCTTAAGTCTAGAAATATGCAAAATACCCTCGTATTCTCAAACCAGGAGTTTCGCGGCTGCGGGGTCAGTTCCTACGAGTTACATTGGTCCCGTGGGTGGTGTTGGTGCCACCCACGGGGATGTTCGGGGGTTGTTTCGAGTTCTCACCCTCTAACGCCATGTTTTTAAGCCTAAGTGTAGAAATATGCAAATTATCGTCGTACTCTCAAACAGAGAGTCCCGCGGCTGCGGGATCAGTTCCTAAAGGTTACATTGGTCCCGTGGGAGGTGTTGGTGCCACCCACGGGGACGTTCGGGGCAGTTTCTAGTCTTCACCCTCTAACGCCATGTCCCGCGGCTGCAGGGTCAATTCCTACGAGTTACATTGGTCCCATGGGAGGTGTTGGTGCCACCCACGAGGACGTTCAAAGGAAATTTTGAGTTTTCACCCTCTAACGCCATGTTTTGTTTAAGTCTAGAAATATGTAAATTACCGTCGTATTCTCAAATTGGGAGTCCTGCGGCTGCGAGTTCAGTTCCTACGAGTTACATTGGTCCCGTGGGAGGTGTTGGTGCCACCCACGAGGACGGTCGGGGGAAGTTTTGAGTTTTCACCCTCTAACTCTATGTTTTGCTTAAGTCTAGAAATATGCAAATTACCGTAGTATTTTCAAACCAGGAGTCCTGCGGCTGCGAGATCAGTTCCTATGAGTTACATTGGTCCCGTGGGTGGTGTTGGTGCCACCCACGGGGACGTTCGGGGGTTGTTTCGAGTTCTCACCCTCTAACGCCATGTTTTTAAGCCTAAGTGTAGAAATATGCAAATTATCATCGTATTCTCAAACCGAGAGTCCCGCGGCTGCGGGATCAGTTCCTAAAGGTTACATTGGTCCCATGGGAGGTGTTGGTGCCACCCACGGGGACGTTCGGGTCAGTTTCTAGTCTTCACCCTCTAACGCCATGTCCCGCGGCTGCAGGGTCAATTCCTACGAGTTACATTGGTCCCGTGGGAGGTGTTGGTGCACCCACGAGGACGTTCAAAGGAAATTTTGAGTTTTCACCCTCTAACGCCATGTTTTGTTTAAGTCTAGAAATACGCAAATTTCCGTCGTATTCTCAAACCCGGAGTCCAGCGACTGCGGGGTCAGTTCCTACGAGTTACATGGGTCCCGCGGGAGGTGTTGGTGCCACCCACGGGGACGTTCGTGGGCTATTTCGAGTTCTCACCCTCTAACGCCATGTTTTTAACCCTAAGTTTAGAAATATGAAAATTACCGTCGTATTCTCAAATCGGGTGTCCCGCGGATGCGGGTTCTGTTCCTACGAGTTACATTGGTCCTGTGGGAGGTGTTGGTGCCACACAGGGGGACGTTCGGAGGCATTTTCGAGTTTTCACCCGCTAACGCCATGTTTTGCTTAAGTATAGAAATATGCAAATTACCCTTGTATTCTCAAACCAGGAGTCCCGCGGCTGCGGGGTCAGTTCCTACGAGTTACATTGGTCCCATGGATTGTGTTGGTGCCACCCACGGGGATGTTCGGGAGATGTTTCGAGTTCTCACCCTCTAACACCATGTTTTTAAGCCTAAGTGTAGAAATATGCCAATTATCATCGTATTCTCAAACCGAGAGTCCCGCGGCTGCGGGATCAGTTCCTACGAGTCGCGTTGGTCCCGTGGGTGGTGTTGGTGCCACCCACGGGGACGTTCGGGGGCAGTTTTGAGCTTTCACCCTCTAACGCCATGTTTTGCTTAAGTCTAGAAATATGAAAATTACCATCGTATTCTCAAAATAGGAGTCCCGCGGCTGCGGGGTCAGTTCCTACGAGCTACAATGGTCCCGTGGGTGGTGTTGGTGCCACCCACGGGGACGTTCGGGGGCTGTATCGAGTTCTCACCCTCTAACGCCATGTTTTTAAGCCTAAGTCTAGAAATATTCAAATTACCGTCGTATTCTCAAACCTGGAGTCCCGCGTCTGCGGGGTCAGTTCCTACGAGTTACATTGGTCATGTGGGAGGTGTTGGTACCACCCAGGGGGATGTTCAGGGGCATTTTCGAGTTTTTACCCTCTAACGCCACGTTTAGATTAAGTCTAGAAATATGCAAAATACCCTCGTATTCTCAAACCTGGAGTTCCGCGGGTGCGGGGTCAGTTCCTACGAGTTACATTGGCCCCGTGGGTTGTGTTGGTGCCACCCACGGGGATGTTCGGGAGTTGTTTCAAGTTCTCACCCTCTAACGCCATGTTTTTAAGCCTAAGTCTAGAAATATGCAAATTACCGTCGTATTCACAAACCGGGAGTCCCGCGGCTGCTGGTTCAGTTCCTACGAGTTACATTGGTCCCGTGGGAGGTGTTGGTGCCACCCACAGGGACGTTCGGGGGTTGTTTCGAGTTCTCACCCTCTAACGCCATGTTGTTAAGCCTAAGTGTAGAATTATGCAAATTATCGTTGTATTCTCAAACTGAGAGTCCCGCGGCTGCGGGATCAGTTCCTAAGAGTCACATTGGTCCCGTGGGTGGTGTTGGTGCCACCCACGGGGACGTTTGGGGGCAGTTTTGAGTTTTCACCCTCTAACGCCATGTTTTGCTTAAGTCTAGAAATAGGCAAATTACCGTCGTATTTTCAAACCAGGAGTCCCGCAGCTGCGAGATCAGTTCCTACGAGTTACATTGGTCCCGTGGGTGGTGTTGGTGCCACCCACGGGGACGTTCGGAGGTTGTTTCGAGTTCTCATCCTCTAACGCCATGTTTTTAAGCCTAAGTGTAGAAATATGCAAATTATCGTCGTATTCTCAAACCGAGAGTCCCGCGGTTGCGGGATCAGTTCCTACAAGTTACATTGGCCCCGTGGGAGATGTTGGTGCCACCCACGGGGACGTTCGGGGCAATTTCAAGTTTTCACCCTCTAACGCAATGTTTTTAAGCCTAAGTGTAGAAATATGCAAATTACCGTCGTATTCTCAAACCGGGAGTCCATTGGCTGCAGGGTCAATTCCTACGAGTTGCATTGGTCCCGTGGGAGGTGTTGGTACCACTCACGAAGACGTTCAAAGGGAATTTTGATTTTTCACCCTCTAACGCCATGTTTTCCTTAAGTCTAGAAATATGCAAATTACCGTCGTATTCTCAAATCGGGAGTCCTGCGGCTGCGGGTTCAGTTCCTGCGAGTTACACTGGTCCCGTGGGAGGTGTTGGTTCCACCCACGGAGACGTTCGAGGGCGGTTTTGAGTTTTCACCCTCTAACGCCATATTTTGCTTAAGTCCAGAAATACAAAAATTACCGTCGTATTCTCAAACCGGGAGTCCGGCGGCTGCGGGGTCAGTTCCTACGAGTTACATGTGTCCCGCGGGAGGAGTTGGTGCCACCCACGGGGACGTTCGTGGGCTATTCTGAGTTCTCACCCTCGAACGCCATGTTTTTAAGCCTAAGTCTAGAAATATGGAAATTACCGTCGGATTCTCAAACCGGGTGTCCCGTGGCTGCGGGATCAGTTCCTAAGAGTCACATTGGTCCCGTGGGTGGTGTTGGTGCCACCCACGGGGACGTTTGGGGGCAGTTTTGAGTTTTCACCCTCTAACGCCATGTTTTGCTTAAGTCTAGAAATATGCAAATTCCCGTCGTATTTTCAAACCAGGAGTCCCGCGGCTGCGAGATCAGTTCCTACGAGTTACATTGGTCCCGTGGGTGGTGTTGGTGCCACCCACGGGGACATTCGGAGGTTGTTTCGAGTTCTCACCCTCTAACGACATGTTTTTAAGCCTAAGTCTAGAAATATGCAAATTACCGTCTTATTCTCAAACCGGGAGTCCCGCGGCTGCGGGGTCAGTTCCTACGAGTTACATTGGCCTCGTGGGTTGTGTTGGTGCCACCCACGGGGATGTTCGGGAGTTGTTTCGAGTTCTCACCCTCTAACGCCATGTTTTTAAGCCTACGTCTAGATATATGTAAATTACCGTCGTATTCACAAACCCGGAGTCCCACGGCTGCTGGTTCAGTTCCTACGAGTTACATTGGTCCCGTGGGAGGTGTTGGTGCCACCCACAGGGACGTTCGGGGGTTGTTTCGAGTTCTCACCCTCTAACGCCATGTTTTTAAGCCTAAGTGTAGAAATATGGAAATTATCGTTGTATTCTCAAACCGAGAGTCCCGCGGCTGCGGGATCAGTTCCTACGAGTCGCGTTGGTCCCGTGGTTGTTGTTGGTGCCACCCACGGGGACGTTCGGCGGCAGTTTTGAGCTTTCACCCTCTAACGCCATGTTTTGCTTAAGTATAGAAATATGCAAATTACCATCGTATTCACAAAACAGGAGTCCCGCTGCTGCGGGGTCAGTTCCTACGAGCTACATTGGTCCCGTGGGTGGTGTTGGTGCCACCCACGGGGACGTTCGGGGGCTGTATCGAGTTCTCACCCTCTAACGCCATGTTTTTAAGCCTTAGTCTAGAAATATGCAAATTACCGTCGTATTCTCAAACCGGGAGTCCCGCGGCTGCGGGGTCAGTTCCTACGAGTTACATTGGTCATGTGGGAGGTGTTGGTGCCACCCAGGGGGATGTTCGGGGGCATTTTCGAGTTTTCACCCTCTAACGCCATGTTTTGCTTAAGTCTAGAAATATGCAAAATACCCTCGTATTCTCAAACCAGGAGTTCCACGGCTGTGGGGTCAGTTCCTACGAGCTACATTGGTCCCGTGGGTGGTGTTGGTGCCACCCACGGGGACGTTCGGGGGCTGTATCGAGTTCTCACCCTCTAACGCCATGTTTTTAAGCCTAAGTCTAGAAATATGCAAATTACCGTCGTATTGTCAAACCAGGAGTCCCGCGTCTGCGGGGTCAATTCCTACGAGTTACATTGGTCATGTGGGAGGTGTTGGTACCACCCAGGAGGATGTTCGGGGGCATTTTCGAGTTTTTACCCTCTAACGCCATGTTTAGATTAAGTCTAGAAATATGCAAAATACCCTCGTATTCTCAAACCAGGAGTTCCGCGGCTGCGGGGTCAGTTCCTACGAGTTACATTGGTCCCGTGAGTTGTGTTGGTGCCACCCACGGGGATGTTCGGGAGTTGTTTCGAGTTCTCACCCTCTAACGCCATGTTTTTAAGCCTATGTCTAGAAATATGCAAATTACCGTCGTATTCACAAACCGGGAGTCCCGCGGCTGCAGGTTCAGTTCCTACGAGTTACATTGGTCCCGTGGGAGGTGTTGGTGCCACCCACAGGGACGTTCGGGGGTTGTTTCGAGTTCTCACCCTCTAACGCCATGTTGTTAAGCCTAAGTGTAGAATCATGGAAATTATCGTTGTATTCTCAAACTGAGAGTCCCGCGGCTGCGGGATCAGTTCCTAAGAGTCGCGTTGGTCCCGTGGGTGTTGTTGGTGCCACCCACGGGGACGTTCGGGGGCAGTTTTGAGCTTTCACCCTCTAACGCCATGTTTTGCTTAAGTCTAGAAATATGCAAATTACCATCGTACTCTCAAAACAGGAGTCCCGCTGCTGCGGGGTCAGTTCCTACGAGCTACATTGGTCCCGTGGGTGGTGTTGGTGCCACCCACGGGGACGTTCGGGGGCTCTTTCGAGTTCTCACCCTCTAACGCCATGTTTTTAAGCCTAAGTCTAGAAATATGCAAATTACCGTCGTATTCTCAAACCGGGAGTCCCGCGGCTGCGGGGTCAGTTCCTACGAGTTACATTGGTCATGTGGGAGGTGTTGGTGCCACCCAGGGGGATGTTCGGGGGCATTTTCGAGTTTTCACCCTCTAACGCCATGTTTTGCTTAAGTCTA
Source organism: Sambucus nigra (assembly GCA_949130495.1). Classification (NCBI taxonomy): domain Eukaryota; kingdom Viridiplantae; phylum Streptophyta; class Magnoliopsida; order Dipsacales; family Adoxaceae; genus Sambucus; species Sambucus nigra. The sequence continues at coordinate 130,177,209 of OX422214.1, read as the reverse complement.
GAAATATGAAAAATACCCTCGTATTCTCAAACCAGGAGTTCCGCGGCTGCGGGGTCAGTTCCTACGAGTTACATTGGTCTCGTGGGTTGTGTTGGTGCCACCCACGGGGATGTTCGGGAGTTGTTTCGAGTTCTCACCCTCTAACGCCATGTATTTAAGCCTAAGTCTAGATATATGCAAATTATCGTCGTTTTAACAAACCAGGAGTCCCACGGCTGCTGGTTCAGTTCCTACGAGTTACATTGGTCCCGTGGGAGGTGTTGGTGCCACCCACAGGGACGTTCGGGGGTTGTTTCGAGTTCTCACCCTCTAACGCCATGTTTTTAAGCCTAAGTGTAGAAATATGGAAATTATCGTTGTATTCTCAAACCGAGAGTCCCGCGACTGCGGGATCAGTTCCTAAGAGTCACATTGGTCCCGTGGGTGGTGTTAGTGCCACCGACGGGGACGTTTGGGGGCAGTTTTGAGTTTTCACCCTCTAACGCCATGTTTTGCTTAAGTCTAGAAATATGCAAATTACCGTCGTATTTTCAAACCAGGAGTCCCGCGGCTGCGAGATCAGTTCCTAAGAGTTACATTGGTCCCGTGGGTGGTGTTGGTGCCACCCACGGGGACGTTCGGAGGTTGTTTCAGGTTCTCATCCTCTAACACCATATTTTTAAGCCTAAGTGTAGAAATATGCAAATTATCATCGTATTCTCAAACCGAGAGTCCCGCGGTTGCGGGATCAGTTCTTACAAGTTACATTGGCCCCGTGGGAAGTGTTGGTGCCACCCACGGGGACGTTCGGGGCAGTTTCAAGTTTTCACCCTCTAACGCAATGTTTTTAAGCCTCAGTATAGAAATATGCAAATTAGCGTCGTATTCTCAAACCGGGAGTCCTGTGGCTGCAGGGTCAATTCCTACGAGTTACATTGGTCCCGTGGGAGGTGTTGGTGCCACCCACGAGGACGTTTAAAGGGAATTTTGAGTTTTCACCCTCTAACGCCATATTTTGCTTAAGTCTAGAAATATGCAAATTACCGTCGTATTCTCAAATCGGGAGTCCTGCGGCTGCGGGTTCAGTTCCTACGAGTTACATTGGTCCCGTGGGAGGTGTTGGTTCCACCCACGGGGACGTTCGGGGGAAGTTTTGAGTTTTCACCCTCTAAGCCATATTTTGCTCTAGTCTAGAAATACAAAAATTACCGTCGTATTCTCAAACCGGGAGTCCCGCGGCTGCGGGGTCAGTTCCTACGAGTTACATGGGTCCCGCGGGAGGTGTTGGTGCCACCCACGGGGACGTTCGTGGGCTATTTCGAGTTCTCACCCTCTAACGCCATGTTTTTAAGCCTAAGTTTAGAAATATGCAAATTACCGTCGTATTCTCAAACTGGGTGTCCCGCGGATGCGGGTTCTGTTCCTACGAGTCACATTGGTCCTGTGGGAGGTGTTGGTGCCACACAGGGGGACGTTCGGAGGCATTTTCGAGTTTTCACCCTCTAACGCCATGTTTTTCTTAAGTCTAGAAATATGCAAATTACCCTCGTATTCTCAAACCAGGAGTCCCGCGGCTGCGGGGTCAGTTCCTACGAGTTACATTGGTCCCGTGGATTGTGTTGGTGCCACCCACGGGGATGTTCGGGAGATGTTTCGAGTTCTCACCCTCTAACGCCATGTTTTTAAGCCTAAGTGTAGAAAAATGCCAATTATCGTCGTATTCTCAAACCGAGCGTCCCGCGGCTGCGGGATCAGTTCCTACGAGTCGCGTTCGTCCCGTGGGTGGTGTTGGTGCCACCCACGGGGACGTTCGGGGGCAGTTTCGAGCTTTCACCCTCTAACGCCATGTTTTGCTTAAGTCTAGAAATATGAAAATTACCATCGTATTCTCAAAACAGGAGTCCCGCGGCTGCGGGGTCAGATCCAACGAGCTACATTGGTCCCGTGGGTGGTGTTGGTGCCACACACTGGGACGTTCGGGGGCTGTATCGAGTTCTCACCCTCTAACGCCATGTTTTTAAGCCTAAGTCTAGAAATATGCAAATTACCGTCGTATTCTCAAACCTGGAGTCCCGCGTCTGCGGGGTCAGTTCCTACGAGTTACATTTGTCATGTGGGAGGTGTTGGTACCACCCAGGGGGATGTTCGGGGGCATTTTCGAGTTTTTACCCTCTAACGCCATGTTTAGATTAAGTCTAGAAATATGCAAAATAACCTCGTATTCTCAAACCAGGAGTTCCGCGGCTGCGGGGTCAGTTCCTACGAGTTACATTGGTCCCGTGGGTTGTGTTGGTGCCACCCACGGGGATGTTCGGGAGTTGTTTTGTGTTCTCACCCTCTAACGCCATGTTTTTAAGCTTAAGTCTAGAAATATGCAAATTACCGTCGTATTCACAAACCGGGAGTCCCGCGCCTGCTGGTTCAGTTCCTACGAGTTACATTGGTCCCGTGGGAGGTGTTGGTGCCACCCACAGGGACGTTCGGGGGTTGTTTCGAGTTCTCACCCTCTAACGCCATGTTGTTAAGCCTAAGTGTATAATTATGGAAATTATCGTTGTATTCTCAAACTGAGAGTCCCGCGGCTGCGGGATCAGTTCCTAAGAGTCACATTGGTCCCGTGGGTGGTGTTGGTGCCACCCACGGGGACGTTTGGGGGCAGTTTTGAGTTTTCACCCTCTAACGCCATGTTTTCCTTAAGTCTAGAAATATGCAAATTACCGTCGTATTTTCAAACCAGGAGTCCCGCGGCTGCGAGATCAGTTCCTACGAGTTACATTGGTCCTGTGGGAGGTGTTGGTGCCACACAGGGGGACGTTCGGGGGCATTTTCGTGTTTTCTCCCTCTAACGCCATGTTTTGCTTAAGTCTAGAAATATGCAAATTACCCTCGTATTCTCAAACCAGGAGTCCCGCGACTGCGGGGTCAGTTCCTACAAGTTACATTGGTCCCGTGGGTTGTGTTCGTGCCACCCATGGGGATGTTTGGGAGATGTTTTGAGTTCTCACTCTCTAACGCCATGTTTTTAAGCCTAAGTGTTGAAATATGCAAATTATCGTTGTATTCTCAAACCGAAAGTCCCGCGGCTGCAGGATGAGTTCCTACGAGTCGTGTTGGTCCCGTGGGTGTTGTTGGTGCCACCCACGGGGACGTTCGGGGGCAGTTTTGAGCTTTCACCCTCTAACGCCATGTTTTGCTTAAGTCTAGAAATATGCAAATTACCATCGTATTCTCAAAACAGGAGTCCCGCTGCTGCGGGGTCAGTTCCTACGAGCTATATTGGTCCCGTGGGTGGTGTTGGTGCCACCCACGGGGACGTTCGGGGGCTGTATCGAGTTCTCATCCTCTAACGCCATGTTTTTAAGCCTAAGTCTAGAAATATGCAAATTACCGTCGTATTCTCAAACCGGGAGTCCCGCGGCTGCGGGGTCAGTTCCTACGAGTTACATTGGTCATGTGGGAGGTGTTGGTGCCACCCAGGGGGATGTTCGGGGGCATTTTCGAGTTTTCACCCTCTAACGCCATGTTTTGCTTAAGTCTAGAAATATGCAAAATACCCTCGTATTCTCAAACCAGGAGTTCCGCGGCTGCGGGGTCAGTTCCTACGAGTTACATTGGTCTCGTGGGTTGTGTTGGTGCCACCCACGGGGATGTTCGGGAGTTGTTTCGAGTTCTCACCCTCTAACGCCATGTTTTTAAGCCTAAGTCTAGATATATGCAAATTACCGTCGTATTCACAAACCGGGAGTCCCACGGCTGCTGGTTCAGTTCCTACGAGTTACATTGGTCCCGTGGGAGGTGTTGGTGCCACCCACAGGGACGTTCGGGGTTGTTTCAAGTTCTCACCCTCTAACGCCGTGTTTTTAAGCCTAAGTCTAGAAATATGCAAATTACCGTCGTATTCTCAAACCGAGAGTCCCGCGGCTGCGGGATCAGTTCCTACGAGTCACATTGGTCCCGTGGGTGGTGTTGGTTCCACACACTGGGACGTTCGGGGGCAGTTTCAAGTTTTCACCCTCTAACGCCATGTTTTGATTAAGTCTAGAAATATGCAAATTACCATCGTATTCTCAAAACAGGAGTCCCGCGGCTGTGGGGTCAGTTCCTACGAGCTACATCGGTCCCGTGGGTGGTGTTGGTGCCACCCACGGGGACGTTCGGGTGCTGTATCGAGTTCTCATCCTCTAACGCCATGTTTTTAAGCCTAAGTCTAGAAATATGCAAATTACCGTCGTATTCTCAAACCGGGAGTCCCGCGGTTGCGGTATCAGTTCCTACAAGTTATATTGGCCCCGTGGGAAGTGTTGGTGCCACCCACGGGGACGTTCGGGGCAGTTTCAAGTTTTCACCCTCTAACGCAATGTTTTTAAGCCTCGGTATAGAAATATGCAAATTACCGTCGTATTCTCAAACCGGGAGTCCCGTGGCTGCAGGGTCAATTCCTACGAGTTACATTGGTCCCGTGGGAGGTGTTGGTGCCACCCACGAGGACGTTCAAAGGCAATTTTGAGTTTTCACCCTCTAACGCCATGTTTTGCTTAAGTCTAGAAATATGCAAATTACCGTCGTATTCTCAAATCGGGAGTCCTGCGGCTGCGGGTTCAGTTCCTACGAGTTACATTGGTCCCGTGGGAGGTGTTGGTTCCACCCACGGGGACGTTCGGGGGAAGTTTTGAGTTTTCACCCTCTAACGCCATATTTTGCTTAAGTCTAGAAATACAAAAATTACCGTCGTATTCTCAAACTGGGAGTCCCGCGACTGCGGGGTCAATTCCTACGAGTTACATGTGTCCCGCGGGAGGTGTTGGTGCCACCCACGGGGACGTTCGTGGGCTATTTTGAGTTCTCACCCTCGAACGCGATGTTTTTAAGCCTAAGTCTAGAAATATGAAAATTACCGTCGGATTCTCAAATCGGGTGTCCCGCGGCTGCGGGTTCTGTTCCTACGAGTTTCATTGGTCCCGTGGGAGGTGTTGGTGCCACCCACAGGGACGTTCGGGGGCAGTTTGGAGTTTTCACCCTCTAACGCCATGTTTTGCTTAAGTCTAGAAATATGCAAATTACCGTCGTATTTTCAAACCAGGAGTCCTGCGGCTGCAAGATCAGTTCCTACGAGTTACATTGGTCCCGTGGGTGGTATTGGTGCCACCCACGGGGACGTTAGGGGGTTGTTTCGAGTTCTCACCCTCTAGCGCCATGTTTTTAAGCCTAAGTCTAGAAATATGCAAATTACCGTCGTATTCTCAAACCGGGAGTCCCGCGGCTACGGGGTCAGTTCCTACGAGTTACATTGGTCATGTGGGAGGTGTTGGTACCCCCCAGGGGGATGTTCGGGGGAATTTTCGAGTTTTCACCCTCTAACGCCATGTTTTGCATAAGTCTAGAAATATGCAAATTACCCTCCTATTCTCAAACCAGGAGTCCCGCGGCTGCGGGGTCAGTTCCTACGAGTTACATTGGTCCCGTGGGTGGTGTTGGTGCCACACACTGGGACGTTCGGGGGCAGTTTCAAGTTTTCACCCTCTAACGCCATGTTTTGATTAAGTCTAGAAATATGCAAATTACCATCGTATTCTCAAAACATGAGTCCCGCGGCTGTGGGGTCAGTTCCTACGAGCTACATTGGTCCCGTGGGTGGTGTTGGTGCCACCCACGGGGACGTTCGGGGGCTGTATCGAGTTCTCATCCTCTAACGCCATGTTTTTAAGCCTAAGTCTAGAAATATGCAAATTACCGTGGTATTCTCAAACCGAGAGTCCCGCGGCTGCGGGATCAGTTCCTACGAGTCACATTGGTCCCGTGGGTGGTGTTGGTTCCACACACTGGGACGTTCGGGGGCAGTTTCAAGTTTTCACCCTCTAACGCCATGTTTTGATTAAGTCTAGAAATATGCAAATTACCATCGTATTCTCAAAACATGAGTCCCGCGGCTGTGGGGTCAGTTCCTACGAGCTACATTGGTCCCGTGGGTGGTGTTGGTGCCACCCACGGGGACGTTCGGGGGCTGTATCGAGTTCTCATCCTCTAACGCCATGTTTTTAAGCCTAAGTCTAGAAATATGCAAATTACCGTCGTATTCTCAAACCGAGAGTCCCGCGGCTGCGGGATCAGTTCCTACGAGTCACATTGGTCCCGTGGGTGGTGTTGGTTCCACACACTGGGACGTTCGGGGGCAGTTTCAAGTTTTCACCCTCTAACGCCATGTTTTGATTAAGTCTAGAAATATGCAAATTACCATCGTATTCTCAAAACAGGAGTCCCGCGGCTGTGGGGTCAGTTCCTACGAGCTACATCGGTCCCGTGGGTGGTGTTGGTGCCACCCACGGGGACGTTCGGGGGCTGTATCGAGTTCTCATCCTCTAACGCCATGTTTTTAAGCCTAAGTCTAGAAATATGCAAATTACCGTCGTATTCTCATACCGGGAGTCCCGCGGCTACGGGGTCAGTTCCTACGAGTTACATTGGTCATGTAGGAGGTGTTGGTACCCCCCAGGGGGATGTTCGGGGGAATTTTCGAGTTTTCACCCTCTAACGCCATGTTTTGCATAAGTCTAGAAATATGCAAATTACCCTCCTATTCTCAAACCAGGAGTCCCGCGGCTGCGGGGTCAGTTCCTACGAGTTACATTGGTCCCGTGGGTGGTGTTGGTGCCACACACTGGGACGTTCGGGGGCAGTTTCAAGTTTTCACCCTCTAACGCCATGTTTTGATTAAGTCTAGAAATATGCAAATTACCATCGTATTCTCAAAACATGAGTCCCGCGGCTGTGGGGTCAGTTCCTACGAGCTACATTGGTCCCGCGGGTAGTGTTGGTGCCACCCACGGGGACGTTCGGGGGTTGTTTCGAGTTCTCACGCTCTAACGCCATGTTTTTAAGCCTAAGTCTAGAAATATGAAAATTACCGTCGTATTCACAAACCGGGAGTCCCGCGGCAGCTGGTTCAGTTCCTACGAGTTACTTTGGTCCCGTGGGAGGTGTTGGTGCCACCCACGGGGACGTTCGGGGGCAGTTTCAAGTTTTCACCCTCTAACGCCATGTTTTGATTAAGTCTAGAAATATGCAAATTACCATCGTATTCTCCAAACAGGAGTCCCGCGGCTGTGGGGTCAGTTCCTACGAGCTACATCGGTCCCGTGGGTGGTGTTGGTGCCACCCACGGGGACGTTCGGGGGCTGTATCGAGTTCTCATCCTCTAACGCCATGTTTTTAAGCCCAAGTCTAGAAATATGCAAATTATCGTCGTATTCTCAAACCGGGAGTCCCGCGGCTGCGGGGTCAGTTCCTACGAGTTACATTGGTCCTGTGGGAGGTGTTGGTGCCACCCAGGGGGACGTTCGGGGGCATTTTCGAGTTTTCACTCTCTAACGCCATGTTTTGCTTAAGTCTATAAATATGCAAATTACCCTCGTATTCTCAAACCAGGCATCCCGCGGCTACGGGGTCAGTTCTTACGAGTTACATTGGTCTCGCGGGTAGTGTTGGTGCCACCCATGGGGACGTTCGGGGGTTGTTTCGAGTTCTCACGCTCTAACGCCATATTTTTAAGCCTAAGTCTAGAAATATGCAAATTACCGTCGTATTCACAAACCGGGAGTCCCGCGGCAGCTGGTTCAGTTCCTACGAGTTACTTTGGTCCCGTGGGAGGTGTTGGTGCCACCCACGGGGACGTTCGGGGGCAGTTTCGAGTTTTCACCCTCTAAGGCCATGTTTTTCTTAAGTCCAGAAATATGAAAATTACCTTCGTATTCTTAAAGCAGGAGTCCCGCGGCTGCGAGGTCAGTTCCTACGAGTTACATTGGTCCCGTGGGTGGTGTTGGTGCCACCCACGGGGACGTTCGGGGGCTGTTTCGAGTTTTCACCCTCTAACGCCATGTTTTTAAGCCTAAGTGTAGAAATATGCAAATTACCGTCGTATTCTCAAACCGGGAGTCCCGCGGATGCAGGGTCAATTCCTACCAGTTACATTGGTCCCGTGTGAGGTGTTGGTGCCACCCACGGGGACGTTCGGAGGCAGTTTTGAGTTTTCACCCTCTAACGCCATGTTTTGCTTAAGTCTAGAAATATGCAAATTACCTTCGTATTCTTAAACCAGGAGTCCCGCAGCTGCGAGGTCAGTTCCTACGTGTTACATTGGTCCCTTGGGTGGTGTTGGTGCCACCCACGGGGACGTTCGGGGGCTGTTTTGAGTTCTCACCATCTAATGCCATGTTTTTAAGCCTAAGTGTAGAAATATGAAAATTACCATCGTATTCTCAAACCGGGAGTCCCGCGGCTGCGGGGTCGGTTCCTACGAGTTACATTGCTCCCATGGGAGGTGTTGGTGCACCCACGGGGACGTTCGGGGCCTATTTCGAGTTCTCACCCTCTAACGCCATGTTTTGAAACCTAAGTCTAGAAATATGCAAATTACCGTCGTATTCTCAAACCGGCAGTCCCGCGGCTACGGGGTCAGTTCCTACGAGTTCAATTGGTCCCGTGGGAGATGTTGGTGCAACCCACGGGACGTTCAGGGGCTGTTTCGAGTTTTCACCCTCTAACGCCATGTTTTGCTTAGGTCTAGAAATATGCAAATTACCGTCGTATTCTCAAATTGGGTGTCCCGCGGCTACGGGGTCAGTTCCTACGAGTTATATGGGTCCCGTGGGAGATGTTGGTGCCACCCACGGGGACGTTCGTGGGCTATTTCGAGTTCTCACCCTCTAACGCCATGTTTTGATGCCTAAGTCTAGAAATATGCAAATTACCGTCGTTTTCTCAAACCGGGAGTCCCGCGGCTGTAGGGTCAGTTCCTACGAGTTACATTGGTCCCGTGGGAGGTGTTGGTGCCACCCTCGGGGACGTTCGGGGGCAGTTTTGAGTTTTCACCCTGTAACGCCATGTTTTGCTTAAGTCTAGAAATATGCAAATTACCATCGTATTCTCAAAAGAGGAGTCCCGCGGCTGCGGGGTCAGTTCCTACGAGCTACATTGGTCCCGTGGGTGGTGTTTGTGCCACCCACGGGGACATTCGGGGGCTGTATCGAGTTCTCACCCTCTAGCGCCATGTTTTTAAGCCTAAGTGTAGAAATATGCAAATTACCGTCATATTCTCAAACCGGGAGTCCCGCGGCTTCAGGGTCAATTCCTACGAGTTACATTGGTCCCGTGTTAGGTGTTGGTGCCACCCACGAGGACGATCGAAGGCAATTTTGAGTTTTCACCCTCTAACGCCATGTTTTGCTTAAGTCTAGAAATATGCAAGTTACCGTCGTATTCTCAAACCGGGAGTCCCGCGGCTGCGGGATCAGTTCCTACGAGTTACATTGGTCCCGTGGGTGGTGTTGGTGCAACCCACGGGGACGTTCGGGGGGCTGTTTCGAGTTCTCACCCTCTAACGCCATGTTTTGCTTAAGTCTAGAAATATGCAAATTACCCTCGTATTCTCAAACCAGGAGTCCCGCGGCTGCGGGGTCAGTTCCTACGAGTTACATTGGTCCCGTGGGTTGTGTTGGTGCCACCCACGGGGATGTTCGGCAGTGGTTTCGACTTCTCACCCTCTAACGCCATGTTTTTAAGCCTAAGTGTAGAAATATGCAAATTACCGTCGTATTCACAAACCGAGAGTCACGCGGCTGCGGGATCAGTTCCTACGAGTCACATTGGTCCCCTGGGTGGTGTTGGTGCCACCCACTGGGACGTTCGGGGGCAGTTTCGAGTTTTCACCCTCTAACGCCATGTTTTGATTAAGTCTAGAAATATGCAAATTACCATCGTATTCTCAAAACAAGAGTCCCGCGGTTGTGGGGTCAGTTCCTACGAGCTACATTGGTCCCGTGGGTGGTGTTGGTGCCACCCACGGGGACGTTCGGGGGCTGTATCGAGTTCTCATCCTCTAACGCCATGTTTCTAAGCCTAAGTCTAGAAATATGCAAATTACCGTCGTATTCTCAAACCGGGAGTCCCGCGGCTGCGGGGTCAGTTCCTACGAGTTACATTGGTCCTGTGGGAGGTGTTGGTGCCACCCAGGGGGACGTTCGGGGGCATTTCCGAGTTTTCACTCTCTAACGCCATGTTTTGCTTAAGTCTAGAAATATGCAAATTACCCTCGTATTCTCAAACCAGGAGTCCCGCGGATGCGGGGTCAGTTCCTACGAGTTACATTGGTCCCGTGGGTTGTGTTGGTGCCACCCACGGGGATGTTCGGGAGTGGTTTCGAGTTCTCACCCTCTAACGCCATGTTTTTAAGCCTAAGTCTAGAAATATGCAAATTACTGTCGTATTCTCAAATCGGGAGTCCCGCGGCTGCGGGGTCAGTTCCTACGAGTTACATTGGTCCTGTGGGAGGTGTTGGTGCCACCCAGGGGGACGTTCGGGGGCATTTTCGAGTTTTCACTCTCTAACGCCATGTTTTGCTTAAGTCTATAAATATGCAAATTACCCTCGTATTCTCAAACCAGGCGTCCCTCGGCTACGGGGTCAGTTCCTACGAGTTATATTGGTCCCGCGGGTTGTGTTGGTGCCGCCCACGGGGACGTTTGGGGGTTGTTTCGAGTTCTCACGCTCTAACGCCATGTTTTTAAGCCTAAGTATAGAAATATGCAAATTACCGTCGTATTCACAAACCGGGAGTCCCGCGGCAGCTGGTTCAATTCCTACGAGTTACTTTGGTCCCGTGGGAGGTGTTGGTGCCACCCACGGGGACGTTCGGGGGCAGTTTCGAGTTTTCACCCTCTAAGGCCATGTTTTTCTTAAGTCTAGAAATATGAAAATTACCTTTGTATTCTTAAAGCAGGAGTCCCGCGGCTGCGAGGTCAGTTCCTACGAGTTACATTGGTCCCGTGGGTGGTGTTGGTGCTACCCACGGGGACGTTCGGGGGCTGTTTCGAGTTTTCACCCTCTAACGCCATGTTTTTAAGCCTAAGTGTAGAAATATGCAAATTACCGTCGTATTCTCAAACCGGGAGTCCCGCGGATGCAGGGTCAATTCCTACCAGTTACATTGGTCCCGTGTGAGGTGTTGGTGCCACCCACGGGGACGTTCGGGGGAAGTTTTGAGTTTTCACCCTCTAACGCCATGTTTTCCTTAAGTCTAGAAATATGCAAATTACCTTCGTATTCTTAAACCAGGAGTCCCGCAGCTGCGAGGTCAGTTCCTACGTGTTACATTGGTCCCTTGGGTGGTGTTGGTGCCACCCACGGGGACGTTCGGGGGCTGTATCGAGTTCTCACCCTCTAGCGCCATGTTTTTAAGCCTAAGTGTAGAAATATGCAAATTACCGTCGTATTCTCAAACCGGGAGTCCCGCGGCTGCAGGGTCAATTCCTACGAGTTACATTGGTCCCGTGGGAGGTGTTGGTGCCACCCACGAGGACGTTCGAATGCAATTTTGAGTTTTCACCCTCTAACGCCATGTTTTGCTTAAGTCTAGAAATATGCAAATTACCGTCGTATTCTCAGACCGGGAGTCCCGCGGCTGCGGGATCAGTTCCTACGAGTTACATTGGTCCCGTGGGTGGTGTTGGTGCAACCCACGGGGACGTTCGGGGGCTGTTTCGAGTTCTCACCCTCTAACGCCATGTTTTGCTTAAGTCTAGAAATATGCAAATTACCCTCGTATTCTCAAACCAGGAGTTCCGCGGCTGCGGGGTCAGTTCCTACGAGTTACATTGGTCCCGTGGGTTGTGTTGGTGCCACCCACGGGGATGTTCGGGAGTGGTTTCAAGTTCTCACCCTCTAACGCCATGTTTTTAATCCTAAGTGTAGAAATATGCAAATTATCGTCGTATTCTCAAACCGAGAGTCACGTGGCTGCGGGATAAGTTCCTACGAGTCACATTGGTCCCCTGGGTGGTGTTGGTGCCACCCACTAGGACGTTCGGGGACAATTTCGAGTTTTCACCCTCTAACGCCATGTTTTGATTAAGTCTAGAAATATGCAAATTACCATCGTATTCTCAAAACAGGAGTCCCGAGGCTGTGGGGTCAGTTCCTATGAGCTACATTGGTCCCGTGGGTGGTGTTGGTGCCACCCACGGGGACGTTCGGGGGCTGTATCGAGTTCTCATCCTCTGACGCCATGTTTTTAAGCCTAAGTCTAGAAATATGCAAATAACCGTCGTATTCTCAAACCGGGAGTCCCGCGGCTGCAGGGTCAATTCCTACGAGTTACATTGGTCCCGTGGGAGGTGTTGGTGCCACCCACGAGGACGTTCGAATGCAATTTTGAGTTTTCACCCTCTAACGCCATGTTTTGCTTAAGTCTAGAAATATGCAAATTACCATCGTATTCTCAAACCGAGAGTCCCGCGGCTGCGGGATCAGTTCCTACGAGTTACATTGGTCCCGTGGGTGGTGTTGGTGCAACCCACGGGGACGTTCGAGGGCTGTTTCGAGTTCTCACCCTCTAACGCCATGTTTTTAAGCCCAAGTGTAGAAATATGCAAATTATCGTCGTATTCTCCAACCGAGAGTCCCGCGGCTGCGGGATCAGTTCCTACGAGTCACATTGGTCCCCCGGGTGGTGTTGGTGCCACCCACTGGGACGTTCGGGGGCGGTTTCGAGTTTTCACCCTCTAACGCCATGTTTTGATTAAGTCTAGAAATATGCAAATTACCATCGTATTCTCAAAACAGGAGTCCCGCGGCTGTGGGGTCAGTTCCTACGAGCTACATTGGTCCCGCGGGTGGTGTTGGTGCCACCCACGGGGATGTTCGGGGGCTGTATCGAGTTCTCATCCTCTAACGCCATGTTTTTAAGCCTAAGTCTAGAAATATGCAAATTACCGTCGTATTCTAAAACCGGGAGTCCCGCGGCTGCGGGGTCAGTTCCTACGAGTTACATTGGTCCTGTGGGAGGTGTTGGTGCCACCCAGGGGGACGTTCGAGGGCATTTTCGAGTTTTCAGTCTCTAATGCCATGTTTTGCTTAAGTCTAAAAATATGCAAATTACCCTCGTATTCTCAAACCAGGAGTCCCGCGGCTGCGGGGTCAGTTCCTACGAGTTACATTGGTCCCGTGGGTTGTATTGGTGCCACCCACGGGGATGTTCGGGAGTGATTTCGAGTTCTCACCCTCTAACGCCATGTTTTTAATCCTAAGTGTAGAAATATGCAAATTATCATCGTATTCTCAAACCGAGAGTCCCGCGGCTGCGGGAGCAGTTCCTGCGAGCCACATTGGTCCCATGGGTGGAGTTGGTGCCACCCACTGGGACGTTCGGGGGAAGTTTCGAGGTTTCACCCTCTAACTACATGTTTTGATTAAGTCTAGAAATATGCAAATTACCATCGTATTCTCAAAACAGGAGTCCCGCGGATGTGGGGTCAGTTCCTACGAGCTATATTGGTCCCGTGGGTGGTGTTAGTGCCACCCACAGGGACGTTCGGGGGCTGTATCGAGTTCTCATCCTCTAACGCCATGTTTTTATGGCTAAGTCTAAAAATGTGCAAATTACCGTCGTATTCTCAAACCGGGAGTCCCGCGGCTACGGGGTCAGTTCCTACGAGTTACATGGGTCCTGTGGGAGGTGTTGGTGCCACCCAGGGGGACGTTCGGGGGCATTTTCGAGTTTTCACTCTCTAACGCCATGTTTTGCTTAAGTCTAGAAATATGCAAATTACCCTCGTATTCTCAAACCAGGAGTCCCGCGGCTGCGGGGTTAGTTCCTACGAGTTACATTGGTCCCGCGGGTTGTGTTGGTGCCACCCACGGGGATGTTCGGGAGGTGTTTCGAATTCTCACCCTCTAACGCCATGTTTTTAAGCCTAAGTGTAGAAATATGCAAATTATCGTCGTATTCTCACACCGAGAGTCCCGCGGCTATGGGATCAGTTCCTACGAGTAACATTGGTCCCGTGGGTGGTGTTGGTGCCACCCACGGGGACGTTCGGGGGCAGTTTCGAGTTTTCACCCTCTAACGCCATGTTTTACTTAAGTCCAGAAATATGCAAATTACCTTCGTATTCTAAAACCAGGAGTCCCGCGGCTGCGGGGTCAGTTCCTACGAGTTACATTGGTCCCGTGGGTGGTGTTGGTGACACCCACGGGGACGTTCGGGGGCTGTTTCGAGTTCTCACCCTCTAACGCCATGTTTTTAAGCCTAAGTCTAGAAATATGCAAATTACCGTCGTATTCACAAACCGGGAGTCCCGCTGCTGCTGGTTCAGTTCCTACGAGTTACTTTGGTCCCGTGGGAGGTGTTGGTGCCACCCACGGGGACGTTCGGGGGCAGTTTTGAGTTTTCACCCTCTAACGCCATGTTTTGCTTAAGTCTAGAAATATGCAAATTACCGTCGTATTTTCAAACCAGGAGTCCCGCGGCTGTGAGATCAGTTCCTACGAGTTACATTGGTCCCGTGGGTGGTGTTGGTGCCACCCACGGGGACGTTCGGGGGTTGTTTCGAGTTCTCACCCTTTAACGCAATGTTTTTTAGCCTAAGTGTAAAAATATGGAAATTATCGTTGTATTCTCAAACCGAGAGTCCCGCAGCTGCGGGATCAGTTCCTACTAGTCACATTGGTCCCGTGGGAGGTGTTGGTGCCACCCACGGGGACGTTCAGGGGAAGTTTCGAGTTTTCACCCTCTAACGCCATGTTTTGCTTAAGTCTAGAAATATGAAAATTACCTTCGTATTCTTAAACCAGGAGTCCCGCGGCTGCGAGGTCAGTTCCTACGAGTTACATTGGTCCCGTGGGTGGTGTTGGTGCCACCCACGGGGTCGTTCGGGGGAAGTTTTGAGTTTTCACCCTCTAATGCCATGTTTTGCTTAAGTCTAGAAATATGCAAATTACCTTCGTATTCTTAAACCAGGAGTCCCGCGGCTGCGAGGTCTGTTACTACGTGTTACATTGGTCCATTGGGTGGTGTTGGTGCCACCCACGGGGACGTTCGGGAGCTGTTTCGAGTTCTCACCCTCCAATGCCATGTTTTTAAGCCTAAGTGTACAAATATGAAAATTACCTTCGTATTCTCAAACCGGGAGTCCCGCGGCTGCGGGGTCAGTTCCTACGATTTACATTGGTCCCGTGGGTGGTGTTGGTGCCACCCACGGGGACGTTCGGGGGCTATTTCGAGTTCTCACCCTCTAACGCCATGTTTTGAATCCTAAGTCTAGAAATATGCAAATTATAGTCGTATTCTCAAACCGGCAGTCCCGCGGCTACGGGGTCAGTTCCTACGAGTTCAATTGGTCCCGTGGGAGGTGTTGGTGCCACCCACGGGGACGTTCAGGGGTTGTTTCGAGTTTTCACCCTCTAACGCCATGTTTTGCTTAGGTCTAGAAATATGTAAATTACCGTCGTATTCTCAAATCGGGAGTCCCGCGGCTACGTCGTCAGTTCCTACGAGTTACATGGGTCCCGTGGGAGATGTTGGTGCCACCCACGGGGACGTTCGTGGGCTATTTCGAGTGCTCACCCTCTAACGCCATGTTTTGAAGCCTAAGTCTAGAAATATGCAAATTATCGTCGTATTCTCACACAGGGAGTCCCGGGGCTGTGGGATCATTTCCTACGAGTCACATTGGTCCCGTGGGTGGTGTTGGTGCCACCCACGGGGACGTTCGGGGGCAGTTTTGAGTTTTCACCCTCTAACGCCATGTTTTGCTTAAGTCTAGAAATATGCAAATTACCTTCGTATTCTAAAACCAGGAGTCTCGCAACCGCGGGGTCAGTTCCTACGAGCTACATTGGTCCCGTGGGTGGTGTTTGTGCCACCCACGGGGACGTTCGGGGGCTGTATCGAGTTCTCACCCTCTAGCGCCATGTTTTTAAGCCTAAGTGTAGAAATATGCAAATTACCGTCGTATTCTCAAACCGGGAGTCCCGCGGCTGCAGGGTCAATTCCTACTAGTTACATTGGTCCCGTGGGAGGTGTTGGTGCCACCCACGAGGACGTTCAAAGGCAATTTTTAGTTTTCACCCTCTAACGCCATGTTTTGCTTAAGTCTAGAAATATGCAAATTACAGTCGTATTCTCAAACCGGGAGTCCCGCGACTGCGGGATCAGTTCCTACGAGTTACATTGGTCCCATGGGTGGTGTTGGTGCCACCCACGGGGACGTTCGGGGGCTATTTCAAGTTCTCACCCTCTAACGCCATGTTTTTAAGCCTAAGTGTAGAAATATGCAAATTATCGTCATGTTCTCAAACCGGGAGTCCCACGCCTGCGGAGCCAGTTCCGACGAGTTACATCGGTCCCGTGGGAGGTGTTGCTGGCACCCACGGGGACGTTAGCGGGTTGTTTCGAGTTTTCACCCTTTAACGCCGTGTTTTGAAGCCTAAGTTTAAAAATATGCAAATTACTGTCGTATTCTCAAACCGGGAGTCCCGCGGCTGCGGGGTTAGGTCCTACAAGTTACATTGGTCCCGTGGGAGGTCTTGGTGCCATCCAAGGGGACGTTCGGGGAAGTTTCGAGTTTTCACCCTCTAACGCCATGTTATTAAGCCTAAGTGTAGAAATATGCAAATTACCGTCGTATTCTCAAACCGGGAGTCCCGCGGCTGCAGGGTCAATTCCTACGAGTTACATTGGTCCCGTGGGAGGTGTTGGTGCCACCCACGGGGACGTTCGTGGGCTGTTTCGAGTTCTCACCCCGTAATGCTATGTTTTTAAGCCTAAGTCTAGAAATATGCAAATTACCGTCGTTTTCTCAAACCGGGAGTCCCGCGGCTGTGGGGGCAGTTCCTACGAGTTACATCGGTCCCGTGGGAGGTGTTGCTGGCACCAACGGGGACGTTAGTGGGCTGTTTCGAGTTTTCATCCTCTATCGCCATGTTTTTAAGTCTAAGTCTAAAAATATGCAAATTACTGTCGTATTCTCAAACCGAGAGTCCCGCGGCTGCGGGGTTAGTTCCTAAAAGTTACATTGGTCCCGTGGGAGGTGTTGGTGCCACCCAAGGGGACGTTCGGGGCAATTTCGAGTTTTCACCCTCTAACGCCATGTTTTTAAGCCTAAGTGTAGAAATATGCAAATTACCGTCATATTCTCCAATCGGGAATCCCGCGGCTGCAGGGTCAATTCCTACGAGTTACATTGGTCCCGTGGGAGGTGTTGGTGCCACCCACGGGGACGTTCATTGGATGTTTCGAGTTCTCACCCTCTAACGCTATGTTTTTAAGCCTAAGTCTAGAAATATGCAAATTACCGTCATTTTCTCAAATCAGGAGTCCCGCGGCTGTGGGGTCAGTTCCTACGAGTTACGTTGGACCCGTGGGAGGTGTTGGTGCCACACACGGGGACGTTCGGGGGCAGTTTTGAGTTTTCACCCTCTAACGCCATGTTTTTCTTAAGTCTAGAAATATGCGAATTACCGTCGTATTCTCAAACTAGGAGTCCCGCGGCTGCGGGGTCAATTCGTACGAGTTACATTGGTCCCGTGGGTGGTGTTGGTGCCACCCACGGGGACGTTCGGGGGCTGTTTCGAGTTCTAACCCTCTAACGCCATGTTTTTAAGCCTAAGTGTAGAAATATGCAAATTACCGTCGTATTCTCAAACCGGGAGTCCGGCGGCTGCGGGTTCAGTTCCTACAGGTTACATTGGTCCCGTGGGAGGTGTTGGTGCCACCCACGGGGACGTTAGGGGGTTGTTTCGAGTTCTCACCCTCTAACGCCATGTTTTTAAGCCTAAGTCTAGAAATATGCAAATTACCATTGTATTCTCAAACCGGGAGTCCCGCGGCTGCGTTGTCAGTTCCTACGAGTTACGTTGGTCCCGTGGGAGGTGTTGGTGCCACCCAGGAGGACGTTCGTTGTCATTTTCGAGTTCTCACCCTCTAACGCCATGTTTTTAAGCCTAAGACTAGAAATATGCAAATTACCATCGTATTCTCAAAACGGGAGTCCCGTGGCTGCGGGTTCAGTTCCTACGAGTTACATTGGTCCCGTGGGAGGTGTTGGTGCCACCTAGGGGGACGTTCGGGGGCATTTTTGAGTTTTCACCCTCTAACGCCATGTTTTACTTAAGTCTAGAAATATTCAAATTACCCTCGTATTCTCAATCCAGGAGTCCCGCGGCTGCGGGGCCAGTTCCTACGAGTTACATTGGTCCCGTGGGTTGTTTTGGTGCCACCCACGGGGATGTTCGGGAGTTGTTTCCAGTTCTCACCCTCTAACGCCATGTTTT
Organism: Sambucus nigra; assembly: GCA_949130495.1. Classification (NCBI taxonomy): domain Eukaryota; kingdom Viridiplantae; phylum Streptophyta; class Magnoliopsida; order Dipsacales; family Adoxaceae; genus Sambucus; species Sambucus nigra. Next base: position 130,159,128 of record OX422214.1, on the reverse strand, counting down.
TAAGCCTAAGTGTAGAAATATGCAAATTATCATCGTATTCTCAAACCGAGAGTCCCACGGCTGCGGGATCAGTTCCTACGAGTCACATTGGTCCTGTAGGTGGTGTTGGTGCCACCCACGGGGACGTTTGGGGCCTGTTTCGAGTTCTCACCCTCAAACGCCATGTTTTGCTTAAGTCTAGAAATATGCAAATTACCTTCGTATTCTCAAACCGGGAGTCCCGCGGCTGCGGGGTCAGTTCCTACGAGTCACATGGGTCCCGTTGGAGATGATAGTGCCACCCATGGGGACGTTCATGGGCTATTTCGAGTTCTCACCCTCTAACGCCATGTTTTGAAGCCTAAGTCTAGAAATATGCAAATTACCGTCGTTTTCTCAAACCGGGAGTCCCGCGGCTGCGGGATCAGTTCCTATGACTTACATTGGTCCCGTGGGAGGTGTTGGTGCCACCCACGGGGACGTTCGGGGGCAGTTTTGAGTTTTCACCCTTTTACACCATGTTTTGCTTAAGTCTAGAAATATGCAAATTACCATCGTATTCTTAAACCAGGAGTCCCGCGGCTGCGGGGTCAGTTCCTACGAGCTATATTGGTCCCATGGGTGGTGTTGGTGCCACCCACGGGGACGTTCGGGGGCTGTATCGAGTTCTCAACCTCTAACGTCATGTTTTTAAGCCTAAGTGTATAAATATGCAAAATACGGTCATATTCTCAAACCGGGAGTCCCGCGGCTGCAGGGTCAATTCCTACGAGTTACATTGGTCCCGTGGGAGGTGTTGGTGCCAACCACGAGGACGTTCGAAGGCAATTTTGAGTTTTCACCCTCTAACGCCATGTTTTTCTTAAGTCTAGAAATATGCAAATTACTGTCGTATTCTCAAACCGGGAGTCCCGCGGCTGCGGGATCAGTTCCTACGAGTTACATTGGTCCCGTGGGTGGTGTTGGTGCCCCCCACGGGGACGTTCGGGGGCTGTTTCGAGTTCTCATCCTCTGACGCCATGTTTTTAAGCCTAAGTCTAGAAATATGCAAATTACCATCGTATTCTCAAACCGGGATTCCCGCGGCTGCAGGGTCAATTCCTACGAGTTACATTGGTCCCGTGGGAGGTGTTGGTGCCACCTACGAGGACATTCGAAGGCAATTTTGAGTTTTCACCCTCTAACGCCATGTTTTTAAGCCTAAGTGTAGAAATATGCAAATTATCGTCATGCTCTCAAACCGGGAGTCCCACGGCTACGGGGTCAGTTCCTACGAGTTCAATTTGTCCCGTGGGAGGTGTTGGTGCCACCCACGGGGACGTTCAGGGGTTGTTTTGAGTTTTCACCCCCTAACGCCATGTTTTGCTTAGGTCTATAAATATGCAAATTACTGTCGTATTCTCAAATCGGGAGTCCCGCGGCTGCGGGGTCAGTTGCTACGAGTTACATTGGTCCCGTGGGAGGTGTTGGTGCCACACACGGGGACGGTCGGGGGCAGTTTTGAGTTTTCACCCCTAACGCCATATTTTGCTTAAGTCTAGAAATATGCAAATTACTGTCGTATTTTCAAACAAGGAGTCCCGCGGCTGGGAGATCAGTTCCTACGAGTTACATTGGTCCCGTGGATGGCGTTGGTGCCACCCACGGGGACGTTAGGGGGTTGTTTCGAGTTCTCACCCTCTAACGCCATGTTTTTAAGCCTAAGTCTAGAAATATGCAAATTACCATTGTATTATCAAACCGGGAGTCCCGCGGCTGCGTTGTCAGTTCCTACGAGTTACATTGGTCCCGTGGGAGGTGTTGGTGCCACCCAGGGGGACGTTCGGGGGCATTTTCGAGTTCTCACCCTCTAACGCCATGTTTTTAAGCCTAAGTCTAGAAATATGCAAATTACCGTCGTATTCTCAAAATGGGAGTCCCGCGGCTGCCGGTTCAGTTCCTACGAGTTACATTGGTCCCGTGGGAGGTGTTGGTGCCACCCAGGGGGACGTTCGGGGGCATTTTCGAGTTTTCACCCTCTAACGCCATGTTTTACTTAAGTCTAGAAATATGCAAATTACCGTCGTAAACTCAATCCAGGAGTCCCGCGGCCGCGGGGTCAGCTCCTACGAGTTACATTGGTCCCGTGGGTTGTGTTGGTGCCACCCACGGGGATGTTCGGGAGTTGTTTCCAGTTCTCACCCTCTAACGCCATGTTTTTAAGCCTAAGTGTAGAAATATGCAAATTATCATCGTATTCTCAAACCGAGAGTCCCGCGGCTATGGGATCAGTTCCTACGAGTCACATTGGTCCTGTAGGTGGTGTTGGGGCCACCCACGGGGACGTTCGGGGGCAGTTTCGAGTTTTCACCCTCTAACGCCATGTTTTGCTTAAGTCTAGAAATATGCAAATTACCTTCGTATTCTCAAACCCGGAGTCCCGCGGCTGCGGATTCAGTTCCTACGAGTTACATGGGTCCCGTTGGAGATGATAGTGCCACCCACGGGGACGTTCATGGGCTATTTCGAGTTCTCACCCTCTAACGCCATGTTTTAATGCCTAAGTCTAGAAATATGCAAATTACCGTCGTTTTCTCAAACCGGGAGTTCCGCGGCTGCGGGGTCAGTTCCTACGAGCTACATTGGTCCCGTGGGTGGTGTTGGTGCCACCCACGGGGACATTCGGGGGCTGTATCGAGTTCTCACCCTCAAGCGCCATGTTATTAAGCCTAAGTGTAGAAATATATAAATTACCGTCGTATTCTCAAACCGGGAGTCCCGCGGCTGCAGGGTCAATTCCTACGAGTTACATTCGTTTCGTGGGAGGTGTTGGTGCCACCCACGAGGACGTTCGAAGGCTATTTTGAGTTTTCACACTCTAACGCCATGTTTTCCTTAAGTCTAGAAATATGCAAATTAACGTCGTATTCTCAAACCGGGAGTCCCGCGGCTGTGGGTTCAGTTCCTACGAGTTACATTGGTCCCGTGGGAGGTGTTGGTGCCACCCACGGGGACGTTCGGGGGCAGTTTTGAGTTTTCACCCTCTAACTCTATGTTTTGCTCAAGTCTAGAAATATGCAAATTACCGTCGTATTTTCAAACCAGGAGTCCTGCGGCTGCGAGATCAGTTCCTACGAGTTACATTGGTCCCGTGGGTGGTGTTGGTGCCACCCACTGGGACGTTCGGGGGCAGTTTCGACTTTTCACCCTCTAACGCCATGTTTTGAGTAAGTCTAGAAATATGCAAATTACCATCGTATTCTCAAAACAGGAGTCCCGCGGCTGCGGGGCCAGTTCCTACGAGTTACATTGGTCCCGCGGGTGGTGTTGGTGCCACCCACGGGGACGTTCGGGGGCAGTTTTGAGTTTTCACCCTCTAACGCCATGTTTTTAAGCCTAAGTGTAGAAATATGCAAATTACCGTCGTATTCTCAAACCGGGAGTCCCGCGGCTGCTGGTTCAGTTCCTACGAGTTACATTGGTCCCGTGGGAGGTGTTGGTGCCACCCACAGGGACGTTAGGGGGTTGTTTCGAGTTCTCACCCTCTAACGCCATGTTTTTAAGCCTAAGTGTAGAAATATGGAATTTATCGTTGTATTCTCAAACCGAGAGTCCCGCGGCTGCGGGATCAGTTCCTAAGAGTCACATTGGTCCCGTGGGTGGTGTTGGTGCCACCCACGGGGACGTTTGGGGGCAGTTTTGAGTTTTCACCCTCTAACGCCATGTTTTGCTTAAGTCTAGAAATATGCAAATTACCGTCGTATTTTCAAACCAGGAGTCCCGCGGCTGCGAGATCAGTTCCTACGACTTACATTGGTCCCGTGGGTGGTGTTGGTGCCACCCACGGGGACGTTCGGGGGTTGTTTCGAGTTCTCATCCTCTAACGCCATGTTTTTAAGCCTAAGTGTAGAAATATGCAAATTATCATCGTATTCTCAAACCGAGAGTCCCGCGGTTGCGGGATCAGTTCCTACAAGTTACATTGGCCCCGTGGGAGGTGTTGGTGCCACCCACGGGGACGTTCGGGGCAGTTTCAAGTTTTCACCCTCTAACGCAATGTTTTTGAGCCTAAGTGTAGAAATATGAAAATTACCGTCATATTCTCAAACCGGGAGTCCCGTGGCTGCAGGGTCAATTCCTACGAGTTACATTGGTCCCGTGGGAGGTGTTGGTGCCACCCACGAGGACGTTCAAAGGCAATTTTGAGTTTTCACCCTCTAACGCCATGTTTTGCTTAAGTCTAGAAATATGCAAATTACCGTCGTATTCTCAAATCGGGAGTCCTGCGGCTGCGGGTTCAGTTCCTACGAGTTACATTGGTCCCGTGGGGGGTGTTGGTGCCACCCACGGGGACGTTCGGGGGCAGTTTTGAGTTTTCACCCTATAACGCCATATTTTGCTTAAGTCTAGAAATACGCAAATTACCGTCGTATTCTCAAACCGGGAGTCCCGCGGCTGCGGGGTCAGTTCCTACGAGTTACATGGGTCCCGCGGGAGGTGTTGGTGCCTCCCACAGGTACTTTTGTGGGCTATTTTGAGTTCTCACCCTCGAACGCCATGTTTTTCAGCCTAAGTCTAGAAATATGCAAATTACCGTCGGATTCTCAAACCGGGTGTCCCGCGGCTGCGGGTTCTGTTCCTACGAGTTACATTGGTCCCGTGGGAGGTGTTGGTGCCACCCACGGGGACGTTCGGGGGCAGTTTTGAGTTTTCACCCTCTAACGCCATGTTTTCCTTAAGTCTAGAAATATGCAAATTACAGTCGTATTTTCAAACCAGGAGTCCTGCGGCTGCGAGATCAGTTCCTACGAGTTACATTGGTCCCGTGGGTGGTGTTGGTGCCACCCACGGGGACGTTAGGGGGTTGTTTCGAGTTCTCACCCTCTAGCACCATGTTTTTAAGCCTAAGTCTAGAAATATGAAAATTACCGTCGTATTCTCAAACCGGGAGTCCCGCGGCTGCGGGGTTAGATCCTACGAGTTACATTGGTCTTGTGGGAGGTCTTGGTGCCACCCAGGGGGACGTTCGGGGGCATTTTCGAGTTTTCACCCTCTAACGCCATGTTTTACTTAAGTCTAGAAATATGCAAATTATCCTCGTATTCTCAAACCAGGAGTCCCGCGGCTGCGGGGCAGTTCCTACGAGTTACATTGGTCCCGTGGGTTGTGTTGGTGCCACCCACGGGGATGTTCGAGAGTTGTTTTGAGTTCTCACCCTCTAACGCCATGTTTTTAAGCCTAAGTGTAGAAATATGCAAATTATCGTCGTATTCTCAAACCGAGAGTCCCGCGGCTGCGGGATCAGTTCCTACGAGTCACATTGGTCCCGTGGGTGGTGCTGGTGCCACCCACTGGGACGTTCGGGGGCAGTTTCGAGTTTTCACCCTCTAACGCCATGTTTTGATTAAGTCTAGAAATATGCAAATTACCATCGTATTCTCAAGGCAGGAGTCCCGCGGCTGCGGGGTCAGTTCCTACGAGTTACATTGGTCCCGCGGGTGGTGGTGGTGCCACCCACGGGGACGTTCGGGGGCTGTATCGAGTTCTCATCCTCTAACGCCATGTTTTTAAGCCTAAGTCTAGAAATATGCAAATTACCGTCGTATTCTCAAACCGGGAGTCCCGCGGATGCGGGGTCAGTTCCTACAAGTTACATTGGTCCTGTGGGAGGTGTTGTTGCCACCCAGGGGGACGTTCGGGGGCATTTTCGAGTTTTCACTCTCTAACGCTATGTTTTGCTTAAGTCTAGAAATATGCAAATTACCCTCGTATTCTCAAACCAGGAGTCCCGCTGCTGCGGGATCAGTTCCTACGAGTTACATTGGTCCCGCGGGTTGTGTTGGTGCCACCCACGGGGATGTTCGGGAGTTGTTTCGAATTCTCACCCTCTAACGCCATGTTTTTATGCCTAGGTGTAGAAATATGCAAATTATCTTCGTATTCTCACACCGAGAGTCCCGCGGCTGTGGGATCAGTTCCTACGAGTCACATTGGTCCCGTGGGTGGTGTTGGTGCCACCCACGGGGACGTTCGGGGGCAGTTTCGAGTTTTCACCCTCTAACGCCATGTTTTGATTAAGTCTAGAAATATGCAAATTACCATCGTATTCTCAAGGCAGGAGTCCCGCGGCTGCGGGGTCAGTTCCTACGAGTTACATTGGTCCCGCGGGTGGTGTTGGTGCCACCCACGGGGACGTTCGGGGGCTGTATCGAGTTCTCATCCTCTAACGCCATGTTTTTAAGCCTAAGTCTAGAAATATGCAAATTATCTTCGTATTCTCACACCGAGAGTCCCGCGGCTGTGGGATCAGTTCCTACGAGTTACATTGGTCCCGCGGGTGGTGTTGGTGCCACCCACGGGGACGTTCGGGGGCAGTTTTGAGTTTTCACCCTCTAACGCCATGTTTTTAAGCCTAAGTGTAGAAATATGCAAATTACCGTCGTATTCTCAAACCGGGAGTCCCGCGGCTGCTGGTTCAGTTCCTACGAGTTACATTGGTCCCGTGGGAGGTGTTGGTGCCACCCACAGGGACGTTAGGGGGTTGTTTCGAGTTCTCACCCTCTAACGCCATGTTTTTAAGCCTAAGTGTAGAAATATGGAAATTATCGTTGTATTCTCAAACCGAGAGTCCCGCGGCTGCGGGATCAGTTCCTAAGAGTCACATTGGTCCCGTGGGTGGTGTTGGTGCCACCCACGGGGACGTTTGGGGGCAGTTTTGAGTTTTCACCCTCTAACGCCATGTTTTGCTTAAGTCTAGAAATATGCAAATTACCGTCGTATTTTTAAACCAGGAGTCCCGCGGCTGCGAGATCAGTTCCTACGACTTACATTGGTCCCGTGGGTGGTGTTGGTGCCACCCACGGGTACGTTCGGGGGTTGTTTCGAGTTCTCATCCTCTAACGCCATGTTTTTAAGCCTAAGTGTAGAAATATGCAAATTATCATCGTATTCTCAAACCGAGAGTCCCGCGGTTGCGGGATCAGTTCCTACAAGTTACATTGGCCCCGTGGGAGGTGTTGGTGCCACCCACGGGGACGTTCGGGGTAGTTTCAAGTTTTCACCCTCTAACGCAATGTTTTTGAGCCTAAGTGTAGAAATATGAAAATTACCATCATATTCTCAAACCGGGAGTCCCGTGGCTACAGGGTCAATTCCTACGAGTTACATTGGTCCCGTGGGAGGTGTTGGTGCCACCCACGAGGACGTTCAAATGCAATTTTGAGTTTTCACCCTCTAACGCCATGTTTTGCTTAAGTCTAGAAATATGCAAATTACCGTCGTATTCTCAAATCGGGAGTCCTGTGGCTTCGGGTTCAGTTCCTACGAGTTACATTGGTCCCGTGGGGGGTGTTGGTGCCACCCACGGGGACGTTCGGGGGCAGTTTTGAGTTTTCACCCTATAACGCCATATTTTGCTTAAGTCTATAAATACGCAAATTACCGTCGTATTCTCAAACCGGGAGTCCCGCGGCTGCGGGGTTAGTTCCTACGAGTTACATGGGTCCCGCGGGAGGTGTTGGTGCCTCCCACGGGTACTTTCGTGGGCTATTTTGAGTTCTCACCCTCGAACGCCATGTTTTTCAGCCTAAGTCTAGAAATATGCAAATTACCGTCGGATTCTCAAACCGGGTGTCCCGCGGCTGCGGGTTCTGTTCCTACGCGTTACATTGGTCCCGTGGGAGGTGTTGGTGCCACCCACGGGGACGTTCGGGGGCAGTTTTGAGTTTTCACCCTCTAACGCCATGTTTTCCTTAAGTCTAGAAATATGCAAATTACAGTCGTATTTTCAAACCAGGAGTCCTGCGGCTGCGAGATCAGTTCCTACGAGTTACATTGGTCCCGTGGGTGGTGTTGGTGCCACCCACGGGGACGTTAGGGGGTTGTTTCGAGTTCTCACCCTCTAGCACCATGTTTTTAAGCCTAAGTCTAGAAATATGAAAATTACCTTCGTATTCTCAAACCGGGAGTCCCGCGGCTGCGGGGTTAGTTCCTACGAGTTACATTGGTCTTGTGGGAGGTCTTGGTGCCACCCAGGGGGACGTTCGGGGGCATTTTCGAGTTTTCACCCTCTAACGCCATGTTTTACTTAAGTCTAGAAATATGCAAATTATCCTCGTATTCTCAAACCAGGAGTCCCGCGGCTAAGGGGCAGTTCCTACGAGTTACATTGGTCCCGTGGGTTGTGTTGGTGCCACCCACGGGGATGTTCGAGAGTTGTTTTGAGTTCTCACCCTCTAACGCCATGTTTTTAAGCCTAAGTGTAGAAATATGCAAATTATCGTCGTATTCTCAAACCGAGAGTCCCGCGGCTACGGGATCAGTTCCTACGAGTCACATTGGTCCCGTGGGTGGTGCTGGTGCCACCCACTGGGACGTTCGGGGGCAGTTTCGAGTTTTCACCCTCTAACGCCATGTTTTGATTAAGTCTAGAAATATGCAAATTACCATCGTATTCTCAAGGCAGGAGTCCCGCGGCTGCGGGGTCAGTTCCTACGAGTTACATTGGTCACGCGGGTGGTGTTAGTGCCACCCACGGGGACGTTCGGGGGATGTATCGAGTTCTCATCCTCTGACGCCATGTTTTTAAGCCTAAGTCTAGAAATATGCAAATTACCGTCGTATTCTCAAACCGGGAGTCCCGCGGCTGCGGGGTCAGTTCCTACGAGTTACATTGGTCCTGTGGGAGGTGTTGTTGCCACCCAGGGGGACGTTCGGGGGCATTTTCGAGTTTTCACTCTCTAACGCTATGTTTTGCTTAAGTCTAGAAATATGCAAATTACCCTCGTATTCTCAAACCAGGAGTCCCGCGGCTGCGGGGTCAGTTCCTACGAGTTACATTGGTCCCGCGGGTTGTGTTGGTGCCACCCACGGGGATGTTCGGGAGTTGTTTCGAATTCTCACCCTCTAACGCCATGTTTTTATGCCTAAGTGTAGAAATATGCAAATTATCTTCGTATTCTCACACCGAGAGTCCCGCGGCTGTGGGATCAGTTCCTACGAGTCACATTGGTCCCGTGGGTGGTGTTGGTGCCACCCACGGGGACGTTCGGGGGATGTTTCGAGTTCTCACCCTCTAAAGCCATGTTTTTAAGCCTAAGTCAAGAAATACGCAAATTACCGTCGTATTCACAAACCGGGAGTCCCGCGGCTGCTGGTTCAGTTCCTACGAGTTACTTTGGTCCCGTGGGAGGTGTTGGTGCCCCCCACGGGGACGTTCGGGGGCAGTTTTGAGTTTTCACCCTCTAACGCCATGTTTTGCTTAAGTCTAGAAATATGCAAATTACCGGCGTATTTTCAAACCAGGAGTCCCGCGGCTGCGAGATCAGTTCCTACGAGTTACATTGGTCCCGTGGGTGGTGTTGGTGCCACCCACGGGGACGTTCGGGGGCTGTTTCGAGTTCTAACCCTCTAACGCCATGTTTTTAAGCCTAAGTCTAGAAATATGCAAATTACCGTCGTATTTTCAAACCAGGAGTCCCGCGGCTGCGAGATCAGCTCCTACGAGTTACATTGGTCACGTGGGTGGTGTTGGTGCCACCCACGGGGACGTTCGGGGGCTGTTTCGAGTTCTCACCCTCTAACGCCATGTTTTTAAGCCTAAGTGTAAAAATATGAAAATTACCGTCGTATTCTCTAACCGGGAGTCCCGCGGCTGCGGGTTCAGTTCCTACGAGTTACATTGGTCCCGTGCGAGGTGTTGGTGCCACCCACGGGGACGTTCGGGGGCAGTTTTGAGTTTTCACCCTCTAACGCCATGTTTTGCTTAAGTCTAGAAATATGGAAATTACCTTCGTATTCTTAAACCAGGAGTCCCGCGGCTGCGAGGTCATTTCTTATGTGTTACATTGGTCCCGTGGGTGGTGTTGGTGCCACTCACGGGGACGTTCGGGGGCTGTTTCGAGTTCTCACCCTCTAATGCCATGTTTTTAAGCCTTAGTGTAGAAATATGAAAATTACCATCATGTTCTCAAACCGGGAGTCCCACGACTGCGGGGCCAGTTATTACAAGTTACATCGGTCCCGTGCGAGGTGTTGCTGGCACCCACGGGGACGTTAGCGGGCTGTTTCGAGTTTTCACCCTCTAACGCCATGTTTTTAGGCCTAAGTCAAAAAATATGTAAATTACTGTCGTATTCTCAAACCGGGAGTCCCGCGGCTGCGGGGTTAGTTCCTACAAGTTACATTGGTCCCGTGGGAGGTGTTGGTGCCACCCAAGGGGACATTCGGGGCAGTTTCGAGTTTTCACCCTCTAACGCCATGTTTTTAAGCCTAAGTGTAGAAATATGCAAATTACCGTCGTATTCTCAAACCGGGAGTCTTGCGGCTGCAGGGTCAATTCCTACGAGTTACATTGGTCCCGTGGCAGGTGTTGGTGCCACCCACGGGGACGTTCGTGGGCTGTTTCGAGTTCTCACCCTCTAACGCTATGTTTTTAAACCTAAGTCTAGAAATATGCAAATTACCGTCGTTTTCTCAAATAGGGAGTCCCGCGGATGTGGGGTCAACTCCTACGAGTTACTTTGGTCCCGTGGGAGGTGTTGGTGCCACCCACGGGGACGTTCGGTGGCAGTTTTGAGTTTTCGCCCTCTAACGCCATGTTTTTCTTAAGTGTAGAAATATGCGAATTACCGTCGTATTCTCAAACCAGGAGTCCCGCGGCTGCGGGTCAATTCGTACGAGTTACATTGGTCCCGTGGGTGGTGTTGGTGCCACCCACAGGGACGTTCGGGGGCTGTTTCGAGTTGTAACCCTCTAACGCCATGTTTTTAACCCTAAGTGTAAAAATATACAAATTACCGTCGTATTCTCAAACGGGGAGTCCCGCGGCTACGGGTTCAGTTCCTACAAGTTACATTGGTCCCGTGGGAGGTGTTGGTGCCACCCACGGGGACGTTTGGGGGCAGTTTTGAGTTTTCACCCCCTAACGCCATGTTTTGCTTAAGTTTAGAAATATGCAAATTACTGCCGTATTTTCAAACCAGGAGTCCCGCGGCTGCGAGATCAGTTCCTATGAGTTACATTGGTCCCATGAGTGGTGTTGCTGCCACCCACAGGGACGTTAGGGGGTTGTTTCGAGTTCTCACCCTCTAACGCCATGTTTTTAAGCCTAAGTCTAGAAATATGCAAATTACCATTGTATTCTCAAACCGGGAGTCCCGCGGCTGCGGGTTCAGTTCCTACGAGTTACATTGGTCCCGTGGGTGGTGTTGGTTCCACCCACGGGGACGTTCGAGGGCAGTTTTGAGTTTTCACCCTCTAACGCCATGTTTTGCTTAAGTCTAGAAATATGGAAATTACCTTCGTATTCTTAAACCAGGAGTCCCGCGGCTGCGAGGTCAGTTCCTATGTGTTACATTGGTCCCGTGGGTGGTGTTGGTGCAACTCACGGGGACGTTCGGGGGCTGTTTCGAGTTCTCACCCTATAATGCCATGTTTTTAAGCCTAAGTGTAGAAATATGAAAATTACCATCGTATTCTCAAACCGGGAGTCCCACGGCTGCGGGGTCAGTTCCTACGAGTTACATTGGTCCCGTGGGTGGTGTTAGTGCCACCCACGGGGACGTTCGGGGGCTATTTCGAGTTCTCACCATCTAACGCCATATTTTTAAGCCTAAGTGTAAAAATATGCAAATTACCTTCGTATTCTCTAACCGGGAGTCCCGCGGCAGCGGGTTCAGTTCCTACGAGTTACATTGGTCCTGTGCGAGGTGTTGGTGCCACCCACGGGGACGTTCGGGGGGCAGTTTTGAGTTTTCACCGTCTAACGCCATGTTTTGCTTAAGTCTAGAAATATGGAAATTACCCTCGTATTCTTAAACCAGGAGTCCCGCGGCTGCGAGGTCAGTTCCTATGTGTTACATTTGTCCCATGGGTGGTGTTGGTGCCACTCACGGGGACGTTCGGTGGCTGCTTCGAGTTCTTACCCTCTAATTCCATGCTTTTAAGCCTCAGTGTAGAAATATGAAAATTACCATCGTATTCTCAAACCGGGAGTCCCACGGCTGCGGGGTCAGTTCCTACGAGTTACATTGGTCCTGTGGGTGGTGTTTGTGCCACCCACGGGGACGTTCGGGGGCTATTTCGAGTTCTCACCCTCTAACGCCATGTTTTGAAACCTAAGTCTAGAAATATGCAAATTACCGTCGTATTCTCAAACCGGCAGTCCCGCGGCTACGGGGTCAGTTCCTACGAGTTCAATTGGTCCCGTGGGAGGTGTTGGTGCCACCCACGGGGACGTTCAGGGGCTGTTTCGAGTTTTCACCCTCTAACGCCATGTTTTGCTTAGGTCTAGAAATATGCAAATTACCGTCGTATTCTCAAATCGGGAGTCCCGCGGCTACGGTGTGAGTTCCTACGAGTTACATGGGTCCCGTGGGAGATGTTGGTGCCACCCACGGGGACGTTCGTGGGCTATTTCGAGTTCTCACATTCTAACGCCATGTTTTGACGCCTAAGTCTAGAAATTTACAAATTACCTTCGTTTTCTCAAACCGGGAGCCCGCGGCTGCGGGGTCAGTCCCTACGAGTTACATTGGTCCCGTGGGAGGTGTTGGTGCCACCCACGGGGACGTTCGGGGGCAGTTTTTAGTTTTCACCCTCTAACGCCATGTTTTGCTTAAGTCTAGAAATATGCAAATTACCATCGTATTCTCAAACCAGGAGTCCCGCGGTTGTGGGGTCAGTTCCTACGATCTACATTGGTCCCGTGGGTGGTGTTTGTGCTACCCACGGGGACTATCGGGGGCTGTATCGAGTTCTCACCCTCTAGCGCCATGTTTTTAAGCCTAAGTGTAGAAATATGCAAATTACCGTCGTATTCTCAAACCGGGAGTCCCGCGGATACAGGGTCAATTCCTACGAGTTACATTGGTCCCATGGGAGGTGTTCGTGCCACCCACGAGGACGTTCGAAGGCAATTTTGAGTTTTCACCCTCTAACGCCATGTTTTGCTTAAGTCTAGAAATATGCAAATTACTGTCGTATTCTCAAACCGGGAGTCCCGCGGCTGCGGGATCAGTTCCTACGAGTTACATTGGTCCCGTGGGTGGTGTTGGTGCCACCCACGGGAGCGTTCGGGGGCTCTTTCGAGTTCTCACCCTCTAACGCCATGTTTTGCTTAGGTCTAGAAATATGCAAATTACCGTCGTATTCTCAAATCGGAAGTCCCGCGGCTACGGGGTCAGTTCCTACGAGTTACATGGGTCCCGTGGGAGATGTTGGTGCCACCGATGGGGACGTTCGTGGGCTATTTCGAGTTCTCACCCTCTAACGCCATGTTTTGCCGCCTAAGTCTAGAAATATACAAATTACCTTTGTTTTCTCAAACCGGGAGTCCCGCGGCTGCGGGGTCAGTCCCTACGAGTTACATTGGTCCCGTGGGAGGTGTTGGTGCCACCCACGGGGACGTTCGGGGGCAGTTTTGAGTTTTCACCCTCTAATGCCATGTTTTGCTTAAGTCTAGAAATATGCAAATTACTATCGTATTCTCAAACCGGGAGTCCCGCGGCTGCGGGATCAGTTCCTACGTGTTACATTGGTCCCGTGGGTGGTGTTGGTGCCACCCACAGGGACGTTAGCGGGCTGTTTCGAGTTTTCACCCTCTAACGCCATGTTTTGAAACCTAAGTCTAGAAATATGCAAATTACCGTCGTATTCTCAAACCGGCAGTCCCGCGGCTACGGGGTCAGTTCTTATGAGTTCAATTGGTCCCGTGGGAGGTGTTGGTGCCACCCACGGGGACGTTCAGGGGCTGTTTCGAGTTTTCACCCTCTAACGCCATGTTTTGCTTAGGTCTAGAAATATGCAAATTACTGTCGTATTCTCAAATCGGGAGTCCCGCGGCTACGGTGTCAGTTCCTACGAGTTACATGGGTCCCGTGGGAGATGTTGGTGCCACCCACAGGGACGTTCGTGGGCTATTTCGAGTTCTCACCCTCTAACGCCATGTTTTGACGCCTAAGTCTAGAAATTTACAAATTACCTTCGTTTTCTCAAACCGGGAGTCCCGCGGCTGCGGGGTCAGTCCCTACGAGTTACATTGGTCCTGTGGGAGGTGTTGGTGCCACCCACGGGGACGTTCGGGGGCAGTTTTTAGTTTTCACCCTCTAACGCCATGTTTTACTTAAGTCTAGAAATATGCAAATTACCATCGTATTCTCAAACCAGGAGTCCCGCGGTTGTGGGGTCAGTTCCTACGATCTACATTGGTCCCGTGGGTGGTGTTGGTGCCACCCACGGGAACGTTCGGGGGCTCTTTCGAGTTCTCACCCTCTAACGCCATGTTTTTAAGCCTAAGTGTAGAAATATGCAAATTATCATCATGTTCTCAAACCGGGAGTCCCACGGCTGCGGGGCCAGTTCCTACAAGTTACATCAGTCCCGTGGGAGGTGTTGCCGGCACCCACGGGGACGTTAGCGGGCTGTTTCGAGTTTTCACCCTCTAACGCCATGTTTTTAAGCCTAAGTCTAATAATATGCAAATTACTGTCGTATTCTCAAACCGGGAGTCCCGAGGCTGCGGGGTTAGTTCCTACAAGTTACATTGGTCCCGTTGGAGGTGTTGGTGCCACCCAAGGGGACATTTGGGGCAGTTTCGAGTTTTCACCCTCTAACGCCATGTTTTTAAGCCTAAGTGTAGAAATATGCAAATTACCGTCGTATTCTCAAACCGGGAGTCCCGCGGCTGCAAGGTCAATTCCTACGAGTTACATTGGTCCCGTGGCAGGTGTTGGTGCCACCCACGGGGACGTTCGTGGGCTGTTTCGAGTTCTCACCCTCTAACGCTATGTTTTTAAACCTAAGTCTAGAAATATGCAAATTACCGTCGTTTTCTCAAATCGGGAGTCCCGCGTATGTGGGGTCAGCTCCTACGAGTTACTTTGGTCCCGTGGGAGGTGTTGGTGCCACCCACGGAGACGTTCGGTGGCTGTTTTGAGTTTTCGCCCTCTAACGCCATGTTTTTCTTAAGTGTAGAAATATGCGAATTACCGTCGTATTCTCAAACCAGGAGTCCCGCGGCTGCGGGTCAATTCGTACGAGTTACATTGGTCCCGTGGGTGGTGTTGGTGCCACCCACAGGGACGTTCGGGGGCTGTTTCGAGTTCTAACCCTGTAACGCCATGTTTTTAAGCCTAAGTGTAGAAATATACAAATTACCGTCGTATTCTCAAACCGGGAGTCCCGCGGCTGCGGGTTCAGTTTCTACCAGTTACATCGGTCCCGTGGGAGGTGTTGGTGCCACCCACGGGGACGTTTGGGGGCAGTTTTGAGTTTTCACCCCCTAACGCCATGTTTTGCTTAAGTTTAGAAATATGCAAATTACTGCCGTATTTTCAAACGAGGAGTCCCGCGGCTGCGGGGTCAGTTCCTACGAGTTACATTGGTCCCGTGGGTGGTGTTGTTGGCACCCACGGGGTCGTTCGGGGGCTGTATCGAGTTCTCATTCTCAAACGTCATGTTTTTAAGCCTAAGTGTATAAATATGCAAATTACCGTCATATTCTCAAACCGGGAGTCCCGCGGCTGCAGGGTCAATTCCTACTAGTTAAATTGGTCCCGTGAGTGGTGTTGGTGCCACCCACAGGGACGTTAGGGGGTTGTTTCGAGTTCTCACCCTCTAACGCCATGTTTTTAAGCCTAAGTCTAGAAATATGCAAATAACCATTGTATTCTCAAACCGGGAGTCCCGCGGTTGCGTTGTCAGTTCCTACGAGTTACATTGGTCCCGTGGGAGGTTATGGTGCCACCCAGGGGGACGTTTGGAGGCATTTTTGAGTTTTCACCCTCTAACGCCATGTTTTACTTAAGTCTAGAAATATGCAAATTACCCTCGTATTCTCAATCTAGGAGTCCCGCGGCTGCGGGGTCAGTTCCTACGAGTTACATTGGTCCCGTGGGTTGTGTTGGTGCCACCCACGGGGATGTTCGGGAGTTGTTTCTAGTTCTCACCCTCTAACGCCAAGTGTTTAAGCCTAAGTGTAGAAATATGCAAATTATCGTCGTATACTCAAACCGAGAGTCCCACGGCTGCGGGATCAGTTCCTACGAGTCACATTGGTCCTGTAGGTGGTGTTGGTGCCACCCACGGGGACGTTCTGTGGCAGTTTCGAGTTTTCACCCTCTAACGCCATGTTTTGCTTAAGTCTAGAAATATGCAAATTACCTTCGTATTCTCAAACCGGGAGTCCCGCGGCTGCGGGGTCAATTCCTAAGAGTTACATGGGTCCCGTTGGAGATGATAGTGCCACCCACGGGGACGTTCGTGGGCTATTTCGAGTTCTCACCCTCTAACGCCATGTTTTGAAGCATAAGTTTAGAAATATGCAAATTGCCGTCGTTTTCTCAAACCGGGAGTCCCGCGGCTGCGGGGTCAGTTCCTACGACTTACATTGGTCCCGTGGGAGGTTTTGGTGCCACCCACGGGGACGTTCGGGGGCAGTTTTGAGTTTTCACCCTCTAACACCATGTTTTGCTTAAGTTTAGAAATATGCAAATTACCATCCTATTCTCAAACCAGGAGTCCCGCGGCTGCGGGGTCAGTTCCTACGAGTTACATTGGTCCCGTGGGTGGTGTTGTTGGCACCCACGGGGTCGTTCGGGGGCTGTATCGAGTTCTCATTCTCAAACGTTATGTTTTTAAGCCTAAGTGTATAAATATGCAAATTACCGTCATATTCTCAAACCGGGAGTCCCGCGGCTGCAGGGTCAATTCCTATGAGTTACATTGGTCCCGTAGGAGATGTTAGTGCCACCCACGAGGACGTTCGAAGGCAATTTTGAGTTTTCACCCTCTAACGCCATGTTTTGCTTAAGTCTAGAAATATGCAAATTACCGTCGTATTCTCAAACCGGGAGTCCCGCGGCTACGGGATCAGTTACTACGAGTTACATTGGTCCCGTGGGTGGTGTTGGTGCCACCCACGGGGACGTTCGGGGGCTGTTTCGAGTTCTCGCCCTCTAACGCCATATTTTTAAGCCTAAGTGTAGAAATATGCAAATTATCGTCATGTTCTCAAACCGGGAGTCCCACGGCTACGGGGTTAGTTCCTACGAGTTCAATTGGTCCCGTGGGAGGTGTAGGTGCCACCCACGGGGACGTTTGAGGGGCTGTTTCGAGTTTTCACCCTCTAACGCCATGTTTTGCTTAGGTCTAGAAATGTGCAAATTGGCGTCGTATTCTCAAATCGGGAGTCCCGCGGCTGCGGGGTCAGTTCCTACGAGTTACATTTGTCCCGTGGGAGGTGTTGGTGCCACCCACGGGGACATTCGGGGGCAGTTTTGAGTTTTCACCCCCTAACGCCATGTTTTGCTTAAGTCTAGAAATATGCAAATTACTTTCGTATTTTTAAACCAGGAGTCCCGCGGCTGCGAGATCAGTTCCTACGAGTTACATTGGTCCCCTGGACGGTGTTGGTGCCACCCATGGGGACGTTAGGGGGTTGTTTCGAGTTCTCACCCTCTAACGCCATGTTTTTAAGCCTAAGTCTAGAAATATGCAAATTACAATTGTATTCTCAAGTCGGGAGACCCGCGGCTGCGTTGTTTGTTCCTACGAGTTGCATTGGTCCCGTGGGAGGTGTTGGTGCCACCCAGTGGGACGTTCGGGGGAATTTTCGAGTTCTCATCCTCTAACGCCATGTTTTTATGCCTAAGTCTAGAAATATGCAAATTACCCTCGTATTCTCAATCCAGGAGTCCCGCGGCTGCGTGGTCAGTTCCTACGAGTTACATTGGTCCCGTGGGTTGTGTTGGTGCCACCCACGGGGATGTTCGGGAGTTGTTTTGAGTTCTCACCCTCTAACGCCATGTTTTTAAGTCTAAGTGTAGAAATATGCAAATTATCGTCGTATTGTCAAACCGTGAGTCCCGCGGCTGCGGGTTCAGTTCCTACGAGTTACATTGGTCCCGTGGGAGGTGTTGGTGCCACCCACGGGGACGTTCGGGGGAAGTTTTGAGTTTTCACCCTCTAACGCCATGTTTTGCTTAAGTCTACAAATATGCAAATTACCGTCGTATTTTCAAAAAAGGAGTCCCGCGGCTGCGAGATCAGTTCCTACGAGTTACATTGGTCCCGTGGGTGGTGTTGGTTCCACCCACGGGGACGTTCGAGGGTTGTTTCGAGTTTTCACCCTCTGAAGCCATGTTTTTAAGCCTAAGTCTAAAAATATGCAAATTACCATCGTATTCTCAAACCGGTAGTCCCGCGGCTACGGGGTCAGTTCCTACGAGTTCAATTGGTCCCGTCGGTGGTGTTGGTGCCACCCACGGGGACATTCGGGGGCAGTTTAGATTTTTCACCCTCTAACGCCATGTTTTGCTTAAGTCTAGAAATATGCAAATTACCGTCGTATTCTCAAATCGGGAGTCCCACGGCTACGGGGTCAGTTCCTACGAGTAACATGGGTCCCGTGGGAGGTGTTGGTGCCATCCACGGGGACGTTCATGGGCTGTTTCCAGTTCTCACCCTTTAACGACATATTTTTAAGCCTAAGTCTAGAAATATGCAAATTACCGTCGTATTCTTAAACCAGGAGTCCCGCGGCTGCGGGGTCAGTTCCTACGAGTTACATTTGTCCCGTGGGTGGTGTTGGTGCCACCCACGGGGATGTTCAGGTGCTGTTTCGAGTTCTCAACCTCTAACGCCGTGTTTTTAAGTCTAAGTGTAGAAATATGCAAATTACCGTCGTATTCTCAAACCGGGAGTCCCGCGGCTGCGGGTTCAGTTCCTACGAGTTACATTGGTCCCGTGGGAGGTGTTGGTGCCACCCACGGGGACGTTCGGGGGAAGTTTTGAGTTTTCACCCTCTAATGCCATGTTTTGCTTAAGTCTAGAAATATGCAAATTATCGTCGTATTCTCAAACCGAGAGTCCCGCGGTTGCGAGGTCAGTTCCTACGAGTTACATGGGTCCCGTGGGAGGTGTTGGTGCCACCCACGGGGACGTTCGGGGGCTGTTTCGAGTTCTCACCCTCTAACGCCATGTTTTTAAGCCTAAGTCTAGAAATATGCAAATTATCGTCGTTTTCTCAAACCGGGAGTCCCGCGGCTGCGGGGTCTGTTCCTACGAGTTACATTTGTCCCGTGGGAGGTGTTGGTGCCACCCACGGGGACGTTCGGGGGCAGTTTTTAGTTTTCACCCTCTAACGCCATGTTTTGCTTAAGTCTAGAAATATGCAAATTACCGTCGTATTTTCAAACCAGGAGTCCCGGGGCTGCGGGGTCTGTTCCTACGAGTTAAATTGGTCTCGTGGGTGGTGTTGGTGCCACCCACGGGGACGTTCGGGGGCTGTTTTGAGTTCTAACCCTCTAACGCCATGTTTCCAAGCCTAAGTGTAGAAATATTCAAATTACCGTCGTATTCTCAAACCGGGAGTCCCGCGGCTGCGGGGTCAGTTCCTGCGAGTTACATGGGTCCCGTGGGAGATGTTAGTGCCACCCACGGGGACGTTCGTGGGCTATTTCGAGTTCTCACCCTCTAACACTATGTTTTTAAGCCTAAGTCTAGAAATATGCAAATTACCGTCGTATTCTCAAACCGGGAGTCCCGCGACAGCGGGATCAGTTACTACGAGTTAAATTGGTCCCGTGGGTGGTGTTGGTGCCATCCACGAGGACGTTCGGGGGCTGTTTCGAGTTCTCACCCTCTAACGCCATGTTTTTAAGCCTAAGTGTAGAAATATGCAAATTATCGTCATGTTCTTAAATCGGGAATCCCACGGATGCGGGGCCAGTTCCTACGAGTTACATCGGTCCCGTGGGAGGTGTTGCTGGCACCCACGGGGACGTTAGCGGGCTGTTTCGAGTTTTCACCCTCTAACGCCATGTTTTTAAGCCTAAGTCTAAAAATAAGCAAATTACTGTCGTAATCTCAAACCGAGAGTCGGGCGGCTGCGGGGTTAGTTCCTATAAGTTATATTGGTCTCGTGGGATGTGTTGGTGCCACCCAAGGGGACGTTCGGGGCAGTTTCGAGTTTTCACCCTCTAACGCCATGTTTTTAAGCCTAAGTGTAGAAATATGCAAATTACCGTCGTATTCTCAAACCGGGAGTCCCGCGGATGCAGGGTCAATTCCTACCAGTTACATTGGTCCCATGGGAGGTGTTGGTGCCACCCACGGGGACGTTCGGGGGAAGTTTTGAGTTTTCACCTCCTAATGCCATGTTTTGCTTAAGTCTAGAAATATGCAAATTACTGTCGTATTTTCAAACCAGGAGTCCTGCGGCTGCGAGATTAGTTCCGACGAGTTACATTGGTCCCGTGAGTGGTGTTGGTGCCATCCACGGGGACGTTAGGGGGTTGTTTCGAGTTCTCACCCTCTAACGCCATGTTTTTAAGCCTAAGTCTAGAAATATGCAAAATTACCATTGTATTCTCAAACCGGGAGTCCCGCGGTTGCGTTGTCAGTTCCTACGAGTTACATTGGTCCCGTGGGTGGTGTTGGTGCCACCCAGGGGGACGTTCGGGGGCATTTTTGAGTTCTCACCCTCTAACGCCATGTTTTGAAGCCTAAGTTTAGAAATATGCAAATTACCGTCGTTTTCTCAAACCGGGAGTCCCGCGGCTGCGGGGTCAGTTCCTACGACTTACATTGGTCCCGTGGGAGGTTTTGGTGCCACCCAGGGGGACGTTCGGGGGCAGTTTTGAGTTTTCACCCTCTAACACCATGTTTTGCTTAAGTTTAGAAATATGCAAATTACCATCCTATTCTCAAACCAGGAGTCCCGCGGCTGCGGGGTCAGTTCCTACGAGTTACATTGGTCCCGTGGGTGGTGTTGTTGGCACCCACGGGGTCGTTCGGGGGCTGTATCGAGTTCTCATTCTCAAACATCATGTTTTTAAGCCTAAGTGTATAAATATGCAAATTACCGTCATATTCTCAAACCGGGAGTCCCGCGGCTGCAGGGTCAATTTCTATGAGTTACATTGGTCCCGTAGGAGGTGTTAGTGCCACCCACGAGGACGTTCGAAGGCAATTTTGAGTTTTCAACCTCTAACGCCATGTTTTGCTTAAGTCTAGAAATATGCAAATTACCGTCGTATTCTCAAACCGGGAGTCCCGCGGCTACGGGATCAGTTCCTACGAGTTACATTGGTCCCGTGGGTGGTGTTGGTGCCACCCACGGGGACGTTCGGGGGCTGTTTCGAGTTCTCGCCCTCTAACGCCATGTTTTTAAGCCTAAGTGTAGAAACATGCAAATTATCGTCATGTTCTCAAATCGGGAGTCCCACGGCTACGGGGTTAGTTCCTACGAGTTCAATTGGTCCCGTGGGAGGTGTAGGTGCCACCCACGGGGACGTTTGAGGGGCTGTTTCGTGTTTTCACCCTCTAACGCCATGTTTTGCTTAGGTCTAGAAATATGCAAATTAGCGTCGTATTCTCAAATCGGGAGTCCCGCGGCTGCGGGGTCAGTTCCTACGAGTTACATTTGTCCCGTGGGAGGTGTTGGTGCCACCCACGGGGACATTCGGGGGCAGTTTTGAGTTTTCACCCCCTAACGCCATGTTTTGCTTAAGTCTAGAAATATGCAAATTACTGTCGTATTTTTAAACCAGGAGTCCCGCGGCTGCGAGATCAGTTCCTACGAGTTACATTGGTCCCCTGGATGGTGTTGGTGCCACCCATGGGGACGTTAGGGGGTTGTTTCGAGTTCTCACCCTCTAACGCCATGTTTTTAAGTCTAAGTCTAGAAATATGCAAATTACCATTGTATTCTCAAATCGGGAGACCCGCGGCTGCGTTGTTAGTTCCTACGAGTTGCATTGGTCCCGTGGGAGGTGTTGGTGCCACCCAGGGGGACGTTCGGGGGCATTTTCGAGTTCTCATCCTCTAACGCCATGTTTTTATGCCTAAGTCTAGAAATATGCAAATTACCCTCGTATTCTCAATCCAGGAGTCCCGCGGCTGCGGGGTCAGTTCCTACGAGTTACATTGGTCCCGTGGGTTGTGTTGGTGCCACCCACGGGGATGTTCGGGAGTTGTTTTGAGTTCTCACCCTCTAACGCCATGCTTTTAAGTCTAAGTGTAGAAATATTCAAATTACCGTCGTATTCTCAAACCGGGAGTCCCGCGGCTGCGGGGTCAGTTCCTGCGAGTTACATGGGTCCCGTGGGAGATGTTACTGCCACCCACGGGGACGTTCGTGGGCTATTTCGAGTTCTCACCCTCTAACACTATGTTTTTAAGCCTAAGTCTAGAAATATGCAAATTACCGTCGTATTCTCAAACCGGGAGTCCCGCGACTGCGGGATCAGTTCCTACGAGTTAAATTGGTCCCGTGGGTGGTGTTGGTGCCATCCACGAGGACGTTCGGGGGCTGTTTCGAGTTCTCACCCTCTAACGCCATGTTTTTAAGCCTAAGTGTAGAAATATGCAAATTATCGTCATGTTCTTAAACCGGGAATCCCACGGATGCGGGGCCAGTTCCTACGAGTTACATCGGTCCCGTGGGAGGTGTTGCTGGCACCCACGGGGACGTTAGCGGGCTGTTTCGAGTTTTCACCCTCTAACGCCATGTTTTTAAGCCTAAGTCTAAAAATAAGCAAATTACTGTCGTAATCTCAAACCGAGAGTCGAGCGGCTGCGGGGTTAGTTCCTACAAGTTATATTGGTCTCGTGGGAGGTGTTGGTGCCACCCAAGGGGACGTGCGGGGTAGTTTCGAGTTTTCACCCTCTAACGCCATGTTTTTAAGCCTAAGTGTAGAAATATGCAAATTACCGTCGTATTCTCAAACCGGGAGTCCCGCGGATGCAGGGGCAATTCCTACCAGTTACATTGGTCCCGTGGGAGGTGTTGGTGCCACCCACGGGGACGTTCGTGGGCTGTTTCGAGTTCTCACCCTCTAACGCTATGTTTTTAAGCCTAAGTCTAGAAATATACAAATTATCGTCGTTTTCTCAAATCGGGAGTCCCGCGGCTGTGGGGTCAGTTCCTACGAGTTACATTGGTCCCGTGGGAGGTGTTGGTGCCACCCACGGGGACGTTCGGGGGAAGTTTTGAGTTTTCACCTCCTAACGCCATGTTTTGCTTAAGTCTAGAAATATGCAAATTACTGTCGTATTTTCAAACCAGGAGTCCCGCGGCTGCGAGATCAGTTCCGACGAGTTACATTGGTCCCGTGAGTGGTGTTGGTGCCATCCACGGGGACGTTAGGGGGTTGTTTCGAGTTCTCACCCTCTAACGCCATGTTTTTAAGCCTAAGTCTAGAAATATGCAAAATTACCATTGTATTCTCAAACCGGGAGTCCCGCGGCTGTGTTGTCAGTTCCTACGAGTTACATTGGTCCCGTGGGTGGTGTTGGTGCCACCCAGGGGGACGTTCGGGGGCATTTTTGAGTTCTCACCCTCTAACGCCATGTTTTTAAGCCTAAGTCTAGAAATATGCAAATTACCGTCGTATTCTCAAATCGGGAGTCCCGCGGCTACGGGTTCAGTTCCTACGAGTTCCATTGGTCCCGTGAGAGGTGTTGGTGCCACCCAGGGGGACGTTCGGGGGCATTTTCGATTATTCACCCTCTAACGCCATGTTTTACTTAAGTCTAGAAATATGCAAATTAACTTCGTATTCTCCAACCGAGAGTCCCGCGGCTGCGGGATCAGTTCCTACGAGTCACATTGGTCCTGTAGGTGGTGTTGGTGCCACCCACGGGGACATTCGGGGGCAGTTTCGAGTTTTCACCCACTAACGCCATGTTTTGCTTAAGTCTAGAAATATGCAAATTATATTCGTATTCTAAAACCAGGAGTCCTGCGGCTGCGGGGTCAGTTCCTACGAGTTACATTGGTCCCGTGGGTGGTGTTGGTGCCACCTACGGGGACGTTCGGGGGCTGTTTCGAGTTCCCACCCTCTAACACCATGTTTTTAAGCCTAAGTCTAGAAATATGCAAATTATCATCGTATTGTCAAACCGGGAGTCCCGCGGCTGCGGGTTCAGTTCCTACGAGTTACATTGGTCCCGTGGGAGGTGTTGGTGCCACCCACGGGGACGTTCGGGGGCAGTTTTGAGTTTTCACCCTCTAACGCCATGTTTTGCTTAAGTCTACAAATATGCAAATTACCGTCGTATTTTCAAATCAGGAGTCCCGCGGCTGCGAGATCAGTTCCTACGAGTTACATTGGTCCCGTGGGTGGTGTTGGTGCCTCCCACGGGGACGTTCGGGGGTTGTTTCGAGTTCTCACGCTCTAACGCCATGTTTTTAAGCCTAAGTCTAGAAATATGCAAATTACTGTCGTATTTTCAAACCAGGAGTCCCGGGGCTGCGGGGTCTGTTCCTACGAGTTAAATTGGTCTCGTGGGTGGTGTGGGTGCCACCCACGAGGACGTTCGGGGGCTGTTTCGAGTTCTAACCCTCTAACGCCATGTTTCTAAGCCTAAGTGTAGAAATATGCAAATTACCGTCGTTTTCTCAAACCGGAAGTCCCGCGACTGCGGGGTCAGTTCCTGCGAGTTACATGGGTCCCGTGGGAGATGTTAGTGCCACCCACGGGGACGTTCATGGGCTATTTCGAGTTCTCACCCTTTAACACCATGTTTTTAAGCCTAAGTCTAGAAATATGCAAATTACCGTCGTTTTCTCAAACCGGGAGTCCCGCGGATGCGGGGTCAGTTCCTACGAGTTACATTGGTCCCGTGGGAGGTGTTGGTCCCACCCACGAGGACGTTCGAAGGCAATTTTGAGTTTTCACCCTCTAACGCCATGTTTTGCTTAAGTCTAGAAATATGCAAATTATCGTCGTATTCTCAAGAGAGGAGTCTCGCAGCTGCGGGGTCAGTTCCTACGAGCTACATTGGTCCCGTGGGTGGTGTTGGTGCCACCCACGGGGACATTCGGGGGTTGTATCGAGTTCTCACCCTCTAGCACCATGTTATTAAGCCTAAGTGTAGAAATATGCCAATTACCGTCTAAGTCTCAAACCGGGAGTCCCGCGGCTGCAGGGTCAATTCCTACGAGTTACATTGGTCCCGTGGGAGGTGTTGGTCCCACCCACGAGGACGTTCGAAGGCAATTTTGAGTTTTCACCCTCTAACGCCATGTTTTGCTTAAGTCTAGAAATATGCAAATTATCGTCGTATTCTCAAACCGGGAGTCCCGCGGCTGTGGAATCAGTTCCTACGAGTTACATTGGTCCCGTGGGTGGTGTTGGTGCCATCCACGAGGACGTTCGGGGGCTGTTTCGAGTTCTCACCGTCTAACGCCATGTTTTTAAGCCTAAGTGTAGAAATATACAAATTATCGTCATGTTCTCAAACCGACAATCTCACGGCTGCGGGGCCAATTCCTACGAGTTACATCGGTCCCGTTGGAGGTGTTGCTGGCACCCACGGGGACGTTAGCGGGATGTTTCGAGTTTTCACCCTCTAACACCATGTTTTTAAGCCTAAGTCTAAAAATATGCAAATTACTGTCGTATTCTCAAACCGAGAGTCCCGCGGCTGCGGGGTTAGTTCCTACAAGTTACCTTGGTCCCGTGGGAGGTGTTGGTGCCACCCAAGGGGATGTTCGGGGCAGTTTCGAGTTTTCACCCTCTAACTCCATGTTTTTAAGCCTAACTGTAGAAATATGCAAATTACGGTCGTATTCTCAAACTGGGAGTCCCGCGGCTGCAGGGTCAATTCCTACGAGTTACATTGGTCCCGTGGGAAGTGTTGGTGCCACCCACGGGGACGTTCGTCGGCTGTTTCGAGTTCTCACCCTCTAACGCTATGTTTTTAAGCCTAAGTCTAGAATTATGCAAATTACCGTCGTTTTCTCAAATCGGGAGTCCCGCGGCTGTGGAGTCAGTTCCTACGAGTTACATTGGTCCCGTGGGAGGTGTTGGTGCCACCCACGGGGACGTTCGGGGGCAGTTTTGAGTTTTCACCCTCTAACGCCATGTTTTTCTTAAGTCTAGAATATGCAAATTACCGTCGTATTCTCAAACCAGGAGTCCCGCGGCTGCGGGGTCAATTCATACGAGTTACATTGGTCCCGTCGGAGGTGTTGGTGCCACCCACGGGGACGTTCGGGGGCTGTTTCTAGTTCTAACCCTCTAACGCCATGTTTTTAAGCCTAAGTCTAGAAATATGCAAATTACCGTCGTATTTTCAAACCAGGAGTCCCGGGGCTGCGGGGTCTTTTCCTACGAGTTAAATTGGTCTCGTGGGTGGTGTTGGTGCCACCCACGGGGACGTTCGGGGGCTGTTTCGAGTTCTAACCCTCTAACGCCATGTTTCTAAGCCTAAGTGTAGAAATATGCAAATTACCGTCGTTTTCTCAAACCGGGAGTCCCGCGGCTGCGGGGTCAGTTCCTGCGAGTTACATGGGTCCCATGGGAGATGTTAGTGCCACCCACGGGGACGTTCGTGGGCTATTTCGAGTTCTCACCCTTTAACACCATGTTTTTAAGCCTAAGTCTAGAAATATGCAAATTACCGTCGTTTTCTCAAACCGGGAGTCCCGCGGATGCGGGGTCAGTTCCTACGAGTTACATTGGTCCCGTGGGTGGTGTTGGTGCTACCCACGGGGACGTTCGGGGGCAATTTTAAGTTTTCACCCTCTAACGCCATGTTTTGCTTAAGTCTATAAATATGCAAATTACCATCGTATTCTCAAAAGAGGAGTCCCGCGGCTGCGGGGTCAGTTCCTACGAGCTACATTGGTCCCGTGGGTGGTGTTGGTGCCACCCACGGGGACATTCGGGGGTTGTATCGAGTTCTCACGCTCTAGCGCCATGTTATTAAGCCTAAGTGTAGAAATATGCAAATTACCGTCTTATTCTCAAACCGGGAGTCCCGCGGCTACACGGTCAATTCCTACGAGTTACATTGGTCCCGTGGGAGGTGTTGGTGCCACCCACGAGGACGTTCGAAGGCAATTTTGAGTTTTCACCCTCTAACGCCATGTTTTGCTTAAGTCTAGAAATATGCAAATTACCGTCGTATTCTCAAACCGGGAGTCCCGCGGCTGCGGGATCAGTTCCTACGAGTTACATTGGTCCCGTGGGTGGTGTTGGTGCCATCCACGAGGACGTTCGGGGGCTGTTTCGAGTTCTCACCCTCTAACGCCATGTTTTTAAGCCTAAGTGTAGAAATATGCAAATTATCGTCATGTTCTTAAACCGGGAATCCCACGGATGCGGGGCCAGTTCCTACGAGTTACATCGGTCCCGTGGGAGGTGTTGCTGGCACCCACGGGGACGTTAGCGGGCTGTTTCGAGTTTTCACCCTCTAACGCCATGTTTTTAAGCCTAAGTCTAAAAATATGCAAATTACTGTCGTAATCTCAAACCGAGAGTCGGGCGGCTGCGGGGTTAGTTCCTACAAGTTATATTGGTCTCGTGGGAGGTGTTGGTGACACCCAAGGGGACATTCGGGGCAGTTTCGAGTTTTCACCCTCTAACGCCATGTTTTTAAGCCTAAGTGTAGAAATATGCAAATTATGGTCGTATTCTCAAACCGGGAGTCCCGCGGCTGCATGGTCAATTCCTACCAGTTACATTGGTCGCGTGGGAGGTGTTGGTGCCACCCACGGGGACGTTCGTGGGCTGTTTCGAGTTCTCACCCTCTAACGCTATGTTTTTAAGCCTAAGTCTAAAAATATACAAATTACCGTCGTTTTCTCAAATCGGGAGTCCCGCGGATGTGGGGTCAGTTCCTACGAGTTACATTGGTCCCGTGGGAGGTGTTGGTGCCACCCACGGGGACGTTCGGGGGAAGTTTTGAGTTTTCACCCCCTAACGCCATGTTTTGCTTAAGTCTAGAAATATGCAAATTAATGTCGTATTTTCAAACCAGGAGTCCCGCGGCTGCGAGATCAGTTCCGACGAGTTACATTGGTCCCGTGAGTGGTGTTGGTGCCATCCACGGGGACGTTAGGGGGTTGTTTCGAGTTCTCACCCTCTAACGCCATGTTTTTAAGCCTAAGTCTAGAAATATGCAAAATTACCATTGTATTCTCAAACCGGGAGTCCCGCGGCTGCGTTGTCTGTTCCTACGAGTTACATTGGTCCCGTGGGAGGTGTTGGTGCCACCCAGGGGGACGTTCGGAGGCATTTTTGAGTTCTCACCCTCTAACGCCATGTTTTTAAGCCTAAGTCTAGAAATATGCAAATTACCGTTGTATTCTCAAACCGGGAGTCCCGCGGCTTCGGGTTCAGTTCCTACGAGTTACATTGGTCCCGTGGGAGGTGTTGGTGCCACCCAGGGGGACGTTCGGGGGCATTTTCGATTATTCACCCTCTAACGCCATGTTTTTTTTAAGTCTAGAAATATGCAAATTACCCTCGTATTCTCAAACCAGGAGTCCCGCGACTGCGGGGTCAGTTCCTACGAGTTACATTGGTCCCGTGGTTTGTGTTGGTGCCACCCACGGAGATGTTCGGGAGTTGTTTCGAGTTCTCACCCTCTAACGCCATGTTTTTAAGCCTAAGTGTAGAAATATGCAAATTATCGTCGTATTCTCCAACCGAGAGTCCCGCGGCTGCGGGATCAGTTCCTACAAGTCACATTGGTCCCGTGGGAGGTGTTGGTGCCACCCACGAGGACGTTCGAAGGCAATTTTGAGTTTTCACCCTCTAACGCCATGTTTTGCTTAAGTCTAGAAATATGCAAATTACCGTCGTATTCTCAAACCGCGAGTCCCGCGGCTGCGGGATCAGTTCCTACGAGTTACATTGGTCTCGTGGGTGGTGTTGGTGCCACCCACGGGGACGTTCGGGGGCTGTTTCGAGTTCTAACCCTCTAACGCCATGTTTCTAAGCCTAAGTGTAGAAATATGCAAATTACCATCGTTTTCTCAAACCGGGAGTCCCGCGGCTGTGGGGTCAGTTCCTGTGAGTTACATGGGTCCCGTGGGAGATGTTAGTGCCACCCACGGGGACGTTCGTGGGCTATTTCGAGTTCTCACCCTTTAACACCCTGTTTCTAAGCCTAAGTCTAGAAATATGCAAATTACCGTCGTTTTCTCAAACCGGGAGTCCCGCGGATGCGGGGTCAGTTCCTACGAGTTACATTGGTCCCGTGGGGGGTGTTGGTGCCACCCACGGGGACGTTCGGGGGCAATTTTGTGTTTTCACCCTCTGACGCCATGTTTTGCTTAAGTCTATAAATATGCAAATTACCATCGAATTCTCAAAAGAGGAGTCACGCGGCTGCGGGGTCAGTTCCTACGAGCTACATTGGTCCCGTGGGTGGTGTTGGTGCCACCCACGGGACATTCGGGGGTTGTATCGAGTTCTCACGCTCTAGCGCCATGTTATTAAGCCTAAGTGTAGAAATATGCAAATTACCGTCTTATTCTCAAACCGGGAGTCCCGCGGCTGCAGGGTCAATTCCTACGAGTTACATTGGTCCCGTGGGAGGTGTTGGTGCCACCCACGAGGACGTTCGAAGGCAATTTTGAGTTTTCACCCTCTAACGCCATGTTTTGCTTAAGTCTAGAAATTTGCAAATTACCGTCGTATTCTCAAACCGGGAGTCTCGCGGGTGCGGGATCTGTTCCTAAGAGTTACATTGGTCCCGTGGGTGGTGTTGGTGCCATCCACGAGGACGTTCGGGGGCTGTTTCGAGTTCTCACCCTCTAACGCCATGTTTTTAAGCCTAAGTGTAGAAATATCCAAATTATCGTCATGTTCTCAAACCGAGAATCCCACGGCTGCGGGGCCAGTTCCTACGAGTTACATCGGTCCCGTTGGAGGTGTTGCTGGCACCCACGGGGACGTTAGCGGGCTGTTTCGAGTTTTCACCCTCTAACGCAATGTTTTTAAGCCTAAGTCTAAAAATATGAAAATTACTGTCGTATTCTCAAACCGAGAGTCCCGCGGCTGTGGGGTTAGTTCCTACAAGTTACATTGTAGGTGGTGTTGGTGCCACCCACGGGGACATTCGGGGGCAGTTTCGAGTTTTCACCCACTAACGCCATGTTTTGCTTAAGTCTAGAAATATGCAAATTACATTCGTATTCTAAAACCAGGAGTCCTGCGGCTGCGGGGTCTGTTCCTACGAGTTACATTGGTCCCGTGGGTGGTGTTGGTGCCACCCACAGGGACGTTCGGGGGTTGTTTCGAGTTCCCACCCTCTAACACCATGTTTTTAAGCCTAAGTCTAGAAATATGCAAATTACCGTCGTTTTCTCAAATCGGGAGTCCCGCGGCTGTGGGGTCAGTTCCAAAGAGTTACATTGGTCCCGTGGGAGGTGTTGGTGCCACCCACGGGGACGTTCGGGGGCAGTTTTGAGTTTTCACCCTCTAACGCCATGTTTTTCTTAAGTCTAGAATATGCAAATTACCGTCGTATTCTCAAACCAGGAGTCCCGCGGCTGTGGGGTCAATTCGTATGAGTTACATTGGTCCCGTCGGTGGTGTTGGTGCCACCCACGGGGACGTTTGGGGGCTGTTTCGAGTTCCAACCCTCTAACGCCATGTTTTTAAGCCTAAGTGTAGAAATATGGAAATTACCGTCGTATTCTCAAACCGGGAGTCCCCCGGCTGCGTGTTCAGTTCCTACAAGTTACATTGGTCCTGTGGGAGGTGTTGGTGCCACCCACGGGGACGTTTGGGGGCAGTTTTGAGCTTTCACCCCCTAACGCCATGTTTTGCTTAAGTCTAGAAATATGCAAATTACTATCGTATTTTCAAACCAGGAGTCCCGCGGCTGCGAGATCAGTTCCTACGAGTTACATTGGTCCCGTGAGTGGTGTTGGTGCCATCCACGGGGACGTTAGGGGGTTGTTTCGAGTTCTCACCCTCTAACGCCATGTTTTTAAGCCTAGGTCTAAAGATATACAAATTACCGTCGTATTCTCAAGCCGGGAGTCCCGCGGCTGCAGGGTCAATTCCTACGAGTTACATTGGTCTCGTGGGAGGTGTTGGTGCCACCCACGAGGACGTTCGAAGGAAATTTCGAGTTTTCACCCTCTAACGCCATGTTTTGCTTAAGTCTAGAAATATGAAAATTACCGTCGTATTCTCAAACCGGGGGTCCCGCGGCTGCGAGATCAGTTCCTACGAGTTACATTGGTCCCGTGAGTGGTGTTGGTGCCATCCACGGGGACGTTAGGGGGTTGTTTCGAGTTCTCACCCTCTAACGCCATCTTTTTAAGCCTAAGTCTAGAAATATGCAAATTACCATTGTATTCTCAAACCGGGAGTCCCGCGGCTGCGTTGTCAGTTCCTACGAGTTACATTGGTCCCGTGGGAGGTGTTGGTGCCACCCAGGGGGACATTCGGGGGCATTTTCGAGTTCTCACCTTCTAACGCCATGTTTTTAAGCCTAAGTCTAGAAATATGCAAATTACCGTCGTATTCTCAAACCGGGAGTCCCGCGGCTGCGGGTTCAGTTCCTACGAGTTACATTGGTCCCGTGGGAGGTGTTGGTGCCACCAAGGGGGACGTTCGGGGGCATTTTCGAGTTTTCACCCTCTAACGTCATGTTTTACTTAAGTCTAAAAATATGCAAATTACCCTCGTATTCATAATCCAGGAGTCCCGCGGCTGTGGGGTCAGCTCCTACGAGTTACATTGGCCCCGTGGGTTGTGTTGGTGCCACCCACAGAGATGTTCGGGAGTTGTTTCGAGTTCTCACCCTCTAACGCCATGTTTTTAAGCCTAAGTGTAGAAATATGTAAATTATCGTCGTATTCTCAAACCGAGAGTCCCGCGGCTGTGGGATCAGTTCCTACGAGTCACATTGGTCATGTAGGTGGTGTTGGTGCCACCCACGGGGACATTCGGGGGCAGTTTCGAGTTTTCACCCACTAACGCCATGTTTTGCTTAAGTCTAGAAATATGCAAATTACATTCGTATTCTAAAACCAGGAGTCCTGCGGCTGCGGGGTCTGTTCCTACGAGTTACATTGGTCCCGTGGGTGGTGTTGGTGCCACCCACAGGGACGTTCGGGGGCTGTTTCGAGTTCCCACCCTCTAACACCATGTTTTTAAGCCAAAGTCTAGAAATATGCAAATTATCAACGTATTGTCAAACCGGGAGTTCCGCGGCTGCGGGTTCAGTTCCTACGAGTTACATTGGTCCCGTGGGAGGTGTTGGTGCCACCCACGGGGACGTTCGGGGGAAGTTTTGAGTTTTCACCCTCTAACGCCTTGTTTTGCTTAAGTCTACAAATATGCAAATTACCATCGTATTTTCAAACCAGGAGTCCCGCGGCTGCGAGATCAGTTCCTACGAGTTACATTGGTCCCGTGGGTGGTGTTGGTGCCACCCACGGGGACGTTCAGGGGTTGTTTCGAGTTCTCACGCTCTAACGCCATGTTTTTAAGCCTAAGTCTAAAAATATGCAAATTACCGTCGTATTCTCAAATCGGCAGTCCCGCGGCTACGGGGTCAGTTCCTATGAGTTCAATTGGTCCCGTGGGTGGTGTTGGTGCCACCCACGGGGACATTCGGGGGTAGTTTTGATTTTTCACCCTCTAACGCCATGTTTTGCTTAAGTCTAGAAATATACAAATTACCGCCGTATTCTCGAATCGGGAGTCCCACGGCTACGAGATCAGTTCCTACGAGTTACATGGGTCCCGTGGGAGGTGTTGGTGTCACCCACTGGGACGTTCATGGGCTGTGTCCAGTTCTCACCCTTTAACGACATGTTTCTAAGCCTAAGTCAAGAAATATGCAAATTACCATCGTATTCTTAAACCAGGAGTCCCGCGGCTATGGGGTCAGTTCCTACGAGTTACATTTGTCCCGTGGGAGGTGTTGGTGCCACCCACGAGGACGTTCGTGGGCTGTTTCGAGTTCTCTCACTCTAACGCTATGTTTTTAAGCCTAAGTCTAGAAATACGCAAATTACCATCATTTTCTCAAATCGGGAGTCCCGCGGCTGCGGGGTCAGTTCCTACGAGTTACATTGGGCCCGTGGGAGGTGTTGGTGCCACCCACGGGGACGTTCGGGGGCAGTTTTGAGTTTTCACCCTCTAACGCCATGTTTTTCTTAAGTCTAGAAATATGCAAATTACCGTCGTATTCTCAAACCAGGAGTCCCGCGGCTACGGGGTCAATTCGTACCAGTTACATTGGTCCCGTGGGTAGTGTTGGTGCCACCCACGGGGACGTTCAGGGGCTGTTTCGAGTTCTAACCCTCTAACGCCATGTTTTTAAGCCTAAGTGTAGAAATATGCAAATTACCGTCGTATTCCCAAACCGGGAGTCCCGCGACTGCGTGTTCAGTTCCTACAAGTTACATTGGTTCCGTGGGAGGTGTTGGTGCCACCCACGGGGACGTTTGGGTGCAGTTTTGAGTTTTCACCCCCTAACGCCATGTTTTGCTTAAGTCTAGAAATGTGCAAATTACTGTCGTATTTTCAAACCAGGAGTCCCGCGGCTGCGAGATGAGTTCCTACGAGTTACATTGGTCCCGTGAGTGGTGTTGGTGCCATCCACGGGGACGTTAGGGGGTTGTCTTGAGTTCTCACCCTCTCACGCCATGTTTTAAGCCTAAGTCTAGAAATATGCAAATTACCATTGTATTCTCAAACCGGGAGTCCCGCGGCTGCGTTTTCAGTTCCTACGAGTTACATTGGTCCCGTGGGAGGTGTTGGTGCCACCCAGGGGAACATCCGGGGGCATTTTCGAGTTCTCACCTTTTAACGCCATGTTTTTAAGCCTAAGTTAAGAAATATTCAAATTACCGTCGTATTCTCAAACCGGGAGTCCCGCGGCTGCGGGTTCAGTTCCTACGAGTTACATTGGTCCCGTGGGAGGTGTTGGTGCCACCAAGGGGGACGTTCGGGGGCATTTTCGAGTTTTCACCCTCTAACGCCATGTTTTACTTAAGTCTAAAAATATGCAAATTAACCTCGTATTCTCAATCCAGGAGTCCCGCGGCTACGGGGTCAGCTCCTACGAGTTACATTGGTCCCCTGGGTTGTGTTGGTGCCACCCACGGAGATGTTCGGGAGTTGTTTCGAGTTCTCACCCTCTAACGCCATGTTTTTAAGCCTAAGTGTAGTAATATGCAAATTATCGTCGTATTCTCAAAACGAGAGTCCCGCGGCTGCGGGATCAGTTCCTACGAGTCACATTGGTCCTGTAGGTGGTGTTGGTGCCACCCACGGGGACATACGGGGGCAGTTTCGAGTTTTCACCCACTAACGCCATGTTTTGCTTAAGTCTAGAAATATGCAAATTACATTCGTATTCTAAAACCAAGAGTCCTGCAGCTGCGGGGTCAGTTCCTACGAGTTACATTGGTCCCGTGGGTGGTGTTGGTGCCACCCACGGGGACGTTCGGGGGCTGTTTCGAGTTCCCACCCTCTAACACCATGTTTTTAAGCCTAAGTCTAGAAATACGAAAATGATCATCGTATTGTCAAACCGGGAGTCCCGCGGCTGAGGGTTCAGTTCCTACGAGTTACATTGGTCCCGTGGGAGGTGTTGGTGCCACCCACGGGGACGTTCGGGGGCAGTTTTGAGTTTTCACCCTCTAACGCCATGTTTTGCTTAAGTCTACAAATATGCAAATTACCGTCGTATTTTCAAACCAGGAGTCCCGCGGCTGCGAGATCAGTTCCTATGAGTTCATTGGTCCCGTGGGTGGTGTTGGTGCCACCCACGGGGACGTTCGGGGGTTCTTTCGAGTTCTCACGCTCTAACGCCATGTTTTTAAGCCTAAGTCTAAAAATATGCAAATTACCGTCGTATTCTCAAACCGGCAGTCCCGCGGCTACGGGGTCAGTTCCTACGAGTTCAATTGGTCCCGTGGGTGGTGTTGGTGCCACCCACGGGGACATTCGGGGGCAGTTTCGATTTTTCACCCTCTAACGCCATGTTTTGCTTAAGTCTAGAAATATGCAAATTACCGTCGTATTCTCAAATCGGGAGTCCCACGGCTACGGGGTCAGTTCCTACGAGTTACATGGGTCCCGTGGGAGGTGTTGGTGCCACCCACGGGGACGTTCATGGGCTGTTTCCAGTTCTCACCCTTTAAAGACATGTTTTTAAGCCTAAGTCAAGAAATATGCAAATTACCGTCGTATTCTTAAACCAGGAGTCCCGCGGCTGCGGGGTCAGTTCCTACGAGTTACATTTGTCCCGTGGGAGGTGTTGGTGCCACCCAGGAGGACGTTTGTGGGCTGTTTCGAGTTCTCACCCTCTAACGCTGTGTTTTTCAGCCTAAGTCTAGAAATATGAAAATTACCGTCGTTTTCTCAAATCGGGAGTCCCGCGGCTATGGGGTCAGTTCCTACGAGTTACATTGGTCCCGTGGGAGGTGTTGGTACCACCCACGGGGACGTTCGGGGGCAGTTTTGAGTTTTCACCCTCTAACGCCATGTTTTTCTTATGTCTAGAAATATGCAAATTACTGTCGTATTCTCAAACCAGGAGTCCCGCGGCTGCGGGGTCAATTCGTACGAGTTACATTGGTCCCGTGGGTGGTGTTGGTGCCACCCACGGGGACGTTCGGGGGCTGTTTCGAGTTCTAACCCTCTAACGCCATGTTTTTAAGCCTAAGTGTAGAAATATGCAAATTACCGTCGTATTCCCAAACCGGGAGTCCCGCGACTACGTGTTCAGTTCCTACAAGTTACATTGGTTCCGTGGGAGGTGTTGGTGCCACCCAGGGGGACGTTCGGGGGCATTTTCGATTATTCACCCTCTAACGCCATGTTTTTTTTAAGTCTAGAAATATGCAAATTACCCTCGTATTCTCAAACCAGGAGTCCCGCGGCTGCGGGGTCAGTTCCTACGAGTTACATTGGTCCCGTGGTTTGTGTTGGTGCCACCCACGGAGATGTTCGGGAGTTGTTTCGAGTTCTCACCCTCTAACGCCATGTTTTTAAGCCTAAGTGTAGAAATATGCAAATTATCGTCGTATTCTCCAACCGAGAGTCCCGCGGCTGCGGGATCAGTTCCTACAAGTCACATTGGTCCCGTGGGAGGTGTTGGTGCCACCCACGAGGACGTTCGAAGGCAATTTTGAGTTTTCACCCTCTAACGCCATGTTTTGCTTAAGTCTAGAAATATGCAAATTACCGTCGTATTCTCAAACCGCGAGTCCCGCGGCTGCGGGATCAGTTCCTACGAGTTACATTGGTCTCGTGGGTGGTGTTGGTGCCACCCACGGGGACGTTCGGGGGCTGTTTCGAGTTCTAACCCTCTAACGCCATGTTTCTAAGCCTAAGTGTAGAAATATGCAAATTACCATCGTTTTCTCAAACCGGGAGTCCCGCGGCTGCGGGGTCAGTTCCTGTGAGTTACATGGGTCCCGTGGGAGATGTTAGTGCCACCCACGGGGACGTTCGTGGGCTATTTCGAGTTCTCACCCTTTAACACCCTGTTTTTAAGCCTAAGTCTAGAAATATGCAAATTACCGTCGTTTTCTCAAACCGGGAGTCCCGCGGATGCGGGGTCAGTTCCTACGAGTTACATTGGTCCCGTGGGGGGTGTTGGTGCCACCCACGGGGACGTTCGGGGGAAATTTTGTGTTTTCACCCTCTGACGCCATGTTTTGCTTAAGTCTATAAATATGCAAATTACCATCGAATTCTCAAAAGAGGAGTCACGCGGCTGCGGGGTCAGTTCCTACGAGCTACATTGGTCCCGTGGGTGGTGTTGGTGCCACCCACGGGACATTCGGGGGTTGTATCGAGTTCTCACGCTCTAGCGCCATGTTATTAAGCCTAAGTGTAGAAATATGCAAATTACCGTCTTATTCTCAAACCGGGAGTCCCGCGGCTGCAGGGTCAATTCCTACGAGTTACATTGGTCCCGTGGGAGGTGTTGGTGCCACCCACGAGGACGTTCGAAGGCAATTTTGAGTTTTCACCCTCTAACGCCATGTTTTGCTTAAGTCTAGAAATTTGCAAATTACCGTCGTATTCTCAAACCGGGAGTCTCGCGGGTGCGGGATCTGTTCCTAAGAGTTACATTGGTCCCGTGGGTGGTGTTGGTGCCATCCACGAGGACGTTCGGGGGCTGTTTCGAGTTCTCACCCTCTAACGCCATGTTTTTAAGCCTAAGTGTAGAAATATCCAAATTATCGTCATGTTCTCAAACCGAGAATCCCACGGCTGCGGGGCCAGTTCCTACGAGTTACATCGGTCCCGTTGGAGGTGTTGCTGGCACCCACGGGGACGTTAGCGGGCTGTTTCGAGTTTTCACCCTCTAACGCAATGTTTTTAAGCCTAAGTCTAAAAATATGAAAATTACTGTCGTATTCTCAAACCGAGAGTCCCGCGGCTGTGGGGTTAGTTCCTACAAGTTACATTGTAGGTGGTGTTGGTGCCACCCACGGGGA
This sequence comes from Sambucus nigra, assembly GCA_949130495.1. Lineage (NCBI taxonomy): Eukaryota > Viridiplantae > Streptophyta > Magnoliopsida > Dipsacales > Adoxaceae > Sambucus > Sambucus nigra. The sequence continues at coordinate 130,121,945 of OX422214.1, read as the reverse complement.
CATTCGGGGGCAGTTTCGAGTTTTCACCCACTAACGCCATGTTTTGCTTAAGTCTAGAAATATGCAAATTACATTCGTATTCTAAAACCAGGAGTCCTGCGGCTGCGGGGTCTGTTCCTACGAGTTACATTGGTCCCGTGGGTGGTGTTGGTGCCACCCACAGGGACGTTCGGGGGTTGTTTCGAGTTCCCACCCTCTAACACCATGTTTTTAAGCCTAAGTCTAGAAATATGCAAATTACCGTCGTTTTCTCAAATCGGGAGTCCCGCGGCTGTGGGGTCAGTTCCAAAGAGTTACATTGGTCCCGTGGGAGGTGTTGGTGCCACCCACGGGGACGTTCGGGGGCAGTTTTGAGTTTTCACCCTCTAACACCATGTTTTTCTTAAGTCTAGAATATGCAAATTACCGTCGTATTCTCAAACCAGGAGTCCCGCGGCTGTGGGGTCAATTCGTACGAGTTACATTGGTCCCGTCGGTGGTGTTGGTGCCACCCACGGGGACGTTCGGGGGCTGTTTCGAGTTCCAACCCTCTAACGCCATGTTTTTAAGCCTAAGTGTAGAAATATGGAAATTACCGTCGTATTCTGAAACCGGGAGTCCCCCGGCTGCGTGTTCAGTTCCTACAAGTTACATTGGTCCTGTGGGAGGTGTTGGTGCCACCCACGGGGACGTTTGGGGGCAGTTTTGAGCTTTCACCCCCTAACGCCATGTTTTGCTTAAGTCTAGAAATATGCAAATTACTATCGTATTTTCAAACCAGGAGTCCCGCGGCTGCGAGATCAGTTCCTACGAGTTACATTGGTCCCGTGAGTGGTGTTGGTGCCATCCACGGGGACGTTAGGGGGTTGTTTCGAGTTCTCACCCTCTAACGCCATGTTTTTAAGCCTAGGTCTAAAGATATACAAATTACCGTCGTATTCTCAAGCCGGGAGTCCCGCGGCTGCAGGGTCAATTCCTACGAGTTACATTGGTCCCGTGGGAGGTGTTGGTGCCACCCACGAGGACGTTCGAAGGAAATTTCGAGTTTTCACCCTCTAACGCCATGTTTTGCTTAAGTCTAGAAATATGAAAATTACCGTCGTATTCTCAAACCGGGGGTCCCGCGGCTGCGAGATCAGTTCCTACGAGTTACATTGGTCCCGTGAGTGGTGTTGGTGCCATCCACGGGGACGTTAGGGGGTTGTTTCGAGTTCTCACCCTCTAACGCCATCTTTTTAAGCCTAAGTCTAGAAATATGCAAATTACCATTGTATTCTCAAACCGGGAGTCCCGCGGCTGCGTTGTCAGTTCCTACGAGTTACATTGGTCCCGTGAGAGGTGTTGGTGCCACCCAGGGGGACGTTCGGGGGCATTTTCGAGTTCTCACCTTCTAACGCCATGTTTTTAAGCCTAAGTCTAGAAATATGCAAATTACCGTCGTATTCTCAAACCGGGAGTCCCGCGGCTGCGGGTTCAGTTCCTACGAGTTACATTGGTCCCGTGGGAGGTGTTGGTGCCACCAAGGGGGACGTTCGGGGGCATTTTCGAGTTTTCACCCTCTAACGTCATGTTTTACTTAAGTCTAAAAATATGCAAATTACCCTCGTATTCATAATCCAGGAGTCCCGCGGCTGTGGGGTCAGCTCCTACGAGTTACATTGGCCCCGTGGGTTGTGTTGGTGCCACCCACAGAGATGTTCGGGAGTTGTTTCGAGTTCTCACCCTCTAATGCCATGTTTTTAAGCCTAAGTGTAGAAATATGTAAATTATCATCGTATTCTCAAACCGAGAGTCCCGCGGCTGTGGGATCAGTTCCTACGAGTCACATTGGTCATGTAGGTGGTGTTGGTGCCACACACGGGGACATTCGGGGGCAGTTTCGAGTTTTCACCCACTAACGCCATGTTTTGCTTAAGTCTAGAAATATGCAAATTACATTCGTATTCTAAAACCAGGAGTCCTGCGGCTGCGGGGTCTGTTCCTACGAGTTACATTGGTCCCGTGGGTGGTGTTGGTGCCACCCACAGGGACGTTCGGGGGCTGTTTCGAGTTCCCACCCTCTAACACCATGTTTTTAAGCCTAAGTCTAGAAATATGCAAATTACCGTCGTTTTCTCAAATCGGGAGTCCCGCGGCTGTGGGGTCAGTTCCAAAGAGTTACATTGGTCCCGTGGGAGGTGTTGGTGCCACCCACGGGGACGTTCGGGGGCAGTTTTGAGTTTTCACCCTCTAACACCATGTTTTTCTTAAGTCTAGAATATGCAAATTACCGTCGTATTCTCAAACCAGGAGTCCCGCGGCTGTGGGGTCAATTCGTACGAGTTACATTGGTCCCGTCGGTGGTGTTGGTGCCACCCACGGGGACGTTCGGGGGCTGTTTCGAGTTCCAACCCTCTAACGCCATGTTTTTAAGCCTAAGTGTAGAAATATGGAAATTACCGTCGTATTCTCAAACCGGGAGTCCCCCGGCTGCGTGTTCAGTTCCTACAAGTTACATTGGTCCTGTGGGAGGTGTTGGTGCCACCCACGGGGACGTTTGGGGGCAGTTTTGAGCTTTCACCCCCTAACGCCATGTTTTGCTTAAGTCTAGAAATATGCAAATTACTATCGTATTTTCAAACCAGGAGTCCCGCGGCTGCGAGATCAGTTCCTACGAGTTACATTGGTCCCGTGAGTGGTGTTGGTGCCATCCACGGGGACGTTAGGGGGTTGTTTCGAGTTCTCACCCTCTAACGCCATGTTTTTAAGCCTAGGTCTAAAGATATACAAATTACCGTCGTATTCTCAAGCCGGGAGTCCCGCGGCTGCAGGGTCAATTCCTACGAGTTACATTGGTCCCGTGGGAGGTGTTGGTGCCACCCACGAGGACGTTCGAAGGAAATTTCGAGTTTTCACCCTCTAACGCCATGTTTTGCTTAAGTCTAGAAATATGAAAATTACCGTCGTATTCTCAAACCGGGGGTCCCGCGGCTGCGAGATCAGTTCCTACGAGTTACATTGGTCCCGTGAGTGGTGTTGGTGCCATCCACGGGGACGTTAGGGGGTTGTTTCGAGTTCTCACCCTCTAACGCCATCTTTTTAAGCCTAAGTCTAGAAATATGCAAATTACCATCGTATTCTCAAACCGGGAGTCCCGCGGCTGCGTTGTCAGTTCCTACGAGTTACATTGGTCCCGTGGGAGGTGTTGGTGCCACCCAGGGGGACGTTCGGGGGTTCTTTCGAGTTCTCACGCTCTAACGCCATGTTTTTAAGCCTAAGTCTTAAAATATGCAAATTACCGTCGTATTCTCAAACCGGCAGTCCCGCGGCTACGGGGTCAGTTCCTACGAGTTCAATTGGTCCCGTGGGTGGTGTTGGTGCCACCCACGGGGACATTCGGGGGCAGTTTCGATTTTTCACCCTCTAACGCCATGTTTTGCTTAAGTCTAGAAATATGCAAATTACCGTCGTATTCTCAAATCGGGAGTCCCACGGCTACGGGGTCAGTTCCTACGAGTTACATGGGTCCCGTGGGAGGTGTTGGTGCCACCCACGGGGACGTTCATGGGCTGTTTCCAGTTCTCACCCTTTAAAGACATGTTTTTAAGCCTAAGTCAAGAAATATGCAAATTACCGTCGTATTCTTAAACCAGGAGTCCCGCGGCTGCGGGGTCAGTTCCTACGAGTTACATTTGTCCCGTGGGAGGTGTTGGTGCCACCCAGGAGGACGTTTGTGGGCTGTTTCGAGTTCTCACCCTCTAACGCTGTGTTTTTCAGCCTAAGTCTAGAAATATGAAAATGACCGTCGTTTTCTCAAATCGGGAGTCCCGCGGCTATGGGGTCAGTTCCTACGAGTTACATTGGTCCCGTGGGAGGTGTTGGTGCCACCCACGGGGACGTTCGGGGGCAGTTTTGAGTTTTCACCCTCTAACGCCATGTTTTTCTTATGTCTAGAAATATGCAAATTACTGTCGTATTCTCAAACCAGGAGTCCCGCGGCTGCGGGGTCAATTCGTACGAGTTACATTGGTCCCGTGGGTGGTGTTGGTGCCACCCACGGGGACGTTCGGGGGCTGTTTCGAGTTCTAACCCTCTAACGCCATGTTTTTAAGCCTAAGTGTAGAAATATGCAAATTACCGTCGTATTCCCAAACCGGGAGTCCCGCGACTGCGTGTTCAGTTCCTACAAGTTACATTGGTTCCGTGGGAGGTGTTGGTGCCACCCAGGGGGACGTTCGGGGGCATTTTCGATTATTCACCCTCTAACGCCATGTTTTTTTTAAGTCTAGAAATATGCAAATTACCCTCGTATTCTCAAACCAGGAGTCCCGCGGCTGCGGGGTCAGTTCCTACGAGTTACATTGGTCCCGTGGTTTGTGTTGGTGCCACCCACGGAGATGTTCGGGAGTTGTTTCGAGTTCTCACCCTCTAACGCCATCTTTTTAAGCCTAAGTCTAGAAATATGCAAATTACCATCGTATTCTCAAACCAGGAGTCCCGCGGCTGCGAGATCAGTTCCTACGAGTTCATTGGTCCCGTGGGTGGTGTTGGTGCCACCCAGGGGGACGTTCGGGGGTTCTTTCGAGTTCTCACGCTCTAACGCCATGTTTTTAAGCCTAAGTCTAAAAATATGCAAATTACCGTCGTATTCTCAAACCGGCAGTCCCGCGGCTGCGGGGTCAGTTCCTACGAGTTACATTGGTCCCGTGAGTGGTGTTGGTGCCATCCACGGGGACGTTAGGGGGTTGTTTCGAGTTCTCACCCTCTAACGCCATCTTTTTAAGCCTAAGTCTAGAAATATGCAAATTACCGTCGTATTCTCAAACTGAGAGTACCGCGGCTGTGGGATCAGTTCCCACGACTTACATTGGTCCCGTGGGTTGTGTTGGTGCCACCCACGGAGATGTTCGGGAGTTGTTTCGAGTTCTCGCCCTCTAACGCCATGTTTTTAAGCCTAAGTGTAGAAATATGCAAATTATCGTCGTATTCTCAAACCGACAGTCCCGCGGCTGCGTTGTCAGTTCCTAGGAGTTACATTGGTCCTGTAGGTGGTGTTGGTGCCACCCACGGGGACATTCGGGGGCAGTTTCGAGTTTTCACCCACTAACGCCATGTTTTGCTTAAGTCTAGAAATATGCAAATTACATTCGTATTCTAAAACCATGAGTCCTGCGGCTGCGGGGTCAGTTCCTACGAGTTACATTGGTCCCGTGGGTGGTGTTTGTGCCACCCACGGGGACGTTCGGGGGCTGTTTCGAGTTCCCACCCTCTAACACCATGTTTTTAAGTCTAAGTCTAGAAATATGCAAATTATCATCGTATTGTCAAACCGGGAGTCCCGTGGCTGCGGGTTCAGTTCCTACGAGTTACATTGGTCCCGTGGGAGGTGTTGGTGCCACCCTCGGGGACGTTCGGGGGCAATTTTGAGTTTTCACCCTCTAACGCCATGTTTTGCTTAAGTCTACAAATATGCAAATTACTGTCGTATTTTCAAACCTGGAGTCCCGCGGCTGCGAGATCAGTTCCTACGAGTTACATTGGTCCCGTGGGTGGTGTTGGTGCCACCCACGGGGACGTTCGGGGGTTGTTTCGAGTTCTCACGCTCTAACGCCATGTTTTTAAGCCTAAGTCTAAAAATATGCAAATTACCGTCGTATTCTCAAACCGGCAGTCCCGCGGCTACGGGGTCAGTTCCTACGAGTTCAATCTGTCCAGTGGCTGGTGGTGGTGCCACCCACGGGGACGTTTGTTGGTTATTTCGAGTTCTCACACTCTAACGCCATGTTTTTAAGCCTAAGTCTAAAAATATGCAAATTACCGTCGTATTGTCAAACCGGCAGTCCCGTGGTTACGGGGTCAGTTCCTACGAGTTCAATTGGTCCCGTGGGTGGTGTTGATGCCACCCACGGGGACGTTCGGGGGCAGTTTTGAGTTTTTACCCTCTAACGCCATGTTTTGCTTAAGTCTAGAAATATGCAAATTACCTTCGTATTCTCAAACCGGGAGTCCCGCGGCTGTGGGTTCAGTTCCTACGAGTTACATGGGTCCCGTTGGAGATGATAGTGCCACCCACGGGGACATTCGTGGGCTATTTCGAGTTCTCACCCTCTAACGCCATGTTTTGAAGCCTAAGTCTAGAAATATGCAAATTACCGTTTTTTTCTCAAACCGGGAGTCCCGCGGCTGCGGGGTCAGTTCTTACGAGTTACATTCGTCCCGTGGGAGGTGTTGGTGCCACTCACGGGGACATTCGGGGGCAGTTTTGAGTTTTCACCCTCTAACGCCATGTTTTGCTTAAGTCTAGAAATATGCAAATTACCGTCGTATTCTTAAACCGGGAGTACCGCGGCTGCGGGATCAGTTCCTACGAGTTACATTGGTCCCATGGGTGGTGTTGGTGCCACCCACGGGGACGTTCGGGGGCTGTTTTGAGTTCTCGCCCTCTAACGCCATGTTTTTAAGCCTAAGTTTGGAAATATGCAAATTACCATTGTATTCTCAAACTGGGAGACCCGCGGCTGCGTTGTCAGTTCCTACGAGTTACATTGGTCCCGTGGGAGGTGTTGGTGCCACCCAGGGGGACGTTCGGGGGCATTTTTGAGTTCTCACCTTCTAACGTCATGTTTTTAAGCCTAAGTCTATTAATATGCAAATTACCGTCGTATTCTCAAATCGGGAGTCCCGCGGCTGCGGGTTCAGTTCCTACGAGTTACATTGGTCCCGTGGGAGGTGTTGGTGCCACCCAAGGGGACGTTCGGGGGCATTTTCGAGTTTTCACCCTCTAACGCAATGTTTTACTTAAGTCTATAAATATGCAAATTACCCTCGTAGTCTCAATCCAGGAGTCCCGCGGCTGCGGGGTCAGTTCCTACGAGTTACATTGGTCCCGTGGGTTGTGTTGGTGCCACCCACGGAGATGTTCGGGAGTTGTTTCGAGTTCTCACCCACTGACGCCATGTTTTTAAGCCTAAGTGTAGAAATATACAAATTATCGTCGTATTCTCAAACCGAGAGTCCCGCGGCTGTGGGATCAGTTCCTACGATTCACATTGGTCCTCTAGGTGGTGTTGGTGCCACCCACGGGGACATTCGGGGGCAGTTTCGAGTTTTCACCCACTAACGCCATGTTTTGCTTAAGTCTAGAAATATGCAAATTACCTTCGTATTCTCAAACCGGGAGTCCCGTGGCTGCGGGTTCAGTTCCTACGAGTTACATTGGTCTCGTGGGAGGTGTTGGTGCCACCATCGGGGACGTTCGGGGGCAGTTTTGAGTTTTCACCCTCTGACGCCATGTTTTGCTTAAGTCTACAAATATGCAAATTACTGTCGTATTTTCAAACCTGGAGTCCCGCGGCTGCGAGATCAGTTCCTACGAGTTACATTGGTCCCGTGGGTGGTGTTAGTGCCACCCACGGGGACGTTCGGGGGTTGTTTCGAGTTCTCACGCTCTAACGCCATGTTTTTAAGCCTAAGTCTAAAAATATGCAAATTACCGTCGTATTCTCAAACCGGCAGTCCCGCGGCTACGGGGTCAGTTCCTACGAGTTCAATCTGTCCCGTGGGTGGTGTTGGTGCCACCCACGGGGACATTCGGGGGGAGTTTCGCTTTTTCACCCTTTAACGCCATGTTTTGCTTAAGTCTAGAAATATGCAAATTACCGTCGTATTCTCGAATCGGGAGTCCCACGGCTACGGGGTCAGTTCCTACGAGTTACATGGGTCCCGTGGGAGGTGTTGGTGCCACCCACGGGAACGTTCGTGGGATGTTTCCAGTTCTCACCCTTTAACGACATGTTTTTAAGCCTAAGCCTAGAAATATGCAAATTACCGTCGTATTCTTAAACAAGGAGTCCCGCGGCTGCGGGGTCAGATCCTACAAGTTACATTTGTCCCGTGGGTGGTGTTGGTGCCACTCACGGGGACGTTCGGGGGCTGTTTCGAGTTCTCACCCTCTAACGCCATGTTTTTAAGCCTAAGTGTAAAAATATCCAAATTATCGTCGTATTCTCATACCGGGAATCCCGCGGATGCGGGTTCATTTCCTACGAGTTACATTGGTCCCGTGGGTGGTGTTGGTGCCACCCACGGGGACGTTCGGGGGTTGTTTCGAGTTCTCACCCTCTAACGCCATGTTTTTAAGCCTAACTGTAGAAATATGCAAATTATCGTTGTATTCTCAAACCGAGAGTCCCGCGGTTGTGGGATCAGTTCCTACGAGTCACATTGGTCCCGTGGGAGGTGTTGGTGCCACCCACGGGGACGTTCGGGGGCAGTTTTGAGTTTTTGCCCTCTAACGCCATATTTTGCTTAAGTCTAGAAATATGCAAATTACCGTCGTATTCTCAAACCGGGAGTCCCATGGCTGCGGGGTCTGTTCCTACGTGTTACATTGGTCCCGTGGGTGGGGTTGGTGCCACCCACGGGGACGTTCGGGGGCTGTTTCGAGTTCTAACCCTCTAACGCCATGTTTTGAAGCCTAAGTGTAGAAATATGCAAATTACCGTCGTATTCTCAAACCAGGAGTCCCGCGGCAGCGGGGTCAGTTCCTACGAGTTACATGGGTCCCGTGGGAGATGTTACTGCTACCCACGGGGACGTTCGTGGGCTATTTCTAGTTCTCACCCTCTAACACCATGTTTTTAAGCCTAAGTCTAGAAATATGCAAATTACCGTCGTTTTTCAAACCGGGAGTCCCGCGGCTGTGGGGTCAGTTCCTACGAGTTACATGGGTCCCGTGGGAGATGTTTTCGCCACCCACGGTGACGTTCGTGGGCTGTTTCGAGTTCTCACTCTCTAACGCCATGTTTTTAAGCCTAAGTCTTGAAATATGCAAATTACCGTCATTTTCTCAAACCGGGAGTCCCGCGGTTGCGGGGTCAGTTCCTACGAGTTACATTGGTCCCGTGGGTGGTGTTGGTGCCTCCGACGGGGACGTTCGGGGGCTGTTTCGAGTTCTCACCCTCTAACGCCATGTTTTTAAGCCTAAGTGTAGAAATATGCAAATTACCGTCATGTTCTCAAATCGGGAGTCCCACGGCTGCGGGGTCAGTTCCTACGAGTTACATTGGTCCCGTGGGAGGTGTTGTTGGCATCCACGGGGACGTTCGGGGGTATTTCGAGTTCTCACCCTCTAACGCCATGTTTTTAAGCCAAAGTCTAAAAATATGCAAATTACCGTCTTTTTTCAAACCGGGAGTCCCGCGGCTGCGGGGTCAGTTCCTACGAGTTACATTGGTCCCGTGGGTTGTATTGGTGCCACCCACGGGGATGTTCGGGAGTGATTTCGAGTTCTCACCCTCTAACGCCATGTTTTTATTAAGTCTAGACATATGCAAATTACCGTCGTATTCTCAAACCGGGAGTCCCGCGGCTGCGGGATCAGTTCCTACGAGTTACATTGGTCCCATGGGTGGTGTTGGTGCCACCCACGGGGACGTTCGGGGGCTGTTTCGAGTTCTCACCCTCTAACGCCATGTTTTTAAGCCTAAGTGTAAAAATATGTAAATTATCGTCGTATTCTCAAACCAGGAGTCCCGCGGCAGCGGGGTCAGTTCCTACGAGTTACATGGGTCCCGTGGGAGATGTTACTGCTACCCACGGGGACGTTCGTGGGCTATTTCTAGTTCTCACCCTCTAACACCATGTTTTTAAGCCTAAGTCTAGAAATATGCAAATTACCGTCGTTTTTCAAACCGGGAGTCCCGCGGCTGTGGGGTCAGTTCCTACGAGTTACATGGGTCCCGTGGGAGATGTTTTCGCCACCCACGGTGACGTTCGTGGGCTGTTTCGAGTTCTCACTCTCTAACGCCATGTTTTTAAGCCTAAGTCTTGAAATATGCAAATTACCGTCATTTTCTCAAACCGGGAGTCCCGCGGTTGCGGGGTCAGTTCCTACGAGTTACATTGGTCCCGTGGGTGGTGTTGGTGCCTCCGACGGGGACGTTCGGGGGCTGTTTCGAGTTCTCACCCTCTAACGCCATGTTTTTAAGCCTAAGTGTAGAAATATGCAAATTACCGTCATGTTCTCAAATCGGGAGTCCCACGGCTGCGGGGTCAGTTCCTACGAGTTACATTGGTCCCGTGGGAGGTGTTGTTGGCATCCACGGGGACGTTCGGGTGTATTTCGAGTTCTCACCCTCTAACGCCATGTTTTTAAGCCAAAGTCTAAAAATATGCAAATTACCGTCTTTTTTCAAACCGGGAGTCCCGCGGCTGCGGGGTCAGTTCCTACGAGTTACATTGGTCCCGTGGGAGGTGTTGGTAACACCCACGGGGACGTTCAAAGGCAATTTCGAGTTTTCACCCTCAAACGCCATGTTTTGCTTAAGTCTAGACATATACAAATTATCGTCGTATTCTCAAACCGGGAGTCCCGCGGCTACGGGATCAGTTCCTACGAGTTACATTGGTCCCATGGGTGGTGTTGGTGCCACCCACGGGGACGTTCGGGGGCTGTTTCAAGTTGTCACCCTCTAAGGCCATGTTTTTAAGCCTAAGTCTAGAAATATGTAAATTATCGTCGTATTCTCAAACCGAGAGTCCCGCGGCTGCAGGATCAGTTCCTACGAGTCACATTGGTCCCGTAGGTGGTGTTGGTGCCACCCACGGGGACGTTCGGGGGCAGTTTCGAGTTTTCACCCTCTAACGCCATTTTTTGCTTAAGTCTACAAATATGAAAATTACCTTCGTATTCTAAAACCAGGAGTCCTGCGGCTGCGGGGTCAGTTCCTACGAGTTACATTGGTCTCGTGGGTGGTGTTGGTGCCACCCACGGGGACGTTCGGGGGCTATTTCGAGTTCTCACCCTCTAAAGCCATGTTTTTAAGTCTAAGTCTGGAAATATGCAAATTATCGTCATATTCTCAAACCGGGAGTCCCGCGGCTACGGGTTTAGTTCCTATGAGATACATTGGTCCCGTGGGAGGTGTTGGTGCCACCCACGGGGACGTTCGGGGGCAGTTTTGAGTTTTCACCCTCTAACGCCACGTTTTGCTTATGTCTAGAAATATGCGAATTACCGTCGTATTTTCAAACCAGGAGTCCCGCGGCTACGAGATCAGTTCCTACGAGTTACATTGATCCCGTGGGTGGTGTTGGTGCCACCCACGGAGACGTTCGGGGGTTGTTTCGAGTTCTCACCCTCTAACGCCATGTTTTTAAGCCTAAGTGTAGAAATATGCAAATTATCGTCGTATTCTCAAACCGAAAGTCCCGCGGTTGCGGGATCAGTTCCTACGAGTCACATTGGTCCCGTGGGAGGTGTTGGTGCCACCAACGGGGACGTTTGGGGGTTATTTCGAGTTCTCACCCTCTAACGCCATGTTTTTAAGCCTAAGTCTAAAAATATGCAAATTACCATCGTATTCTCAAACCGGCAGTCCCGCGGCTACGAGGTCAGTTCCTACGAGTTCAATTGGTCCCTTGGGTGGTTTTGATGCCCCCCACGGGGACATTCGGGGGCGGTTTCGATTTTTCACCCTCTAACGCCATATTTTGCTTAAGTCTAGAAATATGCAAATTACCCTCGTATTCTCAAATCGGGAGTCCCGCGGCTACGAGGTCAGTTCCTACGAGTTACGTGGGTCCCGTGGGAGGTGTTGGTGCCACCCACGGGGACGTTCGTGGTCTGTTTCGAGTTCTCACCCTTTAACGCCATGTTTTTAAGCCTAAGTCTAGAGATATGCAAATTACCGTCGTATTATGAAACTAGGAGTCCCGCGGCAGTGGGGTCAGTTCCTACGAGTTACATTTGTCCCGTGGGTGGTGTTGGTGCCACCCACGGGGACGTTCGGGGGCTGTTTCGAGTTCTCATCCTCTAACGCCATGTTTTTAAGCCTAAGTGTAGAAATATCCAAATTATCATCGTATTCTCAAACCGGGAGTCCCGCGGCTGCGAGTTCATTTCCTACGAGTTACATTGGTCCCGTGGGTGGTGTTGGTGCCACCCACGGGGACGTTCGGGGGTTGTTTCGAGTTCTCACCCTCTAACACCATGTTTTTAAGCCTAAGTGTAGAAATATGCAAATTATCGTTGTATTCTCAAACCGAGAGTCCCGCGGCTGCGGGATCAGTTCCTACGAGTCACATTGGTCCCGTGGGAGGTGTTGGTGCCACCCACGGGGACGTTCGGGGGCAGTTTTGAGTTTTTGCCCTCTAACGCCATGTTTTGCTTAAGTCTAGAAATATGCAAATTACCGTCGTATTCTCAAACCGGGAGTCCCACGGCTGCGGGGGCTGTTCCTACGAGTTACATTGGTCCCGTGGGTGGTGTTGCTCCCACCCACGGGGACGTTCGGGGGCTGTTTCGAGTTCTAACCCTCTAACGCCATGTTTTGAAGCCTAAGTGTAGAAATATGCAAATTACCGTCATATTCTCAAACCAGGAGTCCCGCGGCTGCGGGGTCAGTTCCTACGAGTTACATGGGTCCCTTGGGAGATGTTAGTGCCACCCACGTGGACGTTCGTGGGCTATTTCTAGTTCTCACCCTCTAACACCATGTTTTTAAGCCTAAGTCTAGAAATATGCAAATTACCGTCGTTTTTCAAACCGGGAGTCCCGCGGCTGTGGGGTCAGTTCCTATGAGTTACATTGGTCCCGTGGGAGGTGTTGGTGCCACCCAGGGGGATGTTCGGGGGCATTTTCGAGTTTTCACCCTCTAACGCCATGTTTTGCTTAAGTCTTGAAATATGCAAATTACCCTCGTATTCTCAAACCAGGAGTCCCGCGGCAGCGGGGTTAGTTCCTACAAGTTACTTTGGTCTCGTGAGTTATGTTGGTGCCACCCACGGGGATGTTCAGGAGTTGTTTCGAGTTCTCACCCTCTAACGCCATGTTTTTAAGCCTAAGTGTAGAAATATGCAAATTACCGTCGTATTCTCAAACCGGGAGTCCCGCGGCTGCAGGGTCAATTCCTACGAGTTACATTGGTCCCGTAAGAGGTGTTGGTGCCACCCACGAGGACGTTCGAAGGCAATTTCGAGTTTTCACCCTCTAACGCCATGTTTTGCTTAAGTCTAGACATATGCAAATTACCGTCGTATTCTCAAACCGGGAGTCCCGCGGCTGCGGGGTCAGTTCCTATGAGTTACATGGGTCCCGTGGGAGATGTTTTCGCCACCCACGGTGACGTTCGTGGGCTATTTCGAGTTCTCACTCTCTAACGCCATGTTTTTAAGCCTAAGTCTAGAAATATGCAAATTACCGTCATTTTCTCAAACCGGGAGTCCCGCGGCTGCGGGGTCAGTTCCTACGAGTTACATTGGTCCCGTGGGTGGTATTGGTGCCTCCAACGGGGACGTTCCGGGGCTGTTTCGAGTTCTCACCCTCTAACGCCATGTTTTGAAGCCTAAGTGTAGAAATATGCAAATTATCTTCGTATTCTCAAACCGAGAGTCCCGCGTCTTCGGTATCTGTTCCTACGAGTCACATTGGTCCCGTGGGAGGTGTTGTTGCCACCCACGGGGACTTTCGGTTTCTGTTTCGAGTTCTCACCCTGTAACGCCATGTTTTTATGCCTAAGTGTAGAAATATGAAAATTACCGTCGTATTCTCCAACCGGGAGTCCCGCGGCTGCGGGGTCAGTTCCTACGAGTTACATTGGTCCCGTGGGTGTTGTTGTTGGCACCCACGGGGACGTTCGGGGGCTATTTCGAGTTCTCACCCTCTAACGCCATGTTTTTAAGCCAAAGTCTAAAAATATTCAAATTATCGTCATTTTTCAAACCGGGAGTCCCGCGGCTGCGGGGTCAGTTCCTACGAGTTACATTGGTCCCGTGGGAGTTGTTGGTGCCACCCACGGGGACGTTTGAAGGCAATTTAGAGTTTTCACCCTCTAACGCCATGTTTTGCTTAAGTCCAAACATATGTAAATTACCATCGTATTCTCAAATCGGGAGTCCCGCGGCTGCGGGATCAGTTTCTACGAGTTACATTGGTCCCATGGGTGGTGTTGGTGCCACCCACGGGGACGTTCGGTGGTTGTTTCGAGTTCTCAACCTCTAACGCCATGTTTTTAAGGCTAAGTGTAGAAATATGCAAATTATCATCGTATTCTCAAACGGAGAGTCCCGCGGCTGCGGGATTAGTTCCTACGAGTCACATTGGTCCCGTGGGAGGTGTTGGTTCCACCAACGGGGACGTTTGGGGGTTATTTCGAGTTCTCACCCTCTAACGCCATGTTTTTAAGCCTAAGTCTAAAAATATGCAAATTACCGTCGTATTCTCAAACCGGCAGTCCCGCGGCTACGGGGTCAGTTCCTACGAGTTCAATTGGTCCCGTGGGTGGTGTTGATGCCACCCACGGGGACATTCGGGGGAAGTTTCGATTTTTCACCTTCTAACGCCACGTTTTTCTTAAGTCTAGAAATAT